>CM071957.1:17425000-20295000 GCA_036784905.1 Acrossocheilus fasciatus | reverse complement strand
CAGCTACAGCATTTCTCCTTTCAAGACACTCCTTAAATTCTGTAGAGATGCCACTGATGAGGGTACTGTAAGAGACAAACACTATTTTTTAGCATCATATTTCAGTATGATATTCATATAATGCTCTGGAAGTACAGATCAAATGAGACTTGTTGATGCCACACAGTTGTGCAGACAAAAGACACTGTAATTCAAAAGTGTTTCATTCACTGCCAGGAGATCAAAGGCTTGAAGGCAATGGATTTATAGTAACAGAGTTCCTGCCCACTCACAGAGCCATCTGAGCTGCTGTGGAATCCATTAGCACATTACACTGTGATCTGGAGAAGACGACCAGAAAAACCCATCTCGCCAACTCCCATCTTTTCTGCCCTAATGCAACAATAATAAAGAATTCTGCTCAGACCAAGCCAATGTGAGGAGAGGGAATGGAGGAGAATACGAAGAACAAGAGATCATTTTCCCTTGTAATGTGCCGACTACATGTTTTAAGGCTTATACTAGACGCTTGAAAGAAAGAAGAGAGGTGAGGAGGAAAAGTGCTGCAAGGAGGAAAAAACGGACCTATTCTGAGATGATAGTTTAGAGTTTAGATGAAGGTCAGAGTCTTTAAATCATTTATCGGCAATTACCAAGCAACAGATATTTTGTCTCCTATGCCTCAGTACACACCCCAAAAGGTTGTATTTCATATCTACTGTAATAAGAAGTGGGGGGAAAAAAGATAACCCTAATATCTAAAAGCTCTTATTAAGCAGGCAATGTCTACATTCATGCAATACATCATGTAGAGAACTGAGATGAAAGGTCGTCCCTGATTAATAATGACCCCTTTTCTGAGCTATTAGGCATTGGTGAATGATGACATCAGGGCAGGTAGGTGTTTCATCTCCCAGTAGAGACTATGCTTAACTCCCGTCCCCTGTATAAATGAATGGCCCTCCCTCTCCGCACCTCAAGATGAATGTGCCTTAGCCTACGTTCAGAATTAATAACAAGCTGCAAAGCGCCACAAAGACCCATTGTGCATGATGAAGACTTCAAAATGACTTTTAAATGAATGCCTTATCCATCAATGCTGTGAGATCTCCCTAATACAGGACATTTTCGCTGTCTTTCTCGTTCTCTCACCCTTTTCACGGTTGGTTTGTGCTCTTATTTGCTTCAAATTTGCAGCGAAGTGCTTTGCATGGCTATGAGGAAGGTTTATGCGCGTGAAGCACCAAAGTAGGGTAATGAAACGGTGGAGAATGTTCCACTCCAATGGATGTTGTATACTTGAATTCAAATATTTCATGCCTGAATGATATCTTATAATACCCAATGTTCGAATAAGCACAGTATGAGAAAAGTCAGCGGGACATTTGCTATAAATATATTTTGAAATATTTACTGTCATATTTAGATTTTATGAATATGATATTAGTACTGTACAAAGTATTATTGTATTGTTTTGTTATTGTATTTTAATACTAATAATAACTGAACAGTCAGCTACTGTGGAAAAATGTAACTGCAAACAGTTACCTTACCATACATGATGAAACAATTATAAAATTATAAACATAGTTTAACATTATACTTGCATTATACTTTATATAATTGTACTTTCCAAGTTAGCTATATGAAATTATTGTATTTTTTTTCTCCCCAAAAAACAAGGAAAAAATGCTGTAAAAAATGCAAACTTGTAAATGTCTGAGTCATTGATTCATTTGTAAATGTATAAACTAATATAATAATAATAATAATAAAACAACATTATAACTCATAAAAACATAATGTAATAAAAATGATAATAAATACAAAACATAAAAAGTGCACTATCCTGAGTAATGTCTGCCATTTAATAATACTGTAGGCACAGTGTTAATTACATTGTCAATGATTACAGATAAATCAGCAGTTAACTAATTATATTCACATTTCTTGAGCGGATCGATTTAAATTCTGACAAGTAAAACAAACTAAGTCAAATGTAATATGTTCCTGCTTCCTTGAAGATGGTTTCTCATAAAGATTATTTCTTTGTGACCAAAAATAGTTTGTTGCACAAAGCACAGAAGCAGCACAGCTCTATTTTATCCCCTTCCATCGTTTGTAAGTAACTGAGGCTGGAAGCAGGAGAGTCTTTTGCAAGAGGAGCAGAGGGATTCATTAAAAATGATTTGTGGTCGAAGTCAAATTTCAAGTATCTTAGCTGTGGCAGCATATAGGACATTGGGGATGTTGTAGCCAAACTGAAGATGGTGCTGATGTGCTGAATGAAAATGGCTGTGATGCAGAAAGGTAAAGAGGGTCCCAAAGTACATCTGTTTTAATGTTGATGGGAGCTTGTTTGAGGGAGATCCCTTAAGCTAAACCAGAGGCATATATTACATGTTTATATTCAAGAGCAGTTTTTCCATACTTAAGTGTTTTGTGTGGAACTGAAGGAATATTACATTGAAGTTAAGGTCAATTTAACTTTATAATGAGGCACTTACAATGGAGGTAAATAGGGCTAATTCAGAAAAACTGTCAATAGCAGAACTACAAAACATAAAAAATATGTTAACATTTCTTTAATGAAAAAACAAACTGCTTACTAACCTTTTCTGTGGAAAATGTGTACCATTTCTACATAAAATTCATAAAATATAAGGAATAAAGAAGGTGCATCAGGTGTCAGGTGTGTTTTTGCTCTTTATGTTTTTACTCGGTTTATGAAGGTGCTTGAATTGTCGTATATTGTAATTGTACAATACTATGGAAACTTGAATACAGATTTATTGTAAATGAAAAAAAAAGTATCATTAATGCATATGCTGCATTCATTGTGTCCGACGTTTTTTCGTACTGGTATGCCTCAACTCAGAAACTCAGGCTAAGAGAAAATCCCAAGTTTCCCAATCATAATTACGAATTTGCAATGACATTCATAAGCATTCAATTCTCATTAAATATGATCTTTCCCACATGACTTTAACCCTAATACAACAGCGTAAATACTAATAATATACAATAAAATTAATATAGAGCAAGTCCACACATTTCTGCTTTTAAATCATTCAAAAATTGGACCTATTCACTTCCACTGAACGTGCATACTTTAACCTCCATTTTTAAGTTGCAATACAGAACTTTTGCATTTCTATCACCATCTCTGAAACAGAAAATTGCAAGTTACTTGCGGAGGTTTTTGTGTGTGTGTGTGTGTGTGTGTGTGTGTGTTTTATGCTCCTGTGCACGGATGAATCTGTGAACACCACAGAGTGCATCTGTCATTGTACATACACAGAACTGCAAGAAGTATGTCCTTCTGAACAAGTATTATATCTGCCACTTTTGTTCTGACCAAATGAAAACGTAAATGTTTTAAAATAAATCACTTTACTGATGTTAAGATCTAATGATTTCTCAGTCAGATCAGATCACACGGATCACAGAGCAGAACTGCTCTCTTCCATAGCTTGCAAAAATTAAGTCAATTTACCACAAAACAGGAAAAAACAACAACAAAGGAAACTCGATACCTATCTAAATGAAGCACAGTGCTCTAATGATAGCTAGTTACACATTGAGCCACTGAAAAGTCTTACCTGTTCAGCAGAAAAAGAAACATCTCTGCCTCAGTATTTAATCCCTTCAGCTCCTCAGAGTTGTTGCCACTACTCAAAAGCCATGATTATATTTACTATCATTTTAGCACAGGCTATGTTGCTTTCTCTTTTTGACTACAGGTTCTTTGCGATTCCGAGTTTCTTGGTTTTGACAACAGGTGATTCCGCAAATTATAAATCATTATTATAAGATTACCACTGCAAGCCGGCATAAGGTAAGGAGAAAGTTTTTAACTTTGATCTCTTATATTAAGTACTTGCAGAATAATTGATTTTTGTTCATTTTTAACCTAATAAAGTTACATACTGCAGCTCAAAGGAACCAAGGAAAGTCAAAATCATTCTTTGTGCTAACATTGACACAAATGCTGTTGCTTGAACTACTGAACTGAAAAATATTTCTTTAGCCTCAATGTTACTGCTAAGTTCTTGTGCTGAAAGTGTGAAGCATATCTAGACTCAGATGCGCATAATAATGACAACAGCTTCAAAAATGATTATATTAATATGGTTTCTGCACAGAATTTACAAAATATTCAGCTCTCAAGGAAAAATCCTTACTAATACATGGTGGAAGTGGAAAATATCTTGCATACTTGACATCACTCAAGTCCTACTCAAATAAAACTGCTTGAATTGGACAGGCACTTCACATGCAACATAAAATGTCTATTTATGACACTTCAGCCGCAGGGTCTCGAATTCGAAACCCAAAGACACCTTGAATTCTCAAACCATGCAAAATTGTTTAACTAACATTGCAAATAACCCTAGCTGTGGCATTCTCAAGTGTTTACCAAATGATGGCATGTCACCTTTCTAAAACTCTCTGTCTTCAAACATCAACAGCAGATGGAACAATCTCAATTGGCCCTCAGTAGCTTCAGACAAGGCTCTGACTGATTTGAGCTCGAGTATCAGGGTGTTACTGTGCCCTAGCTTCTCAAGACAGGTCACTCACATCCATCTGTCTGAATGATGGTTAAGGGCTCTGTTCCTGCCACCGGCCCTTCATTTTCTCGTCTCCTCTCAACCTCTAAAACTCACAGTGGAGTGGAACAGCAGACACTTCATTTGAGCTGACATTTAAGGTCCCAAATTTAGCAGCTGAGCTTCGGGTTTCTCCTACATGCGGTGTGAAGCAGCACAACCTGAGCTTTGTGCCTCAAGTACCTGTCAGGTTGAATCAATGGACTTCAATTGATTCGTTTGAAAATTGTGGTCACCATGAGCAGAAGGTGAGAATGAGAGATTGTTTTGTCCCTCTCCAGGACAGGCTACAGGTTTTTGGGTTAGCTGGAAACAATCCAAAGCCTGTTGCCTGCAACATAATCTGCAGATACAATGAGTGAAACAAATGTGTTCTGAATAGAGGAGGCTAGAATAGTTGTAACATGCATGAATTTCTACAGAAATTATATTTTTTATGAGTTGTTATGAGAAATTATATATAAAGAAAAAAACATTATATATGACCAGTATCCTCCAGAGGTGATAGTAGGAGTTGTAAGTTACAGAACTAACACATTTTTTTAAAGATATAAATAAAATTAGTTCTTTCTTTTTTTTTTACCTTTTTGAATGTAAAAATACAATTAAAAGTGAGTTGAGCTGGAGGAAGGTGTTGATGTAAAAGTGATTTTATAATAATTACATGTAAAAAATGTCCAGGCTTCCCAAATTACATTACAACTCATCCTTTAATTTGAAATTAATTTACACAGTTAATAAACTGTAGATTTGAAAGTGTCATTTTTTCACCCTCATGTCATTCCGAAATCTTTTTGACTTTTTGATTTTTAAAAAAAATATCTTCTATTGTGTTTCACAGCAGAAACAAAGTCATATAGGTCTGAAACAAAGTGAGGATGACAGATGATTTACAGACTTTCAGATCAACTAAAATCACTGCTATACATGTTAAAAGCAAAAATGGTTACATCCAACCAGCCTCCTCTACTCAAAGTATTAGGGATGAAAAAGTGGATACATTAAATGAAGTAGTATATCCTGAAATGGTCTTTGAGCTGTTGCGGTCTCATTTAGGGAAATGATCCCTTATATTTGATGAATCTCCTCCGTTTACATTCAGACGTACTGTGCTTCCATGGCTCTGATGATAAATTCCCTCATAAAAAACTTTTCTCCCTTTAGCATAGAATGCAAACTGACGGAGTTTATGAACTGTGTTTCCTTTATTTCTTTCATTTGCATTATTCACTGAGGGTATAATATCGAATAAACGAGTGCTCCACTGATTTAATAATCTCAACAGGTGGTTGTTGTTGCTTCCAGAATGCACTGCAATCCCATTTATGAACCTTTCTGTTTGTATTTCATACAAACTACAGCCTGCATATTGCAACTGATAGCTTGATTATTTGTTTAGGATTTATTAGGTCAGGAAAATTGCAACAGTGAATTCACTCCTTTCTTCTTGGCCTTACGGAAATAGATGAAGTGTACATCCCTCAACACTCTGTAGCTGTGCTCTGTGGTCATAGCCGTAATCTCCTTGTGTTTGCTTCTTCTCAGAACGGATTAAAGGAACGGATCAATATAGAGCTGTTAACAGACTGAGAGGAGAAGAGAAAAACAGCATTAACAGCTTAGCAGCAAATATGCAGGATCACTGCGACCACCATGACAACTGAAACTGGAAGAAAGCAACGACCATCTTACTCTGAAACATGCACATTTTATCATTTATATAATTTATTTAGAACTATTAAGGGAGGGTATTTATTTATTCCCTAAATGCCACATTGAAACAAACCAAAATGAATTTCTTACCTTTTGCTTTTAGGTAAAAGTACACAAAAGACACAGAAGATCATCTTCTGAAAAGGCCACCGATTTATTTTTATTGATTTCTTGAGTGTTGGATCTTACTATATTTTTGGAGGAACAAATAGCTATTTTTGGTAAAGACAGCCCTTCTGTGTGCTTTTCTGTGGACTCAGAGTTTGAATATCTAACTTTATCCACTCTTATTCCCAGAGTAAAGTCATATGTATAATTTGCAGCTTTACTGAGGCCGTCAGCGCAAAGCAAATAAGCAGGACCCTACCTGGGTGAAAAGAGAGGCTTCCCGCTTCTTATCGTACTTCTGTCATGACTTACCAGAAAAACAGCTTCTGCACGCATTTAAATGAGCAATTTAAAGAAAATATTGTGCTTTTAATGTTTCTCCCAGGACCTCTTCACATACCCTGTTGTTAAAAACAAGGATTTCAGGCTGTCTGAAATATAATAACAAAGAAAAGCAAGTGATTGAGGGAAGGCGAAGGGAATGAGTGAAACTTGAGGGAAAGCATTCAGATGTTAAAGCTGAGGGTCATTCTCCATTTGCAGTTGAGTAAAATCTAACAGTAACATCCATTAGTGCTAAAGAGGAAACAGCATTAGACCCCACAGAAACTAGGTGGAAACTAGTCTCATGAGTCTAGGTCCACAAAAACCTTCAACATTGCCTTTGGTCATTACATAAAGATGTAGTACTTTCTATTAAAATCTGATACTTTCATTCATATGATATATAATTTTCCAGATCCGATGCAATACAAGTTCCCATTCAGTCGGTCACGTTCGACGTACGTCGGACTGACCGACGAATAGGAATCTCGCTAGAGAGGCCAATCTACTTCGAGTGTAACTAAAACGAGCCAATGCACATTGGCATGCAATCATATGCAGCAGCTGCTCACCTCGCAGCGCGGGTATATAATGAGCAGCAGGTGCGTTGCATCTTTAGCTTTTCGCTTCGGAGCCGAACAGTGTTCTCTGCTGGAAGTGGTAACTGAAGAGTCTCTGCAGGACGATCTCTTTGTGTGAGGAGTGCGGGCGTACAGCACAGCAGTGGGGTCGATTCTCTCCAGCTTTCCTTTTCTTCTCTTCTCTCTTTTCTTTGCCTTTTTTGAGCAGAAAGAGCTGCAAGAGCCGTTCTCACGGCTGGTAAACGGGGCGCTTAAACAGCGCGTAAAAGCCGTTTTTACGGCTGGTAAGAGAGCGTCGGAGAGAGGGAGAGAGCGCACACGACAGGCTGCACAAATCCCTGTCCGTGTTGCCGCGGCCATTCCCCTGCGTGCTTCAGCACCAGTTAAAAGAGTAAAGTCCCAAAAAGAGCTTGCACAAGTAGAGCTTGCGTCTTTTTAAAGATGACATTCTACTTGTGTGTTTCTGGGTGCGGTCGTTACCTGGCACCGAGGGATGGTCACGAGCGTTGCATCGCGTGCCTGGGCTTAGCGCACGCTGAGGCAGCGTTTGTGGATGAGTCATGTACCCATTGTGGGAGGATGACCATCTCGGAGTTGCGGTCGAGACTCCAGTTCCTGCAAAGGGGCGGAGTCCCAGTGCCGCTGCCTCGTTCCAATCCTCCTCAGAGGGTTGCCACGAGCGGTGGCACTGGTGACCTGAGGATTACAGTGAGTGCGCTTCCTTCGGGGAACCAACCCCCTAGGAACCCTCACTCCTCCTGCACTCCGCAGCCAGTAGAGCTGCCGGGGGAGCGCGGTGGGCCATCTCAAAGGTGTGTACCATCCGTATCCTTCGGCGCTCCTCCCGATGACCAGATGTCGATAGCTGCATCGGAGGGTGAGTCAGACCTTTCTGGAGATGACGCGTCGGCGCAGTTGCCTCCTTCGGGTACGGTAGCTGTGCCCGATACAGATCCGGAAATGATGGCTATGCTTTCCCGGGCCGCCAACAGGGTCGGGCTCGTGTGGAATCCTCCACCGTGTCCCGAGCCCTCAAGGCTGGACGATTGGTTTCTCGGGGTGGCACGAGCTGGTTCTCAGCCACCCACCCCGGTTCCTTTCTTCCCGGAGGTGCATGAAGAGCTCACTGGTACATGGAAGGCACCTTTTACTGCCCGAAACCGTGCCGGTGGGCCCTCCTCCCTCACCACCCTTGATGGCGGTGTGGCTAGGGGTTACACGCGCATCCCCCCTGTGGAGCGGGCCGTTGCTATGCAACTGTGCCCTAACTCCACCTGGCGGGGGGAGCCGTCTCTCCCTTCCCGGGCCTGTAAGCACTCGTCGGACCTTACCGGCAGGGCTTACCAGGCCTGTGGGGAAGCCGCTTCCGCCTTACACGCTATGGCGTTGTTGCAGGTCCATCAGGCCAAGGCACTGAAGGACCTGCACGAGGGTGGTCATGATCCGCAAGTTCTTCATGAACTTCGTACCGCGACGGACCTCGCGCTTCGGGCGACGAAGGTTACGGCGCGGTCAGTGGGTCGTGCGATGTCCACTTTGGTGGTCCAGGAACGCCATCTCTGGCTGTGTCTGGCCGACATGAGGGATACCGACAAAGTCAGGTTCCTTAATTCCCCCGTGTCCCAGACCGGCCTCTTCGGCGACGCGGTCGAGAACTTCGCCCAGCAGTTCTCGGCTGTACAAAAGCAGTCTGAGGCGATCAGTCACATCCTGCCACGGCGGTCCGCTGTTGCATCCACCCCGCCGCCGGCAGCACCTCAACCTGCTCGTCGCCGAGGGCGACCCCCTACGGTTGCCCCCGCTCCCGCGCCGCAGCAACAGCCTCCACCCAAGCGGCGTCGTGGAGCCAGTCGTAGGCGGGGTCCCCAGCCCGTCCAGGCCCCCGCCAAGAGGGGCGGCAAAGCCAAGAGCAAGAGGCCCTAGGACGGGCGACCCGGAGATGATTGGGACTGCTCGTCAGGAGGTGGTGATTGCACCGCTCCTTCCCCCGGAGGAGGGCCGGGTGGTAAATCCTTTGTTTCCTTTTCTTTCTGTTCCGCCGCTGGCCCAACGGTCAGCGGTACCCAAGTTTTCAATAAAAGAGCGGTTTCCATCATCTCCGGGTCCGAAGAGGGCTCGGAGAGTAGTGGGAGGAGTGAAACCTCTCCACTCTCATCCACCTCTTCTGTCGCCAGCGGACAGCAGCGTGCAGTTCGAGAAGGTCACCCGAGCCTCTCCTGCACCCCCTGTTCGACCGTGGAACCAGGTAAGTGTTGCACAGCACACTCAGACCCCGCTACGGGCCGCCTCCCAAAGAGAGCCCCCCGAGCCGCGTCCCTGCGTTCCACCTCGCTGCCCCACTGCGGGTACGCCTACGGTCCCCTTGGTCCCGCTTGCGCGGTCTCTGCGAGCCTGGTTAGTGCTCCCCAGTCCGTCTCGCTGGCTCATTCGGACCATCAGGCTCGGCTATGCGATTCAGTTCGCCCGGCGTCCCCCCAAGTTCACAGGTGTCCACTTCACTTCAGTGAAAGTGGTCGATGCCCATGTCTTGCGTGCGGAGATCGTAGTCCTACTGGCGAAGGGCGCGATAGAGCCGGTCCCTCCAGCCGATATGAGGTCGGGGTTTTACAGCCCTTACTTCATTGTACCCAAGAAGAGCGGTGGGTTACGACCGATCTTGGACCTGCGAGTTTTGAATCGGAGTCTTCACAAGCTACCGTTCAAAATGCTCACGCAGAAACGCATTTTCGAGTGCATCCGTCCCCGAGATTGGTTTGCAGCGATCGACCTGAAGGACGCGTACTTTCATGTCTCGATACTTCCTCGACACAGGCCGTTTTTGCGCTTTGCGTTCGAGGGTCGAGCGTATCAGTACAAGGTCCTGCCCTTCGGGCACCTCAGCCAGTTGGGCCTTCAGGTCAACTGGGAAAAGAGCAAACTCGCCCCAGTGCAGAGGATCTCTTTTCTCGGTATGGAGTTGGATTCGGTCAAACAGTCAGCACGCCTCACAGAGGAACGTGCTCAGTCGGTGTTGAACTGCCTGAATGCATTCAGAGGCAGGACAGCGGTCCCACTGAAACTTTTTCAGAGGCTCCTGGGGCATATGGCAGCCGCAGCGGCAGTAACCCCGCTCGGTTTGCTTCATATGAGACCGCTTCAGCACTGGCTTCACGGCCGAGTCCCGAGATGGGCGTGGCAACGCGGCACGTACCGAGTGGCAATCACTCTGGAATGCCGCCAAGCCTTCAGCCCGTGGTCAGACCCCTTGTTTCTTCGGGCAGGAGTGCCCCTAGAGCAGGTGTCTCGGCATGCCGTGGTCTTCACGGATGCCTCTGCCACCGGCTGGGGTGCCACGTACAACGGGCATGCAGTGTCAGGGGTGTGGACGGGCCCCCAGCTGCATTGGCATATCAACTGCCTCGAGTTGCTAGCAGTACACTTTGCCCTGAGCCGCCTGAAGGGGCCGTTACGCGGCAAACATGTGCGGGTCCGGACGGACAACACTGCGACCGTTGCGTACATCAACCATCAAGGAGGTCTGCGCTCCCGTCGCATGTCGCAACTCGCCCGCCATCTCCTCCTCTGGAGTCAGAAGCATCTGAGGTCGCTTCGCGCCATTCATGTCCCTGGTGTGCTCAACCGTGCGGCCGACGAGCTCTCACGAGCTGCGCTACCGGGAGAGTGGCGACTCCATCCCCAGGTGGTCCAGCTGATTTGGGGAGAGTTCGGCGAAGCTCAGGTAGACCTGTTTGCCTCGCCAGAAACCTCACATTGCCAGTTGTTCTATTCCCTGTCCGGGGGGACACTCGGTACAGATGCGCTGGCGCGCAGCTGGCCCCGGGACCTTCGCAAATATGCGTTTCCCCCAGTGAGCCTACTTGCACAGACCTTGTGCAAAGTCAGGGAGGACGAGGAGCAGGTCCTGCTGGTTGCGCCCTATTGGCCCAACCGGACCTGGTTCCCGGAACTCTCACTTCTCGCGACAGCCCCTCCCTGGCGAATTCCTCTGAGGAAGGATCTGCTTTCTCAGAGACGGGGCACCCTTTGGCACCCGCGTCCAGACCTCTGGAAACTCCATGTCTGGTCCCTGGACGGGACGCGGAGGTTCTAGGTGACTTACCCCCTGAGGTACTTAACACCATCGCTTCGGCACGTGCACCGTCTACGAGACGTGCTTACGCCTTGAAGTGGAACCTGTTCGTCGAGTGGTGCGCTTCTCGCCGAGAAGACCCCCGAAGATGTTCGATCGGTGTCGTGCTTTCCTTTTTGCAGCAAGGGTTGGAGCGTAGGCTGTCCCCCTCCACCCTCAAAGTTCATGCTGCGGCTATTTCCGCATGCCACGACCTCATCGATGGTAAGTCTGTGGGTAAGCACGACCTGGTCGTCAGGTTCCTTAGGGGGGCGAGACGGTTAAATCCTCCTCGACCTCCCTCCATACCCTCTTGGGACCTTGCTCTGGTGCTTAGAGCACTCCAGATTGCTCCCTTTGAGCCTTTGCAGTCAGCAGACTTAAAGATTCTGTCTATGAAGACTTTGTTGCTGGTTGCATTGGCCTCCATCAAGAGGGTAGGGGACCTGCAGGCATTTTCGGTCGACGAATCGTGCCTAGAGTTCGGGCCGGGTGACGACCACGTGGTACTGAGACCCCGGCCTGGCTATGTGCCCAAGGTTCCTACCACTCCCTTCAGGGATCAGGTAGTGAGCCTGCAAGCGCTGCCCCCGGAGGAGGCAGACCCAGCCTTGGCTTTGCTCTGTCCAGTTCGTGCCTTGCGACTGTACATAGACAGAACTCGAAGCCTCAGGACCTCAGACCAGCTCTTTGTCTGTTACGGAGGCCAGCAGAAGGGAAAGGCGGTCTCCAAGCAGAGGATGGCCCACTGGATAGTGGATGCCATCGCCTTGGCTTACCAAGCACAAGGCGTGCCCTGCCCGCTCAGGTTGCATGCCCACTCCACGAGAGGCGTGGCATCCTCCTGGGCGCTGGCTCGTGGCGCCTCGCTGACAGATATTTGTAGAGCTGCGGGCTGGGCGACACCTAACACGTTCGCTAGGTTCTATAGCCTTCGTGTCGAGCCGGTCTCCTCCCGTGTTCTCACCTCAGGTCAGAGGCATGGAGAGGTCCCGGCTTAGTGTCGGCTTGCTGCGTTACATACGCTTATTGCTCCAGAGAGTCCCTACAAGGCAGACCCTGTTGAGTCCTCCGATCACCTTCGGCAGCCAGATGTGGCGGAGCATCTGGCGCCAGGCCTTTACTCCGTTGTATCCTTGAGAACCGGATTTAGGCTAGGTTCCGTATGTGTGACCCTACGGGGATCCCATATGGGGTATTCCACGGGTTGCTCCTAAACAAACCCGTGTCTTTCCCTCTGGGAGAACCCACCTCTCGTCAGGTTTGGAGTCACCCCAGTACTTCCATATGTAGTACAGCCCTACGGGGTTAGTCCATATGTACTTCTCCACATAACTCCTTCGGGGAAGGATGTGGCTTCCGCAGCGTTCCTTTCCAGTGAAAGGGTTCGCTTTCCCAGTGTTATCCAAGGTCTCACTGAATGGGTTTTGGGGAACAGCAGTGATTGACACTCTCTGTGTTTGCCCTGTCCCACCGTCCTTAGGCAAGGGGGTACAGGAGGCTGGCTACAGAGCGCTGGAAGGGGGCAGCTCCTGTGGCGCTTTGGTAGGGATTCCTATTCGTCGGTCAGTCCGACGTACGTCGAACGTGACCGACTGAATGGGAACGTCTCGGTTACATAGGTAACCCTCGTTCCCTGAAGGAGGGAACGGAGACGTACGTCCCGTCGCCACAGTCGCTGGACCCCGCTGATGCTGCCGCCTTACCTGTTCGGCTCCTCAGCGAAAACCTAAAGATGCAACGCACCTGCTGCTCATTATATACCCGCGCTGCGAGGTGAGCAGCTGCTGCATATGATTGCATGCCAATGTGCATTGGCTCGTTTTAGTTACACTCGAAGTAGATTGGCCTCTCTAGCGAGATTCCTATTCGTCGGTCAGTCCGACGTACGTCTCCGTTCCCTCCTTCAGGGAACGAGGGTTACCTATGTAACCGAGACGATTAATTGACTGCATTTTAGCCATAGTGTTCACTACCACAAAAAAGAAAGAAAGAAAGAAAATTGAGGTTACATAAGACATTGATAATATTTAAGATTTAAAAGAAACATGAAGCTCATTATTTGAACTATAAAAGTGTTCTCAATTTTTACAGGCATTTTAAGGTTTGGGGTGTTATATTTTCATTAAAACAAACTTGTAAAATTGGATATAACTTTACACAAAAAGATAAGTTATTCTTCTTGGTAAATAACTGGTAAAGTCAATGTGTCATCACAGCTGCCATTGGAAGCTCTGGTTGCCATAGAAACAGTTGGTGTCTTGAGACGTGTGCTTAGGACTGCATATGCACATTGGCTGGACCAACCAGAAATATAAGCTTTTTAAAGGAATAGCCAACCATGAGCATTTTGTCATAATTTCCTCATCCTCATGTCATTCCAAACCTGCAAGTTACTTTCTTATGTTGAACATAAAAGAAGATATTTTGAAGAATATTGAAGAACCAAACTGTTGTTGGACCCTATTGACTTCTATAAAGAAAGAAATACTATTGAAGCCAATGGGGACCATCAACTGTTTGATTACAAGTATTCTTCTAAATATTTTCTTTTATGTTCAACAGAAGAAAGAAACTCATACAGGTTTGGAACGACATGAGGGTGAGTAAATTATCACAACATTTTTTTTAGGTGAACTATCCCTTTAATGCTATTTGAGCATAAGAAACGTTAATTATGGGACTGTTAATGTCAGATTTTGTTGCTGATTTGAAATTATTTCGTTATTTAAATGTGAGTGTGGCAAGCAGTTTTTGAGATTTCAGGATTTCCCTCATTTAAGTAGATAGGACTTGGTCTTGGATGCCTGAAATAGCTGCCCGGAGGCATTGCAAATATGGCCACCAAATTAACCAACTTAATTTGAAAGGGACTTTGATGTTAACACAGCCTTGTGAATATACAATTAAATCACATTTACGGATTTGACCCATTCACTTTCACTGTAGGTGCTTCAGTGTACCCTGTTTATGTTGTCCTTAGGGGAAAACAGGTACAAGTTCATTATGGTAATCAATATGCAAGTGTTGTTAATTACACTTAACTAGTCGTGAACCTGGAATAATCCTTATTCTGGTAGAACTGTGCGTTTACTGTTGGGAAGACTCAGTTTGGAGAGCAGGTGTCTGACAAGTACGTTTCACAATCATTTCACAACAGCGAATGTGAAATGACATGAGCTAGGTTGCAAAGAGTCTCAGGGAAACAGATTACCCAGTGTTTTTTTTTTCCCCCTTTTCTTTCCTTTTTTTTTTTTAAAGAAACGGAGCTGAGAAAGCTATGTGCAAACATTACTCTTTGACAGCTGTAATGAGCCAACAACCAAACTCATCAATGCTGGATGAATCCATGGGGCAGAAATCTATAACTCCCAGCTACTGCGAGTTATTTGAATCCCAGAGAGAAGAGTGTGTAATATGAAGGAAATGACTATTGATTCGGTTGGGCTAGTGTGCACACCACTCCCTTCTGCAACACACAATCATTTATAGTGATGTTTTAGAAGTATAATAATATGAGACATTGTACCCTCGTGTATTTTTTTCGTCTTCAACAGCATAGTGAGACCTCTGGCTATTCTATCAATGTCTGGCCCATTCACTTCTCCTTGAATCGATTAAAAAAGCCTACATTATGTGACCCTAAAACATTGGCCTTTGACTCTTTGGCCTGTGGGTTAGCAGTCATCCAGAAAGTTTAAGTCGACGGCTTCAAATTATATCAAGATACTCTGTAAAATACAAACGACAGACTCTAAGCTGTTTTGACATAAAATGTGTCTCATTACAAGACACATTGCGAGAGCAACCGTCTGATGGAAAATAAATATGACATCTTCATCTCTCCCATATTTATAAGTATCTTGATATGAATGGACTTGCAAGAGTCTTTGATTTTTTATTTTTTTAAAGAATCCCTTAACATTTTGAGATCAGATGCATGAGGTAAAATAAAGAAATTAAAAAAGAGATTGTGAGTCTTACTCGGGTATGATCTAAACAGCTTGCAAATGTTTGCTGCCTTTGTGTGCGTTTTGATGATATCTTCTGATCTCAAACAAGTCTCCAATAAAATACCAACACAGGAAACAGGAAACCCTGCTCACACTGTGCTGTTAATCACAACAGATGTCATTTTTTTTCAGACTGTGATATAACCAGTCAAATGGAACTGTATCTCAAAAGTAATTTCAAAGTTCAAAGGGTCTCAAACAAGTGCATAATAAAGGGAACCACTCAAGTGCTACTCTATAACTAGAATTTTTTGACATTTAATTTAACGTTGCTCAGGCTGAAATCTTAGTTTTGGCACTGAGTTTAATATCTTGCATTGGATAACTTAAGGAAAAGAAAGCTAATAATATGGCGGTACATGCTACATGTCATTGCACTCAGATTAAACACTCAAACTACTTACATTATCTATCTATCTATCTATCTATCTATCTATCTATCTATCTATCTATCTATCTATCTATCTATCTATCTATCTATCTATCTATCTATCTACTTTAGATTTGCAGTTGAGAGAAAATAATGTAAAGCATGCCTGTCACCTGCCTTTGTACGTCAGTGGAACATTGGAGACACTTCCTTCATGATGGCCTTGACAAAAACTTTGGCAGTAACCCATTCTCAATGTCCTGACAACCACAGTGAGTTTATAAACTCTCAGATCATTGCTCCTGGCCTTGATGTTTCTTGTTTCTCTTCGAAAAACATACAGACAGACTTTTATGCAGCAGCACAAGAACGTCAGAGCTCAGCTCAGCTACAAGAATATGATTAAGGTCAGTCCAATAACAGAAAGACAGCACAAAACAAAAAGAGTTAAAAAAACAACCCAAACACATAGCCTACATAAATCCACAACTCTCTTACAGTATGCAATGAAGAAAAATAAATGGTAAGTGTGGTATGTGTATTTTATATTTTATATATATATTATGCATGTAAGTTTTAATTGCAATGATAAGCCAACAATTTATTGTACAGTTTATATTACAAAACATTTATTAGTAGGGTACAACGGGGCTAAAGGCCCATCTTAAGAAAAAAAAAGTGCTATTCACTGCGCCTAAAATGTATAATTGCAGAAAAAAATATATACGTTGTATTGAACATTAATGGAGCAACAGATTTTGTGTGAAAATAAATCATTCAAGTCTTATAAATGTATGAGGTGGCAAGGGGGGCCTTTTACCCCACATATGGGGTAAAAGGCCCACCAGCATGGGGTGAAAGGCACAGGGTATTGATACAAATACTTCAGCTAAAATCATGTTTTTAAAAATAATGTCTAAGTTAACACTTGTTCAAAACAATCACTTTAGCAAAGTATGTACTATTTTCTGCTTATTTTGATTAAGTAAGCACATAATCAACTATGCGCTGCTGCGCACGATCGCGTCAAAGATCAGACAAATCTGCACGTGCATCTTGAAAAGGGAATGTTTTGGAAAGTGCTAAGCCATGTTTTTGTGCCATATAGTGGTTTAGATGAAATTAATATCAAAGGCACCTTTCGCCCCGTTGTTCCCTATAATTTATAGCACAAAAACCATGCGTACAAAAACCAAATAGAGGTCCGCAAAAACCATGCATATCTTTAATCACATCACAAGCAAACATGCATTTAAATTCTATTTTGTCTTCAAGCCTTTTCTCTTGCACATAAATATTTAATGGTTATCAAAGAGAAGTAAAGCTAGTTTAGCTAAAATCTAAAAACTGATTGATGAACTCAAACCAAAATACAGCAAAATACCGAGTTTGACTGGATGCACTGCTTTAATGTCAACAACTCAAGATGGAAAGACTTTTTTTCCCTTCGTATTGATGAACTTGATTTGCCAGACAGAAATAAATAAAGCTGAACATGACTGCAGGTCTGAGCAGGTGAAACCCCATGACACCTAGAGTACATCTAAAATATTGATTTAGACATTCATTTGTAATACTGAAATTCTCTTCATCCACAAGATTTTTTTTCATGCAATGTTACAAGGCTGACATATTCTTTATTAGTAATCTTGCTGTGATTCAGTGGCTTGAAGCTCTGATCATCACAAAACGAAGACTGTCGCAGAGATGCTAATGGACTTTTCAATATCTTAGTAAAGCTCACTTTTTAAATAGGTCGATAAAACCAAAGAGACTTCATTTGTGTTTTGGCTTGATAAAGCTCAGTGGGTGTGAATTGGCATTCAAGTCTAATTCCTTTCATGAGTGCTTAGAGTTAATGCGGCAGTCAAAGCATTAACTTTGAAAGAGACAGGCATTTAAAAGACCCATAATTATAATAAAACACTTTGTTCTACACATTCGCTCTTTGCATTATATACTTTTTGTTCTGTCAAAATGTGGACTTTAAGCTCATAGACATGGAAAGCTGGATGATTCCGTTCCTTCTAACTTCTTGCTCTGTAACTGTCTTGTCAAATATGGTGGTCTGCCCATTCATGTTTCTCTTTTACATTTTCCTTGTGCTTTTCTGGATGTTGTCTAGCCAAATATACGTCAGATCCAATTGTTCTATTGTCACTGTAGATACAGAAGCAATTTAGACATAACTGATAACAGTACTCCCTATCAGCAATATGCACTTCGTAATAATCATGTTTCTTTCATTTAGATTGAGCTTGTGAATTATTAAAGCAACCATTTCTACAGCTTATAATTTTTTTTTATCTTGTTTCCAGATCTGCTCAGGTCTAACTTGTTCTGTTTCTAAATTCATATGTTTTATTTGTATTTTACGGTAATGGAAAGTCTTAACAAGGTCTTTGTGATAGAAAAATTTAATTGCACACTGATTAGCTTTAACAAATATTTTTTCCTTAGGAACTTTCAATTTACTTTGCTATTAGACTGACAGGATAATTAATAAAAAAAAAAAAAACTAAAAAAAAATATATATATATTTTGATTATTAATAGAGAAAAAATATTTTCTTAGTATTATATTAATAAAGAAAAGCAATATTTTTCTTGGTAATATTCATCAATTCTAATGACAAACATGCTGGGTAATTGGACGTGCCTTGATTATTAAAGGGATAGTTCACCCAAAAATGAAAATTCTGTCATTAATTACCCACCCTTATGTCATTCCAAACCCATAATACCATCGTTCATCTCCGGAACACAAAGTGCCTTGGTACTCTCATGAACATGCGACTGACAAGGAAGGGAATAAATTGTTGAATAAAGTCTTTATTTTTGTTTTCTTTGAGCACAAAAAGTATTCTCGTAGCTTCATAAAATTAAGGTTGAACCGCTGATGTCTGGTGGACTATTTTAACGATGTCCTTTCTGGGCCTTGAACATGTTAGTTGCATTGCTGTCTATGCAGGGCCAGAAAGCTCTCAGATTTCATCAAAATGATTTTTATTTGTGTTCCGAAGATGAACGAAGGACTTATGGGTTTGGAACACCATGAGGATGAGTAATTAATGACATAATTTTCATTTTTGGGTGAACTATCCCTTTAAGCACAATGATTAGGTGGTTTCTGATCAGAACAGGTTAATTTAACTATGCGTAAAATACAAAATCTAAAGTCCATCATCATCAAGATTCAGGTCAGGTGATGTGAAATTAAGATGTGAAATTCACTGTATAATACATTTCGGCCCAGCCAATGCAATGAGGGATTATTGCTTTTGCAGATTAGCGTAAAAACAGAAATATGTTGTAGAAATAAAATCTGAAATCTGTTATGAAATTTATAAATGTATAATAGATTGACATAAGTATATTGCACAACATTTAAGATAAAAACAGCTGAGAATTTCTGAACACATGAAAGCTACTATAATTAACAGTATACAGAAAGGGGGAACTGCAAAAAGAAGTCTGTTATTGTGTTAAGAATAGCCTCCAGTATGAATGACTCTGTGCCAGTTGGTAGAGCATCATGGCACAAGCAAGCAGCACAGAGTAAACAGTTGGAGCTGCTGATGAAGAAAATCTCCCAGCACCAAGAGCTGTCCCTCAAAATGTGCTGGGCCTTTAAGTTTCACTCGTATTGCAAGAACAGTACGTACATGTATTTATTTCAGTGGACATAATGAAAAATGTTAGATTTAAAAGCCATTATTTAAGTGCACCTGAGGTCCTTGGACTCTAGTTATAGGAGCAAGTCTGCAGTGGAAGCAAAGGGCTTGTTCCCATGTGGCGGCACTCAAATGCATCCAGCAGAAACTTGCCTTTGAGCCAGCAATGCTCATCACCTCATCCACAGAAAGCAACCTTTAATCTGCCTCACCAACACATCTGTTTTGAAGACAAATTCTCGCTATGCCCAAAAGCACCTACCACTGTGGGTTCACCTGTAGGGTGACCCGTGTCAAATTCCACCTCATACCACCTCTTCTGCTGGGAGCCTCTGCTGAGCAGGGGGCAGGGGAAGAGGCAGGGATGCTATGTACATGTATTTTTAGCCATTTCATGAATATGGATGATTTCAGGGAGCAAATGAGGAACAGGAGTTGGTAATAACACGCAGTAATCTGATGTGAACTGTCACATTACTTCGCACAGGATCTCTGAGTGGCCTACCGTCTCTTCATTTCACACAAAATCAAAGTAAAATAATTAATTTATTCTGCTAATGTTGTATATATAGCACATTCTCCCAAGTGCATGTGAATGAAAAGTGAATAATTCAAAAAGGTTCAAACAAGCAGATCAGGATCAAAATCTAAACACAGCAGTATGAGTACAGACTAGGTTGCTGTTTATCAAAAGGGAAACATCATTTATTAATTGTACATCACAGATTAAAGAAAAATCTCAGATAGAAAAAAAAACATCAAATTATTAGTTTGTTAGCTTTTGGGTCTTTAATGGATAGATCACCATAAAAAAGAAAAGTCTGTCATCATTTATTCACCCTCCTATTCAAACCTGCATAACTGTTTCTCCTGTGGAACAACAACAACAACAACAACAACAACAACAACAACAACAAAATACAATATTTTGAAGAATGTTAAAGCTATTTTTGTCCAAACAATGAAAGTCAATGGGGTCCAAAACAGCGCTGGACCTCTTTGACTTTAATTGTATGGACAAAGAACACTGAGACATTTTTCAAAGTATCTTCTTTTGTGTTCCACAGAACAAAGAAGGTGAGTTGTTCAATAGGTTTGGAACAATGTGATTAAATGATGACAGAAGTTTCATTTTATCCCTTCAAACATCATGAAAACAACTTGTCAAATGGCAAAAGTGCATGTTTTTCTGCACCACAAGTCTACCAGTGGACCAAAACAGTTTGGTCACAGCTGGGAACTGGAGATATGCAGGAAAACACTTTCTGGTGTGACAGCCTCAAACCACTCTCACTTAAACCATGAGGTCTTTTCATCCTTTAGCACATGTACGTGTTTACGAGCTTCAAATAAGGATTCTGGGATGGAAGTCTAAGGTATTTGTTGACTTTCGGTTCCTTGGTATGTTTCTTTTGATGAAATTCTTTGTAGCTTATCTTTCAAATGTTTCATTCAGGGAATAAAAAGAAAAACAAAAAAACGTTTGTGGGAATATGAAGGAATGTTGTGAAGTTTCTGCATATATAAACATGAGCAACAGTGAATGTCTCTACATGGAGATTGTAATACACATATTTTTCTTTTTAAGAGAAGATTTTCAATTATAATATCCCAGTCTGTTTTCTTTGCACACCACAGAAATATTTAGCAAACGAGGCACAATTTATGCCCAGCCACTACTGCCCTTCACATGTTTTTCCTTTGTACTTCTTGTGTTTCTTGATGCAATAAATGACTTTCTATTGGCGAAAATGGTCACAATGCACAATACCACATTTTATTTTGTGAGTATGAGGTCACTGCAAATCACTTTCTGCTATTCCCTCTTGAGTTTTTCCAAGCCCAAGGCTAACCATTTCATCCAGTCAGAAGGTTATACAATATGAATGTCAACAGCAGTCTTGTTCAGGCCTAAGTTAGAAGGGTCTTCAAAAATCCATCCATCTGTAATAGCCTCTACAATGCCAAATCATTGTGTCTTCTTCTAAAGTCTCCACAATAGTGTTTGTTGAGGCACAACTGACCATAGCTGCACATTTTTCTCAAATATTCTCTATCTGTCTGATAGCCGTTTGCAGATGGACCCCATAGAATGTACCCCAAGGATATTCATTTGCAGCTCTAATGTTCTGTGGCAAAAGGACTGAAGTAATTTCAGCTGAAATAAATTGAATCTCGAGCTCATCGGAGGCTTACGTTAAGCCCGCAGGTACAACCGCCTTCCTCTTTCCAAGCAAAATGGACACCAGGAGAAGGTCTAAAATCTCAAATTAATGATAACGTAAACAGTGGCAGAAGGAAAAAGTGAAATGAGGCGCTGCCTCGCTCAGTGAAAGTCGAATGTGCTGTGGGAGACGTTGTGATTGATTTCGGTTTAAAGCATGTAGAGCAGCTGTTTGCTCTGAGCCTGTTTGTGAAGAGAAAAGCAAAGCGTGGACACATGCCACCACAAAAGACAGCGGTCTATTAAATGCCATGCTTTTACCCAGGGCTTACTGGCTTCTAACCACTGAATCAGAACAGTCAGGATTTATAACACACTGTGCCACAGACACATCCTCCTTTGCACTTTTAATTACACTCCCTCTGCGATCTATTCTGACCATGTTCTTATTCTCCCCAGAAATGATTCACTGAGCTGACATCAACTAGCCGTTCAGTCGGGTATCTTCATGTCACTCCTTTTTTCGTCCTCCCCCCTTTTACAGGAATATAAATTGTGATCCGGAGCACATGAAAGAGGATTTTGAGGCACATCATTTCTGCACTCAGACACAGATATATCGAAGCATTTCCCTCCTGCTGTATCCCCATCTGACTCATACTTTTTATAGAAATACAGCCTCTTCTATTTTTCTATTACTTTATGTACATTATATAGATGGCTGAAAATAGCAAGAGAAAAATAGCCAATGTATCAAAATCTATCTGATTCAATCCTTTCCAGTTAGATTACCTTTCAAAAGCACTGATCTTTATGACGTTCAGTCTTATCTTACTTACACATAATTGGGCCATTCCAGGAAATGGGTGCCGTATCTGTTTTGAAAAGGTGATTTTAAAGCGAATTTCATTATAATGATTAACACTGCATCAGATAAAGAATGATAATAAATTGCATTATGCCATCTCAAGCCAAATTAAAATCGTTATTGTAGGTACATATGGTAGGTATGCCTTTTATAGGGTTAACAGCTGTACTGTTTATTTGTCATTAACTAGCCTTGTGCTAAGATAATGAAACTAAAAGGTATTTCAATAGCCTACCTGTTTTAATTTTTTACTGTACAAAATCATGTTAACCATTTAAAAGGTTGCCCCTACTGACAGGCTACATATACAATAACAAATAAAATAAAATAAAATACTTTTCATAGTCATTGTTTACACATATAGCTATGTTCAGGAGTGATAAGGCTCCCTTTTCATAGGATGACCCAATCATGTCCCTTCCTCCTAAAGGGTTGTCCCTTTATACAGCATGTCCATCTGCACCCCTTTTCCATGGACCTCTAACTCCTGGAAAAAATAAAAAATAAATACTTTGCTTTAATATTTATCGTCAACATCCCCAGCGAAGCTTCCCTCACAAGATGTGAAATCGATACGCTATGTAGCCCCAAGATCTTCGTCCCACGCAAACCTGCCGTATTGTGCTTTATATCGGCTAGAGGAGAGTCAACGGAGACATAACGACGCGCGCAGGACACATGGTGCTTATTTCTCGTCCTGTTTGGAAGGACGCACAACGGAAAGTCCGTTCGCTCCGTCACTGACAGCATTTTCATCTTGTTCTCTCAGAACGAAACACACTGACTTTTATGGAATGGGAATTTACTGCTTTGCGCAGCAAAAATCTGAACTAAGGTGACTCGATGAATTCATACAATAAAATCAAGGAGCAAGAGAAAGATTTTTGTGGTTTTAAAGCTTCTGACAAGAAAGTTCGCGCGGTCCTGAACAGCTCAACTGAAAGACGCGCGGGGACTCATACTACTGTGAGGTGCGGTGTACAGTACGACTCTTTTAAGGCTTTACCGTGTTACTGTCAGTAATATTACCTGCTTTTTATGAGGTACTGCCTCTATTTAGTAAAGGCGGATATCTGTTGCTCGAGAACTGCTTCAGCCATTAACGTTTAGCAGGTTGCTCATTGTTTCAGCGCTCGTGTTCATCTTTAGAAATCAGAGGTATTGTTGTTTACCGAGTTTACCGGCGCCTCACGGGCTTCTGCAATGCGAGGCTCGGATTCAAACCGTTTGACATTTCTTTGGAAAGCCAGTCGACTGTCAAATTGTCACTGAATCAAATTGAATGAGCCGGACACCTGGATTTCTGAGTCGCAAGGTAAGACATGGACATTTCCAAAATAATTTGACATAAATATGGGCTCTTGCATCTGTCTCCTGGAATGAACAGATATTCTCAGTGTATCGTAAATAGCCTACCTAGATGAATTACTTCTATGAGGAGTTAAACTGTAACCTACAAATGTCTAAATTATAAGCAAGCCTTCGGCGAGGGTGTACAGTTTGAATACCTATAAAGTACATTTTTTATGCGCTCTTGAGTGAAAAGTTGTACATTGAACAGTTGTTTACAGATACATCATATGCTTTTATTTATTTTATGTTGGTTAATTATCGTCCTTGTAAACATTATTGATATGACAAAATAGATTTATCGTTTTATGCACGGTACTTCTGCCAGTTCAAGTGCACAGTTACCTACTCTGTGTAGTACAACATTGTCCAGTACAGTTCAGGAGGAACATCCAGATGTATTATGCAAGCATATATATATATATGCATGCTTTGCTTGCACATTCATCCTTAGAGTGATTTTGTGTGTGTAGATAGATAAACAGATAGATAGATAGATTTTTCATCTTTGTGCATTAATTTTCATTATTGTTATTATTATCAGGATTATGGATCATTCAGCTCTCATTCTCAGCTAGTTAAATGGTAACAGTGTACTGTTAAAGATGCGCTGTAATTATTCGCTGTCATCAAAGGGGAAAGGCACTCTGAAAAAGCAATTGTTCTCTCATCTTCCTGCTCTGATTTAACCTTCATCCACTGGGTGCATGACTCACGAGCCAGGTTCTATGGCTATAAGTGAAACAACATCAACAGATAATTATAAATATGCAAATTAAATGAACACTAGAGTACAAATAGCCTCTTAGTATTACAAGTCCACATTACTTCATTCTTCCGGCCCTCTCTTGTACCAGCATTGTGCATGGGGAGATTAAAGTGCATACATGAGTAGCAAAAGTTTCCATTATCCATTTTACCCGACACATTAGCACTGCTAAAGTGTTTTCAGCCTCTATCCTATTACAATTCAGAAGGGCCGAGACTCATAAGGCTTAATTGACTAAGACACCGGCAAGGGGATTTGATTGCACCTCAGCACAAGGAGGAAGGTGCTATAATCAATGAGGAATGAAAGCATGTTGCACCTCTCTCTGTTTTGGATGCCTTAAGATGGAGAAGAAATGCTATTCACAAACTGTGAGCATTTACTCATTTAAAGCTGCTTTGAGACAGTTTTTCTGCAAAGGACAGATTAAGTAACACAACAAGGTCTATGGAGTGGTTATTTGTTTGTTCTAAATCACTGTCAGTCTGAGTCACTGCACCCATATGCATTAGTTTTATTTGTCTTGCATGAAAATGAAAATATTTGCATATCCATACTAATTACTGAGGAAACCTCCTGTGTTGTGACCCTCTTCATTAGTGACTTTTATAGTCACGTTTAACACTATTAGAGATAAAAATGGAACAGCTGAGAAATCTGTGCATTGTCTGTTTATTTACTAATTATTTGCTGGTTTTAATAGAAAAAAGGTCTGTGTTTCTGTATATTGGTCGGTCATATTTTGACAGTGAAACTGTGTGGGTTGACTGGATACTAATAGGGTTATTTAACCATGGCCATTTCAGTTTTACTTGTTCTTGGAGGGTAAACAGACTTTTTTTCTATCATGCTGTTTATTTCTTCCTGTATGGATGCCATTCAGACTCTCATTCTCGCCTGACCTTGACAAAGGATATTTTCACACTTAACAGGTGTTTCTAGAGATGCAAATCTATAGCTGCACACACACCACAGTCATAAGGAGCAGCTAAATAGTGGTTGCCATGATCACCATTTTAAAAAGATTTTTCCAGTTTGAATGTTTCCGGGAAGGGCTTTAATATTTAATCTTTTCAAATTCCTCTGATAAGATTCATACAAAACACATTCATGAAGCTAAAAATGAAAGTAGAAGTGAAATGCACAGGTTTATTGTGAATCTTAATGGGTCTTTAAAACGATTTGAAGGACTCTCTGACTCAGTTCTGTACGAGACAGTTATTTTTCATTTAGAAGACACGTCTTAACCTAAGCTGAATTGCTTCAGTCTAAATGATGAAATGAATCATAGGCAATTCTACTGTTCAAATGTTTCAACAGAGCAATTCTGACAAATTATAGCTGCCTACATACTTTTGCTTGCTCAGTTGAAACTAGACAACTATAACATCATCTACAATAATATTGTCATGTGAAATTATGAAAAGATGCACAAAATTAAAATGCTTGCTGCCTTCAACAATACCATAAAATAAAACCTGGAATCCGTGTTATCTGCAAAATGTATTACATTTAATTTAATGAAAAACAAATAGACACTCATTACCAGCTGCTTTTTTGAAGGAAATATGTTGTTTCACATTCACAGCAGAGTGTGGAAGTGTATTGCTTAGGAATGAAAAAAATGTTGAAATTAAAATTCCACAATGATTTTCCACCAATGAAAGCATCCTGTACAACCAATTCTAAAACTGTAGCTGTAAACACTAACTTCTCAGCTACAAACAACAGCGTATGCTAGCATGTTTCATAGGCCAAGGCCTGCCGCTCTTTGACAAGAAATGCTTTAAGGCCATCCCAATGGCAGTTAGAACCTGGGGGACTTTTTCTGTTTTCAATTGCCAGGGTGGTGCACACTACAAGGATAGAGTAGCAAAAATGGAAATTAGGTCTGCTGTGACATGTTAATGCAGCTCATACTGGCATACATGCAGAGTTTAGGCAATTTTAGCATGGCCTGATTATAATAATGAAAAACAACACTAAATAATGCTATCAAATGATTAATGACAAAAAGAACGAATTGCATTTGAATTTAATTAGAAAGCAAAGACACCGTAAAACTTAAATTATTTTAAAATATTATTTAATTTAAAAATGTAAAAGCTGTGGCTGTCGTTTTATGTCTCATTTCTTTTTGACGTTATACAACTTAATTGCTTCAGTCTTACATAACAAGACAGTCCATGCACACACTATTCATTCTATACTAGTAGTGTCTTTCACCATAAACAGACCTTGTTTTATTTAGGCAGGATGAGAAATGATGACTAGCATGGGAGAGGAAGCCAGTGGATGTGAGGAATGGATCTGTAGCAGCCACTTTGTTGAAGATGCAGGTCGAAACTGTCCAGGAATCAATGCAGCGAGAGAGACAGAGAGAGATTGACATTCAAACTGGGAAGGCTCTTAGAATAACTAATCATCAATCTATTCCCTAATTCATAATTTGATCTCTAGAGACTAGAGCCTCTTTTCATTAGTTAGCTCTGATGGTGTAGTATTATTGCACTGGGAGACTGTGCTCAGTAGATGCTGACTGTGTTGAAATGTGTATCGAGAATCGGGGGAGCTCAAACAATCCGTGAAGCATGAAGTCAGCATTCCTTGACGCATGATCCAACATTTGACAATCCGCAGAGGCATTGGCACAATCAAATCAAAAGCTCTGAAATAATCTGCTTTCTATCTGATTGTGTTGCTATTTTAATCACAGATTAATGAGGAGAAGGTAAGAGAGGGCACACCAACCACTGCAGCCACATGCTGTTTCCTCCAATCACAAGAGAGTTATGACAGGATTTAGATCTGAGTACAATTGATGTGCTCAGTTAAACAGCATCATACACCTGCAAGACTATTTAACTTCACATCAGTCACACATTAAAGATACTGATACATATTAGTCTGAGGCTCAGACAGCACACCTACAGCCCACCCACTGACCGTCTGATATACACTGCACACAAAACTGGAGAGCAGTTTCTCAATCTGGCAAGAGTTAATCTGATTGGCTGATTTTAAACCGTTTGCCAGAGTAAGAGCACAATTTTATTTAATCAGTTCACCAAGAAACCAAGTCATGTTTACACTGCCCAGATTGATGCAGTGAGGAAAAACTAATCAATGATTAGTGACAAAAAATCTTTTGAAATATACACAGAGTTTAGACACTTAATAGATTTCCGCAAGCAGAAAGTTTTCTGTAAAAATGGATGATTAATTCATTGTAATTGCTAATAATGTGTTGATTCATCAATCCATTTCAGAACAAATGTGTTTCATAATCATGTGAGCAGATGGTGGAAACACTGCCTCATCTTGAATATAGTTATAGGAAGCTAGAATGCACCACAGCTCATGTCATGACACAAACATGCACTAAAATATGAAAAAAAAAACCAACAAAAAAAAACCCGTCTGGTTTGTAAATTGCTGTAGTTCAGACAGTATGACATTATGGGTTTGACTCCTGGGGAATGCATGGCAAATTGTACACATTCAAAGCATCGCAAGTTAATTTAGATAAAGTGTCTGCCATACGCTTAAATGTAAATGATTGATAATGGACTCAATGACTTGGTTGCCTTCATATTTCTACTAAAATCTCAGTGCTACATAAGCTTAGTATTCTCTCATAGCAAACTGCAGTAGCATACTGTGGATTTAGTCATATTTCTAATAACTAATTACATTGCATATACAACTATAACATTTTTTTGACAGTCAAATATAAAACATTAAAAAAATTGACAGTGGATGTTTTCTGAGATGTCTGTGAAATAATGTATTACTTTTAAAAAGAGAGAAATCTACACAAATTGTGTTCTGTTGCCTCAGTGTTTTCTGTACAGTCGTTCACAAGATTGACGTCCCATTATTACTTTTTCATGCCAGTCTATTATTGTAAAAAAAATAATGTCAGACACAAAAGACCATTAAATGAAATTGACATAAAAAAACGAAAAGACTTAAAATGATATAATAAAATGACAAATAAAATCTACAACGTGTACCAGACATGCCATTTAGCCAAAGGTCTGCCTGTGCAAGACTAACTACATATTTCCCCTTCAATTCAATTCTGGATGGCCAGTTAAGCATTTAAGATGGGTCATTGGCCATGTTTGGGTTTGCCTTTGTAACTTTACCTTCATGGTATAGGAACGCTCAATCACGCCATTCAGCAGGGTTATCAGTGAGTGTCATGGGGCAGCAGAATGAAGTTAATTGAAATCTGCCTGTCTGATAAGTATATTTTATCAGCTGAGTGGAGAGGAATAGGACATGACGGTTTTTGAATGCGAATGAAACAGCAGAAAACCAGAGAGAAAACCACTCTCTCCCCAGACTGACATGTACAGTCTCTCACTACTCTTTTGCAAAGCCCCTCAATCTGCATTATTTATGTCACAGTCCCTAATAAGAGTCTTCGCAGATCAACTGTAGCTTAAGCCACTCTTTGTGCCACAGACATCATTGTGTTAACTGCATGGCTGCCTTCCCATTGCCCAGCACCTGTCTATCCTGGCAGTTCGGTCTTATTAAACTTTCCTCTGCATGTGCTCAATAGTCCATGTCTTTGCCTCGCGCTCCCTCACTTCTCTCTCCTCTCACTCCTCCTACAGCTCACGGCCTATTGAACACATTAGCACCTGTCACATCAGTCCAGCCAAGGTCATCGCTCCTTCCCTTCATTCTCCATTCGACTGTTAAACACCAAGTCCCGGCGCTCTGCTCTTCTACAATGGAGAGCCTAAGTGAGCTTCAGAACCCTCTTCTGGATAAGAACAGCAAGCACATGGTGATGGCCGACTACGGCTACGGAGGCGACTTCCACAGCAACCAGTATCAGGAGAACATTATAAACTACTTTGTGACTGGAGGAGGAGGTGGAGGAGGTGGCGGTGGAGGTGGGGTTGCGGTCACGGGAGGAAACGGCAAGGCTAAAGCCCAGCTACTGGACGCCACCTCTCTTCACTTGGCGGTGGAGGCCTTTTACAAGCCTAACTTCATCCTTTACAAGGACGACGTGAGCGGAAAGGGCAAGGATTACAAAAATGAGTGCTGTGAGACCACCTTCATGGAGAAGAAAGACAAGGACGTAGCGGTGGAGACCCCGAGCACGGAGGACCCGCAGGCGAAACTGTTGGACGAAAACGAGGTGAAAATCCAGACGGTGTCTTACGAGGTGGAGGAAGAGGAATACGTGGAGTACGAGGTAAGGTTTCTTTGAAGATGCTGAGCCGAACTTGTGTTGTTTTGTACGGCTGGATTAATTCATCAGGTCCTTGACAGGTGGCCTTAAAGTATCGCAGCTCAATTCTCCCAGGGAACACCAGCTTCTAGTTATAGCCTGCTCTACAATATAAGACCCTATTTGGGAAGGCTTCACATTTCAAAAGCCTGTCCTCCAAAGGTTTAATTTTCTATTTGGGGTTTGAAATTGCTGTAGAACACCACTTTATGCTCTAGCAACATCTGCTAGCTCTATTGGATCATGTGTGACAACTACCACTTCAATTTCTCAGCAGATAGGCAAGAGCTAATGAGAGGGGTTGGGCAATGTTCAGTGCTGCTGATGGGATGTAATGGTGCTGGATGGGGGTCCGTCACCCTTAAAGCTCAGTGAGAGGAATATGTATTCAGGTCATGTCCTGGATTCAGGGCCTTTCGGTGTCTCACAATGGATGTAGTTCCATGCTGAGCAGCTCCGGCGCTCGCTGCGGTTGTCTGATGATATTAAAGACATTCTCTGCATGTGGGGATCAGGACCTCGGCAGCCCATACGGTGTGGTATATCTTCATGATACGTGCCATGTTTTACAGTACATTACAAAACATGCAAACGAATTTACCCCCTAAAATTTAAAGGTGCAGTGTGTAGTATTTAGGAGGACTTATTGACAGAAATGCTTTAAATGAAATGTTTTCAGAGGTGTATAAAGTTATCTACATACACCACGGGTCCCCTTACATGGAAGACGCTATTTTGCGCCGCCATGTTTCTACAGTAGCCCTAAATGGACAAACTGCTCTACAGAGCCCATTTCATCACTATATTGTTCTTGCTAATAAAACACTGACACATCGATGAACAAAAGCAATAATAATATTCACAATAACATATTGGTTTCCTGAATAATTAATAAATATACTTCCTTAATTTACCTTTGTAAAGAAACCACTGGCTACTCTCTGCTTTCTCAAAGAAGACATCTTTGTCCTGTGTCGGCCACCGTAGTTTTATATATGCAGTTCGCAACCTCACTGCTAGATGCCGCTAAAATTTACAAACTGCACCTTTAAGCAATAAACAAAATAAGCATATAATATGAACAGAACCACAATGAACAACTAAAATGATTAGTTTTTAAAAGTTACAATTCACTTGTTGCAATTGTGATGTTTAATTTTAATGTCATTTAACAGTTATCGGCCTTAAAATTAAAATAAATATTGGCCAGCATCAGACAGTGTTTTAATATTGGTGTATCTGTATTTTTATTAAATGGTGAGTGACATTTCTCATCACAGCTTTCCACTGATCACAGCATGTGGCATAGTAGGCAATTTAAAGATAACTAGGGATGCACCAATATTACATTTTTGCCCATTATTAAATTATTACATTTTGTCAGGGAATATAAGTATTAAAATACAAGATGTGCAATTAAATATCCAGCATAGGCCAATACCAGTCAATTTTTCACAATGTTTACTGCAAAATTATACAGATTTTCCCAAAAATCAGCACAGATGTGAATGAAAATAAACAAGTCGCCAGATTCCATCTGCGTCTGAGTTATGTCAAATAAAAAGTCATTACAGTGTGAGATCAGAACGATTCATCTGAATGGCTAATGATTCATCGGGTTCACACAGTGCCTTTACATCTCATAATAGGATATTCATGAGCATCCTTTGAGAGATAATTCTACAGTGCATTAGTAATATCCCTGTGACATTGAGGCTTGTGTTTCTTCATTTGTATTCTATAGCTTTAAGATCCCTCTGTTCTTCCTCTGTGGCAATGATAAAGTGAATTCGGGAGTTTGCCTCTAGAGACACCTCTGTTGTTCCCATTCTTGTTCTTTATTCTGAGTCTTGTGAAATATATCTTGTGTGAAACAGAAAAGTGTGAACTGTGCCTTAGTTGTCCTCACTCTTAGAAAGCGCGCACACACACACACACACACACACACACACACACACACACACACACACACACACACACACACACACACACACACACACACACACACACACACACACACACACACACACACACACACATCTGTCAGAGCTTCTTGTTTGAGGAGGGATTGACAGCAGATCTCATTTGGACGATTTCCTCTAGTGGAAAAGAGCCACTAATGGTCCTAGTGTTTTTGTTTATAAGTAACAGGATGTTATGAAATCAGTATTTTATCTTCTTAAACCCCAATTTGATGCCTTTAAAATCAATTTAGTTCTGTCTTCCCAGATATAATCATCCCTTAGAAAGAATGCACTGAGGACAAATTATCCAGTAAGTATTAAGTAAGAAATTGTCACATCGCCTTCAATAGGGAAGTGTCGAAATGGCTAAATTGCAACTTTTAAAAGATTCTCATCAGTGCATATTAACTTAAGAATCCTCAATGAGCCTCCTTTAAATGAAAAGATGATGATGATTATGTTGATGGATGGTTCATGCTCATTATCCCTGTTGTTTTTGATAAGCTGAATTTAAATGGTGTAGGAATCTTTATCTAGGCTATATGCAATCTTTTGCTAATCTCAAAATTAATATCCATTTTTCATACTGTGCATTATAATGTTAGGATGCCAAAATTCACTTTTTATATGTAAATGTAGGAGCCATGTATAATATGTACTGTCTGTAGTTTTAAACAAAATGTGTTTCACCAGAATAGACTGTTATGATAGTTTTATTTTTACTTAGAAAAAAACAACAACACCATTTTCAGATTATTGGCCTTAACATGAAAATAATTATCAACTTATCAGTGTTGGGCAGAATTTTAATATTGGAGTATCCATATTAATTGCATAGACCACTGAGCCACATGCTGTGACCAACAGAAAGCTGTAATGAGAAATGTCATTCAGCATATAATAGAAATACAGATAGACAGATATTAAAATTCTGTCTGATACTAGGCAATGATTATTTTAATTTTATGAACGATGACTGATAAATTACACTGAAAACTAAAATTAAGAAAACTTGACTAAAATTGTAGAATTTAAATTTACGAGTGAATTTAGGCATCACAACATAATAATAGATATTCGATTTGAGATCTGCTAAAGATTTCTTTTTACAGTGTGTTTAACTGTTGGAGGACAGTAAATGTAATCTAAATGTAAACTGGGGAAAATGGGCATTAAAAAATGTAAATGTCCGAGAAAAAAAAAATACAACAACTTGGATATCAGTCCATAACCGATATATTATGAGCCCTACTGTGAAAATACCTTTCATAACCTATCATTAAGTATATGTTTTTTTTATATGATCAGTTATTGATGCCCTAACTCTGATTTGCTAATGATCTAACAGCTGGAGTCCCTTTGATGATTGGCAATCTGTAGCACTGAACTTTCCAGTCAATAATATCATCCATTTGATAACATCTGCCTTCTCACACCATCTGTGTTACTGTGCCGTCAAATGAATAATTGTCTTTCAGTTGTTAGTGCAGTCATTATACTTGGGCAAAGTTTTCAGAGAATGTGCATGTGTCCAATTGGTCAAACTTTGTTAAAAAGAGAGGAAACAGCTGCTAAAACATCCATAAACAGTTTCTTTCTTAAATTCGATTCCTTGTAGAAAACAGAACTGAAACTTTTCTCTTCCGAGGGCTGTTTACCACCAAGAGCCATAGGGCCACGTTTCTGTCGCAGTTGTTTATTAGGCATTGAAAACGTTTGCTCTGATGATTGACTGTGAAAAAGCAGAAAAGGCTGCATTGGGTTTTCTGTGTACAGTTGTATACTGTCAAACTGTCTTAATTTCTCTCTTTCCGCCCTGCAAACAAACTCTCACAGTTGAAATGTGACCTCACAAATATGTCCTTTATGACAGAAAGAAAGATGAATAAGTTCTTCAATCTCTAATCATATTCCGCTGAAGCTTTGATGCACCTGCAGTTTCCAGCGTGCCGGATGCCAGTCTGGAGATGAATTTCAGGGCCATGTCAAAACATCAGCCACTTATATGGTTTTATATAAAGCTCCTAAAAGACATGCGATAAAGCAGCCTTTAGGGAGCAAGCTAAATTCAAAAGGCTAAAATTTCTTTGCAAATATAATTTTGAAAACATAATAATGTAAATGTAAGTTTGTGATTTTCAGATTTAGCTGGGTATTAGTTTAAAAAAAATGTGAAAAGCATCATTAATCATCATTAAAATCAGGTTTCCACAATATCAGAACCAAGCGCAACCGTTACATTAGCTATGTTTCCATTTAGTTAAAATTGGAATATTTGCGAATAAAGCATCGTTTCAATCCAGTGAGTTGAAGAGAACAAAATCATCACTTCCTGATTACCTTGCACTTAATATCATGAAGAAAAATTGAATTTGCTTCAGTATAGGAGAAGGCACTACATATAATATTTTTTACATAAAATAAATTAAACAGACGAAACATGGTCATGTTATCTTATTTTCGGAGCCTGCTGTTAAGTTCTGAGAGTTAATTATAATGAAGCACTTTTACGAGACTTTGCTTAAGCATTTTAGAATGACAAAACTAGCTTTTGAAATGAGATTGGTCCAGTTTTATGCTGTCCCATCCCAAAGTCACGTCTTTTTGATGCGCATTAAGGAATTTATTCGGTAAAAGTGTTTCCATTGTAATTTATGCACGTGGTTTCTTACCGGATAAGAAATTTATCCTACTTAGTTGAGTTTTTTATGCACATTTTTAAAATTTATGCGCATCTTGTCATTTCCATCCCGCGTTTTTTTATGCGATATCCCAAAATGTGCATAAAAATAGGTGAACGGAAACACAGCTATCGAACGACTAATGGTGTTTCTCTTACACTCCTCTGTAGTCTAAATGAAAAGCTCTGGCACCAGGCAATTAATTAGTCTTTAAATTATTAAGACCCACAGAACTCTGTCAACACTAACCCATTCTTAATCTCATTACTGCTACATTGTGGGCGAGAGGGTACGCTGAGTTCCCAGGTGATCAAAGGCTATTTACACAGACTGAAGATAAATGAGCTTGCTGTGTATTCCACAGAAAATTAATTTATCATAACTGTTGATGGATAGGTGAGCAAGAGTAAACATCGCAACATGTATTATTGTACTAATGTATCTCAGTTATGAGGTTGCAAATATCAATTACAAGAGTTTATCCCAGGCTTCTGTATTGAGCCCAAGTACCCATAAATTACTACTACAGCCTTGAGCTTTTTAAAATAATATTTTTTTAAGCCTCTATCAACAAGCATTTGCCATCAAACATCAGGTAAATCGGTGGATCCTGGGAGAGAAAAGATGCATTTGGAAATATGGTTTGGAAAATATAATTATTATTCTTTTCTCCACATGTCAGCCTGATTATTTGCTCAGAGATTGAGAATCCCACTGTGGTCCTTGAACACAGGTCATGCCATATGTACTGTAAGTGTGGTGGGGTCTATAAATCAGCCGGGCTTATTAACAGCTCACTAAGTCGGTATTTTTTATTTGTCTGGCGTGCGCTAGACGTTAATCAAACCCCCTGATGAATTATATCCTCATGACCTGCTGCTGAAATGCTGCCAGCACCTGGCATGACACAACTTAACTCTACCACGAGCCAACTGCTTATAATCTCTGAACAGTCCCATTAAAAATGTATGCAGCTGTTTTCAGCGACGCTATGACACCTGCCGGGACAATGACCTCCCAACGACATCGCTGATGCAGTTACTTGCCCCTTTGTTGGGATATAATTGCCTCGGAGAGCTTTTCACCTGACAGCTCTTTTATTCCATGGCCCACCTCTTCCCGCTCCCTCCCCCAACACCTTTCCATCAGTTTACCGGTTGCTGTTTAGATCGCCTCATTCACTTTCCATCCTCAACATCAATTTCCATTTGTGCGGCTCTCCCTACAGACTGCTTGAAGTCAGACAGATGTGAAGGGAGACTGCGGCAAAGGAAGAATTCATAAATTCTATGTTTGTGCAGTTCGGAATAAAACTGCACGAGTTGCGTTTTGCTTTATGAAAGGTAAAGACCAAGCCTGAACTAATTTCAGTGTAGTCTCACGGCGAAAAGTCTGGTCCTCATTGCAACTTACTGTGGCCAAGAACTATCTATTTGGACAGGAGGAGTCTGCCTGAGTTCAGAAAACAAAACAGAATGTACAGTTTTGTTCATGGATATCCAGTGCATTTGAAACCTCAAGCAAAAATCTGATGCCATTAGCCTTGCAAACTTTGGCAACTTCTTTATCAAAAGTGCTCGTTATATAAACCCGCTAGCTTCTGAACACAACTTCAGCAACTTATTCTAAAAATAATTGGGCAGCACTCTGACATAATGTCCACAAACAATAATCTATATCCAAGCGTTTTGGAATAAGAATGGATAAGAAACTAAATTGCCAAATTTGAAAGAACAGATGTTGCTGATGCTATGATATTGTAAAAGTAATTTTAAGTAAGGTGTTCTTTAGTTATAGTGCTCCTAGCATTGGAAAATAATCGGTTTATATCTTTAAAATGATTTGCAGAATTGTCAAACTTTTTTGTCATGAGGGTTTTTACAAGATATGAATCAAATTAAAAACATCATATATCTATGGAAATTTAATAAAACAAAAACACACTACCGTTCAAATTTTTGGGGGCAGAAAGATTTAATTGTGAAAGACATTAATACTTTTCATCAAAGATGCATTCCATTCAATTCATTTATTATATTATAAAAGAGTTTCCTGTTGGACTGAAAGCCGGAGTAATGGCTGTTGGAAAACAATAGGTTTCCTGCACCTTTAGCGTATAGACCTCAACACACACCCAGCAAATCAGATCAAAAGTGTGGATTTCAGTCAGAACTTGCCATTTTTGTGTGCAATATGCATCAGATGGTCAGTGATCAGGCTATGGGAGGTCTGCGGGCATGCCATCTGAGGATAATTTCAGTTTGACATGAAACAATATTACTCCTGTTACATTGTGATGAAAACGTGTCGGGCGGAGTAAATGAAATTTGGATAGATTTGATTAAGCAGCTAATTACAAATGTATATGGATTCAATTTCCTCTGCGCCAAAGGAGGGCACTCATCCAGAGCCCTCACACATGACACACACATAATAAGTTTGAAAGCGCTGACATCGATCACCTTGAAAACGAGATGAAGTTCTATTAGCTGAGCATTGGATCGCAAAAGAACAGAAAAGACAGAAACGGGGAGAAGGACAGGGCTCATCGTGCTCACGCTGGGGGCGGCATTTTGGTAACATAAATTACACGCTTTCCTTCCTGTGCCTCCTGCCACCCTGAAAGGATAAAACCATCCATTAATCTGTCATTACCTGTCAGGAAACTGGCAGGCAATGACAGCATCTGCCGTTACCCCCGCCCACCCGCTTTCAGGAGAGGCACCTGAGAGGTAGAAGGTGTGCTTATCGGGGGCCAAGTTGTGGGACTCTGGCTCTGGGGCTTAACCATTTGACACTGTTGCCAGATTATTCACATTCAGCTTAGATCACTAATAACATAATGCACAAATTCAATGCCTTTCAGCTGAACGCAGAGATGATGAGATTGTTTTTGGCTTATCTGTTTTTATTCCATTTTTTGGATAGTTCAGTGCATTAGGCATTTGAATCCATGCAGGATACTGAAAAAAAAAATTTCAGTCAATGTCAGTTTGAATTTTTAAAGCGTATACAGATAAACAAGCTAAAAAAAACTGTAAAATGCGGTTATCTGTATTAAGGCTTACAATTATTGTATGGGTTATCAAAACTCACACCATGTTTGCTTGGCATAACTTTCTATAATTTGTCACCAATAGTAAGATAGCATAGTTAAAACTAAATACCCCAATTCAAATACACCTAATAACTTCTGTTTCAAATTCTGAACTTTCAATTCATCAAAGAATCCTGAAAAAGCTTCTGTAAAATTAAGCAGCACAAGCGTTTTCAACTTTGATAACAGCAATAATAATAATTAGAAAAGTATCTTGTGCACTAAATCAGCATATTAGAATCATTTCTGAAGGTTCTTCTGACACAGAAGACTGGCGTAATGGCTACTTTGACATAACAGGACAAATTTTAATTTCAAAATAGTTATTAACTATGTTGCTGTATTTTAATCAAATAAATGCAGCCTTGGTGAGAATAAGAGATTTTACAGAATTTTGCTCTTTTTTTTTTTTTTTTTTTTTTTTTAAATCTTGCCTACCCTAAACTTATGAACTGTAGTGTATGCACTATATAGCCAATATTTACACAATATTAATTAATACTAATAAAGAACAACAAATAATATTGCCTGACAGCCAATATACTGTGCATCCCTATAGTCATTATCATTTGTTTATTGCTGCAGAGATGATCTACAGTCTCAGAAAAGTATGCCACATCCTCCAAAGCCTAGCACTTGTGGGTGTGTTTGCAGAGTTACGTGATAATGCCACTATTTTCCAAAGTGAATCAGGTGCATATAAACGATGCTATCAACTGGTGCAGTTCCCTCGCAAGTCCCCCCGCATTGTTTCACTTTAAAGTACTAAACTGTTCGTCCACAGAACACAGCAGACTGACTAACAAATGCCCAATGAAATATTTATATCCTCTTATGTAATGTCAAGGTTTGGTGATAAGCAATGAGAAAAAGTGTAGGTGTGACGATTCGTTATACGGGCTGATATTTGTCAGATTTCTTTAGTTCTTATGTAGCAGACTATATAGCAGAAAACATGACAATATCCATGTGCACAAGCCACTTCACCCCCTCCTTACGGAGAAATCCAATCTAACATCTCATGCTATTTTATATGAGGTAGGCCTATTATTTTCACAGATAAAACCCCAATGACAGAGCTATCCTTCACTGCTGATGATTGCAGCTTATTGCTGTGAATCAGTACAGAAATATTTTCCTAACATCTTTCCTCTTGGCACACTCTTCACGAGGCTGCGGTATTTTTAGTTACTCAAGTGAATCACTTGAATCAAAGGAGAGAACTGGCAAACAATGAAAACTTCACAAAATGTGGTGGAAATGCTGCACAGATTCAATGCAAACTTTGTGAACAACATGTGTAGGTTAATGTTGATTATCACAGAATATTATTTGTTATAATTAAATAAAAAGAAAGAAAAAAGAAGGAAAGGAAAAAAAAATAAAAATGAATGAAATCTGGGAAAACTAGGGAGTTTCAGATGTGTTCAAAATGTGAAGACAGTTTTATATTTTTTTTAGCATATTTTGTTTTGTACACTTGGCCTTATTAGTAAAAGTTATTTAGACGCAAAACTGTTTTTATCATTTATAATAATAAGTTTCCTGAGCAGCAAATCAGCTTAGAATGATTTTTGAAGGATCATTTGACAATTCAGCTTTGCCATCACAGGAATAAATATATTAAAAAGAAAACAGTTATTTAAAATTGTAACAATATTTCACAGTATTACTGATTTTAGTGTATTTTTGATTTCTTGGAGATTATTTTGGTTCAAAAACATTAAAAGACCTTACTCCACATTTCCAAAAATCCTGTAATCCAGACTATAAATTGAAATAATTTGACTGAGTCTTCTCTCTCGTTATAGACAGATTGCTCCAGCGACAGTGAGAGCGAGGACAACTTCATCGTCATCCCTCCTCGTGATCACCTGGGCCTCGCTATCTTCTCCATGCTCTGTTGCTTCTGGCCTCTGGGCATTGCTGCTTTCTACTTTTCTCAGGGGGTAAGTGCAGAGCCCACCAACCAAATCCACAGCCTAACCATTAAGCCTGCTAAGAATCTGCTATAACACAAGAGACAGACAAGATGAATTCTTCAACAGTTTTTCATCTGTGCCCTGCAAACAAGCCTGTATTCTCACGAGAGAAAGAGTTTGTGATCTCTTTCAGCTCCCTCTAATAATACAGAACAGGTGCCTCATTATAATACCCATCATACGAACAAACAGCTCTCCTTTGTGTGACTGTAAAATTATCATGCACTTCTCTAATATAAACAGTGTAAACATGAATCCACAGATCAGATGGGTGTGACGAGCATTGGCTATGTTTTCAGCTCCATTTTCACATTCAAAGCAATAGATATCTATTTTTCTACTTTGGAAAGAGCCTCTTATTCTTATCTATAGTTTAGTCTGTGGCAGACAGGTCCCGAGTGAATTATTTTGTCAGGAGCTAAGTGAATTCTCCCAGAGTAATTATGATGATGGTGGTGTTGTTCAATGAAGGTTCTCCTGAATGCAACTTCAAGTGTGTGTGTGTGTGTGTGAGGAGGATGGAAATGAGATCTGCTGAAAATGTGAATGTTTTTGTCCTGTCTCCTGGCTGGGAATATTCCTCCGAGAACATCCTGAACGGATTTTCTCACCTTCCCCGCGGCACAGGGTTGAATGTACATGAGGAATGTCGCCAACCATTTGCTTCCAACTTCTCCTTCCTCTCAGCATCCTCCTCTGTCTCACTCCTACAGACTGAGAAAATGACTGTCTTCATTTAATAACTAATTAAGCACTTGGAACTGTATAGGACTTTGAGGATGTTGATATAGGCTAAATATCAATATTAGTTCTACAAAAGGCCATTACACACACAGTAGCTGTAGGGTAAGGGCGATGTAGAATTTATCTTGATAGTTTTCAGTTTTTTGGTTATAATTAGTACAGTAGCCTACTGTCAAAAGATTAATCGCATTCAAAAGTTTTTGTTTACATAATATATGAGTGTGTACTGTGTATATTTATTACATATAAATACAAACACATGCATATATATATATATATATATATATATATATATATATATATATAGATAGATAGATAGATAGATAGATAGATAAATTTATAAATATATATACATGTAAATATTTTCAAAATATATACTGTATGTGTGTGTATTTATATATACATAATAAATATACACAGTAGGGGTGTGCCATATCATACCGTCCACGTTAATACAGGTATAAATTTTTACATGATAAAAAAATAGTGTCATATCCCGATATCAATGATATAGCGTCGCGATGATGTAGGCTATTTTCTAGGGATGCACCGATTGTTTGGCAGCCGAAATTATTCGGCCGAAAATAAACAAAAAGTCCTAATAAATTGTACCGAACAATTACGTGTTGCGATCAAATAGAGGTCGAGCACTTATGCAGCAAACATGACGGCAGTGTGGAAGCATTGTCAGAGAAAGACGCAAAATCATTACAAGCACCGACAGCGAGAGACTGTTTAGTACTACATCTCATGTCTCTGATGAGAGGAGGAAGGGATGGTTGTTTCTGGTTACTGTATGATGATTAAAATCGCGAAATGGCCTTAAACAATTAAATACACTGCAGAAAGTTATGTTTTCTAATACACGCATGAATTGCATTCAAACAGCGCTGCACGAGCTCGCGACTCTGTCTCTTTAGACAGGGTTCAAAGTCCAAACCGTGAGGGAAATCTGCGCTGAAACTGTGTTACTCATCAGTTGCTCAGTAACACTTTTATGAATTTTGACAAGGCATGTGACAATGTGATATGTGCATCTTCCCAAATTACTAATGAGAATAATTTATAAATCTGCTGCTGTCAACCAACAAAATGAAGCACTGAAGACTTCCTGTGTGTTTCCGTCAAAATAAAAGCTCCATTAACATTCATGAAAAGTTAGCATTGTAATTTTACTGTTGTTCTGTTAAATAAAATTAAAAAGACAATTACAATGATAATAATTACAACAGCTCTATTAATACATTTATTATAACGTTAACACAGTGTTTAAATTGGGATCTGTAATATTTTCTAATGTTTGAAAAGAATTCCCTTCTGCTCAGCAAGGCTGCATTTATTTGCATGAAGGGGGTCTCAAAAATGGCCACAAAATATTATTTTACTAACTTATTAATTTTAAGTTAAATTGTGCTGTGTTGGTATAATGTCTGCTAGAATGTTAAAATGTATTTTTAAATTGTTGTTTTGTATTAGTGTACAATGTTTATTCCATTTAGTATCCATTTCACTCATTTAACATTTAATATCGGAGGCATCCAATGTATTTGACATATTTGAATATATTTGAACAATAGTTACATTCCCTGGTAATTGTTAACTTTTATAATGATGTAACTCAGTTACTACTTGTGAGAAGTAACTAGTAACTATAACTACTATTGCACTATAATGCTGCTTCTGATAGATTACGCTTTAAATTAGGTAGTCTGTCATCAATGACAGTAGTTCATTGGAAAAGGATGGAAAATGCCCTTCATTGCGTTTGCACTAATAAATGCTGCTGCCTGCCAGCTGCAATCACCAATAAAACATTGTTCCATATTTTTTTGTATAACGTCATAAATATCGTTATCGCAAATATACTTGAAATATCGTGATATAATTTTGAGGCTATATCGCCCACCCCTAATACACAGTACACACAACCATATATTATGTAAACAAAAATGTTTATTTTGGATGCGATTAATCATTTGACAGCACTAGTTATAATCAATCACAAACTTTATGTATTTAATCTTAAATAGCTGAAAGTGGTGATTTTAAAAGATAAAAGGATCCATCATTCTGTTAGAACTCTATCAAAATTTAGTAAACTGAATCCGTTTTTCACATTTAATCATTTAAATTTAGAAGCACCAATATAATAACTGCTTAGAAATCAAAGCGACAGACAGACAGATAGATAGATTTGTTATTCATTTATTGTTATTACATTAATTAAGCATTATTTAACAGCAAAGGTAATCTAATTATAATAATAAAGGAGCAGCATAATGAAATATCTTATATGGACTGATATTGAAAAACTAAAAATGTATAACTTAACTTAAAACAACCTACAACCTGAATGGATGCTACTGATGCTAGCTTAATTGGATTTATACAGCTATACATGTTTAAGCGTGCAAGTTCGTTATTTAATTGTAGAAGCGCACTCAATGCGAGTCAGCGCTGCATTGAGTTGAAACTTTCTCGTCTTCAAGGAGAGCGCGGCTCATGGTTGCTTAGCAATGGCAAACACCACGAGAGCGCAAGCTCCGGTGCGCTTTGAAAGAAGAGAAAGCGGTACAGCTCACGTTTTCATGCGTTTTAGATGCGAATTGTGAATGCTACATGTTTTTAAATTGTATGTATTCTGCCACATATTGATGCCTCTGGGCTAAGACCAGGGTATCCATTCTCCCTAGAACCGTCCCTGCCTAGAATCTGTGCATCTAACATCACAGACATTCAAAAAGGCTAACTAAGAACTTGCCCTCTCAACATAGTTATTATAGTTTTAGGGGCGGGGCCACGATCGGTGGCTCCATTGCCTCATCAAGCCAACGTTTTAGCCCCGCCCAAAAAATCCTGAACATAGAATTGGTGAAAAACTGTTTAACAGTTTAACTCCACAATTCAGTACTGCATAGTTCAGAGTCTTTGTAATGTGTTTCAGCAATACATTTCTAACATTTGTAATGTGTTTAGAAGCAATTATCAGAATTCTCTTTACACAGACTTTAAAGATAAAAACAAATGTGCACAAAGATGTTAACATGGCAACTCAGCTGGTGTACCAGCACTGGCGTGTCCAAACAACCCATTATTGACCGTCACAAAGCGTAGGAGTGAAAATCAATAATGTTTTCCCTGGACTACAGGGTCAGATGCAGTGACAAAGAGAGCAAGACGCCTCCCACAGCGGCAGACATGTGTGACTGGCAACTCTTTCCACTTTTTTCATGAGAATACTAAAATAGACAGCAGATTCCAAAGGGTCATGACACAATCACACAAAACGACTGTTCAAAGCATGTTTGCTTGCTTACAAGTAGCGGACACCACGCTGTGGGGAAATAATACAACGCTGTGCATAATAGAGTGGGTTTAGTTATCTGCACGTTCTACAAAAATTCACCCCATTAATTTCATGCAGCCCTTGAGCCATGTTCTTGGTAAATGAGCATCATAGTAGAACTTAATTATTAATTTGAACGGGGAAATGGATTGATTAAACTATTACATGGGGCTCCATAGGCCTCGCTATTAAAGAAATTAAGGCAGTGTGATGTTCCCTTTTTAAGCCTAATAGCTCTCAGCAAAGCACACTTCCAGCATGGGGTTAAATGGATACGGCAAACATTAGATAAGGCCATTCATTGGCGTTTCAAGTCACATGTCATTTCTTTAAAATGCACAGGGGGTTATAGTACAAGACTGAGTGTTTTACTCCACAAAGCAACTGTGTTTCCATTTACCGAGAGAATTGCAACAGCTGCATCACAAGCAAAATTGTATTTTCTTCTGATCTTTGTATCACATTTGGCGCATCCCTCCTGACACCGATGTTTATAACAAGAAACAATGCGAGAAGTAAGTTGTTGACGAACACAACGTCTGTGCAATGCCAGCTACCGCTTCCCCTCGCATCTCTGCTGCATCGCTGATCATGTCGGAAACCTCAAAGGTGTTTTTTAGGAAAGTTTACAAGGTGAAAGCAGCAGGGACAAAGCAAATGACAATTATAAATAAAACACAAATATCAAGTGTTCCCAATGGAAAAATCTTTAAAGAAATAAGTATATAAACATTACAACTGCTTTGTGAATTGAGTATATTTACTGAAGCTGTACCTAACTTTAAAAAAAAAAAAAAAAAGCGTTTGTTCAATTTGCAGTTTGGCCATCATAAGTCAAATATTTCTGAACAATGCTCACTCATACAAACCAAATTTGGAAACAATAATAATAATAACAAAAATAACAACATAATATCATTTCAGTGTTTGTCTTGTTGCTAGGGTGGTTGTTTTCTACATTTTAATCTTTCAATTCTAAATATTTTCTAATGCTAAAAATAGCTAAAATGCTAAAAAAGCTTATTTTAAAAAGATTTATTACATGATTAAAAGTATATAAAGGACTTTTTTATTCTTCATTTATATTCTGTATACACCCACATAGATCTGTATCAGTTCTTTGTTTCATCTACAACAGCGCAACTAAAGAGGAACAAAGACATTTCAGTTGTTTTCCATGTCATATAAGCATGACTTTTTATGGCCTTACATTTTTGAAAAGTTTTTAAAGCTCCACAGACAACCTGCTTGTGTCCAAAATTTGGCTTTATTTTCTGTTGTAGATGCAGTCAGCCCATCAGAAATGTGGCGATTCACATGGCTTCCTAAAAGACTGCTTTAATTTTTTATACATTCAAAAAGGTACATTTCTTTGTGCCACTGCCCTTCAAAGTGGGTCGAATGGATTTTTAAAATGTCGTAAAAGCGTATGATGTTTGTCTCGGCGCTGTGTGTAAGAACATTTCCGATATTTCACTCAGCCCTTAGCATCATCAAGGAAGCACTATATAGTTCAATGCAATTTGCCCTTGAATGGAAAACAGGTCAATGTATCCTTTGATCTTTTTTCTTTCTTTCTCACCATTCCCTTTCTTTGTTCCAGACCAGCAAAGCCGTGACCAAGGGAGACTTCCCATTGGCTAGCATCGCATCTAGACGAGCCTTGTTCCTAGCCGCTCTCTCCATCACCATTGGGACGGGGGTCTACGTGGGCGTAGTGGTGGCCCTCATCGCATATCTGTCCAAACCAGGCCACATTTAGCACAGCCAGAGGAGGACTACAGAACTCCACGATACTACACAACCGCCTCTGAACGTCTTTTTCTAAATGTCTCATTCTCATCCCTCCCCGTGGACTGCCTGTCCGCCCAAATCAGAGAAAGGGATGAACCAGAAGAGGATGAACCAGAAGAACTGGGGACTTTATCACCTCAGTCATAATATATAAATGTAAGCTTCACCTTGTGTCACACCACACTGGATAAAACTTAACTAAGTCTGAGAGCAGTTCAGGTGAAGTATATAAACTACCGACAAATAAGCAATCCAATTAACCAAACCCAAAGGGAAGCTATTCCAAAGGACACATGTAAAGATCAAAAGGGACTAAGTGCCCTTGGATTTGTTTTTCCCTTTCCAACTGTGATTTGTTCCGAACCTTAAAGAGAAGTCAAGCCGTTCTCCATTTCTCTCCCTCATTACTTACTTACTCCGTTAAACCCTGTATATGCGTGTGGCCCAATTAAACCAGCACTGCTGAATATACCAACTGCAGTCTGTGAGCAACATTAAAAAGGATAGAATGTTGTCCAAAATAACACAGCTTTGTATGTTATAATAAGCGAATGTGGAGGTCATACACAAACTTAAAAGCTTATGATCACGATACAGAACTACAGGACAAGAAGTAACTATCAAAGACAATGCGGTCCACATCTATGAATTGAAATTCATCTGTGAAATTCAGCTCCACTTATACACAACCTGTATGTCGTCCTCACTTGTTTAGGGCTCTATGCTTTGTGTTGTAAATTCTTTGTATTTTGTTTTGTCTGAAGTCCAAATCTTAATTTTGTCCCAACATAGGCTGCAAGAGTTATGTGATGGTAGAAGAAAAAGATAACAAGGAAAACAAGTGTTTATTTTATATCGGTAAGGATTTGCTTGACTTTACCCGATTCTCTTTTACTCCCAGATGTCTGAACTGAATATAAATGAAATGACTGTACACGTGAATGGTACGGCGATGTGTCCTTTAACTCCCCAAATGCATCACATAATGTATATTATGATTTTAAAAAATATTGAGAGTTGGCAAAGCTCAAGACAGATGGTTAAATGTACTATATACTTTCCTCAAATCCTAAGATGGATGTTTGAACAAAAAGGCAGGTTTTGTTTTCAGGTGAAAGAGACTCAGATTGAATCGATTAATAATGTATTGGATGTCTCCAAGCTCGCAGGCATGAGAACGAACACACGGGGGATGTTGAGTTAAAGGTCGACTAGTCTATTTCAACAACAATGGAGACTGAATCTGGTGTAGTCATCCGCATAAGAACTTCAAAACATGAAAACTATGGGTTCTCTGGTGGCTAAATAGTGATTCTGTGCTTGACTTGAATTCCTATGGTACAGACCTCAGTTGGAACCTGGTAGAAATGAAATTGGCCACATTTTACTTCCCATGGTGATTTGAAATACCCAATAGTATTCTACACAAGTTTACATATTTGCAGTGTGAGGCCTTTAAAAGAGGTTGGATTCACAAAACGTTCTTTCAACATTCAATTCTTATTCTTCAAAATTTTATGTGCAAATAGCCCGCCTTGTTGGCCCACCAGCCCATCAACGTGTGATTGGGATAGTCAACACTGCAAAAAGACTCTTGCTTTACATCAGTTTCAGTGGCGTAGAGGGTAAGGTGTGTGTTTTTTGACACAATGGACCCGAGTTCGAATCCAAACTTTTTTCATATCGCTTCGGAAAGGCATTTATTTTCAATAAAAATTAAGGAAATAATCAAAAAGCTGAAAATAAAGTATCGGGAAGGTGTAGGGAGGGCTTTATTGTCCCAATAAGGTGGCATCCATTTAATAATTTGAATTAAAACTATTATTTACACTCAAAATGTTATTATTGCGCACTGTTTTATAACGTACTACAATACTAAGGTACAAATAATTACTACTATTTGCAATAAGTAGTATAAATAACAGAAAATCTTGCTATTTTAACAGTGTAAATAGAATCTAGCTATTTCCACTTAGTGTAAATAGCATATCGTTAAAAAATATCGCTATTTACACTTTGTGCACTTAGTGCAAATAGCCACTGTCAAAACATAATAGATGACATCACGGTACTTACAGGTTGCATAAGCTTTTTGAATTCTAGAGAAACTAATTCACAAGGACTTAAATGTGTGTGGAGAACCGTTCATTGTGAAAAGAGCAATCTGGTAAAGGTCATACTTTACAGTCTTCATGTAAAAGTGTGAGTACAAACGTACTGAGCAACAGCAAGAAACAAGCTGTACTTGGACTTCTGTTGTGAGAGTTGAGTAACTTTCACCTGGACTTAAGTATCATTATTGCTATTATCATACTGCTGAATTATATCAATGTGTAAAAAGTGTAACCTAGACACTGTAAAATAAATTGTAAATGGATACAACTGATTAAAAATACATTTTCTCAAATAAGAGTCAACAGATCAGGGAAAAATGTCTACAGGAGGACAGGTTTCTATTGGTGTGGTGCTTTTGTCAAGGTTAACAGATTTACTCATTGCCAGTGCTGTAATCTGAAAGACATTGGTGAGAATGAATTCACTGAATCACCAAGCTTTTATTAGACAAGAATGAGCAGAAATGAAAAATGAGGCTACTACGGTTGAGGATTTTACAGCTAATTCACTGTTCATATCTGTGCCGTAAGAACTAATTACCCTTAATGCTTAATATATGGCACCAAAATGAATAAATTCTCATACCAGTCATATCAGAAATTTTGTAGGTTTTTATCCAAACACAGCACCCTTCACATACTTGAAATAGTATGTAGCAGAATGCACAACAGGAAAGAATAAGGCCTGAATGGCTAAACGCAAACCTCTGCTGCTGCTTCCTCGGAGCCTGTGATGCATTGCACAGACTTACTGTAAGACCTGCTGGTTTTGTTGCAGTCTTTAGCAAATGCATTTCCACTGCAACCACTGGAGCATTGAAAGCCAACGTGAGACACTTGCAGTCTCTCAGCGCAGGTCATGCATTAGTCATACCTGACATTTACGGTTCACAATTAGCTTCCCATAATGGCTTTTTCCGAGGAAGTGTCTGGTCTCCAGAGCATAGCTGGAAATAGCAAAACAGAATCGTTTTTTACAAATAACACTCTACGCTACTTTGCAGCCACTGAAGCTTGATCAAGCAAATCTGTGCTATTTTTAAGCGCAGCGAAAAATAAAATTAACACGTGGGTTACAAACTACAGATTAGGGTATCACACTTGCAAAAACTCAAATTGGCTGTAATGAAAATGGGTTTCACTTTCCGTCAAGGTCTCAGCTGATACTAACATGCTATCAAGCCGTTTACGTTTTCTTTTCCTCATGTGTTTGCGTCATTAATTTCTAAATGAACAGTGTCAGTGTCTGCCCTCCCTTGATTGTGTGTCAGCCTGGTCCTTTTTCCCTCATTTTACGTTTCCATAGTGACTAGTTATTTTCAGTCGTTCATTTTATGCCACACGCAATGACCTACACTGTAAGAATAGTGAGATTAAATGTGCATTTTACCTTTGAAAGTTTTAATTGCAATCATTTCTATCTGCTTTGTGTTTTGTCATTGTCATTCAAATGGTGTTTTTAAGGCTGTAAGGTTATTTTGGTATCCCTCATCAACAAACTGAGGAATGTTAATGCTTCAATTAAAACAAAATGAGAGAGAGAGAAAGAGTAAAGTGTTTATAAAGAATGTCAGTGTTTTCTTGGTATTGTAATACATTGAGTTCTCTCATTCATGATCAGAATGTGCTTGTGAGACAGTGACAGTGTAAATACTGCAAACTAAAGACGAGATGCAGCGGTATAAAATAAATCATTTCAGACAAAAATGAGCTTGTATCTATTAATGCAAAGGCTGGATGTGTTTTTGCCTTTTGGGAAAATATGGTACAGTGTGGTCCTCATGTGTGAATCTCTCTTGTCAGGAACAAAATGCTAGTCAGACTAAACAGATGGATGAGTCATATTCGAGCATAGCAGAGGTGTGTATGGAGGTGTGAGGATGAAGCTTCATGCTCCCCCCCCCCCATTTTCCATATATCAACACCTACAAAATCCTTCAGTGGAAATAATTGAGGAATGTTATATATTTGCAATTTGATTAGTTCAATATGTATATTACTTACCTAAATTCAGTGATTGTAAAGCCAGTCTGACACAAATGCAAAAGGTTTGTTTTTTTTAATAGCTTGTGGCTTTTTAGGCAATACAACAACATTCATTTACAGAGTCGGATGAATTGATTATTAAATAAATCACTGGCCTCAAGGGCTGAATCGTCTACAGACCACACGCAGGGATGCATTTGAGCGTTTGATTACAAATGCAATCAGCCAAACAGGAACTTTTAAGAAAAATGGGAGTTCTTTAAAGCATGCATAATAAAAATGTTGCTGGAGCAATGAAGTATTTCTTTAATTTCATTTAATGCTATCTGTGACGTCACATGCATCTTCTGAAGACGAATCGTAAATGAATTGCATTATTCTTCTTGTAGAAGAGGTTTGCCACATATTGCTTCAGCATGTGTAATTAAAAATGTTTGTGTATGTTAGGCTAAGTTTGGGCATGTGTAAACGTTGAGGCAATATGTGGAAATACATTTTTTTTATTTATTTTATGATTTTTTTACTTGTTTTGTAGGTTGTAGGTGTGTTTTCATTGCCTGAGGTGAAAACCGCAGCAGTTGTTAGATGCAGCTCCTTTTTTTTTTTTTTCCAGAGATGCCGTGTGGAAAGCACCAGCACTTGCAGAGGTTGTCTGACTCTGCAGACACTTTATTTATTTATGTAGTTTGAAGTTAAAAGTAGTGCTGTTAGCAATAGCAACTTAACAAATGAACGCAATGTCACAATATTACACATTTATATTAAGAAAATTAATAAGAAAAATAAATAAATAAATAAATCCTCCACTGAAAAGCAATTACAACTCAGGTCATTTATTTCCAAGTATAATGTATGAAATGAATTGGTATGAACTAGTACCTGACATTCAAATTAAAATCCGCCCTTTTTTTTTCCTGTGAGAGGATTTAATAAAATGCGTATCCTGTTATGAAAATGTGATTTGTCCATCCTGATCAGCACTGACAATCCGTCAATCAGAATTCTTCTATATGCAAACAAGAATGTACAACTAACATATTACTTTCACATTCAAGAAATAAACTGCAATTTTTTGTCCAGTGCTTTTCGGTTATTTGCGGCTTTTTTCCAGTTTCTCTGCAGAGAGTGATATGTCTACGGTCAGATCTTTCTATCAAATGATCCTTAAAAGGATAACAACCATTTGACATCACATGCAGTGACATAGATCATGTAAACGCACACACACCTCAAGTTCAGGTATTAAGGAGCTTGACTACAATAAGAAGAAAAAAAAATCTTGTTTGTGGTGAACATAAATTAAGTATGCAGCCAAAACACCAGAGACCTTTAATTAAATTCATTAACAAGCGGTAAAAGAACTTAACACCAGGTGTAAATGGAGCCTAACACTTGACTCAACACAACAATAAATTTCTGGAATGGGAATATTAAAGCTCAAGTGTGTCATTTCTAACATTACCAAACAGAATTGCAAAAACAACCCTTTTTTTCAGGTTTCCTGAACAATTCCCCATCAGCCAATGGTCAGACAAGCAGATAGGCCAGGTCCGAACATCATTTCCACTTTTAACATTGTGGATTATGTATGCTTCTCTGTTTTTTCAGTGTTATAAGGCCTCCAAGATCAAGACCGAGATACCGGTCTATGAATGAAGAATGGTGTGTTCCATCATGCCTTCGGACTTCAGGAAACAATTTAGTTTTCTGCCTTTGTACTGCCAGACTGTTACTTTTCTGCAGAGATTAGCATGCCGTCTAACATCTGTCTAATTATGTTCATATCTAAGTATCAATTTGCCTTTTCCCATTTTGCCAATTCGGGCTCGCTACAACAGGAGGCTGCATGACAGGAATAGTTAATTGTGCCAAGAGAATATTGGGCAGAGGTAAAAGGCAGATGGGTTTCAAAGCAGATCCGCCTCTCGAACGGCATTTTCAGAGACACCTTCAGGGCTCCTCCCAGCAATCTCACACAGAGCGGCTGAAGTTGATGAGAAAATCTGAAACATGAGGAGTGTGGGTGCAGAAGAGCGTCTCTTCCACTCCTACTCAGGTCAATCTGCTGCACAGTAGTTCATATCTGCTCAATATAAAACTATGCAAATCACTGTGCATATTTCCCTAAAGCACTGGTTTCAGTGTAATACCTCTTCTGATTATGTGCATATATAGGGATTGATTCATTTCTTTGCACCAACATTTGTTTTTCAACTTCTATTGTGGGATAATAACTGCAAGTTTGGTTTTGCGCTTAAAGCGGGAAGTGGAAGAGCTATTCAGCCTGACTTTGTGAATTGCAAGTCCTCATGAAATTATAATCAGAGATGGAGTATGAAAATCGGCGAGTGCCATTTTCATGGATGAAACATTAACCGGTGAGGTAAAACAACGCCAGTCCTATGGGAATGCGAGACCCAGAGTCACATAGGTGAGTGAATCCTCTGGGAGTGAGATGTCTGCCGCTGACAGCTCTGCCTGGATAGCTGTTCTAGGTGTATGTACTTCCATAGACTGCCCCTGTAACCCTAACCCATTAGAGTTCCCATAGTGCTCTAATGATGAGAGTGGTCCCTCAGGCACTCGAGCAGTGTTAACCCCCTTGAGGCGACAGAACCAGTCAGCTGGCATGCATTGCTCTTCAAAAGTTTGGAAACGCCGTTAAGTTTTTGACAATATCAGCATAAAACGTATCAATACTTGGTATAAATGCATTAAAATAACTTTCATTTATGACTGAATGGTTAGCTGTTAGCTGATCCCCCAGCCTGAAATGTGACTGTAACCTCTCAGCAAACTAGCTTAGGCTAATTTAAGATATTTGTTGGGTTCAGGCTTTTGATGTTCTAAAATTATGTTTGGTAGTTTGTGTTGCCCCACATCAGTGTAAAAGCAGGAGGATTTATGCTGATATTGTCCAAAAGTACACTTGCTAAAATTGCTTCCAAAATTTCAGAGTGAACTGTATCATGAAAAAAAACAAACAACAACAACAACAATAAAAAAAAACTCAGAAGCTTAATTTATTGGTAGATCTGAAAGTATCATTTTTTAAAAAAAACATTGTTGCATCTTCAAAGATGCTTGATTGCCTTTTACATTATATAGAATGTAATTGTAATGTACTGTACCAGTTATTTTGAAGATGATTTATCATTTCATCTTGATTACATTGTTTAAAAGACAACAACCTTCACTGTAGTAAGTTAAACCTCCAACACTGTTGCATTTCATTAAAAAGGAATGTTTTTAAACAGCCAAATAAGGATGAGTATGGCAGACAAATAACACGTAAGGATGATGTGGAAAAGCAACATATTTTCATCTCTTCCTGGGGTAAGTGGCTCTGAAAAACTGTCCTCGTCTCATTGTTTACACCGAAGGAGGGAAAAAAATAACGTAGAGGCACTAGAAGCTTTTGTTCTCACACCTTTTTTCCTTCAGCCTTTTCTTCACTCTGGTATGCACATTTCCATAGAGAGACAGCAATGAAAGAGCCAGATTTATATCTCCTAAATCCTCAACTGTGGCCCTGCTATATCTATGAGGATTTTGTATTGACTTTAAATCGCATGAAAAGGGAAGAGCAAAACCGGAAGAAAGAGAAAGTTACACCACACATCTTGGTGTGTACACAAGAACACTTACAAGCTGACTGGAATGCAAAATGGCACCTTCTGGAAAATGATACACTGGCTTTTTTAGTGCATTCAGTTGAACTGGGGACAATCTTTCCTTGTCAACTAGGCAGGATTCAGCCTTGGACATCAATAATGCCATCATAGAACTATGTACTTTGAACAAAATGTAGCAACCAATCAATAATTATCTGCGCATGCATACCCTTTTAATTTATACCCAGAGTGAGCAATCTCATGACTCAAACCCTAAACAATGAGTCATCTGGCTCATATAGACCAGCAAATATTTAACTGCGTTACACACACAGCCACTGGATCAGGATCACAGCTCAATCTCAATAACAGTCTTTCCTGTTTTTATAGTTGGATTTGCCTTTCAAATATGAATAACACTTGTGCAAATGAATAATCTGTGAAATCTACTCAAATCAACAGCATATGTAGAATAAATAAAATATGAGTGAGATGAAATCTAAAAAGCACAGACAATATCTTACCCAAGAAATGTCAGGCCTTACTTACAACAGTATAAAAACTTTGCATTGATGAAGCATCTGCCACACGCTGGCAATATTCATGTCTACCGACAGAACTCAAAGCAAATGTTTGAGTGTTTCCACAAGCTTCGGCACAGTGTAAGCACCAAAGACAAACAAGATTTCTCATTCACAAGAGCATACTTTGAATGCTGATTCTTGGGAAACTGCCTAAAACAGAGCTAGTATGTAGTCATTTCTTCAAAATGTTGTTTCTAGAAAATACTACTGCTGTTGCCAGGGTGCAAAATTAATTACTTTTTTTGCCCATGATAGATAGATTCAAATTCTTTCTGTTCTGATGAACATGAACAAATACACACTAGTATAAACACTAGTAGCTCACAGAGCTCTATTTTCTGTCGGTCCTCAACCTAATAGCTTTCTCCAGACCCAAAATCTTGTCGACAGGTAAGATCACAGACTCTGGTCATTAAAAACAGCACTCTCACCTGTGTCCTTTCCAGTGTCACAATTGCGAGGCAGTTTCCTAGACACTCTAATGAGGCTGTGCCTCTCTTCTTCTTTCCCATGTAATGATATATCTATCTTTGGCCCTTTCAATCCGTCCATTTCATTATTTCTGTTATAACAACACCAATGTTCCCTCCAACCCCAACTGAAAGGACAATATTTTTGCCTTTAAAGAGATAGTCCACAGGGATAGTTCTGTCATCATTTACTGACTCGCATATCTTTTCAAACCTGTATGACTTCAGAAAAGTACGTTTTTGTCAATAACATGAGCAAATGGAGGCAAATATTGTTTTTGGACCCCATTTACACAGTCTTCGTGTCTTCTTTTGTGTTTCAAAACACAAGAAAGAAAGGGTGTGTAAATGATGACAGATTGTAATTTTTGGGGAACTAATTTTTTATTGGTATTTCTACTTTGTTATGCTTTTATAGATTGGGTCTATGTTTATATTCTGAAAATCAATATAAATGTGAATCAGAGCATGAATGTAGAGGATGACTGGCACATGTTAAAGGTAATATGTGCTAACAGGATTAGCCATTAAATCTGGCACATTTTTTGATTAACGCAGGTGGCGAGAGCACCTCTCCATAATCCAGCAATGTAATTAACCTTCGAAGAGTGTCTGAACCAAACGAACGGTATTAATTCCAGCTCAGAGAAAGAGATAGAGCAGTTGAGCTGTGACAGTTTGCCACCAAAACTGACTGGAATAACAGGGTCTGAGAGGGACAGATCCTGATTCGTCGTCCACCTCAACGACTTTTGTGGAGTATTTGAGTTTACAAACGACAGTCAGTTACCACCATGACAGCAAAGTCCAATGGTGTGGCAAGCTTTCTGAAAGCTTTCTTGACACCTCAGTGGAGGAGCCAGGTTTATGGCATGTCCACTAGCAACAAATCAATCTCACCTTCTCTTTCAAAAAGCCCAACATAGGAAACTGGTTAAAAACGATGAAAGAATACAGACTGGAATCAAAGGCAGATCATTTAGTGACAAGAGAAGGACAGGTCTATGATTGCAGAGTATTGATTCTACTGAAAGACTGAGGATCATCTAAAAGATGGAGGCTGTTTTTGTTGTCATAAAGGACCACCGAGGTCTCACCTCTGTATTTGTCACTGTTGTTTAGTCTCTGAATGTAGTTATGGAAAGACGAAATGACACAAGTGGGGATCCAAAGAGGCCCTGAGAGGTATTCACAGCCTGATCAATTCTTAATTAGTTGGTACCAGCCAGCTGTCAGAAAAACACTTTCCATGAGGTCAGAAGGTAATGGTGAGGCAACAAGAGTTGCAGCAAAAGCAAGACTGAGTCATCTGCAAGACTGACAGTGAAATAATTTTCATAGAGGTTTCTTGTGTTTGCAAGTCAGTGAGGTCTGCTAAACAAATACTAGCATTACATAGCACTGTTATTCCTCTGAAGCTAAAGTTGCCTTTTGTTTAGCATCGGGCAGCATAGAAAAATTAAATGGGAAATTCACAGATCTTTTTAATGGAGCACAGTATTCTTACACTAGAACCACAGGAAAATTATGTTATGGCAAAACTGACGGACGGCACACATACAGAACAGTCCCAAATGCTGAACTAGCAACTATACTTGGCTCTTTGAAGAGGAAGAAAGCCAGTGAAAACTGTACTATATGAGTAATTATCGCACTGGTTTTGTGGTTTTGACCACTACTGTATGACTAGGCTAGGGTATAATGTAAAACAACTTTAAACTGTAACTAAATCAACCTTCTCACTCGGGCAGTACAATGCAGTAAGCCTTCATCAACTTTGATTCTTTGTGTTATGAGGGAAAGAGTTGTAATTGGCTTTTATTTGTTCCTTCTCTTATCACTGTCTTGCTTTCATGGATAACTTCAAACTAATTAATCAGGCCATGAGAATGGAATGATGGAAACGGTCGTTGTACCCTCCTCCCTTGATTTTTCTCTGAACGTCCCTTGCAGTGCTGACAAAGGCCTTTTGAAAAACTCTCTGTTATGAACAGATAAATTCGAGGAGAAAAAAAATGCGAATATTCAGTAAATATATCTTTAGTAAAGTATTCATATTCCACAACCTCAATTACATTAATTCTGTCTTGCGATGATTTTGTTTTTATATTATCTCATTCAGGCCCCAAGCTGTGTCATATGCAAGCACATTTTCAAAGTGTTTGAATTCTTATCAAAAAAAATTAAATAAATGAATAAATAAAATAAATGAGCCTCACTTTGCACATCAAATCGGCATTTAGATGTTTTATATGCAAATTTCAAGCACTGTGAATTTCATTTCTCATATTGTGCAATGCAAATGCAGGAAAATAAAACATAATGATGTGGTCTCTCTAACTCCAGAATTTTAAAAAGCCTCATTTGATTGGAGAACAATTTACAGCATTAACAGAAAGAGAATTTATTTTAGATGTTGAATATATTATAACAGAATTATATATCAGAATCAAATCAAAAGCTTAGAAATCAGAGTCAAATCAGCAAATCTTGTATCGATACCCAACCGGCATCCATATAGTAGTGCATGTCAAGTCCATTACACAACTAACATGACAAATTTACCAATTATTTAAAGTTTTATTTTTATTTATCATACTACAAATGACTTGAGCTGTAACCAACATAACATTAAATAAAATTTTATCTTAAAAAAAATCACACACACACTCACAAACAAATAAAATCACAGTGAAATCTTCATAAAATATGATTTTAAATGTCATCTCAATTTAAAACTGCTAGAGACCTGACAGCATTTAGCCCTCAAGTAATGCAGAAGACAATTTTAATTCTCTGATCTGACTGTATGGTGGTCTCTTAAATGAGGCCTCCTGCTTGCTGTCAAACTCTTAAGTGGATCTACATGGGCTAACACCAACGATTTAAAAATCCCAGACAAAAGTTGTCATTATCACAGCATAAATCTCTCATTTGATGCAGTCACAGCAGGCTTTGAGACATAATGACTGCTGCTAGATTTACAGGCACTGCATGCTGCCACTGTAAAGTGGCTTAACCGCTGGCTGCTTTTATAGCCCCAGTGGTTTATTTTAGCAGGATGTTAAGGTAGCAAGGAAGGCACACAGGTCTAAAGCAATAACTCCAAGTTTATAGCAGTGGACCATGACCACATAACCCACCAAAAGCTGGGAAAGGTCTTCCACAAATTCACTGAGGAAAGAAAAGACTGTTTCATTGTGTCCTCTACAGTATGTTATTGAATTCACCTATTCATTTTACAAAGCAGGGGTGCTGACTAAAACAGAATAGAAAATGATTATATAAATGATACTTAGGGAAATGAAGGGGAAAATCATAAGGATGGATGTAACATTCACAGACAACTAGGACAAATAAGATGTTCATCTGCAAATCAATCTCTGCTAATTCTTTGAGAGAGCATCAGTGAGAACAAAGCCATTTGTTATGTTGTCTGAAATAACCAGAAGGCAGCTTTCTCTCATTTCCCCTGAGCTTAAATTTAGTGAACAACACCAGAGAGTGACTAAACGTGCATTTTTTTAATTTTTTTTTTTTTATAGAGCTTTGCTTTCTCAAAGGGGCTAAGAGTGGCAATGCTTTCACCTCAGCAAAATGCCTGTATTTCTTGCTAGTAATAGCAGTATTTGATTCCAGAGGGTATAGTGCAGCTCATGTGCCAGCTGACAACTGACAAATGGCTAAAACACAGGAATATAAATGTGGCATGATGCAGGAAGACTGACGGATGAATACTGCTTGTCATGTTGTAGCCTACTTTAACACACAAACACAGTGTTTGCAGTGAATGTAATAGTTAGAGAAATGTTTCATTATGTTAAGTCTGTTTCATTTTTCAAAAGCAAGCCAGGTGTGCACATTTGTAATTAGACATGACATCTAGCTTCATATGAGTGTGTAGTTTTCACCAACTGGATATACTGAATGCATTTGTTCTGAAGTTGATTACTTGACAGTTGAAAGACTTAATCATTTAAACTATCTTAAAGGTACCATAGAATGGAAAACTGTATTTACATTGGGATAGTTGAATAATAAGAGTTCTGTACATGGAAATGACATACCGTGAGTCTCAAACACCATTGTTTCGTCCTTCTTATGTAAATCTCGTGAACGCAAAAGACCACTGAAAAATAGGCGAATCAGAACATAAGACCGACTGTGACTTTACAGTCAGGATCACAAATAGCCACGCCCCCAACATTTGCATATACCCGCCTATGTTCTAGGCCAGCTGCCAGCTGAACCATCAGAAGTTCTGCAGGTATTGTGAAGAAACAAGCGAGGACAACAGTGAAAATGGCAGATCATGGAAATAAATGTTATGTTCCAGGCTGTGCAGGGGATGTGAAGTGCAGGGATGGGTTGGTGTCTGTATTCAGAAAGGCACGGAAAGCAAATAACGCGTTCTAATAATATAATATGCGAGCCACTAAAGGGACAGGGTTAGCTCCTTGCTAGCGGTAGCCTGTTACATTACAGTACATAAGATTTCACTTACCACATAAACTGAGTAAGGAGAGATGACAGGATGATGGCGAATGATTTACAGATCCTGAGCACCACTGACAAGCATCTGATCTTGTAAAATGTGGTAAGTACTGCCGCTCCATAGTATAAACAGAGTATGTGCGATTGCGAATCTCGAAAGTAAAAGTTAAACTAAAAAGAGATTGTGCATTTGAAAGCAGTTTCAGTGCCCAGCATATTAATAGCGGCTCCCTGATGATGCCCGCATTTTATTTACAGTATAATTACCCAACGATATAACTGCGCGAGAAAAAGTATTGAAATATATATTTTCCCTGTTTCCTTCCTGCTGTGTGAGCTACTGAAATGAGCCGTACTGTAAAACAGCCAATCAAAGCAGAGCTCAACATTGAGCCGCACTGTGAAACATCCAATCAGAACAGAGCTCAATATTATTATTCATGACCCTTCCAAATAAGGTAATAACAGAACATTTAATTCTAGGGAGAAATCCTAGGGTTGTAAATGGACATGTAAAAAAAACATTTCTGGAGAATTTTACCTACACCACATACCTTCTATGTAGATATCAGAGAACAATTTAAAATGTTGTATCAATGCATTCTATGGCACCTTTAAAACAAGTATCTGGTTGATACTTGATTATAAATATGGATGATATTAAAATTCTGTAGTATTTTGTGAAAATTCATTAACAATAATGCTGCAAGTTACTTTAGGCATCCGATCATTTTAATGTACAGTATGGATATCCATTTCTATATTTAATATCATTAAAGATAATTATTAAATGTTAAACATTTACATTAAGTGAGCGTAGATGGCTGTAAAGCTCATCTAAATGTAAAAATATGGCAAATGAGAATGCAGAATTAAATATATAATATAGACAAAACCAGACAAAAAAAAAAAAAAAAAAAAATCTTACATCAACTGACAAATGATATGCTGGTATGGTGCGTAACTTGAATAAATCATTTATTAATCATAAATATCTCTAGTCCACATACTGAGTCACCCCAAAACAAACATTACAAAGTTAATCAAAGGATGCCTCATATACAACGAGGGCTTGTTCTTTGTAAATTCTGTGATAAGCATTACAATTATTCTCTGTGTGATCAGACAGGAGAACTAATCAGGAAGGCCTGTCTTGTTTAATCTTTGAACTGCCTCTCAACTGCTTCTGGTTCAGTGATCCAAGAAGCATCTATTTCCCCAAAAGAATAAAGCAAAACGGAATAGGAAAAGCCAACAAACATATGTCAGCGAAAGCGATTTCAAACTCCTTATCCATATAGGCCCAGCATTGGCGATGCATCCTCAATTTAACATTTGTCTACAGGATACAGCATCTGCTGTTCAACCAGAAACATATAACAAAACTACCATTTAGGGAACACGCTTCCACTATAAAATCTACAGGGAAATCATCCCAGGGGTCTCATTAGTTTGGGTTTATCGAGAGCTGAATATATCTGGGAAGGTCTGTGCTTTAGCCCACTTATCATTGAGTCTTACGGAAATTGAGGTCGGAGCCTGTGAGATGCAAGGAAATGCTTTTTATTAGAGTGCTTATGAATGCTTGCCAATGCAAAAAAGTCGTAACTGTTTACAACGGCAAATCCTTACAACCAGAAATATGTCTAAGCATGTATGCATTTAGATGCTTTCTATAAAAAAAAATGTCCCTCTCAATTTAGGCCCTTTTGTTCATGAGAGATTCCTGTGGCCACACCTCAGGGGACAATTAGTGCTAGGCTAACATTAAAATGTAATTATCACGGCAATAAATTATGATTAACTGCAGGGCTGTCATATTCTCAATGGACCCACTGCCATCTGAGAGTGGTGCTGGAGGTACACACTCGTCCCTCAGGGGCTTCAGTCAGCAGTGCAGAGGGCACACAAGCTTTTAACAGCATTCATCCAATATCAGCCAACCACTTCCTGCGTCCTACACCAAGTGATGTAAGTTTATGGTTTGTGAAAAGGACTGTAAAGCTGTCCCCTGGGAGAAGGGCACCAGTAGCATGCTGCTTTTTGTGCTTCTTTTTTTAGTGTTCTGCTAAACTAACTGGCTCAACCGCATAGGTTAGGCCCTGTTGTTAATTATTTTAATTAATATAATCATAATGTACCATATCAAAAGGTTCATATATCAGTGTATCTGCTGAATAATTCGATACTGCTTTGTCCACAAAATAACAAGAATGTTTTACAAAAACAACATAACATACATAAATCAACAACATACATTTCCACTAGCCATCCAAACATATACACCTCTAGTACCATCCAGGAAATGGCTTCAATAGTAGGATGTTTGGTTTCAGATTTGTCACATCTAACAGCACCCATCTTCTGGTCTATTTTTTCTACTCATTAGGAACAAATGATCCAGCAGAAGCTACAGCAACCAGCTACCCTTTATTCCAAGATGTACTGACACTCTCCCAGACTAGTAGGTCCACCTGATAGCTACCCACGTCCACAATGGCCTTTCCTCAGATGTGTAGTGCACCCTGCCTTCCTCCCAACAGAAATTACCCCTGCTGAAATGTGCCATTCATCCCCACGAATCAGATGCTGTGTCGCCTGCCAGTGCTGCCAGCCATTGAAACCCAACTGCAAAGCTCCAAATGAAGATGTGAAAAGCCAATCTACGTTCCAGCAGGAGAGGGAAGTAATTTTCTCTTCCCGCCTCTCTATTGATCTCAGCATGGCTGATTCAGAGCCCTGCTGCTTTCTGGGCACAGGAAGTAGAGAGAAATGGCCTCGCTTGGAGGAAAAGGCAAACAATTGAAGAGAGACATTTTTTGTCTTACCTTCATTGCGCATTTAAAATCCCATAGAGGACAAACAAGCCATGATAGACACCAGATGGTGAAGAATCCGCTGTATTTTTGTGCTTCCTCTCACTGAGACACCACCTCATTGGGCATCATGCTACAAGATAAATGACTTATTGTTTCAGAGAATATCCTTGGTTGCTCTCTCTCAGGCATGTACAAAAGCTGGTTCCACGAAGCATAATGCATGAGTTTACACATCCTTGTGGGAAGTCATTTCACTGCACAGTAGTTTCTGACCTTATTCTGTACTCTCAAACATAATGAAGGAAAAAAAGCACAAGGCCAGAGAAGCATACACATCAAAGTGTCCATTTTTCAAGTTTCAAAAATAACTACTAACTTTCTTCCCAGAGATGACTGGAAGCACACCAACAGTCATCAGTGTGTAGCAGTAAATCTTCAGCTCACTGCCCGGGGGAAACAGCACCTTACCTTGGTGACAGATGTGCTGCTGAATAACTTTGGTAAAATGAGGAGTAAACAGCCAATGGGCTTGCGCCACATTAGAGACAGATTATCAAGGTGCCATGCTGCAGGGAAGTTAGTCCTTCAAGAGAACCTGTTTATCCAGCCATGAGGGGTCAGTCTACATGCTTGAGAATAAAATCTAGAATCTTTAGTTATTGCCACACAAACAGGGTTAGGCGAATTGGCTTTCATTTATCACAGAGACAGCCACCCTGGAACATAGGGTGAAGTGCTTTGCTCAAAGGCATAAGGTTGATGGCTCATGGCGTGATTCTGGTGTTAATTGACCCAGCAATTTTCCAGTTACCAGCCTTGAGTTGAGCCTTAAAGATGAAGAAGTCTGTCATTTCTGAACCACTAGCATCACCAAAACAGAATTGCACAAATGTATTGTCAAACAGGTTCCCAAAAAACGAATAGGAATTGTATCTATTTTTTTCTCACAATTTCTACCCGATAAAATAAAAGATAATATTTTAGAGCTGATCATTATATGATTATATTAATTTACTTTAATATGTAGAAATCACACTTTTAGACTTGTCACAAAAAATCATTATCATAATATCACAAAGTTAGGTGACATCATCTTTTTTTTTCTTTTTTTTAGAGACAGAGAGTTGGAACCAAGATTCTTTAAAGGGGTCATATGATGCGATTTCTTGTTTTCCTTTTCTTTAGTGTGTTATGTAGCTGTTTGTCCATGTATATGATCTGCAGAATTGCAAAGCTCAAAGTCTCCCACAAAAGGATTTATTCTATCTAAAAGAGAAGCCTGATCCAGACCGGGCTAAAACGCCTCATTCAAACATTCCCCCACACGTCTACGTCATGATGTGGAAATATTTGCAGCCCAAATGTTCACGCAAAGAAAGACGGCATAGTTTCAGTAACCGCAGTAGTGTTGATGCAGCCATGTCAGGGAGACGCTGTGTGTTTCTATGCGAAAGCAAAATCACTTTATTTGGCCTTTCGAAAGTAGATGCAATTAGGATTCATTGGTTAAGATTTGTGTACAACAGAACAGCACAACCCAGACGTTCGAATTTGTGCAATGCGTTTTATGGACGACAGTTTCGTGAACCTAGGAGAGTAGGCCTACAAGGCTGGCTGTGCACAAAGGCTATTTTAAAAAAAAAGGGTAAATTCTGATTTTGCCATGAATCAGCGACTGTAAGTATGTTTTGTTATTAGTTTAAGTGTAAGTATTTGTTACTGACTATTCAAATGCGGAGTTTTGCACAAAATAGAGTAATGTGTCGTGTGTGTGTGTTTGAGGGGAACAGGGTCTCATCACAGCTGTCTTAACTGCGACTTGTGTACTGCAAATACATACGAGCATCATCAATGTGTCTGTCACGCGACTCTGTTCCCCTTTCGGGCTTGAACTGATGGTAAAACTAACAACATTATTAACTGTCCTTATATTTACTTTGAAAGCTGAAGCTCTCGATTATGGTAAGGGGTGTTAAATTTCCGACGCATACTTATGGTGTGCGGCCAATTACAATGCACTGTCTCAGCTGGCCAATCAGAGCATTTCCGAAGGAGGGGGCTTTGTTGAAAACGACGCATTTGAGAGAGGCGGGGCATAGAGGACCTACAATAATATACAGTATTTGAAAAATAATGTGTTTTTTGAACATTAAAGCATGTCAACATATTCTGTTACACCAAATACACAAAATAATGATCTTTAAAATAGCATTACATGACCCTTTTAAAGAAAAAAATGGTTGTCGAATGAGATCTAGCCTATATTAAAATGAAAACCATCCTGATTTTTAGTTGTTTAGGCTAATTTTAAATCTTGTTTTGTCTTAAGTCATCACTGAACTTTTGCTCAGGCCCCCTGATTAAGAACCACTGTAATATGGTACTGATATAGGGCATACCTATTTTTTTAAGTATAGAATAGCATGAGGACCTATGCTGAAAAAACATATTCTTAGTAAAAGCAAACAGTTTCAGTCAAGTACTGTACTGAAGTACACAGACATTTGACTCTGTAGTACTCTGCCATCCCACTCACTCTCTGTAAGAATAAAATTGTGGAAGAGGGCATTTGTATATATGATCCATTAAATTATACACGATGCCCCCCATCGAGCCAGGTTAAGGTTTGTATATCACCACCTGAGGGTCTCTATAATGCTCTGATGGAGGTGAAGAAGGGGGTTGTTTTGCCGCCTGGGGAACTGCAAGATAGACTGGACTCATTTGCAGCAACTCTTCAGTGGACACTGTCGACTGCATGCCAAGTGGAGCTGTGCATTGGAGGTGTCAATGTTAGCTCCCATATGGTGACAGGCCTCTCTCTACTCCTTTCTCTCTGTCATGCCTCACACATTCAGAAACTCTCCCAACCTGCGCTAAAGGAGCAAGTGTCAAACAGTGAAGCATGGCCAACTGTGAAATTGTAACAGCTCATATTGATCTGAGAGTTGAGAGTGACCCAAAGTTGTGTAAGGCTCAGTGCTGACACTTAGTCTTTCATTCCGCTTTAATGGTGCCTTTGGGTTTCTTGTTGAACCTGCACTTTAAAGTTAAAATGTTCAGTGCTAACTAATACACCTGTTTTGTGCTTGTCGATATTTAAACTTGACTTTTCCCAAAGTGTAACCATCTCACTGTTAGAGCTTAAGGAGATCCAGTCGTGTCTGACAAATGAATATGCTAGATTTTGTTTTTGGATGAGTGAGGAGAATTTTTCTTGAAACCCTCCTGGACAATATGTGATGATGTAGGGGCTGTTCTGTTTGATATATATTTTTTAGGCTTTCTGACTCCAAGACTCAACTAATCTCTGCAATTCTACAGCTGTGATCCTTGGAGAGTCTTTGGGCACTCAGACTCTCCTCCTCACCATGCATTAGGACGATATAGACACACGTCCTCTTCCAAACAGATTTGGAATTGTGAAGCTCAACAATCTTGTTCTGCACATCAGAACTTTATTATTTGGTTTTACTCCTTGTGATAGATGATTAAGGGAATTTGGCCTTTGTTTTCATTATATTTATAATCCTTTGGAACAGGAAGTCATAGCTGGACAATTTCATGCTCCTAGTCTCCCTGGTGAGATGAGATTTGATGAGATTTTCTCCCCACTTTCAATTGTTTTACTTCAATGATAGGTTAGAATTGTGTGAATTTTTTTGAATGAAAGATCAAAAGGATAAACAATGCAGATTTATTTTCACAGCCACATTTGCCAAGGGTACCAATATTAGTGGAGGACACTGTAGCTCTTTGATCTAAAAACTAAACTTATAATCATCTTAATCAGAGAAATAATATAATATATATAATTTTTAATTTTAATATATATATATATATATATATATATATATATATATATATATATATATATATACAGTATATAGAAAAGGGAAAGCAGCATTAAAGTTATCAAAAGTGATGTATAATGTAAAGTATAATGGTTCTATTTTAAATAAATGCTGTAATATATTTGTGTGATAGTCAGAAGGTTGCTGCCATCAAATGGTGCTCTGGCAATGAAATGGACTAAGATTTATGAATTTTAAACAAAAAAGAACAGAATTTAAAAAAAAAAGAAGAAAAAAGCAACAGCAACTATCTCTCAGACTTTCAATTAGCTGTAATAAATGTACCTTGTCACTACACTGAAAATACTCCACAGTTTTATAAACATTACAGATTCAGCAAAGGGCTTTGATGCTTTAAGAAGCTAAAGGCTCATTTAGATACCACCGTGACCATTTTGCTGCACTCAGTATTTTTTAAGATACAGTTCTATATCCTCCCACATCCCCTGCTCCCTCAGGCTAGCAGCACATAGATAGGAGAGGTTGCAGAAGTTGATTAAAAAGCCGTAAACCCAGGGAGAGTAGTGTGACTGCACTGTGACCCCTAGAGCTCAAACATGGCAAATTGAAAGCTGATAAACTCCAGCACAGCCCCTCCACAATAACCAGCAATGGAAAAAGAGGGTCAGCGGTTATGATAGTGCCTGAAGAGGAATTAACTCAAAGTCTGGGTGGGTATATATAGAGGCATACGCATGAGATGCAACAGTTCACCTTACTTCTGCCACTGAAAATGGATTCTGTAAGACCCAGATCCCAGTGGCCCATTGAGTGCCAGTTTTACAGTCAGCAGATTGAGAACTGAAATAAGAAACTCTGAGGGTAAAAATGCTAAAATACTATTTCCTGAAATTACTTGATGAGATAATGGGTGATAATTCATTTAAATTCAAATTAAACAGCCTCGGTGGAATCTGTTGGTGTAAATAAAGCCACGGAATGAAATGCATCACAGAACATCTGACGGTAACATTAGCCGCTTTTCCACCGAAATGACCTCTAACAATTTGTCCCAGGAACTTTTTTTTTTTTTACCCCAGACCTGTTGCTGTCTGCGTTCCCATCGCCGTCTAAAGTACCGAGAAGAATATAGGCAAATCTGGTGATGTCTGCCCACGTTTCTCAATACCAAGTACGCAAATTTCAGACTTGTGTCCTCGGCAGTCCGGTAATTTTGAAAAAAGCAGCATAGGCCTACTTGATAACATCAGTCAGTTCGCCTCGGCTACTGCAATTTTCCTCACTGTATTTACAATAGGATGAGATATCAAACACCACTGCTTCTTTTCGTTTTCATTTAAACATAATAGGAAATGTAGTTCAGGGAATATACATTACAATGAAACTAAATATTATATCAAACAGCATTGCCTCTTTCATTTTCATTTTAACATATTAATAGATTAATAAAATAATAGAATAAACACCAAAGATGTTAGATTTACCCAAAGTGAATTATATCACTATACTAGGCTACCACTACAGGACAGAGACATCAGAGCCAGCGGCAAATATGGTGGTTGTAATACAGTGCTGCGTGAACTCAACCAATCAGCATGCTCAGCGCCCAAGTCCCGCCCCCCAAAAGTTCCGGACCTTTGAAAAAGTACTACCTAACGAGCAGGGACCTTCTGAGGGGCAAATTTGTACCCGGAACTTTATTTAGATCCTGGTTTGTGCGGTGGAAACACCGAGTACCGGCCCAGAGTCCCTAGTTCATACCTGTCAACATTTGGGTACCAAATGGGCGTTGTTTACATGGCTTCGAGACAAAAAAAAATTAATCTTGCCAATCAGAAATCTACAGCGCAACTGGGTTGTAGGGTGCTAGGTTGAGGTCACAATGGTTTGAAATTTGTGTATTCTGTCGATTGTGTGAGGTGCGTTGGGTGGTGCGTTTCATACAAGATCTGGCAACTGTACAACCTTGGAATAAAATATTGATGTGATTATTCATATAACTAGATTTGGGCAATACAAATTACGGGAGTTTCCCAGGAGAAATAACAAAATGGGAGGGGGGCGGGAGATGGGTGTGAAATGTGGGAGATTCCCGGGAAAAACAGGAGTGTTGACAGGTATGCCCTAGTTCCCGGGTAAAGTTCCTGCAGTGGAAAAGGGGCTATTGAGAACTAGGGATGGGTATCGTTTACATTTTATCGATACTGATACTGCTTATCAATACCGGTACTTAGGCTATCGATACTGTTATCGATACTATTTGGTGCAAAAAGATATGATGCGGAAAGTTATTTTAATACAGCTGCATTTTAGCAACTGTATTAAAGTTCTTCAGTTAGCAGTGAGTTATTTTTCTCTTTGTGTTTTATTTTATTAACATTAAATGAATAGTTCACCCAAACATGAAAATTGTGTCATTTACTCACTCTCAAGTTGTTTTAAACCTGAATGCATTTCTTTCTTCTGTTGAACATAAAAGTTATTTTGAAGAATGTGGAAAACCAAAAATTTGCTGGTCCCTGGTGACTTCCATATATTTTTTTTCCATACTATCAAAGTCAGTGAGGACCAGCAACTCTTTGGTTAACCACATTCTTCAAAATATCTTCTTTTGTGTTCAGCACAAGAAAGAAATTAATACAGGTTTGGTACAACATGACAGTGAGTAAATAATGACAGTGTTTTGATTTTTGGGTGAACTATCCCTTTAATGACAATAGGCAGCATGTTCAGTACTGTCCCTTTAAAAGCTGCGCGCATCCGTTTCAAAAGTTTACTTTCACTTTAGACAAACCTTGTGTGCTTTTGACAGGATTAGCACAATCAGACGTCAACTAAGATAACTAAGTAACCAGGTGCTGTTTGACAGGCCTTTTAGTGAATGCACGCTTCAAGTGTAGGCACTCTGAATAAGCATGTGTCAGAACAGCACACACCGCGCATGCGCACGGATATCACACGCACGTCGATCAAACGTCGGCCACCTCATTCAGTGAAGAAAAATGACAAGCAGCAGCTTCTAATTCGTAATTAACATTGAAGTATATGAAGATAAAACAACCCAGGTATCGATAACAGTACCGTTTGTCCTGAAGCTTATAGGTAGTCCGGTATTGACCCAATTACGTACCGGTCCAAAAAAAATACCGGTTCTCGTTACCCATCCCTATTGAGAACATTACATGGCATTGCTTTGGTCTCTTTAAGTTACCCTTCAACTGAAAAGCAAAGTGAAAGTTTAAATCAAAACTTACTTCAAGAAGGCCGTGTAATTCCCTTGACAGAAAGTACAAGCACACAGAGTGCCAACTAGTTTGGCAACAAACAGATTTAACATGCGGCTGTACACTATGAAAGATGACAGGTGGAAAGGGAAGTGACAAGGTAATAATTCACCAAGGACATGGGGCAATCCTGTATTTACCTTATGCTCAATGCAGAAATCTGAGTCCTAGTCCACTGCATGCTAAAGGCACAGTTTGACAGTATCAAATACATAATGTGAAGCTAACGAACAACTGAGACTTAATTTACTCCTTCTATAACTGATGCATTTACAAAAGACTTTCACGTTTGCTGGGTCACAATGTCAGTAAAGCTACTTTGAGATCATTAGCGTTTCGAACGGCTTGTGAAATAAGTCAACTGATGTGAGTGAATAATAGAGGTGAAAGTTGAATAATGGACTTCAGTCATGGCCAATTTACTGACTGTGGCCTTAATCATTACCATAGCTACCAGCTAAAAAACCTAATTTAATAGTCATTTCAAATCACCACTGGTGATTCCCAGTCATGTCTGGAGCAGAAATGTAGTAGCATGTCACACCTAAGCCCACGCAACATATGATGTATCATCAAGTATTTAAAGCTTCAAGAATAACCAAATGGCACTTTTAACAACTGTGTCAAAGACCTATCTGTTTTATTAAAGCAGTCAGCATAGTGTCGCAGACCAATAGTTTAAAAATATACATTAAACAGGAGGATGTGCCACACTGAATTTATTCGTTGTAAGGTGTTCTTAAGGGAGTATGGCATTTGAACACCTATTTGTTTCTATTTAGTTTGTTTCTTTAGATGGGAGCATGAAAGATAGACATTCAGCATAGAAGAACAGGCTATCCATCTGTTTCAGCGGCCAAAAAGGATGCTAATACATCATTTATTTAAACTGGGATTGTCCCCGTTTATGTAACTTTTGGCTCTGTGGCCAGTGAAGATGTGCCAACATTGAGAATTTATCCAATTTAATGAATTTCTGCTCCATAAATTGCTCATAAATGCCAGTGTTGTGTGAAACACCTGCCAGCGATACACTGACCCCTTTCTTAGCGAGTACTTACCAGGTTGGCTCTCCTTAGAGGAATGAATCGATCCGAAAACAGTCAGAGTTAATTATAAATCAAAACCAGCAGACACTGACAGGGATACTGACAAAAAGCCCCCACTGTAGAGTGCAAGTCTGCCTCAGATACTTTCAGTGGGAAATGTTGCTCAAAAACATACAACAACTCTCTCGAAATGTACCCATATAGACCCAACAAAATGAGCAGAAAGAAAAATTTAAAAATTTAAAATAAGGATCCCATAAAAAAGGATTCCAAATTAAGTGGTTGGTTAAAAGTGGACCTCATATACCTTTAAAATAAATAAATAAATAGATAAATAAAAACCATTACCCATTCAAAACTGAATTAAAGGGCTGGTAGACCACAACGTCACATTAAAAAGCAGAAAGACAATGACTCAAAACTCAAATTACCACCACTAGAGCAGACGACCATCACAAGCTTTCTGTTGAGACTTGCAGTTTAAGACCAATAATGAAAGAAAAGCAATGCACTTAATATAATTATACAGAAAAATATATATTTTACCATGCATGCATGTCATGCATGCTAAAATATAAGTAATTGGTATGCAATTGATGTTACCAAAACAAAATTTCACATGATGTCAGCAAATGATATAATGTTCCCAAAACAAAAACATCACATGATGTCAGCAAATTATATAATGTTCCCAAAACAAAAACATCACATGATGTCAGCAAATTATATAATGTTCCCAAGCTGCCAAATTGAAAACATTTGCAAGCAGAACTCACAACTAAATACCACAAAAAAAAAAAAAAAAGTTTCCAAGACATAAGTGCATGTATGATTAAAAAAATGCAAGATATATCACTGGCCCAATGCAGCAAGTGACAGCTTCGTCAACAAAGTTTTGGCCCAAAACTCTCTCACTAATGACCTCCACATTATCCTTATTCTTGAGTCCTGAAATGTATTTATAATAATTACACATTTGCATTGCAAGTTTTCTTTATACCCTGTTAAGGTTCTCTTGCTATTGCTTAAACAAAACCACAATTATCCTTTGTCCCTCTCGTTCACCTCCTCTACAGCAGACAAAAGTCGACATGGCTTGTGTCTGAGGCTGTTTGTCTCTTAATCACAGAGGAGAGAGGCCATTAGGGAGGTGCAGCGGTGAGCAGGATTTCACAATGGAAGTCATTTGGTCATTATCAGGGATGAGGTTAAATGAGAGAGTTGGGTTTACTAATGAGGTGGTTTTATTACAGAAGAGACACGAGGCATTAGCATGCATTGGATGGTACTGATGTTTGCCAATCTCTTTCTTTCTTTCCTTCTTTCTTTCTATCTCAGGTTTATCCTGCTAAGACAACCCATGTAGCCCCAAAGCAATCTCAGAGGGGTGCCATCACATTTCTCTGATGGAAAAATCCTTTTAACGCCATAAAACATCACATATGCTATATTTACAACTCTGCACAGAAGGCAAACAATTATTGCAATGGTAAATGAATGGTAAATTCAGGTGCTGTCTGTATAGATTTCACCGTAAGTGCCTCTGAATGGCGTAAATGAAAGTTGAGAGCAAATTGACTATCAAATGAGTTTATTAGACACCTTAGTGATGAAAAATAACAAGTGCAGAAATGAGACCAATTTTTGCAAAAAAGTTTATCAGTGCTTCTGGAAATCTTTCAGGGCATCTGGTGGGGTTTTTTCAGGTATATGCACGTCACGCATTGTGAGCAGTACAACAAATTACTCAAAATGAGCAGGAGCAAAGCGCCATATCTAATCTAGCAAAAGTGTGTACAATTAGTTAGAGCTGACTGATCACCTCAGACAAATTAAACAATTGTATTGCACACAGTTAACACAATCTCCAGTCCTGTTCGAATGCAGTGACAAAATATGTCCAGCTGGCAGTATTATTCAAGTTTATCTGGTAAATGAACCTAAGACCATTTATTTTGGGATGTAGGGATACCATTTGTCTGATAAAAGATTATATGGGCTAGGATTATCAACAGTTCATGATCTGTCCATTGCCCTTATCAAGTTTATAACAGTTTTTTTTTTTTTTTCTTTCAGTAGCCCCTCACTGCAGAACAAAGATCCAGGAGGAGGGGTTAGATCCACATCTAAGAGGTGGAGATGGGTTAGGTATATGTAGGGCTGGGTAATGTATCGAGTTAGATGCTTTTTAGGCACCGACCGAATTGCCTACCATAATAACACAAAAATAGGCAATATAATTATGCTTACAATGAATAGCAAGTGTTTACTTTTACAAAACACCCTTATAAACTTACTGTTACTTGGATATGTTCAGGTCACAGACAGAAAAAAAACTGTTAAATAGACATTATGATAGGCAAACTTGTACGTCATGAACAAATCAAATGAAAAAAGGTACATTGATGTAGCCTATTAGCATTTTGGTCAATTTAAGTATCAAACTGTACAAAGCTTTTCCCCGGAAAGTAATTACCTTCTTGAGGAAAGCGTCTCCTAAACTTCAGCATCATCATCAGATTCGCGCTCATTTTTGCACTCTGCACGCGCGCTAACGTAACCAGGTAACAGTAGGCTACAGGTGATTATTATTACTATTATAAACTTTAGTTCACCTTTTCTAAATTCAACAAAGATAAAATTAAGCAACTAGTCATTATTAAAGACTACATTTAACAATTTAATGATTTAAGTTATAAACTTTTTTGGTTTCGCTTTTTGATTTTCTCAAAACTATATATGTCATTAAAACTGTGTATTTTGATAGAGAATTATTTTTTTATTAATAATATTCATTTGTAAAATACTGGTTATATGGGGTATCTTTGCAAGCCATTGCAGAAGATGCTCCTAAAGAAAGCCCTCCACTGCCATCTAGTGCATTTATATCTAAATACACTTTTTTTGTATTTTTTCATGACGTGCAACAACATCTAAAAAGGTTCACAGATGCGTAATTTATGCATGTATCATATATTTATACTTTTTAAACCATCAAAAGAAACCAGAAGAGGAAGAATGCAAGATTTAAGAAAAAAAAAAAAAAAAAGCTTTTGCTTTATCTCTTATAGATGGTCTAGATTCTGTCATCACTGAGGATTCTCATGAATATCTATTGTTCCTTTCATCTGTCCATTAAAAAGGTGCAATTAAAAAAAACTGACTCAAAGAGACATATTTCGGTGGCTTTCTGACACCCATAAAAAGCTCCTTTATCATGGTGCTCATCCTTGAAAGCTTGACCCTTCTGTCAGTTATTTTCATGTTTTTGTGAGGTAAACACTTACTGAAGCTGTGTAAAATCTGTCTGAGATGTGCTCCAAAAATATAAGACAGACATCACAGTGTTGATGAGGTACACCAGCAAGTCTCAGAATACCTTATTTGCCATTTTTAGAATTAGTTACACCTTGAGAAAAAAATTAAACTTAGGCAAACATTGGGTTAATTTAAACAACAACAACAACAACAGTTTCATCCCAAATGCTACTGAACTTAATGATCTGCATGAACTGAAATATTCAACATTTATTCTCAAGCATTTACCCGAGAGCATGTTTGTTCTTAAGAGTACAACTAAAACGGAATTTTATTAAGAAATTAACTTAAGACTAAGTAGTTAAAGTTTCTGATATTGCATAAACACCTACAGAGTGAACAGAGGGTATAAACCAGGTTTTATTGCAAAGAGCAGCTGATCTCATACATGAGAAAATTAACAAAATTAGCTTTGTGCTTATCAAATTCATCAAAATGATCCAAGGTGCGCATTGAGAACTCATGTCATTTTTTTAGACAAGTTTAACCGAAAGTTACAGAACAGTATAACCCTGAAGCTGAAAAACGCAGGTCAGTTAAAGACAGGTAGTTAAACACAATAACTTTAGAAAACACTTAAAGAGTATCAAGTCAGAGATTACCAAATATTTACACCATTAGCAGCAAAAAAAGGTAAACATGTGAACTGCAACATGATCAAAAACAATGTGCAAACTGGCAACAATTCTGTAACATTCAAGTATGAGGAATCCATTTCAAATTTGCCACATTTCCAAAGCAGAGATAACATTCAATTGTCAGTATAAAAATATAGGCCTATATGTATATTAAAAAAAAAAAAAAAAAAAAAAAGACATAAAGAAGACTCCAGGGTATGAATCAAAATCAAAATACTTTTTTTTTTTTTTTTTTTTTTTTTTTTGTTCAAGAAAAATCCTCCGCTGTAATTTCACAGTTTAAACTAAATTAAAAAAAGCAAAAATTTAAAACAAGTCAAAAACAATTGAAAGGAAATAAACAAGAAATAGAATGAACCTAATCAGAACTTAGAACTCATTTAAATTGTAAATATTTGGGGGGTTGGGGGGGTCAAAAGAGAGCCATTTGAAAACCTGATAATGTCTTTGAACTGCCTTTTGCCTAGGGGCCATCAGCACTTACTGTAGGTGGACACAAAGACTGTCTGATTTCACACACACGCAAATGTCCTTGAGCTAGAACCAAGTGGTCAAATAAAGAAAAGGGACAAATAATTAAGATGCACGAACTGCAATTGTGTGGGTGACTCAAGAAACGAACAGTCAGACTCAAAGGAACATTGCATTGTGAACTATAAAAATCAATAGTGTCAGATTTGGACTTAATTAGAGGACTTTACAACAGTAAGGAATATAACAGAGCATTCAGCCATGAATTAATGGCACCCCGTGATGCAGAGCCCTTTTCCACATGTAGTAGGTGGAACGGGGAGTAAGAGGAAAGTAAGACCGGAATTCTTTGAATGTGGGAAAGGACTTCTCTTCAAAGCGTTGTTGCAAGAACAGCTTTGCTTTGGCCTTGAAATTGGCCAGTGCCACGACATCCATCACAAACATCTGTTCATTACTCGACTGGTCAGGTAGAGAGTATTCAGGCGGTGTGAATTCAGAGGGACTAACTGTCTGTCCATTCAGGCAATCGATGTTCCCATCAAAAGAAAACATTCTTTGAGTTTTTATCTTTTCGAAGACGTCTGGCGAGACAACCAAGCTCTGGGATTTCTCCGTCTCAGACATCATGACCGGCTTCTTGGCTTTCCTGTTCAAAGAATCTCTCCAGAGCCAGTAGAAAGAAGAGGAAACCGAAGGGAACTTGAGCTTGAATTTGATGAAGGACATCTTTGACCTCTGGACATGCGTTTTGGCTTCTTCCCTTAATGTTTTCCGCTGGTGGTACGCCAGCCTCAGGCTTCTTTGCTTGCGTCTGGACATCTTCACTCTTCGTGACAGCTTTTGCCTGTCAAACTTAGCAGGGGACACTTGACTTCTGGGACTCTGGGTTTTATCGGCATCTGAGCTTTCTTCACTGCTGCCTGAAAGCTCTTTGAAAGGTGTAAACAGCATGGCTTCCCTCCTCCAATTGTAGTATGTAGATCTGGAGATGCCCGGAAACCTTCTTTTGAAAATTCTGTAGGGGAACGACATGTTTGCAACAATACAGTTCTGCAAGCTCTTCTTTGCCTCCTGCATCAAAGCCACGTTTTGAGCACGTTCTCCTTCCAGTTTCTCACATTTGAAGGCTAACATGCTAGTAAAGCTCGCTTGGCTGGGCTTCTTCTTGACTTCTGGTGAGGACCAGTAGTCCTGTTCAGTGCTGTCTGCGGGACTCAGCTCCCCTGTGGAACTGCCCGAGACACTGCAAGTGGACACAAGCTCTTGCTTCCACGCGTAGTAAGTGGATCTTGGAATTTCTGGGAAAAGCTGTTTGAACTGGCTGAGGGGAATAAGCTTCCCTTGCTTGTAGGATGTCAGGAAGAAGTGTTTGGCCTCATACCTGGCAACCGATTTCTTGTGATACTCGATGCTTTGCCTCTTCCAGCGGTAAAATGTACTCTTGGTGATGTTGAACTTGTCTTTGAGGTTGGAGTAAGACAAATGGGAGTCCTGATTCAGAAGATCCAGGGACTTCACCAAGGGCATTCGCTGCTCGTTGTTGGGACTTCCAATTTTTAGGTCGCTTGCATGAATCAAGGCCACAAAGTTGTGGGATTTGAAAACAGAGCCTGCCTCCAAGTCGCCCGACCACATGATATGAAGGGTCAAGGGCTCAACGTCTTTCGGCCATATCCTCGGGCGAATGACTCGATTGAAGTAGGGCCGAATCTTTAAATTGTACATGGGATAAACCGAATAGATGTTGCACTGCAGGACAGATGCCAGCGCATACACGTGCCACATGTTCGCAAACGAGCCGGGAAAGCAGGAGGCCTTGACATCAGCATCGAAGATGGCTTCCAGCACTTGAATCGGCAGATTGAGCATGTCCTGAGACTCCTCGGTGCAGAGGGAAAACCTAACTGCCTGCAGCATGACCTTTGAGTCAATCATACCACACAGGTAGTATCGCTTCCACAGCAGCATCTCCACCACTGTTCTGACCTGCAGCTCCAGACTCAGGCTCGTAGAGCCCACCAGAAGCATGCTAGCTGCATCAAACAGCAGGTTTCCATCTCCTTTGCAGACCAGAGGAAGCAAACCCGTCGGCGCGTCTCCTGGATACAGTCTGTGAGCTACTGCGTCAATGCCCAGCCATGAAGAGATCTCAGAGCAGAGTGCTGTAGGAAGATGGAAAGGGGCCAGGACCTGCTCCACCTCCACAGCAACTTTAGTGAGGGCATCAAGACCCACACACTCTGTGGCCTCCTGCAGCTCCCCCAAGACTGAGAGCACCACCTCTGTCCTCTGAATCATGCCTATGCAAAAAAGACAGGAAGAAACAAGAGGATTAGCATTAATACATTGATATGCAGAGCAATTGCAAAAATGCATACATTTTGTTTTACTGACAGATGTAAGATATCACTTCAGCAGAAGAAAAAAAATAGTATGAAATGAATTCATTTAATACATTTTTGTGCACTACAAAGTGGTATTAAGAATAATGGCGATTAATGTGAAATGACAATGCTCCTTTGTAAAGAGGAGTAAAGCGATTGTTTCTGCTGCAAATCCATACAAAAATTTAACCATAAACCCTTTTTTGTGACCAAAAAAAGAGAGTCTAAAATAATTACATGTGTACAACTATATACAAGAAATATACAAAAAAAAACAAATATATATATATATATATATATATATATATACACACACACACATATGTATATGTATATATATATATATATATATATATATATATATATATATATATACACACACATATATATATATATATATATATATATATATATATGTATATATATATATATATATATGTATATATATATATATATATATATGTATATATATATATATATATGTATATATATATATATATGTGTGTGTGTGTGTGTGTGTGTGTGTGTGTGTGTGTGTGTGTGTGTATATATATATATATATATATATACATACAACAAATGTAAGACTGTCTTGATTTCATATTAATATTTTTTACAGTCATTTAATTACAGTTTGCTCCTCTGAAAGTTGCTGAAGGTGCAGAAAAAGAAGCATTAAATGTAATATTTATAGGGTCTAATGCTGTGTCTCAGAAATCATGATCGGCATACAGGCAAACCCCGCTATTTTGAAAAAAACTGATGAATTCATATTATAAAACTGCAGAAAAGAATAAAAAGGAAATAAGTTTCTTCTTGGTTTATCAATCAATTTTCCCACATTTGTCTGGTAAATGAATACATGTATACTTCCACTGGCTTTTATTAAACCTTTTTTAGAAATAGCGTTAAACGGAATTTATTAAACGGAAACGATTAAACGGTACAGCATTAGACCGAGAGGTCAGTTACATATACTTTTCCGTTAATGGGGCTGACAATGAAGTCCAAACGCACCAGCAAAGTCGCCGTTGCCCACACGTAAAAAAAAAAAAAAAAAAAAAAAAATCAGTCATACGAAAACTATACGATTATGAATAAATACTTTTGTTAATTTTCTTTGAAAACGCCAATTAAGTGGACTTAACGAATTAAAATAACAGGAAAATACGCCTAAGAGCACAAAACTGTTCTCATATTAACACTGAATTATTCCGAATAAATACAAACAGTAGGCCTACCGTAGTGAACTATATTCAAACGAACAAAATTATATACAGAGACCTCACCTTGTTTTTGCGTTTTCCTCCCTTGAGATCTAAATCAACTTTGTAAAATAGTCAGGTATGGCAAACTATGACCTACTCACAACTCCAAGTTTAATCCATTGTGTGAGGTGGACAGCGTGCTCATCATTTTAGGTGAAACAACGAGCGCAATCTGATCCCAAGCAGTGGAAATTTCACATGATAAGGGAGGGACCTCCCTCCAGGAAATTGTCAATCACTGAGTTGCGTTGAACCCCTACACACACACGCACACACCTTTAGACTATCAGTGGAAACATGGTTTTATACTAAGATAATAATGCTTATACTCCACCCTTACCTTTAATCATCACAAACTCTTAATAGTAGTGAAAAACACAATCTGACTCATTTATGAGCCCTTTAAATAGCGAAGACCACCTCACAAAACACATTTTGAGATATTTCATGATAACTGTTAAGGTATTTTCCAAATAATTTGTCCATCACTAATATGAAGAAACCTGTACAGAGGCCTCATGTCATTTTCAGTGTGAAATATAAACAAAGGCCGTCTTTTTATTTTTATCATTATCACAGAAGACAGAGAATGATGTGAAAGCATTTTATATTAGTTCATGTATTGGGTAAATTAAAATATATGGATAATCACTGGAAATGTATAATATTATGGCATAGCTTGCAATTGCAGTGTTAACTATTTTGAGTGTATTACTTTTTACTTTAATCTGTACTATTGGAATAGGACTATATTGGAAATGAACTTCTCTCTAGACAGAAGTTTGAATTGTAAGTTTGTTGCATAGTTTGGCCTTAAATGTTGGCAATTGCTTTACAAAAATGAAAAGATTTTAAATAGACAACAAAGTTTGAATACAGTCGATAGCTTCCTTGGTAATTAAAGTTAAGCTTCACTGTACTTTTGGAGTCGGCCAATTATCATTGAGGAATGCTGGAAATTTCCATTTCCATAGCTCAACGTGAACTCCCTCAGACAATGGCTTTGAAGTGTTTTCTTTCCATGCCAAAGCCTGGGGTCCAGTTTCAGTCAGATGTAGATGGATTTTTTTTCTTTTTTCTGTGTACCTGGGGATGTTTCGTGTAGTTCTCTCTTTTAATGGATTAAGCAGGGCCTTGTTTTCCATTTTAACCCCCTCAAACACAACATTTATCATTCTCAAGGTTCAGTAAATTCAGCAGGTATGCTATTTATTCAAACCTTTACCAATTTATTCATAGTGCTGTATGTGTGCTGCTCATCTCACTAAAAAACAAGTCAGACCAGTAGGCCACACAAGGTCAAGCTCACTTTTGTTTATTGGAGTTGTGCTATAGCAGACAGTGTGTGCAAATGGCAGAGAGAGAGACACAGATCTGGGAAGGTGCATATCTGCATCTTGTTTCTTCAGGGTATCACTTTTAACACCTCTGGCTGTCCACCTTTTGCAGGCTTTTCACAGAACCTTTTGTTTCTACTACTTCAGCCACACACCCCCGCCTGATCAACATCTCTCCTCCTGAATCTGCAGTTCAGTTTTTTGAATGGAGACAACCTGGTGCCAGGCTTAAAACAATGCTGAAATGTTACTATAACTGTTTATATTAGTGCTTAAATGGCTAATCCAAAGATCGCAACTCAAATAAACTTAAAAGTCAACCAACATGTTCGTAATATGGCCTTGTGATGAGCCACTTAAAAATAAAGCTTCCAAAAAAGGGGGGTTTTCTTGAAATAAACTTTTTTTTTTTTTTTTTTTTTTTTTTTCTGGTGTGTGAAGTATATTGTATTAATCTGAAGAACCTTCCTTAATTTTAAAGAACCTTTTGTGCAATGAAAAGTTTCCATGGATGTTAAAAGTTCTTTGTGGAATCATTAATGTCAATAAAAATACTTTTTTTTTTTTTTTTTTTCTGGAGTGTACTGTAAAAACACACTTAATAAATTTGATAACAGACGTTGTTGCTAAAATGTGGATCTGAAATGTTGATGAGCCGTTGATGGCTAAAACACCTCAAGTGTTCTCTTTCCATCCTGTGCTTAAAATGCAAATGGGGCAACATTGGGTCGGCTCCGGTAGTCTGCCACATGCTGAGGTTGTATGTATGTGCTGGGGTATGAGTCGTGCTTGTGTATGTTGGGGGTTTGAGGGGGGTCGTCAAAGATCTGTGGGATGCAGACAAGGAGAGTCTTGCAACCTTTTGTTCTTGAGCTTGGCAGTGTGGACTCAGGCACTGTCAAGAGCAAGCCCTTGACACCTACTGGGTAATCTCAACATGGGTTCTGCTAGCCAGAGTTTGCTTTTAAACAGTATCATTAACCACCAAATACAAACTAAAGGTGTACAGAGATAAGGAAACACATTTCAGATGCCACTTCTCCTTATTTTATTTATTCATTCAATTTTATTTCCATATTTTTATTTATTTATTTTTTAAGGGAATAATAGGCTAAGATTGTTTTGTCAAATAATATATGTTTAAATGAGCTGTATGCTGGCTCAATTAAATATACTTAAACAAATCCTATGCCATTTTTTTTTTTTTTTTAATTGTTGTCATCACATCAGTTTTACATGGATGTTTATATATGTTGGTCTTTAACACACACATATAGCACCCGCTTTGGATGTTATAGTCAGACATTGTGATTGAATGGCTCTATTGGGACATACTGTATGACAAACTGCTTATGTGTAAAGTCAGCTTAAATGTGGGTGATGAGCCACAGTGACATTTATCTGATTGTGGTTTGCAGCTTTAGAAGCATTTAATTCCCCACCCCCACCCCCACCCCATCAATAACCCTTACCTACAACATCTAACACTCATCAATGTGTTGTGTTTCTTTCTCCTGTTTCATATTTTTACAAATCCATGTCTTTTATTGGCTTTTGGTCCTCTGTTTCTTGTCAAGTTTGTGCCAGTCAAGATGTAAAAAGAAAACTCTTTGAATTAATTTGACTGTTACATTTGTGGGATTGTGATGTTTGCAATCAGGTTCTTTTACAGAAGCTTAGAATGAGGCAGAAAAGAGTTCATCTTAATTTGATGAAGTGCATAACGCCAAAAGAACAAAGAAACAAACAAATAATTGTGACAAAAGATATACACAAGCTATGATTTCTGTAGTTTATGCAAAAATGAACACATAGTTCTAGGATGATTATTTGAAACACATTGCCTTTACAGTCTTACACTTTTAGTACACCTTTTAGTTGTATACAGTCCTAATGCAGTTATTTAAGATTAAAGAGAGAGAGATTAAATTAACTTGTGAATTGTGAGTATCCAGTGATCAAAAGCACAGACAATGAGCCCATGGGAACATCATAGCCTGTGATGAAAGAGTCATTTATTACACAAATGAACTTGATGAAATCAACATATTTTATGCTGATCAACTGAGGAGTTATTAATTGCATAACACATTTACAACAATTAGGAAAGTTTTATGACAGCATATTCAGTTTTTTGGTCTATGTCCACTTTGTCTATGTCCACTTTCCTTGGTTTCATTACATTGTAGTTTAACTCAGTGTAGTTCACGTCTTCACCCTGTTCAAGTAATAAGAACAAAATTCAGTAAAATGAGTAAAGGAACATTAAATCAGATATATTTGCTATATCCAATTGGCATTTTACCCACATTCTTTTGTTTATGTTCAGTAGTTTTGGTTTCATGTTTTAATATGTTCTGATTTTCAGCTGATGTTCTCACTAAAAGAAAGAAAGTGCACATTTATAGAGTTTTAAGATTTGGTAACACAGTTGTAGAGAATGGGACTATAAGGTGACCCGTGACTCACTTTGTGCTCTTCTTTGAAATCTGAGCCAAATGATTAGTGCAGTCACTGACAAAGAACTGACAATGAGCACTGATGGGATTATTATCATTAGTTCTTTAAAAGAAGAAAACAACATTAATTAACAACAGTGTTCCATAGATATAAGGTCTTTGTGTTTCTATACACTATAATGTATTACGTTTTAGTATGACAGTAGTATACCTTTCTACAAGAAAGAAGATAATGCAATTAAAATTCAAAGGCTTGTTGTTTTTAGTTTTTTTTTCGACCAGTACACCATACTGCATTTGCCTAAATCTGTAAATCCATCTGTTTTAGCCCTATCTACTCATGTTTACCTACTGATTTTAGAATAACGGCCAACATGGGATACAAATATAAGATTGCTGTTGACCACTGTACTGTATACAATTCTCAATCATGAAAATAAAATTCATGGAAATAATTAGAGGTAGATAAGTAACCTTTTCTGTCATCAGTGCTGTCATTATTTTTAATGTAAGTAGCAGCTGAAAAAAAAAAAAGATTTAGATATAAGGCAAAAATGTTGGTTAGGATTGCTGGCATGATGAGGGTTTATATATATAAGTAAGATAAAGTTAAGATAATAGCTTACTTTTATTAACAATTAAGCAAATTCTGGCATCCTCTTCAATTTTGCTTTCATGCACACCTGAATATTGACGGCAGGTGTAGCATCCATTATCTCCAGCTCTGATTTCACTGATGCGCAGAGAGCAGTCAGGCATCACCAGACTCACTCTGCCTTCTCTCTCTGACTTGTCTGGATTGAGTTTACCAAGGGTGACCAACTCCATGGCAGGATTATCATTAGACAGCCATGTAACTTTACTGCACTCTGTCTGTGCCACCAGATTAAGACACGGCAAACTCACATGCCCTCCAAGGACGACTTCCCTATCTTCTACAATATCAGCACCTTAATGTAAACATAAACATAACCTTTACATTCAAAGTAAGTGTTATTATGATCAAAAAGGGGGCAACCATAAAAACATATTTTAAATATGCATGACAAATGTGTAAAAATCACTACATAAACAGAAAATACTATCTATCTAGTAGCAACAAACAACTCAATCTGAGATATTTTCTCATTATAGTTAGCATTCATTATTCATCATTATTCATAAGTAAATTCATAAACCTCCTGAGCACAGATATCCTTGAAGTTACTTATCTGCCAACTTAATAATAATAATAAAAACATATATTAATTATGAAATATATTATATTAGTTATGAAAACTATCCAATGACTGCCCTTTTTCTCCATTACCTGCATTACAATCAACAGTTGAACACTCAATCAAGTTGAACAGCAATCCAAGACATGTGCACAAGAGCAAAGTCATTTTTTCTCCTTTAGTAACAGGTTTTGCTCTCAGTTCCCACAATCTTATATATACACACATTGTCTTTTGACATCACTTCCTCAGACTATGTAATCTGTTTGACACAAAAGTGAACCCGTGATTGTTTTTTTTTTTTTTTTTTTTTTTTCCAAAAACAAGACTGAACTCTTAGGTCAGATTCAATTATTTTGGACACTGATGTTTAATCAATCAATCAATCAATTTATTTATTTATTTATAGCCTAAATAATGACAAAAAGTCCTAAATATTGTTTAAAATAATGATTAACATAATCATAGTTGATTTCTGTGTTTTCTGTAGGTCTATTAGTTTATTATTTTTTATATTTATTGATATGCATGCACTTTCTCTATACACAAACCTATGTTTGTATAAATTTAATAGGCTACTTCTGGCATTTTCATTTTGATACAACTAACTGATGTATAAAATGTAAAGATATAGAGAACCACACTTACATGCCAACTCTATGCAATAAGCTTTCATTTGTGTGCCATTTGCTTACATGAAAACCCAAATTCATTTTTATACCCCATTAGGTTACATGTTCAGCACCCTCAACCAAGTCCACGTTTCAGAGGTTGAAGTCCTGAATACTTACACCACTAAACCAAAAACATCTGATGCTGTCCTGCATTGTCAGACATTAGGCAATCTAGTGGCAACACTTCCTAAAAAAATGCTGAGAGGTATTAAACAGACAGACAGCGAGTAAAAATGAGAAGTTGCCTACACACAATGAGACACATCAACAACTCATCTCCAAACATTTTCAAATTTTCCCTTTCAGATCTTCAGATAGTTTTTATCCCAATCACTTAACCATCCAAAGACTTTTAATATGACAAATGCCCTTACAGAAAAACCACATGAATTTCACATATGCAAAAGCACATGTGGTCACATGTGGCCACATATACATGTGATTCTGCACATGTGAAATTTCACTTGTGAAAACGTGAAAATCACATGTGAAGCATGTGCTTTGCACATGGAAAACATGTGCTTTGTACATGGGAAATGTGTGTTTTTCTGCACATGTGAAATGTCACGTGTGAAAACATGTGAAAATCACATGTGAAGTGTGTGCTTTGCACATGGGGAATGTGTGTTTTTGGAACATTTTCATGTGAATTTCCATGTGAATCCCATGTGAAACCCATGTCAAACACGAGATCACATGTGAAACACATGTGTATGCCCATGTGGAACACACGCATATTGCCATGTGAAACCCATGGTACTTTCCTATGTGAAACCCATGTGATCACATGTAAAATACATGTAAATTCCCATGTGAAACCCATGGTATATTCCCATGTGAAACACATGATATATTCCCATGTGAAACCCATGGTACTTTCCTATGTGAAACCCATAGGATCACATGTAATCCCATGTGAAACCCATGAGATCACATGTAAAATACATGTAAATTCCCATGTGAAACACATATATTTTCCCATGTGAAACCCATGAGATAACATGTGAAATACATGTAAATTCCCATGTGCAACTTGTGAATCCCATGTGAAATGTATATTATAAACCTGCTTGTGTTGCAATGTCATTGTGAAATCAATATTTAACTCATGCACAATTAGGGTTGCAAAATTCCGGGAATTTTCAAGACTGGAAACTTTCCATGGGAATTAATGGGAATATATGGGAATTAACGGGAATATATGGGAATTAACGGGAATTAATGGGAATAAACTGGAAATTTGCTAAATTGCAGGAACTGGGAACTTAAATGTAGTTGAGAACAAAAACTTGCAGCATAATCTTGGTTAGAACAACCAGATTTAATGCAATTTCAGTTTAATTTCTACTCCACACATTGCTCAATCGCACACAGCACACTGCTTACTGCGGGGCTATCGAGGCCACGCCCCCTACATGCACTGTGCTTATCTACCATTATATGCACAGATCATTTCTTAAATCCTGCACACAAAATATCAAAATGTCCATCTTGGTAAGTATTCATATAAATTACATGAATATTACAAAAAATGTTTAAAACTTCCTTGTGCTGTGTGTAATATACTGTGCAACTAAATTAGGCTATACCATAGTAAAAACAAATACATTGACTGAACAAACATTTAGGTGAGATAAATAACATAACAAAAATAACAAAACAAAAGTCTAAAAATGACCCTTCCCCCACACACAATCCCCTCTAGTCACCTAAGAGGGGGATTCCCCTCCATTTTCTCTGAAGCCGCACTTTCTGCATTTGAGCCCAAAGACTCCATCTAAGTTTTGATATTCTAAATATATTTGATCTATGGAATTCACGTTTAACTAGTAAATACCAAAAAGTGTTTATACAGTAGCTAGACAGTTTATGAGGTAGGCTATGTGCTGTATAGCTCAAGCTGTGATGGTCCTTCTGCTAGCAAGTTTTCTGTTATCATACAGAAGTGCAGTACTGGTCAAAAGTTTGGACACATTACTATTTTTAATGTTTTTCAACATTGCATATCTTTTGCTCATCAAGCCTTCATTTATTTGATCAAAAATACAGAAAAAAAAAACAGAAAAAAACAGTGATATTGTGCAGTATTGCTGGTATTACAATTTAAAATAATGGTTTTCTGTTGTAATATACTTTAAAATATAATGTATTTCTGTGATGCAATGCTACAGTATTCAGTGTCACATGATTCTTCAGACATCATTCTAATATGCTTATTTATTATCAATTTTGGAAACAGTTGTGCTGCTTAATATTTATTATTATTATTACCTGTGATTCTTTTTTTCAGGATTCTTTGGACTTTAAAAAAAAAAACACACACATTTATTTAAAATAGAAATCCTTTTTTAACAATACACTACCATTCAAAAGTTTGGGGTCAGTTATCTTTTCTCTTTTTTTTTAAATAAATTAGTACTTTTATTCAACAAGGATGTGTTAAATTAATTTTAAAAAAGTAGTAGCAAAGACTTATATTGATATAAAATATATAAACTGTTCATAAGTTTTTATTCATCAATAAATCCTGAAAAAAAGCATCACAGATTCCCCCCCAAAAGTGTCATTTTTAAAATTTGTATTAGTTTGCATGCAAGTGAGCCTATGATCAAAAACAAAATTATATTTGTGTTTGTATATGATTCAGTTTTATAAATATCCAATTAATTCCCATAAATTCCCGTAAATTACCCAAAATTCCCGTAAATTCCCATAAATTCCTGGTAAGTTTCAAATTTGGAATATTTCCAAAGTTCCCCAGACGAAGTTCCCATGGAAAGTTTCCGGAAATTTACCGGAAATTTTCCGCCCCTTTGCAACCCTATGCACAATATACTGTACACTCAAAAAATATTTAATTCTGTTAAAGACCTCAATTGTATAGTAAAATTCCATTACGTTTTATTAAGCAATCCTTATACACTATTCATATTATGAAGAATTTAAAAAGAATAACTACAGTCTAAAGCATTTATATAAATCTTAAAGGGATAGTTTGTCCAAAAATGAAAATTCTGTCATTAATTACTCACCCTCATGTTGTTCCAAATAGATCTTAGTAAGATCTTCGTTCTTCTTCGGAACACAAATTGAGATATTTTTAAACATTTCAGTTGCATTGCTGTCTATGCAGGGTCAGAAAGCTCTCGGATTTCATCAAAAATATCTTATTTTGTGTTCCAAAGATGAATGAAGATCTTATGGGTTTTGAACGACATGAGGGTGAGTAATTAATTACAGAATTTTCATTTTGAGTGAACTATCTCTATAATAACTGGGAATGTGCCATTTCAGATTTGTTCATAACTAAATAAATAAAAAGTTACTCAATCACAGTTCAAAGAACCTGAAAGTACACCGAGAGTCACTATTAAGAACAATTAACACAATATTTATTAATCTCTTTTGTAACTGTGTTGTATTTAGAGCTATAACAACTTGAGTCATATTTCCATAATGACATGAGATTTTCACAGGTTGGTAATGAAATTTGTATCGTCTGTAAAGAGGGCCACAGCAACATCTCCACTCATCAGACTTGTCCTAAATGAATGAATGAAAGAGAGATACAAATCACAAACAAATCCATGGTGTCCAAAAATAGTAGTGTTCAATTTAATTATTTTAAAACCATAATTTATTTTATTATTATTTTTTAATTTAAAATAGTTTTTGACAAATAATCTCAAAAAGACTGATGCCAAGCTAAAGGTCACCCAAAATTGAAAATTCAGTCATTATTTACTCTTATGCCATATGGCCTTTCTTTTTGATACCACAAAAGGGGAAATTAAGAAATGGTGAAAAATCAAACAAATTTTTATTTGAAAAATTCTGTTGGTCTGGTGTGGAGGACTGCGTTTGTGAGAATACATTTGCTCAACATTTCACTTCAGCTCACCAAGGAAAGATGAACATTGTAAAAATGTCAAGGTTTAAAACACTGCAAAACATGACTCTCAGAAAACTCAAAAGTATTACTCTTGTATTGTCTTTTATGAGGTGAAGATCTCCAGACCAAAATAATGCAAGAACTTGATTTGTTGTTCTGATGGGCAGAAAACAACATATATTCACCTCAGAACATAAAGTATGTGCAAAATCTTCTAGGAGCCATGAGTCGCATGTGACTGAATTTAAGTTTTTGGGTGAGCGGTCCCTTTCAAATAAATGGCAAATTAGTTTGAACAAAACAGCACAGATATAGTAACACAGATGTAGAAAAACCAATCAAATGTTGATGAACTGACTAAACAGCAGTATGAGTAAAAACACTTTGGTATTTTGATGAAATACATAGAGTTGTCCTGTCAGTTAATCAAGGAGACTCGCCGTGCAGGTTCTGAAAAAGCCAAACACACAGGAAGGACAGTGTGTAATGCCTATAAAACAACAACAACAACAACAAAAAAACTGAAGAGTATACTGTTGACAGTGAAGTTACCTCAACAAACATGATTTTAAATATTCCAATCAGAAATATTCCAATCACAAATAATGTGTTCACATCTTTAATGCAACCAGAATAGAAAAATAGCAAAAGACAAAATATCAAATAGCAAAAACAAAAAACAAGTGTACTACTTTCAGTGACAGAATGTGTAATTTTGAAAAAGTCTTTACCATTTGGTGATGTGGCTCTGTTGAAATGCTTATCCCTAAAAGTAAATAGAAAGACATCAAGAACACAGTACTGACTGTATTTCCAAAGTGGGTCATTTCATCTTTTAAACGATCTTGTCAATATTGCTTCAAAACAATTAGTTGCTAATTATGTATGTAGCCATGTCTCAACGACTTGAGCGAGCAAGAGCCTAAAAGAAAAACTGTAAGTTAAATGAATGAATAACCTGGTAAATTAATGTAGCATTATTGCATTGACTTGTCAAACCTAGCCTATAATTTCCTGTTTCAACGATTTTATGTAGCTGTTTTCAAAACGTTGTATTTAAGACAATGTTTAAGTATTATGCAATTAAACACTTTCAATGTCATATATATAGTGTTAAAATAGTTACAGAGGCCTGATGAATTTATGCACGTGATCTAGACTTGCTGAGTTTACTCACATAGTTATAACTGCATAATACTTAAACTTTGTCTTAAATATCTTAAATACAACGTTTTGAAAACAGCAACATAAAATCGTTGAAACAGGAAATTATACATTTAATAGTGTAAAACGGCCAGCATGTGGCGAGCGAGTAATCAAACAGCTGATTCATTCATTCAACGGTAACGGACAGTGGTGGCTGATGGAGTGGCAGCTGCCTCTTGCAGTGCAAAGGTTTTACTACCTGTCCCAAACTGATTTCTCCCACGGTCAAAGTGGGACATTCGCGTGAAAATTGGCCGACCAACGGGGACTGTGACCGCGCTTAACCAGCTTATTTCCAGTCGAAATGACCGCACATACAATTGACAAACAGGACGCTAAGTTTCAAACGTTTGATGCAGAAAAGTATGAAATGTTTTAAAATATAACACATTTCAGCTATAAAAACTGAAATTCAACATTAAATGTGTAAACACTACTAATTAAAGACATTTTTGCTTACCTTTCCCTCAGCGTACAGTGGTAGATGACCGTTATAGTTCGAATGATGAGCACGCGCAGAAGTCCCACTTCTTCAGTCAAAATTTCAAAATGGAATAAGCGTTATTAAAGATTATTTGGCATTATGAATATGATTTCGACCAAATATTTACCATTTTTAAATACACAGTCTCGAATGGATGTTTTATTTCCGATCATTTCTTCCCCGGCATCATTGTGGCTGTCAGCAGCAGCCGTTGGATGAGTGGAAATTACGTCATCACCATGCTCGCAAATTCAAAATCCTCCTTTTTTAATGTTATTTATTTATTTTATATATATATATATATATATATATATATATATATATATATATATATATATATATATATATATATATATATATATATATATATATATATATATATATATATATTAGGGGTTGTGAAAAATGTTAAAGGTACATCTATTGTAAAATGTATCTATATTTTGCGCCTTGTGATTATTATTATTATTATTATTAATATTAAGAAGAAGACGAATTTATTAATAATATTATTGTAATGTTAATAATATTAATTTTATTAAAATTGTTTTGTAATGTTGTTCCTCAATAATAATAAAAAATTAGGTGAAGCTTATAATATATATAATACATATTAAAATATATACCGTGTGTGTGTGTGTGTGTGTGTGTGTGTGTGTGTGTGTGTATTAGTTATTATGCTACCTGATGATCAACAATTACAGGTACAAGCTAATAACAAGGTGTATCAAATGAGCACTTATTAATCATAAGTCGTATATAATGTATAATTGATAAATCATATATCAGTAGTATGAACTTTATTTTATTTAACTTTTATTTTACTAACTAGCTTATATAGCCAAAGTAACTTTGCAACTACAGTAGCCTACATTACAACAAATAAAGAAAGCTACAAAGGACTTCAATGGAAAGCAGGAAATAGGAACAAACTAAAAGTCAACATACAGTGTGAAGCTGAAAATGCTCAGTATTTGTTACATGTAGCTAACATATGATCCACATGTGAAAACCTATTTTAACACATGGAAACATTTTCCACATGTGATAACCTATTATAACACAAGGAAACATTTTCCACATGTGATCCACATGTGCCACATGTGCTCTTATGTTGCAACATGTGGTGACATGTTGTCTTCATGTGATAACATGTGAAAAATATATGTACACAAGTGATCACATGTGGAAAATATATGGACACATGTGATCACATGTGAAAAAAAAAGTATGGACATGTGATAACGTGGAAAATATATGGACACATGTGATCACATGTGGAAAATATGTTAAATTCATGTGGTTTTTCTGTAAGGGTGGTTACAGTTATAATAGTATGGAATTTAATTATAAACATACTGCTATTAATTTAACTATTATTTAGGTGAATGCACTACAATCTCAGGTTGGTTATTATTACAGTCATAGTGCAGTGTAGCGGTTTGTCCAGCTGGTGGCATCCATGCACTGGGTGACTAATGTGTCAAAACAAAAGCACAAGGAGCAAAAGGATTATTTTTAAACCAGGCAAAAATTTGTGCCTGCGATAAATCTTTGATTGATTTTTCCCCCATGATTAATAATAGCTATGCCAAGACATGTGATGCTACCAATAGGCATATAACATTTTGTTATTTTATCTGACATCGTTTAGGTTGATATATGAAATAAAGATGGAAACTTGTGTCTGAGATTTCGACAAATCACATTTAAATTGCCGAAGAAAAAAACAAACAAATTTGTGTATGAAAACACCTGTTCTTTGCCAGGGTTTATAAAACTACACTGCAGAATACTGCAAACTATTAAACGAACTGGCACCCGTGACAAATGACCAAAATTTGTCAAAACATCTGTCTATTTGTATATAGTTGTCCAATGATTTATAAAGTTAGTGAAATAACAAGAAATGGGTGGTTGACATTTTTGTCAATAGCAGTGCGGGCATCTAAAACATTAAAACAGAATTAGAACAGAATATGATACATGTTCCCTCATGTCCACGTTATTTGTCCACTACCCAAAAAAACACAGTCAGGGGGATTCTGACAGCATGACGTTTAGCTGTGGGCAGCGACTAGTTAGTGCGCACTAGTGAGACCCGCCTCCCTTCATCTTCGCTCCTCACTGCATAACACTGAGGCTGCCAGTATGTCCGTTCTCATGTCATTCAGCATATGAATCACATATCAGCACTGGTTCTGCTTCAGACGGGGTGAGATCGCTGTAGGCTATTTCCTATCTATCGGTCATCTATAAGCGCTCTGGAAACGTCTCTGCATGGAATAACGTCCACACGCGACTGTCATGCTGGAAACGGATCGCTCTTGTGGATTTGCAAGATTGGAGGAATTATGAATGAATAAAAACACAGCGACGTGGATAATCGACAAACGCTGTGTATCAAACCGTGAGCAGTTCTCTTGAATAATCTGTCAATAACAAGCGTTCAAGACGGACGGCGTCCAGGAGCACAGAGGGAGAATCCGCGCGAACATGAGGGAACGGGACTTTATGCCGAACATGGAACGGGGCAAACCGGCCACATACACGGGAGACAAAAAAGCTAAAATGGCTGCTAAAACCAATAAAAAGTGGGTGAGACTGGCTACTGTATTCGCATATGTCTTGTCGGTGTCTTTGGCTGCTATAATACTGGCAATTTATTACAGTTTAATATGGAAACCGACGTCTGCATCTGGACGGTCAGATGTTTTGGTGACGGCTGCAATTATGCCCATAACTACAAATAACATCACAACAAGTGATCTAGGCCTACCAACCACGAACAAGATGAATAATACACCACCGGTCAGCCTGAGATCGACAGAGACCCCCACGTATACCCACTCCACTTCTTCACATAGACAACAACACTGGGATGATAATAAAGATCATGAAGGCCTTCTCAGTATCCCCACAACAAAAACAAAGAATACTGACCAAACAGGAACATTTGACTCGGCGCACATTCACGAAAAACCAGGACGTTTTAGTACAGTAGAAGTTAGCCATGTGTCGGAAACTAGTGTTCTTGTAGCAGGTGCATCAAGTGAACCTCCTTTGGCCCATGGATCCACATCTTCTACTAAACAAAACGGCATTTCTGTGGTCAGTGCCACTGAGGATCAGCCAAACATGTGGGATTCAGCCTCTCCCACATCTGACCAAGCATCTTGGACAAGCCACAGTGTGAGACCTGACGTCTCGCCTTTGACAGAACGTGGTCTGGAGTTAATGGAGGGCTCGTCTCCATTGCAAGAGGAGTTGGTTACCAAGGACACTGAGAATGCAGCAAGTGAAGTCTGACACCAGATTATTTGTGTGACACGTAATTATATGACATTAACTGTGATGACTGTGCAGCGAGAGAAATAACAACTGCGAACGTGAGAGAAGAAGTCATACAGTTCATACTGATTTTCTTTCTATTTAAAGGACAGAAACTGTGTTGACCTGCTTTTAAAAAGCTCATTTAAAAGTTGTTACATTAAAGAGTGCAATAGATGGGTTCCGAAAGTAAAAATCCCATTCATTTTCTCCATTGAGGAATTTAACGATAACTTAAAAAGCCTTTTAAGACAGACCTACTGTGAGCTACAAGGTTATTAATTGAGGTTACATGCTTTTTTTTTTTTTTTTTTTTAAAAAAAGACTTCACTATTTCAACTTATTTTTTAAATAATTGTGTTTGTCAGCAGAATTCCTGGTATAAAAGTACATACCCATGATTCCGAAGAGAAATCTCCACCAATCAGACAATCACATCAAGCAAATTGCCCCCCAAAAAGCTGTTTAGCATCCAATCACTACTATGAAGCACATATTTTTCCATAATTTTTAATTGATGTCATTTGCGATGCTTCTTTCCCACATTAAAACTGTTAAGTATACAGTATTGACAGATTTTCAAATCATTTTTAGCTTCAAATCAAGTTTGTAATGATGTGATTCACCTCATGGCTGGTTGATTTGGTTCATGGCTTATAACTCTTTGACGAAGACTTTTGAAACATTTCTACAGGAAAAATACTTCCGGAACCAAGGCTGCTGAAAAATGGGTGGGCACTGTGGCATAATTCATTTGCAGTTAATCACAGCCACGCTCATATTCAGAATAACAGAACAATTATGCGATGTAGCTTTTATACAACACATTCTATAAACCTGCAATTAATATCCAACAACTTACATTTTAGACAAAAATTGGCCAGTTAGTGTGTAGATCTCTTTCCAATGACAGTAGTTCCAAAATAAGTCAAATTTAATGAAGTAGTATACGGACTCAGCTCCACATTCACTCCTGTTGTTCTGAGTGGGGTGATACAAAAAGTTAAAATTACAAAATGTTGAAACACAGTGCCGTTATACTAAATTTAAAGTCTTGGAACACTTCTTGGCAAATCAAATCGAGGACAAAAACTGATGTATAATGGATTATACGATGATTGATAAGGTTTGTGGTTAAGCGATAGGATCATGGTTCTTGAGGTGTATTTTTGAACAACAGGAAAATGAGCCATTCACGTCGCCAATGATGGACAAACATCCTTCAGTAGCGTTTATTTCATTGTGTAGTAATTGTGAGCAAGTTAAACACTGTTTAAAGCAACTTAAAAGACTTTGCCTATAGAGGAATGCTCAGGAATGGAATATCTGTCTGAATGCAGAATACCTGGCAAGTAGGAAAAATTCACTGTGCAAACTCACCCATGTTGCCATTTTAACGAAGTGTCTTTTATAAATCAGCGTGGGATGAGCAAGATATATAATAACTGAAATATAATGTATGAATAAACAAATATTTTTCATTCAGTGCAATGATTATTAAACCTGAAATGAGCTATAAAGTGATTGCTTATACTACAAAGAAAGGTGTCCTAAACACCAGATAGTATTTATTAGTTATATATATTATAAATGTAAAGCAAGTTTTCTGAAGTGGAGTGGTTATGACTGTTTAAAATGGGCACATATTTGGGAATTAAACTTGTCCTGTATTATTATTATTATTATTATACAAAGCCATCATTTCACTTGAATATTGATTTTTAATGATTCTGAAAAAAAAGAGGCATCAAATGAATAAAAGTTTAAAGAATGAAATAATGTATTATTATTATATAGATTTTGGTTCATGTTTATATCCATATTTTGATATTTATATTTTATATGGACAACAAGCGTAATCATTCTTTTGTGCTGCAAAGTAATTTATTTATGAAAAATGTCTTGCCAAAACAGTTTCTAGCAATTTTATTATTTTGTTCTTAATTAGATTATTAGCTTCTAATTATATAACATGTAATGTTGGCCATATTCTCCGAGAAATGTCAGACACATGAACTGTATTTTGAACCACAGTTTTCAAAGCACTTTAAGATAGCAGAAGGACAGTGACAGTAACCAGATGTCTGCACAAGTAGATGCTTATTCCCATCTCTGAATCATCAATCTCTGTTAGAATGCCAAACCCTGGATGAGTCTCAGTTCATTTTATATGCTTATATACGTCAGACAATACAAATTAGTGCATAGTAAGATGTCACACTGTAAATGGTAAATTTATGTTTTATGGGACACTGCATTAGGGAGATGACACATTTAATCAGTAGAGTGCTGTCTAAAGGGAATCGTTTGCTTAATTAACACAGACTTTTGCATCCCTTTCAACTATATATTTGGCCTCATAAACCAAACTAGTCGAGTAAACCAAATATCTAGCACCAATAAAACTAATTATTTGAATTCCTGCTGGATAATCCATGCCAGTGATACTGGAAATTGTATGACTTAATGGTTTTAAAGTGACCTGAAGTATCCCTCAGCCTAAGTTTGTCTCTCACACTGTGTACTCCAGCCATCAGTTGTCCATGGGGACTTCTTCATCACATTAAGCCTCAGCATTCCATTCAACCAAAAAAATAGCACTGTCCCTCAGCAGATTCCCATTAGCTTCAGATGAGCAAAGACTGTTTACGCCATAGCAATAGCAACATAAAATGCTATCTTATTTTTTCTACCTCTTAGCCCAATTTAAAATATAAGGAGCTGGACATTCCCTGCATATTTTAAGTGCTGTGGGTGACACTCTTTATAAATGGAAACATAATGCAATTTAGACTGAACCCACACTGTAAAAAAAAAAAAAAGGTTGAGCCAACTTAAAATTTTAAGGCAACCAGCTTCAGCAGATTTTTGAGTTTTCTCAACTTGTCGTTTTAAGTTTATATAACAAAAATTGGAGAATCTCCCACAAAAATAGGCAAACTCAAAAATCTGCTGAAGCTGGTTGCCTTAAAATTTTAAGTTGGCTCAACCTTTTTTCTGTGCTTTTTTTTTTTTTTTTTTACAGTGCATTAATGGAACACTTAAGTTATGGGAAAATGCTTTCTGATTGTTGTAGTGAAGGAAATATGGAATGGAAAAGTGGAGAAAACATGAATTGGGTGATATTTTCGGGTTTTCGAGAACAAACAGTTCCCATGAAGTCAATCGGAACCGAAATTGTTCGATTACCAACATTCTTCAAAATGTCTTCTTTTGTGTTACACAGATAAAAGGGTAAGACTTCATTAGTTCATTAGTTAAGGTTCATTAGTTAACATTAGTTAACAACATTAGTAAACATGAACTAAGAATGAACAATACTTCTACAGCATTTATTATTCTTAGTTAATGTTAATTTCAGCATTTACAAATTCATTATTAAAATCACAAGTTGTGTTTGTTAACATTAGTTAATGCACTGTGAACTAACATGAATAAACAATGAACAATTGTATTTTCATTAACTAACATTAACAAAGATTAATAAAGATGAATAAATAGTGTTATAAATGCATTGTTCATTGTTTGTTCATGTTAGTTAATACATTAACAAATGACACCGTATTGTAAAGTGTTACAGATAAAAGTAAGTCAGATGGGTTTGGAAGGACATGTCAGTGAGTAAATGAGGAGAGAATTTTCATTTTTGGGGGGACTATCCCTTTAAGAATATATTGTTTTTGCAAGTACACAGACATACAAGCCATTCAAATATAATGTACAGATCTGACAAAGTTGACATGCACCACCATTCAAAAATCAGTTAAATGTTTTTGAAATTATTACTTTTATTCAGCAAGGAAACTGATTGATCAAAGGTGACATTTATAATGTTACTGAAGATTTCTATTTCAAATAAATGCTCTTATTTGAAACTTTTTGAAGAATAATGTGACACTAAAGAGTGGAATAATGGCTGCTGAAAATTCAGCTTTGCAATCACAGGAATATAATACATTTTAAAAATATATTAAACAGAATATGGTTATTTTAAACTGTAATAATATTTCTGCATTTTTGACCAAATAAATGCAGCCTTGGTGAGCATAAAACACTTCTTTCAAAACGGAAGTGCAATTCTTAAGAGAGTTTCCATTTTAATTTACATACTCCTGTAAGGCATGTAAGCCTTTGGATGGGGTGACAATGCTTATGAAATCTCCTGTGGCATCAGTCTTGTCAATCAACGTCACTGTGAATGGTAGAGTGATTACACCTGCAGCTTCATTCTGTCCATCCAAAGATTAAAATCTTATGCAACGTTTTGTCTTTTGAATCACTTTTTAAAATCTAATGTGGCATGTTTCATGAGTATGTACCCTAGTTCACCTCGGATGGCCTCTCGTTGCCTTTGTGGACTGAAGTTTCTGAGGAGATTCTGTCTGCTAATGTTTGTGGTTTCTATTGCCTGACATTTCACAGGGGTCCTCACAGGACAAACCACACACATACCATGGGATATAGAAACAATGGGGGAGCAGATGCCCTCAGAAGAAAGTATCTGCATATCACCCACAGGACTAGAATGACTGACATATTTCACCTCAAAGGACCCTGTTGGATCTCTGTACATACATCTTTTTTTATTTATTTTTTTTAAATTACAGAAGAAAAATTCATCCACCTTAACACTAAAAGGGTTTAAAACTTTTGGGAACTAGTGTCCTAATCTGACCGTAAATCATACACTGATCGAGAATTATGGAAACAGAACTGTAAAACCTGAATTTGGTGACCAAAAGTAATTGTGTTAACATCTTTTCATCCAGGTTATTCACAAAGTGGAGGAAACAGGATTTGGTGACGCACAAGTTTAATCTTATCAAATACCTTTAAGAGCCATCCTTGATTAATTTCTACACTCATCATGTGGGCCAAAATAGATTACCTATTTGATATTTTTTCTTCTGTCAAAGATAGATGCGGATGACTTTAATTCACTCCTCTGATGTCAGAGAATCATTGTGAAGATGTCATTAAATACCCCCCCCCCCCCCCCCCCATCATTACAGAATAACTTGTTTCAGAATTTATATTTTTTCTCCAGCATCTGAGGTTCTTGGCTTATAATGTCAGTCACATTTTTAGCCAGGATGCATATGTAAGTGACTTTGCATTATGTCATAAACAGATGGTATGGGTCACTTGCCATTTTGAAATACTTCAAAAATGGTTTATGTCCTTTTAAGGCAAAAGGCTCTAAAAGCTGAATCTCACATAGCACAGGCTTTCTGTGAACATTCACACCCACAAAGTGGGTCAAAAGGGACCATTCAAGCATGATTTTTATGTTCATAGAAGAAGGATGCTTATGTTAGGTTATTTTTTTTTTTTCATTAAAATATTTTTGTTTGGTTTTAGCTGAAGGCTTTTGAGCCCATGAATTTAGCTACATGAGTCAAGTCAAAGCTCTTCATTCTAAGATTCTTTACACATTATTTTGAACTGCCTCTGGTGTGAGAGGACAGATGGTGGGAGTAACAAATAAGGAGAAAGTGGGAAAAGCCAAATCAAATGTGTGAAATTATCCTGGCAGTTTCTAGAATCATATGCAAATTTCAAAATAATAATAATAATAATTATATATATATATATATATATATATATATATATATATATATATATATATATATATATATATATATATATATATATATATATATATATATAGTCTTCCCTCGTGCATTAGACATGACCTGAGTGTGTAGCCACACATGACACATTAGAGTGTGGGTGGATTGGAATAATGAATCAGCAAGAAAATTAAAGATTACATGAAGTCAGTCCAGACCAAATTATTTTAGAACAGACGGCAGGTGAACTCATCAGAGTTCAATCTTAAATTGCTCTGGACAAAGGCATCTGTTAAATGTCTGATAAAAACTGACAAAATGCTAGAATTGTCCTTCGGTTTATCTGAGCTTACAGGATACAGTACTCATGAAAGGTTAATATTTTCAAGAAGGCTAAGAGCCAAAGCCTGTGCTAAATGACATATAATGAAGCAACTACAAAAGGACCAGGTGGCTGGGAAGTGCTGTAAAGTGGACCTTCAAGAGGACCGTGCCTGTAAACATATGACTGGAGTGGGTGGATGATGTGTTATGGAAAGACTCTTCATTACTGAAGTCGGCATGACCAGCTCCCATGAGGACCAGACACCCACAGTCGTGACAAACAGACCTGCCTTAAAAGGACATCATGTAAACCAGACTAAATCAGACGGGCACGAGAGATGGGCACTGTGAGTCTGTGATCCAAGGCAGAACTCTGTTGATTTGGAACATATAATTAGGGATAATGGAGAAGAAATTCATTTAGCAGGGTGTAACGGAAACAGACTGTAGCTTAGATGTCACAGATAAGGCCATTTTATTTTTCAGAGGGAAAAAAAAGTAGCTTAAGTAATTGTTGGTTTTGTTAACAAACCATTAATGTTAAAACCTAAGAAAGAAATTCTAAAGAATTTTTTTTTTTTTTAGAAAATTTAAAACAAAAACTTTACGCAAGTAGCCTATGTGATTACAAACCAGTTATCATTTAGATGCATCTGCCATCCTACTCTTTAAAAATCACTTAGTTAAATTGCAATAAACCCTGATAGCACACGTACATCTCTGATACGTCTATTTGATGTCTGCATTTACATCTGCAAGACGTATTTTTTAGGCTGTTTGCTCATCTGCAATACGTCTATAGGACGTCTCCTTTTAGATGTCAAATAGACGTCTATTAGATGTCTTTAAGATGTTTATGATTTAAAGTGTATGTAAAACTGACATCTTACAGACGTCTGTCAGACGTTTATAGACAGCAGATGCTTTCCAGATCAACAGATCTTTAACAGACATCTTGCAGACTGTAGCCTACTTGTGCTATCTGGGAACATACTATCTCAGCAATAATCACTTCGACCTGTTGCTCTGCCATGACAGTACTTTACCTAAATTTCAACGTGAATGACTTCCCTTGCGACAAAAAAAAAAACCTTCCCTTGCGGCGCCATTTTTACATTCTAGTTTCGGTCTTAAATAGGCTTGTATTTACATCTAAATTCTTGTCTGATGATCGAGAGATTAATGTACACCGACCTGAAAATAATTTTCCCTGATAATATATTTCAGCAAGCACGCAATCTGTTTTTTTCTAACACGTTTAGAATCAGAACTAGTGATGCCAACCTACGAACGATTCGGTCAACCGGGTTGCAAAAAGTTCGTGATTCAATTTGATTCATTCGAACGGTTCACTCACGCACTGATTCGTTTTTGCAGCGGCACTTCGAAATAGTAATGGGATGCTTGATGACAAAAAAACGAGAGCGTTGGATGAGTTGGATATTACACTAAAATTCATTGTAGGAAACAAAAATGTCAGATGTCTTCTAGAAGCTCTTTATTCTTGAAAGACTAGAAATGGTGGACTGGCTTTAACTCACAATGTAAAATAATCTGAGAACACATAAACCATGTAAACTATTACTTATTCAGTAGTAGAGTGCATTTTGTCAGCCAAGCATACACATTTGCTTCTCAAACGCACTCTTGAGACCTGTTCATAATGCGGATTATGATTACACATAAAACAGCGCCACCAAGTGGACAATAAAAGAACAACGTTTTAATACACATAAACAAGAGCGGGCAGACGGTGCTTTGCCCATTCTAGTAAACAAGTTTTTTTTTTTTTTTTTTTTTTTACAATAAACGAATATATGTGTAATATTTAAAGTAGGGTCTACTTTTTGTTTCATGAGAATAATTATTTGGTTCTAATCAAGGATGTTTTTTTTATTAAACAGCTTGAGACGTCTTAGTCAGGTATTTACCCATTGAGAACGAAAAGTTCCTTCCATGCTAAACTAATTTGGTTGGACAAATACAGAGTTTGTATGCGTCACAGTGAGCGCCACAAGAGGTTTCCAGGCATCTAGAGATGGTTTCCAAAACCACAAGCTCACAGGCTGCAAAGGCAGTCGAGCTGTTAGGGGAACATGTAGGCATTAAAATGCTTTTAACCAGACATAAACTCATTTGAGAGCACGAGATAGAGCCTATTTAGGCATTTTAAGTAGATAATTATAGAAAAATACAGGCTATGTACGGGATGGATGTTTTTGTGCTGATATTTAGAGCATTGAGGTGGCCAAACAACATTTGTACAACATTTGTCTTTTGTATAAATCCCTAAAACCATCTCCCCTACACCTAACCTGTTTCTCAGAGATTGGTAGGCCTACATACATAAAAAGCTCCTCTAGAACTTTGGGTCAACTCATATGAGAGAAATATCACCATCTAGAGGTTAGTGATGGCACTATCCTACAAACAAAGAAACACTGTTAATGTTAGTTCAGTTTGGCCCATGTGTTTGATTAGTTCACTATATTTCTGCTTTCCTACAGACCTAGAGAGATTGTTCCCTGTTCCGACTTTGCAGCTCAATTTCAAAATACTGCTAGAGGACACAGGTATGATGATTATTATCAGTGCAGCTAATGAACATCTAAAAGCCACAGCATTTCACATGGTAACGCAGGCTAAAGAAATCAGTAAATCAATGCATTGTCACACACAATACAGAAGCATGATGTTCAGTTTGACAAATTAATCTTCCTTGCTTTATTTTGACAAGCTACTGTTAATTTGTAGACAAGTTAAATAAAACTACAGAAAACAATTAACCAAATTACCACTTAAAAAGAAAGCAGTAATATAAGACATAGTACAGGCATAATATAAAAGGAAAGCTTTCACAACTAATTAATTAAAAATGATTGTAATTCATTTGCAGGTGATTCAAGCTATTGTGTTTGATATGGTCGGTTAAATAGGGATAAAACATCCCGGATAGGTTTGGAATGATCATTTGCATGGCAAATATTACGCTGCCATTATCTGACAACCAGAAGGTTGTAATAATTCAGCCGGCACCCTGTAGTCTGTCTAGAGAAAATACTTTATACGATAAATGAATCATTGTCAGATAAAACAGTAAACACACCTTATATGTTTTGCATTCGTGTTCATGAATTTCGTATCAAATACATCACACAAATCACCAATTTTTAAACTTTTATTTTCTTTCTTAAATCCAAGAACGTATGAAACACTGAAGGAAAATTTTAAAATGTGATCAAAAAACAATATTTGCATATATTCCTTGCAATATCACACAAAAAAATATTTTCACTAGGTTTAGATCACAACACCACCCAAATACACCGCAGAACAGCCAGTGCAAATGTCTGAGCTGTTTGTCTGAAAATTAAAATTACTTGCTTGCTTTGGTCCTTTTTGTTTAAAAACCCATCACAAATGTAACTTCCGATGAAGAATACAAGTGAGCTGCATAAACCTCACTGTAACACAGTTCTGATATACTTTTTATACAATCCATAGATTAAGACATTAAGCTATGTAAGCCTGAATAGGTCAGTTTACTTGAATGTGACAATGTATTTTTAAACAGAAGCGTGGAGCACCAACTGCCACAAGTTTAGCCAGACTGCCTGCTCTTAATCCAATCATTAACTGCGTCTAGATTAATCTGTATGATCTCATGGCCCCGTTGATGGTTCATGGATCACAGCTCCAAAAATCTGCTCTCTAGCCTGTATGAACATCACGTGATTAAACTTGAAAAACACAAAACCAGATTAAAGTTGAAAAACACAAAACCAAAAACAAACCAACCTGGCTATTTCACAGGATAAGATAACGATTGCTGAAGTACTCGTTTATTAATACAAACATGTAATAATTTACCCTACACCCTTGTGCAAGCATTATATGGCATACTTCACATCAAGCCACAATAATTTTACAAGGTGTGAAATATTTGAAATGTTAAGACCTCTTATAAGCCCATGTAAGCTTTAGATGGACCCTAATCAAAAGCATATAGTTTGATTGCTCTGAACAAAAACAGCATAGACTGATAAGTATTGTATATCACGTAATCCTTATTAGAAACAGATACCTTGTGTACAAACCAAAAGATTTTATAAATCTGTTTATATGACATGAATATCTTTGGGATATTGAAATAACTACACAATAAATGTTTTTACTCCATGAAACTCTGTTCACATCAACTCTGTGAACGCACACTAAATTAGGGTTGAATTTACAATAGTTTGCATAGATTCCTGGGTTTTGTATGAGTGACGGTTTAGCAAGTAGAGCTAGCTGAAAGGCATCAACAAGAGTGTTTTTCTCTGGTTTTTATAAACGATTTTTAGTGTTCTGGTGCAAGGAGGGAAAAGTGCCTGTATACTATTAGCAGTCTATTCTCCTTTATTATCTCTGTGCTTTAAAGGGATAGTTAGTCCAAAAATGAACACCATTTTCTCACCCTCATGTCGTTCCAAACATGGCTTTCTTTCTTCTGCGAAACAGAAGAAAAGATATTTTGAACAATGTTTGAACAGTTTTTGTCCAAAACAACATTGGACCCCACTAACTTTCTTTTTATGGACAAGTCCAGTACGTAAAAATCTGATATTTTTCAAAATCTCAACAGAAGAGAGTCAGTCATAAAGGTTCAGAATAACATACAGTAAGGGTGAGTAAATGATGAAAGAATTCGTCTGGGTGAACTATCCCCGTAAGGGCGATTGAACATGGAATATTATGACAGGTAACGACACCAGAGCTACATGAAATAATGAGAAAATGGAAGCAGTATATGCTTATGCTCACTAAAAAAGCACCACCAATAAAAACAAATGACCCTTTTGACAAAAGTCCTCTTAAATATGAAAGTTAAAATGTTGATGTGTACCACTATTAAAGCTTCATGAACAGATATTATTTTTTGGATGTAAAACTATTAGCCATGAGTCAGTTTCATAACTACAGACCTATTTAGCATTTTCAACTGAAACACCACTGATAGTGTGATTTAGTCAATATCTAGACTTAACCAGTGTCTGGATATCCATCTCGAAGTATAAGAAAATGAAGACAAAAGCTTGAGGCACTATGTCCCACCAAAAACATTGAGCAACACATCCAGAATTTGCATACACATAGAAAGTGCAGTTGTAAAGGTTACAATTGGTGTCTAAGTGCATAGATTTGTTCTCACATTTACAGTATGGCTTATTTCAAAGATTCAAGGGTTGAAGAGAGAGGCCTCTCATTGTCTCTTGGTGTGCTTGGAGTTGTAGTGGCTGCGCATGTCTTTGCGGAGACGGAACTTCTCTCCGCAAACGCCACAGATGTACAGATGCACATCCATGTGCTTCTCGAGATGTTCGCCGCTGGGGAAAATCTGGAAACACACCTGGCAGATAGTCTCTCCGGCAGACAGATGAGAGATCATGTGTCGCACGTGATCGTGTTTGAGGAACGTACCCTGATCACACACGGGGCAGACGTACCGCGCCATTCCCTTGTGCATGTCAGTGTGCAATCGCAGCTGTCGCTCACGCAGAAACTGTTTCCCGCAGGTCTGACAGGTGAACTGCTTTTCCTTGGTATGCACAGTGTAGTGCTCCCGTAGATGACACCTTTGGTAAAAGCCTTTGCCGCAAATTGCGCAGAAATGCTTGCGCCGATGGTCTGGCTCACCGCTGTCTTCCAACAGAACGGGCCGGAACGACTCCTGCTCCGGACAAGCCAACGTGTGCTCCACCGCAAGACTTTCGCTTTCAAATATCAGCCCACAAAGTGGACAGCGAAAGCCCAGGTCGGGACCTTCCAGCAAGCTTTCTTCCATAGCCTCGGCATCTTCAAGTAGAAGCGAATCCTCACCTGGGGAGTCCGTCTCGGCCCCTTGGGGTTCACCGCAACGCTCGGCGTGCTCCTGCAGCTGCCTGCCTTTAATGAGCACTTGGCCGCACCTACCACAGGCACAGATATGTCCCATGTGGCTGGAGATGTAATGAGCCGACTGATCCTCCTCCGTCAACAGGGCTCCACACAGTTCGCATGGAATGCATGCGCCATCTTGCTTTTCCTCTTTGATCCGGTGCACCTTGGGATCCGTGTCTAACCCTGCGCTTTGGCCCTCCAAAGCATCCATGGCTGATACTCCAGCCTCTTCCTCGCTGTCAAACTTCATCTGGTCTGCAAGATTGTCTTTGTACACTCTGGTACGAACTTTGCAGCTCCCTACGTTATGGTTTCCTACCTTTACAACTTTTATAGTTTCCAAATCGGTCTCAGAATCGTCATCTCGCTCCACTTTAATGGTAATATTCCTGGAGAAGGCAGCTTCGCCATCCATGCCAGTGGCGATGGACCTGATCACGGTCTCTGTGTCTGGCTTGTGGTCTGGCCAGTCCTCTTCGCCCTTGCAAACCGTTCTGTGCTCATCCGTACCCTCTGAGGTCAAACTCTCGGCTTTTCCAGCATCGCCGTAAACCTCCTTGCTGACTTTGGGTGTCTGGAAAGCTTTGCGATTGGTGCATGTGAGGATGTGTTCGATGAGCAGCTTTTCACAGCTGAACACAAAACCGCAATCGTCGCAAGTGTACGTACGACCAAATCGAGGACGTTCTTTCATGGCAGAGCTTCGGCCTGACGTTCTCTTCCTCAAGTCACATGGCTGGTCTACAACGGTCTCTGAGTGTGGCGGAGGGTGTGGTATGACCACATCTTCAGCAGGCCTGACAGTTGAGATGTTAATGGTCTGACGAGCAGTTGTGGTTGAGGCTTTTGGTGCTTGTTCATTCTCAGAAGGGCTTGGTCGCTGCTGCTCAAACATTCGAACACCGAACATCATTTTGCTTCCCACCACGCTGGATGAAGACGAGGAGCTGGATGACGAAGAGGATGATGCAGAGGACGAAGGTGTTAGATTGGATGTTCGGATGTCTCGGAGGTCCTCCAGTGAGTCGGGGATGTAGTACATTTGTAGGTAGGCCATAGATGATTTCAGCTCTTCAAATTCATAATGATCCACGACAATTCGGCCAAGGTACATGAGCTGCAGAATGAGATCGAAGCACTCTGCACTGATCTGCATGTTGCTGAGATCAAACCGTGTGGTTCCCTGCTGATCCCGGATGAACATCATTCTGAAGTAAGAGCTGCAGGCCGCCAACACGGCCTTGTGGGCCCTGAAATAAATGTCCCCTATGGCAATGCAGCAGTCACAGAGGAAACCCCACTCCCTTTGGTTGTTGAGCTGCTGCAGGACATGCTCACTGTGGCTCGGCCTTGCCATTACCCTGTGAAGAATCGTAAAGAAAAACGTGATACATCAGCAAGACCCAGGTTTGAGGAATCTTTTTCCCTATCATGATAATATCATGACTCGTGTATTGATTTGCAAACTGAAGAGTTGATCTAACTGTGGAATGGAAACATGAGTGCACAGATCTCAACATGCACTTTTAAAAGTTTTACTATTTTTAACTTGACATGCAGCCTAAAAAACACAACACTAATGACAGGACATTCAAAAACAGCCAAAGATGTGTATGGCTGTAGCTTAAAAAGGGGATTTTTTTTTTCAACTTCTGTGAGAGTGTTTATCACACCAACTTTCTAAGAACTAGAGTACAGCACGCTAATTCAAGCAAAAACATCTAAATTAAATAAGACTGCTGTTCAAAAATTTGGGGCCACTAAGCTTTTTACGATTTTGAAAGAAGTCTCTTATGCTCACCATAGCTGCATTTATTTAATTAAACACACACACACACACACACACACACAAAAAAAAAAAAACAGTAATATTGTGAAATATTATCGCAATTTAAAATAACAGTTTTCTATTTTAATATATTTTAAAATGTAATGACAAAGTTGAATTATTTTCAGTGCTGATTTGGTGTTCAAGAAATGTTTATTATTATCCATGATAAATACAGTTGTGCTGCTTAATATATTTTTTTTTGTGGAAGCCATGGTACTTTGATGAATAGAAAGTTCAAAAGAAAATAATTCATTTGAAATCTATTGTAACATTATCATTTTTTCAATGTTACGTTTGATCAAATTTCCATCCTTGCTGAATAAAGTACATTTCTTTAAAAAAAATTACTTAAATCTTTTGAATAGTAGTGTATATAAGAAAAATCTAGATAAAATAGTCAAACTCACACGCCTAGTCTGTACTGGACACCTTACAACAAAAAAATATATATATATAAAACGGAAGAAAAAAAATCTGAAATTTGAAAACAAATTATATATATATATATTTTTTTTTTTAAAAAAATACTAATAATTATATATGTTGCACAGATTTGTAATCATCTGAGCAACCCACCAAAGGGCAAACTTGGTCAATAAACTCAATTGATCGGGCTATAATAATATTAATGGAGTCTAGAGGAATCTTCAGATTCTTTGCAAACTTGTAGAATACGGTTTACTATTCAGAATAAAATCATAAAAAGAAGATGACAGCAGAAGAGAGGAACTGTGTTCATATAATTCATAGTAAGAACTGTATAATAGCTTAGTAAGAACTGGTTTAAATAGTACTTGTTTCCGTCGTTCAGCTCCATCACAAGCCAAACAGAGAGGTTTACATCCCGCCCCCGCGTTCTCATTGGCCTATTTTGGAGACAGAATCATGCGGGCGTTGTGGCTGTCAATCACACCGCACTTAAAAGTAAAATCAAACTACTTGGACAACACGCTACAGATCCGACCATACAATTATCCATAGTGACAACATAAAGTTTTTAAAGGCTCTGTTACTTAAGAGACGGCATAATCGAATATATCTGACCATTGTCGTAGGGAGATCTCTCACGCAAGCATGCAGTGCCACCCCCGCGCAGCTTCCCGCACATACGCTATGAGCTTCACATTACTGCAGCTCGTGTTTACACGCAAAACACACTGAAAATACTCACCGACGGTAATGGGCGCTAACTTGTAGCGAACGACAGAATTCAAGTTAAAACACAGAGCGAAGAAGTTCCACCTCTTTTGCCTTCGTCCAAGCGAAAACTTGGGACGAGAATAGCTAATCTCGAGGGCGAAGCCCCTCCTGTGCAGCGCGGATGAAAGAACTTCCGCACAGCCGCTCTGCGAGCTCTATCACCGCACTGAGATCCGGCCCCGCTCACGCAAATCCAGCCCGCCCCAGCACGCGCAGCACAGTGAAAATGCAACCAAACCATGTATGAAAATATGCTCTTCAAGACGAACCCTTGCGGTGACATTCGTTTTGAAAACGAAATAGAATTGTGTTGTATAGCTTACACTTCGCACCTTCTCCACAAGAACTACTTTCAAATTATTATTATTATTATTATTATTATTATTATTTTTTTTTTTGTGTGTGTGTGTGTGTGTGTGTGTGTGTGTGTGTGTGTGTGTGTGTATACATTAGCCTACATATTTCTTCGCCTTCCTCTGTATTGCTGTCATTACCATCATGCTAAGCATTTTAAAGAACTGAATTTCTGCAACAACAAAAAAAAAAAGTTTGTTTTTATGGAATGGGAAGTCTAATTTCTGATGTAAACATCAGCAATATCACTATTTTTGTACAATATTTTATTACATTGTACCATTAACAAGGCCATTAACAAACATCTTTAAAATGTAAAATTTTATACAATTGCAATTCTCACATACAAGTTAAAAATATAGCCTATATCATTTTTATACATTCAAAGTCAGTTGACTGCTTGCTAAATTTTGTCCAAGAATTATTTACATAGTAAAAAATAATCACAAGCCATTACCACACAAACACTAATCGTAAATCCACACTATAACTAATGGCACATTACCACAATCCATCTGATTAGATCTTTAGCATCCCTATGTAATAGGCTAAATGTTATAAAACAGATGAGTTTATAGACGTATAATTGGTCACGTGTTTAAATTGTTAGAGGTGTTCCAACATATTTGTGTTACACTGAAACAATTTCATGAGTGCTTCAGGCCTTTTGCAAAACTGGCTTTGCGCTTTCGTCTATGCAAGTTGTCATACTTCACGCATCGTTTAGGACTTCCCTGCTATACTGCTATAGTCTATATATATATGTATATATGCATATATGCACCTGAGTCATCATTCGACACAAAAGAACCAAAACATATCGATCGAGCATGTAAATACTTTGCTTTGTATGTTTCCACTATGTGTGCGTCTGGATCAGCTAATGTACAGTACGGTCACGTGACGGATAACAAGCTAAGCCGTCAATCGCTTTGGAAGAACCGCGAGACCATAAGAGAATTTTCCTGCTGCAACAAACACGAAATTATTATCCGTTTCTCACGTATAGTTGGTAAGAATGCATTTTTTGGGACCGTGTGAATGCATCATGTCTGTGCTTTGGTACATGCATGTTTTGTTGGCCAAGGTGCATGAAAACGTACACCGTTTCTTCGACAACACTTGATCGGTGTAGACCAGACGTGTGAAAATTATTATGATTCTGTCGCGGACAAATCTGCTGGGAGTCAGAACATGTACAAAACAGAAGCAAGAACTAAACAGCTCCTACACGCTATTTTGAGTATTATCCATTCATTCATGGAATTTTCTTGTGCGAATGCGACGAACATTGCTGTTTGTAAATGTCCTTTTGTGTAATGATTTTAAGAAATCGCTGTCAGGTATTGTCTGCTCAGGTCGGCATGCAAATATTTGAAAATGTTGCGGTGTAAACATTAAATACAAGCCAGTCGTTGATGTTTCTCCGTTTATATTAAGAAAAGTCAAATTACAAACAATGATACAATGTGAAATTCTGCTGTAGATTTAAGTTATACACAAAAACGTAGTTCATACGGAATTGTCGAGTAATTTGTTCCTATGAGGAATGTAAGAATACCATTTACCAAAGCACTAGTAGGTTTCACTGTAAAAAAATGGCAATCCTATCCAGATGTAAACAGCTGGTTTGTCTCAAAAATTTTTAAAATATTATGACTATTTTGATCGATAGAGGTCGCCAGTTACTCAGTCAACTAAGGCTCTTCAGAGAGTCACTTCATTGGTTGGTTCTGGCACTTGCAGGTCCATCATGTTGAGAGACATTTGGGACAAGAAAAAAGACAAAAATTACGAATCTAGCTTAAAAGTATGTGCTATGGTATTCAAATATACATTATTCAGTAATATCAATAATTTTTTTTTTTTTTTGCTGTATTACACCTGCACAAAATATGCTTTTTTATTAAAAACACCAACAGAAAGCATTGAAAGCATTTTCATCATAGTTTTTTTAATTGCATTTTTTATTTATTTTTGAATAATTCAGTATATAGAAAATTTATGTTGCTAGAAATGTTGACTGAATAAACTTCTCTGAATAATAAGGTAAATGCTATTAATCCCACTGTAGTATACAGGAGAGTAGGCTATTCAAATTATGCACAGGAATTCATTTGGTTGACATTTGTGTTCTATGCATGTATGTATGTTCTATGTAACAGGTGGAGATGGACGTCTCTGGCCATAGTTTGTTCCTCCTGCAGCAGCTGAATGTCCAAAGGGAGTTTGGCTTTCTGTGTGACTGCACTGTTGCCATTGGCAACGTATACTTCAAGGCTCATCGTGCAGTCCTTGCTGCCTTCTCAAACTACTTCAAAATGATCTTCATCCACCAGTCCAGGTTAGCAAAAACTCCATTTTGAAATGTATCTTGAAGTGTATAGGTCACCCATCATGCTTACATACTCTGCTATGCAAATAAGCATGGGGAGGAAGTCAAGATAGCTTGATTGATAAACTTTAAATGTTGTTAATAATAATGCCAAGAAGAAATTATAAATTGCTGATTGTATTTTTAATGACTTTCCTGCTTTTTCAGTGAGTGCATCAAGATCCAGCCCACAGATATTCAACCAGATGTCTTCAGCTACCTGTTACACATCATGTACACAGGCATGGGTCCCAAACAACCCGTAGACCAGGGCAGACTTCAAGAAGGCATCAAGTTCCTCCACGCGTACCAGCTCTGCCGCAAAACAGGCGAGGGTGGCCCTGATGCATCTTCTGAGCCCATCCGTATGTCCAACCTGTATGGCATCCAGATCTCTTCACAGCTGGCCAGTAAAGAGAACTCGGGCCTGAAGGCTGGCGGTTCACGGGACCCTGAGGATGGCCGCTCCAGCACTAGGGCCGATCGCACACATGGCCGTTTAGCTCTCGCTGTAGGTCTGGAGGGCATTACATCTGAGCCACAGCCTCAAAGCTTCCGCACCGCATCCTCGGTGGCCTCAGGGGACGACTCTGACATTTCGGCACGGATCAAACAGGAAAGGGTAGAGGAGGAAGAACAACAGGAAGGCGACAAAGAGCCTTGCTCTCTCTCCCCAGCCCAGGTGAGCCCCTGTCAGGCGGGTCTGTTCAAAGATGGCCCTCTGGCACTTTTATGCCCCCGGTGCGGTGAACGATGTCTGTCACCTGAAGGTCTGCAAGAGCACCTATTTACCCACGCAGCCTGTGCCCTTGAGCCTAGCGGTCTGATGGAAGGCCCTTCAGAGGACAAAACCGGGGAGCACAAGTCCCTAGAGGAGAAGCGGCCTCATAGGGAGCGCATAGACTCTGGTAGTCTGGAGGAGGCCTTACGGCAGAGTCAGGCCCTGGCAGATGAGCTTGCCGTGGAACTCAGGCGAGGTGGTGGGACCGGACGGAGCGGCAGCCCGTTGGCAGCCTTCACGCGGAAACGAAAGATGGCTTGTGCCGTCTGCAACCTTCGCTTCTCGCAGAAGAGCCAGCTGCAGGAGCACATGTTCGCACATGTGGGCAAGCCGCTGCGATACCATCGCTACAGCCGCTTCTGCGGGCAGATGCTCCATGGCTGCGAGGGCCAGCCAGATATTACCGCAGCCACAGGAGAGGAGGCAGCCAAGGACACTCAGGATAACGGCAGCTCCTGCTACTCACTGGACTCTGAGGTCTCTCAGGAGAGCGTGGACGCAGTGACTGTTGAATGACATAGTGTTTGACATATATTCATGCTAACACACAATGTCTGTTAAAGGAATATTCTGGATTTAGTAGTTAAGCTCTGTCGTCAGCATTTGTGGTAGGTTGATTACAACAAATTAATTTCCACCTATCCCTCAAAAAAAAAAAAAAAGAGCACTCACTGTTTCAATAAGACATAAGCAAACATAATTTTAATTTGTAAAAATAAATCTCTTAACTTTTCTGTGTAAAGATGCATCCAATTTTACAATCTCCATGACAACATAAAAGCCAAAGTATACTTCAGTTCTTATGTATAGACTGGAGTATGCGTACAGTGCTTGTGACATAATACTTAATTTTTAACAGAATAATGTATAATGTTTCTTTTAATTCCTCCAAAATTGGTCCCCATTCACATAAAATCCTCAATTTTTGCTTTTTTAAGAAAACAGTGGACAAGTCAAAATTATTTTGTGTTAATCAACATTATTCTTCAAATACTGTCGATTGAGCTTAACTTTTATTAAACCCATAATTTTCCTTTACCTAATTTTGTTTTCTGCCTCAACACTTCTGTCCTGTCACAAAAGTCCTTGTCAGTGTTAAAACATACAAGAATTATGTTTAAAACTTAGTGTTGATGATTGTAGTGTTGTTGTATAATGATGTTTCTGACTCTTGGATGACTGAACACTGTTGGATCAATTATATATTTAAAGGAAGTATTAGATTGACAAGCACATGCGCAAGAAACTCAAATAGCACTATGAAGTGCCACATTTGACAAATCAATTTTTTTTTTTTCAGAGGCCAGCTTAAACTAATAACATGATTATTTCTTGTTTACTTTTGGGTTGTGGCCTAATGAGTGAAACTGACTGAGCGTAGAGTCTAAATGAATTCTTCCCCAAATCGAATTTCCTATAAGAAACTGGTTCAGTGCCTTAAAACATATTTGCCAAACATCTCTGTAAGGAAAAGCACTTAAACTATTGCTCAGCCAGTTGAACCAAATCCAGCTGTTTTTAATTTTTCAAGTTAACAGTGAACAGTGCCTATTTGTGCAAAGTTGTCCAAGACATCTACACAATCAGAATATTCTATCAAATGAATGTGTGCAACTGGTGCTCTTCTAAAAGCTTTTTGATATGTTGAAAGACTTTCACGAATATATTGTGTATGGAACACAGAGTATAATCCAAGTTTGCTAACAATCTACATAAACTGAGACAGAACTACAAAGATGGGACAATGCCACTGTATATGTCTAATATAACACTTCTTGACAAAAACAGCAATGGCACATTCAGTCATGTTTCAAAAGCAGACAGGTCATTTTCAAAAGCCGAGACATGACAAAATGTTTTATTTAGAATGATTTATCAATTTCAAGACATCACTGATGGTAGACATGGTTTCTTTGTGCTGTATTTGAACTGTCGAAGCACCACTTTTTGCAGTCATATTCATCGAATACTCAGAATCGAGGCTGGTGTACTGTGAAGAGTATTTTAAAACAGCAAAACTTGCATTTGTGTTATTTGTGTGACTTGTGTAGTGCATTTAAACAGTCCCTTTCGATTTTATTCCTCATCATCACTCAGTGCCATTGTGTGATAATGTGTTTCGGTATTTTTTTAAATAAATGGCACATTGAATAAACTGTGTTTTATAATGCATCTGCTTTGGTCATATGCTTGTCATTGGTTTCACTGGCGCTGACTGGGGATTGTTAACCCCAAATGAAACACTGCCATTATTTACTCACCCTCACATCTTTCCAAACCATGTGTAGAATTTTACCTTTTTTTCTTTTCTTTTTTTGGTCTTTACAATGAAAGTCAGTGGAGTTCAGTGGGGTTCTGGTCACCATTGACTTTCACTGTATGGGCAAAAAGAGTTGAAACATTCTTCAAAATATCCTCTTTTGTGTTACCCAGAAGAGAGAAAATCATAAATGTTTGTAACAACATGAAGGTAAGTAAATCATGACAGAATTTTCATTTTTGGCTAAACTATCCCATAATTGGCCGTCTTGCAGTAACATCTCAGTGCCACAAGAGAGTAGCATGTAGTCACAAAAGCAAAAATGATCTCTGCTGCCAACTCTGTAATCATTATCTTTAAGCGTTACTCCCAAGCATGAGATGTATAGTATTCAGTGACTAAACATCTAACAATTTCACTGTAGGCTTCAGTCAGGGCCTCATTTAAATCTGAAAAGAGCATCCTATACGCACACCTGGGTTCTCAGGCCACATATTTTCATAAAAACGTTGCCCTAAATGTTGACGGAAGGCAGTTTCACACAACATATCATAAGCATGTGGCTTGTTGCCTTCTCAGAGTCGTGTGGGATATTCATTGCTATAGAAACTAGACTGCAATGACATTACCATATAAAAAATAGGAACAATAGAAGGTAACATTAATGAATATATAACAAAATTTAATCATGCAAGTACAAATTTACAGCATTAAAATGACATAAAATTACAAACTTTTCTACAATCCGACATCAATAATTTAATCATTACAAACATTAATATTCTTTGTTTTTACACACCAATTCCTCTTCTCTTTTTTTCCATCGGTTGCACACAGCTATACCATCATAGAGAAATAAGAAACCATTTGCAGAATAAAGAATATAGATGTTTGATTACGCATGGTCCAAACTTATCTGATTGTGCTGCTGCTCGATTGTGAGTTGCTCCACAGCGCCACGAATGGCTGCTTGCACCATTGAAATTGCCGTCTGAATCAGTAAGGTCTCATTACAATGGCTGTGGTCCAGTTCAGGAGACAAATTTAGGTCAGAAGGATGCAGTGTGTTGATTGTTAGGCTGTTTATTCTTAAATGTTGCCAGGATCCATTCACTGCGAGACCATCAAACTGAGGTGTTTCATTCATGTTCTCTTCCTCTGATGAGTAAGCTCGCTCTATAGTAATCACTGGCTTGCATTTGACATAATTTTTAATAGGCTTCTCAGTTAAGACAAGCAGATCACCACCTGATGATGTGCCTGCAAACTCGCTGCCACACGATTGAGGAACCTCAGAATCCAAAACACTATTAGATTTTAATACCCAGTTTTCTTCTTTATTTATACTAACATCTTGGTCAAGACATATTTCCCTCTTCTCATCCATGTGGTCAAACTCATTATGTGTGTTAATGCTCACCTCTGCACTGAATGTAAATGTCTCTGGAATGCTTTCCGCTTTTATGTCTTGTTCTTCCTTTTGGTTCTCTTCTTTCTCGATACTGGAACTCTCCAAAGCAGCCGCAGGTGATTGATTCAGTTGATCAGCTTCTTCTTTTTGTGATTCCTTGGCAGCATTGCACTCAACCTGATCAATATGAGATGCTTTCTTCTTTCTTGGAAAGATGCGGTAGATCTTTTTAAATGTCAAACCTTTTGGTGCCGTTATCTCCTGAAAAACCATGCTATTGTCTTGCTCTCTACATCCCCTTCCTAGATTGACATCGGATGTGGTAGATCTCTTAGAAAAAGGCCACACTGTAAAGAAAGCCCTAGTTTTACTATTCCCGTTAGGAACTTCCTTGTTTACATCACTCAGTTGATTCTCATCTATGGAGTTACACATACTGTGTTGAGCTTTGTTTCTGTTTTTCTTTGTTTTTTGAGGATTCAAAGTCTCGTTTTCTGTTCTCTCTGATTCCTCCCTCTTTCCACACCTGAGAAGTGAGGAAAATGTCCTTTTAATGGATGTTTTTGAAGTGCTTATGGTCATTTTAGTTTTACTTTCCATATTTTCATCTTTGCTTTCACTATGCTCCAATGTTACAAGAATCCCTGAGGTATCTCCCGGAGCATCTGGCTGGGTTTCCTTCTCCTCTGAGGGTTTTTCTGGGCTGTGGTGGGTAATAAGTGAGGATTCATTTCCATAATTTTCTTGATCATTATTCTCCGCTGTGCCATCACAACTTTTAGCTGGTCTTTGTCTTCTCTGAGATTTACCTTCCAGTTTCTCCCTTGATTTTGACTTCCCCAGCAAAAGTCTCGGTGGACCCGTCAGTTTTCTCTTCAAACCCACCCTCTCCTGACTGTCGGGTAATTCTGTCTCTTGTGTGGACATGGTTAATCTAACGGTACCAAAGTCAATAATAGTCCACACAGGCAATACTGGATCAATTACACAAGCGGGTGTTTTCTCCGCTTACATACTGTCAGTTTAAAGATGTGGAGATGCTGCAAACCAACACAAAACACTGTCTTGGTAAAGGTTTTCTGTATTTCATCTGTTTATTGAAACATATCTATTGCCTGGTTTGTGTTCAGTGATAAGCTTTTTGATATATTTTTAATTTGAAATGTTTATATTTTGATCATACTGAGAGATGACACAGGGGTTGTGCAATGTTTACAGCACAAACAACATGAACTCAACACTGCGTGTGACACCAGTGGAAAGTCTCTTTAAAAGCATCATTTTGGCTATATAAAGAATTCAATAGGCGTTTTGCTAACATTAAAAGTGAACTAAATACAATTAATGGCAAATAATAGCTTTATATCCCAACACTTTCCTTAAATGATAGGCTACAGGAATAAATGTATCTCAGTGCAAAGTCAAAAGACTATTCCGACAAAACCCTATTTTGGTTGTGACGTCTGCAAATTTGAGACGAACGCAAACGGTCCTTACTTTAACTTAAGCTATATGGTGATTAAAATAACTCAGAACAGCAGGTTAACTTAGATTTAAAAAGTCCTACAACAATGTACTAATTAATAATAAGTTAAAACACCTACCTGTGAAGCACAGAGCACTACGTAAACTATTTTCACAGTTGTCTGGGGCGATGAAGGAGCGTTTATAAATCCCCTCACAGATCTGCCGCGCTCACAGACTTGCGCCGACGCACAGCACGTTACGCGCCTAACTGTTTCCATGACGACCAGCTGATTGACGGTGTATGTGAGCGTGCCGATCCCATCCAATCAACACGGTGCAGACTCTGCTAATGTGAAAATATTATTGATATCCATCATGGCAACCATACACAATTTCCTGACACAGTTATATTTTCCCCACCCTTTTCCATACAAAAAAAGTCGAAAAAAACACTAAAAAGAAGGCAACTACTTTTGGCCCCTGAAACGCATTTCAAATTTACATTAGTTTAATTTAAGCTAGGCTATCTACTTACAATATTCAAAATGTCCAATTAATGGTTAGCGTACATCGTTTTCAAATAATTTTGAATATTTGATAATATGACAACTCAACTGGAAATTATGTATAATACATTTAATTAGGCTACCCTTTTTCTTCACACATTAAATTGAACACATTTCATCTCATTACTGGTAAATTTGTCTCCTTGGTAACCAAGCACTCTAAGTTTTGTTCATTTATTTTCTATTTAGATTATTGGTTCTGATGGAAATTATGCCAAAACGAGGGACAATTATAATGTGCGTAAAAACTGATTATTGTGACACACACGTATGTTGGGTTTCCATGTTTTATGGGGACATTCCACAGGCATAATGGATTTTACACTGTACAGTATTTTCATTACCTTAACCTTACACCTAAACCTTGCCCTTACAGGAAATTTTCAAAAAACTTCATTCTGTATGATTCATAAGCTTGTTTACTCATGGGGGCCAAAAATGTCCACACACGCGGACAAGGTTTTTGGATATTGCCATCATTTTGTATACCTGAACCGCACACACACACACACACACACACACACACACACACACACACACACACACACACACAAAACACGATTATATACAGTGGTGTGAAAAAGTTTTTGCTCCCTTCCTGTTTTTTTTTTTTTAATTAATTTTTTTTTTGCATATTTATCACACTTGAATGATTCAGATCATCAAACAAATTTTAATATTGCACAAAGATAACCTGAGTAAATACAGAATGCAGCTTTTAAATAATGAGGGCCAGGTTTGGACAGCTTTTTTCCCTTAATAAATGAATTCATCATTTAAAAACTGCATTTTGTATTTACTTGTAATATTAAAATTTGTTTGATGATCTGAATCTTTGAAGTGTGACAAATATACAAAATAATAATAATAATAATAATAATAATAATAAAAAAACAGGAAGGGGGCAAAAACCTTTTCACAGCACTAAACACCCCAAAACATAGCAGTTCCTTTCCATTCCACAAAAGGTTGTGGAAAACAGGTTGGTTATATTATTAAAATGTTCTTCGCACTAAGAAAAAAAAAATGTTCTTTAAGAACTGTTCACCGAAAGTTCTTTGTGGAACCCCCAATTTTTTTTTTTTTTTTTTGCATCACTGCAAAAACTTCCTTTTGGAACTTTAATTTTTAAGAGTGTAACTGTTATTCTATGATACAAAATGACTGAAAATCTAATCTGGCATTAAATGAAATGTCCGTGATGAGCAGATGGCACACAGAAATGAATTCTCATTTGGAGGCTTGCTTGATGTTTGCAAAAGACATATGTGCAAATATGACCTGTTATCTTATTTTCCCAGGGTCTAATTTATATCTATGTCAGTAGCAGACATTTCCTTAAGGACCTTTTAGTCAGACAGCAGCCTTTTTATCATTCAGGCATGTTTTAAACTTCATTCAGAAGAGGGATTGCTTCTTTCACTTAGGATATATATGACACAAGTCTTGACAATGCATGAAATGTTATTTCAAACTCAAAGCCACCAATGCTAATGCTCAGTGACGTTAGGTCCCAGAGGTCTGAGGAAAATATGCCCTTGAAAGCCACACCAGAACAACAAAAAACATACAAAGTACTCAACAAAGCTACCACATACTGTAAGTGTATTTAGGCCTGGCAGAGTTTAGGCTGCCTCATACTGATAAACCTGGTTGCAGTGTCCTGAACTAACCCCTGAATCAAACAGGCCAGATGCACACTCAGTATCCCACTTCGCAAATATGGCAATAATGCATTTATTTTACAAAGCACAATGTCCTAAAATATGATAACACCTTTTATATTAGGGTTTCTGTAAGTATCTGGATACAAAGGTGTTTAACACGTCTATGTATGAATGTAATAACATTTTAAACTAAATTAAAACATAAACCAGCAATCTTTTGTTAAAACAGGACTCCGAAATATTGGGTTTAATTTTTGATTAGCTCAAATTCATAAGATCAGCACAGCATGGTATACACACATGGTTTTACCCCATAGAAACAGAATGCTTTTCTAGTCACACAGCATCAGATAACTGTAAGGGACACATTGACAGTGATCATTGACTACTGGACGGCAGCAATGGCTGGTGGGTAACGTGTATAGAGGAGGCTAAAAATAAAACTGGACTAACAAGCTGGACAAATATACAATTATCTAATTATAGTCTACAATCAGGTTGGCAGCTTAGTATCTATAGCAACTGGAAACTTCATTAAATGGTCAGATAAGATAGCATATAGAGTAAACATATAGACATTATGCTATCTCATATATTCGCACATTATCTATAAAATCAAATGTGGCTTTCAATAATACTGGCAAACACTAGCGTAATAGGAAAAATACTGACAGACAATTGGTTCTGTGTTGCTAAAGCTCATTCATGGCTAAAAATATCACATGGATCAAGAAGCACAGTGTAATAACTGTGAGATCTGGAGTGAATTTCTAAAATACAGAGCAACATCATTTGTCAGTTTACAAATTTACAGTGAAAAAGACATAATTAGATGTTTTTACAGCAAATAAAAAAACAACAGTTGCATGGAAATACTTGAGAATACTATACATGTTGATCATACAGAGCTAGAATTTGATGCCCTTATTTGACTTAAGAGTATTTGTAGGTTTTAGAAATCATTTAGCCATGTTAAAAAAGAAAACTGTTAATTTCCACTTACTAAAAGTTTGATTGGCCATTAATTAAACCAATTTCAGCTTGCCCATCTTAGCAAGTAACCATTGCGCTACTTGCTGTCACTGTAAAGGTTGTTGCCATGGAAACAGGGCCACATGGGATCATCCGTTTCTGTATTTGTCTGTTGGAGAGTTTGAAGAAATTAGTCAATCTGGTGTTATCATGGAGGAATTATTTTGCTGTCTTAATAATACACCCAATTATTTTATTTTTTTTCACATAAGACAAAAAAAGCTTTCTGAAGCAATGAACAGAAAAAATAAAAGGAAATAATAAAAACAGTCCAACGAGCTAAATAAAATCATGTTGAGCCAAGTTAACTATAACCGCATAAGAAAATGACTGCTACCCTGAAGAGCGGTTTAATAAATGGACTTACATTTGTAATCTGTAATGAACATAAATATTGGATAAGGTCACTTGGACCACCAGTGGATTTTGTTGAACAGCTCATGTTCAGCACAGGCATGCAGCCTAGCAACGTGTCTGGATAAAAATATCCACAACACGTGTGACTAAATATTCTCTCTTTCTTTTCTGCACTGTAGACTCTCCCTCGTTTCTAGGCATAGGCAAGCTAGGGGGTCGCCTAGAGCACCACCAGCTGGAGGGGGCGCCAATGAGCACACTACAGGGTTGTGATCAAGAGTGGTACAGACACCCTGAAATATGGCCACCTCTACTGGATCCCCCAACATCATTGGGCTAGAGTACTGTCATCCTGACGATGCCTGTATGCCATTGGATCAGAGCGCTGTCAAGTGCTGCCTCTGATTGTTGCATCATGCAAAGTTTGCATTTGGATTTGGAGTGCTCAACAATGCCATTAGATCAATGGGTTCTCTCAGCGTTTTGGCAAGGTAAGGCTTTTTTTTTTTTTTTTTTGCCGTGCAAGTTCAAAGGCCAATTTAAAATATTTGTATATAAAAAGCGCACAAAACCAGTATTTTTTTAGGCAGTTTGTGGCAGTCGAGAAATCATGTTTCATGTTTCATGCGAAGCTGGTCTAAAAGATGTGTATTTTTGCGCTAATGCATTGTTAAATATTCAGTGTGTTGTGTAATATTCCCATATAAAACTTTTTCAGCCAATTAAAAAATATTGGTGTAGTAAAATTCGCTAATTTACAAGATCAATACATACTTTATTAAACCACTTTGTCAAATTTAATGCATCCTGACGGAAGAGTTGAAATGCTGAATTAATTAATTCGCTTCCAAAAAAAAAAAAAAAAAGTATTAATTCGCTTCCAACAACGCTTAAAGGGAGCAGCGTCATATATGTAGAGGGCACAACGTCACATAATTTAAAGGGCAAGTTCACACATCAATGAGTAATAAAATAACAAGTAGCTGCACTCTGATTACTTTTATGTCACTGATCAGACTTTTATAGGCCTATGTAGTTTGGGGTAACAAAGGGTTTTATAGGTTTGACTGAAATAATAATGCAATAACTGACACAACAACAACAAAATAATTGAACAAAAAAACAAAAAACAGATAAAGTCAAAAAGTTGCTGTTGATAATATCTAAACATGTATCTAAATCCAAATGTAATAAAATGAATCTATGTGTGATGACAATTTCTTGGCAACTAGGGATTGTTACATAGAGCTATACAGGCATCCAGTAGCCTAATGGTATCACAGATAAGGAACTGTGCAAAATGTTTTATCTTAACAGTCAATTTACAAATAGGCCTAATGCCTTCAAATTTGTGGAACTCACAATGCGCTGAATTTCCACAAATTAGTGTCGTTACTATGACAACCAATTTGAATGTGACAAGAAACTGAAGTCTGAAAAAGAAATTATATATAATTATATTATATAACATATATGGGGGGGGGGGGGGGGGGGGGGGGGTTAATAGGGATTTTGCCTAGGGCGTCAAAATGGCTAGAAACGGCCCTGCTCTCCCTACAAGCAACTGTCTGAGGGGGACAGAAATGAATCTGACTAGAGGTCAACAACCTCTGGAAGGATTGGTTTCTGCTGATGCTCAGTCCACAAACCAGGTGAAGGTGACTATGTTGCGTGATACAGGTGCGATGCAGACAATCATGGCTGTCAGAGTTCCTTTACATCAGATTCATTTGTGGTCAGAGTTGTACACCGGAATGATTAAGGTTGGGGTGCGTGAAAATTTGCCTGTTTTTGAATTTTAATATTTCTTGAGCAGCAAATCAGCATATTAGAATGATTTCTGATCACCGCCGCCGTTAAATGCCGAGCGCGCCTCTCCTCGGGAGACCGGTCTTTTCCCCCGTGCATGCACACTGGTGTCCTCGTGGGTCCAGGATGGGTGCGTCGAGGGACATCGCGCCGCCGAGGATGTGAGCCGCGGAACCTCCAGGGTCATCGTGTAAGCCGCACCCGTATAACGGCCGTCGGGCCAGGATGCCGGGCCGTCCATCCCGCCAAAGCCCGTAAGAGGCAGAAGAGGAAGTGCCGCCGCTCCAGAGAAGCCGCCGCCCCTCGTGCCCAGGACCGCGGGAGCGTGTGCGGCCACCTGACTCCGCCCCTTGCCTGGACCCTTACCTTCTGGAACACTGCCCTCCTGCACAAGCCCCGAAGCACGACGAGGACACCAGATCCCCCCCTTCTTTGGACACTTCTTTCCCCTGGACACTTTTATTTTTATCATTTTTGTTTAATAAAAACCTCTCCGAGGCCTGACGCCACACCCACTGTGTCTGTCGTTGGCTCCTCCCGTCACAATATGAATCATTGCATATAGTTGTTTTGAATAATAAAAAAACGTCAGGTTTGACAATATCGTGTCTTTTCGAATTTAAATCTATTTTTATTCGCATTGGCCCATGGAAACCTCTGTGAACAAACTTGACATGACTTGGCCAAAAAATCGCGGTGGACGAATTGACGTATTATTAAAAAGTGTTTGTATATTCTGCACTAATGGCGCGTGCACACAGGATAGATGCCTGCCTCCGTTGCTAAACTCTTGTTAAACATGTTTGCTCGTTTCCTGGTCATTTCCTTGGTTTGCCCCAGTGCCAGTTGTGTCTCACTGAAATGTTACGAAACATCCCCAAAAATATCAACCACATAACACAGTGTTCATGTAATCTCATCATTGTATCTTCCATTAGTGTGTTCAGCCAGTAATTATTAACAATGGTTGACAACAACAATCACTTGCTATTATGTTTTTCCTTCCTCGTGTAATGTGATTCGGCTCATTTAATTATGTACACCACCAGTTAAAAGTGTAAATTTGTTTCGTTTCTTATGTTTTTATTTAAATTAGTTTCGGAGACACATATCAGTTGTAAATTATGATGCTGAACGAATAAGTCAGTAAAAATAATATATGGGAATATAGTGTCATTCACTACCATTAAAACATTTGGATATTTTTGAAAGAAGTCTCTAATGCTTACCAAATCTGCATTTATTTGATCAAAACTACAGTAAAAGCAGTAATATTGTGAAACATGATTACAATTAAAATGGTCTGTTTGCTATTTTAATAAACTTTAAAATGTATTATATTCCTGTCATGGCAAAGCTGAATTTTCAGCAGTTATTACTCCAGTCTTCAGTGTCACATGATCCTTTAGAAACCCTTCTAATATGCTGATGTAGTGCTCAAGAAACAGTTCTTATTATCATCAGTGTCTAAACAGTTGTGCAGCTTAATATTTTTGTGAAAGCGGTGATAATTTTTTCTCAGGATTGTTTAAAGTTAAAAAAAAAATAGCATTCATTTGAAATAGATTTTTTGTAGCAGTATAAATGTCTTCACTTTTGTCATCTCTTTAATTAACAAATTCCTTGTTAATTAAAAAAATTATGCTGTCCTCAAATTTAGAATGTATTAATATATCTAGTTCTAATATTATAGATATGGAGTATAAAGCTCACCGGTTCAGTCAGACAGCAGAGGAAACCTGCTCCAGCATTGGCCTTGATATCAGCTATGGGCAGCATGAAGTTGATAGGCACTCCCTTCGACATGGGGTCATTACTCAAGGACAGGGGTGTCTTAGCTATGCAAACCGGCAAATTCCCAAAGCCCTTTAAAATAGGAAAAACAAAGATGATAAAAAAAATGTGGAATAAGACAGAATGTTACACTTTGTCTCAGGCAGACAGGCATACATATAATGTTAAACAGCCAAAACTCATTCCTTCAAAACTCTGTTATACAATCATACAATGTTATATGTCATACTGCTCTTAGCTGCTTCTACTGATTAGTCCAACCCACATCAATTAACAGAGTATAAGTATTAAAGGGGTGGTTTACTGCAATTTCACTTTTTTCATTTTAAATAGTGTGTAATGTTGCTGTTGGTGCATGAACAGTATCTGAAAAGTTGCTGCGCTGAAAGTTCGACGTAAGCGGAGATATCGTCTTTTAAAAATCAGGAAGTTTAATGCCTACAAAAACGACTCATATGGGACTACAACCAGATACTTCCCGGGTTGCATACGAAATAAACCCATCAACCACTCCCTCCAGAACATGCAAAAAAGGGGGCAAGGCCATGTTCTGCGGCTTTGTCGAAGAGGAAGAGTTATAGTGGAGAGTTGTAGTCATGCCGTCGAAACGGTGTTATTTTCACCCAGCTGTCAGGTCTTCTGTGTTCGGGCTTCCTACAGACGCTGTAGTTCGTCAACAATGGTTAAAATTTATGTTTGATTATGTTCCTGACAATTACAATCCTAATTTAGCTCTCTGTGCTGCGCATTTTACGGAAGACAGCTTCCAGAATCTACACGAGTTCAATGCCGGATTCACACAGAAACTATTACTAAAACATGGAGCAGGTCCAACTTTAAAACCACAGGCAGCGGTTGTTGGGCCACAGCCTGTAAGTAAGATTTCATAATTTTAAATGTATTTGCATGTATAAGATGCTATTTCGTGTGTCTATGACAGACGCGTACAAACATTTTGGACCCGAATTTGTAATTATGTACTAATTTTGTAAATGTATTTTCCATGTATACTTTATGACGTAATTTTTCGATTTGATCAAGAACGTAAACACAAGCCCAACGCTGTTTGGTTAGTAGCCAGTTAGTTCGATGCTATTTTGTGTGTATAAGACAAACGTGTACTAACTTCAAAAAAATGATATGTAATCACAACAGCAAACTTCCATTCAGAAACGACTGTAAGAGCCGTGCTTGCGGAAGTTCTGCTTGACTCTCTTCATTACCGCTTTCTGGGTCTGATTCTGGCTCAAACTGATACGGCAATATTGACACCATTATTTAAATTTGGCGTGAAGTTTCCGGACAATGTGCTGTACGCAGTTTAGCCAATCACAACACACCGGCCCAACTAACCAATCTGAGCCCACTGCCTGTTTCTGAGGGAGTGGTTGCCTGTTTCTGAGCCCACTGCCTGTTTTTGTTCTCAGGAAGTCAAACAGTCGTTCAAATGACAGAGGAGAAAGCGGCTTACAATAAAGGTGAAATATATGAAAAATAAGGCGTTTTTTAACAAACGAAACACGAAGACATATTATATTGCACCACATAAACACAATCAAGCAAAGAAAAAAAGCAGTAAACCACCACTTTAATGTTTTAGTATACTGTATTTGATGACAAACATCTCATTAATAAAGTATGTTCTATAAGTAAACAAATATCTAAGAGGTTTATGAATAACTACTTTTTAGGCTGCTATATGTATATATAATTAAACAGACTTACTGTATAATAAAAATGAAGCTTACCTGTTTTGTATAAAGTGCAAGCTTTTCTTTTGCTTTTGGAGACAGCTCGATATCTTTTGCACCATACATCTTTTGTGCTACAGTCCTTAACTTATCTGCAGCTGGAATCTGAAAATAGCCATTTGTCTGTGTTTAATAATGCATTGGTATGAGTAATGGATTTTGACTTTATTCCACCAGTGAAGCCTTACTGTAATTAATACATACAGACTTTCTCCTAGCCTTAATATGCTATGTTTTCATGCTAGATATATTTAAGCCTTGTCAATTAAAAAGATTTCATGTATTATAAAGTCATTGGCTGGTAATGAAACAGCTCTATATATAAAGTGTTAATTGAGCTCAGAATATGTGTGGGAAAGAAGAGCACAAAGACACTGGGTAATAAAAAAAAAAAAACTTTTGAAAGTAACTGAAAGTAAAATTGCTCCACTGTACACTTATATAATGAAATGAATGATGCCGCAAACAAATATCCTTTCACTTCCTCTACCACGAAGTTATTCAGCTGATGTTTTTACACAAAGCAAAGCACAGTACATTTAGTATCAGTTTCAGTTGTAAAAGTGGGATTTAAACCTACATTTTTTGAAGTTGCCAGTGCAAATCTTACCCATTATGCCACTTCTCACCTGTGTGTCATAGAGGAACCTGAACTGTCCAGGCAGTTTAGCTGCTCTCTGAACAGCTTCTGCCAGAGCCAGCGCTCCAGCGCCTCCATTAGACCAGTTAGTGCACTGCACTGCTTCAAAGGCTCCAGCTTGCCTCGCCTGGCCACACACCAGCTCCAGCTCAGCGTCAGTATCAGAGCTACGCCAAATACAATCAGAGCCCATATTCACATTCACTCAGAGTAGGAGTACTGTGTGTGGTTCAGTTTGGCTCGTGAGCATATTAGATTATAATTAGAGATATATGAGTGAAAAAACATAAAATAGTACACATTGGTAATAATCCCCACCATGACCCTGCAGAAGATAAAGCGGTATGGAAAATGGATGGATGCACATTGATAATAATGTGACTAGTTACAAATAGCTAAACAAAATACACACAGACAGCACTTTTGGTTTGCTGTTGGATATTGTACCTGAATTTGTTGACAGCTACGATCACTGGCAAACCAAATGCTTGTGCATTTTCCACCTGTCTCTTCAGATGACAACAGCCTCTCTCCAGCTGCTTTAGGTTCTGCTTTGCAGAAAATATATCATGTGAAATATACTAAACTCATCCACTCACTTTCAGAAATGTCATTCAAATTTTCTTGCAGTAATATGGCTTAACTCTTACAAATATGAACAATCAGAATTGTACATAAAATGGTTACAGAACTTGAATGAGTGTACTACCTCCTGTGAATACTCTTTAGGAAGGGGCAAACCAGCTTGGACCTATAAACAAGAAAGAAAACAAGTGTAAAGGCAATGTGAGATATTGCGTCTGTGAGAACAAGCACAACAGTGCTTAAGCACAACCGATGTGTTATAGGCTCTAGTGAATACATAATGAAAACTGTCTATACATTTGTGGGTCTGACTCACAGAGGGGGCACCGCCATGCATCTTCAGGCTGCGAACAGTGGCCACCATCACTACCACATCTGGCCGCAGGTCTGAGTAGCGACATTTAATGTTGAAAAACTTCTCCAAGCCAGTGTCAGCCCCCTGACCAGACTCAGTGACTGTAAAGACAGGAAAGAGTAGATTAGACAGAGTTTGAATATTGTAACAGTTTGTGCATTAGTTTTTGTCGTTTCTATTACACAAACCTAAACCTAGATATAGTGATAATACACTACGGTTCAAAAGTCAACAAAATGCAACAAGGTTGCTCACCAAGGCCCAAAAACACAGTAAAACCAGCAATATTGTGGAATATTATTACAATTTATAATTGTATTTAAAATCTTTGTTGGTTTCTATTTGAATAAATTTTAAAATGCAATATATTCCTGTGATGGCAAATCTGAATTTTCAGAAGCCATTACTCCAGTCTTCAGTGTCACATGATTCTTCAGAAATCATTCTACTATGCTGATCTGTTGTTCAGGAAACATTTTTTATTACTATCATAGTTGCAAATTCAATCGCACTATTAAAAACCGTCTTTACTGTCACTTTTGGTCATGTAATGTGTCCTTGCTGAATAAAAGAATTCATTTTTGAAACTTTTGAACAGTAGTGTATTTATCCAGAATGTACATCATTACAGAATTATAAGAAAATGTGTTAAATAATTTATATATATATGAACTAGATTACTTCTTCACCTACAAAACCTTCGGATCCAACCATTTTTAAAGCCAGTTTGTCTGCCAGAATGGAAGGACTGCCTTGGGCAATATCAGCTAATGGGCTGGTGTGAAGAAACACCGGCGTACCCTAGAGAGAAAGACTGAGATGTGCTTAGACAGAATCTGACAGAGCTGAAATAAATAAATAAGAAGGATTTTGTGTGCAGTGATTCTAATATATTTATACAGAAAAAATGACAATGACATTTTCAGTGGTCATGTAACATTTTGCGCTATTAAATCTTACCTCTACAGTTTGCATCAAGACAGGTTTCATGGCATCTTTCAATAGCATGGCCAACGGACCACTCACATCCTGTGATGACAAGGTTGTGTAGATTAGATCACACACATATACTGACACACACAAACACGTGAACACACATACTGACTAAATCCTCTGTGGTGACAGCATCTCCAGATTTGTTTGTAGCCACTACTATCTTGGCCAGCCTCTGCTGCATCTCCTCCACACTGTTGCTGAGTGACAGTATAGCCATGATCTCATTTTCCAGAGAGCCAGGATTCTGAACAGCACAGACACTCATTAAAATGAACAAATCACCCTTAATTACGTTATCAAAAAAGACACTAGGTCAGATACATACTGTTGCAGTGTCTGGGTCAATGTCTAATCGGACAAAACGTCTAATCTCGGTTCCTGTGCAGGTCAAGGGGTCAGATTTCTCAATGCCCAGTTTCTGCAGGTCATGAAGGACACTGTGACCATGTCATCATACTTCTGCAATGGATTTGAAATGAATATCTTACTATAGAATGCGTTTTCTATGATTTACCTTCATTCGGTTGAGCTGTGCTGGAGAAAAGGACCTTTGCCCCATTTTGAGAGGAACCAACAGGTCAAACAAAGCCTGCAAGATTTGAAAGTGTGAGATCATACCAAATGCAAACTGTACAAACACACATATCAAACACAAACCTGACCTTCTCAGAGAGCTTGGTCTCATAGTGAGCATGCGCTTTAATAGTGTCCATCACCACTTTACTGACGGCAGAAATGAGCTCATTTTGACCTGAAGACTGAAGGCTGACCTGGGATCAATGTGTTGGAAAATATTCACGTTCTATTTGTTGAAATGTACTTTAAAATCTCTGTTGCAAAAGGGTCTCAAACAAACCTCCTCAAACGGGATAATCTGAGAATATCCACCTCCAACAGCAATCCCTGTGAACAAAATGAACCCATGACCTCAAGTGAAAAAAACAAACAAAAAACAAATCATATAATAAACTTGTTATAAAGGCCTGTTTTCGTCTCAGAGTCTAAAATGAAATGGGTAGGCCTAATTGCTAGATTTGTGAATAAAGTTTTTAAGAAATAAGCCACACTGTGAGATATAAAGCTGCACTGCAAGAAAAATCATCAGCAATGATTTTATAGCATAATTATCATTTAGCATCTCAAAATGAGTTTTTTTATAATCTTATAATTTCAACTTTTTGTCACAATTTCATCGTAGTTGATATCATAATAATTCTGTCTTTGTATGACTATCGACTTTTGTCATAATTATAACTTTCATCTCGATTTATATAACTGTTTGTCAGGGTTTTTCATCTTATAATTTTGTACTTTTAATGACTTTAGAAGTCATAATTATGACTTTTCATCTCGTTATTATCACATAATTATGATTTAGTATGTAGTAAGTTTGGATTTTTTCTAATTGAGTGGAAAATTGGCTTCCATAGATATAATCTTGGACTCCTGGGTTGGGGGAGTTTGTCCCTCACCCCTAGCACCAAAACAGCATCCTGGGGAAGGCTCTTTCACGCAAGCAAAAGCGTTGATATTCAGGTGGGCCCCTAAAGCCTGAGCCAGTCCGAGAGCGGTGGTGCGCTTTCCCTCGCCCAATGGAGTAGAAGTAATTCTGGTCACAGTAACAAAATGAAAGCATTATTTTTTTGTCGAATTGCTCGATGACAGAGCTTAAGATGGATGTGAATGCAGTGTGTGATCCACGCTTAATGAAGTGTTGTAAGAGCCCATTTGGCGCTTGTGAAAAGTTACTACACTATAAGATTATGCTAATGCATATAATTATATTTCAGGATGCATCCTACCCAGTGACAACCACATATTTCCCATCAGGCTGTTTCTCCATGCGTTTCAGAGCATCCAGTCGTATCTTAGCCCTGCTCCTACCATATGGCTCCACTTCCTCAGAAAACAAGCCCACCTCTCTTGCAAGCTGACCAATTGGTTTGCTTTGGCATGAACAGGAGATGTCAGCATCACTGAGAAAATGCAATAGACATTCACATGGGTCAGCAAGAGTCACAAAAGTGTCACTTTACAGAATATGCTTTAATTAAACAATCTTTATATAAGCATGCATGCCACAACAATACCTCGGCTGAGGCTCTTGGGGTTTCTTCTTTGTGTAATCAATGTTCCATTTTCCTGGAGTGTACGTCTGCAGAAACCGCTTTGCACTTTCTACTGTATTCTGGTCAAAATCCAAATGAGTATTTGAAAAAAGCCCTTTCATACTGTACAGTATTTCAGTATTTTTATAAGCATGTTTTTTTAACGTTTGAAAGAAGTCTCTTATGCTCACAAAGGGTTCATTTATCTGCCAAAATTCAGTAAAAAATTTGATACTGTGAAATATTATTTCAAATTAAATGAATTAAATGATTTTACTTTTTAAATACATTTGCCTAATTTCAATTGTAGCATTTAAAATGTTTGCTTTTAGTCTTTTATTTTGTCATTTATTTATACAAAATAAAAAAATAAATAAAAAAATCAAGCAATCATTTGTCAGTAGGAGTTGCTGCCAATAAAATTGTTGTCCACTCTTATTTTACCTTATTGGGTCTATGTGCACAAACAAAGCATACAAAGTAACTTGCTTCTGATATTTCCCTGATATGATACCTTCATCAGCATGGCTACAGTCATGGGTCCGACTCCACCAGGCACTGGGGTGATGTATCCAGCTCGCTCTTTAGCTGAGGGGTAGTGCACATCCCCCACCACCCGTTTCCCACTGGTTTTACTGCTGTCTGTGTGAGAGTCAAAGGTAAACATGTGAGCTAAAAGCAGCACCAATTTGATATTCCATTACTGTTTCAAACATGTAGATAGAGTCAAGCAGAGAGACCTGGTATATGATTGATACCGCAGTCTATGACCACCGCCCCCTCCTTCACCCACTCTCCTTTCACCATCTCAGCTCTGCCAGCACCCACAACCAAGATGTCTGCTCTGCCCACCTAAAGAAAACAAGATGCTCAAAGTTACTCCAACATTCACCTACTCCATTTGTTAAACCGGACTGCATGCCAGGTCAAGGTCTGTACTTAATATCGATAAAGCAAACATTAAATTTATCAACAGAATAATGAGTTCTTCTTTGTCTAGCTGAAGAAATGCTCATGTTCAAAACTGGGATTTAAAGGAATTTAAAATAGAGCGTGAGAGAAGCAGATGAAGCCAACCTGTTCAGCAAGGTCAAGGGTCTTTGAGTGACAGGTGGTCACTGTGGCGTGATTCCATAAGAGCAGATCGTGCATTGGAGCTCCAACGATCTTACTGCGGCCGATCACGACAGCATTCTTCCCCATCACACTCACACCTGCACACATGAATCACACTTGCTCCGTTCCAAAACTCAGTGAGCATTTTAACATGCACTGTTGACACTAAGCCTGTTCTAAAGGTCTCATTTTAATTGCTCCGTCTTGTTTGAGCCAAATTGTAAAGAAGCATCACATGTATATTTTGTGAAGAAGGCAGAATGCTCAGCATAAAGAAAATACCAGATGGTCGACATGGTGATAGTAATTTTGGTTGTACATTACAGTATATTCTACTCTTCAAAAGGTATGTATGTATTTATTCATTTTAATTTAATAATTACTTTATTTTATTTAGACATTAATACTTTTATTTAGCAAGGATGCATTAAATTGACCAAGAGCGACAAGATGTTTATTACGTTACAAAATTTTCTATTTCATCAAAGAATCCTGAAAAAAAGTATCATGGTTTTCACAAGACTTTTAGGCAGTACGACTGTTTTTAAAACTGATAATCTGATAAATGGTTTCTTAAGCGCCAAACTAACAGATCCTTTAGAATCCTTTCTGAAGGATCATGTGACTGTAATATGACTGCTAAAAAAATGTTTGCTATCAAATTACTTTTTAATATATTTTATATGAAAGGCAGTTAATTTAAATTGTAATAACATTTCACAACATTATAGTGCCAATAAAAAATTCTCTATAATTAAAATGAGGTATTGTACCAAATATTTTTATTTATTTCTATGCTTCTTAGAGATGCTGCCCATGTAGGCAGAAGGCAGCAAAGAAACTCGCTGGGTTTTAAATCAGAGCTCTTTTCTTTATCTTTCTGCGATGTGCCCTTTCTGACGCACCTACATGTGCTGCTAAAAAAGAATGTTCTGGATCCTTCTTTTATTTCCTTAGGGTGACGGCTCATTTCACCACCCAGTCATCAGACTGCACCGCTCTGTCTGTGTATGTGTGTATATATAGAATTCACACCTATCCAATCACACTGCACACTGATTGTGCTGTAGTATGAAGGCCCCCTAGACAATCACACTATGATTCTGATTGATGAGAGCTAGAGCTCATGGGTAGCGCTTCACAAGATTTCTACCCACCGGTCTGACTGATGAGCTCCATACAGCCATTAGGAGTGCATGGGATGAAACAATCGCCCAGGTCTCCGCGAGACAGCTTCCCTGCATTTATACTGGTCAGGCTGAGAGGAAGACACATTAAATAATATACAGTAACAATGTTCTGTGGAGGTTTTTTTAAAAAAATTGGCTCTGCATTAAGGACGTTTTTCTGACTATTTGGCATTTTGTTACACCTAATATGGCAACTGTAACCTTTTGGAAAGAGGCATGTTTCTTTGTTTTATCTAAAGCAGGAGTCTTTTTTTTGTTTGTTTTTTTTTGCATTAAAAATACTGGTACGTGGTACTCTCATGAATGTGCCGAAGACTGACATGAAAGAGAAGAAATTGTTGAAGAGAAGTTGTTGTTTTTGTTTTCTTTGTGCACAAAAATTATTCTTGTAGCTGTATAAAATTAGGGTTGAACCACTGATGTGGTTTTTCAAATATCGGTATCGGCTGATAAGTTTTTCTGTTTGGTCGATGCGTTCGTGGCGGGACTTTTATTTTGACGGTGGTCACACAGCTCACATTCTCCCTCTAGAGGTTTGCTGTCATCCTTAACAGTTCTGTCCATGGACAGAAGTCTGTCTAATAATCAGATAGAACTGTTAAACAAAGGAATTAAAATGTATACAAAAACATATTATAACGATTGCTTTTATATTGTGTGTAAAATATAATAAAATTAAAATAAATAAATAAAATTATATAGGCCATGGGCCATTGGCCACCCTGCTTTCCAAGATATCGGCATCGGCTGTCAAAAGACCAATATCGGCTGACCAATAGATGTCACGTTAACTATTTTACTATCTCCTTACTACCTTTCTTGGCCTTGAACATGTCAGTTGCGTTGCTGTCTATGCAGGGTCAGAAAGCTCTCGGATTTCATCAAAAATACCTTCACTTGTGTTCTGAAAATGAGCGAAGGTCTACAGGTTTGGAATGACATAAAGGTGAGTAATTAATGACAGAATCTTCATTTTTGGGTGAACTAACCCATTAAAGAAGCAAACTGACAGCATCGTTGCAAGATCGTATTACTGATTTGAAATATGTTATTGAAACAATCTTGACAAACAGTTTTGAAGATTTCAGTCTTTCTGCATCACCTTTCCTATTAAAATGACAACCAGCACCTTCCAGTCAAAAAGCTCAATATAGCTCCTGTCAGTAATCACAATAAACACATTTTGAATCACATACGGTAACACAAGTGATCTATTCCCCATAAGTATGCTGCATAAATCTGATGAAACTCTTATAGGATGTCTCAAGAGCCTGCAGATATTGCTTATTTGTGCAGATTTTAGACTCAGTTGCCCCTCAAAACTATTTTTACTTATATAACTCATCTGAAATCAGTAAAAAAAGGCCAATATTCACACACATCAACAAAAAAGGGCTTTGGCCTTCTGACTTTTGAGTGGAAAAAACAGATAAGGGAGCCAAACAGAGTGATTAAACCTGGAAACTAGACCTAGCAGAGGCCCAACGGATCAAACGATGGGAAAAAAGTGTGTAAAATGCAACAACATGTAAAGAAAAAGAAAAAAAGTCTGCACTACCTGTCTATTCCAGTTAGTTTATCAAGAATAAATCCACTATCAGGCCCATTTCCGCCCGTCTTGCTTCTCAAACATTTCAAGCACATAACACCTACCCATCCACATCTTTCTCTGGGGCCACAGCACTGGTTACTTTCTCTGTGTTTATTGTGTTGATAGAGTCAAGCGGTAGTTGTACGATGAGGCCATGGACCGCAGGATTCTCATTCACTGCAACTATACTTCGCAGGACCTTAAGAAAATCAGTGGGATCAGCCTTCAGAATTGAATCCTTTTTGTCACAAAATTGTTTCATTTGCTATTTGCCATATTTATTTAATAGCTCAGAATGCATTTATCTATTCCAAACTCTGAGCAAAACTAGATCAGAATGAACTGCATGGTTCAAAATGAATATGAACTGAAGACGTCCAAAGGCTCTAATTTTCATTACAATGAATTGTAAGTTATGCTGCATGGGTGTATAAAGAGACACAAGGACACAAAACAAGACAAGGCGAATAACGCTGTTGTTATTGCTTGGGGCATGTTTCTCTTACTTCATCCTCTGTGGCTGTCTTGGGAAGCCTGATGTGGTTCGCATTGATCCCAATCTATGCAAGAGAGGAAGACGATGTCAGCAAGAGGTTTATGATAAACATGATTTCTGTAAATCAGCTCACTGAACCTCAGCCGCTGCCTTGAGCTTCATGCTGATGTAGAGGTTTGAGTCATCTCTGTCCCCAACCTACAACAAAACACAGGGTATATGAGTGTGTGAAAAGAGTACAACATGTACTTGATCTAATGAGTATAAATTAGATATTTTTAGTTTAATACTTTTAGATATTTTACACTTTTATGTCCCTATAAAAGCAGAATCAGCAAACAACTCACTCAAATGTAATACTGGTTTAAATTTTACATAATAATGGTGTATCATATACAGGTGCATCTCAATAAATTAGAATGTCGTGGAAAAGTTCATTTATTTCAGTAATTCACATCAAATTGTGAAACTCGTGTATTAAATAAATTCAGTGCACACAGACTGAAGTAGTTTAAGTCTTTGGTTCTTTTAATTGTGATGATTTTGGCTCACATTTAACAAAAACCCACCAATTCATGATCTCAACAAATTAGAATATCGTGACATGCCAATCAACTAATCAACTCAAAACACCTGCAAAAGTTTCCTGAGCCTTCAAAATGGTCTCTCAGTTTGGTTCACTAGGCTACACAATCACGGGGAAGACTGCTGATCTGACAGTTGTCCAGAAGACAATCATTGACACCCTTCACAAGGAGGGTAAGCCACAAACATTCATTGCCAAAGAAGCTGGCTTCACAGAGTGCTGTATCCAAGCATGTTAACAGAATGTTGAGTGGAAAGAAAAAGTGTGGAAAAAAAAGATAAGATAAGAAAAGTTTCCACAGTCTGTGATGATTTGTGGTGCAATGTCATCTGCTGGTGTTGGTCCATTGTGTTTTTTGAAAACCAAAGTCACTGCACCCGTTTACCAAGAAATTTTGGAGCACTTCATGCTTCCTTCTGCTGACCAGCTTTTTAAAGATGCTGATTTGATTTTCCAGCAGCATTTGGCACCTGCCCACACTGCCAAAAGCACCAAAAGTTGGTTAAATGACCATGATGTTGGTGTGCTTGACTGGCCAGCAAACTCACCAGACCTGAACCCCAGAGAATCTGTGGGGTATTGTCAAGAGGAAAATGAGAAACAAGAGACCAAAAAATGCAGATGAGCTGAAGGCCACTGTCAAAGAAACCTGGGCTTCATACCACCTCAGCAGTGCCACAAACTGATCACCTCCATGCCACGCCGAATTGAGGCAGTAATTAAAGCAAAAGGAGCCCCTACCAAGTGTTGAGTACATATACAGTAAATGAACATACTTTCCAGAAGGCCAACAATTCACTAAAAATGTTTTTTATTGGTCTTATGAAGTATTCTAATTTGTTGAGATAGTGAATTGGTGGGTTTTTGTTAAATGTGAGCCACAATCATAACAATTAAAAGAACCAAAAACTTAAACTACTTCAGTCTGTGTGCACTGAATTTATTTAATACACGAGTTTCACAATTTGAGTTGAATTACTGAAATAAATGAACATTTCCACGAGATTCTAATTTATTGAGATGCACCTGTAAAAGTCTAATGTTGCAATATTTCTGTGAAAATGTTTTTCTCAAAAATATGTGTAATGTGCTACTATTTATGTGTAAATATAAAAATGCCTAACATCTTGGTGTAAATGTTGTATTTTTTTATATATTTAATAAATATGAACATTCATGAATACATAAACATTATAAAAATATTTGTAAATAAATTTAAATGCATTTTTTTTTCTAAAGATTTAAATCTGGTTATTTAAATGTAATGGTCAAAAATGTTTTGATCAAAACAGATCAAAAATATTTATAAGAACAACAAAACAACACAGTTCAGGCAGTGAGATCATTATGGTCCAAAATATGAGTCACACACCATATCAATGTTATCTTATCATGGTGACCTTAAACTAACACACCTTTCTTTCACGTAGCACACTTTTATCATTTATCAACACATGACCATGAAGCCATAGGGAGATTATCTATTTTAACACAACACCCACAGCCGTGAGAGAAAAGAAAATGGCACATTACCAAATGACCATCTGGAGTAGAACGAAAGAAAAAAAGAATAAAGAAGAAAGATGAGTCAGATTATCAGGAGAGATAAAAAGTATACAGCAAGCTACCGCCACAAGGTTTATTATACAGGCCAAAATAATGAGCGAGATGTCCAGACTGACCTGCAGGACAACCAAGCCGGGCCTGAAGCCTGAGAACTGATTCTTCATCTCTGCTACCTCCTTCTTCAGTCGATCTTTCACCTGTCTGGACATAAAGTGAAGAACGGCCTTAAATCTAACTTAAGGGTCTTAAAAAGGGTATTTTGAATTATTGTTTGATCTCAAATAATAAATGAACTCATGTATTTAACAAAAGTACTATTAAGTTGCTATCCTAAAGCTAAACTTCACCTAAATGTTTTAATGTCCTTCTCATAAAGTGTATTAAGTACAATTAAAATATAATATACATTGATAATGATTAATAACAATGGCCGTGCAATGTAAATATACAGTATGTAAGTAATTATATTAATAGATTATTACATAGTATATACAGAAGTTTGGGGTCTGTAAGATTTTTAAATGCTTTTTTAAGTCTGACCAAAGCTACATTTATTTGACACAGTAAAAGCAGAAATATTATGAAATATCATAACAATTTAAAGAACTACTTTATATTTTAATATATTTTAAAATGTAATATATTCCTTTAATGGCAAAGAAGATTTTGATAAATCATTACTCCAGTCTTCAGTGTCACATGATTATTCTAATATACTGATTTGAAACATTTCTTATTATTATCAATGTTGAAAATAATTGTGCCATTAAATATTTTTGGTAGAATTATTTTTTCAAGAAGTCTCTGTAAAAGTGTCATGTTTGATCAATTTAATGCGTCCTTGCTGAATGAAATTATTTCTTTAAAAAAATCACTGACCCCTAACTTTTCAAAGGTATATATTGACTTAATAATAAATTATTATTTCATTTAATAATTCGATTTTAAAAATGAAATGAATATATTATGAGCATGAAAATGCAACACTCAATTTTATACAATTTGTAACATCTCTGTATCCAAAAAAAGAGGTCCTTGGCCTAAAAAGGCACCTGATCCACCTGATCTGCAGGGGCACTCAAACTCACTGTGCGGTCTTGTTTCCAGACACAATGGTTGCCATGGTGCACTGGCTGTCCCGGTATCTCAAAGCTCCTCGCCGGAGCACAGAGGCAGTGACGGCAAACATCTCCAGCTACTGAGCACAACACAGTGGCAAAGTTAGTAAGAAAACATAACAGAGAGAAGAAAAAAACACTGAAAATAGAGTTGTTTCAGTATTCTACACATATCAAGACCTGTCCTGTGGCAAAACGTAGCATGCACAGCCACTCCTCCCTCTCTGCTTTCTGCAAGCGTCTCCTCTGCTGTCACAGGAAACTGTGCATTGTGCAGCTCCCAAACCAGAGTGTTATCACTGGATCCAGCTGCGGCATTCCAGACTATTCCAGCACGAGTGGGCAAGCAAACTGATAAAGGAGCCCTGTCAAGGCTGCAAAGCTTAGACAAGCTCAAACAATCACATGGTTTGCGGAAAAATCATGCACAAGGCCAAAGAGGTTAAAATACAACTGCTGGGCTGTGGAGGAAGTGGGCTGTTCCATAGCAAAGAGCCAGGCAGCCAATCAGGGATGCTTTGAGCTGGGACAGGAACAGTCTTGGGACTCTGAGCTCTGTCTCCTCCTCTTCTTTCTGCATGTGAAAGATCTTCAGCATGTGATTTCCAAAACAGAGCACCTCCTTCTCACGCCTCTGTAAGTAGCCCAAAGCCTTCAAAACAGCTGTCAATCCAACAACCTCTGGGAGGAGTCTAGTGCAAGAAGTCTAAACACGATTTTTGTTCATGTGCTGCCTGCAAACAAACTCATACAAGCATTTGTTTAAGGCATTTCTTTTTTTTTTTTTTTAAAGGCATTTCTGCCATGATGCTGAAAATGATATAGGGGCAATGTCTTAAAACTTTGTAAGTTTGCAGTGTTATAGATTTCATTGGCAAAAATGCATTTCTGGCACAACCATCGAAAAATCAATTATTTAAAACATATGCATATGATATAACATATCTCACATATGCAGTCCGAGTATGCAGAGAGAAAATGTATACAACAGAAACCTCCAGGAACATTATGACACGTTTCTCCACCAGCTTTCCGTAAAAAACAAAACAAAAAAAACAAATGGTTTGTTGTTGTTACTTTAGCGCCCTCTAGTGCGAAACTGTTAAGTAACAACTTTGAAATGTTCACTCTGTAGACTCATTCATTTAATCTATCTAAACCTACTGTATACAATATGTGGGCGTTTATTCACTTTATTTTTTGGCAGATACATTTTTTGTACAAAAATTTGGCAGTTTTTGGCATTTGGCAGTTTTTTTTTCTCCCAAAAAATTGTGACTATTGATCAGATGTGGTGTAATTTCTCACACAAACAATAATTTTATTTTAATACATAGAAATTAGTGTTATGACAACACTGTTATGTACAGATACTTTTCTATTTGAAAACACATTCATTCATATGTAACAACCAACTCTCCAGTCAGGAAAAAAATATTGATTTAGAATAAATGGATGGACTGTGTTTTTATACGGTTTAAAAATAAAATAAAATAAATACATACATACATTAAAAGCAAAAAGATTTATTCAGCAAGGGTGCAATAAATAGATGACAATAAAGTGACAATAAAGACATTTAGAAAGTTACAAAATATTTCTATATCAAATAAAAGCTCTTCTTTTGAACTATTCATTCTATTCATCAAAGAATCCTGGAAAAAAAAATGTTTCAGTTTCCACAAAAAAAAATTAAGCATCACAACTGTATTTGTCATTGATGGTAATAATAAGATTAATAAGATAAGACATTGTAATGTCATTTAAGAGTTTGAAAATAAATACACCCTCATTAAGGCATAAATAAATAAATACCCTGAAAATCGATTGCAAAGAGCAAAGGTAATAATAATCCACGTAATAATAATAAAAAGTTTAATGTCTCCCAGCAGTTTAAAGCTAAGATTTCTATGACCACTAGGAGGCAATATCGTGTTAGGTTTCAGTGTAAGTGTCAGGTTTTCTGCTCCAGATCATTTAGTGGTTTATTAAATATAAGCCCAAAGAGCACGTTTAAAAAATGATAATAATACAATAAAATAAAATAAAATATTACACACACACACACACACACACACACACACACACACACACACACACACACACACACACACAGTGCTGCTGGAAAATTTGTGAACCCTTTAGAATTTTCTATATTTCTGCATAAATATATGACCCAAAACATAATCAGATTTTCTGAAAGTAGACAAAAGGACCCAATCAAACAAATGAGACAAAAATATTTTCTTTGTCATTTATTTATTCAGGAAAATAATCCAATATTGCATATCTGTGAGTGGCAAAAGTATGTGAATCTCTTGGATTAGCAGTTCATTTAAAGGTAAAATTAGAGTCCATCTGTGCAGAGGCGTTTTCAGTCAGTACGTGACCTGTTTTATTCAAAGAACAGGGATATCAAAGTCTGATCATGTTTGTGGAAGTGAATCATGTCACGAACAAAGGAGATTACTGAGGACCTTGGAAAAAGAGTTGATGTTGCTCATCAGGCTAGAAAAGGTTACAAAACCATCTCTTAAGCGTTTGGACTCCACAAATCCACAGTCAGACAGATTGTGTACAAATGGAGGAAATTCAAGACCACTGTTACCTTCCCGAGAAGTGGTCGACCAACAAAGATCACTCCAAAGCAGAACGTGTAATAGTCTGCAAGGTTGCAAATGTTCCCAGGGTAACTTCTAAGCAACTAAAGGCCTTTCTCACATTGGCTAATGTTAATGTGCATGAGCCCACCATCAGGAGAACACTGAGCAACCATGGTGTGCATGGCAGAGTTGCAAGAAGAAATCCACACTGTTCATGTGGACAAGCCAGAGGACTAAGGTTTAATGGATGGATGAAACCAAAACAGAACTTATTGGTTTAAATGAGAAGCTGTTATGTTCGGAGAAAAGAACACACTGCATTCCAACTTAAGAATCGTATCCCATCTGTGAAACATGGTGGTGGTAGTATCATGGATTGGGCCTGTTTTTCTGCATCTTGGCCAGTACAGCCTGCCATCATTGATGCAACAATGAATTCTGAATTATACCAGAAAATTTTAAAGGAAAACGTCAGGACATCTGTTTAAGAACAGAGTCTCAAGAGAACGTGGGTCATGCAGCAAGACAACAACCCCAAGCACACAAGTCATTCTACCAAAGAATGGTTAAAGAAGAACAAAGTTAATATTTTGGAGCGGCTGAGTCAAGTCCAGACCTTAATCCAATTAAAATGTTGTGGAAGGACTTAATCAAGCAGTTCATAGGAGGAAACCCCACCAACATCACAGAGTTTAAGTGGTTCTGCACTAAGGAATGGGCTAAAACTTCTACATGTTATTGTGCAGGACTGATCAGCATTTACAAGAAACTTTACCTTCAGTTACTGCAGCAAACGGGGGTCACACCAGATACTGAAAGCAAAGATTCACATACACACATATGTAACCCAGGATCATTTTTCTCAATAAATAAATGACAAAGAAAATATTTTTATCTCACTTGTTTGATTGGGTTCTCTATGTCTACTTTCAGGACTTATATGAAAATCTGATGATGTTTTGGGTCATATTTATGCAGAATAGATCATTCTAAAGGGTTTACAAACTTTCAAGCAGCACTGCATATATATGTATATATATAAATACTGTTATTTCTTAATAGAAGGTTGACACGTACATTCCTCCTAAAATATGTAATGAAATCAACTTATTGTAAACAGATTTAATAGAACAACAATGAAACATTCACAAAAAAAACAAAAAAACAAAAAAGCACTGCAGTCCACAAAGAAAATCACATCAATGTTAATCTTTTAAACCACAACTGTGCTTTTCTCATACACAGCCCAATCCCTGATGTCTCATCATGTGAATCCTCACAAATGAACAGCCTATCTAGCTATTCACCATACAGATCCACCAGGCTCTCCAGAACACCATTAGTGTCCTATAAGCATTAAAATCATTAGGATTATTTCCTGCTCAAGGGACATTAGAGTGTAATTGCTCTGGTCTGACTGATCTTGTTAGCTAAATAATATAAGCCTGACTTCCTCCTGGTGCTGTGGACAAAATATTTGAAGAGTAATTTTACGTTTAAACACATCGCTAGAAGTAGGTCCATTACATCATGCAACATGAGTCACTGAGACGCCACTGACCCAGAACTCCTAGACTGATGATCAAACCAGGGCTGGAAACTGGGTACAGATATCATTAATACACAGTTAAATACAAATACACAGTTAATCCATGGCCAGAGGTGTAGAATAAGCCGGAATGCCTTTGCATTGGCTACCAGTAAGTATCAGTATCAGAACCCAATGAAATGTTTTCATTGATTTTCTACTTCTTATTTGTTTTCAAAAGCTGCTGAACAGGCTGGCCAAATCCCTCAAGACCCACACAAGTTCTCTGGTAGTGGTATGTTATCAGTTTGTAAATGCAGGACAAAATAATATCATTTTGCAGCTTCCATAAAGTGCAATATCATATGAATTTGAATTTGAACACATCACAATTCTCAGTGAAACAAATCTTGCTTTTGCTATTATTTTGGGATTGCACTAATACTTCACATATAACTTATTGCATATTTCATGTCAAATATACAGTATATACACACACAGTACTCACAAAGACTTAGGGATAACTTTCGGGTGAAATTTCAGAATGCACCTAAAATGCACTATAACCTTTACAGGTGAACTTAATTTGACCTTCTCTACACTTTTGAATGCATGTGTCCAACTACTTATTGCATAACATGCTGTTCTCTAACGAGGTGATTAACCGCAAAAATCAGAAGTGTCTGATCTATGAATTGACCACCAAATGTTCTGGTTCAATGACAATTTGTATTTAAACAGTCTTCATCATGCTGTTAACATTTTGACATCATGAGACAAAGACGACACCTAACAATTTATCAACAGTACCTGGCAAGGCTTCAAATGGGATGTTCTCAGCGGGAAGTTGCCATTGAGCTTAAAGTGTCACAGAGTCGACTTGTGTACAGCATGAGACGTCATTTGACAAAGCGGTAATTGATGCTCAAGGACACATGACAAGTTATTGAGACACTGACTTTTTTGATGTTGTGGTATACCCACCACTGTTGATGGCTTTTGTTTCAATAAATAGTTTGAGATGAAGAAATTACGATTTCATGCTTCTAAATACCCTACTTTCATGATATAATATCACTGCAGCATGAACTTTTTACATTTTCCATAAATTTCACCCGAAAGTTGAATATCCCCAACTTTTTGTGAGTAGTGTATATATATATATGCAGAAAAAAATGCTTTTAAAAGCAAATCACAGTCTCCACAAAAATAATCAGCAGCACTAATTTTTCAACATTGATAATAATAAGAAATGTTTCTTGAGCACCAAATCAGAACATTATAATGCTTTCTAAAGGATCATGTGAAACTGAAGACTGGAGTAGTGACGGCTGAAAATGCATTGCCATCGTGGGAATAAATTCCAATTTTAAATGCATCCAAATAGAAAACACTTTTAAAATTGTAATATATTATTTCACAATATTATTGTTTACTGTATTTTGTAAATAAACAAATGCAGCCTTAGCAAGCATAAAACACTTCTTCATAAAACCCCCACGATACATAAGTTATTATGAACAAACATTATTTATATTCTTTTATTTTTTTATTTATAAAATAATAAAATAATAAATAAAAATGTTATACTATTTAACACTTTTTTTCATATAGAAAATTCATTTTACAAATTTTCCCAGTGGAACCCCCCCCCCCCCCCCCAAACAATACAAATGAGAAGAAAAAAAAGGGATTGCACCTATGATTACGAGCTAAAATGGCATTTTTCCTCGACATATAATTATAAATCTTTGGTTGTTTAAAATGACATGGCTGGCTGAGAAAGCCCTGATTCCTGATGCAATCACATGAAATCATTCTGAAGGCATTGCATGTGATCTTGATTCACAAAGGGGCATCCTCCACCCATGTGATGACAGATATTCTCATAGTTCTGTGACACTCCTCCACCAGCTCTTCCTCTAGAGCCTGAACGTTCCCTCTCATACACACCTTTGCTGACAAGCTCAAACTTGCATATGACATGATGCTAATGGTACTAAGAACTGTGTGGGCTTATGTGTGGGCAGCTTGCTTGTTGAGCAGATTGGCCTGTATGAAAATGATGTCCTTATCAGGGTGGAAGCATTCCCCAGAGAAACATGAGCTAGCCAAAACACAGACAAAGAAGGAAAGTTGAAGAGATTGGTCCATGTTTTACATATACACAATAGTTAATGTGATTTCAGTGCTTGGAGACACACAGACATGCACATGTTCTCTGCAATATGCAAAGATGGTCCAATTATCTGAGTTCTTTTGGCCTTCTGCAACATTTTCTTTCTTTTTTTCATCTAAAGTAATGGACTGGAAATCACAGAGCACTTTATTTGCACTCTGCTCTTACTTTTTAATTCACTAAGGACAGAATATTTTGCAACTCAGATCTCTAATTTCTGAACCAAGGGGTGTGAAAGCAAATTTCTGGGGAGGTGAAAATCACATTCATTCCTGAACAAGTGCGGTCGGTCACCTCTGTCCCACTTATGTCGTACAGCAGCCTTAATCCTCATAAAACAGAGTAAGCAAGACATAGCGTGATAAATCAGCTGTGGTGATCACCGGCGGAAATGAAGAGATGAGACATGGTGATTTAGTGGCATCGCTGTGATTTTTTTCTCCCTGGATGGCAGCCTGGACACACTTGTGTCAAAACGCATGTAAAGGTAGGATGGCACATCCCTAAATGGGTCATTGAACTGGGACAGTGTGGAATATTTACAGGGGTGAAAAAAAATATTGCATTCGAAATCAACCTAAAAGCAGATTCACATAAGTCAGCCTTATGCTTATGAACAAACTTAAAGAAATAGTTCACCCAAAAATGAAAATTTGCAGAAAGTTCCATCAGCCCCAGGCCATCCAAAATGTAGATGAGTTTTAGTATTATCAAAAAAGCGTGTTGAAGAAGTTTAGCATTGTCAATTGCTTACCAATGAATCCTCTATAGTGAATGGGTGCCTGAGAATCCAAACAGCTGATGAAAGTATCAAAATGATTTACATCATAACTCCATCTCCTCACTTAACAGTTTGTGAAGTGAAAAGCTGCATGCTTGTAAGAAACAAAACCAACATTAAGATGTTTTTAACTTCAAACCATTGCTTTAATCTAAAATACAAGTGCATCTCTCCAAGCAGGAAGTGTTATTATGTATTATGGGCTTGTATTTTAGCCAGAAGCAACGTTTAAAGTTAATATCTTAATCATGGATTTGTTTTGTTTCTTTAAAAAAAAATGCATCTTTTCACTTAACTTCAGTCATGCTGATTATTGTGATATTGTTATCAGCTGTTTGAACTCTCGTTCTGACAGCACCCATTCACAACAGAAGATCCACTAATGAGCAAGTGATGCTAAATTTCTCCAAATCTGTTCCAACGAAGAAATAAACTGAAAAACTAATTGTTTTTCAACTACGTCTTGTATGGCCTGAGGGTGAGTAAGCTTTCAGAAAATTTTCATTTTTCGAAGAACTGTTGCTTTAACTGTTTTGGGTGCAAACTGGGTTGTTGTGGGCCAAAATCAATGCTGAACTTTTATTGCTGATGCTATTGTAGAAATTGCATGAATCATCAAATTTTCACAGTCAACAAGGTTTACAGTTATTGCAATAGCATAAGAAAGGGGTAATGTACAGCAACAGTGTTGATTTTTGCTGAATAAACAGCAACAGGGTGATCAGGAAAAAAAAAATAACAATGCAAAGAATTTAGTAATATCAATCCTTAAAGGGATAGTTCACCCAAAATGAAAATTCATTAACCCTCTGACGCATGAATTATTAAATCACAAAGTAATCTTTTTTTTACATGTTTGTTTTTACTTTAAACAAGTGAAAAATCATGCCAATTTTTTTCAATATATTATATTTTGAGGGAGTTATGTCCACTGTAGTGGACACCATGCATCAAAAGTATAAAAAGTGAATCAATAGAACAGTATCAAAAGTATAAAAAGTGAATAGAAAAAAAAAACAACAACAAAAAAAAAAACGTTTTTAAAATATTTACTATGTGAAAATGGTTTGAATACACATAAGAAAATTCAGTAAGAACAAGCTACAGTATGTCACAACGGCACAGAAATGTGAAGTGTAACAAACAAAACGCAAGAGTGTGTGTCTATGGGACAGGGGTGTGGGGGGCTGTGTGGGGGGAGGGTAGGGATGCTGGGATATTCATGCACGTGTGAGCATAACTACAAACACACACACGCATACACACCCTCCCACCACGCACTCAAACACAATCATGCACATATATATCTGCAAATAAAACATATAAATAAGGCAGAACCAATAGGCTATATAGGCCCATAGGCAGAATTATACCCGTTGGTGCATGACGTCCACTGTAGGGGACCGGTATATTTTCTGTCACAGAAAAAAATGTACAAGAAAAATTGTGTTAAAATCTGGATGAATCTATTTCTGACATCCTATTTAAATGAAAAATATTTTTTGTACCTGTCTGGTTTTCGGAGAATAAAAGTAGGGCTATTTAACACTTCCCAAGGTAGCCTACATGGTGCATTCCCTTTTCTCGCCGCCATCTTGAATATATTATGCAATATCTCAAAACAAACAAATAGCTAAAAATACAATTAAATGGAATTGTAGACAACACTTTGGGGGTTTGCCAGCTGGTGGTTGGGACATGATGCTACATCTTAAATGGTTCAAAATGGCTTCCAAATAGCTGTCCACTGTAGTGACTATGCATCAGAGAATGAATTACTCGCCCTCAAGTCGTTCCAAACCTGTAAGACCTTCGTTCATCTTTGGAAGAGAAATTAAAATATTTCTGATAAAATCTGAGAGCATTCTGACCCTGCATAGGTAGCAATGCAACTGAAATATCAGCGAAGATGAACGAAGCCGAAGGTCTTACGGGTTTGGAACGATATGAGGGTAAGTATCCCTTTAAGTCCTCCAAACTCATTTCTCTCACAATCGATAACCGAGACGAATGCTGGCGCTAGTTGCATTAAGGTAAAGATGAGACTTCATTGTATAGAAGACTGTATTTGAAAAAATAAAAAAATAAAAAGAATTTGTCAACCATGCTTTCATATAGCAGCAATTAAAAATATAACTTCATCATAACTTTGCATATGTTGTTTATGCTCAAACAGCAACATTACATATTAACTAAAGTTAAAAAAGTGAAATCATAATCAATGACCCCGTTAACTACCCCTGAGATTTTAAAATAAATATTTTAATAGGTTAAGTATCACATTTGCATGTTCACGATTCTCTGACATTGGTTAATGGTTAGCCTATGGCGTGCAGGTAAATAAAAAATATTTCTTCTTTTTTAGTAAGTGAATTATTTTTATTGTTATTTTAAAATGATTTATTTAAATTTTACATTTTTATGATTCAATTACTTGTTAGCCTTTCATTAAACTCACAAATCCTCTGCAGTTCCTTTACGAACCCAAGTTTGGGAAACCTTGACAGAATATAATGCTTAATGCACTTCATGTTGTTAATTACAATGAAAGGAATATATTTTTCTCACTCTTTGTATTTTTACATCCTTATATCATTACAATCATTATGGTACAAGATTATCCTGTTTAAATCAATGTGATAAACGAGTTAGGTCAAAAGTAATCAAAAAATAATCTGATTATATTACCTAAAATGTGTAATGTAATGGATTGCGTTACTGACTACAATTTTTGTCATGTAATTTGGAATCAGTAACGGATTACAATTTGTAAGTAATCTACCCAGCTCTGCATATGAGATGTTGTTGCGAAGGGGAGTAGCCTAGTTGTTAAAGCTTTGATTAAAAATAAAAACAAAATAATGATGTGTATGGATAAGTTCTTTATATAAACTATGCTTTATTCCATAAAAAATAAGAACTGTCAATTTTGATGTCATGGTAGCCATTAAACTCCAATTGTGATTTTCCTTGAAAATGAATTGTCTTGTCCAACAGATGGCGCTAAAGTTAATTACATTAGTGTGCTGTGCAACGTCCAGCAAGCTTCATAAAAAAAGAAAACGTTAAGCACCACAGGTTTCCATCACCAGACTTTAATGTGGTGGTACAAATTGAAATATTGCACTAATTTATAAAACTGAAAATCTGAGCCTCAACCACGTTGGAGTGTAGCAAGCTATTGGCTGACAGTAAATGGGCTGAAAAAAAATATTTGAGGCCTGACTCACACTGTGTGTGAATAATCACCCACTGAGCACAGCAAAACATGGGAATGTTCATTTTAGCAGACAGTACTGTATGTGTTTCAGATTTCAACTACAAACCCGTTTAACCTGTAAATGAATGGTTAGAATTACCTTGCTCCATAACAATTTATTTGTAACCTTTGCATTGATCCCTTGCTTGACAAAAACTGACGTTTGGTCTATTTTAGCTTTTCATACACTTTTAAAATGAAAAAAGAGTGATGCTAAATTGCATTACAAAAAAAATGTAACCTACAAACTAGATATAAGATGAAGACAAAAATAAAATCTGACCATATACTTAATGTTATTTTACTTATAGAGTGACTGCTATGAGAGAAATCAGCAGGGAATTGTGAATTGGTAACGCATTACTGAATCACATTATAGAATCACCTTTATTAGATACAGACACAATTCTTCTATTAAACCAGTGAAACTTTGTTATTTTTTAATTTTCTTTAAAAATATAAAAAGTAGAGGCTCAGTGCCTGGGGAGATGGACAAAGCCTGAAAGAATTGTCCAAAGCCTGTTTGAAGCAATCGCACTTTAAAACCTTAAAGGTCTTCTTGCAGATTTTAATGAGAGCTTCAGTTTGTGAGGAGTGGGATGAAATCCCTGAATACATTTAGGACACTTATGCACCTCTCTGTCCATTTTTCTACCATTTTTTTTTATTTATTTTTTTGGTGGGGGAAGGGGTAATGCGCTCTTTCCTTTCTTCTTTAATGACATCTTTTACTTGATAATCCCTTGATGCAGAGGAGCTTTTGAAACCCAGTGGAGAAGAGGGTCATGGGGTGGTCCTTTACCATTAGCACAGAATTAATTAATTAACAATCTGAGGGGGAAAAAAACGGCTTGCTGTTCAGATCTTAGTGAGTGAAGCGAGATGAATATGATGAGGTCTGATTTCCATCAGCTCAGTTTCTTCTTCTTTTTTCCTTTTGTTAGAGACAGAGCACTCACTATTTGAGGCATCATCTCTGTTTAGTCAAGCAAAAGAGCATCAGATATGAAGGTTAGATATAAGTCAGGGCTATCCAGAGGGCAATAAAGTGGAGAAGTAGAAAAAGAGAGACAACAGTAAACACACAATGAATGTCTGATGGGACAAAACATAAACAATTCAGACCAATTAATGTATGGTAATGTCACATATAAGACTCATTTTAGAGCCAATAAGCTACTATTATATAATGAATTCATGTAGCCATAAGCGGTAATAAACAGGGCAATGCATGGCCTTCATTGTAGTAAAGCCAGACCAGACTTATGACTCCAGACAAAATTATTGGAAAGCTTTTGGACAGTAGAAAAACTGCCAAACCTATCAGGTATGTTTAGATCATAATGGTAATAATTCCTATCAAGCTGCATTTCAACTGGTCAAAAAGCACTGTCGAGACCACCTGACCACCAGTTTTAGGCAGAATTCTCATATTTGTTGGGTTGTAACTTGTTTGTGAAATAATAAAAAATTAATGCAATAACTTTTGTGATATTTGGTCTGAAATTCATATGAACAAAATTTGGTATAAAATGTAAGATTTGTAAGAGAAGTAGTTAAAAAATGTAGTTTAGGTCTGTTGTGGTTAACACAAGCTCAAGATATTTTCACATTTTATTCTATGACATAAAATGCATCATTAATAAAAATAATTTTTTCTTGTCTTGTAAATGACAGTTGCTAACAAGTGAATAAAATGGGTAACAGAGGCTGTTGGGGACTTTAAATGTCATCACACTGATCAGCAAAACTCATCTAGTCCACATTGTGTTTATAATCACACTCGTGCAAACTAACAAACCTCAAAGCTTCAGAGACAATGTTCTTTGAATTTAGGTTTCAAAATGTATAACAAGAAACCATGTAAGAATCATAAATATTTGTTGGTCAAAGAGCTTATTTTCTGCAGTCCAAACCCATTGGATAAAATCCTATTGGATTTTTGTCGAGGGGACCAGGATTATGCTAATTTCTATCACTGCAGTCCTCTGCAAAAGCCATTTCTGTGTGTAGCTTTTCTTTAAATAAAGTGATGTATATACTGTACACAGAGAATTTATATAAACTGTAAAGTCTCCACAGAGACCTAGACAAAATACCTAGTGTTAGTGTCTGAGCAAAATCCCATTTCTTATCAGGCTATTTCACTATACTTTCAGCATAATCTGATAACGGACAGAAGCTATACTTCAACAATACTTGTGTGAATCTGTAAGATTATTTAAAAGACATTCAGAGGACTAACATTTAGTTATTCTCCAAAACACCTGTTTTTTTTTCTTTCTTTTTTTGTTTTTCTTTCATTAAAGTTTATCAAATTAGGCCTTACTTGAATTAGAGGTGCGGTGTCTGTATCAGATAATATGGCTGTCTGAATGAAGCTTTCCAGTTCAGTAAAAGCATGATAGCAGGTCTAGATGCAATACCTTTGTCTGTCTCAGAAATACCTTTTTTTTTAGTATTTTTGCCCATGACCGAGACAAAATTACAAATAATGACCAAATATCCTCTCACAGACACTGAACTACTAAAATGGATGCATTTTCTAATACATGCATGAAGTTCTCACATCTTTTTCACTGCGATTATTAAGGATACCCTTGCTAATGGACAGGCACTTTACTTTACCCCAGTATCCTCATATGCAGTGATTTCAAAGGTGATTGACTAAAATTGGATGTAATAATGATGATTCCACCAAGTTCTCAATGCATTAGGCAGGAATCAACAGTCAATGGTACAGCAATTTTGGTCCCCAAAATTCTATGAATATATCCATACACAAAAAGCGAATGAATGTTTTCTACACTAGTTTATTCCAATGCTGTTTCTATTCTGGGAGCAGGTTCATTTTAAGTTTATCTCTAAAAATAACGAACATCTCATGCAGCTCTCTGTATTTATGAATTCTTGGATAACTTTGAAACATGTCAAGTAGCAACAGAGGCGGCATTAAGTTCAAAGATTTAATCTATAACCTAGAGACGCAGAGTGACAATGTGAGCTCCCTGCCCTAGTAATGGGTTTCCCTTTGAGCCTATGTACTGCAAAATTCAGGAACAGAGAAAATTGAAAATAAAGTCTATTCGCATGAGCGCAAAAAGAAGACGTGAGTGTAGGCTATCCTGAAGCACTGGCAAGTCTGTTCTCATTTAATTGGATATGAATTGTTAATATCATTTTGGTGAAGGTGAGCTTGGGAGCAAAATGGTGAAAGGATTTCGTCAATATTGCATGGCAGGTCTCAAGAGGTTAAAGGAAAGGAAAGAAACACCAATGAATTGGGGAAGAAGTGATGGAGCCCTTCACAACCTCTATATAAATGGGAGGACACAGAACATAAAGAGAGACAATACACTTCAATATTTTTATCAATCAACACAAAGAAAATTGTATCCCACTTTTTAACTGGTGAATGCTACTATTAAACAAGTGTGTACAAGGCACAATGAAGCATACTTTCTAGCGTTTATGTGCTAGATATACTTATTATTAAAATAATAAGTCCACAGGTGAATATGATAAAACAAGAGTTTTGCTCTAGGCAGAGTTACAGTGCATGTAATCCACTAATTAGTACAGTGCTTACAAGACTGAGCTGAATTATTTCATGATAACTAAGACAACAACGATGCCTTAACATCTATAATTCAAAACTAGAACATTAAAAGTCTTTATTTTAATATCTTGACTGACAAAATACAAATTAGCCTAAGACTGTTGCCAAAAGCTTAATTATGCATGTAATTATCGGCATCTTACACGACTGGAAAACTTAATTCTGATTGGTCAATCGCTCATCTGCAGACTAGCGCTCTCTCGCTTTATATAAACTCTGGTGTCATTGATTGTAGTGAAAATGACCTCAGGCGACTACAGATGTTAATCTTACTTTAATATTCTTGCAGTGTTCATCTTGCTGCTACATAGATTGTTTTGTACTTCAACTAGATGTAAAACAATATACACATTAAATTATAAAATAATTCTAACTCAATTTAACATTTCATGTCCATGCATTTATTTATTTGACAAGTAAATATGTAATAAGCTAGATAATGTACAGCTAGTCAGTCCACATCAAGTTGAGTGACCTTTATTTCTATAAAATCAGTAATAATCAGGAAAATAACAGTATCAATGCAAACTTCTTCAAATATGAGAGAAATTCAAATTCTGCTGTAAAGCCATTCTAAATAACGCAAAAGTGTGTCAATATTTAGCTCAAATCAGTTTAGCATTGATTCAGTACAGTTTAATAACTGAAAAGTTCACCAATTATGAAACAAGTTCAATTCGGCTCTAAGCAGCTCAACTGAGGACAGTAGTGTCAATATTCAGCTAGAGTCAGTAGAATGTTAATTCAGTTCAGTTCAATAATAATGTTGAGATTTCAAAATTCAGCTATAAATCAAATAGATTAAATAGATTCAAGTCGGTGGATATGAACTTGAACAATTGTGTATACTGACATCTTTCCACGGTTGAACCAAGATACCTTCTGATGTTCATTCATGTTTATTTTGTGCTATAACTAGTAAAGAGGAAGGGATGATCAGTTCGTATGCTTGAACTGAGGCACTACAGTGATCTGTCATGACACATTAAATAGCCACAAAACAATATTGTTTGAATTTATTAAAAAATAACAACATTGAATTCATACCAAAAATAACCTGTACTTTCTTGTCTGTTGGCACGTTAGCGTCAGCGCTGTCAAATCAATAATATTACAGAATATTAAAGGGTTAATCCACCCCAAAATGAAAATTTTGTCATTAATCACTTACCCCCATGTCGTTCCAAACCCGTAAAAGCTTCGTTAGAATGTTGAGCTGTTAGAATGCAACAAAATATCTTAATTTGTGTTCCGAAGACGAATGAAGCTTTTACGGGTTTGGAGCAACATGGGGGTAAGTGATTAATGACAAAATTTTCATTTTGGAGTGGAGTAACTCTTTAATTGTCTTTTTGATCCCAACTAAGCAAGTCAAGGGTAACAATAGCAAGGAAGCCAAACTCCATCAGGTGACAGAACTGGTAAAAAAAACCTTGGAGGAACCAGGCTCAGTCAGGGAGCCAGTTTTTCTTTGATCTAATGAACAAACACACTGCGTTATACACTGGATCACATTCACATCAGATTTGTGGATTAACATTATTTAAAAAATTTGCATCCAGCACAAAATAAACCTCCATGTAATATTTTAATCAATGTTGTTTTGGCTGTAAGCTAACTAAATATATTGAAATATTCTTTATAGGAATGAATGAGCTCCGATATATTTTCAGACTTTCACACTCAGGTGTTTAATGGCATTGTTCACAGTTAACAATAAAACTGATTTAACAGAAACACTAATTAATTTCAACCTGAGGGGCATGATCATTATTTTTATATGAATTCACAAAGTAAGACAAAGTGGTTGTTTGTGAAGGGTCCCCTGAAGGGAATTATTAACTGTTCTGATCTGTTGCAGCATATAGCACTGCTTGAGACTGCGGGTAAGAGCAGCCTATGAAAACCCTCCATCCTCAGATTTCTGCACCTAATGAAGAATTCATGAATGTACCCAATGGAGCCGGACAGAAGTCAAGTGTAAGAACACACAATACTCCTGCCATCTGAGGCTGAGCACTTAATATTCTCAGTCTATTATCACACATGGGGTCTGATCTACTTTCTATCGAGCTCAAGTTCCCTATCTCTTATGGTGTTGACCTCACTGAATAATGTAGGTGGTTCTTCTTGTTATAAAGCAGAGGTTGACCCAGGCTGATATTTTGACCCAGACACTGTTATATTATCTTAACATCTTCAGACCCAGTGGTGTTTGTTTGCTCATGTGTATTTGTAATATCCCTGTTCTCTTTTTGATCTCTCCCCCATTCTCACTTTATCCCTTGGATAAAGACTGACAGAAATACTCTCAAACCATCTCCATAATTCCTCCATTTGTGGGAGAACTACAGCTATTTGGTAGAAAATTGCTTTTAAAGGTGTCAGTACTCAGAGGGCAGCTCACAATTTTACTGGGATTCTGTAATGGCCCCTGCCACACACACTATGATGTAGACACATCCACAAAGGTTTTCACAGTTTCATGTTCACTTACCCCTCTGTCTTCAAAATCAATACCTTGCCATACTCCAACGACGAGACCTTGATATTCTGCTGTTATTTTAGGTTTAGTCCACAACTAAAATAACAGTTTTCAGTTCTTACAGTCTGTTGGAGTCTGATATTGGTTATTATTTCAGTGCTGAGAAAAATGCTGCTAATCTATACAACGTTTCAGACTACGAGAAAAAAACAACAACATATGGGTCAGTGACATATAAGAGTGTCCAATGTTGGAGAAGAGGAATTAAAAAAAAAAAAATCTAGTTTAAAAATACGTTCAAAGTTCTTAGAAATGTAATCATTGTTTTCAGGCTGATTTCATAAGGATTTGATATGACTTTGATACCATTTTATAAAAAAAAAAAAAAAATTAATTTAATGACTTTATATATATATACCATGTTATATACATACATGACCATTCAAAAGTTTGAGGTCAGTAAGACATTTTTCTCTTTTTTATTTTTGAAAGAAATTACCTTGTAAGACAGTAAAGACATGTATATTGTTCTGTTGTACTAAAGATATCCATTTCAAATATCTATTAAAAATATGTTAAAACGCAAAATATTTCTATCTAAATATGGATAAAAGAATTTTGAAATATCACAGTTTCCACAAAAAGAACTGTTTTCAACATTAATAATGAAATGTTTCTTGAGCAATAAATCAGTATATTCAAATGATTTCTAAAGGATCATGTGACACTGAAGACTGGAGTTACGGCTGCTAAAAATTCAGTTTGGCCATCGCAGGGAAATATTACATTTTGAAATATATTAACATAGAAAACAGTTTACAAATATCAACAATTATTAATTCATAAACGTCATAAATTACAAATCCCACATGGCATTTAGAACCTGAGCTTACTTACAATAATACATTTAACAGACGAACAGATGTATTCAACTTATTGTATTTAACTTATTATATTTATGCATTTTCAGTATGCATTTTTAATAGATTGAGTCTAAAAAATATCATGTCATTGACCCATATACTTCTTGAACATATATTGGAATTTAATGCAATAAAATGCACACACACTGCTTGCTTCAACCATTTTAACCACTCAGTAGTGATCAGAGATCTGACACTGATGCTTGTAATGGGTTACATGGTTCGTGTCCACATTAACCCAGTGCTGACCCTGGCCTTTGCCTGTGATTAAGTTAATACACTCAGAAAATCATCCATCCTCGTTTAATTAGTGAGACGATATTGCTAAATATGTGGGTTACTGTACATTCATAACAAACCTATTAATATTTGCATGTCACAAAGAGCGCTGACAAAACAATCAATAGAAGATGCATCTGCACACCCACTGGCTGTCAAATATTGGCTTGTAAATTATAGCAAGAGAGACAGAGTGCAAGGCACAAAGGAATAAACCAGACATGATCAGGTCGACAAAGGTTGTTTGAATGATCTATCTCCTCACACTCATGCAGTAACATGTATTTTCTGCAAATATCCAATTGTCATTACTGAAAAGCTCATTCACACTGGTCAATGGACATATCAGGTTCATAAAGCGTGCCTTTTTCATTTATTTCCATCTTTCTTGGATTCAGCTCATTTCACTGGGTATTTCAAAGCATGTGCAATATAAAAAAAGGACAATCAATGTTCCTATGAAATCATGTGCTGGACATGGCATAGTGCACATCAATAGCTGTATGTAATAATGTACTGCACTTCGATTAAGTAAAACAACATGGATGTAAGAAAGAAAATTCTGTGCATGGACAGTTCCAGCAAGGCATTTTACAATCCTCGCCTTCTTTCTGGAAAATGAAGCAAACTACACAAATTCAAGTCGTTTTCCATTTCAGCCTGAAAATGCAGTGTTCGTCTAATTGTTGTCTGACTAACAGGCAGAAAATTTCTCCTGAATGTGAAAGTCTCACCGCCTCAGGCAGCTTCACACAGCTCGCATAGCACGCAAGTTATTTAGCCTCTATCTCTCTGTTACTCTGTCAAGTCTGATAAACATTGAAAAATGAGGCAAGGTTGGCACTTTTATGCCCATCCTCACTTTCGTGAGAAGTGTGTGTGGTCTCTGATGACTGCAGGTACTTATGTCAGCTATATTTAGAGCTGCATATATATAGACCGCAGACATCCAGAGGAGTCGATCTAAAGACAGATGTGAGAAAAAATCCCATCAAGCATGTGCGTTTTGATGAGAGCTGACTGTTGTTGTGTTATGGTGGTGCTGTACAGGCATTCGGTTGGCTTATTGTTCTGTAGAGTCAAGTTGGTCACAATACTCTTGGACTAACAGAGTCTATCCAGGCAAACATAGAGTATTTTGTCCACAAACCCCCCCCCCCAAAAAACAAAACAAAACATGCATCTAAGATACAGACAAATTGGTTCATAAAGCATAATTCTTTTTTATTTAATTTTTTTATTAAATACAAACAATGCAATTTTAAAAAGTTTTAATGAAAACATTATTATAGAATTCTAACAAACTATTTTTAGATTAAAAAAAATGCAAAAATGTTTAAGGAACTTAAAAAATATATAAGAATATTTGTGTTATGAATTACACTTTAGATTAAATACATAGGCTTAGTAAAATAAATACAAATGTATTACTAATTATTATTAATAATAAAACTAAGACAAAGCTATTTTTATTACAGGTGATGTATAGCCTACGTTTAATTTAAACGTAAAATTACACACAAATAATTTCCAATAAAAACTTACAATAATGTTCTTTTATACTAATTTCAATTATTAATAAAAAAAATATTCTGAATAATAAACCAAATATATTTTATTTTTTATTGATTATAATAATAATTACCATTGTGTAATTAATAAACTTAAAACTAAAATATATTAAAGCTAAAGTAGACTTAGGAAGGGTTTACCCAGCCAGGACACTTTGATCATTTCTTCCTTCTTCTTCTTTTTTAACTTTTTAATTTATTTATTGATTTTTTTTTTTTTTTTAGCAGAGAAGACTTGAGATGTAAGAGGTTTGCATCCTGGCCTGTGTGTGTCCTATTCATACACTGACATCAAATTTGTGCTAAATACACCCTTTATTCATCCATGCATACTCTCACATGTGAGACCAAATGCACATTTTCTCCATCATATGATGCTAATGTCTCTCAGTGAGTGTTCTGTCAGTGATTTAGAGAAGCCGTTTGACACGTCTGAATATCCCAAACCAGTCATGACTAATGAGCTCATGTGATGAGCACAATTACCAGTGTCAGAGCTCAGAAGCATACTGAACTGACTGACACAACAGGCTTTAAGCCCATACTGAGATGAGCCCTGCCCTTTGGGGATGGGTCATTATAATACAGGCGGGACATGAAAAGTAAGGTGGAGGGGGGTCACCCCGTATATAGCAGCTGAGGGAATAGCTGAACCTCTGAACCTATGATTAATTTTAATGAGGATATTAGCAAGTAGGTAGCATCTCCTCCCAAAAACCTGCCATGCCTGCTGGAAAACTCACCTTAAGCTGGTAGCTGTGTTTTAGAACATGATAGCTGGTCATCATAATAGCTGGTCTGGTTATTAGCTGGTCCAAGCCGGTTATTATTTGGTATAACATGTTAGACAAGAAATAAACCAACTACTAGCTGATGATAATTCCAATTTAAGGTGGTTAAGCTGTTTTTTTAGAACATTGTGCCTAGGTTACCAGTCTAAATCGGTCATTGGCTGGTTACCCAGTAGCTAGATTGTTGCTAGTCCAAGATGGTCTACCATTTAATAATCAGCTTGACCATAGACCATCTAAAGACCTCTTAAGGCCAGCTACAAATGCCATTCCAAAACACAGTAACAAATGACCATTTTTGCCTAGATTTTCCAGCAGGATTTTCATTTTCAAGATGATGGGCAATTCTATATTTCAAGAAGAGGTCGACCAATTATCATAATTTTGACCCATACAATGTATTTCTGGCTATTGCTACAAATATACCCCAGCGACCTAAGCATTTAAAGAACGTTTTTGCCAGAGCCCTTGTTTTTCTAAATTTATTTTCATTTTTACACCAGTCATACAGTATATATATCGGTTATCAGTCTACTTGATCTTTATTAATCGGTATCGGCCCTGAGAAAACATATCTGTTGACCCCTAATTTCAAGATATGAACTAAGGCTTTGAAATGAAAATTATAATATATGATTAGTTACTACTCGTGCTGTTGAAAAAAAAAATCAGCTATTTAGATCAATTATTTAATAGTTTTCTTTCACTTTTTAATCCAATTAATCCAAATCATTTTGCAAAAAACACCCAAATACTGCCTGCTCAATACTTCTTTTTCCTTATTAATATAATTCCTAGGTAGCAATGAACCGTTTCATTTTTAAGACCTATAACTAAAGAAGATTGATTTTCACAGAAACACTGATTGACACACACAATTCACTTGCTTCAATCACAAGTAATGAACCTCTCTGCCTCTCTGACCTTCTTCTTCATCACCATTTCATTCTATCCATGGGGTGGTTGCACTCGGTAATTAAAGAAAATGGGGCTATTATTATCGTTACACCTTGATGAGTAAAGGACGAAGCATATGTATTCCCCCGCACTCTTTCTATCACTCCCGCTCTCATCTCAGAGCTGCAGGGATTAATGCCATGCTGTCGGTTGGTATTTGGACTGCAGCGGCGTTTACCTGACTAGCATGATGATGCATCTGCTTGCTAACATGGGATTTAGGAAGAGTTTAAGAGGCCAAGCCCAAAACAACAGCTTTTCAATATAGCAGATTCTCATAACATGGCTCACGTTAACACACTTCAGTGACAAAACAATCATATTTTTAAGTGCTTACAGCACTGATGCTCATGAATGTCTGCATGCTCAGTCTAAGAAACCCCAGGAGAGCTGCTTATTCCCTTCTATTCAATTCAATGTCAGCTTTCATCATGTGTTCACTTGTAGGCTGGTATAGCAAAAAATCCGGTTTTCATTATTCATTCCCTTAAAGCGAATGCACCACCATCCTGACAATCAAGACGCCCATAAACAGCTGCCCATGCATATATACATGCACAACTGTAGGATAGGTAGAACTAGGACTGGTTCCCCAGTTGCACTGAAGCCAAAGATTTGTTATTATACCCCTGGGCAATCAGCATTGCAAATGGTTGGGAGAGTGTCAACAATGGATAAAGGCCAATACGCTGGCAGGGCCGACAGATCAATATCTCTGCCATTGATTCACGTGTTTGAGAATGCAAAACAGGTGGTAATCATGGGCACCACCTATAAAGCTTGGTGAAAAGCATAATTAAAGGCAGTGGAACTGTTTGACAAGGGGGTGGGGTAATTCAGATTTACTGAGGCTTTGTTCTGACAGTGTTACTAACGTGAAAAGCTATCACTGGTATCTCTTTTGACCTGTAAAAGAGAAAGATACAGAGGCGCTCATTACTGACAGAGCTTCAGGGGGATGTGACTTTATCAATACATCCTGGTTCATTTTTGTGGCTTTGTCATATTTGTTTGAGACTAATTTTTAACGGATACAGAGAGGGAAAGGCTATTGTAGTCACATGATTGAAGGCTGATTGTAATCCATGGTTGCTCTGACTTGATTTGAATCAGAACGGTTACATTTTATGAAGGCTGAAAAGCTCCACAAGAGTTTACAAAGAAATGGCAAGTGAAAAAAACAAAACAAAAAACAATTAAATGCAAAACCTGCAATATTTTCAGATAAAAAAGAATGAATGAATTATTATTTTAATTATTATTTAATAAATGAATTATTAAACTAGTAAATGAAAGATCATTATATTTAACAATACATTACCATTTATTAGCTTTTTACGTTAATAATACACTACTATAAAATGATCGAATTAGGTATCATATCTGTTTTGCAATAAAAATAAGGTTTTAAAAATATTAAATTATTATTAATCATTAATAATAATAATAATAATAATAATAATAATAATTATTATTATTATTATTATTAATAAATTGTTATTGCTATTATTATTATTATTATTATTATTACTACTATTGTTAATAATAATAAAAGTATAATTATTAAAGCTTAAGTATCTTGAAAACCAAAAAGTTGTAGGCTTATTATTTTAGAAAATAAACAATTATTTTACACTTTTGTAATTGTGATAATAATAATAATAATAATAATTATTATTATAATAAAAGTCAGGAATATTTACTAAAGCTAATGTATACTGAATAACATAAATATGAAAATTATATGGATCATATTTATAGAATAAGCAAACAAACAAAAACAAAACAAAAAAAACAAGGTAAACCGGCCCTAAGAAAGATGAAGCATGGATACACATTATGTACTTGCACTTTGATGCTCACACACACACACACGCACACACGCACACACAAATAAAGTAAATAAATAAATAAATAAACCAGCGGTAAAGTCTTGATTTATTCCCCAGCCCGAGATTGAAGGTGATTCAGGACACACACTGATTGTGTTTTCCTCCGTTCAGCCTGCAAATGTTCAGTCTCTCTGTCTCAAATCTAATAGAGTGAGCTCCACTAATAGTGTGGATTGATGTGTGACCTGATTTCGCTAAACTGAGGTCATACATGCTGACTCAGCTGTACTTTGGTCTCACGAATTAGAAATATAAAGACGTGAAAATTACCCGTAAGTGACCTGTACAGTAATGAGGAAGAATTCTACACAGCCAAAGGTCTTTTAGATATCCTGAAGCCATGAGCAATTGCAATGTTTTAAAGCAGGCTTCTGTGGAGAGATCTGTTATAATGAGATCTCAGATCATAAGCATTGGCTTTCTTCACAAAAGCATGAGATGCTCTTCTTCCTGCTTACACTCACTCACAATAATAATGACTGGAGTCAAGGCCTTGTAGCTTGTATAAAACACAATGAATAGCGAATTCAGTTATCCAGTATGTTTGATTTTTGCATATTCATAATTCATTTTGTTTTATATACAACTACATCAACAAATAATAAGCCTAGTTTCTGTAATTCCATAACACTTACTTTCTATTCGCATAACTCAGATGATTCATTGAAATCACCCAAGGCCAGTCACTTCACATTTGCTGGTGCTATTCGTCAATGATTGGGAGAAGGGAAGCGATTAGTGAGATTAATCATCCATATGGTGTTTCATACTATGTTGAGCCGACATTCTGTTTACCGTTCCCCATTGATCAGCTACAATGCAGAGCACGAGTCCTATGACAGCCTGCAAGTGTGTGTTCATGAAAAGAAAGCCAGTAGCACATAGATGAGAAATCGGGCTTATGAAGGATTTTCAGGGGCAGATGGAAAGTTAAGTTCTTTACACAAAAAATGACTCACAGTCTGTGACTCTGTTTGCTCTCAATTATTTTCCCCCCGATGCCAAGTATGTATAATTTTCCAAAAAATACAAACAAAAAACAGTGCAATAAATCGTTAACTAAAACTTGAAATGAAAACTTAAACCAAATGGAAATTAGAAATTACTAACTGGAAATAAAAACTAAAATTAAAACTGAAATGAAAATGAATTAAACCTTGATAGTAGTAGTAAAATAATAAAAACAGAAAAAAACGAACAGTGACAAAAAGTGGCAAAAGCAATAAAAGCAAAATTAAATAAAAGCAAAAAATAAAATGTAAAATATTAATAGAAACTATAATAGTATATACATAATATTGAAATAAAGTTCCTTGTGAACAACATTTAGATCATGAACAACCAAGCAGTGAAATACAAAAGTTGGAAATATTGTCTTTCACACCAGCAAAAGATAATTTTTTTTTTTTTTTTTAATAATTACATAAGTTCAAGTGGAAGTGCATAATTTCTAGTGTCATCAAATGCAATAACAAAATAATCATTTTAAAGCAGGTAAACACTATACAGTTTCAGTAGGGAATGATAATTCACTAAAATAAAAATACATAATAAATGCCAATACAAAAATACATATGTGACCCTGGACCACAAAACCAGTCTTAAATCGCTGGGGTATATTTGTAGAAATAGCCAAAAATACATTGTATGGGTCAAAATTATTCATTTTTATTTTATGCCAAAAATCATTAGGATATTAAGTAAAGATCATGTTCCATGAAGATATTTTGTACATTTCTTACCGTAAATTTATCAAAACTTCATTTTTGATTAGTAATATGCATTGCTAAGAACTTCATTTGGACAATTTTAAAGGCGATTTTCTCAATATTTTGATTTTTTTTTGCACCCTCAGATTCCAGATATTCAAATAGTTGTATCTCGGCCAAATATTATCAGATCCTAACAAACCATACATCAATGCAAAGCTTATTTATCCAGCTTTCAGATGATGTATACATCTCAATTTTGAAAAATTTACACTTAAGACTGGTTTTGTGGTCCAGGGTCACATATCCTAACAAAGATTCAGCTTTTTATCACTAATAAAATACAAAATAATAGTGGATACATTTGGCTCTCAAATGAGTATTTCAGAGATTTCATGTCGTTTTTACTATATTTGGCTCTAATTGTACTTTGTTCAAGACGGTGTAAAATCTTGATTGGTATAACTGCATAAAAATAATAATAATTACGGGCTGTCATTAATCTCCGGTTTTTGGGCACACATTGGTTTCTGCGGGACACAACAAAGGGGAAGCAGTAATTGGCAATGAAACTGTTGAGATAGTGGCAAACAGCCTTGCGTTCTGTTTCTCTGGCTTTGTATGATGTGTGATTAAATCCCTCTTCTCACTCACTCTCACACACACTTATACACATGGCCCCGTTCCATAGCAACACAAAATTGAATTAGATCTCCTGGACCCAATCTGAAAATGATTAAAGCTATCTCTGGAAGGCCGGAAATAACGTTTTATTCAAACGCACCTGGCACAAGCGCATAATATCTCTCTTGAATCACAGAGTGAAGAACTAACATTTCCTCCCTCACAGGTTTTCAGTGTTTATGCTTTGTTTTAACCTATTACAGGTCAGTTTATTGTTTACAGTCTTTTCGTGATTTTTTTGATGTTCTCAGAATAGATGTTTATATGACTTCAGGGGCTATCATTAGTGAAAGTGATGATAATTTTTTTTCCCATGTTTCCATGTGTCAGTCAATGTGAAATACAGGGCTCTCTGCAATTCTTTACTCTGATTATTCACAATCTTGAGATGTCCAATTTTATATGAATATTACATCAATATTTATTGTACACCATTTTATGATAATGACTAGCTGACCAAATAAACAAAAACAAGTACATGAAATAATTTAATAATCTTACCTGTATATTATATTAAAGCGTCCACTAAAAAAAAATTCCATTAAAATGTACACAATAAACATCCAAGCAAACAAAGAAAGAAATTCAAATATGCAGGCATTTAGAAGCTTTGAAGGATATGATACAAAATACTCCATCCTTATAGTCATGAAAAAATATACATTGAAAACTGCAGAAATGAAGAATGCTTCTTACTCACAGTGCACCTCTAGAGCCTAATTTAGCAGTGATATCAGCTTTGAGGAAATACCCAATGTGACCATACACAAATATCAGGCAAAAAAAGCAGAAACTACCAGACTCAATTATCTTTTGAAGCGATACAGCCACTTCAGGGACTCCAGCCTAGTGTTTGAGCCTCTTAGCAAACTGTCTGTATCAATATAACGCCCCTGTTTGTTTCCACTACAGTCTTCCATGAATAAAAATCACAGATTTTCATGGACTTCATGCATAATCTTTCATTGGTACTTTTCCCCTCTTTGAATAACTGAAGCTATGTATGTCCCCTTCTTGTAGTGCTTCTCTTTTCAAGCCTCCCTCATGTTTTAAATTGTATGCAGGAGCGAGACAGCGCCTCTCATCCTAGTGTGCATCTCATCCCAGAAGGGCATCAGGCATCCATATCATTACTCCATGTACGAGACCACTTTTACATTGTACATTCTCACAATGACTCTCTGGTGTATAAACTGCAGAAGGATGTAAATCAAGGGTAAAAAGTGTATCTGATTCTTGTCCTCAATGACATTGCTAAAGTGTGAAAGGTTTTCCGAGGCAGTGGCTATACATTTACAAGGTCACCCAGGGTGCGAGCATGCATAGACACGGTACAATACAGCAATTTTCTATCTTCATAGTTTCACTTCCTCCATTTCCTTCACTCTCAGTTCAAATGAGCACATCCTCTATTAGATACCTTCTCTTTCTCTACTTTTCTCTGTGTGGTGACCAGTGGTCGTGCTGTATTAATAGTGTCTGACATGGCTTCAGCCTCTTACCCACAATGCTCTATTTCTGTCACAATTGCTGCTTTCATGCATAACAGGATTCACTCTAACCGATGTACTCTAAGCTCAGTCTTCTATCAAGCCGCTGTATCTTCCATACACACAATAAACAACCAAAGAAAAAAAAGAGTCATTCTGACTGCTGTGGCCACACATAATATAAAAAATAAAAAGCGCTGATGACATTAGTGGTAATTTGCTCTTGAAATGGATATTTGCTGCATTAACAGCCTAAATCTCTTCTTGTATTACTGATAGCATTTTAATTAGTTGCTATGTTTCAACTCGTTAAGCTCTGAAGATCAATGCTGACTCCTGTTTTGGATCATTTAAGGCTGCATTGTGCTATCAGTGGTGCAGATCAATGGTGCTGTGTTTGTTTTACATCCTTTGTTTTGATTTAACTTGGATTTTTATGCAATCTGTCTGTAATACAACGTAATATTTTTAAGCACATGCAATTTGTCTGTGTATTAAACAACAGCATATTTGTTTCTGTAATTCATAGTCTATTTTTAAAATTAAATAAACACATGGATAATACATATTCACTACTCTTAAAGTGACAGTGTAGACTTATATTGTTGCAAAAAAAAATTCTATTTCAGATGAATGCTTTCTAATCATCAAATAACCATGAAAATATGGTTTCCGCAAAATATTAAGCAGCATAAACATCTAAATTGTGATAATAAGACACTTGAATATTTTAATGTTAAACTACTGCACTAACTGAGCCAGTGCTGTTTTAACAAACACACATCTTAGAAAAGAAAATCATAGTTCATGCCACATGCCAAATGAATCCATTACCAACTTGTTCAGACATCTATAATGTGATGTAATGATGAAGCTGATGCCGCAGATAATCCTAGAGTAATCTGGTTGATATTGATTTAGCAAGCGCTTGATAAAAACACAATCAAGTGGGCGGCAGAGTGTGTTCTGCTTGGACAGCTGTGATAGATGTGTTTCTACCCTAATGACAGATCCCCAGCAGAAACATTAGGCTGATACCTTTTCATAATTTTAATGCATTAATATTATTGATGTCAGTTGGTCTCTCATAGCATGTTTTCTGATAAGCTGTAGATCAGGGATGTCACTCACTCTGTTGATTTAACTGTAATGGATTACGGAAATTTTAAGGTGGGTTTTAAAATCATGTCATGAATGCAACAATTATAAACACTGGGCATAGACTTGACTTACTAAATATAAACTAAATATGTTAATAATATTTAACAGTACAGCACCAGGAGCATTTGATTTATGAAAAGTCAACTCCATATCTGTTCTCTCAAAATTGCTTATATAACCTGTAAAGATATAAGTGCTGAGCAATTTTCAGTGAGAAAATGATAAGAGAAACCTCTTCTGTGAGGGCCAGATAGAAATTATCTGCACTGGATTATCTGCACTGGAAACAGATATTAAGAAGGTTATGGATGAAAAGCCTGTTCTGGTGAAGGATATTAAATATTTAGTGTTCTGAGACTGGAAAACCAAAACTACTCTGGAAAACAAAATGTAGTTAATTGTTATACAGAATGCTTCATCGTGGGTCTGAATTAATGGTTCTGAGTAAATTAAAAATAATATAAATTAGTATGTGCATGTGTTTGTATGTGTGCTTGAGCATAAGCGTAAACACCGTATGGTGTAATTTTGCCGGACTATTCTCTTATGTCTATGGTTACATGTGGAAATAGGCCCCCTGGTTCCCACTGAGGCAGGTGAGTAATGTTTTAACATCGGCAACGGACCAATCAACTTTATTGCAGTTGTAAGGTGCTTTGCATTTGTGGGCACTTACAGCTTGCAACATGAATAATGCAAACTGGTTATCATTTTAGTAAAACGTTGTGTGGGAGCACTTCAGATGATTCACGTACTAAGAGAATGTGCAGTCATAGCACAAGATCTGACTGCTTGATGAATACTTGAGAAATTAAAAAGAAAAGGGACTGCAATTATATTTTAGGCTGTAACCTAATCTTTAACTTTAACACAAAATAAAGATGCATTCTAATGCAGATGCTTTAAGTGTTGCATTTGTGTATAGTAATTAATGCAACCAAGACTCGAATGTTGGCAGGATAGAGTCCTTCACAAAGTATATTAGTAACTGTTGGTGCTCCGCTTTGATATGTGTATCACTATGTAAAATACAACTATATCTTAAAGTCTGTTTACTAATCCAAGGCAATAGACAGCAACGATGACTTTTACAGAAGTATCATTTTCTGCTCTGAGATTTTAAAAAAATCCTCATTAAAGCATTCTAAGCCATGAATCAAACCAAGCAGCTCTAAAAATCACACACAAGATTACAACAAACTCTGAACATTGCATCTGAAAGCCCATAAGCACTGCAAATGGCATAGTCGGATAAAATAAAGTGGTACAATATAAAACTACTGATGTATAGACACAAAAATAAAAAAAAAACAAAAAAAAAAACTTTACAGTACTATTGCATTGTTTCACCTTAAAAACATGTTTTTGTGCTGAAAATGCAAGGTATGAATACTAGACTGGCATGTAATGTCACATCGCTCAGAAGAATATGAGAACCTAAAAGAGTAAGAAAAGGCCTGTTGTTCGCTCGGCATGACATGAAGGTCTCCCATCAGCAGAATGCTCTCATATAGGAGTCCTACATCTACAAACCTCTTTCTGTAGATGTTTGCCCTTTGACAGCCCCTAGGACTGTCAGTATACAAACAAGCTGGGTTGGGAGTGGATGTATTAAAATGTTGGGTTGACGCCAGTGGGTGTCTGAAGCCAAGTTCCAGACTTGTAGTGAAGCACGAGCTATAATATCTTATCCTTAGCTGATAATGTAAATACTAGTAATCATCTAAATGATTGTCAAAAGACTATGTCTGTGTTTACTCATGTTGCATCTGAACTGTTGTTATTAACCATTAAGCTTAGAAGCAGATGGAGTATATTTGCCATTGTGATTCAAGCTGAAATAAAATCCTTAAATACAACAGCCAAGTGTGATGAGAAAGCATACACACTAGCCAAAAGCACTGAATGAAAGAATGATCAATATTACATGCCTTTGCTTTCCAACATCGCTCAAAAATGTCATGGACTGGGTGTTTTGGAAAAAAAAAAAACTGTATCACAAGATTTTGTGAAATCGGGATGTGAATTGACAGTGTTACAGAGATGGAAAAATTAGAGTTAAAGCTCATCTATCCATCTATTTACAGTCTTGAAATGATTTAAGAAGAACTGGACCTCCAGCACACTAAAAAAAAAATTCCATAAAATTTACGGTAGAAAAACGGTAACAACATTTTAGGTTTTACACTTTTAACTTAAATTTACAGTTAAATACCGTAATTTCATTAACTGATATAATGTTAATATACCAACCTATTGAAGTACTGAAATCTGTTTTGTACCTTTGAAATACACTGATCACCACTAAATGCAGGTGGTGATGAGAAAGTCACATGATGAACCAAAGTCCATCACAAACAGCTTTTAAATAATATATATAGAATACATATATAGAAGGTGCACAGTGTGATTTACACAAGCACTAAACACCATCATGGTAGACTCATTAAACTGAAATATGCAATAAACATTAATTTAACAACATTAGATGTAAAATACACAATTTGAAATGCAACGCAGGGAATTCTGGGAACGTCAGTTATTTTACAGGAACTTACTGTTAACCATTTAACAGGTTTTTACTGTAGCATTTGCACAGTTTTTTACCATTAAAATCATGATCATTTTTCATTCTTATATTTAACAAACAAAAACAATGTTACATTGCCTTTCTCTTTCTATATTGACTAAGTCATCATTTATTTTGCAGCGTGCATGTGAAAATCTTTTACGGAGACATCACATTAAATAAAGAACAAACTCACAGCAGAGATCTTCAGAGAGAAAGCAAAGCAAGCCAGCACATCGATCAATGAGAATGATTGTAGTGGTTGGAGCAGCAGGGAGGTGTCCATCCTGCTGATCTAAGCACCGTCCACACCAGGACCATCGATCTCCGCTGGGCTGCAGACTTGGCCGTAACTCCTCTATCCTAACTGCCTGCTGTTCTGCCCTTGCTCAACACATCCTCTAGGAGGTCACAAAGTCGAGTCCCAAATTCTAAATCAAAAAGTCCCATGCATATTTCATCTGATTTATTCATTATGAATAATTGAAATGGAAATTTAATTAAAAAGGACCGCAACTATTCTGAGGCCTATGAACATAAACATTAGCTGAGGGATACAGGATTCAACTGACTCCACAGGCATAATGTAATTTACACTATTACAGGACATGTTCTAACATGAACAGCTTTGGATGTATCTGCTGATTAGCTGAGAGAAATGCTCCATGTTGATCCAGGGACATGTCCTACTTGGGTAAATCACAAAAAAATGTCCAATGGAAAAAGACGATAATTGTGAAGCACCGATATTAAAATTTATGTCAATTATTTTCATGATATGATGACTGATAACCGATAAATGGGCAACTGTAAAATTCCACACTATTTAGTCTATATAAATGAACAATAAAACACTAAACACTGAAATTGATCATTTTTATTGCTACAAGTAAATTTAGGCATCATAATATTACAGTATGATTAAGGCATATTCATTTAAGACTACATTTAAAAGTACTAATGTTTTTAAGATTAACTTTGCAGTCATCTAATACTCACTTAATATTAATTTAAATATTAAAGAGGGGAAATAAGCATGCATAATTACTTACCCAGTATCCAAATATCCAGTTTTTGTCTAAATGTGGTTGTAAATGGAGTAAAAATCTTATCAGCTAAATTTATTTCAGTAGTACAATAGTTTTAGTTGTCCTCTCATGACCTTGACCTTTCAGCTCCTGGGTTTGGCATTTCATGCTGATTTCTAACTCACTTGTGTCATGTGAGTGTATGAGTTAAGACACTGTTCACAGCCTGCCAGCCTGTTTATTCTAAATGGCACATGCTAGTTAAAAATGCATCTATATGCCCCGCAGCAAGAGGAGAACTTTGTGAATGACAGGCTTTACTGCATGTGCAGATTCCATGTGGGCTGCTTCATATAAACAAACGTGAATGTTGTTATTGGAATCAAGTAGCACATTACTGGTCTAAGGTTATATTGCCTCTGTTTCAAATTTTCAACAGTGCTTTTCCCCATTCAAATTATTTATGATGCATTTTAGCCATTTATGGTTTGGCTTTTGCTGCATCTGTAAATGTTAAAAGCCTTTCAGATATGTCACAATTCAGGCTTATTCTCGCTGTTATAGCTGTTACTGTTCAAATTTTACTAGCTATAACTGTCAGCAGCTGGGTTTCAGTGCCAGTAAGTGATTTCAGTGCCTCTTTCTGGCTGGTAATCAGTGGTGTGTCCAGATTTTCTGGGCTTGGGCTGGGGCTGGGGCTGGGGCTGGGATGGGGGGGGGGGGGCACAATGTGATTACCCTAATAACTAAAAATGACTTACATTAATGCAATGTAATTATAAAAATAATAAAATCTACAAGATGTGAGGTTAACAGAACAGATTTGTAAAAGTCCATTTGAATCTCACTATAAAATATTTGTGATATTCTCATATCTGTGAAATATTAATGGATGTCTTAGTATAACTTTGCCTGAGCTTGCTATTGAAAAAAAAATAATCCACGATAATTAGTGAAAACAGTTTTTCTAATTACCTGTTACTAAGGGAGATGATCTCACTCAGGAGAAGCTCCATTAAAGAATGAAAAATAAGTAAAAAGCATTTCAGAGGTTCTTGCATGTCTATATGAGTGATTTCTCTAATTGCCTGCTGAAAGACAAATACATAGAGCTCAAATGATAAATGCCACTGCCAGTCCCTTTCAGGGAGGAGGGATAGTGATTTTTCCTGCTGAATGAGTTATTTCTCCACGTCTATGGTAATGGATCTTTTAGGTGGGAAGAAAAACAAGAGCCTTAAGTTCTGACATGTAGTGAAGAGGTTGTGTGGGTTTGAACTGGTTGAGACAGATTTTATGAACATTAGGATGCAGCTAAGCTGGAGCTTTCTCTCGAGTCGAGACATCACAGGGTCAGAGAGTGTATATTTTCTAAGAAAAATGGCAGAAACAAAATATTACATATAATATTAAAAATATAAAATAGCCTACTTATAAAAAAATATATAATTGTATATATACTTATATAAAATACTACTATTTGCAGATTTCAGAGCACATTTCCTTGGATTTTTGACCAGGTCTCGTCAGACTTCCTCCTAGGTTGTGCATGGAATAACCCTCATGTTTACAGATTGTCTGGAGCCGGAGGTTGTACTCCCTTGGGTAAAGTATGCACAATGTGTCACGTCTGTTCTAGCCCTCTGTGTGTCCCGGCAGATCCTACTTCAAGGACACAGCTCCATCAGCCTTGCTCACAGAGACACCGGCACAACACATTAACATAATTGGGTGTGAAAATTGCAACTGAAATGCTTGCATCTCCTCCCTCCCATTCTCCAACCCTGAACCAGTCAGGAATAAGCTCTCAATGTAACTTGTGGAGTAAAGCACTCTTGAGGAGGAGCAGGGCTGAAATTAAAATCTTCAGAAGCAAGCCATTCATAAGCAAGTGTATGTATCTGTGTCTTCACTTTGTCAGTGTGTTTGCTGGTGTGTCATTCTGTGGCAAAAATCCGCAACTGCGGGGAATCTGCACTGCAGTCCCAGCAGGAGGCTGTTGAGCTGAACAAACCCATGGTGTTATGACAGACTCAAATTAATGTGGACTAGCTTCTGTGGCCATTTAGAGGAACGTCCTAATCCTGGAGATAAATAAAGGGGGGAAAGGAAACATAATAGTAAGTACGTAAGTAAATTTTATTTATATAGCACATTTAAACATAGCATAGCGATCCAAAGTGCTTAACAATGTAAAATAAATTTAAAAGAGAAAAGAAAAACAGAAAAGAAGCAAACAAGACAACCAATAAAACAACAAAAGTGAGATTAAAATGGTAAAGAGAAAAAACACGTTTTCAATCTCGATTTAAAAATGGTAATGGAAGGTGCAAGGCGGCAGCAGAGGCAATTGGTTCCACAGACGGGGGGCATTGACTGAAAAGGCTCTGTCACCCTTAGTATTCAAACAGGAACGAGGGACCGATAAAAGAGCCCTGTCAGTGGATCTTAAAAGTCTGGTAGATGACAAAGGGATAAGAAGATCTTTAAGATAAGATGGAGCTTGATTGTTAAGAGCTTTAAAGACAAACAACAGAATCTTAAACTGAACTCTAAAATGGACCGGAAGCCAGTGAAGGGAAGCTAAAATTGGAGTGACATGGTCATATTTCTTTGCCCCAGTCAGCAGCCTTGCAGCTGCAGTTTGTACCAACTGGAGGCATAAAAGTGATGACTGAGGAAGACCTGAGAACAGAGAATTACAGTAATCTAAACATGAGGCAATAATAGCATGAATGACCTTCTCCAAATCTTGAAAAGACAAAAACGATTTAAGTTCGGAAATGACCTGTAATTGATAAAAACTGTTCCTTACAACAGAATTAATTTGCTTGGATAAACATAATTCTGAGTCTATGATAACACCCAGGTTTCTAACCTGTGAGGAAATGGAGGGGAAATGATTGCCCAGCTCCTTAATGATAATCACTCTCATTTTTTGGGGGATCAAAAACAGTCATTTCTGTTTTGTTCTCGTTGAGCTGGAGAAAGTTATTTGATAACCATTTTTTAATATCTGAGATACATTCCAGAAATGGTTGAATGGAGTCACCATTCATAATGTCTCTGATCATTTATTATTGATCATATATCAACATCATTATTTATTTATTTTTTTTTATTTTATTTTTTTTTCCTGGTGTTCTGGCTCTACAATTCCAATAAATAAATAAATAAATAAATAAATAGCTCTGTACTATTAATACCATCATAATTAAAGGGATACTCCACCCCAAAATGAACATTTTGTCACTATTCACTTACCCCCATGTCGTTCTAAACCTGTAAAAGCTTAGTTCGTCTTCGGAAAACATTTTAAGATATTTTAGATGAAAATGGGTAGGCTTGTGACTGTTCCATTGACTGCATAGTAAATTGCACTGTCAAGGTCCATATAAGTATGAAAAACGTAGTCAAAGCAGTCCATCTGCCATCAAACATGCAATCTGAATTTTATGTGATGTGATGAGAACACATTTGTACCCCCCAAAAAAAATATATATCGACTGTATTCAACTTTTTCTACTCCTCCATGACACTTCCTGCAAGCGCGTTCATGAGTTCACTAGCAGACAGGGTTGCCAGGTTTTCTCAGAAAAACCCGCCCAATTACTTCTCAAAACTAGCCCAAAACTAGCACAATCGCTTTTCAGTGGGGATTCCTGATAAAAGTCGCATTCCAGGGGCTAAATATCATGTTACTGGCGTCAGCTTCTAGGAATGAAGCAAGCGCGGGCAGGGATGCCAGAAGGGTGGCCTTGAGACGCAGCGTCTTGTTCCCTCAAGGAAATAGGGTTACATACGTAACCTAGAGACGTTCCTCTTCAGGAACTCGAGCTGCGTCCGAAAACGTTAGGGGAATGAGATGCCCACTCCGCCAGGCTTCCAAGTCCCTGCCCAGTGTGTATCTCTGTGGAGCACATCTAGGGCGAGAGGACGTAAGAGCCTGGAGTGGCCCGCATGTCAAGGTCATAAAACCTGACGAAGGTCAGGGGCATAGACCATCCCGCAGTGTTGCAGATGTCCTGTATTGGGACACCTGCGAAAAAGGCCTTAGAGGCCGCCACACTCCTAGTAGAATGAGCTCTGACTCCCATCGGTGAGGGGAGCTGAGAGGACTCATATGCAATGCTAATGGCATCCACAATCCCCCGACTGAGGGTCTGCTTTGTAGCAGGCAGACCCCTCTTAGGGGGACTGTAGCACACTAGCAATTGGTTTGCCCTTCTCCACATGGCAGCTCTGTGGACGTATGCTTTTGCTGGTCAGGCTCCTGAAAGGCAGGAGGACAGAAGGCCTGCAGTACGACTGGCCGTGGTGCCGAGGAGGGGACTTTCGGAATATACCCTGTTCCAGGGTATAGAAAGGCTTTGGCCATGTCGGGCACAAAGTCCAAGTGAGTAGGGACCACTGAGAGGGCCTGAAGATCCCCAACTCTCTTGAGAGAAGATATCGCCAGAAGGAAAGTGACCTTCAGAGTGAGATGGTGATCAGAAATATCCTCAATAGGCTCAAAGGGAGGACTACAGAGAGCTTCGAGCACCACAGCCAGGTCCCAAGGAGGAACACGGGACTGTACTGGAGGCCTCAGCGCACCGCGGAGGAAACGTGTAACCAAGGGGTGTCTGCCCACTGACTGTCCACCAAGAGAGGCTTGGTAGGTCAATATCACCACCACATCAACCTTCAAGGTGGAGTGGGTTAACCCTGCGGAGAGTCGGGCCTGCAGGAACTCCAGAACTGTACTAATTGGGCAGTTGACTGGATCGAGCTGGCGGTCTCCGCACCAAGAAGTGAAAAGTTTCCACTTCAAGGCGTACAGTTTCCTCATTGAGGGAGCTCTGAATTGGAGGATGGTCTCAACCACCTCGGTTGACAGACCGGAAGCTATGAGCTGTGCCCCTTCAGGGGCCATACCCACAGCTTCTACAACTCTGGGCGGGGATGCACAAGGGTGCCCCCTGCCTGTGAGAGGAGATCCCTCCTGACGGGAATCTGCCATGGAGAGCCGTCGAGGAGAGAAATGAGGTCCGAGAACCATACTCGGCCTGGCCAGAAAGGGGCTACTTCGGGGCTACTAGCAGCAGCTGGACCCTGGGGAGCAGAACAATCGGGGGAAAGGCGTACAGACGAAGCCTCAGCTAAGTCTTTACCATGGCATCCAGCCCCAGTGGAGCTGATGAGTCAGAAAGTACCAGAGGGGACATTGCGACGTCTCCCCAGTCGCAAAGAGGTCCACCTGAGCCTGACGAAACACTCTCCAAATCTGCTTCACCACCTCTGGGTGAAGCATCCATTCCCCGGGCCTCGGCCCCTGCCTCGACCGGATGGCTGCTCCCACATTGAGGTGCCCAGGGATGTACACTGCTCTCAGCGAGAGGAGTCTGTCCTGGGACCACACAAGGATATGGTGCGCCAGCCTGTACAGGGGGCGCGAATGCAGACCTCCTTGGTGGTTGATGTAAGAGACCACCACTGTGCTGTCGGTGCACACCAACACATGGTGATCTCTTAGGTCTGGGAGAAAGTGTTTCAGAGCCTGAAACACAGCCAGCATCTCCAGCCAATTGATGTGCCAAGTAAGATGGTGAGCACTCCACAGACCGCAGGCGGGGTGGCCACTCATGGAACTGTAGTATATACATATATTATTGCAAAAACAGTATTTTATGTCATTTTTTGTTGTTGGATTATATTTTTATTGCTCTCTTTTTTATTGGAAAGCACTTTGGTTCACCATGAGTGTTGTAAAGGGCTGTATAAATAAATGTTGATTGACTGATTGAAAATAAATTTCCATTGAAAAACAGTAACAGAAGTCTTGCAGTTCTATGTACTAATCAAAGATAGAGCCAGATTCTCATAATGTACCTTTAAATGACCACTGTGGAAGCCCTGATCATGTGCGACAATGTCATTCCATTTTTTAATTCAAGTACTTTGCAATTTACTATCATTATGAATTATTGCTAATATCCTGGATTCGATAATTAAAACCCATATATATAAAAGCCAAAGTATATTTCATCCCTGCAGTTAACAGTCACTAATTTAACACAGGAAATGACAGCTGTATTCTATTCCATTTGATTAATTTGTGCAACTAATGCAAATAATGTAAGCATCAATATGCTATTTTCTGTTCTCTATACTTCTAACAATGTTAATACACTAATCTGCTCAAAGTTTGTTGCCACTGGTGACTGTAAACCAGCCTTACTTGCAAACAGCCTAATTGGAGTTTAAATGGCTGAGTGTGATGTGTGTATTTTCTCAGTCTATTTCCTTGCTAATATCTAATTCAGATGAATGCAATTGCAGAATTGCAGAAGGTAAACCAAAGTGTCTTCCATTCCCTTTTACTGCAGCAAGGGGGAAACTGCACACCCCATTACTCATGCAGTACTTCTACAAGACAGGGACATCAGCTCACATCACTCAGACCGGGGACGTGACACTCACTAACACCTCTGGACGTTTCTAGCAGCAGGTCCCGCCATGGGCTGTTTGGAGTCTGAATATGATTAATCTCTCACAACTTCTGCCTCAAATCTCTCACAACTTACTTAATTGTTTCTAAATTTTAACTGCTCATTTTCAATGTTACATTCGTTCTTCTTATGCAGTTTTCTCAGATTTAATTAGACATGCTTATATGTTCATATCTGGCCTGTGTAATGCCCTTATCCCATTTCCCTTTCTCTCTCCATCCACTTTCCTTTCAATCTCAACTGTCCTCAGGACCAGTACTCATGGTAGTACTAACACAAAGAGACAGAAAATCACTTTCCTGAACTTTCCACCATCAAGGTACAATATTCAACTTCCCAACTTCAACTGTGTAGATGAAGCCCTTTCCATCTTCAAAGAAGCTCCTGAAGACAATGAATCTGCAATGCAATACATTTAAGAATGTACTAGTTGCTCGTTTTCATTCAGTTACAATAACTGAGACTGGAGTTCTTTCAAGCTTTAAAAAGGACACAAAAGCACCAAGTACCATAAATGACTTCACAAGAGTTTTTGTGCTGTACAAGAGCATATTCGCTCATTCTTATGTTATAGCATTTTCTCATTTATAAGAATACAAGCATCTGTTAAACAAATATAAACATTTAACACTGTTTCAGGATCAGGTGCTTACTCAAGGTGCTCTGAGAGTATTTTTCTACACACTTCATGAATTCTGTGAAAACTCCAGGAGTCCTATCAAATAAATTCAGCATTCCCCTCAGCTCAAACGCAGCTGCACATGACAGGTTTATACAGCAACTGAATGTCAATACGCCCTAAATATACTTCTCCAAACACACCCCGATCATAAACACAATGTAATATGTCTCCTGAGAGTGATATTGCCTGCCATTTGAAGTGTTGCCATAAAACTACTGATGCTACAAACTAAACACAACATTGTATAGCCTTAAGTGAATTTACAGCATGCACACGCACCCTACCGTGCTGTACCAGGTGTTTACAGCAATCAATCCAGATTACTGATGCTGTTAAACACAAACAGTGTGACTGCTGGTATCGCAAAGTCTGAGGACTGTAATGCCTAATTCAAGTGATTAAACTGACCTTTCGGCTCTCTGCAGGATTTTAAAATTTCTTCTTTTATATAGGTATATATAATTCAAACGGTAGATCATGAAAACTGAGACAATGTGTGAGTTTACAGTCCTTGTGTCATTGCCCTAGACTGATTCATGAATATTCAAAAGCTAATTGCATACATAGGCCTTTAAACTACTTAAAAGAGCACAACTGCTAATTACTGCCTCCTAGCAAATGAAGATCATGTATTTTCCTCTGTCTCACAGCTTCAAGATACTAATTAAGCCAGTAATGTTTTCTACATATAAATTATTGTAACGAGTACAGTTAATTGGATTCTGAAATTGAGCAGACAAACTGTTTTGTGATGCATTACAGTATTACATCAAGAAATAAAGCAGGATGGCGTTTCAATTTTATGTAACAGATGTGTGTGGTTTTAAAATCTAAAAGTTAACTTTATGACAGTTAACAGAATGTACGTAATAATCCCTCTCAAATAATTATTCAGCAATCATTTACTTCTCAAATCACGTTTGCTGTGACTTCCTGACAATATCCTTGTATTAATAATTTATTCTGTCTTTCAAACAGTGTGATTGTTTACTGCCTTTGTGTGCTAAAAAGATAAATGACCTTCAAAGGCATAAATAAATGCCAGCTGAATGCCAGAGACAAAACAATAATCTGGCATTTTAATATAAATGAAAAACAATAAATGAACGAGTTCCCCTGTTAGGTCCATATGCAGGTTCTTAAACATGATTTGTTATTGTTCCTAGAGGCAAACCTCTCTGACGTCCATACATATGAGATGCTTTGTAGCTGTGTTTGATGCTAATGCCTTGATTTCTTTACATTTGAGAATTAGCTGGATTCAGTTTGTACTTTATTTTCATCCATTTCTTTTTGTAGTTCCCCCTATTGTGTGTTTGTGAGAGAAAATAAAAGCCTGTAGCTTCTTTAAAGTCGTATTTAAAGAAACATTCAAATATATTTTGAGGTCAAACACTGTAGTCAAACTACAATACCGTTTCAGTTGTCACAAGGGAGAATATATTTAGCCTGATTGCATAATCATTTTACATTTATGAACTGGAAAGGATAAGGTCTTTTAGGAATTACACTAATACAACTTAAACGGTTAGTTTAGTTCACCCAAAAATGAAAATTCTGTCATTAATTACTCAACCTCATGTCGTTCTGACATGAATGAATGACACAGAGGAGATGAATTGTTGAATAAAGTCGTTATTTCTGTTTTCTTTTTCTTTACAAAAAGTATTCTCATAGCTTCGTAAAATTACGGCTGAACCCCTGATGTCACATGGATAATTTTACCGATCTCCTTGCTGTCTATGCAACAAAATATCTTAATTTGTGTTCCGAAGATTAACAAAGGTCTTACAGGTTTAGAACGACATGAGGGTGAGTAAATTAATGACAGAATTTTCATTTTTGGGTGAACTATGCCTTTAATAGACAGAGTTCCAAGACCAGTTAACCCAAATCACATCAGGTCAGACTATTGCAATAGTAATTCAACACTGGAGCTCATTCTGTTAAAGATGGTGTGTCACTGTGTTGAATTGCAATCTGTTTGTTTGTGCAGTGTAAATTTGGTGTGAAAATGCCTACTAATCCGAGAAATGTAACACAGGTTATTGTTATATAAAACTGTCATTATTTTTGCAATTCTCTTTGGTGCCACTATAGTGGTGCAGAAATGATATACTTCATCTTTAAAGACAAGGAAACTGTAAGAACAACTATGAGACCAGAAACTGTGTTGATTTATTTTATCACGAGGCCATACAAAGTAAAGGCTGCATGAATATTTACTAGATGAAAAGTTAAACAAACAAACAAACAAACAAACAAAAAAAAAAACAATAAGTAAAAGTATATACTATACAAAAAATCTGTAAAGTAACTTTAGAAATAAAATTGTCAAATTATCCTACTAAAAATCTGAAAATATCCTCCTTTATTTAATGAACTTTAACAGCACTAATTATTACCTCAGAAACCATAACATGATAAACAATTTTAAACTGTTTCTGTAAACAGTTAGGCTTCATAGTGATGTATTCAGTTTACTGTCAGCGGAGACAGAGGAAACACAGCCGGATGGTGCAATGCAATTAGCATACAGCTCCAGCCAGCAGCAATCAGCAAAACCTAACCTCATTACTGTCTATGGACTGCATGATCTGTTTTACTGAGAGGTGAATTAATTACACCAAATTAACCTTGCCGGGAATACAAGACATGTTCAGTATGAAAATACACAGAATATTTCATATCAATGTAAATGAATAAGATCCTTTGGACATATTATACTACAACTGAAAGTGAGAAATACTTTACCTGTCCTGTGTAATGTTGACGTTAAGAGAAAAACCATGTGAACAAAATAATTAAACATGCCAGTTCCTGGACAGATGCTGATTATCTCGTAACACCATTATACTGAATTAATCAGTGGTAAATCATATTTCCAATGACTGGCTTTGAAGAGACTTGCATGAGAATAGATATTGGCATTTCTGTTTAACCCAGGGGTCAGATTTTTTCATACACACGCTGAAGTAGTTTATATGAAATAGGCCTTGATTAGATTCTGCTATCCAATTACTCCTCTTGTCATTATCATTACATCAGCCTGCTCTGGACTCAAGTCCACTCCACAATATAAAAGCTTATCTTTGTGTGGTCTTTTAATTAGTATAAATACGCTTTTATTTGAACAAAAAAACTTATCTTCAGTCAGTTGTGGTTTAGTTAGAGTGGATTGAGTCCATCTATGTAAACTTGACTAAATAATGGTTTAAGAATAATTTCTAATGAGAAATCATAGTTGAGACTAGTCCAGATCAGTGGAACGCATCAGTATCAGAATCAGAATCAGAAAGAGCTTTTATTGCCAAGTATGCTTGCGCATACAAGGAATTTGTTTTAGTGTCATAAGCTTCCAGTTCACAGAGACAACAATGACACACAGACAATAAAAATAAGATGAGAATAAAAAATACACATATTTAAATATTAATAAACAAAAAAATGAAAAATAAAAATAATTTGAAACATAAATGATTGTATATACAGTTGTGCTATAGATGACAGAATGGGATAGAATAGAAGGAGATGCAGGGATGTACTAGCAAGGAGGTAGTAGCAAATATATATAAGGTTATTGCACATTGTTATTGCATACTGGGGGGGGGAACGTCACGCTAGGCTCAACTACAAAGCGTGTCGATTGCGCTGTCCTATTCCCGTGATCAATTTAGTGCAATGTTATAGTTATATGAGTCAGCGTGCATGTGTGTAGTGTTTTTACGTGGGGTATTGTTGTTAATTATAGTACTACTATCAAAAACAATTATGTGTGTATGTCTGTTGACTGAATGAAAACTAAATGTTAACAATGTTAAGAATGTTAACGCGTTGACACATGCGATTAATCTGAAAATTTTAACGCATTATTTTTTTTAATGCAATTTGAAATAAATAAAATAAAAATAAAAATAGATCATTTTACTAAGGTGTATTATACTTGGAATGTATACCTGGCAACTTAAGAAAGGAGAGGCGGTTGTAATTATATAAGATAATACACAAGATTACTATAGGATATTTGTATGTGATTTTCTGGAGTTGAATGTGTACATCTGAAATGCTAATTTGTGCAACTATTTAAAAGGCTATAAATAGCATATTTTAAAAACAGTAAACGACCAAATTCCACATGTGATCGTAAAAGGAAGTTATTACAAACACTCGATGGTGGTTTGAAGTGAGTTCTGAGTAAAAGTGTACTATTAATCTCATAAATTGTCTTTTGAAGTGTTACGTCCAGAGCCGTGAGGTTCTGTTGTGTGAACTCCGTGTCTTCTTTTCTCTCTCTCTCTCTCTCTCTCTCTCTCTCTCTCTCCCTGCAGAACCTGTATCTCCCACCTGAGGCTAATTAAGAGCTCTGCAGTGATTGGAAAATGGGAGAGGAGAGCGAGTATTTAAACTTCAGCTGCTACTCAGACCAGCAGTTGGTGGTGGCTGGATGGTGTGCGACGGCTGAGAACGCCTCTCTAGACTTCAGACTTTATTGTGAAGCCCTAATTGGTGCTTTGGTGTACCTTTATTTCAATTGTGTTGAGATTGTTGAAGTAGAGTTTCTGCTGTTGGTTTCGTTGATTACAGCTAAGACTGATCCTTAATCTACCGAGAAGTGAGTGTTAACTTCAGTAGCCCATATTAAATCTTAAGCTTTAATTTATGTCTTTTGTTTTGGGTTCAGTAGGAAGGTGGGTGCCATTTTGTTTTGTATTACTTATTTTCTCCTGGTTATGTTAGTCTAGGGAGTTAGTTTAAATCTGCTGTATTTTGTTTTCTTTTCTTTGAAGCTTAGTCAGTTGGTTTATACAGTTAGCTCCTTTTATGTTTGTTATTTTGGCCTTGCCCCCTTCTGAAGTTAATACCCCCTTCAACGTCACTCCTGTTTAGATGGTAAATAAAAACTTCTCTTTTTGCTGAACTACCGTGGCTGTGTGGGTTATTGTACTTTTTTTGGGGGGGTCTGGAGATGTTTTCTCTGCCGTCGCACAGTGCCTCACCATCAACCATTTTTAGTTCTGTTGCGGTCTTCCCTAGACCATTTTAGACCATAACATGAAGCATGATGCTAATATTAGCTCTAATGCACCTGCAGAACAGGTCCAATTCTTCTTCATAATGCATGTTTGTCATAATACTTCATGTAAGGTCGCAAGAAAATGTTTTGTATTTAGAAATACTTTTGATAATAGTTGGGTAAATGTATACTGGGACTGAAGCGATGTGGCTTGGTAAACGTTTTATTGCCAGTTTAATGGCTGAATAAAAACAAAAGAATAATGATAAAAGAATAATAAGGATTATGTCTTGTACATGGTGGAAGTATGAAAGGTTCTGTTTCCTTAAACTAGTTTGTCATGCATTTCTTTATTTCAACACATTTACAAGTAAATCCTAGTATTTTAAATTTGTGATTAATCACAGTCCATGACCGTGATTAACGCGATTACATTTTTTTTAATCGATTGACAGTACTAGTTCTTTTCTAAGGAAGACAAAAATGGTGCAATGAAAAATGACGTAGGCCTAATTTATTGCAGTATTAAACATTCTATTTAGAATGTGAAAGGACACAAACTTGATGCAAGAAAAAATGTAGAACAAAGTCTTTATTGTCATTGTATTGTGAAAAACACAAATTTTGGAAACTCTATCGCTGCACAGTGCACACACATGCAGCCTTGCTAATGACACATGCTTATTAAATAGACAATTAAACTTTACAATGACATCCCAATGAACAAAGCATCTAATGATACAGTTTTATTGACCACCAGATGGCGGAGTAGAGCACTGCCTCAAAAGCTTCGAAGCATCAGCGCAGTTTGTTGTAAAAGCTTCACTGCTTCTAAAACCTCGTTCCGCACATCCCTAGAGAGCGGAAGGAGTTCGTCCGTTTTGTTGGGCAGAGAGCGGAGATTCGCCAGATGGATGCTAGGCAACGCTTCTAAATCCGCGCTGTCTGAGCTTCACGAGCGCGCCGGCTCGCTTCCCCCGTCTGCGCGTCCTGAAGCGTCTGAACAGCGCCGCCGCTCCGCCGACTGCCATGTCCAGCAAAACATCCGAATAATCGAAAACTGGTAGGAGATTTTGTGGTGTGTTCTGCCGAATGTTCAGCAGTTCTTCTCTGGTAAAACTGATCGGGTTTGAGAAACAAAAAACAGGAAAAACTAACAAAAACCCTAAAACCACTGGATAGCGAAGCACCATGGCTACCGTGAGCGGCGCCATCTTGAGATGTAATGGGAGGCTTTAGAGGTTATAAGGACTATAAGCTTTATAATATCCAGAACATTGTCAAAACACAACCACCATTCATATTCAGTGTTATCATGTGGAATTAAACAGCATAATGAAACATGCCCCAGAGTGACAATGGAAAGTGGCAGTAACTTACACCAGCCATCAAATTCTATTAACCTCTTCCTATCCACAAAGAGTCAGTGTGTCCGCTTAATTTAACTCACGTTCTTGAGCTCAATGACCAGTGTCATATTGACCACGACACATGCATGCCTCCCCCTGTAACCTGATTGTGATCCACCCGTGAAGTCACAGACTAAAGAATTAAAGTCATTCAACCCTGAATATAATGGAAACGCATGTGCCGATAGCATGTATTTATACAGAATGTAATTAAGGAAGAGCAAATAAACTGAATCAAACGGGGTTGTAGACTTCATTTAGTTTGCAGTTGTCCAACAGTAAATTAATCTGGGCTATGGACTACTTCAGCTATACTATAATATGTTTTTTTAAAGACTATTTTTAGGGTCCTATTTTGCCAAATGTGTATCTATGTGTCACAGAATATGTGGCATGCAGATTTTTTTTTTTTTTCCCAATTTGAGGATTTTTGGGATAAAATAGAGCATTCTGAGAAATTAAATGTCCCATCATAGTCTATAAAAAATGGAAAAAAATATGAAATATATACATATTGAATTCACATTTCTATAATGGACATTTGGTTATTAATATTATCTAATGCTTATTTTTACCTTAAAAACACAAGTATGGTTTTCGCAAGTCATTGCACAACTATTAGTATGTTTCAATTATTAGTTTCATCATTATCATGCTATTATTTATATATATATATATATATATATATATGTGTGTGTGTGTGTGTGTGTGTGTGTGTGTGTGTGTGTGTGTGTGTGTGTGTGTGTTCTACCTCAGTTCAAATTCCATTGAGAATGTAGGCATTCTCTATTCGATTCTGAATGGTTCACAATTCAGGCCAGAACTGCAAATTCACTACAAACTGCATGCTTTTCTTAAATATATTAAGAAATAAATATGAAAAAATCAGCTCAATTCTTTCAGTACTTGTTCCAGATATACATGTCATTCATAATTCAAACACTCCTAAATTTGCTGTGCATCAAAATGCCTCTGCTTTATGTGAACTGACGGTGCATAAAGAAAAACGACTGAGATTGTGTGAGCTTGTATCACTGCACACTGTGTTGTAGAGTCCAGTATTGGGGGTCCAGTATACTGCAGTTGATGTGACGTCATGACTCATGCTCTAAAAGCAAATGCTCTCACACCAACCCAGGAGCTAAAATACAGTCTATTACATTATGCTAGCATATATATTTCATATCACCGGTAATATCATCTTGAAACAAAGCATTTTCTTTGCATGCTCATAACTCAAGTTTCTAAATGAAATCAGACATTTTTTTTTCTCTGCAAATCAAGTTATTCTGACTCTGGCTGCCCTCTATGTAGTATATGCCACCAATGTAATAGAGTGGCTTCAAAGTGTATGTGTACATTTAAGTGACACAGAAAAATGTCATTACATTAGAAACAAATATCAAACCAAGCAATACCTGAAAAGTGCTATAGCTTTTCTTAGAAGTCTTTCCTGAAACTATTACTTTTAAACAAGATGGCCCCAAAGTAATTTTGAGTGAATGTATGAAATCAGTTCCCCTCAAGTTTATACTTCTCACTTTCACTTTTTTCACACTTATTTTTTGCAAATTGCTTTTTTTATTATTATTATTATTGCATTTATAAATCAAACATTTAACCTTCATTGACAGGTAGCTAACTGTTGACAGTTTAATGGAAATTACTCCCATAATCTGCACAAACCATCATGGAAATGAAAGGTAGATATAATGCAATTCAGTTCTTACATTTTTCATTTTGGTTTCAATGTCCAAATACTTTTGGTAGCACTTTATGGGGCAACTATATGTCAGAAGCTTATTAATTTCATAAAGTTAAGGCCCAGGCTCTCATTGTTTTTAATACCGAGAGACTCCCACTGTTTCATAAATTATTTCTCCTTTGCTCTTCAAGCCGTTTGCTCATGCTACAGTTGGGCAGCACATGCAAGCCTCGCTAAAGCTGTCTTGGCAATTGACAGGCCTGCCCTATGTGAGAACATGCTGTCTGGGAGACGTGGAGAGCAGCCAGGATTGATCGGAGCTCAAGGCGGGAGCTGAATCTTTCAGTGTGTATGAAAACTCTCCGCTTTTCTCTCTTCTCTCTTTTCATCGGCACCATCCTCCTCGCAGTGGATAATTGAGGTGCAGGGGGATGAAGACAGGGGAATCTATTTCAGCACAACATCAGGCGAAAAGGACGCTTGGATGGATGGGCAGCCGTGTCCTGAATGCAAAAGCCTCGTGGCTCGGTGGAACGTGGCGGGTAATGGTTGCCTTATCTTCCCAGTCACAGCTCCTTTGTGCCTGTTAGAGCGTCTTCTGAGGCAATACAGACTCAAAACAAACGAAACTGGAGCTGTTTGGGTCACTAGTAAGAGAGAATCAATGCAGGTGCAGCAGCATTTCCACATTGTTCAGGGTCCAGTTGCTGGGTCTGACAATATGAAGATTAGAATAAATGCTTTTCGGGCTAGATGTCAAGAAGATTGGTAACATTGAACTGGACTAAAGTTTCTTAGCACAAAACCGTTTGGCAAAGTAAGGTCAAATATCACTCACAGCTTCATTGCAAGATACACCCAGCAACTGAGCCATTTACCGTGGATAATGATGACTTAAGAGGAGTCCCCAAATCAATACGGTGTCGAGACAGCCAGAGCGTGAAGGGGACTGAGTGACACTACACCTATCAGAAGTCACAGCTGCTTCTTAAAACTGTCATTTCTGATCATATATTTACTCGCCCTCATGCCATTTTTGGGTTCTGCTCCTTCAAAGTCAGCAACGATGTACAGGTTCTAATCAAAAATAGCTTCTTGTAATTCAGAGCAGCACTCGGAACAGCAAAACCTTATCGATTTTCCTGCTGTACCAGAAAGCAGTACCAAGACTGCTGTCAGTCTAGTAATTTCCCTCATATAACAGTTATTTTGTTTTTTTTTAAAGCTGCTTGATGTAACAGCAACTCATACATATATTGCAATTTAACAACAAGTGAAATTCAATAGTATACTGTATTTTATTTTAACTTAACTAACTTTTGCAGTAGTGTGAAATGATTTAAAGGGGTCATCGGATACAAAATTCAGTTTTCAAGTTGTTTGAACATAAATGTGTGTTGGAAGTGTGTGTACACATCCATTCTATAATGATAAAAATCCACCCAATTTTTTTTTTTTTTAAATCCCTATTTTAAAACCCCTTTTCTCAAATCAGGCTGTTCTGAGATTCCTGTCAGAATGACATAGTTCTGCACAGGCCGCTCCCACAATAGTTGATTGATAAGGCTGTCTGCCATTGTGTCGACTCCGGAGCAGGGGAAGACAAGATGTCTCCGATTAAGCGATTGAGGTGCTTTGTTGTTGGATGTAATAATGAATATAGCAGGCGTCATTTACTCCCGACATCTGAGCTGCTGAAGACGCAGAGGATTAAAGTTACTTTCGTTTTGAAGGGAATGCGCCTATCCCGATCTGCCTAAATGCGTCTATGTTCGCGAGAATCATTAGTGATCCAGCCTCACCTACAGAAGTGAGTATAAGGGTTTTTTATGAATCTTTGCAAATCGCTTTTCCTAATAATGTTTCCTAAAGCCAGTTTCGTGGCTGAAGTTCACAGTCTGCTCATCACTGCATGGAAAAGAAGGGCGGGGTCAGCACAGCTCATTAGCATTTAAAGCAACATGGCCTAAAAAATGGCTTGCTGGAAACAGAGCTGATTTTGACAGGTTTAAAAAGGTGTTTTTTACACTACCACTGATACATTTTAACCAAAGTATGTTATAGACTTTTAATTAAGACCCTAAAGAATCATATCAGCTTGTGTAAAATGAGCACCCGATGACCCCTTTAAAGCAGATGTTCTTAACTGGGGGCAGAGGCCGACCAGCGGCCTCAATAATCTTTAAAGGTCCCGTGACATGCTGCTTTTTGGATGCTTTTATACAGGCCTAAGTAGTCCCTAGTACTGTATTTGAAGTCTATTTCCCGAAATTAAGCCTTGGTGCAGAATTTCAGCCACTACGAGCCAGTCCCACAATGAGCTTTCCTTAGGACGTGCCTACATTTCTGTGTCTGTAGCTTTAAATGCTAATGAGGAGGAGAGAGGCGGGGCAAGGTGGAGGGTGGGTGTGTGGCCTTAACCAGCTTGCGCTACCATGTGCTAATGTTGACAGTGGATGTATCACAATGGCTCGTAGACACGCAGTAGTTCAAGCTTTTCAGTTTGACCCAGAATCTGATCTGGATGGAGAAGCACCGGATGAAGAAGTTGCCACTCTGCGGCTACAGCTGGACTTCTCCGAATGGTTAGTTTAAAATATTGTGTCTGGATACGGTACTTTAGTTGGTTTGTTTATGTATGCTGTTACAGTTATTATCATGTAGCTAATGCTAGCCATATGCTCCGATGAAGGAACTAAAAAAAATACTTTGGTGTTCATTTGTACATCCAAACACTGAGCAACTGCCATGCTTCGCTCGTTTGCAAGCCATGATGTCTCTTGAGGAAAAAAAATATATTGCGCTCACCTCGCACAGTAGTAGCTCATTTTCTCATGGGTGGGCAAAGCAGAGAAAGGGGAGGTAACCTTTGAGATGGTCCTCACTGTAGAACACAAGATCCAGGGGGTGTGGTTGGATCTAGATCCAACTCCTCCCACCTTACATTTACCTAAACCCACCCATCCCCACACCTAAACCTACCCATCCCCACCGGGTGTGTCTCACTCGTCCTTAAAAGTGAAGCTGCGGGCTGTTTGGTCGCCCCCTGGTGGCTGGCTGCAGTACAGGTCAGAAACCCCGCTCTCTCCATGTAAACGAATGGGACTTCAGTCAAAATAAAAAAAAATAATTACACTTCCAATACAATTTTCCGAAATATGGTTTTGGTCATTTAAGGTAATTGTTATCATGCTGATATATGTTCAATTGTTCATTTTTGTGATATGTTTGATTTTAGCTAGTAATTTGATGCTATAAAAACGGGGCGTGTCATTATGGTTGATTGGGTCTGCGGGAGTTTGGGCGGGAGTTTGAGTCCACGGCTCCACCTCACGACTCTACTGCGCAGACTCGGGCTCCAAACGAATCTGTACTGCGCAGACTCGGGCTCCAAATGACGTCATTTACTCAAGATGGCAGCGGCCAGACGGAGATGTATTCGCTTCACTTTTCTACAGTGGAAGGAAGCGGAGATACGTCGTCCATCTTTTTTACAGTCTATGATCTCCACCCCTAAAGCTACCAATCTCCACCCCCTGGATGTGGATCCAACCCCGCCCCCTGGATCTTTTGTTCTGCAGTGAGGGGCTACTGTAACCTTTCCCCGTATGACGACAGAAAGGGAAGATTCCAGATTGGGCCATCTGAGCTTTCATTTTCTCAAAGGCAAAGCAGGATACCCAGGGCTCAGTTTACACCTATCGCCATTTCTAGCCACTGGGGGACCATAGGCAGGCTAGGGTAACTCATATTAATGTTAAAAAACCTCATAAAGTGAAATTTTCATGCCATGGGACCTTTAAAGAGGGTTTCAGAATTAACCCAGACTTAAAATAATACAGAGTACAGACTTAAAAATTATTTCAATTAATATTAATTAATTATTAATATATTAAGTCAATCTAAAATAATTAAAATATTAAAAAAAAGAATAATAATAACAATCATGATTTAAAGTAAAACCATACAATATTTATTTCAGCTTCAGCCTGAAGCGATCGCGGGCAGTAATGCAAAGTTGATTCTGTGCTTACTTGATCAACATTTTAAGAAACCTAAAATATTAGTAGATTTAAGTAGCAAGTGAGAAACGCTAAAATTATTGAATATATTTAAAGACTCTTTGAGGTCTTCTTAATGATTGTCAGTTTTGTTAAAGATAATTTGTGAAAAATACATTTTTTCTTAGGGTATGCCTTTAGTCCCTTTGTACCCTAATATCCATTGTTTCCTAACTTTAACAATCATTCTGCCATCGTCAATGTTGTGAACTATACCTGATGAGTGGTATTTGATCCAGTGAGCTTTCAGCTACCTGGTGCGGCACCGTATAAAGCCGCAGTTGCACTAAACATTGGGCGCATAATTTTTACTTATCCATCTTATTTCTCAACACAAAAGTAAGCAGTTTTCTGTGAATGTGCAAGACTTCCGGTTCATTAGGCTGTAGGGAAATAACGAGAAGAATAACAAGGTGAACGGTTAAACTGTTTGCACTACGAAACGGTTTGTTCATAATTTAGATAGGCCTAATTCATTAAAATGATATGGTAAGACACACCAGTTTGCAATATCAAGCAGCAAAACGAGCTGTTTAGTACAGATTAAAATAACTGAAAGTGGATGAAGGACGAAGTGGACGACACATCACACTGTGGTGCTTAAAAAAAATAAATGAAAAATGAACATAAAACAAATAATAAAAATAACTAAGAGGTCACTTTGCAACTTGTCAGTCTTCTTCTGGTCTCAGGTATTTACATAAAGCACGTGGTAAGAGTTGGAATGCAGCTAAAGCAAAACTTTTTCGCTTGAGCTTGTGTTTCCGGTCTCATGAAATTATATAAATATAAATGGAAAAACAATCAAGCAGCTGGCAAATGTCCTGTTGGTTATTTCATATTGTAATATTTGTTTTCATGTTATGAATTTGTTAATAAATTACTGAATAGCACCAGATCACTCCAAATATGATAAGCTTTGTGTGCTAGAAAATTGTCAGAATGACTGCAAGAAATACAACATGAATTGTCAAGGAAAAGGCACTGTCCTGAAGGTTTTGAAACTAGGCAGCCAATTCATTCAGGTGACAGAAAAGTAAAGAAAATGGTTCAATGATGCACTCCAATTAGTAAAAGAGGTCATGTCATTGCCAAAGTCAATGGTCAGCAACAGAAAAAAAACAACAACATTAGGATGGAAAAGGCACACGCCACTTCCCACATTGTCCTCAATCCTTTTCCTGTCACAGTTTAGCCTTCATTTCAATCTGGCATGTCTTATAAATATAACATACTTTCAAAGTCTTTGAACAGAAACAAAGCAGCCTTTCTGGAAGCAGAAAGACTTTATGAACGTCTCCACAGACCCCCTGCAGTGATGGTACATTTGAAGTTTGGGATTGAAGAGACATCGGACGGCTTCTTAAAACCGTAAAACCCATCTCTTTTTTACTTATGCCCGGGTTTAGTAGGCTGTGATGCTCGAGACCCCTGGATGGTGACAGGCCCTGCAGACTCCTTAGATCCAGGGCTCTGTTTGATATCTGAGGCAGAAGTGTGTCTATACAATTGACCCCAGGCACAGAAATTGGGCCTTGATTTTACAAAACTGGTACTGCTGCTGCATTTTTACCTTTTTTACTTTTTTTTCTAGAATTCTTTTTTTAAAGACGCACTCAGGTTGTGTCCTCATTAGAAACATTTAAAAAATCCATCTATATTCTATACAGAGAAGGTCAAGATAATTTACAAAACAAAAACATGACCTCTAAACAAAATAAGCAAATGTAACTAGGACAGTAAAAGACTTAAATCTAAGTAATCAGATCATACGAGTCAGTGAGACACAAAACAAAAAAATCTGTGACTGGAAAAGAATAAAGAACAACTGAATATAAGAGGATATAATATAAAAGAGGAAAGATGAAAAGCAAACAAAATGAACTTGGGGCAGAAAATGCAGGTATTTTAGCATTCAGATTTGACCTTGTTCTCTTTCAGAAGGAGCCACATTTTCCACCTTGAGGATCCCGAGAGTCATTTGAGGGATTTTCTTCCTCTGTGTCTGTCCAAGCATGTTTATTTCTTGAGGACCCCAGTGGGCTTCAATGTGAGAGCAGCTTTTTCCATTCCAATACGAAAGACATTATCATGGTAAATGGGCTGGAACAAGAAATGGCTCCAATGTGGGAATCATCCACAGATTTAAAACTGCAAACTCAAAAGCCTCCTCATTTTATAGCGAGGGATGAAGTAAACCAATGCATGCACACATATATTATTTAAAACATTTTAGCTTTCACAGAAACAGGAGATTTCAGTATGTCAGTTCTGGTGGTTTTATATTTATTGGTGGTCCAGTTTTAAATTCATATAAAAACAAACCTCAGACCAGTTATTTTCAATAATAATAAAAATCTAATAAGCTAAAATTTGTCAGTCTGTAACCACTAGACCTTGTTATTACGAAAAGGACAATCTGTAAGGATAATGCTGATCAGCGGAAGCAACAAATGCAGTTACTATTCAATTAATGCCACACATTAAGACCAAATCATGAAGGCAATCAGTGGACCTCCATGCAAGTAAAAAAAAACTTGATTGGACAAGTTAATTCAAACCCAAATCAAATAATAATTACAGGCAAGTTTAATTAAAGCATTATTCCCGACCAATCACACAAAAGCAGCAATGAATATGGCTCGCAGCTTTACAGTCACAAGAAGGTGCCTTATTGTGTTTCAAACATTTTTTTTCATGTGCTTTTTAATGACCCAGGCTTTTTAATCAAACTGGTGCAATGTACAATGCTTATCAAAGTACTATGTTTTATGACTACGTGATTTACACACACTCCTGACACATTAATGACATGAGCTTCGCTCAAACGTATACAGCATTGTGAAGGGAAAGGGTGAAGAGATTAAACAAAAGCTCCACTGAAATGGCACAAATATACAACAAGACCCCCAAAGTGCACACAAAGGTCAGAGGTCAACTGGCAAGGGAATTAGATGTAGATTAGCAAAACTGACAGGAGATAAGAATAAGTGCTCTCAGGCTGGGTCTGCCAGTGGTCTGCTGTGGTTCATTATGCACAGGTATGCTCATCAGAGCTGGTTCACGTGCAAATGAAAGCATTCACATTGCTTCTTGATTCTAACAAAGATGTTAGTGAGGCTGAAAAGCAGCTCCGGTGCTCAAATGAACATATTTGCTGATTCTTATTTACTTTAATTAAATTACTTAAATAATAGTCAAATAAATCTTAGGAGTGGTTCAATTTATATATATTTACTAAAGGAAAACTAAATGAAGACAAAATTCTGTAAATTTATTCTTAAACCAGGGAGATTACCAAACATACTCCAGGGGGTATTTAAGCAGATCTCAGAGGAGAGTAGGAAAAGATTTAGATTTCTTAAGCATATTAAACAGGAAAAAAAAAAAACTATATATATAATTTAGTATTTTTTTCTGAACTTTCAATTCATCAAAGAATACTGTGTCACAGTTTCTACAGGTATGTGGAACCTATCACAGGTTTGTGGAACATCAATAATAAGAAATGTATATTAGGGAAGATAGAATGATTTCTGAAGGATCGTGACACAGAAGACTGGAAAAATAGCTGCTGAAAATGCAGTTTTGTCATCAGAGTAATAAATTACTTTTTAAAATGTATTAAAACAGAAAATAATAAAGAATAATTTATTATTTTATATTTAGTTATTTACAATTGTAATAATATTTCACAATATTACTGTTCTACTGCATTTTTCATAGAAATGCTGCCTTTGTTAGTGTAAGAGACTTCTTACGAAACATATTTAAAAGGGTAACATATATATTGAACTGACAACATTAATAAACATCACTCCAAAAAGTTGATAGCCAGCAGGCCTACTGAAGGGTATGTAAGGGTATGCAAGATGAAAGAGACTAGGAAAAATTTTAAACATTGTCAGTCTTAAAAAATTGCTGGTATACTTGCCTGTTGCTTGTTTTTACAGTTGCTATTTGCAGAAAAATATGCTGATCTTGACCTGAATGAACTGTGCCATTAAAGCAGCTGACAGCTAATTGACACAAACAGTGTGGCAGAGGTCATATGACAAAGTTTAATTAAGATAGAGGGAATCTGCGCAAATACTCTGTTTGAGGATGGGAAAACAAAATAGATTGCTCCAGGCTATCTTCAGAGCAGAGGCTAATTTGCTCTGAAATGAGTCAATAAACCCCATTTCATCTGAGCTAGCAAGGCACAACAAACAGTAAAAATGATATATAGTCTCCTTTCCCGGGATGAGAGAATATCTTTCAAACTATAAAGGCATAAACTGCTTTTTATGATTTAAATGTGTGTTCTCTACCTTTCTGACTGTGGGATTTTTGAGTGCTTGTTTGTACAATATTGTCCTGTTGCAAAATGCTCCTAAAGTAACCCATTTCACTCAGTATAGCTGGCAGCCCAAAATGTCTGTTCTTTCACAAAGTGATGTACATGTACAAAGAAAGAAAATATCCTAGCCCAGTCTACACAGTAACTAAAAATGAATTTTAAAACTATTACCGCAGGCTAGGCAAGGCTATATTCGCAAATGGGAGCCACAGCAACTGTTGCCATGTATTTGATGGGCACATGCTGCCTTTGATGGGATTAATGCAATAGGCGTGACAGGCGGCACATTGGCTCCTCACAACAAGGAGCAATTAACCCCGCTACTATTCACCCTTACATTTCAATGTGCCATGTAAAGAAAGATACATCACCCTGTCACTGCTATGTGCCAATCACACTGTATTCACCAATGCATACTCATAGTTTGGACCTGTCACTCCAGGAAATAAGCCTTGTTCATAGCAAATGACTTCCCATTGCTTGGTTCACTGCTTCAGCTCCCCAATCAAGGTGTCACAGCAACCTCAATCATCATAGAAGGCAATGTGTTGAGAACAAGCATTCTTGCATACAAAAATAAATGCATGTACCCTTTTCATGAACAGGCATGGGCAGGAAATATAAGCAACGTTAAAATGCAAAACAAAACACAAACCAACCATCAAACCAAACTCCAAAGCCAAGAACACCACAAAAAACAAAACATAAAAAGAAGCGCAAAGCAAGACAAAACAACACAAAAAACGCACAAAAAATCTAACTAAAACGACAAAACAAAAAACAATGATTGTTTGCTTGAAAAAAAAAATCCAGAAGTAAAAAGTCAAAAACACAAAAGACAAAATACTAAAAGCAAAGCAAAACAAAACACAAAAAATCTATCAAAAACAACTAAATAAAAAGCAAAGCAAAATCTAAACTAAACTAAACTAAAAAACAGCACAACACAACAAACAACACGACACACCATAAAACAAAACAATAATTGTTTGCTTAAAAAATCCATTAGAGTGGAAGTTGTCAGAAAAAACTATGAGTTTGTTGTTAGGATATTAGTTATTCAATGCAATATAACCACTTAATTTACATATATGCACACTGATATTTGGCTAATGCTTCAGCCTGCAGAAACATGGTTGGTGTGTTTTTTATCACCACTGTTACGCTCTTTTTATAAAATTATTCATGCTTTCTGTCATGAATTTCAAAGTATTTTTCCATTTCTGGTAGTTTTCAATATAAATGCAAGAAGTATAGCATTGTGTCAGAGGATGGAATTGAAATACCATGGACTCCACCTCCATTTTGTCCGTTTCTGTTGCACATATTCACAGGGTGACAGAGAACTCAATCACATTCAGAGCCTGGGGGTTGGACTGTCTGCTTTTGAACCTGCCCTCCCCCATCCATGTACGTAATGAACAGAGGAAGACATATACAGAATGAGACGCATCAAAGGTTTTCACTGTAGGAGACCAACAATCGGGGATGTGTAGAACTTTAGGAATGACAGAGGATCAAATTCTGCGGGAACAGATTGTGCTTCTAGTCAGCAAATTTGACAGGGTCACTTGGTGAATCTCAATGACACATTATGACATAAATGACTAGATGTCTTCAGAGAGACTGATTAAAACATCTCGATCCATTTGATGAGACCATCTGCTGAGGAGAACAGGAGAGAGCAGGTGGAATAACCCACCAATGGAATCACTCAAAGTGATTTTACCCTGTTGCCCTTTACGGCTCTCAGGTCTCTAGTCTTTAGACTCACAATGCCCAAGAGCCTAAATGAATCACAAAGCCAGTAAACCATCATTTATAGAGCTGAAAACCTAATGAAGATCAATCTGTGATATGATTAAATTCTCAAATTTGTTTTGGCTCCAGCCATCTGTATGCAGCATCTTTTCATCAGCCCTATTGTGACCAGTAAAAATTTTACAAGTCCACGGTGGATGATTGTTTTAATGTCAAGTTGTCATTACTTTACACAGTCTCTTCTCAAGCACATGTGAAATGTGATCTTGTTCATATGATTGGTAACTTGTACTATGTTATTATACTGACATATAACTGTGTGTCGTGTTTCCCGCCCTCTTGTGTCCTTATATGGTCTTTTTCCTGTCCTTTAGTTTGATTATGATTCTGTTCAGCTGTGTGTTTAATTATCCTGTGTATTTAGTTCCTGCCTGTTTAGTTCCTTTTCGTCTGGTCTATATGTTCCTGTGTGTCTCAGCCCTGCCTTGTCTTGTCTCGTTCCTCCCCGTTGTATGCACCGTGACAATTACATTAAATTAAAAAATTTCGGCTCTGTAAGATTTTTATTTTTGAAAGAAGCCTCTAAAAGCTAAAAATACAGTAAAATCAGTTATAAAACTTTTCTTTTTTAATATATTTAAAATAGTTTAAAAAAGGTGAATTTTCAGCAGCAATTACTCCAGTCTTCAGTGTCACATGATACTTCAGAAATTATTCTAATAAGCTTATTTGGTGGACAAGCAACATTTCTTATTATAAATAAGAATATAAAACACAGATAACGTTACTTTTTAAAGTGTTATCATTTGTTAGAAAGAATAATTATGGAATTCATTCATTTATGTACAAAATATTTGTCATTTGTACTCTGACCTTTATAACAGAAGGAATCTTAAGGTTCTTTTATGTAGAAAAATGAAATAGCCACACAGAATTATAAAGAGGAAACATTCTTTTTATTCATAACTTTGTTAATGCAAACTTAGGAGTCTATACATGGTTTTTTAAAAAGGATAAAAAACTGTACAATACAAAGCAGGAACACTGATAACGTCATAGACATTGAAAAAGTCTAAATGCTTGGCAAATCTGCTAAATTATTAGTAGAAATCACAGACTAACATACAAAACAAAGAGGAAAACATTAAATAAATTTTACAAAGAACAAATAGAAAATATCATGCAGCAACTTGGAGAAAAAAGCCTGAGTCTTTTTTTCTCTGTTTAAATAAAGAATCATTCAACAACAAAAACAAAGAAAGAATTTTAAGATGTAAAAAAATAGCCACATTTTCTACTTCAAACCCTTGCAAATCCCAATAATCTCTTCTATTTGTTTCTTTATGAGAAACAGCAGTCACACTTCTCTCCAGAGACACTTTAAGGATTAGCATGACAAACAAAAAACATTAGAGGCTGAAGATAAATCACGGGACACAGTGAGGAGAAGGTCCTGTGCTGTGATATTGTCAACAGATGATAGCCGTTTGTATATCTGAACATATTCATTTTCAGTGTAGAAAGGCATAATCTTTTGAAGTTCAGGTAGATAGAGTGAATTTTTTTTACCACGTTAGAAGAAACCAGCTTAACGCTGGATGTTGCATGATCAGAGAAGAACACACACATGCATACGTTACAGTATGACGCATACAGCACACGCTGAAATTCATAAGTACAAACTCACTTCGGTTTGATGTCCTGAGAAGTGTTTGAGACAAGCTCTAATTTCTGATTTGCCACCAGCTGCACCAATCAGGTAAAGTAGTAGATCTGTATCAGAGAGCCAATCATTATGCAGAGCGACTGTCACTAAATGAGACAGATGACAGTGCCACTGCTTCAGCATCTTTATCCAATCGAGTGGCACCACATCTGTCAGGAGCAAGCACGTATTTGCATTATGCTGAAGAAAAAAGTCGACGAGTTCTAATTGTGGTCATTTGGATATTAGAAAAGGCAATAGTATAGGGAGTTTTTTCTTAACTTTTTATTGTGTTTAATACTTGAAACTATATTTTACACACTTTAGCTCTTATAAATACAATATACACTGCATTGCAATGCAAAATACTTTGTTTTTCAAAGTGTACTTGGGAAAGTTGGTCTCAATACTAGCACCAATCATAAAACAAAGATAGTTCTTGGGATTTTTTTTTTTTTTTGGTTTAAGGCACTTCCTGGTGAAGTTTAACGAAGATCTCAGGACACGGTCTTGCTCTTACTCTATACAGTCTCTTTGTTTCTCAGCATTTCAGGGAGTTTCTAACCATGCTTATTCAATATCTTGTTGAAGGACAGTCTCAATTCCAAAAACAAAAAACGTTCTTGCCGTAACTCACAGCTAGCTTGCAAACAACGTCCTGCTTTGTTCTCTCCTAGACCTCCATCTCCTGTTGTCCACTCTGTCCTGGGATCGTGGGCACAGCGATATCAAAGCAGGTTTCCATCATCACACGAGACTTGCATAGGTTGACACAAAACTCCAGGTCTCCTGTGGCCTGAGCCAGAGCCTCCAGGTAGTCCTGCGACTCTTGGTCCAGATCAGGGTCCACATCAACTAATGGAAAAAAAGAGTAAAAAATATAAACAAAAGTATTATTTTAAAACTTAGGGATGTCAATTTACCATTTATTTTGACATTTAAATTAATTTAATTTGAAAAATGTTTTCAATAAATAACAGGGCATGGTAGGCCAATTTAACATTCTAATTTTGTACAAAATTCTTTAAATAAATAAATGTTCAACAATATGGACATAAAATGAATAATACTGTATACTGACTAAATTTACTTTTTGCAATGTTTATTCAGTGAGTTAATTATGTTTAAATTATCTTTATTTGGTGACATTTCTCAGTAAATAATCATTTGTGTGGTAAATTTGTTTTTAATCTGAAAAAATAATTTGAATACAGTCCTAATTAAAAGGTGTATAAATATAAAAGTCAAGCAATCTCTAAAAATAAATACACACATAGAAGCCACATTATTGTACTACATAATAAAGATGTGACTATAGGTGCTGTGCAATGCATTCCTACTGACACACCTAGATTGATAGTTTTATCATTCAAGACATAAACAAAAATCTCTGCATGTGATGGTTGGTTGGTGTGGGAGATGGGCTTGTAGAAACATCCTCATTTTACTAGGCTCTGAAGAGGGGCTGATTTATACAGCATGACAGCCCCAGTCACAGCTTTACCCAAGACAGCAGTCACACATGAATGGTAAACATCACCTGGCCAGTGGGCAGGTAGTGATTTCAGAAGAGAAATATAACACCTTATTGATTCAAGAACACACGCAGACACACATATTCACTCCCTCTCTCCATGCGCCTGCCATTATCTCTCTACATTATTTTTTACATCCTGAGATTTTTCTCCCACATACTGTTTACAAAAGTGTTTCTTCTAGCAAAGTGGAGGCAGATACTTTGCAATATCAAGGTTGCTGTATTAGTGCTTTTCAATAGTTGTAATTCAAATACAGAGTAAAACAGTCATACAGAATCAACAGAGCTTTCTTTGCTGCTGGCAATGTTCTTTTTCATTCTCAGTAGAGTAAACAGTACTAATAACATGATTCAGCTTCATTTTTTCCAAATCATTTTCTTGCCCTGTTTGATGCTGAAAGTCTTTACAAATGTATTTGAGAAAATCCTGAAATATAATAATAAACTGAGTCTAAGATCCTGGTGATTGTTATGATGTCTGTGTCCAGAGTTAGTTCTTACAGTTTAAGCATTGAAGGCAGCAACAGTGAAATAGAATCACAATTGCAGAAGCTCAACAAATCGTTTCCCAGTTTACATTTATGGAGAATATTCTAGAAAGCCAATGTCATCCATTATTGCAATACATTGTCTCAATGCTGAAGATGCTCAATGCACCATTACCTCAGCATTTTCTTGTAAATCCTCTGGCACCAAGTTCAAACACTTAAATTAAAGTCATAAAGGGAGCTATTAGTCTACATCACATTACTGGGAAACTTATGCTGTGTAAGATGCATGGTAAAATTAATCATTCCTGACCTTGATGCATGGTAGAGTGTCACAGTAAAAATGCCAACAGAAAAATTCCAACCTTTTGGCTAAAAGCTTGTGAAATTTGTAGCATGTATACCACACTAAGTTCAGCTGAACAAAAGTGTGAATAATATTTTTGTGTAATACTCAGAAATATTCAGTGTCACATATTAGAGGTTTTCAAATTGAGGTCAAAGGGGCCACAAGGGGACCGGCGGGAAATTAGCATCAGCGAGGCAAGTTAACTTGTCAATTTAAGATTTGAAATATGCTTGACACAAATTTTCAGCTTTTCATGAGATTAATCACATTTATTTTGTTCTATTGACAGTCCTAGTTTTTAAATAGATGGGAAAAAAGACACTATGAACTTAATATTCGTAATATTCTTCAGATATTTTTTTAATAATTACTTTGGATTTAGTGCAGTAACAACAAAAATTGCAGGATTTAATTTTGAATACAATCATGTAGATGGGTCATACAATAAAATATATGTTTGCCGTAATACTTTAAAAAGGGTGTCTTTCATAAAGGGACGGTCATCATTGATATTCATTAAAATAGAAAAAGTTTAAAAACCTATGACATTAGACAATAATACACTTGGGAACTTACATTCTCCCATCCATTTGCTGGGGTCCAGCATGAGACGAGTCTTGGCGTCCTCTAGCTCCTTTTTCAGCTTCTCGTGCTTGGCTCTTAACTCCCTGATCTGCTGCTGCCTCTTCTCCAGCATCCTAAGGCGGGCGTTAAAGTACTGCAAACCCTGCAAGTGTGGAACAGCAGTGTGAGTTGCTTACAGTCAACCACAAACCTCCAAAACCTCTTGCACCTATTCCAAGCACCTGCTAGACTATGTGTAGCCGTCCTCAAGGCTGATTTAAAGTGCAGTGGCTTAAGCCGAATTGATTCAATGTTCGCTAACCTGTACAGAGGATTTAGGTCCTCAGCCCTATGGTCAGATTAATTAGGGCCAAGCTAGAAATAAAATTAGCATCCAGGTTAAACGCCCGCTGGTCTTCTAGAGGCACATTTGCTTAAGGGATTAAAAAGAAAGATCATGTTCAAGAGATTGAATTACAGTATAGATTAACCTCCTCCTATCATGTGTATTGTGTCACTAACAGGTGGCTATTAGAAAGTAAATTAAAATGCAAAATAGCAATTCCTTTTTCTGCAAATCTCAGGTTTGTCAACTACAGATGTATAAAAACTCATTCGAGCTTTTATGCTATGCCCACTGCAAACAGAATTTAATTTCACAAAACATAAACTTAGCAGTTATACAACTTCCTACTCAAATACATACAGATTCACATAAAACAAAAGGGTGAACAGCCTAATTCTTCATGAGCAAACTGCCACACTCTAATATGCGAGCTGAGATCATTTTTTTCTTAATTGAAAATAAATCAGAGCGTCATTCGACTGAGTTAATGTCTTTTCCTCTCGTCTTCTCCACACAATTGCCTGTGTGATCAGGGTTAGAAACTCACAGAGAAACGGTTAATGACCCATAGACGCGCTGTGTGGAGTGGGCTATAAAGACCGATCAGGCGGGCCACAGATTGTGGAGCCACACCTCATTCATCACAGGCACCCCTGACCCCTCCCCAATGCTCTCTCTCCTTCTATCTCTCTCTCACCATCACGTCCTCTCTCTGGAAAGACCTTAGCTAAGCTCACTTCTTTCTGTCCTACAACACCAGTCATCCCTGTCTAACTAAAGCTATCAGTCCAATATAAAATCAATTAGCCAACATAAGTAATTGTCACAGAGATAAGCTTCATTCCTGACAACCGCACGGGATGTGAGAGAAACATCAGAATCTCATGCTACAGTATGATGCTATTAGGTTTAGCATAAATGAAAAACTGATGCTACTCTATGCTGGGATTGTGCCACATGCTGAACACTAAAGTAAAGAGGATTGAAAATCAATTGTGGGATTGTTTTACGAAGAATAAAAATAAACAAAATAAAGTCACATATAGGGGAAATACCTTTACTCCACTTCTACTAGCCTGTTAGCTTCATGCTAACACTTTTTTTAACCAAATACCAATTTTTAACCAATTTAATAACCTTTTATTTTTTATTTTTTTGTTTAGTTTTAACCAATGATTTAGCATTTTTTGGCAAATAAACTACTTAAACATTACTTGAACTTTTATATACACTTCGTAAATGAACCAGAATGAGATTGAATTCAGCGATTAGCATAAAAACAGCATATAATGCACTTGTCAGACATACTGTCTTCTTACCTCTGTCAACCCTTCTTTGCGTCTCTGAAGGCGTTCCACGTCATCAATTTCGTACACTTTGATCTCAAAGGGCTCCTTCATAGCACCCCCCAGTGGAGGTAGATCGACCCATTGGCCTGCTGCACCAACCTTTCTGCCCAGAGAAGAGGTGTCTGGCAGAGGAGCAGGAATCAGACGGCGTCGCTGCAGGCCTGGAGGGGTCACACAGGGTAATGCTCTTCATGTGGGCCGGAGATGAACAGCAGAGTTTGTTGGCATGCTTTTAAATATGTATGAGGCTTGCAAGAGATTACAGGATTTAAAGCAAAAAATGATTTTTGGGTAAATGCAGATTACAGAAGAGGGTGAGTGCATATTAAACACCAGATATGCCTAATAACCTTGGGTTCAAAAATTTAAATGGACTAAATAGACTGACTGGCTGGACGGGATGCTTTACTAATATGTATTGTCCCGGTGGAATCTTAGGTAAAAGCCATGGTACACTGTGCAACATCAATAGTCTTTTATGTCAGACTGTATGAAACATCATAGTGGAGATTTTGGCCCCATTTGTCTCCAATGATTGCTCGTAGGGGCAGTTATACTAGAAGACTGTGATGTAAACCTTGGCTAAGACACTCGTGTAAAACCATTTTTGGGATGGAAATAATAAGCAATATTTGTGGTCCTCATTATCATAGTCTAGATACATTACAACACGTATTACAACAACCTTCACTATACTATTATACTATACTACACTATACTACTATTATACTATTTTCCATTGTAACATTTGAAGGCCGTCTAATAAATCTTGAATTGATCACCAGTAAATAGTGCCCTGAGTGGTTTCCCAGTAAAACTCACCATTAGATCTCTTTTTGGGAGATTTTGAGGCCTTTGTTCGACTGGACGTGGACACTCCACTCTCACTCATGGAATCATGCGCAGAAGATGCACTGCCTGTGGTTTCACTGTCCCTGATCATGCTCTCATAGCCACTGCTGCCACCACTGTGATAAAAAAGCGCAGTGCGCCCCATGGCAGGAGGCAGTTCACCACTAAGTACACTGCTATTGTCACTACCGTGGCCACTACTATAGCGCTGAGGACGGCGAGGGGCTGTGATCTTGCTGTAAGGGGAAGGCAAAGGAGCAGCCAGTGGTGTCTCACTGGAAGTTCTGGCATCATTGTTGCCATCTGCTTGGTCAGAGCCCCTGAGGTGTTTCTTGGAGCTACCAACTGCTAATTCACTGACCCGACTGTTGGCTGCACGAATCGCCTGCTTTGCGCCCATAATAGTGCCCTTTCCTTGTTTAGTATTGGAGCTTGTGACAGATCGAGTTGGGGGCTTTCCAGTTGGAGGTAGACTGGTGTTCCGAGCAGCTGAGACGGCAAGGAACTTGGTGGAGGAGCTAAGAGACTTTGAACTAGTACTCAACAAGGTCTTCCCTTTGTTGCCATTCCCAACAATGGATCTAGGAGTTATACTGGCTTTTATCTGTCCAAGCTTACAAATTCCACTAGTAGATGGAGGAGAAGTAGCGTTTGGTGTAGATATTGAACAGGGTGTCCCAGGTTTTGGCACCATTTTAGCAGATTTGCCAGTGCTACTGATACTGGCATTACTGTTCTCCCTTGATGTTATTGGTTTGGAACCCACTGAGGCTAAACTGTCACACCTTTCAAGCGACATAAGACTACCAAAATGCCTTCCATTGTCTCCTTTTGCACTATGTGATCTGAGACTAGAAGCTGTCTTCAGGCTGGATGACTTAAAGCTAAAGGATTCCCCTCTAACTCGAACATCAAAGTCCTCCTCAGAAACCGATACTTTAGAGGAAGATAATCTTGTTCCATCATTACCTACAGACTTTAAGGCACTAGGAGACAACAAAATGCGTGTTCTCTGGTCGAGGCTTGACTTTCGGACAGGTGGAGCAGGGGGTGACATGCTTCCGGACTTAGGGAGCATACTACCCTTTTGTCCATTTGCTCTCTTTCCTAAGGATGAGAATTTCAGGCTACCAGTTGTTTGCGAGGCATCATTACCCCATTTCATCTCAGAGGAGCTATGAGGCACTGAGACCATGCCGAGAGTGGTGGCTCCTCTCCTGAGCTGAGGCATCTTGCTCAGGTCCCCTTTCTTAACACTCGATTTCTCACAACCATCCACAACCCTTTGAGATGTGGACGACACATGCATTTTAGGAGGGCGAGGTACACTGTTGCTATTCCCGCTTGTCTTTCTAGAAGGAATCCCACTCGTGCCATTTTTCAGTGGTTTGCTAATAGAGCTAAACTCAGAATTCCTGGCCGAGTGTAGCCCACTACTAGTGTGGGTCCATTGTTCATCTATTCTGCTACCTTGGCGTTGTAGCTCATGGCTGTAGCTACTGCTAGAAGATGCAGTCTGGGTGCTCTTTCTAGGGAGCGTAGAAATGTATGAGATCTGGGCAGACTGTGAGGTCATGAGTCTATTAGATCTTATTGACTTTGGACCACCAAGGGATGCTTTGGTACTGTCATGAGATAGAGGGCACTTAGATGTGGACAATTTGTCAATGGTTGCAGAATCATAGTCGTGTTCTGAAAAGCAAATTCCACTGTCACCCAGTGGACTATTTGTTCTTTGTTTGGAGAAAGACTCCAGGTCTTTGTGTAAACCACCAGGTAAATCCATCATGGAGCTGCTGACTGGTCCCTTGCGCACTCCCTTTGATGTCTCATCACTACTTGGGGTACAAATATTTGTCTTGCAAGACCAGGACCCGACTGAAGAGTGTGCAGTTGCATGCCCAGCTGTAAATTCCTCCTGTGACTTGGAAGTAGCACCTTGGTTCAGCTGGGACCGGTTCATCTGGCATGTGTACGCATCAAACTCATCGTTGATGCTGCTGATAATGCTAACAGGCCGTGAGTGAGATACTAGGGCCTGCAAAGAGCAGTCTGTGTTGAAGTTAATGATGCTGGATGGTCTCCCATTGTCTGGAACCAGACCAGCAGGTAGCTCTTCGACCACCGTAAACACCAGCTCATCCTCTCCATTGAGCTCCACAGGCTGCTGCAATGTAACTGTAGTCCTTAAAACATCCCTATCAAGGCACCTGTTTCTCAGAGTAGCACGTAGATGGCTCACTTCCATAGGACTTCTACTGAGGTGATGGGATCTGTCAGTAATTGGGGAGTCATTGCGTTCTCCCTGCCTAAGGGCTTGCTGGCTCATACCTACTGGAGGTGTCCGTGTGGCCAAGCCACACTCAGTATTCAAAACTGAGGTCTTTGAGATGTTCTGCAAGGATGAAGAGGCATTGGGTTTTTGTATAGGTCCTCTACTAAAGACTTTCTCTCTAACAACAGGCTCTGAATCTTGTCTTAAAGTCGTGTTAATTTCAAATGTGGCCCCAGGTTGCATGTGCGCAGGCTTTTGAATAGAAGACTTGGCAGTACTGGTTGATACTGAAGTCCCTTCTGACACTTTTTCCACTCCACTTTTGAAGGCTGTCTGTTGGCCTTTTCCTTCACTGGTGAAAACAGATGTGCTCTCACTGCCATCAATGCACTCAAGCCGTTCCTGTAACTCTGCAAAAGTGTTGCATTTGAGGTGGTCCCCATCAGATTTAGGTCCATCTTTTACACGCTTCTTGTTCAGGGAGGGAATAATAGGAACAAATGCAGGTGGGCCTTCATTGTCGCTGAGTTCACGATCAGAGATAGGGGTCCCACCAGGCCCCACATAGATCACTGTATCACATGAGTGTTCACTGCTGGAGGAGTAATCTGGGTCACTGGATAACACTGCAGGGTGGTCTGGGTCAAGAGCCACAGTCCGAGGGTAGAAGGGTCTCCGTCTGATGTGTCCCTCTTCACAGGAGCTCTCCCCTCCAGAGGAACTTGATGCATACTGAACAAAATAACATACCACACTGACTTCAATATATCTTTGCAGACAGCTCTAACAGCACGCAACAAATTCAGAGAGACACCCCTTCATGAAACAGCATGTCAATATCAACAAAGGTGAAAAGTGCATACCAAAGGAGAAGCTAAAATAGTTGTCAATACTATGCATACGTTAGACAGTAAGTATTTTTTATGTCTATAAAATATTAATATATTCCATCAAAACAGCTTAATTAAGGTGAAAATTGCCTCTGTGATGGGAAAGGTTACATGCTGTTCTTCCTCTGGAACAAATGCATTGATTACATTTGTTGATTACATGACATAGGTCACTGAGAAATTTTGCCGTTAAATTATCACTGTAACATTTGTATCTCTGACAATGCATGAATCATTATTTAAATTGTGAATGATTCTGATGAATAAAAGCCAAAATGTAATTTAGGAAAATGACAGTCCTGACCTATTGTAGAATGTATAAAGACAAGAAGAAAATGTAGACTGATAAAAATAAATACTTTTAGCAAATATCATGCTGTCATTGTACCAAAGTCAAACTAAATTATTTACAAAAAATAGATTGAAAATAATCTGGAAAATATTATTGTTCATTCAAATAATTAAAATATAGTTACTAAGCATTTTCACAATAAATATTGGCATATTGGCAAAAAGCATTTTTCTTTTTCATATTTTAGTGCAGTACTTACTGCCTTATATGGTTATCTTGGTACCATGAATGAGTGCCTCAGTTATTTTTTAAAGAACCATAAATACATAAGCATACACAATTCAAATGATCAATACATCAGTCTGAATCCCAAACCTTGGATTTCTTCTTTCTCATGCGGTGAATACGGGAGGCAAGCTGCACAGTGGTGAGAGATTCGGCATAATTGGCTGGCGAGTCAGAGATGTGGGCGATCATGGTGGTTCTACAGTTGATGTTGCCCAGCGATTCCCTCAGCAGCATGGTAAGCTTGCTGTCTCTGAATTATACATCAAAAAAATATTCTCGTTAGCCAAAAAGGAAGCTAGGCTTTACAACGTTCTGCCTTTTTCCCTCTAACATCATTGAGAGGTTGTATTAAAATAGAGGATTATGAATCATTCTTGAATAAAAAGAATCAAAAGAAAATGATGCTCACTTTCTGGTGACCTGATTTGGAATGTTTTTATTTTACTCTGTTGTGGAGGATGCTATTTTCTGAAGCCACATTTAAAAGAAAAAGATTAATTTTCTCTGCTCACGTCACTTTATTTACTATCCCACCTTCCGGTGAGTATTTCTTAATTTCCTTTCAGCATAAATCTGCTACTCCCTGACCCATATTCCTATCAATAGGCCTACTTCCCACCTCAAGTCCAATTCACCCTGGCTGCCTTCTCTCCCTGCAAAGCTGGCTAATTGGCTTCATTGATCTAAGGAGGGTGAGAATGAATACCTTGCAGATGCAGATCAGGAGGACTCAATGTGTGCTGAGAGACACATTACCACCATTAACAGAGATCTATCATCTCCCACTATTGGTTTATATTGATTAATTGAACCACACAACACATACCTGTATGGCACATGCTTGGCTCCATTGGCCAAGGCTAGGATGACATTTCCAAGGGCACCCAATGACAGACACTGGCCTCTCCCTCCGTCTCGCGTTTGACTCAAATCAGACTCACAACTGCCCAAGTCCAGAAGATGCAGACGGCTACGACTCCCAGACACTGCAAAGTGATACACAGCCTGTTAAAACAGAAATTTACTACCAGTGTTGAAGACTCTTTGGGCTTAAAATCCCATTTAAGCACAATCTATGAATGGCTTAGTTGCTCTGTACATTAAGCTGAGATAGAAGAATGTATTTTATCATCAAAAAGGCCACAGGTACCACACATCACAGTGTTGCTGGGTACCTTACAAGACAGCAGTTAGATATAGGATCTCTGCAAGGAAAGTGGTGATTCAATATCCTTGGCAGTCCATCAAACAGCAAGCAATAAAAGTAAGTACAGCTAGTTAGATTACAGTACCATGTAGGTCACTAGAGTAAAATTCATTCAGTATCATTACAGAAGATGCATTTATTTCACACTGAGATGGAGGCCATTAACCTCACGTCGGCAGGATTTACAAAGCCAGCGCTCAGAACCAAAACCCTCTGTGGAGCAGGAATGCAAACGAGCTTCTCATTTCATGCTGGGCTCTATAAACATCTCTGCAGAAGAGACTCCAGCCTCATTACATATTAAAATCTATTCTGGCTAGTGTCAATGGCCAGAACCCAGCCTGCATTGCAGCGACGGGAACGCAATACTAATGATCATTCTAATGTTGACATGCTGACTTGACAGGATGGCTACGCCCAGTAATGAAAATGTGCTAACCGTTCTTGTTAGCATTCTCGTAGAGCCGTTATCAGCGGGACTAAATTGAGGTAACTGATACTCTCTGTGAACATGGAGAGCATGATAATGGAAAAGTCAGGTATCGGCCGCCCTCAGTAACAGTCTTCTCAAAATACTAATGATGCATGAAGATATATGATATGAATTCTCAGACAGTTATAAGGTGGTATAACTTAATTTTTGAGGTGGAGGTAGATAGCCTTTGAAGTTGTTTTATTTTAAGCCCTGGAAGTTAGGTTTTGGCTGATCAAAATATTATTTTAGCATTTCTTCTCAACACTGAAAGTAAACTATTATGCTCTTAAAATACAAACAGCCATATATTAAAAATCTTATGTCATAAATATCACATTTCATTCCTAAATAAATGTCAAAATGAGCACAGTAAGCCATACTTCCTGCTTTGGTGCTCTTCTCCATACGGTACTGGGAAATGTGTAGGGTGAAGAGTATGTGAGAATTCCGGCGGTCCTCTTCTTTACAGTCAGATCTGCTGGTGCTGCGTGCTGCCAGAGCTGCATCCAGGAAGAATGCCGCCCTCTCTGCAGAGTACGCCCGCAGCTCACTCTGGTTCTGCAGCTGGACACATTTTAAAGTGAGAGTGAGACACAGAGATAAAGAAAGAGAAGGGAGACAGAAGCAATTTGATGATGATTAATTAGATTAAAGAACATTTTCATTTTGACAGTAGTCAAAGAGTAGTGACTTGCGATTACTGTATACTACCATTCAAATGTTTGATGAGTAAATCACGTTGCGTGATTTATTTTAATACTTCCCTCACATAAATTTGCGTCTGAAGTGGAAACTCCTACAAATGCATATTCAATAAGATGAATAAATTGCATGTATTTATTTACAAATATGTTAAAAATTACATCTACATTTATTTATTTTAAAATATATTAAAATAAAAAACTGTTATATTGTAATAATTTATAAACAGTTCAATTGTAATAATATTTCGCAATATTACTTTTTTTTTTTTTACTGTATTTTTGATTACATAAATGCAGCCATAATGAGCATAAGAGACTTTTGAACATCAGTGTCTATATAAAAAAAGACGTAGTGTGGCACCTAATTATGTTACATTTAACATTTTCAAAATTGTTATCTAAAAACCTAATTTATCTATTTAATCTATTCCCAGGGAATCAAACCCATAACCTTGGTATTGCTAGCACCATGCTCTATTATTTGAGTTACAGGAACACTATGTAGACCTATACATACATAAACACAAACTCTAATGTACCTGTGATCCACAGACCGGATCCTCTCGCAGGGAAATTCCTGCACCCTGACTGTCCTGGGAAGTCCCTGTTGAAAAGTCAGCCAACAGGTCTCGCAGCACCTCCTCCCTGCCACAGATTTCCACAGCAGACACGCGGATGGAGAATCGTGTGCCAGCTTTCTCTTTCCTTTCCTCAATGAGCTTGAAGAGCCAAGAGATAGCACAGGGTGCCACACCCAAGCTCTGTGTAGAGCTGTCCCTGCCGATCATGGTGTAGCTTTTGCCTGTGAAGTAAAAAAAAACAAAAAACTGGCTATTGCTAATGAGGGATGTAACCAAACATTCAAAAGATATTGGACAACCGGAGATAAAATTTATATTATTTACTCAGTGTGAGGAAGACAATACTATATTATGTTTTAATTGTCCTTACCTGATTAAAGTGAAAAATGACAGAAAATAAATTTGCATAGACATGGACAATAGACATGATAAAAATCATACTGTTAACTGATTAACTTAGCTTGCCTTAACTACATAATGATATAAGAGCAGGTCTATAATAGGATTTGTGTTAATAATAGTACTGTCTATGTAAAACGCCCCTAAGCTAATAAAATTAACCCACAAGGATGTTAGTCATGAGAGAATATACCACGCTAAGGCAGAGCAAATGAGCAGCCAAGCTAACTGTGGGTGATTGAAGCAGCACGATGGGAGGCACACAGTCTCTCACAGTGAGGGGCTGATCAACAAGAGAGTAGGAGAGAAAGAAACTGAGCGCTTTTCCAACACAAAGTGTAAAACGAGGGCACTTCGTGTTCAACAAACCGCTATTACTGCTCAAACACATATGCCCTCCCCGCATTTTCCCTGCCTCCTTGTTAGAAAATTTCCAGTGCAGCCAAAACTGTGTATTTTGTGGCGATTTTCCTTTCACCTCATGTGACTGAAGGCTACTCCATCAAAAAATGTCAAAGCATGAGGAGTTGTGACAGAGATAGGTGGGTTATCATAACAATAAAGTTAATAACTATCAAATATGGGCTACTAGGTTGATGTTTACTAACCGAGGTTGGCTTGACCAAAACAGAAGATGCAGCCATCTGCCCCGTTGACCACAGACTGGATAACCTCTGCCACTGTCCCTGAGCACACCTCCGCCTGAGGACACAAACCCAGATTTAAACACCAACTCAAACTGTTTTACAGTTTTTCTCAGTCGCTTTGGTGCATTTCTCAGATCAGAAATGAAAGTCTCAAAACTACTTGTTCAACCTCCACATCATCTATTCACTTGTGCACATCATAAAAGCAGTTTCTCATTCTTTTGAAGAAATTGTGATTGCTTTGGTACATTCATGCAACTGATTATGTGCATTTGTCTGTGGTTTCCTACATTTTCAGTAGTTAATATCATGTTGCTCAAAATGTATTATACAGCTCTCTGTGCTATAGTCTTACCCCTCAAAACATCTAGTCATTACTTCATCATATAACTCATTAAATGCAAAATGGTTGATCTAGTTGTCATAAACTGTCAAGCATATTTTCTACATATTTTTATTATTATAATTGTGCAAGTGAATCTTGACTTTCACTAATGAGGAGAATATAGATCAACCAGTTATAAACCAGTTCTCTGAAATTGCTCAAAGGTGCATCCCATGAATCTTCAATTGGAAAGCATGTATAGACAGAGGACAACACAAGAGTTACAAATTCTGACGATGAATGAACATCCAGAAAACGATCAGGGTCAACAACCGAGAGGAAGAAGAGGAGTAAAGATGCATGGTTGAAGGATACATAGGCAAAACAGAGGAAGAGGCAGAAGAGGCCAAGGACATAGGCACATATCAGATGAAATAAGGGCCACTGTGGACTATGTTGTCAATCATGGCCTTACAATTGCTGAAGGGTGTAGCTAAATATTGGGAGATCAACCATATCCTCAATTATTAAAACATTTTGAAACGGTCTCTTTCAATCAATATTCCACATACAGTAATGTGTAAATTTGTACATTTGAAAGGATATATGACATACATACGCGCAGCCTTCTGCATTTCAATACAGACACTACTAGAAACAGAGTTCACTGTTATATTGACAACATGACTAAGCATTTTGACTATCTTGTTTTTGAAAGATGGCACAAGGACTTTTCATTCTGATTGCACTGATATATTCATTGACATAAATACTTACTTTTGAGAGATAAACTAAAGATTTTGAGTAAGTTACAGGCTTTTGCAGGAAATCCATTGTGGGGTGCTGTTTGTATGAATTGTTTTGAGAAATGCATATACTTCTTTGCAAATATTAAGGATGATTTGAGAAATGCACCAAAGCGACTGAGAAAAACTGTATTAGTTGTACATACAGTATTTATATTCAAACAGACAGATGGATTGACAGACAAACCTAAGAATGACAGACAAAATGATAGAACAGTAGATCGATAGATAATGACAGACTTGCAGAAGGATAGACAAGACATCAAACAAACAGATGGACAGACAGATACATAGTTAAAACAGACAGAAAGAACGATGGACAGACTGGATGACATACAAAACATCAGACAGACAGACAGAACCAAATACAAACGTGAGACAGAAAGAATGACAGAACGATAAATAGAATGATAGACAGGCAGGCAGACAGACAGACAGACAGAGATAGAACAACAGACAATGCGACAAACAGATCGGACAGAAACACACTGATAGACAGAGCAACAAACAAACAGATAGAATAACAAACAGACAGAGCGACAGACAGATATATAGTTAGATAGACAGACAGATAGACAGATTGATAGTTAGACAGACAGACAGACAGACAGACAGACAGATAGATAGTCTGAAAGATAGATAGACAGTCTGACAGATAGTTAGACAGTCTGACAGATAGACAGATAGTTAGATCCTTGCAAACTTGATCCTTGCTCATCCTTGCAAACTTCCCAAAGAGATGCAGAAAACAGTAAGGACACAGATGAAGATTTCAAACCCTGGAATTATGTGTGTGTATTTTGCAGTTTGAGGAAAGCTTTGACAGTGTTGTTGTAAGAACCACCTCTGATGTGTTCTCGCTCAAAGCCTCTTTTGTTCCGAACAATGTGGGGTAGTCATTGATCATCAGACCTGATGTTTCTAGGACAGGAAACCCAAAGACTCCAAACTCCCAAAGAGTTCAGGAGGAAGCAGAGAAAAGAGCTATGTTATCTTTTCCTCTGAGATCCCTTCAGGCGCTGTGGGCTCGGAACGATAACCCCAACTCACCAACCCAAACCTTTTATCTACCTCGTAAACCAAGCGAAACTGAATATCTCCCTTATGCATTGCTTTGATCTCAGCATGGATGTCCTGCCTGTTTGACATCAATTCTGTGAAGATTTTGTTCAAAATAAAATTATACAGACAGGAAATAGAGGATATCTCCTTGGTATAACTTGTAAAATGCTTGCTTTTATTACGCTGATTGCCAAAAATTGAAGCATTTATATCATTACTGTACCTGTGAAGCATCTTGGGTAAAGACAGCATCAAAGGTAAACATCTTTGGGGCGGTGGCAGAGGTGGAGCGTGCACAGGTGGGCGGCTCACAAAAGGTCAGCTGTTTCTTATGGGCATCTACCTTCAGAAAGGACATGGATTCTGAGGTGTCTCGCGATCCTTTGGCAGGGCATATCCTCACCATTACTTTCACCTGCAAAGCACACAATTATATTCATATAATAATTATTTTCCAACATAATTTTATTTGTGACAAGTTCTTTTTGATTTTGCGGCTGAATTCAAAGCATACGGCTGTAATTGTACCCTCCCACCCACTAATTCACACAATTATTGAGTGGTTTGAGAATAATGTCTTTCAGTTTCCTGGCCAAGAATTCCCCTCATACTGGCAAATTTGAAAGCATGTAATCATCAGAAGCCCTTCTGCTCCCACACAGGGGACATCCTGCTGTAAAGTGTGGCTGGATTCAGAAAACAGACCTACCATGCTCTGACTTTATAGACACTTAATATTAACAAATTCATGAAATATATCACAATTTCCATGAAAATTTTAGTAGTAGTAGTAGCACAACTATTATCAATGTTGATGATAATAAGAAAGGTTTCTTGAGCGCCAAATCAGCTTATTAGAATGATTTCTGAAAGATTTTAAATGTTTTCCTGAAGACTGGAGATTTGCTGAAAACTCAGATTTGCCATAACAGGAATAAATTACATTTTAAAATGTATTATAATAGATTAAAATATATTAAAATTATGTACTTAACACAAAACATGGATGCAACATCTATTCCCTTTTTATAGTCATAAACATAAACGTGAAATATGACCGAGGCAGAACAGTTCATTATTACACCTACTCAATGAAGCAATAATGTACTCAACTGTCTGTGTTTAACACCTTATTTTATAGCTCTGCCACTAGGGACACTTTCAGCAACAAACAGCCCCCGAAGTTTACAGTCCTCCACTGAGATAAAGAATTCAATTTGCAGAGAATAAGGATCTCTGTAGCCCGATTAGGCTCACATAGCATTTTAAAAATGCTATGAAGTCAAGGTAATTCAGATTCAAAATGACGGAAAGTATAACACCAGTAGACTATTATCTATAAATGTTCTGTAAAAACACTGAACACCAGCTTTCAGCCTGTCACCATGATGCAAACACGAAATATCAGACATACAGTAGTAGTTCTTTACAGGTTTTTCATTCGATCTATCCATTGTTTTTTCTATGTAAACATGGGGAAAAAAGCAGCGCTCAAGTTAAAAGAAATTCATTCCCATCTTGCATGTTTTCCTATTCCACTGCCCACCTCAGTTAAACATGAGCGCCGACATGCAGTTGGATCGTTCTTTTCTCTTTACTGTTATCATTGGCATGTTGTCGAAGTGTCTAATTCTAATGTCTGGTAAAATTTCTTTTCAAAATCGTGATTCTTTGGTTTATAAAAAATTAAATCATGGCAAATCATTAAATTCTAATTAATTGATAAAATCTGAAAAATTGCCCAGCCCTAATGGAAGCCAATCTGACAGACTGTGGAATATGCCACTTTATAATGTACTAGTGTGGTTAAACGCCGCCTCCGCAGAAGATCAACACCTGCTTCTACATCACTGCCTGCTTAGCCCCACCCACCAATTCACGCACGTCATAGGTAAATGACAAGAGTGGTAAACGCAGGTCTACGCAGAAACCAAATGTTAAACTTTATTTGATAAACTTGGTGCCAGACTGTATCAGTAAGAACTTGGTCCTTTGTTTACTTCATTTTACTGTGGATTCGTTTACAAACAAGTCACAATTCGACACAGAATTTTCAGAAAGACTGAAACTAAAAGACAATGTTGTGCCGACTATATTGGATCTCATGTCACACGACAAGTGTGATTAACTGTTTTCATTACGTGAGCACTATTGCTTTGTTTGTTATTACAGATCGTTTGATATGTACTGAGTATTTATGCGTTTTAACCTAAAACACAGCAGCGTCCATCTATGAAAATAGGCTGTCAAACATAAACAAACAAAAAAAACTGTTAGCCAATCATAGCAGTGTGCGTTTACTTCCGAGTCTACAATCTGTCATGCCTATTCAAACAGAGCGTCTTGATGAGGCGGTCAAAACAGGAGAGAAAATAGCCTATTACTTATAATTATACATAATATAATATAATATTACTTATATTATGTTTTGTGATGTAAAAATCTTGATAACATTATAAGTGGCCCTAAATAAAAAAACAAAACAAAGACAGTTCATGACCCCTTAGTACCCTAGGCAAGATAAAACAAAACCAAATATAAAAACACTTTTTTACAACATAGAGGTTGACAGAAATGTTCATTTAGCAAGCTTGGGGATAATGATCCAATAATGCTCAATAAATATTCCAATAAATAATAAATAAATAAATAATCCAATAAATATATATATAAATATATATATATTTAAACCCAACACAATTGCAACTAAATCTGATAGCAAGTGATCACCCTGTATTGAAAAACAATGGCTTATTATGGTAGAAATTCCTTTGGTGTTTTATTTACTATGAGTTTTAAGCATTTATCAATTATACCATTTTTTTTGTTTGTTTTTGTTTTTTTTGTCGTTGTTGTTGTTGTTGTTAACTTGCAATAAAAAAAGCAAATCAAGCAATTCCCTTGAATGCAAAAGCACCAGTGATGTGTCAATCAGTCTTTTCCACACAAATGTACTTCCATTACCCTCACTGCATTAGCGCTGCCTTCCCACAATCACCTGTTCCTCTCTACCTGCTTCCTTGTAAGCACTTTGACATTTCCTTCTTTCACAAATAAAAAAAATGAGAGTGTTCATACCCATTTCCTTTACAAGTGTCTCAAAATCAGCAGGCAACATACTTCAACTCAGTGGGGCTTACTAGCAGTCACTTCACTGTCTGTTTCTTCATAAAACTCATTAAAAACTTGCAGCTGCCTGCCTTTGGTGTGACTTTAGATAATTTTTAATGCCTATTGTGCACTTTTTCTAATGCTGTGTTTGCACAGTGCATCAACACAATCAGGTGCACAATTAAGGGAAGGAAAATGCTTTATTCACATAGCCCTCCAACTGCAATGGATATGAGGATGATGTAATAAGCTGACTCCTCCAGAGGTGTCTGGATGCATTTTGAGAAGTAACTCAGGTGACCTCACCGTTCTTAATGAGCGAATCATCTCCCTGCAGACATGACGCCATATAAACCTGCACCACCTGCTGGTGTTTATGAGTCAGCAGTCTATTATAGTATCTTATGCTAAGAACACACATTATCTTCTTACTTTCCCACAGAGAAGTCATCCTAAAGCAGACTCTAATGGGTCCCATCTCTTTGAATTTATTTAGAGTGCATCACCTGTGCTGGAGGAGGGTCATACGTGGGTCAGTGCAATCTTCCATGGCTTTTAGACCTCCAGGGGGTGTTAAGGAAAGGAATGAGTTTGTTACCCAAAATAGCGGCAACATGCTGAGATGCTCATGATGCTCTAGAGAGTCCCATGAGAGAGTATATATGGAACTGTCAGTTACATGACAAGATGTAGCAGTATATGTACAGATGTTCCAGAGAAGACAGTGAAAGGGCATGACCTCAGCTCATTCTGGTTAGTAGGTTAAAATTGAGCAGATGCTCTTCATACAAAGTGACTCAAAGTACACTAATTGCAGAAACAGTCGCCCTGTAGTGACCTGGGATTAAGTGCTTTGCCTAATGGATACCAACATGCTTTAGCATGACAGTGATCATCCAGTCACTGAGAATTATTGCATTTTTATAGGCAAAGCACGTTATGTTCAGAGTACTGCCTTTAAGAACACATTAGGATGATCTATGAATGCACAATTTAAATAAACCTGTATAGAATTTTAACATCTGTCAGTTAATATGAAAACAATTATCAGCTAACCAGTGTTGGATAACATTTTAATATCATGCACCCCTAAGGGAGATGTTTTATTAGTTTAGTTAAATTTAATCTACTTTACTGTAATTTTCACAAAAAGATGACTTTTTAATACTGAACTCCAGCATTGATACTAAACAAATAGCATGGAGAAACTGGGCTGTCAGTTTGCTTATTTTATCCCTGTTATCTTAAAACGGACTTATCTTACATTGTCTCACAATCCCAAATAGCAAACAATGACATCTGATCTGTCTATTGTTTCTTATTTACTTAGAGGAAATCCTCAGATACAATGTTCCAGATCACCAAAAGTAATACTCACAGCAGATTTGGTGTTCAAATAATCCACGGACAAGACACAAATATGGATGGCTTTTGAGTCATTGGGATATCATTAGCATTTGTGCACTCAGACTGTCCAGCACTAATAAACAGCTCTATTCTGAGAGAGAAATATGTCTTTCATTCAAATGCCCCCTGATGTCATTCTCTGACCCTTCTGTTTTCATACATTGCTTTTCCCACTCCCACGGCCTGTCAGTCACTTACAACAAGGAATGCTGTCTGGCATTCCGAAGGAGCTTCTTGGAATTCCAACAGCCTGGGAATCAGGACAACTGGGCCAACCCATGCTGTCACACACAGTCTGCTTTGATGGTAACCCGAGTACTAGCCAAATCGATAAACCCACGGGGCATTCTTAAGCAGAGGGCAACCAGAGGTTTATGCATGATGTCATTTTATTAATAAAGAAGAAAAAAATCTCTACAATTTTGAAATGCTGTATAAGCAGTCAACATTGTTTCAATTTGACCTATTATTTATTGTCAGATAGCAATAATTTTGGCACAACCTTCAATATTTTACAAACCATTAGCATCCAAAAATCTCTAAAAAAAAAAAACTGGTATGAGACAAAACATTTTTTAGTTTACCGTACCTTTCCCATCCCAGGGCTGTCCTTAACCTTTGACCCTGCCCTGAGGAGGCATGGGGGTACAGGCGGGGGTGAGAGCTGCAGGGCAGCGCTGAAGCCATCAGTGTAGAAGAACGGCTCTTCTGGGTCAGGTGGGGAGGGTGGCAGCGGCTGAGGCTTCTTCCGTTTGGAGAGGTTCAGCTTCTGGGCAGCCCTAGGAAAGAGCAGCAAACAAAAAGTTAAGTCAAGGAGTCATGTCCAGGAGGTTCTTCCTGCATTGGACCTGCATTGCGATACTTCTGCATATCTGTCATCCAAAGATTTGAGATGAAAACAGTTTGAATGGATGAGTAACAGTTTTCATGTCCATGACAATCCAGCAGCAATTTTATTACAGTTTAATGTAACTGTTATGTATTATAATATATTTCAAATGTAATTTATCCATTGCGCCGGTCTTCAGTGTCATATGATCCTTCCAAAATTATTTCAATGGACTGATTTGGTGCAAAACAAAAAAAACCTTCTTATTAATATCACAGGTGAAAACAGTTTTGCTGCTTGTTATTTTAAACATTGATACAATTTTTCAGGAATTTTTAATGAGAAAAACACAATTTATTTTAAACTGAAATCTTTACTGTCACTTTTGATTCAGTTAAAGCAAAGAAAAACAAATCTTTCTGACCCCAAACTTGTGAACAGTAGTGCAAATATTAAATAATATTATTAAATATAAAATAAAATAAATGTAAAAATATGTCAAATTAAATGATAAAGCGGGGTACATAAAGCCTCATAGACAGAGAGAAACGTGATAGAAAGAAAAGTTTTAAAAAAGACAAAAGTATTTATTTTAACCACAAAACAAGTACAGGCATAAGATTGCTGGCAATGGTTAAATCTGAAAAACCTTCTTTTTATGGTTGAATCAGAAACTACTGAAAATGGTTCATAAAGACTTCATTATTCTAGAAATGCCAAATGTTTTATTTTTTTGGTTTTGGTTAGGCTGAAGTAATTATAATTAGCTACACAGTCAAAAGAGACTCCAATTAAGTCAAATCTTCACCCAACGGCAGTGCCTGACCTCACTTATGCTCCTGTGAAAACCTGCATTCATGTTCCAACATCTAGTCGAGAGCATTCCCAGAGGAGCAAAACCTTAAGGAAGGACAATATTCCTATTAATGAAAATGTGCATATTGCTGTGGTGTTTGGTTGTCCACATGCTTTTGGCCATACATGTCTTTTAATAGTAAAAAGATGCAAGCTACCTAAAGCTGTGTGTGTTTTCCAGCAGACGTTTGTCTTTATGCCTGTTAGCATGAGGTTGAAGGGCTCGAGGAGAAAAGCCTGAGCTCATTAAATGCCTCACTCTTCCTCACATCCTTTCTCTCTCTCCCTCCAACTCCTTCAGCACAGCCTCTTCAGGGGTGAAAAATCACAGAGAACACTGTGTAATTACAGTCTCCATGAAGGACACAAGAGGAGGCCCCCACAGGAAATGTGCATGCGCCATGCATTAAAAGGTGCGATGGGATGTGTGTGCAAACACACACGGATTACAGAAAGAAATTAGCACTTAGCATTATCTTTACGTGCATGTTTAAATGGGGGACAAAGCACAATTAAGTTAGCATTTTTTGATAAATTGCAAAATTTTACTGACATTAAATATATCTAAGTTGATATATTTTTCGCATTATTTCATTATTTACTAAAATATTATATATTTATTATATATTATTATACATTTAAATAAAAATATAAATAAATAAATGTTAACTGCAGGGCATTTTGTTTACTCACCAAAGCTAATTTTTATTCTCATTTGGCACTTGTCAAGTGTTAATTTTGGACTCTGGGTGTGAATGAGGGAGAGCGACTGAGAGTGAAGATGAAGAGCTTGTAATAGGGCGCATAAGAGGTTGCAAAAAATACTTGAGTGAGAGGAGGAGGGTTTTATTAATGTTAAACCCACCTATGGAGACAAAGCCTCTTCTTTGCCTCCTCCTCCACACACCTCACCTATTCACACACACACATACAGCGCCTCCTCTAACATAAAGAGGAGACCCACGCCCACACGTAGGGCAGAGAGCCGCATTCATCGCGTCTGGCTGCACGACAAATGCTTTACAAGCTCTTTATGAAGCACGACACAGTAACACACACACACAAAAGATTGAGATATCAGACTGGAGTGAACAGAGGTGAGTGACCAGAGTGGGTGAAAAGCAGCATGGTAGAGTGAGCTCCGATACGCAAGGCTGGGCTTTATCCAGATGCACCCACCTGTTAAATCTCCCTTCCCTGCCCTGCAGTGAACAGTCTCCCTCTGGATTTGCTGTTGCTGCTACTAGCTTTACTGCAAGTGAGGTTTTAGGGTTGCAACTGAGAGCAAACCAATGCAACTGTGATTACTAAAGCACTTTTACAACCTTAATTAGCTTTTGAACAATGGAGCAGAATGTTAGAGAGAGAGATCATTCCATTAATTTACTCACCCTCATGTCATTCAAACCTGTATGAATTTATTTCTTTTAAACAAAAACTGATGGACAAAAATATCTCAAGTGTGGTTTTGACAATACAGTGAAAATTAGCTGATGGACAAAAAAACTGAAACATTCTTAAAAATATCTTCAGAGGTTTAAAAAGAGTTGAAGATGAGTAAATATTGACTGCATAAACATTTTATCCAAATAAATCTTATGAATCAAACCCAACATCCTTAGTTTGCTAGAACCAGTTGACCTACACAAATCCTACCGAAAAATGCTTATAACGGTCAATTAACAACTCAAACGAGTCCACTATACTTACAGTTCTCTCCAATCCATTATCTCAGTTCAGAGGTCATATCATCACAGCGGTGAGAAAAGCAGCTTTTTAACTTGTTCATTCCAGACCCCGGTAAGAGCACTCCACAGCTCCCGGCACATGTGAGAGCGAGGCGGGGCGGGTGCGAAAGGCAGGCTGGAGACAGGGGGCTAGAGGTGTCTGCTGGAAGACGGGGCGATGTGATTACTGTCACTGTCATCAGGGGTCCATTTCATGCAAATTCCCAGATGAGGAAGTGGATACAGGTGCGACAAGATGAGCGGGGCGACAAGCAGATGTCAGAAACGCTCATGACGACCCTCAAAAGTTTTCTGTAGATGGAACAGGTACATGGCACTCCTGCAGAGAAGCATTTTCTGCCACACTCTAGTTCCACGGAGCGAGTCGCCAGCGATTGACTTCCCAAAGTTTAGCGCTTCCGGTCACCTGTCAGAAAAGTTTTTATCCCAAAACTGTGATCAACTTTTCCACTTCCCTCCAAGGTAGCCCTCACCTCTGCATTGAGGCTGGGCGGGGGCACGTCGTCCCTCTCTGCTGTGCTCCTTTCCTCCACTCTTTTGCGCTCCTGTCCGCCACTCTCCCAATGACAGAACTCCTAGGGAAGGCAGTGGAAAAGGCAAATCCCCTGGGATGAGGGAAAAAAGAGTCGATTCCTGCTTCTGCTGTTGCTGGGAAACCCTGGCAGAAGTCCAACGGTCCTCTCCGTCTACTCTCTGCGTCTCTCTCAATCTGGTGAGTCGCTCTCACCTTCTCCCTCTCGCTTTGCTGCACTCGCTCTCTCCCTCTCCTCTCCTCTCCTCTCCTCTCCTCTCCTCTCCTCTCCTCAGCCCAGCCCCCTTTCCATTCTCCTCCCAGACACAGTGTCAGTACACAGCTGCTGTGCAAAGCGCCACTGATAGGCAGCATGCTCCACACACACACTTGTCTGCACACATACATTCTCTCTTTCAATCACACAAACACACTTCGCTGACGTGCAAAGCATGCACTTTCACACACACTGGCATGAATACTTCATGAGTGCAGAGGAGCCCCCTTTCCTCATTCTGCTGGACTTCAAAGAGACTGAGTTAGTGTATGTGAAACAGAAGCAACGAAACATAGTATAATAAGTGTCTTCCTGCTCTAACACACGTCAATCCGTTTCCAATTATTAACATAACAAAAAGAGACCAAAGAGCCCAGATGAATCTTATAACAGATGATACTGTGACAATAGAGTGATAATTTGAAAGGATAGGTCACCCAAAAATGTCATTTCAAATCTGTAATCTTTGGCTACACAATGAAAATCTGTTTTGGCCATGCAATGAAAGTCAATGGGGTCCTTTTTTTTTGTGTGTGTGTTCCATACAGGTCATCTAGATTTGGAATGACGTGAAGGTGAGCAAATTGTCATTTTGGGGTGAACTGTTCCTTTTAGGAAGGTGATTAGCAGAATACAAATAAGGGCTGGTTAGATGGATGGATGGCAGCACTGATGGATAAATCAATGAAGCAAGATAAAACAAACAAAGACTGCATGCGGGCTGAAGGAACAGGTGAGCTGTGCGATGTTAATGAGGACATTAGCCCGCAAGCAAAGCTACAGACCTCCACTACTTTCACTAATAGTCAGAAAACAATCCTGTTAACTATTAACCATGCAGACCCTGACTTTAGGTGCTTGGGGAAATTAAGTGTGCCAATTAACATGTAATATTTATGTGTGTGTGTGTGTGTGTGTGTGTGTGTGTGTGTGTGTGTGTGTGTGTGTGTGTGTGTGTGTGTGTGTGTGTGTGTGTGTGTGTGTGTGTGTGTGTGTGTGTGTGTGTGTGTGTGTGTGTGTGTGTGTGTGTGTTTGGGATGATGAATTGGTGAATGAGGTGGAATGAACGAAGAGGGATGTTCTGTTCTAGCAGAAAGTATGACATATAGCCTTGCAGGACTTAGTCTGATAGCTTTGTTCAATAGTAGATTCATCTGCTCTGAGTCACCATTCCCTCAACAATATGTAATATGGCCATTGGTCAAGCTGACAATGCAATAAGTTCAGAGAGTTCTGTGGTTGGTGGGTTGGTGAGTGTTGCTTTGGTGTTTCTCTAAACTCAAATTTCTCCAAAACGTATTGAACTTTTCAGTTTTTGTGAGTTTTAAAAAGAACTCAACATCCAGCATTTTTCACCCACAAAAACAAAGAGGTGTCAAAATAATTTTAATGTCAGCTGCAGCCCCTTTTTTACTTCTATAATTTGATTTATTTATATGTGAAAGATATTGGATATTCAGGAGAAAAAAAGATATGGTTTTTTTTCTATCTAGAAATGGTTTGATTGAGAAAAATGGGCGCCGCATACCAAAATCAAGAACGAAAGCTAATTTGCTAAAACAATGCTTTAATAGTTATTGTTATAGAGGGGTTATTACATTTTTTAACATGTAATAAGCACTAATGAATTGTTCACATAAGACCAAATACCCTACTGTTTAAAAGTTTGGGGTTGGTAAGATTGTTGAATGTCTTTGAAAGCATTTATTCAAAAATACAATAAAAACAGTAATAATGTGAAACACTTTTGATCAATTTAATGTGACCTTGCTGAATAAAAGTATTAATTTCTTAAAAGCAAAAAATCTTACCGACCCCAGAATATTAAATACTAGTGTACATGCATTAAGATTGTAAAAAAGGCTGATTTCATGCTGACAACTGGTTTCTTCCCCAATGTATGTCAAGCAAGAGTCAACTTTGCCACCTGGTCATTAGCTAAGACAGCCTTTAGGTTACTTAAGGACAATTTGTCACCAATCTCTCTAATCCACTTGCAGCCTATGTCTTGTAGCTCATTATGTGACTAGGCGTCCAACATGTCCTTATTTTCCCCCACTTCATTCCTCCCCTTCTTCTCTGGATCAGTCAACTATTCAGGAAAATCAGGCAAACCATGGCAGCAGATAAATCTAAAATTCTGACCATTAAAAAATATCAGGTGTCCTCACTTGTGTCAGACATTTCCTCAGCTGAAAATATTGAATAGGCAAGAAGTCTTTGACCTAAAATATTGTTGACCCTCAATATGGCACTTTTTCAAAAACAGAATTTAATTTGGACTGTAGCAGCTTAAAATTGTAGGATGGGATAAAAAAAAATTTCTCCAAAAGAAAATCTTCTTACAGAGTTTCTTTCATTTCAAACTACATAAAGTCATTTTAAGTCAAGGCTTTGCTGAGCCAGCATCAAACATAAACAGTCTTGCAGAGAAGTTCTGTTATCTTTCTGACAACTGCAAAGTCTTAAAAATATTCTTGATAACATCTTTCTAGTATATGAGGAATCTTTCAAACAGCAAACAAATTCCGTAAAAGTATATAATTTCACTGAAACTAAATGGAAGGACACTGCATTATAATGCACCTCGAAATAGCCCAGTCTGAGTAGGAAAATCAAGCATTTTCCAATGAATTATATTTCAAATATCTATAACAAAATCCCACACTGAATCAATATGAGCAGTGGACACTGAAAAAAGTTTTAAATGGCTTCAAATGGGAATGCAGATAATACAGGGCAGCTGGCTACACAAACCGAAAAGCTGCTCTTAAACTGAAGGTTTCTGCTGAAGAATTCAGCAAAGATGATTCAACAAACAGAGATCAATTTAAATATACCTTAGACATTTAATCACTGTTTGATTTTTTCTTGAACACTTTTTTTTAATCCAAAGTGATCTGTGACATTCTGGCTGATAATTATTTTTTATGTTATGGCCAATAACAAATAAATGGCCATTATTAAAATGTTCTATCATTTTAATGGACTTGTTGTTAAATGTTGTTTTAAATGTTACAGGTGAATTTAGTCACAATAATGTACATCATGAAAAAACGGATATTCATTTTGAGATTGCTAAAAAAATGTATTATTATTAAATTATTAATATTTTTAAATATGAACTTAAAGTGCATTCACAAATGTCAACAGATGCTTTTGATTTTTAGTAAATGTTAAAATTAATATTAACAAAGATTAAAGGGGTGGTTTACTGCAATTTCACTTTTTTCATTTTAAATAGTGTGTAATGTTGCTGTTGGTGCATGAACAGTATCTGCAAAGTTGCTGCGCTGAAAGTTCAACGTAAGCGGAGATATCGTCTTTTAAAAATTAGGAACGAGATACTTCCCGGGTTGCATACGAAATAAACCCATCAACCCTTCCCTCCAGAACATGCAGAAAAGGGGGCAAGGCCATGTTCTACGGCTTTGTCGAAGAGGAAGAGTTATAGTGGAGAGTTGTAGTCATGCCGTCGAAACGGTGTTATTTTCACCCAGCTGTCAGGTCTTCTGTGTTCGGGCTTCCTACAGACGCTGTAGTTCGTCAACAATGGTTAAAATTTATGTTTGATTATGTTCCTGACAATTATGATCCTAATTTAGCTCTCTGTGCTGCGCATTTTATGGAAGACAGCTTTCAGAATCTACACGAGTTCAATGCCGGATTCACACAGAAACTATTACTAAAACATGGAGCAGTTCCAGCTTTAAAAACAGGGGCAGCAGTTGTTGGGCCACAACCTTTAAGTAAGATTTCATAATTTTAAATGTATTTGCATGTATAATTTCAGACGTAATGTTTTAGTTTTATCAAGGTCGTAAACAAATGCCAACGCTGGCTTTAGTAGCCAGTTAGTTAAATGCTATTTTGTGTTTCTTTGACAAACGCGTACAAACATTTTGGACCCGAATTTGTAATTATGTACTAATTTTGTAAATGTATTTTCCATGCATACTTTATGACGTAATTTTTCGATTTGATCAAGAACGTAAACACAAGCCAACGCTGTTTGGTTAGTAGCCAGTTAGTTCGATGCTATTTCGTGTGTATAAGACAAACGTGTACAAACTTCAAAAAATTATATGTAATCACAACAGCAAACTTCCATTCAGAAATGATTGTAAGAGCCGTGCTTGCGGAAGTTCTGCTTGACTCTCTTCATTACCGCTTTCTGGGTCTGATTCTGGCACAAACTGATACGGCAATATTGACACCATTATTTACATTTGACCTGAGCACATGCAACTGTCGCCAGTAAAGGTAATGGGCGTGAAATTTCCTGACAATGTGCAGTACGCAGTTTAGCCAATCACAACACACCGGCCCAACTAACCAATCTGAGCCCATCGCCTGTTTCTGAGGGAGTGGTTTCAGAGAATCAGGAAGTCAACCAGTCGTTCAAATGACAGAGGAGAAAGCGGCTTACAATAAAGGTGAAATATATGAAAAATAAGGCCTTTTTTAACAAACGAAACACGAAGACATGTTATATTGCACCCCATAAACACAATCAAGCAAAGAAAAAAAGCAGTAAACCACCCCTTTAATACTAAAAAACTTAAATAACAAATGAGCCATTATTAAAGTTGACCAAATATTTGCCAGAACAGATAAACTATTGTGTGCAATGTACAATATGTTGGTGGCATTCTTATTTAACATAATATTCTTTTCATGGATGATCTGGTGCTGTACAGTGTTTGGTATTCTTTCACAATGCATTTGTTACAGGGGCGTGCAGAGAGTTCCTCAGAGGCAGGGGCTCAAATGTAAAATAGGGGCAATGTAAAAAAAACAACAACATGTATGTAACAGGTCCCGAACCCAGGTCTCTGGCGTGGGAAGTGGATGCGCTAACAAGGAGGCTAAATGGCTACAGCCACTAACGCTAGTCGCTAGTGCGTCTCTTGAGTTCAAGGGAGTGAGGTACCTACAGCACCTACTCGCTGGCCTCTGTATAGTATATAGGTTAAAGGTTTGGATACATTACTATTTTATATTTTTGCAAGAAGTCATTTATGATCATCAAGCCTGCATTTATTTGATCAAATTTTATATATTCTTTTAAATACATTTTATGCAATTCTGATTTATTAGCAGTATTGGAAACCTGTGATACTTTTTTAAGGATTCTTTGATTAGGCATGTCCCTTGCAATTTTCAACCGATTTATGAATAAGAACGGAAAATGACTGCTCCACTTCACATAATTGTCCAATGAAATGTGCTAGATCATGATTGGTTGGTGTATTACTACATGACAAACGGGCATTGCATACCATATATGGCTCGAGAGCCTCGTTTTTTTAAAACAGACTGTGGAATATCAGTCGGTCAAGCAAAACGCATGCAACCATAGCAACGCCTCAGATTTGACAGATATGTAAAAATAAACAGGAATTTTTCCGACTTTTGAGCGATTAGTTACCGTTTTGTGCACATTGTCAGGTTAATTATAATTCAAATGAATTTTGTTTTATTGACTACAATATCATTGCTATTTGTCTGAGAGGGGCACTTTTCGATCATTTTGAAAAAGGGAAGGGGCTTGAGCCCCCAAAGCCCCTCCTTTTGCATGTACCTGATTTGTGACTGAACAAGGCTAATCCGCTACGCTATTTCTTTCCTATAAATCTCAGCAAATATATTCAACCTCTTAAATTATGAAGACACAGTCATCCTCCTCAGTCATGGCATGTAGGGTCTCTTTCATTCCAACTATATTCCCTTGGTTAGAATCAGCATGAAACCACTGATTCATATATGAGCCACCATTGAGAGGCTTCAACGCCTATGGCTAGAAAAAGATCGGCTTAAAGGGCACCGTGGCTCAATAATTGCTGTGAAATCTAAATGGTGTACCCAAAACACCACGACATCACTCAACACCTTCTACTGCTTCCTGACACCTGTGTTACCTGCTGAGCTGCCATGTTCTCACTCATTCAGCTCTTTGTCTTAATGTTGTATAGCAGCTGCTTTGAGCTCCCGTCATTATTGACTTCGGATTCGTGAATTGTGTAGTGCGACCTTGCCCTGAGGGACACGGGAGCTTTTGTCAAGTAGTGCCAGGGGGCTTTGCCTCCACAAATGATGGGACAGCTCTTTAACAGCATGCTAGCACATCTGAGTTTGCTAGCGACTATTAGCACACACTCAGCCTTGTAGAACACATTCAGTTTCTGTTGCTGAATAGAACAAAGATAAAGTAGAAGCCACTAGGAACCCGATTCCAATCAAACAATCCTGTTCAATATTTTTGGCCAACAACAGGTTGAGCAGTTGTTGGAGGCATCAGGAGCTACTGGGGCTCAGCTGCTTCAAGGACATGGCAGCTCTACTGATCGAAATCCTGAATCTCCCCCGTTTCCCCCTTAGATATAATATGGAGAAGGGGGGAGTTCAGACAGTGGGGTGGAGGCACAACCCCCCCTTCATTTTCAAAGGAATAGTGCCCGACTGGAAAACATCAAATAGTCCAGCTCAGAGACTCAAGGATCAGCTCTGTCAATATCTGCCTACTATGTGTCCTTTATTGTTTTTCCTTCCCTTTTTCTACCCTTTTGAATGACAATGAAGCTTCATCTACTATATGCATGAAAAAAAAAAACTCTCGAAAGGAGGTTAAATGCAAAAGTAGGTGGTTAAAAATGAACAGCAGGTAATCTCCAGTGATCTTATTAGCATTCGTCTAAGATGGCACAGAGTGTGAAATGAGAGAGGCAGGATTAAGGGGATACCTAAAAAGCAAAGAGGGCATAAAAAGTGGAAGGACAGAAAAAGAATTACAGAGCGCAAGACAAAAAGAATTTCAAATAATTTAGAGATTTGAATAATAAAAATAATTTAAATAAGGCCAGACTTATGTTCATTTTAAAGGCAGAGTCCATGCAAAAATGATCATTTACTCTCCCTAATGTCATTCTAAACCTGACTTCAAAGACATTTCGAAAAATGTCTCAGTATTTTTCAGTCCTTTAATGAAAGTAAAGTTTTTTGGACCCTATTGACTTTCATTGTATGGACAAAAACAGTCAAATAATTCTTCAAATACCGTTTTTATTTTTTATATTCTACAGAAGAAAAAAGGTCATACTGGTTTGGAATGACATGGGGTATGTAAAGTTTGACAGATTTTTTTTTTTTTTTTTTTGCTGTAACAATTTATGATATAGTCTTCAAGCTAAACTCACATGTACAGTTTTCGGCAACTAAAACAGAAGTAGTTATTTTAATTATTAACATAAGTTAATTTTAATTAAAAAAAAAATCACTTTTCTTCATACACATAGACTGTGAAACAGTCAGTCACTTAAATCAGAAATGACTCATCATGTGATTTCAAAATGTAAAGTAAAAACAGCCTTTATAAGCAGTCTTCATCTCATGCGAGCTACATGATTTAAATAATGAAGCTCAGTGTGTGTGTGAAAGTACATAACGTTATCTTCATAATTCTTGAAAATTTTCCCCTCCAGTCTACTGTTGCACTTTAAGAGCTGACCTGGGGGAAAAAACAGCGTTGCTGCATTTGTTACCAGTATATTCTCTTTCTTTCCTTTTTCTCTCACTCTCGCAAACTTTGTGTTGAGATGTTTCCACTGTTGGTTCACCTGAAGTCTCTCTCTCTATCTCTCTGTCTCTGTCAGCTGTTTCTTGAGTGTCAGAGTTCCACACACTCACAGACTGATGTTTAATTACCACTTAGACAGCATCACCTACATGCCTATACATACAAATACACTCACACACGTCTGTGCGAGTACAGCGCTGACAGGCAGCGTTGGTGCTCAAAGCACTTGAGAATATTCTCTCTGTAAATAGCATTTTAAACAGACTTCATGTCATGAGCTACTTACTGCATGGAAACGAGGGATGAGGAAGGAGTGAGAGAGCAAGACAAAACAAGGCTGGAGGAACAAGGCTGACAGGGAGTGATTGTGGAGAGAATTGAACGAATGAGAAACAAAAATAGAGTGATGTGGAAAAAGAGAGAAAATGTGAGCTATTTCTCATCAGATTTTTACAATTATTTATTCAACTCCATCTTTCTGCGTACAAACTGGGTCAGGGGCTGAAACTTTGGCCCAGAATTGTCAACACAGACTGCCAGACCGGAGACATGGCTACATGCCCAACAACAACAAAACACGCTCGACCTGAGAAACAAAAGCCGACACACGTCCCACACACTGATGCACTACACAATCCGTCCTCATCAGAAACATGATGAGAGATGAGAATGAAATGCCTACATGAATTCATAAAAGTAACTACATAATAAATATTGATCCCAAATTTCACAGAAAACACTCCTAGAGAAGTGTTTTAGTTCTAATAATGGTGGACAATACTGAAAAATGATGCTAAATGCAAATTCTAAAATGCAACTAACCATATAATCAAGTAAATAAATGGGCTTATAAATCTTTAAAAGAAAGGAGAAAACTCTTCTCAGAACTTTTGTTATATCCAAGGCCACTCAGTTGCATTTTTATATGATTATTTTTTATACATTTTTACATATTTGGGTGTAAATTCATCTGTCACCAGGAAGAAGCTACAGTTGCCAAATTAACCAAAGCAATGAAAGTTAAATAAAAGATGGAAAAAAAAAAAAAAAAAACTTGGGTCATCCTTTATATTAGGTGGCCTTAACTACTATGTACTTACATCAAAAACTAAGTACAATGTACTTATTGTGTATCTATTGTATTGCAAAACACTTTTGCTGCTATTGAGGTGGGATAGGGGTAAGGTTAGGGACAGGTTTGGTGGTCTGGGTAGGTTTAATGGTGGGTTAAGGTGTAAGGGATGGGTCAACAATGTAATTATAAATGTAATTACAGAAATTAATTCCAGATGTAACTACATATAGGTATTTTTAAAATATGTAAGTACAATGTAAAGCCATGTATGTACACATAAGTGCATTGTATCAAATGATTAATTTAAATGTAAGTACATAGTAGTTAAGGCCTCCTAATATAAAGTGGGGCCAAAACTTGTATTGTTAATTCATAGTTTATAGTAATATAACTATTTATTATAAATAAATACAATGTTTACTTCTGCACACAATCCATATAAAACAGAAATCCTCTTACATACAAAACATTGGTCTTGTGATACACAACTAAGGTTCAAATCCCAACCTAAAATACAATTATTGTTACTCTTTTTGCCTGTTAAATTAATCAAAATGGCAGCTTTTATGTATTTTCATTTTTTAGACAGTTGCTGAAAAAAAGATTCTGACTCATTTTATATTAAGTGTCTTCACTATGTGCCTACATTTAAGGTAATCATGTAAAACAATGCACTTATTGTGTGCATACATGTTTTTCCATTGTACTTATATTTAAAAATACCTTCTTGTATATTATAACTAATTATTTTCTCTAGTTATATCTGTAATTACACTGTCAACCCTACCTCTACACATTAACCCACCCTTAAACGTAACCAATCCTGGCCCTAACCTTAACCATATCCCACCTCAACAGCAGAAAAAGTGATCTGCAATACAACAGGTACACAATAAGTACACTGTACCAAAAAATTCATTATTTTTAACGTAAGTGCATGGCAGGTAAAAAAAGACACCTGATATAAAGACTCTTTTGAAACAATATGCAAAACGGTGCAATTTGATTGGACTAACCAAATGTACTCATGTAAAACATTATCTTTACAGCAGCATTTTAGATAAAAACATTACCTATAATAACTGTGTTTAAAAGTATCAAATTGCAAACCCCCACCCGAAAAAAAAACCTCAGAGATACACTTTTTCGGCAGTTCAATGAAAGTTCACTTAGCTAAAAAGGAGGATATTTCACAGTTACAGAACATCATATATTATATATAAAATCTTTTTCTTTTCTTTTTTCTCCAAGCATGTGTATCTGTACTGCAGTGGCACTGAAATCCTGTTTTATTGACAACATATAAGTTATTTGGAAAAATGAACAATAGCCACCATTTTTAATTTCACTGTCAGTAAAGCCTTAATGCAAATTGATAACAAAACAGAGAGAATAAAAAATGAGGAGACTAGCAGTAAACAATGTCAGTTTACATTAAGGAAGCTTTGTATTTCTACTGCTATGCTGCAGTAAATCATGTTGCATTGAATTTTGTATTGAAGCTTCAATGCACCATCACAACAAATCTACATATAAGCTTTTGCCTTTAGGAAGTTCTGCAGGTTATAACTTTTGCTAACCACGATAAGCCGAACACATTTCTACAAAGTGCATATAGTATCGCACAAAGAGAGAGAGAGGTTATTGTAAACCTAAAAGCTTTTGTTAAAAGCAGGTAACAGAAGTTGTTAAAAGCAGAAATGCGTGTTCAGCCACATCAGTTACATGATGCATTCCCGACCCCTGCATTCATTACGAGCACTTTCATTCAGTGCAAGCAGGTGTCGGCTCTGTTGTTCCCTGACGATTATGCATTTCAGCACAGCAGTCAGCAGGACAATAATGTGGTGCATGACTCCAGCAGATAATACACACTCAGCGTGCCGATGAAAGCCCATGGAAAAGCACATGAGAGAAGCCCTCATCCACAGGGCGACATCAAAGCCGGGGAGAGACGGTCCCCATCTACGGAAATAGAGAAGCCACTCTGCTTTTATCTGTAAATCTTTAAAGGCGAGATTACAGCTGGCCTTCAGTCGTAAAAACCCACTTGTTCCTGGTACTTGCTTTTTGCACACCTCTGCACAATTCAGCATCATGCATGATGTGAAGTATATCACACACAATACATGACACATATATGTTTGCTATAAAACATAACACTGATCTCCTATATCCAGTCATGATCCTAAAGGTCACAAGGCTGCTGATTGCAGGAGATAAGTGTAAATATCCCTCCATCACCAGAGCTGAGTGCTCACCTTTTCACTTAAGTTTATGCTGTGCTATATCAGAAAATAAAGAACAACTTTATACCTGAAACCTTCCAGGCAAGTCTGTGGGTGAGAATATGTGTGTGTCTGTATCTGTTCTTGCACTCCCTCTGGCGTGTTTACTAGACTGCCACTTTCAAACAGATGAGAGGAAGGGAATCTGTCACAACAACCATCCTTGATCTGTATCTGTAAGGGAAACAACTGGGGTTAAAGGTCACAGAAACCACAGTATGCCTCTAGAGTCTCATGCTGAATTGAAAACCCCTTAATTCGCACAGACACAAGGCTTGGATGGCCCAATAGGAGCACAAGAGGGGATATGGGAAGCTCTAACTGGGTCATTCTCAAAAAATGTTGGCTTTCCAAATAAATGAATAACTTTTGAATGAATAACTTCTTCAAAACGGTGGTGAAATTTGAGTCTTTTCTTACTCTGAACTGTGATTGCAAGTACTTTTTGTATTTTTAAAGAGCAGGTTTGATAATAACCGTGACATGGAAACAATTCACAAACATTTTTTAAATGTTTTTTCATACTAATTTTGTTTATTATTAATGTATACTACCAACGTGATCTCACAGAATTCCGTGTAATGTTCACAGACTTAATTAACCTCTGAATCTGTGGTGGCATCACGGAATCGCCGAAAATTCCGTGATGGGCTCACAGAAAAAATTCAGTGATGGGCTCACAGAAGTACACCAATGTAAGTCAGTGACAGGCATCAGCCGTGCTCCACGCACGGAAACCCTTAGCATCAATATGCCGACGCGATACTGGGAAATTTATCGTCATCATTATTGTTCAGAATTGGGTAGGTTTAGGGTAGGGGCTGTCAGGTACTCCAGTGAAAGTATAACTGCATCGGAGTCACTCTTTTTACGTTGAACCAGTGAATCCGTGCATGGACCATGGCTGATGCCTTCTGTGAGCCCATCACGGAATTTTCGGCGATTCCGTGATGCCACCACAGATTCGGAGGTTAATTAAGTCCGTGAACATTACACGGAATTCTGTGAGATCAGGTTGATACTACTAACTGCTTACTTTGTTTTCTAATAAGTAAATGGGACATTGTTTGTCTTCAGGCCAGGTTAAGCATTAATGCTAAAGCAAAATGATTAAGATAGAAAAAAAGATAAAATGATAAAACGATAGAACGAAATGATAGAATGAAGAATGACATCATAGATAAAACAATAGATACATAGATAGAAAGAACAACAGATGGAACGACAGACAGAACGATTGATAGAATGACAGACCAGTAGCATGATAGATAATATTACAGACTGATAGACAGACAGACAGACAGACAGACAGATAGTATGACAGACCGATAGACTGATACAATATCTCACAAAAGTGAGTACACCCCTAACATTTCGGCAACCATTTCAGTATATCTTCTCAAGGGACAATCCTATAGAAATGAAACTGAGATATTTTTTTTGAGTAGACAATGTGCAAGCAGTACCAATTTACTGTCCTCTGAAAATAACTCAACATACAGCCATTATTGTCAAAAAAAAAGCAGGCAACAAAAGTGAGTACACCCAAGTGATAACAGCTATACGTCATTTAATCATGCAAAGCCACATGTTTTATTCATCATGTTCATGTTTTTGTCTGCTTGACAGGACCATACAAATTTGTGTATCTTATATTAGAGAAGTTAAAATTTGGTGCTTTGAGTACAATTCTCTCACACTGGATGTTCAACATGGCACCTCATGGCAAAGAACTCTCTGAGGATTTGAGAATTAGAATTGTTTCTCCCCACAAAGATGGCCGAGGCTATAAGAAGTTCAGTAACAACCTAAAACTGAGTTTCAGTACAGTGGCCAGGGTCATACAGAGATTTTTCAAGACCGGTTCCACTCAGAATAGGCCTTGCAAGGGTCGATCAAAGAAGTTAGGTCCTCGTGCTGTGCGTCAGGTGCAGAAGCTGGCTTCAAAAAACAGATGCATGAATGCGGCCAGCATTGCTTTAGAAGTTGCAGAAGCAGAAGGTCAACTTTTCAGTGCTCAGACCATACGCAGCACACTGAAACAAGTCAGTTTGCATGGCTGTCATCCCAGAAGTATGCCTCTTCTGAAGCTGGCTCACAAGAAAGCCCGCAAACAGTTTGCTGAAGACAACCTGTCCAAGAGCATGAATTACTGGAACCATGTCCTCTGGTCTGATGAGACTAAGATAAACTTGTTTATCTCAGATGGTGTCCAGCATGTGTGGTGACGCCCTGGTGAGGAGTACCAAGAAAATTGTGTCTTGGCTACAGTCAAGCATGGTGGTGGTAGCATCATGGTCTGGGGCTGCGTGAGTGCTGCTGGTACTGGGGAGCGGAGGTTCACTGAGGGAAACATGGATTCCAACATGACATGACACGACATTCTGAAGCAGAACATGATGCTCTCCCTTCAGAAACTGGGCTGAACGGCAGTTTTCCAACATAATAATGACCCCAAACACACTGCCAAGATGACAACTCCCTTGCTGATGAAGCTGAAGGTGAAGGTGATGGAGTGACCAAGTGTCTCCAGACCTGAACCCTATTGAGCACATGTGGGGGCATCCTCAAGCGGAAGGTGGAGAAGCACCATGTGTCTAACATCCAACAGCTCCATGATGTTATGAATCTGTGCAGCTCTGGTGTATTCCATGCCCAAGAGAATTAAGGCAGTGCTAGATAACACTGATGCCCCTACAAAATATTGACACATGTTCACTTAGGGTGTACTCATTTTTGTTGCCAGTTATTTAGACAATAATGGCTATATGCAGAGTTATTTTTAGAGGACCGTAAATTTGTACTGCTATACAAGCTGCACATTGACTACTCTAAAATATATCCAAGTTTCATTTCTATATTGTCCCTTGAGAAGATATACTAAAATTGTTGCTGAAATGTGAGGGGTGTAATCACTTTTGTGAGATACTGTAGCTAGATAGATAGACAGACAGACAGACAGACAGACAGATAGACTTTCCCTTATTTTTAACTTTTTTTTTTTTTTTTTTTTTTTACTTTTAACTTGATCTTCTTCACATATATAACATCGTATCGCATTCACAGTTTTACTGTGTGTACAGTCAATTTGCATATCATCTATGGTCCCATTCTGTTGTAAGTACAAACAATTGGAAGGCTAATACTTAAGGAAATATATAAATATTCTGAATTATTTTTAACAAAACATGCCTTCAATAGAGGGGAAAAAAAAGCAACAGGGGGTCCTAAATTATATGTTTCTGATCACCTCTCCACCTCCTCTCTCATAATTATTTCGCCTTTTCTGCCTCTCTTTCTTTCACAACTGTGCAACCATGGCAACTTGCTTTTAAAGACCCCGTGCAAGGTGTGAGCTCCAGGTGGAAGTCAAGGCCAGGGAGAGGACATGAGCCCAACGCCTGACATTTGAGCTGCTCTGACTCGTATAATTGAGGAAAGCATGAAAACATTTTGCCATGAATATGGATATTTTGCCACAGGCAGTCTAAGCAATATTCAAAATGTCTATTTGTCAGTTGTGCCTCATTTACATAATAGCACATTCTTTCATTCGCAGGATTTTGGACTGACTGGCTGTACACAGAAATCACTGCCAAAAGCTTCCCTTATGGCCCACCTTATTTATCAACCACTGTGTGCACTAGGCATCAGAAAGATAGTGCTTTAGCTGACAGTGCATACTAATTCACTAGATTCGGGTCAACTCAAATGGAAAAAGATTAGTGGTAATACCTAATGATGCACACAGAAGCACAGGTCATACAGTGATCAGTGTCTAAAATCAATGGCATGACTAACCCACTGCCTCTTTATTACTTTTTTTAAGGGAACTTAATGGCCAAGGCAAACCCCCTGGGGCGATGTCTGTCAGTCATTTACAGAAGGTGGTACTGAAGGTGGTGAGCTAGAGATGAGGAGCACTGCTGTCAATAGGCTAATTGTATGCAGTGTCACACAGCAATTAGTGTCTCGCACTTCTGAGCATCTCATTCTATTCCCAGACATTCGGTCACAGACACAAACTCCTGCCTGAGTTTATTAGGTGAGCCACTGTTGTTGATTGTTGCTTTGTCTTTTTTGTTGACCAAAATAATGATGACAAACAGAGAGACAGAATTCTGAATATCTGTATCTTTTTTCATCCTCCCCTGCACATGAGAACCTGCCTCAGCTTTTTTGTCAGTACATTACATTAGTGGGAACCAAAAGTATAAGAGCATATTAGAAATATGGTATTCAAAATTCAATTTAAACCTGCTAATAAACAAAGTTTTAGGATTTTGACCTTTTTTTTTTTCTAAAAACGTATGAAAAAGAATAGGCGATATTCCGGTAGGCACAATTAACTGGTAGAAATTTGTCAACCGGACTATGGTCTCTATCACGGTTAAATGCTCACGTGATGTTGCTGTGCTACGTGATCACGAAAACTTATCGTTTGCACATGTTTCAAGCATTGTTGTTTAAAAACAAGTGATTTTAGCCGTTGAAACACAACCAGCAGCCAAAGAGAACTCATTTCGCTATATGTGCGCATTGTCTGAGACTTCTCTCAGAGAGGCACACACTCACAAAGACGGTGCTCATAGTTATTTTTTCCACTTTATAGACCTTTAACAATTAAATACACACACTTGTATGTGTCAAAATGCCCATCTTTGCAAGTACCCTCGTAAACACAGTAATTTAGGTCTTACAGTTTTTCTCAATCGATTTGATGCATTTCTCCAAACTCAGGTCACTGTTCTCAAAACAGTTAACACAGTGATCTGAACACTTTGTAATTCTCCTAAACAGATTGTACGTTTTCATTCATTTCATACAAATGACAAATCATGCAAATAATTTTCTCAAAACAAAGTGAACAAAACTCTCAAATGTTTTCACAATAGTTAATACAACTAACCAGTATTTTAAAATATCTGAAAAAATGTTTTACACAAATCACAAACATTTATGTACCATTTGTCATTCTATCAAATGAACATGGTATATTTTCGATTGGCCCTAAACTGAAAACTTCTCAGTTAATCACTCACTCAACACAGGAAATGCAGTTTTATATATATATATATATATATATATATATATATATATATATATATAAATTAAAGGAGAATAAAAAATAAATTATAGGAGACCGCACACACCCTTTGAATGTTTATTTTAAGTGGATGCCTCTTGGGAGACGTCTAAGGTCAATTAGATGTTCCACAAATCGGTACAAATTTACTTTTGTGCCTGAAGCAATACGTTTATGTATTTTTTTTTTTTTTTTTAATGTACCTGCTGTTTTGTGTTGTTATTTGAGTATTTGTGTGATAAGTGTTGGATATGTGAAGCACTATGGAAGTTTTGAATTAATTGCCCCAAGGGGATTAATAAAGTTCTAAACTAAATATATATATATATATATATATATATCCACCACTGTGACTGATCTGTAGTTATCAGAAAAGTTTGTTTGCAGTTCTTACTGCTAAAGTTGGCACAAACAGATTTTAAGTTTAAAGGGGCAATTAGATTTTCAGATGGGTGATAGGAGTTGGAGGACTATTTTTTACATTTTTACAACTTTTTTGTTTGTTTGTTTGTTTAGATATACAGTGGGGGGGATTATTTGATCCCCTACTGATTTTGTACGTTTGCCCACTGACAAAGAAATGATCAGTCTATAATTTTAATGGTATGTTTACTTTAACAGTGAGAGAAAGAATAACAACAAACAAATCCAGAAAAACATTTCAAAAAAGTTATAAATTGATTTACACATTAATGAGTCAAATAAATATTTGACCCCTTCGCAAAACATGACTTAGTACTTGGTGGCAAAACCCTTGTTGGCAATCACAGAGGTCAGACGGTTCTTGTAGTTGGCCCCCAGGTTTACACACATCTCAGGAGGGATTTTGTCCCACTACTCTTTGCAGATCCTCTCGAAGTCATTAAGGTTTTGAGGCTGACGTTTGGCAACTCGAACCTTCAGGTCCCTCCACAGATTTTGTATGGGATTAAGGTCTGGAGGCCACTCGTGCTTCTTCTTGAGCCACTCCTTTGTTGTTGTTGTGTTGTTGTGTTTTGGGTCATTGTCATGCTGGAATAACCATCCACGACCCATTTTCAATGCCCTGGCCTTGACGGTACATGGCCCTGTCCATCGTCCCAAACTTCAGACGGGCCTGTACATGTGCTTTCATGAGCAGAGGGACCTTGCCGGCTCTGCAGGATTTCAGTCCTTCACGGCGTAGTGTGTTACCAATTGTTTTCTTGGTGACTATGGTCCCAGCTGCCTTGAGATCATCGACAAGACCCTCCCGTGTAGTTCTGGGCTGATTCCTCACCGTTCTCATGATCATTGAAACTCCACGAGGTGAGATCTTGCATGGAGCCCCAGACCGAGGGAGATTGACAGTTATTTTGTGTTTCTTCCATTTGCGAATAATCGCACCAACTGTTGTCACCTTTTCACCAAGCTGTGTAGCGATGGTCTTGTAGCCCATTCCAGCCTTGTGTAGGTCTACAATCTTGTCCCTGACATCCTTGGACAGCTCTTTGGTCTTGGACATGGTGGAGAGTTTGGAGTCTGATTGATTGATTGATTGATTGATTGCTTCTGTGGACAGGTGTCTTTTACACAGGTAACAAGTATAAAACCTGTATAAAAGACACCTGGGAGCCAGACATCTTGCTGATTAATAGGGGATCAAATACTTATTTGACTCATTAAAATGCAAATCAATTTATAACTTTTTTAAAATGCGTTTTTCTGGATTTTTTGTTTTTGTTGTTGTTGTCTCTCATTGTTCAAATAAACCTACCATTAAAATTATAGACTGATCATTTCTTTGTCAGTGGGCAAACATACAAATCAAGCAGGGGATCAATTTTTTCTTTTTTTTCCCCACTGTACACAATATATATAAAAGACTATATATATATATATATATATATATATATATATATATATATATATATATATATAAAACAAAACTTCCTGTTGAAGAATTGCAATAAACATGTATTTTCATTAGTGTATTTCTGCATCTACAGCTGACTATGTTTTATAATCATTAGAGAACAAACCTATAGATTTGATGTTAATATTTACTTTTAATAAACGCAGTTAAAGCCCATTGATTAAAACCTGCTATCAAATGCTTCATTCTACTGACTATCTTCAGCGCTCGCAGCTCAAAACAGAAATGCAGAACATTAACAACTGCTATCATATAGCCTGCATAACATTATAATGAGAGTGCTATTGTAAAAAAAAAATATTGTGAATTCTTAGAGTTTCGCTGATGCTTAATGTTAACTATCTTGTAATCAAAACATAAAACATTATTTACCCTGTTTCTATCTGCGAGGCATCCGTTACACATTTTCCCTGAAATGAATGTCTGACTACTTGACTCTTGATCATTTTGCCCCGCTCCAATGGCGTCGTTTTGGTATGAACATTGGGGGGGTTGAAGTGGACCTCAGGTCATGCTCCCTCTTAAGGTTTATTTATTTGTTTGTTTGTTTGTTTGCTTAAATGCTTATTTTTGTAAAATGGTCTTTTGTGCTATGCTCCACACATGCAAAGTTGGTTGACTGCGAAACTGCAATAAAGTAATAGACTAGTTAACAATTACTTGTTTACATACGATATATAATGTATTTTATATTATTTAGACACTTAGGCTATAGTTTGACAGAATGTTCTAATTCAACACGCCGTGGGAAGTCAATCTAACTTAACATTTTCTTATATTGATATTGTTTATTTCTTACTCCTTAACAGTTCATCAGGCTCTTAATGATTTAATCTATGCCATCATTGGAATATCTGAAGGCCAGGTTTTTCCATCACTCATCATTAGAACCCATTGGCTCTCGATTCTGACTTGTACTTGCTCTCATGAAAAATTACCATAGTTCTTAACTGTAGCATTTGTTATAATAAGGCTAGCCTATTAATCATTACCAGGCCAATGACTTTTTTATTAATCTATATTGCATTTTTTATGAGAAACAATAGCTACAACATGCCACAGTTGTAATATAAATCTATAGGGAAAAATCTATTCCCTTAACAGATTATCTTATAAATTCTACAAGTTAGACTAAATAAGCCTTCAGTAAAATGTGATAAATTATAGTGAAAGTGGTCATGAGTAGTTTAAAAATATTTTAATATTATGTTAGTGCTGGTGCAAGATTATGTTTTCTCCTCTTTTCATCAGTCTTTTCGGTTTGTGCCTTTTTTAGATAATGTTTTGGTTATTGGGAGGGTTACTCAACACCCCCCCCCCCCCCCCACACACACACACACACACAAACGACGCGCCTGCCCCACCCCCATACATATTATTTGCCTATCAGTCGACTATCGGCAAGATTTGAAAATTACAATTCGACTATGTAAATCCTTAGTCGGAGACACCCCTAATACAATGTACAGTATCTCACAAAAGTCAGTACGCCCCTTACATTTTGACAATCATTCTAGTATATCTTCTCAAGGAACAATACTATAGAAATGAAACTTGTATATATTTCAGTGTATTCAAAGTGCAACTTGTATAGCAGTAAAGATTTACTGTCCTCTGAAAATAAAATAATAAACATACAGCCATTATTATCAAAAAAGCTGGCAACAAAAGTGAGTACACCCTAAGTGATAACAGCTATACCTCATTTAATCATGCAAAGCCACATGTCGTATTCATCATATTCATGTTTTTGTCTGCTTGACAGGACCATCCAAATTTGTGTATCTTGTATTAGAGCAGTTAAAATTTGGTGCTTTGAATACAATTCTCTCATACTGACCACTGGATGTTCAACATGGCACCTCATGGCAAAGAACTCTGAGAATTAGATTAGATTTGAGAATTAGAATTGTTGCTCTCCACAAAGTTAGCCTAGGCTATAAGAAGTTCGGTTACACCCTGAAACTTAGTGTCAAACAGAGGTTTTCCAAGATGGGTTCCACTTGGAACAGGCCTTGCAAGGGTCAATCAAAGAAGTTAGGTCCTCGTGCCGTGAGTCAGGTGCAGAAGCTGGCTTCAAAAAACAGATGCACAAGTGTTGATAGCATTGCTTTAGAGGTGGCAGAAGTGGAAAGTCAGTTTTTCAGTGCTCAGACCATACACCGCGCACTACAAGAAGTCGGTTTGCATGGCCGTCATCCCAGAAGGAAGCCTCTTCTGAAGCTGGCTCACAAAAAAAACCTGCAAACAGTTTGTTGAAGACAACCTGTCCAAGAGCATGAATTACTGGAACCATATCCTCTGGTCTGATGAGACTAAGATAAATTTGTTTATCTCAGATGGTGTCCAGCATGTGTGGTGACGCCCTGGTGAGGAGTACCAAGAAAATTATGTCTTGCCTACAGTCATCTTTGCATGGATTCCAACGTGTACTGTGACATTCTGTAGCACATAATGCCCTCCCTTCAGAAACTGAACCGAACAGCAGTTTTCCAACATAATAACGACCCTAAACACACCCCCAGATGACAACTGCCTTGCTGATGAAGCTGAAGGTGAAGGTGATGGAGTGGCCAAGTATGTCTCCAGACCTGAACCCTTTTAAGCACATGTGGGGGATCCTCAAGTGGAAGGTGGAGAAGCACCATGTGTCTAACATCCAGCAGCTCTGTGAGGCCATTATGGAGGAGTGGAAGAGGATCCCAGCAACAACGTGCGCAGCTCTGGTGAATTCCATGCCCAGGAGGATTAAGGCAGTGCTAGATAACAATGGTACCCCTACAAAATATTGACACTTTGGACACAGTTTTGACATGTTCACTTAGGGTGTACTCATTTTTGTTGCCAGTTATTTTGACAATAATGGCTATATGTTGAGTTATATTTAAAGGACAGTAAATTTGTACTTCTATACAAGCTGCACATTAACTACTCTAAAATATATTCAAGTTTAACTTGTGTAGTATTGTCCATTGAGAAGATATACTAAAATTGTTGCTGAAATGTGAGAAGTGTACTCACTTTTGTGAGATACTGTATGTAGCATTTCTTATTTATTTGTTCTATTGTAGTTTTTTGTCCTATTTCATGTAATTAGTTTTTTATTCTTGTTTAATCACTGTTTACTTTTCTTCAGTGAGCTTGAGGTTGTTGTTTTTTACATTTAGGATATTATTAGTTTTTTTTTTTTTTTGTGATATTGACACTGGTGACAAGATTTTTTTTTTTTTCAATTTCTATGATATCAAAAATTTTGAAAAGCAAAAATAACTATATTTTAAGCACAAATAACTATATGAGTACATTTATCTCATTGCCATGAAATATAATTAATCATATCATGATATAAGATTTTGCACTTATTAAACATGCATCACCATTTCTATGGTATTAATCCATAAACTAAATTGGAGACACTGACTATGTGAATTTCTTTGTACATATAGTCAGGTGTTTTTGCTTCAATTAAAGTACAAGATTAAAAAATTTAAATAATAAAAAAATTATAATATATCTTTTTTTATTTAAATGTTTTTTAATACATGTTTTGTTAAGTGCTTAGATAGAATGTATTTTAGTTTCACTAAATAATACAAACATACATACATGTACTAGATAAATGTTACACTAAAACATCAATCCTCAAGAACAATTTTGGCAAACAATTGGTCTGTTACATAGCGATTAACCATTATCCCTGCGGATACATGGCCAATCCAGCTCTGAGACCTCTGCCATTTGGATTTTGCACTCTCTCAGACTGCTAAGCCTGAGCATTGATCGATGACATTTCAACACATTAGGCTGAACTGCCTTCAACATCACTGCAGTCTCCATGGGCACTGAGCAAGCATTGCCGTGACGTGACTGCCAGAGGCAATGGAGGATTCTGGGTTTTTGGGAGTGAGGGCCTGAGGAAGTGCTAAGGAACCACAACATTGAAACTGGGATCCACAGAGCACGATCAGCTGAATTGATGGCTGTGCACTGTGCAAATCACATTCTCAACAGGCTTTTAGGCTTACCTGAGGAAGAATGAGGTTGCTATGCTGGTTTGTGTTGCTGGTGGGATGGCTGGCTGGTCATGGTGACTCGGTTTATGTCCTGATGGAGAAACCAAAGGTACAGCACTGGCCTGACTGGACCTGGAAACTATAGTTGCCAAACTGTCCTTCTCTACAGTTGGACTCTGTTGGGAAATAAATCACAAAAGAACAAACAGTGTAGTAAATATTGCCTTAAAGGGATAATTCACCCAAAAATAAAAATTCTGTCATCATTTACCATCATGTCGTTCCAAACCTATATGACTTACTTTCTTCTACGGAAAACTTTGGAAGATATTTTGAAGAATGTTTCAACTGTTTTTCTGTCTATTAAAGTTTGAAAACAACATTGACTTTCACTGTACAGGTTTGGAATAACATGAGGGGTGAGTAAATGATGACAGATTTGTGACTTAGTATGAACAGAAAAAGTGTGTAGATTATTATAAATGTATAGAAGTGATGATCAAAGCAAATGAACCATCAAAAACATAAGCTGGATGGCATCATGGAGAAGACAGCAGTAATCATCTAAGGATTAAATTGTCTCCTCAAGAACGTTTTGACAATTTTTCGGACTATTTTAACTTAAAGTTAACTCCATTCACATTCAGAGAACTTATGCAATATAGTATAAGTTCTTAGATATGTATATATCCTTATATACTTAGATATAAATCCATATTATATATATCCTAAATAGTTTTGTTACAAAACAAAGCAAACCCCAGGATTAATCCCTCACTGTAGAAGAGTGATGAAATGGTAACGAGTCTAATGACAAAAAAACATTTACCTATAATCCTTTCACCACCCTGTTGATTAAATGTGTCTTTGCTCTAGTTTCTACCAGATAAACTGCGGTCATGACACGACTGTGTCTGGAGGAGAGTAGGTTGCTGAAGAGTGTGTCTTACAGCTTTTTTATCACGCTCAGTCTTTGGCTAACAGGATTACAAACACGGCTACTTGTGCAGAAGTAATGTGAATTCATCCAAGCAGCCCATGAAGTAATTTCTCAGTAGTAATGATAATTATGGCAAAACCATTTTTTCTTTATAACTGCTATTGCTAACACCAATCATCCACACTTTATGAGTATATTTTTCATATAAATGCAGTGCTGTTAGGCTATTGGCTGATGTAAACCTAGCAAAGATCACATACTGACTAAGAAAATAGCAGAAATCTGTACTCTTGAGAGAGGCACTCCAGGAACTGTCCTTTAAGAAGCTCCAGATCAAATGCACCTGCTATTTGTTATGTAAGAGCAGCTAGTGAGCTTTCACACAGTGAGAAATGAGTCTTCCTAAAGGTACAGGGACCAAACAGAAGCGTCATGCCCATTCAAGCCCCTTCAGACTTTTAATCCCAGTCTTTTGTAACACAACTTCAATAAATATTGCATAGTTTGCACCTTCTGCAATTAATTTGCTTCAAATTAAAGCAAAATAAAAGAGTCACTATCTACCCACACTCAAGTTGCTTGAAACATGTCATGTATGACTTTAAACACAGAGTTAAGAAAATGTCAAAACTACTCTTTGTTAAATTTATGTATTTTTTTTTCTTTTTTAAAGGCCAGAAATTGACAGTAAAAAAAAAAAAAAAAAAAATTGGGCATATTGGCGCTTATATTTTTTTATTACGTATGACTCTATATTTCATCAAGTGATATAAAGTTAATACCTATCTACGTGAACTACCAAAATCTGCTTTTTACCTTTAAATGTACTGATAACCAATATAATACAGGTGGTAAAATACCGTAGAAAGAAACACGATGAGACGCCTGTCCATAAAATATATAATGCAATGAACATTAACTAAGTAACAGATAACTGAAAATGTAATACTTAACATTCTAATTATACAATATCATTTATATTAAATATAAATCATACCATCATTCAGGGACTTCTTGGAATGTACTTTTACTGTTTTTAACTTAAAATTAAAATTATGTGGTAATTAATAGCTTTTAATTGCAGAAACCATGCATTTGACATTATTTTACAGTAAAAGTATAATTTGATGTTAAACCATTTAGTTTTTCACCATAATATGTGTAATAAGATCATTTACAGTTAACAATTAACAGATTTTTACTGTAGCATTTTTTTTAAATTACAAACATTTTTACAGTGTAAAATAAAATAAAAACAAACAAAAAACAATAAGCTTCTAAATAACCTCTTTGTTCACGTGTTATTTCATCTAGGGCACCAAGTAAGCCAGGACACTTACTGTTGTCCCCTCAAATAATAAAATAGGCACATGATGGCCCTGGAACAAACACTGATCTGGCAGCTATCTCTACATCTTAAAATAACTTCATCTTTGCATCATCAGTATGTGCGTGTGTTCGTAATGTAAGTTTTAATTAGAATTTCCCACTTAAAAGAAAAGAGAGCAAGTAGTACATGACAGCACATGCATACACACATGTACTCATGAATGCACAAGGATAGAGGGGAAATGAGAAGCATGAGTAGGTACAACAGAATCTGGGAAAAGTGGAATAGCTGTGATCTGCTGACAGCTTGATGTAGAGATAACGAGCACAGAAAAATCTCTCGCACACACGTGCAGGGTCTTCTGCTCCAGAGAGACTCGTCTCAAACACCCACCATGGCTGTGTGCTAATCTACCTCCCTTCACTCCAGCCGTAATTACAGCCTCATGTCAAGGTCCACAATTAGAGCCCAGAAGGATGCCGAAAGAGGGACGATTTGAGATCAGAATGGACAGGCTGTGTTCATTTGAACTAATTATACTGTACTGGAAAAAAATATGCATTTGTAGAAGTTAAAAATAAAAACATGAAGGCAACAAGCTTACATGGATTTTTATTTTTTGTCATTAATTTACCTGATTATACTACTTTTCAAACGTTCAGGGTCAGTAAGATTTTTGTTTTAGAAAGAAATGTATACTTCTATTCTGCAAGGATGCAATAAATTGGTGAAAAGTGAAATTAAAACCATGTATAATGTTACAAATAATTTGTATTGAAAATGAATGGTGTTATTTTGAACTTATCCAAGAATCCTGAAAAATGTAGCCTATCGCGGTTTCCATAAAATATTACGCAGCACAATTTTTCTTAAGCAGCAAATCACAATGGCTGCTAAATATTCAGCTTTGTCATTGAATCTTTCTGACCCCAAATTTGACATGTCACAGACCCCGAACTGAACAGTAGTGTATTTTTAAAAAATGTCGAGTGAACTTAAAATGGTAAGTTTCCATACTTCAAATATGCCATTACTGAAATAGTTACTTATTTAAATTAACAACAAGATCATTTCCTGAATTCTTCATAACAGCTCTATACAAACTGTTCCTTTAGATTTAAAATAGTCCAGTTTCATTCAGCATTTTAAATGTTTGTCATGAATCAACTAACTGATCATTTTTAGCAAATGAACAAACTTGATTGAAAAAAAGTTTGGCTATTTCATCATTATTCACTCACCTTAAAAATAACTTTTACAGTGTAAGTTTGGATACATCAGCCAATGGAAAAAAGGGGGCTCATCCATCAAACAAATTTGCTATCTGTATAACAGCCATGACAATCCATTTTAGTTTGTCAAATTAAGGTAAATTGCATAATGACCTTTCCCTGTAGTCAACATTTCAATACAGGGCTTTTCATTTCGTAGTGCAACATTGTGCTCTCTCTCTCTCTCTCTCACACACACACACACACACACACACACACACACACACACACGCACACAGGCTCACAAGAGTGTGTTAGATGGGCACAGCTGTGTTCCAATAAAACCCAGCAGCAGATGGAGCTCAGTGACAGCAAAGAGGTCACATTGGACTTTAACTTTGACATTTATAGAGCATTCACTAGCACAAGTGGTGACAGGAGAGAGCAGCCCCTCTGAAACGCTATTAATTATCAGCTTATATTAAATGTTGTCAGACAACAGCAATCTGCTGGCCACAAAACAATTTATAAACCCTTAAACCCTGTTACCAAATCAAATATAACCTTACTGCATTACTATTAAAAAATTGCTGTAAGTAATGAGTGATTCTCCACTGCATGACAGCACAGGAAAGGAAATTAAATTGTTAAATTCGGTCTGCTGTTTTTGAGTGTTGCAGAAGAGGCCCTTAACGTCCTTCACAGAATGAGACCACTGCCAAGTTAAAGCAGGGCAGCATGTGCAGTCTAGCAGACAACCATCCCAGATGGACGTCAGGTGCCATTTTTTCACCCCAGGTGAGACTGCAGTCCCATCTGTTGACGATTTGCACTTTTGGCTCCCTCCACACATTCAAATAAAGCTTGTGCGGTGCTCCTCAAGGCCTTAAAAGAGCCCAGCTGCCAGAGGAGGCCCATTAGTGGGCTGCGGGTGGCATTTAGGCCTGAAGACAAGCTGATGAGGCCTGTCCTACACTACAGAAACACACGGGCTGGATGCCTCTAGCTGCCTCCAAGCTGATATTATATTAAGTGGGATGTATGGATGAAAGATATGACTTTCCATCCCTGGTTTCTTGACGCAGCTTTGCAGTTTGCTAAAGGTGTATTATAGGCGATGGTCTGCACAATGCTGAAGTATACAGAACAAAACATGAAAAAAACACCTTTATGAATAAAAAAGGACAAAACACTTTGTCAAATATGGCTCTATTGAAATTCATGGCGCAATGTCTTTGTCTTCAAGGGTGGAAACGTTCTCCAGGGTACCAACAGCCTTGTGTTTTGTGTGGTTTGGATGTGCTGTGACTTTCAAGGTCTAATTGCTTTTCATACCCTGTGAGATGAGGGGGAAGACAGCATCCATTGTGCTTCTTTGACACAGGGCCAGTCAGCTTTTCTTTACTACAGTATTCTGTATTATGCAGAGGTATCACAGGATGACTACCAAATGCAAACATCTGAAAAAAAATACACAAGTCATCCATTCCAACAAACGTGATGGCAGTGAGCCCATCTTTCATCAAGAATTTCATGTTATACTTACAATATTTTACACACTGATTTTGTTTTTCTATTTTTGACAATATTTTATATCCAGGATTTTTCATCCTGAGGGTCCAGTGACCAGTCATTGTAATTATGACTGGATATAAAAATATGAAGGACTTTAGGGGGTTGTTACTAAGCTTGATGAACTTGCATGTATCCATAACTTATTATAAAGATTTATGATGCATAAATCTCAAGGGAACAATAACTGCTAACAGACATCAAACTATGTCACACTATAAAATAAAATAAAATAAAATAATGTTCAGACTGTTAACACTAACCACTACATTGACTACATACAACTCACTTGCACACTAAATAATAAAATAAAATAACCACAGACACCACACTATTTCACACTAAATAACAAAATAAAAAATAAAATAAAAATAAAATAAAATAAAATAAAGACTGTTAACACTTACCACTACAATGACTAGAGGCAACTCACTTTCACACTAAATAATAAAATAAAATAAAATAAAATAAAATAAAATAACCACAGACACCACACTATTTCACACTAAATAACAAAATAAAAAATAAAATAAAAATAAAATAAAATAAAATAAAGACTGTTAACACTTACCACTACAATGACTAGAGGCAACTCACTTTCACACTAAATAATAAAATAAAATAAAATAAAATAACCACAGACACCACACTATTTCACAGTAAATAACACAATAAAAATAAAATGTTAATAAAATAAATTTAAATTAAATTTAAATTAACTTTTTATTAAATAATGTTCAGACTGTTAACACTAATCACTACAATGACTAGAGGCAACTCACTTTCACACTAAATAGCAGAATAACATAACATAACATAGCATAGCATAGCATAGCATAGCATAGCATAGCATAGCATAGCATAAAATAAAATAAAATAAAATAAAATAAAATAAAATAAAATAATGTTCAGACTGTTAACACTAACCACTACATTGACAACAGACAACTACTTGCACACTAAATAATAAAATAAAATAAAGACTGTTAAAACTTACCACTACAATGACTAGAAGCAACTCACTTTCACACTAAATAGGAAAATAACATAAAATAAAATAAAATAAAAAAATAAAATAATGTTCAGACTGTTAACACTAACCACTACACTGACTACAGACAACTCACTTGCACATTAAATAATAAAATAAAATAAAATAAAATAAAATAACCACAGACACCACACTATTTCACACTAAATAACAAAATAAAAATAAAATGTAAATAAAATAAAATAAAATTAAATAAAATTAAACAAAACAAAGATTGTTAACACTAACCACTACAATGACTAGAGGCAACTCACTTTCACGCTAAATAGCAAAATAAAACAAAATAATGTTCAGACTGTTAACACTAACAACTACATTGACTACAGACAACTCACTTGCACACTAAATAATAAAATAAAATAAAATAACTACAGACACCACACTATTTCACACTAAATAACAAAATAAAAAATAATAAAAATAAAATAAAGACTGTTAACACTAACTACTACAATGAGGCAACTCACTTTCACACTAAATAGCAAAATAAAATAAAATAAAAAATACCTACAGACAACGCACTATTTCACACTAAATAATCAAATAAAATGAAATAAAATACCTACAGACAACACATTATTTTAGACTAAATAAGCAATAATATAAAATAATAATAATGATAATAATAATAATATATATATATATATATATAATTCAGGGATTTATATGCTTATTATACAGCCACACAGGATTATGGGAATTCCCCCCCATGCTGCTTAGTATGACTTGCTATAGTACATCATCTATGTAAATCATCTATGTAAATATTAACATACGATGACAGGTAGCATACAGTTTTCCAAGTTTGAATATTCATTGCTAATTATCTATTGAGAAATGACTGGTCAAATTCTATGCTTACTATGCAGGCAAGGTCACTCTCTCCAATCAACACTTTATGGCTTGAATGCTGCATTTCCATGGAAACCTTGACATTCCAAGTTACTATTGACAAGAGAAAGATGTGAACTCACAAGCACATCTGCATCCTTTAAACATAACTCTCAAACATGTCTCTGTCCTTCATAAAGTGCATACAACTAGGGGTAACTCACATTCACAGTGCTTAAGTTTTTTAATCTTATTCATCTTTCTAAGCATCAGCCATGACAAATGGCTCATCTGTGACAATGGGGTCACCGCGAGCCATCCAAATGCCTATCAAATTGCATTCCATATCAAGATGACTTAATGCTCAATCTCCTGACGGGAAGGTCAAGTAGAACCGAGAAGGCCAATACGAGACAAGCAGCGGCTAATCTAAAATATCTGATAATAATGTCTGGCTAATGCTAAGTCACTCAGCACTGAGCATATCAAAGGTGAAATATTCAAATTGTTTTCTTTTAAGGACTTGCATCTGTGGTTGTGGAATTTTGTCACAAATAGGACCTGATGTGCCACACGTTTTCACAGCATGCAAAATCAATTAAGATGTCCATGATAACCTTGAAGCAACTCCTAAAAAGGCATCTCATATTTGAAAAACATCTATAATACATTATGTTTACCTTTAAACCATTCTGTTTAATTAAGTCACCTTAAGCCAGAACACTACCATCTGATTGAGACAGACATTATCAAAAAGCTAATATCTTATTCTCACTGAGAAGTGTTCTTGAGTCCTGTCATAACAGCCTGATCCTCGGCCCTGAACTGGACATGAGCTCCATAATGGCATAAATATAGTCACATAAACCCCGCGATGAGGGACTCCTTTATGAAAGCTAATAAATAATTCTGCTCAAGGTAAAACCATAAACCAAATCACTAGGCCATAATCACAAAGACTTGTATATTTGCAACACAACCATGATGTGCTTTGTGGCCCAAAAGGCCCTCAGCAGAAGCAGCCCAGACAGTGGCCTTGGGGGCCAATTGGACCCAAGGACCATCAGAGATATCTCTGTAAACTTGTTTACAGTAGTTACAATTTATACAACTGACTTCACTCAGATTTGGATATATAGCCACTTGAACACTTTTGCGTTCATATTCTGAACATGTGTTCATATTCTGCTTTATTAAGAGTAATATTATTAATAAGGTTATTAATATTAGTCTACTAATTTTATCAGCTTTTATTATTAACGAATTTGGTCCTCCAATGTCACTGTTTTAAAACATTAAGCCACATTAAGCGTTTTATTATGTCCCAAAACTGTGCCTTCAAAATAAATCACTATGAACCGCTTCATTGTGAACATACGAGCTGTAACCACTTCAAGCTGTAAAAATGGAAAAACCCAAATGGTTTTGCGAGAGAACGCAAAAGTTTTGTGAAGGAACGCAAATATCTTTGCGAGGGAACGCAAAGTGTCTTGAGGGAATGCAAAACATTTTTAAAATATTTTTTCCTCCCACCCCGAATTTTGCCCACCACAATGTCCCTTAAAGGGCTCCGTAGTAATACAATGAGAAAAGCCAAATTTTGAACAAGTAGATCTCTATTAATTCATGTGCATCCATGCTCTCGTTTAATTCACAGTGATGCACAAAGAAAATAGGTTATATAAAACTAGAAATTTTAATGCATAAGCAGGCAAAAAAACTTCTAAGTAAATAGTTTCTCGAGGGCACAAAAAAGTTTCTTGTGTGCATGTAAAAGTCTGTATTTTTTATTTTATTTTAGGGACTCTGTAGGTTGTCACTTTGAGAAAATAAATGAAAAAAAAAAAAAAACTTATAAAATAAAAATGACTACTATATACCAAATATTAAGCTGTAAATAATTCTCTACTAACCATTTATGCTAAATATAGTGCAAAAATCTACTGAGAGGTTTGGAAATTTTGAGTTTGAGAAATTTTAAAATGGAAAATGGGTTTTCAGATCTTTACTACACTCTTGATCATAAAGAGGTTGAAATACTTACTAAGAAAGATGCTTTCTAACCAGCACTTTCACAGTAAATAGTTTTTAACTTTTCAGATTGCATAACATATAGCTTTTGAATAGCAACTATTTCTTACCAATGAGCGAAGATGTTCTGAGGTGCTTGTCACACGCCACACTCCCTCCAGGTAGTGTTGAGCATTTAGAGGAAGTGGAGTGACGGTGGCCAAACAGGTTCGTTTGCCACCCACTCTCGCTGCTCCATCTTGATTCCAACCCATTTCCAGCGTTTTCTCCCTGGACTGTGGACCACATGGATGCCCGGTGAGTTTTTGACTGCTAGGAACTGGAGAATACTGTGTGGGCCATTCCCAGGAAGCAGAGGGTGAGATGGAACTGTGAGATGCCACACGTGGTGGCAGCAGGCCAGAAAGGGGTCCAGGCTGCAGGTCAGGCATGTCGTCGAACGCCAGCCCCAGGGCAGAGTGGAGTGCCAGGCGCCTCAGGTGGTGAAGGGGGGTTCCACACACTTCACAGCTGCTCTGGGCACCGCAGCCCCTCGGAGGCCATTCCACAGTCTGGAGCTTGTCAAGGAGGAAGGCTGCAAAGCTCGGATCCTGCAAGGAAAGTCAGCAACATGACAAGTTTTTACAGCACAGCTGCTGAAAACGTTTTAGTTTTGCATTTTGTTCACGCATTCTGGTTAAATTAACAGACTGATTATATTTTCAGAGCTTGTGCATAAATATTCTCCATTCACAAAGCAAAAGTTGGGTGTAATTTATACTTGATTAGCTTGTCAGTCATATGCAACACAGTATGATACAAGTAATAACCAGAGGCGGCAACACAGGCCACATGTTGGCATATATTATAATTACCAGCATTTGACATCCTCTGAAATATTTAAATGACATGTTTCATGAGAAGAAAACATATTTCTTTGACACATTTGTTACTGATAACATATCTTTATAACTAAGATAACTAAAACTGAAATGAGTTATTATAACTATAAGTGTTTATATATATATAAAAGCTAATAAAATAATTACAAAAGCTCACAACAAAATAACTAAAACTTAAACTATATATGTACTAAATGTACTACAAAATACTATACTTGTATATTAAAAAAATAACACTGCAGTGCTCCCAAAATTGTACTGGACACTAAAGCTAATATATGAATGCTAAAAGTCATTGCATTCGATAACTACATATGAATTTAACTAACCATGACCTAATGTTTATAGTTAATGTGATGAAATTCACCTGTGGTTACTCTCCTGTGTGAAACTGAATATCCTCAAAAATCACTTTGAAATCAGTTGGTAGTCCAAATACTTTCTGGGCCCACTATAAAAAATATTTATATGAAGATATATAAATTATTGTAAACTTTTGGTGAACTTGGGCATATAAATGTCACTCCTAACAGCTGCTCCTTTAAAAAAAAACACAAAATCAAAGCTCTCTCTCCATGCATTGCAACATTGTGTGTAGCTTGATTTAAGGATTGTAATAAACTTATGCTGCCAACAGCCCAAGTGTATATTTTGCGGGAGTGAAATGAAGGTCAGGGGCCAAAACCCCGACCTCAGCACAACACTATACCATGATTGAGTGCTTTTGTCTAGGACTGGAGGACTTCTACAGCAGGTTCACTGACTAAGGGGGGAAAGCGTACAACATTGGCATGCCAGATGCCTGCAATCTGCTTCAACTTCAGTCTGCATGCAGGCAGCCCCTCCAACCTGTTAGAGCTGCCTGTGGGCATAAGACTTTACATTTATTCATTTAAGCAGATTTGGCTAACATCTTTACAAGGAAGTACTATAGGGATAGCCCAGAAAACCGTTAATATTATGATCAAGACTGAGAATACAGAAAATGATACTGATACAGCTATTGACACTGAATATGAATTAGTTGGAACTGAACAGAATAGTTCAAATCTGACTCAAAGATGTTAAAATAAAGTAATAAGAATGGAAAAATCAATTGCAGTAAGACAGTAAAATCACTGAAATGCTTGTTACAATAAAATAAAATAATGAAGTGAAAAATAATAAAATTAAATTAAATAATTAAATTAAATTAAATTAAATTAAATTAAATTAAATTAAATTAAATTAAATTAAATTAAATTAAATTAAATTAAATTAAATTAAATTAAATTAAATTAAATTAAATTAAATTAAATTAAATTAAAATTAAGTAAGGGATAATCAACGGCTAACTGTGCATTAAACGGTTATACTGCATACCTGCCGGCCAATCAGAATCCAGTATTCAGACAGACCACGGCATAAATGGGATAATCAACGGCTAGCTGTGCATTAAACGATTTGAACGATTTGAGGCGAAGAACCGTGGAGGCGTGGAGGCGGTTGCCTCCGCGAAGTGCATCCAAATCGTTTAATGCACAGCTAGCCGTTGATTATCCCATTTATGCCGTGGTCATTTGCCAGCATTCACATGTTAAAGATGTTAATAATATTTGCGCTGCAATATTTGACCGGAACGATAAAAATGACGGTTGGTTACCAATGTTTATAGGAAGCGCATTAATATAGAATGTGATTAAACTGCCAGCCTATCAGAATCGAGTATTCAGACAGACCATGACATAATTAAAATGTATTAATTCAATTAATTAAAATTCTTCCACCAAATATATGGTTTACACCAACTTCTTGCATTCATACACAAAATCACTTAACACACAGCATCAGTCTACACACAATTTTTTTTTAAAATAATAAAATAAAACTATTCTTCCACCAAGTAATATAGTTCATTCATACAAACTCCCTGTATTCATACACAATGTGTGATTACAGGTGTGCATTTATTTTCATTTTACAGCTGTTTTGAAAGCTGCTCATCCAATCAGAATTCAGAGTCGGCTCACATACTTAAATAATTTCATTTGGGATGTTTGTATTTTCTGTTAATGGTTTTACTCTGCATCTTTATTAGACATGAAGAGTCTAGTCATTAATTGCTTTTGGAGCAGTTCAGTCAACATGTGTCCTCGGCAGCCTTTATGAATGTACATTTAAACACTGCGAATCGTAAAAATGCAAAATGACAGCTGCAGAATGCAAAATAACCAGATGACACGAATGCAAGCACAAACGTGGCGTGTGTTAGTCCATCCACCCACTCAACAGACACAAGCTGCACTTGTTAAGTGCTAGTCACACCACAGCGCTATTGGAGAGGTCCTTCCTTTGTATAGAGATTTAAAGCCAGGCTGCAGTCTGCATCCTTTATTGTGTCTGTGACTTCTGGTGTCTTCCTAGGCAAACACATAGAGGTTATTCACGAGTCAATGGCTTCCTATGAGCCCGTGCCCTCTGAGTCCCACCCCACTACAGCGAGCAGCCACTGCATTCTGATAGATGGGACAAAGGGGTGAGGATGAGCAGGCACACTTTTGGATGAAAACAACATTACAGATTTGTACCCCTCCACCAACAGTGACCATAAAAGGCACAATGGGGAGAGTGAAATGGGTGTAAACTGTAGGACCTATAACAACACCTGCAATAAAGTTTGTGCTGGACTTTAAATTTGAACTTCATTTCATATTAATTTTGGGCTGTGAATTGAATTTCGTTCTAGTCCACCCCTGACTTCCTGTTTTAAGAGGAAGTAGGCTGTATTAGATTAGTGTTCACTGCAAGGTGCTCCATGTGGTTCCTATCATCCAAATCCATCTTACCTTTCACAGCCCATTGAGATGTAATGTCTGTAAGTAATTGTTTGATCATGATGTCAAGTTGTAATCTTTATTTGTATTGTGAGTATGTTATAGTTGTTTAAAATAGCATTTAGTTGCTTTATACTTCAGTATGTTTGGCATTTTCTCCTAATGTTTATTTGTGTTGATATATAACTTCATTGCATCATTGGTTATTTTTTGCCTTATGAATACTCATTCATTTGATGTTGATTTTCTTGCTTACTTTGTGAAATTTACATTTATATACTTTCTTTTCTTTGAAGTTTCACACTTGTCATGATTAAACTTCAAAAATTGAGTCTTCATCTTCGTGGAGTGAAAGTGTTTAGCGGCTGGATAGCTGGATTATGAAACATCCAGTGAGGCCGGTGATAAAGGTATTAGCGGTGATGGACTACCTGTTTCTGTCCACAAAAATGAATAAATAAAGGAGTAGCTTAAACAAAGAGGAGTGTGACATACTGGCACAGATAAATAAAAGATAGGATCATGGAGGCTGTTGACTATGATGCAGTGCTAGATATAAGGCTAAGAGAGAATTGAGGCCTTCCTTCGAACTCTTCATCCATGCTCCACAGAGGGGAAAATTGCTGGCGAATTGCAATTTTCTGTTCTGTTAGGTAACAGACAGATGATGGAGGTACTGAAGGAAAAAGAGGAGAGTAACAGGAAATGGAAGGAAGACAGGCACGGAATAAGTAAGGACTGTCACAAAGGTTGGGTGAAATCCAGTGTGCATGACCGAGCACAGTAAGAGGGCACTAGAATGCGGGAAGTTTAAGAAGATTCAATCACAAAAAGTTCTGAACACATAATACCGGCTGTTCACATGCAGAACACCCTTGCGTTTTAAAATCGTGAGAAGTGAAGAAGAACACTTGAGAAGTGTTTTAAAATGTGTGCAAAATAAAATACACAGTGTTCAATAAGAGGCATTCTTTTAGCTGCATTTTACAGCAGATTTGAAAGTTGATTAAACAATCCCAATCCCATACATCAATTAATGACTTCTATCAAAAGCATGTTTAAATTGTATTTGAAAGAATAAATTGACACACATTCATAAATGTAATCCATTCAACAGCTCCATCAAACCTCGTTTTTGACCAACTGACAAGGCCCATGCACAGAATTGTGGGTCATCATTCAGTAAGCAGTGAATCTATCTATGCTCCCTTCTAAAACCAACCAGAAAAAAGGCATCTTATCAGACAGGAGGACACACATACATTGGATTTGGACATGTCTTGTGGTCTTCCAACCTTTCAGCCTTTTTAGGCTTTCAGACACTGTCACATTCTTAACAAAAAGAGCAGATTTCTAATTTATCTATCCTACAACATGCACATTTATATAAAAACAACCTCCAGTGCAACACATCAAGCTTTCATTTTAATGTGTTATATATATTATACATGCTTAAACGCGTTTGACAAAATATTGTGACATTAAAGGCACCTGCACACTTAAAACAGCTGGAAATAAAAGTTGGATTTAAATTATATTATGGGACAAAACAGAACCCTGGGAAATTCAACAGCCTCGCCACAACAGACGTTTGTAAAACGTAAACTGGTTATTAACTGAATTATCTCAAGAGCACAAGATCTTTTTACTTTTATCCACAATTCAATCCTAATGTAAGTTTTTTTTTTTTTGTATTTTAGCACATCAAAAAAAAAAAAAGAATTACCTGCTGTTCTCAGCAATCCGAAAATGATCAAATTTCCTTTCACTTGAGCACTTCACTTTCTCGTAACCCTCTAGCCAAGGCTTCTGGTATGCAGTCAGACCACAACTGACTCAACTCAGAAGCAATTCTACTTACTCGCAGAGCAGTGTCGTAAATCACTTCACACAAACAATTGCAATTCATCCTCATAAGCATAGCAACAGACGGAGTGCTTTGTGTGCTGGAGTTCAGAGGAAGACCGAATGTTCTATCAGAAGTCTAGGAATGAGCAGCTTATTTCAGAAATGCCAACAAGTCCTGATGATGTAAACTTTAAAATAAGAAGCTTAAGACATTAAAGACAAGAAAGAAGATATTTAAAATGTCATGTAAACTGTCTTCAAATAAATGCATTTTGCTCACCCTCAGGCCATCCAAGATGTAGATGAGTTTGTTTCTTTATTGGAACAGCTTATGATAACATCACAATAATCCACAAGTAATCCACTCGACTCCAGTCTATCAATTAACATCTTGTGAATTGGAAAGCTGTGAGCTTGTAAGAAACAAATTTATCATTAAGTCGTTTTTTAACTTCATCCATGATATTGCTTTGTCCAGTTAAAAACTCATCTCGTCTAAATCAGGAGAGAAATATGAACGGATCAAGCACTGTTTACAACCAAAAAATATTTAAAACCGTTTTAAATATGCTGGTGGCTTTTGGTGTGAGAGGACAAAAAGGGATTGACTTTTTCACTGGAGGAAGCTTTATTATGAATTATATACCTGCATTTTGGCCTGAAGTGACGTTTAACGTAAAATGCCTTAATGATTGATTTGTTTCTTACAAACATGCAGCTTTTCACTTCACAGGACATTAATCGATCGGCTGGAGGCATGTCGATTATTGTGATGTTTTCTATCCGCTGTTTAAACTCTCATTCTAATCGCACCCACTCACTGTAGAGGATCCATTGGCGAGCAAGTTATGTAATACTAAATTTCTCCAAATGGGTAAGTACATTTTCAGCAAATGTTTATTTTTATAAAAAGTCATATTGTGAAATACTATTACAAATTTCAAAGAACTGTTTTCTATTTTAATATATTTAAAATGTCATTTATTCCTGTGATGTCAAAACTGAATTTTCAGAAGCCATAACTCCAGTCTTCAGTGTCATATTGTCAGTGTCATATTGTTCTTTTATTATTCAAGTGATAGTAAAAATGTGTGAACTTGTTGAGACAATATCAAGTGGTAGAGACCAACTTGACAGCTATGACACAATTCTGTTTCTCCATCTCTTTTTCGTTATAGAAAATAAAGTATGATACCAAACAGAGTTTTAAAAGTGTATAACCTCTGTTTGGTCTCATTTACCATCTGCAAGTCAATGTCTCATCCACACAAGGGCTGCCCCCAACGCTGCCTTCAAGAAAACCCTCATTTATTCACCTCTTTGCATATTCATGCTACCAGCAGTCTCCTCATCAAAACACCTGTGTACATCCCATCCCTATGAAACCCGTTCCATCCCTCAATGGAAGTGTACTTCATTAAAAAAAAAACTCATTAAAAACAAATTATGCACGTGTCACAAAATACTTTCAAATAAGAAACTCTAATTAGTAATGCAAATTAATCCTGTTCACATAAAAGGATGAACAAGCTCAATACAAGCTACATTGACGTCAGGTGTCTGAACTAGTGTAAAAATGTGTGTCATGAGGAAAAACAAACAACCATGTTCCCTAAAAAATGACACACATAGACATAAGATCAAGAATGCAAAAGTTTGTGAGAAGAATTTCTCAACAGATAAACATAAAAAACATAACTGAGCCTGAGATTATTCTCCTTTCCGACAAAATTTGCCTTAACACTCTTTCTGTGACACATGAAAGCATCTCAGAAATGTAATAACTTATTTAGTCTCATGTTGTCACGAATCCGGTTCATGGTCTTCCGTCCACTCGCCATCAGAGGTTGCCCTTCCTTCACATTGACTCTTACACCACACAGACTGTTACATGTCACTCCGGACTACGGTTCCCAGCATCCGTTGCACTGATTGCACATACACAGCTGAATGCACTGAACACACAGCTGTCAACAATCACACGCTCACATGAGAGCCATTGCACACACTACATAACACCCACTCAGATCCTGTTCAGATCGCTGAGAATTGTCTAGCGTTTAGCACTCTCCTAGTGTTAGCTACTTACCAAGCTGATTTGTGTTTGGTCTTATTTTTTAAAATAAAATGCTGACATTACGTGCGACTGCAAATCAAGTCACGTTGTAGCCTATTGCATTGCAGTAGTTATGCATGAGTCAAATGTTTTTATTTCATTTTTTATGGGGGTGCTTTGGTTTTCCTGCTAGCCCCTCCCTAGCGCTGCCCATGTTGACCACGTCTGTCAATAAAAAGCTTGCACATGGATCCGCATGCCTCACACTTCTGTCCCCGTTACACATGTATGTCAGAATCTCTCCTAGAATAAATCACCTTTGATCACCTGGATGCATGATATAGGCCTAGTTATCCTGCATAATATATAGTTTATTTCACTGCCATGACAACACTGACACCCTGGCCATCTTTAAATATTTTCTCAAAGTCCACAGCATTGAAATTGCATACAATATTACATGTGTACTCTGATAATTAATTTGCTTCTATTTGAGAACACTAATGATTATCTAATCAAAATATGGCAGTGGCAGTACCACGTTGGCTCATGGCCAGTGGCGAAGCCACGGGTGGGCCCGAGTGGGCAAAGGCCCACCCAATGAGAAGTTGGTACTTTTCCAAATGAATGATATTTATTAAACGATAATCATAATAAATGTATAGTTTCCTTGTAACTTCATATATTTACTTTATGGTCAATTACAGGCATTTTATTAACTTTCCTTCTTCCTATAGGTGCATAGCATACGCTTGTCAAAAATGATGATTCGTCAGTTTCAGTTAGTCCCACCCACATTTGTTTACAACGTAAGAACAAATTTGAAAATAGTGAAACAAACCTCAATCAGTCTTTAAAAAATATTGGATATCCCAAATTAAACTTAAGTCTTAGCACTGAATCTGGACCGCTTACAAATGAAACAAGACCACCGGGGGAAGGATTTAGATTGGAAACTTATGAGCGTTTAAAAACATCATATTAGCAACGGTGTTTGAACTGCTAAATAGATATGCCCTTTGTAGAAAGAAACATAAACGTTGTGCTACATACTCTTCTCCACAACAAACTGCATATTTGCAGCCGCGTGCATTTCTGCAGTATTTGTTTACTCTCCTTTGAACGCGAACTGACAGAGACCCTTGATTATAAGATCCTCTGCGAAGCTCCGTCATCTCAGACTAAGGTAATGCTTTACAATAAACTTACGTTAGGTAATGCATTAACTAACATTAACGAGAAATACATTTGTTACAGTATTAATTAATCTTTGTTAAGGTTAGTTAATAAAAATAGGCTACAACTTTTTGTTAGCTCAGGTACGAATATTAACAGATAAATTGAAATGTTAATAATTATTAGTAAATGTTGAAATTAAAATGAATGCTAATGAATGCTTTAGAAGTGTTGTGCATTGAACATTTGTGCTGTACTTTCTGTTGCCAATTATGCAGTTTTCTTAAATGTACCTTGTCCACCCGGTTTTAATGTTGGCCCACCCACTTAAACATTTCTGGCCTCGCCCCTGATCACGGCCACTGCAACTTATATGCAACTTCGCTGGATAACGAATGCATGAAAGTAACCAGCTGGACATGTACCAATCCAAATAGATGGTATCATGACATCAAACATTTGAGGATAGGTCATAGGTCACCAGGATGACCTATTACTTCCGGCGTGATTCTGAATCGATGGGCACTTTACTGTCTCATGTACATTACAAAAGATCTGTTGCTTCTTCCATTTAATGGCAACTTGAAACTGATGTGGCTCCACAAACCCACAGTCCATTCCTGAATGTTATAGTGTTAAAAGAAGTTGCTTTACTTCTGTTCTCCAAATCTGCAACTGTCTTGCAGTAACTTTTATACATTTCAGTAGCCTTCCTAATGCAGATTCTCATCAAGGGCCCTTTTATTATTTCTTCAGAGTACAGTTTTTCTCTTTGACAGTGAAAGCATTTATAAAAAAGTGCTTCTTTCCCAGTCAGTCATCAGTCGCTGATTGGTCATACGGCACCAATGATAACAAAGATAATGGTGTTAACGGAACAGGCATAATTGACTATGAGATGCAGGGAGAAATTGTAATGATGGCACTTAATAGAGCAATTATGCCCCATTAGGATAACATCTCACCCAATAAGCTCCCATTATCGTAAGCAAGTACAAAGTTGATGACAGCACTTTATTACATGTGGGTGGGCCTATATTACACGTTCAAGTGACCGTCTATAGAAATGCACTTTTTTATGACTCCCAAAACATTTACACGAACCTTGTTGTCTAATTTACATTTAGAAGACTAATTTCGTAGAGATTTGTAAACAAACAGGTTTTGCCAGACAGACAAATTACAGCAATATACTTGAGTAATTTGGTTGCATTTATAGTCTCCCTTGTGGTAGAATTTATGCCAAAGATTTTTCTTAATTAGCATTATATTGTCACTCATAAATGCTTTCCTGACAATATTAAGAAAATTACTGCAGTGTTTATAAATTACTTGTGTGGCAAGGAAAGTTCCTTAAGAAGGGGAAGGGAATAACATGCCCGCAACTGTTTTTGAGAAAAGTCATAAAAAAGTTCACTGTACATTGTTGGACTGTGTGTGACAGAATACCAGAGTGGGGATTTACTTCTGTAAAGAATCGAGGGATGAAGCATGAATAAAAAAATGTTTAAAAAAAACAGCCACCCTCCTAACACAGCGACTTAGCAAAGACTTGTTTATCCTGGGTTTCTCTTGCATTCCAAGTCATCCGTATCAAAGCCGAGTTCCTGTCACTTTAATAAGACAGTTACGTAACTGAAATGACATACACATACATCACTGATGCATTCAAAGCAATGCTGCCTCTGTGTAGGTTATTGCATAATGTGCTGGTGGATATATACTCAGGTAAAATAAGAATGCAAGAAAGATTAGGTAAGAGCTGCCAAATCAAATCTACAAGCTGTGTTTTTAAAAAAAACAAAAAAAAAACAGAAGCCCTTGGTGCTACTTTGATTGTTTCAAACAAACCGAAATTGAGATGGACAGATTTGTTTCGCCCTGGTTCAGCTCTGTGGTCAAATAAAGCGACTTTAGAGGGCTTAATTAACATTACACACAATCCTTCCAGCAGTGATTATGGAGCAAGTATGTCATCCCGTATTGAAAAATGTAGCACTCCCATAAGAATCATTAGTGTCCCACTGATGCATATCAGCCAAGCCAATTAGCCAGATGATTAATACAATCATTCAGCGGAATGAGTCATAATAAATGAATGGAATAAATGAATTTTTCAGATGGTGCTGAAATAATTTCATACTTTGAACATAAATATTATCCTATTCCCATATGCCTGTTTCTAACTGTTTGTATCTGCTTGTTAGGGACAAGCAGATAAAGTAAAATCGCAGATAACTGTGCACTTTGAAACCTATCAGGGATGAATGTGGGGAAAAGATTTTATCTGTGGTAGTTTTAAGTGTGCTTTTGGTCAAAAAGACATCTTTTGATGCAGGTTAAAAAGGAAATGTTAGGGCTGGCTTCCTTCTAAGTGAAACACTTCTAACCCACACAGAGCACTGTGAATAATATTTGACTGCCAGAATGTACTGTCTGTAATGTAGAATTTATTATTTTCATTTGTCACATTCTCTAGAATGATGATATATCTGTATAGTCACAAAGATAATTGGGAAATGACTTTACATTAGTCAGAATATTGTAAGTCACTCTTTGATGGATATTTTTTTCATCTGCATGTTACTAAATCAACACCCCTTTACAGAAAATCTTTTATGTTTAGTTCTTCTGTTCAGTTCTATGGAAAATCTGCTTTTGCCACTGAGGATAGGTGAAACGCATGGTCAAATTTTCCCCATGATTAAAATCTTTTCATTCATTTTGAAGAGGCATTATAAACTGCTTTTGTTTCCATCAATCATGTGCCAAACACACTGTACATATTCTGAGTTGTCAAAAAGTGATTTTAGCTCCCACAATCCTTTGTTATGACACTGTCTTGCACTTTAGAAATATTTCTGATATATTTATCAGTCTTGATTGTAAATACAGTACTTATAGATAGGAATAGTCAAAATTAGCTAAAGCAACACCATTATTCTCTTTTTCTGTTTTTACATAAATGTTGCAAACAGGCCCTCACAGTGTTGGGGAAAAAATCTGTTTTTGTTCAGAAATGTTATCACAGCAGACACACAGATGTTCTGATACATAGTGAGCAAGCATCAAAATTCATATCTGCTCTGGCCCATTCCAAAAAATGAGGAGGATGGGTAACCTATGAGTTTTCCACAACAGCGGGAGATACATTTCAATGTTCCATGTCAACAGGGTAGTCAAAGTTCCTATTTTAGGTACCTCACCACAGGTTTCATCTTTTATGAACTTGTTTTTGAGCCAAGAAGGTCAAAGCTGAACATGCCAGGCCTCCAGTCAACAGAGATCAAATGAACAGGTCCACTACTCCCTGTGTCCGCCTTGTAGTTTCCTGTTTTTACAGGGAATGTACAGTGATGGCACCACCTTTTTAAAAAAACAGTTATGTCATACTATTTTTTTCCTTTTTAAAACTCCGCTGTTGTGTCCTCTCACAAGTTACCTCTGTTTTTCAGCAGGCCACCAGCTGAGTTTCCTCTCTCACATTATCTGTGTGCATTCTGCTGGACCAACATTCAAATATGTCTGTCTTCAAGAACATCGACTTTTTATCACCAAGTGTTAGAAACTACTTTACGCACCTCTCTGCAGCATACCACATAAAACATTGCAAATATACAAGAAAGCTGTTTAGAAATGTCAGTGAGATAATAAACTTCAAGCATTCAGTTATTTTATATGCTGATTGTAAATGTCACACTAGGCCCAATCAAATAAAACTGACAGGCTGCAAGCTGCATTTATACATTAAAAGATATTCTTGCAGGTGCGGTAAAAGATAAGTGGCGAAATACTTGACCACAGGAAAGTGGGATTGACCTCTATATGCACCCTCTCGAAGAATGACCATTGGAAATATTCACAGGCAGTCCTAAGACTCAACATTAGAGACACAATTAGACCAGTGTGTGGTTCTCAACTGAGGGCCGGGGCCCACTAGGGGGCCGAAGGATGACTTTTTTTAAGTCAAGTTATTTAAATTACTAAAATAGTATAGTACAAAAAAAAAAATCAAGATGTAAACTGAAATTATGTGCATTTTTCCCCTTAAATAACTTTTATTCAAGAAAATGTCATTTTTGAAACTACGTGAATCACAAAGTGAATCATAATTCATTACATTTTTAAACACTCCTAGTTTTTGTTAATAAAGGGGCAGGAGCCTTCAGATATTGTGTTGGACAATGGGGGGTCTTTGAGTCAAAAAGACTGACAACCACAGAACTAGAGGAAACCCTTTGTTGATAACAACAGGAGCTCAACATTATGTGGGCTAACAAAATATACCCCAAATGTTGTTTTATGAGCTCATTATCTTAGAGGTCATTGTAAAATGTTTAATTTATTATCTGTGATGCATTATGTATTAACAACACAATCCCTAGAGCAGTGGTTCTCAACCTTTTTTCACTCCAGGGCCTTCCAATGTCCACAGGAAGTATTTAAATGCCTCATGACTTTTTTGGAATTATTTACACAATTTAGAGTATTTGCAATCTTGTCATAACTAGGTAATCTGATTATAAAATGTTTATTATAAAAAAAATAACTCCCATAAAGTTATTGCAAAGTTTTTTATTAATTTACATGACTTTTCCAGGTTTAGAAACAACACTTTTAAAACTAGGCTTTTATATTCCAGTTTTTCAAGTTTCCTGGATGAAAGAAATTGCTCATTAGTTTTCTTTCTTTGCTAATGTTGCTTGTTTTGATATTCTGTATCTAATGCATTACAATTAAATGTATACATTTTATTTGACTAACTGTTGATCACCACTGAACACACCTCTTGGGTCCCAATTTCAGCCTTTGTGTGTTTTTAAATACTAAAAAAGGGGGTGTGCACATTATTTACAAGATATCAATCTGGAAATCAATATACCAGATTCTCAATGCAAGACTGAAAAAAGAAAAAGTGTGAAGTCTATAAAACTTTTTAATTATTCCAGACAGCTTCCTTTTGATGACATTCAGACTTTGTAGTCTAAGCTTAAACTCAGTCTCAGGTGTGAGAATACAGCTATCTCCTCAACACAGCTGCTGTGCGTCTCCCAAAACACCAAAATCTCACATTCTAATCTTTGAGCCATCACTAATGACAACTAATCTGAAAATGTGGCCGCCAGGCAGGCTGTGGCTGAAAAGAGATAAGGAGGTTGAAAGTAAGACAGAGACAACCTGGTTGCATGAAGTGACAACAAGGACAAACGACCGATGGAAGGAACTTAATCAAAGACGAGTTAACGCACCCATAGCAGTAATCACAAGTTCAAAGAAGCTGAAATAACACCAGGAAGCTTGTAATGTCTTGTCCTGTATTTGCTTCACTGGACCGCTTTTAACCCTCCTCTGCTACAGCACTGGCATCCAGAACTCATGAGGAGAGAGCCGTAACCCTGCAGCTTTATTGCTCCGGTGGCTACTGAAAATGAGTGTGGTGAGAGTTGTAAAGCCAGTGTGAACTTAAATATTCCAGCTTTGACAAGGCGTATGGGGCCTCTTTGGGCAAACTGGTGCATAAAACTGTGGCGGTGCAGTACCGAAGCATTCTCTTGAGCATCCTTTAACAGATAAAGTGTCTAAGAAACTACCTGCTTTGTGCTAAGATTTTAGGATATTTGTCAGTGAAGAGAAGCCTTTTTTTGTGTGTGTGATTTGAGCTTTCAGTGTGACTTATATGATGCACTTATCTCAGTGCCAGACGATGAAAGTTGATTGAGTTGCAGGTTCAGGGACAGAACTGAATTATGGCTACCAAACCACTGCATTGATCTGTTTCACAGCTCACTTAGCCTGTTATTCAATCTGTTCCAGTGTGCTTCTATCAGTTTACCAATCCCATATACTAGAGCTGATCCAGCCCACCCCCATTGCCTCAGGTTAATGACAGACTCTGAAGGATACAATGACAAACCTCTATAAGTCTTCCTTCAACTGTCTTTCTTAAGTTGGATTTGTCACCGTTTTTTTTACGTCTTCTCACCACTGATATTTTCTGGTCTTTTATAAACATTAGACTATTTCTTTTTCTCAAGGTGTGGTTACACTAGACTTAAAGGGGTCATTTAATACGATTTCACCTTTTTAACTTTTGTTAGTGCGTAATGTAGCTGTGTGAGTATAAACAACATCTGCAAAGTTAAGTTCAATGAAAAGGGAGAAATTGTCTTTTACAGAATTAGCATAGCATCGCCTACAGCGAACGGCTGGTAAGTGACTACAACAAAATAATTCTGGGTTAGTGACATCATAAACCCTGATAAACCCTGCCCCGGGGAACATGCAACGAAGGGGGCGAGCCCATGCTGCGCTTCTTTAGAGAAGAGGAAGAAAACTAGGAGTGCACGTAAAAATCTATTCATATACGAATCGCAATTCTGTCTTCCAATGATTCTAATGGATTCACAAGTTTCAAAATCAATGTTCTAAAGCAGCGGTTCTCAATCCTGTTCCTCACGTTGCTCTGCTCTGCATCTCTCTCTCTCTCTCACTCTCTCTTTCAGATCAGCTCAGCTCCAACAATGAACTATTCTATTTATACACTTATTTTCACATAGCTATGACAAGCGTTAAACATAGACAAACAAACAAAAAAAACACAGGTAAATTATGTGAAAAATAATGTGTTTTTTAACAAAGGAAGCGTTAACACGTTAGATTGCACCCCATAAACACAATCAAGCCTAGAAAAAAAAACAGTCAACCACCCCTTTAAATTCAGTTCCGTTATACACATAGGAACCAAAGAGATCAGTAGTCTAATTCATATAACGTTAGTTAAAATGTTTAAGTAATAGAAGACCTAATAAACACAGATTGACCACCCATAGCCTAAAACAAAGAATACAAACTTCAAAGCTGGATGGATCGGCGGGCTGGAATAGAGAGGTATATGGTACATTTAAACATTTAAAATTTGTAATTTATTATTTGTGATGTATTTTCATTAACAACACAATCCCTAGAGTGGTGGTTCTCAACCTTTTTGACTCCAGGGCCTCCCGGTGTCCACAAAAAGTATTTGAAGGCCTCATGACTTTTACAGGGGTTTTTTTGTTTTGTTTTTTTTGGAATTTAAAGTATTTGCAATCTTGGCATCACTAGAAAAATTTTACATAAAAAGTTTATTATAAAAATAACTCCCATGGATTTTATAAATTTACACAACTTTAACTTACATCTTTAATACTAGGTTTTTATATTCCAGTTTTTCAAGTTTCCTGGATCATGAAAGGGAAAGAGAATAAAAGGTTCTTAAGGGCGTGATTTTAAATAAGAAATATATTTATAAAATATACATTATAAATATATAGTTTTGGGGCACAGTTTAATGCTTGTTTTGTCATATTTTAAATATTTTTTAGCAATCTTGAGGCCTACTTAGAAGTTAAGAAGTTCATTAAAGCCCAAGACACACTGCATGATTTTCGGCTGTCCCAGACGAAAGACTGGCATCATGAAACAATCGTGGTGATTTCTGATTCGTCACGATTGTTTCACGATGCCAATTTTTCGTCTGGGACAGCCAAAAATCGTGCAGCGTGTCTCAGGTTTAAGGCCCACTGGTTGAGAATAAACTGTCCTAGTGCCTGACATCATATCCTGTTGCCGATTTTCTTTGCGTGATCCAAAGTAATTTAGCATTTTCAAAGCTTACTGTGACAGGATATTCAGTATTTTGATATTTTTACATTTTTATTTCTATTTCATGACCAGGCCCACGCTGAATCTGCGCCCACAACATTTCCATAGAAATTCGAACACCCGTTAAAAAAAAATCTCTAAGCATTCCTTGCAATTTGTGTTTTGTTTTATTCAATATTTTGATTATACTTTCAGCAACCAATAAGAATGTATTACTGTTATTGCAGTATGTTTAGCACATTTCGTCAGGTTTAAATCCATTCTGGCGAATTTCACAATATCCAAATATCAGTTCAAATCTGAAAAAGGGCTGCACATTCAGTCTGGGCCTGCTAATGATCACTTTGCCTCTTCATGCCAGATGTGCTGGGTATGTGATCTTTTTTTCCCCCTCTGTGGGGAACTAGAATGACAACTGTTGGTGGAATACTATGGAGTTTTCCATGCTGGTGTTTCTCCCACACAGGTGCTGATTTGTAGGGTCTCCGTACGTAGTGCAATACCCTGATTAGCTCCTGGCACGGTTCCACAGCCCAGGCGCTTCATAACCCACTCCTCACACATGTTCCCACTCACACATTCATCAGTCATCATGTGTTAGCCGTGAATGAGCACTCTGGAGTGATTAATGCAAATGCAGCATTGATCTGAGCTCTGTGCTTAGCTGCAGGAGTGCAGCCGCTCTTTACCTGCAGAACAACTCACCCAGCCTCTGAGACTCCAGAGAGAATCAAAGGTCACTCTCATTAGTTTGGACTCACCGGAGACAAAACTCCACAGTGGCCGGATAAGCATACAAAAAAGTGCCATGGTGGCCAGATATGCTAACATTTCATTAATGTGATTAATGGATATGCAAAATTATAATGTTAGGACTGAAAAGTTAAAACTGTATTATAGTATATGTAAATGTTCTATTATATTTTTGTTAACACAATTAATGCATTCATGCAATTAATTCTGTTCTGTATGATTTCTAAAAAGAGATAAAATTATTATAGAAGCCAGTAGCTGTCACGATCTGTGCGGGGAGGAACGAGGAGATGTGGAATACACGAAACTTCTTTAATGAAGTCCATAAATGGGGTACATCCAACACTGGGAATCGCAGGAAACATACAAACTGAACGAGTAGACCCAACAAACATGAACTGAACAGACATGGCTTTTAAACACATGACAATCAGGGAAAAATTAGACACACCTGGAATCAAATCAACACAATCAACGGGAGACAGAAACTGGATCACGGAACACATGGGGAGCAAAAACACAACAAAAACAGTCCAGGGGTGTGACAGTAGCATATTATAGTTAGTCTATTTTTATATATATATTGTTTAATTTGCATTCCACAGAAATATTAAGCAGCACAACTGTTTTCAACATTGATAAAAAATTTGAAAAGTTTCTTGAGTAGCAAATCAGCATATTAGAATGGTTTCAGGTAACACTTTATTTTAAGGTGTCATAATACAGAGTAATTACCTAATTCAGTACTTAGTAGTAGCTGTTGTACTTACATGAAACAAAATGTACGTACCATGTAACTAAGTTATGGAACAGCCTGTAATTACAGTTTGTAATTATGTAGATGTAATAGGCAGCTACTGTTACACATATGTAACAGGCCGAGTCTGTTACACAGCTACTACTACACTTAAGTACAAGCTTGATATACTTTATTTTAAGTAGCTTATGCCTGTGTACTTACATTTATAATTACATTGTATTTCTAATTTCTATGTATTTAAGCTGTGTACTGGTGGGTTAAATCAAACCAAGGTGCAGCTGAATAAGGTGCACAGTATAGATACACATGAAGTACACTTAAGTACAATCTTGATACACTTTATTTTAAGTAGCTTATGCCTGTGTACTTACATTTATAATTACATTGTTTAAAGTGCAACACATGTAACAATCTTTTGGTTAGCTGTGTAACAGACTTGGTAGCTGCCTATTACATCTACATAATTACAAACTGTAAGTACCGGCTGTTCTATAACTTAGTTACATGGTAAGTACATTTTGTTTCATGTAAGTACAATGGCTTCTACTAAGTACTTAACTAAATGGCTACTACAAAGTACTTAACTAGATAATTACTCTGTATTATGGACACCTTAAAATAAAGTGTTACCTGGTTGGACTTGACTCTGAAGACTATTGTTACAATTACATTTTACTTAATAAAAATATTATAATGTTCCTGTGGCTCAGTGGTAGCGCATTGCATTAGAAGTGCATTAGAAAGGTCGTGGGTTCAATTCCCAGGAAACACACATACTGGTAAAAAAAAAAATGTATTATTTTTCTGTAATTTTGATCAAATAACTGCAGCCTTGTTGAGCATAGTAGACTTAAAACATTAAACAAAAATAAATGTAAAAACTTTTTTTTTTCAAAGCAGAACAGATTTTTCATTTTATAACTTCATTTATTTTTATAGATTTTTGCAGTTGTTTAGATTAACACATAATCAACTATTTTAATTAAGTAAAACCTCTAAATATGCCATAAAAAGTTAAATATTTTGGTTCATGCAATAAGTGGACACGCATACAGACAGATGAGGATGGATGAATGACTAAGCAAATGCAAGAAAGCCTTGTGATTCTCCTTCCATACTTCAAACAGGTTGCTATGACAACCATGTCCCATCAGTGTGATTGATTGATCTGTGATGGACAAGTTGTGACCCCTCAGGGCATGACATAATCAGCACAGGATGGAAGGGGGAGAATGACAGAGAAGAGCACAGTGATGATATGTCATCTGGCCACAAACGCTCTGAAGATTACCTATTTACTACAGTAAATCACATGTCCAGAGTTTGGAAGGAGAAATAACAGGAAGGAAATGGACCTAAATAATGATCCGCTTCAGTGATGGAGATAAACGAGGCTTTGACTGCATAGCAGATTACATCAAGTGCACAGATGATTTTTGAAACTGTCGCCCACTTTGAGCAAAAGGATAAACAGGAGGAAAGATCCTCAGGAACCACCTCAGCCTTAGCCTTTTGCCCTCCAAAATGTATCGCAGTTGGAAAACTAAAAGGAGTCCTTGCAGTGCCAAAAGGTCACCTGCTAGCAAGCCAAGGACAAGATGACTGGAAGAATAATCTCATAGAGGGAGGGAGAGACCCTTGCTATAGGTATAGACCTGTAAAAAAGGAAGCCATAATCCCTTGGGAAAGTACCCCACTTGCTTTTCCCTATAAACTGCGGTCATGCCTGGCAGACTGACTGCTGAGACAGCAGGGACATGTACAGGTTTAAATTTTCATCACATGGACCAGCACATCATTCCATCCCAGTTCATTTCTTTGAGATTGCTTCACCCCCTCCAGTGAGACCACAGCCAGCCTCCTCTGAGACTTTCCCATGAATTTACGGTCAGGTGATTCTCCATAGGATGGTCCTGGCTGATTGTAGTAATCATCCTTTTTGCCTAGAATGCACTGCTTGGTAGGTAGTCCTCTCAATACCTTAAGTAAATATTTTCAGACCTGGATGTTCCCCCGTTGAACACAGGGGGGCAGTCAGCTGTGCATCTACAGCTCACAGATAGAAAAATGTTCAGGGGTGATTTTCTCAGTAAATGTAAAAGTAAAACATCCTGGGAACCTTTAGGTTCTTTACTCTGGCATTTTAGAGGATTTTCAAAGGGCCAGCGCTCAGAAATGTCCCAACATGCCTCGGGACTGGTTAAAGAAAACCACTGAAGTGGATGATGACTGTAAATTGAGAAAACAAAAGCACAACATTACATGTAAAACAGCACTATCATTTAGAATAGCAGGATTATAAGTATACCTTTGCAGAATGCTGGACAAAAAGGTTACAAGTTGAGAACAAGTCATTAGCTGTGCACAAATCATGTGTTTTTCCAGCTTTTCAGAGTTACATGTCTGTAGTGATAAAAACTTCCACATATACTCAGAAGTGCCAAAATGAAAACCACACAGATGATTAAATAATGCTATGGTTAGTCTTACCAATAAATATTTAATATCACATGCCTTTGCAGAGATCATAATGTGGCTTTAAGCCATGTAACTTCAAATACAAACTGTGATGGCCTGGAGTAATTCAGACCCTTGATTTGCTTTTGCTAGGTTGTATGAGAATTTAACTGAACATTAAAAATTGTAATAACATTTACAATGGCTTTCAGACCTTTTGAAAATGCTTACTATATTTCAACCCAAATATCATCTAAAGCTTAATCTGCCCCAGAACCACAGGAAAAGTCTACAAAATATAGCCAAAATTGCTAATATCATTTTTTTTAAAAAATATATTTACGTTATCAATTAATTTTATTTTCTTATATTTCCTTGTATTTTTTTAAATATATTTTGGCTGTGGCCTTTAAAGTTAATGTTCCTTCTGCAGATCTGCTACATAAGGATTTGTTTTTAATTCACGAGGTGACCCACTGTTATGTGATCATAATGATCTGAAATTGAGATAAATCTCTCCATTTTGCAATCCAATTTGTTTTCCATTGACGAGTCAGAATGGATTTAGACTGCCATTACACTTTTTAATTTAAACTCTTTCTGTGAGATACGACTCCATAAGGCAAACTTATGGAGTCTGGTATTGACAGAATCATTGTGTGCTAAAAGTGGCCTGAGATTCTTTCATCTTGCTTTTGTTGAACACTCAGCCTTTGCAGGGGTATCTTACAGCTTAATCTGACTGTCTGGACCCAGACCTGATTGTCTGAGCTGACAAATAATTTAACTCTGTCTGAGATGGCTGAGAAGAAAATGTCCTTGCACATTTTACAGCTTTACCACATCTTATCTCCAGGCTTGTAATTAGAGTCTAGGAAAGCAAGTATTTATTCTGTCCATGCGTTAAAGGCTAGTCTTCCAAATACTTTTTATGAAGGAAGCAAGGTTGGATTGTAGTTTGTCTATCTCTGTGTTTTTTTTTTTTTAATGAATCATTCATAAAACTGAATCAAACCATGTTTTTTATATTTGAATAGTTGAAATGCAAAATGTACCTTTCACAGTTCTATTGACTTGTCTGAAATTCATCTTTAATTATATCAAGCTGCACCTTTCTAATGTGCAGAATGATTCTCAAAGGGATAATTTACACAAAAATCTAAATTCTGTCATCATTTACTCACCCTCAAGTTGTTCCAAACCTGTATTTTTTTTTTTAAACCTGAGTTGTTGTTTTTCTCCCTCTGTTGAGCACAAAAAGTTGATGGCAGACTTCCAGAGTATGGAAAAAAATACTGTATTATGTAATTCAACGGCTACTGTCAGCTGTTTGGTTACCAACATTCTTCAAAATATCTTCTTTTGTGCTCAACAAAGGAAAGAAGGCCATACAGGAGTAAATGATGACAGAATTTTAATATTTGTGTGAACTGTCCCTTTAATAAATACCTCTAAAATGGCCTCAGACTGGATGAGCTAAAAGTATTGGGATGGAATTGTTATGTCCCAGTGCATGAGGACCACATTTTTAAACCACATTTTTGTTAGCCAACTAGCAGAGCTGGATTTTCCCAAAACAAGTGATTGAAATGTACAACTATCCCCAACATAAACCTTGAAATATGTTGTAATCAAAAGGTGTGAGAATGAGCCAGACAGCTTTATAGCCCAGCACTGCTGCATTATGGTACTGCCTTAAAGTGTTAGCTAAATATGGTCTTTATTATTAATTAATTATGTTTTTTTTATTAAATGAATCCTACCCATCATAAAGAAGCAACAAATATTATTTCCAGAGAGAATATGATTACAAAAATTCTACAGGGAAAGGTTGTTGGCATCTATGGTTCTATGAAAAACCTTTAAGATCCATGAAATATTTTCATTGCACAAAAGGTTCTTTCAGTGGAAAATGCTTCTTTAGATTATTAAAAAAAAAAAAAATGTTGTTCACTAAAAGGTTCTTTGGGGAATCCTAAATGGTTCTTCTACTACAGAATCACTGCAAAAAAAAATAAAAAATAAAAATAAATAAATAGCCTTTGGGACCTTTATTTTTAAGAATGTACACTGTAAAAAAAAATCCAATTAACCAAATGTTGGAAGGGCAAAAATATTTAAGTTGAACTAATTTTATTGCTTGGGCTTAGTTGAGAAGACTTATTATATTAAGTCTGCACAAATACAGTGGGGTAAAAAAGTATTTAGTCAGCCACCAATTGTGCAAGTTCTCCCACTTAAAAAGATGAGAGAGGCCTGTAATTTTCATCATAGGTATACCTCAACTATGAGAGACAAAATGAGAAAAAAAAAAAATCCAGAAAATCACATTGTAGGATTTTTAAAGAACTTATTTGCAAATTATGGTGGAAAATAAGTATTTGGTCAATAACAAAATTTAATCTCAATACTTTGTTATATACCCTTTGTTGGCAATGACAGAGGTCAAACATTTTCTGTAAGTCTTCACAAGGTTTTCACACACTGTTGCTGGTATTTTGGCCCATTCCTCCATGCAGATCTCCTCTAGAGCAGTAATGTTTTGGGGCTGTCGCTGGGCAACACGGACTTTCAACTCCCTCCAAAGAGTTTTGATGGGGTTAAGATCTGGAGACTGGCTTGGCCACTCCAGGACCTTGAAATGCTTCTTACGAAGCCACTCCTTCGTTGCCCAGGCAGTGTGTTTGGGCTCATTGTCATGCTGAAAGACCCAGCCACGTTTCATCTTCAATGCCCTTGCTGATGGAAGGAGGTTATCACTCAAAATCTCACGATACATGGCCCCATTCATTCTTTCGTTTACAAGGATCAGTCGTCCTGGTCCCTTTGCAGAAAAACAGCCTCAAAGCATGATGTTTCCACCCCCATGCTTCACAGTAGGTATGGTGTTCTTTGGATGCAACTCAGCATTCTTTCTCCTCCAAACACGACAAGTTGAGTTTTTACCAAAAAGTTCTATTTTGGTTTCATCTGACCATATGACATTCTCCCAATCCTCTTCTGGATCATCCAAATGCTCTCTAGCAAACTTCAGACTGGTCTGGACATGTACTGGCTTAAGCAGGGGGACACGTCTGGCACTGCAGGATTTGAGTCCCTGGCGGCGCAGTGTGTTACTGATGGTAGCCTTTGTTACTTTGGTCCCAGCTCTCTGCAGGTCATTCACTAGGTCACCCCGTGTGGTTCTGGGATTTTTGCTCACAGTTCTTGTGATCATTTTGACCCCACGGGGTGAGATCTTGCGTGGAGCCCCAGATCGAGGAAGATTATCAGTGGTCTTGTATGTCTTCCATTTTTTAATAATTGCTCCCACAGTTGATTTCTTCACACCAAGCTGCTTACCTATTGCAGATTCACTCTTCCCAGCCTGGTGCAGGTTTACAATTTTGTTTCTGGTGTCCTTTGACAGCTCTTTGGTCTTGGCCATGGTGGAGTTTGGAGTTAGACTGTTTGAGGTTGTGGAAAGGTGTCTTTTATACTGATAACGAGTTCAAACAGATGCCATTAATACAGGTAACGAGTGGAGGACAGAGGAGCCTCTTAAAGAAGAAGTTAACAGGTCTTTGAGAGCCAGAAATCTTGCTTGTTTGTAGGTGACCAAATACTTATTTTACAGAGGAATTTATCAATTAATTCTTTAAAAATCCTACAATGTTTTTTTTCCACATTTTGTCTCTCATAGTTGAGGTATACCTATGATGAAAATTACAGGCCTCTCTCATCTTTTTAAGTGGGAGAACCTGCACAATTGGTGGCTGACTGAATACTTTTTTGCCCCACTGTATATTTTAAAAACATTGAACGAATGGTTATTTTCAAATCCAGTCAACATTCAGAATGCTAAATGTTGACTAAACTAATAAAAACAAATCCAGCCAACACTGAGATCATTCTGCACGTGCACGAGCCTGAGTGACTTTGCGGAAGAAACAGCACCGCCATCTTGTCAAGTTCACGCCTCAGGTAAGTTGCACTAAATAAATATTATTTTTTAGACTAATTTTAATGAGAAAATCATGCAACATATTAGATTTTTTTGAGTGGACATTTAGAAAGTGTTTTATGAGTTGTATATCTGAAGAAAAGTGGATATAAGACAGTGTATGTCAAGTTCAGGCATCAGGTAAATCGAGCGGCACTGAAGAAATATTTGTACTTAACGTTAGACTGAATTTATCAAAACGTATATTTAAAAGGTGTAAATGTTTTATTTAACACGTATATATTTACACACAAACGTACATCATATATAAAAACAGCGCTGTATTATTTGTCTGAAGGAAATTTAAGTGAAGGGAATGTGGTCTTTCACCTTGTATAACCCATAAAACACTTAATATCAAAAGCTGTGTTACTATAATGAATTTTAGCTCATTTTGTATGATATTTTTTTGTGTTTCCGTGACGTGAAAAGATATGAAGAAATCGCCCGGTCTCTCTCTCTTTTATAAGCCATTATGTTTAATGTAATCATTTTTTGAACTTCAAATGTACTTTTCTTTCTCCATCAGGATGTGGCTAAAGGTTTCATTGATGCTTTGTCATTGTTGCAAGATTTCAGATGCTGGCAAGTCAGTTCTTCCAAGGCACCAAACACCAAACCACTCCACTGCAACTACATACTGTGTGTACTTTCAAGACTAGGAGTTTATTGTTTTCATTCCAGGTAATATGTGTAAATGTTTCTGTTACATGTCTGCCTGTCCATGTCCCCGTTTTCCTTATTTGGTTAGGTTCCGTTTCTTGTTAGTTAATTATCTGTTATTGTCCCCACCTGAGTTTGATTATGTTGTTTGCTCTTTTGTTCCTGTTCCTTTATAAGCGTTCAGTTGGTGTTTCCCCTTTGTCGAGTCTTAATGTTATGTGATGTTAGTTAATGTTATTTCATGTAGTATCAGTTAATCCTGAACTGCTTTTCATTATTAAAAGAGTTTGATTGTCACTCCTTCGTCTCCTCGTACTCCTTGGAGGGCTCCGCACGTAATAGTTTCGAGTTTTTACTACAATTATAATGTGCTTTATTGTGCTCAGTGGCATCTACGCTAATATTAGTCTGTTTCATTCTTATTCTGATGTGAATGTAGCCACCCAGTAAGTATTCAGATCAGATGGTCACTGCAGTCACCCAGATCTAGTCTGTATCCAGATCAGATGGAGGATCAGCTCCTAGAGACGACCTCTACAGCTCTGAATGTCAGCAGAGACCATGTCACCTAGATGAGCTCCAGAGACAGATCCCATCTGAAGACCTCGTTGGCCATCGAGACAAGACCATGAGAACCAGATAAGTCCTCTGCTCAATCTGACCTGTGTTGCAGCCTATAATTAAACCACGCCATGCTGGTTTCATCTGGCCAGAGGAGAATTACCCCCCGACTGAGCCTGGTTGCTCCCAAGGTTTTCTACTCAATCCTTGGGTCCTAGCGGCTGTCGCCTTTGGCTTGCTTATTTGGGGACGCTTGGCTGATTGCACGGACACTATTGGAAGAGAGCTGAACTGGATGATATCAACACTGAATCAGCATTGAACTGACTTTAACTGGAAAAAAAACTGGGATCATTGACTGCGTTTACATGCGCACGAATATTGCCATTATTTCCAATAATCAGAGTAAGGACTTAATCGCATTTTGATGTTTACATGTCAAGAGCAAAGCTCTTACTCCCGTTTACATGTGATTTCCATTATTCTTATTATTTGCTAAGAATTGTGGTTAATTTTTTTACTGCCATTATTCACATACCCCACTGGACAGCACAAATGATGGACTCAGAAAGAGCAGTGTTACTGGTCGCTGTTTTAATTTATTTACATCTAATGCATAATGATTTTGTATGGCTGTATTCCACGCTTTTTCGGCGCCATAGAAATATGATGGAATATGCTTGCCTGTACGCTGCCGTCACGTTTTACTCGCCGTTTCAGGATGAGGGTAAAGAACAGAGACTGCTGGCAGCTTGTTGTGTTGTCCTCAGAATGCGACGCTTTCTTCCCCTCCATCGTTTCTAATCTCCGCATTATTACAGGTGCGTGTCATGTTATTCATATGTCACAAGCGCATGCGCACTTTGGTCAGAGCGGCAATACTGCGATTAAGGTGTTTACATATATATTCCAATTAAAATCGGCGTACGCCACCTATGTTAATACGATTATGCTTGCTGCGATTATGAGCTTAATCGCATTATTTAGATCAAAGTATTGCGTTTACATGAGGTAAAGCATAATCGCAATATCGCCAAAATCTCATTATAATTGCATTAAGAGGGTCCATGTAAACGCACTTATTGTCATATGCTGAAGAGGACTTGTTATTGTCCTCTTGCATTATTGACTAACTATTTTTTCTATTTGACTCTGTAAAGCTGCTTTGACACAATCAGTATTGTACAAAGCACTATGTAAATAAAGCTGATTTGATTTGATTTTATATACTGTAACACCTGTTTTTTTTTTGTTTGTTTTTTACTTCTGCCTCATTTTAAAGATGTAATTGTGAACAGTAATAATATTTGTAATGTTTGTTTGCTAACATTTTGTTTAGCTTGTTGTTTTTTCTTAGTTCGTTAAACAAAATTTAAACTGAATTTTGCAGTTGTATTACAGATGTAATGTTTGTCAACTGGAGCTTTAAAGGGATAGTTCACCCACAAATGAAAATTTGTTGTTAATTTACTGACCGTCAGGCCATCCAAGATGTAGGTGACTTTTTTTCTTCATTCCTGTATGTTTAGTTTGTATGAAAAATGTTATAAATGGATGGAGAAAAAAGGCTATTATGTGTTTTAAGTGTGTGTTTTTAGTGATTGATAAACACCAGTTAATAATTTTTAATCATTTTTTTTAAACTATAAAAATGTTTATGTACAGTCGTGGCCAAACGTTTTGAGAATGTCATAAATATTAATTTTCACAAAGTCTGCTGCTTCAGTGTTTTTAGATCTTTTTGTCAGATGTTACTATGGTATACAGAAGTAAAATTACAAGCATTTCATAAGTGCCAATGGCTTTCATTGACAATTACATTAAGTTTAAGCAAAGACTCAATATTTGCAGTGTTGACCCTTCTTTTTCAAGACCTCTGCAATTCGTCCTGGCATGCTGTCAATCAGATTCTGGGCCACATCCTGACTGATGGCAGCCCATTCTTACATAATCAATGCTGGGAGTTTGTCAGAATTTGTGGGTTTTTGTTTGTCCACCCGCCTCTTGAGGATTGACTGCAAGTTCTCAATGGGATTAAGTTCTGGGGAGTTTCCTGGTCATGGACCCAAAATTTCAATTTTTTGTTCCCCAGGCCACTTACTTATCACTTTTGCCTTATGGCAAGGTGCTCCATCATGCTGGAAAAGGCATTGTTTGTCACCAAACTGTTCTTGGATGGTTGGGAGAAGTTGCTCTCGGAGGATGTTTTTGTGTCATTCTCAAAACTTTGGTCTCCTAAAGTTGATTCAGCTGTGGGATCAGGGCACCTCCAGTGCAGAGCTTGCTCAGGAATGGCAGCGGGCAGGTGTGAGTGCATCTGCACGCACAGTGAGGCCAAGACTTTTGGAGGATGGCCAGGTGTCAAGAAGGCCAGCAAAGAAGCCACTTCTCTCCAAAAAAAACATCAGGGACAGATTGATCTTCTGCAGAAAGTATCGTGAATGGACTGCTGAGGACTGGGGCAAAGTCATATTCTCCGATTGTTTGGGGCATCTGGAAAAAGGCTTGTCAGGAGAAGAAAAGGTGAGCGCTACCATCAGTCCTGTGTCATGCCAACAGTAAAGCATCCTGAGACCATTCATGTGTGGGGTTGCTTCTCATCCAAGGGAGTGGGCTCACTCACAATTCTGCCCAAAAACACAGCCATGAATAAAGAATGGTACCAAAACACCCTCCAACAGCAACTTCTTCCAACAATCCAACAACAGTTTGGTGAAGAACAATGCATTTTCCAGCACGATGGAGCACCGTGCCATAAGGCAAAAGTGATAACTAAGTGGCTCGGGGACCAGAACGTTGAAATTTTGGGTCCATGGCCTGGAAACTCCCCAGATCTTAATCCCATTGAGAACTTGCAGTCAATCCTCAAGAGGCGGGTGGACAAACAAAAACCCACAAATTCTGACAAACTCCAAGAAGTGATTATGAAAGAATGGGTTGCTATCAGTCAGGATTTGGCCCAGAAGTTGATTGAGAGCATGCCCAGTCGAATTGCAGAGGTCCTGAAAAAGAACGGCCAACACTGCAAATACTGACTCTTTGTACAAATGTCATGTAATTGTCGATAAAAGCCTTTGAAACGTATGAAGTGCTTGTAATTATATTTCAGTACATCACAGAAACAACTGAAACCAGTATCTAAAAGCAGTTTAGCAGCAAACTTTGTGAAAACTAATATTTATGTTATTCTCAAAACTTTTGGCCACGACTGTAGTTCCCCAGCAATTTCTTATGATGCCCAAATAATAAATCTTAGTTGAGGTAACATATAAAACACAGAGTAAAAGGTTACTACAGCCAACTTGCTGTAGTCTTCTAAATGTTTGGCCAATTAAAACATTTTAGTTTCTAAATAATAATTAGTTGAAACTGCTTGAATTTTTTTACAGTGTACAAGTATCTGAAAATGTGCTGGCCTGCTAAAAATGATTCATTCCTGTGGCTGGGCCAGTTTGAAAGACAAAACTTCAAAACAGGAGGTTACGGTCAGGTCCAACTCTTTATAATCCCAGTCAACGTGAAGGAATGCACAGCCTCTGGACATTTGAGGAAATGCATTACCAAGCCAACAGGATCACACTTTCATTGAGTGGTAAAAGTTAGGTGGCTTTAACTTCCTTTTCAGATGGTATCAATTTTACACTTCCCTTTACATTCATTGTTGCTAAGAACAATAACCACCAAGTGCTGCTGTATACAAGCATGGAAACAAGACAATATTAACACTCATAAATAATGATGTCAATGCATAATAAATACAAGCAATAACAAAGGAAACAAGTGGGCCAGCTCTAAATAACTGTAAGTCAGTGACAATATTTTATGAGTCAGAGGCTAAACTGTCAATTTAGGATGAAAAGATTAGCTTTATACATTTATAACTATATAAGCTTTTGTAAGTATAAAGGGACTGGAGATTTTCATTAAAAGTTATGTTTCTGCCATAAACATTCTATAAACTTAGATGCAGTTTAGTTTGAGCTGATTCTTCAGTGAGGTGGGCCGCAACCTTCTCTTTATGCACTGCCAGGACAGTTAATATAATCAGAACTCTCATCACCAATGATAGGCATGACTGCTTACATTCATCTCAGCAGATCTTCTCTTGAATATAGCCACTCAAAGTGTGTCATTGCTCACTATTAATGGGACCATAAAATCCTGCTGAGTTGGACGATTCTACTGGTCATTGAAATGGGTTTTACCTGCAATACATCTCACTATAATCTAAAATAATCATTGTGGACAGGGTAGACGCTGGTGGCTGTGTCAAAAAAGAAGTAGCACACCTCATATGTTTGAGCACTGTCGAATGGTATTTTAGATGCATGGTGGGCTAAAGAGGCAGACAAGTCAAAATACTGCCATTTCAACTTCATAGAGTAGGCATTATCCTTAACGACAGCGATGTGTCCAAAGTTGTTCATGTCAAATGATATTTTGAACTCGCACCACATCAAATTCATATGCGGATTGTAAATTTTAGATGTTTGTGTATGTGGACTTCTTGAGGTCAGTAAGTCTTTTATGTTCACCAAGGCTACATTTATTTGATCAAAAATAGAGTAAAAACAATAATACTGTGAAATATTATTACAATTTAAAGTAACTGTTTCTATCTTAATATATTTTTAATATATATATTTAATATTCTTCCTGTGATAGCAAAGCTGAATATTCAGCAGCCATTACTCCAACTTTCAGAAGTCATTCTAATATGCTGATCTGCTGTTCAATAAACATTTATTATCATTACACTTTAATATTACTTTAATATTTTTGTGGAAACCATGACACAATTTTTAGAATTCTTAGATGAAAAGATAGTTCAAACATCTTTTGTAATATAAATGTTTTAATTTCACTTTTGATCAATTTAATAAATACTGAATAAAACTATTCACTTCTTTCAAAACAAACAAAAAAAAAAGAAAAACTTACTGACCCCAAACTTATATATATATATATATATATATATATATATATAAAATCTCACAAATTCTTTCATCTTTTATTCATGCCATGTTGTTCTGCACCTGTTTGATTTTCTTTATTCTGTGAAACATAAAAGGAAATGTTAGGCACAATGACAGTCTCTGTCACCCAACACTTTCAATCTTAACATTTAAATATTTTTTTCTCCATACAATAAAATTGAAAAGACACTGAGACTGCAAATATGCCAAACATTATCTTTTGTGTTCCGTGAAGAAAAAAGGTGAGACAGGTGTGGGACAACATGAGTGTGAGAAAAAAGACCGAATTTTCATTTTTGAGTAAACTACGCCTTTTAAGGTTTTTGAACTCTCCTAAATTCTTTATTATTATGTAATGGGTATTGTTAGAAATGAACTTTTACTGCTTTTAATTAGAGTTTAGTCTTCAAAGATGAAAATGATTATTTCTAAACCACAGTCACTGTCTTCATGGTGTAACAGGCCCTGAGATGAATTGATTTAATGGTTTAGTTGAATGCACAAACCTTCAGAGTTCCTGGCTCGGCCAGCTCGCGCGCCTGCCTGTTCAGTTGCTTCGCAATGATTTGACATCGCTGACACAGGCTTTCCCTCCCGTGCTTGTTCTCAGAATAACTTAACTCCGTTACGGACACTGAACCGGCACCCTCCGGGTTTGGCCGGCTGCCGCATTGCACTTCCTCAGCAGAATGAAGCCTTTTCCTAGGATTGAGTGCTGGACTCTGCACTGATTCACTGCTTGCTGATACTTCAACGACCTTAAGTGAGAGAAGGGCAGAAGATTATTCAAACTGAAAGTGAATGAAAAGTGGCTGCTGGAAAAATGTAGACTGTTGACACAAAACTTTACTTTAAGACTCTCATTATATGGTCCTCCAAAAAAAAACACTGCACTGCTAAAAAGAGAGAGAGAGAGAGAAAACAGCTTGACCCGGTGCAAGATAGTTTGCAGGTCTTAACACGTTTAAGATGATTTCCGAGCCTTGCTAGACCAACCTGACCAGGATTAAATACCAGTTAAGACCACCAAACCAACTTTTCCAGTAGGACAAACACTGTTCATGAAACAATACATGGTTTCATTTATCAAATGCTAAGTATTTAAGTTAATAAAAGCATAAAAATCATTTTAAAACTTAAATCATACTATGTCTCACCATGAACCTCCTGAAATCTGGACTGCGTCCTGCACCTTGAACCCAATAATGAGAGCGCATGTTTCTGTTTTAAATGTCCCCGCGTGTCAGACAGTCTGATGTGCTCCGACTCACTGCGAGATTCGTAAATTATCCATATGATTTCAAATATGGTAACTCTATGCAGGCGTCTACAGTTTAGTTTTTCCAGTCTTGTGAGTTGTTGCGCTTCTCAATCCCATGCAGACGATAAATGAACTTAAATCAGCTCTCAAAGTTAGACTGATATTGAATCGCTGAGGGGCGGAGCAGAATCACTGCTCACACTGCGCGCTGACTCTGATTCACATTGAAGGCGCATCGTTCTCTTGTGAACAGGGGAGAAATGTAACCTGTTTTCATTGACAGTACGGTGGTGTAGGCAGAATAGACGTATGCAGACGTTTTGAGGCGCACTTTTTCATTTACTGCCATGGATTCTATAGCTGAGGGAAATATTTGGAAAAACTCAAATCCCATTCCTCATTTTTCTGTCAGAAACGTATAAAACTCACACCTGCGGGCAGTTCATTGTGTCCAATTCACATTTGCTGCTTTGGAATGTGGTGGAAACCGGAGTACCCAGGGGAAGGAGGAAAGCCACGCCAAGACAGGACAACATGCAAAAAGGCTCAGCATTTTTATTGTATATTCTGTTACACTTATTATTTTATTCACATTACTGGCACTTTATAAGGCTCTAGTTTATATTTGATTATTTTTCTCTTTTTGTCACTATTTATTTTTGTATAGTATTATAGGAACACAATGTAAAATAGACATTATAATAAAGTACTGTGCGAGACAGAGAAAGGGAGTATTTTCAGTGGTGCAGTCAGCCATTTACTATTCCTATAGCGCCACCACATGGCCACAATCTATAATTGCATTTGCATTATAAAAAAAAACTATTATGAAGTTTATTCATTGGTGGAGCTTGTATAAAAATGTTTTACTCTTCAAAAATGTGTGAATTGATTTAGAAATGTTTGTATGCATTTGATACTACATTGTGATAGCTTTCGTTGTGGTCAACGCACTTTAGTGTTAGACGCGCCGCGTAGGTCTCTGTGAGATCTAAAGCATGACATGAAGCACTTTGTGCAAACACTTTGTGGGATTTGCTGTGGTTACAGTAGACACACACATTTATGGGTCTTTTCGAAGGAGCTGTTCGTGGTGCTGAAATGTTCTTGATCTTTTTGCACTTTTTCTATTTGACAGATAAGATACGCATCTTAAATGTGCTATATTTAACAGATATGAAGTTAACAAATCATGCAAACGAACGAGGAGCTATATTACCTTCTGTTTTCTCTTCAGACAGTGACTGGTCAGTCCAAATATTATATCGGCATCCAAAATGAGAGTTTCAAGTTCCACAGGTGCTTCCCTCTGCTGAATATTCCTTGAATCTTGTGGTGCATCATGTAAAGCCATGGGAAACCTCTTCTTTGAGTTGTGTTGTCATCTGGGTGTTAGCCTACAGACAATTTCTAATTATCAAGTCATGCCGCTTAATGAAACCACGTGAAAGGGCATCAGAATAAGAACAAATACGCTACTTGTGACTTTTTAAAAGACAATGTTGTCCTTCAGGAGCTTCGGCGTATGTTTGACCATCTCCATCCTTTGCGCGCACACCTGGTAGTCAAACGAAAACCATGTGGATCGATTCAAAGCGTCGCTGGTGTCTCCGCCCCTCTCTCTCTCTCTCTCTCTCTCTTCTTCTTCTTCTTCTTCTTCTTCTTCTTGCATGAGTTACTGTCATGTCTCACATGACAGTAGCTTCACCTATTACCATTATTTTATTAAATTAACACCGCAGTGCAATAAGCAGCCGTTCTGGTCTGTTTTAGGGCATTGCAATAGTTTCTCATTATCATATCTTACTTAAGTGTAAAATTATTTTTTTCATTGGCAGGTTAACACGCGGTGTAATTATTTACTATCTGCGTAAATAATGTCTGACATTTGCAGGCCTTTATCTGATGAATGCCTTCCTGTATCTACACTGATTTTTTTTTTTAAGGTAAGTGGTCGCAAACAATTTATTTTAGCTACATTTAATTAAAAAAATATGTTGAAAGTTAGTCAACTAAATTTGTTTATTTAAATGTAGCTAAAATAAATTGATTGCAACCACTTACCTTAAAAAAATGAGTAAATTCAATGAATCATTTTTTTCAGTGATACCTAAAAAGTCACACGAGTCTAATGGGGGGTAAAATTTACATTGTATGGGATTATTGGGGTCCGATTTTTTTTAATCCATGTTGAAATGATTTGTATCATGTCCAGTGGTCCCTGGAGTCTCACAGACATATCCTGCATCCTAAACACAGCGTCCCAGGGGAACTCCTCAGCTGTTTTCATGCCGGCGTAATCTGGCCATGTTCCCATTAATGGAAACATCATCTCCACCACTGAGAATATCTGCTCGAAACTCTTCAAATTGTTTCTAAACGTCTTAACCTTGAAATTCATCCATTCTGAGTAAACGCAAAAACATGTGCAAAAGTAGGGGTTTTATTTATTTACTCACCAACCCAATATCTTCCTCCAAAATGTATGAAGTGTGGGCTAAATAATATCTTCTAAAAAAGTTGTTATTTAGCCTGTTATTCTAAAATATAGGTAAAACGTAAAACAAACCTGAGTTACCGCATATATTTCATACAATACAAAATAAGGTGTGCTGAAGACTATTAAACTTGTCTTAAATCTAAGGATTAAGTAGTAGGCTACTGAACGTTGGTATAAAAAAAGAACCTACAGTGTGTAACCAAAGACAAACCCTAAAATTACTGTTTTGTAACAAAAATAAGAAAAATAGTTACAGGTTTCATTTTGAATTAGGTTTATTATTTTCAAACAAAACACAAAAATCAAATACATCAAATGTGAAGTCATACAATAAGACGTTTAACACACAGAAATGACAGAGAGAGCGCGAGCGCAAATAGGCCAACAACGCAGTCATCATACAGTGAACTCAACAAACCTGATTTTAACAAAGTAACAAGCCCGACCCAGCCGTGAAATTTTCCATCGTCTGATCAAGTGGTCCTGAACATTTCACAATTTTTAAAAGAACTGTTGAACTGTTGAGAACCACTCGGCCAAAGAGAAAGCCACAGGTTACCGAAGAAAAGCAGCGTAGAATGAACGCCATAGATCCGGGATCCTCTTTCGAAACCTGCTTGGAAAAAGAAACATTTAAAGCGAGATTATTCGCTTTTTTTAAGGACATCTTTCCACACAGACGAACTGCACACCTCTTTCCAAAAGCACGGTGCTTTTATAGAGAGCAAACGGATGGGGTCTCACTCAGGGCGGCGAGGAATGATGATCCTGCCGGTTGGACTCGTCAGAGAGGTTCTTACCAATGCGTGGGTTTGTTCACCCTAAACCTGCCTGCTAGACCGGTTATGAGAGAGTGAGTGAGCGAGAGAGAGAGCACACCTTTCCTTATGAGAAAACCCCACTTTTTGCTCACTTTTCGAAGTTTACGCAAACGATTGAAATGACCAAATTGACGATCTGAGTGTCTCCATTTCACCTATTTCCTTACAAATATTCTATAGGCCTGTTATGAACTTAATGTAGGCTAATGAGTAGTTAGTAGTAGGTAGTGATGAGTAGTTAGTTGTAGTAAATCATATATGCATTTCAGACGAGTTTAGGCTATTTTCAACCAGGGTTTTTAACCAGAGATATAAACTCTATACTAACTTGTCTTTCTTTCCATCTGTCCGTTTGCCTATCTATCTATCTATCTATCTATCTATCTATCTATCTATCTATCTATCTATCTATCTATCTATCTATCTATCTATCTATCTATCTATCTATCTATCTATCTATCTATCTATCTATCTATCTATCATCTGTCTGTCTGTCTGTCTGTCTATCTGTCTATCTATAGTGTAGACATAATGGTTTTTATACTGCTTTTTCTATCCCCTTACCCTAACCCTTCATTAAACCTATCCCTCACACAAAACTTTCTGCTATTTTAGATTGTCAAAAAAGATGATTATGTATGATTTATAAGCTTGTTTCCTCATGGGGACCAAAAAAGTGTCTCCCACAAGGTGAAAATTTATAGGCTACTAATATTATATCCTTGTGAAGACGTTTGGTCCTTATAATGTAGGGAATACACAAACACAGTTTTTAGGTGTGGACTTTATTGGTCTTTTATATTATTCAATTTCTTTCAAATATTTAAGATGCTGTTGTAGTTTTGCACTTAACTTCAGAGAACAGACTTCAGATTGTGAATCAGAATTGCATATCATTTATACTTTTTTTGTGTGTGTGAAACATTTTTATACAAGTCTAACAATTATGGTTTTGAAATAATTCTTAAAAAATCCCCTCATATGATATGGCCCTCCATCATATCTATTTTTTCTGAAAGCAGAGGAATGCTAGCAGTTTAGTTTCACTGTGACCTCAAAGAACAGGTCTGCCCTGTAGACAACAGCCTCTGATTAGACTTTGCAAGTTACAGGATGGCATCTTTACAAGTATATCCTGTAGAATGGCATTCATATTTTTTTTTTTTTTTTTTTTTTGAATCCAGAGTGAATCCTTTTCTAAAGAATACTTTAAACTCTTAAAGCTGAACATTAAGGCGATTGTTATTTTAAGCCTATTCATGTGTCTCAATAGGCAGAGTATTTTTATGCTCTCATTAAATTTTTTCTCTCTTATTCATAATATGATGAACTGCATTTGTCAAGCAAATTGCAATGTGGGCTTTCAAGTAAGGAATTAACGCTATGTTTTAAATGTAGTGTTTTATGTAAATTGAAACAAATATTATTTTTGTCTCCACCATAAAATATTCTTAAATGAACAGTGTAGTCTCTGTGTACTTTTATTATATGCATATAAACTGACATATTATGGCTTATTTTTTTAACAGTGTACTTACGGTGTATGTATATATATTATTTATTTATTTTTATTTATATTTTTGTTCTTTGGGAAACCTTTTTGGAAACTTTATTTTTAAGACATTGTGTTGTATATGAATTGAGTTGTTTAACCCCTTAAACTGTGCTGAAAATATTATATATATAAAATGATGTGTGGGGCAAGCCTGCATTATTTGATCCAAAGTACAGCAAAATCAGTATTCCTGTGATTTCAAATCTGAATTTTTTGCATCATTACTCCAGTCACATGATCCTTCAGAAATCATTCTAATATTCTAATATTCTGCTCAAAAACATTTATTATAATAATTATATATATATATATATATATATATATATATATATATATATATATGTCTCTTGAACAGCAAATCAGCATATCACAATGATTTCTGAAGGATCACTTGACACTGAAGACTGGAGTAATGATGCAAAAAATTTAGCTTTGATCACAGGAGTAAATTACATTTTAAAATATATTAAAATAGAAAGCAGTTATTTTAAATAGTAAAAATATTTCACAATATTACTACTTTTGCTGTATTTTGGATCAAATAAATGCAGGCTTGGTGAGCAGAAGATAATTCTTTAAAAAACATCAAAAATCTTACTGTTCAAAACCTTTGACTGGTAGTGTGTAACGTCCCCATGAAACATGGAAACCCATTGTGTGTGTGTGTGTGTGTGTGTGTGTGTGTGTGTGTGTGTGTGTGTGTGTGTGTGTGTGTGTGTGTGTGTGTGTGTGTGTGTGTTATGCTACATTGAGGGGACCAAATGTCCCCACAAGGATAGTAAAACCAGTAAATGTTGACCTTATGGGGACATTTTTTAGGTCCCCATGAGGAAACAAGCTTAAAAATCATACAGAGTGAGTTTTTTTGAGAAAGTAAAAATGCAGAAAGTGTCCTGTAAGGGGTAGGTTTAGGTGTAGGGTTGGTGTAGGACAATAGCACATACAGTAAGTACAGTATAAAAACCATTACGCCTATGGAAAGTCCCCACAAGGATAGCAAACCAGACATGTGTGTGTGTGTGTGTGTGTGTGTGTGTGTGTGTGTGTGTGTGTGTGTGTATATACACTTGCATGTGACTGAAGCTCACAGTGATGTCCATGTTTTAGCTAAACTTGCTTGTGCGGTAGAGCTAGTTCCGGTGGTAGCATCAGATCACATTTCTTTGTTTGTTTGTTTTTCGAAATGCACACAGACAGACAGAAGTGTTAGCAGGCCAAGTATTTACCTACAATGTAGTGTGTAATGTGTGCTGCTTCAGTCTTCTATGACATCAACCCATAATACATAATACAAATAATTAAAAGAAGCATACCTCCTCTCTGAGTGTCCTGACAAACCCAAGTTGACCTGCTAATAGAATAGAAACTGGAATAACAGTCTACATTGTTTATTTCTAAAAATACGTATAGTTATCTTGTGCTGCTGGCAACCTTAAAATATCAGAAAACAGCAAACTGGTAAAAACAAATGGCAAATGTCACAAATGCTGTATCTATGAAATCATCATTAGGCCAGTAGAGAAAATGGGAGGGAGATGAATGGAATGTTGTCCGTACTGAACTCAACAAAAGCTCATCTGCATTCTTCTTCTATGAGAGGCTCTGTGACATGTTTAGCCTCTGTGACAGATCTGTAACAAAACAGATCTTTTATGTGTAATTAAAGGTCTGGATTGTTACTAACATAAGCCATGTTCTAACCCATATTTGTAGTTAGAAATTGCTGCCAAATAGAGCTGAGGATGTGCAAAGAAAAATATATGCATTTGTAAGTGAATAATTGTCCATTTCTTTGTTAATAAAGTTTAATTGTAATTTGACTGATTTTGAGGGGGAAAATGCATATACTGTATACAAGAGTATTTAACACCTTTTTCAATATACCACATTAATTTTTAATGTAACAATCAGTTCATAATCATGAGTAAGTGTTTATGATTGTAAGCAGTTGATAGTGTGTGTATTCACTGACTTCATGTAAATTGATGTAGTTGACCTGCACAACGATCAGTGGCATTCACATTCACTTGTTTCACTGCAGAGGAGAAACAACTCACTGACTAACCCATAACTCATGGTGACAAGCTAATCACAGATCACAAACCCATGTTAGAAAGCCATTATTGAGCTTTAGCACCTAAACACAGACCATAAACATCACACAGTATTGCTTATAATCACATTGATCTGGTTTAGTTATTTCTCTGTCTTCAATTTAATTGAGTGCTTACAGGTCTAATAAAATCCCTCCTGTGACTGATGTCTGGTTCAAGAAGTAAAATGTTGGACATTATTTTGCCCCTTTGATCATTGTGAACTTAAGATCTTCACTTAAAAGACTATATTCCCATGCTGTACAGTGAGACACTCACATCCCAAAACCTTTTAAGTATATATTATATTTCTCCATTGAAAATACATCCCTTATCAACTAGTAACAAACAAGTTTAGGGTTGCACTAACTCTTTGTGGGCCGAAATGGTCTGTTATTCTAGATCTTGAAGAAAGCTGCTATCAGGGGGCAGTGATGTGACTGTGAATGTGTCTTGAGTATTATTAGTCATCTTTTTGTTTTTGCATGCACTTTACCACTTGTGTGCCCTGATATGATCTGACAACAGCAAAATAAACACTTGTAAAGAGCATTTAAACAAATTATTTTCCCAATGGTACTTGACTAATTTGTTTGGATGGATGAGATGTTGTTGATGAGGCTCAGAAAGGAGAGTCTGGTGTATTCAGCTCCCTTTGAGAATGATCTGGACTCATTCAACCTCTTTAGTTTACAACAGAACCAGACAACTGCACATGTACACAATGTATTACCATTCTGTATAGTTTTGACCTGAGTCATCAGGATGTTTTACGAATATAACTCCATATAAGGAAATGGTTATAATGGTCTGTCAGGTTTTTAACATTTTATGAAAAAACAATGTCATAATTTTATGCTCAGAAAGCAGATTCATTGTGAAATTTTAATGTGACATCAAATGTTATAACCAATGCATGGCAAATATTAAAATTTCATTTTGTCTGAATACTAAAAAAATGACTTGTTATAAATGCTAAACATTAAAAAAAAAAAAAAAAAAAAAAAACATTTTGATGTCTGCTAAATATTACATTTAAATTATTTCTGTTTTTGAATATTAACTTTAAGTGGGTGTTAGATGAGGTAATCTAATAAACTAACGTAATCTAAATGTAAAAATTCTTCCAACACAATATTCAAAGGTAAGATATTTCCTTCAGACACTTCCTTCTGCTGTAATTATGACACAACTGCTGTTGTGTGTTATTAAAAGAAACTGGAAATGTTGATATATGAACTAAAAGATAATATTTTGTATATTTTTCAGTATTTAAGTTAGATTCAATATATTATTAATAATATTAACATATATTATATATATATAGTAATATATTAATCTAAATTATTTAAGTCATCCTCAGGCCCCTATGAAGTTTGTTGAGGCCCATAGTGGGTTGAAAACCATTGTACCATAACCATTTTGTATCACTAGTTTTTATGACAACTTCAAGTAAGATTGGAGATTTTACTTTTAATAAACAAAATGCCATCTGGAAAATAGTGACATTTTAATGCTGCTCCAAATGATTTGCGAAAGTGTTATGTTTATGTTCCTGTTGAGTTTCCTGTTTGCCCTTTTTTGGTCATGATTAATCATCTCGTTTGCTCCTTTGTTTTCTCTGCATAAACCATCAGTTTCGTTGTGTTCTTTGTCCTGGATTAATGTTATTTTCAATGGTCTATGTGTGTTGATGCTTATTAAAGATTCTCTACACTGTAAAAAAAAAAAAAAAAAAAAAAGTTAAACTTAAAATTTTAAGGCAACCAGCTTAACTTAAAACGAAGTTGAGAAAACTCAAAAATCTGCTGAAGCTGGTTGCCTTAAAATTTTAAGTTGGCTCAACTTTTTTTTTTTTTTTTTTTACAGTGATACGTATACAGTGTATGCGTTCATTCATTGTGCCTTTCTACAACCACGACCCATGACAGAAAGAGTGGCCCAATTTAATTGAATTCACCCAAAATGTCATTCTATGAAGAAATCATAACTATAATTTTTATATTCAGATGGATATGGTCAAATGTGCATTAGGATAAGTAACCTGGTAGCCTGCATTTGTCCACCCCACACACCAAACGTATAATCTCAACATATTTTTTATTTTAGCATAGACCTGGACAAGCTATCACTGCCATCAGTGTAAAAGGCCGTTTTAAACTAAGAAAGAGGCCATTAATAAAGCCCAAGGTGTTTGACATCAGTTCGGATCAGTAAACAAATAGCAGCTGAGATTTGTTCAAGGCCGCACAAGACCTGTCACACACGGCTATCTTGGGGGTCTGACATGATTTATCTTGCCTTTAAAAATTGCTTTCCACTCTATAAATCAGATTTGAGTTGTTGACTTCGTATGAACGCGCAGACTCTCTACACAAACGCCACCTTTTCTCGCATTCAACTCTCTTAACTCGGACACTACTTCCTATATGCTCTCAGGATTTGTAGTCATCGGAATCCTAAAAACGAAGAATCTCCGAATTCAGAACAGATTTGTGTTTATGCTGAGCACAAGCATGTGTGACGTTATCACGGACCTGTCCGCTTACTCGGGTCTTTTTGACGTTCAAAAGGGATTCCCATCCAGAAACGGAACATAGGCTACAATATTTTACCGTCTTTCCTCGGTGTAAGCATTTTAACGTTCATGTTTGCTCAGTTTGATAGATACTGCGCCGTGTGTTATCCTTTCTAATACGAGCGCTTCGTCTCGCACTCTCTAGTCATTGCTGTGTGTTCGTAGCGCTGGTTCCACTAGGGCTGGGAATCGACTCCAAAAAGACTCGATTCCGAGACGTTGGGAATCGAGAGTCGATGATCCCATCAAGAGGAAACGACTCCTCATTCAGAGCCTTTTTCAGTTCAACAAAGCTTATCTATGGGTGCCTCTCAAACGGAAGGCTGCATCCTACGAAAGCTGCACACATTTCAATTCACGAAAATAAACTGAAAGAAAACGAGTCGGTAAAGTAAACGGAAAGAAAACGAGATCATCAGAATTTGAGGATGCAGCCTTCCGTTTGAGAAGCACCATTCGCCTCCCTCATGCTCGATAAAAGCCGTATTTACAAGAGGTGGGAGATAAAAGTTCATTCTTTTTTATATAAAAGATCTATTTAATTTTTATATTTTTATTACCCTTCGCCTCATGCTCGCTAAATTATAAGTCTGATTCATTTCCACGAAAAGGTTCTTTCGGATAGTTTTAATGAACCAGTTCAAAAAAAAAAAAAGATTCCGGGGTTATTATTCCAGTTATTATTTTACGGTGGAACTGGCTTATAGGCTATTGTCCACAATTTTGAGCGCTGCACAACAAAATAGGGTCTTGATCTTATTTCCATCTAAAGTAGCCTACTATTTTTTTCATCAGCCAATGATAATTCTAAAGAACACGTCACGAGCATCAGTGACCGAGAGCGCATCTGATTGACAGATAGGCACGAGCTCTATCAGTGTTATTGTTAATGTTCTGGTTATTTTGTTTCAATGTACAGTTTGTTAATTTTGTGCAAAGCATACAGTCAAAGTAAACTTCATCATTCAGCTGAACTGTGCACATTTATTTTAGACACTTCATGTCTTGTTCAGTTCATGCGATAAATGCATGTCCTTGCTGAGCATGTGAGCTATGACTAATTTCACGGGCAAAGCAGACGAAATTACAATTTAAAAATCAATCAGAGCTAAAGAAATGTATCGTCGCTTTTTACAAGTAAAGCTTCATATTATGATAAGGATATTTCTACGACCTTTAGCCTATATCCTGCAGTCATGGCGAGATTGGGTTCCTTCAATCTAAAAAAAGAAAGAAAAAAAAACAAGAATCGAAAACAACAGAGGAATCGATTCTTGGAATCGAATCCCATCGATTCCAGAACCAGGAATCGGAATCGGAATCGATTCCAAAAATTTCGGAATCTTACAGCCGGTTCCACGCTAGCGTTCTGTGATGGTCCTCACTGCAGAACACAAGATCCAAGGGGCGAGGTTGGATCCAGATCCAACTCCTCCCACTTTACATAGGCTTATACCTAAACCTACCCGTCTCCACCCCCTGATCCCTAAACCCACCCATCTCCACCCCTAAACCTACCAATCTCCACCCCGTAGATGTGGATCCAACCCCGCCCCCTGGATCTTTCTTCTGCAGTGAGGGGCTACCGAGCTTGTGGCGAATTTGTCGTGTTGACCAATGTGGTGATGACGATTAAACTGTTCGTTGCCAAACGTCAAGCTGCACGAAACCCGCCAAGTGCGGAGAGGGACAGCAAGGCAGAGTCTTTAAAAATGATAATTGTCGTCGTAATTACTTTTTTAATTCTCTGGTACCCTGCATTTGTAAACATAGTCATAAAGCAAGTTTCTAAATACGGCATTTATTCTAAAAACGACGGCTCGAACCCGTTTTTAATACTGCTCGTTTCAATGCCCTGTCTACTTCGAGGCTGTACGTTTGGGGAAGTCCAGCGTTACGCACAAATTTAAAAAAAAAAATAGCCTGAATGCACTGTAAGTCTCTTTGGATAAAAGCGTCTGCTAAATGCATGAATGTAAATACACTGCAGTGTGGCGCATCGGTTGGTACAAGATCTTTTACAGTGCACAAGAAGGTGATTAACACGTTAAATCTTTAAGACCATAATAAGTACATTAAGTACATAATAAGTCCAGAGACAATAACCTATGTAAAAACCTATGTTAAATATCTGCTTCAAATCATAGTGAAAAGTTTATAACCACTTTGAAGCTGTGAAAATAGTAAAATTGAGTAGAAATGACCTATAGGCTATTTTTTGAAGTTTGAATATATGCATATGCAATTTTTTTTTTTTAAATTCCGTGTATAAATAATTATTTAAAAGTAATTAGGTTGCTTAAATGATACAGACTTTCACACTGTGTGATGCATAAAGTGTTCCTTCCTTTTTTACCTATAGGCCTAGAAATGTTTACATTGCAAGTAAAAAAGGAAGGAACACTTCTTATATATATATATGCATGTGCGTGTTTGTGTGTGTGTTTTTATATATATATATATATATATATATATATATATATATTCCACTTTTAACACTTAGGTGTCTGCTAACTGGTAAATGGAATTGTAAGTGTAAAGTGCACAATTGGGCTTTTTTAATCATTTGTATAATTTGATAGAATATATTTGCTGCTGCATTTATTTCTGAGTAAATAACTTGTAGGTATATTGAATATGTTTGTTTTCTACATGATGTCATATGTTTTATGAGTATTTATGTGGGATTATCACCAAAAGGATCAATATGGTATCAACAGTCACAATCACATTACAACACTTACAACAAACACATTGTCACAAACGAAAACAAGAAAATGACCAAATCTGTATGTGTAGCAATTTCTTTTTTCAGCCACTTGGTGGTGATGGAGACAATGAAACTGCAAATCCATTTAGCTGGTGAGACGAAAGGTGGGTTGCACCAGCATATGTCTAAAAGCCAGTACAGCTTTACATAATAATAAATATGAAAACAAAGACAAATGGAAGTGCTCATTATTATTTAAGATGTATGAGGTGCTATAATATCACCAAAAATAAAATTCCAGTTGCATTTCCAAAAAAGTACCACCACAACAAAAAGAGAGTTTTAACCTCTTTTTCTTTTTTTATAAATAAAATATAATATAAAGGACAGGCAATAATAAGGAAAAAGCAATGAAATATTTAGTCAATCCAGTGTGTGTTAGCTAAAAGCAAACGATTGTACATACGTTGGGATAAACTCTGCACCCATAGGTAACAGAATAAAGACTGCAGAAGAGCAATTATTCAGCTTTATTTCTGGTTATATTTTGCTCCCATGAACAGTAAAGGCAGTATTAGTTTCTAAGTGAAGCAGACTTTGCATTTCATGTCTGAGTGAACTGTGAAGCTGACATCTGCTCAAAGAGAGCATCCTCATTTACACTTTACTGAGTCTCCTAAATGCACAGCTGCCTTCTCAAGAGAATGAGGTACAATGTAATATCTCACAGGCAGTGTCTTTATATGTAAAAATAAGAGGGAATATGAAGATAATTCCATGCAGAGTTTGATGAGAGTTCTGTAAGGATGCTGTCTCTAAACAACAATGGAAACTAACTCTGCCATCTGTTTTGAATATGAAGTTTTCATGATCATTTATTTAAACATGAACATAGCTTATAATGAATCTCACTCTAAAAAAATGCTGGGTAAAATATGGAAAAACCCAGCGATTGGGTTGTTTTGACCCAGCGGTTGGGTTACTGCCCAGAAGGTATTAAACTGTTGGTTGAAAACAACCCAAGCGCTGGGTTTGTCCATATTTAACCCAGCATTTTTTTAGAGCGTACCAACTAAGACTTAGATCTCAAGTTTGATGCATTTAATATAAAAATATGTTTATTCTGAGGGTTTAATTCTGCTCTCAGAAACTGGATCATGCAGTGTAAATGGACTACATGAGAGATGTTTGTTTAAATCATGGTGTTCCTGTTGTAAGAACTCCTCTGTAAAGGCTGACCTAACAGGAGCTCCTTCTCTTGAACAAGACTGTCTAGCAGCTCCTGCTGCCGGTGGTTATGGTAAACCTTTAGGAAGGCTAGTACTGTTAGACCCAACCAGCATAACCAGGCTGACCACAGGCCAAACTGTGAAACAAAGAACATATTTACATGTTAATACCACATATAGATTATTTGCTAGAGACTCATGAAATATATACTGGAAAATCTCTGCTTGTGAATGTAGGTTTTATGGATGAGTATTTACCTGTGCAATGGCAAACTGGTCATAAAAGGAGTTGTTGTCAACACCAAGCTCTAAATCTGTGTCTTGCAGATCCTCACAACTGCCAAATGAAATAAACCAAATTTAAAGCAACCATAAGTTTTTTACCTTGAAATATCAGTTTCAAAATCATTGTGAAGGAATGCAGACATCTAATAATATTAATGGCTTCTGTTTTTTTAGGGCACAATATACTGTATAGTTTGAAGGATTTTTTCCGTATTTATTTTTTACAGGTGTTTTACCAGTATTTTGAATTTCACACTTCATTGCATTGTGTTTTCGAGTTAACAGAAATGTCCATAAAATTAATGAATAATGTTGTGTGTAATGAGCTGTCAGTACTTTTTCTGTTATTTTACAGATTTATTTTTTACAGTGCAAATATCTGTTCTGCATTTCAAACGGGATAAACGGAAAGGGTCATTTTTTACAGTTTTACAACTGGCCACTGCAAAAGGACCTTTGAGGATTTTGAAGGGCACAACTGATAGACTCTGCTAGCGGGTTCCAGATTTGCAGTACAAAAAAACTACATACAGTTGCCTTAAAGCGCAAGTAAATTGAAAGTGACTAAATTCTGAAAAATTAACAATGGTGGAGAATAAATTTTGGAGCCAATTTGAATTTTTTTGTCAAATACATTAACAATTTGCATTATTACTACTATTAATATCTTGAATATATTACTATAAGCATAAAAATATAAATAATAAAATAGAACAAAAGCAATATCATGCTTGCTCTTTGTAACAGCCTACTAAATATCAACATGACTGTTATTCAGTGCATGAGATACAGTTCATGAGATACGCACTCTTGTGTGATATTGCTTGATTCTAACTGATTTAAACTGGTTTAAAACAGTTTACCTGCTGGGCATGGCCCCATTTTCAGTGACAGCATCACACCAGGCACTGAAGCCAACACTGGAGATGGTACCGGCCACAAACACCACAAATACCGCCAATAGGCACAGGAGCAGATTCAAGAAGGCATGGAAAAGAGTGCTGCAAGAGATATAAAGACATCATGTATGATAACATCATTTACTGATTGGGATGTTTTAATATGCAATGCGGTGTAAGTGAATGAGGGGTTGCCTACTCGTCGTGGCCTTTACAGAGGAAGAAAAAGGTCCGCCACGCCTGTACAGCGGACAGGATGAGAGACACGATGCCCACGAAAGTGATGAAGCGGCAGGATGACTCTGGTCCCCATTCTTCAACTATAAAGCGCTGTTTCCCCATCGTCATGTTCTCATTCTGCCACATTCCCTCAGTAAACAGCAGGCATTTCCCCTGGAAGTCATCGCTGTTTTCAGAGATCGGCACAACGGCGATGAAACCGAAAAGAAATGCTAAAAAATACAGGATGCACTGGCCAAAGAGAAAATTGTCGACGGCCATCGTTCCGGCGATTGCATTTGGCTACTGCGCATGACGGGGAATCTTCAACTATGTCTGCTGCATCATGTTATTGGACGACAACTAAAATGTCACCACTCCTTATACGCACAGCATCATTGAACATTTTGTACGTTTTGACTGCAATGCTAGCATCGTTGCGTAAACTGCTGAAAATATTGAAATATTAATAAAAAATAAATTATATTTAGATAGGAAAGAGTAAATATTGCACAACAAAATGAAAAAGTCTCATTCTGTAAAAGAGAATTATATAATATTCCACATTCAGTTCAGTATAGTGGACGTCTTATTGAACATGTTTTTACATGAATGGGGAAAAAAAGCTTACGTTTCATAGACATTCAGGTAAAAAAAAAAAAATTAAATAAATAAAAAAACCTGTCGTCAGAGAGATTAAACATCATTCTCACGTTCTGCGATTTCATTTGATCGTTTTGCAAATCGTCCAAGTTTTCTAGATAACTATTGCTGTATATGCCAAAGAATCAAAACAAAATTGTCCAGACAAATTCCAGTGTGAAAATAAACCTGTCTGAGGATTCTTGGCTCTGAGGTTTCTCCCTCACATCGAAACATCTTAGGGAGTTTGTCCTTGAACCCATGTAGGCTATATGATTTGTCCAAGTACATGTTTTGGGTCGGTGGGGGTTATTTCACACATAATAAATACATATTTTATTATTTGTTACTGAAAGCATGGGGGGGGGGGGTGCACTGTGTTATTCGCTTGGGATTGGCCCAGATGGCTTGGAAGTGTTCTGTTAAATCCTGAGGATAAATGGATTAGGTGGAGGTCACAGTGAGTCTGGACACAATTCACTCTAAACCTGCTCCTCACCTCCTCTGTGGTCCCTTACCTGAAATATATAAAAAAGGGAACATGACAGCATCTACAATCAAAGTCCATGGATTACAAGCCCATATGCGACTATTTGTGATCTGGTCAGGTAAGTTATGTTTTTTTAAGGGGGTGGGGGTTGTGGGGATACAACTGAGAATGCCATTAAAGTATAATAGTATCTAGATTAACATCAAATGTACTTCTGTAACATCTAATGTTAAAAAAAAAAATGCTATTTATAATGTTTTTTGAGTGTGTACATGGAATACACTTCACATTTTGACAAGCTGACAATGCCTTGATTAGTTACACCCTAAATTCATACTCGTACTCAATATGTATTAAAACAATAAATAACAATAAAACTATAAGCCACAGTAAGGCATAAACATTTTAATAAAGTAGGCCTAACTGACAAAATAATTGACATTTCTATACTTGCTAACTAAACAAGCTTGCACATTCAACTCAGAAATAGTCCTTCAGTAAGTATCTTTATATTAGTATAGTATAGTTACAGAGATATACAAATATATACAGTATATATTAAATAGCCATTTTCATATATTGTAAACTATCCATGCATTTATTTTGTTACATTTTCATCTTGATTTCAGTACCGGTGCTATTATGAAGCTAAGGCCGTCATCCAGCAGTGTAAAAATACCTAACCTAAGCTGCTTATGTGGCCCGCTTGGCCTTCTCTCCCAGTTCACTTCCCTCCTCCCTGTGGAACATGTTCCCTGTCTTCTCCCATTTACCCAGTACGTTATATCGCCCTAAAATAAAATGAGCTTTACATCTGGACATAAAATCTTTTACCGCTGAGACGGTAAAAGCATCGACGATGGCAGTCTTAAAAGTGACATTTACAAAGACAAACAGAGACAAACTGGCCCAGGTTTTATGGGTCCTGAACTGGGTGTCTGTGATAACTGGAGTCACGCTCTTCAGCCTGGGCCTGTTCTTAAAGGTGGAGATCGTGAAGAGACGGGAGCTGATGTCAAAAGAGATTGTGTCAGTGCCAAACATGCTTATCTGTGTTGGCTTGACTGCCTGTGCGATCAACTTCCTGGGGGGAAAGATCTGCTATGACTGTGTGGACACTACTAAGTTCCTGCGATGGAAGCTGCTGATGCTGCCTTACATCATATGTACCTTTTTCTTTACATTTTGTATCCTCATGGGAGCCCTGATGTGCTATAGCATGCGTAACGATCTGGAGGAGTCACTGTTTTTGGGCTTGCGTGATGCCATGCGCTACTATAAGGATACGGACATGCCAGGCCGCTGTTACATCAAGCGCACAATGGACATGCTGCAGATGCAATTTCAGTGCTGTGGAAACGGAGGCTATCGAGACTGGTTTCACATTCAGTGGATTAGCAACCGCTACCTGGATATGACCGATAGCGAAGTTGTGGAGTAAGTCCATTTCTACCCACAATGCACTTTAATATTACGAGGTTAAAGGCATTGTTCACCCAACAATGAAAACTGCGCCATCATTTACTCACCTCATGTCATTCCAAACCTGTATGATGTTCTGTCTTCTGTGGAACACAAAAGAGGATATTTTTAAAAATGTTTCAGTTGACTTTGTCCATATAATGAAAGTCAGCCAACCCCACAAACTTTCAACTGAGACATTTTTTAATGTGCTCCACTAGAAAGAAAGTCATACAAGTTTGGAACAACATGAGGATGAGTAAATGATGACATTGTATTTATTTTGGGTATACCATAAATAACTTTGACACACTCCAGCAAAAGATAGAAATAACCATTTTTTTATCTGGTGAAAATACTAGTGTTCTAATCATTTTGGCCTCCACTGTAGGTTTATTATTAATACTGCAGAAAGTTCTTTAACGCATTCTACTCTTCTTCAGGCGACTACGGAGTAATGTGGAGGGGAAGTATCTGATCAACGGAGTGCCGTTTAGCTGCTGTGGCCTGCATTCTCTTCGGCCCTGCATCCAGCATCAAATCACTAACAACTCAGCACACTATAATTACGACTACCAGAAGGAGGAGCTGAACCTGAACCGGAGAGGCTGCAGACAGGCCCTGCTGGAGCACTACACACAGATAATGCAGTCCATTGGCTTAATCGTTCTCATCATTTGGCTTTTTGAGGTGTGATATTGAGCCTGTTTTCTATTTTAATGTATTTTTAAATGTAATTTATTCCTGTGATCTATCTATTATAATAATTTTTTTCGGTATGGATTGGTCTCACAGTTCCAGTCAAATTCAAGGGTTTGCAGACATCTACTGACAAACAGATGCAATTTTAACTGGTTTAATTAAAAAATTGTCATTTGGAAGAGATTTGAACCTGCAACCTTGGTCTTAAAGCAAGAAACACCCATAGCCTCCTCACTTTCTTAAATCTGTTCCTTCCTCTAGGTGTCAGTGTTGACAGGAGTGCGTTATCTTCAGACAGCCATGGAGAATGTGCTGAGGTTAGGAGACCCTGACTCCGAGTCTGACGGCTGGCTTTTGGAGAACAGCATTGCGGACACTGCACGTTATAACTTCAACATCATCAAGAACCTGGGAAAGTGCTACCAAGTAGATGATGATCCCAACATAGATGTACCAAATACCAGCCAGCAAGCACAAGAGAACGTGCCTGTAAAGCAAATCCCTGTGGTCAGGTAGTACAAGACACATTGGACATTGAGACTTACCCAGCCATTCAACAATGGCAGCCTTGGAGAGGCAGATCAAGCTCTGCATTGCAGCCTTTGACTCTTTACTTGATGCAAACAAAGAGGAATGGAAGTATGGACTGAAACAGTAAACATAATGTGAAGGAGCTCTTAGCTAAAAGGCACTCCATTGAAATGTAATCCTTGTGCCATACAAAAGAAAAAGATAATGAAATGTGAATTGCATTTTAAGATGATGGGGAACAGGACTGATTTGTAACACTGGTTGACACTGCTGTAAAGAAAGATGGTAATGGAAGACAAGCTTCCCTGTGCCTCTACCCTGTAATGAAGATTATTTTGTCCATCCTAAAAATATCTTAATGATAAACACATTTCAAGTTAATCTGGAAAAGGTTCAATTATAGGCCTTTGTTTTATTACTAAGGAGCTATTACCATCCATAATGTATAAAATGCCTTTTTCTCTTTCACTCACTTGCTTTACTTGTTTCATTCATATGCAGTTTTCATAGTAAACCATTCACATATTGCTTTGGAGACTTGCAGTATCTGACAAGGATGAATTTGTACTTGATGGCTAAAATGTTTTTTTTTTTTTTTTTTTTCCCCAGACAACTTATTAATACTAACAGTGGCTTCTGAATGCATTATTGCAGCACTGTTTTATATAAGCTTAAATTGTTTTGCAATATTTTAAACCTATCATGTGTATTCTTTTAATTGTGACTTTATTTCCCACAATTGCTACTTTTTTTCTTATATTTGGTGACTATTCAAAGCAAAATGTTTTGTCAGTTTTTATCAGGCATTTCTCATCTGTAAAAATAAAGTCAGACATCTGAGAAATTAAAGGCGTAAAGTGGTTGAAAAAAATCTCAGTTATAAGAACTAAAATTAAAATGCAGAGATTTTATTTGTATTATAATTCAACTCTGATTTTCTATCGCTTGATAAAAATGTTTTGGGGCGACAAGAGGGGTCCTCCAAAAAGGCTGGTGACATGGGCTGGGGTGTCTTCAGTTTAAACTTTGCCAAGATTATATTTTTCTGCTGTATTTATCAGCATGTATTAAAACATCTAGGCTAATTTTTCATTATATTTCAGAAGTGAAATGCCTACATTTGAGGGGGGGGGGGGGGGGGAAAGATTCAAATCTACAGCGTTTCAGGTTTGTTATTGTTATATTTTGTAAGCCCTTCAAGGCAAGCCGAAGGATGGTTAACTTTTGGGCACAAGAACTGCCCCAAACCAAATCCCCTGAACTAAAGAGATTGTTCTGCACTTATCTTGAAGTCCGTCACCGAGACACCCATCCGATTAACAGCGTCTTCTCCACCTTGGATTAAAAACAAATAGACTCTACCAACTGCTAGACTAGTATGTATTGGCGACATTGTCACGTGGTACCATGGTACATGTTACTTTTCTCAGCGCTGGTAAGGAAAAACACGACTGACCAATCACAGCTATTTGTGATTACGTGAACGTTTTATTCAAACTTTTAAGGATTTCAATTTACATCACCTACAGCTTTTAATATTCATTACATTTTGCACAGTAATTTCTTAGCTTGGACCATTTTGTCGCGCTTGGTTTATCCTGCCAGTCATCAGATATGTAGCATAAGGACAACACGTGGTATTCTTGCTTACACTAACAACTTTATAAAGTATACTGGAACATATTCATCACTATATAAAATGTTTATCATCATCATCATCATCATCATTATTATTATTATTCGTAACCACTCCGTTGTCAAAAAAATAACACAAGGCAAAAATAAATATTACGAAAATAAAGTATGCAAAATGAAAATATCCGTACAAAGCACTGTTGTTTGTTTATATGCCGTATGTGCGATGAATGTAGGACATACGTAAACTACGTACCTCATCAAGAATTCGCAAAGGGCGGATGTTGCGTAATATTCGTACGTACGGATTGTTATTGATGGCGACATCATGTGAACTGTTAGTTTAGTCGATTTAATTACTTTGTGTTTGCAGTGAACGGTTTTGAAACATTCCTCTCTGTACTCGTTTAACAAGGACATTAGGCACTGACGTCGAATCAGAAATTTGTAAGTATTTTGGCCTTCACCATATATTTTCTATATTTCTGCTTAAATCTTCGTGCATGTCTGTAGTAGCAGCTAAAGCACATAGATTCGAACACTATTGAATTATGTAACATTTCAGTCATGTTTGATGACAATGTCCCTGTATGTTAGCGCAGTCTGTATGCGAAAGAAACCTTAAAGTAGCACTGTCAACACCCTGCCATCATCATAACTGTTCATGAGCTTTACTGCAGATATTCACATCCTTTATATCCCAGTTCAAACGACGCTTTTTTGTTTGTTTGGTTAGCTGTTATTTCTGGCTGTGATGAGAATGACAGACTGATTCTGTGCTACAGTCATTACGCAACGTTCTGCATTGCAAGCAAGCTACATTTGCCATTTGGTTTTTTGCCAACTATATAAAAATATCACTTAGTATTTGAGATTTCTACAATGAAAAGGCCATAAACAAAGACATAACAGACATAAATAAATCAGTCTTTTGCAAATCGTGTTATTTGTTTACAGTTATATCCTGTCAAAAGTTCAAAGATCAGAATCATTCTTATGGATCAGCTCTTTATCAGTGACATTTCTGTGTTCTCCATTGTTGGCTCTCATTTTGTTGTTAATAATAATTATGCCTTGTCCCTGTAAAGCTTATTGTATCACATTCGATAGGCTAGGTACATTTCTAAGGCATTTAAATGATCAGCATGGTTATAGCTTTGCTGAAAAAAATTCTACACACTTATTGATAGTTATTTATTTACACACTTATTTATTAGCAAGTAAAAGGCATGTTAGTAAAATTATTTCATCAAATATGCTAGTTCAGGCTTTTGAGAAACATTTGTAAATCTCTCAATCATTGCATTGCATTCAATGTTTCATCCTCAAATAATAATATATAAATGTAGTTCATGTAAGCAGTCAGCATATGTTTACTGTTATAAAAATCTAACTGAGTTACATTACATGCTTATCAAAATTTGATCTTACTTTTTGGCCATATGAATATCATCTGCACCAAACCACTTTTTTTTTTCTTTTTGCAATAAAATGAATAAAATTGATGTTTTTGTTCTCCTCAAGTGTGAGCATCATATTCTCATACTCATACTTAGTTTATATTTTGTTGAAAAGTTAAATAAACAATTTTATATGTCAGACTTTATATAATATAGCTATTTTATATAATAAAGCTATATTTGGTTCATGATGATGAATAAAATAATATGCCTGCAAATGTTTTTCACCAGAGCATCATGAAGATCGGCATCTTCTCCCTCTTAGTCAGAGCATCTCTCCTTGCTGTGTCCGTTCTTGGGCAAACAACAGATGTTGACGAGCTTGCCAATAGGAATGCCGACTTTGCTACTCGGTTGTACAGCAAGATTGCTAGCTCAAATGATGATAATGTAGCTGTTTCAACCCTCGGGACCACCTTGGCCTTAGCCACGTTAGCAGCTGGGGCTGGTGGGGCTACTCGCACCGAGCTGCTACAGGGTATAGGTGTGACCTCCACGGAGAAAGATGGAGAGCCAGAACGGGTTCAGACCCTACTCAAGCAGCTGAGGGAGACCACCGCTCAAATCCAGGCCACTGGCCTCTTCATGAAGCAGGACGTCAAGGCAGATGACGGCTTCAGCAACCAGGTTAAGCAGTTTTATAATGCAGATGTTGAAAATGTGAATTTTGCCAATGCACAGCAGGCCAAAGGGAGCATCGATGATTACGTAAGAGGCCGAACGGGAGACAAGGTCAAAGATGTGGTGGAGAACGTAGATCCACAAAGCATGGCGATGTTAATCAGTGCAGCTTCCTTCACAGGTGAGGAAAAAAACAAGTGAATAATGTAATAATATTAGTAGTAGTTGCTATTACTGTTATATGTTAGCATATTTTGTTTTCTAATATATGCTACTATTATATATGTAGGGGATAATGTATACTATCCTGCTTTTTATATGGCTATTTACCAAATATATGAATATAAAGGTATAAAATATTGATCTGAGTTTAAATTTGACCTGTCCGCTAAGAAAAATTGTCCATTACAATGTTCAAAACAGTTAGCCTATCCACAAGATGAACATCTGACCACTGAATGCCACTATTGACCAATCAGAATCAGGTATTCCTGAGAGGCGTGTAATAAGTTTAAAAAAAAAGTGAATGTGAAAAGAAGATCTCTTGGTCTTTAACAGGTCAGTGGCTGCAACCCTTCAACATTACCTTCACCCAAGAGGAGCGTTTCTATGTGAACAAGTATAAGATTGTGCAAGTGCCCATGATGCTCCATTCGGGCAAATACTACTTGGCCTATGACCCCATGTTAAAGGTTGGCATTCTGAAACTGCCCTGTGAGGAGGGCATTGCCATGCTTGTCCTTCTTCCAGATGAAGATGTGGACTACACCTACGTTGATGAATCCATGACTGGTCAAGTGTTTCGTGGATGGGTTGAAAAGCTGAAAAAGACGTGAGTCATGTAATCAGTCTCTCACATTTTCACAAATCAATGTGTGTGTGTGTGTGTGTGTGTGTGTGTGTGTGTGTGTGTGTGTGTGTGTGTGTGTGTGTGTGTGTGCGCGCTTAAATGGCTCAAATCTCCATCAAACTCATGCTGAGCAGCCCGTGAGCAATCATATGACATACTTAAAACAGTTTGTAGTTACCCTGTAGAAACATACCATTTCAAGACACATTTCTGTTGATCTCTAAAGATCAGTTTTGTCTCTGTCCTCAGGAAGCTGGAGATTCAGTTGCCCAGATTTTCATTGAAGCAGTCCAACTCACTAAGTATGAGTCTGCCCAGCCTGGGCATTAAAGAGATCTTTGGGAATACTGCAAATCTCTCTGGAATCAGCAGTGATGAAGGCCTGCAACTGTCAGAGGTGTGAGATCTTTCCAACAATACAAGGAAACTGTCAAATATTTTCATGTCAATGCATTTTTCATGTTTAACAGTTACCTGCACCATGATTTTAACAAGTATTTTCATAACATTGATGTGTTTGTGTGTATATATTATACACCGTACGTCACTGTTTATTATATTACTGTTAAATTGGGGTTAGGCTATATGATTTTATTTATTTTTTTTTTTTTGTTTTTGAAAGAAGTTTCTTATGCTCACCAAGGCTTTAATCAATAAAAACAGTAATATTGCAAAATAATGTTACAAGTTATAAAAACAGTTATCTACTTGAATATTCTAAAATGTAATTTATTCCTGTGATGCTCAATTTTCAGCAGCCATTACTTCAGTATTCAATGCTACACGATCCTTCAGAAATCATTCTAATATGCTGATTTGGTGCTCATGAATAAAATGTTCAAAAGAACAGCATTTATTTGAAATCTTTTTTTTTTTTTTTTAAACATTATAAATGTCCTTAACTGTCACTTTTTATCAGTTCAATGTATCCTTGATGAATAAAAGAAATAATTTCTTTCAAAAACAAATCTTATGGACCAACAGCCAGTTGGTTATGAGTGTTGGGGAAATAAGCATCTATATATCTATATATATATATATATATATATATATATATATATATATATATATATATATGCTGTGGTCCATAAGATTTGTTTTTGAAAGAAATTATTTTATTCATCAAGGATGCATACACACACTTTAAAATTAATATATCATAATATATAAAATGATATGATATATCAGCATGCATTAACCAATGCCTCTTGATTCCAGGTGGTACAGAAGGTCACTGTGGAGGTGGATGAGACCGGAGGCTCAGTGGCCGATGCCTCCAGCAATCTCTTTATGACCCCTCTTCCTCCAAGGCTCACTTTCAACCGACCCTTCATTTTTGTCGTCTACCATGAGACTACACAATGCATCCTCTACATAGGACGTGTGGTCGACCCAACTAAGAACTAATTGAATAGACAAACTACCAATGGTGTACTTACAGTCTTATTCCTACTCATAGATTAACCTGTTGTTTTGCTTGAAAAACCAACTTAGAATTTAACATTTATTTGTGTAATGTAACAGAATAGTGTTTTTAATGTTTTAAAACAAAAATATCAATACAATATAATAACAATACAATGTCTGATAAGAAAATAACTGTAAATGTATAGTGTTTTCTGAAATGGTTGATTAAGGAGATTTACTGATGGCGTGATGAAGTGTTAACCACACAGTATAATGTTACATGTGACAAGTAACTTGTTTTTTGTGCTTCTGGAGATTTGTCAGTATCAGCATAGTATTCTTATCAGCACTTTAACAGGCTGTTCAAATGCAACTCATTAAAGCACGTCATATTCAACATGAATTTTATTCATTGGGTACTAAGATGTTGGCGATAATCAATCAGGTGCTGGGCAGCACCAGGCACAATCTCATTGGTGGGATGGGATGGAGAGTTCCAAAACTCTTCAATCATAAAAATACATAGTGCTTCTTTTTCTCTTAGCCACTTCAAAAATATAAAACAGAGAATTTGCAAAGCATGCTATAATACAAGAAACAAAATAATGAGGCAGTAAATTAAATACATTCAATTACTCCTCAACTCTCGCTTTCGTTTTATGACATATGGTGCGAGTTTTCGTGTGAAATAAGGCAGAGATGGATCAATGCAGACCTTAACTGATGCCCCAGCATATCTTAAGCTGTTTCTGGTATAGAAGAGAATGGACACATCAAAATGGAGGGACACTGCTGCTGCAGAATGAAAAGTCTTGTAGAAAGGGGCTTTAAGTCACAAGGCAAAGTGGTAATCACTCTCTCCCAGACTGCATTCCAAACGAATTTGACTTCCGCTGTCTGTCAGACACAAATAGAAAAACATCACAGAGGTCAAGCTCAGTTTGGCTGAATCATTAAATAATTCCACCCAACATGTTATGATTAATAAAAGATTATAAGATTAAGGTTAAACAGTGCAGGATCGCACTACGTACACAGAGAGCTTCCTAGACTGTGTGTCTTTATTCCCGTTACTCCGGTGATCCACAGAGCTGCTCGTGTTGCTGCGGATCAGGACGGGCATGGAGGAGGAGGATGGGCTGGGGGAGATTGATGAAGCAACATTAAAGTGGTGGGGTCGCAGGTTATCGTCTGGAAAACAAACGAGTACAGGTAAATGGTAGAACGTTTGCAGCAAAGAGCACAAGTCATTATAATTCATGAATGATGAAATTTCAGTAGATACCATTTAATGGTAACATAGCGCTCTTTCCCGATCCAGGGCAACTTCCTGAATCCTTCACTTTTCTAAAGAGAAAATAATGAGTATAAATATGCTATGTAACTACTGGTGATGGGTCATGGTAAATTCATGACAAAATCCAGACAGAACTCAGCTGGTGCAATCCACTGCAATAGCAGCACAAGAGCGATGAGATGATTATGTTACGTACAAGGATTTGTCTGGGTTTGTCATCTTGGGTGTCGAGGGATGGCCGCTGAGGGAACGACTGCGAGCTAGTTTGGCCCTCCGCATCTCCTTACCTGCAAACATTATGAGTGTTGGGGAAATAAGCATCTTCCAATTCTGAAACCTTCAGGACCTTTGTCATTTGTAAAAATGTTTTAAAAAATTAGGTTGGTAAAAAAAAAAAAATGTTAATGTTTTTGAAAGAGGACTCTTATGTTCACCATTTGATTAAAAATACAGTAACTGTTTTCTATTTTAAAATGTGATGGCAAAGCTGAATTTTCAGCATAATTACTCCAGTCTCACATGATTCTTCAGAAATCATTCTAATAGCATTTGCTGAACTTCCTATATATTCTTTGATAAATAGAAGACTTAAAAAATCTGTCAATTAAGATCAGTTTAATGCTTAATTGCTGTATTAATTTCTTTAAAAAGCAATTACTGACTACAAACTTTTGAATTGTAGTGTATATAGTAAATCAAATGCAATGTTTTTGTCATTCGGTTAACATTAATGTACATCAGGAGGGATGCTAACCAGCAGAAGAGGATGTTGCTCCTGATGTAGATCCTGACATTCCTTTACTACCAGAGAGGCCTGACTTGCTGTCTCGTTCTGCATTACAAAAGCATTATAAACTAAACAAGTAAACACCCACATACATTTGAGAAATGTGCATGTGTAGTGTAAGCTAGTAAAACATCCAAAGTTTGAGAGAGAGGGTGCATGAATGAACGTCACTCACGTTTCTTCTCCGACTGTTTATCTCCAGCTAGTTTCGCCTCACTCTGCTGTCGTTCTAGCAGTTCCTGTGTTACAAAACCACACACACAGCAGTAATGTTTAAAGTTATATTTCTAACATCAAAATGGTACATTTACACATAATGAAAAACCTATTTGACGAATAAAATTGTTTTGGTGTAAAAACTTGCTTTCTTCATTAACTGATTAAAAAGGGTAAATCGCTCACCATTTCAAGTAAAAGAGTCTCCTCCTTCTCTTTTTTCTGATCCAAAAGCTCTCTTTCATGCCTTTTATGATACTATAAATATAAAAAGTAATTTCAACACTAACCATGAAACAAAGTCAGCTCACAGTGTTCAGAAAAATAAAAAATGGTGTATAAAAATTGTCAAATCAACTAAATGAAAAAGGTCAAAGTAACAGATCTGTCATACCGGCTCTGTTATGTCCATTTTGTCCAGCTCTAGAACTGTCTAAAAAACCATAAAAAGGATTTAATTACTTCTATTAATGAAATAATCAATATATTAAAAATCTTCACATTTACTGTTTTAACAGGCAAAACAGTGGGTTTAAGTTGATCATGTGAATTCACCGTGTTGATCAGCAGAAAGCTGCTTGATATGAAAGTAACTTCTCTGTAAGCATTACTTCATACCTGGATCTTCATACAAAACTTTGCTAATGTGACCACACTTTAATAATGAGAGGCTCACCTTACGCAAAGTTCCCACTACATCTTTGTCCTTCTCACGGCACAACAATTTCCGCACACAGAACTCCAGCTGCTGAAGTAGATGTTTGTCTGCTGGCTTGATGGTGGATCTCAGTTTGGGTAACATATAACAGAGCTTGTACCTGCCAGAATGTTTATTTTTGGTTGAATAAAACAAACAATAAGCAGTAATATGTTAAAGCATAAGTCACAGAAGTTAATAGCATTAATAACAAAGTAAAAAAAAAAAAAAGTGAGCTGTTCACCTGACATTGGCTACAGGGTCATTGACCAACTCAAGCGCTGGAGTTAGGAAATGTTTGCAAAAATACGATTTGGAGAAGAGGTCTATTGTGATTTCACACAGGTCCAGATAGCGAAGCCTGTTCCAGTAGCTTCTACCTTGAGCAAGCTCTTAAATTCAGAAGAGAGACAGTCCTGATTCGCTGAATCTCATACACAAAAATGTAATATAAGCAAATCCTGCTTTTTTACCTTGTTTTATTTTGCTTATTATCTCTTGCCGCTGTTCCTGTTTGCGGTTATAGCGCAAGAACACGCATAACGTCCTGACAGCTTCCCGCTGGACCGGCAGAACATTCTAGAACAGTGTTAACAGAAGGACAGATGAAATATACAATTAAAATTGAGAGAACGTACAGGCAGGAGTGTGCGTGTAGAAGGTTTACATTGGTAGTGATGATGCTGAACATCCTCTGAAAGAAGCGGAAGTAGATCTGGTCTCCAGAGATGACACGGGGCAGACAGGAGTAGCACTGCAGGAGTTTCTCATGAACCCGCCAGTGCAGCGAGGAGGCCGCTTTCTGTTCCGCTGCTACCAAGGCAGGCACCAAGTCTGGTATATTCACCTGCTGTAAGGGTGAGAGTGAGACATACACTACTATTGCAACAGTTTGGATCGCTTTTTTTTTCTTTCAGATCAATACTTTTATTCAGCAAGGACACATTAAATTGATCAAAAGTGACAGTAAAGACTTTAACATTTGAACAAAAAACATCTGAAATGCTGTTATTTTGAACTTTCTATTCAGGAAAGAATCCTGAAAAAATTGTATCATGGTTTCCACAGAAATATTACACAGCACAACTATTTTCGACATTTTCATGAGCACCAAATCAGCATATTACAATTAATTTTGAAGGATCATGTAACATTGAAGACTGGAGTAATGGAGGCTGAAATTTCAGCTTTGCCATCACAGGAATATGTTAAAATATATCAAAATAGAACACTGTTATTTTCCAATGTAATAATATTTCAAAATGTTGTTTTTACTGTTTTTTTTTTTTCATCAAATAAATGCAGCATTGGTGAGCATAAAGTATTTCTTACAAAAACATTAAAAATTCTTAACCAACCCAAAATTCTGAACATTAAGAGACTTTGATATACTGAATATCATTTAATGCATTAGTAATTAGAAGTACTTAAAACCTCATACTGTGTTCTTTTATTATACAACATTTGACAGTTCTTGCCATTTTTCTAATAATTGTAATTAAAATATAAATTATTTTATTATAATTACATATTATTATTTAAAACAAATATTTTTAAATAACAACATACTTCAAATGTTTAGTATTTTGTTTATTACAGTTAAGACCATAAATATTGCAGGTAAAACTAAAAGTCTAAAAAGAGAAAATTCGAACTAATCAAGCATCAAAAAGTAAAGCAGGCACCTTGCTCTCGGGTCCTGCTCCCTCCCCTCTGGACGTGGTCAGCTCTAAAGTCTCTTGAAGATTGTTCAACAGAGCATCCAATACCTGCAGATTCAAAAGTACTGAGCTAATGCAAATCAACAAAACCTTCTCGTCAACAGATGTTTCAGAAACACATTTCTGCCAACCTCAGGAAGGGATTCTAAAATCGGAGATAAGCTGGTGTGAGATCACCGACTATAATAGATAGTCTATAATGTTGGGTTTCCATCATCATTAATCATGAAAATCACTATGTTTGATGGCTCAGGGAGCTTTGCACTATAGTAGATGCTAATGCAGTGTGTGACTAACACCACTCAGAGGATCATGACAGAATAAACAATACCACACTCTAGCCTTAGCTAGGGAGGTGCAATGCATTCATTCATCCTACACAGTTGCATGCAACCTCCGCAAAGACTCACACACTTGTGCACACATCTTCATACACACACGTAGGCACGGTATGTCTGGCGCCTAAGAGGAATTTTTGGTAGTTTGGTGTTAAAGGTGATGTGTGTAATGTTTTTGATGCTATAAACAGTTTTCAAATATCAAATCAAATTGCGATCAATTGCAAATGGGAAAGTTTTTGGAAAACCTGCCATTTTTTCCAATTCCATTTAAGTGGTGCAGAAATGACACACTTTGCCTTTAAGGTCTACAGGTACAGTAGTTCATTTTTTACAAAGACAGAACCAAATAATTGTATTTCTCTGCTTCACACACACACTCCATGTGCATCCAAATACAGAAGTTACATAAGCTCCGTTGGCCTTGCGAGGAGGGGATTTTGAATGGTCAGATGGCTATTTGTTCAAGTGAACTCAGCGGTCAGTAGAGGCTCTGAGAAAGACCAAATCTTTCTGTGAAGAAAGTTGCCATGTCTCGCACAGCACAGTGTGCCAAGGAAATGACTGTGCTGACTGAAGCTGTCACAGACAGCTGAAAGCTCTTTTAATAAACAAACACACACACACACACACACACAAACAAACCTTTATTCAGGTCTTACCTCTAATGAGTCATCCTGCAGCAAAGTGATTAGCTCTTTGTGTATGTAATGCACATTTGGGCCCAGCAATTTGACCACCTAATGCAGAGGGATTAGAAAAGATGCTATTGTACATTCTGAACGGAGGCACTGCTACCTGTCAAAATGTGAGTCACATTATGTACTATGACAAAAATATGTTTAAATGAGTTTCTGAGTTTGTACCTCATGGAAACCACCAGCTGCCGTCCTCCGTACTGAAATCTCAGGATCATGACAAAGACTTGAGAAGGTACGATATAATTCAGACAGAAAGTGGTTTGGATCGGCAAATAACACAATGGCCTGAAAATAAATACAGAGAAGAAAATCTACAGACAAGACTCCAGACACAGAAATATGCTTATAAATTATTCAAGAAAGTAATCTTAAAATATAAATACTACTAAATAATTCAAATAAAAGCAGTTCTTTGAACTTTCTATTCATCAAAGAATCCTGAAACAAATATTATGGTTTCCACAAAAATATTAAGCAGCACAACGGTTTTCAACACTGATAATATTAAGAAATGTTTCCAAATCAAAATCAGCATATTAGAATGATTCTAATGGATCGTGTGACACTGAAAACTGGAATCATGGCTGCTCTGTCATCACAGGAATAAATTCATATTCAAATTCAAATAGAAAACAGTTCAATTGTAACAATATTTTACAGTACTACTGTTTTTACTGTATTTTTGATGTAGTATGATGTCTACTATGGTAGTGTAGTTCAGACAAAAATAAAAACTATTGTTTTTTTATATATACAGTATATTAAAAGGACTAGAGATGTGAAGCTCCAAAACAACATAATAGAAACACTATAAAGTATTATATAAGTGGACCATTTAACTAGATTTCAGTTTGCTATATTTTAAGTGTTCCAAAATACAAGAGGAATAGAATAAAATTTCATTTGTCACTCAAAAAAAGAAAATCTTGATACATCCACATTCATGAAAATTTACTGAGAGAAGCCCATTGGAAGAAAACATTATCAGTGAATAACAACATATATGTAACATACAAGCCATGACTTTCATCATGCTTGTGTGTCCCTCTTAAAAAGTGACTGGTTTCTTTCAGCCACCTACATCTCAGACATTTCGCAAACTCATTCTGAGTGACTGCAGCTATATATAACCACACTAACAACAAAGGACCACTTCAGACACTGATGATGGGGCAGACAGAGGTCTAATTTCCTCAAATGAGCTGTTGAGCTATTCTAGAAGACTTCGGCTCCACTGACAGACGTTAAAAATAGATAACAGTGCCTGAAAATATTGGTTGGCCAAAAGGCCTTCAAATCAAAATTATTCTGAAAAAATAAACTTTCCAAGCAAAAGCATTTATTAAGTTTTGTTTAGACTTCAGACTGAAACACATATAGATTCAAGGCAGGGAAACTCACAGGAAAGTTGTAGGCACAGTTCCTGCGCACTAGGGCGTATTTGTTCTCCAGCTCCAATGGGTAGGGCTGGCTCTCGCAATGCCCATTTTCATGCTGCAAACCCAGACAGCACAGCTTCTTATAAAACTCCAGAAACCAGAGGTGCTGCTCGTCAGTAAATGACTCTGTTCAAATAAGAGATACAAAAGTCCATGTTATGACTCATGGACTATAATCCTAAAACATTTCAGAAAGAGGTAAAAAAAAAGGAAGCGGACAGTCACCTGAGAGCCCGTGACAAAGCTTTCCATACTGGAAGGACAAGGAGGCCAGCACTGCCTCATCCCCTTTGAAGCATTTTTCACAGAATGCCTTCACCAAGGGAAATATGACACAAGTCCTGTCATCTATGAAAAATGGTGACAGAAAAGAGGGGAGGGTGAGAGGATGACAGAGAAGAGTGCGAGACAAGTTTCAACATCTTTTCACAAAGGAGCCACATGCCAGTATCTGAATCTGATGTCCCAGCATGCAAAATAAAGTGCTTAAGATACGGAAATAAAAAGAAGCTGTGTCTGATGATATGAGCAGGTATGCAGCATGTTTTAAACAGTACTTTCAGTACTTTCACACCTCTCTGTTTCTCTGTAATTTAACTGCATTGCAGATTGTCTGACATCCACAGCAGAAAAGCTGATATTAACATTGGTAATATCCCTTAAAGCAAGACACTACATAGATATCACCATACCTCCCCAGTTGATTAATCACATTATGTATACATTAAGATAATTGTTTTGTATTACAAGTTTTCTGAAATGTTATGTTTAAATATGCAAATGAGGCATTATTTAATGAAATACACATTAATTTGCATACAATTCCAGAACAAAAAACAATATGAGCATTGGATGAAGCCAGGTTTAAAATTCATGTTTCATTTGGTCTTTTTATGTCTTTTTATCACTCCATTAATCAGAAAACAGCCAGATAAACTGTCAACAGCCAGAAAAACTGATCAAATGTCTTTACATATGTACTGTAATTAAAATCTACTGACACAAATAGATAAGGTTTAATAAAATAAACACTTAAATGTGTATTTTGGATGTTTTCTTCCCATTAGCCTTAAAGAAGAAAAGCAAAATAGCCTAAAATTTCAAAATTAACCAGTGCATTAAAAAACAAACTATTTTACTTGTAGAATTACATTATAAATGAGCTTCATTTTTGTTAGATACTCAAACAAAGAATACCAACTACATAAAGTATTTATCCACATATGAAGAGTATTTTTATTACACTAATAATTAATGGTTGTCATTTATGTTTTAATAACACAACTAACTTGAGAATCAAATTAATTCAATAAACACTGTGAGAGGCTTACCACTGTCAAACATTTCTAAGAGGTTGATGATGGTGTCAAAAGCTGCCAGTCTCACAGTACTGGCTTCATCTTGAGCCAGCTCAACCAGCTCAGGGAGCACTTCAACCTTAGTGTGGTCCAGCCTGGGAAAGAGCAAATATAGACAAACTTTTCTTATGAACCATACTGATACTGTACACATAAATGTTTAGTGGAGATGTTATTTCAAACAGAATATCCCAAAGTGCTTTAATTTAAGCATCAGTCTGTCACATTGTGAAAAACTGAAAAACTAAATATGTGGGAGAAAATGTCTCACATTCAAAACAAGTGGCAAAAACTCATAAACTAAAAAATGTAGATAAACACAAACACATGTTATTTAAAATTTAAAATATACAGTATACTCTGTTTTTCTATCTAATGTCTTTGAGTCAATGTCAGTACTCTTCCATATAGGATTAATTCATTTAAATTTGGCAGCATTAGATATTCAAATAACAAAATGTTCTTTTTAACGAAAGCTCTGCTTCATATCTTTTTACCCAATTCCCCTGGTGATGTTCTCCAGCTGGCGGCACATGCAGGCGCGCACCTCGTACTCTACATCCTGGCATAACGACCTGATCAGTGGCAAAAGGTCTTTCTTCACTCTGCAGAGAGAAGCCACAGTTGACATTTTAAGTCAGCAAATAGCCAACACAAAGTGCATTTTAAAACTTTTCATCTTAAACGTCATTACGTCCTATATTAGGAATATCATATAATGCGTTGTTCCTGTCCTCTTAATTGATTGGTCAAGTGACGTTTCCACTGTAGAACTCACATTGATGACTCAAACTTGCCAACAACCTTTCCTAAGATGCGACAGCTGGCCAGACGTGCCGGGACAGACTGGGAGAGCTGATGTTTTGATAATAGAGGACTCAGAATCTGTGCAAACAATCAATCAAAGCAAACTGAATTTTAATTCACACTAATAGCTGATTTCTATGTCATATCCCATGGGTTTAGAAATGACAGACAGGAGAAATACTGCAGCTGTCATTACCTCTTGCCTGATAGTTTCCTTTGGTAAAGCATCAATTGCCGACAGCAACGTCTCCAACCAAGCATTGCTGACCACTATTAAAAATAAAGATATAGTAGCTGATTGTGTCCTTGACATGCAGAAATGTGCATATTTCACTCTAGCATACACTACCATCCAAAAGCAATTTTAAGCAATGTTTTTGAAAGAAACTTATCCAAGGTTGCATTTATTTGATCAACAGTAACTAGTATTGTGAAATAGTATTATAATTTACAATAACCCTTTTCTATTTTAAAATATTTTCAAATAACCTTTTTTTCCTGTGAAGGCAAAGCTGAATTTTCAGCAGCCATTAATCTAGTCTAGATTCTTCAGAAATAATTTTGATATGCTAATTTGGTGCTCAAGAAACATATTTTTTTTAATATCAAAACAGTTGTGTTGCTTTTTGCGAAAAATATGATATATATTTTTAAGGATTCTTTGATAAACAGAAATAAAATAACATTTATTTAAAATAGAAATCTTACATAAAATTATGTCTTTACTGTCACATTTAATCAATTTAATGCATCCTTGCTGAATAAAACCCCCCCAAACAAGGACCATACTGACCCCATATTTTTGAACAGTAGTGTTTGTTAAACTGTATTTCACTCATAAAACTGCAAATAATAAGGACTCAACAAGCTTTCAATGCTCTACAATAGGGCTGGGCGATATGACAAAAATCTTATATCACGATATGACTAACTTTATATCACGATAACGATATATATCAAGATATAGTATTTTTTTTCTTTTAAAAAAGTTATATTAAAATCTTTGATATCACATAATTTTCATAATTCTCGCTACATACATTGTGTAAATTAATTAGTCTTCACTGTGTTAATTATATCTATCTATGATAGATATAATTAACACATGTATTATGTATAGATTCTATATATATATATATATATATATATATATATATTATTTTATTATTATTATTTCTTCTTATTAAAGTTACAAAAGTGATTTAGTCAAGAGCAGTGAGAGATTTTCTAGCAATGTGCTATGATTAATATGAATGGCGGACAGAACGAATATTGGACAGCTTCCCCTTTAAGACCGAAGTCCGGATCCAATACGGTTACATATGCGTTTTCTCTTTCAGCTGTTTTCTCTCTCTTAAGACCTAAATCGCTGTCTTTATGAGGATACTTGCCAAGACGGGGATTCTGACACATATAAGTGTGTTTATGTAATCGTTCAAAGCCAATAAAGCGGCAAAAAAAAGGCGCGGTCCTCTCACACGGAAACAGAGACGGCGCACGCATATAGCTCTGTTGTTTGTGTTTCAACAGCTTAAAATCGGTTGTGTTAAAACTGCAGTGCTTAAAAACGCGTGCCCATGCTACAGATGTAGTCCCTCGTTTAGGAACGAGCTCCTCGTTTTGTTCTGGTTCTGTCTCCCCTTCACACCCCACGGTGGTGTGTAAAGATTTCAGTCATCCAAATGATTAAAAAGTATTACCGTAAACAATGTATTTTGCGACACCACGAAATAAATGATAGAACATGAATATGAAACGATAGACTTTTTATTTCGTCCATCTGATATATATCGTCATATCGCACAGCCCTACTCTACAAGCTTTCTCAAAAAATGGTAACCTGTGTCCCTGTGGTCGAGATTTAGGAGAACTATCTGCAAGATTGAGTGGGTGTGTGTCTGGATGAGGACAATGTCATCTTGAAGAACGGTCAGGAAAGATCCTGCTGCGGCGAGCTGCATATCCGCCCCAGCTACATGGAGCACTTCCTGTTGGGGTAGAAGAAGGAGCTCTGTAAGATAATTCACAAACAGCCCGTACCAAGAAGTCATGGAAGGAACTTAACAACAAAAAGCAATAAATGAAATACTGTTTTGCCTACCCTGACTTTTGGCACCACCCTGCGAAAGGTCTCCGCTGGGTTCTGACGCACCAGGTTTGGCAGGTTAATGATCACGCTGGCCCGTTGGATATCCTCACCAGAACTGAACAACATAGAAATATGGCTGGTGATATACTGTAAATAACATGGTTGTAGTTCTGCTGCATTTCAGGAGTTTTGCACTTTTGCACTCTCCAGAAGACATGCACTTGTTCGTTTATGAGATTCCACAAGATGTCACATGGCATCACACTCTTACAGGAATGCTCACCTGAAGGGCAAAACAAGGCTTTCCTCTACTGACCGCCAGTTATTTTTACGAGGTTTGTGTTAAGTAGTAATATAGTAAGACAGTGATATTTAAAGGGCCAATTCAGTATACACCTTATTGATGATGCATACTGTGTACAGGCAAGCACAGTATGCAACAGAATATAAACTCAATGTGCAAAGTTTCAATGAAATGAAATGAAATGTTTTCCCATAGCAAAGCATTATAAAGAAAACACAACCATTTAGCGCATTGTGTTCATATTCCGGGCTCATCTGCTTGCCTGTATAATGTACATATCATCAATAAAGTGTATACTGAATTTGTCCTTTATATATCACTGTTTTAAATGCACTTTAAGTGTTTTCATATTAAACGTTATGCTGATTTTAACTGAAATATTACGGTGGGTGTTTTATATGTATTGCAAATGCCCAAAACTTGCATTTTGTTCACATATCTTTGTTTTATCATTTTGAAAGAGGATCTAAATATTTGTGGATTGGAAACAGATGGAAAAGGCTTGCGCTGCAGTACTATGGATGTTTTTCCCGCCAGGTCTTCGAGCGAGTCACATGACTAAAAACTATGAATTGACAGCAGTCTTGAACTGACAGACCTGTTTTATCATCTTTTATTCAACTGTATCCTTAAAAAAGGGCTACATTCACAAAAATGTTCTTAAGAAAAAAAGTTAAGCATAAATTCTTAAGATAAAGTTTGTAAGAATGTATCTGTGCAATTTTTGAAAAATTCCAAATAAATTTTCTACAGAATATATTTTTTCTTAGAAAGAATATATTCTGAATGCTGCTAGAAATAATATTCTAATTATATAATTGAAAAATTAGGTCCCTGTTTGACTTTTGTGGAGCTGTTACTGAATTTCTAATTCACCAAAAAGTCAAGTCACGAATAATTATGACCAATGTAATCGAATGCATTATTCGAATATGTAAATTTCCTTGTCCACATTAAGTTTTTGGAATGGTTTTGTTTTCAAAAATAGCAAATCTATAAGATGTTTCCCCATTAGAGCAATAGTTAACTATGATAACTGTTTTTATTCACAAGTGGGTGGAGACTCCTTGCTGACTGTATGAATAAGGAAATTAGAGAACACTGATTTAAATTTAGAGAACATTTGATTTATAGAAAAATTTAGAGAACATTTGATTTATAGGACAATGAACCAATCCCAATCTTCAGATGCAGGGTCAAGACTCACCTCTTTCAACAATACTTGGATTAATTAACAAAACAATTTGTGTTGGCTTGTTTTATTGTATATTACGGTAGGTTTCTTTGTACTAGTTCACACTTGTTTGCATTTGGTCAAGAAGCACTTCTTTCCTATTCTAGCAGATGATGCTCTTAGTTGCATGCTTGCCATCTGTTGATCACAATGGTCTCTTATGTGAAGCCAAAGCACTTTTTGTAATTTGCTCTCTGTAAGAGTGTCTGCTAAATGCCTTCCATGTAAATGGTTTAAATGCCAGTGAACTACTGTTGTGCACAGCATTGATGCTGCACTGAATTTTGTTTTTTATTGTAGATGCATTATCTTGTCTCTTGGAGAACGACAGTTTCCTCAAACTCACCTCAACCTCTATATGAACACCTCTATTGCCACGTTCACACAGCAGCAGAATACGGTTGTCAGTCCTGTATTTGAGTCCTTAATACAGTTACATTCACACAGTTCGGTTATTTACGGGCGTGACAACCGCATTGTGTAACCGAACTCGCACCCATACATTTTCAGGACTCTGCATTCTTGGAACTCATGTGCTGTGTGAATGGACTGGACAACTAGTTGTCTGTCACGTCATACAGCGCGCGAGAGAGCCGCACAAATGTGTGTCTACCATGTGTTTTGTGTTTTCGTTAACTTAGTGATGGAGAAATGAGCTGCGTGTCGTCTAAAATGTTTAGATCCCGTCAATTTTCCACCGGAGCCGCTCCCGTCAGTTTTTTTTTTGGGGGGGTGGGGGGTGGGGGGGGGAGCACAAAACAATCATGACCTTTAATTACTACCTTTAATTTTCTTTTTAAACATTTTAGCCATTTTATTTTGGATGAAATGTGCAAGTAGACATAAATGTGAAGGAAACGCCTACATGCTCAGATTATTTATAGAACCATTGTGCTGTAGTTGTTTTTACCATTGAAGCAGAACCCTCTAAAGCTTAGTGCAGCTGAACCTCCTAGACGTTCTCTCTGAACACTCTCATGTCTATCAGTCTCTCATGTGTGCTGTTGTTCTAAATAATGAACCATAAACAGGTATTCATTACTTTTTCAGGGATAGGTTGTCCTCCTGTGTCCTTTGTTGGCAGACGGTTATTTAATAACCAAGAAACAGCCTGACCTGCTGCCAAGTTTGTCTAAGAAGAGAGTAATGCGGTCATGCTTTGTGCACTTTTTGAATATGGTCAATAATGTGCAGCACCTCAGGAAAGCCTGTGTTTATACACTAAATGACAGAGGTACCATGCAGAGAGAAGAGCAGCTGGCATCTATACGAAGACAAAAAGACATAATCAGCTAAAGACCAGGTGCTGAATGGTTTGGAAACACAATCTCACTGCCGTAAGACTCGAGTCTCTGTTTGCTCCGGCCATGTCCTAGCTGGAAAGTGGTCAGAAAGTAAAAAGAGCTACACTCGCATTTGTAATTAGATTTCCCTGGTGAGTGAACGAAACACAATGGCCTCAGCCTAGAAGAACCTTTTATTGCATATAGAAGTTGCTTTTTCATAGCTCAAGAGACCTCATGGAGATTTCAGATATGTTTCTTGTAAAATGAAGAGAAAGAAAAAAGAAACAAATTAGATAATTGGTAACATACTAAATGGAGCTATACAATTAAATGAATAGAGCAAAAATATGAGAGTGGGTAACACTGGCTTCGATCATTCGATTTAGGAAGAATCTAGTGAAGAATGATTGAGTTCTTAATGAAATCTCTGATTGCTGATTGCAGACTTTGGCAAATCTGATTCTCTAGTCTAGAGGAAACTAATGTGAGATTACATTGGTCTATTACTCTGAAATAATCTGAAAACCAAAATGGAAAACCAAAGTCTCAGTTTTCTCTCTATTTATCTCATTTCTGTCTAGGAAGAACATAATCTTCTTTCCCATGGAAGGTTATATGACAAAATATGTTTAGAAAGGCTCATTTTGGACACACTTTACTTTGTGTTTGGAATCTTTGAAAAGGGACCAGTAAAGCAATTCACATCAAACCCTGAGCTCAAGTGTGTCTCGAGTTTCAACACAAAGTTAGGAAAGAGAGAGAATCAGAGAAGGCAACATGCAGTGGCAAAAAGTGACACACTGCTTGAATTCTCCCCCTCCAAAAGAAATGAGTCGGCAGTTGATTGTTGAGCCAGCAGGACTGTAATGAAACCTAAACAAAGCCCACTTAGTAATTAGTTTACATTTGGCAGCCTCTCTAATCCTTCCAACCCCAACAGGGCCAATGATGAGGCTGGGAAGAAAGTGAACACAGGCTGTTTGCAGTCTGTCTGTGAACAATCATTTCATTCCATTCCCTACAAATGACACTTTCTTCTATTGTGCACATCCTTCATTCCATAATGCTCTTAAAGAAATATCAAAGTTTTGAACGTTGACAAATTCATGTAAATGGTAGGTGAAAAGTGTTGCTTGCCAAAAGTCATCCAAATAATATATGGCTATGATTTAATGAACATCAACGTACTGTAGATCATGTACTTACAGACATCTACCAACAGGGGTACCGGGGCCATGCTAACCAAACACCTGGAGTGTACAATACCCTAACGGAGTCATTCCAACAAACAAGTCCTGACACAAACAACAAAAGGCATGTCTTACAGTAAAACCCTGCAGCCTCATCAGTATGACTCTCAGCAAGAGCAGTGACGCATTCAGTGCTGTTCCTGACATCAGCACACCAGAATGGAAAAATCTCTCCCTGAGCCTCATCTAAACTCGCAGTACCTAAAAGCTGGTAGCAGCAACTTCTCTGGCCAAGTCTTACTTTATCAGAGGCAGTCAGTGTTTACCTGCTACTAAAACTGTAACTGAAATGCACAATTCCAGAGTTGTATAATCTCTTGTAGCATATTTGCAAAGCAAGCCCAATGATACATGCAAGCTTCAACTACATGGAATATCAGGGGAATCACCGATAAAGGGACCAAAATATTATTTTTACAAGGCATGCAAAGCATTAAGCATTGTGTACAACAGTGAGGTAATGACAAAATCATGACAATAGGCCTCATGTAAACCTGAGAATTGTGTATTCTGAGGGGTTACTTGATATCAATGTGGATTACTCAAGCTTTATAATTGAGAATAATTACAAAGTTGTCACAGACAACAAACAACTTGACAATGTTGATACACTGAAATATGATATTGGTTTATACAATACAAAATGAATAGGTGTGCAAAATGCTAAAAATGTCTCACTAAGATGGCACCACGTTTGCGTAACCATAATCTATGAGGTGTCTGCACATCAGAAACACCTCCTCTTTTAACCATTCATCCATTTCTTAACAAGCACTCTCTTTCCTGTCATCTTACAGATGCTCTGGCAGCCTGCTTTTACGTGCCAAATGACAGCGAACAGGGGCAATTAAATTGTTCTCAGAACTAGTTTGCCACCCGAGGGAGTCGGGCTGTGGACCGACTCTGGCACTTAATTAGCACAGCCAAGGAGCAATATAGAGTTTTATAGGTTAAAGACGGACAAAATCAGACCTTCAAAAAAGGGAAGTGTCTGAGTTTTGGGTCAAAAAGCATAATAAGAAATAGTTTGGATATTTGGTCCAAGCATTTTCATCTCTGTATAGCATGGAAGTGTACAGCATGTAATCAGATAACAGGTCAACTGCTGCTATGTTATTCTAGTAGCAAGAAACCAATGTCTATATATCATGGACTGGGGAACAAGAACTGAATAGAGGGAGCTGGACCATAGAAACTGACTACATAAATGTCAAAAATAATGGTGCTCCAACTAGACTGATGATGTGAAAATATGTCTATATACTAACTGAGAATTCACACAGTGAAAAAAGTGAACGGAAAGATTTTGGTTTGATTCTCAGGGAATGCAAGGACTGATAGAAATGTAGTCGCTTTTGATAAAAATGTCTGCCAAACGGATAAATGAAAATCTATACACTCAAAAAGATTTAGGCCTAAATTTAGGATTTATGTATTTGAATTTCATATAAACTTTCCATCCACAGTTTTAGCATCAATAAACTAATGCTATTAACGTGATTATATACAGTGTACGTTTATACATTTATCATCAATAAATCCAATTTCTCTTATATTCTAATTAAATGAATATTGCTTGTTCCACAACTAGCCATATTTTATCCATGTTCAGACTTTTTAACTGAACAAATGTAATTGTTCTAAAAATGATAATGATATGTTGAAACAGATTTATGTTGATTCTAAGCAATTTCAATACAAGCATTTTAAAAACATGATTATTTAGATAAATTCAAATAGATGCAAAAAAATTATTAATAATAAACTATGCCATATTTTTTGAGTGCAGAAATTAATATATACTGTAAAGTTTCATTTACAGTATATATTACTGACAAACATGAATCACATTAGGTTTTCTTGTTTGTCAATGTTAGAACGGTGTAATCTAAATGAATGAAAATATTCATTGCAATTCATATGCAATTCAAATACATAAATATTACATTCAGACCTATATTAGATCTCTAAACGTGATATATAATACCACTTTTAATATAAGATTTTCCTGAAGTACCCTTTTGAATTGGTTTATGTTCTCTTAATGCTGATAAACAGGTATAAGAACAAAACAAACTAAACTGTGTATAAATAAAATCTAGTCATTAAAAGTGTCCCCTCTATTATAAATTTTGTTCATTGTTCAGCTTGGAATGTTCTTAAACTTCTTAAATTTGTCTAAAACTTTACTAAAACAAAGTTTAACCAAGAATATACTGATGTGCATTTGCTAACTATACATTTATGATACTGTGTGATTAGACAAACCCTAGATGTGCAGATTCTTGGTAAATCTGATCAAATTTTAACTCCGTCTTCTTAGTAATCAGCACCATATCTATTCAACTTTAATGATCAGATAACACTATATCACTGCTAAACCTGCATCTGAGCGACAGTAACATTGAAACTTTAGAGTGGTGACTCCCCGAAGTCCTTCGAGATAAGCATGCAGTCAGCTAGCTCTACCTAGATATCATTCAAGAGATCCATTATTCATAAGACTAGTACAGCAGCGATGACACCACCTGCCCTGACCCACTGAGCTGGATGTTCTGTGCCAGTCAGCAAGCACTGAGAAGTTGTTGTGCGGTCAGCTTACCCAGGATACACATTTGGCTAAACAGTTGCAGCCAACAATGCTGGTGGGGTAAACAGTTTCCAGAGTGTCAAGTGGAAAGAAAAAGTAATGAGCACAACTGATTTCGACAATCTGGGATCCATAGACTTGACTAATGATGCAAAGCATGGCATAGTTTTAACTAGAAACGAAACTGTCATCCCTAGAGGTCTCAGTCTCCTACCTGAAAATGAGAATATGCTGCTTAAGAGGTTTATGTTCGAATCTTGATCAAGTGATATCTTTTTTAAGAGAAATAAAAACGGCACCTGTTTGTCAGTAAATGTATAGTGGTATATTAATGGTGAAATTTGGTTGCATTATATTTTAGAAGTGTATGCAACTGAGATGATTTAAATGGGACAATCTAGCCATCCCGTGCATTTTTTTGATAATCTTTTAACTCTGATGTATGTCACAATATGGAAGAAATGATCTGACACTTCTACCATCACATAACAGCTTTAAAGAATTCAGAATTATTCTTTTTTCAAGCTGATGAACAATCAGAATGCACTTGACTTTAAAGAACTCAAGCATTTAAGAAGACATGCAGCTTGCGCTTATAATAAAAAGAAGGGTGTCATTCACTGGTATGGATGTATCTTTATAGTTTGTATTCCTGGTGTGAACCGGCTTTTAATCTAGCAAACTTGGACCTAACCATTTTAAAACTAACAAACCTAGCCCTAAAAAAATTACAGAAAAGATCAGTGATAGTGGCACTACCACAAATGGGTCATATTTTACCTGAGAAGGTAGACTGCTCGCTCTATGTCATTCAGATCTTCATCCACAGTAAGCTTGTCAATCTCTTCTGCAGTCTGCAAATGGTGGAAACAAGACAAACAGCTATGAAACCTGGCCTTGCTATCAGCACTTTAAAAAAAAAAAACACACAGTGCTTTAATAAAGAAGCAAGCAAAAGTCATTAGCATAAAATGTTGAGCGTCTCCATAGCAAAGAGAAAATCTGCAAAAGTAGTGCATCTTAAATAAAGAATGGCCAGTAATTGGGCAAGATTCCATTACAGATGACTCAGCCAAATATGCGAGGAGGCTGCAGGGAGGTAGGATGCGAGGCAAGAGGGACTGCGTGGGAAGAGATAGTGTGGGGGACGGGAGCCATGTGTGGGTGCCTAGTCTATTACTTTAGGGCTCTCAGAGCCACGATGCTTTTCTTTGGAACCTCCCCATTAAAAAAAGATAAGGGACAGAAAACACCCGCCCCCTCTGTAGGCGTTGCATTATTCCCGCATACGTGATGCTGAGAGATGAGAGAGTATCCTTGCTCAACTTCACTGCTGCCAGGTGCATGATCGCAGAGACGCCCAACACGACGTTCACACAACTCCATGTGAATACAACCGCTTTACGTGAAGGAATTCGCGGTAGTGATAGGAATAACGTTCTGGTTTGAAGTGGAAATCCTCTGTTCCGCAGTGGTGAGGCGCGAAAACGAGGAGGCGAAGCGGTGATGCGGACAGCTGACAGAAACTGCGTCACTCAGCAGACTGAAGTGGGCAACCCCCGTCCTTCCCTAAGGATGCTAGTACAGTTACTACTTCAAATAAAGATAAGAGTTTACGACGCGATAATGTAGAATAAACGGTCGTGGTGCGCGCAAAAAATAAGCGGAAGCGTCAAAACGCGTGAATGTTTTCTGTTTTAGTCTTTCCCTAAAGAAATCACCTGAGCGTCCAAAAGATTCCTCCACTCTTAAGATAGCCTACAGCAAGCATTCAATCATTAAATGCCTCATTGTTACAGTTTTCGTTAAGCAGCTAATGAGAACTATACGAAGCAAATAGTTAGCAGTCATTTATCGAGAGAAGGAAATATACATACCTTCAGGCTCCTGCGTATGGGTCTCTCGATGAAAGTAAGATCCTGCAGGTCATCTATCTCTCCAAACAAACTGGACTGGCTCGGCGTCATTTTCCTGACAAACATCTGTCCTAAGTGTCTTAGTCAATGTGTCAGACGCGGGTGTCAAAGTCCTGTCATTATTGTGGCTCCTCGACAGTGAATGACTGATGTGATGTCTTTGATGAAGAGAGGACGGTCCTCCCACGACAAACGCGTCCCACTGGTTGCAAAGCTGGATCTATCACTAATTTATTTGCGTGGTGTTCAATTGTTTGTGCAGTTTCTACACGCGCTTTCAGCTGACGCGCGTGCGCTGACGGCACGTAGTAAGGGATTCCTGCGATAAAAGTGTTGCTTACTTTCCGAGAAAAAGATGGATTCGGTGCGCGTTTTCCCACCGGAACAGCTCGAGATGTCGAGTGCTCGTGGTCAGCGCGTGCTGGTGAACAAAAATGAAATCCTTCCCCCGCTTATGATAAAAACCATCCAGATATGGCTGTTGTCATATGAAGAAAAGATCCCTGATATTCCTACATGTAAGAGCGCAGCTGGCGTAAACTACATTTGCAGGTTAACCTGGTCACACATACCTGTTCGCCTGCCTCGGTTGACGTTAGCTCATAATACGACAACAAAGTTGAAAAAAAAAATGGCCTGTAGAAAAAAACTCCTCTCGAGAAAGCCGTGCAGTTTGTCTAGTTTATGCTCACCTCAAGCAATCCTCTGTAAATCTAGCTCAAATGGCAACACGGATCGTTTCATAAAGCTACGTCTTTTATATTGTGGATGTGCTAGCAAGCAGGAATATTCAAACCACGCAAACGCACTGCACCAACTAAACTGGTTTCCATGGAGACAGCATGCCACAGCAGCTCGGAGCGGCTGGAACGTCAGAGCGTTCAGTCGAAGTTCGTCATCGAAATGGACTCAGAACACAGAACATCTACTGAATGGTTTTGACTGTCGTGTTGTAATTGATTACGTTTACTTACGGCATAATATTCTAAATATGGCTAATTCCGGGTAAACATTCGGCTTGGAACAAACTGAAAGTGTGACGTTTTGCTCGTTGTGTTAACTTGGAAACCAGTGCCTCCCACAATAATTCAGGCTAACACATTTACACAACAATTAAGAATGATAAAAAAAAAAGTTACTTAATAGCCACATTTAAACTACTGAAGGGATGTAGGATTAGAGTTGCTTTGTAACTGTAGTACAAGTTTGGTAACTTGGCACAGTATTTTTACATTTACATTACATTTAGTTATTTAGCAGACGCTTATCCAACGCGACTTACAAATGAGGACAATAGAAGCAATCAAAACCAATAAAAAGTAGGGCTGGGACAATGAATCGTTGCAGAATCGATTCCTGGATCGATTCTGATATTTTCCGAATGCATCGCGATTCATCTGGAATCGATTCTGAGCTTAGATTTTAACAGCAGATGGCGCTCTACTCTAGTTTTTGTCTGCACACTCAAATGCTCATGAAGAAGAGCGCTGAAGAGCGCTTGTGCGTTCGGCCGAGTCGTGTAATTTCACCAGTGGCGTTCCGTCCATAGAAGCTGCGAATGCGCCGCATACCCAGGCCAACTTAGAGAATGAGTTTACGGGCTAATATAAACATGATCATAAATAGATCCCTTGTCATTTGAGATGTGACTTACAGCTTAATAAAGTGATGGGAATAAAAACATAGCTGGTCATAGACAATGCTGAAGACGTTATTGTCAACAAGTGTAAATAATAAAAATAATTAAAAAAAAGGTTTATAAAAAATGTATTTCCATTTTAAATAATAACAAGCATCAGGAAAAAATAAGAAACAATACCTTTGTTTTCTGTATACTTGTGTCGCTTACAGTTAAAGTGCTTCTCTGATTTTATTGTTGTTTGCAAAGTTACTTGGCAATATTATTATTATTAATATTTTATTTATTTTATTTAAAAAAATTTTTTTGTATTTTCATGGTCTATTATTGGAGTAGTGTAACATCACCCGGGTAGAAGTTTTAACTCCTAATCACTGGGAATAACAAATAAATGAATAAATAAATCGCCTAAATAAAATACAATAAAATAAAAATCATTCAGTCTATGCAGAGACATATAGAGCGGGGAATCCCCCATCTCCCCACCTTTAGTGGTCTTAATCTTAGCACTCAGCATACCCGGTTAAAAAGTCACCGCTCGCCACTGAATTTCAGCTCAGCTCAGAATGCTTTTATAATGAGAGATTAATGTAAACACAGCCCACTGTGAACACCCTTGTAAATTGCTTCAACCTTTTCCAATTGTATGAATGATTATTTTAGGTTCAAGTGTGTGTAAGGATTTGGAAACAAGCAGAGTACAGCTGTTTCCAAGGCATGCAGTGCCATCTGCTGTTAAATTCTAAGCTCAGAATCGATTATATATTATAGAATATATATTTATAGGGCCTAAAACTAACTTTTTGCCACACCTGCCAATGGCCGGTGATGTGATACAATTTACCGGCCAAAAGAAAACAGGCAGTCGTTACTACAATGACTAAACATATTTACAATGTTTTAATTTGTCCTTTACTTTATTTACAAGAAAAAAACAACAACAAAAGGATTTATTGATTTATCTTTTCTTTTTTTGTCCCTAAAAAAACATTGAGATTCTTGTCCTTTGCATGTTTTTGGCAAACGGAGCAGGCCATCGTGTTACGCCTGTTTCACACATACTCAGTTTGCAGTGCATATGGTGTGTATCCCGCGCCCATGTTAATGGATTTGAGCAGGGCTATCCAATTAGCTTCATTTGAGAGCTGGATTATCGAATTGAACATTTAAATGAGGCCAAGGGGGTGGGGGGCATCCTGATCTCTTTCTGGGGGGACCTGTAAAATTAAAAATTAAATTGAAATCTAAAATCTATAAAAGGTTAACATTAGTGCTTTCTGTCAAACAACAACAAAAAAATACATACATATATATATAGCAATACTACTGGTGTTTCTATTAAATGCATTTTCCCTCAATTCAATCTATTAATTATAGCCATTCAACATTACAGTATAATTGAAAGCCATTATTGTTAACATTTAATAGGCTCTGAAATATTAAGTGATTTTAAAACAATCTTCAAATAAACGATAAATTGTCTCCTGTTTTCCTCTTCACGGTCATTTAAGACTTTATAACTCATTTAAGACCACGTTTACAAGGTAACTGGCCAAAACCGTGTATTTTGACATAATTATGTGTGTTTTCGTCCGTTGTAGCGCTACTGGTGCGCTGTGTAAGCGCCTCGGTGTTTGAGCTACAGCCAAACCATACTTGACTGCACCGTTTAGGCGGCACTGTGTGCCCCTCACAGACCGCGAGAGCTATGGAATGCCAAACCTGCCGTATTTAGAAATAAATAAATAAATTTACAAAGAAAAGTAAAAAAGCACAAATAAATAATTATTTATAATTTTATTTCCTTATTTATGTATTTCTTCATTTTTTTTCCACATTTATTTATTTATACATTTATTTATAAATAAATAAATGTATAAATAAATAAAAAAGCGAAACCTATTTGAAGGAATCAGTTGAATGGATTGAACTCACTCGTTAAGACAGTGACTTGGCGCCACCTAGTGTCTGTTTTAGTTTCATATTAAACGTATCGTTTAATTGATTGACATTGACATATTTCTGCCTTTAAAATTTAAAACATTAATTTCATAACATTTGTAGGCTTATTGCAATGTAAATGCATTCAGTAATGATGTCTCTGATGGCTTTTGTTGACACTGATTGGATTTTTACTAGTAACAGCCCTTTATTATTTTAACTGAGTTTATCGATTGGAATTATATATATATATATATATTTTAAATGCCCCTGGACATCAGTTTACAGGTTTGTTTCTGATGCTGTCAATGCTGTTTTTGGTTACATTAAAAAAATGCAGTTAGCTCAAAAAACTGAGGGCACACGACAGGCGCTGTTTGGATGAGCATGATGCTTGTATGTTCAATGCATGTCGTGTGTGTTTCACTAGCTCCGTTCCCGTGGACACCTCTTGTTTGACCTAATTCTGGATATTTCCAGCCTAAAACGTGTGATTAATCCGTATCTAAAGCCGTGTCTACACCAAGAGAACTCATTATAATCAGTTGATGCGGTGACTGTCCACACGGGAAGAGGCGCGAGGCGACCAATCTTCTACAGTAACCTCCTTTTATTCTGAATATCGGAAACATGCCTTGTATGCTTTGAAAGTGAAACCTAAAAAAACAGCGCGCATAAGAGAGCGATTGCACGCTTTCGCGAGCTTCAGCAAATGCACGCGATCACAGATAGCAGGCTTCCCGGCCGAAACAACCCCCCACGTGAAACTGAAACAATAAAGGTGATATAAGATTTTGGTCATATCGGCCATCTAAGTCATTCATCCCGCACTATCAACAGGCGCGTCATGTAGGCTACACTTCTTGTACTTCGTTTGGGCACCACAAGGTGTCACTGTGGCCTCAAGCTTACCCCTCGACTGGCTCGATTTCTTTTCCTGACGTAAAACACGCCCTCCTCATTACCCTACGGATAAAGAAATGTATAAATAAATAAATGTATAAATAAATAAATGTGGAAATAAAGAAATAAATACGTAAATAAATACATAAATGTGAAAATAAATAAATGAATAAATAAATGTGGAAAAAAAAGAAGAAATACATAAATAAGGAAATAAAATTATAAATAAATATTTATTTGTGCTTTTTTTTACTTTTCTTTGTACATTTATTTATATATTTATTTATTTATTTTTGCTTTTTTACATTTCTTTGTACATTTATTTATTTATTTATTTATTTATTTATTTCTAAATATGGCAGGTTTGGCATTCCATAGAGAGCGGCTTCTACAGTCGTTATTTTTTGTTATTGACTTAATAGCAGTTTGTTGTGCAATATGTGCCGATCGGGTGCAGTCGGGTCTGTGTCTTCCCGGCCGGGTTCGGGTCCAACTTCCGAATAATGGTCGGGTCCGCGACGGGTCCGGGTAGTACATTTAAGGCATTTCACGAGTTCACACTTACATATAATAAACTGAGTAAAGGTTATGCGTATTTGGCGTGCTGTCCAGGGAGAGGGCTCCGAGCTCGGTACTTACCCCCGAGCCCAGGGTACTCCCCCTGTACGGGGAGAGGGGTCCGAGCTCTGCATTTAGCCCGGACCCAAGCGTTCCCCCCATGCTGGGGTAGGAACAGGCTGAAGGTGAGGAGTCGGGGTGGTGGAGGGATGCTGAAAAACTAGAACTGATGGAGGTAAGACTGCTTTGGTTATTTATAGGGCTTCTCTCTCGAGCTGATTGGATAGATGGTGTGATTGCTGATGATGAAGTGGCTGCGTTAATTATCTGCGCGTGCTCCTCCCGAAATTTGTTAATAAAACATCACTTCACGAGTTCACACTTACATATAATAAACTGAGTAAAGGTTATGCGTATTTGGCGTGCTGTCCAGGGAGAGGGCTCCGAGCTCGGTACTTACCCCCGAGCCCAGGGTACTCCCCCTGTACGGGGAGAGGGGTCCGAGCTCTGCATTTAGCCCGGACCCAAGCGTTCCCCCCAAAGATGCAATAAGCACAGGACAGCAGCCAAAGAGGCGTGTTAATACCCCCAAAAATCGGCAGAGCTTCGTATTGGTGGGGTGCTGGACGTCGCTTGGAGTAACGGCACTGCTGTGGCCTTTAGAGAAGAGAGTTTAGCTACTGCGGGAGCGGACACTGCTGCGGCATCTGAAAAACAAAAGAAAAGTGGCCTCTATGGAAGCGGGCACTGCTGCAACATCTGAGAAGAGAAAGTGGCTTCTACGGAAGCAGGCACTGCTGTGGCGGTGAGAAGTAGAGATCAGTGGGAAGTAGGTATAGAGGGTCCTGCAGAAGTGAGAATTGTGGAGTCTGAAAAGAAAATGTGGCTTCTATTGAGATGGGCACTGCTACGGCAACTGAAAAAACGAAAGAAAGTGGCTTCTGCGGAAGCGGGCACTGCTGCGGCAGTGGGAAATCGAGATGAGTGGGCAGAGGTACAGGCTCCTGCGGGAGTGAGAACTTCTGTGGAATCTGAAAAGAGAGTATAGCTTCTATTGAGACGGGCACTGCAGCGGCAGTATGAAATGAGCAGGGCACTGCTACGGCCTCTGAAAAGAGGAGGCGGCTTCTGCGGAAGCGTGCTCTGCTACAGCAGTAGGGAAATACGGATGAAAGCTCCTGCGGGAACAGCTACGGTACCTGAAGAGAGGAGGAGGCTTCTGAGGAAGCGTGCTCTGCTACGGCAGTAGGGAAATACGGATGCAAGCTCCTGCGGGAGCAGTTACTGCTATGGTACCTGGAAAGAGGAGGAGGCTTCTGTGGAAGTGGTCACTACTGCGGGAGCCGTCACTGCTGAGGCGTCTGAAAAGAGAAGGAGGTTTCTGCGGAAACAGGAAATACGGATACAAGCTCCTGCGGGAGCGGCTACGGTACCTGGAAAGAGGATGCTGGCACTGCTGAGGCTTCTGGAAAGAGGAGGAGGCTTCTGAGGAAGCGGTCACTGCTGAGGCATCTGAAAAGAGTAGGAGGTTTCTGCGGAAGCGGTCACTGCTGCGGCATCTGAAAAGAGTAGGAGGTTTCTGCGGAAACAGGAAATACAGATGCAAGCTCCTGCGGGAGCAGTTACTGCTATGGTACCTGAAAAGAGGCGGCGGCTTCTGTGGAAATGGTCACTACTGCGGGAGCCATCACTGCTAAGGCATCTGGAAAGAGGAGGAGGCTTCTGAGGGAGCGGTCACTGCCATAGCATCTGAAAAGAGAAGGAGGCTTCTGCGGAATCGAGTACTGCTGCGGCAGTGGAGAAAATCGGATAAGTCTCCTGCGGGGGCGGGGTGTTGCTGGGATGGTTGAAGTGGAGTGAGCCACAGCGGGTGGATTTGTGGTGTTAGAGATGATGGCTATGGCGGGTCCGAGGTTAGAGTGAACAGGGCTGGACTGGCGTTGAAAGGGTCTGCTGAGGAGGGTTCGGTGAGCTTCTTTGATATGGATGGGCCTTCACCGCTAGCGAAGGCAGCCTCACGCTAGCGTCTGCTATGGAAGCTGGAGGTCACTGAAAAGGAAAAGGGAGTTTAGGAGTAACAGGAGAAAGAGACAAAGACATATGAGGGCCTGTGTTGCAAGCGGAGACAGCTTTGCGCTTGCTTCAGCTGCTGTAGCTGCGTGACACGGGGATTTGAGGCATTCGGAGAGGAAGGCTGTAAAGCCTGTGCGGCCTGCACTGCTAGCAGAGGCGGCCTTGCGTTAGTACCTGCTACAGGATCTGGAGGCTGCTGAAAGGAAAGGCTTAAGGGAAGTAGAAGGAAAGTCTGAGATGGGCCTGCAAGCAAAGGCAGCCACATGCTTGCTTCTGCAGCTGTCAGCTACGGAAAAAAGGGGAGTGGTTTGTGACTTTGGCGGGACATGCTGAAATGTCCGGGTAGTCTGCAATGTTGCCAACTTAGCAATTTGTTGCTGGATTTAACAATTTTTCAGACTACCCTAGCAACTTGTTTTCAAAGCAACGAATGTAGCCATTTTAAAGTTTTATTTGGAAACCTTTAAAAATGGTAAAAGGCATGCGTTTTCCTCTTAACCACACAAAAGGAAAACATATTGGAACAGCTAGCCAGCCAAGCGGTACATCGGCTGGTAAGGTAGACACTTTGAGGGAGGTGTCTAGCAGTAAGCTATGCACTTCATATAGGAATTAAGTTGCAGGTTGCTTTGTTCAATAATTGTTTATTTATGGTATGCCTTTTTTCGTTTGTACTTATGATTGTTAATCATTACAGTTGGTCCACTGAGATTCATTTGTTTCTGGTTAAGATCAGTGGAAGAGAAGTTTCACTGTTGATTATCTGACATCCATTTATCGAAATTAAATGAATAAATGAAATACAGGTAAAAATGCTGGTGGAAATAAGAGTGTGTATTCTAAGCACTTGCGTCATGATTGCGTAATGACATCGACATCCGATGATGTTGAGACGTCATTTAACGACTTTAACAACAATGATCTGCCTTTAGCGATTTTACCTGAAAATTGTTTGTCAAGACTGGTGGCCTGCGCCGCTAGCGGAGGCAGCCTCGCGCTTGCGTCTAGAAACAGAAGTTAGGGGCCTGGCCGCATGCGGCGCTGCGGCCGGAAGAATCGCGGTGAAGGCTGAGCCGAAGCGGGAAGCGAGTGAGGCTTTGCAGCGGTAAGAACTGGGCGCGGCCCAGGCTCGTTGAAGGCCTGCTTCTGCGACCCGGCGCTCGCGGAGAGCCGGGTCTTGAGCGGGACAATGGTGGTGTCAAGCGAGACGAGATCGGGGCTTGCTCGATCTATTGGCCGCCTTGGTGGCTGGAGTGGATTTAGGAGTGAGGTCGGCTGATTGCGGGGTGACGAATAGATCGTACACATCCGTTTGATTATTCTCTGCGAGAACGGAGCGTCGGAATTCATCAGCGTTTGCCTCTGGATTAAATACTCACCACTTTCCGATCGGAATTATTGGTGCCGCGATACGAGGATGCCGGGGAAGATGGAAGTTAGGCAGTGGAGGCGAGGTTAAGCCTCAGTGTCGGGAAAATCTCGTGGCTGGTCGAGCAGAGCGGCGGCCGCGATGGGGCCTGGAGCTCGGCGGCGATGACTGGAGGAGGAGTGATCCTGGGTCCGGCAGATTTGTTGCAGAGGATCCGAAATCTAGAGTATGGATCACGTTGTTTGGATGAGGAAAAATTGGGTCTGCGATATAATGGCAAAGGAGCGAACCGAATGCTGAAAAACTAGAACTGATGGAGGTAAGACTGCTTTGGTTATTTATAGGGGTTCTCTCTCGAGCTGATTGGATAGATGGTGTGATTTCTGATGATGAAGTGGCTGCGTTAATTATCTGCGCGTGCTCCTCCAGAAATTTGTTAATAAAACATCACTTCTCGTGTCTGCACGGGTTCGGGTCCCACTTTCAAATAAAATACGGGTCCGGGTCGGTTCGGTGCAGCACATTTACGGGTCTCTTCGGGTTCGGGTTCGGGTACGAATTTTTGGACTCGTGAAGACCTCTAGTAAGGATATTCTGGACAATTTCCAAAAGGAATTGCAAATTGTATTTTCAATTGCATTTTTCCACATGTGGACGCATAAATTGTGACAGTCCAAACGTAATTGAAAATCTTGCGTTACCGTTTGCGTTTTCGCTTTTGTGAACTCAGTGACTGCCACATTTCAAATGGAAAAGCAACTGTAACTGCATTTATCTTGTCTTACAAGTAATGAGCCTGTCATATTTAAATAGCAATATTAATTACAACGTCTGCTTTTTCACTCTCTCTGCGTAGTGCATGTAATATGCCAAAACTCAAATGGAACCGCAATTTCTTAAGCATTTGAATTTCCAATGCCTGAAACCTGTCAATCCATGTCAGGGGTGGAAATATACTATGGGGCGTGTTTGTATTGGGAGGTGATGTCACGAACGATTGTGCCAAATAAAATAATTCATAAATAATTTTGTCGTTTTTACCCCAAATCTCTCACTGCTTGCACTCTGATTGATGCACATCATCAAAACAACATTGCAACTGTACTCTTATTTGCCTATTTGCATCTTACCCTATATTTTATTTCTCTCTTCTTAAGGCAGGTGAAAAGCATTTGATTAATGGTGGATATTGACCAATAGTGGATACCATTGTGGCTCCCACTGTTAGTAGGGGATAGTCGCTGCATTTGGGGTAAAAATTTACCTCCATTGTTCAAAGCATTTGGCACAATCGTCTGTGAGTGACGTCACCTCCCGATATAAATACACCCCATAGTATGCTTACACCCCTGAAATGGATTGATAGGTTTCCATGTGAGGCATTGGAAATTCAAATGCTAAAGTAATTGCGATTCCATGGCAGGTTACATGTGCGACACAGTGAAAAAGCAGACGTGGTAATTAATAACACCCTATGTACTTGTTCTTATGATGCATCTAAGCTAACATTAGTCTGTTTCATTCTTATTCCGAGGTCACCGAAGCCAACCAGTTCCAGTCCGTATCCAGATCGGATGGTCACTGTAGTCACCCGGATCTAGTCTGTATCCAGATCAGATGGTCGATCGCCACCTAGAGATGACCTGGACAGCTCTGAATGTCAGCGTAGACCACGTCACCTCAACAGCCATCGGCACAAGGTCACGGGAATCAGATGAGTCCTCTACACAATCTGACTCTGCTGCAGTTGGAATTGAACTGCTGGTTCGTCTGGCCAGAGGAGAACTGGCCCCTCGATTGAGTCTGGTTTCTCCCAAGTTTTTTTTTTTCACCATTTCTGTCACCGATGGAGTTTTGGTTCCTTGCCACTCTCACCTCTGGCTTGCTTAGTTGGAGACACTTAATTTCCAGCGATATCGTCAGCTTGAAAGCAGAGATACTATTTGAACTGTACTGAGCGGGACCATAAATCACTGAATCAATGATGAACTGACTTTAACTGAAAATTGAGTGTTTACTGTTGTCCCTTTGCATTTACACACTATTTTCCGATTTAAAACTGTAAAGCTGCTTTGACGCTGTATTTTTTAAACATGACAGGCTCATTACTCATAATACATGGAAAATACAGTTTCAAATGGACTTTGCTTTTCCATTTGAAATTTGGCTGTCACTGTGCATTCGCGAAAATGCAAACAGTAATGCAAGATTTGCCATTGTGTTTGGATTATGTCACAATTTGTCACATGTGGAAAACACAATTGAAAATAAAAAACTGCCTGGAATATCCTTTCATAGACAGGCTCTATAGCAGAGCACACTGCTCTCAGCTGTAGATATTTGCTTCAAGGCTTTCTAAGTGTTTGACGATAGTTTACCCAAAAATGAAAATTGTGTCATTAATTACTCATTACTCACCCTGGTCTGAAAGCTCTCGGATTTCATTTAAAATATCTTAACTTGTGTTCTGAAGATGAATGAAGGTCTTACGGGTTTGTAACGACATGAGGGTGAGTAATTAATGACACAATTTTCATTTTTGGGTGATCTATACCTAAGCAGTGTGCATCTACCTAGGAGTATTTATATACTTGATACAAATTTTAGGACATCTTTAAATGATTTTGCCTTTGCTTTTTTAAATTTTTTAATTTTAACTGTCAATGTCATTTCACTGTGTATTTAAATAGTTAAACATGTACGGACACATGTCATTCAGAAATACACTGAACAAAATTATAAACGCAACACTTTTTTTTTGCCCACATTTTTCATGAGCTGAACTCAAAGATCTAAGACTTTTTCTGTGTACACAAAAGGCCTATTTCTCTCAAATATTGTTCACAAATCTGTCTAAATCTGTGTTAGTGAGCACTTCTCCTTTGCCGAGATACAGGTGTATCTCAATAAATTAGAATGTCATGGAAAAGTTCATTTATTTTAGTAATTCAACTCAAATTGTGAAACTCGTGTATTAAATAAATTCAATGCACTCTGACTGAAGTAGTTTAAATCTTTGGTTCTTTTAATTGTGATGATTTTGGCTCACATTTAACAAAAACCCACCAATTAGAATACTTCATGATCTCAACAAATTAGAATACTTCATAAAACCAATAAAAAATAAACATTTTTAGTGAATTGTTGGCCTTCTGGAAAGTATGTTCATTTACTGTATATGTACTCAATACTTGGTAGGGGCTCCTTTTGCTTTAATTACTGCCTCAATTTGGCTTGGCATGGAGGTGATCAGTTTGTGGCACTGCTGAGGTGGTATGGAAGCCCAGGTTTCTTTGACAGTGGCCTTCAGCTCATCTGCATTTTTTGGTCTCTTGTTTCTCATTTTCCTCTTGACATCTCTTGATTCTCTATGGGGTTCAGGTCTGGTGCGTTTGCTGGCCAGTCAAGCACACCAACACCATGGTCATTTAACCAACTTTTGGTGCTTTTGGCAGTGTGGGCAGGTGCCAAATCCTGCTGGAAAATAAAATCAGCATCTTTAAAAAGCTGGTCAGCAGAAGGAAGCATGAAGTGCTCCAAAATTTCTTGGTAAACGGGTGCAGTGACTTTGGTTTTCAAAAACACAATGGACCAACACCAGCAGATGACATTGCACCCCAAATCATCACAGACTGTGGAAACAACACTGGACATCAAGCAACTTGGTCTATGAACTTCTCAACCTTTCCTCCAGACTCTAGGACCTTGGTTTCCAAATGAAATACAAAACTTGCACTCATCTGAAAAAAGAACTTTGGACCACTGGGCAACAGTCCAGTTCTTCTTCTCCTTAGCCCAGGTAAGACGCCTCTGACGTTGTCTGTGGTTCAGGAGAGGACAACTGTAGCCAAATTCCTTGACACATCTGTGTGTGGTGGCTCTTGATGCCTTGACCCCAGCCTCAGTCCATTCCTTGTGAAGTTCACCCAAATTCTTGAATCGATTTTGCTTGACAATCCTCATAAGGTTCTATCGGTTGGTTGTGCATATTTTTCTTCCACACTTTTTCCTTCCACTCAACTTTCTGTTAACATGCTTGGATACAGCACTCTGTGAACAGCCAGCTTCTTTGGTAATGAATGTTTGTGGCTTACCCTCCTTGTGAAGGGTGTCAATGATTGTCTTCTGGACAACTGTCAGATCAGCAGTCTTCCCCATGTGTGTGCAGCCTAGTGAATCAAACTGAGAGATCATTTTGAAGACTCAGGAAACCTTTGCAGGTGTTTTGAATTGATTAGCTGATTGGCATGTCACCATATTCTAATTTGTTGAGTGAATTGGTGGGTTTTTGTTAAATGTGAGCCAAAATCATCACAATTAAAAGAACCAAAGGCTTAAATTACTTCAGTCTGTGTGCATTGAATTTATTTAATACACGAGTTTCACAATTTGAGTTGAATTAATGAAATAAATGAACTTTTCCATGACAATCTAATTTATTGAGATGCACCTGTAATCCATACACATCACAGGTGTGGCATATCAAGGTGCTGATTAGACAGCATGATTATTGCACAGGTGTGCCTTAGGCTGGCCACAATAAAAGGCCACTCTAAAATGTGCAGTTTTATCACACAGCACAATGCCACAGATGTCGCAAATTTTGAGGGAGCATGCAATTGGCATACTGACTGCAGAAATGTCCACCAGAGCTGTTGCCCGTGAATTGAATGTTTATTTCTCTACCATAAGCCGTCTCCAAAGGCGTTTCAGAGAATTTGGCAGCACATCCAACCGGCCTCACAACCGCAGACCACATGTAACCACACCAGCACAGCACCTCCATATCCAGCATCTTCACCTCCAAGATCGTCTAAGACCAGCCACCAGGACAGCTGCTGCAACAATCAGTTTGCATAACCAAAGAATTTCTGCACAAACTGTCAGAAACCGTCTCAGGGAAGTTCATCTGCATGCTCGTCGTCCTCATCGGGGTCTCGACCTGACTGCAGTTCGTCATCGTAACTGACTTTAGTGGGCAAATGCTCACAATCGATGGCGTCTGGCACTTTGGAGAGGTGTTCTCTTCACGGATGAATCCCGGTTTTCACTGTACAGGGCAGATGGCAGACAGCGTGTATGGCGTCATGTGGGTGAGCGGTTTGCTGATGTAAACGTTGTGGATCGAGTGGCCCATGGTGGCGGTGGGGTTATGGTATGGGCAGGCGTATGTTATGAACAACGAACACAGGTGCATTTTATTGATTGTTTATTTTGAATGCACAGAGATACCGTGACGAGATACTGAGGTCCATTGTTGTGCCATTCATCCATGACCATCACCTCATGTTGCAGCATGATAATGCACGGCCCCATGTTGCAAGGATCTGTACACAGTTCCTGGAAGCTGAAAACATCCCAGTTCTTGCATGGCCAGCATACTCACCGAACATGTCACCCATTGAGCATATTTGGGATGCTCTGGATTGGCATATGCGACAGCATGTTCCAGTTCCTGCCAATATCCAGCAACTTCGCACAGCCATTGAAGAGGAGTGGACAAACATTCCACAGGCCACAATCAACAACCTGATTAACTCTATGCGAAGGAGATGTGTTGCACTGTGTGAGGCAAATGGTGGTCACACCAGATACTGACTGGTTTTTAGACCCCCCCCCCCCCCCCCCCCCGGAGCCCCCCCAGATTTAGACAGATTTGTGAACAATATTTGAGAGAAATAGGCCTTTTGACAATTAGCTTTATTCGCCAGGTGTGCGCAAACACACAAGGAATTTGTTGTGGTTTTTTAAGGTGCTCCTGGTACATGCATACATACACATCTGACATGAGAACAGAAAAAACATATAAAAATAGTAAGACTTAACAATAGATAATAATAATAATAATAATAATAATAATAATTATGAATCTGGAACAGTAGATTTCTGTACAGATTTGTGCATTATTTACTCTATATACAGCTGTATAAATAAACAGATATGTATATGTATTTACATAATGCTTGAGAAAGAGGCAATAATTAAAGTTGGAGAGTGAATTACAGAATGAATTACAGAACACAGGTAATGATCCATGTGTTAGCTATTTAAGCTGGAGATGGCATGGGGGAAAAAAATGTTTTTATGCCTAGATGTTCTAGTGCACAGAGATCTGTAGCGTCTGCCTGAAGGGAGAAGTGCAAACAAGTTGTGTCCGGGGTGATAGGGGTCTTTGATGATGTTACCTGCCCGTTTCTTCACTCTGGAGTTGTACAAGTCCTGAAGGCTGGGCAGGTGCACACCAATGATCTTTTCTGCTGTCCTAACAGTCCGTTGAAGTCTTCATAAATCTGATTTGCTGGCTGACCCAAACCAGACAGTTATAGAGGAGCACAGAACCGACTCAATAACAGCTGAATAAAAGCTGTTTCAGCAGCTCCTGTGGCAGGTTGAACTTTTTCAGCTGACGAAGGAAGTACAACCTCTGCTGGGCCTTTTTCACGATGGTGAGTGGGGGGAGAGGAGGGGGGTTTCTCCTGAAGTCCACTATCATCTCCACAGTTTTGAGCGTGTTGAGCTCCAGGTTGTTGTGACTGCACCAGACAGCCAGCTGCTCAACCTCTTGTCTATAAGCAGACTCATCGCTGTCCTGGATAAGGCCGATGACTGTAGTGTCATCTGCAAACTTCAGGAGTTTGACAGAGGGGTCTTTAGAGGTGCAGTCATTTGTGTAGAAGGAGAAGAGTAGTGGGGAGAGAACGCAGCCCTGAGGAGCTCCAGTGCTGATGGTGCGTGTGTTGGATGTGAGTTTTCCCAGCCTCACAACCTGCTGCCTGTCTGTCAGGAAGCTGGTAATCCACTGACAGATGGAGGTGGGTACAGAGAGCTGTGTCAGTTTGTTCTGAAGGGTGTCCGGGATGATGGTGTTTAAAGCGGAGCTGAAGTCCACAAACAAGATCCTTGCATAAGTCCTTGGTTTGTCCAGATGTTGCAGAATGTAGTGCAGTCCCATATTAACTGCATCATCCACAGATCTGTTTGCTCGGTAAGCAAACTGTAGGGGGTCCAGCAAGGGTCCGATAATGTCCTTCAGGTGGGCCAACACCAGTCTCTCAAATGACTTCATGACCACAGATGTTAAAGCAATAGGTCTGTAATCATTAAATCCTGTGATTTTTGGTTACTTGGGTACAGGGATGATGGTGGAACATTTGAAGCAGGAGGGGACTTCACACAGCTCTAGCGATCTGTTGAAGATCAATGTGAAGATGGATGATAGCTGGACAGCACAGGCTTTGCGGCAGGCTGGAGAGACACCATCTGGGCCTTTGGCTTTCCTTATCTTCTGCTTTCTGAAGACTTTGCATACGTCATCTTCACAGATCTTGAGTACAGGCTGAGAAACAGTAGGGGTAAGGGAGAGGGAGGATGTGGATGGCTGTGCTGTGACACGGTCGGAGCGGGTGTGGGGTGTCAGACCAGTCTTTTCAAACCTGCAGTAGAACTCGTTCAGGTCTTCAGCCAGTTGTTGATTGGCCTCAGTGCTGGGGGATGGGGTCTTGTAGCGGGTGATGCCTTTCAGGCCTTTCCACACTGATGTAGAATCATTGCTTGAAAGCTGTTTTTTTAGCTTTCCAGAGTAGTTTAATTTTGCCACTCTTACCTCCCTATTCAGTGTGTATTTGGCCTCTTTGGCCTGGCGAAGCTGTTTGAGTCCCAGCGCTGCACGGGGAACAGAGTGATATACATCCTTTAAGACAGTGTAGCAGTGGTCCAGTATATTTCTGTCTCTGGTGGGGCATGTGATGTGCTGTCTATATTTAGGCAGTTCACGGGTGAGATTAGCTTTATTAAAATCACCGAGAATGATAATGAAAGAGTCCGGATAACGCTGCTCAGTGTGTGTGATTTGATCGGCCAGCAGTTCTAGCGCCGTGCTCACGCGCGCGTCAGGAGGAATGTACACACTCATCAGAATAAACGAGGAAAACTCCCGGGGTGAATAAAAAGGCTTGCAGTTAATAAAGAGAGCTTCCAAATTTGGGCAGCACATCTTCTTTAAAAGATTATTTGTGTACATAGAAAAAGTCTTAGATCTTTGAGTTAAGCTCATGAATGTCATGGATCAGCCAGGCTATGCAAGCCTGCTTTGACAGACTCTATGCGGCTGACACCCGCTGAGCGGCAGAGGCGGCTATCCTCCTCACCGGCCATGGGACTGTGCGATAGATCTGCTTCCCGGTGAACCAGTGCCCAAAGGAAAAATCTATCTTCTATCAATCCCAGAGCAGAAGGCCATGGAGGAGTATATAGAAGAGGCTCTCCAACAGGGCTACATCCGACCGTCCACCTCCCCTGCTGCTTCCAGTTTCTTTTTTGTGGCCAAGAAGGATGGAGGCTTGCGGAAGCACAGTATGTTCCTCGGCTCCAACGCACCCAACTCATCCATACAGCACACTCCTCATTGGGCACTGGTCACCCTGGGGCCAACGCTAACCTCTCGCTACTAAAAGACTGTTACGGGTGGCCGAATATGGCTAGGGATGTGAGAAGGTTCGTCCAGGGTTGTGAAGAGTCCTCGCCACCTTCCTGCCGGCAAACTTTTCCCTCTGCCCATACCCAATCGACCATGGTCACACCTGGGAGTAGACTTTGTTACCGACTTACCAGCATCAGAAGGTAACACCTGCATCCTGGTCATTGTGGACAGATTCTCCAAGTGTTGTTGGTTGATCCCCCTAAGGAACCTACCCACAGCCATGGAAACGGTGGAACTCATGTTTAACCACGTGTTCAGATATTTTGGCATTCCGGAGGATATGCCCAATTCATCTCCAGAGTCTGGAAGAACTTCCTCAAACTCCTAGGTGTGACAGTCAGTCTCTCGTCTGGGTACCACAGACCAACGGGCAGACGGAGAGAAAGATCCAAGAAATCGGACGTTTCCTATGAACCTTCTGCCACGGCCACCAGCACTCTTGGAACCAGTTTATTGGCTGGGCCAAGTACGCCCAGAACTCCCTTCGTCAACAAACCACTGGACTCACTCCCTTCCAGTGCGTACTCGGTTTCCAGCCACCTTTATTCCCCTGGAACGGGAAACCCTCGAATGTACCTGCGGTGGACCACTAGTTCCGAGAGAGCGAGAGGGTCTGGGACGAAGCACACCACCACCTTCGGCGAGCTTTGAGCAGGCGCAAGTTGACAGCAGACCTTCGACGCTCCGACTCACCCCCCTACCAGCCCGGGCAGAAGGTTTGGCTGTCCACATGAGACATCAGACTGCGCCTACCTTGTAAGAAGCTCGCTCCCAGATACGTTGGCCCCTTCGTCATCCAGAAGCAGATAAACCCGGTCACATTCCAACTCCAATTACCTCCTCAATACAAGTTTCACACCACCTTTCACATTTCACTCCTCAAACCTTACCACCTTCCTGTTTCTTCATCCACAGAGCCTGGCCGGACCACTGAACCCCCTCCCCCACTAATTCTGGAGGACGAAGCGGTCTACGAGGTCAGAACCATCCTGGATTCCTGATGTCGTGGTGGTAAGCTCGAGTACCTTGTTGATTGGGAGGGGTATGGACCAGAAGAGAGGTCATGGATTCCCAAAAACGACATCCTGGATCCAGCTCTAATGGAGGAATTCCACACAAACTTCCCCAACCGTCCAGCACCTAGAACCAGAAAAAGGCCACCACGGCGCCGGTCCCTTCGGCCCTCAGGAGCGGGCCGTGGAGAGGGGGGTAATGTCACGGATCAGCCAGGCTCCCCCACCACTCACACACCGCGATCACAGTCACCTGAGTTTTAATCCAAACCACCTGCACCTCATCAACACTCATCAAGATCGACACTACTTAAGCACACACCTCACACCAGTCACTGTCCGATCTCGACTTCACGAAGTGGACTCTCACCCTCCATGCTTGGATACTTACCTCGCGAATACTTACCTCCTCTCCTGGATCTTCGGTGTCTCCCTGTGTCTCCTACGCCTGTCTGTCTTCATCTGCCGTCCCTGCCTACGGTCAGTCATAGCCCGAGGTGTGTGCACATCCCATCCTCCACGAGTTCCTGGCAACACAACCACCAACAAGATATCCTTTACCAGTCTTCAATATCACTGATATCATCTCTATCACTCTGCAATAATTACCCATCTGCTCATCATAATAAACTCCTGTGTATATTCCATCATCCTCTGTGTCTCGTCTGCTTCACGTAACAATGAAAGTGTTGCGTTTAAAATTTTGTACAATATAATTAAGTTGGCTTGAAAAAGCCAACTTACTGATCTACTATCTAAACTTATTATTATTCTTCTGAGCCAAAATTTAAACTCTATCTCCTCCTCGAGCTTTCAAGATAGAACCACCAAACTCGGCCCAGACCTTCAGACTGGTCTGATTCGGGTTGCTATATCTCTTCAGACTAATCCGACTTACGGTTTTCATAAAAATGAAGATTAAAAATTTTTAAAAATCCCATAGACTTACATTGACGGAATGTTCAAATGAGCCAAGACTTTGCAAGCTCCAACTGACAAACATTCAAATGTAAACACATTGAAGCCAATTAGACTCAATTAAGTTTCCCTTCTATGTACTATTTCTAACCCATATAAACTCATTTAAGCTTCCACTCAATCTAATACTATTTCTAATCTATCTAAATCATGCTAGCAACATGCTTGTAACATGCTAATCATGCTAGCAACATGCTAGTAACATGCTAATCATGCTAGAATTATGCTAGCAACATGCTAGTAACTGGCTAATCATGCTTGAAACATGCAAACATAATGCTAGTAACTTGCTAATCATGCTAGCAACATGCTAATCATGCTAGAGACCTGCTGGTAACTTGCTAATCGAATGTTCAAATGAACAAGCTCCACCTTGTGTCCAATGTTCACCTTGCAAGCTCCAGCTGACAAACATTCAAATGTAAACACACTAAAGCCAATTAGACTAAATTAAGTTTCCCTTCTATGTACTATTTCTAACCCATATAAACTCATTTAAGCTTCCACTCCATCTAATACTATAGCTGCATCCCAAATCGCGTACTTATGCACTATTTATGATGTTTTGTAGTATAAATAGTGCAAATAGTGCGTTCACACTGAAAATTCCAAAAAGAAAAAGTGCACTTTAAATACTCGGATGGTGCACTTAAATAACCGAAAAAATGAAGTGCGGAATGTTGAACACTTCATGCACTCAACTGTTGCAGCTTTAATTACATCGCGAAGGGGGTGGGGCTATCAGACTCTGATTATTAATGACAAAATAACCTTATATAATTCATACACTACATGGTTGAGTGCATAGTGCATAAGTACATAGTGTATAAGTGCATAGTGTATAGTGTGTCATTTGGGACGCAGCTTATTTCTAATCTATCTATCTAAATCATGCTAGAAACATGCTAGTAACATACTGATCATGCTAGAATCATACTAGCATCATGCTAGTAACATGTTAATCGTGCTAGCAACACGTTAGAGACCTGCTGGTAATTTGCACTAAGAACATGCTAGTAACATGCTAATCATGCTAGAATAATGCTAGCAACATGTTAGTAACTTGGTAATCATGCTTGAAACATGCAAACATAATACTAGTAAGTTGCTAATCATGCTAGCAACATGCTAAGCATGCTAGAGACCTGCTGGTAACTTGTTGAACATGCTAGTAACATGCTAATAATGCTAGAATAATGTTAGTAACTTGCTAATCATGTTAGAATAATGCTAGTAACTTCCTAATAATGCTAACAACATGTTAGTAACATGCTAATCATGTTAAAGACATAATGGTAACTTTGCTAATCATGCTAAAACATGCTAGTAACACCTTAGCAACCTACCTGGGTACCATAGCAACCTCCTAGCAACACACTAATATTACCTTAGCAACTACACAGCAACCACCCCGAGTACCCTAGCAACTGCATAGCAACACCTTAGCAACCACCCCGGATACCTTAGCAACCACCTAGCAACACCTTAGCAACCACCCGAGTGCAATAGCAACCGCCTAGCACCACCTTAGCAACCACCCGAGTGCAATAGCAACCGCATAGCAACACCTTAGCAACCACCCCAAATACCTTAGCAACCGCCTAGCAACACCATAGCAACCATCTAGCAACACCTTAGCAAACACCCCAAGTACCCTAACAACCACCCCAGATACTTTAGCAACCGCATAGCAACACCCTAACAACCCCCCAAGCACTCTAGCAACCGCATACCAACACCCTAACAACCACCCTGGTTATCAGAGAAACTGCCTAGCAACACCCTAGCAACCACCCCTGGTACCTTAGCAAACGCATAGAAATACCCTAACAACCACCCCAAGTACCCTAGCAACCGCATAACAACACCCTAGCAACCACCCCGGGTACCTTAGCAACCGCATAGCAAAACCCTAGCAACCACCCCATGTAGCCTATCAACTGCCTAGTAACTCCTTAGCAACCACCCCAAGGACCCGAAGGACTGCATAGTAACACCCTAGCAACCACCCCAGGTAACCTAGAAACACCCTAGCAACCACCCTAGAAGCCACCCCAGGTACCCCAGCGATCTGTTTTTCTGTGTCTGTTCTTCTGATGGACTGTAATGCCTATAAAACATTCAAACTTTAATTTTTAAAACTATTTTACGTATTTCAAACTACTTCAAACGGAAAACCTTCAAACTTCAAGCTTTTAAAACTTTAACAAACTTTCTGGCTAGGCTTTTTCAAGCCAACTTAAAGTTTGTATCCAAACTTTACTATCTAGTTTTCTTATTGCAACTATTTCTGTGATTTTTGCATTTTCTGGACAAAAAAAAAAAAAAGAAAGAAAATTGCATGTTTGTCATTGGTACAAATTTAAACACATTTGTGAATGTCAGTTGGCATTAAAAATCATTTTTAACAGTCTAAATAACCTGTATTCTTCATTATTTATTAATCCATGATTGTCTTGTTAAGCATAGGCAAAATTAGGAGAATAACCCAGAAACACAAAAATGCAAACACATAAATGGTAAAAATGACTATATCTTGGTTTTTCTCAACAACCCAATGTGTAAACCAGCATGCTGGGTTACTTTAACCCAGCATGTGTTCTGTCCAATATTTACCCAGTGCTGGGTCGCCAATTGGGTTATTTTTAACCCAGCCATTTTTAGAGTCTAGCACTTGCACTGTGTCCCATTTTCCAACACTCATAAAAAGTGTCCCTTTATCGGTAAGCTCATTCTTTCAATTGATATATATTCAGAGTGACCCTGACTATCACCCTGATATTCAAAGTGACCCTAACTTCAAGGCATTTTACTGTACTGTTTTGGAGAAATGTAATGGCAAATTCACCCCAAGTGTAAAAGTGCATTCTAAAGCCCTATTCGGACGGGACTAGTTTTACAGGGGGTCGTTAGAGAAATTTGTGTTTCACAGACGTACTTGGTGATTTTAATCCTGTCTGAATCTGCCATGTCTGTGTTTTTCTCTCACAACCTCTATAATAATTCCAAAGCAAAAAACCTACTGTTTTTCAGCAAACTCAGTGATCCTCTGAGAAAACTAATCCCGTCCAAATGTGAATATCTGTGATTGCCGGTGATATTTGTGTTTCCTTGTGTGTTTTGGCCAACGTGAATTACCGTAGACACTCTTACCGCACTCATGTTTGATATATTTGCAAAAAACAATAACAATAATAAAATCAAGAGCCAGGTCATGTAAACTGTTAAGACAGGCTATTGTAATATCAGCATCAGGTACAATTACTCACGTTCATTTCTGCACTCAATTACATAATGTTTTATTGTAGGCCAGCCTTTTTGAAAATTACATAAAGGTTTACTACAAATAAATAACTAAAGTAAAACTAAAGTAACCACTAAAGTTTGGCTATACTAGCCATATAGCTTCACCATGGTATTTGTAGTAAAACTGATTATAGGCTACTAATTGTAATCAATCCGAATGATTATACGCAATGCGTGCATACAGAGCGTGTGATCTCTGAAACGTCCAGATGTCCAAAACAGACCCTCCCACCTCTGTACAGTAATAAACACGGAGATGGTAGTCCCTTCCGAATTGGTACATGAAAATCGCAGACGTCAGGTGATAAGAATCGAAACTCAAACGTAGTTTGGAAAACTAGTCCAGTCCGAATAGGGCTTAACACTTACATCATGCCCCATTTCCAAACACTCATAAAATTCTTTCCTTATATAGGTTTGCTCATTCTTTCAATTGATTACAGTTCACGGTGATCATGACTATTACTGTATTCATTTTCAAGTCTTTTTACTGTACAGTTTTGGAGAACATTAATGGCAAAATCACTCCAAAAATTGAAGTGCATTCTAGCAGTTGCACCATTTCCCATTTTCAAACACTCATAAAAAATAATTTAATTTATAGGTTTGTTCATTCTGTCAATTGATTCCTATTCATAGTAATCCTGTCTATTACTGTAATCATTTTCAAGCCATTATACTGTAAAGTTTTGAAGAAAATAAATTGCAAAATCACCAGATGCATTTAAGTGCATTCTAGCAATTTTACATCATGTCACTCATAAAAATCTTTCCTTTATAGGTTATGTTGTGACAACATTAGGGGTTTACTTAGGAGACCCAATCATCGAGAAAATGCCAATGAGAATTGACTAGTGGAATTTTTATGCTGAGACACTCCCCATCCATACAGGTATATAAGGCGACAGCGTGCATCCACTCATTCAGATTTTTGTTTCGGAGCCGAGTGGTTGTATGAAAGCTGATATACTCCACAAAGCCATTCATCTGCTATGTCGGAGAACTGTTCTGGTTGGCGGTAGGGTGCGAACAGCGGTGTCACTTTCAGTGATTCCTCTGGGCACTTCAACTGAAAAGAGCAGTTTCTCTAAAAAAGCAAATTACGGACTGTTCGCGTCTTTTTAAAGATGCCATTCCATCTGTATTCTCTTGGTTGCTGTCATTTTTTTGCCCTCTGTCGATGGCCACGATCGTTGTCTTCAGTGTCTGGGCATTCAGCACAGTGAAGCTGTGTTTGTAGATGGTTCATGCCTCTACTTTGAGTGTATGACCATGACAATGCTGCGGTCGCATCTCTCCTTTCTTAAAGGGAAAGGAGCAGACCCCTCTGCCACTACTCATCCTGGTTTCTCTGCCACGAGCAGAGGACCACCGGCTAGTGCTCTGGGAGATCTGAGGGTTACAGTGAGAGCTTCTCCGCTGGGCCAATCCCCACAGACCTCTCACTCCTCTAGCAGTGCTTGTCCTGTGTGGCTCCCTTGTGATTTTGCTGGGATGTCTCTCGGCGGTCACAGCATTTCATCCGGTGATCAGGATCAGGTGTTGATGACAGCATCAGGGGACGGGCTAGCATCCTCTGAGGATGAGGATTTGGCGATGCTGCCCCCTCGGGTGTTGTCACCACTGCTGAATTGGACCCAGAGCTGACAGCCATGCTTGCCCGAATACACCAGCCAGCCCTGAGCGCTCACAGCTGGATGATTGGTTCTCGGCACGAAGCGCGGCTCACTACCGCATTCTGCCCCGCTTCCTTACTTCCCGGAGGTGCATGAGGAAATGAGGAAGTCGTGGACGGCCCCATTCACAGCCAGAAGCCGCTTGTTTCCTTCCTCCATCCTCACAACCCTCGATGGCGGAGTGGGAGGGGGTACGTGGACATTCCCCAGGTGGAGAGAGTGGTTGCGGTGCACCTGTGCCCCCAAAACACAACCACTTGGAGGAATTATCCGCGTCTCCCGTCCAAAGCCTGTAGGCTGTCTGCAGCTCTTGCTGCCAAGGTTGGCAGTGCTGCTGGCCAAGCCACCTCTGCCCTGCATGCCATGGCTTTCCTGCAGATCCACCAAGCCAAGGCACTAAAACAAATGCACAAGGGTAGTACTGACCCGAGGTTGATGCAGGAGCTGCACACGTTGACTGACTTTGCCTTACAGGGGACTAAAGTCATGGCGCAGTCCATGGCTCAACCTGGTCGAGATGAGAGACATTAAAAAAGTGTGCTTTCTTGACCCTCCCATCTCCCAGGCTGGCCTGTCGAGGACTTCGCCCAGCAGTTCTCTGCAGTACAAAAGCAGATTGAGATAACACATCCTACCCCGACGTGATCCTCCTACTGCAACCGTTCCGTTCCTCACCTTCGGCTGTCCCTGTTCCTCCATGTCTCTACGAAGATCATGGAGGGTGCCCTTGCCCTGTTATGGGAAGTGGGCAACAGGATCCTCAACTATCGCGACAACTAGCTCATCATGGCCCAGTCGCAAGATCAGTTGTGCGATCACAGGGACCTGGTGCTCCAGCACCTCAGCCAGTTGAGGCTTCGGGTCAACTGGGAAAAGAGCAAGCTCTCACCTGTGCAAAGAATTTCTTTCCTTGTTATGGAGTTAGACTTGTGGAGTATGACAGCACGTCTCACCAACAAGTGCGCCCAGTCAGTGCTAAACTGCCTGAGTTCCTTCAGAGGCAGGACAGTGGTACCACTGAAACACTTTCAGAGTCTCCTGGGGCATACGGCATCCGCAGCTCATGCAGCTCGGATTGCTTCAGCACTGGTTACACTCCTGAGTCCCAAGATGGGCATGGCGCTGTGGTACACATCGTGTGACCATCACGCCGATGTGTTTCCACTCATTCAGCCCCTGGTTAGACATTGCCTTTCTACGGGCCAGGGTGCCCTTAGAACAAGTGTCCTGGCATGTAGTTGTCACGACGAATGCCTCCAGTACGGGCTGGGGCGCTACGATGCAGTGGACCGCTGGTCCCTGGGGAAGCATGACCTGATCGTTAGGTTCCTGAGGGGTGCCAAAAGGTTAAATCCTCAGAGGTCACCCCTTGTGCCCTCCTGGAATCTCTCTGTTGCCCAGGGGTGCGTTTCCCAAAAACAACTATGGTCGCAAGTTCCATCGTTACCAATAGAGTTCAATGGAACTAACGACCATAGTTGGCTAACGATGCTTTTGGGAAACGCAACCCTGGCTGGACTTCAGAGGGATCCCTTTGAGCCGCTGGAATCGGTTGAGTTTAAATATCTGTCTATTAAGACAACGCTCTCGATAGCACTCTCCTCCATCAAGAGGGTCGGGGACCTGCAAGCATTTTCAGTGAACAAAGAGTGCCTTGTGTTCGGGCCGGCCTACTCTCACGTTGTCCTGAGACCACGGCCTGGATACATGTCCAAGGTTCCCACCACTCCCTTCGGAGACCAGGTGGTAAACCTGAAAGCGCTGCCCCCGGAGGAGGCAGATCCAACCTTGGTGTTGCTGTGTCCCGTAAGAGCATTGCGTATATACGCGGACCGCACTCAAAGCATCAGAAGCTCTGAGCAGCTCCATATCCGCTACAGAGGTCAGCAGAAAGGAAAGGCTGTCTCCAAGCAGAGGTTGGCCCACTGGATAGTGGATGCCTTTCTTCTCCCTTTCTTCTCTCAGAGATGACTGGGGCTCCCAAGGGGCTCCCCTAATGTCGTTACAACATAACATCTCTGTTACCTCCATCAGGGAACGAGGGTTACATACGTAACTGAGACGTTCCCTGAGGTCGGTTGCATAAACTATTTAGACTAATCTTAAAAAGTTAAAAAGTTTTTTCTTCAAGACTGGTCATAACTTTTTAAATTAATTTATGAAAAGGTAGATTGGTCTTATTTATATAGGAAAAGTTAGACTGATTACCCCTTTGGCAGCTGCTAGTTGGTCAAACTAGTTCTTAAGACACAAGTCTTAACATGGTGGCTAAGTTTATGCAACTGGGCCCAGATGGAGGGAATATATATATATGGTAGCATCAAAACAAAACCTGCTTCATCACAGAACGCAACCATAAGCACCTCTAATATGTCTCCTACATTATGTCGTGATTACATTAGGGAGCCCCCATCATCTCTGAGTTTAAGAGAAAACACCAATGAAAATTAGCTTGTGGATTTTGCATACTGAGCCACTCCCCGTGCATATGGATATATAAGGCAACAGCGTGCATCTGCTCATTCAGGTTTTACGCTGAGGAGCCGAGAACATGTCCCGGCATCAGCGATTGATCAGGGACGTGCCATGGGGACATTACATCTCCCTTCCCCCCATCAGGGAACGAGTGTTATGTATGCAACCGAGATGTTTCAGTTTCACATGGTAATAAGCATGGTACATTTGCACAATAATGCCTTTAAAAATTGAAAACGTTGTGTTGGAAAATGCAAGAAAGCACTCCAAAAACATTTTTGGAGTGAGTTTACCTTTAATTTTCTCCAAAACTATACAGTAAAATGACATGAAAATTAATACAGTAATGGTCAGGATCACTGTGAACAGGAATCAATTGAAAGAACGAGCAAAACTATAAAGAAATTATTTTTATGTGTGTTTGAAAATGGGACATGACGTAAAAGTGCAAGGATGCGCTCAGAAGCTTGGGGTGAATTTGCCTTTAATTTTCTCCAACACTATACAGTAAAATGACTTTAAAAATTAATACAGTAATTGTCAGGGTGACTGTGAACAGGACTGAATTGAAAGAAAAAGTAAACCTATAAAGGAAAGATTTTTATGAGTGTTTGAAATAGGAAATGATGAATGCACTGATTTTTGGAGTGATTTTCTTTACTTTTCTTCAAAACTACACAGTAAAATCAATGAAATTGATACAGTAATAGTTCGGTTCACTCTGAACAGGAATCAATTGAAAGAATGAGCAAACCTGTAAAGGAAAGGTTTTTATTAATGTTTGTAATTGGGACATGATGTAAGAGTTAGAATGCACTTGTCACGATCCTCTGGAGCCAGGGAAACGAGGAGAAAAGGAACTTTTCCAAACCATAAACTTTATTCAAGACGCTGGAACACCGGAGTTACAGGAGACATGGAACACAGGAACAAAGAACACAGAGTGACAATTAACAGCCGACGTGGAGACAGGGAAACACAGGGCTTATAAACAGAAGGAATTCAAATAATTAATTACAAATGGCTGGGGACTAATCAACTAATAATGACAGGAACAGGAAGACCAAATAAGGGCACGAGAGGAGGGGAAACACAAGACACAGTAAGACAGGACTGACAGCACTTTTACACTTTTACAGTAAAATGACTTAAATGAATACAGTGATAGTCAGGGTCACTCTGAATACATATCAATTGAAAGAATGAGCTAACCAATGAAGCAACACTTTTTATGAGTATTTGAATGTACAGAAATAATTGAAGTGCAGCAATAGAGTTTGATGTTTGGGGTGATTTTGCTTTTATTTTTCTCCAAAACTATACAGTAAAATGACTTGAAAATGAAGACAGAGATAGTCATGCTCACTCTGAATACATATCGATTGAAAGAATGAGCTAACCTATAAAGGAACACTTTTTATGAGTGTTGGAAATGGGACAGTGCAAGTTCTAGGACGCACTTTGTTGTTTGGGGTGATTTTTCTTTTAATTTTCTCCAAAACTATACAGTAAAATGACTTGAAAATGAAGACATTGATAGTCATGGTCACCCTGAATACATATCAATTGAAAGAATGAGCTAACCTATAAAGGAACACTTTTTATGAGTGTTGGAAATGGGACACAGTGCAAGTGCTAGGACGCACTTTGTTGCTTGGGGTGATTTTGCTTTTATTTTCCTCCAAAACTATACAGTAAATTGGCTTGAAAATTAATACAATGATAGTCAGGGTCACTCTGAATGCATATCAATTGAAATATAAACGCTTTATATGAGTGTTGGAAAATGGGACACAGTACAAGTGCTAGGACGCCATTTTGTTGTTATGCACACACACAAACATTAAAGTAAAAATAAACAATTAATAAAAAAACATTAATATTAAAATTTATAAACATTAATAAATTATTTATAATAGCCTAATTAATGTACAATAAAAATGTTTATGTACAAAAATAATGTATTTACAAACATTAAAATAAAAAAATAAAAGTAAAAAGTATAAAGGAAACACCGCATTTAGATCGTTCTCAGCACCCGATATTCGCATATTTAGGGACTATCTCTAAATTTACATGCAATATTGGTATACATTTTTCTAACTTCAATAGCATGTGAGCAGAATGACTTACAGTCATAAAACAAACTGTAAACTGTTCATCTAGATGTCAACTATAATGCACACCTTTTACATTTTTGATATTTATTAAAATCTACTGTAAATCATATGCCAAATTGCTATTTTTCAGTACCGAATGGGCTCAAATGCAAATTTAAAGCTCAATAGCATTTGAGGAGAATGTCTTACAGTCATAAAACAAGTTGTAAACTATTCATCTAGATGTCAACTATAATGCACACCTTTTACATTTTTGATATTAATTAAAATAAACTGTAAATTATATGCAAAAATTGGCAATTTTTCACAACCTGTAACGGGTGTCTGAGGCTGGAATTGAACTCGGGTCTTCTAGTCGACTGAACGGCCTCTTTACCACTGAGCTATGGTGGATGACAAATAATAGATGGACCCAAGGGCAAATAGATGAATGAAAAGAGTGCTTTACTGAGGAGTTCAAGTTCAAAACTACAACAAAAAGGAAGCCGTGCTCCCACAGAGAAAAAACAAAAAAAACTTTCTTGGTGAGGTTAACTCATACATAGTAGGCTCAAGACTGAACACAACTGAAAGAAAGCAGCATGCTTAAATAGGGAAACAAACGAGATAATGACCCACAGGTGGATGAATTCAAGTGCTAAATGAGTAGAGATGCAATGAGTTCTACAGAAGCTGGGGCCACCTAGTGTTTGGGAGAGTCATTACAAGCAGGAGCCTTACACAACCGAATGGCCTCAAACACAAATGAGAATGACTCACAGTCATAAAACAACTGTAAACTGTTCATCAAGGTGTAACCTATAATGCACACCTTTTACATTTTTGATAATTATTAAAATCTACTGTAAGTCATATGCAAAATTGCTATTTTTCAGTACCGAATGGGCTCAAACGCAAATTTAAAGCTCAATAGCATTTGAGGAGAATGTCTTACAGTCATAAAACAAATTGTAAACTGTCCATCTAGATGTCAACTATAATGCATACCTTTTACATTTTTGATATTTATTAAAATCTACTGTAAATCCTGTGTAAAAATTGCTATTTTTCAGTACCAAATGAGCTCAAATGCAAATTTAAAGCTCAATAGCACTTGAGAAGAATCACTTACAGTCATAACACGAACTGTAAACTGTTCATCTAGATGAAAACTATAATGCACACCTTTTACATTTTTGATTATTAAAATATAATGTAAATCATATGTAAAAATTGCTATTTTTCACAACCGAATGACCTCAAATGCAAATTTACAGCTCAATGGCATTTGAGGAGAATGACACAGTCATAAAAACTACTGTAAACTGTTCATTTAGTTGTTAATGCACACCTTTTACAATTTTGATATTTCTTAAAATAAACAGTAAATCATATGTAAAAATTGCTATTTTCAGCATTGAATGGGCTAAAACGCAAATTTAAAGCTCAATGGCATTTGAGGAGAATGACTTACAGTCATTAAAACTACTGTAAACTGTTCATCAAGGTATCAATTATAATACACACCTTTTACATTTTTGATATTTCTTAAAATAAACTGTAAATCATATGTATAAATTGCTATTTTTCAGTACCGAATGGGCTCAAACGCAAATTTAAAGCTAAATAGCACTTAAGCAGAATGACTTAGTCATAAAACAAATTGTAAACTGTTCATCTAGATGAAAACTATAATGCATACCTTTTACATTTTTGATATTTATTCAAATCTACAGTAAATCATATGCAAAATTGCTACACCATTACACCACCACCAGCAGCCAGACCCATTGAGATAAGGCAGGATGGATCCATGCTTTCATGTTCTTTACGCCAAATTCTGACCCTACCATCTGAATGTCCCAGCAGAAATCGAGACTCATCAGACCAGGCAACGGTTTTCCAAGTTCAAGTTCAAAGTTCAAGTTCAAAGTTTATTATAAGCCCAAAGGGCAATTTTTGGTGCAGCATCAAGTTTGTTGACATATCATACAGAACACACAGACAAAACAAACAGCAACCACAACATTCTGACATCCTACAAATTTAAAAGGCTTACAGCAGTGGGAATAAAAGAATATCTAAATCAGTTACTTTTAAGTTTAGGCATACTATAACGTCTTCCAGAAGGAAACATTTTAAATTCATGGAACAGTGGATGAGTAAAATCTGCAACAATAGCTCGAGCTTTCTGTAAGACAAACCGATCAAAGCTATATGATAACCCAGTCTGCTTAATGCCTTTTATCTTACTACCTTGGTAGTACCTTCCAATTTTTTATTGTCCAATTTTGGTGAGCCTGTGCGAATTATAGCCTCCGTTTCCTGTTCTTAGCTGACAGGACTGGCACCCGGTGTGGTCTTCTGCTGCTGTAGCCCATCTGCTTCAGGGTTCCACGTGTTGTGCGTTGAGAGATGGTATTCTGCATACCTTGGTTGTAACGAGTGGTTATTTGAGTTACTGTTGCCTTTCTATCATCTCTAACCCATTCTCCTCTGACCTCTGACATCAACAAGGCACTTTCTTCCACACAACTGCCGCTCACTTTTTCGGACCATTCTCTGTAAACCCTAGAGATGGTTGTGTGGGAAAATCTCAGTAGATCAGCAGTTTTTGAAATACTCAGACCAGCCCATCTGGCACCAACAACCATTCCACGTTCAAAGTCACTTAAATCCCATTTCTTCCCCATTCTGATGCTCTGTTTGAACTGTTGTCTTCACCACATCTAGATGCCTAAATGCATTGAGTTGCAATTTGTGTTACCAAGCAATTGAACAGGTGTACCTAATAAAGTGGCCAGTGAGTGTATAACATCAGTTCTACAGTTAAAAAATTTTTAGCAAATTTTTAGCACAATTTGTGTAGCACAGCATCATATTACTGAACTAAACTGCATGTTTTCCTGTTTAGATTAAAATAATACTGTAATTATATTGCAGTTCATTTTTGTAAAGGATGGACATTTTGCTGTAAGGCTCATTAGACTAGGTTCACACTAAAGTGGGCTAAAGTGGCCCAAATCCGACTTTTTGCCCAAATGTGACCCATACCTGATTTTCTTATGACAGTCTGAACAGCACAAATCCGATTTTTTCAAATCAGGCCCAGGCCGCTTTCATATGTGGTCCTAAATCGGATACATATCCGATGTTTTGCAATGCGACTTCTGTCTGAACGGCCATGTCGCATTTCATGTGATTTTTATGTCATTGAAGTGCGACAGACGTCACAATTCTGCGCTGGAGGAAATCGTGCTCTCCTTCTTCTTAATATTCTTCTTCTTATCACTTCGTTATTTAGGCTCCGATTGCACATTAACTTAAAAATGGCTAAACACGTGCTAACACGAGCAGCATCCATTTTTATTTCCACAAACACAGTGCGCTGCGTCTGACGTCACGTCTTCTTTTGTGCATGCGGGTCACTTCAGGGGCGTATACGGTTCACACATGAGACTGATGGCAGTCGCATTTAAATGACAATGTGAACAACAGCGCAAAAAAAAAAATCGGATCTGAGCAAAAAATCCAATCTGAGCATTAAGACCTGCAGTGTGAACTAAGCCTTAGATTCAATATTGTTTATGTATTGCTGTAAAATCCGATCTGAGCATTAAGACCTGCAGTGTGAACTAAGCCTTATATTCAATATTGTTTATGTATTGCTGTAAAACAGCATCAGTTGGGCTCTTCCAAGTTATGAAACACATGGCACAAGGGCCAAGTGGTAAAGTGTCAGTCTTCAGAAGTCAGTAAAATGTCTTACTGAATTTTCATTAACTCTGATTTGTAGAAGTCATGCAGGAGTCAGGTTATTTTTACATAAAACAGACCTATTAATAGACATATGTGGATACAAGCCTGTGTGAAGCAACTAAATGCTAGTCTGGCCTCTAGAGACCTTCACCTTGTTTATATCCCTCTTGGATAACAGGTCACATCAGGCCAGCTGGAAAGGTTTAGTCTCCTTACCACTGGGATCTCATAGAATCCATGTTTAGCCCCGTGATCTGAGTTCCCTACATCACAGCTAGACTGAGAAAGGTCAACTGTACATATTCTGATCTCAACATGTGCAGTCTCATATATCTGAAAATATCTGTATGGCACTCTTAATATATCTCTAAATATATCAAAATGAATGACTTCACATATGTGTGAACTCTTCTCTAGTTAAGTAAGGTCCTCGCTGATAATCAGGATCGAATTCATCCAACATTGCTATAACAGAAAAAAAAACATGGCTAACATTATTTTACTGTATATTCTATATTGTAAAGTAAATAAACGTGGAGGTGTTTACCTTAATTGAGGCAAGTGAGGCCTACAGTTCTTTAGATGTTGTTCTGGGTTATTTTATGACCTCCTGGATGAGTCGTCTTTGTGCTCTTGGAGTAATTTTGGTAGGCTGGCTACTCATTGGAAGGTTCACCACTGTTCCAAGTTTTCACTATTTATGGATAATGGCTCTGACCATGGTTTGCTGGAGTCCCAAAGCCTTATTCTGCCTGATTTTACCTGAATTACTTTAGTTGGTTGATTCTATCAAGCTGATTTAGTCTTTTAAACATATCTTTGACCAATTTGTTTATAGGAAAACTTGTTTATTCTTGAATTATATGAGAGGCAGTAAGGATTTTTAGGATTTTTTTAATGATCAGAATAATAAATATAAATGTTAATCAAAATTACAGGGAAAAATTTGTGTTTCACATATTTTAACCAGATGGGGGTGCCAATGTACTGACTGTATGCATTAGGGACCATTGGGAGTCTGTACAATTCATTTCATGCATTGAAGCTTAAATTGTAACATACACTAAACAAAATTATAAACGCAACACTTTTGTTTTTGCCCCCATTTTTCATGAGCTGAACTCAAAGATCTAAGACTTTTTCTATGTACACAAAAGGCCTATTCTCTCAAATATTGTTCACAAATCTGTCTAAATCTGTGTTAGTGAGCACTTCTCCTTTGCCGAGATACTCCATCCACCTCACAGGTGTGGCATATCAAGATGCTGATTAGACAGCATGATTATTGCCGCAATAAAAGGCCACTCTAAAATGTGCAGTTTTACTGTACTGGAGGGGTCTGCGAGGGTCCGAAAACCAGTCAGTATCTGGTGTGACCACCATTTGCCTCACACAGTGCAACACATCTCCTTCGCATAGAGTTGATCAGGTTGTTGAGTGTGGCCTGTGGAATGTTGGTCCACTCCTCTTCAATGGCTGTGCGAAGTTGCTGGATATGGGCAGGAACTGGAACACGCTGTCGTATACGCCGATCCAGAGCATCCCAAACATGCTCAATGGGTGACATGTCCGGTGAGTATGCTGGCCATGCAAGAACTGGGATGTTTTCAGCTTCCAGGAATTGCGTACAGATCCTTGCAACATGGGGCCGTGCATTATCATGCTGCAACATGAGGTTATGGTCGTGAATGAATGGCACAACAATGGGCCTCAGGATCTTGTCACAGTATTTCTGTGCATTCAAAATGCCATCAGTAAAATGCACCTGTGTTTGTTGTCCATAACATACGCCTTCCCATACCATAACCCCACCGCCACCATGGGCCACTCGATCCACAACACTGACATCAGCAAACCGCTCACTCACACGACGCCATACACGCTGTCTGCCATCTGCCCTTTACAGTGAAAACCGGGATTCATCCGTGAAGAGAACACCTCTCCAAAGTGCCAGACGCCATCGAATGTGAGCATTTGCCCACTCAAGTCGGTTACGACGACGAACTGCAGTCAGGTCGAGACTAGGGGTCGACCGATTATTGGCGCCGATATTAAGCATTTTATGATTATCGGTATCAGTCATTTTCAAAACCGATGTGCCGATAAAATCATTTAATTTTGAAATGCGCTATTTGGCTCTGATGCAGCCTGTCAGAACTCACCACTCTGTGGCCTAGAGCAGTCTCCGCCCACCGCGCATCTGATTTGTTGGGAGTAACGAGTCAGACCAATCAATGTGGAAGACTAAAGCTGCGTTCACACTAGCAGCGACTTTGTCGCTGCATGTCGCCAGGGGTTTGCGATGAGGTCGCTAATGGGCATTTTCACTACTGGTTGCCTTGACAGCGAGTCAGGTTTCTTGCCGATAAGTTCAAACATATTGGAGGCAAAAGACTAAATCTAAATCTAAAATAATCTAAATCTAAACTATATCCCTAAATACAAACAAAAATGAATGAGAGACAGAGCCTACTTTCTTCCATTGCGTATGTTTATCTCCGGCTGAGAGGAGAACGATCACATGAGCTCAACCGTCTTCTTTCCTATTGGCTGTCGCTCCCGAAAGTCGCTCTTCATTTGCATAAGGTTGAAGGATTCTGAACTTTGTCGCGTCGCTGGACACGCCCCATGGTGATTTCCGGTGACATGAGCGACAGCAAGCGATAGCATCCTGTGGCGACCGGATGGGGCGTGTCCAGCGACGCAAAATAGTTGAACTCATGTGATCGTTCTCCTCTCAGCCGGAGATAAACATACGCAATGGAAGAAAGTAGGCTCTGTCTCTCATTCATTTTTGTTTGTATGTACGGATATAATTTAGATTTAGATTATATTTAGTCTTTTGCCTCCAATATGTTTGAACTTATCGGCAAGAAATCTGACTCGCTGTCAAGGCAACCAGTAGTGAAAACGCCCACTAATGACCTCATCGCCAGCCCCTGGCGACATGCAGCGACAAAAGTCGCTGCTAGTGTGAACGCAGCTTAAGGCACTCTCACACTGAAAGCACTTGCAACAGTTTCAGTGATCACGCATCAGTTGTCTATCAAAGGCAGCAGCAGACGTTGCTCAAGTTGCAATAAATCACAATCCACTACACTGAAATTGCAAAACACCTCAATATTATCTATTTATGGTTTCCGTGATGGGAAAACACAAACGGAATCGCGGAATCCAGTCATATAAAGGGAATTTACTGTGCATGGAGTCACGGAGTTCGTCAAAGTTTGGATGAATTAATCAAAAGTAGGTCAGTACACTTAAATCGAATCACGCTATCTGATCTAAAATCAGAAGTGAAGGGAACATGCGATGGTCACTTCACGGAAGTGATTTCCGTTTGTGATCATGTGATCTTCTCTTAGGAGATCTTGCGATGCATTTTAAAGCAAAGTTGGGGTTTATTTTGACTTTACATACAAACGTAAGTAGAATAAGCTAATTAAAATTTTCTTTATTTTTATGTAATACAAAATATTTTTGTCAGTGATAAAAATATGATTTAAGACTGTATTGTTAGCAAGTTTAAGCAAGTTTAGTTTGAAAAAGTTTAATAGTAAATAAGACACAGTTAGACAATATTTGAATAAAATAATAACAATAAGAAGAAATATTTATTTGCAACAATTGTTGGAGCGCTGAATGCTGCACGCACGCGCAGAGTTGTCAAGGTAACATTTTGTCCGTCATTCCCTTTACCAAGGGAGTTCCAAACGCTTATACGAGACAGTAATGAACACACTTCAAGGGCTCGGCCCTTCAAAGTAGGGAATAGGGATGCTCACTTCTGTTTGGAATTCGCCCATAGGCTATACAGAAACTTTAGAGGTCCTCATGGCAACCCGTCAAAATAAAAGTTCGGTTTATCTACTACTAATACAACAACAACTTTTGTTTAAAAGAATAATCACACAATACGCCATTTCTTCCATGTTTTAATTTTAATGGTAAACCCATTTGTTTGCCAAACAATTTAGTTTAACTCTCATTTGATTAAAAGATAACTGAAATTAATGTTTTATGGCTTGATTTGCACTGCACTGTAAATTAATACTAATCGAAATTACTGTCACATAGGCCAAGATTAAGATACTGTCACACAGGCCAAGATTAGGACGACATAAATTGTGACATTTCAATAGGCTATAGAACCAAGTGTGCCTATAACAGGCTATTAGTGTTATAGTTTAATTAAAATAGTTGCAGTCTTCTTCACAACTTCTACAATGGAGCTATGAAGACAATTAAATTATTTACACTTATTATATTTTAATTATGAGAGGTTATGCTATTACACATACATTTCTAACATGTAAATTATTGAAGCCAAATACTTACATTTGCCCAAGCTGTTTAGCTGTAGTACAGTATTCATAGGCTTAATAATGAAGCATGCAGTGGCCCCAATTTTAACTCTCTCTTTATATTACCCTTATTGTAGATGGATGCATGGAGGATGACAAGAGTAAGAATTGCAATCAACACCAGGGAAGACAGTTTTTTTCAGAGCCCTTGTTATTCTTAATTTTGACATTCATTTTCATTTTTACATCAGACATAATATATCGGGTAAAAATATCGGTTATCAATCCACTTGGTCTGTAAAAATCAGTATCAGCATCGACCCTGAAAAACACATATCGGTTGACCCCTAGTCGAGACCCCGATGAAAACGACAAGCATACAGATGAGCTTCCCTGAGACGGTTTCTGACAGTTTGTGCAGAAATTCTTTGGTTATGCAAACCGATTGTTGCAGCAGCTGTCCGGGTGGGTGGTCTCAGACGATCTTGGAGGTGAAGATGCTGGATGTGGAGGTCCTGGGCTGGTGTGGTTACATGTGGTCTGCGGTTGTGAGGCCGGTTGGATGTACTGCCAAATTCTCTGAAACGCCTTTGGAGATGGCTTATAGTAGAGAAATGAACATTCAGTTCACGGGCAACAGCTCTGGTGGACATTCCTGCAGTCAGCATGCTAATTGCACGCTCCCTCAAAACTTGTGACATCTGTGGCATTGTGCTGTGTGATAAAACCAACGTGATCTCACAGAATTCCATGTAATGTTCACGGACTTAATTAACCTCCGAATCTGTGGTAGCATCACGGAATCGCCGAAAATTCCGTGATGGGCTCACAGAAAAAATTCCGTGATGGGCTCACAGAAGTGATACCAATGTAAGTCATTGACAGGCATCAGCCATGCTCCACGCACGGAAACCCTTAGCATCAATATGCCGACGCGATACTGGGAAATTTATCGTCATCATTATTGTTCAGAACTGGGTAGGTTTAGGGTAGGGGCTGTCAGGTACTCCAGTGAAAGTATAACTGCATCGGAGTCACTCTTTTTACGTTGAACCAGTGAATCCGTGCATGGACCACGGCTGATGCCTTCTGTGAACCCATCACAGAATTTTCGGCGATTCCGTGATGCCACCACAGATTCGCAGGTTAATTAAGTCCCTGAATATTACACGGAATTCTGTGAGATCAGGTTGGATAAAACTGCACATTTTAGAGTGGCCTTTTACTGTGGCCAGCCTAAGACACACCTGTGCAGTAATCATGCTGTCTAATCAGCATCTTGATATGCCACACCTGTGAGGTGGATGGATTATCTCGGCAAAGAAGTGCTCACTAACACAGATTTAGACAGATTTGTGAACAATATTTGAGAGAAATAGGCCTTTTGTGTAGGCCTTTTCTGAGATCTTTGAGTTCAGCTCGTGAAAAAAAGTGGCAAAAACAAAAGTGTTGCATTTATAATTTTGTTCAGTGTATAATTCAGCCTGAGTGAAAAAAAATAAATAAATAAATACAAGCTGATGGTATATGTGAATGACTATTTTTAATTAAATAATTTATTACTGAAATAAAAGAATCAATAAATAATACATAATTTTGTCCATAACACAGTAATCAATGTGATAATTTGGTCTATGAGAGGAATGAAAGATGTGATGTTCTAAATGTGTTAACCTTAATGTTTGTTAAAGGATAACACTTTGTATAAAGGATACACCAAACTGCATGTTTGGATTAAATGTTGATCAGAAATCTGGTTTATTATTAACATACCTAGTATCTACCTTCAGATTTAATTATTACTTGCACGATTTTGAAGCTCCAGACCTTCATTGCCACACTGCTACAGATGAAAACTCATGAGTCATTGAATAGGACATGAAGTATGAATATCCATCCGAGATGTTTACAGTGTCACAGAGAAGTTTCTCGCACATGGCAACATTAAGAGACAGCTGTCTTGAAAATTGGGTCACTCAAGCATTAGACCACGTAATGATATTTAGTTATGTAAACAATGCATGGTATAGTACAGAACAGTGTGTAGAAAGCCTGAGTGGTCATTATAGGACACAAAATATATTTTTACACTCTCAGAAAAACAGTAGAAAAGCTGTCACTGGGGTGGTGTCCTTTCAAAAGGTACTAATATGTACAGTTCCTTTAACCTCTTAACTGTCATCCATCCCCTCTGTGGGACTCCTAAATTTACTTCACTATTTTGCAATTAAATCCTAATCTAATCATGACAAACTATATATCGTTGGAAAGGTCTAAGACACCTAAATAGATATTTTACCACGTTTTTGTAAAATTATGTAGGAAAAGTAATAGATTAATTTATGACAAGAGTACAGCTGAAAAATCTACATGACAGGTGTTCTGACCTTTGTCACAGAAAGTCTTCTTAGTTGCCTTTTTCTCTATCAAGTTTTAGAAATCATAAGAAATTATATATTAGTTGAAAACTTAAAATCTCAAAATCTATCCTTTGAAACCCATTTTAAAATCAGACATTGCATTACCATGGAAATGGTACATCAAAATCATGTTATAAAATATTTTCATTCAAGAATTATACAAATTTAAGTTTCGATGCACTTTAATGTCTATATTCACAACTGTGAGTGACAGTTAAGGGGTTAAGGTACTTATACGCACCCATTATTTGGTAAATAAGGTATAAAAACCTTTTTTACCCCTAAAGTGACAGCTTTTAGCGTTAGACAGCTTAGTCAGTTTAGCTTAGACTTAGTTTAGACAGCTGAGAGTGTATTTTACAGACTATAATGTTCCATACAAAATAGTAATAATAACCTAAATTCTGTAAATAATGAGATTATAAAGAAATGTGTTGTTTCACACAGGCATGAAACATATTTGTATATGTATATATTCATGTTTTTGCATATTTAATCACTGAATGAAGTCCATGCTGCCTGATTTGCCAACTTCATTATCATTTATAACAAATTTATGGAAGTTCAGGTTTAAATGTTGTTTTCTACTTTTAGGGAAAAAGTGATTTTCCCAGTTTCAAAACAGATCTCCTGATCTTCACTTGACCCGTATGCAAGGAAGATCATGTCACCTCTAAGCTAGACATGCTCTAATGAATCACATGCAAGCCAAGCAGATATATTTATAAGGCAATCGGTTTGTTTACACCATGACATGAAATCAAGACCTCTCAGAGACTCCTACATAAAGCACGCAGCAGCAAGTGATGTACAGATAGAGGAGAAGATCTACATGTACCACATTCAACGTATAATTATTGATATCCTGTAGAAAGGTAGGTGGACTTCTCAATGATAGCAGTGATGATTTATAGTGATAATGTTGTTAGGACTTTTAAGGGAACTTGTGTACAGTTGAAAAACAGAATTTGTTATGGTTACTGATCAATGGCAAAAACCAGAAAATAACCTGATATTTTAACTAACTGTTCTTTAATTATATATGTTATAATTATTATATAATATATGTTTTTTATTAATTTATTCTCTTGGCAGTTTGTGTGATTGATTAGAACTATGTTATCTGAATGTTTGCCAGTTTTCACATTTCTGAGCCTTTTATTATCACAGGTGCATAGTGGCAGCAGACAGTGTGACAATGGCTGCTTCAATGACAACAAATGATGACCTGGAGGACTTCAGTGCTTATGCACACTTTTCTGAAGAACAGCTGTTGCAGTTAGCTATTGAACGAAGTCTGGCTGATGCAAATTTAACTCCACGGCAGAATCGACAAGTGCATGCCCACATGCAGTCATGCATGCCATGCAACCCTAACTCGGCAAACCCTCCCAGGTGATTTTTTTTAATGCTGTCATGTACAACTACACTCCAAAAAAATAAAGGTTCTAACATGGGGTTTTCGCAACGATGCAACGATGCTCCTGGAGGGCCAACATCCTGCAGAATTTAGGTCAAACCCTCTAGTAAGTCTGGAGACCTTGATTAGCTGGTTCATGTGTGTTCAGCAGAGGTGTAAAGAGCAGTGTTGAGCAGTAACTAGTTACTAGTAATTTAGTTATTGTAATATTATTACTTTTTGCAGTAACTAGTAGTGTAAATAATTACTAATAAGATTTCAGTAATAATATTAAAGTTACTTTTCATAAAACAGCTTAGTTACTTAGTTACTTTTGATGCCTCAACCCCGCTGATTTAAAATCTAACAATCAAATAATTCCTAGATTTATTTTCAAAATTTTCACGACTCGCAAATGCATGTGATGTCTGCAGTGCAGCAGGCAAACTTGGAATATGGAAAAGCTTACATTCAGCAGATAGAAATATTGCATTATATTGATTTTGACAGGAAAAAAGATCTGTTGTGTAAGTTGTGGCTTTACTTTACTCTGGCATTACATCCCTCTGATCAGCATGTGGTACATTATATTAATATAATTTAAAATATTTTTGGAAAGTTAAACAGTTTCTTACAAACTCATGTGATTTGATCAAATACATAACGAAATTTAATCGCATATGAGGAACGGAAAAATTACTTCAAGCTACACATGACAATAAGATTAATACAACACTTCTACTTGAATGTCATTATCAATCACTATTGAGTGTTTGTAATAACTTCTGACTGCGATCCAATGTGGATTTTGGTCAAACAATGAGGCAGAAATATGTTATTAGTAACATTCTAGAAGAATTTTATCTGGAAGATATACAGTTACAACTTCTGTGGGGCGTGAAGAAAAAGTAATGTAACTAGTAGTGTAACTAATTACTGTTGCCAGAAAGTAATAAGTAAAGTAACAATATTACTTTTGAAAGGAGTAACTAGTAATGAGTAATATATTACATTCTTTGAATAACTAGCGCAACACTGGTACGAGTACCTGAAAACCATACTTGAGTAAAAGTACAGATACCTTACAGTGAAAATTACTCCACTACAAGTTACAAGTCACCAATTCCAAAACAACTTGAGTAAAAGTATTAGAGTATCTGAATTTAATAGTACTTAAGTATTTTACTTATACTAAATATAGGCTCAAAGATGCACTAGTCAAAGAGACATGCCAGTCAAAAACTGTAACGTTGTGGAGAAGCTGAGGAAACAGGCAGAGGCAAGGATTTGTGTGCAGATATTTCATGGAAAAGCTAGAACAAACAATAAGCCAAAAACCAAAGGGAACAAAGAGCAGAATGATGGGCAAACAGACAACCATTACATTCAATAACTCACAAAGAATTAAAGAAACACTAGGGCTGCACATACAGAATACAGGAAGCTAACAAGCTGAACAAGATCAGATACAAACTGACTACAAGCACCACGAGAGACAGGAAGTGACATAAAAGTCCAAGACAAGGCACAGAAAATGCAACAAAAACAAGAAAGAGCTGATTTGTGAGGAGAGCAATCACGCATATTTTCTGAAGCCAAAATAAAACTGAACACCTCAAAATTGCAAAAACAAAAAAACAATATCCTTCAAAAAGGTCTCTTCAGTGTAACGGATAAATAAAATAATGTTAATTAAAATTAAAAAGTCAAAGTCTTCTTGCACTGGATGTACTGGTTTCGACCGCATTGGCAGCTGCAGTCATGTCCTTATCTCATTTAAAAACACCTGTGATTCACAACTACTGGCTAAGAAACTCAGATTCACATGAAGTAGCCTTGTTGACAAGTTTGGGTAAGGGCGAAAGGCACAAGATATAGTACTTTCAGTGTCCTGTAGTTGGCAATATCACATCTTTTGTAGCATAAATAAACTGCTGCAGAAAAGCTAGGTGCCATTCAAAATGTAATGTGTAACTGCAACACTCAGTTCAAATGTAGTGGAGTAAAGAGTACAGATACTCATTTAAAAATGTAGTGAAGTAGAGAGTAAAAGTTGCTAATATCTTTGATAGTCAGTACAACTACAAAATACCCGAAAAGATACTTAAGTGCAGTAATTAGTTACATTTACTTTACACCTCTGGTGTTCAGTTAGGGTTGGAGCTAAACACTACAGGACAGTGACCCTCCAGGAGCAGGTTTGGACACCCCTGCCATAGAAACTATAAAAACCTTTTGTGAAAAGGGAAGATTCCATGGACGTTAAAGGTTCTTCATGGAGCCACAGATGCCAAAAATCTTTATTTTTAACAGTGCACCTACTTCAAGTATACAATCAATTATGTTTGCAAATCACAATTATTATGTCTCTTGCATATATATAAAAACCGTTGTTGCTGTCTTCCTTTCAGTGAGAATAGGTGTCAAAAAATTGACAGAAATGTTCACAATCATTTCTTCAGTAAAGACCAAGAAAAGGTGATTGCCTGGACAAGGCACAATGGACACCTGCGGGTCACAGTAGAGACTGTGAAGTGAGTGGCAAGACAAATTTCATTTAATTTGTGTGTGTGTGCTGTTTTTCTGAATATCCCTCCACTTTCCAAATGTTCCAAACACCTTTCCTTCCTGAATGGATTTAATGTTTTTGAACAAACCATTTGAAAGAACGAGTCAATGACTCACTCATAACTCATCACTTGTCGCCAACTACTGGCATAAGAATGTAACTTACAGAAATAGTGACTGAAAAAGAATATAGGTCAAGAATTACTGTACATTGTGAACAAAAGCGAAATCATGCTTATTGGGCTCATCCACTCAGATCACAGCCCTTAAGATTATTGTTCTTAAAGGGGTGGTTGATTGCGATTTCACTTTTTTAATGTTAGTTAGTGTGTAATGTTGCTGTTTGAGCATAAGCAATATCTGCAAAGTTAGGTCTTTTAAAATTCTTGCAGTTTAATGCCTACAAAAACAACTGGTAAGGGACTACAACGAGTTACGTCAAGAACCCAGAATTTTACATAAACCCTGCCCCCGGGACATAGAGACTGCACCCCATAAACACAATCAAGCCTAGAAAAAAAAAAACAGTCAACCACCTCTTTAAGATTTGTTTGCATATTTGTTCTTCCAGTGATTTAGACCCTTTTCTCTCGGCCATTTGGAGAGGGGATGCAAAAGCTCTACGAGACCTCATTCATTTCAAACCTAAAAATCTTGATGAACCCAATAAAGAAGGCTGGTTACCGCTTCATGAGTCTGCGTACTATGGCCATGTGGAATGCATTAAGATTTTGCTCAAAGGTGATGAATGAATCAATTTTTAATCATGTCCAGTCCAGAATCACATTCTCAGAAATCAGTTGTATTCCATCTCTCCCACAGCCAAACCAGATACAATCAACAAACAAACAAACAAAAGTCAGACACCGCTCATGCTGGCTGTGAATCACAAACATGTTTCTGGTGTCAAGCACCTCTTGGAGGAAGGAGCTGATCCTAACCTTGCAAACCACCAGTGGGAGACACCACTGTACAAAGGTAAACATTTTAGCATGATATCTCTCAACAACTAATGACGAGGAAGAGGTCTGAATAATCACTCTTGATTTTTGCAGCATGTGAGAAAGCTAATGAAGAGATAGTGGAGCTTCTTTTGAGATTTGGAGCTTCCCCAACCAAAGCCTGTGTTCAAGGTGGGACTCCGCTACATGAAGCAGTGAGGAACAAAAATGTAAAGATCTGTAAGATGCTGATACAAGCAGGGGCAAATCTGCGGGCCAGAAATGTTTATGGCATTGACGCTGTGTTTACGGCTGCTCAGTGTAATGCTGTTGATGTGCTCAACTATCTAATATATAAAGGTAAGAATTTTTTTATTGTTTTTTTTTTTTTTTAATGTAAAACAGAAATAAAAAAGTGTTAATTATTCCATTTTATTCTAGTAGCTTTAACCTAGTGATCTATTCTTTAGGGGGTAATGTAAATACCCAGGCAAATGATGATGCAACTGCATTGTTTGAGGCCTCTAAGAATGGTCATGTTGAAGTTGTTGAGGCACTCCTGTCAAAACGAGCTGATGTTAACAAAGCCAACAAAACTGGATTACTTCCTATTCATATTGCGGCAAAGAATGGTCATGACAGGTTAGTAGGCCTACTACAGTTCATTTCATATTTATCCTTATTACGTGGCTCTTTGGAATATTTAATCATGGCATTCAGTGGTCAGAAATTTCTGATTTATAAACCACGTACCAAAGCATACAGTTATAAGGTGAAGCACAACATAACACAAAGTTTTATTTGAAACAAAAAAGTATTTAAAAAGGAACTAAGATACAACGGTGCAAGTCTGTGTACTAAATGGTTTTAATGAGGGAAAGAACTATAATCCCATAAAGCATGGCAAATGACATTCAAATTAAAAACAATGGAAAAGTATAGGATGATTTTATATACAGAAATAATGTTTTCCTTTTTATTGCAAAATATGCATGTATATTCAAGTATTGTGAGAGCATACAGAGATTTGCTGTGCTTCATGGGAATTGTCTGGTGTTAAATTGTTCTTTTGACTGGCACTGCTTACTGCCATTCTCTGATTATTGGAGCTTTCTTTGCAGTATCATGGGTAATGTAGTTTTCCACTATTCAAATGTTAAGCGTGATTTTAAAAAAAAAAAGAAGAAGAAGAAGCGATAAGCAGTTAAGACCTTTAAGGTGGTATGCTTTTAGGGTCTAGGCCCACCTGTATATATAGCTGACAGTAAAACACATCCAAAATGGAGAATAGGCTCACAGACTCACACACACACACACACACACACACTGAAATGATTAAACTAGTATACTAATACTCAATAAGCATGCTTACACACACACACACACACACACACAAACACACACAGACACAGACATACATGCACACAAACATTTTGTTGCAGATATAGATATTTGACATAAATGATAGATGACAATATTTATTGCAAGTCGTCTCTTTTTAGTTTATATGTCATTTTCAGGTTTCTCTGTAATCATAATCTGTTGTAATTGTGAAAACTAATATGTCTGTATGAATAAAATGGTAAACTAAGTCTAAATGTGATTTTAAATGTTATAACAGTGATTTTATAATGTCTAAGCATGAATCCATCAAACCTATGAACAGTACTGTTTTAGTGCATTTAATGAGCCCATTAGTGGTCTTCTGCTAGGTGGTTATAAATGCAATTTCTCATACAACACTGTGTTTTTAACCTTTATAACTATTATAGTTATCTCTCTTGAAGTTTGCATGCTTGTTTAGAATGAACTCATGCATCATTTTACACAGTTGTGAGAGAAGATGTGGGCTTTCTTTTAGGATTTATAGGCCTTTGGGTACCCTATATAAAGAACATATTATAAAATGACTGGTTTATAGTTGTCCAGTTGCATATGTTCAACATTCTTTTGATCATTATTGACCTAAAGAGTCTAGAGAATAGTACTGCACTGATTTTATTGATGTTGGTTTTAAAAACCATGTCTAGTTCACCAGTTCTAGTAGATTTTTTTTTTAATAATCTCAAATATTTAATGAACAGTTTGATTGACAGTATTGGTCCAAGAGGGAAAGTTGTTCAGAATGAAGAGATCTATCATATGATATGAAGGTCTAGTGTTTGTGTGAATGTATGAACTTTTTTTTTTTTTTTTTTTTTTTTTTTTTTTTTTGCAATTTGAGGTCATTTACTATAGAAAAAAAATGGGAAAACATTAGACAAACACCTATAATCCGATCTCAATTAAACTTTGCATGCTTGACATGTTTTCACCAAGTTTTGTAAAGTTTTGAGTTTTCATTTAGGTTTTATAAGCTTTTGGGTATATGTGGCCACGCTCCTTTTTAAATGACCCCGTTATAGCCAACCAAAAGACAAAATAATTTTTTTTTTTTAATAATTATTGATCTAGAGAGTCCAGAGAATTGTTCTATAGTGGTTTGATCAAGATTGAGTGAAAACACTAGGCATAATTGACAATATTTAATGAACAATTTGATTGACAGCAATAGTACCTGGGGAAAAGTTGCTCATGAGGAGATCTATTGAATGATATGTATATTGTGTGGATTTGTGAAACACCACGTGATTACAGAGCCAAAAAATCTTGTTAGCGCCAACTAGTTGCCGATTTCTTTCAAAATTCTTACAGACCTTTAGGGCCATGACTCGAACATGTCCATCGATTTTTGTTCCGATTGACCTCCGTTAACCTTGTCAAATAGGTGCTTAAATTTCATTGGCAGATGGTGGCCATGTTTTTTGAGATACACGAAAGTGCCTCATAGACACTTGTACCACTTCGGACGAAGACACGGCATACCAATTTTCAAGTCGATTGGACCAACGGTTGCAAAGTTATATTCATTTTTAATTTTTTTTCGATATTATAGTGCTACCAAGTGGCAGAGCTGTGCAATTTTATTTATTTTTTTTATTTATTTATTTTTTTTTTACCAAAGATTAAGCACGTACACAAGTGTACCCAGTTTGGTGAAGATATCTCATTTCGTTCAAGAGTTATAGCCATTTTAGTCAAGTAGGCCCCGCCTCTTTCAAACATTTTGGTGCCTCTTTGCGACCATTAACTTTTTTTTTTTTTGATAATTGTAGATATTCACTGTCCATAGAATGTTTCTGCGCTAGTTTGGTCCCGATCGGGCGAAAAACCTAGGACTAGTTTGCAAAAGTATCGTTTTTAAATAATCTTGAATATTTAATGAACAGTTTTATTGACAGCATCGGTCTCAGAGGCAAAGTTGTTCATCATTAGGAGATCTATCTTATGATATAAATATGTGGTATATGTGTGAATATATGAACATTATTTTTTACAATTTAATTTTTTTACAATTGAAATTTTGTGTTTTTGAAGACTTTTTACTGTTACAGCCCCACCTGTAGACCGATCTCCATGAAGCTTTGCATGCTTGTTAAGAGTCATCAGACACATGTTTTCACTAAGTTTCGTAAAGTTTTGAGTTTTTGTTTAAGTTTTATAAACTTTTGGGTATTTCTGGCCACACCCCTTTTTAAAATGACCCCATTATAGCTAACAGGAGACAAAATTCAAAATGTTTTCGATAATTATTTGATGTAGAGAGTCCACAGAATATTACTGCAGTGGTTTGGTTACGATCGTGCGAAAAAAAACTAGGACTATTTTGCAAAAGTAGGTTTTTAACATAATTGAGAATATTTAATGAACGATTTGACCCCATTATAGCTAACCAACATTTTTTCCATAATTATTGATCTAAACTATAATAGTGTTATTTTTTTGCCTAATGTCTCTTAAATTTGGCACGCTTGTTTAGAATGAAATTATGCATCACTTTACACAGTTTTGAGAATTTGTGGGCTTTCTTTTAGTATTAATAGGCCTTTGGGTACACTACGTAAAGAACATATTATAAAATGACTGGTCTATAGTTGTCCAAGTGCAAATTTTCAACATTTATTTTAATACTTATTGACCTAGAGAGTCTAGAGAATAGTACTGCACTGATTTTATTGATTTGGAGTTAAAAACTGAGGGCTAGTTCACAAAAGTATATATATGTTTTTAAAATAATCTCAAATACTTAAAGAACAGTTTGATTGACAGCAGTGATCCTAGAGACACAGTTGTTCAGAATGATAGGATCTATCGTATGATATGAAGATATAGTGTATAAGTGAATATTATGAACATTTTATAGCAATTTGAGGTCATTTACTATAGAAATTCTGTGTTTTTGAGGCGTTTTTAACTGTTATAGCGTTTATCTCCATGAAACTTTGCATGGCTGTTAAGAGTCATCTTCCACATGTTTTCACCAAGTTTCGTAAAGTTTCGAGTTTTCATTTAGGTTTTATAGGCTTCTGGGCATATTTGGCCACACTCCTTTTTCAATGGCCCCATTACAGCTAACCAAATAACAAAATTCCAATTTTAGAGTATTACTGCAGTGGTTTGATCAAGGTTAACCCTTTCGCACATGAGTTTAAAATATTCTAGCTGAGCCCCCAGCGTGAGTTTTTTAAGGCGACCGTTATTTTAGAACTTATCGCCTTATTATTTCCATGGCGACACATCATGCTTGTCATGTGACACACCGCAGCCACAATAGCGCTGTATGACACATGGATCGCTTTTATTTAGTTTTTCCTTTTTTATTCACAATATTCACAAGCATACTCACTATATTATGAAATATCTGATATTCCGATTCTGAAATATGTGCAAGTAAATGTATTTGGTAGTTTAAACGCTTTTATAATGACCGTGTTAGTTGATCTATACCGGGTGATGGGCGCCACCATGTTAGTTCGCACTGAATCCAAGCTGTGGGATTTACAACACGCAAATCCGTCCTCTCCTCCCGAAACACGTTAAAGTAAGTCTTCGGTGAACTGGGAGAAGAATAGAGTAAACTTTATTGTTACCTACACTATGTGTATATGATATCAATAAAACATGTCATTAGATTATATTTGTAATGATCATCATTGCCGTTTCCATAGACATTAGCGTGTATTTTACAAACTATAAATGTATGGTTTTGCTAGTACTTATGTGTATTTAAATGTCTGGAACCTAAAATAAGCATTATATGGTTGAAAACATTGAATAGTTGTGATAATATGACAAGCGCTCAGCGTGTCTGATCTGTCTCAGCGCCAGTAAAAGCGTGAAAGCAGATTTGAATTCAGCAGTTGATGACGTGACACACTGAACATTCTAATCACACCGGTGTGATCGTATGCTTCAGGGACCAGCCAAGACTGATCACACCGGTGTGATCATACGTGTCAAAGTGTTAAGCAAAAAACCTAGGACTAGTTCGCAAAAATAGGTTTTTAACATATTTGAGAATATTTAATGAACGATTTTATTGACAGCATTATTCCCAGAGGCAAAAGTGTTCAGAATGAGGAGATTTATCATATGATATGAGGATCTAGTGTTTGTGTGAATATATGAATATGTTCTACAATTTGAGGTCCTTTTCTATAGAAATATTAAAGACCCTTATGGCACATTGGACAAAGACACTGCATACCAATTTTCAAGTCGATTGGACTAAAGCTTGCGTAGTTATAGCTGTTTTTATGTTTTTTCCATATTATAGCGCCACCAAGTGGCAGATATGCACTTTTTTTTCTATTTGACCAAAGACTGAGCACATACACATGTGTACCAAGTTTGGTGAAGATATCTCATTTTGTTCATGAGTTATAGCCTTTATCGTAAAATTGGCCCTCCACTTTTGAATGTTTTGGCGCCCCATTGTGAGTCAAAATTTCAATATTGACTGTTCAAAGAATGTTTTCTAGGGCGAAAAAACTAGGACTAGTTTGCAAAAGTAGGTTTTGGACATAGCTCAATTTTGTGGAAAAACCGCACTTCGCAGGGAGAATCAAATTTTTAGGCTTTTAACTGAGTTGACCCAAGGATTTCAAAAATATAAAATTGAGTCTACGACAAGCGGTCTATGAGCTATGAGCGATTTCGTGTTTTTGTTCGTTGTAGCACCCCCCATAGACCGATTGGGGCGAGTCTATGCTTCTGAGTAGCGAGCCAGACTACTATCATCTGACTAAGTTTCAGCTCTCTAGGCCTTACATTTTGTTCTTCACAATCAGTTTTAGCACAGAATAATAATAATAATAAATATAGCTGCAAGCAGCGATTATAGAGGTTCAAGCATTTAAGCACATAAGGAAAAATATTTTGTGTTAACATGGCTGTAACCACCTAAATCAATTATTAAAAATAGCGTTTTGGGCAAATGCAGGTAATTTACCAAAGAAGTTTTATTGACAGTATTGGTCCCAGAGGCAAAGTTGTTCATCATGAGGAGATCTATCTTATGATATGAAGATCTAGTGTATGTGTGAATATATGAACATTATTTTTTACAATTTACTTCTTTCACAATTGATATATTGTGTTTTGACTTTTTTTACTGTTATAGCGCCACCTATGGTCCAATCTCCATGAAACTTTGCATGCTTGTTAAGAGTCATCAGTTACATGTTTTCACCAAGTTTTTGTTTAGGTTTTATAGGCTTTTGAGTATATTTGGCCATGCCCCTTTAATAAATGACCCCGTTATAGCTAACCAAAGGACAAAATTCAAATTTGGTTTTTTTATAATTATTCATCTAGAGAGTCCAGAGAATTGTTCTGTAGTGGTTTGATCGAGATTGAGCGAAAAATCTATTGAATGATATGTATATTGTATGGATTTGTGAAACACCACGTGAGTACAGAGCCAAAAAATCTTGTTGGCGCAAACTAGTGGCCGATTTCTTTTAAAATTCTTACAGACCTTTAGGGCCATGAGTCAAACATGCCCATCGAGTTTCGTTCCAATCCACACTTGTGCCACTTCGGACAAAGACACTGCATAGCAATTTTCAAGTCGATTGGACCAACGATTGCAAAGTTATATTCATTTTTAAGTTTTTTTCCATATTATAGTGCCACCAAGTGGCAGAGCTGCGCATTTTTTTTTATTTTACCAAAGATTGAGCTCGTACACACGTGTAACCAGTTTGGTGAAGATATCTCATTCTGTTCAAGAGTTATAGCCATTTTAGTAAAATAGGCCCCGCCTCTTTCAAACGTTTTGGCACCTCTTTCCGACCATGGCTTGAACTTTTTTTTGATAATTGTAGATATTCAATGTCCATAGAATATTTCTGTACTGGTTTGGTTCTGTTCGGGCAAAAAACCTAGGACTAGTTCGCAAAAGTAGTTTTTTTTAAATAATCTTGAATATAATTAATGAACAGTTTTATTGACAGTATTGGTCCCAGAGGCAAAGTTGTTCATCATGAGGAGATCTATCTTATGATATGAAGATCTAGTGTATGTGTGAATATATGAACATTATTTTTTACAATTTACTTCTTTCACAATTGATATATTGTGTTTTGACTTTTTTTACTGTTATAGCGCCACCTATGGAACAATCTCCATGAAACTTTGCATGCTTGTTAAGAGTCATCAGACACATGTGTTCACCAAGTTTCATAAAGTTTTGAGTTTTGTTTAAGTTTTAAAAGCTTTTGGGTATTTCTGGCCACACCCCTTTTTTAAATTACCCCATTATAGCTAACAAGAGACAAAATTCAAAATGTTTTCGATAATTATTTGATGTAGAGAGTCCTCAGAATATTACTGCAGTGGTTTGGTTACGATCGTGCGAAAAAACTAGGACTATTTTGCAAAAGTAGGTTTTTAACATAATTGAGAATATTTAATGAACGATTTGATTGACAGCAATGGTCCTTGAGATCTATCAAATGATATGCATATTGTGTGGATGTGTGAAACACCACATGATTACAGAGTCATAAAATTCGACAGCGCCAACTAGTGGCCGATTTCTTTCAAAATTCTTACAGACCTTTAGGGCCATGAGTCGAACATGTCCACCGAGTTTTGTTCCAATCGACCTCCGTTAACCTTGTCTAATAGGTGCTTAAACTTATTTGGCCAATGACGGCCATGTGTTTTGAGATACACGAATGTCCTCATAGACACTTGTGCCCCTTTAGACAAAGACACTGCATACCAATTTGCATACCAAGTGGCAGAGCTGCGAAAAAAAAAAATATATTTGACCAAAGTTTGAGCTCGTACATGTGTACCGAGTTTGGTGAAGATATCTCATTGCGTTCAAAAGTTATGCTTCAATTAAAATTTGGCTAACGTTAGTATAACATAACATGACGCTTTTTGGCATACTGTTTTGCGTGAAAATAGAAATTTCTACTTTTTTTTTTTAATAATTATTGATATTCAGTGTCCAGAGAATATTTCTGCAGTGGTTTGGTTCCAATCGGGCGAAAAACCTAGGACTAGTTTGCAAAAGTAGGCCTTACAAAAGTTTCAGACATGGCTCAATTTTGCGGAAAAACCGCGCGTCGTAGAGCAAAAACGTTTGTTCACACTGACCCAAGGATCGTAACAATGTAAAGTTTTTGAGTCTACAACAAACGGCATATGTATGAAATTTTAGTTTTTTGCACTGTAGCGCCCCCTATAGTCCGATTGGGCTGAGACTTTGATACATTCTCCCCAAACTGAGCTCTATCTTTTGGCCATGTTTCAAGTCTCTAGGCCTTACAGTTTGGGCTGCACGATCAGTTTTACAGCAAAAAAATAATTTTAAAAAGTCTTAACAATTACAATAGGGTTTCAGCACTACATTCTTGAACCCCTAAATATAGCTGCAAGCAGCGATTACCGTTCAAGCATTTAAGCACATAAGAAAAAAGATTGTGTTTACATTGCTGTAACCACCTAAATCAATGATTAAAAATAGCATTTTGGGCCAATGCAGATAATTTACCAAAGAAATATGATGATTTTAAACATTTACGACTGTTATAGCACCACCTATGGTCCAATCTCCATGAAACTTCGCATGCTTGTTATTCATATGTTAACAACATCTCACTGAGTGAGATGGGGGAAAAAAAAAAACATTTTCAAGTGCTGATCGTTGAAATGACAATGAAATGAAATCTCTCTCTCTCTCTCTCTCTCTGTCACATACACACACAGACAGAAATGAAAGATTTAATAACACTGATACACAGTAAGCATGCTAACACACACACACACACAAACACAGGTTGTTGTAGATATAAAATAGTGATTCTCAACTCCTTGAGACCTTCTGCTGTGCGTTGCCTTGCTTATTGACCGCACCTGATTCAGATCACCGGCTCATTAGAAGAGAGCTCCATGAAGGTTTAAGCACTTTAATGCCTTTATGACTTTTATGCTGTTAAGGGCTGCATTCAAAACCGCATACTCTCTGAGTAGGTACTTAATTTCAATAAGTACTTACTCATCGGGCGCTAAAAGAGTACATACTCAACAGCCAAATCTCATTAAGTATGAATGCGATCCACCATGCTGACGTAATCTTCTTCTTTTAATTTTTATGGCTGTTTACAATAATGATTTATAAGATGTATACTGCCACCTATCGTACTGCAGTACGTACTGCAGTACATGGATCGTGGTCCCATAATGTTAAACAAGTTAAATAGGCACGTTAGACTTGAAGCAGTGCTGCGCAGAATGATCACTGTATGACATCAAAGTACCGCGAGAGTGATAAAGAGCAGACGGATACTGTGCTTACGAATCGCTCTCGCGGTACTTTGATGTCCTACAGTGATCTTTCTGCGCAGCCCTGCTCCAACTTGAAGCTTTCAAGTCGAACGTGCCTAATAATTACTTGAGATGACAGGTGTGCAGTGCACTACCACCTGATCACAAAAGTAAATTGCGTACCCTGCCTAGTGCAGTTTTCCTCAATATTTGGAATGGTATTTCAAAGGTGACGTCAGGCAGCTGCTCGCAGATCTCGCTTTAGGAGAAGACTGTTGATTTTATACTCCAAAAGTGTAAGTGTTACCACTTATAAATTAAGACTGTCCCAGAATGAATTACATTGCTAGCCCACCCCAACACTTTCACACAATGATAATAACAGATGCAGACCCATGCTTAATTGTACTACATATTTTCTTATTGAAAATTGTATAATTTCATTAAAAAAGCCTAATTTAATTGTTTTCATATGACATGAGCCGATGTGAACATCAATTTTCAATCAAACAATGAATTAATGCATGGTATAATGAAACAATTGGAGAAACAATAAAAATGAGTGAATGAATTAAATTAACCATCACATTAACTTTATACACATATAAATCAACAACACATGAAACAAATCTTGATTTGAATTTAATGTTTTAATAAACTTGCACATATTTACAGGCGGTGAACCCCGCATCCTACTGCCATGTCAACACAGCTGTGCCGATTCTGCGGTTTTATTTGGACCAAGCAGCTGACCACCGTGTCCACCTTCGCCTGTCTTTGCCATCCATCAGGTCCCTCATTGCAGCAGTCAGATTGGAATCTGACCATGGATGGGAAAAGGACATCGATGTCCTTGTATTCCTCCACTGGCTTGCACATGCAGCATCGTACAGGGTCGTGTAACAGACCTTTGATATTCCCATATCCTCTGTGCATGTGATTGTGCACAGAGTGAGCAAGGCAGTCATAGGAATTTTGAGGAGGGTGATTTCTTTTCCAACCAGTGATGACCTGGAGGCAGTGGGAGCAGGATTTGCGCAGCTGGCTGGGTCACCAGCTTTCAGCAGGGCAGTTGGTGCAATAGACAGCTGTCATATCCGCATGAAACCTCCAGCAAATAACTCCCACTTCTACTACAACACGGAACTGTTTCATTCTATCCAGCTCCAGGGCATCACTGATCACTAGGGGAAATCCCTTGATGTCTTTGTGGGATATCCTGGGTCTGTGCACGATTCTAAGGTGCTGAGGAACAGCCCTGTATATGCCGGCAGCCTATATCCACCTGCAGGAAAGTGCATCCTCGGGGATGGTGGCTATCCTTGCCTGGGTGCACCCATCTGCCTCACACACCCCATATAGAGAGCCTGTGCAGAACCCTGTGCAGGCTCGTTTCAACAGTAAGCACTCCCGCACACGAAGCATAGTAGAGCGTGCCTTTGGCATGATGAAAACACACTGGCGCTCCCTTTTCTTCAAGGCCTTGGAGGTGAGCCCTGTCTTTGTGCCTGAGGTGGTCACGTGCTGTGCTGTGCTTCACAATCTCACCCTTGTCAATGGGGACATCATTGAGCCAGTGGAGGAAGACCATGATGACGGACCCCCTGAACCCCACAACCTTGAACCAAGAGTGGGAGAACATGTGCGGGACAATCTGGCTGCTGCTGTGTCCACTCCAAACATTCGTGTGCCTGCTCTCCATGAGCATGACTACCTGTGAAAGGTTAAAACAGGTTAAGTCACTTTGGATAAAAATGTCAACTAAATACATACATAAAAAGAAATGTGATTTGTATTTCTTAGTGAATCCTTTTTTGAAAGTGTCTCTATCATCTTAGTTTATTTCTTCAGGGTACTACTACAGGCTTATATAAATTTATATAAATTTCATACAATTTTTATCTGAGGGATTGGTTCACTCAAACATGTAAATTTAGTCATTATTTGCTCACTTTCATGTTGTTTGATCCCTCTATTTTTGTTCATTACACTATGCATTTGAGGCTTCTAAAAGTCAGGCTTTATTGGCCAATATTTTATGAACCAGCAGAATATACTTGATCAAAATCACCTTATATGTTATATGTATAGAGGGATCGAACACCATGAAGTTGAGTAAATAATGACTGGGTTTATAGTGTATGTTTGGGTGAACTTTAATGGCTGTTACTATGTGTAGATAATGCAAAACGTAAGGTGGTTTGTGCAAACAGTCTCAACATAGGTTATGAAGGGCCATTGTCCAGCAGAGTTCATTTCCTACCCTAATGTGTGTGTGTGTGTGTGTGTGTGTGTGTGTGTGTGTGTGTGTGTGTGTGTGTGTGTGTGTGTGTGTGTGTGTGTGTGTGTGTGTGTGTGTGTGTGTGTGTGTGTGTGTGTGTTTGCACGTTTTTGTGAAAAGTCAGGACATAGATTTGTATAATGACAAGGGTATGACAGGTATTACAAGGTGAAGGTGACATCTCAGGACATTGACCCATGTCCCCACTTTCCAAAACACTTACAAATCACACAGAGTGAGGTTTTTTGGGGAAAGATGAAATGCAGTCTCCTGTAAGGGGTAGGTTTAGGTGTAGGGTTGGTGTAGGGCAATAGCACATACAGTAAGTACACTATAAAAACCATTATGCCTATGGAATGTCCCCACTTTTCCCAAAAGTGTGTGTGTGTGTGTGTGTGTGTGTGTGTGTGTGTGTGTGTGTGTGTGTGTGTGTGTGTGTGTGTGTGTGTGTGTGTGTGTGTGTGTGTGTGTGTGTGTGTGTGTGTGTGAGAAATTAAATTCTCATTTAAAATACATGTTTGTTCTTCACAAAAATCCACATTTAATAATAGTCAAGTCAAGTCAAGTCACCTTTATTTATATAGCGCTTTTAACAATACAAATTGTGTCAAAGCACTTAACAATATCAAATTGGAGGATAGAGTGTCAGTAATGTATAATGATAAGATTAAACACTCAATTTTCAGTTAAAGGAATTTCATTATTGAATTCAGAGATGTCATTGTCTAGCTCAGTTTAGTTTAAATAGTATCTGTGCAATCAAATCGGCGATAATCACTAGAAATTAAGTATCCCCAACTGAGCAAGCCAGAGGCGACAGCGGCAAGAAACCAAAACTCCCTCTGTGACAGAATGGAGAAAAAAACCTTGGGAGAAACCAGGCTCAGTCGGGGGGCCAGTTCTCCTCTGACCAGACGAACCAACAGTTCAAAAGTTTATATTTCTATTTTAATTTTGTTGCCATTTCTAACAATAGTAGTATTATGTAGTTAGGTATTTTATTATATTTTTAGTTATTATACATATACATTATTTATTTATGGATTTATTTTTTTGCAATTGATTCAAGGAGGCGAAGTAATCGTTCCTCCCTTTGACTTGATTCCCGGCGCCACCTTTCTTCTCTTTCTCTTTCTCTTTCTCTTTCCTCAGCATTTCGTCTCTCCTCCCGCTCTTGTCTGTCTCATTCTCGTCTCTCTTCCATTTCTCTCCATCTTTTCTCCTCCCTTTCGGCTGCTTCCTGCTCTCTTGCCGATTGCCTCTCCTCCATCTCCCTGATCATATTCTCAATAGATTTCTGTGTTCTTTTCCTTGATGCCCTTGGTGTGTCTGGGGCTGGGGTCACTGAGGAAGTAGAGGCCACAGCAACATCCGGACCAGATGAGGCAATAAGGGCAGGTGGAGCGATGGAGGGTCTGCCTCCAATTGCCTCATCCATGGCCCTGTACCACTTCCAAGATGCTGCTGTGGGCTCTCCATCCTCAGTGCTCAAACCAGTTGCCGGACATTTGAGATCCTACAAAAATGCACAAACAAAACAAAAGCAGTAATTTTAACAGCACAATGTCAACTGATTTCTGTATTAGAAATGACAACATGATCTTACTTCATATTTTTGTTTCAGGTTTTCCAATTTTTTCTTTACAAAGGCTGCCGTCACCCTGTCTTGCAGGCCCTCCTCCATCACAAAAGCTCTGCACACAAGTCAAGAATCAGAAAAGTGCTGTAATATCTCTGTTTGAAACAACATTAGTTAACAGTATATGAGATGAGTTTTTATTGGTTTCTGCAGTATACTCACTCAAAACCTTTGATGGCTGCATTTCGTTTTCCGATGAAAAGGGCCTCATTAGCCACTTTCCACCGGATAAGCACACTTGTGTGCTCATCTGTCCCTGTAACATTCAAACAAGATTGTTACTAGTCACTTCTGTGATTTATGTTTTCAACAGTAAACAGGAAAAACACACAGGAAAAAAGTTCTTCAGTGGTTCTTTGGGTTGGTTCAGGTGCTATATAGCATTAAAATGATTCACCTATGATTACAAGCCAGCAAACTACTTTTAGTTCTATTTAGCACCATTTCTTTTAGAGTGTACAATTAAACGTTGAGGCAGTTGCTGATGTGTTTTATCCAATAACATTTGCTACTCAATTTATCAACAGTACTAATAGACATACATTTTGATACTTATTGATAACTTTAATTTCTTGAAACCTTTAAAATAGTATGGTTTTATTTACATTACATAATTATTTACATTAGCAGTGTTGACAACAGTGAATTCTACTACATAGCTACACACATCACTGATGTCTATTTCATGTTGTGATGTTCTCTTCTGCAATACTTGTCCGAGACGTTTCTAGTAAACGTCTTTGATGTATATAATTTCGAACATATAGAATGCTAAACTCACAAGCCATCTGAATTAATGTACGTAAGTTTCCTAGTTAAAAACTGCACATTAACAAGCTTGCAATCACGACTTTAGAAGTGGGACTAATGAAATTTACAATAGTGCATGAATGCAGCAATCTACTTTGTAGACGCATGTGTGCTTACTGGAACTCCCAGTGGTTATAAATAAACACGTTTTTAAAACAAAATCAGAATCTAAAAAAGCAATTTTAACACAAGAAACCATGTTTTTGGTTTTTAATACTCACATTTGAAAACATCCTCGTTCTTCTCCATGTTCAATTATGGCGTATCCTCCTCCTCCTCCTCCTCCTCTTCTTCTTCTTCTTCTTCTTCTTCGGGATTTGCAGCTGTTTGTGGCAGACTAGACGCATCCTCTCTTCTTCTTGGTAAACGTATCCTCTCCCGTAGCATTGTGGGATAGAAAAGTATCCCTCGATCGGCACTTTGGAGACTGGGCAGGACGCAGTAGGCCATCCGGGGATCTCTTGCTTATTCTTTTATGAATACCGTGGTTTCGGACATACTACTCTTCTCAGGTACCCATTTTGACTACTATATAGTAGGTACTGTAAGTAGGCATATTCGAACGATACTTAAGTATACGTATGCCCGAATCTCCCGAGAAATTGTGCTCCATCCAGGTAAATCTCGCCTACTCTTTTGTGGATATTGAGATTTCATGCATACTTTTCCTTTGCCTACTAAATAGTATGGAAGTATGCTGTTTCGAATGCAGCCATGGTCTAGGCCAGTGATGGGCAAATTTGGCCCTTCCAGGCCACTTTCCTGCAGAGATTTGATCCAACCCTGATAAAACTCACCTGCCTGTATACTTCTAGTTGTCTTGAAGACAATGATTAGCTGGTTCAGATGCATTTGATTAGGGTTGGAGCTAAACTCTGAAGGAAACCCTGGCCCACCCCTGGTCTAGGCCAACGTGAAATGCAGGGCTGACAATAGAACATATTCACAATGGAGAATTCATTAAAACTGTCTCTCTCTCTCTCTCTCTCTCTCTCTCTCTCTCTCTCTCTCTCTCTCTCTCTCTCCCCCGTCACATACACACACAGAGAGAGAGAAATGAAAGGTTTAAAAATACTTAATAAACAGTAAGCATACACACACACTCACAAACACAGACCAAGGTTATTTTCGTAAGCGAAAACTGAGACTAAAACTATTGGTCAAAAAACATTTTCGTAAACTGAAATAAAATTTAAATTTCTAAATAAATGAAAAACTTAAACTAAACGAAACTAACAACAGTAACGGAAAAACTAACGAAAATAAAAATAATAATTAGCAAAAATAAATAATCGTGTTCGTGATTTAATAAGCTGTCATTCTGTGCCAGAAAATCGGACCTGTGGTTGTTAAGGGAAATAGATGGCGCTTCACGCACGTGAGCTGCGTCCTAAGCGGCTATTCACAGAGAATGCGTTTTTGCATTTAAAAACAAGACGCGGGCTATGAAATGGAAATAACTATAAATAATAATAATGCACACCTTACAGCACACTAACGTTTAAAAGCATGGTTGACGTGGGAGAACAACATGAGAGTTATGAGAGTTAACAGACACAGAATTAAAAGTTTTGGATGTGCTTACTTTAGTGAATAGTCATTTTGTCACGCTTTGCGATTACTATGGTAACGTCCTCCTCGAGTCCATGACACGAGCACCGCCTCGACTGTGTAAAACGCATCCAAAATGAGAGAAAGCGATAGCCGCGCTGTGTTTTCACCGCTTGCAGTGAAAACTGGGATTGAGTGCGTTGCTCATCTGAAGCGCGTGCGCGCTGGAGCGGCTCGTCAAAGTAAAGTGCAAACATCATTTAAATCACCATATCGCATTTATTTTTGAGTAGTATGAGGTTTCAAAGCATTTTAGATTGTTTCTTCTTATTGTGTACGTTCATCGATGGAGACGGGACATACAGTAGTGCGCACCGGTGGCTCTTACGTGCAAAAAATCCAATAAAATAATGCATTGAAAACACAGATGGACAAAAATATAGTCTACAGAGTTTCAGTGACGATTGCAAAGAACATGCCTGCGTCCCAATGTGCACACTGTCCATGCTAAATTATATGTGATATTAATCATTTTTAATACTATTTAGGGCAGATAGGGTGGATAGTATTTACATCGGGACGCAGGGCATGTTTCTTCAAATCCAGCACTGGAGGGCCATTGTCCTGCAGAATTTAGCTCCAACCCGGAAAAATACTCAACTGTCTGATGCTGTCTAACTCTGAAAACCTTGATCATCTTGTTGTTTGTAAACTATTGGCATATTAAACAAGATTACATCTTTAATATGAATGAATATGAACATGAATATGAATTAATGAATTGTACACATATAAGTTGCATATTTTTGGTTTTTGATGAATTGTAAAGAATTATTTTATTTTCATTATTAAAAGGTTTGCACAAGAGTTAACTGTAAACTGCAAACTTTCAACTTTGCTAAAATTAAATGTTTTGGTTTGGTCTACACTGGAAGTGTTCCATTAACTCTGTTAAACTATAATTACTAAAACGAAAACTGAAACTAAAATATATAAAAACTAAATAGAAATGTGGTCACAAAATTAAAACTAAACTAAAACTAACAAAACCATTAATGAAACTAACTAAAACTAAACTGAAATAATAGGAAATTTGAAAACGATATTAAAATAAAAATTAATTTAAAAATTAAATACTATAATATCCTTGACACAGACATACACAGAAATGAAAGGTTTAATTATATTTAATACACAGAAAGCATGCTAACACACACACACACACACACACACTCACTTTGTTGCAGATATAAAATAGTGATTCTCAACTCCATTATTAGATTCCTTTCGCTCTGTGCTGCCTTATTGACCAAACCTGATTCAGATCATCGACTCATTAGAAGAGAGCTCCATGAACTGAGTGGAGTGTGTGAGACAAGAAAGACATATATTATTACCAACCTAAACGTATGACTGACAGTAAAAGACATCCGAAATGGAGAATAGGTTCACAGACACATATACACAAGTACTGCACTGATTTGATTGGTTTTGAGTTCACAAAAATGGGCTAGTTCACAAAAATTGTTTTTTTTTAAATAATCTCAAATACTTAAAGAACAGTTTGATTGACAGCAGTGATCATAGAGGCAAAGTTGTTCAGAATGAGAAAATATATCGTATGATATGAAGATATAGTGTATAAGTGAAGATGATGAACATCTTATTGCAATTTGAGGTCATTTACTATAGAAATTCTGTGTTTTTGAGGCCTTTTTAAATTTTATAGCGCCACCTATTGTCCAATCTCCATGAATCTCTGCATGCTTGTTAAGAGTCATCAGACACGTTTTCACCTAGTTTTTGTTTAGGTTTTATAGGCATTTGGGTGTCTGTAGCCATGCCCCTTTTGTTAATGACCCCGTTATAGATAACCAAAGGACAAAATTCAACATTTTTCTCATAATTATTGATCTAGAGAGTCCAGAGAATTTGACTGCAGTGGTTTGATCAAGATTGGGCAAAAATCCTACACTGTTAGACATTTCAAAGGGTTTTTACAGAAACTTACTGGCAACACTGTTGCCAGTAAGCTACTGTAATTAAGACTTACAGTAGCAAACTGTATTTGATTTATCAGTATACTACTGTAATTCATTCATTTTAATATAGATTTCATTAGATTTTATAATTTTTATATAGAATTCATTTTATTTTTACTCTACATAGGTACTACTGGCATTCAATTAAAACAGACACAATAATTACAAAATATCAAATTCTTTATTTAAAACATTGCATGTATAACACATAAAAATACAGTTTTCCAATGCTGGAACAGTGCATCTTCACCATTTCTCCTGTCTTAGGACGTTTTGCAGTGCATTTTGTTGTGATTTATCCTCACAAAGAATCTTTAGGCAACAGAAACAAAATGGGGAAAAAAGACAAACAGCCAAAGAATAGATAGCGGCCTGCAAAACCCAGGTGCTGCTCCAAAACGTGGCCACCAACTTTGCTCACCATCCACTTTGACAGAAATGTCTTCTCTGAAAAACAAGTAGAAGAAATAGCACACTTTTAAAAGGCAAACCTCATATAGAGTACACAAATCTCTCAAAACCATAGTTGTTCTCTTACCATGAATTATCAGTCTCAGGGTGGCTGGCCTGCTCGTGTCTTGATTCTTCATTGCAGTTGCCTTTAAAACACAAATACAAAAAAATGCAGTAAATCTTAAATTCCATTAAAAACTATAACAAACTAATTCTAAAACTAGAAAGGCAGCTAGCCATAAAACTAGTTTAACCTAGCTAACATATGCTTTTATTTTCTCAGGCTACTGGCCAACATTAACTACTAACACCTGAACTAAATTTCACATTAGTTAACCTAATGTTAATATAAGATAAGCGTTGCTCGTTAAAAACAATTTTAATTCGGTAACTTAATTCAATAAGCTGACAAAAATCGTTTGAAACGACAGCGCAGTTTACCATAGAAAGTTCTGTAACCGCCATGTTGACAAGTAAATGTTACTAATGTTAAGTAAACTGGTGTGCAAAAATCTGACACAAACACACAGACAAACGTACATATATTTTTACCTTGCATGCTGGTCTTTTTTGTAAAGTGCATCGACACACAGTGTAGATGTTCTCCGGAGCTCTCCCACTCTCGCGGGTTCATCCCCAGGAAAAACCCGCAGCGCTACCCGCTGCTTCCGTGTCTTCCTCGGAGTGGCGCGGCAAGGCGCAACTCGATAAAAAAGAATATAGAACCCATTATATATATTATCTACAGTGGATGCGGACAGTAATGTGATGCCCCGGTATATTTCTGATGTACAGATGTACTCCAAGCGCTCGCGCTGTTTCTGACACGAAGTACAAACGGATTTTCCAATCATTACAAGCGATGTAACACATCCAGTAGTCAGTTCCAAGCTGTTGCGGCGTTATAGACACGGTGCAGGGTAAATTGTGTCAATCCAAATGTAAGAAATGAGGAAAATAAAACGACCTCAGTATAATGGCGCCAAAGAGACTGTTACAGTAGTATACAGCAATTTTAAAAAATACAGTAAGTCTCTGTATGTGGGGTCTGGCATCACCAAAAATTCCCATGATGCAAAGGGTATTACAGTTATTTACTGTAAAGGGAATTTGCAGTATTATACTGGGTGATATACAGTAAATAACTGTGGAAATTACAGAAATGTCTAACAGTGTAGGACTAGTTCACAAAAGTAGGTTTGTAAACATATTTGTGAATATTTAATGAATGATTTGATTGACAGCAATGGTTCTTAAGGCAAAGTTATTCATTATGAGGAGAACTTTTTTTGATAATTATTGATATTCACTGTCCAGAGAATATTTCTGCAGTGGTTTGGTTCCGATCCAGCAAAAAAACCTAGGACTAGTTCGCAAAAGTAGATTTTAGACAAAATTCAGATTTGTGGAAAAACGATACCCCCTAGACCCCAAATCACAAGAGACCTTCGAACGTTTTGGCACCGCATAGTGACAGTGAGTCACATGTGTAGAGAGACCCAAGGATTCCAAAAATTTTAAATGTTTGATTCTACAACAAGCGGTTTAGGAGTTATGAGCAGTTTCGCGTTTTTGATCGCTGTAGTGCCCCCTTTAGGCCGACTGGGGCGAGCCTTTGGATCTGAGTAGCGAGCAGTACTACTACGATCTGACCAAATTTCAGCTCTCTAGGCCTTACGGTTTGGGCTGCACGATCAGTTTTACCAAAGAATAAGAAGAAGAAGAATTTTTTTTTTTTTAAATCCTAACAGTTACAATAGGGTTTCAGCACTACGTGCTTGAACCCCTAAATATAGCTGCGAGCAGCAATTACCGGGGTTCAAGCACTTAAGGTGGTCTTGACCAACCTGGATGTATGGCTGACAGTTAAACACATCCAAAATGGAGAATAGGCTCACAGACACACAGCATACATACTGAAACTAAATAATTAAACTAATTTACTCTATAAACATCTTTACACACACACACACACACACACACACACAAACAGAAATAAAATAGTTAAACTATCATATTAATAATAATTAAGCCTGCTTACACACAGAGACACACTCATACACGGACATACATGCACACACATTTTGTTGCAGATATAGATATTTGAAATAAATGATAGGTGATGATACTTTTTGCAAGTCTTCTCTTTTTAAGAGTTTATATGTTTATTTTGTAAAAACTGAGATATCTGTATGAACAAAATGGTAGACTTGAATTAATGAATGAATGAATGAATGAATGAATGAATGAAGCATATATATAGCGCTTTATTGTGTATAGCTATACACCCAAAGCGCTTTACAATCATATAGGGGTCTCTTCTCAACCACCACCAGTGTGCAGCATCCACTTGGATGAATTAACTGTGATTGTAAATGTTATGACAGTCATTTTATAATATCTCCATAAGAAAACCTATTAACATTACTGTTTTAGTGTTTAATGAGCCCATTAGTGGTCTTCCGCTGCCATCTAGTGGTTATAAATAGCAATTTCTCATACAACACTGTGTTTTTAACCTTTATAACTATTATAGTGTTATTTTTTGCCCAATCTCTCTTAAATTTTGCATGCTTGTTCAGAATGAAATTATGGATCTTTTACACAGTTTTGAGAGGAGTTGTGGGTTTTTTTTTTTTTTTTTTTTTTTTTTTTTAGGAATAATAGGCCTTTGGGTACACTATGTAAAGAACATATTATAAAATGAATGGTTTACAGTTGTCCAAATGCAAATGTTCAACATTTTTTTGATCATTATTGACCTAGAGAGTCTAGAGAATAGTACTGCACTGATTTTATTTATTTTGAGTTAAAAACTGAGGGCTAGTTCACAAAAGTAGGTTTTTTAAATAATCTCAAATACCTAAAGAACAGTTTGATTGACAGCAGTGATCCTAGAGGCAAAGTTGTTCAGAATGAGAAGATCTGTCATATGATATGAAGATATAGTGTATAAGTGAATATTATGTTTTGACTTTTCGTTTAGGTTTTATAGGCTTTTGGGTATATTTGGCCATGCCCCTTTACTAAATGACCCTGTTATAGCTAACCAAAGGACAAAATGCAACATTTTTTCCATAATTATTGATCTAGAGAGTCCAGAGAATTGCACTGCAGTGGTTTGATCGAGATTGAGCGAAAGACCAGGGACTAGTTCGCAAAAGTAGGTTTTTCACATATTTGTGAATATTTAATGATATAATTGACATCAATGGTTCTCGAGGCAAAGTTGTTCAGAATGTGGAGATCTATCATATGATATGAAGATCTTGTATTTTTGTGAATATATGAACGTTCTACAATTTGAGGTCATTTTCAATAGAACTTTTGTGTTTTTGAGGCATTTTTAACTGTTATAGCACCACCTATAGTCCGATCTTCATGAAACTTTGCTTCTTGAAACTTCTTGAGACAAAGTTACTCATTATGAGAAGGTCTATCAAATGACATGCATATTGTGTGGATGTGTTAAACACCACGTGATTACAGAACCAAAAAACTCGTTAGCACCACCTAGTGGCCGATTTCTTTCAAAATTCATACAGACCTTTAGGGCCATGAGTCGAACATGCCCACCAAGTTTCGTTCAGATTGACCTCCATTAACCTTGTCTAACAGCTGTTTGGTTTCGATCCAGCAAAAAAAACTAGGACTAGTTCGCAAAAGTAGATTTTAGACAACATTCAGATTTGTGGAAAAACGATACCCCCTAGACCCCAAGTCACAAGACACCATTTTACATTTGCCTTGACCCAAGGATTCCAAAAAAAATTTTAGGAGTTTTTTTTTTTTAAATCGCTGTAGCGCCCCCGTAAGGCCGATTAGGGCAAGCCTTTGGATCTGAGTAGCGAGCAATACTACGATCTGACCAAGTTTCAGCTCTCTGGGCCTTACGGTTTGGGCTGCACAATTAGTTTTACCGGAGAAGAAGAAGAATAATAAAAAAACAATTAAGAAAATCCTAACAATTACAATAGGGTTTCAGCACTACGTGCTTGAACCCCTAATAATAAAGATCCTAACAGATACAAGAGGGTTTCAGCACTGTGTGCTTGAACCCCTAAAAAAAATCCTTACAATTACAAGAGGTTTTCAATGCACTATGTGCTTGAACCCCTAAATATTGTGAACTGATGGCTCCAACAAATGTATGTTTTGTACATTGTAATGGACTTCTTTTTTTAGCAGAATCTATGATAATACAGCCTATAGGTAAAATTATAAAATAATATCGGATCATGTCCATGTTACGTGCTTTGCTAATAAAGCGCATGACGAAGGAGTAATATCCAAACAGAGTCTTTTAATAACAATCCACACAAGAAACAGAAATAATCCAGGAGCACGGGGTAGCAAAACACATAGATCACATAAATAGCAGACAAAGAAACAAAGATGAACACAGGCTTTAAATACCAAACGCAATTAAGAAGAAACAGAAACAGGTGTGGAGCCAAATCAACCAATCAGGGGAACTAAGGAAACTAGGTCAACATATAACATTTCGTCCCCTCCCGGAACGGCGTGTCCCCTTGCCGACAAAAGCAGTCCAACAGAGGAGGGAGGGTGGGGGTTCTGGAGGTGGGCGTGTAGCGGGAGGGGGGCAGGCAACGGGAAAGGGGCACGGTTCATAGGGCCAGGGTGGAGTCGATGGAGGAAGGAGCCAGGGAGGAGCCCGGAGCAGGAGGAGCCAGGTGGCAACCCAGAGGCCAGCCAGGATGGCAGCCCATGGTGGAGTTGACAGCGGGATGAGCCATGGTGGAGAAGGGACCAACAACACCAGGGGACTAACTGATGGAGACTGAGCTGCTGGAGATGGAGACCCAGGTGAAAACGAGTAGATGGAGAGCCGGGGTGAAACTGAGGATCCGGGGGGCCAAGGCAGAGCTGAAGGCTCAGGCGACTGAGGCGGAGGCGGGGATCCGGAAGACCGTGGTGGAGCCGGTGCGACTGAGGATGAGGATGAAGGTGGAGCTGGAGGGAAGGAGGAGCCTGACAGAGTCGGAGGGATGGAGTGACGAGGCAAAGCCAGAGGAGTGGAGTCCCGAGGTGGTGGATGGTCGACGACTGACCCAGGCGCAGCCGGAGGGATGAGGGAGCCCGGTGGAGCCAGTGGGATGATGGGCAACGGTGGAGACGAGGGAGCTAGGAGCCGAGGCGGAGCCGATGGGTCGGAGGACCAAAGTGTAGTCCAAGGCTTGGAGGCTGGAAGTGGAGACAGGGGATCCGCAATGTCTGGGTGGAGCAGGAGACTGGAAGTCCCGAGGCGGCGGAACAGAATGCATGGCAGGCGCTGACTGAGAGTGAGCAGAGGCACTGACAGGCATCAGTGGAGATTGAGTTGAGGAAATAGCTGGTTTGAGAGGAGGCAGGAGAGGGAGGCTGGGAGGGAACACAGGAGGACATGAGCTGGATGGAACCAGCGGAGACGCAGGAGATTCAGGGTTGGACGGAACCAGCGGCGACGCAGGAGATTCAGGAGCACAGGTTAGTACTTCTCCAAACCAGTCTATCAGGTCCATCTTGAAGATATCCATTAGTTCCTCTATATAGCTCCCAGAAACCAGATGCAGCTCACCCTCAGTCGCGGGAGTGTGGGCAGGGCTTCCCTCCAAGCCCTCGAACACCACCAAAACTCCCTCGAGGATGGACGATGTTGCCGGCTCACGCACTTGGTCAGACGATGTTTGAGGCTCAGGCTCTCTGGCGATGATGGGCTCAGTCGCAGCGGGCTTAGGTTCTCTGTCTGCAGTGGGCTCAGGCAGTAGCTCCGTTTAGCGGGGTGACGGCTGGCTGGTCTCTGGTTCGGGAGTGGGACTGGAGACATCCTCCTCTGAGGGGCAGACGGAGAAAAACAGTCCACTATTTTCCAGCACCCACTCCACACAAGCGGTGAAATCCTCTTTGGGACCGTTCACTGGCAGGCATGCCTTACACTGCTAGCTCAAGCTGGAGATGTAAAAGCGAGCGGTCGGGGAAGTGGGTAAGGCACGCCAGATCTAGAAAGTCCCTGGTATGGTCCTCCAGCGAACGGTCCATCTGCTCCAGGCACAGGAGTTGGACGGCAGGCAAATCCATTCTGGGAGAGGACCGGGGAAAAAAATAAAATAAACAGAAAGAAAAACGCCTCTTAAAAAATAACTCACTTTTCGCTCTGCTATTCTGTTATGTGCTTTGCTAATAAAGCACACGACGAAGGAGTAATATCCAAACAGAGTCTTTTAATAACAATCCACACAAGAAACAGAAATAATCCAGGAGCAAGAGGTAGGAAAACACATAGATCAAATAAATAGCAGACAAAGAAACAAAGATGAACACGGGCTTTAAATACCAAACGCAATCCAGGGGAAACAGAAACAGGTGTGGAGCCAAATCAACCAATCTGGGGAACTAAGGAAACTAGGTCAACATATAACAGTCCAAGTATTTAGTTATTTGGCATATAGCCATATAATAAGTGGAAAGTGACAGTCAGCCAGTCATTATCACTAAATTAACCCCTTACAGTGCATATGTGTCTTATTAAGGAATGTAGGTTTTATGTTTGTTTTTTTTGTTTTTTTATTGAAGTATTGATTCAGAAATAAATATGACTCTTTCTCATCTTCCTCAGCATTATTGTCATGCTGATCCCCAAAACTAACATGGTCAAAGTGAGACGCTCCGGCATCAGTCCTCTTCATTTGGCTGCAGAAAGTAACAGAGATGACGTTCTAGAAACATTAATTGAGGCAGGATTTGATGTCAACGCGAAGCTGTCAGATGATTGGTCAAAAATGTATGAAGATCGTCGCAGTACGGCTCTGTACTCAGCTGTGATAAACAGAAACACTGAGGCAGCCGATATGCTGTTAGAAGCAGGTGCTGATTCAAACCTAGATATCTTCAACCCCCTGCTGGTGGCTGTAAGGAAAGCAAACATGGAAATGGTGACCTTACTGGTGAAGCACGGTGCTAATGTCAATGCCCTGTTGCCTACTCATCCTACCAGCTTCCCTGCAGCATTGGTTTTCTGTATGAGGTACAAGGCGATGATGAAGTACCTGCTGGACAATGGCTGTGATGCACTATCATGTTTTAAATGTCAATATGGCAGTAATCCACATCCCATTAATCCAAGACGAAATGGACGAGAAACAATGTATTTTTTAAATGATGAACCATCAGAATGCTGTGTAGAGGTATGGATTTTGTTTTCCGGTCTGTATGCTTTATATAATTATTTTATATAATTATTTTTTTAATATATTAAAAAAATACAATTTTTTTATTAAATAATTTTTTATTTGTTTATTTACAGTTTTGTGAGCTCATTTCTACTCCTTCAGTCAGAGGCTGGGTGGGACCCATCATAGACACAATACTTGATTATGTGGGTCATGTTAAAATCTGTTCTCGAATAATTGAACTTCTAGACAGCAACAAAGATTGGGCTTATATTAAAGAAAGATCAGGTAAAATATTCGTTATAATCTCTTAATTTGCATAATTTTGTCTGATTATTGACATCTGACAACTGAATTAATTTTTACAAATTAATGGAGCTAAACTGAAATCCAAACACTCTCTATTTCAGTGCTTCCTTGCACACTGATGCATCTGTGCAGACTCAAGATTCGTCAACGACTGGGCATCCACAGACTATGGCAAATCAGTGGTCTTCCTCTACCAGGAAGACTGCTCAATTTTTTAAGTTATAAACAAGAATCATTTGAAGATATCCTGTGATGAACAGCATGCCATTCTTAACCGTTTACATAACATGCTGCTTTAAATTCTTTTGTTATAGATATAGTGTAATAAATTTTAGATTTAAAAGCTTGAGATCAGAAAATCATTTGGCAAAATTATTTTCTGTTCATATGGGTAATATTCTCAATACATGTAAATAAAATAATAGTCAAATGTATATAGTATACACAGAGTATAAAATATCAGAACTAGCACACAAGTAACAGCAGCATGTGAAATGCTGACTTTCAGTTTTGCAATATGTAATTTTATTTACATACAGTGGTAGTGTTGGCCCCCTTCCTGATTTTTAATTTTTTGCATATTTGTCACAATTAAAAGATTCAGATCATCAAACAAATTTTAATATTACATAAAGATAATGCAAGTAAATACAAAATGCAGTTTTTATTAAGGGAAAAAACTGTCCAAACCTACCTGGCCCTACGTGAAAAATTAATTTCTAGTTAATTCCTATTAAATCATGAAAGAACTGTGATTAACCACATCATTTTAGAAAGCTGAGTTAAATTTCACTAGCCACACCCAGGTCTTGTTACTGCCAGACCTGTTGAATCAAGAAATCACTTAAATAGAACCTGTCTGACAAAGTGAAGCATGTTTAAAGAGCAACACATTATTCCGCGATCTTAAGAAATTCATAAACAGAGGAGAAACAAAATAGTTTATATGTATCAGTCTGGAAAGGGTTATAAAGCCATTTCTAAGGCTTTGGGCCTCCAGCAAACCATGATCAGAGCCATTATCCACAAATGGAGAAAACTTGGAACAGTGGTGAACCTTCCCAGGAGTGGCCGGCATACCAAAATTACTCCAAGAGCACAAAGACGACTCCTCCAGGAGGTCATAAAAGAACCCAAAACAACATCTAAAGAACTGCAGGCCTCACTTGCCTCAATTAAGGTCAGTGTTCATGATTCAACAATAAGAAAGAGACTGGGCAAAAACAGCATCCGTGGGAGAGTTCCAAGGCAAAAGCCATTGCTGACCAAAAAGAACACAAAGGCTCGTCTCAAAGAACACAAAGACTTTTGGGCAAGTATTCTGTGGACTGATGCAACAAAAGTTGAACTTTTTGGAAGGTGCGCGTCCCATTACATCTGGCATAAAACCCAGCATTTCATAAAAAGAACATCAAACCAACAGTCAAACATGGTGGTGGTAGTGTGATGGTCTGAGGCTGCTTTGCAGCTTCAGAACCTGGATGACTTGCCATAATTGATGGAACCATGAATTCTGCACTCTATCAGAAAATCCTGAAAGAGAATGTCTGGCCATCTGTTCGTGACCTCAAGCTCAAGTGCACTTGGGTTATGCAGCACGACAATGATTCCAAACACACCAGCAAGTCCACCTCTGAATGTCTCAAGAAAAACAAAATTAAGGTTTTGGAGTGGCCAAATCAAAGTCTGGACTTAAATCTGATTGAAATGCTGTGGCATGACCTTAAACAGTCCTTTCATGCTTGAAAACCCTTCGATGTGGCTGAATTAAAACAATTCTACAAAGAAGAGTGGGCCAAAATTCCTCCACAGCGATGCTAAAGATTCATTGCCAGTTATCGCAAACACTTGATGGCAGTTGTTGCTACAAAGGGTGGCACAATCAGTTATTAGGTTTAGGGGGAAGCGCCTTTTCACACAGGGCCATGTGGGTTTGGATTTTGTTTTCCCTTCATAATAAAAAAACTTGTGTTTACTTGTGTAATCTTTGATTAATATTTAAATTTGTTTGATGATCTGAAACATTAAAGTGTGACAAACATGCAAAAAAATAAAAAAATCAGGAAGGGGGCCAACATTTTTCACACCACTGTAAGTACATAACTAAATTAACTTGCACGCTAAGGCTTTTTATAATGTGACTATAATTCACTCTGCATTAAACATTTAATGTGATTTGTTATTCTGCTATAATATCATGAAGACTGTCGTAACCTCGCTTCCCTGAGATACGGAACAAGTACTGCGTCTTGATAAAGACGCATATGGGAAAAAGCCTTTTTTATCCTGAACTGAAGCCTTATTCAACCACGCAGTGAAACTGCACGACTATTGGTTTGTGCAGTGTGTAAAAAAAAAAAACAATGGGTCGGCAGTGGAGCTGCACAAGCCTATGGCGACGAAGCCCGCCAGAATGGGCGGAGCCATCTGGCTATATAAGCAGCCGTTTTGCCATAGGATCCTCAGGTTACTTCGACTGAAGCAATGACTGAGTTGTGCAGCTACCTAGCACGGCAAAATACACAGTACTCGTTCCGTATCTCAGGGAACCGAGGTTAGTAATCGAGTACGTTCCCTGTCGATACTCCACTCGTACTGCGTCTTGATAAAGACACATATGGGAACTCAAATCAATCACGCCGTGCTATGGTAGAGGAACGACTGCATAATATACCTCCTTAAGCATTCAATGCCCATAGGGAAGCATAATAGTAAACTCCAAGGCTAAAACGGGCTAAACTCATAGAGGTTACGCCTGGCCTGGGTGATCATTCCAGATGACTCTTACATATTCGGTACTCCCAGAACTGAAAGCATGCAAGCAACCAACCAGAGAGCTTGAGCGCGGTCAAGGACTCTCTGTTAGTGTTGTTCCCATATGTAAGTATGCCCATTTAAGCAGAGAGGACTCCAGCCTGTAAGGCCGGTGCGTCCAGGGTATGAAACCTAGCAAATGTGAACGGCGATGCCCAGCCGGCCGCCGCACAAATCGAGGCAATGCCTCTTGTGGAGTGGGCTCATACTTCGATGGGGCATTGTAGGCCCAAGGATGAGTACGCTAGCGTAGCGGCATTCACTATCCATCTGGAGAGTCTCTGCTTCATAACCGGACGCCCTCTGGCACAGTTACCGAAGCTAACAAAGAGTTGTTCTGACCTCCTAAAAGGGGCGGATTGCTCAAAGTAGATTCTCAAGGCTCTGACTGGGCAGAGCAAGGATAACTCCCGGTCCTCATCAGAGGGAGGAAGCGCGGAGAGCGTGATGACCTGAGCTCTGAATGGAGTGGAAAGCACTTCGGCACATAACCCTGCCTTGGTTTCAGTGTCGTTAGGCCCGAATTTCTCTGAACCATCTGCGGATGGAGCGTCCACTCCTCTGAGGGGACATTGCTCCGAGAGAACTTGTCCACTCCCCGGTTCCATTTGCCCGGTATGTGCGCTGCTCTCAGTGAGCGTAGATGGGGTTGAGATCATTCCAGAAGGCGTTCTGCCAATCAAGGATATTATAGTTTTGAATTTTTAAATTAGTTTTTATTTTAATATCGTTTTCAAATTTCCTATAATTTCAGTTTAGTTTTAGTTAGTTTCATTAATGGTTTTGTTAGTTTTAGTTTAGTTTTTATTTTGTGAACACATTTCTATTTAGGTTTTATATATTTTAGTTTCAGTTTTAGTTTTAGTAATTATAGTTTAACAGAGTTAATGGAACACTTCCAGTGTAGACCAAACCAAAACATTTAATTTGATCAAAGTTGAAAGTTTGCAGTTTACAGTTAACTCTTGTGTAAACCTATTAATAATGAAAATGAAATAATTCTTTACAATTCAACAAAAACCAAAAATATGCAACTTATATATGTACAATTCATTAATTCATATTCATGTTCATATTCATTCATATTAAAGATGTAATCTTGTTTAATATGCCAATAGTTTACAAACAACAAGATGATCAAGGTTTTCAGAGTTAGACAGCATCAGACAGTTGAGTATTTTTCTGGGTTGGAGCTAAATTCTGCAGGACAATGGCCCTCCAGTGCTGGATTTGAAGAAACATGCCCTGCGTCCCGATGTAAATACTATCCACCCTATCTGCCCTAAATAGTATTAAAAATGACTAATATCACATATAATTTAGCATGGACAGTGTGCACATTGGGACGCAGGCATGTTCTTTGCAATCGCCACTGAAACTCTGTAGACTTTATTTTTGTCCATCTGTGTTTTCAATGCATTATTTTATTGGATTTTTTGCACGTAAGAGCCACCGGTGCGCATTACTGTATGTCCCGTCTCCATCGATGAACATACACAATAAGAAGAAACAATCTAAAATGCTTTGAAACCTCATACTACTCAAAAATAAATGTGATATGGTGATTTAAATGATGTTTGCACTTTACTTTGACGAGCCACTCCAGCACGCACGTGCTTCAGATGAGCAACGCAATCAATCCCAGTTCTAAAGCTCCTTTTACACAACACAGCAAGCGGTGAAAACACAGCACGGCTATCGCTTTCTCTCATTTTAGATGCGTTTTACACAGTCGAGGCGGTGCTCGTGTCATGGACTCGAGGAGGACCTTACCATAGTAATTGCAAAGCATGACAAAATGACTATTCACTAAATTCAGCTCATCCAAAACTTTTAATTCTGTGTCTGTTAACTCTCATAATGCTCATGTTGTTCTCGCACGTCAACCATGCTTTTAAACGTTTGTGCGCTGTAAGGTGTGCATTATTATTATTTATAGTTATTTCCATTTCATAGCCCGCATCTTGTTTTTAAATGCAAAAACGTATTCTCTGTGAATAGGATTAGGACGCAGCTCACGTGCGTGAAGCGCCATCTATTTCCCTTAACAACCACAGGTCCGATTTTCTGGCACAGAATAAGAGCATATTAAATCACGAACACAATTATTTATTTTTGCTAATTATTATATTATTTTCATTAGTTTTTCTGTTACTGTTGTTCAGTTTCGTTTAGTTTTAGTTTTTCATTTATTTAGAAATTTACATTTTCGCCAGTGTACTCTTGGCGAATTTGACCCCGAGTCCCAGGCACTCTAGGTGGCTAAAGACAAGGGTTCTGTGCGATAATAGCTCCACCTCTGACTGGGCCAGAACGAGCCAGTCATTGAGGTAGTTGAGAATGCGGATTCCCATCTGTCTTAGAGGGGAAAGAGCCGTGTCCATGTACTTTGTAAAAGTGTGGGGGATCAGAAACAGTCCAAGGGAAGGACCGTGTTCTGATAAGCCACTCTCTCGAAGGAGAATCAATAATCGCCTGTGATGGGGGGATATCTTGATGTGAAAGTATGTGTCTTTCAGGTCCAGAGAAAAGAAACAGTCCCCTTGGCAATTTGCGAGAGGATCTGCTTCAGCATGCATGCATGCCTGCATGACCTCTTCATGAGTGCACGATTCAGGTGTCTGAGATTGCGGATGGCCGGAGGCAGCAATTTTACTGTCTCTTTCTCCGAGGTGACTGGGAGAAGAGAAACGTGAGAGGCGGGACCATGCAGTGAACGGGACCGGAACTGCTGCGATGCTGGAGCGCAAGGAACAGGCGGCGGCTCAGCCGAGCAGATTTGAGGTCGCTGGGTCCAGCTACGAGGCGTGTCAACGGCGAGTAAGCTTCTGGGATCAGTGGAGACGAAGTCGTCGTCGCTGAAGGAGAAGAAATCTGAGGATCCTATGGCAAAACGGACGCTTATATAGCCAGATTGCTTCGCCCATTCTGGCGGGCTTCGTTGCCATAGGCTCGTGCAGCTCTGCTGCTGACCCATTGGTTTGTTTTTTACACACTGCACAAACCAATAGCCGTGCAGTTTCACTGCGTGATTGAATAAGGCTTCAGTTCAGGAGAAAAAAGGCTTTTTCCCATATGCGTCTACGCAGTACGAGTGGAGTATCGACAGGGAACAGTGATTTAACAGAGTAGAATTAGAGTTTAGAATTTTGTAATGAAGATGTTGTAAACACATTGTACAGTAGCTTTGTAAATTATTTAAAAGTGATGCAACATTTTATTCTAAGCAGAATTTAAGCTTAGAGTTGTGTGTAACTTCCTTAGTATTACTGTAAACGTGTGGTGTTTTCTATTTGCTTGAGTCTCTGTGATCTTGCATTGAAATAAAACTCTTGCATCTCCAAAGTTTTATTCAAGTTTGTTGAATTAGTCTTGCTGTATGACAGAGGAGTTTGAGCTGGTCATCAAAATCACAGTTTTTATAAAGCTCAAATAAGCAACAGTAGTGAACCAGCTGCAGTAAAATTTCAGGTCAATTCACACTGCGCCGACAGACGCAGACCAATGTGTCACTTCTCAGACATCCAAGACCCAACAAACACTGATTCAACATGTTCATACACTGAAAACAAGTGCTGACCAACGACAGCAGATGCTGACAGGCATAACACACTGATCAGACAAAATCCAACGAACATCTGTTTCCGTTTGTCGGTGTCACGTAGTAACTGAAGCGAGAAGCAGGCGGATCCATTTGCAAAGCTTTGGTAAGGGTCTGACAAATGGCAAACAGGTATATAGAGGGCAAGACAGAAGAGTACTTAAGTAAACAGGCGTGGGTCGATCGATGGCGAACGTAATCCAAAGGAAGAGGCAAGCGAATAATCCACAGACAGACAATAATCCAGGCGCGGTACAAACAGAGTCCAAATGACAAGACAAGAAAGCAATCCAGGACAGGCAGGCGATCAGGAAACAGACAATCAGGCAAAACTAGAAATAAGACTGGACTAGAGCAAGGAACTAAGAACTAGACAAAACTCGGATAATAAACTGGCTCTGTAAAGTTCTATGACTGGGAGAAAACAATAAACAATAAATTATGTAAATAATTTAATTTAATTCAAAGAGAATCATTTATGATTTTATAGGGAATTTGAACAGAATCACTGTTTTGCGGCTGATCACTGATCGGCCGGGCGATTCACTGAACGAGCCGTATAACATTAACTCTGCACTGGATATTAAAATCCAAAATATGGTGAAAACACTATTAATAAGCACAGTAACAAGATCGGCAGATTAAGACATTAACTTGTAAGCACAAAACACAAGATACTTATCTTTTCAATATAAATAAGACACATTCACACATTGCAGAATGAGAGAAAGTGAAGACAGGATTAGTTTAAGAGAATGAAAATGTGATATCTCAAGTTTACAGCAATATGGGCTATTGCATAGACCTGAACAAGCATCAATCACTTATTTAACCCTTGCATTGAGTTTCTCAATGAGGCTAAAATTTATATTAAATGCACCAGCTCAGTTAGAATCTGGAGGTTACTTGTGTTGCATTGCTTCTGTGTTAAGGGATTCCCTTTTTCGTCGTCTTTGCAGGAAAAGGGGTTTCCCAAGTTGCCGATTGGCTGGAAGTTCAGTAGTCGTTGATGTGATGTCTTGGGCGTTGGCTGGAGATGTGGAGTGGGAAAGAAACTAAAATAAAAGAAAGAAAGGATGTAACGAGACTAGGTGGTTTTTCTTTTCATCGTGGTGTCAAGTAGCAACTGGCCTGTAGGCCAGAGCATACTCAAAGAGCGCTAAAAAGCAGCGTCAAAACGCGTGGCAAAAGAAGAAGAGAAGAGAAAAGGGAAGAGAGAAGGGAAGATTTGATGGTGTCCTGAGTTTTTAAACTCGGTTTCTGGACATATTCCATCTGGTGTCTTGACCAATTAGATAGGCTATTATCTTAGGTAGGGGTGTTCCTTCCATCATAAATCAGCATGTTATCAGTCACATGGTCCGAATTTTACACACTCTTGCAAAGTATACTTTTGGATGTGATTTCTATAACCAGAATATGATACATTTGACAAAGAATCAATTGGAAGAAATGTTTCAAACTAGAATTGTCAAACTCATACATACGAAACACGAATAACCTTTAAAGTCATTCAACAGTTATTAAAAAGACATACATAATATGTGCTTAAAACATGATAGTCTAATGTGTGGGTTACATACATAATATGGGGTTATGCATAGAAATGTCCTTTTAGGATGATTTTAGGTGCATATGAAAAAGAAAGTCTCTGTGTAGTTCTATGGAGAACAAAAGACATGTTCTTTGGACAATGGAATTTCAGTCTGGTTCCTTTGTGTGGGGGAAAAGTCAGTCTAAAGAAACTCCTGATTTCTATCACAGATCTACATGTGCTGGTCACGTGGTGCATCTCTTTGACCATCAGTCTTGATTACTTGCCCCAAATTTGACAGTCTCCTTCCTAGGTTGGAATTATCAATAAGTGTTCTTTTGTCTTAATGTTGCAAGCTGTCCTGTGAAAGAGGCTTGTTGGTTAGGTTGTCTTCAGACGGGCTGGTGCTAGGATCTAATTTATGATGTTGTCCTTTTTCTTGGGGCCTCTCTGGAATTTTGGCTCCTCATGTTTCGATGTTCTGATCGAATCTTAAATTTGTCTGACTCATTCTGATCCTACACAATACTCTGCAGTTTGAGAAGGATCTGAGTGGGTGTAATATAGTGTGTGTTTGATTGGTTACAGCTGTGTGTAATCAGTGCAATTGATGATGGGAAATGCAGTCCAGAGTGACATGCAACAGTCTGTGTAATGTGAAAGTCAATATAATTGTCACGAATCCAGTCTGTGGCCTACCGCCCGATAGCCACCAGAGGTCGCCCTTCCATCGAATTGACTCTTTCACTACACTACTGTTGCATGTCACCCACGGACTACAATACCCATCATCCATTGCACTGATGACACACACACACACACACACACACACACACACACACACACAGCTGATTGCACTGATCACACAGCTTACATAAACCATGGACTTCCTTGCACAGATGGCCGAGTATTGTTCTGTGTAGGGGTGACCCCGAATAGTCAACGATTCGATGTTTCGATTCAAGGAGCCTGATTCGACTCCCAATCTCACAGTCGAATATTCGCAGGGTGTTATGATCATGCCATTTTGGCTATATGGGGGTTGTAGGAGCCTAAATGCAGTTAATAAATAATTTTAATTTATGCGTTAAATAGTAATTTACATGATTCATTTATGTGGAGGATATTGAAGGGAATATTTTCAGTATCTACAAGTTGATGTAGTTAATATTTACAGTTTTCAAGGAGTTAATTGTGTTATCTAAAATGCGTGTGGATAATTCAAAGTGCATTTATATTACATTTATGATAGTTTGGGATTATAGGACGGCTATCGCATTTTTTACCTTTAACTGCATGCACCTTTAATTGCGGGGGATATACACTCGCGAGAGGGGTGAGCAAGGGGGAACAGTGAGGCAAGCATAGAGTGGAGTCACACAGTTTTTTGACCTTTTTTCTCTCTTTTTTTTGTAATATTCTTTGGATTGTGTTTGTTGTTGCCAACCTAGTAACCGAATACAGTTTTGCACAAGTGGTTCTGTGGATTTATTGATGTGGATTCAGACGAAAAGAGTGGACAAAGCATCAAACTAAGGCTTCATTCAGTGGAAATCTACAGGGGTGCTCAAATGTCTGATTTCACATAGAACTACGAGTTTTCTCCCAATAAGTTAATATACAGCCTATTATCATAATTCTATAAATAAGAATCTGAAAAGAAAAAAGCTTTAAATAAATACGTTAACGTGCGTGAACAAATCCAACCACCCCTATTATAGATTTAAGTTTCACTTTCCATAATCAGTGACCGACAGAGGAGCATTTTGGCGGCAAGGATTTAAAACTTTAACAAGACTCAGACTGACTCAGAGTGAAAGACTGGATGTTTTTTCGATCAGGTAGGGTGTAAGTGATTTCAAAACATGTCAACATATCGTGTATGTATTATTTATTTGGTTGAGTCGCTACAGTAAAGTTCATTGTACTCTTCAGCGCGCTGGACAAACAACTATGCAGAATATTAATAACTATGACTGGGACTGTCATATACCCATAACATTAGAATGAGAACACTATTATAATAAAAGGCTGTGAATTTTTAGAGTTTAGTTCCCGTGTTTCTGCATGTTGTTGCGTGAAGAACGCGTCCACAAAAGGAGTTCATTCAGTCAGAGCCGCGCAGACACGTTCATGCATCGGGGCGTTTTGTGCAGATAGCCTTTATTATATTAATGTTATGTTGCATAAATAAAGAAGCATATTGAGTTAAATGAGTTAAATCCCATTGATTAAAAACCTGCTATCAAATGCTTCATTCTACTGGTCATTCAGCGCGCGCAGCTCAAAACAGAAATGCAGAGCATTAATAACTGTCATATACATATCGTTATAATGAGAGCACTATTGTAAAAAATGAAAACATAAAACATTATTCACCCCGTTTGTATCTGCGAGGCGTCCATTACACAGTTTTCCTGCGTGTTAACATCAGTAATTATGACTGTCGAATGTCAATTGAATCTTGGTAATGTATTTTCCCCCGCCCCCAAACATATGATTCGACTATCAGTCGACTATCAGCAAGATTCGAAAATTCCGATTCGACTATGAAAACCCTTAGTCGGGGACACCCCTAGTTCTGTGTATAGCATTCCCCTAGTGTTAGCTGCCTTACCGAGCCATTCTGTGTTTTCTGTTTAGTTCCTGTTTTGTCTGCGTTTATCGCTCTCCTAGTGATAGCACACTACGGAGCTATTTCCCTGTCTTAGTTTCTAGTCTCAGTGTCTGGTTCTAGTCTAGTCATTTCGTGTTGCCTTTTCCTGTTTGCTGTTCTCCTGCCTTTGTATCTTGGATTAACCCTTTGCCTTCCACTTGGACTCTGTTTGCCCCTGCCTGGACCATTGCTTTGTGTACCTGGATTACCCCTCTTGTCTAGCCCTCTGGATATTGTTCGCGGATCGAAGACCAAGCCCATTTACTTGAGTACTCATCTGTCTTGTCCTCAATATACCTGTTTGCCATTGTTTGAACCATGCCTGTTATGACCATGTCTCTGTCTAAAAAAGCTTTGCAAATGGATCTGCACGTCTCACATCTCATCAGCCCCGTTACAGAATACTCGGCCTCACAAGGATCCAGCAGCATTTATGACTGAAATGGTGGCTGCACCAGAGCGCACTCCACAACAACACCACAACAACACCCCATCATGTCATTGCTGCCATTCATGAATCAGGCCAAGTCACAGTTGATCTTCATGAATCAAGCCAAGTCACAGTTGATCTTCATGAGTCAAGTCACGTCACAGTTGATCTTCGAAAGTCAAGCCAATACATCGCTGATCATCATGAATTAAGTCAAGTCACAGTTGATCTGCCAGAGTCTCGTCACGTCTCAGCTGATCTGCCAGAGTCTCGTCACGTCTCCGCTGATCTGCAAGAGTCTCTTCACGTCTCCGCTGAGCTTCCAAAGTCTCTTCACTTCACCGCTGAGCTTCCAGAGTCTCTTCACTTCACCACTGACCATCCAGAGTCTCATCATGTCTCAGCGGATCTTCCAGAGTCTCTTCACATCACCGCTGACCATCCAGAACCACGTCACGTTACAGCTGATCAGCCAGAGTCTTGTCATGTCCTGTCTGCCACACCTGAATATTCAAGGTCAGTCCTTCAGTATCCTAGTCTGGTATCCAGTGTGAGGGATGCACCACTGGTGTCTGCACGTGCAGATGGTATCCCCAAACCAGCTCACTCTAACCCTCCTGTTCCTGCTCTAATTCCCCTGTCCGAAGCGCTTCCCCTGATGGGGATCGCTTTATGTTGCGTTTGGTCTACATACACCACCTCAGAACTGCCCCAGGTGATGGCACCTGCTGCAGCTTCTCCAGAGGTGGCAGCACATGCTGCAGAACCTCCCGAAGCAGCGGTGCTCACTTCAGCTCCATTTATGGTGGTGGCACCCAGCAATGTACTCTCAGCCTGTCGTGTTGCGTTCAAAGAGACCGTTACTGAACTCTTCCTGTGTCCTGAGTTTACCACTGTAGAACCTCCAGAGGTGTCAGTGGAATCCACTTATGAACCCTCGTCCTGTCTTGTCACGGCTATGGAGGCCATCTATGAACCCTCGTCCTGTCCTGTCATGGCCATTTAGGCAGTCTGTGAATCCTCGTTCTGCCCTGTCACGGCTATGGAAGCCATCTGTGAACTGCTGCCTTGCTCTGAACCGGCCAGGGAGGCCAGTTATGAACCTATGTCATGTCCTGACCTGGCCATGGAGGCCAATTATGAACTTTTGTTTTGTTCCGAACCAGCTGAAGAAGCTGCCTTTAGACTCTCAGCCTTATCTGTCACAGCCGAGGAGGCTGTTAGTGAAAACTCTGTCTTGCCAGTTCCAGTCAGTGAGTCTAATGATAAGCTGTCATCTTGCTCAGTCCCTCCGAGTGTGTCAACTGGTGAACTGTTGGTCTCTTCAGTTTCTGTCAAGAATCCAGTCTGTGGCCTTCCACCCGATAGCCACCAGAGGTCGCCCTTCCATCGAATTGACTCTTTCACTACACTACTGTTGCACGTCACCTACGGACTACAATACCCATCATCCATTGCACTGATGACACACACACACACACAGCTGATTGCACTGATCACACAGCTTACATAAACCATGGACTTCCTTGCACAGATGGCCGAGTATTGTTCTGCGTATAGCACTCCCCTAGTGTTAGCTGCCTTACCGAGCCATTCTGTGTTTTCTCTTTAGTTCCTGTATTGTCTGCGTTTATCGCTCTCCTAGTGATAGCACTCTACGGAGCTTTTTCCCAGTCTTAGTTTCTAGTCTCAGTGTCTGGTTCTAGTCTAGTCATTTCGTGTTGCCTTTTCCTGTTTGCTGTTTTGCTGCCTTTGTATCTTGGATTAACCCTTTGCCTTCCACTTGGACTCTGTTTGCCCCTGCCTGGACCATTGCTTGTGTACCTGGATTACCCCTCTTGTCTAGCCCTCTGGATATTGTTCGCTGATCGAAGACCAAGCCCGTTCACTTGAGTAATCATCTATCTTGTCCTCATTATACCTGTTTGCCATTGTTTGAACCATGCCTGCTTTGACCATGTCTCTGTCTAATAAAGCTTTGCAAATGGATCCGCACATCTCACGTCTCATCAGCCCCGTTACAATAATGGAAGGGCGACCTCTGGTGGCAAATGGACGGAAGTCCATGAAGCGGATTCATGACAGTCGGCATCTGTGGGTGCAGTGTGAATTGGCCTTTAGAGGTAAAAGGTAAATCTGCCCATTGGCGACCAGAAAGTGTCTTATGATCAGTGTACATTTACATCAAAATATCATTCTGAACACAAATCATTAGAATCTCATACTACTAACTGATGCTCATAAAGCTAACTGTGATTTAGATAAGCTCTATAATTAGCCAATAAGCCAGACACATGTAATCATAAGCTTTGCTACCATTCTTGCTCTGATTTTTTAATCCTGTCATTTTTAAAATAAATAATAACTAAATAAATATAGAGTTAAAGGGATAGTTCATCCAAAAATGAAAATTCTGTCATTACTTATCCTCATGTTGTTCCAAACCCGTAAGACCTTCGTTCAGCTTAAGAACACAAATTAATATATTTTTGATTAAATCCAAGAGCTTTCTGACCTTGCATAGACAACAATGCAACTGACACATTCAAGGCCCAGAAAGGTACTAAGGACATCGTTAAAATAGTCCATGTGACATCAGTGGTTCAGCTGAAAATTTATAAAGCTACAAGAATACTTTTTGTGCACAAAGAAAACAAAAATAACTTTAAACTTTTAATAAAAATAACAACTTTATTCAACTATTTCTTCTCTTCCGTTTCAGTCTTCAACACACGATCACAAGAGTCCCATGATGCATTACTACTTTTCTGGGCCTTGAAAGTTTCAGTTGCATTGCTGTCTAGAAGGGTCAGAGAGCTCTCGGATTTCAACAAAAATATATTTTATTTGTGTTCCAAAGATGAACGAAGATCTTACATGTTTGGAACAACTTGAGGGTGATTAATGACAGAATTTTAACCAAACATTAACTGAATACTGTCCATTTAAATAATAAATAATTTTAAACAATTATGTAATCAAAACCAAATCAAATTGTTTACAATTGTCAAGCAGAATCAAGATTTAGTCAGAACATTAAAATACCACTGGTGTCTGTACAAACTCCTTGGAAGACCTTATAATGAAACAAAGTCACACAAATGCAAAAGTGCAAATCTGCAGACTAACCTAGTGTGTTATGCAGCCCTCTTGCTTATTTGATAACCTTTGTCAAATTATTCATCCATTATACACAATGACAACTAAACAGGCCTAACAGTTACATCAGCCCAAACAAAGTATGAAATGAGTTTATAACCTTGATATGTCCACTTGACCTTAACTTAACAGCTTCACCTATAAATAAGGAATAAGGTATTCACACAATGCTATTCAATGTCCTGTTTGTCTCGTAGCCTTGACACACCTGTAACCTGACACAGCAAAAACAGCCTAACAATTTAACCCAGTTAGGCAATAACAGCTTCACTTAACAAAGCCAATGTATGAAGGGAGGTCCAACTGTTATTTACAGATACATACTACACGCTTAAATTATTTTTTAATTATCTTTATAAATCCACTTCAGTCAAGAAATCATCTGTATTGGGTATTTTCAGCTAATATATTTCTGGAAGTACAATTCATTGCACTACAGCCCAAAGATTTTTTTTATGAAATCTACACCAGGCCTGCAACCCCTCAAGAACAGCAATAGCTAAGAGGCTGATCTTGGCATACAGCGTATCACGTGTACTCAGAATGCACTCTAAACAGTCGGGTGTGGGGTGACAGTTAAAGGCCTCTCTTTGCAGAGAGCTAAACAGGTCCCAGTGCAAGCAAGTGTCAAGTGTGCCATCAGACACTGGGATAAACAAAATAACCTTTTCTGTTTGGAAATCTGACACACAGTTAAGGAAGGGACAAAGAAAAGTAAAACATTTTGAAGTGGTAAGTAGCTTGTTTTTGGGGGGGGTTTCTGGCGTTTGTTAGTGTGTTTTGGATGAAGTTGCAGTACATTGGTGCATTAATATTGCAAAAATGTTGAGAGATGGATCATAATTTTTGGTAATGAGTCACACTCTTTGGTTTAATTATTTTATGCTAAAAATAGTTAAAGGGATCATTCACCCAAAAATTTAAATTCTGTCATAATTTACTCACCCTCATGTCGTTCCAAACCAGTATGACTTTCTTCTATACAAATACATCTTGAGAAATGTCTTGCTTTTTGTTTGTTTTGATTTTATTTTTCTGTCCATACAAATGAAGTAACTGGTTACCAACATTCTTTAAAATATCTTAGTTTGTGGTGCAATCATTCTCATCTAAAACAACATGAATTAATCTCAAGTGAATGAAGTTAATACATGATGACAGAGCTTTTAGTTCGGGTGAACTATCCTTTTAAGGGTAAATGTCTGTATATACAAATTTATAAATTTCCTGTGACTCTTCAGTTATGCTCTGCATTGTATTGCAACTTTTTCTCAATGCGGTTTGAAAACGCGCGTGCATGTAGGCAAACTAGGCAGCCGCCTAGGGCAGCGTTTCCGTATGGCAAAGTATGGCAGTCGCCATATCCTAGCCCATCAGGTGTGCCGTGGAAAATCCAAACTCCATTATATTTCGTTATTATTGTTTTAAATCACTGCTATTGGTCTGTTTGAGGGTCTTACAAATATTTAACCAATGAAAAGCATTCAAAAGAGCTTGTCACTAAACTTTGTAACGCTATGGATCCTCAAACTGTCAGCGAAACCTCGTAACTTCACCCCGCCTCCATTCAGAAAGAAGCGCCGCGCAGCGCACAGAGCCTGGAGAGTGAGTTCGCAATGCAAAGGTAAATAATGAATAACTGATGTTTGAATAAGTATAGTGTTTTCTTCACTAAAACAATATGTCTGTAAAGGCTAATGTTTTTGTTTGTTTGAAGAGCGGAGAAGAGTCTTGCCATCTAGTTGTAAGCAATATACTTCTGTACGTTTTAAATATCCTTGCATATAGCGCTTCATCATATATATCATGACATTTTGGCCAAGTTTATTAAATGACAAGAAAAACTAAGTGCCCATAAAGCTACAGTGAAAGTTATAACCTGTAAGTTGATGAAAGTGTAGGCTATAGGCTAATGCGATGTACTTGCTGCCTCAGATGCGGCCTTTCTAATGACAGACAAAACACAGATCTCCATCATTCCCTGATCAAAAACCAGCTCAATTTGAGCTTGATTTTCATAAAATGTTAGTGCAAGTGTCTGGTATTTGTACAATATTGTTTATAGTATATTCTATATTTAAAATACATTTAGTTCAGACTAAGTAGGCTGTAGTTAAATATATCGTATCGCTCAAGACTTAGGCCTACTGGTATAAAAATTATAATTAAACTTTATTTGAAACTTTGAAACTTTAATTTAAACTTTATTTTGTTTATTTTAAGTAGCTACTATTTGTGTAGAATGCACATTTCTTGATATTAAGCCTAAAATGTTTTAATGTCACTATTGATGAGGATTGTATGAACTTTTAATAATATTGGTCTTTAAATCAGGCCCGGCGCCAGGATGTTATAGCTGGGAGGGCACTTCAATTGTATACAATTATAAAATAAAACGCAAATTATAAACCGGGCTGTTTTAGGCTTTTCCATTTTTTTATATTTTAGATGGTGTCACGGTGATGAGAAAAATGACTCGCCATGTTTTCATTGTACGTGCCTTTAGAGAGAAATGCATCTTTACGGATTACATAATGAAAGGGTTTTTACTTTCGATTTGAATTATTACTTTTTAAAATGGTAATTTAAAGCTTTCTATAGATATATTTATCATTTCTGTGAGTCAGTTTCGGTTCATCATTGTGAAGAGCTCCTGTTCAAGACCGGCAGAAAGTACATCCTCTGTTTTCCAATTTAGGCGATTTTATAAAGGTACAACGTTTTTTTTTTTTTGATATTGTGAATGCACACAAATAAAAGTAGACCCTTTAAAGTTCCGAATTATGTATTTCTCTTTCAATGAGCAAAAATTACGGTGCAGGCCTGTTTTAAGTTGTTTCTACTGTAAGAAAAAATGCAAGTGTTCGTGCTGGCGCCTCCATGTCCTTCAGCTTGCACTCTCCACACAAACTGTTGGATATGTGTCTAACAGCACAAATTTATATAGAAAGATTGTATTTTATGCAAGTCGTGATTATTTGATACAGCTAAATTAATCAAACACAGGCTATGATTAACTCACTCCTGCCACTGGCTGCTTGGTCCTTGCTTTAAAAAATGCATTTAACGAGCAAAAAATGCTCCATTCGTTTTTCTAAATTAACTTTATTAAAAAAAAAAAAAAAAAAAATCACTTTTCCATTACATACAAAACTGAACTATTTTAATAACAGTAGCTAGTCTGTTTTGGGAGAAGGGGAAGACGGGCTCAGGTAATTCTGATAAGTGCGGAAGAAATCCTGCAGCCACCCCTGATTGCATTAATATAACTAGAATTTTTACAAGAGTTTGTTACCATTTTATGCCATGGTTTGTCTGAATACTCGAGTCTGATTGGCTGGCAGGTGTTGATTAAATTCATTGAACTGCACAAGTAGTTCCAGGTCAGTTTAATCACGTTCTATATTAAAGGCTTCCTATAAACATTGGTAACCATAGTAACATACAGTTACAGTTGAATAGTAATACAGATGAAAATAACGTCATTTTTATCGTTCCGGTCAAACATTGCAGCGCAATGCACAATGATGTTAAATATTATTAACATCTTTAATATGTGAATGCTGGCAAATAACCATGGCATAAACGGGATAATCAACGGCTAGCTGTGCATTAAACGATTTGAATGCACTTCGCGGAGGTTAAAGCACAACATGAAATACGATGAGTCTGGTAAATCGTTAATTAGAGGTCATCAGAGCTTGTGCAGCCAGCAGCGCCAGAGAAACTGTGATGACCGTAATGAGTGTCTGCTCGAATCGCTCTTGCTATTGCCTATGACACACACTGCTTCAAGTCAGACGCTAATCGATCTGCGCAAATGAAAATGCATCATATGCGCTCAGACGGTGCGCACATGCTCCTCAAAATAATTATCTATTCCCGATCTAAATAAAGTTGGTTAAGAAAACTGGGGGGGCAAAAATTATTTCTGGGAATTCTTTCCCCCAACCCCATAGCGCCGGGCCTGCTTTAAATGCAAGATAATTTAAGTGTAACTAAAGTATACTTGCAATAGTTCCACTTTAGCACTATCAAATATACTTCAATATATCTTTATTTGAACTCAGCAATACTTCCGCACAATTAAAGTGCATTAAGCACAAAATTAGCTGTTCCAATTTAGCAGACTTTAAGTATACCAGTTTATTATACCAAAAGTAGGGTATTTTTATTAAACACATAAATATGTAAATGTGTTCGTAGTATACTTAGCATGAAATAAATGTATTTCAAATACATTTTAGCATATATACAGTGGTGTGAAAAAGTGTTGGCCCCCTTCCTGATTTTTACATTTTTTGTATATTTGTCACACTTAAAAGATTCAGATCATCAAACAAATTTTAATATTACACAAAGATAATGCAAGTAAATACAAAATGCAGTTTTTAAATGATGATTTCATTTATTAAGGGAAAAAATCTGTCCAAACCTACCTGGCCCTACATGAAAAATTAATTGCCCCCTCCTATTAAATCATGAAAGAACTGTGATTAACCACATTATTTTAGAAAGCTGAGTTAAATTTCACTAGCCAAACCCAGGCCTGATTACTGCCAGACCTGCTGAATCAAGAAATCACTTAAATAGAACCTGTCTGACAAAGTGAAGCATGTTTAAAGAGCAACACATCATTCCGTGATCTTAAGAAATTCATGAACAGATGAGAAACAAAATAGTTTACATGTATCAGTCTGGAAAGGGTTATAAAGCCATTTCTAAGGCTTTGGGACTCCAGCAAACCATGGTCAGAGCCATTATCCACAAATGGAGAAAACTTGGAACAGTAGTGAACCTTCCCAGGAGTGGCCAGCCTACCAAAATTACTCCAAGAGCACAACGATGACTCATCCAGGAGGTCATAAAAGAACCCAGAACAACATCTAAAGAACTGCAGGCCTCACTTGCCTCAATTAAGGTCAGTGTTCATGATTCAACAATAAGAAAGAGACTGGGCAAAAATAGCATCCATGGGAGAGTTCGAAGGCAAAAGCCACTGCTGACCAAAAAGAACACAAAGGCTCGTCTCACATTTGCCAAAAAATATCTTGATTATCCCCAAGACTTTTGGGCTAATATTATGTGGGCTGATGCAACAAAAGTTTAACTTTTTGGAAGGTGTGTGTCCTGTTACATCTGGGGTAAAACCAACACAGCATCTCATAAAAAGAACATCATACCAACAGTCAAACATGGTGGCGGTAGTGTGATGGTCTGAGGCTGCTTTGCAGCTTCAGAACCTGGATGACTTGCTATAATTGATGGAACCATGAATTCTGCACTTCATCAGAAAATCCTGAAGGAGAATGTCCGGCCATCAGTTTGTGACCTCAAGCTCAAGTGCACTTGGGTTATGCAGCAGAACAATAATTCCAAACACAGCAGCAAGTCCACCTCTGAATGTCTCAAGAAAAACAAAATTAAGGTTTTGGAGTGGCCAAATCAAGTCTGGACTTAAATCCAATTGAAATGCTGTGGCATGACCTTAAACAGTCCATTCATGCTCGAAAACCCTCCAATGTGGCTGAATTAAAACAATTCTGCAAAGAAGAGTGGGCCAAAATTCCTCCTCAGCGATGTGAAAGACTCATTGCCAGTTATCGCAAATGCTTGATTGCAGTTGTTGCTGCTAAGGGTGGCACAACCAGTTATTAGGTTTAGGGGGCAAGCACTTTTTCACACAGGGCCATGTGGGTTTGGATTTTGTTTTCCCTTTATAATAAAAAAACTTCATTTAAAACCGCATGTTGTGTTTACTTGTGTTATCTTTGATTAATATTCAAATTTGTTTGATGATCTGAAACATTAAAGTGTGACAAACATGCAAAAAAAAAAAAAAATCAGGAAGGGGGCCAACACTTTTTCACACCACTGTATGTACATATATACATTAGTGCTGTCAAATGATTAATCGCGATTAATTGCATCCAAAATAATATGTGTGTGTACTGTGTATATTTATTATGTGTATATATAAATACACTCACATGTATGTATACATTTCAGAAAAATGCTGTTCATATATTAAATATATTTATATATATAATATAAATTATATGAATATAAATATCAACATGTAAATACATGTAAATATTTTCAAAATATATACTGTATGTGTGTATAAGTATACACAGTACACACACATATTATGTAAACAAACTTTTATTTTGCATGCGATTAATCGTTTGACAGCACTAAGAATAATCATTAAAAAAATAATATATATATATATATATATATATATATATATATACATATATACAGTCAGGTCCATAAATATCGGGACATCAACACAATTCTAACATTTTTGGCTCTATACACCACCACAATGGATTTCAAATGAAACAAACAAGATGTGCTTTAACTGCAGACTGTCAGCTTTAATTTGAGGGTATTTACATCCCAATCAGGTGAACGGTGTAGGAATTACAAGTTTGCATATGTGCCTCCCACTTGTTAAGGGACCAAAAGTAATGGGACAATTGGCAAATTAAAGCTGACAGTCTGAAATCCATTGTGGTGGTGTATAGAGCCAAAAATGTTAGAATTGTGTCGATGTCCCAATATTTATGGACCTGACTGTATATATATATATATATATATATATATATATATATATATATATATACAGGTGCTGGTCATATAATTAGAATATCATCAAAAAGTTGATTTATTTCCCTAATTCCATTCAAAAAGTGAAACTTGTATATTATATTCATTCATTACACACAGACTGATATATTTCAAATGTTTATTTCTTTTAATTTTGATGATTAGAGCTTACAGCTCATGAAAGTCAAAAATCAGTATCTCAAAATATTAGAATATTTAAATTACCATCCCTACAGTATAAACTCTGGGTATCTCTTGTTCTTTGATACCACATTAATGGGGAAGACTGCTGACTTGGCAATGATCCAGAAGACGAACATTGACACCCTCCACAAAGAGGGTAAGTCACAGAGGGTCATTACTGAAAGGTGTGGCTGTTTACAGAGTGCTGTATCAAAGCATATTAAATGCAAAGTTGACTGGAAGGAAGAATTTGGGTAGGAAAAGGTCCACAAGCAACAGGGATGACCGCAAGCTTGAGAATACAGTCAAGCAAAGCCGATTCAAACACTTGTGAGAGCTGCACAAGGAGTGGACTGAAGCTGGAGTCAGTGCATCAAGAGTCACCACGCTCAGACGTCTTCAGGAAAAGGGCTACCAAGCCACTTCTGAACCAGAGACAACGTCAGAAGCGTCTTACCTGGGCTGTGGAGAAAAAGAACTGGACTGTTGCTCAGTGGTCCAATGTCCTCTTTTCAGATGAAAGTAAATTTTACATTTCATTTGGAAATCAAGGTCCCAGAGTCTGGAGGAAGAGTGGAGAGGCACAGAATCCATGTTGCTTGAAGTCCAGTGTGAAGTTTCCACAGTCAGTGATGATTTGGGCTGCCATGTCATCTGCTGGTGTTGGTCCACAGTGTTTTCTGATGTCCACAGTCAACGCAACCATCTACCAGGAAGTTTTAGAGCACTTCATGCTTCCTTCTGTTGACAAGCTTTATGGAGATGCAGATTTCATTTTCCAGCAGGACTTGGCCCCTTCCCACACTGCCAAAGGTACCAAAAGCTGGTTCAATGACCATAGTGTTACTGTGCTTGATTGGCCAGCAAACTCGCCTGACCTGAACCCCATAGAGAATATATGGGGTATTGTCAAGAGGAAGATGAGAGACACCAGACCCAACAATACAGAAGAGCTGAAGGCCACTATCAGAGCAACCTGGGCTCTCATAACACCTGAGCAGTGCCACAGACTGATCGACTCCATGCCACGCCGCATTGCTGCAGTAATTCAGGCAAAAGGAGCCCCAACTAAGTATTGAGTGCTATACATGCTCATACTTTTCATTTTAATACTTTTCCGTTGGCCAAGATTTCTAAAAATCCTTTCTTTGTATTGGTCTTAAGTAAAATTCTAATATTTTGAGATACTGATTTTTGACTTTCATGAGCTGTAAGCTCTAATCGTCAAAATTAAAAGAAATGAACATTTGAAATATATCAGTCTGTGTGTAATTAATGAATATAATATACAAGTTTCACTTTTTGAATGGAATTAGTGAAATAAATCAACTTTTTGATGATATTCTAATTATATGACCAGCACCTGTATATATGCGCATCTATTTCATGTGAAGCCTTTTTTTTCTTTTTCAAAAACATTAAATCAAAAATCTGTCAGATGGTAAAACCATTAAATAATTTAATTGTCTGTCCTAATCAAGCAAGCTAATGAAATTTCCATTTACAGTTTTCTGTGATAAGCATGCAAGCAAACAGATGTTAGTCCAGTAGTTTAATTAAGTAATGAATGTTTTGATTGTCTCAGGATCCATCATGGCAGCCGCCCGTGTGTCCATGCCGGGTGCCACAGACACCAACCTGGAATTTGCTGACTACAGTCTCTATAGCAATCTGTCTGATGATGAGCTCATGCAGCTGGCAATTGAGCGAAGCATTGCTGATGCCCAGAACTCTGGATCAGGCACCGAAAACTCTAAGACCCCCATTGCTCTAAACAGGCCAGCAGGCCCACGCCGAGCTCCACCATCAAATCGTCTCCAGCAGCAGCCAGAACCAGCAGCGTGTCCCGCCAATCCAACCAGGTACAGTTTGATGTGCTTCATTCAAACTGAAATGAGGTGCCATCATAAATCAAACTCTCACTGTGAGTATAAAAATAACCGGTACTTAGTACACCATACTCACACTGACCTTTGCTGAGTGCATAAGCTAACTGTAAATTATCTTCGGATTTTCAACATATTTATTTTCAAACTTATATAGCAAGATATTTTTTTTCTTTTTAAATATTAAATAAAAGATATTTATATTATATTATTTATGCAATACAGGAAATTAGCAAGACTGCATGTAAAACCTATCAAAACATACACATTAATGTATTGCCACATAAAATTTCTAATTCAACTCACAAGGAGAGTCACAATATCAATTACAGATGCCTACTGCATCTTCTCCGATGACTGAGACAACTGACTCACACCTGTTCCTCTTCATTCAACAGCCAACATTAAAGAGGAGCAAGCATAGTACAAGAAGTTCACATGCCACCATGCATAAAAATAGAGACACTATCCTTTGCTGTGCCCCAATCCACTTTTTGAAATTTCCCCTGTAATCTGACTTTAAAACTAATCATCCAGCGGTAGATTTTTGTGTAATTGCAAAGATAACACATAGGTAATTTAATTTGAAAATACTGTAGGTAAAAAAAAATAAAAAAATACAAATTCTGAAAATGACCCCATCCCCTTTCAGAGGCAGTCCAATGATTGTGCAATAGCTAGAGCTCTAATGCAACTTTAATTTAACTCATGTCAACTCAATTCTTTTTTTGTCCAAAGAGAAACAGTGACTCCACAGTATTTGGGTTCAATACGTCACTTTATGACTGGTTATGGCAAGCGAATGGTGGTGTACCGAAAACAGGATGGAAGTGTGCAAGTCGTCCCTGAGCCTGAAGAGTGAGTGATCGCACAATTACATGACAATGTGTGCTCATCAATAAGCATATATGTAAGAAAATGATGGCTCTTTGTGTGTTCGAAAAGACAAAATAAATAAATAGAATTTAATATAATAAAAAATATAAAGGATTAATAAAATATTTTAAGTTTCTAGAGCTATACATAAGTAAATATGTTTTATATGTGGTATGACCATATAAAACATATAACCATATATGACCATACTATATGTTTCAGTGTCATTATACAGTACAGTAATCCAATTGCACAAAAACATACACTACCATTTCAAAGCTTGGGGTCAGTAAGATTTTTAAATTTCTTTGAAAGAAATTTCATGCTCACTAAGGCTGCATTTATCTATAAAAAATACAGTAAAACAGTAATATTGTGAAATATTATTACAATTTAAAAGGACTGTTTTAAAATGTAATTTATTCCTGTGATTCCTCAGCATCATTGCTCCAGTCTTCAGTGTGACATGATCCTTCAGAAATCATCTAATATGCTGATGTGCTTCTCAAGAAACATTTCTTATCAATGTTGAAAACAGTTGTGATGCTTAAGACCTCAAATTTTTGAATGGTAATATATGTTATATGTTTTAATATTTATGTGAGAGAGGTAATGAACATCTCACCTGCAACAAAATGCATAAAAGTGAAACCAGTCTCTTTTTTAGGGAGATTGAGCCTATTGTTAAGGCCATTTCAGAAGGAGATGTGGGATCAGTGAGACTGATGGTTAAGCAACCTGGGTGCAACCTTCTTAAACCAAATAAAGATGGATGGATTCCTTTGCATGAGGCGGCATATTATGGACAAGATCAATGTATTAAAATTATCCTGAGAGGTAGAGTGCACTCATTTGACATTTACTCCAGTGAACTTTATTTAGCCAACATATTGTTCTGGCTTTGATCATGAACACTGTTCTCATAGCTCAACCTGGGATCATCAACCAGCGCACTTTGAAAGAGCAGACTGCTTTAATGATAGCTGTGACCAGGGAGCATCTTGCATGTGTGGAGTGTCTTCTGGAGAAAGGAGCTGATTCTGATATTGCCAATAAGGAGAGAGAGACTCCCCTTTACAAAGGTAATAACATATTAGGAAGTATTCAATTACCTATCTATCTATCTAATATATATATATATATATATATATATATATCCTGATTTTTTTCTATCTTTATGGCCTATATAAACCTTCAAATTTTAACCCCAATCCCACCCACCCCACAACGTTTGGTTAGTGAATTTCTTCTTGCCAATTCTAATTCTTTACATTCAGATTCAAATGTCTGAAGTTTAAAATCCTGGATTACCAGCCTAGAGCCACATTATATTATTAAAAGACATCAATTCATAAAAAAGATTTTTTGTTCTGCTCTTTATTTAATACAGCCTTCAGTGGTGTGATGGAAAATGTTACAATTTCTATACATATCTGTAGCTTGTGAGAAGGAGAACCCAGCGATGGTTGCCATGTTACTGAATTATGGTGCCTCTGTGAATAAGAGCTGTATTCAAGGCTGGACCGCTCTCCATGAGAGTGTGTGCAGGAACAATGTGGAGATCTGTGAGATGCTGATGAAAGCTGGAGCCAAAGTTAGCATGCCCAACATGTACGGAATCACTCCTATCTTTGTGGCTGCCCAAAGTGGAAAAGTGGATGCACTTCGCATGCTTTTAAAAAATGGTAACATCATTTTTGTTTCTCTTCCATTGCTGCTTTGTGATGAAATGCATCTGACATGTAATGCGTCTCACCTCATTCAGGTGCAGATCTCAACAGCCAGGCTGCAGATGGAGCCACAGCGCTGTATGAGGCCTGTAAAAATGGTCATGAGAAGACTGTAGAGTTTCTTCTCTCTCAGAATGCAGACGCCAACAAGCCAGGCAAAACAGGACTGCTGCCAATCCATATTGCTGCCCAGCGTGGCAATGATAGGTATGAATTCAGAATTCACTTAATTAGGAATTTGTATGAATGAATGAATTTGCTTTGGGAGAAATTTTCTCAGGTGACAGTTTATTTATATGCGAAGGACATTGGTTGTTAAGAGTTAAGGTTTAGTATATCTCATAATCTTGCATTAATTTTCAGCAAAGACCTCTTCAATTTCGGGTGTACCCACAAAAATATCAGGGCAACTAAGTAAGTCTCAATGGGTGCTTTACAGCAGTGCTGTGGCAAGAGGGTGCTTATCCTCTAACCTGTAACCTTAACTCAACCTAACTCAAGTAGGAGCAAATGGTTTTATTTACCATTTCAGATAAGTGCTCTTTCTTCTGACATACATGTTATAACTTCTAGTTTATTGTGTGTAGGGTCTTTTTCTGGCCTAACAGTAAAACTAATCATCCCATGGTGTAATTCTTGATAGCATGACATGTTTAGGGATGGGAATCGTAAAGAATTTGACGATCCTGGCTTCTGAGTTCCTTTTAACTATTTCAATTCCTTAACAGCTCCATTAAAATTTATTTCAGTATTTTTAATCAATAAATATTTATTACAATTATTGCATTAGGTGTGTTTAACTGTTAAAAAACTGAGTAGTCGGTGCCAATAGCCTCGTAGGAAGCGCACCGACATATAGCGCCGTTGCGGTTCAGGCATCCCAAGTTTGAGTCCCGGCTCGCTGACCTTTCCTGATCCCGATTTCTCTCTCTGTCCCACTTCGCTTCCTGACTAAATACCGTCCTATCCTAAAATGTAAAAATGCCAAAAAAATGTAAAAAATAAAAAACTGACTACACTTAAGGTGTAGGCTACTTAATCTTTAACTACACATTGTCAAATAAAAAACAACTAGTCAGTGACTACAGTCATTTACAGTTAGTTGTAAGCTGTGTATGTTTGATTTTTTAAATTTACTAGAGGAAATCAGAATACGTATTTTGTTTCTGATTCAAGAAAAAGAAACAACTCATAAAACCCATTTGTTTAGGACTTGGACTACACTACGTTGTATGTTTTTGATTCACTATAGAAAGATTAAGCTCATATTAATTATTTGTTCGGAAATCAAACTACTCTATTCGCACTGTTTATTCTGTTTTGCATTGTAGATTCAGTAGGGTGTTTTTTTTTTAAGTTTAACTTTAGCACAGCATTTTTTAGAATGCAGTGTCATGCGCAAGACACTAAAAAGAACACAAGCGCAATGGTCAAACATGTTCACATAGAAAAACAAGGGAAATGCAAACACCTGTTCTGCGTCACTGGCCCCTAACAAACTCATTCTCTTCCGTACTTTTTTTTTTTAACACAAATTTCGGTTCCCAACCCTAGAACTGTTCCTCTATAATTTTCTTATTTTATTAATCACTACATAACTGCTTTTCAACGGTTTATATGTATTATTAGTCTTCTTCTGGAATCATTTTTCCATCTTATAATGGTTATTTCAAATAACCATTATAAGATGAAAAAATAAAACTAGAGTCAAATTCTAACCTGACATTCAAGAGTATTTTAGTGTCCACTAGCAAGGTAACACGCAAGAACACAAAACTTCTGATTTTCAGTATCGTGTCCATGCTGATCCCAGCCACAAGCAAGGCCAGAGTGAGACGTACAGGTATCAGCCCCCTCCATTTAGCAGCGGAGCGCAATAGGAACGATATTCTTGAAGTACTAATCGAGGCCGGCTTTGACGTCAATGCCATGTTGTCTGAGGATCGTTCTATGATGTATGAAGATCGGCGTAGCACAGCTCTATACTTTGCCATCATGAACAACAATACTGATGCTACCACCATGCTCCTGAAGGCTGGTGCTAATCCAAACCTGGACACGTTCAGCCCGCTCCTGGTGGCCCTGAGGCAGGGTTGCATCCAGACAGTGACTTTGCTGGTGGAACATGGTGCTGATGTCAATGCCAACATCCCAACTCATCCAACTACCTTTCCAGCAAGTGTTATGTTCTGCATGAATTATCTGACCTTACTGAAGTATCTAATGGATAATGGCTGTGATGCCTTGTCATGTTTCAATTGCGTTTACGGCAGCAATCCTCATCCACCTATAAAGACTAGGCATAATCCGAGATATGATCCAGATGAAGTTGTAGAAAAGACCTGTGTTCAGGTGAATGGCCTGAAGCCAATTCTACATACAGTGTAATATTTTTTTCTGAATTGTATATTGTGTATAATGCCACATTTTACACTACTTTTTACTAGTTCTGTGAGGTGATCTCCACTGAAAACTACTCCCGCTGGGCAGGACCGATTATAGACGTGCTGCTTGACTATGTTGGGCATGTGAAACTCTGTGCACGACTCAATGAACATCTGGACAGTTACCACGAGTGGAAGTGCATCAAAGAGAAAGCGAGTATGTGCACCAATACCTTTTGCTTAAATTATTCATATATGCAAATGATTTCAGTCACCTGTGTATTCATTTGCTGGTTCTCACTGCAGCGCCTCCACGCCCACTCATGCAGCTCTGCAGACAGAAAATCCGCAAAGTGCTTGGGATCAAGAGGCTGAAGAAAATTCACAGGCTTCCAGTTCCTCCAAGGCTGATCAAATTCCTAAAGCATCAAGAACGAGAGCAAAACTTTTAAGCCTGTTTTTGTATGTTGACTTTTAGTAAACGCAGAGAGAAAAATGCAAAATTATGGAATAAATGGCTTTTGTTCTGAGTCAGCATTTGCACATATGTACTGCTTAAAAGTTTAATAAAATGCCATAAATGTTTATATTTAATTATCAGGCATAAACAGAATTTAGGGGACATGAATTAGATAGATTTAGTAGGTACATACTTTGTCTGTATATGTATACTTATTTTTAAAAAAAATTAAAATAAATAAAAGTCAAAAATGACACAGGGTGACAGAAAACAGTAACAGTTATTTTTTGCAATGTAGAAGAAATATATTAAAAGTATTAAAATTAATATACTTGATGCTTGTGTGTATCGTTTTGTATTTTTACTTTTACTTATTCAGGTGTCAATTTTCTTCTAGTATTTTGATGGTTTGTTTAATTGTAACACAAACCAATACTCAAAGATTACAAACTATAAATTCTGTTCTATATCATTTTTAATTGGAATGAATTTCCCTGATTCAGTCAGTGCTTTATATGTTACTGTGACAATGCTTATCTTTGAACAATGTCCAACAAATTACTTATCAGCATCAAACTACCAATAAAGTGTTAACTATTTGAGTTTAATTTATTCTGCCTTTTTGGGCAAAATGTGGGTTTGGATATCTAGTATTGCTGATCTTGTGATTCATGTTGCCCCATGTGCAGGGACACAAACAAGAGGCAAAAAATGATGAAGTAGGCCTACGAAAAAAACTAAACTATTACAGTAGATAAAACATGATATTAAATTACAAGTTAAAGCAGTTCATGCTGCTTTCATAATGATTTCACATCATTGACGCCAAACATTGCTGGTTCTTATGTGCGCAAATAATGACAGATTTTCTCTTGTGGGTGGGGTTGAACAGTCTTTTTATAAACATGCCTTTACTATAGAAATTCACAGTATTATTGCACTTCACTTCACTCAACCTTCACACATATGTAGGTTTTTAAGTTATAGCTTTTTCCTGTTCTGTAACAAACTATTTAACTGAATAATGCTGCATCTGAATCACAACGGTACTTGAAATATACTAGTTATATAGTTAAACCTCAATATGCATAACTCAATTGCAAACTGCATTACTGTATAGCGACCATCCATTGAGAAGAAAACTTACTAACGATTCAGAGGCGGATGTTCCATGTTGTGGAAAAAAATGCCTATTTTTTACTAATTCAATTCATTTAGATTTTGTGCATGTAGACTTAAGTGTTAAATGAAACTCGTGAAATAACTACTTTACCTACATGTTTACATGTAATTCGTTTTCTGGTAGCCTACATGTTTCTTTGTGATGTAGGCTATCGACAGCATGCTTTACCTGACTTCAGAAAACCAGTTGTCCAAACTGAGCAAACGGAGCTAAAACTCCCAATCGTACCAGTTGTCAGATTGGCCCCTAGTGTCTGTAAAGAGGATAATAAATAATAAGTAATACTGCAAAATATATCCACCTTATTTTTCAAGGCGGAAGCAAGCTGTTTTCTGTTAATGTGTGAGATTTCCGGTTCATTAGCCGCTGTAGGGAAATAATGAGAAGAATAACGAATTACATTTAAATAATGTGGTAAGAATCACCAGTTTGCAATATCAAGGAGCCAAACATGCTATTTTGTACAGCTAAAAATATCTGGAAGCGGATGAGACCGGAAGCCAGACACATTAAATTTGCAAATGGCCGCACCCACTCTTACAGAAAAATAGTATATAAATATATGCCTTTTACCAGTTTAATACATTTACATAATGCTGTCAGTAATAGTAAGACAGAAGCTGTCTGTATGCCCTTGAAGTCGGTGTTGACCCCCACCTGCACTTTTTCAGGTCAGTTCTGGTGGCAGCCAGAACAAGGCACCTTCCAGATGGTCAGACTGCTTGTTGAGAGCAGAACTGATGGCATTGCCCAGATTCCCAGTATGTCTACTCCTTTCCCAGCCAATACTATGCTCTGCTTGAAGTATCTCGTGGACGATGGCTGAAATGCCAATTCTGGCAAGGTGCACCTCAATTCCTGTCCTCTCTCAACGATTTTCAAGGCTTGAATAAAGAGCAAGCATCCACTGAGGTATGAATGTGAACTGTGTAGTGTGACCCTTTTGTACCAGTTAATGGACTTCCCAGTACTGTACCAGTCAACATTCTGCCCTTTTATAAAGAACTTGCATTTATGTATTTTTTTAAGTCATTGGATGCCCTACCTGTCTGCCAGTGTTTGGGGCGTGGCTACTGTAGCAGGCTGAACCAGCGGGTATTTAGCCAGTGTGGAAAAATAAATTTAGATTACAAAAGTGCAAGGCAAAATTCGAAGACTTGCCAAACAGACAACGGTGTAAAATAAGGATAAACACTAACCGTTTTTCTTTCACAAGATGAAGGCATTTGATGGAATCTTAGGGTTTCAATTGATACGATGAACTTGCTGAGGTTCTTCTCGACAGGTAAGCTAAACTAAGTTAAAAGTATTCTTAATATGTTATTTAAAGTAGACTACTTTTACCTGTTGAGACATGCCTTCACTTCTATAGACCCGTAAGAGCTGTGTTTGTGATGCGCGAATGAAGCGTTTGAAAACTTGCTTTATTTTAGTTTCGCTAGGTGGCAGTAGTAGCACAGAAACCCTATGCTACATAATTCTTTATGGATTATGAGGTGATACATTTGTGTTACAACAAAAAAATAATGTTACATAAGGCATCTCTGTCTGTCACGTGACATTTGGCTTAATTCTGTAGAGCTGGCGGATGTGGTGGCTTTGAAGGTTATACAATTTCTTGGGGTTAGCAATAAATACACATCGCTGCGAAGGAGAGGAACTGTGGTGTTCCTGAGTTCTCACCAGCAGGGGGCAGAACGGAAATACAAACTCTGTGGGACTTTTCCTGTGTTTGTTGCTTTGGCTCACGTTTTCTTCCTCAGGCAAAGCCTGAAAAAAGTGATTTATTTTTATCTGTTTGCTCCTCCTTTTGTATTTGATCTAGCATTACAGTAAGTTACCATAATGAATAAATTCATAGATAAAATTAAATCATTCAGTTTAAATCACACATGATCAGGCTTAATAATTATTTCTGTTTTAATAATGTACTTGGGCCTATTCAGGTTTCAGAGTCATAAATATTTTTGCTTAATCAGAAATAGATTACAGAACGCAATTTCCTCTGTTTTAACATATTTGTTTGTCCTGCTGGCCCCACTTTTCGGCTCACGTAATTATTTGATGTCTTTATACAATAACCACAGGGTGGCAATGCAACTCCATAGCTAATAAACTGAGGAAACTAGAGGTTCCGGATAAAACACAGTTGGTGTTGATTATTCATATAGAGTGGAAATACACCTTTTTGTTTTGCTCAATATCAAAAAAATAAATAAAAATAAAAGACAATTAATAACAATAATGACACTGATTTATGAGAAAGATCTTCTGAATATTAGTTTTGTGTTATACATTTATACATACACTTACACTTTAGTATTAATATTTAAAGATATTAGATTTATGAATATTATATAGTGTTACAGCAATAATTATTTGTATATTAATAAATGCAAATGTCAGTTAAATCTAGAGGAAAATTAGTAACCCAAAGCACAGATGATTTCATCGTTGATTTGGAAGAGTTTTCTCTGTTTTTGCTTACCTTGTCTCCCCTTCTCAGAGGCCAGGAACCTGCCATCACTCTATCCCACAACTGTCCACTATCATTAAAATTTGTGAGATGGGCCAAACCACAATACTCGGTCTTGCGCTTTAAAAAATTTTTTTTTTATCTCCATCAGTTTTCCATTGCGGCATTTATGTGGATGAATGGCCTTAGAAAGGTCAACACTGAACATTGATTACACACCTCGCTGTCAGAAAGGCCTGGGGGAGAGGGGTAAGTGGCCATTTGTTTTGTGCAAACCCTTGAGTGTCTAGAAATCTTCAAAAAGTGCTGGCAGAAAAGGCTGGAGCATTGTAGGGTTCTCCATCATACTCTGGCACCGGTTGAGACTACAGAGCCGTTTAAGGGCTGACTGCTCCCCAGACGTCCAAAACTGCAGAGTGTGACTCTGCGGTTTTATTAAATGCATTGCTATTAAAATTAAAGCTAAACCTCTTAAAACATACATTTTCACAGGGCTGCACTGCAGAACATTTCAGCTGTCCAACTTTTATACAACAGTTAAATAAACAAGAAGTTAATATTCAAGTATTTTACATTTGAGTCAATATTGCCCTTTTTATTTTGCTCTACCAACGAAAAGAACTCTAAACTAAGCCGATACAGATGTGTTCCCGAGCAACACATATAATGATGTTTTCATTCCTGAATGAATTATTTGAATCAATGATTCAGTTTCGTTTAGTGATTTGTTTAGTTCATTTAAATGAATCAGTGTTAATGAACCAATCAGTTAAGTAAATGATTGCATGACTCACTCATTTGTTTCATTCCTAAATGAAACCATGTTTTTTAACAAATCGTTTGAATGCATGATTCAATGACTCGCTTGTTTAGTTTTTAAATGAATCTGTTATTAAACCAATGTGACCCTGGACCACAAAACCAGTCTTACGTCGCTGGGGTATATTTGTAGCAATAGCCCAAAATACCCTGTATGGGTCAAAATTATAGATTTTTCTTTTATGCCAAAAATCATTAGTATATTAAGTAAAGATCACATTCCATGAAGATATTTTGTAAATTTACTACTGTAAATTTTTGATTAGTAATATGCATTGCTAAGAATTCATTTGGACAACTTTAAAGGCAAGTTTCTCAATATTTAGATTTTTTTCACCCTCAGATTCCAGATTTTCAAATAGTTGTATATCAGCCAAATATTGTCTGATCCTAACAAACCATACATCAATGGAAAGCTTAGTTAATCAGCTTTTAGACGATGTATAAATCTCAATTTCGAAAAATTGACACTTAAGACTGGTTTTGTGGTCCAGGGTCACAAATCAGTAAGGTAGGCTAAATGGTCGCTTCACTTAAGGCCCGTTCACACCATGACAATAACTATAAAGATAACGATAAAGATCTAAAAATCGTTCTCAGTATTAAAGAATAGCAGAGTCCACACCACAGCTATAACGGCACAGATAAACCATATCTTTGGAATCACTTTCAGAATGATTTTTTCCAACTGATGAATGATACAAACATTGACACCCAATCAGAATCCATCCTGCTATAACGAGCTCGAGAATTTAAAGCAGCAGACAAGCGTGCGCTTAGAATAAACTGACGAAATCGTTCGCTGTGTGGACGCTAATATCTTTATAGTTATCGTTGTTGGTGTGAATAGTGCTTTACTCAGCTTTCCATTCCTGAATGAAACCATGTTTTTGAACAAATCGTTTGAATGAATGATTCAATGACTCACTTGTTTATTTTTTAAATGAATCTGTTATTAAACAAATCACAAAAATAAATGATTGCTTGACTTTCTGTTCCTGAATGAATCAGTGTTTCTGAACGAATTGTTTGTGTATTTTTACATAGAAAAACAATGCAAAAACAGCGTGACTCATTTTGTATCAACGTCCCCTTATAGTGCTCTTGGAATGCTGTATGTTCAAACATCTTCAAAGAATAGAACTAACTGTAATGTATAATGTAATGTATCATATATCTGGCTGGATTAAGCCTGAACTGAAGCCAATAACTGCTAGTAACCATGTCGGGCTTTCTCACTTTCGAACCATGTCTGAAAACATCTCTACAAAGAACAGCCTGTACAACAGAGAGGTGCATTTTTCGCAGATGTTGTTGTTGTTGTTGATTCTGAGGCTTGGACCAATGAGATGCAAATGGGTGCAGCCACATTAGCGGTGGTGCATTGGTTTTGTTTATAGGGGACAGCAGAAGGATTATCCCCTCCAGTCCATTTCATTTGATCCATATGGCCCAAAAGGCCTTAGCTTCAGCTGTGCCACAGCTTGGGAGCCACGGTTGAGTTTGTTATTGTCCCAACTCAGGCTGAATGCAGTGCTACAAATCCTGACAATATAATATGCACAGTCAGAGCTCTGGCTTTCTCTCTCGACAATGACACAGACAAAAAAGCAAAGCTTCTTTGGTGTTCAGTATACTTATTTAACCTTCATACGCAAATATAAGTTTAAGTTTAAATTGATCTATCATTTACATGTGATGTCTCGGCGGAATCATCAATTACAGGGCTGTCATGATGAAGTCATATATCTATAGATTTGTGTCATCGTCTAAAAGTGGACCTCTCTCTCTCGCTCTCTCTCTCTCCTCCCATGAGCAGGAGCTGAGCAGAGCGATTTACAGGCTGTCGGGTTGGCTTTGTTCCCGTGTAAGTCAAGTCTCGGTGGAGAAGAGACGCATCAGTGCTCCAAATGGCCCCAGCCGTCTCATTGCATTATCTTCAAATGGCACGTCTGATGGAGAAGTTAAAGAACAGCTCTCCTAGCTTCTCTCATTTAGATATTCCTCCCTTATTAACATGTAACGCACCTCGATTGCCCTGAATATCTTTGTGTTAACCAAAATTTTACATTTGTGGATTTGTGGTTGTTTATGGGTTTGTGCCATGTGATGTCCTCTGAAGCAATCTTCATATGGATGCATAGGGTTCTGGGTGCCTTCTCATTGATAAAACATCAACAATGCGTTAATACTGGGTCACCTATTATAGAGGGATATTATGAGGAAGCTTTGAAAGCTTTCGAGCAGAAGAGGTGAGAGAATCAACTCTTATTCTGCCAGCGGCCAGTGTGTGGCTGCCTGGAGGGAAAGGAGCTCTGCACATGAAAGCTTGTTGATAATTTCATGAATGCCTGCACTGAAACACACACACACACACACACACACACACACACACACACACTCACTCACACACTTGTATATGTGGTCACTTGTATATTGTCACAGTTATAAACGTATATAAGTGTGCATTCAGTATATATACAAAAATTCAGTAAAACAAATTATTACATTTAAAATAATTTTCTATTTTAATATATTTTAAAAAGTAATTCATTCCTGAGATGCCAAAGCCTACTTAGCAGCCATTACTCCAGTCTTCAGTGTCACACGATCCTTCAGAAATCACCTGAACAATATCTTAAAATATTTGAATGATTGAATTATCTATGTAAACTTTGACTGACTAATTATAATACACAAAAATCAGCATTAAGATTTTTGCTAATAAAATGTTCTTTAATGAAAAACTACGTCAACTTCATTTGTTTGTGATTTTCAGTGCTTTAAATATATTTCAGAGAATTGTTATGTATAATGAGAGCTCTGGGTCTGAATAATATGAAGCCACGGACAGATAACTTTGACTGACGTAAAGCCTCGCTGGTGCCTGACTAATTGACAGTGTAAATATTGTAAAGCATTAACTTATTCATGTGAAAGTGACTGAATGACAGCCTGCTCAGCCTTCAGGTTCTCCAAGCAATTTATCATCCTTATCCACACTGGGGTAATTTATCTAGCTGAACAGAGAAAATATGTTTACACTGTGGTTCTTATAGGAAAGACATCTTGATATCGCACTTTTCTAAATTACTTGTCAAGCAAGGTGTGTCAGCAGACAGAGGTGAAAAGACAACATTTTCTCCCCACAATTTCTACCAATTTAACTCTTTCACAATGCTCCTACTTACCTGACAAAAAAAAAAAAAGAAATATTATTTATCTATTAATAGAAAACAAGTTTTATATGCAACAGAATGAGAGTAATCTAATACTAGTTTCATGAGTCCTTGTTGTTGCTAGGTACAATATTTTTAGTACAACAATTATGTAGAGATAATTATATCTCAGATAGCAATTAATGGAATATAATTATCCACAACATACAACCGCAAAACCTTCCAAGGCTGACAGATATCAGGTGTCAAGACCGTAATGAAATATTAAAACAGATTTATAAACATTTTCTGTGTTTAAATATTATAGTCTATCATAGACCATATTTTCTGACTAGAAAGCTGCAAATGTACAGCTTTTACTGCCATGAAATTATTCTGCAACTTTAAATGATGACCAAAGATTTTTGCACATAAAAAGGCACCAGATATGATTCAGTAGTACAATTTTATTTAAAACTAAAAAAGTCAGCAAGTTGCAATTAAATTAGTTCAATGCACAATATATAATAGTTTTACATTTTGGTATGTGATGCATACATTGTGCAACAACCTCTGATTACTCAAATATACATTAATGGCTTGTTCCAGACAAACAATAACACTTATTCTGTTCTGACGACACATCGATTTATACTTATCCCTATAAACATTTTCTCTTACTCTGTACACACAATAGACTGTCAAGAAGGCAAATATTGATATGTACATTCATGCAATACAATTCTGAGTACCTTATACAGTATATTATGTACAGTATAATACACATATATTTTCAGTTCATATATCTTGTTGAATGGGTGATGACTGTACAGTAGATTGTGAGAATGTTTTACAGAATATGAAGAGGAATATTTGTTCACACAAGCTTGTATGTTATGTAAACATCATTGCTCAGTTGTATATGGTTGTATATTATGATTCATAGTTCAGTGTTACTATGCATGAACAGTGCATCACTGTTTTCTACAACAAGCTCCTGTCTACAAAAGGGGGGGGGGGGGGGTCTAGACACTTTCGATATACAGTTCCAATGAAACAATAGAGAGGGTCTGGTTAAGAGTGATACAAGCTAAATTTAAGGTTAAGCTTGTTTGATGAATCACCTTGATACATCTTTAAAGCATCCACCAACCCACATAAAATCACAGTATTAACGACTTTAAAAATAGCTTTAAACCGTCTTCATAAAAGCTTGTAACATCCTAGTTTTTATGAGTTGCCAAAAAAGGTCAAGAAGAGACTTGATGTGAATCTAGAATGATTTGCAAACATTCCAAAGAGATGGGCCACAAATGTTGAAATGAATCGCTAATCAAATCACTGTTTTTTGTTATATTAGCCATACTGATTTGAGGAAATATTTTCCATTTGTATTCAAGTTTTTTTTTTCTTCTTTTTTTTAAACAAACCCTATTTAATACATTTTAAATTATTCAAACTTCAAAATGTAATTTTATGTAACCATTTTATTTCATTTCCAATTTGTAATATATATCTAATTGGTGCAAAATTATGGACCACTTTCATGAACAAATCCTGACTAATTGTGAATGGTTTCAACTGAAAGAGTATGTGTGACTACTGAAAGGTAAACTGATATTGGACATCCATCATATTGTGTTAATTTCATATAAATGTAACACAGAAAGCCAAACTAATAAAAGAATGATGCACCATATATCAGGACCATATCTGTTATAAGATAGTCAGTTTTTAATACTTGTGTGTGTACATATTGGATATTTATTGGAAGATGATGGATATTTAATTGTGAACACTTGTTTTGAAATGTCTTTTGTCTAGAGCCAACTTAAAAACATTATGGCAACCATTTACCCTTTAAGAGCACTATTTCCTAAAGAGTGCTTTCTTATAATGGAACTAATGGAATTAAAATCTCAAAATAAAGAGGTATCCATATTTCATACTGTACATAATGTTGTCTACGCATCCAAACATTGCTTTGACATTCACAAAACCTAACAATTTTAGTTTGTGGTGAATTTTATTTTTAGACAAAATAGTAGAGATTTTAATATCAGCCATAACATGAAATTATTCATCAATCCGTCCCTAAAACTAATCCATCATGCCTGTTGGTTTTTTATTTATTTTATTTTTTTATGCATTTATAATTAGATCTTTCACATGTGGGCTACACCATCAGACAAATTTGACTACAAATGTATAGAATGATCAGACTACAATCTGCTAACTATTAGCAACGCTAGCCTTGTGTTTTTTGTATTATAAACATGCACCTCAAGAACTCAATCCTTTCCAATTGCATAGTAACACAAACCGCAATAAATTTCTGGGTGTTCAAGGAAAACATTTCTTATTCTCCATTGTATATTTTGGTACACAAAATACAGGATCATCCGATCCCATTTGTTGATTGTATCAAAACAATGGGGCCAATGCAGTCATTTAACCATTAAACACTCACACAATCTACATGAGGTGAGAGAACCCTTAATGTTTAATGAGGAACACTGCAAAGACAGAGTTAAAGACAAGAGAAGACAGGAATTTTAAAACATTGCATTCAACAGAAAGTGCATGCGTTTATTTAGTTGTTGGTGTTGTATATTGTCCTCAAAGGGGCCCCGGGGGGCCGCCAGGTTGAGTCTTGTGATACTCGTGCAGCTGCCAGCATCGCTAAGAATTTCCACGTCTCCTCAAAACCTGCTTATACACGTCATTCATTACATACTCACTTTTGTCTTTTCTTTAAACATCATTTTAGGTCCCAAGAAGGGCAGCCGTGAGGTTTACCATTCCTAAATTCATAATTTACCTTGCGTAAACCCAAACAGAGATGGTGGTGCTGTAGGGTACAGAATGTTCAGCTATAGCATGGCCACTATACTCCAGTGTTATTGGTTTCCACTACCTGCTGTTTACAGCGTGAGCTCATGGCATACTCCCCTCGGCTTGTGCCGTTCTCTTCTTTTCGAAGGGGTTTCCTGGAAAAGAGAACAAAGATTAAGCTTCATACTACTATTTTAGCTCAGACTGAGGATGCTATTGATCGGGTTGTAGAGGCTTGATCTTAGTGCAGAGAAATACATTGTCTCAAAGGCAAACAGAAAAACTAGGACAGGAAAACAAAGAGTACTTATAGCAGGTTAAATTTGAATTACATTTTTTTTTCTGCGTAACATATGTTCTATTTTACAATCAGTGTTTCAGGAAGCCCCAGTGCACACTTTTAGATGCTCCTTGAGACACTAACAAAGTCTGGGTTGATAAACAGCAGCACAGGTCATCAAAGTGAGTTATTCTGCAGTTTAAATGACTTCCCGCAAGCCGTAATGGCTGCTGGACTTAAAAAGCTGTGGTATGCGCTCTGGCCTGTCCGTTCCTTATTACGATTTGAAATATGCAACCTGCCTGCAGCCAATTGCCTTCATAACTGCATTAAAATCCAGAGCTGCCCAAACAGCGGAGCATGCAGATCCAATCTGTTGATATTTTGTTAAATCATGTCAGTCACATATTGACTTAATGGTAGAGAGGGCCTGAGGTAAGAGCTGAGAGATGGATGCTGGGGATTCACATTCTGTAAGATGCCAAAATGAATATCAGTAAAGGTTTCAATTAGTTGGGGCATATTTAATGCTTCAGCTTTTGCAAAGTAAGGCCACATGAAAGCAGCTATCGACAATGTTCAATAAGCTAATGGAGTAGCCTGATGCCAAACTACCACGTCATTGCTAAAACGACACGTCCGTACAATAGGGCTCAGCGACTGGTTTATGGATGTAAAAATGCCATTCAGAATCTCCATAGTGAAATTGATTTTTAACAATACCTGATAAATATTTTAAGACAGCCTTAATATAACTCGAAGGTTAAGTGCTGAAGCATGCCTCCATAGAAACCATTAGCCTGCTTCCTTTTTTAGTAAATCCGAATTAAGTGAAATCCACTAAGAAGACAGTTACCATGGAAATGACACTAAAGTTCACAACTTGGTAAATCAAACTGATAACTAGAGGATTGCTCAACAGCACAGCAATATAATATAAAACTACAATATATACATTACCATTCAAAAGTTTGGGTGATCCCAATTTTTTTTAAGAGTTTTCACATAGATTTAACAAAATACTAAGTGTACAAAATAATCTAATAATCAAATTTACACAATTTATTTTGTAATGTTCTAGTGGAAGACATTGACTGCAGCTCAAATACTTTCAGAGTACATACAGTATTCAAAGACCCTTGCAAATATGTGACAATTTTTATTTTTATTTTATTACTATAACTATAACTTTCTGCTTTGAGCTGAATAATTGCAACATTTTGATACAGAGTTTATCTGGGTTTCAAGGCTTAGAATTGTGTGGAAATAAATAAAAAAAAAAAGTGAATTTGACCATTCACCAGGAGCTTTAACAATAACAGTAAATACCAGAACGAGAGATTCCACATCACATTAATGATTAGTTCAGGAAAAATATAAATGGTCATGAGAAAGAAAACAACCTGACCTTTACAGAGCCCATCTCTACTGTCTGCAGCACTCTGGGGTCTGTCTGGAGAACAAGTCTAATTTCATAAACAGGGCTTGAGCTCATTAAAATTGACCCGTTTCTTCCAGAGAAATACACATGAGATAGCAACTTGTTGAATGAAGGCTGCTTTTGCAGAAATGATAAGATAAAGAGCATTTGTTTTAGCTGACCCATATGAAATGTCATTGGTGTGTGAAGCTGAGCTTCAGCTTCAACATCCGTCATTTAAACATGGTAAAATGTTCATGTTTTTGAATCTTGTTAATGTTTATCAAAGCATTCTAAAAAAAATTAAGAATCACAACTGTTTTCTACATTTATAATGTTACTTGAGCACAAAATCAGCATATTAGACTGATTTCTTAAGGATCATGTGACACTGAAGACTGGAGTAATGACTGCTGAAAATGTTACATTAAAATTCTACAGAAAACAGTTTTTGAATTGCAATAATTGTTCACAATATTACTATATGTCCTGTATTTTGCTAACAAACAAACAAAACAAAAAAAATCTTGCCAATCTCTAGCCATTTCTCTAATGGCAGTATATAACGGTTTCAAAGGATAGCTCTTAGTAAACATGGTCCAAATTTGTTGACTTTCATATTATGGGGAAAAACAGTTGAAACATTCTTCAAATTATCTTCTTTTTTGTTCTGCAGAAGAAAAAAATCATATTGTCTGGAATGACAGGAGGGTGAGTAAATAACAGGATATTTCATTTTTGTGTGCATTATCCCTCTAAATTATCATTACTTTTTCTGCTGTTTGATTAGACAGCATATTATGATGAACATAGACCTAATTCCTGCTCTTCAGCTTCAGCAAAGAAGACCTAGTGTTTCAAATCTTGAGCAACAAATACATCTATACCTTCAACTGAATTCCTTGTCGAGATTGATTAAATGTTCAGAGGTAGCTAGCGCTCATCTGTTGTGATAAACACAGTCTCTGTCTCTTGGGCAGGACTGATGAGACAATCCCGTAGCTCTGCAGGGGCCATCTGTCACAAGATGCCCCAGGCTGCAGGGCTTTCCTATAAAGACATCCTCTTGCTTTGCATGATTTACACATGGGAAAAACTCTGCCTCATCTGATTTTTGAAGGGTGGAGTGGGAAAGGAGGAGGATAGCAAGAAAAAAATGTGAAGGAAACAAGGTCTTGCCATCCTCCTTCCTCAAGTCAACACACGGAGAAATGAAATGGTCACATTATCCTTGATATAACATTAATTAGAACATAATTAGCTTAACTAAACACAAAGTTTATAGAAGCATATTATAAATAAAAGAAGAGCTGTAGAGCTGTACTTTAGAGCAGGGTCACTTAAGGTCTGGTCTTTGTCTATTTGACACGCTTGACGGCTGGACAAATGAAGAACAATTCGATGCAAATGGAAAACGCAGACTCCATAATGAATAGTCAGATTCTTTAAGCAAAGAAGGCCCTTTGGCCCTTCTCAATTCACGTACATCCTGTCTGGAAGTCCACTGCATAAAACTACCGTTTATGCTTTTTCAGCTAAACGGTAATTTTCCACTGAGAGCTTGTTTCTGTCCCCCCTCCAACCTGCTAAAGGCTCACGGACTCCAGCAGTCGTGCAGATGTCCCTCGAGTCGTGTTGCTCTACTGCACCATGTGCAGATGCCCTGACGGTCGCCCAGTTTCTCTGTGGACCGCTCAGCTTACGTAACATGCCAGGAAGGGAAGCCAAAATCTCCTTTATCTTTCCCCTGAATCAGCACTGAGCCTGCTCACTTGCACACTCTCTCTCGCTCTGTTTCTGCTCTCTTTACCACCTTTTCTCACTGATGGACAGCAACACCTGAGAGGTCCTCGTGGCCATTCCCCAGAAATTTCAGCACACTGTTCGGTTGCCTGGGTTGTACATGACCTCTCCTCTGAGATCAACACATAAATCCTGTGGGAAAATGTCTCTCGGACTAAAATAAATGCTGATCAGGAAGGATAAGTTCTGAAGCATAGCTGAAGTTAGAAAAACAAGCGATAACTTGTAAGAGACGTTCTCTTCCTGTGTAGATGCCTAAAAACTATTTATACTTATTATACTTTTTATATTAAAGATTTTAATTTTTTTTTTAATTATGATGATTTTGAATATGTTAAAGTTTGGTTTTAGAGACATGCTATAACAGCGTGAAACTATTCATTTCTTCATTGAGTGTACCTTTAAAATTCAAAGCTGAATGGAATCTACATAAACAGTTATACACTCATATAACACTCAAGGTTTCTTGTTTGGTAAACACAGGGTTGGATCCTCAATGGTTCAGTTTGTCTTTTCTCATTGAAAAGAAGCCTGGAAGATCACTGCAAAACCTAAAAAAAGCAACATCCTCACCTCCAAATGTGGGCCTGGGCCCTTAATAATACATGACATGTAGTACACACATGGCAGAGAGCTACACAAAACATTACAGGTAAAGGTAAATATTTTATAACCTGGCTCTTTGGAGTAGGCACCAGAATGTATTCATTTCCTCTGAAAATAAACAGAGTGGGCTGAGATTGTTTCCATAGGACTGTAGGTTCAATGGATAAGGTAAATGATGCTGTACAACTGTTATGCAGCATGTCCCCATCAAATATGAATAAACTGGATAGAATATTTAATTATTTTTTTGCTCCAAGATGTCATTAATCATAATACTCAACTATGTTTTATCACAATATCACAATTAAACACACATAGAAGTGATTTTTAAAAAATGATCTTCTAACATGAAAACAGTAAATTTATTAAACAACATAATCCCATGTTTCCCCCCGATATCTTGTCAAAATCTTTTTAATAAAGCACATTTTCTTGGGAATATTTATCAATTTATTTTGTAAAATCCCTTTAAAATGTGTAAAATGTTGTTTTGTGGAATTAGTTGGTCTGTCTCTTCAAAATTCAAAAGGTACTCAACAAGATACATACACAATACTCAATTAACATCAAGCTGACTGTCAATCCCTCACTTAGCAATTATTTTAGGTCTTTATTTCTATCCTGTTAGGCATCTTGTAGTTTCTTGTCATTTCTTGTAAAGTTTAAGTGCCTGAGCTTAACCAGAGCATATTTATGAAAAGCTGGTGTACTCTTTTAGAAATCACAACAGGCATTATTTATTTTTTAAAAATTAGAGTTCAAAAGGTACTGAATAACATAAGTTGTCTAATTGTAGTACTAATAGTAGTGTATGGAACACATTAGGGATGGCTCGATACCATAATTTTGGCTTCGGTACGATACCAGAATGTAATACCTCGGTATCGATACTAAATCGATACCATAGGTGACAAATATCCAGCCTCAAAAGATAAGTGAATTGAAAACAATTTTATAAAAAATAATAATAATAAAAACAGATTCATATCTTAATACCTTTGTAACAAAAAACCTACCGGGATCATAGGCTACATTTTGATGTTGGAGAAAAAAAAAATATTTAACTGAAGTAATAAAATGAAAATATATTCAAATCTTCTTATCTTTTCAATTCAAACGCATAGTGCAAACAAAATGTCTCAAAATGTAACAAAAACCTACCGGGAATATAGGTTACATTTTGACTGAGTTTGAAGGAAAAAAAACAAAACTACTGAAGTAACGCAATTAATGCAAAGTAATATTCAAAATCACGTTATTATTTCTCTCTCTCTCAGATTGTTTTCAGATTTCAGCCTCAGATAGCCAAAGAAAAAGCATTAAATCTCACTTGCTCTCTCGGCTGTTTCGTATTAGTGGTCGGCAGCGCAACAGAGACATTCCCTTCATATTATTGATACTAAAATTAATATAGCAAAACTATTGCTTAATTCAAATTCAAGTAATATTCGATTGTATGAAATGCAAGTGCATATATTACGTGACCAAAACTTCACTGTTTCTAGCGTGTCACTCATGCACATTTGCACTTACTGTATCACATCTTTATGTGCATTGATCAGTTGTAAATAAAAGTCAAAATTAAATCTGAATTCATGAATGATGCACTCACCTGTCGATCTCTTAATTCTCTGAAAAGATCAGGATGAGCAAGCGACAAATGCTTAAAAAAATTGATATGTTGCCTCCGTGGCAACACATGATTTATAGCAATGCTTGCATACAGTTGCAGTAAGGTCAGTTCGTTCACCATTGTCATCTGTTTTAAATACAGAGTAATGCCATATTTCACTTCTACTGTTCTCTTTATTTATTAATTTTGGGTGCATTGATAGAGTTTCATCTGTTTGATCGCATTGTTCTGTTGTCACATTTACCAGTTGCGGAGCAATTTGGGAAGCACTGCCAACTACAGGTGCACTTCGCAACAGCAGCGTATGAAATACCGAATTGAGAAAAATTATGATATCGTACCGTTTGAAACATAATATATACCGGTAATCTTCCAGTACCGGTATACCGCGCATCCCTAGAACACATACACTCAAATATTAATCAATAAGAGATGTTTACCGAGGTGTATCTTTTCCCTGTGGGGAAAAAATATATATAGAAAAAAACAGACAGTACTTAATTTTGCAAATATTTCAGAGACAATTTTACCCTTTTTGGCCTCAGTGTCCCATAGAGCACTTTAAACACAAGCCTAAATGAAGTTCACCCAAAAATATATTTTAGGATGTGTTGACTGTAACTATACATGACAGCATTTAACAGTGCTGCATGTTCAAGCTAAGAGGGTGGGAAGTTATGTTTGCCCATCTTATCTTGAGGACTCTGAATGTTTTTGTTTAGAGTCTTCGTTATCATAATTACACTACCGTTCAATGACTGGGATGCTTTATCATTCGTTTACAGCGGTCAAAAATCACAAAGCACCACATTTCTCTCCTCTAAGATCTATTCTTTACTATGTGCACTGAGCAACTTTTCAACAAAACTGCTTTAGCTTTCCCCTCCAGTGCCTCTAATTCCATTAAACTCATTACAATAAGTGAGCTACACCAGGCTTCAGCATGCAGAAGCCATAAAGCAATGATTGGGGTAATAATCCGAACCTTCACTGGGACATTTTAGCGACTGTTTGAAGAAGCACCATTTGCGGTGCATCGGTCATTGGGCATAGCTAAATGATGTGTTCGCATGCATATAAAGGAAGGCATTAAACATGTCTCTCTCTTCATTTTGGCAGACTGGGAAAGCTCATTAGTGGGGAAATAGCTGCCAGCTGGGTTTTCCTTTGGGAGTTGGCTTCCTTATACCAAGTTCTTAGGCAAAAAAGAGGCAATGTGTAACAAACGAATTCACCAAGTGAAATGATTCCAAAACAGAGCTCATAACAAGTCCCCGTTTAATAGCCAGGAGGGGATGTTCCACAGCTTTCATAAATAAAAGATTAATTTCCAGAAGACTGGAATGTTTTAACATTAACAGATTGGATCCACCTCCACTAGTTTCACTGGAAAATCTGAATAGTTTCAATTTAATGAGAGTAGCTTCGGGATGACACGAACCAGGCCAAATATAGTCAACTGATGCTTATCACATGGACTCTGTTTTTTGGGGGGTGAGGCAATCAGTTCTAAAAAGCATAAAGCATTCCAGTCATGCTAAAATATACAGCTATGATGCAGATATAACAACCGTGATTCAAATCACCTTTCACAAAACTATGATTAATGAAACTGCGTCCTTATTGTTTTAATTAAGCTGTTACCTTTTATCACAAGCAATAAGGCACAAAAGGTTGTGCAACTATGGTCACAGTTGCAGGTAATTTCAGTGTGCTGATTCTTCATTTGTGAATTTTACCAAAAATATTGCATGAACTGATTGCATAATTTCCTCCTCCCTTTTTGTCATTGAAATACCCTTATTGGCCAGAAATTACTTGCAAGCCATGCAACCAGCCATTAAGAGTGTTGTGGTTAAAGATTGAAATGCTTGAGGATGGTTGGGCATCAGCTGATGATACCAGCAAGGAGAGGCATCTAATGATATATTATCATCATAAGCCAAGTGTGAATTCACTTTTGCAAATAATTTATCTTTTGTATCTTTTGTTTCACAATCAGCACCCAAAAACTAGAAAGGTTTAAATGAATATGAGGAGCAGGAGAACACCTGCTGTGATAAATCCTCATGATAAATAGACAAAAGTTCCAGTGACATGCTGTACTATCGCAAATAAAAATGGTATCCCAGTGGCTCTCTTTTTAATAAAATTGTCTTCTCTTCATGTCCAGTCTTGGCTTTATATGGGATTTTATTACACGGTCAGGTTTTCACAAAATGGTATGCAGCCAAAAATGTTTGAATTAACACTATATCTCATAAATTTAAAAACGTGTTGAAGCTACTGCAGAAAGTGATATAGTGATAGCATATATTAAAGGTCAATGCTTGTTCCTTAAATAAAAAATGCTTACTGACTCCAACCCGGCAGCTGAAAGCTTTTATTATTACCTAGAAGAGAAATAAAAAGAAATATGATACAGCAAAATGCAAAATAGCAATACATCTGCTAAATCTATGAATTGTCATAGTTTAGCCCTGGATATATCAAAGACAGTCTGGGAGCCTCTTTCCTTTTTCGCTGTGTGAGTGATTTGGACAGTCTGAGGCCATTTCCCTGTCTGCAGCTGATTTGACAGGCCTCTCAGTTGTTCCCTTGACAGCATGTCACTGGTACCAAACCAAAAGAGCAGCTTAAGCCTGACACACCACGCAATGCTTATGCCTTCTACTGCACCATCAGTGCAAAACACATTCCTTTTCCTAACCATAAATCATAGTCATTGTTTTTCCTAATGTAGGAAGGTGACAGCCTCATGTCATCTCAACTAAAATAACAACATTAACAATTCATGTTTCAAACAAGAAGTGGAGATATCATCTTTTTGCCTTGTTATCTTGCTATATTAAGGAAGCATGAAGCTGACACAGATAAAACGCTAAAGGAATTTTCTCTGTTTACCTGTAGGCTTGTATGGTGCTTTAAAAAACAAAGTCAACATCAATCTAAAGGTATAGTTCCACTCAGAAATTATTTTATTTTATTTAAATATAAATTTATTTTGTTTAATTCATTCATAATCATTTACTCACCCTCATGTTGTTCCAAACCTGTATGATTTTTTTTTCTTACCTTGAACATAAAAGATAATTTAAAAAAAAAAAATGTTTTTTCTCTTGTTGAAACTAGAGGTGGCTCTACCACTTTTTCAGAATCGATCCCGATCCTACACCAAAAATTCTGAGTATCTGCCGATAACGATATCGATCCGATACCTGGGCAGTTTTTTTTTTTTTTAATCAGTGTTGAATTTTTATACCTCAATGTGTGTTGACCTGATCATGATTTTTTTGTTTTACACACCATCTACTAAATATAGATAACACTTTATTTTGATGGTCCCTTTTGAACATTCTGTTGACACCAAGTAATGTTGCAACTACATGTCAACAAAGTCTCATAAGAGTATTAGTAGACTGTCTGCTTCATATCTACTCACTCCTTATTGTGTTGGTCTCCCAACAGATATTCTACTGACTATAAGTAACTTTGCAAGAACGTGTCAACTTAATCTAACCCTAACCCTACCAGTCAACTAATACACTACTAACACTCTAATGAGAGTTAGTAGAAATGTAGGTGCAACATTACTTATAGTCAATAGAGTGTGTTAAAGGGACCATCAAAATAAAGTGAAACCGACAACTTTACTGTAAAGAAAAACAGCAAATGAATGCATATATAATTATAATCTGACAAAAATACTATTATAAACTAGGTTAGTGGATAATTCAGTAGCAAAAGTTACTCTAGAAAAATCATGAGTGCACAATTTTATAAAATCTAAAATTAGTGAGAAAAACAAAAACAAAACAAAAAACAGTATTTAGAGGGGAACAAATAAAAGTAAATAGGTGTAGGACTAAATATAAAATAATAATGTAAAATGATATACATTGCTCTTTGTATTGTTTTAAAATACATTAATGAAAAACAGGTAATATATTTATATATAAATAGATATACTGTAAAATTAAGAGACATTATGAGGTAGAAACATGTGATAGATAAGACGAACAAGAAAGGCTATTAATAATCTTTCATTGTGCAAAAGTATTATGATACGAAAGGCTCCAAACACAGAGCGGCACAAAGCGCCCGTGCACAGAATGATGCGCTTGAAGCAACATGGAGTCACAGCGCTCCGCATAAAAAGGTTCAAAGCACAAAGTGAAGAGATATTAATGCGTAGTGTATTAAATCTGTGCAATAGTTTATTGAGCCTTTTCTTTTAACAGTTTTAAATATCAGTTACTGTGCTCATTAAGAACATAGTGCTCTCTAGTCCAATGCTGTGATCTAACAGCAGACACCAACACGATTTTGAAAACAGCACGAAGATTCAGTCCTGCAAGATAAAGTCCTTTTATGCTAAACCATTTATCTTTATTTACAGATCAAGTGTAATATTAGGAACATTTAATAATCTTGCAGAGATTTTTATCATCTTGACTCTAGTAACCGAGCGCGACACGCAGTTCAAACGCTGAATGGAGGATGACAGACAGCCGCAGCAGGGAGAAGAGTTTACGTGAACTTGACTTGAAATACACTGCACGAAAACTTTATGGTGTTTTATAATGTGTTTGTGGCTTTTGTGGGGCATAACAATAACACAATAGTAAACGCACAATATCGGATTTGGATTGGTCTTGTCTGACCGATACCCCGATCCGGCAGAAAATGCCAGTATCGGAGCGATATCGATACTGAATATCGGATCGGCGCACCCCTAGTTGAAACTTTCTTCTCTTGTTCTACACAAGAAAGAACTGCATAACAAACAGAGGCAATGACCAAAACATACTTCTAATGCCCAAAATGCTGTGCATTTAATATTACATGGCCAAAATTATATAAAATGTGTAATAAATTTAAACAAATTACACAATTCTCACATTTTACTAACTTCTGTTTTTGCTTTTTTAGATGTGGCTTTGAAAATGAAGACAAGTAAAATCCACCAATACAAGAGACAGAATGAAATGCAGAATTAAATAAATACATTTGGCATAAAATGTGTCAAACTATTGAGATTACCTCTTTATGGCCTTGTAGCAAATGATGGCAGTCAGGAGGAGGAAGACCACAGATGCACAGCTTACTGTCCCCAGTACTAAGATCTCCATCTCTCTCCTCCATGGCGTTATGGGGGATACAGTGGAGGGAGCCACTGGAAGAGAGAAAAAGTGTTAAAAGCATGCAGAGCATAGAACAATAAATGAAGAAAGAGGATATGCAAGATAGAGATGTGCAAAACTGCATCAACTAATGGGTCTTAAGGAAGCCCTGAAACAGCTAGATGAAAAGCAACAGAATGCAGGGTTCTCATTTTATTTTACACTTTATATGTCATCTAAAGAAAAATCAGAATGCTCACTGCAAAAAAATAAATAAATACATTTTTAAAAAAAACACACAAAACAGTGAGATTGCCAAAGACACCTGTGTACATGTGTACATAGACCAACATTTATTAAGTATTTCTGGAGCTTAGTTATACAGCAAGATCAAAGGTGTTATAAAAGTGGTGCTTTGATGCCTGTAGCAAAAGTAAATTTAAAGATGCAAACAGAGAACATTTGACAGTTAGAAAAAGGCAGCTTCACTAGTTTAGTCAGTTGTTGGACCTGTCCCTAATGTAGAGAATTGTACTTCTACCATTAACACTCTCATACTGGTCTCTTATACCAATACAGTCTGATTGCCCAATCACAGGGCTGCAGCATTCTGCTCTACTCCATTTATCATTCCATATCCGAGAGGCACATTATTTGGACCATTACACAGCCGTCTCATCCAGAAACATATTAGTGCTTCAGGCTGCTCTACCTTTCCCACCACTTTAAAGTTTGGATGAGTTTTCTCTGGTTGGGAATTGATAGTGGCACCCTGCTTTAGTGAGCAGTTTTAATGGTACTTATAAAAATGCACAGGAGAAGGCTAATTAACAAGTTCATTGCCCTCATGAGCACACGGGGCTACTGCCTCTTCTCTCTCACCCTCCCTTCCTCTAGATCTTCGTTTCTCACTTTCCATTATCACATACCTCACTGTCTCTTTCATTCTGTTTGCTTTTATTTCTAAATACCTTTAAGAATTGAGCCTCAGAATCAGATGTATCTGTTCTGAAACTCTGGCTGTTGACAGTCAGTATTTGGGATTGACAACCACATTTATTAATAACTGTGAGTCTCAAATTCTGTTCATGTAACAGCTTACAACAGCAGCTCAAATACTGTCTCTATCAGAGTATGTGAGCGGAGTGGAGCGGCAACAATTTCCCCTCTGCGCTCCGAGCACTTAATAATCACTCCCCTCCAGCTCTGCTCCGGGTTCACCATTTCCCGCTCCCGCTCCACTCCTCATTCAGCTGATCAGAAACACCGCTCCGCGGCAAAAGTATTTCAGTATGTTTGAAATATCACAGTTCTGATCTTAATGTATATTAAAAGAAATAAATAAAATAACAAGTGTTTCAAAGTGGCTTATTGGAACATAGTGTGCAAACTTTTTTCCTACCACATGAGCTAATAACAACAACAACATGTCAGCATTAAAAGGTATAATTGCTGATTTTTGCAGTGCAAATTGTTTGTATTGAAAATAACCGTACGTTTTCCTCAGTTATTTTACCTACGGATTGCTGCATTTCTTACAGATTTCTGCTCATTTGAAATCGGATACAGATGAAGTAGCAATGTAAGATTACATTTGTTTGAATGCATTATTGAGAGAGCGACTGCTTGTGAATAAGTGTTGTACCTGTTTAAATCATGCTTTCACCTGAACATATTCAGTATCTAGAAGGAACAAACAAATTCCTTGAGAATTAGAACTTCCCGCTCATGTCCATTGCCATCATCATAACCTTCACATTCTTTCTGATTTGAGTGATCCTTCTCTATCAAGCTAGCTAAATATCTTTAACATGTGAATTCTTGCTAAATATGCAGTTAAAATTACGGGCCGTTGGCATGAATTGTACTCGTGATGGATCAGTGGTGGAGCGGTGGTGGAGCGCTCTTGGAGAAAGTGAAAACCACAACGCTCCGACTTTTAAAAAATCCATTCCTCCCTCCATTCAAAATCACAACACTCCACTCCGCGCTCTGCTCACATACTCTGATCTGTATGATAGTAACTGAAAAGGGGAAGCTGGTGCCGGAGACCATTCTGGAATCATTCCACACATTTTCTCCTCCGAAAAGTCACTAAAGCTTTGTTCTGGTCTTGAACAGTCTAGAACCAATTATGTCAAAGGCCAGGAGGCCAAAAACAGCTCAGTCTAGCAAGAATGATGCAAATAAAACTAGAAAGCATGTTAAATTCACAACCTGTTCCTGTGTATGTTATATTGCATAAAATCTTTTGCATTTGTTTGATTAAAAAAAAATATGTACGTACATACATACATACATACATACATACATACATACATACATACATACATACATACATACATACATACATACATACATACATACATACATACATACATACATACATACATACATACATACATACATACATACATACATACATACATACATACATACATACATACATACATACATACATACATACATACATACATACATACATACATACATACATACATACATACATACATACATACATACATACATACATACATACATACATACATACATACATACATACATACATACATACATACATACATACATACATACATACATACATACATACATACATACATACATACATACATACATACATACATACATACATACATACATACATACATACATACATACATACATACATACATACATACATACATACATACATACATACATACATACATACATACATACATACATACATACATACATACATACATACATACATACATACATACACACACTGATATTGTTACAATGAAAAATAACTATTTTAATATAAGCTTAAAGCTGCAGTAGTGGTTAATAAACAGAACTGCATGCATCTTGCGGAAGAACATTGTTGCCGGAGCTACTTCTCTCGGTTTATGTCTATGATGAATCACGCAGGTACTGGGCTACTCCACAGCGGTACCTACCCGAACCAGTCTAAAATAGTCTGAATATAAACACTTCTTATAGGTGTACTCTAGTGATTTAGGATAAGCCAAAAACACGGATTGGAAAACGGATTCATGGTGTACTCGCTTATATAAATTTTAAACACAAAAAAAATTACGGACTGCAGCTTTAAATACAAGTTAAATTTTTAGCAGCCATTACTCCAGTCTTCAGTGTCAAAATGATTTCCTTCAGAAATCATTCTAATATACTGATTTGGTGGAAACTTGTCTTAATATTATCAAGGTTGAAAAGCATTGTGCTACTTAGTATTTTTGTGGAAACCATGATCAATGTTTTTCAGTAATCTTTGAAAAATTGAAAATTCATAACATCTATTTGAAATAGAATTTTTCTGTAACAATGCAAGCCTTTGCTGTCACCTTTGATTAATTTAATGGGTCCCTGATGAAAAGTATAGATTTATTTAAAAAACGGAAAAAAAAAATCTTACTGACCTCAAACTTTTAAACAGTTTTATTATTATTATTATTATTATTATATCATTATAATAGTATATGTGAACTCATTACACTCATATATATTCTTACCCAATGCATCAAAATCAGCTTGTAATCATAGATACAATTAATCGAACAATAAACTTGATGTGGTAAATCATAGTTAAGGAAGCTAGTGAAAACGTGGGTCAGTTATGAAAAAGGTTCACCATTCTTACCAGCTGAGCACTGGCTCCAGCACAAGAATCAGTATTGTTTCAATGAAAAAGAGCGGTGGTACACTGTGACACTGTTACACAGAAGAAATACTACAAAATCGCTGTTATTTCTCATTATTCTCACAAACCTCCCATTAATTAAAGGGAGTGTGGTATTAGCCAGGCACTTCAGAGTATAAATCACTGAATAATTGTTCCTTGGGTCGAGACCAATGCATCAGCAACTTCACATGGGTTTCTCTCTTGCTGTTTATCATCCTGATCGATGCACCCAAGCCTCACTATTTAGAACGGATGGAAGAAACGCAAACACGTAACTGCGGAAATAATTCAGAGCAGAAAGTAACTCTTGTATTGATTACCAAGTCAGATTCTTTACTGATGAACTACGACACACCCAGAAATCAAAATACATTTTAGAGAAGGCAGAAAGCTTCAGGGCAAGTGAATAGGTCTAGACGAAGATGACCTCAGTGACCTTATTTAATTGTCAAAGTAGACTTGTTCATTAAACATCTACAAGAGGACATACAGTAGTCAACATTTAAAGTGGATCAAAAAACTTCAAACTTGTCCTAAGAACGCATTTTGGTTTTAGAACAACTTTAGGTTTTGATCCACTTCAAATGTTGACTAGTGTATACCGTTGATTACACATCTTTAATACTTACATTAAGACACTATACAGCAAGTACATTTCCCAGTGATTTTATTTCAACACAAAATTTGTCTGCTTGTATAGGCTTATCTGCAAGTCTTGTGTCTTCTGCACATGCTCTCTCTCTGATAACTTGGAGCAAAGAGAGAAATGACTAATATCTGATAATGAGTGTACTGTCTGCCTCGAAGAAAGGTCTGTCCTCAGAAGACTCCTTAGTCTCAGATGGCCCAACACACGCTATGCGTTTACCGAGAAATGATGGCTGCCCCAAAGAGATGACCTCCAGTGGCAAAGAGCGTCTAGCTTGAGCGAACTCAGTAATTGGACCCTTGTGCATCTGTAGGGAATGTATGGAGCACGCAATGGGAAAAGGGACACTGTAATCCAAAATGAGGTGCTTGGACTCTTAAAAGGATGAAAATTCTGTCATCATTTACTCATCCACGTGTTGATACAAAATATACTCTCTGTACATTTTTGTTCATACAATGAAAGTCAATCGGAACATTATGTTGAAAAAACAAGACTGGAACAACACAAGAATGAGTTTTCATTTCTGGGTAACTATCGCTTTAATCTTTAAGAAGATGCTTGCAAATGCATCCCTTGTGCTACAAAATTAAGTCAATCCATGTTTTAAAGTAAAAACAACCAAACAATCAAATCAGCTCATTAAGTTTCACCAGAAAAGGCTTATAATATCCAACAATAAAAGCATGGATGTAAAACTTTAATGTGAGTACCTGTAACTTGTACACTGTGAACAGCATTAGCTCCTGTCTATGATAAAGGAGCAGCAGACAGATATCAGAGGTTCGGTCTCATGAAGGCAGAGCGAACCAGGCCTATTAGATTAGGCTATTTTTGTACCTGCTCTCCTGTTTAATGGAGTTACATGGCTCTGGATTGCCTGGGCAAAACTGATTTTAAAATAAGATGACTGACAGGCTGCCAGATATAAAAACAAACAATAACTCCATTTGAGTCGAGCGCTGCACATTTTTTTGGTAGACTGCCACAGAAAGAGCAAAGTCAGGGACTTTTAAGTAATTTACGAGAATTTTCAACTTCAGACTAATTCTTACCACTCGGTTAGAGTATGGGCTCATCATTTTTTTATTCACTCTCACTCTCTTCTCAGTTGCAGTACCATCTGCTGATTTCTTCATACTTGAATGGTATCAGATATTACACAAGCAAGAAGTGGCTGCCTCTGGTTTTGATTTCACAGATATTTAGATGCCATTAGGCATGTTGAGACCTTCATTCTGCACACCTGGATCACCTAGGATTTAACTGAAAGCCCCCACTTTATATCCTTTGTCGCCTGAGCCACAGACCTCTTGCATTTGATCGCAAACACAGGTAGGAAGGGCCTCCGCTCTCCTTCTACAACGGGAAAGTCTGCAGGCAGAGGGAGGGAGCATTCGTAGGCTTCCATCCCTGTGGGTGGCTCATCCACACTCATGACAAAGTGCATCCGGGCAAAGGTCAGTGCAGAGCCTGCAGGCAACTGCTGCTTCCCCCATCCTACCTAGTTAGTCATACTCAAACAGGAAAAACATCACTCCATCATCCAATGACGATGAGTGGTGAAATGAAAAAAATGAAGAGAGAGTACAAAGATGATTCAAAAGCTGTGGGGGTGTGGAAAGCTAGATGAGACGGTGAGGGTGATCGATGAAGGCGACTCTCCAAAGTCTCTGGCACACATCCTAAAGCCCTCTTTAATTAAAGCTAGGAGCCTGGTGCAGGGCCAGACCTGCGAGCACGTCCTGTCCATTCGGTTGAGGGGATGTGATGGAGCCAGACCGTGACTCCTGACATTCCACCACAACTCCTGACATTTGCCAGCGGCATTGGGCTGGATGCACAAAAGGAAGAACACGAACTAGAAAAAAAAATATTACGTGACTTCAGCAGTGTCTTCTGTTCATGCATCTACACATGTACAGAATCACTATGCTTTTATCAACAATTTCTTTCATTTTATTTGTATTTTCAAAACTTTGTACTTTAAGATACAAGATACTTTTCTTACTCAGGATAGTCATTGACTGTCAATTTTTGAGTTACAGTAAACATTGGTACATTATTTGCTTGCTAAATGTTCCAGGCAGTTCATGCTACACCACTGAAATCTAGTCCCACCCAGATAGAAATGTCTGTGAATATATTTTTCATAACACTTCTCCTCATTTATTTTGACCTTTGGTGAATACCGTAAGCTAATTTTCTCGTTGTGGAGCCTGGTGCACTTACATTATGAATTTAGACCTTTTGCCAAGTTTCTGAGTGAAATAACAGTTGGTCGTTCGACTGCCTGCTGGCATCCCATCCAACATAAAAAGCTAATTAAATCAATAAGGAGAGCCCGATCCCGGAAACTGCTCAGAAAGGCCACTGTTGTAGTAGGTCACGATTCTCGCCTAAATTAATTCCTTCCCTTAATTATAGACAAACATTATAAATAAATGTACCGCCCACATTCAAACAACAGACCAACTGCTTTATAGTAGTAACTACAGAGATCCCACTCCCACCTGAATCAGACATTTTATTAAATAATTTTAATATAATTCAGAAAATTAATTCAATTCGATCAGTACTTAGTGATTAGAGCTCCGACAGCTTCTGGTTCTCTTTTACAATATTTCGGTTTAATTATTGATATACTAGAGTCGCAATTAAATGCAAGTAGCTATAGATCTTTACTTCCATTTGAAATGAAAAAGAAAATCAAATGGGCAGGGACTTGGTTCTATCCATCTGTTGTTGATTAGATTTTGACCGTTGCACTCCCAAATAGAGGCAAATCAGAATACAAGCTTGCAACTGATTGTAAGAAAGGGCCGTAGTTTAAGCAGATTAAATGATTAGAAATATCCGCCATACATCATGATACAAGTCTGTCATTTGACAAGAAGATCAAGTTATAACATTTTGATTTATAATTACACGTTTTTATTTTTTTTTAAAAATGATGATTTATAATTAAGCGTATGCATAGATGAACCATTCACAGGCATTTAGAACATTTCATATGAGTGATTATAACAACCAAAAAGTTTGGTATATGAGTTTGTAAAGTATGCCAGACCAGAAACACAATCAATCTTCAAACATATGGCATCCTGAAGTAGGCCTATTCACACAGGTGGCAAAACAACTCAGCAAAGACATGACACAATGTACAAAGTACACAACATTAAATCTTGATTCTAATCAGGGCAGCAATTTGTTTTATCTTCAGAGATATGTGCCCATCCCAGATAGCATTGTTTATAGCGACAGTTTTAAAAGCCCAGCATGTTACTCCTACCTGGCACTTTACTTGCTTATCTTTATACCTTCGTCTTTTCATCATATTAACAGAAATGCAGAGTCCACACCTGTATCATAAAGTGTACTGTATCATGAGTTAGTTGGCAATAACAACAAAAAATCTAAAAGGTGAAGAAATCCCTAGTAATGATTTACTTTACATTTTCAAATACAGAAAAAGGAACACTACAAATAACACATTCAAACTAAATGCAAAGTGCTGCATCATGAGAATCGTGATCAGCCTCTCTAGTATGTAATTAACCTAAACTGGAGAGTATTAATCAGCAGTGCATAAAAAAAGCTTTATGGCCTCCCTTCCAATTTGAGACTATTTGAGGGTCTTGAACTTATTTGCAGCTTAGAGTACCGTTGTGTGCACAGAGCAACTGCATGGCTTTCCGCCAGTGATTGACAATCTGCTAATGCTCCTCGATTACCAATGTCCTCTCAAATAAGACAAACTGGATCATGGGGAATCAATCCATGCAACATTAGCAAATAGGCTCGACAACACATTGTGGACAGAGGGGAAGGTGAATGCACTAGTGTGTGAGTAGAGGTGAATGGCTCCTGATTCATCAGATTCTCTACTTTATGCCAGGTGAATTTCTCAATTTCACAGTCAGCGAAAATGTCAGTGGGTGTTACACCCCTCATCCTTCTGCGCTATGTTCCAGTCATCAGACAGTGAACAAGATCTTGTGAGTATGAGGAAAGGTAGCTTTAAATTTCCTCCAGTGTTTGGAAATATATTTGAACAACAACAGAATGAAACATCTAATACCTATAATGAAAACAAAAAGTGTAAAATGAGCCAGGTTCACCAGCTTCTTTAATCCACACTTCGAAACACTAAAATGTATAAAGTAAGTGGCTTTATTCGGAAGTATATTTGTCAAAAATGAAGGTTATTCTGTGAACACAGCCAAAAGTCGGTAACAGTGTATAAACACACCTCAAGGCTTACCACACCCAATTCACTGAGAAATAAAACAAAACAAGACACATAATAGTTCATTGTGAGTGACCATGTTAGCATTGTATGGTCGCTATCATGTAAGTGTGCTGATCTTTAACCTATTTTCATACATTGTTATATAATGTAGCACTTCATAGAAGCAGAGCCACTGACTGCCTTCTCACTGTGCAGGACAATTTTACACTTCTGACACAGCAATTTTCCCTATAGCAAGCTATCGTACTTGCACAGATTTGAATAATTCAGAAGTGTGATAAGAGGAAAAATTTTCTGCAATTGGTCACAGTGTACAAGCAAAAACATTGCCTGGTATCTCAGAAATGTGCCGTCACCTGCCGTGGTTTCACCTGATGGGAAGATACGGAAAGACAAATTTGTTTCGCTTTATTTGTGTTTTGTGTCACAATGTGTTTTTGATATTACTTCCTAAGACGCTGAAACGCTTAATTACTGTTGACATGCTTTGAATTAGCATAAACAGGCAGATACACTTGCAAGACAAAACAGCCCTCTGGACAGGGAGACATTAGCTTTGCTTTTTCTCTCCTTTACTTTGATTGTCAGGAGGGGGAGTCAAGCCGACAGGCCCGAAGGGAGAATGCCTGACAAGAGGAGAGAAGGACTTGCCATTTCAAAGCTCTCTGTGTTATCCTGTTGTTTTTAGCCAGCAACTTTCTGCCTAGATTAAAAAATAACAACATGTTTCACAAAACAACTAGTTCAGTGAAGTATATGTAATTGTTTATGGGTAAAGTAGGTTTATTAGTGATAAAAAAAAAAAGTCAAAACAAACCTTTAATCTGAAGATATATACTAGATACATGATTAAAGGATCTAAAAATACAAAACCAAGAAAAGCAAAATGAACATTATTTTCATGTTATGTCAAATAACCACTAAATGGCATATTTAAAAATACATATTTTATATTTTTCATCTAATTTTAAATAATGTTATTTGGATTATCTTTAAGTGTGTGCGTTATATCATGACAAGGGTAATGAAAAAAAATAGAGAGGAAATTCCACTTTCCTTCTTGCGACCACTACTGCCACTGCAAACAACATTTTGATTGACACATATGTTAGCACCATAAAAATATCATCAAATTCTTCGCACCTTAAGGGAAAAGCCTGCGAATATGGGCTCTCAGTGCTTTTAGGTTACTAGAATTTGTCACAATGTCAATCCGAGTGTCTCTGAACACCTCCATGAGGTTAGCAGAGTTAGCCATGTGTTTCTGACTGCCACGCATGCCCTTTTTTGGGCTTAAAAGAGTGTGTTCTTTTCCAAGAGCCCAGGAGCAATTCCATCTAATCTACTTCCCCTCATCTACATCCTCAGCAGTTCTGCTAAAAATAGATTCAGACTAATCTCGAGATAAAATGTGTACACTTCGGTAATATTCTGGGTTCAATCAGTACTATGTGTCTGCTCCAATGTGGTTTATAATGAAGACAATACAACAGAAAGCAATAAAGCATGACATTATCCATTGTGGACAATAATTGGCCTGGATTAGATGGATAAGAGGATGTGTACTAATAAGCTGCTTAAAAAAAATATCTTATTGCTGTATTGGTATGAATCTGTTCTTTTTTAAGTTTGTTGAAATGTCAGTTATTACTTTATGAATCTGTTTATCTAGCAGGATGCTCCTGATATTCAGCCCAAGTCAAACCTGCATTTTAATCCTACTATTAGGTTTAGGGCGGTAGTGCTTCTTTTTGCAGTCAGGCCCTCTGAATCCGCAACTAATACTTTCCTCAGTTTAAACCTTTTATCGCTGCTTCAATAACGACAGGTGTGGGAGTCCTCATTAAACGCAACTTCCTCATGAATAATTTTAATAAGCTAATGTTAAAGCCATTTCGCCCCTAAAGGCAAAGCCTGTCACAAGCCTTCAATTGGTTACTTATCAAAAAAACGCCTTTTACAGTTAAATCCTCAGCGCACATGCGGTTGTTAATAGCTATGTTGCATTTCACCCTCAAAACATTTTTGTCACGGTATGAAAACATAATATTAAGCCTCTCAGGCTGTTCATGCAAAGTATTGATTTTGTTTGCTTCATATCTGAAGATGTAGCAAGCATGTTTGCATGAGGCAGGTATTGATGCAAGGCACATACTAATGTATTTGTCATAAATTCTTACAAATGTTTTTCCCAAGAGCTTGCCGTTGTTGTGGGAGTACATTACTCGGCTTAAAGCAGAAGGCTAAAACTCCAGAGGCAGATTGATTTCACAACCCTTTCAATGCTGAGGCCTCATTGATCTGGCTTTCCTCAGCGCCTGACAGGGACCCCTGATGACAAATCTAAAATTTCCACCTCCTGTAACGAAGGGGATTGAGCTTTGTGTCAATTGCTAACAGCAACATAGTTTCCGGCCATGTCCATTTCTCAAAACAGGAGGTGTCTGGAAATGAAAATTGTTTCAGCAAGAAGGGCAATCTATTAAACTGCTTATAAGATACCTTCAAAACGACAGCGACAAAATCAGATTAAATGAACTCGCCTGTCTTTCTGGCAAAGCGTGCAGCCACAGCCAATTCATTCATTTTGGGGGATTGAACTCACTGCAGATTCTGACAACATGACACTGAGATAAAATCACACTTGTTAGAGGAAATCCTAGATTGCAAGATTTATGTTTGATACACAGAAAGGTACATGAACAGCTCTCTGAGGTGATGCAGATAAATGCTTTTGAGCTTACAAACTGTGTTCATTGGCAAATGTTGACCTCTGCAAATGTTATGAACCAACTGCTATTCATAGTTTTCACGTGACGTCACAGCCTTATGGGAATGCCCACCTGGAGGGCAAAACAAGGCTTTCTTCTGCTGCCAGCCAGTTTGTACTAAGTGCTACTGTACTAAGACAGTGATATTAAATAGCATACGTGTTATTGATGATGCCCACTATTTACAGGCAAGCAGATGCACCGAGAATATAAATGCAACATGTCAAATTCAAAATAGAAAACCATTTAAAGAAAATTCTTAATGTGGCATTGATTTTGGAGGACCAAACTTAAAATACACTTTATTAAAAAAACATGTACAGGGAAGCAGATGGACCCAGAATATCAACAAATACACAAAGTTTCATGTTCAGCGTTTTCCCTTAGAAAACCATTATACAAACAAAATGCATAACATGCACGTTGCATTCATATTCTGGGCTCATCTGCTTGCCTATATATAGTAGGCCTTATAAATTAATTTTATACTGAATATCACTTTATACTTTTAATATCACTGTCTTAAGGTGTGGGCAAATTGTGCCATTAGCAAATCTAGGCAAAATAACCATTGCGTCCATTGTCAATAAGGTAGCGATGTACAGACCACTACTCACACACTCAAACCAAGAAGCTTTCTTTTAATACAATGGACAAATCAGTCAGAACCGAAATTGTTTCAATACAAACATTCTTTCAACAGAATAAATTCAGTCATACAGGTTTTGAATGACATAAGAGTGAATAAATGAGAACAGAATTTTGATTCTCTTTTAAGCCATGTTAAGTATTTTAGAATGTCCTGCTGTTTTGGTGATTGACATACCATGGTAGTTAATGTAGATAGATATCAAGTGCCTAAAACTTGCAGTTTGTTCACATACCATTGTTTTTCTTCTTTTGAAAGGTGGTCTAAATATTTGTAGCTTGAAACAGATGGAAAATTGATAGGCCTGAGCTGCAGTTCTATGGATGTTCAGCCCTCTGGGTCGCTGTGCCAGTCATGTAACTGAAAACTATGAAGTAAGACTGCAGAGACATTAGAGGGTAGCACTACTCACCAGTTGGAGCCAGAAGCCTTGGGGGTGGTGGAGGAGGGGGTGGAGGGGGTAACGGTGGGTAGGGCCTACACTGGCATGGCAACTGGCAGCTCCCTTCCAGCGGTGCCACTGTAGTTCGGGAGCATGATTTCTGGAGCTCCCCTCTCGCAAACTAGGGAGAAGAACAAAGCACAACTTACGATTTAGTTTTTGTCACTTTCATCATCGCGCCATGTGTAGCACAGCAAAAACCGCAATAGTAAAATGAGATTTTTCGCAATAGCCCTTAGAATTTACAATGAAGAGAACATCATAACAACACAAGCACTCTCTCGTATATTTCTCTCCGCATGCTGGCGAATGGGAGCTCCCTCCCACTAAAGTGGAGACTGAAGGGTGTGTGGAGGCTGAGGTCTCTCTAAGAGAGCACCCACCCACACCGCAGAGCCTCGGACCCCCAGAAGAGTGGGAGTAACAAGGGGTGAACCCTGACACTGCCACCCCCTAATAGGCCATCCAGGAAACACTTCTCCTAGTCTTGTGAGCGCTGTTGCCACGGGGGACAGTAGTAAAGGACCAAATGCCATGTCTCCAGAACACTGCTCAGTATCTATGACTTTAGCTGGTGCTGGCACCAAGAGGAGGGAATGCTCTTTAAATAAAATGTAGTGTATACTAGTGGACTAGACCTGTAGTAAATACTACTATTGTAGAAATACTAGATGTGTAAGGTCAAAGTATTACACACAAATGTCCATGGATATTTTACTTTAAGTGTATTAAAGTGAAATCTTCCGAAACTGCTATCTAAATCTAAACATACAGATTAAACTAAAAATGATATAAATGCCAGTTATGATTTAATAGTTGCCAATTGTATCCGACAGCGCAATTGTATACAAATCCAGAAGTAGATATCTAAATGACTAGATATATTCATAAATTTCAGCGCAGTAGAGAATCACACAGTGACCGTTATGCACGTGCGCATCCGCGACGCTCAGTTATTTAACCTGACAACGAATTATTATAAACGACTGAAATGCTCAGTCCAACTTACCTGAAATAACGGAAGAAACAGTGAGAGAAAACAATGACTTAACAAAAACGGCAAAAAACCCAAACTGAGCGGCAATAAATTTCGGATAAACATTCCTCTTCTGTCTCTTCACAGTCCACCTGGCGAGGACGCGAGTCTGAGGCGCATAAAAGTCATTTATTATCCGCTTCTCAAGGCTTACCAACGATGTTTTCCCCGAGTTTGAGCAGACACGGTCTCTGAAACATTCTCGTCCAATTAAAGCAACAATAATTGGTGACATGGAAGGGTTTGAAGCGACATAGGAAGGACGCTAGCGCTGCTTCTGAGGAAAGTTGTTGATCCTCCGCGCGCTGCCGTGGCGCGTGCCTTATCCACCGCACAAGAGTTCCAAAGCAAAGTTCTCTCCGCGCGCGATTCTGTGTGTGCCGAGCGCCGAATCAGGATTCATTTCTTGCCAGGCATGATAAGAAGATGTCAGTTTAGTAACTGCCACGGAGAACCCACGCTGACTCGGTTAATCGCTCGAACGCCGGTGCTCAAGTAGGTCCCAAAACTGTAGACTGGGGATTCACCTCTTCATTACTTGTACAGCACCACCTGACGTGAAAGCGTCCAGTGAGAGACGCGCGCAAAGATAACGCACTATTATTAATGTGCTAGCCATTTACATTAGCGACGTAATCACACGTTTTCTATCTCTTCCGGATTGAGATAAAGCGATGTATTTAACGAGGACCACATTGGGGTTATGTTTGGTTAGGTCACGGCGTCAGACAGTGAGCATGTATTCGGGGCGAGTTGGATGTACTCTGCAGAGTAGACAGACACATGACATGAGGCAGTGAGGGAGAGGGGAGAGGGGAGAGGGGAGAGAGCAGAGGGGGAGGGGGGCAGTTTGCCATCCACAGCTTTTGTTTAGGTGGCAGAATTTTAATTTTAGCTTGCGTGTTAAATTAAAGGACGTTTCCTGTGGATGTATTACCATCCACATGGGATTTGATTAACAGCAGGAAAATCATTTTTAATTAAGAGACTTCAATAAATGATCCAAATGCATAGTTAGTCTAATTCTGAAATAAGACATGGAATGCCAAAATAAAGCAATTGTAACTGGCAGTAAAAGTGCTAAAGTACTGGAGCAAAGTGCAGTAAAACCTCGAAAAGGAAGTGCAGGTGCCAGTCTATAAACACTTCTAGTTCAGTAGGCTTGTGTCTGAATGATGATTGGTGGTTGATGGAACAAAAACGTGGGTATTTTCTAATTATCGTATGACAAAACATAACTATAACTAGGCCTACAGTTTAGTCCAGTTTACAGCTGTGTGCTCGATGATATTACATATTCAAAGTTTTTGTGTTTGAATCTAGATCATTGGAGGCAATAGGCTACAACATAGGCCATTCAAACATGTCTGTTTGTTTATATTTACATTTACATTTAGTCATTTAGCAGACACTTTTATCCAAAGCGACTTATAAATGACTACAATAGAAACAATTAAAACCAACAAAAGAGCAATAATATACAAGTGCTATGACAGGTCTCGGTTATATTTATATGTGCATTCTCATATTTTCTGTTCATTTAAAACTACAGAAACAAGACTGTTGCTCAGGGTGTATTTTGTACCTGGATGCCAATCATATATATGCATGTATAAATTATTATTATTATTATTAAACCATATATAAGTTTATGGACCGTATAGACAGTAAAGTGTAGTATTTTATATAGGACAGTATTTAACAGACAATGTGTCTATGCTTTGTAGGCTTTTTCATTCATTAAATATTAAATATGGAATCAACCCTGCTTAAGATCCATATACCTAGTAAGGATTTAAATAGAAACAGAAAGGCATGACGAATGTTGGTTATATATAGACACATTATCAGCAAGATCTTTTTTGTAATCTGAAATATGATTTAAGTTTAATTCCTTCTCCCACCTCTTCCTTTACCCAACTGCAGTGTGTGGTGACAGCTTACACTTTTGCACTAATACCCCCTCCTTCTTCAGATTTAATTAGACTGAGAAGCCCTCTGATGTGATCATCCTAAACGAGGTTGCTCCACTAAATCACCAAAGCAATAAATTCCACCCAGAATAAATTGAATCTTAATTTATAGGTCTTGTTTTATGGACTGAGTCAGAGTCTGCCAGCACCTCAGACACCATGTCTCCAATGTGTTGCGTCTGTTTAATTACAGCGATCATTCATTGGCTCTTAAATATGAACCGGCGGATATTTTGATTTATTCCCTTGGTAAACACCACCAGGATTATTTAGTGCAGTTTAAACACACCTTTATCTAACAATCTAAAAGTAATTACGGTAATTTAAAATATTATTTAGTCAATACTTCATATTAAAACCCACCTCTCTGGGTTTACTTTTCATAAAAGATCTGAAAACCAGTGCAAAGCTATTAGCAATGCAGGCACTATACATGCGTTCTCCTGAGTGCTGGACAAATTTAGTCAATATGGAATCAATGTGAGTGCTTGGTTTTAGTGATAGGCTCTAGTCCAAGTTAATGCCATTTCATTAGTTGAGACATGGCATACTGCAGAGTAGATTAGAAATAGGAAGAGGGGTCGTCGAACAGGGAGGGCTGTATTCAGACAATAGCTGATCCTACAGCTTGATGCCAAGAAGTCCTGCTTGGTCTGCAGCAGTCCTCTCCCCTGCCTGCTGACCAACCCCAAAGGGTGCTGTAATCTAGTTAAAAAAGAGATTGATGGCTCTGTGTACATTAAGGTAGATCTGTCCGATTGTTCATCCAATTGAGTCCAGGCCATTAGGCCCGTGTTCAATCAAGATGAGCTCACGCTGCTTCTTTTCCTTCCTCTCCGTCTTTTCGATTTGTGTTCCTTATCTCCCGGACTTGAATTCTTTATTTATTCTTCCTCACCTAAAGAAACCCCTAGTCTATTCTGGGCTTTTTTTCTTCTGAAGATGGAATTGAATTGTGAATCAAACTGGCTGCAGTAGGTATTCTCTTTGGCAGATTCAATAAGGATTGAGGGAACTTTGCACCTTAACAACCCTATACTTCTGTCTCGAGCTGGCGCCAGCTTCATGGCAATAAAGTAGTTTTGCAGACCACCTGAATGCTCTCAGTAGACAGTATGTCAATGCTCTTGCTATAAAAGAGATCAAAAAGACCTCTGGGATTTAATACTTTGGAAATTGTATAGGTGTACTCAGACAAGATGTTAGCATAACACAATCTAAAATGATCATAACTAAAACTTTAAGCTCTCAGTCTTTATCCTATTTTTGGGGTCTTTACAGCATGAAGACAAAAGGGACCACAAGAGATAGTATTTTAATATTTTAATCTCATATATTCATATTTTATTGATCCTGAGGTAGAAATCCTAAAGTACTTTTCTTTTGGTCTCTCAGAAGCCATTGCCTTCTTAATTTGTATCTCTGTGAATGTTTTGACAAATATTTTTGACAAATTGTATTGTAGCTAGATTTTTCTTGTCACTCAATCAATAATCCAATCATTTTATCAAAATTGACTTTCATAATGAAAGTGATAATGGTTAAAGCCTTTGCTGTTGTCAATGACAAAATGTTCATGTTTAATTCTAAGAAATAATGTGGTTACATCCGTCTTCTGAAAAGTAATTAAAATGAGGCCCATCTTGCAAAGCTGCAGTCATTCATAAGTACATTTGCAATTATCTTCATTTCTAAATAGAATTGGTCACTCATGCAGAAATGCTATACTATGAAAAATTAAGCAATTCAAAAGTGTGCTTGAAAACATTATTGATGATAAGCCACATGAAGTTGTTCTTTCATTATACGCAATTCTAACATTCAGAAACCTACGAAAAGTCAGCATGTTATAATTCAGACATTGACTTGCCATGAACCGCTAAAATCAAGCATTGTCCATTTTAATTCGACCACAACTTTACTTCATGCATACTTTAAACTGAATATGTAACTATTCAGATAAGTTGCTAAAAAATATTGACTTAGAAGATTTTCTTCTAACTGTTGCTCCATCTTTACAATATCTGACCTGAAAAGAAAAGTAATAAGGTAAATAAAGACATTACCCTAATTCCCAGTATAGCGCCCCTTGTGGTAATGCTGAGAATACAACACACACTTGAGCTCTGAGAATGTTTTGACCTATAATTGATTATTCTGGAAAACTTTAATTTATTTGTATCCATTCTACAGTAAATTGTAATTTTCAATGCCTGGCCCGACCCAAAGGATCAGCAAACCAACCTGTTTCATAATCCATAATGGGAAATCCTTTTTGTAAAAGCAGCATTGTCTGATTACTATACTACTTCACAAACAAAACAAATAATCTACAGGTCTGAATGATATGACTTGGATTAAAGCACTGTACACTTCAGTCATTTGTTTCATCACAATTTTCGATGTAAAAATCCATGTATAAGGATAAATAACTTGTGTGTAAAAGATTGTGGCCTTCAGATGCATCAAATAATAACAGCCTACCTCTTGTCTTTCAGATAAGACGTCCACACCACTGTATTACTCCATGTCAGCTCTAATAACATGTTGCAAAACATTTCTTTGTGCTTGCATGGTCTCTCCATGATGTAATGCTCTATCGAAGCCTGTGAAGAGCACTTGGATATAATGCAGCTGAAGCACAGTGCCCAACTTTGCACGAGTTCTGGGGGGGTGGGGGGGTTTGCATGGGTAGACTGTGTCCTGAGATGGAGGGAGCAGTGGTGATAGATGATGTTGTGACAGCCGTTCGTTTCTTGCTGAGTTTTTTCCGCCCCAGGTCAAGGAGTGAAGTGGAGTGGAGTCAGCACAGCCATGGCGCTGTGATTTAAGGCCTGTGCTTCAACAGTAAATCGATCTGAGTGGAAGAGCCTGAGTGGCCAGCAGCAGAGAAGCAAATCCAGCAAGGTATCCCTCAGCTCCCAGGGAGCACATTGCACTTTCTGACAGGATAGGCGTAGCGCTGCCAAAAGCCTCTGCAAGCTCATGCAATCCCTAAAGTAAATCGCTACAGAGCATGTCTACAGAAAAGTCTGTATAACAATTATTTGCTTTCCTGTGAACATGTAACTTTGACATTTTTTACTCAAGCATTAAAAATGGACAGCTGGACCACCTGAGCTTTTTTAAAGACTTTTTAAAAAAAGAAACTATAAATATTATATAACATTTTAAACAATATAAACTGCTTTAAGTAAATGTAAAGGTATTTATAATGTCTATTTTTTTATTTATTATTTTATTCATTGTGAGCAGCATAATTATGCAATGCCTTTTCAGGAAAGCAGTGTCAAGCACCAAAAGAAGCACCATAAAATTTGTCAGTGCAGCTTGTGTACTAACTTCTGCACAATACAGACTTATGGAATACTTTTTGTCCTTTGTGGATGATCTGAGAGAGCTTATGAGAGAGTAGTAGCCTATATTTTCATTAGGCTTATAGCCACCGAATGTTTGCTCCGTGATTTAATTGTCATTTACCTTTTTCATGAGCCAGTTCATCTCTCTTCTAACTGTCAAGGTAACTTTTAAATCTAAGCTGAGAACAGCTTTAAGTGCCATTGCTGAAGGATGCTTCACTCTCTGCGAAAGATAGCTAATGGCACTTTACAGATAACAGGACACAAGTGATCTGCAAAAGCTTTTAGCATTAGCATTATCATTATCATTAAGAGGGATTGCATCATATACGTCTTTGCATTCACCTCCGATGATCTTTGCGTCATGTCCGACAACAGAGTTTAAGTATTTTCCAAACATGGTGAAGTCCCAGTCCTGGGCTATAAGTACTGTAGATGCACATGGATTAGATCTTACGGCAGCACGAGCAGAAATAAACTGTAGGCGTTCTGAGTTGAACTGACATGCAAATTACAGAGTCATTACTTATACACAGTAATGAAATGTTTGACTGGACCATTAACACATCATGACTTAAACTAAAGTCATACCATAATGTTTATACAGTGGTGTAATTGTGCAATTCTATAGGGTTTTTCCTATGTCTGGTACATCTATAATATCATGAGATGTATATCTGTGCTGCTTGCAAGGAAATTATTGTGTCAGAAACAAGGTTCATATTGACTGGTCATCGACTTGGAACTAGGTGATGTAGTCATGGCATCTGCCAGCTTACTCAGCCATACTAAGCAAATAAACCTTGACCTCTTGGTCACAAAACTATTTTCACATCTAATTACTCAGCTGTAGAAGATCTGTAGGTTTAGTATACTTTATACTGGCGCATTAGTCTATTTTGTCCAGGAACATTACACTCTGATATTTGTGGTTGTCTGAAAGATGTCTAATTAATACTTTTGTTAAACAAGGATGCATTCCATTATTCGAAAGTGACAGTATTTATTTAAAAATGATTGGCTTTATTCTATTTAAACAGGTGTCAAATGAATTGTTAAAAATGGAATAAAACATTTTTTGTCTTGTTTATAATTGTTCTATTTTGGCGTAGCACGCCAGGGATGATGGAGTCTGGTTTGATGAAATGCTGACCTGACCTTTGTCCTTGCCATTCTGATGTATCATCATCACCTGGCTCAACAGCACCGGTCAGTCCAGAGAACAAGTGGAAAGATTATAAGGGAGTGAGGGAGGTGAGTTGTCAGTAAAATACTATGAGCTGATATGTCAGAATGTACAAAAATAACACACTGTAACGGACACACACACCCACGCTGAGGGCCTCATTTCCATTTCTTTATGTTTCTGTTTGCTTTATTTTCATCTGGCTCTCCAAAAATAATGTGATGTCTATATAAAGGGATAGTTCACCCAAAAATAAAAAAATTCTGTCATCGTTTGCTCACCCTCCCGTCGTTCCAAACCTGTATGACTTTCTTGAAGGTATTTTGAAAAGCATCTCTGTGATTTTTGCATCCATACAATTAAAGTTAATAATGTCCAACAGGAGCAAAATCAGTTGAACAATTCTTCAAAATGTGTTCTTTGGTAACACTTTAGTATAAGGACCAGTTCTGACTATTAACTAGTTGCTTATTAGCATGCATATTGCTAGCATATTGGCTATTTAGTACTTATAAAGCATATATTTTGTACATCCCTATTCCTACCCAATACCTACACTTAACAATACCTTACTAAGCAGTAATTAGGAGTTTATTGTGGCAAAAGGCATTAGTTAACAATTAATTAATAGCAAGAATTGGACCTTAAAATAAAGTGTTTCCTATTCTTTTGTCTTTTGCAGGAGAAAGAAAATGCATAAAGGTTTAAATGACCTGAGGGCATATGTAAATAACCTAACTTTCATTTTTGAGGGAATTATCCCTTTAAAGGGGTCTCAGTTTGGTTCTTTTAAAGAGGACTCAAGTGTGACAATAGCCTTGGTCAAATCTATTTTTTCTTTGAAAAATGTCACAGTATCAAATGTCAGACCATGGCAAAAGATCAAACAGGGCTTTAGTCCAAAGACCTTCCAAAGATGGATACGCTGTGTATGGTATCGCAAGTCTGCAGAGGGGAGATGTTTATTTTCCTGAAAACTAGCCGGCCAACATCAATAGCAAAAATTAACATGAACAACGTGGTGCAATCTTTTGTATTAGTGTCGTCATGCAGTATGTTTTTCATACATCAATTAGGGCCTGAGATATCAGTCTGTGTCCTTGTGTTCCTTTGAATGGAATAATGACTTCTTTTCATTTATTATCTACAGGTAAGGGCCTTTGAAACGATGGATGCATTGTTAGCCCAGCCATTATTAACGCCCAGGCTCCAGCTTGGCCTGCATGATGAAAGAGAGCAAAATGAATGTGATGGTAATAGACATAGATCCACAGCTGTGGGACTGAGGGCCCTTCTTTGTAACTGAGCTTTTTCAGTTTGAAAGATTGAACTTCGATAGCCAAGAGCACCTCATTTCACCATTTGTCTGTCAGACATTAGCTAGGTATCGTTTAGACTGGAGTGATCATAGCATAGAATTGTGTTTAAAATGAAATTCCAGCACAAAGAAGTTTTAATGATTCAGAAGCAGTTCTTAAATGATATTCTCATTTCACAATTTCTTGCTTACCACCCTAAATACTAGAAAGTTTTCACTGAGGATGCTTTTATTCTTCTTCTGTGAAACACAAAAGAAGATATTTTGAAACATTTTGGTTTATAAAATGAAAGTCAATGGGGTCCAATGTTGTCCAACCATTGATTTTAATTGAACGGGCAAAAACAGCTGAAACATTCTTCAAAATATCTTCTACATAACAGAGATACAGGTTTGGAACAACATGAGGGTAATTATATGATGACAGATTGCAGTATATTATTAATATTGTGTTGTGTATGGCTATTTATAGAATGAGCCATAAAATAATTTGACAGCATAGAGTGTGTATCACAGATCAGCCGTTCTATTTTTAAAGTCTTTATTATTTCCCTTGTGACTCAAGATGGATGTTACCAGCCCAAGGCCCTTGTATAAGGATCTGATGAGCAGCATCTCAAGTGGATCATGGATTGTGACCAGCTTTGATCATATAGCAACATTTAATGTGAGGGATCAGTGGCGATGGAACAATAAAAATGATTGTATTTGGAAAAATTAGACCATAGTTGATGGTAGCCATTGACTTCCAAAGTATTTTTGCTATACTGTGGAAGTCAGTGGCTACCGTCAACTGTTTGTTTACCAACATTCTTCAAAATATCTACTTTTGTGCTCAACAGGAGTAAGACACTCATACAGGTTTGGAACAACTTGAGGGTGAGTAAATGAAAATGGATTTTTCATTTTTGAGCGAAGTATCCCTTCAAAACTTTATAGTTACACTTATCGTTCTAGTTTACGTCTTTGATGTGAACAGGCCTTTAGCATGATCAAAGAAGTCGTGGAGTTTTTTCCCAGCCATCTTTGCGTCGTACATTTTACAAATGCAACTATGTTCTAGCCTTGCATCATTTGGTCCAAGGCTTTGCTTTCACTGCACAGTTATCAGTTAGTATCATATCGGTTAGTGTGATATTTTTACTAGATGAAAGAAATTATTTTAAATGTCAGCAAAACACCTTTTTCCAGAGTCATAATGTAATGGTTTCTGAGAACTCAGACCCAGCTGTGAGAGGAGTCGGGAAACCTGGGGAGGACAGAGAGAACTCGTGATTGGTGTGAACAGCGGACAGTGAGTGGGATTCTGCTGCCAGGTGCATCTGGCAGGGTAAATTATGTGACTGATTTACCTCATCACAGCAGCACAGTTGGTTGTGGATAACGGGGCATGAATCATGCAGTGTCCTCCAGAGGGGGTCACCACTTTCAACGTTAACTCCTGTCCACTGTGCATCTTTCCAAGTTGGGGGTTTGTATGATTTTTAAATGTTTTTGAAGGAAGTCTCTTATGCTCACCCTGACCTTATTTATTTGATTTGTGTGGAGGGAAATTACTGTATGTACTATATTTTCTTATTTACTGTAGTCACAAAGCTGAATTTTCAGCAGCCATTATCCCAATCTTTAGTGTCACATACTGATTTGCTGCTCAAGAAACATTTGTTATTATTGTCTTTGTGTCCTGTAATATTTTTGTAGAAACTGTGGTCATTTTTTTCAGGATTCTTTCATAAATTGGAGGTTAAAAAGAACAGCATTTGTTTGAGATACAAATCTTTTTCTAACATTATAAATATATTTGCTAACATTTCCTATTGTTTTACTGTCACATTTGAACAATTGAATGTGTTCTTGATCAATTAAAGAATCCAAAATATTACAGCAATTGTGCAGCATCTCTACAAAATATTCTATGACATTGACTCAGAGTCAATGGCCCAGAGCAGTGCTGATGTCTGGCAGATGCCACTGCAGATCTTTGCATCATCACATGGTGGTCTAGAATGGTGCTTACCAACTCAGAGGTTTACATACTTGCTATTAGCTTTGATTCATGGTGTAAGGTTAAGGAAATGTTCTAGCAGCACTGTCAGGTTTATTGTACACATTGTTCCCATACAAAATTAGATCTAGGCACTAGACACAAGAACATGCGCTCCATAAGTATGTGTATTGTTAGCAGCATTTTAAATAAATCCTTTGTGAAAGAAAATCAATTAAATAAAATGTTTGAACAGCATGGACATATTAAATCTTGGACAGTGAGGCTTAATGTTTTTGCACTAAATCTGGCACTCAGTTACAAATGAATGCACAACTAGATGTTTCAAATCTGAGCTTGAGTTAATGAGATGCAGCTAAGCCTAGAATCCTTCGAAAATAGTCTGATCACGAAGCTAATTGATTTTTACAAATAAGCAAACATGTTGGTAAACCACACATGAATGCTGACAGGCTAATTAAATATTCCAGTAATGTGTAATCTGACCACAGATTTGATCCAGTCTAACCGAATCAGTCCCAAATCCTAATGGTTCCTCTTCTAACATGAAGGGCACTTTGTCCTAGTCATGTTTTTTTTCTGGTCTCACTCACCATCAAGTCATCTCATTAAATCACTGATCATCTCAAGTGCTGTCACCAGCAGATGCTGCACATAAATGTGGTTGAAATACTATGCATTAAAATATATAAATATATGGGGGTTTCAAATGTCTTGAAATGGATGAAATAATGAAATATCCACCTACAGAATGTCTACGATTTAACAATCAAAAGCTACAACTGAGATAAGTATATGACTGAAATATTAGATGATCTTCTGTTTCCAACACGATAAGTGGATTCTGTCAGGCTTTCCTCTAATTCAACAATGCAGCCACAACCAGGCTTTCACCTATTCAGCCTTTTCATAGTTACTTATGCATGCAGAAATCTGACATTTCCAAACAGTAAAAATTGCGAATGCATAAAATCCCCAGCTGTCTTTGATCTAATTAAGCTGAGTTTTCATTCCTCGTTTGTCATTTTGATTCAGTCTATAGCACCCCAGTCAGGCAGAGCCATTGACTGAACTCAGCTTTGAAATGTAATGTACCAAACATGATTGCACACATGATGTGAATGCTTTTTGAACGTATGCCCATCAGCAACACAGCATTATACAACTGTTACTTCCAGTATTCAAATCTGATTGGTCAAGTGGCTGATTCCATGAGTGCTGAATATAACAGTCTAACAGCACTGGGACTTTTACTGTTTGTACCACTCTGTTTATTTGTGTTTGCGCATTCAAGACATTAATGGTGGGCATTTTTCAGTGACTGTTTATGCGGGTTGCATTGTTACAGTCAAGTGACTGTCTTTATCGGTCGTATCAGTCATTTACTCAAATGATTCACTCAGAAACACAGTTTTATAAGTCTCCATTTGAGTCATTGATTCACAACGCATTCATTCAGGAACAAAACGTTACATTTACACAGGGGTGTCATGCACTCATTATTTTTGAGGGGCCATGAGTTGGGGTGTGACACTTAGAAGCCACAAATTTGTGTTTTAATTACTTTTTCCTTTTTATTCGAAACATTCCCAAACATATTAACTATATCATGAAATATATTGATTCTCACCTTTATAGATTATGTTAGTTGATCTAGTGGGCAATAGTCAAAGTAACCTAATAATGTAATCTGTTAACTATGCATAAAAACCTGTCTTTTTACTTAACAGATATGGGTGTCATGCCATAACATATTTTAATAAGACTGATTTTATATTGAATGTGAATTTAACATTGGGTAACACTTTATTTCGACAGTCCACTTTAGACATTCTACTAACTATAAGTAACTTTGCAACTACATGTCAACTAGCAGTCATTAGAGTATTAGTAGACTGTCTGCTTAATATCCTCTAACATTTTATTTTTATGGGTCCACAACATACTGACTATCAGAAGCATTGCAAATACATGTCAACTTATTCCACATCCTAAACCTACCCTACTGAGAGTTAGTAGACATGTAGTTACAAATTAATGAGAATTAGTTGACATGTAGTTACAAAGTTACTTATAGTTAGTAGAATGTCTAAAGTGGACTATCGAAATAAAGTGTAACCCTAACATTGAAAGTTAATGTGAATAAAAACATTGTAAGTTAGGCTACTAATCATAACACTTTCATTGTACGGAAAGAGCAAAGAACATACATTATCAAAGAACATTTTCACTGACAGTCTAGAGTTATAAAAATCACTGAAGCTGTTTACACTATGAAATTAATGTCTTACATACAAATTCCTACACACATTTGCATTTTGTTGTTTCTGACGAGAGAATTCGCCAGAAAGAGGTATTCAGTCAGCGAGCGAGTGAAGAAAACACTGGCATTTTAGCGATGACTCATCTAAACACCTCTGATTGGTCACCGCATTCATAAGCTCAACAGCATCATGTGTGATTGGTTTAATGCGCAGCGCTGTAAAAACGCGCCTGTCTCTGGCTCAGCGAATGGAGATTTGAACTTACCAGGTGCAGCTGGACGCGCTGAAGGATCTAATCACGCCTGTGCGATTGTATTAAATATAGAAAATATTAATCGGCTATTTTTTGTCTTTTGGAAGCTGCTTTCAAAATCCACTTGGCTCAAAAATCTGAGGGGGCACGTGCGCCCTCACTTTGAATGGGCATGACGCCTCTGCATTTACATTTATTAAATTAGCAAATGCGTTTATTCAAAGCGATGTACAAATAAGGATTACAACAAGCTATTCTTGTCTTTGTGAGTAAATCCATGAATCATCCAATCAACCAAAAAAATATATATATTTGCTGTATTGGAAATCGTAACCTTACTTAGCCTACTACTAATGTAGCCTACATTACTTCATTAAAAAGTCCACTGAATGAGTACATGAAAACGAGTGAGCGAATTAAGTGTGCTGGAAGTGCTGCGAGGGAATTCATTCAGCTGTTGTGTGTACATGTACATCGGTTGTATACTCACTATTGAGGTGTATTATGTACGGTAGTACACAACACAACGAAATCTCCACAACACAACGAAATTAGCACAACACAATAGTAACAAGCCACACAATGAAATTAGTCCTGTGCGTTGTGTTGTGGTGATTTCATTGTGTTGTGCACTACTTGGCCACCATAATTATGGGACTCAATGAGTGTACTTGAAAATGTGTCATTTTGGACACCTTACAAATGGCCACATCCTGAAATAGTGCACTTGTTCATTTATGAAGGAGACTTATTGTGAGTGAGTCCTTGAATTATTCCCTCAACTGATTCTTTCCAAAAATAATTCAAATGTATTCTTGAATAATTCATTGATTCTTTCAAAAATGGATTCATTCACGAAACACCTGTATTTCACAACTATAATGTTGCTCGTTTTTAACATTGTTTGGACTTTTTCTTTCATTTGTGTAGCAAAAATACATTATAATAGTGTGTCTAAATTACTCTATTAACTTTTGGTGTATTCAACTGTTACAAAAGCAGTGTCACACTCACAGTCATTCATCTGAGTATCAGTGAATGTTAAATGCACGTTGCCATTTGCTTTTTTTAAGAATCACAATCTAAGCATATTTTTTCTTTATTCATTCTCAGAAATAGGACAATAGTTTTATTTCTGCAAGTCACAGAGTCACTGCATAAGTGCAGCTCTGGCAAAATAGGTGCTCTTTAACAGATGTTCTCATTAAGCAGAAAGTAATTGCCGAACAAAAGCTGTTGATCCAAAAATAACACACCATCCTGCAGTAACATTGTGGTTAAGCCTTGAACAAGTTAGAGAAATGGCACTGCTGTCTTTTGCACAAAGGCTCCATCTGCTGGGGGCATTGAACACCAAGTCATCTCTCAAATGCTATGATCTGTGTACCCTTAAAATATCATACTTTGCCCTTTTTGCTGTCTTTATGCTGATTTATGTTGACCACCGAGGCTGTTTAACATTTTCAACATGAAGAACAGATGACTCTGTAATTTCGAAGCCTTTTTGAATAGATTTGGTTTGTCAGCTTTTTCATATCGCAAAGCTACGTACAGCCTTTAGCAAACCAAGCAATGCGTTTCGTGTCGATAATAGCATTTATCTCTCTTGTGAAGCTGTGATAATGGCAATGCAGTTTCAGCATTTTTTTAAAATGTATTTTTTCTCCTTCTAAGTCTTCATGCTGACACTTAATTATAAGAAACAAAAGTATGTAATGCACAGAAGAAGACAAGATGAGAATAACACAAAAGGAGGAGACTGTGTTAAAAAAAATACCCTGTCCTCACTTATTTTCGTACTGGTCATATCTTAGATTTGTGTCTATATTTATGAAACTTTTAGATGACTATTTTTAGGTTTTATTTTGAAAGTAGAGGCCTACAGTAAAAACGGTTTGATGCATTATTCATCTGGCTAAATTTAGAGGGGCTGTTTTAAGACAGGGCACTTAGACTACAGTCTGATGGCACTGTGTTCTGGGTTGGACAGGGTTACATCCTATTTCTTCTGTGCCCTCTGTGCTATTAATAATCTGCCACTCGGATGTGATAGTGACTTGTTTGGGGAAGCCCCTAAATGCGGAATGCGGTTCATTTAGGGCTATGCCTGTCTCCCTGTGTGTGCTGCATGAATTTTTCATGTTGTTTTGTTTTTTTAATACTGCCGTGACTGACACAGTGCTGCCTTTCAAGACATGTAAATGAACAAAAAAAAGTGTAATCTAATCTAGAGACCTATTCTTTAAAACATTATTTTATGAATTTCTGAAACTCCTCCTTTTTAAAAAAAAAAAAAAAAAAAGTTTAATTTCATTGCATTCTAGCTTACACTTCCTAGTTTTAGCCTGAGTAGAATTAAGTTAGTAAAAGGAAAAAGACTAGTTTAGTACCCTTTTAAATGTTTGTATATTTATTTATTTATTTGCTGTCATCTTAAAAGATTCAACCAGCCATTGTATGTTACTGATTGATTTATTGGAATGTTTTTATATTTTTATATTGTTCACTATTAAAAATGTAGCTGCAGATTTACTATAAAATCTTACTTAAAAACATTTGTGTGCATAGTATCATTCACTACCAGTGTTACACCACAAGAGAGCACTAAAGTAATCAGTGCACTTAATGTAATTGGCTTCTGTGTGCTGGAGTTTTCAGTATACTTAACCTTATGTTGTGTTCCAGTCATTTTGACCCAAGGGAGATTTTCATTTTCCTGTTATGTTATAGCATTGGACTTAAACATACTGACCTTGCTCTCACAGGTTATAACAACTTATCTAAAATAAATAAATGAATAGAGAGATATTTTTTTCTGCTTCTTTGGGATTTTTTCCCACCTTGTTACACTTGTGGTGTTCCTGTTCAAAAATAACCAGCCTACAAAAAATTGTTTATGAATTTCTCATAATGCTATATTATTACCAAAAACTGAATTCAGTCTTTTTTAGGAACTTGTTTTCTCTCGGTTAGCTTAGGTTTTGTAGTTCTTTTTGGAACTGATTGATCGTAGACCTCATTGATCTGAAATTATGCAGACCAGTTTTTGAGGGAACACTGCCAAAATTATTAAATAATGCTTTTGCATTAATGCATTAATTAATTTTACTTACTATATTTTTTCTTTTTCAATCTTTTTTTGCTCATAAATACTGCTTCAGCTTGTTAGGTGTTTATGTCATTTCAAATCATTTTAAAATGTTGTTGTTTTCACTGAAACAGTACGAAAACAGGGTGAAAAGGGTCTCGCCAAGGCATAAACAAAAAAATAAATATGAAAATTCAATTAAATTGAAATTTCCCACAGTGTGGGAAAGTGTGAGCCTTATGATACCTTAACTGTGTGTACATCCTCACAGCAAACAGATACAAACACACACACACCCCCCAGAGACCAGTTCACCCAGAGCTCACTTATTTATCATGCACACATACTCCACACACACACACACACACACACACACACACACGACTGTGGTCACGTATCTTCTATCTTGCTTATCCTCGCCTTAAGGCACTGTGTGTGTTTTAAGCTCTGTGGTTACATTTAAACTTAATCACTTAAATGCTTGAACTCATTTCATGTTTTGTAATGCATGAATACACAGATATCAAATAAATCCAGTCCTTTCCCTCATAATTCTTCTTTATTAAACAGACATGCTGAAGCAGAGCAGACACCAGCACAGTCTTATTTAGCTGTGAGCAGGAGGGAAAGAACATTCTGTCCCAAGTTGTGGGAATATCAGGAAACAATGTTTGCTCTAGAGACAGTATTGCCGCTATTTACATGTTAATCTTTGAGAGATCAGCTGCAGCATGCCAGAAAGGGAAGGAGCATAAATCAGTTTTGTTTTCAGTATACAGATCAGGTGCACATTATTAAATCCTTATAAAATTAATTAAATCGCATCACTTGTCACATTTTTAATATTTGTACACTATCTGAAAAGCAACAGGAAACAATGGATTAAGGATGGATGATCTGCTTTTGATAATGATAATAAAACTCTGTTTGACTTTCCATAATCAACAGAGCCTAACAAAATAACCATTTTGTTTCTCTGGAACAATTAACTGCAGGTCTCACAGTACTTGGGGGGTCTGCTTGTTCCATTTCACTGTGGGTCGTTTTGAGTTTCACTATACTGGATTTAAAAAACAAAAACTTCTAACTGGAGATACTGGGATGAGTGACGCACTATTGAATTTGACCCAGGGGATTCACTAAAAGTCATGCAGAAAGCTGCAAGCTAATCATTATTGAAGCAGATAACCTACAGTCAAGCTGCAATAAAATTATATGCAATAAAAACAATAAAATTATAAAAATTTATAATGTATATTTTAGCTTATTTAACAACAATTAGTGTTGCAGTATCAGACTTGAACAGGTCTATGTTTATACTACAACAAAAACATCTGGGACTCGAATTGGTGAATCATTGTGTCAATCCACTCATTTAAACGAATCATCGAATGAAAGCAATGTGAGAAAACTGGCCATTTAGGATGAACTGATTCACTAGAATGAATTAGACTTTCTATTGCTACATGTGGGAGACAAGACCTTTTATAAGGAACCGATTCACTAGAATAAATCAGACTTTTCAGGGCTGCACACGCATGAAAGAATGGACTGTCTAAGATGAACCAACTCAGTAGAATCAATCAGACAATGCTACAGTAGACATATGAGAGTATACCATTTAACTGCTAACATTTGATTTCTTCTTAAACTTAAACAGTAAAACAGCAATAAAGTGTTTCGCTGCATAAGTACTCGGTTGATAAATTAAGGAAAAGATATACTATTGTAACAACAGCTTTCCGCTGTCATGCTGATATTACATGTAAAAGCAGCACTAGTTTAGTTTGTTCATTTCCAGTTCTACGGCACAGGGCTATGATTTTAAAATGATGGTGAAAAATGATAATATAACAGCATAACGGACCAGATGTTCAGGTTATTTTGTTATACATTTCTTAAGACTATGAATGCATCTTGTTTCCTTTATGAAGATTTAAGGAAACTTATTAAAACAATGTTAGAACAAAAATAAATTAATGTTACCACAATGAGGATGAATCTCAACATTCCTGCTGTTCTGGAAAAATAAACAAACAATGGGGATTCTAAAGTGCTTGAGACCAGGGTCATTCTCTGCAGTCTTTGGAAAATGGATGTATCCCTACACTTAGCATCTCATTTTAGGGACTAATTGAGTCTCATGTCTAGATCTCCCAGCCCATGCTACTATGCTGAAAAATGTTGGAAATAACAAAGAGATGATACAGGGCATTTTATTTACTGTATATCCAGTTTGCTGAAAAAAAATTCAAATAAATTTTCTTGCTCATCTAAATATATGAAATGCCAATTAATATTCCCCTTAGCAGGCATGAGTAAAGAAAATAAATTAAACACATATTTGGGTAACACTGTAGAATAAGGTCTCATTAGTTAACATTAGTTAATGTATTAATGAACACTGACAGAGTGATACGTTTATAATAGTATTTATTATTTTTTTGTTAATGCTAGTTAATAAAAATTCAACTCTTAATGTTAGCTCAGGTCCATTAAATACTATTATCAAAGACAAATTTTGATTTTAATAATGTATTATTAAATGCTGAAATTAACATGAACCAATACTGAATTCACAGAATTGAATCTCTTTTCCTGGCACTTCAAATGGCTCAGCATAATTTTGGGGGGAAAAAAATTAATAAAAAAAAAAAAAAACATTTTTGATCGCAATGACCTTAGCGTGTCATATAATAGGGTTTCCTTTGCTCCAAGAAGGAATGGAACACTCATGGACAAACATTGACCGTATCATGTTTGTGTTTTGGATGTTATCAAGCACATCAGTGTTCTGTGTAGTTTCCTGAAGTATACAGACCTTTCGGGATACTCGGTGTGGGTGGAAGCTTGCCATTTAGCTGGCAGCTATCACCTTGCAACTCTCCTGAAGCTAAGCAGAGCTGAATCAATACCTGGATGAGAGACTCCTGGATAAACTAAGGGTAGCTGCTGGTGTTGTTTAGCCCAGCAGGGGGTGCTCACCCTATGATCCGTATGAGTCCCAGTGCACCCAGAACAGTCACTGCACTGGATACCATACTCTAAAAAGGCAGCATCAATCTGCTTCCTTATTCAGTCTCTGCTCCGATTTATGAGACATTATTGAAGTGATTTTTCTCTAGAAATCTCGTTACTAAGAATATTTTTAAGCAGTGCCCCCAAGGCCAGAACAATTAGCACAGTGAAAACACAAAGTTATCAACCAAAAACAGATGGTGTAAAAAGAAACTTTATTACAGGAGGAAGCATACAGTCATGCATGTAATAAGGGCCACAGTCCTAAGGCATTAAACACCAAGGAATTAAAGTTCTTGTTAGATTCAAATGGGGCCAATTTCTCCCTCCCAATTGGACAATTGTATTATTGGATAATTTTATTATTTTATTATACACTCTATTATTGTTATTATTATTTTATTACTTGTGATGTTGCTTATGTTTTAAAGATCTAAATTTTTCACTGGAGGTGAATAATGCTTTAGAGGCAGCCAGGTCTGTCAGTGGTACACAACACCAGGTAAGTTGACCGTGGAGGAGGTGTGCGTTCTTCAAGATGGTGGGGGTTTGGCTTTCTGACGATATTCTGGGATGTGGTGCAGAATCCACCCAGCGGGGGCCAGGAGGGCAAAGGCAAACACAGACATGATGAAAAAACTTTGCTGCGGAAACACATGAAATTTAACAGCTTTAAATACAAAATTTGCACTGCTAATTTAAAATACTTAACATACTCTCTCTCTCTCTCTCTCTCTCTCTCTCTCTGTCTCTCTCTCTCTCTCTCTCTCTCTCTCTATATATATATATATATATATATATATATATATAATATGCTCAAGAAACATTTTCTCATTATTATCATTTTCCATTATGTTGTTTGTGCTGCTTAATATTTTTGTGGAAACCACAATCCTTTTTTTAGCTTTTTTTTTTTTTTTCGTAAATAGCAAGTTCAAAATAACAGCATTTATTTTAAACAGAAACCTTTTGTAAAATTATAAATGTCTTTACTGTCACTTTTGATCAGTTTAATGCATCCTTGCTGAATAAAAGAATCAATTTCAATGAAGAGAGGAAAATCATACTGACCCCAAACCTTTGAACAATTATATATTATAATGACTACATTTATACTACTAACTATGAGAACCAATATGATGTTTGGATGGTTTGCTTGATTTGACATTTATTCAGATTTTATTCTGTTTTTGTCTAACCACAAGGATTATGTTATTCAATACAAGGAGTCATCCAAGTGGATCCCATTATCTCCATTGACTTCAGTTAAACTAATGTTGACTGATCCTATGACTCTTTGCAACCTTTAAGGATTTTGTAATTTTTTTTCACTCACCCCAGGTCCGATCTTGCTTTTGGGTGGTTTGCTGTAGATGCTGGAGTTGCGTTTCTGGACAATATTCCTCGCCCTGCAGACAGTCACCTGCTGCACAGCTCCCCTCAGAAAGGTCAGCATCCCACCAGCTGTATGGGTCAGCACCAGTAAGTCTGGATGTGTCTGAGAGAGAGAGGCTAAGGGAGAAGAAAAGGGGGGATGTTCAATGGGTGCAACCCCTGGGTTTCCTGCCTCAGGACTGCTGAAGAGAAAACAGATGTATCCTGTCATATTATAGACTTTATCTCCCAAAACCAGCCCACTGTTTGGGAGGGGCCTAGACAGATCGACCACCCACCCAGTATATTAACTTTTCTTCAATGTCCCTTTTGACAAGATGTTAATGAAACAGCAGAATTTAACATCATATTGTCTTAGATTCAGTGTAATTTAGATTTAAAGTTACGTCATCTCATGTTGGACCGCTAATCTATAAAATTAAGATTTTGAACTTTCCTTAACCTTACAGGTGATGGACAAAGCTCATTTTGGCTCATACAGTCCCACAGACCTTAACTGTATTTTCTTCTGTGATTAATGTCTTGTTTGATTTACACCCTGCTTTGCAGATGCTGTTTGACAGCACATGAGTTCACTGGAACACAGGTAGCCAAGAAACACCTGGCTCTCTGCTTAGTGTGCATTCAGGGCTGTGTCCAGTACAAAGAGGTACAAATTACAAGAGATCTGATTAGAGGAGCAGATTAAAGGGAGATAAAAGTGCAGAAAGTGGTGCAGCTGGCTGTGTGTTCTGTCAGCTGTCAGTATGGCCTGTGGTACCGCACTTCATTCATGTTTGGTGGTCACATTACAGAGGCTGGCCTTTCATGTTAGAACACCGCTTGCCATTCAACACTTCTGCAGTGTGTCCACAGTGGATACACCCTACTCATTGTTTGGTTTATCTACTGGGTGTGAGCAATTTTTTTGTGTGTGTGTGTCCTTTTGATATTTTGATATCTTTGGTGGAAAGAAGATAATACCTGAGGATATTTTTTTGAACACCACTAAATATGAAACTAGGACAAAACCATCCTGAAACCAAGAGACTGTAGTTTTTTGGGGCTTTATTTGAAAGCATAAACCCCTAACAGCCTTGTTGGTGGATGTTTGTGAAGTTCTTGAAATTAAGTTAAGTCATTTTATTGTTTTTTGTTTTATTGTTTCATCCAGATTTGCATAGATTATGAATGACGTCATAAAGATTTATGAGAAATTGTAGGCCATCCAGTTGAAGCCACCTAGTGGACAACAGTTCAATAATGTGGTTTTGTCGCCCTCCTATGGGAAAAGCCTGATGACAAAAGAAAGAAACAATTATATTATATTATATTATATTATATTATATTATATTATATTATATTATATTATATTATATTATATTATATTATATTAGAATTATGACACAATTATATTCATTATTTCTTAAAATATTTCGAATTATAAAATTATATGTATTCTACATACATATAATATTATTATAATGTGTTAAGTATTATAATAAAAAAAGCTGTTAAAATTATTTAGAATTTAAATTATTTATTTTAATTTATTTATAATATGACTCTTTTGTGACATTATAAATGTCTTTCTTTTTAAAAAAATTAATTTACGTAATTTAGTTATTCCTTCTGTTTAAAAAATCTTACTCACCGCCAATTTCTGAACGATAGTCAGTGTGTGTGTGTGTGTGTGTGTGTGTGTGTGTGTGTGTGTGTGTGTGTGTGTGTGTGTGTGTGTGTTGTGTAAAAGCTTAAATGTCAATGTAAATAATAATAATAATAATAATAATAATAATAATAATAATAATAATATATGCGTATATATGCGTGCGTGCGTGAATTTATGTTAAAGAGAGTAGTTAAGGCTTAAACGAATTTCTTCATTGCATTTGGCTCATAGGTCCAACCAACACAGAAGACTGATTGGACCTTTTTGCTCTATGCCTCATCCGAGCTCGAGCAGATAGATGGCGTAGCGACATTGCTAACCAAACCCTGACGCTTAGCCCTCCCCTCATTGTTTTACTGAATAAGAGGAGGATACAACACTACATGTAATATTTGCTCACGGCAAACTAAAAGCGAAGAGCACAGACTCTATTTGAGCTGTTTTGTTGTTGAACAAGGCATTAAAAGCGACTAATGTAGGACGGATGGTGTAACGTAAAAGTACTAGCAGCCTGCTAGCGCTTCATATATGTGTTTGTATGTGTGTATGTGTGTGTGAACCCGGGAAGCGCAGAGGCTTTTTTTTTTTTTTTACTCAATAACACTCTACGAAAGAAAAGTGCGAGAGAATTTGCTCGGCTAAGCAAATATCAGGAGTCGCTGGCTTGGATTTTGGCTCGTTTTATGAGCAAGAAGAGAAGAGAGGAGCAGTAAACTTGACTCAGGTAGGGTTGAAGGCATTTTTTTCTCCTTTTTTGCTTTGCTTGCTAATCTGACATGGCGAGCTGCTGAATTAGCTACATTTACAGTTGTGCCTAGTGTATTAAAACCACAACAGCCTTTGAATATTTATCCATAATGTTGGTTATTATAACCGGATAAACTTCAAATAGTAACCTATTTCACTCTTCCACACAGAACTAGTAAGCAAACCTTAGTTATTATGGTTAGCTTGCATGCTAAACCAAAAGAAAACATTAACATCACGTAAGTTCTTTAGTGTATTGCACAAAGAGGTTGAAACAACTAGATAAGCCGCATTTTCGTAACTTTTTCACCCAAAGGAGCAGTTAAGAGCCACCTGAATGCTAAATGCACACAAAGCTAGGCTAGCTGAGTATGCGTAGTATGCAGTTATTACAGATGTAATGCCTTCATGTATGCGGACACGTCGTTTAATAAAGAGGAAGATTCATCCTAGGAATAAGCATGCACGTTCATTTGGAGCTGTCAATAGCCACCAGCATGTTATAACCAGTTTCAAATATGTGAATGACTTGATTTAAGAGATACTCTTCGAGTTGCCCAGCATGACATTATAGATACTAATGAGTTCCAAAAGCATACTTGGCATGTTAGAGATGTTTGTGCTTGTAAAAAGCTAGTATAGTCCCCGCGAGAGAGCTATTTTGCTTCATCTAACAGGTCCTCCCTCACTGACCTGCCTTTATTTATATTTAAAAAGAAAAAAAAGAGGCTTGTGCATTGTGCCTTATTTTGGACCTCTGTAATTAGACAGGCTATTGTTTAGGAAAATTAGTGGACAGAAACATATTCCCTGTCTTTGTCTTGACTGTTTATTTCCTCTGGAATTCTGGAAGTCATCAGGGCCTAATTAAAGGTAAAGTTTTAACTGATGACCAAATTGGTTTACATCAAGTCCCATCCTGTTTGGCCCCCTTGAGTTCATTCACCTCAGTATCTCTCAGTTTCCCACACAGAGCCTTTTGACTGTTCCCAGGAGCCGTCAAATGTGTTGTGAGACTGTGCTAATGCAGAATGTTTGATGTTTTGCAACCCAAATTGCTTTCTTTGTGATAATGGAGATGGGCACAGTGAGAATTATTTGGTGTTGTAGGAAATATTCAGGGATTTCAAGTTCCTTGGTTATCAGATGTCCCTCCAAGCAAGACTAGAGACGGTGTGATTTACTGATAGCCTAGCGCCTACCTATGAGAAACAAAGGTAAACGTTTTAAAGAAACCAAACCAATCCAATTCTGTCCTGCTTTATCTGCCGCTGCTCTGTTGATAGAATGTCGTCCTTAATATAGCTCAATCAGCACCATTGTTGTTCATCAACGTGGGTAATTCAAGAAACAATTGAGTGAAGAGAGCAGTGTGCGGTTTGGGTCCTGCAGTATGTTGTAGACGTGTTGTGACTGTGTTTGATGTGTAGGGGTTTCCCCCTCTTTTTTTACATCTGTGATGTAGGCCATCCTTTCCTTTGCTACTGTGCTGCAATATGTGCCTGTGCCAACAGTAAGTAAGATTTATGTGTGATGGTGCTGCAGTTCTGTGTTAAAGGGATAGTTGACCTGAAAATGTGAGTTCTGTCATCTTTTACTCACTCTCATATCATTCCAAAACCTGTAATAAGTTTTGTAACCTGTTATGTTTTGAAGAATAGCTATTCATGCAAATCAGTGACCGCTGCTAAAAAAAATGTCACAAAAGTAGTCCATATGCAATATGATAGTGCTGTGAGGGTAATAGATTGAAAATTTAAGTTATTATTCACTGATGATCTTGCCACTTGATTAACTCGATTTGTGAACTGGATGAACTAGGTAATCAGTTCATCCAGCTTTTATTCACTGATCCATTTCTTAAATTTACTGTGTCTGTTCTGCAGTTTGAGTTTGCACCTCACTGAATAATGACTCACTTTTTGATCTGTTCGTCATAACTTTCAGTATGACTGGAATTTAGTGCACAATTTGCATTTATAGTGCGTGTGTAGTATTTATAGAATACACTGCATTTTTCCATTAGTGCATCTGGTGCTGTCCTTGTATAAAAATGAACTGTGTGAAGACTCTTCAAAAGGTTGTTTGTTTGTTTTTATTTATTTTTGCCTTTTTTTGTGAATTGCTTTGTTCTTTCTGTATTTTGTATTGCAAAAAGCACAATGCGCATAGTGCATAGACACTAGATGAAAATTATAGGCAGGGTTCAAGAGTAAAGATTTTTTTCTTTTCTGCTGGCTCATTCAGGCCAGTAATTCAGATTTTTTTACTTGCTCTGCGAGTATTTTCACCTCATGACACTGATCCATTTTATTTTTGGCAAAACATCTGTGTATTTTTCAGAAAAATATAGTTTTCATTACACTTCCGTTCAAAAGTGTGGAGTCTGTATGCGCAGTGAGGCTGCATTTATTTGATTGAAAATACAGAAGAAACTAATATTGTGAAATTTTATTAAAATTAAAATAACCGTTTTCTTTTTTTTTAAGCATGCTAAAATGTAATTTAATTCTGTCATGACAAAGCTGAATTTTCAGCAGCCATTACTTCAGTCTTCAGTGCCACATGAGAATGACTAATGATTTTGTGCACACAAAACATTTTTTATCAGAGTTAAAAAAGATGTTCTGCTTAATATGTTAGTGGAAACTGTAGTACTTTTTTTCTTTTCAGGATAGTTAGGGTTTATTTGAAATGGAATATAATTTTGTTTATGTATAGATAGATGCGCACCCACACACACACACACACACACACACACCTTACTGACCCATTAATTCCATGCAAAAGTCATCCTTACCATGAAAAAAATATGTTTTTACCAAAAGAATAAAACCCTGTTTAACTTGTACATTTAGGTCTGTATTTTACTGCATTAACGTGGTTTAATAGAAATTTGAAGTAAATCGCTATGTTTATCCACCACCTATGAGGGGTGCACGTAAAGTAAAATTACATTTTCTTTCGACTGTATTTCATGTTTTCAAATGAGAGATTTGAGATGATTTTTTTTTTTTATGTCAACAGTAAGTATTTTGTAGAAAGATGAAGGCCTGTCTGAAAAGTAAATAAACTCACTTTATCTAAACAGCGATGATTTTTTATTTATTTATAAGGGCTAGATTTATGACTTCAGGACGCTTTCCATATCATAAAATTTTAGAAATAAATTCATTCTAACATGTTAGAAATTGCATTCTCAACAAGAACATCGCAGAGATTGAGCCTCAGGGCTGTGTGCGGGCCAGAAATGCACAGGCGGACTGAAGTACAAATCGTCAAAACTTTTTCATATGTCATATAATGTTCATTGTCAATATTATCTTATTTAAACATTCAATGTGTTTCAAATAACTTGTGTCTCGAGTCTGTCTGCGCTGCATTCATTCAGAGAGCAAGATTTTGCTTGTTCTGTGCACGCATGTTGCTGTGTGTGACACGCAAGAGATGTGCTGTGGGTTTACATGATTCTTTCATTTTTGTCTAAATATTTTTCTTCCTTACAAATATTGTTTGGTTTTATTTTGTATCATTGCATGTTAAAAATAATTCGCTATGCATATGCAAAATGTGAAACTGCAAACTTATTCGGAGTCTATAGCATTTTATTACTATCTTATTACTATTTGTACAATTGCCTATATATTCAGCATATTTAACTTAACCTGTTCTGTATCTGTGTTATTTAATGCATAAGTGATTTATTAAAATAAGTTTATGAGACTCATTAAAACAAGTTTCAGTTTAATCTTGGATCAACATCAACGAATTGGAGCAGCATGGCCCATTAGATCATTTTAAAACGTCAAATAGCCTTCAATTTGCAGGTTATAACTGCATCTGTCTTGGATGTAGACTGGTGAGGATTTATTTTAATGTGGATTCCAACCTCTAGCGTTAACCTATATCAATGTGCTATATTTTTGGCCCGTGTTCAAGTGTTTGTGCAGAATATCAAGTGATGCGCATGCATGCGCCTCGCCCGTGCGATCACTTGCATTTTTTTCCCTGATAATGAAACAACTTAAAATCAATTCGAAACTGATTTTATTTAAGTAAATTCATAATAACAATAAAATGTTGTGCTTTTGCAAAATAACGAAAACATACAGGATGCGCTTTCTGCCGTCTCTGTGAGCTGGAGCGCGTCTCCAAAAAGAACCAAAATTCAGCATGTGTGTCTCACTTAGAGAATTATATCTATAGAAAGGTTGAAATGCCTACTTTTAAACGAACCAATTTAAAACAAAATTAAATGTATGAAGTTTGCATTTCTCCCTAAAGGCGCGTCCAATGGTCCATACTGTGGAGGTGAGTCAGCACTGTGAATTTCTTCTTGTAGCCGTAATAAACATTAGTTTATTAATAAATAAATAAAATGTCTCCTTTTTCTATACATTAATAATCATTAGGCTACTTTTGCCTGTGCCTTGTGGCAAATTTTATACGTGTGCTTGAATATATTGAAGCTCATATGGATTAGTAGGTCTATTAATTTAATATAAAATGCACAATTAGTTGAATAGCCTAATGGCTTAAACGAATCACTAGTTAACTAGAAAAATCTTTAGTGGGGGGCAGTCCTATTAAATACTCACTAGACGTCTCTGTTAAAGTTTTTAAAGCATTTTTATAAGTTTTTTTCATAGTCGGATGAATTCGCTTTCAGACTGGTCACATCTGTAACATGGATTTTTTTTTTCCTCTGAAACACAAAAACAAAAATTTAAACAAAATTGATATTTAATGCTTTGTAAATAGCCAACCCTTCTCCATTTGGCACACGTTGTTGCTTCTGGGCTGTGCATTGTAATTCACAGAAAGTTTACAAAATATATTGTCTCCCAGAAACTCGTGTTATTTTTAGTCACGTCCGTGACGCATGTTTCCCCCCAATTTAACATATAAAACAGGGTTATAGACTGATACTTTTCTCATGTCTGGACTCTATTTTAAGGGGTTTAGAAAAATATAAAGAGATGGTTTAATATATTGGTAATAAATATAATTTATGAGAATTTATATTTCAGATTTTGACTGCAAATGTCAAGTCCGTAACGGTGGAATTGCAAATATTTAATTCCTGCAAATCTCAGTGTTAACAAGCTATAGGTAATTTTAACTTGGTGACATTAAATAATAGGAAAAAAGATCTGCACACTGTTACATGTATTTGTGTTTGCCTGACGAAGGTCTTGCCACTTTTAGCTTTTTTTTAATAAAGGGAGAATAACAGTGTGCAGATCTTTTTTCCTATTATTTGATGTACCTTTTGATCTTGCACCTGGCCAAGACATTTTTGAATGTGCATGCTCTGACCCTTCTTTTATGTTTAACTTGGTGACATTTAAAAGAAGAATTTGCAACTTGTCAAACTTATGAGAAAGTTTGCAAGACATTAAAACACATGTCCACATAATCAGCGAATACAAGATGTAGTGACAGTGCAGCAACTGACCCGAGAGGGCAAGTGACAAATCTGCCAACTGTCCCAAAACACTCTCACACTGCATACCATCGGGCCATCCTCATTGTTGAGTCCTGTGTGGGATAACTGCTTCACAGCTGACAGTATCTAGTCAGTCCATCAAGAATCGTTATGAAAGCTTTTGGTGTCCTGAATAAGTTCACTGTCTCTCTGTAGCGATGTGTCAGGTTTTTGCAGACTGGCTGTGTGCTACTTGGGTACAATGTAACATGAGTAGCTTGCCAATTGTATAACCTTGAAAAGCATCAAACAACCGCAAATCCAGTTGTATCGATTAATGGTGCCCCAGGTATGATTCGAAAATAAGGTTTTATTGTTGACTGCGCACTCATAATCTTATAGTAATCTTATCGCAACAAAAGTATGTTGATGTTATGAAACATTGCTAATGTCCTCATGTTCAGTACAATGATGTTTCAGCTCATTTGGCTTATGTATTTCAGGGAAACAAGGAAATTTGTTGCATTATAAGGACTGCAGCCTTATACACTGAACAAAATTATAAACACAACACTTTTGTTTTTGCCCCCATTTTTCATGATCTGAACTCAAAGATCTAAGACTTTTTCTATTTACACAAAAGGCCTATTTCTGTCAAATATTGTTCACAAATCTGTCTAAATCTGTGTTAGTGAGCACTTCTCCTTTGCCGAGATAATCCATCCACCTCACAGGTGTGGCATATCAAGATGCTGATTAGACAGCATGATTACTGTACAGGTGTGCCTTAGGCTGGCCACAGTAAAAGGCCACTCTAAAATGTGCAGTTTTATCACTCAGCACAATGCCATAGATGTTGCAAGTTTTGAGGGAGCGTGCAATTGGCATGCTGACTGCAGGAATGTCCACCAGAGCTGTTGCCCATGAATTGAATGTTCATTTCTCTACCATAAGCCGTCTCCAAAGGCGTTTCAGTGAATTTGGCAGTACATCCAACCGGCGTCACAACTGCAGACCACGTGTAACCACACCAGCCCAGGACCTCCACATCCAGCATCTTCACCTCCAAGATCGTCTGAGACCAGCCACCAGGACAGCTGCTGCAACAATCAGTTTACATAACCAAAGAATTTCTGCACAAACTGTCAGAAACCGTCTCAGGGAAGCTCATCTGCATGCTTGTCATCCTCATCGGGGTCTTGACCTGACTGCAGTTCGTTGTCGTAACCGACTTGCGTGGGCAAATACTCACATTCAGTGGCGTCTGGCACTTTGGAGAGGTGTTCTCTTTACGGATGAATCCCGTTTTTCACTGTACAGGGCAGATGTATGGTGTTGTGTGGGTGAGCGGTTTGCTGATGTCAACGTTGTGGATCGAGTGGCCCATGGTGGCGGTGGGGTTATGGTATGGGCAGGCGTATGTTATGGACAAAGAACACGGGTGCATTTTATTGACGGCATTTTGAATGCACAGAGATACCGTGATGAGATCCTGAGGCCCATTGTTGTGCCATTCATCCACGACAATCACCTCATGTTGCAGCATGATAATGCACGGCCCCATGTTGCAAGGATCTGTACGCAATTCCTGGAAGCTGAAAACATCCCAGTTCTTGCATGGCCAGCATACTCACCGAACATGTCACCCATTGAGCATGTTTGGGATGCACTGGATCGGCGTATTTGACGGCGTGTTCCAGTTCCTGCCCATATCCAGCAACTTCGCACAGCCATTGAAGAGGAGTGGACCAACATTCCACAGGCCACAATCAACAACCTGCTCAACTCTATGCCAAGGAGATGTGTTGCACTGCATGAGGCAAATGGTGGTCACACCAGATCACACACTGGTTTTTGGACCCCCCCCCCCCCCCCAATACAGTTAAACTGCACATTTTAGAGTGGCCTTTTATTGTGGCCAGCCTAAGGCACACCTGTGCAATAATCATGCTGTCTAATCAGCATCTTGATATGCCACACCTGTGAAGTGGATGGAGTATCTCTGCAAAGAAGTGCTTACTAACACAGATTTAGACAGATTTGTGAACAATATTTGAGAGAAATAGGTCTTTTGTGTACATAGAAAAAGTCTTAGATCTTTGAGTTCAGCTCATGAAAAATGGGGGCAAAAACAAAAGTGTTGCGTTTATAATTTTGTTCAGTGTACATTTGGACTTTGCAGACATAATTGCTATAATGGTTTGCTATTTTTTGCAACATTAATCCAAAAAGTGGTAGTTGGCTGGTGCACATGGATATAGAAATATGAATAAAATGATTTTTTTCAGTGTGCAGTTTTTGAAGGTCCCTGTAGTTCCACAAGCACACTGGCTTGACCTCTGGCTGCTGTCACTGGAGAGAGAAATTGGATGGGGAAAGGAAAGTGGGACATGTTTTCATTTTCCACTCCCCCTTGTTGTCCTTGGCAACCACTTTTTTTTCCCCTTCTCTTAAAATGACAGGCTGACTCTGGTCCCAATATTTCACCTTGTCCAATAGGATGTTTGAGCTCTCTTTATTTTGCACACTCTCTCTTACACACACACACACACACACACACACACACACACACACACACACACACACACACACGCACGCACACACAGGAATTAAGTGCTCACTTCCTTTGTCTAGCCCTCATCATCATGCACTAATGAAACCCAGTGCTGTTCTAGACCAAGACTGCAGCAGTGAATTTATTTCAAATGCTAGAAGTGAGGTTTAATGCTGTTTTTTACTCATTTCTCATAGAAAAGTCATTCTCGGGATCTGCCATATTTTACAAGAAAAGTGTAAAAAAAAGTAATGGTAAATTGCAGTGCAGAGGAGGTTTACTTTGAGACACTTCCTGTGCCTGTTAACTTACAGGATGACGTCACATGTAGCTATTATTCATTGCGATTGGAATATTTTTGACATTTCTGTTCAAAAACTTGAACTTCTGTGCTCCATTTTGAATCAAACACAGAATAGTTTACACCCCCAAAAGTTTTTTATTTGATTATTTTGAGCATCCCTACCATGGCTCAAGGGTTTTATCAGTCATTCAGGAAAGTTGCATTGCAATCTAAAATCTCTTGAAGTTTAACTCTCATTCAGCATTACCTCTGTGGCTTGACATCACTCTTGTATGAGACCTCAGATCTTGCAGGCTTTTATTCATTCATTTTAAAGGCATGAAATAGGCAAAAGTGGTTTGTTGGAGTGTGTGTTCACAAACCACAACTCACTGCTGGAATGCCCTGCTTGGAGAGTTGCGGTCAGGGTATTTGTTTTTTTCCCTCCTCCTTTGGCCCAGATAAGAGGGTTATTTGCATTTACTCAGCTTTTTTTTTTACTCTCAATGATGTTGTATTATTAAGATAAAAGTAATGTTTTAATAATTTAAGCTGCAATACTTTTAATTTACATTCTGTGTAGCTGTTTGGGGTATGGATGGTACAAACCCTCTCAGTAAAAAAAGACAATGCACTTTAAAGGATCACCGCTATAGCAGTACACTAATAGATGAGCATCTTTGGCCATTGCATTGTATCTCACTTTTATTTCTTTTTTTTGCACTCTTATATAAATGCCCCCATAAGAAACCCATCCAATCTAAATTAGCCCAAAACCAGCCTAATAATACAGGGCTTCCTTTAGACTGATTATTTGCCTAGTCATTCAGGCAATTAGCAGACTCAAGTTGATTTCGAAAATGTGTTGATTTGCAAATCGCTAATGCTCAGTTGGTTTTTAAACAGCCAATTGCTTGTTTTGTTAGCTTGAAATGGTTTGCACACACATTCAATAGCTTTTCCAAGTGTTATAAGTAGACAAGGCTCTATCCACATGACCATCTAAAAATGCATTGCTAATTCTAGGCTATAGTCTCAGCAGGGATTTCAGAAGCGCTTTCCAAAAAAGCTTTAATTTTTGACTGACTGGCTTTCTGATGGCATTGACAGGAGGCTTTCAGCGACCCATTTAAGGTTTTTGATAATGCATTAGCAGTCTGCCCTGCATCAGGCTTCACTGAGACTCCACGTGCTGCTGAGATGTTAGTGAAGCCTTCACTCCGTCAGGCATACTTAGACTCTGAGACACGCTGGGGCTCTCGGTCATCCTTCTCACCCCAGGCTGTGTCTTTCCTGACGGCTAAACTGTGATTATGAGTACATTATGAGGAACAGATTTTGCTTGTTTACAATAGTGCATAATCACATTTGTACTGTGCACAGGTGACTAGACAATGAAAGAAGGAATAATGAATATCCTTCACACTTAGATTCACTTTGATTAGACACTAATTTTATATTGATTCATATTGATGGCTGTTATTATCCCAAGTGCTTAGATGTTGTATTCCTGTATATATCTGGCACACAGACAGGTAGAGGCGAGAAGCAAAGCTCAGAGGTAGCTGGAGGGTGTATACAGGGGTGAAGTGCTTCATTCAAAGGTGCAGCGGGAGCAGTCAAAAGTCCCCACCCCCATACAGAGATAGAGTCCATAGTGATTAGCCCATTTTCCTGACTCTAGAAGTCAGAAAGCCCCCCAGCACTCCTCTGCTTCACAGTAATGAGGTATCATGGTCACAATGACTCATCTTAATGAGAAGAAAATCATATGAACAACCTTCGACTCGCCCAGTAAAGGCCTCCTCGCTTCCTTTGTTTCATCTGGATCGAGGCGTTTGTCCTCAGAAAGTGAACGCCTACCTGTATCTGGACTGGCATATCAGGTCACGCTCAGCACAGAAATACTTACAAAAGTCTCTCCACAGGGAGGAGGAAGATCCAGTTTCAACCTCATTTTGGACACACTTTTAGTTGTCCATTGTGGTTGGAGCCTTTTTTTTTTTCCATAAATTGCTCTGCTTCTGTACAGAGACCAAAAATGCTGCCATCCCAATTTTCCCTCTCTTTGGATCAAGCTCATAAACTGTGGACTTAGTGGACACAGATGTCAAATACATTATCATGCTTGTCAGTCCCGTGTTGATCTAATTCTCTGTAGTTTTTAAGAATAGCCAAGGTCCTGCTCTATTTATACAGTCTTATGTACAGCAGAACGGTCTTCAGAACGGCATGCTGCACGGTCTAATGGGTGCATTCGGATTTATTCATTTGTCTCTTGTACAACAGAAGTGTTATGCCAAGACTGATAGTCCAGTAATTACTTATTCATTTTGATCAGTGGTACTTTGCAAGCTTCAGCTGTCAGCGGTTCACAACAATGGAGGACTAGGAGTGACTTTTAAAAATAAAATGAGAATAGGGATAAATTATCTAATAATTAATAGATCAGTTATTAAAGGGACAAATTAACAGGCATATTTAAACCGATTTAAATGTCTATATGTTAATGTTTGTGTGTACATTAAAAAAAAAGTTATTTATTTATATTTTTGTTTAAATTATTAAATTAAGTGTCTAATTTTTAAGTGTCACTCCTAGTCTTCTATACACGACGGTCTGGAGTAATTTTATCAGAATGGAGCTCCAAAAGAAATGCATGGAGGCCAAATCGCTAAATTTAGTCCAGCTGATTGTAGAAACTGCAGCTGAAAGCGTAGAGGTAATTACATAGAAAGGACACCATTCATTAAGGTAATTGTCTCTATTGCTTGCATTTCTCTTGGTGTTCTGGTGCAGAACGTGAGCTGAAGGAGAAAAATGGATTTCGATAGAGTTTAGATTTGTGCATTTCACATCTGGTTTAGATTTAGCTAGTGCAAAAGACACACACAGGGTTCATTCAGCCCCGGTTTTGTTTAAAATGAAGTTCGTTTACATGCACTTCAGAAGTTTGATTTCGGACTAAAGCAATAATTTTGTCTATTTAAAATGTCATGCACACACTTTAGTCTGACTGAAATCCCACCAGCCTGGTTTTTGTGAAGCTGAACCATCTAATGCAATAGTAGCTTGACTTCATCCAGTCATTTTAATCCTTCAAATATTAGATTTTTGCATTGTCATGTGTATTTGAACAGACAAATGAATGCAAAACTCAGCAATAACTTGATTATAACTACACATGTAAATGTACTCAGGATGTTAATGAAATTGAATGTCTTGTTTCATTAGTATTTAAATTTAGATAGAATAAAAGTATATTCCTAGAATAAAAGTATATTCCTGACTCTATATCAGACGGTACTGTAAACTGAAGTTGAAGGAAGCACGTCTGTCACACACAAAAGGCCTGACTGACGCATAGGACTAACAATGTTCTAACCGCAGACAAGCTATCCTCTACCATCATATCATGTGGTTCAGTCAAACATTTGTGTGATCCGGGAATTCCACACGATTCTCCCCCTCCTTTTTTTTTTTCCTCCTCCTACATTCATTCATGCATCACTGAAAGGGTCATAGGCTGAGTCTACTGGGAGTGCAAGCTGATGAAAGTCCTTTTAAAAATTGAACAGTGATGGACTCTTGCCAAAGAAGGGGACCGAAATTTTACAGTTTTTCAGATTTCTGCTTTTGCTTTAGAATTCATTCTATTCCAGTGGTTTAAATCTTTGAAAATATTTAAACACAATGGAAATTGAATTATGTGACCCAGTGTGGTTTGCACTCTGTAACACGCAACAAATATTATAAGACTAATTAATATTGACGATGATATTGCAGCAGACTCATTCATGTTGTCAGCTGAAATGGCAAGGGGTGGTTTTAAAGTATTAACTATAATGCTTGAGTCAGTGAGGTGGTAGATTGTGGTATTGATCAGTTGGCCTCTCTTTCGGTCCTCCTCGTCTCATCTGTCCAAAAGTGTGGCACTACCATTTACCTCAATCACCATGATTAGATAATCCCAACACCCTTCAGCTAGGACCAGCACTCTTCCTTGACAGCTCTGTAACAAATAAAGAGTGAAAAGATGGAGAAAAAAACCTAGGCTAAAACATACTAGAATTTTATTTTTATTATATATTCATTGAAAATCTCATACACCATCATAGGGAAGTTTTGTTTTTTTAAGTATATAATTATTTGGAAACTCAAATTTGTGTGTGGGAAATTCAGAAGCAATCTAGTTTTTATTTGTTTTGAATTTGCTTTGGACACCAAAATGAGGGTGACGATATGTCCGGCCCAAGTGCTTTATTCTGTTTTATTTATAGTAAAGACATTTTGAGTGTCATACTGTCATATGAATTTGGAGAAATGAATGAAGTCATTTTGGCATTTCCCTTTTGCAGAGGAGAGAGGCCGACAAAGATGCTTAGATAAATGGAAAAATAATCACAAACAGGAAGCAGGCCAATTTGCCAATGAAAGCACAAAACATGCATAACATGCACAAAACATTGTCCTTCTGCCATGTGTGTGATACCAAGAGGTTGTTAGAGTAACCTAGTGAATGTCATTGGAACGGTTCTTATGATGATACCATTGAGAAGTCTTTTTTTGTCATGCGGGCTGTAATTATTTCAAGACAAAGGATTTTAAATATTTTATGCCTATGAACCTGAAACTGTGCATGATCCCCCTTGAAACCTACCAAGTAATGCCCAGATCAAGTTTCACCCCAACACCAAAAAAAAACAGACTCCTAAATTAACTTTTTGTGGTTTAAAATAAAAAATTATATTTAAGAATTGGTATCACAATTGCCTAATTTATATATTAGTGTTTTCTTTTGAGCAATGGACTTTATAGTTACAATAATGATAATATTGAGGTAAAATAATTTGAATTATCCTGAAAATCCTTAAGGGTCCTAATAGTAGGTTTTATTTGTTACAATATATATATATTTTTAAATTTCTTTTTAGATTTATTTATACTTTGTCTTTGATCTGATTTTGAGGTAAAATGTGACATGCACACCTCTTGTGAGATTCATCCAGTTACACATCATCACATTTCCATCAAAGACTGACCATTAAACCCCTGACGCTTCTCCTGCGAACAGCGCTGCATTATTTAGGACAATGAATGAATGAATGAATGCAAAGAGTGATGACAGGGAAATGCTTTGGCTTATGTGTTTGTCAATTCTCTCCCTGACCGCTGTGACCCAAGCATAATGAACATCATCATCAGTCAAGATAAATCCATATTAATTACTTTGAAATTCATGCCAAAGACAGTTCTCATATACCCTGTTTATTAACTTGGAAATTTCTAAATCATTTTGTACTTTTGCTTTACTACTTAGGTCTGTTGCATCTTTTATTAAAAAGAGGAACGTCTTGAATCTGTTGTTTAAAATGTTGAAGTGACCGATACTCCTCTGAACCCCCCCCCCCCACCCCCCCCCCCCCACCCCACCCCTCTTGCTTAGCAACAAATCAGACTTGCCAATCTTGGCATCTATAAAAGGCTACTGGAACATGGCCAATCACCTTAGAAAACATCTCATTGTCTTGTGCCAGTCTGACCTTTTTAGGACCTAATTAGATGTTTTATGAAATTGTATTTGCTGAATCTCACATTTTGAGGGCGGCTTATGGGTCGAGTGTTGTGTGAAGCATTCTTCAAGCTCCCTCTGGAAAAGGGCGAGCCTTGTCTGTCAAGGCAGCGTGTCTCCTGATGAAATGTCATGCCTCCTCATCATCAAAAGAAGCAGTTTGGGGCGGCATGCTGTCCTTCAAGGGTGCTGGTCTCCTTATGTTTCACTCAATGAATATTGTTGGACGTGATGGATTAAAATTTGATCAAATGGCGTTTTTCTCTTCTTTGCCCAGTTCTGATGCTCAAATCTCTGTGGAATTCCAGTAGAAAAGCAGGACAGGGTGGACCAGACGACCTGCAGCTGGCCTGGTGTGGCTTGGCTCTGTCCACGCTCATTAGTTTCACACGAGCCAGACCGCCACCGCTCACAGGAAACTGCCATGGGGTGCCCGTGACCCCTCCCCGCCCCCCATCTCTGTCTCCCCACCTCAGAGAGAACTACAGACACCCTGGAACAGAGAGCCCTTTATACCAGTGATTTTCAATGGACATTGCTTATGCTCAGTGGTCTAGTAAAGTGTTGTACCCCAAACACATTTAACTTTCTCTCTCAGTCTTCTTACTCTCATGCTACCGTGCAAACTGGATGTCTTTGGCATTCATGTATGGCAGCAGAATTTGAGTGCATGTTTATGTTGAAATCAAATGGGATATAACTGGTCATGTCCAAATGCAACAGATTGAAAATGGCGCTAAGAATACATCCTGCAATGTCTGTATGTTGTTAGTGGGTCGTGGATATGCAGCCATGTGATTTGGAAGAGTAAAGTGACGTAAGAGCTTGTGCCAGCTCGGTTCAAGGAATGTTCTGGATTCAATAAAAATTAAGTTTAATTGACAGCATTTTTGTCAGCATTTGTCAAATTTGTTTTGATAAATGCTGACAAAAATGCTTAAAAAAAAAATGTGTGTATACACACACACACACACACACACACACTTGTTCGTTTTTGTGAAAAGTGGGGACATCCCATAGGTGTAATTCTGTATGATTTATAAGCGCTTTGAAAAGTGGGGACATGGGTCAATGTCCTGAAAAGTCACCTTCACCTTGTAATACCTGTCATACCCTTGTCATTATACAAATCTATGTCCTGACTTTTCACAAAAACGCACGCACGCGCGCGCGCACACACACACGCGCGCGCACACACAGATGAGTATAAAAAATCATCAAATCTTCCACAAAAATATCAAGCACCACAACTGTTTTCAATATTGATAAGAAGTGTTTCTTGAGAAGCAAATCAGCATATTAAAATGATTTCTGAAGGATCATGTGACACTGAAGACTGGAGCATTGATGCTTAAAATTCAGCTTTGCCATCACAGGAATAAATTACATATTTTAAAATATAATAAACTAGAAAGCAGTTATTTTAAATTGTAATAGTTCATAATATTACTAAAAAGATTACTAAAAATCCTACCAACCCCAAACTTTTTAACGGTATTGTACATTAGCCTAGTTCTTCTGTTAAATTTAGAGTATGTTTTGAACAAGTCATTTTAACAGTTGCTTTAAGATTTTATGTATTTCAGTATAGTGTTGTCACGGTACCAAAATGGTACCAAAATTTTTGTATTCGGTACCGATACCAATGAAAATCCACAGTTCTCGGTACCAATTTCGGTACCGAAGCAAAACACAAAAACATGCTAATTTAAAAAACACGGTAACACTTTAGAATAGGGAACACTTATTAACTATTAACTATGACTTTTCCCTCAATAAACTCCTAATTTGCTGCTTATTAATAGTTAGTGCGGTAGTTGTTAAGTTTAGTTATTGGGTAGGATTAGGGATGTAGAATAAGGTCATGTAGAATAAGGCATTAATATTTGCTTAATTACTACTAATAAATGGCTAATATTCTATTAATATGCATGCTAATTAGCAACTAGTTAAGAGACCCTAAAATAAAGTGTTACCAAAAACACTTTTTTTTTCATTGTCAAACAAAAATAAAATGTACAAAAATCAATGCCATTCTTTATACTTATTTAAAATTGTGTTTCAAGTATTTCCGCAAGTAATAGAAGTATGAAAAACAGAACAAATTTCACCCAAATTTAATTAGTCTTTTAATTAATGAAATTTAAACACATTTAAAGGGGATTTACTATTAAAATTAAAACATGGAAGAAATATTGTGTGATTTATTTCTTAAAAAATAAAATTTTATTAATTTTTTCAACAGTAGTAGTAGTAGTAGTAGTAGTGGTAACCTATCACATAAATTTTACTAAATAATAGTAGCCTAATGGTACAATGTCTTTAGTTAAACCAAACTTCTGTTTTGACGGATTGCCATGAATACCTATAAATTGAGGCTGGTTTTACTCAATGAAACGGTAAAATGCTCGTGAAGTGACTCTTAGAGCAGTTCTGGAGATGTTGTTTATGTATTTATATCCTCATTGAGACGGCAGATGCTGAAATCACTGAGCGTCACGTGGTTCAGTGTATAGTAAACAAAACCGCGTGTCTCTGCCATTCATTCATTCACACAGAGACATGCAGAACATACAGGATTCATATTTGAATCGACTTTTGCGGCTTAATATTTACAGATACTGGTCCATATCGCAATTTGATTTAAGTGTAATGATCTACTTTTGATTAATTCACCTAAACGTTGACAAATTCTGTGACATTCCGTGTTAAACTGTAAATTCCGTTTTTATAACTGGATTCCGAGATTCCGTCCATGGAAATCATAGGGCCGTATGTGTCAAGAACAGAGTTGACAGAGTGCTCAGTACTACCGGTACTAAAAAAACCTGGTACCTTGACATTTTCATTTCTTTAGTACCGACTATTTCAGTATTAGGTTTTATTGGAAATTAAATGCCTGCAAAAGTTTAGTAAGTGATTCTGCTGTTCCCTGCAAAAAAACAGGTTAAAACAGATATTGTTTACATCTTCTGTCTATACTATTAAAACTGAGTATTTGAAATTTTATGGATCGATCCCGTTTAACTCGTGCTTCAGTTTTTGCTTATAAAAAGAGAGACAAGTCAAAATGAGTTTTTTTTTTTTTATTTTACCACAAAAGCTGTTGCCTGAGCTTAATTTTTATTGAACCTGTAATATTCCTTTAAGGCACTGTTGCGATGTCTGAAGCCCTTTTTATGGTGTGCTAAGTTGTTTTGTGTAATGTTTTAGTGTGTATGAACGTCTTTTTATAAGCATTGCAGTGCTGCTGCGTTTCTAACCACAGGGCCCGATTTAATCCGAGTACACAAACACCCACCATATGGGGCACACCCAGCCGAAGTGATGATGGCAGGCTTTTTCAGGGGGAGGATCCACATAGAAACCCCTGTCATCTGAGATAGTGAAGCTGAAGAACAACCGAATCTCTTCTCTCTGCGTAGCATTTAGGCACAGGCCGAGATGAAGCAAAATCACAGTGTTTCAAAGGCAACACTTGACTGTTTCAGACATTAAGAGCTTGTTCAGACAGCCCGTCTGAAACAGGTGCTCCTGTTAAGCGCTGACCTTTCTTCATCAAGCTGATTCTGATCATTCTAAACCAGAGAGGAAAAAACATTGATCAAGGATCAATTTCCCGACTCCACTGAAGTCGATGTAAGAATGGGAATGAAGCCTGGTCAGAGGCAGCTACAAGGAAAACCACCTCTTGCAATTGACGAACGAGTATACAGGCTGATTTATGTGACCCAGTTTGAGATTTGCAGACGCACAGGGCACACCTTTCTTGTTGTTTCACTCTGCGGTCTCTTTTCTTTAGATTTGTAGTCCAAATAAAAGAAACGTTGGTTTCTGAAGCTTTAAATATCGTTTTGGGTGGAAGAAAACCTAGTCGGTTTGAAAACCTTGAGGTGCATTATTGATACTTTCCCCTGCAGCAACGGTGCAGAGGCTCCCTATTGATTTGCCTAATGTGGCAAAACTGCTCCACTCTCCTGCTTGCTTACATAACTGCTGTCTGTGTCAGCGCCTGCTCTGGAGCTCTGCAGCATTAAAGAACCGTTCATTTATTCCCTCTCCATTCCTGTCACTCACGTTGAGAGACAGTTGTTGCATCGGACACCGTGATTATCATTTTTCACTGCCGAGTGTTTATAATGAGCCTGCTGTCCCTCAATGTAGGCCTTATCTTTGACTAACGTTTTTAGTACTTTAAAGCAACTTTATTAAACACTGCACAATGCACCGCTACTTCACCTGATGGAGGGTTTGGTTGCGCTGAGTGAATACAAATTCAGCAATGCTCGTCAAGTTCACGGTGGCAGTGAATTCGCAGTAATTGTAAATTTGATGTGTTCTCCAGTGGCAGAGTCTGCCTGTTTACACTTTGCTGGAATGATGAAATATGTGATAAACTGTTGCTTAGCTTTCCACCTCAGTCTCTAAAGATTTTCTTTTGACTGGAGCTTGTCATTTCCTTTTTTTTTTTCTTTTTTTTTAAGTTAAGGATGTGACATTTAGAGTCCTGTTTTAGGGTTCTCCACTTAACAGTACTGGTGAAATAAGCTGTTGGACAGATCAACACATCAAAAACATTTTTTCAAGAGCTTGTAAGTCTTTATTATTTAAGGCCCTTGGGATGTCAGAAACCACCCACATATAGGGTAACATATGTTATATATAACATTTCCTTTTTAATAGCATTCATACTGAACCTTTGGTGTACTTTAGTTAGGCCCTTAATTACCTCTTTTTTTTCACACTGTCATTTTGTGAACAAACGTTGTTTCTAGTTTAATAATATTAGCAATTATTTATAATAATAATCATTATTATTGTTATTATATTTATTTTTATCAACTATAGCATTAATAATAACAACGCTATTATTATTATTATTATTAGCGTCTAATTATTATATGTTACTTTTATTAATAATAATAGCGTTGTTATTATTAGTACTATAATTATTAAACTATTAAAACCTAACACAGTTGCACTGGGGCAATTATTAAAACACTAAATGTTGTAATAATAATAATCTTCTGTCATTATGCATGTCATTAACTTTATGTCAAAATAAAGTGAACTTGCAGAGCTCTTCTTTGTCATGTTATAAATAATCCACAGTGTGGACATTAAGCAGTAATCGCTGCAACGACATTTCTTGTCAGTGTCAATCCGATATGTTGTTCAAGTCTCCTGCCACAGTGGCTGGCAGATAAGCAAAATTACCTGCCACTTTGAAAAACATATGCATTGGATGGTGGCAGGTTTTAATTTCATACCCTGCATATCTGCAGAATAGGAACTATTTCATGGACAAAGGTCAGAAGTTAAATTATAGCCCTTTTTTCTTTTTTTTTCTTTTTCTTTTTTTATACTAGTAATGCCACAGCACTTTGATTTTGAAGATCCAACAAAAGAGATGTTTGTCAGTAAAGTCACTGCATTAAAACTGCTACTTTGCTACGAACATTCCAAACAGCATAAAAGAGACTAAATGTCAAACATAAGTCTGCGAATACATATGCATGTCCCTCTGATGTCACTGTGGAGCACAGAAATTATGACCAAATATATATTTTCATTTGTTTGCTCTAATTTATAGGCCACGTTCACACAGCAGCAGAATACGGTTGTCAGTCCTGTATTTGAGTCCTTAATACGGTTCCATTCACACACAGTTCGGTTATTTATGGGCTTGACAACCACATTGTAACAGAACTCACACCTGTAAATTTTCAGGACTCACAACCGCATTCTCGGAACACACGCGCTGTGTGAACAGAACAGGACTGGACAACTAGTTGTCTGTCATGTCATACAGTGCGAGAGAGCTGCTCTGCTGCACAAACGCACATCTACCGCGTGTTAGGTGTTTTCATGTGTGGTTTCAGTCACTTACAGTGGCAAAGGAATGAGCTGAGTGTCATCTGAAAGTTTTAGATCCAGTCAGTTTTCCACCGTGTGTTCTGCGCGTGACTCAAATATGCTCCGCTCTCTACCCAAATTTAAAAGCTGCTGTCAGTTATTGAAGATTTGATGGAAGAACTCGTGGCTCAATTGGAGTCTTGATGTGTCAGAAAGTGATAAGACTTTAGGTTTTATGGATGTCGCCATCTTTGATTTTACTTTGGTCACTGTCGCTATGGTTACTGGTAAGGAATACGGGCTTGACTCCTGTGGCACGTTCATACAGACAGAATTCTAAACAAAACTGTAAGCTGCTGTGTGAACGAGACATTTCGAGACTCACACCTGTAAGTAAATGCGGTTGTCAATCCCAAAAACCGACAATGTGAACGTAGACTGTTAAAATTATGCTTATTTAGGCAGTCTGGCAGGTGACTAGGTTTTGGAAATTTGTTTATTACTCTAGCAAATTTGAGAATAAATTTTATTTAATATCCAAAACATTTTGGTTTAAGAATCTTATTTCATTAACTTATCTTGTTTTTGCTGCTTTTGATGCACCTGTCAGAATATATTGAAGTATTATAAAAAACTGATAGCAGTCACTTAATGAAGTCACTGTATTTTAGCAAGTTTCTGGAGTTAACAGGATTTCCATCAGCTGAATGCATATTACAACTCGTTTCCACTGTAGACAGCTTCGTTCACACCCTGTCAGAGGAAAACAGTCTTGATCGCTCTGACCTCTGGGGATTTCACAAACAACTCCGGCCAGTGTGCAGCGAACAGACGAGGGATCTGTGCTTTTGCGCACATGCAGTGGAACTCTAATCGAGGTTTAGCTGTGTATGTAAAGCTAAAGATGGCTTTGTCCGGTGTCCTTAGGCTTTGGCTCAGCCTGGAAAATTCTTCTCTTTTCAGCTCACACTCAATGTCAAAAGTGGGGGATGTAAAGCGTTTACATCTCCCCAAAATGTTATGGGCTCCACGTTTGAGGAGTTCCCAGCAGTGAAAGGTTGGAATGTAATGTGAAACACAAATATATGGATGGAGCAATAGCTCTTCATCTGGATGCAGCAAAACCCAGTCTTCCACCTCCCCAAGAAAATACATATTTGGCAAAGAACTAACAGCATTCAGTTTGTTGCCAGGTTGGTTCAAAGGAAGATGTCTGGTTTTCTAGAATGGCGTGAACTTGCAGCCTTGAGCGCTGAAGGCCAAAGCAAGGTCACAGGCCAAAGTTAGGAGATTACAGAGAACTAAAAAGAGATAGACATTAAACAAGCCAGTTGTGTCTCTGTGTCAGATTGCATTAGCATGACATCAGTGGGAGGGTTTGAATAAGCCAGAATCCTCCAGCGGTATTGTAATGGTCTTCAAGAGCAGAAGTAAACATCAAAGCTCTGCTTATGTAGTCTGTTTGGTTTGCTTGTGTTGTTCATTTCGTGTGCCTTCCTTTCAGATTAGAACAAGAACAATTTGGTGCTATTTTACACACTTGATTTGCTTTTCCTAAAAAATATATATATATATATAATTTTTTTTTTTTTTTTTTAGAAATTAAATTATATTAATTTATATTAAATTGTAATTATAAATAGTTTTTGATTATTTTTAGATTATAATTCATTAAAATAATTGTAGTATTAATAATTACTGCAATAAATGTTACAATGATAAAAAATGATCATTGTTATATACTATTTAAATTATAATATTGAGATTATATTTATATAATATTGTATTTATATTATATTACATTTTGTTTGTCCAGATTCCATGACTGTCTTGTTGACGTTTAATGTATTCTCTACCCCCACCTCTCTCTTTCCCAGGAATGACGGACATCGCTGCAGTGTCGCCACATTCATATAGGTCTGATTGAGCGCAGCCGTGAGCTATTCAGTGTGTCGACGCTCAGACGGAATGATCCAGCAGGGTGACTAAGAGGAGGAAGAAGGGGGGAGAGGATGGGTGTGAATGCCTCCAGCTACCCTCACTCGTGCTCCCCTCGATTCGGGGGTAACCCACAGACCCAGCAGACCTTCATAGGTAAACTCACATTTCAATGCTATATAGAGACATTTGTTGTTCCTAGTTTAGCAACTATTGTGATCAATAGTAATAGAAAGATAGAAATAGAAAAAAATATTACATTTTTGGGGTTGCAGATGGCATATAGCAGACCCAAATTCTCTGGATCACATTGCAATATGATGATTTTTTTTTTTTTTATTATTACAAGAAAAGGAAATTTCTCTCAAAGACAGAAGTTCATCTTTGACTAGAATATAAAATAATTCTACATTTGTTTATTGATTTAAAAAAACAAAAACAAAGAACAATGTTCATGTTCAAAGGCAGTTCAACAGCACAGAGAAATAGAATCTCATTAAATTATTGGCTTCACCAGCTGGGACAGTCTTCATATTCTTTCACTGTAACATCTTGTCTGTATTCATTTATTTAAAGGCTTGGAAATTGTATCACAACTGTAAGCAGTTGCTTTGTAATTTTTTTTTCCTTCAGTATCCCACAGAGTCTGGCTTTAACGGCATATTCTGATGTGAATATTTTCATGTCTTTGCTGTCTTTGAGATCAGTAAAGTAATGGTGCTTTCAAAATGCTAAGCCATGCATGACAGTGGGCCTACAATGAGAAATGGAACATTGGATTGAGACATAAAGTGTCGTCAGGGAGATATTAGCCATGCTGGGGAGGACATTAGATGACTTCATAGTTTCCTTTTTTGGCAGGTGAAAATGTAGAGATTTAGAGGGGGGAAAAGTTAAAAGTGCACATTAAGTGTTTTGGGGATACATACTTTCCTTTTTGAAGTTGGAATTGTTTATACAATGTTACGTCAAGAAGAGGTGAGGGTGAGTAAACAATGACAGAATTTTCATTTTTGGATGAACTATCCCTTTAAATTTCGCCATAAATTAATTTATTATTTTTTGGCGGCTGTTATAGAGACACAAGTTCAGTCCATTTGTAGTGTAATTTTTGTACTCTTATTGCATTCGGTTTACTCCATCAGTCCAATGTCATTAAAAGTAAAGTGTATTTTAGAATTTTTCTGAAGCACTTGCAAAAAGCAAAGCCATGTGGTGTTGCACATATTTGGAATAAACTTTAATTATAACGTCAGCAGACCTCACAGTGCATATTTTCCTGCTGACAACTTTGAAGGTCTCCAGACTCTTACACAGCGTGTTTCTTTTCTGTCACCAGGCGCCTCCTATGCACCACAGGGTTATGGCGGCGAGTCCAAGCTCTACAGCCTAGAACATGGCCCTGAAAAACCTCAGGACAAGAAGAAAAAGAGCTCTGGTTTGGCCACGCTCAAGAGGAGATTCATTAAGCGACGCAAATCCAGTCGGTCCGCCGATCATGCACGACAGATGCGTGAGCTCCTCTCGGGTTGGGACGTGCGCGACGTCAATGCCCTGGTGGAGGAGTATGAGGGCACGGCAGCACTCAAAGAGCTCAGTCTGCAGGCGGGCCTGGCCCGGCCTGAGGTTCGCACCCTGCAGCGTGATTTAGCCACCCTTTATCAGCACAAGTACTGCACTGATGTGGACCTGATCTTCCAGGATTCCTGCTTCCCAGCACATCGTGCCATTCTGGCCGCCCGCTGCCCGTTCTTCAAGACCCTGCTTTCGTCATCGCCGGGTTACGGGGCCGAGGTGTTGTTAGACGTTGGGACGGTGGGTATGGATGCGCCCATGTTCTCCTCGTTGCTGCATTACCTCTATACGGGTGAGCTGGGCTCGGAGGACGCGAGGTTGCAGAATGTGGATGTGCTGGTCAGACTGAGCGAGGAGTTCGGTACGCCCAACTCCTTAGAAGCCGACATGCGAAACCTCTGTGAGCACATGCCGTATTTTGACTCACTGCTGAGCTTCTCCTCAGACTCTGAGCTGGTGGAGGCTTTCGGAGCAGGTGGACCTGCACCTAGTGGCGCAGGAGTTGGAAACGCAGGGCTGAACCACAGCTCACCTGATGAGGAGCTAAGGGCCCACAAGGCCGTGCTCTCAGCGCGCTCGCCCTTCTTCCGCAACCTGCTACAACGACGCATCCGCTCGGGTGAGGAGATCACAGAGCGAACTCTGCAAACCCCTACCCGTATTATCCTCGACGAATCCATCATTCCCAAGAAATACGCCCGTGTGGTCTTGCACTGCATGTACACCGATGCAGTGGACCTTTCGCTGGTGCTGCGCGGGAGCCCTTCTGAAGGCAGTCTGGGTGAAGTTCAGGCGCTGGTGGCTGGAAGAGGATGCATGAGTCGGGCCGAAGAGGCCATGGAGCTCTACCACATCGCCCTCTTCTTGGAGTTCAGCATGCTGGCTCAGGGTAAGTCTTATCCATTTTTTTTCTATTTGTTGTCTTGCGCTCCCCTTCCATCGTTCCCCCAGCTTTGTTTACTGCCTGATTAATTCACAGGCTGTCAAGGGAAGACCGGAGGAACAGGGTGGGGTTGCTGTAGTTTATTCGCCTCATGTTGGGAGTACTGTTTGTGAAAGATTCCCATATGTGCCCAACAACAAAGCACTGCAACCTCTGTGATTCTCTTAATACCCTCATCCATTTCCTGACTGTATTAATTTTATTTAGGAAGTTTCTAAGGGTTGCAGAATTGGTCCTGTTGTTAGAAGTGTGTACTTAATGACCAAAGTTGACATAGATCTGCTTCAGGGTCGACGTTCTCTGAAGCAGCCCTACATTAAACACTGTTAACTTTCCTTTGTGTATTTATGGCAGGAGGTAGAAGAATAGGTCACCTCTCTCAAGTTGTGGTTTGTGTTCTGGATTCAAATGTCTTTTCCTACTGTTGACGTGTGCTGCAGGGTACACTATTGATTTGTATTTAATGTCCTGAGTCTGTAGTTTCTGAAAATGGCTGTTGATTGAGCCAGTTCTTTTTCTTTTCTTTTTTTTTTTTAAGAAGGTACTATTACTTGTTGGTTGGGTTGTGTGATACAGCTAAAGCATGTCTTGATATTTTGTATGACTTTTAATGATATTTGATATAGGATTCTCTGTTACATTGTTTAAAAGGTTTGTACAGCCATTTATTAAGTACATTCAGTGTTTTATGCCAGAGGTGGATTTTTACTACTTAATTTTTCAGTAGATGAACCACAATATTATAAAGAATATCATCAAAAAATATTTTTATCAATGCTCAAACATAACACCGTATGTACCAGTGATAAATTATTAATAAAGTTAGACTGAAATATCAGAATGTTACCTGCTACGTCCTAGGGTTGTCACGATACCATAAAAATGTCTTACGATACTATGCCAGCTGAAGTATCACGATACCAAGTAGTATCAAGATACCATGCAGTATTGTTAATTTACAATTCAATTCTACAAAATGAATCAAAATTTAATAAATAAATAGATGTAAGTGAAAACAGACAATATTATTCTCCGAATACTTAATTAGTATGAACGAATGACTAGCTATTGTTATCCATGAAATGATCTAAACAAAACTCATCTCAGCATTGCACAGAAGCTGCATGAAGTGACATTTAGATGTGGCATTTATACATTTAGACTGTATTTATATAATTGCATACATAATGGTAAGAGATTAGTTTTTAAGTACTAAATTCTGAATATAGAAATATGTTGAAAAATAGTGTAATATGCCTACTTTTAGATGGGAAACTTAAAAACGGCCAGCAGGTGGCAGAAGTTCGTGATTGAATCACTGAGTCATTCAAACCATTCTTTCAAAACGGCTGAATCCTTCAGGAGTGAATCAAATGACTGTTTTTATGAATGGCTCAGTGAATCAGTGATTCGCCCAAACCAACGCGGATTTGGATTCGAACACAAACGAAACAAAAACAGCAATCTTGCCCGTGTCTTATTGCCGAACTGTCAGGAGCATTTTTTTGCTCGCGTATCTTGAAATTTCCGAGTTAGCAGCATAACATTATAAATGAATAAAAAATATATATATATAATGATTGATAAGAAACAAGTGCAAAGCCGCTATGCTGATGAATGGATTTTCATTCGTGATCGCAAAGATGCTTCCAGAAACGAACTATTACACCTGTTCTAGAAGTGGTCAAAACTGCGAGAATAATTTCTTGTAAGATATTATGATGTTGAATAAGTGATGCTGCTGTTTTTTAAAATGACATAAGATGGTCTGAATCAGACCCTTTCATCTGATAAACTGATGTGCAAGTGCGACTTGAACTGAAGCATCGGGGAACGCTCAATACCATATAACGCGTATACACAGAGCACAGCAGAAAGACATTTGGCAATCAACTTGTAATTTTTCTGCTGCATGTTCAAATGACCATTTTAAACAGTGTTCTTGCCGTGCATATGGACGGCACCGTATGGACGATACTACGATAAAAATGCAATGGCACCGCGGGTATTTTTAAGCTTTAGTATCGCGATACTACCGTAGTACCGGTGTATCGTGCAACCCTACTACGTACAGATGTATGTGTGTATGTCTGCATGCATGTTAAATTATTTAAAAGCATTCATGTAGCAAGTTGTCTTAGCAAAGTTTAAATTATATAAACCATTCAGCACATAATTCAGATAAGGTATTATTATTATTATTATTATTATTATTATTATTATTATTATTATTATTATTGTTAATAATAGTAATAGCACCTCTTGTGTTTATTTGCCTCTTTATGATAAATCACTTGTATTCCTCATTTGTAAGTCGCTTTGGAATAAAAACATCTGCTAAATGAATACATTTAAATGTAAAATATGTACACTCCTGTTCAAACGTTTGAGGTCAGCAGTTTTATTCACTAATTTTATCAATATTTGATCAGTGAAGACATTTTTAATGTTAAAGGTTTCTATTTAAAATAAATAGTTCCTTTTAAATGTCTATCATTGCAGAGTCCTGTTAAGATGTATCAGTTTATTTTGTGGTTATATATTACCACAAATATATGGTTTTGGTCAAATAAATGTAGCCTTACCAACTTGAAACCTTTGAATGGGTAGTATGCACCAATATTGCACCAATATGACAATGCATCTTTTTCTTAATACATGAAACGTTCCTCTCCAGAACAGTTTTTGAGCATTTATGAGTGAATTGAAGTAAAGGAAAATGAGGAGAGATTAGGAATCTACTCGTATTACATGGTCTTTGGGAAGCTTAATGATCAAATAAAAAGGCATTAAAATCATTGCGATATTCAGTGTTACTTGAATTTTATTTCGTCATCAAATTCTACTGGCGATATAAAATTAGCCCTACTCACTGGAGGAAGAAATAACTTCTTTGAGTGGTATCTAAAGTAGTTCCTCACAGTAATTTACATCTAATTTATCACTGCAGCCTTGCCAAAACCTGCCCGTGTATCAGTGCTCAAAAAAGGGCTTTTTGTCAGCAGCAAATTTGCAGCCTTGTCTTTTTTTTCACATTACACATTTACTAGCTTGTACACCCCTTGCCTGTGTGCTTTGTATCATCAGCCCCTATTGTGAATTGGCCAGTTTATCTCTATTTACTGCACAAAGTGATGGGCTTCAGCTGTGCTGTGCTAAGAGATGTTTTTCAGAGAGCCACCCGTCCTTCTGATTACTTCATCTGAATGAGAGTATCAAACCCTGTGCTCTACAGCACAGGTCTGCAGCGTCAGTGTCAGCTGATCCTTATGACCCATTGGTCAGCTGTGGTTTGTAACAGATAGCGATCCAGTTCAGTCCTGTCAGCATAGCCCGATGATGAGCTCAGGAGGACTTGTTTTCTTCCAGAACATGCTGTGCCACTTGCTACGTCAACCCTTGTTTTTTCCCACCTACATGAAACATATGGCAATTAAATACAAATTGCTTGTGCAACCCTGACTTTGATTTGATTTGACTTCATTTTTGACAAACTTAAGTTACTATTGTCAGAAACCTCCTGGTAGTTTTTAACAGCTATTTTTGTATGGTACAATGTAGGTACAATGCATTGCATGAGATTTTCAACACACAAATCTTATGAGTCCACATTACTGATATCATTGTATAGGGCTGGATTAATCGAAAAGAAATCGAAAACAAAATTCAGAACCTCTAACCGACGCAATTATCCCATGTTGGTTATTTCTTTTTTTCATTTTTTTTTTTCAATCCGGTCAATACTTTACCCTTAAAAACATACTACCACGTCAGCGCTATACGGACGTGTATGACTGTTGCACTCGCGTGTTTTGCTGGGTCTCGCACGAGAGTTGCGCTTTTAAAAAAATTTAACTTTTACAGGCAGTGCCGCTCATTAATGTCAGTTCCAAAACAGTGGACCAATCAGAAGACCCCGGAGGCGGGGCAAGCATTGCAAGCTTTTGTTTACAGTAGCTGGCTGACATAGGCATTCTGCACTTTTTTTAAACCATTCCTGAACCCTGCGTCTTGCGGTTTTTGACACAAAGACGTTCTGTGTGAATGGCCAGTAAGAACCTAGAGTAAATACACATGCAGGGTGACAGGGCGACAGGGCAAGATCAGTGAGATTGTGCCATGCTCTTTCTCTTAATCAGCAGTGTTCTATTTGCATACATTCATTAGGCCTATTTAAAACATTTGTTTACAGGAGATCCAAGTTATTGTTTTCTGCTTTTCGCATGACAATATTTAAAATGTATTTTGTTTGAAAGAGATGCTGGTTTTTTCTACTATTGACATAGCAATATTAATTTATTTTGTCTTCAAAAAATAAGTTATTTTCTTTCCTTTTGGTATTTTGTTTTATTTATTTTTTTTGTTAAATTTGCTTTTTACAATAAAACTGAAATGTGACTTTGTTCTTGTGATCTTCATTTCAAGCAAGTTTGATTTCAATTGTTTGAAATATTAAAAAAAATAACCATAAATAGTTTGTTTCCTTCAATTATTTTAAAATCACAAAGATGAAATGCACACTTTTATTAGAAAAAAATCCCACATTTGATAGTGGAGTATTTTTAAACCACAACCCTTTCAAAAAATAATAATAAAAAAACCTAAATAATAGTAATTGAGGTTTTGACTTTAGGTCAAATCACCCAGCCCTATCATTGTATTTGCTTGTTTGTTTTGTTAGGGCTAGTCAGGCACTCCATCAGTCAAAGAAAGCCCTAGATGGAGTACTCAGCACTTAACACAGGCAACCATTGAGGTTACTTCAGTACATGTGTGTTGATAGCCTCCGGTGGGAGACAAACGTGTCAATGACCTCTAGGAAATGGAGGCACAGCAGTCATTTAACACCCAGTCAGCAGCCAGCCAGTGGTTGGTACATGGCAAAGATAATTAATTTGCTGACCAGGCAGACGCACGTTGATAAAAAGCCACCCATTGGTCTGGAACCAACTCTGTTCCGCAGAGGAAAATTACTCTTGTTCACACTAACTGCAGGAAATCAACTCCTGCAGCTATGGATCTTGTTAACCTCTTTGTTAAACCTAAGTTGTGAACTTAAAGGTGACATATGGTAGGGATACACAGACACCAATAAGTGTTGTTTATGAAGAAAACTAGAATGTATGAGTTTCCATGAATGTCTTTTCTCACAAGTTTGGTTTAATTGCGGTAAATTTTGTTTGCCTGTTTGAAAGTTGGAAAAATAGACACTTTCACAGAGAAACGACAGACAGACTTTCCTTTGAGAATGAGTATGCATAGGAGAGAGCTCTCCGTATGCTTGCTTGTATTAGCTTCTGATGTGTGCACGACTGCCTTATGTTCGCCCAGACTGTGTATGTGCCAGTCAAATAAAATGAAGCACAATCCTTTTCATCACAACAAAATTGCATATTTATCCCAGCAATGACAAAACATTAAATGTAACCTAATAACTTGGTGTCGTAGCACCCAATTTTTAAGGAAGTCATGTGGAAAACCCTTCTTATCGCTCTGTGTTTGTGCTGTGACAGGAAATTGACGTCAAGAGAAACTGTTAACAGATAACAGCAGTGAAAGTAACAAGGTCTTCCCAGTACATTGTTGACTTAGTTATCTGTATTTGCTAAACTAATTAAGCCAACTCGTATGATTGTCTGTTGCATCTCTTAGCCAATACATTTGTAGAAAATGGTGAATGTATTTTGTGTTATGATACCATAGTCATCATCAGCTATAGCTAGTTTAATTATGAAACCTGTATAAAACCTGTAATCGATGTTATTAACAGTGACAGTTCCTGAAAATATAACCTTAAATTAATAAAAATACATTTATTGCTATTGGCAAAGTACTAAAATGAAAGTGCTGCAAAGAAATCATTATAATATGCTGATCTGGTGCTCAAGAAACATTTTTTCTGAATAAAAGTATTAATTTCTTTAAAAATCATACTGACCCTAAACTTTTGAATTGTAGTCTCAACTGTGCTTTTATGGCAGTTGTTTGTGTTTTATGATGCTCTGCATTTCAACAGACTTCAGGGTGAATAACTGATGTCAGAATTATTTAGCTAAAACGATTTCTTTAATGCAATATTCACAACACAAAATTTCCTTCCGAGTCCAGCTAAACCGTTTATGGACAGTGAGTTGCAAAAACTCACTTAGTCGTCAGATCCAGCATGGTTGTTGTCAGGAGCATGTGCAAATGAACATATGAGGTCACATTTGCCTTAAGAGTTATTCAGTAACTTGGCACTTGGCCCAACCTAATGAATGACATTGGCTAACCTCAGAGTACTGTCATATTCATAACTGTGATCATTTACATATAGAAGTCTTAAAGTGCATTAGCAAATTAAACAGGCTGTTTAATTCTAAGGGTCAGAGAGAGGGTAGTAATTGCTCCTGTAAAACTAAATGACGGCTTTTTGGTGCAGGAAACCTGGCTAACTTTTAAAAGTGGGCCTCAGGGGGAAAAATTTGCATCTAATCAGTATCTCACAGGGTAGATGAGATGATGCAAAGTGGTGGTCCAGATATCCAGCTTAGGCACATGAGACCATTTTCAAACGGTGCGATGGAAATAGACTAACTTTAAGTTGAAGGAGACCGTTTTGGTGAGGGTTCGTGCTGTGAATGAACTGACACAGGGCTGAGCGTGACACTGCACCTGTGACGATAACATTAACTGACAGCGTGGTGTACCATAGGTCTGTTCTGTAGTGCAAATGAAATGCTGCATCGATGGGCCTGGAGGCTGGAAGCTACAGAGAGCTGTGCACATTTCTTCCAGTTCTCAGCACCTTTAAAAAATGCATCGCTTCTCATTTGAGAAAGAGACATCTGGGGATAAAGAGAGAAATTATTCACAAACTGAAAACCTTTTGTGTGTTCCAGTATGTGTTCATTTGTATTTTTCATTCTTTGTTCCGCTTGCAGTTTTGTGTCACTGTTCATTAAGTTGAATGGTTTAAAGAGGATGCTTTGATATTTCATCATTATCTAGCAATGAAAATTGGGCAGCAGGAACATTTCAAAAATCCATAAAGCAAGGCTTTGTGACCTTGTTTTTCTTCTAAAGCTTTCAGACATTCATTTCATACAATTTAATTAAACCATCTAAACAATAAATCTATCTATCTATTATCTTTCTATTATCTATCTCTCTATCTCTCTATCCATCTCTCCATCTATCTCTTTCTTTCTTTCTCTCTCTCTTTTTTTCTGGTTGCAGAGTATAAATGGCAACATCATATCAAATGGTGAGATCCTGTGGCTAATTTTACACCATGATTACAAAATTGGTCTCATTTTAAAAAAGGTTTCTATTTAATGAAAATTTTGCCTTATTAAATGAACTATTATTTTTCCTCCTGGGGCCTGAAATAGAGGAATTTTGGTCAATAATAATTAAATAATATTTTGCCGAATGTGTTTTTGTGCTGGCACCTTGGCTGATTGAGGTCTGTCTGCCATGGATAAATAAATATTACAATAAAACCCCCAGAAGGTGGCATCAAGTCCCTGTTTTAATAAATGAATTACTGAACCATTCATATCAAACGATTTGTTCAAAACGGCTGATTCAATAGAAACGTTACAAGTGAGACCATCTGAATGGACCATTGAATCACTGGCTCACTCAGTTTGTTCAAAAACTGATTAATTCACAGAATGGAACACTGTGTTTCTGTGCACTGTTGTATAAAACTAATAGCACATTTGTGCTTGCAGCCTCGTGCATGTGCTGATATACAGAAAAGTACATTATTGCTTGTGCAATGAATATAAAAACGGAAAAAACTCCTACGTGGGTATTTTGTTTCATTGCTAGAATTGAAAGGGCATTCTAACTATTCTAATGGGCTTCATCGCGCAGTGAATGCTTTTGGACTCTCAAGACGCGTTTTTTTTTTTTTTTTTTTTTTTTTTTATATATAAAGTTGGATAATGTCAGCTCTCCTACAGTCACACATACATTATGTCAGGAGAATGTCTTTAAATTCTAATCAAGGAAAAAAAATCATACCTTCTGTTGTCTTCTTTTTAAAGAACTTCAAAAGTTGCGCTTGAACCATTTTGCGCAAAAAATGACGAAATTGCTTCTGCTTGTGCGCAGCTTGTTACAGTACCAAGTTCTGATTGGCCAATACCGCATGACAACATTATAATGTATAATATCGAATTTATTTTGAGATTTGCTAAAAAATTACATTTAACCGTATTATTAGATTATTGGTATTTTTTTCAAATTCTTGTTTTAATTTACATGTAAAAATAGAGCAAATGAGCATGTGCAGTTAAAAATGTAATATCAGCTGGCACAAGTAAATTAAATAAATCTCTAATATCAAAATGCTACTGATATATTGTGTATCCCTAACATTCTTCTTTTATCTTATTCCTGATTTAATGTTATTTTAAAAGACATTCACATTTTGTTCTGAATTTAAAGCCTGGAAGTAACAACAATCTTGCAGGTAACAAACACTGTCACATCAACACCTCTGTTCCTAGAGAGAACAGTTCTAATATTGATATCTTTGGAGAGAGAGTCCTTTTGAAACTACGACGCTTTGATGCTTGTGCAAGAGGTTGAGTCAGACGTCCTTTAGAGTGTGTTTCAAACTCAATACGGAAACCCTTCCTGGCCCTAAGGCACCATTCTGATTAGTATTAACACAGATTGCTGGTAGTGTTTCCATTAAGCCTATGAGAGACTGTCAGCTCTGTAATGATTCTGTCTGTTACAGCTTGTCTGAAAGGTCATGCAGAATTTTAACCCAACACCTCTCTGGGGCACCTTCACTCTCCGCTTCTCATTTTCATCTCTGTATCTTTCAGCAATTTCCATCTTTCACATTCAGTCATACAGACCGGACTAATTTTCCACTATCTCTGTCCTTTTTGACATTACCTTCCTAATCTTTACTCTTTCTCCCATTTTTCTTCCTCCTCAGCATGTCAGCGTTTCTCTCGCTGACTGGCTCTCTCTCTCTCTCTCTCTCTTCTCCTCCTCCTCTCTGTCTATTAGTCTGTCTACCCCTTATATCAAGCTCCGGGGCTCTGGCTAGTTAATTGGGGTACTGCACTTGTTCAAGGCTAATAGATACCCTAATGATTAGTCCTTCACTGTCTCCGATCTCTTCCTGTGTTGCTGTGTTCCTCCAATATCAGGTGTACTCAACTGTAAAATGAGCTCAAGACTACCATTAGGTATTTCACATCACATGGCCTTGTTGTTAGCTTTGAGTCCTTGACAATGTTTCTTCAGAGGAAGCATATTTTAAATGGATGCCGAATCTGTTATAAAACGTTGCCTTGCTTGTGGTTTAGTTTTAAATTAGTTTTTTATGAGTTTTCTAGTGAAATGAGTTTTAAATGACTCATTTGTTAGCAGTTCCACATTGCTGGAATCAGCCAGCCTTCCTCGTACATCCTCATCATCCTCCTTTCTCACCATGCTGGCTGTGACTTTTTTTTTCTTCTTTTTCTTTCACTCATATAACTTTCCTTGTTTAGTTTTCCCCCTACAAATCTTCGTGTTTTACTCCCATTACACATTAACTTAAGAGGACTCCTCACCTCATTAAGGAACTGTGATGTGGAGCTTTTTTGTGAGCTACATGCAACTGGATTCTAACAATAATTCATTTTTAATTATATTATACACTTTTTATTGATCGCTTTTGGTATTAAATAGTATGGCATAATTAATCTTTGCGTCAGGAGTGTGATGTCTCAAAATGCTGCCTCCATAGGGAACTCTCTAGGTTTTGTAACAGAGCAAATGTGGGCATAAGATCAAACCACTAAAAAGGAGGCCACACTAACTGCTGAGGAGTACATCTGTGCTTTCGGACAAGTGATCAGCAACAAGAAGTGACCAATCAGAACACACAATGCGGATGTCCACACCCACCAACACTTTTCTGTTGCATCTTGTTTTTTTGTGTAGAACAGAGCCCACCCTGTAGGGGTTCTCACATTTCTTAATAAACCCTAATTAAAATCCATTTAAATTTTAGCAGCCTAGTGTAAATGCAGATTTTGTCCCGTTAATTTGAATAGATGTTTTTATTCCCAATGTGAAGCACAAACATTAATGTTTATCTGCATTTCCCATGTTTATAGATATGGTAAAGAGATACAGATTCCACAAAACTAACATCGAAGTACTGATGAAATCTGTGGCGTTTGCTCAGGACTCATTACCATCAAATCTTCTGCACTTGGCATTCAAGTGCTTTTGAGTGGAAAACACTGCAAGTTGTTTGTGCAAAGTCTTCCTGCCATGTGTTGCTTTTGTTTTGCAGACTGTTTCTGGTCTCATGTTAGGACACTCATCTCATGTTTGAGTAATTATTAACTCCTTGGTGTAAGTTCTGCAATCATTCTTATGGTTTGAATTTGACTCGCACCTAATAATTAACTTTCATTAACTCGCATTGATTTGTTGCTCTGCATTCATGCCCAATGTGAACAATCTACACATTGATCACAAAGTCAATAAAGAATGATGAGATTTTTGGATGCAGGGTGACACACTCCCTGGAGGCTAATATGATACTGTTTTTTTTTTTGGAAAGTGACAAGTTTATGACTCTGCGACTAGAGATTATAATTAACTGGGACGGGTTTAGTAGGGAATACTGCACTGCTTTGCTTCTGCATTCTAAATGCTTTCTAGTCATGCAGTGAAACAGATGCAGTGCTACTCTTAATCTTCCATGTGCTCCAGGCTGGAGACGTGTGAGCCACCATCCTCAGGCTGTACGGTGCCCATCATAAAAGGGAAGACATTGTCATTAGATCTCAGACTTAAACAGTACACCTTAGCCCACTTTGCAGGCAATAAGAGAAGGTATAGAAGGCTATTTAAGCAATATCACACTTGTGCTGAATATCAGTATGGTTATGATTTGGCACAGGGATGCAGGCAGTCATGGCCTTTTTAAACACTCCCAAGTAATTTTATGGTAAATCTGTCTTTACATTTGCAGACTAAAGGTCCAAGTTGTGATTTTGGACAGGGCGGGGTTATGGTGTGAGAAACTGACATCAATGCTTGTTGTCTTTATTTGACTTCATCAGATCTTTAAGAACTTGAAGAACAGCTTATTTACTTAGAAAATATGTCATTCGACAACGTAATACTGTCTCCAGAGTTTTGAGAGAGGCATCTGCTCTGACGCAGGCTGCCTTCTAGTTGAATATTTAATGGTACTGATCAGCACAGTGTGCCTGAACATTTAAAGGGATAGTTCACCCAAAAATCTAAATCCTCTCATCATTTTCTCACCCTCAAGTTGTTCTAAAGTTTCTTGAGTTTCTTTCTTCAAAAGAAGATATTTTGGAGAATGATGGTAGCCTAATAGTTGCTGGTCCCCATTGACTTCCATAGTATAGAAAAAAAGAAGTTATGGAAGTCAAATTTGAGTAGTTCACCCATTTATGGAAATGGTGTCATTTATTCACCCTCATTCCATCAACATGTTATTTTCTTTCTTCTGTTTAGCTTGAAATGAATGGTTAGACAGAATATCTGAGCTGCTTTTTCCATACCTTTTAAAGCTGGATAATGATTTATACTATAAAACACCAAATATGATAGTGAGGAACATATTTTAAAAGGTAATTTATTCTTGTGCTGGCAAAGATGAATTTCCAGCAGCCATTACTCTAGTCTTCAGTGGCACATGAACCTTCTGAAATCTTACTAATATGCTTATTTAATTTTGTAATATTATTATTGTTGAAAACAGTTTTGCTGCTTAATATTTTTGTGGAAACAAATGCTTTCAGAATTATATGAATCCTTCAAAAGCTTTTATTTGAAATAGTCAATTTATTGTGTTTTGTTAGGTATGATACAATAAACTTGTACATTTCTGTATGCAAACTATTGTTGGAACTGAATTTCTCATAATGCCAGTTAGAAAGGGAAAACCATGCTTGCTCTCTAGAGATACTTGGCTTGGATTGCTTTGAGGTTGAAATTCTCCACTGCTCTGGGGGTCTTTGTATCAAGCACAGGGGAAAAAAAACGGTGGCATTTACTGATTAAACTGCACTGAATGCATGCCTCTCTTTTGACATTCGGTCTTTGACTGGAAAAGGAGACCAAAAGAATTGAATAGAAGAGACAAAACAGATCAAATCAGTAATTCAAGGCACAGTTTGAAGCAGCATAAAGCAGTGTTTTCGTTGTGAATAATTGGGTAAATTATTCATCTTTTCCCACAGTGACATTTAAATGCATACGTTTTCATTAATATTTTAGACATCTGCATATATTGTGGTAGAATATATTTCTGGTGTGTTTTAGGATTCTTTTAACTATGAAATTTTTTTTTTTATATAAAAAAAAATATATATATATATATATATATATATATATATATATATATATATATATATATATATATATATATATATATATATATATATATATATATATATATATATATATATATTACAGTCACAGTGATGAGAAAATGATTTTAGAAATATATAAAACAGCATAGAGGGCAGATGGAGGTAGTGTCCTATTCTAAGAGCATCCGGACCACCCACGTTTTTACAAACTACATTTGGACACAGATTTGTGTGTTTAAGAGCAGCTGAAGCCCTGTTTATGCCTAAATAAAATCTGATGTCATTGTTTATTGGTCATAGGCTGTGAAGACATTGTGGCAGACAGCATCTCGCTGGACTCTGTGGTGGCCATCCTGAAGTGGAGCTCACAGCCATACGGCTCCAAATGGGTTCATCGGCAGGCCATGCACTTCCTGTGCGAGGACTTCAGCCAGGTCATGACCTCCGACGTCCTCTACGAGCTTTGCAAGGAGCACCTGCTGGCGGCCATTCAGTCTGATTACCTGCAGGTGATGACCTACACCAATTCACCTTGAGTACTTTTTGGATTTCCCAGTGCAAGATTATCTAACTCAGGATTTTCCAGTTTGGTGTACCTGGTTATGAGTCAAATAATCTGCATTGTAAATACAGAGATGTCTTTTGCTAGATTTGTGAAAAAATGACATTTTTAAACTAAATATGAACAATAAGGGGGTTGTTCACACATGGCATGTTATTGGATCCTCAGACAAAATATGTTCATGTGTGCAAAAAATCTGATTGAATTTAATTTTCTAGCTCAGTATTTCTAATAACCTAATTGTAAGGTCTGTTACACGTGATTTTTGTGCTGTTACTTCAAGGTCAAGCTTATTTTCTCTCTGGAAACCTACAGGGGTAATTCAGGGTAACTGAATCATATTGCACTATTGGGAAATTGTTTATTTCAGTCCACAAATCATTGCAGGGCTTCAGGCCTATCTATTTCAGACAGCAGTGTGTCAGTATCGGTCTGTTTATTGATCTCTGTTGATCAGGGCTCCCTTCTCTTAAAGGTCACCTGCTTTTGTTTTTAGACAAATGAGTCAGCTGTATCAGATGACCCCCTTAAGTCTCCTCTGTGAGCTTATATAGAGAGCTGTAACCCCATCTGGGATTTGGCCTGGGACACAGAAGTCTGTTAGTGCCTTCACACTCGTGTGCGCTAGCTGTTCAGCATTTACAAGTCTTTGTTAACTCTAGTCTGGGTCAAATCTGTTAAAATGATCTAATCCCTGTAGTCACTGAGAATTTGTAAACAAATATCAACAGAGACTAGCATTGTTTTGACACTATAAAAATGTTGGTTTTATACTATGCTTCAAAAAAGGGACATTAACTGATTGATTCATTGGCATGGTCATGGAAAACCTATAAATACCAGTGAATTTTGCTTGTTTGCAAATCTAAAAATGATATGGAAATTAATAAATTCTTAAAAGTCATGGAAAGGTCTAATGATTCTGAATATACTTTTCTTCTAGTTATGCTCACTGCATTAGCTATTAGAGTGAAGTGAAGCTTGTTTATAAAAGTGCTGTGGACTTGGTTAAGACATATAAGAGCTGTTGGTCATGTCTAAATCCCGTTCAGTCTCTCTCACCTCTAATTTCCGGTCTGCACTCTACTGCTGTGGAGTAAAAAGGCTAAAAGCCCCAAAAATAAAATTTAAGAAAATGTGGCCACCCTGATATTAAAAATAATTAATTTTGTTTTGAGGGTTAATCTATGTCCATTAAACCTGGATCAGCTTCTGACGATGAATGAAATTAGATTTTGGCTGTGCAATATTCTCAGTAAGAGATAAGGTAGTAGGGAAATCATTTTTCTCAGGTTTTACCTTGTACCTGCAGGACCTGCTGCTATGAAATACATTGGGTTTATATATCCTGTTTTTCCTTCAATATCATTCTGTTCCATACAGCAGTCTTCTTCAGCCTTGCAGCACTGACTAAATTCAGTAACATAAACTGGTACTGTTCTTCTTCCCTCTTCACAGGCCAGTGAACAGGACATCCTCAAGTATGTTGTAAAGTGGGGCGAGCACCAGCTCATCAAGAGGATGGCCGATAGAGGTATCACACACAGACACTGATATGTTACTGGACACACATTAAAGGAATAGTTCATCCAAAAAAGAAAAGTCTGTCATTTATTTACTCACCCTCATGTCGTTCCAAACTTATGTTGTTGTTTTTTTTTTCAAGAAACAAAAAAAGTGTTTATATACACTACCGTTGAAAAGTTTGGTTTCGATAAGATAAAAAAATTTTTAAGACTCTTATTCTTAACATGGCTTCATTTTATTTGATCAAAAATACAGTACAAACAGTAATATTGTGAAAATTTTATTTTAATTGTAATTTATTCTTGTGATGGCAAAACTGAATTTTCAGCATCCATTACTCCAGTCTTCAGTGTCACATGAGCCTTCAAAAATTATTCTAATATATTGATTTGCTGCTCAAGAAAATTAATTTTGAAAACAGTTGTGCTGCTTAATTTTTTTATGAATAAATGATACAATTTTCTTCTGGAAAGTTCAAATGAACAGCATGTATTTAAATAGAAATCTTTTGTAACGCTACAGTGTTACTGTCACTTTTGATCAATTTAATGCATCGTTGCTGAATTAAGGTATTCATTTAAAAAAAATAAAAAAAACTTGCTGTCCTTAAACTTTTGAACGGTACTGTGTATTTCATTACAATAATCATTACATAACTTATTTCATACATTCACAGTGCATAATGGCCATGTCTGTCAGGCTCCAAAAATGGGTGGAATATTTATGATAAAAAAATATCATAACATCATCATAACATGAATATCTTAAATGTGGTCCGTTTGTCTTGTGCTGTTTTTTAACTTGAATTGAAGTGCACAAGTCATATTGACTACTTTTATGGTGCTTTTGGGAGCTTGATAGCCTGTGGTTCCCATCCACCTTCATTGTATGGAAAAGAACAGCTCACATATTCTATTAAACTACTACTTTTGTGTTCCACGGATGAAAAAATCATACAGGCTTGGAACGACATGAAGGTGACAAAGTAATGTTAGGTTTTAATTGTTGCCTAAACTATTCCTCCGTCTCCTACACACACACACACACACACACACACACACACACACACATACCTTTCTCTGTGCTGAACTTTTTTTCTGGGCTACTGAATTTGTCCCTGTTTCCACCTCTTGCTATAGATGGTGGTCTGAACTATGCCAGTCTAATGATTTATTCCCCAATCCTCCTAATGTCTAGTAATGACTCTGACTGGCTCAGCTCTGAGAAATCAGGCCAAGTGCTCTGCAATACAGAAGCGTAGCATATGGCTGGCGGCTCCAGACCTAGGTCTGCAATTGCTCTGTGTACCCAACAGAATCAAATATACCCAGACTAACACTATCTTGAATGTTTATAGCTGGTGCCTAACCGCAAAAACGATCTCTGATTGCTTTTCTCCCAGAACACATTCTAAAGGGAAACAGCAATGCACCGATTCACCTTCATTTTGTCATTAACAGTCTTTATACATAATACTGATTTGCTGTCTGAGGTGTAGATAGTAATTCAGGGTCCAATGCAGTGCAGCATCCTCAGAGCAGAGAAGCTTAAATTCCTCGCTCAAGGGCACGACTGCAGTCAGTGGAGCTGCATGGCGATACCACTAATCCTCTGGAAGCACACACCCTCCCACCCATCTTTGTCTAATCTATATTGTGGGCTAGAAAAGTTGGGCCACCGTTTCCTCCAACTCAAAGTCTTGTGTGTGTGTGTGTTTGAAACTGTGTGTTTCTGTGTGTTCCCCAGAGCCTAACCTGTTAAGTGGTACTGCACATAGTGTGAATAAACGTGGCGTGAAAAGAAGGGATCTGGACCTGGAAGAGCTTAAAGAGATTCTCTCTCCACTGCTGCCTTTCGTCAGAACTGAGCACATATTACCAACCAACAGTGAGGTCCTCTCTGACACTGTGAGTGTGTTAGTGTGTCTTCTGTAAATGCGTATGTCTTTTGGTTTTATACAGTTTAAGCAAGAGCATTAAGGGGCAGTCACACTAGATTTTAAGCACACAGAATTGCTTTTTAGCTCTATGCAGCTTCTCTAAATTGAAGTTTACAGTTCTTTTGAAATATTTTTAAAAATCTTTAAATATTTTAATCAGCAAGGATACGTTAAATGGAAAAGTGATGGTAAAACATTTATAATGTAACATTTTAATGAAAAACGTAGTCAAAGCAGTCCATCTGCCATCAGACGTGCAATCTGAATTTTATGATGCGACGAAAACACTTTTTGTGCGCAAAAAAAAAAACAAAATATCGACTTTATTCAACTTTTTCTGCTCCTCCGTGACACTCCCTGCAAGCGCGTTCATTGTGCACAAAAAGTGTTCTTGTCGCATCATAAAATTCAGATTGCACGTCTGATGGCAGATGGACTGCTTTGACTACGTTTTTCATACTTTTATGGACCATGACGGTGCAATTTACTATGCAGTCAATGGGACAGTCACAAGCCTCCCGGTTTTCATCTAAAATATCTTAAATTGTGTTCCGAAGACGAACAAAGTTTTTACGGGTTTGGAACGACTTGGGGGTAAGTGATTAATGACAAAATTCTCATTTTGGGGTGGAGTATCCCTTTAATGCAGACTTGGTGAGCATAAGAGACTTGTTATTATTACAGACCTCAGACATTGAACAGTAGTTTATTTAATAGTGTTCTTTTAAACTTTTTATAGAAATATGTAAATCAGGATCATGTGTAAACCACCAAGATCCGTTTCCTTCATGTATTTTTTTCAATGAGAATATATAAAAGAAGCATTTAAATCCTATATTTGTCCATTTTTTTTTTTTCACCAAACTTGAACTTAAGCATCTAAACTAAACTGTGTAGCAACATTCTGTAAATATGTTTACGTACCAGCTATGAATGCAAGTGAATGAACATAAAACTCACTTTGAGTGTACTTAGCAGTGTTGTACATGTACTAGTTACATGTAACAGTTACGTAATTTAATTACAAAATAAATGTAACTGAAATCTGTTACAGTTACTGAGGAAAAATATGTAATTAAATTACAGTTACTTATGAAAATGTTAAATATTACAAAGGGGGTTCTGAATATTCTCGCACAGACAGGCACAGATTTAATTGACTTCTTTCCTAAATTGCATCCTCTAAGAGTCTAATAAGACACCAAGGTTTCAGGAGTGTAGGACACATGCTTATTCAATAAATGTTTTATTTTTTATTTGGGTTTATGTATATGCTTATTTTTTTAATCGGTTTTTAACCTTAGAACGATCTCAAAGTAAAAAAGGGTGCTTAAGTCAGATTTATTTGGTAGTGTGCTTTAAATTTACATCTTTATAATCTTAATTCAGTTGATTGAATTTTGAAAGTCTGACAGTAATCAGTGTTGAGTGCTACTGTAAGGTTAACCCTGCTTAGTCTAAATGTTTGAAAATGAATGACAGTTGAAAACATTCATTAGAAATTTAGAAAAGTAATCAAATGTAATCAGTTACTTTACTTTAAGAATGTTATTGAAATAGTTACACTACTCATTACATTTTAAATAGGGTAACTTGTAATCTGTAACCTATTACATTTTCAAAAGTAGCCTTCCCAAAACTGCTCTTTAGTCTGTAAAATGCAAAGAAATTTGTCATGCTGCCACAAGCCAAATGGGTAACGTTACTTTTGTTTTTCTGTACAGTGCACGCTGAATAAGAATGACAAAAATGGTGATATTGATTGATGTGTGAATGGGTACATACTCTGATTCTCAGTACTTCTCAGGATGTAATTTGCTAGAGAGTAAGAAAACAGATACCCCAATGTGCTAATGCTCCAGCAAATTACATAATCTTTCCATCGTTCTTCTTGACCGCTCTCTTCAAGTATCGTTAAAGACTTTTCCTCTGCTTTTAACAGATGAAGAGGGGTCTGATCAGCACCCCTCCCTCTGACATGCTGCCCACAGCGGAGGGAGGCAAAGCCAACGCCTGGCTTCGGCAGAAGAGTGCTGGCATTTATGTCCGCCCACGGTTATTCTCTCCTTATGTGGAGGAGGCCAAGGTAGGATACACTTCCTCACCTCACATACAGCAGGGTGGTTAACTGTAACTTTACAATGAACTAGTGGAGGCAGAAGAGGTGATTTAAAAAAAAAATGCTATTAAATCATATACCTATTAAGTATCTCTATCGATCTCATTTCTTTAAAATACAACTTTAATAATACAAAATAACTTTTTTTTTTTTTTTAAGTACTTTTTTAAATTTGATAAATTTATGGAATGTAATTTTTATAGACTGTAATTGTAGACTGTGAATCAAAAGGCAGTTGGTTTACAGAATAACCTTAGTGCTGTTATTAAATACACTAATTTCAATATATGACTTCCATTTAAACTTTGTGTTTTTCTCTAGGCGGTTTTGGAGGAGATGATGGTTGAACAGACCGACCTGGTTAGGCTGCGCATGGTTCGTATGTCCAATGTACCCGACACACTCTACATGGTAAACAATGCCGTCCCCCAGTGTTGTCACATGATCAACCACCAGCAAATGGCTGGCAGCCAGACAGCTCCACCGTCTGTGGTTGCTAACGAAATACCAGGTGAGTTAAGCACTCATTCATGCCTTGTAATGATGCATTCTTTCAGCCAGTCTTCAAAACTATCCACTATATATCTGTATAAAATATTAAATTATACATGATTCTGGTGACTCGTTTTATCAAGTCATTTTAGAGAGATTGCGTTTTAGTACATAAAGGCCAAGTAGATCATGTCCTAATCTAGATGTCGTCTCGAATCCCATAAATCGAACCATGAGAAGTTGTTTTCTTAAGTTAATTTTGCTGTTCTTTTGCAAGAAGCAATTCAGTGTTTTTTTAGGTATATATAATGTGAGTGGGAACATTGGCTTTGTATGTTGGCAAGCTTTGTGATCCTGTGGGTGTTATATAAAACAATTCAACACCCATTAAAAAAAAGAAAAAGAAAATAAAAACTCTTCCCTTTTGTCTTATATGCGCATCTTATATTAATGTTTTTTTTCTGCTGTGTAATGTTGTTAACTGATGAGCTTCTTCATTTTTATTTGCACATTAAATAAGTCACCTGTTTTCCTTTTATCACCCTGTCTTTCAGTGCCCAGGTTAGCAGTAGTGAAGGAAATGATCCGTAGGCTGCAGGAGCTGCGTCACACAGACCAGGTGCAGCGAGCGTATGCTCTGAACTGTGGTGAGGGTGCCACAGTCAGCTACGAGCTGCAGATCCGTGTGCTCCGAGAGTTTGGCCTACCTGACGGGGCTGCAGAACTCCTACAGGTAACCCGGCACATCCTGTTTGCGTGGAGACTGACATGTGTTGCTATGGCTACCGTGAATATCTCTGACTTTCATGTCAGTTAGTATTACCCCGGCCTCTGATGAATACAATTTATTTTTCAGTGATTGCAGGCACTCATACTGATTTTGTTCAAATAAAAAAAGATTAAAAAGGGAGAATTTTGTTGTTCAGACTTGAATGTCTGTATAAATGTTTATATATACTATCATACAAAAGTCCGTTCTCTAATGCCTCAACAAGGCTGCATTTATTTAATAAAAATACAGTAAAAACAGTAATATTGTTAAATATTATTACAATTAAATGTGCCCATTAACTTGTTAATTTTAATTTTATATAAGTGTGTGTGTGTGTGTGTGTGTATATGTGTGTGTATGTATGTATATATATATATATATATATATATTATTAGGGGTGGCACGGTACAATAATATTAATAGGGGTGGCACGGTACACAGATGTCACGGTTTGGTACGTACCTCGGTTCGGGTGTCACAGTTCGATGTGATTTCGGTACAAAAGGGGGAAAAAAATAAATCTACTATGCTCAGTTTCTTTTCATTTATTTACAGTAGTGCAAATTACAATTTTTTCCATCTAGATGTGAAAATATTAATATTATTACATGTTATTTTTATATATATATATATATATATATATATATATATATATATATATAAAATCTGTTTTGTTTTCATTGTGAGTGTACATAAACAAAAGCAAGCCTTTATACAGTGATTATTAATAAGACAATAAGTGTTTAAAGTTGATTCTGCTGGTATAAGGAAACAGTTGAAGTGATCGCACTGGAGTGCGCGCGCGCACAAAAACACACATCAGTTCTAGCATTGCTAACTTGACAGCGCAGTTGGTACTTTGTCAAAATAAAATACAGTGAACCAAACATCAGTGCGTGCCTCTGTGTTACAGTTGGAACGCGACTGAAGTACAAAGCCTATAATTTACATAATAAATAATATTTTTGCATTCAGATATGTTACATCGCAAATATGGAAATATTGTGGAATATTTGGATTTGTGCCGAATGAGAGAGGTAGGATACACGAGCACAAAGTCCCATTTCGCAAACAGTTGAGTGCGCAATCTTTTAAAGCATCCTTTGTCAGTCTATGTGAGAGACGCAAGTGCGCAACTCATGGCATTCACTGTTCTTCTGCTGGTTATCAAGCAGCGTTGTATTACTGCGGGCACCCCCTTCTGGATTGGGGTGAATGGCCTGTATTCGTCGTAAGACCTCATGCACTGAACCGAGATGTCCGTACCGTGACGGTTCGGTACGAATACATGTACCGTGCCACCCCTAATATATATATATATATATATATATATATATATATATATATATATATATATATATATATATATATATATATATATATATATATATATATATATATGGGGTGTTAACGCATGCGATTCATCAAAAAAATGTAAGGCGTTAATATTTTTTAACGCAAATTAATCGTTTGATAAGGTTTGACCCCAACTTCTTCCTGTCATCGCAGTGCGGAAGGTCATCTATCATTGTGTGATGAGGGTACAGAGAGCGAACCAGTGTTGCCAGGGTAGCGGCACAAGTGGGCTATTTTGAAAAAAAAATACAGTCGCGGAAAAAAATTACAGAGCCGTGGGTTGCTTTTATAATGTACCGCGGCCGCCCAAAGGGTATATAGACAAGTAAAAATTAAAATAGATCCTTTTGCTAATGTGTATTTACTAATGTATACTTGGAATGTATCCCTGGCAACTTAAGAACGGAGAGGCGGTTGTAACATCACAAACAACGTGAGTTTCAGCCAGAGCATACATGTTAAGGCTTTTACACAGCAGAAATAAACATGACAACAGCTACTATAGATTATATAAGATAATAAACACACAATTACGATAGATATGGTTTGTATGTGATTTTCTTGAGTTGAATGTGTACATCTGAAATGCTCATTTGTGCAGCGATATAAAAGGCTATAAATAGCATATTTTAGCAACAGTAAACGACCAAATTCCACGTGATCGCAAAAGGAAGTTATTACAAACACTCGATGGTGGTTTGAAGTGAGTTCTGAGTAAAAGTGTACTATTAATATCATAAATTGTCTTATGTAGCATGATACTAATATTAGCTCTAATGCACCTGCAGAACAGGTCCAATTCTTCCTTATAATGCATTTTGTCATAATACTTCACGTAAGGTCGCAAGAAATGTTTTGTTATTTATTTAGAAATACTTTTGATAATAGTTGGGTAAATGTATACTGGGATTGAAGTGATGTGGTTTGGTAAACGTTTTATTGCCAGTATAAAGGCTGATACATGTATACATATATACATACATACTTAAATACTTACATGCATACACACATGCATATACACAATGCCCTCCAAAAGTATTTGAACAGTGAAGACAAAATTGTACTGTTGGCTGTGGAGTTAAGACATTTGCAAATATGATGAAAAGATGAGTATGAGACAAAACTAAAGAATGTCACATTTTCTTATTAGCCGTTTCAACACATAAACTCTAAAACACATTCAACACATTGATGTGAGCATAAGTATTGGGACAGTTGAACATAAGGCAGATATAAAAGATTAAAAGCTATTATTTTGTTGCAGATCCCTTGCGCACAATCACAGCAGTGAGTCTGTGACCCATAGACATCACCAGACTCTTGGTCTCATCAATAGAAGGAGCCTGATTCGACTCCCAATCTCAGTCGAATATTCACGGGGTGTTATGATCATGCCATTTTGGCAATATGGGGGTGCTCAATGTCTGATTTCACACAGAACTACCGGTTTTCTCAGAATAAGTTAATATACAGCCTATTATGATAACGCTATAAATAAGAATCTGAAAAGAAAGAAGCTTTAAATAAATATTTTAACGTGCGTGAATAAATCCAACCACCCCTATAGATTTAAGCTTCACTTTCCATAAAGATGAGTATGAGACAAAACTAAAGAATGTCACATTTTCTTATTAGCCGTTTCAACACATACATGTTTTACCAAATAAAAAGAACAGCACTTTTAGAGTTTATCCCACTCATTGATGTGAGCATAAGTATTGGGACAGTTGAACATAAGGCAGATATAAAAGATTAAAAGCTATTATTTTGTTGCAGATCCCTTGCGCACTATCACAGCAGTGAGTCTGTGACCCATAGACATCACCAGACTCTTGGTCTCATCCTTTTAAATACTTTTCCCAGCCTTTAATGCAGCCAATTCCAGTTGTTGCTTGTTTTGGGGAGGCCTGGTCCTCTCTTTGTCTTGCACTGTCGTCCCTGGTCCTCTCTTTGTCTTGCACTGTCGTCGCTCCTCCTTTTATCCTTCCGGAGCTCCTCCGTGGGACTCGAGACCGGTGAGTGGCGCAGGTGTCGCTCATTATCATTAACTCCACCAGTCTCGCTCCGTTCCCACAGCTCTCGGCCCCGCCCCACTCGTTACATACATCTTTGTCTCATCGGTCCATAAACACAGTTCCAAAGCTCTTCTGGCTCACCTTTGTGCTTTTTTGCAAACTCTAATCTTGCCTTTCTATTTTTGGTGCTGGTCAGAGGTTTGTATCTTGGTTTGTAGCCTCTGTTATTCTATGTCAAAGTCTCCTGAGGACAGTAGTCATCAACTACTGTTGTTTTCTCAGCCGATCAGGTAGTTGTTGGTTGCTGGTGTCGCTAACTGTTTCCAAACTCTTGATTTCTCCATGCCCTTTGTTTTTGCTATAGCTCTAATTGACTTCCTCTTTTCTTTTAGCATCCAAATTGCTTGTTTTTCTCTCAAAGTCAGCTCCCTCGTCTTCATCCTGGTTTGTGTGTGTCATCATCAAATGCAAGATTCAGAATGCAGAAGTTATCGATGTAACTGATACGACACATTCCCTGCTTTTAATGTCTGAAGAATTAATGCTACAGGACACAGCTGATCACTTAGAAAGACCTGTGAGGCAACTGTTCCAATACTTATGCTCACATCAGAGAGAGGGATGAAACTCTAAAAGTGCTGAACGTCTTAGCTGGTAAAACATCTGTGTTGAATCACTCAATAATAAAACGTGACATTCTGTAGTTTTGTCTCATATTCATCTTTTAATCATATTTGTAAATGTCTTGACTCCACAGTCAACAGAGAAATTTTGTCTTTACTGATATTTTATATATAAAATTAACTAATTAATTGTACATTTTTTCTGAAATTAATTGCGATCAATCCCACCTAACATTAAAGTTTTTAAATATACTTTAAAAACTATAAATATAAAATATAATATATTTTAATAATTTCACATTCAATCTTCAAATTAATGTACAAACAACATATTTTTTATTTGTTTAATGGCATCTTTTTTTTTTTATGACTGGAGGCCAGTATCACTGATACCAAGTAATACTGATTTCCCTATAAAAAAAATTCCCCTAATATTTAACCATTGACTATAGCTATTAAACATTACATTATAATTAAGAGCTATCAATTTTAACATTTATTAGACTTTGAAAATAACTTCTAATTTAAGTGAACTTAAAACAATCTTCACATAAACCCATTATAATAAATGTTATGTTTAGCTAGGCTACCTGTGCCCCTCAGCAGAAATATACAGAAATTGAAACCCTAAATTATTTAGGGTTATCAAACCCTAAATACCGATAAACACTTACAGCTATATAAAAGTTATTGATTTCCTCTTTTTTTTCTTTTATTTTGATGAACAGACATCACAGCAGCTGATTATTAGGTTGTTTTTGTCTGCTATTTCTTTAAGAGCTGCCGCTGGTGAACGTGACGCGGATCTGACACGCATCGTATTATCTCTCAACTCTACCTTTTCTGACCCATTTCAGTCTCTTCTAATGAGCTGACGAGTTGAATCGGGTGTGTTAGATGAGGGAGACAGTGCTGGGCAGTGCAGTTTTGAAAACTATTTCAGAGACATGTTCTTAATGAAACTCATATATTACATATATTACTCATATTACATATGAGTGAATAACCAGGGCTCTCTCATCCTCAATACCACGACTGAGGTGAGACCCTTGAGCAAGGGTCTGAACCGTCTCCGGATTGATGTGATCGTAAAGACGTTCTGCGAGTGAATAAATGCACTTCTTGTCAAAAAAAAAAAAAAAACAGACAGAAATAGCTGTTATGAGTGGGTTGGCCAACCCTTGGCTCCGCCCCTGCGTTAATAGCGTTAAATAATTTTAACGCGTTAAACTGGAAAAATGAATCACCTGCATTAACGCGCTAATCTTGACAGCACTAATATATGGGTAGCTGACAAATAAAAATTGGACTGTGTCCTATGGTGTGACATAGCAAAAATGTAGAAAAGAAACTTAACATACAAATAACATGAGAAAAACTTATCTTCATTCTTAGAGTTACAAATAGGATGAGAGAGGTTTATCTTAAGTGTTAGGCTATATATATATATATATACACATACATACATACATACACACACACATACATACAGATATATATAATATAATAATGCTTCAATAGAAGGAGCCTGATTCGACTCCCAATCTCAGTCGAATATTCGCGGGGTGTTATGATCATGCCATTTTGGCAATATGGGGGTGCTCAATGTCTGATTTCACACAGAACTACCGGTTTTCTCAGAATAAGTTAATATACAGCCTATTATGATAACGCTATAAATAAGAATCTGAAAAGAAAGAAGCTTTAAATAAATATTTTAACGTGCGTGAATAAATCCAACCACCCCTATAGATTTAAGCTTCACTTTCCATAATCCGTGACCAACAGAGGAGCATCTTGGCGGCAGAGATTTAAAACATTGACAAGACTCAAACTGACACAGGCAGAGTGAAAAACTGGATTTTTTTTCAATCAGGTAGGATACAAGTGATTTCAAAACATTTCAGCCGGTTTATATATATTGTGTGTATATTTATCGTATATATAAAATGCGTTTGGTTGAGTTACGCTGCAGTAAAGCGCTTCATTGTAACTTAGTACTACAGTGATTCATTCAGAGCCGCGCAGATAGCCTTTGTTCATGCATTCGGGGCATTTTGTGCAGATAGCATATAAGTCGTGATATTAACGTTATGTTGTATAAATAACGAAGCGTATTCTATATGAGATAAATTAGTTAAATCCCATTGATTTAAAACCTGCTATCAAATGCTTCATTCTACTGGTCATCTTCAGCGCTTGCAGCTCAAAACAGAAATGCAGAACATTAATAACTACTGTCATATACATAACGTTATAATGAGAGCACTGTTGTAAAAAATATTGTGAATTCTTAGGGTTTCGCTGACGTTTAATGTTAACTATCTTTTAATCAAAACATAAAACATTATTTAAACCGTTTGTATCTGCGAGGCGTCCGTTAGGCTATTGTCCCTGTGTGTTAACGTCAGTATTTATGACTGTTGCATGTCTAACTTGACTCTTGGCAATGTATTTTGGCCCCGCCCCCAAACATATGATTCAACTATTAGTCAACTATCGGCATGATTCGAAAATCCCGATTCGACTGAAAATCCTTAGTCGGGGACACCCCTAATATTAATATAATTTAACATTTTAATTTATTCTTGTGATGGCAGGAAAATACACATTTCTATTACAATTATTGCATGTGAAAACCAACTTGTCACTTAACATGCAAATAGAAAAAAATGAAAAGACCTTTTACAATAATGTCAACTATAGTTTACTGAGAATGCAATGTGTACTTGCAATCTGACATATTTTGGATGGGAACAACTTCATGTACTTCTGCATCACTCCACTGTTGTTTTGACTGGCAAATTTCTCCAGTTACTATGGTCTTGGTTTAGAAGTTCCCTGAGCTCTTGAATTGCCTTGATATCTTGTTATTCTCACAATTAAGTGCCCAGTGACCCTACGCTGGATAGCTTGGAAGGAGTCAAAACCTGTTCAGCATACCAGAGAGTCTATTAAGTCTCATTTTTGAAGCATGTCTAGCACAAACATTGCCCTCACGGTTACATGTGCTGTGTTTCAGAATCCGCACAAATTCTTTCCCGAGGAGCGTTTTGGAGATGAGAGTCCCGTCCTGGCCTTGCGCCAGTCAGGTCGCTGCCGGGTCAACAGTACACCAGCTGTGGAGAGCATGTTCACTGACCTGGAGGCTCTGGTGGGCTTCCACCCCCCTCTGCCCCCTCCTCCTCCACCCTATCATCCCCCGACCACCCCGGGCCATAGCCAGCAGCAGTATAAAACGGGCTGGAGACCTCGGGTCCCCACCCAGCCTCCCTCCAGATCTTTCTCCTACCCCTGCAATCATGCACTCCTTCACAGGCAGCCCTCTTCCAAGATGGGCAGCCCAGTCTACCCGCCAGGAGCCAAGCCCCTGCCCCCAGACTGCACTAATGCACAGGGGGGGAGAAATCTTCATCCTGACAAGCAAATGGTGATTAATACCAATATATTATTCTTATTATTAGGGCTGGACGATATGACCTAAAATCAAGATCTCAATCAATTGAACATTTTACCTTCACTATGATTAATGAATGATCATTTAATTTTATTTTATTTTTAATTTTTTTGGCACTTATAGTTCATTAAATGTTTCTACTGTAAATGTACTCAACTATTAAAGGTGAGTTTTTTTTTTTTTTTTTTTTCCCCTCTAATGAAAGAGTGCATCTCTTATCTTTTGTTATTTTGAAATAATTGAAGGAAAAATAATTTATGGTTATATTATATAATATATATTATTATTATTATTATATTGTATCAAATTTTTTGCAAACAAAATAAATTAATATTGGCATGTCAGAGGTAGAAAATAAAAAAAAGCACAGCGCAGTATACCTACTCCACTAAGTTGCCATCAAATACAAAAGTTGCTATGCCAACCTTCTACTGTAAAAAGCTTGCAACGCTTGCCCCACCTCCAGGGTCTTCTGATAGACCTTTTTCACATTTCTGGGTTTCTCAGCAGTGGAAGTCATCATAGTTGGGTTAACTTCGAGAGCAGTGAATGGGAGTACCACAAAAATATTTTTGCATTACCATTTGCTCAAATACCAAAAGAAAAACTCCACGAATGACACGGTAGTCCCTCCCATAGACGCTGCATTAGAACCACCCTCGCATTAGTGTTTTTTGTAATTTGATGCAAAGGTGATATAAGATGTGCATATAAATGTACATATTATAGTGTTATAAATGTACATATATATAAAAAAAAAATTATATACAAATATACAAAACTTTCGAGGATTGAAACACGTCATCAGTCTTATGAAAAGGGTCCATTGGTCCACTGTTTTGGAATTGACATTGATGAGTGGTGCTGTGTGTAAAAGTTTAAATTCTTTTAATGCACCACTCGTGCGAGACACTACAAAAAACACAAGCCCAATGGTCAATGCAGTAGTATGTTTTTAAGGGAAAATATTAACGGGATTAAAAAAACAAAATGACCGACATGGGAAAATTACATCAGGTAGAAGTTCTGAATTTAGTTTTCGATTTCATTTCTATTAATAATCTAGCCCCCTTATTATTATGTTCTTATTATTATTATTATTTTTCTTATTATTATTATTACTATCTTTTTAATTTGTTTTGTGTAAATGTGTTGTTTTTTTGTTTTTTAATAAAATGTGTAGGATTTGGTTATGAACTGTACTGAGAGGCTATTCTAGGATATTTTGTCTAAATATGTTCAAGTGAATTTAGGCATTACAGCATTATAATATACAGTATGAAAAATAGGTTTCCATTTTGAGCTGTGCTAATGTACATTCTCTTAATTTATTCTTGCAGAACATGGAGCCTGTTATCAACGAGTTCATGCCAGACATTGCCATGGGTGTTTCGGCAATGAGCCTGAAGGAGCGGCGCCTTCCGGAGGTCTCCATGGAGGTGGAGAGTCACGAAGCCCACCCTCACCTTTCTACAGCTCCTCCCATGTCCCACAGCTACTCCAGTCGTCACCCGCACTCCTCCCGCAAGCGGCACGCAGCTGAACCCAAGCCTGAGGGCCCACAGCCTGACTTCCCAGATCTCTACGAGTTCCCAGGCCGTCACGTGCCTCCCTACAGCGGACCGGACCTCTATATCCATGGCCGTCAGGCAGGTGGTGGAGCACCACCTCCGTCCTACTCCGAGGCTTCAGAATCCCTCCGTCTAGATGTGCTGGAACAGCCTCCACAGAGACTAGACTTGGCAATCGTCTCGCAAGGGGGCGTTGCACAAGCCATGCAGAGGTCATGGCCCATAAACGAGACGGACCTCACCTGTGGGCTTGGCCCCTCCACAGAACAGTATGAGGAATGGCCCACGGGCCGCCGGCCTGCTCCAGAAGGAATGGGGCTTGGCTTAGGGGCGAACGTTGGGTCTGGGGACGAGGGAGGCTTGGGTGCCCGAGACCGCAGGTCGCCCAGCAAACCCGAATACCCCTACAGGAAGTCTGCTCTCTGACCCCTGATTAAAAAGAGACTGAGGACTGATTTAAATGCTAAGTGTAAGCTAACAGGTGAGGCACCAGCAGTCCTGCACTTTGTGTTCTTTTGAGGGCCGACAGTATCTTGAAGTGATGAACGCCCATAAGCTGCGCGAGTGGCTGCTTTTCTGAAGGCTAAAGGGAGATGTCGTGTAAACTGCTCTGGATAGGTTCGAAACCCAGTGAGGAGAGCTTGGTTTGGTTATGTGCACCCTGAAAAGAGGTCAAAAATGCGAAATATTTTAATCCGAGAGATCCTTAGATTTATGTACAGGATATTAATGTAGAAGTATCACAGTATATTTCTTTTACTTTTATTTTCCTGAACAGACTATGATGACTGGAGAAATATACATTCATCTATATGCACAAATTTCGTTTCTTAGGAGTAAATTGAAAAAATATGAAGGCAATAAGTTGCAAACTCATTACTTTGTCTAGTCCTTGACAAACGGCTCCTTCTTCTTTTGAGGGCAGAGTGGCAGTAATAGCTCATGTAATCTGCCGCATACGCCGGCTTTTACATTAGCCTGTGCAATTTAAGAGCCGAGATGGAACATAAAAGGGAAAACAAATGAAATCCCCTGTCTCCTGTGAGGCAACTTATCAGGCATAACAATGGCACAGATGCACCATTAAATGTGAATGGGGCTTTGTTTTAGCATGTTTCACAACTCAGATCTGCAGATTCATTCCAGTATATTTAACTTTAAAAACTATCTGTTCTCTCAAACAAAAATTTGGCATCCTCTTTTGCATTCAGATTCTCATTCCAAGGCTGCAGTTGGTGGCATTCCTGAGAGACGGCAAATATGGGTTGATCATTATCAGCCGCGTTCTCCAGAACTGTACAGGACGCTCAACCAAACCAACCTCACGCCACATCCTCGATCCTCTGGTTCAGTAGGACGGCAGCAGTTCATTAGCTTTTCTGTGCTAGTTCTGTCAGCAGATGACCAACAATTATGATGTCATGAACAGGCTTTGCAAAAAAGAGAATTCTTGAAAGTGTCATGGATTTAGACACGAGTATTTACTTTTGATTTGTTACACAACACTTTAAGAAACAATATCATACACACTGCTGCACACCCTACCTATAGATGAAGTGACTTATTTTAAGCTTGTTTTTTAGCATCCGAAATACCTGTATTCTTAAATAACTGTGCAATAGTGCAGCTTTTTCATTTTAAATATTCATTTTGCTTTCTTCTCCTTACAATAAGAACCTTTCTCAGATATAATACTGACGCAGTAAATATGCAGGCTAGTTCACTCAAAAATGCAAATCGTGTCCTCATTTACTCAACGTCATGTCGTTCCAAACCTGTGTAACTTTTTTTTTTCTCTCTAAGAAGATATTTTGAAGAATATTTTTGTCCATACAAAGTCTGTGAGGTCCAACAATATCAATATTTGACCCCTTTGACTTTCACTGTGTGGACCAAAAAACCTTTCTTCAAAGAACATTCTTCAAAATATCTTTTGTGTTCTGCTGAAAGAAAATATATCCTACAGATTTGAAACCACAACAGAGTTAGTGAATGAAGAAGGAATTAGCATTTTGGGGGAACTATCCCTTTAACGTAATCAACAATAGCCTTTCCCCACAAGCGATGATGGTACTGTATTCTTCTCACATGCTCTCAAATATTATTATATAAGAATCTCATGTTGTATTAGACCGGATGGGACCTCTGTTGAATATCCGAACGATCCTCAACTGTATTCATCCCACATTCTTCACTTCAAGTGCTTCTTTCTTTGGAGCACAAGAAGCGGTTTATTGGTTGAAAGCACAACGTTGTGAGAAATACTAAGAATGTCATTTCATTTTGTCAGATAAAAGTGCTCAGACAATTTATACGCTGGTTAAAGGCTCAAGTTTCAGTTGGATGGTCGATCAGATTTTATTTTATTTTTTTTTTTTTTTACTGTTAAGAACTCACAGTTAGACCAAAGATGAGCTTGGGAGGATGTTTGTGTTGATTGGTGAATCTTGGAAGCATTTTATTTGATCTACCAGGTTTCTTTGCCTCCTAGCAAGCTGAACTGAAACCACTGGGTTGAGATTCACGTTTGTTACTCAAGACTCTTTGGTGACTGTGACCGTCGAAGGAACATTTATCATCGATTGATTTTTCTCTCCCCAGGCTCTTTGACTTACAGAGATGGTCTTAAGAATTGATGTAGGGTTAGTACTTCTGTATCTGTAGTTACGGCCTTAAGACCTTACCTTGGGAAACGCAGTTCTCCATCTTAAATCGCATAAGGTCTTCTGTGCCAGAGAGACTCTCTACCTCTGACCAGCTTCTCTCAACACATTTCAGTCAATTCGATTTTCCATCTTTATATTCTTTTCAACTTATTCAGACCTCTTGAGCTTCACCTTGAACATTTATCATTGGGGGACCAGAACCAACAGCAGGAAATAAGATTTTCACCACTTTCTCACATTTTTGTGAGATTCCTCTCCTTCTTTTCTTTAAACTTGCTGTTTTATTAGAACTTAACAACACAGTTAAGATATATGTGAGGACAGTGCCATCTTGGATGATAATTTACTCAGTCTACAGTTATCACAGGTGTTATGTTATTCTTCATCTACCCTTGGTTGTTCTTCAGAATTGTTAGCTGCCTGATGCAGTTGCAGTGCAACGAACAGGTCCTCCTGGACTCCTACAGCCCACCTCTGAGTCAAGCCTGAAAGAGTCATGAACCCTGAGTGGGAGAGCTCCAGTTTGCCATCCTGCGAAGCTTCAGAGGGTCAGATCCAAAAATAGATCCAATATAGACACTGGCTGGGGTGCAAGTGATCTCCTCAGAGAGTTGAAATCATCTGAATCGGACTGAGATCGGTAGGACGCTGTTTGAATTTGAAGGATGTAGCTATGCGGTTCTCTTTACGTCAGGCTTATCAGATACATGAAGATCTTCAGTCCCTGTTGCAAATGGTTCAGCCTTTCCATTGGTGTTTAACAAGCCTGATAATACATCATGAGATTGAGCTTTCAGTGTCTGTTTTTCTTTCAAAATGCAATGCATCGCAGCCTACTTAAGCCTACCTTCCCTGACCTCATTCCGCAGCAAAAAGAGGACGAGTGAAGCCATTTACAAACCACATTTATTCAGAATAAAAAGATATCAGGCGTTTCACTCAAACTTCATTTTTACCTTGCAGATCCTCCAGGTTTCATGTCAGCATGACAATGACGAATTAATGCACCTGTCACGCGACTTGTTTTACCACCAGCTCACACGTTCTTCTTTTGTGTCAGAAGCTCTTGTCAAAAGCGCAGGCATTTAAATTCTCAGTGTTGCGACTTTGTAACTCAGTATTTTTGAGCTGTCGGTCCATCCTTCTGTACCAATGCCATTTTGAATTGGGTCATCTGTCGAGCGAAGATCTCTCGGTATGTTTTTTTTTTTTTTCCCTATTTTTATGTAACAGTTGCATGTTAGTTCTGATTTTCCTGTTACCTGTAACTCCAAGCATTGAGTAATTGGCATCAGCACTTCCCTTCGAGGCAGCCAAGAGGAGATCTGAGGTCTGTCATGTCATTCTAGCGAATCGCACTGGCTGCGTAACCATGACCCAAAATCGACAGATGGATATTTAGGCCTACTGCTGCTACTCAGAGGTTTTCCTGCCAGCGGAGAACATTATTTCTTGACGTCAATACCGATCCCAGCGATCTAGTCCCATATAGACCCAGCCATGCCTTAAACTTAAGGGGGAGGTTAGGAAAACTCCTTAGATCGCCTTCGCCTATGCTATACTCAGGCCATTTTCAACTGCTAAGAAGTCATTTATTTCATGTTATAAAACACCGATCAGATCATTTTAATTGCTGCAAAAGTCGATGCACAGTTTGAAGGTATTATTTTGTATTTGAGATGCACACTGACCTCATAATTAATACATTTCTTTCACAAATGCCATTTGTGGTCATTTGGGTTTTGTGGGTTGCTTGCCTGAGAGACTGTTAGGGAATGAATTGGAAATGCATTTGAGCTCCCAGTGAGGAGCTTGAATCGTTTAGTCTGTCCTGTAGAACTCAATGGCACGTAGTTTGACATTTTAATTTTTCATTGCTTAAGAATAATGGGTTCGTTTTGGGTGGGAATGAATTTGGCTACTACACTTAAACCGAGGAGTAAAAGCTAGAACAGATGAAGGTACCCATTGCACTAAATTTTTGATGGTGATATGTGTAACGTTTGTTGTGGAATAGCGCCCTCTGTTGGCTCTATTGATTTATTTTGACTGAAACGTCTGTTTTTTTTTTTTTCAGTTCTAGATTCACAGCTGAGTCATTTGTCTTAAACATTCATTCCTAATCCGTTTAGTGTATTTGCATGGCATTGCGTTATTCATCTCCAAAGTGCCGCAAGGCTGAAATGAACTGAAGGTTTGTGTTTTGGATGTGTGAGGGGCAAGGGAAGTTGTGTTTGCAGACTTTAAGTCGAGATCTCCAGGTTCTCTCTTGTGCTATCTCTCTTACGGAGACGATTTAGTGCCTTCCCTGCCTGAGGCTGGGCTTCCTCCACACCCCTTTTGTCTTATGCAAGCCCTTTCTACAAACCTCTGTTAAACCGTCTCTTTGTAATACTGTAGCCAACGCTTAGTGTGCATAATGTTTAATTTGTCTTTTTTTTTTTTTTTCTTCAAAAGATATTTTTCAAGATTTTTGGTACCTTTTGATCACAGGCCTCAGAAATATGGTGTTTTGTTGTATGTAAAATGTAAAGTTTTTTATAAATATATATAAAACATGCGAATATCTATTTGAGACTGTGTGCGCGTGTGCATATATTTGTATATATACACGTGCACATACAAAAAAAAAAAAAAAAGCATTCTTTTGTGGAGTTGTGGAAAGTGTCTATTTTTCTATTCTTTTCTTTGGCCGGTGTAGTTATGAACTTTACTCTGCAATTAGGTGACTAATGTCTTGGAAATAAATAGTTTTGAGTTATAATGGTCGTGTGTGTGTGTGTGTGTGTGTGTGTGTTTTGTTTGTTTGATTTCATTCAAGCTGCCAGATGAGCAGTAAGTAACACCTTGCCATTAGAGGGGGAAATACAGCGGGTCTCACTAACCACAATTTGCATAGAAACACTGTCATGCAGAAGTCACGATTCGGTTCCCACTGAAATCTACAATTGAATTTAAAACCGACTGAAACAATGTATATGCAAAATCACACAAGCCTGTAGGCTTAAGTCATTTTATTAAACTATTTAAGGTATAGATGTATGGAAGGAGGAAGGCCCTTATGGATATTGTTTGGGCCTGTTTATGTAAATTACTAGCTGCAGGTTTCATGACATGCCTAAACATACCCTTAAATTGGGACTGAAATCATATACTACTTTTTAAAGAATAAAGTTTAAGTCTAGTAGCCTTGGTCAGTTTTTTGCCCACTGCAATGGTGTGTAAAGCTTCATCAGTTATTACCAGAACTCAAAATTTATAAGACGTTACTGAACTAGTGAAATATAAATAATTTCTCCCAACGGAGTGTTCTTGATAAACAGACATACATCGCAGGGCCCAAATGTATTACCATGTTTATTTCTCAAAGATAGGACATTAAAAAGTAACAGAATCTACAAACAAAACAGGTTAAAACAAGATAAAATGAATAAAGCATTACTAGACAATTCACAATTGTAACTGAACAACCTGAAAAAGCGCTTGCGTAGGTTTATCTAAACAGATTTTTCCAATAGGCTGTAGATCTATTTACCCTGACATAAATGAATGTGAATATTTGCTGTCTCATCAGAACAGAATGGATACTGACTGCAGTCATGTGATTCTGACTTCCCTAATAGCCTTCTGTAAATACTGGTACCATTTTAAATTGCTTAAAAGAGAGAGCTCCTGAGGATTGACTGCAATTCCTATTTATATGACATTATAGAAGTGCTTTTCCATAAATCCATTGTTTTTTATCTTTCCATAATGCATCTGAGAGCCAATCGACATGTTGGTTTGAAATGGCAGGATTACAAGAAAAGAATTACGGCTACATCTTTGGAAACACAGAACCTGTCATACATCACTATACAAGGTCAAAATCATACAAGGTTATGAGGGCCTGAATTTGAACTGCATATTTATTTTACAAAACCAGGGGTGGCCTTGAAATGAACAGATTGGGGGGAAAAACCGTGAAGGATTGGATGTAGCTGGTATGCTTGAAGTGGCAGGGTGAAGGGCGGTTTAACTGCAGTAGTACTGGCCTGCATTGGCTCTTCGTCTCTTGCGGCTTTGCTGCTGTTCGAAGAAGTGACGGATGTCCTCAGGTGTCACCACCTAAACAAGGAAGGAGAGGAGAAGAAAATGAACACTAGACACTACAAGCTTACATTCAACTAAATCACACATTCAAAAAAAAAAAAAAAAAAAACACACACCAGGTATGTGATCAAAGACAAAAAAGAAGGAAAATCTGACCATGCCCCCAGCACTTACTATTAAAAAACATATTTTAGCACATAAAGATATTGAAATAATACATACTGTTGTCCGGTAAAAAATAAAACGCAGCATTTAATAATCATGATAATTTAATATAATATTATTATAAAGTACTATAATACATTATAGTAAAGTATATATATGTATATATATATATATATTTATTTATAGAGTTATTGTTATTAAAGTACCTGCCAAACGTTTGGAAACATTGCAATTATTAATGATTTTGAAATATGGCTGGAAATAAGGCTCATCGAGGCTGAATTTATTTGATCAAAATAAAGTATAAAATAAAATAAAAAAAGCAATATTGTGAAATATTACAAATTAATTTGTAATAAAAAAAAATTCAATTTTAATATATTATAAAATGTAATGTTATCCCTGTGATGCAAAGCAGAATTTTCTTCATCATTAATCCAGTTTTCAGTGTCACATGATCTTTTAGAAATCATTACAATTGATTTGATTCTCAAGAAACATTTCTGATCATTATCAATGTTGAAAATAATTTTGCAGCTTCATATTTTGTGTGGAAATGGTAATACACTTTATTTTTCAGGATTTTTGATAAATATAAAGTTCAATTAACATCATTTATTTGCATTTATCAAATATATTCATAAAATCTGCTGACGCATTTACTAAAGTAGAAATCATTTTAAAATGTAATTTTTAAATCTTACACAAATGTTTGAGTGGTATCGTTTCCACAAAAATATTAAGCAGCAAAACTGTTTTTAACATTGATAATAATGAGAAATGTTTCTTGAGCAGCAAATCAGCATATTAGAATGATTTCTGAAGGATTATGTGACGCTGAAACTTCTCTTTATAAATGTTTCTAATGACGAATGTTGCGTTCCCAAATACAAATTAAAGCGGCTCAAACCAAGCGCAGCGCAGCTAACAGTAACAGTGAATCCAAAGTAAAAACAGTACTGTAACAGAAGACATGTAGCGCGTCAGACTACAACCTATTATATAATTACATCACAACCTTTGCAAATTTTATGACAGCACTAGCAATCTCAAATTCTCATCGCTATTCATAAAAAGTCACCGGGTCGAGTAACACGTTTCAGCGCTGATTCTACTCGCGTTTGGTGCTTTGAATCATTTGAACGCTTTGAAGTGTCCTGCAGATAGCGCCGTGAGCTCGTGCAGCGCTCTCAGGACCAATCCGTTCATGATGCTTTAGAGAACAATCTATTCGCACTTTATTTCGCCATTTGCGTGATTTCAATCATCATGCAGGAACACCCAACAACAACAACAACAAAAAAACTTGGATCCACGCAAATCACATGGGTTGTCCCTCAGACGTCGAAAAATACGGAAATCCATACTTATACGGAAAAAAATAAAAAAAACAAAATCACATCCCTGACACACACACACACACACGAAAACCTACCTTTCCTTCTGCTGCAAATCGCTGCAGGTAGTCCTTCAGTTCTGTCTTCATGTCATTATATTCTGAGGAAAAATTCAATGTCAACATCACAGTTGAGCAGTTACATTTGAAATCTTATGTCAATCAGAAAACTAATTAGTTTTGCATTCACACATATAAAAGGATGTTAGCACCACTTATTTCTACTAACCATGGATAATCTCCAGCTGCTGAACCCGATTTAAGTTGTTTAGCGCTGACATCAAGGGGTCACGACCCTCAGCTCTTCCTGCTTGTTCAGCCTGCATTGTAGACTTGCCCTTGTTCTCATACGCCAGGACAGTGTCCATCTCATCCATAAGGAAAGACACTCCTGCATCTGTATAGAGGACCTAAGCAAAGAACGCAAAACATGAGACCAGAAACAATGTTGTTTTTTTTCATGTTTATCGTGTTTGAATGATACATAATCACTCTGTTAAAGGATTAGTTTACTCACCCCCATGTCTTCCAAGATGTTCACGTCTTTCTTTCCTCAGTTGAAAAGAAATTCAAGGTTTTTTTTTTTTTAGGAAAACATTCCAGGATTTTTCTCCATATAGTGGACTTCAAACTGGTTGAAGGTCAAAATTGCAGTTTCAATGCAGCTTCAAAGGGCTCTACACAATCCCAGCCAAAGAAAAAGGGTCTAGTGAAAAGATCGGTCATATAAAAAAAAAAAAATTATAAACTAACTACAAATGCTCGCCTAGCACTACATGTGATGTGCATGTGCGACTTCACGCATTACATAATCACGTTGGAAAGGTTACGTGTGGTTAGTTCTTCGTCTGTGTACTCCAGTTCAAAAAGGTAGGGTAGGGTGAAAAACTTACTCTCATTCACTAAGCACACATACTTTGTGCGTGAAAGCTACGTTCGAACATTTTCACGAACAAATCATGATTCACTATAATGGTTCATCCTAAAATTTAAGAAAAAAAAAATATATAGGAACAGCTGAAAGCAGAGGTATGCAACAAAAAAAAAACATTCATATGAAAATATATAATCTATATCTAACACGTTTCATCTTAAGGTAATAGTTATACAGTTGTGTTCAAAATAATAGCAGTCCAACATCACTAACCAGATCAATCACCGTTTTTGGTAGAAATTATATTTCTACATGGCAAATATTTTACATGTAGGTGTGGTAGAGTAACAGAAAACCAACAGCCCTAACAGTCATGACATGCATTACCTCTTTAATTAGAGAGGTAAATCTTTCAGTGAAAAAACTGGTGTCTAACAAGTGGCCCTTATTTATGGATGAAGGCAGCAAATGTTGTACTGTGCATTTCTCTCTGAAAATCTGAGTAAAATGGGTCATTCCAGACACTGTTCAAAAGAATAGCGTACTTTGATTAAAAAGTTGATTAGAGAGGGGAAAACAAAGAAGTGCAGAAAATGATAGGCTGCTCAGCTTAAATGATATCAAATGCTTTAAAATGGCAACCAAAACCAGAAAGATGTGGAAGAAAATGGAAAACTGCCATTCGAATGGATCGAAGAATAGCCAAAATGGCAAAGACTCGGCCAATGATCAGCTCCAGGGCGATCAAAGAAAGTCTAAAGTTACCTGTGAGTACTGTAACAATTAGAAGATGCCTATGTGAAGCCAAGGTATCAGCAAGAAGCCCATGTAAAGTCCCATTGTTGAAAAAAATTAAGAGGTTACAATTTACCAAAGAACACATTGACTGGCCTAAAAAGAAATTTCACCTCAGAAGAATTTAGTAAAACAGCTGTTTATTAAACACTGCATCCTCTAGGGCCATTGCTAACTATAGGCAGGTCAGGCACTTAACCCCTGCATTATGAAGGGCCTCCATAACTGTATACAGTACAATATAGGTAATGGCATATGTTTCATGTTTACATTGGGCACTCCCCACCAGGTAAAATATTCTGATTGCTTGCATCTAGTTTTTAAGCCCATGAATAATAATGTACTTGTTCTAATAAATTTATGTAATGTACTCATATTAACACATTTAGAAAATCATCTTAACATTACTGGTAGGTTATCATCGCACAAATTAACACACTTTATACATTTAAAAAAATAAAAATAAAAATTTGAAGTGTTCTAAACTAATGCGCTGCCTTCACTGTATCTAACACACAACACACGCTCAGCCACTCACGCAGATCACGTTGCGCGCACACAGACATTGAGCAACACAAACTTTTTAGCGCCGCCCCACATTTTTATCAATAAAATAGCATAATCGCTCAAGAGCTACATTATCTTTTTCAACAAGTAGCTGGTAACATCATTGTTTCTAAACGAAATAAAAACCACACCTTCACTGTTGATACGGTGGTTATTCATACATAGCCTACACAGCATCTCTCTGTCATAAATTAACACTTGATGAATTACACTTTTCTGAGAATAGAATATCTTAGTGGAGATCGCTAAACTGCAAGCTAACAGGTGTTTTCAGAAAGCAAGCGCGTTTATCCACAGCGGAGAGAGCGCGCGTGCACATGGTTGCCAGATTGGCAAAGATAAGTAATATACTTAGCAGATATTTCCGTACTGAGCAAGTGGAAAGCTCTGTTTCGGGGATTACGTCTCTACATCAGGCAACCCTTGTTGTGTTCCACTGCTGCCAGATTAAACCTTGTTGTAGCCTATATATATTATGCTCTATTCATTTTTTTTTTTTTTTTTACCTCGCACTTTTCTACTCCATTTTAAACTGTGTTCTTGTATTCAAATTAAGCGCGGTCCACTACTGCACACGTGCCAAAATATCGATACAGGGCCAGCTGTATCGATACTTGTATCGTCAAATCTCTGTGACGATACATCGTCGAATCGATGTATCGAACACAGCACTAGCAGACAGTTTGTCAGACGACCCCCAAACACTGAATTCAAGCCACAGTACACTGCGAAGACTGAAGCTTGGTGGCGCAAGCATCATGATATGGGCATGTTTCTCATTCTACATGTTGGGCCTATTTATCGCATTCCAGGGAACATGGATCAGTTTGAGTATACTAAAATACTTAAAAAAGTTATGTTGCCTTATGCCGAAGAGGAAATGCCCTTGAAATGGGTGTCTCAAGACAACGACCCCAAACACACCAGTAAGCGAGCAGCATCCAGACCAACAAGATTAATGTTATGGAGTGGCCAGCCCCATCTCCAGACCTTAATCCAATAGAGAACTTCAAACATCAAAAATGCCGTTTCTGAGACAAAACCAAGGAATGCAGAGGAATTGTGGCATGTAGTGCAATCGTCCTGGGCTGGAATACCTGTTCACAGGTGCCAGACTCCATGCAACACAGATGTGAAGCAGTTCTCAGAAACCGTGGATATACAACTAAATGTTAGTTCAGTCATTCGCAAGAAAGCTAAATCTTCAAGCAGTTTTCAGTTCATGCAGTAAATGTTTGACTCTTTAAAGAAAAATACAGATACTGCTATTTTTTTTTTGAACAACCTAATATTCCTTTTTCTTCCCTTTCTGTTTTGATTTAGAATAGAATGTGCAATGTTCCCAATGCATTTGTGTGTATTGAAGTAAAGGTTATAAGGATTTTGAGCTTTACTCACTTTTTAAACACACTGCTATTATTTTGAACACAACTGTATATAAATATATATAATCATATATAATTACGATAAAATGTAAATTTCATCTTAAAATAATTTCATCGTATACAGTACTGTAAAAGTGTTACACTATAGCTTGAGCTGCGAGGTTTCTCTGAATAATAGCACATGTACTTTGATGAGAATGACTAACACCATCGCAAACCTTGTGCACGCAGCGACTCATTTAGAATACTTAGGACGACATTAGGACGAGCTTAAGAACAAATTCATGTGCGTACGCACGTGTTGTGAATTAGGCAGAAAGTTTTCGTGAAACGTTCGCATGTGCATATAAATAAGAATAATGCATGCAATTATTAGTTAATGAGACCTATTTTCTCCTCTAACTTCAAAATTGTCCGACATTGTTTTACCGTTTTTGTAGGCCGTTTGACTTTCTTTGCACGTTCGTTTTGTAAACACTCAGTCGGTACTTCCGCCTACGTCACATGTGACCTTTTCAACGTGATTAATGTGTGAGGTCGGGCTGGTGCAAGAGGAGCATTTGTGGTTAAAAAGTATAAATATACATACTTTTTTTTTTTCTTTTTTTTTTAAGAAAATGACTGATCGTTTCACTAGATATTCCTAGGCTGGGGTCATGAAGAACCCTTTGAAGCTGCATTGAAACTGTAGTTTGGACCTTCAACCCATTGGCTCTCATTGAAGTCCACTATATGGAGAAAAATCCTGGAATGTTTTCCTCAAAAACCTTCATTTGTTTTTGACTGAAGAAAGACATGGACATCTTGGATGACATGGGGGTATTATTTAGTAAATCTCCTCTAAGTGTGTTTGAGCTGTACCTTGCAGTCGGTGCAAGTGCAGAGTTTTGTGCGCCAGGCAGACGGCCAGAACACGGCGCCCTGCAGAGTCTGGCTCCTCCCTGAGGCCTTCATCTCTCTCAGCCTGCAACCTGAGCACGAACCCTCCTCTGAGGAGCCTTCAGCTTCATCCTGGTGTTTCCGCTTACAGGTGGATGTCCCGTTGACCTGCACCTGACAGCAGAGAGAAGGTCACCAAATCTTGATCACGGATTCCTCTCTTCCAGTGTAGATTGTTAAAATCATTTCTCATTCATACAGCTGAGTTGGCATTCTTGCTAACAGCAACAAAACAATGTGGTGTAAATTCAGTTTAGCTCGATTCCTTCAAATTACAACTTAATTGAGACAGATGACGCATATGAGATGAACCAATTCCCCAATGAAAAGTCTTTCAGACATGCATCGTCTAACAGAACTACTGCCACCTTGTGGTGAGACTTCAAAACAAAGGCAAATCTCTGTCTGAAACAGCTTACTGCATCTAGTGTCTTAAAACACTTATCCAAGTGGCTGTCCACAATAAAATGGACTGAACAGGAATGAACAGAATTAAAAATGCAATGTCATGTTTCATCCTCTTCTTTAGAGACAAGAAAACAGAAACATTACAGCAAACAGTAAGTACCTTCTCATCGACAGGGCTTTTCGGGTTCTCATTTTTAATTTTCTTCTCCTCTTCTTCATTTTCTACCTCCACCTTCACATCCTCCTCTCCTTTGCATGGACTTACTTTTGTTATGGGTGGCACTGATGCAAACAAGACAGAATAAATCTTCACAAATGTGTAAATGTTGTAAACACGGTAAATGTACTGTTTAATGGGTCCTGACTGGTACATTAATTTCTCAATATTGTTAAAGAACTTTGCACTCATTTTCATACTAAATTATCTGTAAATGCAAAATGGAAGCAGAAATTATATATATATATACACCTGCAATATGTGCAGCATAGTTCCAAAGGAAAGGTGTTTTATTCATGCATGACTCGCAGATCATCTCTTGCAGCTCCACACAGTCTGGCACTACGCAGCCTAAATGCTGAGAGAAACACACAAAGATGTTCTCAAACATTTCAACCTGAATGCAATATGCTCCTCATCTACACACACAAAGAACACTAAACCATGTTCATGTCCTGCCTGACTGCAATCTGATTTGATACTAACCCGACCATGGAACCAGTCCTCACACACGATACACTGGATCATCTCATCTGGAACCTGAAGACAGAACTTGGTTCATATATGCATGTAATCTACTATATGTAATATAATAAAACATCCAAACACAATACAAATCTCAATAGGGATTCATAATTAAAGTTTATTTGCAATACAACATACAATAACAGAACATTATAGAATGCATCTCAAACTAAACCGCACATTACCTCGTCCTCTGGATCTGGGTAGGGTCTGTCACATGTGCAATACAAGCCAAAAAAATTATGGCTGTATTTGTTCCCTGAATTCACTTTCTCTTTATCCTGTTCAACAGAAATCCATCAGATTAGAAAAATCTCATTAAAATGGAAAGACACGAATTCAAACTAACAGCAAAGCGTATCTCACCGCAAACAGCTTGCACTCCATTTCCCCAAACTTGTCGTTTCCACAATCACATCGAAAGTTCCTGTATTATCAATAAGGATTTGAGTGCAGCTTACTTGTAACATATCACAATGCCTCAGCAAGCACAATTTAAAGTAGGATCTGTGTGTAATTCAATCCAAACCATTTAAAAACACTGATGCCTATAGTTTTACTGCCTCCAGATCTCCATGTGGAAATACCTTCACATAAAAAATTATTTTTATGCGACGGTTCTCACTCAGGTATTCACTCTCATTGCCTATGATGCAGCTAGTTCAAATACATAAAGGAAAAACAGCTAAATAATCCCTCGTCAAACTGTCAAAAATATTTTAATACATATTAGGCACAATAGTTTGCAAAATGCACATGGAACCCCTTCAGTAAACCATCAAACAATAAATGTCAGATGCAATCAGGCTCTGCTTAAATGGGTTCGAGCAGCAGCAAATGTACCTGCTAACATAGTATCACAGCTTCAGTGGTTATCTTAGATGGACTGTGGAAATATTCACCTCTTGGTATATAGCTCAAAAAGGTCATGGCCTTCATGGCACTTGTAGGAGCATGCCAGACAGATGCCAGCTGGCTCTCCTCCCTTTGGTGTGCAGGTGTTGCAGGCATACAGAGCCTGACGCTTCACATATCCCTGTCAGGACCAAAAAATAAATAAATCACCTTGTTTTCAGAACATATAACTTATTTTCATTTGAGAATATGAATGTAAATAATACAGAGCATTTGCCGACACCTACTGTTTAAGGCATCTTGCTATTATCTGTTATTGCAATAAGGTTTATTTTCAACAAATAGCCGCAGCATCGACGCATTATTAATACTGTTTTGTGCTAAACCCAAATCAATCCCCCAAACATTTTGCAAGAATTATGTTGAACACCAAGATGAAATAGGCTGTGTTAAGGTATGATCCGCTTGCTAAAAATGGATAACATGAAAAGTCTGCGTTTACATAAAGACGCCAAACCTCTGGATATGAGCATTTCTCTGAATCACTCCCTCCAAGAACAGCGGAGGCTTCGTTCTCCAGTTCTTCATCTTCCTCCAAGACGTCCACCAGAGATACAGTAGCCTCCTCCGCTCCATCATTTGCCGCCATCCTTGAAGAGATGAGCGCAAAAAATGTGTCTAGTTCCTGTTCCAGGGCACGAAACGAAACACGAACTAACTGAACTATCAGCGAGGTCACGTTTTACTGGAGACAATGGGTCCTCTGTAACAGAACTAATAGAAAGATGCAGGAAAGTGTTATGCAATTTGACATTACCCGAATAAATTCTTGGGATTAACTGGGACAATAACAAAACCAATGCTGCTTCCGGTTTATGCAAATACAAGATGTTTTGGCGGGAGAGTTGCGGGAGTTGTAAATAGAATGTATTATTTTTAAAGCTCTTTTTTCTGATTAATGTGTATTATACATCACACCCACATTAACTCAATGATTCCGGATAAACAAACAAAACAAAAAAAAATAGTAATTTTCGCAAATCTAACTTGATAGGTCAGAGTTCAAAGGATAGATCAGTGTTGCCATGTCCACTCATTATCCTGCTTATAAATAGTGTGTCACTTACTCGTACGATTTTTTTGTTTTGTTTGATATATATTTCGAAATTCTTCAGTTGTCACATTTTTACATGGTTATTACATTTTTTTCATTGTTAATATTGTTAATTTGCTGCCTGTTACAGTTATTTGATGAGCAGTTCTATATTTGAAATATTGTAGCTGTTTTTTGTACTGATAATAATATTTTGAGGGATGTTGTAGTTTAGCCTGTAATGCCATCTATTCCATTCTATTTTATAATTGATTTTTTTTAGATACTCCTTTTTTTTCTTTTCATTTAGGCAGTCCATTTTGCATGTTTTACTTTATTTATTTTTTTGTGGGATCTGGCAACCGATTTACAGTGTGTATCTGCAACATGGCAGCGTGCGAGCTGAAGGGAGAGCTGAAGTACCGAGATGGACAGACAAGCCAGTTTACGGTACAAGCAGATGGCAATTTGAAATCAATGATAACTGGCATCAAGAAATTAAATGCTGATATATCTGAAGTTTTGACGGCTCTTGTTGAACAAGAAAGGGGCTCAGCGGGAAACAGCACAGCAGATGTAGATGGTAAGCTGCTAAAATGAAGACTGGGTTGTTTATTGAAAACCAGCAGACTTCAAATCAAATTAAATTAATCAATCAATCAATAAAAAGACTACGAAGGTGGCTAGAAGTCTCCTTTCATATGACAGCGAGCTCCTTAACTTTACTGATACACTGCCTTCTGTCGTCCCACCTTTTATTTATTTACTTACTTTAGAATACTTATTACTTCAATATTCTTATTACAATTAAGTCAACGTCATTATATTTTGTCATAATTATTATCTCATTTTGTAACTTCTTTCTATTTGTGAAACCCATGTTTATAGGTGAAGAGGAAGAGGACAGTGACGAAGAGGATAATACCACAGAAATGGCCACCAAAAAGTCAAACTCAGAGCCTCCAAAGAAGCGGAGAAAAACCTTGCGGTCATGATCTTCAGAACTGTTATTGTTTTGTTATGGCCTTTATTACATAAATATGTGTTGTTACATCAGTATCCCCCTCCTCGGAAAAACCTTTGTCAGCCACAATTTCAAGACTATGTTGAGATTTTGCCTTAATTTGTTCCCATTTTTATGTATTTCTAAGTTACTTTTCTTCAGAACTTCAGGTTCCTCTATAAGGCGAAAGTATAACCGTGTGAAAGGAAAATTGTTTTATCAATACGTTTTTCCTCTTGTAAAAAGTTACAAATTGACAGTGGTTATCAGTACTGTGGTTTCTTCAGCTAACAGGTGATAATAAACCACTGTGCAATAAACTGGATTCAAACTGTCCAATAAAATGTCTGCGTTTCTGATTGAGAAATCGATGTCACAGTTACAAAAGAACACAGACTGCACATTACATTTCTTTATTGAGTTGTTTCAAACCACAGTGTATTAAGATTGCAATGGAAAGTTATTAACAATTACCCATCAAACATTATAAATTCACAGTCAAGCCCTTTTAGACAAAAATGATTTGTCATTTTGAACATTTCAACAAATGAATAAAAGACACTGTTGACAGAAAGACGTGATTTTAAAAATCGAAACACTTGGGTCCGCGGCACAGGTTGAAGTTGAGAAGTTTGAGACCCGATGTTTTGTGCCAGACTCATTACAACCTACCACACCCAACAAGTCTAAATAACCTTTGCATTTCTTATGCAAGATAAGATTACTCGCACTGTAAAATGATGCCGATATCCCTCAACAATAAGACATGAGATTGAGTTCACAACTATTCCACACAGACATGAATATGAACAATTTGTTTTCTGAAACACAGATGTCTTTTCTCTGAGGACACTTGATTATCACTATGATACATGAAAAATAGCATTTGTCAAATAAACACAAAGAAGATTTGGAGAAAATACTCTTGCCATGTCTAGAGCTGACAAGAAATACATATTTGATAAAGTGTATTTTTAATAAAAAATCTTTCCTTATTACAACTCCTTTGTTCCTGCCTTGAGTGCATTTTATATTCAAAACAAATAAAAAGTTAGACACTGTTATAAACAAATCAAAAATACATATGTGGCACCGCTGTCAGCGGTTTTCTTATTTTCCACTAATAAAATGTCCACTGGAGTTGAGAACAAACGCCTGGAGCATTAAAGTGACACTACAAATCCATTGGCTTCATAGTACGGAAACAATTACACTGACAAATCTTTATTCATCTTGATTTATATTAAATCTACGCACCATTAGACGTGTAATTCAAGCAGTACACAGTTCAACACGCAGCCCCATCAACATTCTCCACATCTTGAACAATGGCTTAATTGCCTCCATTTCAGCTACTTAAATTTCATTTATCAAATTTACTTTCATTTATAAAAGTTTTTTCAGTTAAATAAAGACAAAGCTTCTAAAAAAAAGTACCATAAGACTGAGCCAACATGGAAAATACTTCTGGATTCCGTTACAAATCTACTTGAATTAAAATGTGGACCAATTTTGCCATTCAGCTTGAAAGAGTACGAAACATCACCTATAGTCCAGTGTTTGTTTGTTCTTTTTTTGCTTAAAATAAGCAATAAAAACCGGTGTGGAACTGTAAGTGACTGACTCAAACAATTCGTTGACAAAGAAAAAAAAAATTCCAAAGGAATGAATCCTAAACACATTCCCCTTTTAATTCCTACACCAAAAAAAATTCAGGACCAAGTCTTAAAAAATACTAATCTTATTTATGAATGCACTTTTGTATTGCCCAACCCCTAAGACACCAAACTGTATGGCACCTCCTCCTCATCTTTAACAATCACTTCAAGTGTCAATCAGCTGCAGTCTGCTGATCTGATTGGAGGCCTTGGCGAAGGTTTGGTGACGGTTGCAGAGAACAGCAAGGCAGATGGGCAGAATACAGTATCCCACAGTCTTGGGGTCTGCCCTTGTGCAGGAGTAAAGAAAGAGAAACACCTGGAGGTAGGGAATGAGGAAAATGGTGGCCCACACCCAGAAGGGCAGGAGGAGAAGTCTTGTTTTCAGAGTCACGATCCATGAGGTTGAAGATGGGGAAGAGGAAGAAGCATCTCCCGACCATTTTGTCTCTGCTCCAGCTGCCTTTTCTACTTGTGCCAGTGCAAGTCGATTGTACGTTTGGCTGATCTCAAATATATAATACACTGCAGCGACACTGGCCAACAAGTACAGTCCGACGCCTATCCACCCCATCCGCTGGCGGAAATTCATCATTCTCCATGCTCTTCTCTGGAGAAACAAAGACAGCAAATGCACAAGATGACAAGAAACCAAACACATGGTTGTAAAATCATGTGATCAATGGTGTGATCACTGCTGCATATTCAGGAAATAATAAATCACATCAACTCAGCTTGAACTATCAGTCATAACTGAAAAAATACCATTACTGTTATTAAATATACTAGTAAATATTTAATTATATTCACTAAAAATATAAAACTAAAATATTTAATTTACAAAACATTAACTTCCTTGATGTTGTACGAAACACATTGCTAAAGTAATTCTAAAACTCTAGCTTGAAATATAAACAAAGAGGAAATCAAACACAAGAAACCTCACCATCTGGAGATTTCTCAAAGCTGTAGACTAGTGTTGGGTTATTATATAACAAACACGCCCCCATCATATCCACTAAACACATGATTACACATGAGTGTTACTTACTGTGATCACACGATCAATCCATTTTGTGCGGTTTTCAGGGCAATATGTTTCTCAAATCAAAACACACAACGCTGTCACAGGACTGTTGTCATAGGACTCACTTCCTGGAATAGCAACATCCGGGAAGTTTCCCCGTGACTCTTCGCCGACTTTATTTTTAACCTCTCAAAGTACTCTACTGCCCCCTAGAGCATCACCGTGTCACATTCATATACATATATACAAATACATAATATGTGTACACGGGTGTGCTGTAACACCAACAGTTTGACCAAGCACAGATTCACTACGGAGGGGTTGAAAAGAAAAGATGATCCAAACCAATGTGTTAGCTGTGGTATTATGGAAGTTGTGGCATTACTTTACTCTGGCATTACATGGCTGCCCACCCTCTGATCCTGATACTAATTGTATTACTATATTTAAAAATCTTTTGAGAAAATTCAACATTTTCTTATGAACTTATGCAATTTCCTGTCATAAAATACATAATGAGTATAATAATAATTACAACGTTTAAAAGTTACTTTCAATCTCCACTGAGTGTTTGTATTAACTTTTGGCTGTGATCCAAATGATGAGGCAGAAATATATTGTTGCTACCATTTCAGTTGTTTTGTGTGTGTGTGTGTGTGTGTGTGTGTGTGTGTGTGTGTGTGTGTGTGTGTGTGTGTGTGTGTGTGTGTGTGTGTGTGTGTGTGTGTGTGTGTACACTCTGGCCTACAACATCTGTGGGGCATGAAGGAAAAGTAATAGTGTAACATATTACTGTTGCCAGAAAGTAGTAGCCTAAGTAAAGTCACTTTTGAAAGGAGTAATTCATTAATAACAAGTAGCCTAATGAATTACATTTTCTGAGTAACGAGTAAGTCTACAACACTGGTAATGCAAAGTAATGCAAAACTTTTAAGAGAGAGTATTTAGTAGCCTACAGTAATCTACTTACAATTTTGAAGAGAATTAATTACCGTACTTTTTTATAATGTACCCAACACTTAGGCTATTGCACGTTTTTATTTACAAAATTTTGTTTTTGATATTTATACCGAGTAGCAAGTAACACATTGTGGGCAGTAACAAAGCAACATTGTCGACAAAGCTTGACCAGTAGGCTACTGTCATCATTTTTCCTCTAGGCTAAATCACATATTTAAATATTACAAATAGCCTATATCATTAAAAATCTTTAGCGTTTTATTTGAAAATATTTTATATAATTGAAATAGCTAACCTAGACGAAAATGACTTGAAATTGCCCACATGAAAAAATACTATAGTAATTTATACAGTAAATACTATAGTGTTTTTGAACCATACTATAGTAAAGTGTATTATACTGTATATATTATAGTATTTACAACACTTTGTTAATGAATGCTACTGTATTCTGCATACTGTAGTATTAACTATAGTAAACTACAATAAACTTTAGTGTATTGTACTATAAAATACCCTATAGGCTACTTGTAGAAAACTGTATTGTACGGTGCCCGGGAGGGGCTGTCTTCGGTTCACGTAGTTTTGTCGTGGCCACCACATATTAAGTCGTGGGAACGTGATAATATGTCGTGGCCTCGAGATGCTATGTTGAGGGAACGACATCCATTTCTCGTGGCCACGAGTTTAATGCATAAACAAACCTATGTGACCATAGCAACCCGGGATTATCAGAGATGGATAAAACATTTTTATTAAAATTAAACATTTCATTTAATAATTGTATATTATTGTTATTAGGTTATATTAACTTGTTAGGGCTATATTTTTATATTTATTTCATATAAATATAATATTTTATTATTTCCCCTTTCAATTCGTGCATTCGAGACACTATGCAGTAGGCTATAATATTAATAATTATTAATTCGCAGAAAAAGAAAAAAAGAAATATATGTTAAATTCAACCGTTAAACTGCATTTCCAATAGGCTATAAATTCCAGTCAGCATAATCAAAGTTTTATGTCGAGCATTTACAGTAGGCTTATTTACAAAACTAGTCAGAACGTTATGTAAAGAGATCGAAATGAAGGGAAAAAACGAATATAAAAATAAGAATAATAGGCTAATAATAATAATGATGATGATGATAATAGCTACAAATATTACGGAAAAAGACGATCAGTTAATGGACACACACAGCTAGCAAGACTGTGGGATGGATAAAAATGTTTTCTTGTAGGTCTATTTTATTTTATGTACTTTATGTAACATTTAGCATATTCATGATAAACTTTATTCGAATGCTGGTTACATCGCGTGCAATTGCCTACAGTCCGGTAGCCTATGGGCAATATAATAATTTAATTAGGCCTATGTAGGCTAATAATTTCTATAATAATTAATTTAATAATTTCTTAATTCAAAATAAAATATTAATGAATCCCTGATAATCCCGGGTTGCTATGGTCACGTAGGTTTGTCTATGCATTAAACGAGAAAAATATGTCCTTCCCTCAACATAATATCACGTTCCCACGACTTAATATATCGTAGCCACGACAAAACTACGTGAACCGAAGACGGCCCCTCCCGGGCACCGTAGTGTTAGGTAAAGCACTTTGCTTATATTACTATAGTTGTTATATATCCACAGTAACTATAGAATTAGCATAACAAATTAATTCAAGTACTTTACTTTACTAGTATGGTTCAAAAACACTATAGAATTTACTATACATTGGTATTTTTTCATGCCTCGGGTAAAATCTTCACTCTACGCCTCTACCACTCCAACAAGCCACTGCACCTCTTTTTTATTTCCCTATTATTTCTTATTGTGAAAGATTTGAACTTTGGTACAACGAAACACCGATGAATGAATGAATGAATGAATCCAGCCAGATCAAATCCCTCGCAAACACCACGCAAGTTTTACCAGTGACTTAAGCCCGCCTCTGAAAGAGGGTGTGCCTGGGCAAATAAGTTTCCTTGCTGTCCAAATGGCCAATCATCATTACATTGTTAATCGACCGCATTGCCAAGGAATGGACAGACCACTTGGTTAAACAAGATTGAGTTTAGACAAGGAACGCACGCGCCGGTTTCACACTCTGATGTGTCATGATGTGTTTGTTATGTCGATATGTGTTGGTGTCATATAAATAATGTGACGAAGTTGTCATAAAATTGAACAACTATTTAGACACAGGGACACGCATTCTGGAGGACACTAGCAACCCTGGATGGACTATTGACGGCAGTCTAAACCTGTAACTTGGACTTTACGAGAAGTAAAGGAGAGAGACTCGTAACTGATCAGAACGCATTGATTCAACACATTGATTCTGTCAGGTGAGTTCAAACTTGCATTCATGAAATCTTCTGTATCTTTTGACATTAACCACCCAACTATTTTTCTTGCGTGTAGTTTACAATATAGGCTACTTAAACTAGATTGCTGGTCGAGTTCTTCTACGATTTCAATATACTCAGCAATTGGACTAACATAGCTATGTCTCTCCAGAGATGCAGACGTTCGTGAAAGGAAAGAGAGTTGGATACTGGCTCAGCGAAAAGAAGATTAAAAAACTCAGTTTCCAGACCTTCGTGGACATGTGCAGGTGCGTAAAAGCGCATCTCAGTGCTAGATAAGAGCCGTCCTATGGTTAAAGCGAGTTGTTTTAATATTTGGTTCTTTAAACGAACTAGATTCTGTTTATATGACTAGTTGTCATTTTTAATAATAAGTTGCCAGTTTTAGTAGTAAGTATCCATTAGTGACTAGTAGGCAGTCTTTTTTATTTATTATTTATTAGATACTTATACTATTCACTTCAGACTGTTTTCCATTTGTTGCTGGTACATACTAGTAACTATGAATTACTAGTACTTATTAGTACTAGTAGTTTGCATATTGAAGTGCAATAAGTGTTTTTACTTGTCATATTTCAATTTAAAAAATCTTGTTTTTAAGAGTAAAATGTTACAATCTACGCAATGTTATAGAACATACTAATGTTTATTAAATAGCTTCTAGTACCTATTCAGTTGTCATCGTCTCCACAAACAGGCAAAAAGTACTTATAACAATGGAATCATTATTTCACAGTTTTTGACATTATTGGGGTTATTTGACACAATTGGGGTGTTATATTGTAGTAGTTAAGCAACAAGTAGCAAAGAAACAAGAAGGCTACTAGTATCTATCTAATAAACAGTTGCGAGTTACTGTTTGGATTGCTAACTACTAATTAAAAAAGGTGCTAATGTAAATGATATACTATTTTAATGAATAAATGTTCTTGCCATTCAATGTTAGGAAAATGAGATCTTTATTTTTTAGGGTGCTGATGTGTCAAAACATGAATGTGTAATTCAGATGAGTTACAAGTGGGGCTTAGTGTTATAGGATATAGGAAACATGATTCATCACACCTACTCGTGTCCTCTTGTTGTCCTCTCGTTGACACAGTTTCACTCACTTTATTGTATCCCGTAAATGTAATAAATAGATATTTCTTCACTATTTCTCCCTATCATCTCTGCAGTTTGTTTTCTCCATCTTGTCCCCCCACCCCCACCCCCGCCATAAACCACTACTGTTATGCAATACACACATGAAGTTTCCTTCATAAAACCATGGATCTCCTTCGTCAGCGTAGTCAGTCTACCTGTCAATTATCGAAGCATTTGCTATCCGAGGGAGTCCCTTCGGAACTGTTCTAGATTGCTTATAAAACTCTGTGACTTGTAACACTGTCCTGGGATTCTCATACTTGGATGGCCATAAAACAATCTGTGGAAATTTTCTCCATAAAAAAGGCAAAGGCCTGGACGAAGTTCACCGGTTACCTGGATAAGCACCATGCAGGCAGTCTTCGACTTCACAGAATTAGGAGTAACATTGCTCGCATATCTCTTTAGACTCCATGCATTCCTAAGAGTCTGCAGCAAGACTGTGCCTGTTACTTAACTGATTCAAAGCCAAATTGTGTTACTTACATTATTCAAGTTTACATTGCATTGTCATCAATATGGCTATAAAGCGATAAATGTTGTTTGCGGAGGGAGGCACTGAACATGCCTTAGATATGCATCTGTGCGGTTGACGTGCCGTGCGTGGGCTACATGAAAAAGCAACATTTCTGAGATGATGTAACGTGATCATCTGTCTTTCACAAGCATGTTCCAACCTAAAGATAACCGGTTTTCAAAGGGATTTTACCTAAGCTTATTCAAAATGCTCAGTGATTTGTTATTCTGCTGTCTGGCATATTTGTCTTGGGACATTTGATGAAAGGCTAAGATATTTTCACTTAGTTCTGAGGCTTTAGAAACAAACTACTGACTCAGCATTACTGATAAACTGCCAAACAGTGCTGCATTCGTTAAATCTCAACAGGATTGTCAGCTGTTGATAAAGATGTGAGCTTATTGTTATCTTCAGGGACTTTTAAATTTAAAGACTTAAAGTTGCCCAAATACTGATTTTTCATAGCACAAGAACTAATCAGACACACTGTTCATTATACATTATGAACTGCGTTAACATTTAAAGAGGGTTTTGTCTTGCTTTATCAATCGCATAAATGTGTTGTCTGGAAATGGATAAGGATGATACTTGATTTTAAGCATGTGTGTTTGTTGCTTTTTTCTGCCAGTTTATGAGGGGGAATTTTGAGAATTCTGTCCTATCTGTGTGAGAGACAGCAGTCCAAAGCTAAACAGGGATTGTTTTAGGTCCGTGGTTCCCAACCGCAATCCTGGAGGCCCCCCAGCACTGCATGTTTTCCATGTCTCCAATCAAACAGACCTTATTCAGATCATCAGCTCATTAGTAGAGACTCCAAGACCTGAAATGGGTGTGACAGACAAAAGAGAGATGCAAAACGTGCAATGTTGGGGGGCCTCCAGGGATGTAGTTGGGAACCACTGCTTTAGGTGACAAAGCCCCCTTTTTTTGTCACACATCTATTTCCCAGTTCTATTTGAATTTCTGTCTTCCTAATAATTTGTCTCATTGTGAAGTTCACATTATTCCAAGTTCTAGTCAATGTTGATCATTATTTGAGTCATGGAATCAATATAAAATATTCATAGTTTGTTTTTCCACTGTTTTATTTTCCAGGAAACAAGGCATAGAGATGATCCAGGTAAGATACCCTTATGGCATTTTTCTTTTTTTATGTTAATTCCATGACACAAAAGCCTGCTCATTAATGTGAGGCTGCTTCCACAATATCATCACAATATACTTGTCAGCGTCTGCTCGAAACATTACAAACATGTCTGTCATTAAATGAAAATGCAGCTATTATGCCTGGGGACACTTAAATTCAAAATATTGCCATCAGAGTATTGTGTACTATTACTGCATTACTACACAGTTAATCACTTTGGCATGCAGTTGGAATTGTGCATTATGAGGTTTGTATTGCATAATAATAAATGCATTGTTTAATAGGGCTGGTGTTGCTTACTGTAATGCCATATTATTAATGTTCATACTGTTATTGTATGAATTCTCTTGTGGCTTTTTTAAATTTGCAATTGAATAGATGCCAGTAAAAACAGTTTATAGGCTTTTTTGCTTCAAAACTGTTTTCAGCCAGGCCTAATATAGCCTAACATAATAAAACATAAGTTTGCTTCTACAAAATTGCATGGAAATTGCACTGATTAGCCTTCTTCCTATCAGGCTGATATGAGCCACATTTATAGTCTAAGCTGAAGCATTGTCTTATCAAGTAATTCTATAAGGTTGTGCTGAGGACATTAGTGCAGTGGGACAGCATGGTACACAAAGATCTTTAAGTATTCCATTTGTCCTTGCTTAATCTAGCATCCTTGACTTCACTCAAGTAAAGAGAATGATTTTTTGGAGAATAGGTTAAACCCAACCTGTCCTCACTGATAACAATGGCACTGTAAATAGACTCGCCTACAATGTGTGCATTTGTCCTTGTAAGAACACCTGGCTTTGTCAGGGTCAAGAGTGTTGTATTTTTGTCTTCTACACATGTCTTATACCTACAAAAACAAAAACAAAAAAAGCCCCATTTTAGTGTTGATGAACAGAACATGGACTTTTTCAAGTTAGGCCATCACCATCATGCTATGTTTGCTCAAGGATGGCGAGTTATTGAATGTTTCTGTTGTACTTGTGGCACCTTCCCTTTGTTTCACCTTGGCACTGATAAATCATTAGACACATGACTCACAGAGATTAGAATGTACTGTGACACATTATTGTTATTTTTATTTTGTGTGTGGGTGTTTTTTCCCTCCTTAAAAGTCTAAGACCATATTGAAAATCTGTGATTTAAAATCTATTTAAACCCTCAGGATTTTGAAAAAATGAAAACAGACATACAATTAAGAAAAAATATTGAAGATATGTTAATTCAAAAATAGAAGATTAAAATAAAATAATATTAAAAATAATAATAATAATAAATAAAAACGATTAAAATAGAAAAAAATCACTAGTGGCATCAATGACTTGGGGACATGCTTTATTTTGGAGAAAATGACTGACTTTTTGTGATGTTTTCAGTGGAGATATGAAGACAGTATTTGCACATTCCAGCAGGACTGTTTATACTGTGTTAAGTTAAAGAGGAACTGAGGTGGCCCTGAGATGCATAAAGGGCTGTCTATAACAAAGCAAGCAGCTTGCAGTGGAAATGAGGTGTGGATTTGCTTGTAGCCACAGAACTCAAAGCAAATCTTTAGTTTAAAAATAAATAAATCAATAAATGTATATGTTTATGGACAAACATTGTTCTTTAATGTTTTGCCGTGGAAAGTACATGAGTGATGGCAGAACAGAGTCACCTTGTTTTGTTTTGGGACATGCATGTGAAGGCTGGTAGACTTAACCAAGGTCCTTGGTCACTCATTCTTGGCCTTTATTGTGAGTCAGACATTTATCAGTGAAGCTGTCTGGATGAGTGAAAAACTCAGGGCTTTTCTCTCTTTTTTCTGCCAAGATGTACACCCCTTTGCTATCCACAGCATATAGGCGTGGAAACCAAAGAGAGTAAAGAATGGACTTTGACCGGTTTACACCTCATGCAATAGGCTACCCAGCTGCACCCAGTCATAGAGTTTATATGGTCTCTAAAGTACTTAACTATCTAGCTATCAGCCCATGAGCTGTTCACTTTAGACAGAGGGAGTGTCATTAATTTGTTTAAGATAATGAGATTATTTAATCATTAAGTTACTAAAAGCAATCAAGGGGGTCACTTTTATTTTTCTGAAAATTAAGAATATTGAATATCTTTGAATATTTGTGTATTTTCTATGGGTAAATACTGTTAAAAAGTTTTTGTTGGTCATCATACACTTCCTTCTCTTCTCAGCCTGTCCTACTTTACTTACTTAAATTATTTTATAGGTTCATAGTACAATTTCATATTGTTTAAAAACTGCCATTTCAGCGTGTCACCACCATACAGATAAGATAATTACACTTTCTCAAGAACACTTATTTCAGAAATATAATAACCCAACAGACATGGGAGTGAACACATATCCTTATAAGCTTTTTGTTTGATAAGGATATGAATATATCCTTATAAATTTTCTTTTCTTTTTTTCTTTTCTTTTAATCAATTTGGGGTCAGTAAGATGCTTTAATGATTTTGAATATTGTAAAAATTTAAAATAACCATTTTCTATTTTAATATATTTAAAAATGTAATTTAAAGAAGGACTTTTGTTTGGCTTGCACTTAAACTTAGAGTTTTAGTTAGAGATTTAGTTCTGTTTTTCAGGAAGAAGTGTACTAGATGGAAGAAGAATAATTTAGCAAAGCAAATAAGGCCTCATTATATCCAGGAAGCAGTGAAGCTCTTTGCCTGATTGTTATTTAAAAAGCTATTTAAATGACTAAAATGCTACAGCAACGTTAATGTGACGTAAAGCATGGCAGTCTCATGCTTTATATCAGATGATGTGTGTATCAGCTGAATATCCTCTACAAAAAGGAAGTGGAGGGGTCTTTTCTCTGAAGTGTCATAAGGTGGAATCTATGTGTCATCTTCTTCATTCTTTATGTCTGTTTTCGCAAATTGTTTGTCACACATCTGTGCTGGCTATGAGAGTATTGCTAAACATTGTAATCTGAAACGGAGCCATTTAGGGAATAAGATAATAAGCCCTTTAGGATTACCTCTGGTGGGCCACACAGCCCAAGTTCTTTATTTGGTGCTGCTTTTAAAAGAGAGGGTCTAAGCGTTTTAAATAAAAGTGCACTTAGGGATGCCCCTATCCCCTATTAACTGCCTAGGCCATGTTCAAATGCGTCTGACGTTCGCCAAGAACCTTTGTGGTCTGATCCAAAAGAAATATGCTCTCATCCCCAAAGGTTAAACCCAATGGGACCACATGTTCTACGTAGCCCAAGCAGACATTTTCCATATTAGACGACATGTAAAACCTCCAGAACACATTGTGCTGTCAGTTGACTGCTTCTTTACTATTACCATTATATTTATGAAAAAATACTGTAATTGTGCTTTTTTTGTCTCTGTTTGCTCTAGATCTGAGCTTTAGAACAAACAAAATAGTTTTTGTTTTTTTTTGGAGATGAGCAGTACAAGGTCTGAGTGACGGCACAGATCACACCTCACAATTAACATCACTTCATAAACATCTGTTCTTCAAATATCCCCCTTGAGCAAACAGAACTTGTTGCAAAACTGGAATTTCAAAATGTAGGAATGCTGTTTATTTTGTCAACCTATTGCATTTAATTTGCTAATTATAATAATGTCTGACAAATAATGCACACAGGTGCATTTTTGAGAAAAAGACCTCCTCTGCCTATTCATGTATTGACATTAGAATTCTCCCAGAGGGGTATTGTTAAAAAATGTCTCATGGATGTTTACTGAGCTCTTTACCTTGTTCTTCCGGTCTAGCTGGATCTGAGCCAGCCAATAGAGAAGCAGGGTCCATTTGATGTCATCATCCACAAGCTGACTGACCACATTGTTGATGCTGACCAAAATGTCACAGAGTCTCTGCTGCTTGTTCAGGGTGTTCAGGTAAATGGACAAATCAGCTCAAGTGGCCATACATTTATCTGCTCTTCACTCCTTGTCTTTTTAATACAAAAAATAGAATGGTATATATTTTTAATATTTTGTTACATTTTAATAATAACATAAAATAATATATTATTAGAAATATATTTTAAAATAATATTGTAACATTATATAGATATAGTTTTATATCTTTTTTTTTTTTTAAATAACCGCTGACATTGTTCTTTAATTTTGCTGTGCATACAAAGCAAGACCTCATGAATTGTATGTTTTGACCTCTTTCCAGGACTACATAGATGCTCATCCTGAAACAGTGATTCTCGACCCTCTTCCGGCCATTCGTACTCTGCTGGACCGCTGCAAGTCATACAAGCTAATTCATAAACTTGAAGAATGCATGCAAGGTCTGTCTACTACAGCACTAATCCACAGTTATACATGTGTGTGATTTAATCACACAAAATACAACTGTGTTAAATACAATTATTGATAATGGGCAACCCAACTATATATTTCAGATAAGCTCTCCCCTAAATGGCACGCAACATGTGGTTGGTTGCTTTTTGTGTCAGACATGCTAAGCTATAATATAGATCAGACCATTTACAGCATTTCCACTTATTCTTGTTGCAAATGGTTCAATAAACCAGGCCTTTAGAACCTCCTTTGTTCTTCAGGGGTGAACTAACACGAGGAGGGCAGGTTTTGCCTTTCCACAGGGGAAGTGTGAGGCTTATGGAGGGCTTATGTCCTAAAGCTGCTGAGTCATTCATTCTTTGTGATGCTTGCGCGCTGCATTCACTGGCCACAGAAATAACAGGAGGCCCGCAGGATCACTACAAGCCAACAGAATCACCAGCTGTTTGAATGGCGTAGAGCCTAAGGAATTCCATCTAAATCTGCACTCTTATTCAAAATATTCAGTCTAAACATTTCCACATATAAGTATCTACACATACACTACCATTCAAAAGTTTAAGGCTGGTAAGAGTTTTTAATGTATTTGAAAGTCTTTTATGCTTAAAATACAGCAAGAACAATACTGTGAAATATTATTACAATTTAAAATAACCGTTTTCTCTTTTAATATATTTTAAAATCGAATTTATTGCTAAAAAAAACATTTTGGTGAAACTGATATTTAATTTCAGGATTCTTTGATGACGTTCAAAATAACAACATTTATTAGAAATGGAATTCTGTTTTGTAACATTATTAATTTAATGCTTCCTTGCTGAATAAATGTTTTCTTAAAAAAAAAAAAAAACTTTTGAACTGTAGTGTAAAGTGGGTCTTAAAGGGATAATTAGACGCATGTCGTCCAAACCCATAAGAACTTCGTTTATCTTCAGAACACAAATTAAGATATTTTTGATGAAATCCGACAGCTTTCTGACCTTGCATAGATAGCAACACAACTGACAAGTTCAAGGCCTAGAAAGGTAGTAAGGACATCATAAAATAGTCCATGTGCCATCAATGGTTCAACTTTGATTTTATGAAGCTAAAACAAAAACAATGACTTTATTCAACAATTTCTTCTCTTCCGTGTCAGTCTTAGATGCACATTCAGGAGAGTAGTGCAACGCATGTGTGTTCTAAGACTGAAATTGTTGAATAAAGCCATTATTTTTGCCTTCTTTGCGCTCAAAAGGTATTCTCATAGCTTCATAACATTACAGTTGAACCACTAATTTCACATGGCTATTTTAATGATGTCCTTACTACCTTTCTGGGCCTTGAATGTGTCCGTTGCATTGCTGCCTATGCAGGGTCAGAAAGCTCTCGGATTTCATGAGGGTGAGTAATTGATGACAGAATCTTCAGTTTTGGGTGAGCTATACCATTAAAGTCTGGGACTGTTTCAATTTGCATTCTTTTCTTTTATAATTTAGTACAAACTACTATTTTATTTTTTTTTATGTCAGGATACAAACTTGAGTCAAGCAGTTATTAAATTAAAATTAATTTGAATTATATAATATCTTATTTGGTTTGTCCCTCTTTTGCCTTAATGACAGACACACTCAAGCTGTATAAACTCCACAAGTTTGAGTGCAACCTGATGAGGTTTTTGAGAATGATCCAAAGAGCACCTTGACAGTCAATGTGACAGTGTGGCTTTTTGGACCCCAGTGGACATGGAGCTCATATTATAAAGGATCTTTAAATACAAAAATTAGCATGCTCTTGCATTCAGATCAGAGAAACCGATGTTGTCCAATCAAAACCATATCAGAACGTCACTGTTCTCCAGAGGGACGTGTGGGTACAGGAGTGTCAGCTGAGGGTTAGTGTGAAGTTAACCATCTGCCTTGGTGCTTCCCCAGTCTCTAAGAAAGAGACGACTCTGTTTAGGATACAAAGGGAGTGACTATTTTCTCGAGCCTGCTCACCAGGCAACTGCCTCTATGGCTATTAGCTTATGAAACAACACTGCAGTGGATTCTGGGAAAAGAAAGATAACACAGCTCATATACCCTCTGTATTACACAAGATCCTTTTTAAAATAACTTGCTTGCCCAATTCATGCATGTTTGGCTCTATCAGCAAGTGCCATCAATGACTGATTTTGTTAAATGAGACACATTTTTCCATGAGCTAATCGACCACCATGTCAAACCCATGTGAATTGATGACAACAAGCTGTCGTGGGCCAAGTGTTTGAATGTAAAGCAAGTACTATGTGACTTACATTTATGTTCTTACTCATGGGATTTGCAGTAAAGTTCAATGCTATTTTGGCTGATTTGATCTCTAGTCATTTGACTTAGTTGCATAAACTGATTGCTCATCCTATGGTTTCATAATGAATCATAATCAACCCGTATCCCCCAAAATGCACACTTTAGTTTATCTCATACATCACTGTTACACATCACGTTATTCAGAATTTGTAGCTGCTTTAAAGGTTACTGCTTGTTTGATCAAATGGATTCATGTTCCTTGTCTAATGTAAAATGTGATGCTTTAATACGTTGAGCTGCCCAACATAGAAAAAGATTGTTTTTGAGCGGCTATAAATAGCCTGCACTTTCACTCTTGGAATAAAAGCTGTTTGTAAGATTTAATTGATGTTTGCAGATCAAAAGCAAGTTGAAAATTCGCAGATACCTCAGCGGTTTAGTTTTAAATGTTTCCATGGATCCAGTAGTAATATTATCTTGTATAAAGTGTAGTCATCACTTAAAATGTGTGCAGGCTACACATCATTAAGGCCCCCATCCAAACTTGGTGTCTACGAAGAGTTATGCTCAGGGTGTGCTGGTTAATCTTGTCAAGATGTTGCTGTCTGGTTACACTTTCATTTGTGTGTGTAGCAAAAAGAAAGAAAGAAATGTTGGCTAGTTAGGGAGAAAAAGACACAGAAAGTAAGATGAAATCAAAACACATCCAAGAATCAACTATACCATATTTTATTTCTCCCAGACCTTTACAAACAAAATTTAGAATCAGCTATCATGATCAGATCCATAAGAGTAAAGCAGACGGTTTTCGATGTTTTCTTGACTTTGACATAGAGTTTAGATATTTCAATCTTAATTTGAATATTCAAAAACATAGCAACCAGCTTTATCCTAATAATCTTTTTAATAATACTACTACTAGTACTACAACTACTACTAATAATAATCTCCATAGTTAAAAAATTATATTAAAAGTATTTATTTCTTTTCCATTCATTCAAATATCATCAATAGTTAATTCCTAAATATTTTAGACAATTTTAAATATTTTAATTTTTAGAGAATTGTTAACAGCTACACTCTAAAAAAAAAAAAAAATGCTGGGTTAAATATGGACAAACCCAGCTATTGGGTTGTTTTGACCCAGCGGTTGGGTGAAATGTGTAACCTAACCACTGGGTCCAAACAACCCAATAGCTGGGTTTGTCCATATTTTACCCAGCACTGGGTTGTATTTAACCCAGCATTTTTTAGAGTGTAGAGTGTTTTTAAAATATAATTTCAAGGTAAAAGTCTATCTATCAATCTATCTAATCTAATCTAATCTAATCTAGTTTTTAGATTGCTCCATGGGACATTTTATAACCTAAACCAACCTTGCTTTGTCAAATTATCTGATCTGAAGAGGTTTCAAATATTAAGCAGTGAAGTTTAATTTAAAATAAATTATACAAATGTTTAGTTTTTTAAATTGATTTTAATTAAGTGATTTTAAAGTGATTTTAATTATGATATCAGTGCAGTTACATTACAATATTTTTAACCAGAAATTAAAAACATTCTTAACACAATAGAAGTATATTCAAGTCATATGTATGAAATGCGTATTTAAATAATGTATTATTAAATAATTTAATAGATCTAGACAAAACCGTAGCATGTGCTCATGTGTGTTTTCTGTAGATGACAGAATCTGCTCTCCTCCATTCATGGTCCTCAAGAGTGAATGTGGCACTGAGACTCTGGAGCAGCTTCAGAAACATGGAATTACATTTCCCTTCAGTAAGTTTAAGACATTTTAAAATCAGCAGTAATCTTCAGGACCATTTCTATACATAGATTTGGCTCATCTAATTCAGAAAAGGAGTTTCAGACTTCAGAAAAGCTGCTTATTACATATTTCCTCGTGTACTTGAGCGACACACATTTTCACACTATTTTTGTTTGATTGCAGTCTGCAAAACCCAAGTAGCTCATGGCATCAACTCCCATGAGGTAAGAGACTTTACTCTACTGTAACCTGCACTATTTTTCATATCTTGCATAATAAGCAGTAGATAAGTACAGTAGAGTACAGTGCTATTCAGATCCATTACATAAGAGGATGATGTTGGTTAATCATTTCTAACACTGAGTGGTGTCTCATTAAAATGATTAATTCTGGGCTTGAGTATCACAATTTTTCCTGCAGGATTTCTATTTTCATAAAGCTAGAGAACTGAGATGTCTAATTATTATCATCATTATTATTAGTAGTAGTATTAAAAAAACCACGCATTATAATTTCTGTGATATTTCAACAACACTGTGGCCACTTCTGCCTCATAAAGCCCACAGTGATTCATTTCATTTGCCTTGAACGTGTGATACTAAAAAAAGCTAAACAAAAAACATAAACTGTAAAGTATTTTGACACACATCCAGCTATAAAGAGAGAGTAAACCTGGATCTCTCATAACCCTGCTGTCCTCGTGGATGATTAACAGGGGTGCAGCCTCCGTTGCTATGGTGACCATATCATTGATTCTCAGTGGCTAATGTACAGGCAAAGTCTCTGATCACTCGCATTCCTTCAGAATACTGCTTGAAGACACTAGTAACTCTGTTTTACAGTGTTGACAATGAGGGGCGTACTAGATTAATGTGTCACCACTGACGGCTGAACGACTGTGTTTGTGCAAACAGGTTGATGGTCATGTGTTTTATGACTGTGAGCACATGGGTTTACTTAGCTAAAGGAAAAACACGGAACATGCATGGATTGAGGGGGTTTTGGTGTGGCAGTTTTAGTGTCGTGAGAGTGCAGTACATGCATTATATTTGATCTTTCTTGTTTGCTCCTTTACATTTCAAGATAACAACAAGAATCTGTGTATTTTATCGTGGTAATTTATAACCTGCCTGCTCTGGAATGTGTTAAGATGTTGATTTGGTTCCTGCTCAATAGATGGCCATCATCTTCAGTGAGGAAGATCTGCAGGACATCAAGCCCCCATGTGTCATCCAGAGCTTCATCAACCATAATGCAGTGCTGTATAAGGTGTTTGTTGTAGGAGACGCCTACAATGTGGTTCAGCGACCCTCCATTAGAAATTTCCCATCTGGACCCACAGGTCAGTCGAGTCGCACAACATTCCTTTAATGGATGGTTCAAAGTATTTAATGAATGTAATTTGTTTAGAATTATTTTGCTCTATAATTGAGTCATGAACCAAATAGTTTCCATTTTCAGTAGTGCTAAATACACTGCTGTTAAAACTTGGGGGTTAGTCAGTAAGATTTTTTTTTTTTTTTTAAAGAAATTAATACTTTTATTCAGGATGCATTAAATTGATCAAAAGTGACAGTAAAAACATTTATAATGTTAAAAAGGTTTACATTACTGATAATTACATTACTGAGCAGCAAATCAGCATATTAGAATGATTTCTGAAGGATCATGTGACACTAAAGACTGGGGTAATGATGCTGAAAATTCAGTTTTGCGGTCACAGGAATACGTAACATTTTTAAATATATTATTTCATGATATTACTGTTTTCATTGTATCAAATAAACATGGCCTTGGTGAGCATAAGAGACTTTTGAACAAATTTTGGAATGATTGTGTATAGCTTTTTGGTATATTACATCAAGGTTTGTGCACATAGAAATAAAGACAAATCTTTAAATTGCACTATGTGTGTGTCACACATGGGACACAAGTTCACCAGGCGGCATTAAAGCCAATAAAAACACTTTATAGGGTGCCAGGTCCAGAAATTTAGACATCCGGTCTCTTTCAACTAGTTTTAACCCTCCACACGAGCATATCTTAACAAACCCACTTAGTCTGGAGCTTTTTATAAGGTTACCTTATGTTTGAAAGCTTTATCAGAAACAAAGTGAGATTGACATTAATGGCACTCGTGAGCAACTCTGTGTGATGGCGAGGGCTCTCACCCTGTCTAGACCATTCTGTTAACATATGTTGCTGATGTTTAGACCCTTTCCTTCTCGTACAGAGAAGTGGTTTATTTTGTCTTTGACATGGTATTTATTGAATAAGCAACTCAAAGATTTTGGTCTCTGATACCAATGCGGTTTGGTGAATTATGCCCCCCGGTGGCCAATCAAATTCACCGTTGCCAAGATTTTGTCATTTTTGTTGCATAAACTTTACAATGAGACCATGAAGGATTTGGGGATTTTTCTTTGCTGAATAAATGTAGCTGAAAAGGACAAAAAGAATTGAAATATTTACTGTATATACAACACTGTTCAACAGTTTGGTTTTTTTAAACTGGGTTTAAATTTTACATTAAAAATAAAAAATACCGTAAAAGCACTAATATTCTGAAATGGTATTACAATTTAAAATAGCTGTTTTCTGTTTCAATAACGTGTAATTTATTTCTGTGATGGCAAAGCTGGTTTGTCAGCAGCCATTATTCCAGTCTCCAGTGTCACATGCATCTTCAAGAAACATTTCCTACTATTATCAATCTTGAAAACAGTGTTGCTTAATGTTTTGATAAATGTCATGTGTCTTTGCTGAATAAAAGTATTAATTTCTTTAAAAAAAAAACTTAAAAAAAACTTTCTATCCCCAACTTTTGGAAAGGTAGTTTTTGGAAATATTTCTTACACAACTGAAGTTGTGTTGTTTATCTTCTAGACAGGAGAGCAATATCCTTCAACAGTCATAATGTGTCCAAACCAGAGTCCTCTTCTGACCTGACCTGCGTAAGTCAACATGCCTCAAGGCTTTAACCCCTTCAAATCAAGAAAAATTACACTTTTCTTCAACTGAACTATTCTGTAAACATTTTAAGTGGTTTAAATACCTGGAAACAATTAGCAAAATCATTGGCATTCACAATGAATAATAAGCATACATGCTCAACAAACAGACATTTCATACTTTTTGTACCTTTTCTGGTTTCCTCTAGAGGGACAACATGGAGGGCCAGTATGGGGAACCCAACAATGATGTCATTCAGAAAATTTCCAGAAGGTTACGACAGGCCCTTGGCATTTCTCTGTTTGGGATTGACATCATCATCAACAACCAGACCGGCCAGCACGCCGTCATCGACATCAACGCTTTCCCAGGTACATGCAGGTCCTCACAGTCCAATGACTGGGTAAAATATCTTATCTTTATGCACTGACCTCTATTCCCACTTTCAAATCCAGAAATGCAATAATGCAAACAGACCACATGGTGTCAGTGCGGAATAATAAAGAGGCCTTTTAGTGCTTTGTAATCCTAAAATAGGTCATTTTTCTTTAATAAGGTGTTTAATATTTCTTTAATAAAGAGTTTACGTCTATTTTAAACAGCTTTATACAACTTTTGAATTCACCCAATGGAATGTTGTTTATTAATATATATATATATATATATATATATATATATATATATAATATGAGAGAGAAAGAGAGCTGTTTAGTAACTGATTCAGGTTTAAGAAATGACTGCTGATGCATCAACACTTTTATTTTTTATTTGAATTATCACTCATTAGGTTATTTAACCATGTAGCCTGTTACTATGTTTTTGTCTTTCAAACACATTAAACTGCACAAATTCACATTATTTCTTATTTATCTGTAATGCAGGGATTCCCAAACTTTTGTGTCATCTGAACCTCTTTCAACTATATACTTGAAGCCCCCCTGAGATTTTAAAATAAATAGTATAATAAAATAAAAATTATCACATTTGCATGTTCACAGTTCTCTGACGATGGTTTATGGTCACATGACATGCAGGTAAACACAAAATATTTCATCTTTTTAGTGTTTTATTGTGATTGTTATTTTAAAATGATTTATTATAATTGTACATTTTTATGATTTAATTATTAGCTTTTCATTAAACTCACAAATCCCCGTGCAGTTCCTTTACGAACCCCAGTTTGGGAAACCTTAATGTAATATAATGTTTAATGTTAAAGACATGTTGTTAATTACAACAAATGCAATATATTTTCTTACTCTTTGTATTTTTGTGTCAATCTGGTATAAGATTATTCTTTTTCATCAATGTGATGAATGGGTTAGGTCAAAAGTTATCAAAAAGTAGTCTGATGATTATATTACCTAAAATGTATTATATATATTGGATTTTGTTACTAACTACAATTTCCATCATGTAATTTGGAATCAGTAACATTACAATTTGTAAGTAATCTACCCAGCTCTCAAAATTTTGGAACAGTAAGATTTTTAATGTTTTTAAAGATCTCTCTTCTGCTCACCAAGCCTGCATTTATTTGATCCAAAATACAGAAAAAGCAGTAATATTTTAAAAAGTAAAAACATTTCACAGTAACTGCTTTCTAATTGAATATATTTTAAAATGTAATTTATTCCTGTGGTCAAAGCTAAATTTTCTGCATCATTACTCCAGTCTTCAGTGCATGATCCTTCAGAAATCATTTTAATATGCTGATTTTCTCTTCAAGAAACATTTTTTTTTTATTGTTGTTATCAATATTTAAAACAGTTCAGTACATTTTTCAGCATTCTTTGATGAATAGAAAGATCCAAAGATATCAGCATTTATCTGAAATAAAAAGGTTTTATAACATTATACACGATACCATTACAGAAATTAATACTTTTATTTAGCAAGGATGCTTTAAATTCATCAAAAGTGATGTTAAAGACATTTATAATGTTATAAAATATTTATTTTTCAGGTAAATGCTGTTCTTCTGAACTTTCTATTCATCAAAGAAACCTGAAAAAAATTCTACTCGTCTGTTTTCAACATAATTATGATAATAAATGTGTTTTGAGCAGTAAATGATGCTAAAAATTCAGCTTTGAAATCAAGGGAATAAATGATATTTTAAAATGTATTCAAATAGAGAACAGTTATTTTACTGTTTTTGCTGTACTTTGGATCAAATAAATGCAGGCTCGGTGTGCAGAAGAGACTATTTGAACTACTGTTCAAAAACTTTTGATTGGTAGTGTATATATTATTGTGGAAGGATGGGAAAAGTAAATTCGAAGCTCTTGATTTACAGACTGTAGTAGTATCTGCAGGCGCAGCTGTGTTTGTCAGCGTACAGTATGTTTAAAAGCCACCTGGCCTTCTCTCCGCTTGTTGCCATGGTGATCTTGTGCATCTAGCTGGGAACGCACTTTCATATCTCTCAGTGGTACATCCAACGAGTCCCATGATACCGCAGGAGTAAGACAACAGATGATATCTGCCTTTTATTAATCTGCCTCTCAGAGCGCTTGCGATCCTTTCAGAACCATCACAAGAAACCCATTAACTAATGTTATCTAAAACCTCCTTCACTTTTTACCCAGGTTACGAGGGAGTCCCCAAGTTTTTCGATGACCTGTTGAGTCACATCACCAGCGTCCTGCAAGGTCAGGTGTCTAATGGAGCGGCGTGTGGTCATCTGAGATTGAACGGGATAGCTCAGAGCCCATCTGTGGCCTGTGGGATGCACTGTGGCATGCTGGGAAATGAAAGCAGTTGGTTGATGGACAGCGAGGGGATAAAGAAAGGTCCCCATCAGGGACTGAGTTGCGGTGGTGCTTGCATGGCTCCAAACTTTCACCAGCATGGCAGGTCGAGTTTAGCAGCGGAGACGTCCTCGCAGTGATGCTGAGAGACAACGCAATAGAATATTTCTTTACTGTTCATAAACCAAATGAATCCTCATCAAAGGGTAGGTGTATAAAAGATTCCTTTGTGCCAAATGTGAATTGTGTAGGACATGATTGAACGTGTCTTTTCATTTATTTAATTTCATGTTTAGACTGGTTGTCCTGATCTTGGAGATATATGATTAGAATTTTTTTTATGAATGTTGCACTGAACTTGATATGCAGAAAAAGGGCTTTGTGGAGAAACTACAAATTTTATTGATGTTAATATATTAATGAAATACTTGAAAGGAAAATTGGGGTCATGATTTGGGTGTAAGTCATTGCAGTATTTAAATAAGTGTCCAGCTGGTACTAAGGCTTCTCTTCTTGCATGTATCATAAATTCTGGCAAAATAAGAGAGCTTGAAGACATTTAGTGCTGTCTGAAGCAATCTGCTGGCAATAAATCTCTTAAAACACGGCAACAGCAGCTCTGCTTGTTTTTTTTTAAAAAAGATTGAGGGGTACAATTTCTTTTTTTAAGGCTCAATCATTTCATATCTGAAGGGCCCATTAAAATCTTCCCACGCTGGCAGGTGCTATGAGATTGTATAGGGGTTATGCATTGATTGCAAATAGAAAATTAACAAACTTCACAAAAAAAAAAAAAAAAAAAAAGTTGACCCAAAAAATGTAATTCAGTCATCATGACTTTTTTTCTTTAAAACTAAAAAGATATTTTGAAAAATGTTCCAACTGATTTTGTTGACACAATGAAAGTCACTGGGGTTAAAACAACACTGAACCTTTCACTGAGCACTTTCATTGTATTGACAAAAACCCCCCAAAAAAACACATTTATCATTTTTTTTCCTTCACAGAAAAACTAAATTCATACAGGTTTGGAATGGCATGAGGGTGAGTAAATGATGACAGAATTTGCCTTTTTTTGGGTGAACTTTTCCTGATATATGATTGGCAAATGTATTAAATTTGTTGTTAGTCAGTGTTATCCCCATCACGTTATACTTGTACATGATGTATAGTTTGTAAATATGTTAATTTTTTCTTTTGAGACAGAAAAGGCCTCTAAAATAACAAAAGAATGAAAAGGACAATAAAACCAAATTTTAAGCACTGAGAATTCTTTGACTGATTGTTTGTCTGCTGTATTGACATCAGGTTTGGGTCGCTTTGAGGTTTAGTTCAGACTCACACTTTGTGGAATCAGTTTGAAACACTTCTTTTTGATCTTTATTTGTTTTCTTGAAACCCCAAAAGCATTTAATTACAGTCATCACCATATCTAATAAAAACGTTATTGCCTATGGATCATAAGACTCCATAATATCAGGTACAATCTTTCAGATATGTATCCTTACATATATTAAAACTTCAACCTAGTGTGTTAATTCTGGGTAGCAAATATTTTACATTAAATGTACTCAATGCCCAAATTTCTTTGGGAAGCAAGCACAATAAAGCAAAGCGGAGGAGCTGGGAGAAAAAAGTGAAGGGACCTCTGAATGTCTGACACCAGAGAAGTTGCTTTGAGGTTTCATTTAACACATGAAGGGAATAAGCAGGGAATCTGCGGCGCTGAGATAAGAGCTTGCGCTGCTGAGAACTGAGCAAGAAGGTGAGAGCCTCATCTCCAGTTAACATGCCTTTCTACTGAAGGAGAGATGAAGGGCAAAGTGGAAAGAGAAGAAGAGCTGGAGAAGCTCAGCCTCGTCTCAGATCATGGAGTTTCTGAGCCACACTCTCCAGTTCAGACTCAATGGCAGCCAGACTTTCAATCTCAGCATCCTGATGACAGAAGAGAGAAAATCAGGCCGTTAGTTCATTTCAAACTGCTTCGTGACGTGAGCATTTACTTGTACACTACCATTCAAAAGTTTGGGGTCAGTATTTTTTTTATGAAGTCTCTTATGCACACCAAGACAATATTTATCTATTTGCATTTATAATTTTTTTAAATTAATCATTTAGGATAACTGTTCTATTCTAATTGTTCTGTTCAATTTTAATATATTTTTTAAAATGTCATTAATTCCTGTAATGTTAAAGCTGAATTATCAGCAACCATTACTCCGGTCTTTAGTGTCACATGATCCTTAAGAAATCATTCCAATATACTGAATACGTAGTTTTCATATACATATTTAAAAAATTTATTCAGAAAAAAAAAACCTATAATATCTATACAAAACTATAGTATGACTCCAGATGATGTGGAATTAGTCACATGGATTATTTTAATGTTGTCTTTGTCATTTTTGAAGGATTTTTGAGCACTATGAACCATGGATTCACTGAAAGAAACAAAAAATTCAACTTTTGTGCTCCTCGGAAGAAAAATACAGTTTGTTTTAACCTTTAAGAAAGCGTGTAGGTGTCCTACCCCTGTCTTTCTGCTGCCGCTGCCCTCTTCATCTCGTTTGTCCTGTGGTTGAGTCTGTGCCATGAGCTGCAGCTCCTGCTCCTCAGGGCTCCTCCACAGCTCCCCCTCTTGATCTTCTCTCTCCTTAGAGTGATGTGGTGCTTCCCAGTGCTCATCCAGTTTTGGGCTTGCCTCTGCTCTCTTGTGGGACAGTTTGCTCACACGACTCCAGCGCTTCACTCCAACCTCTCTTTTCTTCTCCTCCTCTTCTTTTGAATGTGTTCTCTCTGTTTCAGCTCCCTTGTGCTCCTCGCTGTCCTCTATGATGGATTGTTCTACATCAGGTTTCGCTTCTTGATCATCTGTGGCTGTTTCCCCTTCAGATAAAAAGGGAACAAAGTTATAATTATTATATTATCTTCTCTATTTTCTTAGTCTCTTCTCTCTATTCTACACACACACACACTTTCTTTAGTGCAGCATCAGCAAACCCAGTACTCTTCTAAATGAAATGCTCTCTCTTGCCAGCTCACAGCTCGCTGTTTGATGCCTCTTATCCTGAAATACAAGCCCCCGTCCTGTCCTTCTATCTGTACTCATGAACACAGATTCCCAAATCATTGTTTCTATTAGCAGACACACTAAAGCAAAGTCACCTGACATTTTTCAAACCTCTGACATTTTTCACCAAGTTCCTCTGAGATCTGAGGGCTACTTTTAACAAGCTACAGGCAGCTTGCTGATCTGGATGGCCTCCAACATCAATTATTGAATCGATTCAGCGGGCCACAGTGCAGCGTGGATTTCATTTCATAGATGGAGGCACTGTCACACCGGCCTGTTCATGGAGCACCGCTAAATTCCCCTATCAATCTTCATTCCCCATCCCTCCCTCCTGTCCCGTTTTAACCTCGTTGTGTCTTAGACACAGTCTCCTGCTGTTATTGCCAACCTCTTCAATGAAATAAGCAAGTGCCTGTTATATGAATTCTCCCTGGACATCCCTGTTACTCACAGTCACACTTTTCAAAGAGTAGTGATTATGTTGCTATTGATCGAATGTAGGAGGGGTGACAATTTGTTAGTAGGAGCACTATGGCTATTTGTTCATCTGCTGGGCTTAAAGCTGTACACATCTGATCATGGATGGATTATGATACTTTGAGGTCATTCTTGTTACAAATGTATGATGTGATGGCCAAATAACAATTGTAAATATGTTAAATAATACCTCAGTTTTGAGATGAAAAGCCACAAAGAGGAGAAAAACACATAATTAAATTGCGTTACTAGAGCTAAGCAAAAATATTAATGTTCTGTTGTTATAACTCATAATCACTAGAATTTACAATGTTTTGTCAAAACAAAACATTACACAGCAATTTTTTAAATTAATATTCACCTAATGTATCAAGAAATCACATTTTACCTGAGTTATGTACCTCCTATCAAAATGAATGGCACTAGTGTCCATTTCACGATTGTTATGAACAAATGAATCTTATCTCTTTAATGAATCAAAACCATGCAGCGTAACCAGTATAGTCCAATTCACAAACAAATGACTCCTGGGCTGGTTCTTTGTAGTGAATCAGAAACATACAGCACGATTAGTGTAGCCTGATTCCTGAAATGAATGACTCTTATAAATCAGTTCTTTTAATAAATATGCATATATAAAAAAAGATGGAAATAACATAAGTTATCAGTTTGAAACACTGCCTTGTGTTATTTACAGCATTAGCAGAGAGAGGTTTTTTATATTTAAGCAAAGTGGACATTATAGCTGAAATACACCCAAAGGAATCAGAATTGAATCAAAAAGGAATGAAATGAGAACTGAATTAAGAGATTCGGAATCGTAATAAAGCAAGAAATCTAGTAGCGTAGAACATCAGTGTGTTCTGCTGGTGCTGTGGAGGATCCTGGAACAAGTGACATATTTCATTTCTTTGTGTAGTTCACAACGTGGCAGTAGTTTCTGGCACACGTTCAAGCACACTTCATCTATCAATTGTACATCTGCAGTGGCTTGTTTCCAGGTATCGAGCCACAAGCTTCTCAGCAGGAGGTCCCTGAATTTGAGAGGTCCCAGGGCACTGGACCCATCGGGCCGGTAATACATCCTTACACCTCATCTACAGTCAGAATATTGCTTGTTATATCATATCACACTGAATAAGGCTGTCAACTCAAAGATAAACTCAGAAAGTAGTGCATATGGCATCCCACACACCGCTTTCATCATTACCATCTTTATGGAGAGCCGGATCATTTTCCTTCTCCTTTTCCAAGCTGGAGTGTTTCTTCTCCTCTTGTTTACCCTCTTCCGTTTTTGTGGCCTCCTCCTGCGACTCTCTCTTCTGCTCTGGGTTTATGGAGTTGGAAATGTGATTGCTAGGACTCTCACGTTCTTCACGCTCCTCTTCCTCAGCAATCTGGTTGCGTTTTTGAGACTCCTGCTCTGTCTCCTCACTTTCCCTGGAGCTCTCCTCTCCAACTCCTCTCTTCTCTGCATCTTCTTCTGGTTTATCCAAGGCAACCAACATTGACTGATCATCTGTAGAATGGTAAAGGGTTACGCTGAGGTTAGGTGCTCATTGTTGTATAATTTAAATAAAGAAATTGTAATTATATAGTGTTCATATATGATAACAAATTAATATAATCATATATCAAAATAAATAAATGTTTTGTGTGATATTCTTTTATGCGGACTGGGTTTCTTTCAGGTCAGAGCCTTAGGGTTTGATTTATATACTGTATGATAGACAGACTTTATTGAAATCTGTTTTTGTTTATTTCAGGTCTTCAGGTTCTAAGCCTTTAGATTTGATTCGTCTGTGATGAATTCTGCAACAGTGCCTTTTAATGAAAGTGCAAGGCTGTGGAGCAGACTGTTTACATGGTTTTTCTTTGGATCAATCTGTCTGACCTCAGCAGCACAGTACTTGCAAAAGAACATATAGATGGTGTGTTCAAGACACGTTAACCTCAGGAACAAGTTAAGCAGACTGACCATAAGTAGACTGACACGGCTTAATATGTGAAATTGCAAAGCAAGCAGATCATAGAAATAGATGGCACCATTTTCAAGGTCAGCACTTTTGAATGAGGTCAAATGAAATGCACAGCAAAGTAAACTGACAACCCACCCACAAATTAAGGGGTAGTTTAAACACAATCAGTGTTTTACTTGACTCTCACACTGTAAGTACAGAATGATATTTAGCACCCACACACTTGTGCCCACAGACGAGATATGACATATCCAAGACAAAAGTCCAGGATCGTTGGCATAAGAAATTTTACAAGCTCAATATTGTACCAATGGTAGTGTGCATTTTCACCAACAAGAAACGATGCACACTAGAAGAGACAGATGTGCCCTCTGCCCTGATTCTGTCAGAATGCTGCTAAGTGCAGCACTATAGAGCAGAACACAGTGGTTCACACTAAAATGTGCTTTGAGAGCACTGAATGACTGTCTTCTATCCTGTGAAGAGTGACAGGCAATGCTAAATCAAAGCAGCATTTGTTTTTGGGGTTTTTCCCCAGGAATTTATTCTAAGATTAGAACAATCTCTCATCTTTCTTCTCTTATATGCAAAGTGTATAAGCATGCATATAAAAATATATAATATAGTAAAACAACCCTTACACAAATGAAATATATATTAAACATATATCATACGACATAAAAACACAAATGAAACCTATTAGAAATTGGAACAATATATTAACATATATATATATATCTAGCCCATACAAATATGTATAAAAAATTTTGGACATACAGGTCACGTACATTTATATCCATCCTAAAACTCATCAATACAGCTTGATATTATAGGAGTAAATATAAAAGACACAAATGCATTTAAAAAAAAACTTACTATACAGATTTACACAACTTAAAGGTGCACTAAGCGATTTTTGTCAAACGATGCAAACACGCCCATAGCCTAATAGGACCTCAGCCCCTGTTTGGATATCTCTGCCCCACACGTATGTACACAACCCTGGCATAACGACGATCGCGGAAATAAGCAAAGATGACACACAAGCATATTTAAACATAAGCCAACACAGATAAGTTGTGTGAAACAATGCAAAATCAATGTTACTCACTTATCAAAAAGAAACAACGCAACCTCGGCATCCGATTTGAGCCCTTCCTGCTCCTTGAGTTCACTCCACTGCTAGAAAGCTGCTCTGATATTTATGCGGGTCCTACCTCTTGCCTGATCATAACCCTTCTTTTTAATGTTTTGTTCCTCTAATATGTTCCTCTTTTTTATCTTCCAGTTCTCTCTATCTATAGTCGATCTGCTAATATCCTTCCTGTACACTCAAATTGTGCGCTGTATCATTACAAGACACGCCCCTTACTGCTGACTGGCTGCAAGTGTGTTTTGGGACATGGTCCGATGCTGCGGTCAGAAGCGTTTTTCAAAAATTGCTTAGTGCACCTTTAACTTAATATACAGATTTTTGTATATATGTGGTTTTTTAATAAAGTTGCATATAAATAAAATATATTGTTGACATATATGGTTGCTACAAATTATACCATATAAAAAAATCATTGTATAGACATAATTAACATATGTACACAAACAAAATTTTCTACAGAAATTTTCTTTATGCTCTAACTTTCATCTATCCAGAGTATGTTATTAGTGCTGTCAAACGATTAATCGCATCCAATGATAGATTACCTTCTGTTCTGTGAGTCAAACCTTATCAAACGTTTAATTTGCGTTAAAAAATATTAACATTTTAACATTTTTAGATGAATCACATGCGTTAACGTGTTAACGTTGACAGCCCTAATATATATATATATATGTAACATCTATGGAAATAACACACTCATATGTAACATTTCCATAGGGGAATGCAAATAAATAAATAAAGATGTAGCAGACTAGCATAGAGTCATGTACTGTGGCAATTAAGCAGTGGATTAATCTCACCTGCAGTTTTCAGTGTGTCTCTAGAGAGGCTAGTCACATGTTCAGGTGCATCTCCTGGGTGTTTCTGTGCTCTTTCATTGGCTCCTAAGAAGCAGTTAGGTGGGGAAATTGTCACAAGCAGACATAGCAGCTTCTTGGCAATAAAACAGAATGTATGGATTCTCTTTCAGGGTTCATCAGCAGTGCTATACAATTCTCTGCTCTACTATTTCAAATGACCTACTGCTGCCAAAAAAGCCATTAGCACCCAATTGTCATTCTGCTGCCATTAGCGTTTCTCCATAGGAAACAGAGTTAGCGCATGCTGTCCCAATCAAATCTGGTGCATCTGCCTCTTACCCTCCACAGCGATATCTTGCATCTCTCTGAGAAAGTTGCGGTGGCGCAGGATGCTCACAAGCCTGTCATCTGGAAAATACAAGGTACACCTCACACACAGCTCCAAACTCCAAACACTATTTTAAGCAGTCAGCACTTTACTTTATTTTTACATTATTTGCATTAATTGCCCTGAAATTTACTGCCTTCTCCTGAGCATCACTATTAATCATCAGGCCCGCTGAGAGAGAAGATAGAAAGTGAAAGCAATAAAGAGGGGGAGAGGAGAGATTTGCGTTGAATTAACGTTGAGTCAAGATTTTCCTTTTCTGCTGACCGACAAAGAGTGAATGCAGAGTCGGCTGCTCACTCGATGGCAATGCTATTCACTCTACTCCTTACTTTCTCTCCAAAAATGTCTGTCGTCTTATTTCTCTGCCAAGCCTCTTCACAGTCTGTTAAAGTTATGGTACAAAACTGATAGCTTCAGTTGCCAGAATATTGCTGTACAGAACTGACATATAATGGACAAGCATTAGGGAATAGCATTTTGGTGTCTGTATATCAATCTTATTTTTTCATTGAGACATTATTACAGTTTTTTTATCAGTTTTTATTTTTATATTGTCCATTTTCATTTTATTTTAGTTCAAGTTTTAGTCATTTTGATGTACTGTTGTCATATTTAGTTGTTTTTAAATATGTCTATATACTTTTTGTTCTTTTTTATTTCAGTTTTAGTTATTTAGTTCATCGGGTTAAACTAAAAATTTTTTAGAATTTTTTTAAATATATTTATTATATTTCAGTTAACATTTATTTCAACTAATGATTTTTATGGTTTTATTTTTAGTTTCAGTTATAGATACAGTTACTAACTGTATGTCTTTTAATAATACAATTTTAATACACTAACTTATTTGAACTATTAAATATTATTACTTAGAACTATTAATTTTCTTACTGTATTAATAATAAAAAGGTGGGTTTAAACAGAATCTTGAGGATGTCCCTTTCACTATGAATTATGAGGTGGTTTATAATATACAAGGTGATTTATACTTTTTATTTTTTTAAATGTAAAAATTATCATTTTTTATTCAAATTATATTATATTATTATATTATACTATTATATTATATTATCTATAATAATTTATTTTGGTAAGGTAACTAACAGTTAAAGTTTTTAGTATAGCAATTTGTTCTGTTAAAAATAGGAATGTTTTTACTGTGCCTTTGTGAAATTCTGCTTTTCTCAAATCGTTCCTCCTCTCTCCTTCTGTCAGTCTCTGTCCTTCACTGTTTCTTTGTCCTAGACTCATTGTGTAAGCCTCTCACAGAGTGTTTGATTTCACTGTTGTAAGCGTTATCTCAGTAACAATACCTGCCTTGCTAACTGAATGATTGATTTTCCAACTATTAAAGTATCAACGAAAAAAAGACCCTGCAATGTGACTCAACAGTGCACGGCAAAACTTCACACTGTGACTCCTGTGCTAATGTCATTCATTACTTTACTCCATTAACTTTCAACTATCAGAAACGTGCAGTCACAGCAGCAATGATAGCATATATTGATCATATCGGGAAGGTCACTGCTGATGATAGGGAGGAAGTGCACCCAAGTGCAGCTAAATATACGGAAATAATAATAGTCTAGGTGTCACTAATGCAGGCGCTCACCAGCGCTGAGGGTTTCGAGGCAGTCCTGGGAGACTGGGATGGGATGAGGCTTGGACAGGGCATCTGCAATTACTTCCACAATACACTTCATCACCTATACAAAGACAGAGAAGATTGGGTTAGGAAATGGCGAGACATGTTTAAGCTATTTTGAAAAAAAAAAAAACAATATTGTGAAATATTATTACAATTTAAAATAATATTTCTATTTGAATATATTTTAAAATGTAATTTATCCCTGTGATGGCAAAGCTGAATTTTTAGTAGCCATTATTCCAGTCTTCAGTGTCACATGATCCTTTAGAAATCTTTCAAATATGCATTTAATAAATGTAATGCATCCTTGTTTTTAAACGGTAGTGTGTATATATGGACTCCATGCACTCATGAGATCAATGTGACAGAGGACACAGATGCAGCATGCCAACAATATCTCAAACCCCCCATATCTAGCCATCCTTACTGTCTTACATTTCACTTTCAATCAATGTCATTTCCTCCTCAGTGCTTTCATCCCTCTCACCCGTCTCTGCGATTTGTTTGGCTCCACATTCCCCCAAAGTCAAACATTTCTCTGCTGTCAGGGGAAAACAGCCTCCCTCAGTAAGGCCAAAGTGTTGCTGAAATGGCATTATCATTTAACTGAGAAGAACTGCATCTGTTTGCAACTTGACATTGTCGATGTCTTTCCCCCCAAAACTACACACATTTCAGAATTTAAGTGTCCTCTATCAAAACACAACCTCTCTTAAGCCATTTTTCATGGGTAAGGATAGGAAAGAATCACGTGAGACAATCTCAACCGAGTTAAATGAGTGCAACCCAACTTCAATTTAAGTTTAAATTCAGTTCATCATAGTTTAGTTTAAAATCACAGTTTGCAGTCATCTGTAGCTGGTAGCCTCCTCTGAGTAAGCACACATGGCACCAGCTGTCACAGACTGAAATCGTGTTGTTGAGTCACTGTCTCACTTATGCTGCTTTCCTCCACACTTCCTGACAACATGGACTATGGCTGCTGCCATTCTGTGCATCCTTATGTTCCAAAAGGCTGCTCCAAATACACATTAAAATAATACTGAACAGTAGTGAAGCCGAAAACGAACATTTTGTGATTTATCAGCTCATACCTTCACATCCTTATCGTCCATGTGACCTGGAGAGACAGGTACGGAGAAGACTGGAAAAAGAGAGAGAGTTTTGATAATGACTCTGTGTGGAAAGCTGGGTTTAATATTTTGGTGAAGTAAGGTACGCCAGTCGTCTAGCAACAGACAACCAATCATAAACCGCTTCAGTGCTTAGCTCATTAACTATTCATGTTCTTTGTACGTCGCAGAAACTTTCACTAGCTGTTTGCAATCTGAGGGAAACCGTTAAAATGTCGAACAACGACGGGAAACGCGTTAACGGACGCATTATTGTTTTTGTTGCATCGGAGATTTACGAAGATAGAGTAGACAGGTCGCCGTGATTTTGCCAAGTAAGACATGTTCCTGGATCAACATCTTTTGTTGATCCTGGATCAACATTACTGTCCAAAGATATAAACTTAACCCAATCCCTACCCCTAAACCTAACCCTACCCATAATGTATTCCTAAAATCAGTGGGAAATGATAGCTGATTAACAAGGGTGTAGAAGCACCTAACCCTGATCATAAGCCTAAAATAGATATTTCCTGAAAAGTTATATCTCAATTCTGATTGGTTGATTGTAATGTTGTTCCAGGATCAACAAGGATGTTGATCCAGGAACATGTTGTACTTGGTGAAATCACGCTCACCGAGTAGACAACCGGTTATTGCTGTATTATCTAATTAATGACTTTATAAATAAAAACGTTAACCCCGGATTTACAATGCGAAATTCTCGAAGACTAAGTAGCCTATTGTAAAGCATGTAAAGAGATTACGCTTATGTCAAGTGTGAAAAGCCTTTTGTGCTCCTCACAAGTGTTTTATCCGCTGTCCTTGGTGCTGACAGAGACATGGCACAGCTCACATGTAGAAAATGTACAGCCAACAGAATCAATTCATCATCCAAATTCCACTAAGTATTCCCACAATAACTTAATACGTTGCGTGATTATTTGTACATCTTGCACACTTACCAAAATTCACCAGCACCACGAGAGCAGCGCATCCTCGTGCGATCATTTTCGTGATGCGAAGCGCAGGCAGCCGTTCTGTTTAAAAGTGAAGAAGCGTCGTGCCAGAGGAAAGCGAGCGAACGCTAGTACTTTCCTTTCCTCAGAGTGAATGAAACACTCGCTGATTTATGGATGCATTATGCGCATAAACCGCCTGCTCTTATTTGTTTCGCCGGATCACAATGCCTCAATGTCACTACTCACTACTGCAGCGATGCCGCCTTTATATAGAAGACTTGATGAAGAGGAAATGACATCAGTATGAAGTACAGCTGCTTAGTTCACCATCTACTAAATGATAAAGGGAAAAAAAGTTAATAATAATTATTATTATATTACTATATGCATATATGGATGTCAGCGACTGCTTTAATTTAATACATTTTGTTATTTACAATAGTAATAATACACATAATATACTAAGTAGTAGGCCTATGTATATAGGCTAAGTTATAAGTACAAATTCTATTCGACATTTGGGGTCCCATATTTTGTAGAAGGGTGTGTTGGGTCGTCTAAAGAAATGTATTTATTTCCATATTTTTTCTCATTTTAAAATGTATCGCAACATTGATTTTCAATCTATTAATATTCTGCTTGAGACCAAAGGCAAACAAAAGCATAACATCACCCTTTCCTAAAACTCATAGGCTGTATCTTATTTTTTTCCTTTTAATTCAAAAGTTATAATCTACACTCTAAAAAGGCTGGGTTAAAAAATAACCCAACCTTAACCCAGCCGCTGGGTAACTATGGGACAGAACACGCGCTGGGTTGTTTTGACCCAAGTGTTGGGTTGAGCCATTTGACCCAGAATGCTGGGTTGTTTATTTAACCCAACCAGTGGGTCAGGTTAACTGTGTTGCTGGGTTAAACATTACCCAAACATTGGGTTATTTGTTGTCTCATTGCCTTGCTACGTTTATATTTACCAATATTACTAATAATAATAATAAATAACAATCACAAAAATCATAAAATTATTATTTTTCTGTAATACAATTACACAACACAAAAAAATGCAACTGTAAATATCAATTTAATGAGTTTTCACTTTTCTTTTTAAAAACATTTTTTGAATGGGTGCTATACTGTTACACATTACACCCAATCCCTACGGACACAAATAAAATGTTTTTTGTAGATCAGTTTCTTTAAAAAACAAAACTTTGTAAACTAGGTACTGTAGACTCCTATTCTTTGTCAACATTGCAGCATCATAACATTATAAAATTGATTATTGCCACATGAGAATCAGTCCAAACATTGTGCCATTAAACCTAAGCCAAACAAAGAGACCTACAACAGACAGTACATGTGACAAAAAATTAAAACGTTACAAGTGGCCAGAAAAAACTGTTGCCCTCAAATACTTCACACATGAAGACTCATGTCCATCGATATGATATACTGCATGCTGGAGAAATTCCCAGGAAGATGTTAGTGTAGTTAACATCAAGCACAAAAAAAGGACTTGAAAAAGATAAACAGCCTCAAGCAACAAGTCCATTTCAACGGCACGGCCCGAAACAATGGTGAAGGTGTGGGATGTCGTCTCGTCACCAAGGCACAAAATGTACAGGAATGCATCACCATGTTGGTCCCCATCACCTGTTAATTACACAACACTTAGTCTTGCAACATAACTTACATTTTTACAAGTTGTAACATTTAAGTTGACTTAAATAACGTTTAAGTGTATTTTATGGAAATCAGCCAAACCATCTGAGTTTTCCTGTGAACTGGGTCTGGTAAAGGTTGCTCAAACTAAATATTTATTGTGTTACTGATTTAGGTTTCTTTCTGCTTACTGGCACTTCTTGGTTATCTACCTAAATTTCATCCAACCAACATGGCATAAATTATGGGGTATTTAAAGCCCCCAGTATATTATATAGTACTGTGCAAAAGTTTTAGGCCACTAGTATTTTAGCCAGCTAAATAAAAAAGTGGTTTTAAGTCAGTTATTTCTATCTTTTGCTGTAATGTGTCTGTAGGAAATATCAGTTTACATTTCCAAACATTCATTTTGCAATTAATTGTAATAATCCAGTGACATTTTTGTTTGATCTGATCTGGTCATCAGTCTGTCTGGAATGATATGAGGAAACAGAATAAACTGAGACAGACTAAATCCAGACCAACTGTGGCAACATCTCCAAAATGCTTCAAGAAACCTCCTGCAAAGCTCCTGAGAAACTCTGCTCAAGTGCACCGAGGGCAAAAGCTGCTTTAAATTTAAAGGATGATCACACCAAATATAGATTTAATTTAGTTAATAGAAGATAATTGATAAATAAAATCTATTTATGACATTATTTTTGACAGCATCCTCATTTTACAGCATTTTTTCACAAGTGTCTAACACTTTTAACAGTACTGTAGGTTTGCAGGTAGGTTCTTGAAATGTCTTGGAGATGTTGACACAGTTCTTTTGGATTTAGTTTGTCTCAGTTTCTTCATGTGATTCAAGACAGACTCGATGATGATCAGATCCGATCTGTGTGGAGCACTGGCTGTTGTCAGACATTCACTGGATTATGACAATTAATGACAAAATGAATGTTTGGAAATGTAAACTGATATTTCCTACAGACACACTACAGCAAAAGATAGAAATAACTGACTTAAAACCACTTTTAACTGTTGAAAATACTAGTGGCCTAAAACTTTTGCACAACAGGGTACAACGGGGCTAAAGGCGCCCCGGGATAAAAGGCACCTTTGATATTATTTTCATCTAAACCACTAGATGGCACAAAAACGTGGCGTAGCACTTTGCAAAACATTCGCTTTTCAACATGCACGTGTTTATTTGTCTGATCTTTGACGTGATCGCGCACAGCAGTGCAAAGTTGATTCTGTGCTTACTTGATCTTATATTTTATGTTTTTTAAAATGTAGATTTAAGTAGCAAATGAGAATCGCTAAAAATAATGCATATATTTTGAGACAAAGGTCTTCTTTATGATTTTCAGTTTTGTTTAAGATAATTAAAGCAACAGTTTTTAAATAAAGAAAGAATATGTAAAGGTATGGTATTTATGGTAAAAAGCGCCGCTGCTGTTGGGGCTAAAGACACAGTAATTAACATGATAATTAATAGATCGCTGACTTTTCCATTTGTTCACATGACATGCTTAGATTCAGATGGTAAATATCATATATTATGTTGTTATAAATATCATACATATTATGTATGTATCCATATTAAAGATAATCACAATGTTTAAAATTAAACCATCATATTTAAAAACATGATATTTATCATATAATAAAATATAATATGTTGTTAGCCTACTACTGTAAATATATTTTCAATTATTATTGAATCTCCTTCAATACTTTCAGAATCTTTACTTATTAAAATGACTATTTCTGTATTTTAAAATATATTTTTTATATTAACATATTTTAATGACAGTAGGCCTATATTTAATGAACACTTTTTTTCTTTTTCTTTTTTAAATTAAGCAGAAAACAGAACAAACTTTGCTAAAGTGATTGTTTTTAACAAGTATTAACTTTAAAAACAACATTATTTTAGCTGAAGTATTTGTATCAATATCGTGAGCTCCGTGTGTGGGGTAAAAGGCCGCCTTTGTCACCTCATACATTTATAAGATTTTTAAACAAAATAAACAACTTGAATGATTTATTCACACAAAATCTGTTGCTCCATTAATGTTCAATACAACGTATATATTTTTTCGGCAATTATACATTTTAATTGCGCAGCGCAGTGAATACCACATTTTTTCTTAAAGGAACACTCCACTTTTTTTGGAAATAGGCTCATTCTCCAACTCCCCCAGAGTTAATAAGTTGAGTTTTACCGTTTTTGAATCCATTCAGCCGATCTCCGGATCTGGCGATAGCACTTTTAGCATAGCTTAGCATAGATCATTGAATCCGATTAGACCAGTAGCATCGCATTCAAAAACGATCAAAGAATTTCGATAGTTTTCCTATTTAAAACTTGACTCTTCTGTAGTTATATCGTGTACTAAGACCGGCGGAAAATGAAAAGTTATTTTCTAGGCTGATATGATTAAGAACTATACTCTCAGTCCGGCGTAATAATCAAGGAACTTTGCTGCCGTAACATGGCCGCAGCAGGCGTAGTGATATTACGCAGCGCCTGAAAGTAGTCCCCAGCTATATTATAACTAGTTACCTAGCTGGGGACTACTTTCAGGCGCTGCGTAATATCACTGCGCCTGCCGCGGCCATGTTACGGCAGCAAAGTTCCTTGATTATTACGCCGGAATGAGAGTAGTTCCTAACCATATCAGCCTAGAAAATCGCAACTTTTCATTTTCCGCCGGTCTTAGTACACGATATAACTACAGAAGAGTCAAGTTTTAAATAGGAAAACTATCGAAACTCTTTGATCATTTTTGAACGTGATGCTACTGGTCTAATCGGATTCAATGATTTATGCTAAGCTATGCTAAAAGTGCTATCACCAGATCCGGAGACCGGCTGAATGGATTCAAAAACGGTAAAACTCAACTTATTAACTCTGGGGGAGTTGGAGAATGAGCCTATTTCCAAAAAAAGTGGAGTGTTCCTTTAAGGCGGGCCTTTAGCCCCGTTGTACCCTACTGTGTATAGAGTAGAAAAAGTAAAAGAAACTTACAGGTTGTACGTCAGATGAATGACTTCCAGGATTCTGGTTGTGGGTCTGAAGACCTTTCCTCCGTTCTTGTATATTGATTGGAGAAGCAGAGTGGGCAGGACTTTGAAAGCACTCTCCCTTTCAGCATCTAAACCATAAGAATAATACAGTGCAAGCTGTGAAACTGATCTCACAATCAAAGATGTTAGTGATGTTCTGGCAGAGGTGCTGCTGCTGTGTACACTCACAGAAAACAATGTGCTCAAATGTTAAAGATGTGGGACAGCTCTTGTAATATCGCCTTGACTATCGACATCAGCTCTCAGCGATATCTCTGACTATCCTCAATACACTATACTATCGTCTATCTGCACAACCCCACTAACAATTTAACCATTTCAAATTTCTGTAAACGAAACCATAAAATCTAAATTATTTCTTACCATGCCAAGTTTTTCTAGAAGCCTGGGGAACTCCTTCAAGATTTCTGGGATGCTTGTAGACCCATTGCTGCGAATCCACCATTTCTCCAATTTTTTTGGAAGGCAAAACAAATTCTGTAAAATAAGGATGAAAAACTGGGTTAAAAGCTAGCAAAACCATACAGTATGCAAGACTGGAAATCCAGTGATATTCATCAATCTCAAATACAAATTGTTATTTCTAACAGTAACATAAAGAACACATTACATGCCCTGCTTCCCAATGTGCATCCTATCCACCCTATCTGCCCTAAATAGTATTGAAAATTACTACTATCACATAGAGTTTAGGATGGATAGTATGCACATTGGGACGCAGGCATAGCCTCTCTAACTTACTGTTAACCTGGAAACACTTGTGTTCTGATTAAAGCAATAAAAGCATTCACTAAAACAGAGGAAGGACCTCAAACACCATGAGAGATTAAGTCTAACTTTAGACAACATTTTAAGTAAAATATTTAAGAATATTACATACCATTTAAGAATAATATTACATACCTGCAATATTGTGGTTTAACGTTAAGGGTAGCTAATGCAGCTAACGTTACCTGAGGAAAAAAAGAGCGCGAAAATAAGTTATTGTCGCAGACATTTACTCGAAAAAAAAAGACCTTAAAAGATACATTTTAGTACGAAATGATCTAATTATGACAAAACATTACAAAGCCACACAGAAACGTTACACAGACAGTAAGTTAACTGAACTTACCCCTGTATTTCTGACCTAACGATAGTTCATATCTTTTCCATGAGGCGTTAAAATATAAAACTTTGCACACACGCACGCACGCACACACACACACACACACACACACATAACTTATAGCCTATATTTATAACTTTTATATAACGATAAAGAGATTGCTGAGGCCTTTTTTGTCAACAAAAAATGTAGGCGGCTACTTCATTCACAGAATAACGCTAACTTTAACCCGCACAGCGACAGATCAAATACCACATTAACAGTGAAATCAGTGTGCTCTCACCACAGCTTATAAAAACAGAGGTAAATAATCATATTATATTAATTTACCTTATAATCCTGCTTGCTGCCAGCTGCTTGACCGTCTGACGACGAGACGAGTGAAGAACCCAGAAAATTCGATGAAGAGGAAAAATAAACAAACCGGTTGGGTCAAAATAACCCAACCCAGGTGTTCAGTGGTGAAAGAACCCCTTGCAGTCATTTGACCCAGCACTAACAACCCAACTATGTGTTTACAGTACCGCAAACAACCCAGAATTATGACCCAGCACAATTAACCCAACAATGTGTTTACAGAAATAACCCAGCACTTTTAAGAGTGTAGGACATGCCTAAAATATAATTTGGGTCGAATCTGCATTGGTGAACTGACATTAGTCACATGCAGCATATCATCCACACATATATCTTATTAGTTATGAGTTTCCTTCAAGATCCCATGCATTACTCAAATAAAATGGCTTTGAGCACAAGACCATGATTTCCACTAAAATATTTGTACAGTAAAATATTAAAGTAAAAAACATCAAATTGTAGTCATTTAGTCCCTATAAAGCAAAATGAATGGCAGGCTGTTTGGCATGAAGCTTTGTGTTGAATACCAAACAGAAGTCGGTCAGTAGTGCCTGCTATTCAAAACAGAAAGTAATTCAATTAGAAAGGGACTGCATTAAACATTGACATAGACAGTAAATGATGGACCTCAGGGGAACCATATGTGATTAACTAATTTATTGAGCCCAGTAAAGATGCATTATAGAAAGAGAGTGGCAGGGGATGAAAGAGAGTGAATGTGAGCAGGAAGCAGATTATTAGATGTGGGAGAGCGTCATGCAGTTACAACATTCACTACAGCTCCTCTACATGTTGTGTAGGGTTTCAATTCACATGCAAAAATGTGATAAAATACTTGTGCTTAATTATTTGTTCACCACTTATTCTTTTATGCTTTAATAGGTTGCTTTGATGGAAATATGCTCTCTTTGTTAATTGCAATATGTGAATAAATGTCCTTGTAGCTCATGAAAACAATATATCGGCCACTTATTGTGCATCCCAACAAGCCATTCAGATTTCATTTATCATATTATTCGTAGGTGACACAGAAACAAGGCTCTACCCAAGTGGGCTCTGATAATACACACATTAGAGGCAGCTGTTTACACATTTTACACCTGATGGGGAAAATGATATTGAGTTAAACAGAAACATTGGAGAAAAGCAAGAAATTCGAGGCAACAGACATGATGACCATTGATTTGTAATGAGAAGATAATGCTATTTCGCTATTCTGGACACACTAAAATTGAATGAAAATCGAATAGTCAGTAGGAGTATGAGTACGTGCTTGTAATGTATTGCATCTAATTTCCTTCAGAGAGGAAACAATGTATGGTTTCCTGTTTGTATCAGTTTGAAATGGACAAAAAAAGAAACATACGTCACATTTGCCCCTGAGTTTTGCAATAATTTTTTCCAAGTAATTAATTATATTAAAATTAGTTATATTAAAATGCATAATTTCTACTTTTTTCCCCCTGTGGAAATATATGTAAAACTGTACGGTGCTGTTTTATTCAGTCATGCATGGAAATCAGATTTATTTTATAATGTACATGGTTGAACAAAATGAGCAATTTGCTTAACTACTTTCCCAGAAATGCCCAGAGGACAACATACTTATGTGAAACTAAAATGTTCCACTCATCTACCAAAACCCTGCAAGTATGATAATAACAAAAAGTTCTCATTTTTGAAATAAATGCTTGTTTTTGTGATTGAGTTCAATTATTTCGGATCATGATAATAAATTAGCCATGAAAAGCAGTTTCTCAGAGCTGAGATGAGCAATTACTTTTTTTTTTTTTTTTTTAAATCAAAAGAACTCCCAGTGTGCAATAAATAAATAACCTCATATTCTGAAACATCTTCATTATTGATATTGATCAAGGCAATAGCTTTGTATTAGCTGTCAATACAGGAAAGTAAATGAATCTATAGTATATGTACAACACAAAACTCGAAAAATATTAGTCTTCCTAAACAATAGTGCATAATTGTGAATTGGTCAAAGGTAAACTGATAGGGAAACAGGGTATTCACAAATAAGCCTTCAGTTCACTCTTGTGATCTCAGGGATAGAAAAAAACAACCAAGTGAATTAATGATAGACATTACTTCCTGTGGCAAAATATAAACACCTGCATGTAAGTTTCTTTGTTGTGTACTTATTTTAAAAAAGGCTTTTAAACAGAAAAACTTTGCTCTAATATTAGCAATTCACTGACAGTTCTGAGGTATAAAGTGGGTCAAAGCACATCCACTTTGAATGATAATAATACTAATGAATATGCAGCACTCAGCTAAGTTTGGACAAATGCAGACAGAATCAAACAGACTGACAAAACATGAACATATTTATTACACAAATGTGAAGAAACCACCAATATAATTGCATTGCTATAATTCATTTAAATTATTCTTGTTTATTTGTTTGGTTGTTTCCAAGAACCTTCAGGAGCTGCTAATTACAACTATAAAGATGGGCTCATTGATTGGTAATAGAAGAATTAATTCAACAAACCCCGAAGAACCTTCAGCTGTATAGAAATATCATATCTTAAAATGAATCAAAATTGACTTTAAAAAAAAAAATAAAATAAAAAAGAGGAAGGAAAACAGGTAAGTACCCCTTCTGAAAGCTTTATTTGAGAAGACCAACAGCACTTCTCATGTTGCAGCATCCAAAGCAATTATCTTATTACTGTGGACATTAAGAAGCTCTCAAACAGTTTACTTTTCACCATGCTCTCAGAAGCAAAACAGCTGTTCTCAGTCAACATTCAGTTCTAGGCTTAATGAGTTTACGGTATAACCTCTGGCCGTTTTTATTCAAACCATCCGGAATTAGCTTACACAGTTACCTTTCATACCTAAATTAATTATAGCAGCATTACACCGAGCTAAAAGTGGCTTTGCACCTGCTCTTGTGCTATTTTGGTTGGGTATATCAGAAAAGGTCATCACATTAGCATATATTTTTCTATTCTGAGGTTTCTACATTCCCATTTCCATTGCATAAACTCTACAGAGCAATTAAATATGATATTGACTTTAACCAAGTCTTCATATTTTGCCAACTCCAATTTCCTGTTCATTTTTGATAACTTATTTATCTTTTACTCCCTCGTTATCGGTTTCATCATAGACCATCCTGCAGTGGCTCAAGTCTCAGAATAGATCCTCAATGGTTCAAAGCAATGATATTAAGCCCAAGTTGAACATCGGGTGGGCAGACATGATGTACCATGATACTCCATATGGATGTCCTACAAGGAGGCCAGATTAACAGCCAACCACAGTGGAAAGAAAGCCAAGATGAGGTGGAGAACAGTTAGTCTGATGCCAGCTGACTGGGGCATCTCAGGAAGCGATGTGCCTGACTTTGCAGCACTGGGTCTGGTGTAAATGTACGGATGACTCTGGGATTTGTCAGTTTGAGCAGGAAAGACATTTAAAGCAAATAATAATGGAATTAGAAAGAAAATCCAACACATCATGTGAATATAGTGACATAATGGCTTAAAAAAAAATACACTAATAATCATTTCTTACCACAGGGGGGCAAATGAGCTCAATAGGGTTTGAAAAGCTCTCCACCATGAACTTCTCCCCCTCAGGTTGAAACTTGCCACACAAGAAATGAGAGAAAAGATTTAAAATGACATACTGTGCCTGTATGACAGTGGCATACAAACAGAGGTTGTACTGGTAAAATACCTCAAATGCACTGCAAAATTCTATATATACACTTTTTTTTTTTTAATTATTCATTTTTCTTTACGATTTTCTTTTACCATTTTTTTTTTCCTTTTATTTGTATTCTAAATTTTACTCTTATATTTAAATTATTTTATAATTTACTTTTATATTCTTATTTATTTATTTATTTAGGAGCTTTGAGATAAAATTGTTACCATGTTGTTCCACAGTCCCTTGGCTAACTCCTCATGTCCTTTCATGGTGAAGTGGAAACAGTCCGGAGTAAAAAAGCTCATATCAATCTTCCCATTCTAAGCAGAGATGAATATAATGTCACAAATTATGAACAGCAAATTCATATTTTAATGGAAACTTTAATTTATGGCACGTTGCAGTTAGTTTTGCATTAAGGTTAAAAAAAAAAATAAAAATAAGTATAGTAATTAATAAACAGTCAGTGGTTACTACTCACAGGGAGTCTTGGAGGATCTGCGTGTTTCAGGAATGGCTGCAAAACTACGGCAAAGTCGTTCTTAAAGAAGCGGTCGGCATGCAAGAGCTGCTCCAGTGCTTTCTGAGACAAAAGCAATGTCATTCAGCATCTGCAAATTACAGACTGATAATATAACTGTGTAGATAATTGTGAAAACAAACACACCTGGAATTCAAGGTTGACTCCAACCAGCTCCTTCAGATCAGCAGATCCCGCAGCTGGCTTCACCAGACAGGAGCAGAATGACCTGGAGAGATCAGAGCATAGGATAGGAGAGAAATTATCCTGTAGCACTGAAAGAATAAAGATGACGTGCCAACCATCTTGAGCAAAACAGGCTGAATGTTACACATGAACATTAAAAGAAAATTTTGATTGAAATATTACAGAAACGTGACTATTTATGCATTAAAATGTATTTTCCATGTGCAGCCATCAGATGACACCGCTTTCTTTCTTTGCTCGATAAATGCTTGATTTCATTTCCTGTACCTTTGGAGCAGACATCCTGGCGTGGGCTTCTGTACTTCCCTCAGGGTCTCCATCGGCAGTATCTGGACCACGTTCACTATCATTCGAGGAACCTGCGAAGGTAAATTAAAAGAATCAATTATTCGATCAAAAATACAGTGCAAACAGTAATTTTGTTAAATATTGTTACAATGCAAAATAAATTTTTTCCATGTTAATACATTTTAAAATGCAATTTATTCCTGTGATGGTAAAGACGTTTTTTTCAACAGCCATTATTTCAGTCTTCAGTGTTACATGATTCAAGAAACATTTCTTATTATTATCATTAACGATGGAATCATCTGTGCTGCTTAACTTAAATACTTTTTTTTTTTTTTTTTTTCAGGATTATTTTATTAATAGAAAGTTAAAAATAACAGAATTTTTTTTTACATATTTTTGTAACAATGTAAAAGTCTTAACTTTCACTTTTGACCAATTTAATATATGGTACAGAACATTCAGTTCAATAATTTTAAAAAGAAACTGAAATTGATGAGAAAATAAATCCTATTTCTAGAATCATTTTTCTGACCAATTTTCAGAAATTACCTCATTCATAAGCATTTCCAAGGACACAGTCATGTAATGGACAAAGTTCTCCACCGAAAACAGGGACTGTGTGTATAAATAGAGAACATAATTTTAGAGGCTCCAAAACACACTCCTACAGGACAATGTGTCTGATACAGAATGCAGACTCTTTAAAGGTCACTTGGGCACTTTGACTAGCCTAGAACTGCTGTTTCTTAAAAAGCAAACACATTTCAAAGCACTAGGACAACTTCCCATGAGAACAATGAAACATGCCATTAATGATCATCTTCACAAGCATCTATATGTTCACAATCAATTTAACATTTATTTAATCCTCCTCTAGTTTCTGCTTTGACATTGTGAACAAAATTTGTCAATACTGTAGAAGAATCTTCTGTCTGTAGTTTGCCAAAGAAACAGCTTTGTAAGTAATGCCTTGTCTTTGCAGTAATCACAGATGTCATTCATCCCAATTAGAATGGTCAACAGTTTCCAGTCCTCATCAAAGTCAATATCCTATGGCAAAACATGGGGAAAATAAAATTCATAATAATGCCAAGATTTCACCATCTGTATTTGAAGGAAACGGCATATTCAAAAGCACTGTAGCAAAATAACACACTTACCTCATATGTTTTCAGTGTATCAATCAAATGTCTGACTTGCTCAGGAAGATTACTAGGAAGACAGCAAAATTCATATCATCAGCTGATAAGATACCACAGAAAAATTTAAAATATGTTTAAAGTAAAAATATCTTGATGGCATATTTTCAAGTGTTTTATCTTTAATAATCATTTATGAAGAATGACTATTGATGTACTGGCATTTACAAGGTGTTGTGTCCCGTTACGGCCAGGTTAAATCCAGTCTCGCAGAGGGGAGCCGGGGTCCCATGGACTGTCTTAGTTGGGGCGGGTCCCACTAAATGGGGGTTGAAGAGTCGAATGATGTCTAAATCATAAGCACAGAACAGTCTGGGTCACCAATGCTGTATGCTTTTTAAGCATTTTGCAACAGATTTCGGTTTGTAAATGCAGAATATAACTGATATTAAGGCAAAACTACGTACTTGCCAGTGTAATGACATCTTGAAAGGTTCCATAGCCACCAATGCTGTTAAAATAAGAAATAAATCACAATAAAAATAAGCTTTTATTGGCAAATAAGTCACTTTATTTCTAAAAGTAGCAGTCATAAAGAAATCAAAAGCAATGTTAACATTAGTAATACTATTACCTCCATAATATTAGTAATATTATTACCTCCAAGACACGTGACGAAATTCAATAGGTATGCCAAGAACTGTGGTTGCATTTGCACCAATTGCTGTCTAAAAGTGAGAGAATTACTATTATTAGAGATCATTATTATTATTATTATTATTTTATTCACCACACACCTGTATTATCAGGAACTGCATTAGCTATAAAAGTGTTCTTATTTTGCTATCTGCTTAAAGGGGTCATAAACTGCCTTTATTTTGTACTCTAAGGTCCACTTACAATGTTGTCAAGATATTTGCATCAAAAAACATAATTTAGAAGTATTTTCTGTCCCCCCTCATCAGAACGCTCTGTTTGAATAGGCGTGGTGGATTGTAGAGTTGGAAGTAAATCCCCACTGCTATGATTGGTTAATAGTTTTTGAGTTCATCCACTCTTTCCTAATGTTGGGATCAGAATGAAGGCCGTTTTTTTTCCCCACAGCGGCTTATCTTCGGAGCCATCTTTATTGTTTGGTTTCTGTGTAGACCTGCGTTTGCCTCTCATCATTCACGCACTACATGCGATAATTGGTGGGTAGGGCTGAACGGTTAATGATGTAGAATCAGCGGGCAGGGCTAAGCAGTTAATGATGTAAAATTAGTGGGCGGGGCAAAAACAGGTAGCGCTGTAAAAGCAGGTGTTGATCTCCTGCACAGGCAATGTTTAGCCACACTCAGGGGCATAAATTTCATCTAACGGTATCTAACAATAAACAAAATTTCTCAAGAGCAACTTTTGAACGGGACACAAATAATACAGCCAAAATTGTACTTGTACGGATAGATGCATGTACATAGCATGTGTATAGCATGGAGACCGTGTTTAAATATTCAGTTCGGTTCATATTGTTCACCACGCGGTCATATTATAATTATTATTTTGTGTCCTTCACATAGTATATGATCTGCCACTTAACATCATATTAAGCAAAACCCAATACATCGATAGGTCTACAATATTTGCCTAATATCAGTACACACACAGGCTTATCGCCGTGTTAGTTATAGTGGGTGACAATCTACGAAATTAAGCTTAGTAACCTTATAATCTCTCACAGAAAACTACATTGGATATCATCATTTTTTTGTCATGACTAATTTATTAATGATCCAGCATCATCTGTATTAAATAGAAATAATCATTTCACATGATGTATAAATATATATATCGAATAAAATAGCCTTGACAGCCTAAGTTACTTAAAAATAACTACTGAAGAACTTTACTCTCTCCCACCGGGCTCGTGTGTGTATCGGTAAAGGTAGAAAGGAGGCAGTGGACCAAACCACTGTGAGGCAAAGGAAGGGGGACTGAAAACATTTCTAAACTTAAAGCGCTTTTTTGTGTTTATTTTGTTTTACTACTTACACAATTATTCGTATATTATTTACAATACACAGAGTCACTTGTAATGATATTTTCAGGGGGGTCCCCCCCGGGATTTACGCCTATGGCCACACTATTACGTAACAGAGTGGTACATTCCACAAGCTGTCGTTTTGACAGACTGGCTTCAATATAAACTGTTTTTAGACTAACAAGAAAGTTTTGAGTTCTGAAACTTACAGGATATTTTTTATAGCACAATGACCTCTTGCATATCAAAAGATCAAGGGAATTTTGGTTTCTCAGTTCATGACCCCTTTAAAGGGATAGTTCACACAAAAATATAAATTCCTTCATTTACACACCATGTCATTTCAAACCTGACTTTTTTTCCTGTTTAACATAAGATATTTTGAGAAAAATTTTTTTTTGCCCAAACAATTAAAGTCATGGTAAAGTCAATGGTAACCAGTACTGCTTTTATATTCCACAGAAGAAAGAAAGTCATACATGTTTGAAACGACATGAAATGACAACAGAATTGACATTTTTTGGGGGGAACTATCCCTGATGTTTATCTCATTTTGTCTCATGAGTGAATGTGATTAAATATAGTGTATAATTAATTATGTTGTCAGCTAACTAATGAACTGTGGTTTTTAAAACTGAAAAGGAAAGAGCCAATAATCACACTCACCGTCAATGAATCCCCAAGGGCAGCGATCACTTTAATATCCGCAGCCTTCACCAGCTCAACTACAATAGAGATACAGCGAATCAGAAGATCAGATACCTAAAGATTCTGCTGTAATTAAGTTTGCCTGTGGTACAACAAGAGCTAACATTCATCACCAATGATAAACATCAGCATCTAGGTACAAATGTCCTCACAGCCTCAGAGAAAATGTGAAAAATCTAATTAAAAAACGGTCCCATTCCTGACTAGTTCTGGCAGCTTGAATAATTAAGTTTGACCGTATTGACTTTAGATCAGAAGTCTGCATGCATCACACTATGTGGGCAAAACACTGACCCTAGACCAGCCTACCTGAGGTGGGCACAGAAGAGGAGGGGCTCATGTCAGGACACATGAAAGGTGGGTGTTTGAAACTGATTGGCCTGGTCTTCTCAGGAAACTCCTGTAACAAAATAACATGCTGGTTACTGTGAGGTCACAACTAAAACATCATTCAGGCCACGGACCACACCACAGACCAAGCAGATACATTGTTTACATTATGATTTATTACAGACAAACCAATCGGAATGTTGTATTTATGGCCTCATGTGACATTCCAACACAAAAACATCCTTGATTTTCAGAACATTTCCATTACAAATACACAAACGCACCTTTCTAAGCGCTTCCTCACTATAGTGACTGAGTCCTTCCTCATATTCCAGCCTCCACTCATCACCTTGGGAAAAATATTAAAATCCATAAGCACTTCAGACTTAATAATGGTTGAAAAATAACAGTCCAGCTTCCACTGACTAGCACGGAGGCCTTATCATAGGTCCAAGCAAACATCTTGTTCCTTCGTCCCAGGTCATTCTCACACATGTAACGTGGGCCCTGCGCTCCAGCTTATCTTCCCAGCTCTGGATGCTTCTAGCACTTACCTTTGACAGGACAGAGGGCTAGCAAGCAGGTTGCCACGGCAATGAAAAGCCACTCCATGGTGGAGCGTTTCCAAGCGGGTTAGCACAATGGATGTGCGTGCAGAGAGAACGGGGCCATTATATCAGTGCCCCTTTATCTCCCCCACCCAAAACAGCTGAGTGACGAAGTTCAGGCCCACCGACATAAAGCATGATCCAGGCACACATGCAACTGCCAGAGGACTGGTGACCATTCACAACTTTAGAGAGCTTTAATAGAAACCGTGTAGCACTGGGGCCTGGGAGAACCAGACCTGCAGCTCAATGCAGATCTGGACCAGGAGAGATGTTGTGCACACTGGATGTGTGTTTGGACCGAACAGCATCTGTAGGTCTAATTATATTAAGATAGAAAATTACATTCATCTGTGAACCCACTGATTTTTTTTATTAGTTATTTAGAAACATTGCCATTTGAAAATGTAATTTTTCCTTTTTAAGTCTCATCCATTGTTATCTCAGTATTATGAGCGGTTTGATTGACATGGAACATAGAGGAATCTGTTATATTACTTTCAAAGCTTCAAACCATTGCTGAATTGTGAGAACTCTGCAAAAACAAACTAATGCTCTGGTGAATCTTCACAAGAAAAACAGTTCTTTACATCCTATTCACATACATATGCTTACATTACAGATTTTTTTTTAACTTTTTTTTTAACACACCAAAAGTTGTGGTATTGCTATATTACCTGAAACGACAGACACCATTGCCGAATAATCAATAGATATTCTAGACATGCTCACAATTGAAGTTATCTGAAATATTTTTCCTCTGAAAAAGAACCTAAAACTGAGATTTAGCACACAAACAGCCACATCCCAAAACAAATGGATCCGCTTCAGGAATTCACATAGCTACAGATCTTACACGCATATCAAAAATATTTCTGAGAGCATTCAATGTACTGATCTTAAAATAAAAAAGCAAAAAGGTGTCTTGTAACACCAAAAACCAAGCATTATAGCCATACAGCAACCCATTCATCAATTCAAATATTTTTCATGTATGCAGAGGAATTTAAATCCCATTTTGAAGACTTTTGGAAAGGTTGAATGACTAATGATGAATGAGGTTTGAGGTAACTACAGATTCAAAAATCTGAAACATACTGGACACCAGCCATAACTGCACTAAATTAGTATCATAAACACCCTACAGAGACACTTTTGTAACAATGAAAGGAAGTCAAGGGCAGTAGTCATCTGAATGATTCAACATTTGGCAAGGTGAGCGTTTATGGCAATAAAAAGCCTTATGAAAAATGCTAACTTTAGATTATTACCGTGTAGTTTATTCATATGTAACTGTGCACATTTGAATCGAGACAGTGAAATCTACATCAATGCACTGATGAAAACTACTTTTGTCCAAATACTGACGTTATAAATAATTTCTGGAAAAAAAATCTGCCAGCAAGCCACTTAAATGAAAGCATGCTGAGAGTATGAACTTTTTACACATCGAATTCAGAGCACAGTCCACCTCGCACTCTGCGTCTCAAAGAGGCATGGTGTCCAAGTTTGAATTGGTACCAAACTTAATACTTAAAAAAAAAAAAAAAAAAAAAAAAAAATCTGAATGGGTTGCACAAAATAGGTTCGATCCTTGGCTTTTAGCACAGTGGCAAGCAAAAGCAGAAACAACTAATGGAGTTCATTCAGCAATGTTGTCTTTTTCCCCCCACATAGTGAGTGTTGATTTGCACAAATGTTATTTCACCTGGCAAAACCCTGAGGCGCACATTTAAGATATTGTAGAAGTTCATCTAGTTTTTCCCCAAGCCACAGTTAAAAGACAAAGGAGGGGCTGGACAGGGCAACAAGAGTCCTGAAAGCTCTTTTGGGGTTAATAGGATTAAAGACCACAGCAGGTGTAGGTGTCAGCGGCTGTCCCAGGGAGAGAGACGCTATCAGGTCTCGATTTGTTCTCCCGTAATCCTTGTCCCATTTAGTCACCTCCAATCTGACTCCTGCTCTCTCATTGTTCCTCAGGCTCTCCGGCTGGCTGCTCAGGCTGGGCTGGAGGTCTAGGGGGCGCTGGAGGGGCTCTGGGTACGGCTTGGTGCTGTCTCTGCCGATATGCGATTACTGTGCCCAAGAGCAGAGCAATGACAGTCATGAGGTAGAGATCCCACTCTGGACCCAGTAACTGGTCAAGATCCACCTGAGATAGAAGCTCCTTCAGCTTAAGAAAACAAAAAAAGATTAATGCTATTGGTTAGTCCTTGACTTGAAGCAAATCAGATTTCAGGTGGATTCTCACTGATGGTCACGGATGTGACTTACATTAAGATCTTGCAGGTACTGTAGTGCATAAATAAGGCCCAGCTTGCACAGGGCCAGGAACACAGGAACTTGGGCGTCAGGACTGGCTTCTGCAGCCATGTCATAGAAACGTTTAGCCAGATGAATGTCCTGTGGAGGAACAATTCAAAAAATTAGTGCACTGTATACACTACAGATTAAATATGGTCAGTGAAGAAAGTTTTTAGAAAGAAATTAATACTTTTATTCAGCAAGGATGCATTAAATTGAAAAACGCTGTTCTTTTGAACTTTTTTACAAATAATCCTAAAATATATATATATATTTTTATTTTTTTTTAAATGCATTTTTAAGTGCATCTCAGTTTCGACAAAAATGCTAAAAAGCAAAACGTGTTTCAACATTGATAAGTTTCTTGAGCACCAAATCGGCATACTGGAATGATGATTGATTTCTGAGAGATCATGTGACACTGAAGACTTGAGACTTCGCAATCACAGGAATAAAATTACATTTTAAAATATATATTAGAATTTTTTTTGTAATGTCACAATTTCCCGTTGTTAATCAAATAAATGCAGCCTTGGGGTGCATAAAAGACTTCTTTCAAAACATCTCGCAGACCTCAAATTTTTGAAAGGTAGTGTGCATGCTTGGTTATATGTAGTTATGCAGGGATATTTCACCTGTTTAATACCAAGGCCCTTCTCATGCATATAGCCTAGGTTGAACATGGCCTGTGCACTGTGCTGTTGCTCAGAGGCCAGACGATAATGAATGACCGCAGTCTCATAGTCCACATCAGTGCCATAGCCGTAGAAATGATAGTCGCCCAGCTTGATTCTGGCCACTGTGTAACCTGATAACAAAACAAAACAAAACAAAACATAAAACAGATACTGTTACAGAGGTCCTGGGTGTTCAACAGCTTCACAAGGCCTCAAACTATTTTTAATAATAATAATAATGTTATAAAAAAAAAATGTGTTTTTATTTTGCAACAATGTTTGTCTGACTTCACATTATCCTGCTTACTACTTAGCTATGTACCAAGTAAGTAAATAAATGGGCATGATATAGTGAAATTGCATGTTTTATCAATATGTAATACATTTTCTTTAAAAAGTAATAGAAAGTAATACGAGTATGACAGATTGGTTGCCAGGGACAACAATAAAATAGCAGCAATGATACTGAAATGTGAGACAGCAGGATGCTGCGAATGACCAATCAGAATTAAGTATTTGAGAGAGCCATGTAGTAAGTTATATTTGTCTCACTATAGTGCTTGTAAGGTCATCAAAGCACTTTGGCATTTTGCTAGAGTGACTGTGTGGGTTGAAGAGAACAGTCTAACCTTGAGCAGCTGCTCTGGTCCAGTGCAGCAAAGCCCGTGGATACGTTTCATTCTCATTGAAAATCTGTGATCCCTCTGAAAGACACATACACAGAGTCAGATTTATTATTACAATGTGAAATGGCTTAATTTAGCTGGGTTTTAATTCACCAAGGGACAATAAACATGAAGGGAACATCTTTATACATAGTCTCTCAGGCTTTCTGTGCAGAATGCTCTACCTTCACAATGTGACCTTCTTTAAGTGTCCCCACAAATTTAGACATTTTCCCAGTCATTTAAGATCACTAATAATCACGCTTTAAAGAGGTCATGAACTGAGAAATCAAAATTCCCTTGATCTTTTGAAATATAGGTTGTCACTGGACTATAAAAACATCCTGTAAATTGTTCCTTTTAAAAATCATATACAGATTTCCATGGAAGTTTTTCATTAGTATTTAAGTGACAAAACATTCATTTTAATTGTAATAATTTCTTAAAAGCATTAACTAGCAAAATCATTTGAATATTGAATAGAAGAACATGAAATAATAATTATATTCCCTTTAGAAAATACATCCATGACTTCTCCAGGCCTAAACATAATTTTTAAAATTCCAGCTTTTCATGACTATGGGTGGGAAATCTGTTCTTGATTACAAATTTCAGATTATTTTCAGGGCAGAATGGGAAGGTAAAGTATACATAAACTATTTTTTTATCATTAATTTTTCAAAAAATAAAAGATATGGTTTAAAAACAAAATTCAGATTAAAAGGCAGATGCGGACTAACTATTCTCAGACCAACTTTTAACATAATACCACAATTAATATGCATGTAGGTGTTGGAGGATTGGCGCCCTCTGGTGGTAGTGTAAAATCACTGACTCACTCTGATCAAGGATGAAGGCCACATTGCTCTGGGCGACCTCGTAGCCCTGTTCGGCCAGCAGCAGATACTGTACTAGAGCAGAGTCCATGTCTCCCTCCTTAAAGCTTCCGTATGCTGCCATGAGTCTTTCAGACCAGCGGCCGCGCTCACACACGTTCTTGAAGAGCTGGTCTCACACACGGTAAACTATCAGAAAAGTTTTTTGAAACATGGCTATGCATGATGAAATCGTGTCTTACCTCCACTGCAGTGTGGCAGGAGCGCATGACCCCAGTCCCTGTGGCATGCATCTGAGCTAGATTATAGAAGGCTAGGATGTGACCCGCTTGAGATGCCAGGTTAAAGAATTTAAGAGCCTGCTTATAATCACGCTTCACTCCAATTCCATCTAAAATATGAAGAAAGTGCAAGTCATAAATACACTTTTCATACTCTCAACACCCACCAGCTGAAATGACTAACACATTTCTCAGTCCACAATGTTTGTCAAGATCATGTCAAAGCAGAATGCAGGTGGGAGTTTGTCATGGCAACAATCACCTAGGCAACCAAACCAAAAGGAGTTAGCTGTGATTTAAGATAAAAATAAGATAAAATCGCTATTGAAGTGGTGGAAGAGTGAGCTAGACAGGCAGGTAGAAAAAGGGAGAAGAAAAACAGAAATATGTCCTGAAGCAATATTTTTAGAGCAGAGCAAATCTTGAAAAATTCACAGTATAAATTTTCATGGATTTTCCACATTGGTTTCGAATTTTATTTTAAAAATATCTATTAAATAAATACATGATATAACAGTAATATTTGTTGTTGTTATATTTTGAAATGTGTAATGTCAATAATAATAATCATAATAATATCTGTTCTATATTATGAGGCAAGTGCTGTGTAATTGTTGGGAATATGCACACTTCTCTATTTGCAATAAAAATATGACTATTAAACTACTTTTGCAAATGAATGCATTGTTTAAACTGTCAAAATATTTATATATCAAATTTACCTCATAAATGATGTATTCTGGTGTTGTTGTGGAATTTGCTGAATTCTGTGGGAAAATATTCCATGGCCTTTATACTGGCTCAATAAAACCTGTTCCTTTGTGTCAAAAATGGCTGCCTATTTTTCCATTTGCAGTAACAGCAGAAAAATTCATGAAGCAGAAGTGAAGGGGGAAAAAAAGGAAGCAAATAATTCACATGTAATCTCTGTCTGACACACACTTACTGTAGTACATGGTTCCCAGCTGCAACTGTCCATCCACCCAGCCTTGCTCTGCAGCCTTCTGAAAATACTTCAGTGCCAGGTCATAGTTCTGCAGGATCGAGAAGAAACAATGACTCAAAAGATCTTTGACTGATTGCATAATGTTCCTCTCATCTAGGAAACCCACCACAGGAACACCCCTTCCATACAGGTAAGCCATACCGAGGCCACTCTGGCCAACTGGATTCCCCTAAAAAGATGGCAACAAAAGTTGGAGATTAGAGAACATTTGACAATTTCTGAATCTTGACAAGGAGAAAAAAAAAAATTCTCACCAAATCGGCAGCCTTTTTGAAATAATGCAGGGCTGTGTCATTGTTCTGAGGCACATACTCACTGCCTTCAGAGTACATCTGAGACAACAGAATGAGAGTTTCACACAGAGGTTGAACAACAGTAAGATCATTCAGCTACAGTCCAAGAAAACTAAAAATAAGGGACTTAAGTCTATACCTTTCCAAGGAAGGCCATTGCATGCGTGTTCCCTGCATTTGCTGCTTGGTTAAAGTACTCATATGCTCGCTGAAAATAGTGACAAACAGAAAGTAACTATAAAATCATTATTTTAAATTATTAGAAGAAATGCACATAAAATGGCAGAGCCAAAAAAAAAAAAAATTAAATAAAAAAATAAAAACTACCTGATGATTCTGTTCCACACCTCGTCCTCCATGTAAGTGTAACTGGCCCAGGCCCACCTAGACAAAAACATTTAAATGTGATAGTAATGTGATACAGTTTATGTTCAACTTCAAATAATGCCAAAGAGTGAAATTCTTCTTACAGACAAATCAGAATGGTTTTATTTTACCTGTGCCTGCACATCTCCTTTCTCAGCCAAGAACTGGTAGTACTGGATTAAATCCTCCTCTAGCATTCCACTGCTAGAACCAGGATTTTCCACTTCATCTAAGAGCCGGATCCGCTGTACTGCACTGCCCCCTGTCAGGGATACATCGCTGGCCACTAATAAAAAAAATAAATAAAATAAAATAAAAAAAGGTTACTTTGATATTACAAGACTTAATCATCAATGAGTTCAGATATGGATAGAGTGAGAATAACCGAGCAGTACCAGTGATTATTCATGAGCAGTACGAGTGTAATTCAAACTAAAAATGCATTTCTACAGACATTTCATAGTTTTATGGTCACCCTGCACTGCTCATGTGTAGCATTTAAGTCACTAAACATTTCCTTAGACAGACTGGGAAAAAAGGCGAGTGGTGACCAAGGATCCAGACAGCATCTTATAAAAGATGCTGTGCTGAAATTCGATATGTTTAGACATTATGAGGACTGCATAAATTATGACAAGCTTTACCGTGATTGGCCACTAGTCTGTAGTGAGTGAGAGCAGATTCACAGCTCTGAGGAACCCCAACACCTCCCCAATATCTGTAGCCCTGAAAAAAAAAAAAAAAATGGCAATTAGCAGACGGCACAGCCAGGAAATGCAGGCTAAACACAAGCCTACACAGCACCAATGCATTAAGAAAGTAGTCATGGATAAATTATGGTGCCACAGGATCTGAGGTTTCAACTTTGCTTCATGTAACTGAGCCAACGTCATCAACGATAAGCAAGTCATCAAGTCTAATTTCCTGGGTGGAACAAGATCCTCCATTGTTTAAAATACAGGACAGAGAATCATTCTTCTTACCAGAATCATATGCGCTACTAGGTTTCCACCCAAAGCTCCAAAGGTGTAGTACACCAATGCCTGCAATTATATGAAAAACAGCATTTTCATTAAACATTCACATTTAAAAATAAGCAATCTGTGCTTTCTAGATAAATGTCATTAGATGTCACCTTTGCTTGACTTGAGTTCACCCCTAATCCTGCAGCATATAGGAAACCAAGTGCCTGTGCGAACACAAATTGAAAATTGGTTTCTCAAAAATAAGAGTAATGATATAAAAAGGAATAAACTTTTCCTGATGCAATAGTGCAGCAGTGATACAACCCCACACACAGCTGCTATTTTTAAGAAACGGCTTGAAATGAGTCGCAGGACAAAAAAAAAAAAGCATCAGTATTAACACAGAAAGATGATATTTAGTTAATAAACAGTTGTTATTACAGTCTGGGCTTTAGGGGAGCCCTCCAGTGCCAGCTTCTCAAAGATCTCCTTCGCCTGAGGAATGCTCTGGGGTAAGTAGTCTCCAAACAGCATGGCATACGCCACCTTCTCCATGGCCTTGGCATGACCCATCTCTGCAACTTTCAGGAGTCTGTCATACAACCTGTAATGCAGAAATAAATATAAACTACTGTTTAAAATTTTGTGGTTGGCATGTCTCTTATGCTCACCAAGGAAGCATTTATCTGATTAAAACCTTTTTTAAAACAGTAATATTGTAAAAAATATTGTTAACTTTTTTTTGTTACAATACTTTTTTACCATTTTAATGAATTTTTAAATAATTTTTACTCTATGGCAAAGCTGAATAAATTTTCAGCAGCCATTACACTTAGGAAACTATTCTAATTTGCAGATTTGGTGCTCAAGAAAACTCTCGTCATTATTAATTTTAAAAACAGTACTTTTTAATATTTGTGTGGACACAGTGGATAAGTTTTTTTTTTCCAAGTTCAAAAGAATTTATTTGACAAATTTTTTTAACATTAGACATTCCATTAATGTGTTTAATTTTAAGCATCCTTACTCAAAAAAATAATAATTTAAAAAAATAAATAAAAATATTATACCTTAGTTCAATTATACTCGTTAATTCTTTTGACTCCAATACAGAAGCCAAAACTGTCCAACACGGTAAGTAAAACTAAAACATTTGCAAAAACTGTACCTTCAAACCCATTCACAATAATAACAATAACTGTAAAGGTATAGTTTTAATCAGTGATGATGGGAGTTATAAATAAACGCGTTACTAACGGCGTTATTTTTTCAGTAAGAGTAATCAAACGAATTACTGTTTCCCCCCGTTACAACACCGTTACCGTTACTGACAATAAAATGCGACATTACTATAATTTATAATATTATCATCATTTTATTTTTCAGTTTATCTGAATGGATGCACAGTGTTGTATTTGCAGTGGCGTACCGTGGGGTTTCAGTCAGGGCCTTCAGTAAGCAACTGTAAACTACATGCACACATCTTACACATCTCTGTTACAGCTAACACAGCCATATGCATATAATGTAAGCTAGATTAGTGTGGGTTAAATACAGAGTAAATTTCCCTACATGGATCAGTAAAAGTAATCCGCCAATACACAGGTCACTATGCAAATTCACGTCACTCTAAAATGATGACACGCCCAAAGCAGCAAAACTGTAAAAACGCTGGACACCCACACACACCACAGTATTATCAACGCACCACGTACACCTCCATAACAATGTGCATTACACAATTCTCATCAAATAATAAAGCACTCACCTGTCACTTGTAAATAAAGTCCATGGGTCTGTCATTCCATGTCCCTTTACTCGTATTAAAAAGTAAACATGGTCAACAAAATAACTTGTGCTCGTGCTTAGCCACTCATAGTTGCAATCTTTGAAATGGCACATAAAAACTTTGCTGGCCATTGTTAGCGAATTCGGTTTGGGTGTAGGTCTTCCTTTCTGTTATTCTCTTTTGTCTGCAAAAGAGCGCCTTGAAAGGCATTTTTAGTAGATCAAGGAGCGTCTCGCTGCAGCCCACAAGATCCAGGGGGCGTAGTTGGATCCAGATCCAACTCCTCCCATCTTACATATACCTACCCATCTCCACCCCCTGATCCCTAAACCCACCCCATCTCCACCCCTAAACCTACCAATCTCCAACCCCTAGATTTAGATCCAACCACGCCCCCTGGATCTTGTGGACTGCAGCGAGCCCTACTTGAGTAGATTGGCAACAAGATCTGGTGTAGGCGCCGATGACTACAGCTGTCATTTTCTTTTCATCGAATTTCACTTTCATTCCTTGGAAATCCCTCACTAAACTGGGGGTAGCACTGGGCACGGGCTGTCATTGAATGTCAAAATTGGCTGGTGATTCTGTCACTAATGCTCGTAACAATTCAGATGTGATGCATTTCAACAAAACGGTAGCACTACAGTATCTGTAGAGCTGGCCATAGACTTTTTTTATGTAGGATATTCCAGTTCAACCTCAACTAAACTAATCATAGGCAATTTTGTGGACAACACAATTTGAAAATGATACCTAAATAAATCAATAAAAACATTTTTCACACAATTTAATTTTTTATAGGGCCAGCAGAGAAGGCCCTGCTACCCCTGATGGCCCACCACTGTGTATTTGACATACCGTAAACTCTAGTGTGAAGGCCCACGGCTTGCCATCGCTTTGTCGCAAGCGCAAAGAAAGATACAGAGCAAGACAGTCTTCCATAACATGCAGAAGTGACACGCTACATGTAAACGATATTCTTTGTTGTATTTTCTTGTCAAAATAACGGAGTTCCTTTGGAATTCTTCAGCTTTTAAGAACTGCCGGGTTCTCTGGTAGTGGGTGGAACTTATGTGGCTGGCGCTCACCTATTATCGTCCCGGTTTTGATTTCAGCAAATCAATTCGAGCGAACGCAGACAACGTGATTAATATTCATGAATCCACAGCTCATTAATCCTTAGTGCATTTTATATTGTTATTAGTAGTAGAATCAGTATTATTTGTAGTTTTTTTTTTTTTTTAAATCGAAACACTAAATGACAAACAATATCTTAAGCACCACCACCAATCCTAAATTCAGTCAACATGACAAATAATTACTAAAGTTATATTACATAATGCTAAATTATCATAATATCAGATTATAATGCTTGACTGGCTGATGCTAAGTGTCAGATATATATATAAAGTGCATTTTACAAACATAAGCTTTATAGGCCCTATATATAATTGGTTGATAATATATTGAATTTGATAGGCGTCTCTCACATTGTCCCACAGAAATATTAGATTAGTGTACAATTATAATAATTTATTCCATTTAGTGTCCATTTCATTCATTTAATATTGGGGGCATCCAAGTTATTTGAACTTTTTTTTTTTTTTAAAGTAACGCAACAGTTACATAGTTACTTTCCCTGGTAATTAGTTACTTTTATAATGATGTAACTCAGTTACTATTTGTGAGAAGTAACTAGTAACTATAACTAATTACTTTTTTAAAGTAACGTGCCCAACACTAGTTTTAATCTCATTAATTTTAATATTATTCTAAACGTAAAAGAATAGCAGAGTCCACACCACATGTACAATGGCACAGAGGAACAATACTGTTGGAATTACTTTAACAACAAATTTTTTCCAGTTGATGAAAGATAAAAATATTAGCAGCCAACCACAATCAAAATCGGCCAATCAGAATCACAGCCTGCTTTAAAGAGCATAAGTATTTAAAGCAGCAGATGACAACCGCAGCATGTGCTTGTAATAAACAAAATATTATTTTGCGTTGGTGTGGATGCTGCTAAAATTATCATTACAGTTATAGCTTTACAGTTAGCTTCCTTGTTGTGAATGGGCCTTTAAGGTGCAAATATTCACACTTTAGGGGAAGGTCAGGTACAGAGGTGTATCTTTGAGGGTACTGCACAGGCTACAGTCTTAAAGTACAGTTTTTGCACATTTCTTCAGATAGTGTAGGTTCAAGACATAGAAATCATAGGAAAACTGTTCAAATAGCACTGCAAGAAAAAAAAAAAACATGGCTCCACAGCACTCACTCTTTCTTCTGGCTCCTTCTGTTGGTGCTGTTAATCATCTTAATTGCATCCTGGTACTGTTCTTCAGCCTCTTCCACCAACCGCCTCTGCTCTGCTTGCTCTTCCGCTGTGAGGACAGATACGTTACACATGCATTTGGTTTAACAACTGAAAGTGCTAAAAAATACAAAAAAAAAGTAATAAAATATAAAAATCACAATTAATTTATAGTGCAGGTAAAGTTAGCATTGATCTTTTCATAATGCATAATAACTAATGCAGAAGAGTAAGCAAAGAGTAGCAAAAACATCTTTCGACTAACATACCAAGAACTCTTCCGCTTTTAACTAAAGTAGTATCATATTTCGTGTAGACTGTAGAGTCACAATATGATTGATTTTTACAATATAAAATATGCTACCAATAACAGCTCACTCACTTTCACAGAAGCCCCATTTCTTATCAGTGTTGTAGTTGTATGTTGTGGCACACCACAGCCTCCCATCTCCTCTGCCTTCAGTAGTGCACTCCATATACTCTTTCTCTTGGAAAAGAAAAGGAAAGATGCAGGGCTCCCCAGAGGCTGTTCCACCAATTGCCACTGGAACTATGATAAACACCAATGAGAAAATGACACAATAACCAGATACTTCCACAGGAAACAAACTACGCACTTGTGAATGCATGGGTGAGCAGGTTTCTTTTCTCAAACACTGCAAGCTGTGATGCGGAGGGCAATAAAGAAAGATCTTGTGCTGTGAAACCCTAAACTAAGTGACAAACAGTATCAAAACCCTGAATGTGTGAGCAGAAGGTTAGCTACGTAGTAAAGCCATATGAATAAAATTATGCTAAATGTACAGAGAAATCTACAGACAAAACCTGAATACTATATCTTATACAGGAAGCACCTGCAGACCCCATCTGGGTCTACTCACCTTCTTTATGACGCTCCTCTGGTGGAGGAGGTTGATTTGGAAGGTCTTCCTGTTCAACCCCCTCAACCTCACTCTCTACTCCAGTGTCTGTTGTACTGCTGTCGGCCTGGGCATCTTTAGAGACATACGCATGTCCCGCCACAATTTTGGAGCCATCATTGTTATCTGTGCTCTGACCATAGAAAACATGGAATAATTAGTAGATAAATAAAATAAATAAGTGTGTGTAGGTGTATGTATGTATATATATATTTTTTTACATTTATGTATACATGTGTGTTAGAGAGAGATCTTTTTGTACATGAATGTATACACATACAATTATTAAAAATAATACATACACATATATTCACTATTTGTGTGTATACAGTGATGTTTTAATTTTTTTTAAATCATTTTAAATTTCACAGAGATCATGGAATCCAATTTATTTTCTCAAAATGCAATACCATGAATCACTAACACAAAACATTTATACTCAACTGCATATTAAATGGCTCTGATAATATGTCATTATGTTTAAATGCTGTATTACCTGAGACTCACCACCCTCTGCAACTCCATCATCTTGAAGCACTTCTGCAATCAAAATGCCAAATCATATACACTTCATATACAACACGTTAACATATCAAATGTAAATGTAAAATAGCTTAGTTAACGTCTAAATAAACACACATTTTCCTAATAATTGAAAAAGAGCCTCTGACTCACCACCAGCTGTCACTTCCAAAGTCACAGCTAAAGCCACAATAAGGACCAGACAAGACCTCTTAGTGGGATTCATGTTGCCAGAGTGTGCAAAACGCAGCGGACTAAAAATCTGACTTAATTAAACCTGCACACTAACTTAACTATCTGTTGTCCTAGATAGCCATTTAGCTATATAAATCTGTCAGTGAACTGCACCTGGCTGCATAACCGACTAGCTATAGAACTTGACCAGCGAGCCAGTCAACCAGAAACTTCTCCCAAAAGAAAAAATGGATTCTAATAAAACAACCCATTCGCATAAACGGGACATTAACACCCTTACCAAAGCATTTTGAGCTAGCAGCTCAATGTAACTAACTCAGTGACAGCCTGTCTGCACAGCTAGCACAGCTAAACACACAACATTTCCCAGAGACTAATGTCGTGTCGGCGCAGACCATGAAAACATCCCAAGACGACTTCTCAATGTTTCCAAGGCACCTGCAACGTTTACCAAATTCAACAACACAAGACAGAAACAATTAAGCCGTCGTTAGGGTTTCTCGTGTTACAGCATATTTCTGTTCACTGACCGACCCCTATTTCCTAATCCGCTGCGGCTTCACCAATCAGGAGACGGCATTGCAGATAATAGCCAATCGCTGCGCGCCAAGAGTCAGTCGACCAATCAGATGCGCACACACAAGAGTATCACAGCGCCTGAGATACGCGAATGGAGCAGATGTGTACACGACAGTTTGCAGGATGTGGGAACGCCTTTGAACAGCTGACTCTCTCTCAGCCGAGTGTGAAGTAAACGGTATGGGAGCTATCAAATATTATATTATTATTAGAAATAAATAGTCTACAAATATTTTAATAGTCCACATTCATAAGCGATAATGGTTCTTATAAGTTAAAACATTTATAACTTAAAACATTTGTTTCTTGTTTTATTACAACACAGATTTGACAATGTATTTAAGAGGTATCATGATTATACAATCAATTCGACTTTTGCTTCATCACAGTCAAACATATTTTCACTTATAAAATACTCAGTTTTAAATAGTTCATTATCTATATCTGGAATGCCCAGACATAACATTCAAACATACATATTACATTCAAACATGACAAGCTCTAATGCAAATTCAGTAGCAAATACAAAATAATAATAATAAAATAAAAATCCAAGCACCTATTTTTCACTGTAAAGGCACAGATGTTTGTGGGAATCCAGCAATTAACTAGTGCAGGCAGGAAATACAACAAGTGTTTCATGTTCACATGTGTTTTTTTTTTGTTTGTTTTTTTAAATCCATTTGTATTATGTCCGGAGTTTCTGGCATGGCACAACATAAGCTTTGGCTTAACAGAGTCGTACTCCATAACCAAACGTCTGTTTAATGGCATCAAAGTAGTATCTCTGCCAGCCCTCTTTCATTCTTTCCTCCTCATTGTCGGGAACTCCTCTGGCCTCCAGAATCAGCTCTGTCTCACTACCTTGATTTACGAAGTTTAAAATGACAGTTGCTGCGTGTCCTGAAAAAGAGTTAGAAAGAAATTATAACTTAGATTAAAGAAAACAGATCCAACAACAGAGATGAACACTGGCAAAAAACAATCAACAATGAGCCAAACATTTCATAGACTTTCCTTAATATATACAAAACAAATAATATGGAAAAATAAAAACCAAATATTATAGAAAAATATTATGATTACAAATATTAAAGTTGTATGTGGATTCATAAAAAATTACTACATTAATATATACAATAATAAACCATACCATCTGGCCAACTTGAAAACCTCCATTTCATGACAATTTTCTGGTCTGGAATCTGAAAGAGAAATGGGCAATTATTACCAAATCTATGTTGAAAAGCATGCGTCAGTAGAGAAATGCACTATAAAAAAAGTGAAATTCTCACTAGATCAATCAGTTAAACAAAATTAATTAATTTAACAGCTAAAAATCATTATAAGAGGTTCATTCATACCAGTTCTGCAAACTGCCCATAAACATTTCCTTCCAGCAGCCGGAATTTGCCACCTGAGCACCCATCCACAAAGGCAGCAAGGTGTGTAAATGCTTGTACCATCTACACACAGGGAAAAACAAGGAGCAAGTGAGTTCAGCATCAAATAATCTATGCATAAAGAACACCTCGATACATACACATTTATTGTTTCAACTGCATTTGTATAGACTGACAGGACAAGAGAGGAGTTTATTCTGACCTCTTGGTTCAGGAAAACCCTGTACAACTCTTCTGGTGAGGTAAGAAAGGTGTCTTTCATAGTCAAAGATACTGTTGAAATTTTAACTCCAGTGTTGGAAGCATTTTTTGTTGTAGAGGATCCAATCTGTGGGGGGGGACCAAAACAAATATACTCAGAGCTAAAATATTAATGTGCACAAATATCACTTGAATCCAAAAACAAGCATGAAAATATATGTGTGATTGCAAATGACATAAAATACAGGGTGGATGTATGACCAGCATACTGTCTAGTATATATTTGTGTTACCAGGAAAATTAACGAGAACTTACTTGGGTTTTGTCTAGTTTGACCTTGGCTTCTGTCTCCTGATCCTGTTTGTTGAGTGCGTTTTCTGTTGGTAAAATCATACCCTGAGAGAACTCTGTAAAAACAAGTTACGAGAATGTGATGACCTGCACAAATAAAACAAAGCAGAAATTACTAAAAGATGACGATTTAGATCCATCACCTGTTTTGAGATGTTTGACATAGTTGCCCAGTGCCATTCTGATTTTCTTGACTCCCTCCTTCCTCATGAGGTCAGTCAGAGGTGTGTTTGGCTGGTCTTTACAAAGTCTAACACAAATCTGTACAAACAAACAGAAGTTAGATTTTCATTCAACATGCTCAGTCGTATAGAAAGAGTCTTTAATTGGGAGAAAGGTTCACTTACATCTAAGTCATCCATGTCATTTTCATCAGAGAGATTCGGTATTTCCACAGTGCCTTTATATTTGATTCCAATTTTATTTGTACCTACAGTGAAGAAAAAAACATGTCTTTCATTTCACCTTTACATTCAATTATTATGTTGTGTGTGCAAACTTTGACTCACCAGTCCATGAGGCTTTAACAACCCACTCATAAAAGTAGATGAGTTTCCCTTTGCGGTTGTTGATAGAGGCCTCACCATCTATATTGCTGACGTCTGTGATCTCGCATGAGCCTTCTTCACCCTCTACACAAAGCCCAAGAAGGAGGCTATTTATTGCATCTTGAGACCAGCTTGTGACATCTCTTTCTGTCCTGTGGTATATGATTAAGAAAAATAAACATTTATAAATAGTTTATTTGATAGAATTAGCATATAATTCACATTTCAAAAGAGAACTATGCAACTACTAATAATTGCAGTTTCTCCAAATTGTATAGGGGAGTAAAAAACTTGTTTTGGATGCAGTTAATCACTTGACAGCACTAATATTATACTTCAAATTTAGTATAATTTTTTTTTCAGTGCATATATTTATGTATGAAGAGTTCAGATGCAAAACGCTCCAAGTATGTCTGACGTTTTTCTTTAAAATTAACATTTCTTTCTGGCTACTATGTATAGGTTTCTATGTAAGGACAGGTACTTCTGAATGGGTTCAGGATTTAACGCATTTGAAGTGAAAGTACTTGATGAACATATACTATGTGTGGAGCATTCAAAAGGCTTTTAGAGGCTTTTGCATTGGAACTCTTCATACATACATATATATATAAAAATAGTTATCTATATTAACACTCTGTCTCACACGTGTGTGCATTTGAGAGAGCAAGAGATAATATAGATAACTATATAATATAGATTACTTATTCAGATAAGTAACATTTTACACATTTCAAGTGGGACAGTTCAAAAGTCATACTCAGTTTGCTTTTCATCAGAACACCCCGAGTCTAATTCTGTCTCACATTCATGTACTTCCAAAAATAGACTGTGCCAACCCCTCACATTCATCTACAGGACATTCCAGAGGCTTCTGCAAACACTGGAAAAACTAACCTAATGGCTGTAAGAATCAGACGTAGGCAGTATTTGTAAAATATAAAACAGTTTTTACGTTTTCTGTGAGGTGATATGCCATTCTCGATTCAATCATTTCTAAAACTGTTTTTATATACAGTGTTTGGCCGCACATTGAGACAGAAATAGTGTAAAATTATCATTTAAAATGATCAAGTTAAAATATAGAATGGTCATAATGCTGAAATATGTAATCAGTAACATACTTTCTCCCATACATTTATGCATTTAACCCAACATCTAGACTAATAAATATGAATATTTTAACACAAAGGGCGAAAGAACTGTTGCCGACATGCACGTGTTACATACCAGTGCCAGTTATTGACATTTGTCGCATCTGCTCTTTCTTCCACAATCCAGCGAGGGTCTCCCTCTCCCCATTTGGCCATGACAGAATTTAGGTGATTTAAAAGAACTGATATGTTCCGATAAACTGCGGATGCGGGATAGTACCGCAGGGACTGACAGATGTAAATTCGTGAATTACACAGTAAACGTATGCAGTAGGAGCTCAGCTGATTTGCTGCGTCGATGGAGTAGTATAAATATTCATGAGATTATACAGGACCAGTGAAGGAACGAAAAAAATATTTTAAAAAAATCTCTTAAGGAATTCCGAAGGAGACAGGGAGGAAATATTCAAGGAGCAGTCGAGAGGTTAGTTGTCCGCTTGACTAGCCGGCAGCTGTCCCCCTAGACCTTTATTAAGCCCCCATAGAAAGTCCCAGAACCGGAACTGGGTGAAGAAGCTTCCTTTAGAAACCAGAAACTTGCGGCGGACCTTCCAGAGATCTTCATTACCTAAGTCAAAAAAAAAAAGAAAGAAAGGAGAAACAACCCTCCTTAATTCTCAACTTTTGACTACCAGCCATCTCATGTCTCAATTGGACTGAGCTCCCTTTGTGAAGAAAGAAGAGCGCGTAAATGTTTTGAATGTGCATTTATATAGTGTACTTTATTTCTTAAAAGTATAGGCTATATGGGTCAGAATTTGAAAGCTTAAGAACATTTTGATTTTTAAATAATTAAAAAATGTATAATTTAATCAAACACTGGTGACACTTATGTCTGTGTCATTTTGAAGTAACACCATAGACATTATATTGCAATTTACTATAGGCTCTGTGGTGTTACCAGAAAAGACAGTAACACCACAGACAAATCAGCCTAAATCCAGACTTTTCTAAAAGGAAGGCTGCCATCATGATGATTTCAAGATCAGGGGACATTTTGGAAATATTAATAAGTATGTATATATTTATCAAAATTTTGATTAAAATATGTCAAGTTATCAACATAATACCACAGACACTAATAAAGTGCGACACATGAAATTGTCAGAGGTTTAGCTAAATTTAATAAGAAAATGAATAAGAAAGAATGTACTCACCATGCACCCCTCATATCAACCAGCACCTGCAATGACATTTACACACAGGAAGTAGTCCAAATATAATTCTCCCTTTTCTTAAAGGGGCAACATCCGTTGTTGTGACACACAGACATGAATTTGGGGGACACAACGTTTTCCTTAAATATAACAAAATTTTTATTTTTTAAAACAGTTTAATAAAATTGTACATGTTAAATAAAATCTATATTCACAATATAACCACTTTATTTGAGTTAAAAATGTTATATTCTTGCAATTAAATTTCATTATACCTCTCTGAGGTGTGGCGGGAACATCCATATTTTGTTACAAATGCAATCTCTAAAACTCAATTAAATATGTATTTAAAAACAAAAATTTAACTATTAACAGTGCACAAATTGTGTTTACCCTACAGAATACAAACATGCAAACATTTTATGATTTATTGGTATTTAAAGTTTATTTCAACTGTTGTAAAGTAGAGGAACATCACTTGCCACCACAAATGAAGAATGACCCATATACGTAAAACAACTGTACTTCAAGTATTTGGTCGTAATTTTAATTATAGTGTTTTTTGATATTGCACATTACAGTTAATATATTTTAAATGTTGGCCTACTAAATTGTAGCTTCATTACAAATCCGTAATTTCAAATGTATTCAAATACATGACATAAAAGATTTCATAGAAATGAGATGACTAAACTTAGTCTGCTATTTTTTCCATAAATAGTCGTTCATGTTTAGCAAGATTGTACAAGCTTACAATTGTAATAAAGAGCTACCAGTGGTTTTATATATGATTACTTTGGTTTTAATACAAATACGACAATTAAACTTGTTACTATGCACAAATATGGTAAATATTCCAAGGGGAAATGAAACACTGAAACCTTATTCATATTACCTTACTTCAAAATTGATCTGTTTTCTTTTGAAATTTTTCTGGTATTAGACGATCCCAATACAAGTGTGAAAATGAGATGTGTGGGAAGAATACAGTCTGTATGATACTATGATTTTTCCTTAAAACAGACAGATTCACTTTTAGCCGTCAGTACAGGAGTATCTCCAGCAGGTGGAGCCGAGGTAAAGAGAGCTGACTGATCTTTGATCCTCTGGCCTTCAATAAGACATGCTGTTGCATTAGAAAATATATTGATTCTTTAATTTTAGGCGTTTGCCAGTCATTAACTCACACTGTAATAAAATTAGAGATCTTGCTCTTGATGCTTTCAGAGGAGCATGCCTGATCACCCTTTGGAGTAAATGGCCTATCAGCATAAATCTGACCTTAACCTACAAAAACGATTTAATAGAAATGAGACGACTAGTCTGCTATTTTTTTTCCATGGATCTATTTGTAAAACATTAGAATTCATGGCTATCTGGAGGCCGTCGGCACTTGGATCGAATTGCTTGGATTTTTTTTGTATTTTGCTATTTTGATGCTATTAATAGATTTTTTTTTTTTTTTTTCACTGAACTGACAAGTTTGACATATCAGAAAAAGTTTAGTCATTAGTTTAGGCTTCTATGGTTATATGATTATTTTATAACCCTAACACTCCTCTTCTGATACTTGAGGTGTAAATCTAAAATATCTTTAAAAGTCTTGATATTATATGTTGTTTAAGGGTTTGCTATATTTTCTATATATTGTCTTGCCAGGAAATGTATTGTGTAAATTAAAAGTACAAGACAAAATAAACTGTTTAAATGAATATAAACAGAGTATAAACAGTCAAAGACTTGTCTTGATTCCTTTTGAATCTTCTGGAAGTAAATAACCAACATAGGAAATCAAATGAATTATTCGGAGCAAACTGACAGGTGAGCATCTCATGCACTCCATCAGATTAGCTAAAAACAGGACAAAAGTGTGTAGTTCTGCTTTGTGTGCAACATTGTTATGTTATAAAATTAATACATAGGCTAGGAGATTATGATCCGCACTCACTGAGCGAGGCTTTGAGCCGAGCCGTGTCTTTTCCCATCAGCGATGAATGTAAAATAAAACGTAAAAAGAAAACTGTTTTCTTGAGTGCGGATCATAATCTCCTATACTAAGTAATTTAACAGACTGACGCACCAAAATAAAAAGATAAAGTGACAGAAGAGCGCGGTGCAAACAGCGTTGTATGAATGAATGAATGAATGAAACATTTATATTATTAAAAATAAACAATTTTGAGTATTTCTTTTAAATCAAACGAGACACACACACACACACACACACACACACACACACACACACACACACACACACACACACACACACACACACACAAAATAAATAAATAAAAATAAAAAAATAAAAATGTTACGTTACCAAATACATTTGTTAGAAAGCCAACATTATAAAATGAACTAGTCAAATCCAATAAGAATAGGCCTACTGTCGGATGTGCATCACATTTATCTGAGAACCACAATCTTGTTGCAATACCACAACGAGGAAGACTCTGAGAGCCATATTGGTATTTTCCTGTGTCAGTCAAATTTGTCTCCCACCCCTGTGCTGACTTTGTTGTTCTTGGCAGTTGCTTTCAAGCATAGCAAACTGCAGTGATATCCCAGGAGGAGCTCTGTACCTACCAAACACACAGACTGAGCGGCACGCAGTGTATGAGGAAGAACCTGGCATTTTAAATACTTAAGCACTTTTAAACACCAGCTGCTTGAGAGAGAGAGAGAAAAAAATGAAGAGAAAGATGTCTGAGACTCTAAATGGTGTGGAGAGCAGATTTCTTCATACATGTTGTTGCATTATTAATGCATCTGCTTGTTGCGAGCAATTCGATCCAAGTGCAGACAGCCATCTTAGAGTTTGAATTCTGATGTTTTACAAATAGATCCATGGAAAGCAAATCATTTTTAATTCATTTTTATATGAGTTGCATCATGGTTTAAAACTTATCTTTAATGCGAAGTTGTTTGTTTACATGAGACTTAAGTTGTATCACGATTTTACATACCATTTATGTTTGTGCAGTATCTGAAAGATATTGAAAGAAGAAAATGAGTCGATCTCTCTTCACGTGCATTAATTGATTTTGCCTGTAGGGGGCGATATATGCCCGTATTTTCTATATTATTAATTGCCTTGTTTACTCCATATCGACTGTCCGTTTTATATCGGTGTGCTTGACTGGTTGTAGATCTTATTGAGTACATAACACATTTCCATTTCCATTTTTTTTATTTGACATACTGACCTGCTACAATGTATTGCATAGAATATGACTGCAAAAGAAAATGTTTTATTTACAGAAATCACAAAAATCTGCGGTCAAAACAGATCAAAGGACAGTTTCTGGGGGTAGAAGAAAATGTAGGGTGTAAAGTCAATAGGAATAGGAAAAAAAAAAAAAACATTAGCCATTTATTCATTCAAAGATATATAGGCCTACTACATTATGTCATTTGCAATTAGGCAAGACAGCGCTTATGTTCATATTTTCATATTGCACTTGGGACAAAGTGACATTTTGAGGTTTCTGATATTACAATTTCATTAGGATAATTAAAATAAAAAAGGTTCTCTTAAAAAAAGAAATAATTGCCAAATTAACAAGATGAGGTGATGTTTAAAGCTTGCTGTTTTGTGCCTCACAACCAGCAATTTTGAGAAGGACCATGATACAAACTCTTGCTGCTTTTTGTATTCTCTGTGCAACCGGTACATCAAACGTACCATACATTATTTGAGTAAGCCATTCACAAGTTTACAACACAGCGTAAACCAGTTTTCACTGCTGCTCTATGCATTACATGTTCCTAAACTAAAGCATAATGAACATTAGTTTAAAACCACAGGCTCCTGGGGCTGATTATTGTGAAACAAATGTCTTTCAAGAGACGGAATCTCAAGCAGCAGGACACATTACATTTAAATGAGGCCAACAACTGAAAGCTCTCCTCCTTAACCACTTTAGCATAAAAACTGTTAAAAAGCTGCCTAAATAACTGCCTGGTCCAAAGGGAAGTGAACACACCGTAAAGAAGATCCCATCATGGTTAGCACAGATCGAAACCTTTACAAATAATTCCAATGATAAACATCTCATAATTCTGCATTATATATGTACACATTAATTATTACTAAGAAGAGGAGGTGAAGTACAAATCACACTTCAAAAAAACAAAACAAATAAAACCTCTTAAAGACCGAAGTCTACTGATCATATCTCACTCTTAAATAAAAGCAATATATTATCTCATGATCTTCAGTCAACAACAATAACAACAACAACATCAAAACACAAGTAAAATATATAAATACAAATATACATACACAACACAAATAAACAGAAAAAGAAACAAACTGATCAAGCTTACAAAGCTTAAAAAGCTACACACTCTTTAGATCCACAGCTTTCAGCATTAAAAACAGGTGCTGTTGTAACACCGATGGTCTCGCCATACAATCTCTCTCTTACATGAGCATGTTTCCTAAAATCTGAGTGTAAACTTTGCGAGTGTCAGGTTTTCTCTGTGGCGGTGCATGTGTCTTGTGAGCGGGAAAGGCAGGGTGGGGCGTCTGCGAGCCTGAGTTTAAAGGGGTACGAGCGTGTTAGTTTCGACCAAAAACACAAAAAAGCCCTTCTGCTGCCACCTCCAATGCTGTAGTTAGTATTTTCTTCAATTATTTAAATATCTCATTTATTTTAGTTGGAATGTCTAAATTTAACTCAAATTCGGACCATAAATGTCTCAAGCCACTAATGATTAAAGTGAGCTATCCATAGGCAAGGGAAGACATTCCACCATGAGCTAACAGACCAAACTGGACCGCTTCCACTTGTTATTCTTTTCCACATAAAGCAGAGAGAGAATAAAGCTCCTCCCTTAAACTAAAACGATTGGTCGGGAGGAGATCAAAGCCCCTTGGGGCCTCACTGGGGGCGGGGCTTGTTGCGAGCGCACCAATGCGAGCGCACACATACCAGCTGTTGTCAAACTCTCAATGTAGCGTTCACCACTAGCACAGCTCTCCACGTGACAGGAGCTGTTTGCTTTAACTCCCCCCCTTAATCTGGCTCTCCGGTTCTTCCCCTCCCCCTGTTTCTGCCCAGTCTTAATGGAGACAGCAGCTTGTGGCTCTTTCGCATTCGATTGCAGCAACTTAATGTTCAGTGGATGTTAATACAGGTCAAAAACCAAGGGCCTTGCTCTGGTCTACCACTGCACACGTTTGAGTAGTAACTAAAAACTATGGCTCGTGATGAAGGGAAAAAGTAAGCAGGTGAGACATCAGTTCTGCTCCACACAAGTAAGCTTGGACATTCAGAAATGGTCCTCGAGACATCACGAGAGGCATCCATAGACATCCACGATCAGCTTTTTGCAGTGTAGATCACAATGAAGGACAGCAGAGAGGAGATGTGGACCCACATTCGGGTAATGGCTTCTTTAGAGGACAGAGGATCGTGCTAAACGCTCAAAAAGTGGCAAACAACCCACTTCAGGAGCGTCATGGGCGTAGAGCAGGAAACTCAGGCAAGTCTATGTGCGGGTCCACAGTGTGCAGTTCATCGTCGGCAGTCTTCATTCTCCGTTGTAGGCACTATGTTCATACGAGGGATTCGACTGTGGCTGTGTGTCTGACAATCATGTACGTGAAAAGTAGAAATAGCATTACATTTCAAGTGATTAGAAAATATAGATCACTTTTTATGCAAGCAACAGCTCATTCTGAAACCAGAAATGTTTCGACAAGAAAGTTTTGAATAGAAAGATCGAGACAAAAGCCTTTCTACTACAGCTATAGCTTTGGACTGAATCCTAACATTTGAGGAGAGGCCTTCCTGTGAACAGAGAGCCATATATAAAACAATCAGCAGTTTTGAAAGTTATTGGAGAGAAACCATTAAAATACAGTTGTAACAACGACAGTCTTTGTATAGAGAAAGAGCTCTTGGTATCTTGAGAGGTAGTGTGAGTGTTGCATGTGCATGACATGATCTGATAATCATAATTACTGACAGTAAATGTAATGCTTCAGAATACAGTGGAGATCACAAAAAATAAATGTCTTTTAGCTCATCAAAAGCTACGGAGCGTCCGTCACGATCCACTTTTCTTCAAGCTCCTCCGTGTTTTAAATACAACTGAGTCACTATCCAATATAAATAAGCGTCAATGGTAATACTTTGTATTTGTTTCCGAAGTCCCTGCATATTCATATCTTAGTTTGCTTAAATATGAAGGATGGCAGCGTAAGCTCGACCATCTGTAAAGTCTTAAAAATGTGCATTTATCCTACAGTGAGAGTGTGTCAGGCAGTTTCCTTTTATTATATATAAATATATCAGTCCTTTGTATAAAAATAGATCAAATATTTGTTTGTTTGTTTTTTTTTTTTAAAGAAAACGCATTGTATTATTCATTTCCCATAGAAAACATTGGGATGGCTGAATGAGGACACTGAGGTGCAAGCCGTGGTTCAGGAGCGCACCAGGATCTCCATGATGTGGTCCAGGTCGTTGATGTCTGAGAGACAGAGCTGTAGGCTGCTGTTGGATGAGCAGCTGGAAAAGGTCTTGAGGCCATCGTCCACCCCGCTGCTTCTCTGCGCAGGAAACGCCAGGACAGAAACATCAGAGTCGTCGTACATCGACGTGTCGATGTCTTCAAAGATGTCATCCAACGGCAAGTCTGTCAAGTAGCTGGTGGAATTAGTAATCTCAAAAGAGCCGAAAAGCGAATCTGACGACCTTGTGTCGTCCTCACCAGCGAGGGATGGCAAAAGGGTCTCATTTTCAGTGCCGCCCAACTGGACCTCCTCATCCTCAGCCGTCGTGAGGGGGAATGAAGGGGAGAGTGCTCCGGTTAGGGGTGGAGGACAGTCTAAGGGCACAGGTGGCAGGTCGGGGAAGTGGCGTGGGGTGGGGGCATGAGGGAGCGAGGGGCCGAGCGGGGCTGGTGGCACACAGGTTTCCCCCTCCTGTCTCATCTCCTGCTGAATCTGGCGGAGGGTGTTGGCCAGCAGGACCGAACGGTGCAGGCAGGGTTCAGCACGCTGCTGGCAGCTTTGTAGCTTGTCTAGACACAAGTCCAGCACCAGCTGCCTCTGCTGAGGATATGGCAAGTCCTGGGCAGGGTCCTCACATGTGCTTAGCTTACGTTTCACCCCCCGGCCCAACATGTACCTAGAGATGAGAACAGAAAGGAAAGTTCAGAAAAACAGAACAGGAACGTTTCTTTTGCTGACCTACCTTGCAGTGAAGTGAAATATTACTTAAGGGTGCATGATATTACTCGCAATTCAAGCTTTTTAAGCATCATCCAATAATATATTTTGCAAGAACATATCAGAGGGATGTTATGCACCAACAACAATAATGTTTATTTGCAAGTGAGTCACACTGCACAAGCCTCTCTAGACTGCCGAGCTCATCACTGAACAAATCCACAATCAATGCCATAGGTGGGACCAATGACAAATAAAAGTGTCCACAATAAATAGAAGGAAAAACCTCAGCTCAAAACACAAGCTCCAAGTTCTTAAAAATTAATTAATGTTGATTTCATAAGGTTTTTAAACATTTTTATATTTTCAAGAAAGGTTTAAATTTAGTGACATAAGTGGTGTAAGCTAAGTAAAAAGTATATTTAGATTAAACATTTTCCTTACACATTGAATAGACCTTAGTCAGGGTAGCGCCATATTTCATTTTTGACAAGAATGATAAAAAGGGTGTGGGAAAAAAAAAAAGAATTTGTGTTCAATGGATTATAATGTTGTTTAACAACATGCCCGTTGTTTAGCTGACAAAACGTCTTTGCAAAAAACCTTTAGACATCTTTTTTTGTAAATTGCATTTTACCTACATGGTGCATGCCATTGTAAAGAGTTTTAGTCTATCCCTCAAAGACTCACGATTTTTAAATAGTTTTCATTGCAAAAAAGTACTTTTTCCATAGATCATGAATTAATAATTCATAGGCTAAATACAATTTTTTTATTCATCACATTTTACAACATGAACTAACCTTGCTTAGCCATAAAAAAGGTTGAATTATTTGATATTTTAAGACCACGTTAATACTTGACATGTTTCTGCATGCTGCCTGGATCACATGAGATTGAATCCATGTTCTACTGATTCCTGCAAAGTTCACAGTGCGGCCTGCTCCAGTTATTACATTTGCATGCAATAAACCAATTGCGAATTTAACAGCACCATGACCATCGTCTGTGCACACAGAAACTATTGCTGTACTCGGTTCTTGACAAACACTTTCGCCTTGAAATTTGACTGTTATCTGATACATGACTGATAACGTGAAGCTTTAACCTGACACAGCTCTTTCTCCTCCTCCTCCCTAAGCGGGACTTCCTGAGAGGTGGATGCATTAGCTCAAGCTCCTCCTGGCTGCGACTGCAGTACACTTGAGAATAAGCTCATGCTTCGTTAGCGCTCCCTTCTCACAGCGGAGGAGGATACGCAGCACAGGAGCGCAATGCTTACTGCTGCAGCTTCTATCCCGTGAGTGATTCTTGCAAGCAAAGACCTCCTTCAAAATACACTTTTAAATTCCAAAAAGGGGTTTTCGCAAAAACGTCATTGAAGAACCTTTCAGTTAAGAGTTCTTAAAAGAACCATTTTTTTGCCCTTAGTCTGAAGAACAATTTTAATAATTGTGAAAATTGAACCTTTTTCACTATAAAAGAACCAGCTGTGCAATGGAAAGGTTCTTTATGGAACTATGGACCGGTCAAATCTAAACAGTAAAAGGAAGTAGCCATTTTTGAGCACTGAAAAATGGTTTTCTAAAGTATGCAATCCCATATTCAAAGCTACCACTCCAAGCCACAAATTTTGTTTGGACCATACGTTTATGCACAAACAAAAGCGAAATGTGGCTTGTGGGTGCACGATTTGAATCCCGACCATAACTGCTCTGTCAGATTGCCTCCTCGGATCTGGAGAGCTGGAGTTTGAGTGGAAAGGGCTGTAAATGTGAGAGACTGTCTATACACCTCTGCGCTCTCTGTGGTGTAGGCGCCCCCCTCCCTACATCCATCACTCTGAACGAAGGCAGACATCCCCCGCAGGTCTGGTCACTGACTGCTCTTCTCTACTGCAGGGTGCACAGGAAGCTGCAGGAGCCAAGAAGAGCCTCTCATGTTCAGAAGTGAGACGGATGCATTAGATTGTGTAGTCTCAAAAATGTGCAGTGTGTTAAGTCTTAGTTTAAGGCAATAGATACCACATCCAGTCATGACCTAACTGAAGCATGAAGGGAAGAATATCTTTAATCAAAGAACAACTAACACCATTTGCATCAAAACAAGTTTGATTAAACCCTTTTAATGCCCGGAAACAGCCTGAACGCATGTATGTGTGTGCACGCATGCATGGGCTGCAGCGCTCAAGTGTGTCACGCCGGGGCTAGCGGTTATATAACCATGCACACTAGCAGAGCACTCTGGGCTCATTCCTGCTCAGCCCTATAGGTGCCGTTCCCACAAAGCAGTCACAAGGCTTCAAAAGGGACATTCTGTATTCCTGCAGATTTCACAGCTGAATTCCGGCAGGAGCAACACGTACGCTTGGAAGAGGGTCTGCAGCCTGTCTCCGTCAGCAACAGAAAGCTATAAATGGAATGCGAGCGAGCAAACCACCACGACTACGGAAAAACAATATAATCAAGAAGAATATGACGTGGAAGAGTTCATATTACATTTGGCTTATCATGCTTATGACATCAAACAAGTGTTAAAGATTGAGAAAAAGGTCACTGACTGATTTGTGCATTCAAATGTACAATTATAAAGCTTTTTTAAAATAAGGCAAGCTGAACAACTTCAAATTTGACTTGGTCACTATAAAAGTCTTGCAGCTTTAAAGCAGCAAGGCATGATTTAAATTGGGCCCCTCCGGTTAGACTGGCCTCTGTGGTCTGCTTGCCATGGCAACAGCGGTGGATGAGAGGCTGGCGCTTGAGTGGCACACAGAGTCTGCTGCTCAAAGACAATAAGCACAACTACGGAGACGACCATCAAAGTGGGAGAACACAATGGGATGCATAGAAGAGGCAGCATTGCAGTAGAGTATGCTGCGTTGCATCACTTCAGGTCTGCACATATACATGATGGTACTTGAGTTTGTTTTTTACCTGGTGACTCAGAAGTGAGGCCGACCATGGCAAAACAATGATACCCAATTTTTATAAGCAAAACAGATTATCTTAACATGTCCAATAACCAATGTGTAGAACTTATTTTTAATAATTGTTATATAACTGCTGTTTGACACAATAATAACTACTCAAGACTTAAGAAATAATATTTAATTTGCTAAATGAAATCAAATACTTGTTTCTTACTTATTTTGGGGTGCGGACTCCAAAAATACTGCCTGTTTTGCTTTAGCATGTCACACTTCCTCACAAAATATATGCATTTCATAACATTTTTGCTTTTAACAACCAACGGTAAGGTGAAGAACATTCAACATTAAAATGCAATATTAGATTGTACTATGCATTAATACAAAATTAGATTTCAAAGTTAGAATTATGATGTTTTTTTTCTTCCCTACATCTGTAGGAGTTTACTACATTCAGTGACAGAAAATTACAGATCTTTGACTTTAAATTGAGTATTTGAACACTTTTCCATTGCTTCACAAACTAAGTTTTGAATACCTACTTTTGTCATTAAACCTTTTGAAATTTGACAGCTTTGTTATTTTAGCAAGTGGAAGTTTTTATTTTGTGGGAAAGAAAAAAAAAAACTACATGATGGAACATGTTGATATTTTTTATTTCAGCATCATCAAATTAGGTAATATTAGGCCTTTTTGATAATCAGCAGACATTCTTTAAGATGCAGTGCTTTGTAATAATAATAATAATAATAATAATAAATAATAATAACTAAATCATTTGATAAATCTGATAAGTAAATCTTATCATTAAACTTTTATCATATATTTTTAATAATGTGTAAAGTGTAGCATCAATAACAGACTGTTACAATTCAATAACGAAGGTGTTACGTGCATAAAAGTGTTGACATTAAGTGTTTTACAGACTGTCAAGTTATCATTCATTCTGCCTGTGCAACACACATAAGAAGCTGAACAACTGAGAAGTGACTTTATACTGCTGCTTTCACTTACAGCAGCACAGCACCGCATATGAATAGCAGCCAAGCTCCACACAAAGAGATACATCAGTTTCACTGAAGGTAGAGAGATAAGGACTTAATTTCCATCACTGTGTGGATTAATACATAAAAAAAATAGATGAATAGAAGACCACAAAGTGACAGACAGCACTGAAATGATCTTTAGGCACACTCTGAGGACAAGATAAGAGTTGCTTCAACTCATAGGCCAACTTAAGTTACGATACTTCCTGCATGAGAGCAAACCGAATTGACGTGGTTGAGTCATTTTTCCATCTTTTTCTCTTCCGGTTTCCCTCCCACTGCCCCAAAGGAGGTAGTCACGATAAAGAGGACAACAGGAAAGAGTCTTTAAAAAAAAAAAAAAAAATCAGGAAAGAGAGAGTACATAAACCAGAGCAAGCAGGAGCGTCAAGAAACGTTAGTCTGCGAGAGAAAGTGGGAGGGAGTCACTGAACGAGAGATTGAGTTGAGGAGTGTAAGAAAGAGCGCAGGGGACTGACCGAGTAGGAGGGAGGGAGTAGGTGGCAAATGCCATTGACAAGCCGACTAAGTCTTGAATAATGAACCACTGGGTAGACAGGCCGGATGTCTTAGTTTGGGCAGCTTTGTAACTGGGCGGCTCCAACAGACTGACGAAGTGACTCAGGGTGTTAGTCACGCTGACAGACGTGAACACACACTCATATGAAGGCTGCTTGTCTTATCAGCGGTGTAAGTCTTTGAGTCAGTGGTGAAACCTCAGTCTAGTATAAGAGTCAGTCCCACTTTATATTAGGTGGCCTTAACTACTATGCACTTACATTTAAATTAATCATTTGATACACTGCACTTATTGTGTACATACATGTTTTTACACTGTACTTATACATTTAAAAATACCTATAAGTAATTACATCTAATTAATTTCTGAAATTAAATTCATAATTGACCCATCCCTTACACCTTAACCCACCCTTAAACCTACACATACCACCAAACCTGTCCCTTACCTTACCCGTATCCCACCTCAATAGCAGCAAAAGTGTTCTGCAAACACAATGACCACAATAAGTACATATTTTTTGATGTAAGTACATAGTAGTTAAGGCCACTTAATATAAAGTGTGACCTAAGATTCAGATGTATTTTAGTCATTTAATCAGAATACTTGCCTACTAAGAAATAATTAGCAAGTAATACATGACTGAGAAGAAAAAAAAAGAAAACAACAACAACAACAACAATGGTTAACTGCAAGAATTTAACTGACTGTTTGACAGCCATGAGAGAGCAGAACTTAGTTTAGGCACTGCTGACTTTCTGTTTATTGCAGTAACTGACAGTTATCATCTGCAGAAGTCAAATACATATTACAAACCTGTACATTTCTTTAAAAACCCTAAGGTGATACTTGTTATTACAAAATACCCAGAAGTGACCATACTACAGTTCAACTCTTACTATGTAATATATCACAACCAAATAAAGTTTGCCATTTATTTTTTAAAAACTCCACATATCAGCTCCTTTCAACAAAAACCATGGCTTTCGCTTTCCGAAAGGCAGCTGAAACTGAAACTGCTCGTAACTTTAAATCGGTTTTTCGCGTACACATACTATGAAACACATACTCATAAAGATTCATGTAAAATTACACCTCATTCATTCGAATTATGAAACTTTAGTAAAACTGAAACCTGCATTCATGCACTCTTGGCTTTCACCATTGCTTTAGTTAGAAGTGTATGCAAAAAAGACGACTGAAATATCGTAACGACATACTATTTTATTCATTTATTTTTAATAACAGGTTTGCTAGAAAACCGTCCAGTCACATATTACGAGTGAACGTTAGTTGGTCCAAACATCAGTGTGGCAAAATCGACCCGGTTACGCAACCGAGACCACGTACGAAGTACAGAAGAAAACGCGAGGTACCAAAGTTTCAGATATAAATCCAGATATAAAAACTAGTATACATTCTTTTTGCTAGGACTGCTCCAGTTGTAAATAAACTGGTGTGAACGGAGTAACAGCTACACAAGCTCAAGTAACATCAACATAAACTCTAGTTGTTACGTAAAGACGGACAGTAGTGAACAGTATTAATATATAAAACAATTTCAAAAAACAGAATGATAACTAAAAGGTCTTCTACCAGGCTCAACCGACATCCAGAAAACAGTTTATGACTAAAAGTCGTTACCTTGACGAGGAAAGGGCACCATCTCCTCCGGCGGGCTCAACTTCCTTCTTCACAACAGCGGACTCCACATCCAGTCGACACATAGAGACAGTGGGAACTCCGTTTTTTCTTTTCATGGACGCCTCGAACGCAGTGATGTCCCTTTGACCCATACCATTATGTTCGGCTCAACCAGTTGCTTCGTTGTTTAGCGTTTATTACAACCAACTACTCTCGCAGACGTGCGCGCGCACCGCTAGCCCCCACGGCTAAGCTCACAGTGATGCGCAATGAATTAGCCAGTTAGCTAGTTCTTACTTGGTAAAGTGCTGGCTCGGTCTATATGGAACTACGAAATTAATTTACCCAAGATGCTCGAATGACCGCTACATTCTCTTGACTGATAAAAGTAAGATTTACGGTTGTTTAAATCGGTCGCCGAACTTCGCGTTGAGCTGCTGGTCCAAATTCTAAACATTATTTTTCGCAAAACTACGCGACCGATCGCGTCTGTACTCAGGCACGAGAAGAGAATCTCGCTACACTGTAGAATCAACGGGAAAAGAACTCAGCTGATTGACGGTCGTCAGGTGGGAAGGCTGTGATTGGTCGAACGCGATCTCAGACCCGCCTAGTAACTGCCCCTGGTTGGTGGAACGCGTCTTCTGCCCCTCCTCTCTTGTCTATCACATTCGTCCCCCTGACATGCCCACAGACCGAAAACGTGACCGTTTGGAGCACCGGCTACCGGACTACGGCACGAACTGCGTTCTAAATGGCACGTTTGTGGCTTTCCATTTCCTTTTTTGCCAAGCATCCCGTGTCTATTTTAAGAAAACTAACAAGCATCTGAATACTACAGATGCTAGAGTTACATTTACTGTATAATTTCTCTAAACTTTGCTTTGCAAAGCTGATTTTTAGTGGAGTCTGATATAGTAGGAAATAAAACCTCCTCACAACTATGTGGCTTGTATAGTACAACATTTTCTGACATACATCTAATAATATCTGCGCGCGAGCGGAGGGATTTAAACATTGACGTTCATTTGAGTCACATCTGCTGACGTCACGTGTTAGAATTCGCTTCGTGCAGAAAGAAACGTTGACGTTGATTTAAGATGTACTCGCTGGTAACATTTGAAGTTTTGCGCATGTGTTTCCCTGGCATTACAAATAATTAATTGGTTTTCTCGCTGTATCAATTCTTCACTAAAATGGAAACGATACAGCATGAGCATTTATAGAGACTGATGACAGCTGATCTCCTTAATAGTTGATGGCAGGAGTAAAAAAAAAAAAAAACCCACAACACTTTCATAAGTTGTACCTTTTATTAAAAAACGTTAAAAAAGCTACAATGCTCATATAAAATGTTTATACTCTATACTAGTTTAAGATCATACAATAAACAACATCCTCTTAGAATTTAAATGTGAGACAATGTAGAAGAAACAATTATCAAAGTGTAATAACCTATAATTTGCACAAACATAGTTTATGCAAAAATTTAGACAAAACCAAATTATATATATATATATATATATATATATGTAACAACTGGGGGAAAACGTTGAGCAAAATAAAACCGTCTCTTGTTGACTGATTCTTAAGTATAAAAAAAGAATACTGTACTAAATGCATTTTAAACACTTCATACGTATAAAGTGTGTTATGACACTCAATGCATAGAACTAGACAAATGCCTTCTCGTTACAAGGGGTCTAGAGGACTAATAGACTGATATACTTAGGCCAATCACCAATATTAAAACAGTTAACTTATTTAAAATCAATACTTACACCAATAATTGGTGCAAAACAACTCACAAAGCACTAATTCTGTGACCGATTTACTATGTGCAAAAGGCTTTTGTGAATCAGGCCTACCAAGTCCTCTAGAGTTAAAAACCCACCCTGAGTTTGACCACAGCCAACACTCACCGTTTGCAGTAAATAAATTAAATAAATTAAGTCACAATATAAAATGGGTTGGCCCCATTATACTTCATTTGTTGATAAGACAAAATATAAGAAATTTGACGTCTAACAACAAACAAAACCTACGGCTGAGCTGATTGACAGCCAACTGCAATCAAACCTTGAGAGGAAAAAAAAAATACTTTGTGCAAATGAGCACATAAATGTAAAACATGCATCATCGTATGTATACTTGGTGCCTTTTGTATATTGTAGTACTGAATTAAGTTCCTTCAGTTTATGGATTTTGATAAACAGAAAACTTGAGCTGTTGCACATAAGAATCTAATCTCTTCGGTTAAAATCAATTTGTAGAACATGTACATAATGTACAGTAACATATTACAAGAAGAATCTATTGTAAAAAATATATAATTTATATACACATTTAGACAATCTTTTGTCTCCTTATGAAAATATCCCAAGCTTTACAACTTTTGTATACATCTTGTTCTGCTCTCCGTAGTGTCATGAGTATAACAAATAAATTAAATAAAAAACAGCATGTCTGGACAGACAAATACAGAAAAAAATCATTAAAACATACAAAGGGTATGCAAATAAGATGACTATGGTCAGCTCATAAAATCAAGGCCATCCATCAAAAGACATCAACTCTTTTCCCTGAAAGGACTCCAGACTTTACTTGCTTTCCATAAGGAACAGAAAAGCCAGTAACATTAAGACAAGCGTGTAAGTCTCTGAATAAGGTCGAACCTAAGAACCCACAATGATTTCCATGATGTGATCCAGTTCATTGAGATCAGAACGACAGTTTGGGGTGGATACTATGGAAGGGGAACTGTGTGACGGTGCCAAGCTGTCAAGGAGGTCATAAGGGCCCATCTTGGGTGCGCTCTGCATGCCGGTCAGCATGGTGTCCAGATCATAGTAGGAGGTGTCTACATCAGAGAACAGCTCCTCGAGAGCAGAGTCTGGACCCGGGGAACCGTTTTTTATTTCAAATGTTCCAAAAACTTGTCCAATGGTCTTTGGACTCTCTATAGAAGCCCCATCCTCGGTGTCTATCTCCTCATCTTCTCCTGAACCAAGTTTAGAGTCTTCAAGGTCCTCTTCATCCCGCTCTACACCACTGAGCTCATTCTTCTCCCAGCACTGGCCCATACGCCCTGCCAGGCACACATTAGAGACAGTATCGCTGACTGAAACAGAGCACAGCGTCTCATCAGCTACCACCTCCTCTTCACGGCAACCTTCGTAACTGATGACAGAAAAGAGTTTAGGTTCTGCATCCTGCTCTCGCGACCTGCAAAGGACCTCAGTGGCCACCAAGCGCTCGGAGGGACTCTGACCTGGACCACAGAACGCTTCAGTGACCATATGCCAGCTGCCATCGTGGGTCATCTCCTCCTGAATCTGCCTGACTGTGTTGGCAATGAGAACCGAGCGGCAGAGGTTGGGCTCCACCAGCATGTGACATAACTGCAGCTTAATGAGGGACATGTCCAGCAGTGACTGCCGTTGCAAGCTGTACGAAGATGCCACCCTGGCACCTACCAGGGTTTCTTCGGATATCTCTTCATCACCATCGGAAAACTTACGCTTGGTGCCCTTGGAGAACATGTTTAGCCTACAGAAAAGAAAAAAGGCATAGCGGTGGTCAGTTCACATTCATCCAGTTCTGTTCAAAGTCAAAGTCAATCCTGACCCTGTTTCTTAGATCCGTAAAGATTCTCTTTACATATATTAAAAATTATAATTGTTGCAATATGGGAACTAGAATATAAAACCAATAGAAATGTCAATGACAAAGAACAAATTCAAGGAAAATCACTATGAAAGTACATTTGAGTGTAACAAAAAGATAAAAACAACAAATTCAGAGTCAAATTATTCTTTTAGAACATTTACACTGTATAAAAATGTGTGCCATGAATGTCTATGTCTATGTATATATATATATATATGTATACATTTAAAAATAAAATGGATAATTAACTATGACATTTTAAATACTATAATGGACCTTGGTAATAGTCTAATATGATTGACTATGAATCAAAAAATGCTTTAGTCTAACTGAAAATTATTTCAGCAGGAACAATAAACTCCTACGCTTCAGAACATCAAAATATTTTTGAGGCCAAAGATCACATCTTACATTCATGGTCCACAATCCACAACCACCTAAAGTATGCATAAATGCATTTTTTTAAATGTAGATCTTTGCACATGATGGGAATTTGAAGATTTCTAAAGTAATCTACATTAACTCACGCTATATCAAATGACTGATTTAGCTAATAAAATGTTGGAATTGTGCTTCAAGCCTTTGAAAATAGATAAAAATGGAGGTGAAAGTAGATACCCCAAACAGAAAGTCTAATGTGGAGAGCCACAGTACTGAGACGAGGACTCCCTGTCTCCGTGGCCAGCCAACCAGGGTTACAGGAGCCTAAAAGTAACAAACATGCATCCAGTATAGGAAAAACACATGACACCAACCAGCATGACAAAGCACATTATCTGTCATCACACTAGCTCTTGACCGACTGAGTGTTTGTGAGCGTGTATGTGATTGTGTGTGTATGTATGTTGGGAGGAGTAGGGAGGGGGCACAGGGACCTCTGATCGGCTACATATACTGGTGGGTAGGTGAAAGGTGGGGAAGACATAAGACAATAGCTAAACAATGGTAATGAGTTACAATTTTACACATCAAACTCTATGCAAAACAAGCAAACCAACAAATCCATTGAGTGCAAGCACACAAAAAACCACCACATGTATTGCAAAGTCATTTCATGTTAAGAGGGATGACTTAACATAATGGAGATGATTTGCTTGACAGTTAACCAAGATCACACACAAGAACTTTAAACCCATAACCACACTGTTAACCAGATATTAAGGGCATGGTGGTGTGCCTACCTGAAGCATGGGTGACATCCCAGCACTGTTGAAAAAGAGACCAGAGTGCAAGCTGACACATATCCGCTGCAACTAAAACTACAACCAACATTTCGTACACCAGCACTGCATTCAGTTAATAATAGAGTGCCGCAAGAAATGAGTCCTAAAACCGGGAAACGAGTTAGGATTTTTGAACCTCGGGTGCCATCGTCCTGAAGTCAGTGCGTTTTTGATTAAATACCTGAAATAAAGTCTGTGGTTAACACAAGCTCAATATATTTCACATTTTATTCTCCCACTCATTTTTTTGAATCTTGAAAAAGCTCTAAACGGAACTTCAGAGGCAGTCAGAGATATTAAACGCTATTAAGGCTCCAAATATCTACTCACAAGTCTACTTTTACAGCCTTGTTGTGTTTATACTTGAGCTCTTGAAAAATATTCTAACTTTCCAAATTGTTGCCTTTAAAGATTAAAAGAAACTCTGGTGGTGACAGTGAAGTCCTGGTGTAGTTTGTATATTTAGCTTTTTATTTATTTCGGCAAAGTTGTTCATTTGTGATTATTATTAAAGATTATAATAATGAGCAAAACATATGAGAATCAAAATTTATTTTTTGCAAGTATCCACAAGTCAGTGTGAAAATCCTTTTGGCTTTTTTTTTTCCCTCAAGGGAACCAACCAGTATGATGCTAACTTCTAGACTGGGCTACAAAAATATGTGTGGCCGACAAAAATGTCATTCCTGCAGCACTCTATATCGAGAGAGATTTTTAGGAGATCTCCATGTGCTCTTAAGTATAACAGTTTGAATTTGATGGAACTGGAATTCTACATTGCAAGTGGTGGCACAGAACTAATCAAAAGAAATTAAGGAAGAAAAGAAGAAGAAAAAAAATCAGTAAACAATTCTTCCAGTAGCTGGAGTCTAAACTAAATCAAACTTACAGCGAAGGGGGCAATGGATAATTCATCCACAGTGAACGTATCATACAGGCTCCACCCAGACAGACTCACTTCCCCTCCCCCACCGCACTGACGTGGTCAAAAAGTGCGCTACTGGGTAAGTAACAAAATAAATAAAAACCAGTGAAATAAACACCCAAACTCTTCATTCGAAGGTTCGATGGACAATAATCCACTAGATAAATATAAAAAGGAGGTTACTCACAGACTCCCTGACATGCGAGACGGGGAAACAAAGGTATAAACCTCTCTGCTGAGACGACAAAGATGGAAGCCATTTTGATTTTTCAAACGGGTCCGCTGGCTAGTCAACTTCGCCAACCCAAACAGCATCTTCAACTTTTCCGAACGCTTACCGTGTCGAAAAATGCACGTGAGAGTGAAATATATTTTGAAAACACACACACATGACATGTAAAGGCAAATAACAGGGGCGGCTAAACATGGACCGCACGGTCACTTCCGCAAACATGCCGCTTTTCGAAATCGACCGCGCTGCGATTTAACCATCGCGGATCGAGATCATCTTAAGCGGCGCGACTACATAATATAGATTGTATTTAAATCGCACATGTCGGTACGCTTAGACTTACCTCGTGTTATTTGTGTTCTTTGGTGGCGAGCGTCATAAGCGTCTGAAGGCCGGGTTTAATACTGAAGCTGCAGCTCCTTTGGCCTCTCCAGCACAGATTGCAGTGAGCAGACGGTAAGCAGCGAGAGGCAGCCAGCTGCAGCAGTGAAAGGGCCGATGGGGGCGGACGCTTGCTTCTTGATCGACAGCAGGCCTTCGCAGGAACGGGGAACCCCGAACAAAAGCGTCTGTGATTCTACCCCGGGCCCCAACTTCAACAATGCACATCTTGTTTTGGAGGCATCTTAAAAATCAAATGGACACGCACGAATTTATGATTTCTCAAAGTAGCTACACACTGAGTTATTTAGCGGTCCAATTTCTCAGCCATTCCCACAGCCCAAAGAAGAGTTTAGTTAGTTATTATAGATAACATGCAGAAAAACATTAATATTTGAAAGATTCCCATTTTATTCAAAGTGAGTTATACTGATGGCAGTGTCAGATATTACCGTTGTTATTAAGTGACAGTGTTTGCACCATGATTTTTCTGGGGCATTTTTACATTCATGACTGTTTTCTTTTTATGTCACGTAACTAATATGAACACAGGATGTTAATTCAAACCTTGAAATGGTTTCTGTATGCTGGGGTGTACAGACATTTGAGAAGCAGGAGGTGATGTTGTTGTAAAGCTCAAAGTAAAAAATAAAAATAAATAAATTATTATTAAAATATTTTTTGTTAGTTTTATTTTCTTCTTTTTTATTTTTTTTAAAGAAAAACAAAATTGTAGACATATTATTATGTGTTGGAAAAAAGCTGGAGATGTTCTTATATTTATATATATATATATATATATATATATATATATATATATGTGTGTATGTGTGTGTGTAACTGTCTTTTGTCATTTTGAACAATTTCAAGAAAATAAGATTAGATTATATAATAAGTTTTGCTATTATTTTTGACCACACATTTTAGCAATCAATTTTACAGTTCAGCTACCAGGAGTGTTGTAATTGTTTTTTCAAATAAACTTGAAAAGATTATAGTGTAAATAAATTGTGATTTTTGAATTCTGGAAAAATTCAAAGTTTTCGGGGGATGTGAGATGGGAGTAGGGGTGTTCGATATTGAAAAAAAATGATATCTCTATATTTTTGGGGATTTTTTTTTTCCCATAACGATAATTAGGTGATATTTTGCCGAGTGTGTTATTGTGCTGATATCTGTCTACCGTGGACAGCTGCAGTTGACATTCTTCACATTCTGTGTGGTCAGTTCACAACAGTGATAGAAATTAATCTTTTCATATAAGTTTAAATTCATTTTTACATTTCATGGGCAATTTTACCTTTAATAAAGCCTTTTTTTTCTAAAAGTGTGCATCTTTTGAATCAAATTGTTACATTTAATCAGTCAATTAGAATAATAAGACATTTAGGCTGTTACCAAACAAATGAAACCAGTATCAACAAAATGAATCTTTGCAGAAGTTGCATCTGAAGTGGCATTTAGATGTATTTAGATGTATTTACACACTGTTTATTGCAGCTCAGAAGGACATGGAGTGCTTTAACCTGCAGTTACAAATGCATATGCTTTGTTTTTTTAAACATAAAACACCGAATACTGATATTTGAAATTATTTAAAAATGAAAAGATACTTTGAATGTGAAATTAAAATCGCCAGTAGGTGGCAGCAAGTCACCGTTAACAAGTGAGTCATTGCGACTGAACCGAATCATTTAAACGGTTGATTCATTCAGGAACGAAACAGCATTGTCATGTTGCTCAGAGACGCAAAACAGTGCTGTAGCTGTTTGGAATGATTTTTGTTGGCGAAATGGAGCAAAAACAGGCAATATGGTGTCTAAAAACGTAAGTCTCTTAATATTAACTTGTTTATTGAACTGTTGCATAAAATCAATATCACATTTGTAATCATGCTTATTTTTGAAGAAGAAAAAACATATGAAATGATATATATATATATATATATATATATATATATATATATATATATATATATATATGCATTTTCTGCCCCCATATCTTGAATTTTGTGATTATTCTTAATACATTTTATTAGACTGAATCATGCAGTGAAAAAACACTCTAAATGCGCACGTGCTCTAGTCTAGACTTCATCACGTAATGTAAGCGTGCACTCCATAGGTGTTTGGTTTTTGCAAAATACTCGATAATGTCAAATTGCACTTCGTTAAAACAACAGTTACTATATTATCGCAGACGATATATATCGCACACCCCTAGATGGGAGTTTCATTGCTATAATAGGCTACTGTGAAGTTGCTATCCGGTACTTCTGCCTTAAATGGGTTCAAGTCCTATCAGTTGGACTTTTTTCACCACTTTGGGGAATTTTTGTTTCCCTCTGACCCTAAACTGCGGTGTCCCCTGGGCTCCATTTTGCTGACAACACGCAATAGGTCACTCAAATCAAATGACATTCACTTAAATTTCTCACTTAGACCTACCTAGAAAACATTAAATCGTGGTGGGAGAGAATTCAATCTCCAGATAAATGCTAAAACTTAATGAGGTTGTCAGTGAATCTACACGCATTTAATTTAATCTGATTATTTGACACTAAAAATCTGTTATACTTTGAAAGAGGAAGAATGTTCATTGTCACATGAAACTGAAACAATATTCATCGTACTCTGTTCAGTGCCTCCATCTAGTGGCTAAACTAGAAGACACTACTGAAAAAGGACACGCGCTCAGATCTTCGCGTTTAATCGTTATCCCCCAATCTTATTTTATGCTTTTAACTGCACTAGGTGTTTTTCTTTCTTCATTTTTATGTGCGCGCTTAAAACTGTTCCTCAATATTTGATACACGATTAAATACCGACTAGCATGTACTTTACACAAACAATTCAAGCCGTAAAAAGATCAAAGGTCAAGATTCCGCAGACGTTTCCTGCCACCTTGTCATAACGCACACAACGAATTGTCATCAGGTAAATGCAAATTTTTCTTCAGTTCTGTATTTAAACTGTATTTCTGTGTTGTTTGTATATTTCAGAATTATTATTAGCTTGTTATCAATAGTTTTGAATCATAGTGTTAGACCAATTGTGTACTTTCACTTTCACTCTCTCTTTTTAGATGACACGACGCATAGCTTTTATAACCAGAGCGAGACTTTTGATAAAAAGTCTTTTGTGCAACGACAACATCAGGACAAATCTTTTTTAGTTTCTTAACACGTGTTGACAGCAAAATGGCAGAGGCTATACTCGGAGATCACGACCAGTACAGCTGCTCAATATGTTTGGAGTTGTTGAGGGATCCCGTGACAATTCCGTGCGGACATAGTTACTGCATGAGCTGTATCAATGAGTGCTGGAGTACAAATGATCAGAAAGGTACCTATAGATGTCCACAATGCAGACAGACCTACAATTCAAAGCCTCCACTCAACAGAAGTACAGTGCTTGCTGAAATAATGGAGAAACTGAGGAGCACAGAGATGTCAGAGTCTGCTAAAAGTCCCGCTTCACCTGGAGAGATTGCGTGTGATTTCTGTTCTGGAGAGATGATCAAAGCTGTCAAGTCTTGTCTGGAGTGTCGAGCCTCTTACTGTGACACACATGTACAGCCCCACTATAATGTTCCTGCTCTGAGGAAACACAAGCTGGTGAAAGCTGCAGTCATTCCAGTATGTCCCAAACATGACAAGCTCCTTGAGGTTTACTGTCGAACGGACCAGAAATGTGTCTGCATGCACTGCTTATTGGATGACCACAAGGGCCATGACACAGTACCGTCTACAACAGAGCGCAACGAGAAACAGGTGAAGATGTCCATTGTTTTTCTTTTCATTAATGACTGGTAAAGGCTGACAGTAGTTTAAAACAGGGGTCACCAGACTCGGGCCTGGAGGGCCGGTGTCCTGCAGACTTTAGATCCAACTTGCCTCAACACACCTGCCTGGAAGTTTCAAGTATACCTAGTAAACCCTGGTTTATAAATTTTAATCACGATTAATCACACCTTTTTTGGATTTAATCTCACTGTTTTTAAGAAAATAAGCATAGGCCAATTGTTTAGCACATTCATTTTGTCATCATTCGTTATATCCAGCAAAGTAAGCCATCAGATTGAAGGGTGATTCACACAAAAATGTATTTTCTATAAGCTTTTTTCAAAGTAAATGTAGATGTCTTTACAAAAAAGGACACTTGAAGACTTTAAAAGGACACCAAAATTACTAAGTGGCCTCTAATTCATAAATGTATGCATACCAAAGCACACATAGGAACATTACAGAACTTCACATTGTATAGTAGGCCATGCGTACAGTGCAGCAGCAAAGTGCTGTTCACATTCTGAACGAGTCCAATTGTGATCCTGAATAGGACCACATGGAGATACCAAAAAAAAAAACTGACTTGACCTGACCGTATATACAGTGGGTACGGAAAGTATTCAGACCCCCTTAAATTTTTGACTCTTTGTTATATAGCAGCCATTTGCTAAAATCATTTACGTTCATTTTTTTCCTCATTGATGTACACACAGCACCCCATATTGACAGGAAAACACAGAATTGTTGACATTTTTGCAGATTTATTAAAAAAGAAAAACTGAAATATCACATGGTCCTAAGTATTCAGACCCTTTGCTCAGTATTTAGTAGAAGCACCCTTTTGATCTAATACAGCCATGAGTCTTTTTGGGAAAGATGCAACAAGTTTTTCACATCTGGATTTGGGGATCCTCTGCCATTCCTCCTTGCAGATCCTCTCCAGTTCTGTCAGGTTGGACGGTAAACGTTGGTGGACAGCCATTTTTAGGTCTCTCCAGAGATGCTCAGTTGGGTTTAAGTCAGGGCTCTGGCTCGGCCATTCAAGAACAGTCACGGAGTTGTTGTGAAGCCACTCCTTCGTTATTTTAGCTGTGTGCTTAGGGTCATTGTCTTGTTGGAAGGTAAACCTTCGGCCCAGTCTGAGGTCCTGAGCACTCTGGAGAAGGTTTTCGTCCAGGATATCCCTGTACTTGGCCGCATTCATCTTTCCCTCGATTGCAACCAGTCGTACTGTCCCTGCAGTTGAAAAACACCCCCACAGCATGATGCTGCCACCACCATGCTTCACTGTTGGGACTGTATTGGACAGGTGATGAGCAGTGCCTGGTTTTCTCCACACATACCGCTTAGAATTAAGGCCAAAAAGTTCTATCTTGGTCTCATCAGACCAGAGAATCTTATTTCTCACCATCTTGGAGTCCTTCAGGTGTTTTTTAGCAAACTCCATGCGGGCTTTCATGTGTCTTGCACTGAGGAGAGGCTTCCGTCGGGCCACTCTGCCATAAAGCCCCGACTGGTGGAGGGCTGCAGTGATGGTTGACTTTCTACAACTTTCTCCCATCTCCCGACTGCATCTCTGGAGCTCAGCAACAGTGATCTTTGGGCTCTTCTCCCCCGATAGCTCAGTTTGGCCAGACGGCTAGCTCTAGGAAGGGTTCTGGTCGTCCCAAACGTCTTCCATTTAAGGATTATGGAGGCCACTGTGCTCTTAGAAACCTTAAGTGCAGCAGAATTTTTTTTGTAACCTTGGCCAGATCTGTGCCTTGCCACAATTCTGTCTCAGAGCTCTTCAGGCAGTTCCTTTGACCTCATGATTCTCATTTGCTCTGACATGCACTGTGAGCTGTAAGGTCTTATACAGACAGGTGTGTGGCTTTGCTAATCAAGTCCATTCAGTATAATCAAACACAGCTGGACTCAAATGAAGGTGTAGAACCATCTCAAGGATGATCAGAAGAAATGGACAGCACCTGAGTTAAATATATGAGTGTCACAGCAAAGGGTCTGAATACTTAGGACCATGTGATATTTCAGTTTTCTTTTTTAATAAATCTGCAAAAATGTCAACAATTCTGTGTTTTTCTGTCAATATGGGGTGCTGTGTGTACATTAATGAGGAAAAAAAATCAACTTAAATGATTTTAGCAAATGGCTGCAATATAACAAGGAGTGAAAAATGTAAGGGGGTCTGAATACTTTCCGTAACCACTGTATCTAATACATGGATCCATTCAGAATGACTAAACACAGCAATATACACAATCAAAACATAATCCTGAATGTGTGTGGAAACAACGTGAATGTACTCAAATGTGTTTGTGCACAGAGCACACGTACATATTTTTTTTGCACATCAATATAATGAACTTGTGTCCGTGCTTACAATACAGCACCCGGTACGTCATCGCAATCGTCCTTACCTTGGTAACAATTTTCATTCTGCAAAACTTTACTAGTGAGATGCTGGTCTGCTTTATCCAGCCGAGAAGTTTGCGTATCATCTGGCCATACAGCAGTGGGGTGTTTTGATGTTCAGTTCAGTCTCTGTTTCGCACGGGGTGTGAAATGATGTAACGATGTAACTTTATGTGCTTCAGTAATTTATTTGTATTTAATTATTTTAATATGTTAAGGATTTTGAATCCTTACCACATAAGTCGTTTCATTGCTTGCAGAAATAACGCATCGTATAGCGCATTAACTTAGACTGCCCTACTCATAACATAAAGTAGTTACAAAATACGATTGGCAAATGTTTTCAGTAAGATTTAACAGACTCTGACTTGTTATTTGCCCTTAGATAAAACTCACAGACACTCAGACAAAAGTCAAGCAGACAATCCAGGCAAAAGAAAAAGAGCTGCAGAAGATGAAAATGGACATCACGTCCCATTCAGTAAGTTTTGATGTAACTTTCACAGTTATACAGAACGACTTGGTTAATCACTGCCATGTTGGATTTTGTAATTGTCAACAACATTTTTGTTTTGCTTTGGTTCTCCTCAGGATTCTGCAAAGAAGGCAGTGGAGAACAGTAAGAAAGTCTTCAGTGAATTAGTCAAACTTATTGAGAAAAAAAGCAATGAGGTGATTGAAGAAATAAAAGCTCAGGAAAAGGCTGATCTGGATCAAGGCACAACGCTACAAAAGAAGCTGGAGGGGGAAATTACTGAGCTGAAGAAGAGGGAAGGAGGTCTAGAGGATCTTATACAGACAGAAGACAACATCCAATTTCTTCAGGTACAAGCACTATAAATAATGTGATTATTTATTAGAAGCAAGAATTATGAGACATAACGGACTCTTCAAATATTGCCAGTTCTCCTGAACGTTATATTACTTAGTCCTTGAATATTTTCCCCCACAGAATTATGAGTCTGTGTCCTCTTCATCTGGATCTGATGAGTTGCAGAGTTTCTCATTTCAGCCATACTGCTCTTTTGAGGACGTAAGAAAACTTATATGTGAACTTACTGGGAGACTTGAGACTACTTGCACGCAGGAAATAAGCAAAACAGTTAATAAAGGTAAAGTAACAATGATTACCATTTAATGACTTCTTGCATCTAAGCTTATTTGTGAGTGATTAAATGGTTTAATGTAATCTCTTACTTTTAGTTTCAGATTTGTCTGCAAAGAGGCCTACATTTGACATTGTAGTTGGAGACAGAGTCCGCGTGAAGCCATCTGTTCTTACTCCAATAAACAAATGGGGATCGGTTACTCACTCCAGTGTTGGTGTTGTTAAAAGTGAGAGATAATGATTTTTATTCATATTAGGCTTGACAATTCCTGTTATTTACCACAATAAGTGAAATTACACACACACACACACACACACACACACACACACACACACACACACACAAACATATAAAACTGTAATCTCACTTAACGTCTATAGTACCACAGAGCGAGAAAATGTGATAGTTTACATTACTGATTTTTTTGGTTATACTTCTGCAGAAATTCAGGGTGATTTGTTGACTGTAGATTTCCCTGAACAAAGAAACTGGACTGGTTTAGTTTCAGAAATGGAGCATGTAACCGATGCTGGTTCAGGTAATCTACCGTATTCATCAAGCAAAAACATGCTAAAAATATCTAGAACATCTACCTGTTTGAATATTACACATTGCATCTGAGCAGTTTTTTAGTATTTTACTTGTTTCAGATTTGTCAAACAAAAATGGTCCATGTGTCATAAATGTTGGAGACAGAGTCAGAGTGAAGCCTTCCATTATCACCCCAAAACATAACTGGGGTAGAAACGTCACTCCTAAGAGTGTGGGTGTGGTAAAAGGCAAGATCTGATTTTTTTCCCCCCTCATATACTATAAATAACTTATCAAGCAATTTCTCACTAAAGTATACGTGTTACAATATGAACTTGTTCTTTTTTTTTAGACATTAAAGATGATGACAGTGTGGTTGTTGACTTCCCTGGACATGCAAACTGGAAAGGGATTCTCTCCGAAATGGAGCTAGTAACTAATGATGATGAGATTGGTAAATAAATGTTTTAACATTTAAGTAAATATTTTAAGCTTCAGCAGAAACACTCTTAAAAATAAAGGTTCCAAAAGATTCCGCAGTGAAGATTCCATGAATATTAAAGGTTCTTCACGGAACCATCAATGCCAACTTTTATTTTTAAGAGTTAATAAGACTTCATGCAGTACATATCTAGAGAGCCTACTTTACCAAAATAGTTATCCGTCTGTTGAATGAGGCACAAAGTGTTTAAAACAGCTACACTTGATCCATGATAAAATAATCTATAAGAGTCTTCCATCAAACACTCATCTTGGACCTCCATGTGATATTTCAGGACCTTCAAGTCTGGACTCCAATATTAAGATTGGAGACAAAGTTCGTGTGAAGCCGTCTGTTGTTACTCCAACCCACAAATGGGGAGCAGTCACTCACAAAAGCATTGGTGTTGTTAAAAGTAGGAGCACTTGGTTTAATAACTTCTATTAGTCATACAAATTATGAATGTTGAAAGAAATTATTAGTCTCACTGAATGCCTGTTATCACAGAGTGAGAAATAGCAGCATACTTTACATTAATGATTTGTTTTTAATACGTTTGCAGAAATTCAGGGTGACTCTTTGACTGTAGATTTCCCTGAGCAAAAAAACTGGACTGGTATAGTTTCAGAAATGGAGATTGTGGCCCGCGCTGTTTCAGGTAATTTTTTACTGTATTTTAAGACATGACCATTTAAATAATTGCAGACAGTTTCTTAGCTGCAACTTAAATGTTGAGTTGTGCACTTAAATGTGTTTCAAATTTGTCAACAATAAATGCTCCAGTTGACATTAAGTTTGGAGACAAAGTCAGAGTGAAACCTTCAGTTACCACCCCAAAACCTACCTGGGGTGCTGATGTCACACATAAGAGTGTGGGTGTGGTAAAAGGCAAGATTAGTTTTTCCTCAAATAAATTATCTGCTATCACAAGCAATCCGCACTCAAGGAAAAGCCTGAAAATATGAACTTGTTCTCTGTTTAGACATTAAATATGACAGTCAGATTGTTGATTTTCCTGAACATGCAAATTGGAAGGGAATTCTCTCTGAAATGGAGCTAGTAACCAATAATGACGAGTTTGGTAATTATATACAGTATTATGGTATTTCCATGACATTTTAAGTAGCAGCTATTAAGTAGTAGAAATTAAGTAGCAGAAATCTCCTTTCAGATGTTCGTGACGCTGCTTGCATTTCAGGATCTTCAAGTCTGGAGTCCGTTATTAAGATTGGCGACCAAGTTCGTGTGAAGCCGTCTGTTGTTACACCAACACACAAATGGGGAGCAGTTACTCACAAAAGCATTGGTGTTGTTCAAAGTGAGAGCACTGACTGACTTTGATTTCATTACTAATATTAGGCATGCTATCTTCATGCATTGTGCTTTTTACCAGAATGAATGAAACGATGCAAGATTTTTTTGTAGGCTTACTGTGTGCCACCGAGTGAGATAAAGGAAATATGTGACCATGGACGACAAAACCAGTCTTAAGTGTCAATTTTGCGAAATTGAGATTTATACATCCTTTGAAAGCTGAATAAATAATCTTTCCATTGATGTATGGTTTGTTAGGATCAGACAATATTTGGCTGAGATACAACTATTTGAACATCTGGAATCTGAGGGTGCAAAAAAATCTAAATATTGAGAAAAACGCCTTTAAATTTGTCCAAATGTAGCTCTTAGCAATGCATATTACTAATCAAAAATTAAGTTTTGATATATTTACAGTAAGAAATTTACAAAATATCTTCATGGAACATGATCTTTACTTAATATCCTAATGATTTTTGGCATAAAAGAAAAATCAATAATTTTGATCCATACAATGTATTTTTGGCTATTGCTACAAATATACCCCAGCGACTTAAGGCTGGTTTTGTGGTCCGGGGTCACATATATTTACAAAAAACAAACAAAAAAAGTTTTATTAAATTATTTTTGCAGAAATTCAGGATGAGTCTTTGATTGTGGATTTTCCTGAGCATAAAAAATGGACTGGTTTAGTTTCAGAAATGGAGCTTGTGTCCAGTGCAGATTTAGGTAATTTCCCCATGCAGTTTTTTTTTTTTTTAAATCTGTTTGCAGTTTGTAAGTGAAAATGCTTTCTGTATAATCTTAATTTTCATATTTGTTAACAAAATGTTTCAGTCGACATTAAGGTTGGAGACAGAGTCAGAGTGAAATCTTCCATAATTACTCCAAAACATAACTGGGGTGGACATGTCACACACAAGAGTGTTGGTGTTGTAAAAGGCAAGATCAGTGTATTTTTCTCAAAGAACAGACTTGAGGAGACATCAACTACTTAAATATATTTGTCGTATACACTGGCAGCCAAAAGTTTGGAATAATTAAGATTTTTTTGTAATTAAAAAAAAAAAATCTCTTATGCTCACCAAGCTGCATTTATTTGAACAAAAATACAGTAAATACAGTAATATTGTGAAATATTTTTACAATTTAAAATAACTTTTCTATTTGAATTTTTTTATTGTACACCGTATATGTACAGTTAGTATGCATAGAGTTGCTCTTGGAAATTATTTTAAGTGGTTGTCCTTCTCATCTGCCTAGATATCAAATCTGAGGATGTGATTGTGGATTTTCCGAATCACAAAAGCTGGAAAGGCATTCTCTCCGAGATGGAGTTGGTAAACTACTCAGGTCAGTTACTTAAAGATGTTTTTTTTTTCTTTCCTGAATTAGTTTTTGTTTGCCACCAACATGCAATCAAAATCTTAAGCCTTTCTGTTTTCCTACAGACGCTGACATTTCAGGATCCTCCTAGATTGTGAGGATGTGACTGTGGACGTCTCTGTTTACCTTTTGCTTTTGTGAATTAATTTTGATCACTGAAACTTGCCTATGTATTTATTTGTAAGTTCGTAGTCATGTGAACATGAAAAATGCCATACACTTATGGATTCAGCCTGATGGTTTTCATATTGATGTCCTTCACAGCACAGGAGAATTATTTTGTTAGACAGAAGCTTACATAAAAGGTTTATTAATTCAGGTGTTTCAAATTCATTTGCAATAGCAAACCATTCAGTTTGACTCATGTATGATGGCATTTTGTAATTTATTTACTAGCAAGGGTGTTGCAGTTAGAAAGAATGTTTCTATATTATAGACATTGAATTTTATCAACTGAAATCTGTTTTAGCTCTGGGAATGAGCACATACTCTGAACTATATTTCAGTCTCACTTTAATAAAAAAATTTTTATAAAATATAAAAATATGATAATAATAAATTGCAAATGTCCTGTCAAAATACTATACACACAAATGTACATTTTGCTGTTAAATTAGTCATTTTTGTCTTTTGACTGAATTAAATAAACCGCTCTGATATTCAACCATTGTGGCTAAAGCTAATATGTCTTTTCATACATGTTGGTCTACAAGTTTTTGTTGTTGTTTTGTATATTTATTCCTAGCTGAGGCTGTGTCAATTAAAGAATCATGACAAGCTATTTATTATTACAGATAAATTAGTTGTGTTGACCACACATTTTAGTTTGTATGCTCATGTTTGACAAAACTACATTTACCACCACCCTTTGTGGCTGAAAGACAAAAATGCCTCCTGTTTCTGTCAGGAATACTACGCTAGGTGTCGCCATCTAATGTAGATACTGAAAACCCCTAAAGATTTTCAAAGTTCAAAGATCTACGACCATTACTTAAAGCCCAACGGTCTCTGTTATGAGGATAATACAAAACACTGTATTTTCTACTTTTCCCAAATCACACAAGCTCTTACATATTTTTCACTGTATTTGTGTAATACGATTCCTTGCTTTCACTTTCACTCTCACGCTTCCACATTCACTTACATCTACGTTTTTTTTTAACACAAGTAGGTTTTAGCAGACATGGCTGAGGCTATACTCGGAGATCACGACCAGTACAGCTGCTCAATATGTTTGGAGTTGTTGAGGGATCCCGTGACAATTCCGTGCGGACATAGTTACTGCAAGAGCTGTATCAATGAGTGCTGGAGTACAACCGATCAGAAAGGGACCTATAGATGTCCACAATGCAGACAGACCTTCAATTCAAAGCCTCCACTCAACAGAAGTACAGTGCTTGCTGAAATAATGGAGAAACTGAGGAGCACAGAGATGTCAGAGTCTGCTAAAAGTCCTGCTGCACCTGGAGAGATTGCGTGTGATTTCTGTTCTGGAGAGATGATCAAAGCTGTCAAGTCTTGTCTGGAGTGTCGAGCCTCTTACTGTGACACACATGTACAGCCCCACTATAATGTTCCTGCTCTGAGGAAACACAAGCTGGTGAAAGCTGCAGTCATTCCAGTATGCCCCAAACATGACAAGCTCCTTGAGGTTTACTGTCGAACGGACCAGAAATGTGTCTGCATGCACTGCTTATTGGATGACCACAAGGGCCATGACACAGTACCGTCTACAACAGAGCGCAACGAGAAACAGGTGAAGATGTCCATTGTTTTTCTTTTCTTTAATGACTGGTAAAGGCTGTCAGTAGTTTAAAACAGGGGTCACCAGACTCGGGCCTGGAGGGCCGGTGTCCTGCATTTAATTTGCATTTAATCTCACTCTTTTCAAGAAAATAAGCATAGGCCAATTGTTTAGCACATTCATTTTGTCATCATTCGTTATATCCAGCAAAGTAAGCCATCAGATTGAAGGGTGATTCACACAAAAATGTATTTTCTGTAAGCTTTTTTCAAAGTAAATGTAGGTGTCTTTACAAAAAAGGACACTTGAAGACTTTATAAGGACACCAAAATTACTAAGTGGCCTCTAATTCATAATAAACCCTTAACCAAATTACAAAATGCTATTGACAAATGTTTTCAGTAAGATTTAACAGACTCTGACTTGTGATTTGCCCTTAGATAAAACTCACAGACACTCAGACAAAAGTCAAGCAGACAATCCAGGCAAAAGAAAAAGAGCTGCAGAAGATGAAAATGGACATCACGTCCCATTCAGTGAGTTCTGATGTAACTTTCACAGTTATACAGAACGACTTGGTTAATCACTGCCATGTTGGATTTTGTAATTGTTAACAACATTTTTGTTTTGCTTTGGTTCTCCTCAGGATTCTGCAAAGAAGGCAGTGGAGAACAGTAAGAAAGTCTTCAGTGAATTAGTCAAACTTATTGAGAAAAAAAGCAATGAGGTGATTGAAGAAATAAAAGCTCAGGAAAAGGCTGATCTGGATCAAGGCACAACGCTACAAAAGAAGCTGGAGGGGGAAATTACTGAGCTGAAGAAGAGGGAAGGAGGTCTAGAGGATCTTATACAGACAGAAGACAACATCCAATTTCTTCAGGTACACTTTGCTTTAAGCAAAAGTTCTATGACTGCTTATCAAGAGTTATATATTATTACACGCTTTCTGAAGTACTTGACTCTGATTGGTCTATGGTAGCTAGCATTCATTGGTCAGATATTTCCTAATATTTGCTGTCGATTATGGCAATGCTGTATATCAGTCCGCTTATCTGAAACAGGTGTTACTTTCATGTCTCTCGTATCACACTATGGACTCGCTTTCTCTATTTTTCACTCAAACACAACTGCCATCTTTTGTCTCAGTTATCAATAGTAATGAAAATGACCTTGGAATACTTCATTATTATTTTTATTATTATTATCATAATATTAATGTTGAATACTCTTCTGCAGAATTATGAGACTCTGTCCTCTTCTTCTGGGTCTGATGGCTTCCACAGTTGTTCTTTTAAGCCTTGCTGCTGTCATCCAGATGTAAACAAACTAGTCTGTGAACTTAAAGTGCGACTAGAAACTATTTTCAACCAGGAAATAAATGAAACTGTTCAAAAAGGTAAAACTGCTAAGAGTTACTTTCACTGGTTGTATCTCTGAGTGCTGAAATAAGCTTAAATGTTTTACCAGTTTCAGATCTGGCCATAAAGAACCATCTAGTCTGTATTAAGGTTGGAGACAGAGTCAGAGTGAAACCTTGTATTAAAACCCCAAAATATGGTTGGGGTGGAGGAGTCACACATAAGAGTGTGGGTGTGGTAAAAGGCAAGATATGTAGTATTCTCATAAACATAAATAATAAATTATGCTGCAAAGTATCACAAACGAGCGTGTGCAATACACTCATTTACATGTACTTCTTTCAGATATTAAAAGTGATCAGAGTTTGGTCATGGACTTTCCTGAATGTACAAGCTGGAAAGGATTTCTTTTGGAAATGGAGCCAGTAACTGATGATAATGAGTGTGGTAAATACACAGTACAGAAATCGAATGTTTTTGCATCTAATTAGTAGCTACCCAGCAATAATCGAATAAGGAGAACATTTTTGCTACAGAAATGTGACAATTGCATACTTGAGGATACTATACTGTTTTATCCCAGCTGTTTATCTACGAAGTGAGACATTTTGAGACTGCCACATCAGTAAATCATAAGATTCCGTTCTACTCACTGTATTTCAGGATCTTCAACTCTCAACTGTAATATTAAAATAGGAGACAAGGTCTGTGTGAAGCCGTCTGTTGAAACTCCAAAATATCTGTGGGGTTCAGTCAGCCACAAAAGCATTGGCAGTGTCAGAAGTAAGGACGTCATCTACTGTCATTAATCTGACAGACTGACAACTTTCAGCTATTATTTACAATCAATCATATACAGTATTCGGCTTTTTAAGATAATAAAAGTTTTCTTCTCTCTAGATGTGCAGGGAGAAACTGTGACAGTAGATTTCCCTGAGCAGGAAGGTTGGATTGGTCAAGTTTCAGAAATGGAGCTTGCCAGTGCTGATTTAGGTATTATTAACAGAACAATTAAATCAATAGGAAAATTTATATAACATGTATATGTTTAGATGCCTGTATATGTTTTTTTTTTTATATATATATAGAATTTAAATAATTTTCACCACTCCACACAGTACATGGTCCAGGCATTGATTTTATAGAGATTATTTTTACAGTATATTTTTGCTCAATTGTTTTATTAAGAAAACTCATGCTCTGGTATTTATATATACATTTTATGTGCAAATATGTCCTTTTTGTATTATTTATTTATTTTGTTAGGTTCTATAAGCATTTTTCACACTTGGAATGTTTTCATCTTGGTGTAATGTAATAGCCTAACTAGTAACACTACTTCTTAGGGTCCCCCAGTCATGCCTGCTTCAAGATGGGAAACAGAGTCAGTGTGAAATCTTCAGTGAAAGATCCAAAACATGGATGGGGATCAGTCACTCAGAACAGCATCGGTGTCATTAAAAGTAAATACACAGCATCTGTCCCTAATTTGACTCAATTCTAATTCATATATTGCGAGATACCTGGAAATGAAACACAATCATTTACACAGCAAATGATTTTGGGGTTATTAATGACTTTCTGATTTTCGGCAGGAATTCAGGGCGAGTCTTTGACTGTGGATTTCCCTGAGCAAACAGATTGGACTGGTGTCGCTTCAGAAATGGAGCTCATAAACAGTGATGTTTCAGGTAATCTGAAGGATATTAGGACATTACTGTATTAAACAAATACCTGTAAAAAAACAAATGCCATCAAAGCAGATGGATAGCAGATTATTATATGTTTATTTCAGACAAAATTTGTCAGTTAAACCTTAAATGTATCGCTTCATATGTAGTTAATGGTTAATTCATTATCAGCCTGCTATATGGTTAACTGATTCTGTTGCTGTGACTATGTTTATTATCTCTTTACAAGCCATTGCATTTATTCTAGTGCTATTTTAGTATCATAAACATACCATTATAGTTTTTATTAATATTTTGAAAGAGTTTTTTCTGGTTTGCATTTCATTTTAGTTAATGTTTTAGTAATTTTGTTGTTGTTTGTGTTTTCTTTATAGTTTTTATTATTTTGATTTATATGAAACCAACATTTTTAATGGATTCCATTTCTGTTTTCATTTTAGTTTAATGTAAAAACCCTGACCCATTCCTCCATGTCTTTTAAATTGACATTGCAAATATTCCTTTATAATTCAGAAGTGCTCAGCTTAAGGCCTGGAGCGAGGGTCCGTGTTAAACCCACCATCAGCACTCCAGCACATGGCTGGGGAAGTGTCACCAAGCACAGCATTGGAGTGGTTGTAGGCAAGTGTCAGAATCAGCTAAAGAATTACAGTATTTAAGTCACAGCTAGCATTTTCTATGTTTCGTAAGAGGCAGTGGCACTTTTTGGAATATAGACAATAGATAATCACCAAATACAGAAATGTCAAAGGATATCAGTAACAATGTATTTCTTCCCAATATCTTTAACAGCTATAGATGGAACCAAAGTGACTGTGAACTTCTCTGAGCAGACTAACTGGACTGGCGTTGTCTCAGAGATGGAGGTTGTACCTTAATGATGATACGAAGCATCCAAGAGCTGTTCGCTACATTGACACTGTGCAAGGGTTTAAATAAATGTTTAGGGGTAATGAGGTTGCTCTTAAAATCAGGGTTTAATGCACAGATCAATAATGCCCACTGGGACCCACGATGACCTGACCCTTACGGTCTCAAATAACCTATTTTAACTGTGAAACATAGTTATTACGTAAACATTTTTAATTCACATTGCATGGAAAAGTTATATTGCCTATAATATAATATATGCTAATATTGTCACGGTGCACACAGCAGGGAGGAACGAGGAACACGGAGACGAGGATAAACTTCAAAATAATAGTCTTTAATAACGACATCAGGACAGGGCAAGACAAGGCAAGGTTAACACAGACAGGAACACCGGGGAATAACGAGTAGACCAGACGAAAACTAACTAAACAGGCAGGAACTAAATATACATGACAATCACTGATAATTACTAAACACGGCTGGACAAGACTTAACGGTAACACTTTATTTTGATGGTCCCTTCTGAACATTCTGTTGACACTAAGTAATGTTGCAACTACATGTCAACAAACTCTCATTAGATTATTAGTAGACTGTCTGCTTCATATCTACTAACTCCTTATTGTGATGGTCTCTCAACAGACACTCTACTGACTGTAAGTAACTTTGCAACTACATGTCAACTTATTCCACCCCTAACCCTACCAGTCAACTAATACACTACTAACAATCTAATGAGAGTTGGTAGAAATGTAAGTGCAATGTTACTTATAGTCAACAGAATGTGTTAAAGGGACCATCAAAATAAAGTGAAACCGACTTAACTAATAATCACACTTAACAAGGAAAGGAACAAGACCAAATATGGACACAAGAGGCGGGAACACATGACACACGACAGAGGACTGACAAATATGTATGCTTTTATGTTTTTTACATTTTTTTATTTTAATTATTTAAATTTTAACTGTCCGTTCTTTATGTTGCATTCCCATTTCTGCTATACATAAATAGGGGTTCATAACAATGTGCTTTTGTAAAGCCATTCCTGTATGTTCCTTGTGTCACCTCTGTTCTAGCCTTTGTTTCAGTTCATGTTTTCACGTCTTCTATTTTGTAAATTGTCACAGGGTGTCAGCTCCCTAGCTATCGTGTATGAATCCGGTCACTGGTTAGGATCCCAGCTCACTACACCTTGGGACAGTGATTACTCAATTTTCGGCTACATGACTACAACTATGTAGCCTATAACGTTGCAAAACATGACTGCTGTTATTAATCAACATCAAGCAGGACATATATCTTCTTGATATTATTTTTATGCTCTTTAAACACATTGTTCTGTTACGTATCCTTACAACACTTCAGCTGAATATTAATCATAAATTATGTGTGTTCAATAATGTCTAGCAATGTGTTTATGCTGATATATAATAAAAACAGTTTGTCTTTTAAAATCTTCTATCATGTGCCGTTACATTTCGTTACAAACAGTTGTTTTTAACCCAGCATTTTTTAGAGTGTATTAAGTTCCATATTGACTACAAAGTATTGCTACTTGCTTACAAGGCCTTATAGGGTTTAGCTCCTGCGTACGTAACCAGTCTTTTATCAAGCTCATCACACTCTGTAAGGTCCCAAAACTCTGAACTTTTGATATATGATAACAAAGACCACTAAAGAAGGTAAGAAGGTCGCATTTAGCTTTGGAATAGCCTTGCTGGTGATGTTTGGGACTGCATCTAATAAACTTTTACTCCAGTAAAATCTGAGATTATCTTTCACTTGACATGTCATTAACAGCCGCTATGCTAATTATTCACATTTGCTTTTCTGCTTCTACGTCAGGATAGCCAAGATAATATGGAAGCTCCAGTCTAGCATCTGAGAAGAGATTATGCCAACCCCTGCAAGGACCTCAGATTTTCCTTACGTAATCAGATTACTTTTTTCAAGTAACTAGCAAAGTAATGTATTACTTTTAAATGAACAAGAAAATATCTGAGTTACTTTTTCTAATACGTAACGCAAGTTACTGTGTTTTCCTATTGATTTACTGACACCTTTCCTATCCCCGTGTTGAGAGAAATTGGGAGTAAGTGCAGAGGCAGAGGCATTTTCCTCAGCCTGAGGCTTATTAATTTCATTCTTGGTGTGAAAGAGCCTTTACAGTCACCAAAAATATAACTTTTGATTCTTCTGTTATTAAAAATACATAAGCAAGCCCAGCCCAGGTGACAAAAAGTAATGCAAAAGTAACAATGCATTACTAACGCATTGTAATGCATTACTTTTAAAAGTAACTTTCCCCAACACCGATCATTGCTTTAAACGTGTTTCATTATTTCTGCATGAATACACATTAAATAAATGCATGATTTTTTTTTTCAATAGTTTTATTAAACTTTTCTAAAATGACAATATATGCATGCCATACATGATAAGCAATACAACCTATAATTTTCGTTTTTATAAATGCATGATTTGTAGCATCCTAGAAATGTACATTTCTGCCATATGGACATTACTTAAAAGCAGTCAGCTCACTGGAGTATGAAAATTCAGCTTTTTACTGTGTTTTTGATCAAATATATTTTAGCATATATTTTGCCAGTTTTCCCTAAAACTATTTAAGACAAACATACAACTGAAAGGGTCATGCTCAAAACCAAAATGCATGGCTCTAAAATGACATTACAATAAATGATCTGGAATAATGCTATTTGTGAACACAAAAACAGATATAAATAGTGCGAATTATGGCTGAAATGTTAATCAATTTCTTCTTCATTAAAAACAGAAAAAGAAGAAAAAAAAAATTAGGATGGATCTCTGAATCTGCCAAGGAAGAGGATGCTGTTAGTGGGGTTGTGCCTGATGAAGAACATGAAGGGATGATCTGCTATGAAACTTTCTGAACTGCAGGTATATGAAAGTGTAAAGCTTGCAGTGGCTGCTGCTGCCTCAGTGCCTTCCTCATTCACCTCAATAAAAGCTTTGTGAACCACTGCTGAAATGAAGAGGCCACCTTTACCACTCATGCCTGTCAGATCAGCCTTTGTTTCCTGGAACACAGAGCTCATACCCATCTCTTGCAGTATTTCTGATAGGGAGCTCTTAATCTCCAGCTTGAACTTTGGCAAATGGACTCTGATATCCATCCGTGTGCTCATTTTGTCTCTTCTGGTCCAGTCAAGCAGCTTATCAACGGTCAACTCGCTCTCCAGCTGTTAAACACACAGACATACATGCTGAAAAAAACAAAAAAAAAAACATACACAGCACCAAACTATTCCATAGGATTCAAACTATCCATTTTTTCTGCTCACGGCACTTTTGCTGACCTTCAGAAGAGGGTCAGAGCCATCCTGAGTTTCGTCCGGAAGAAGGATCAGCATGCTGAGCTCCTCCTGTTTATATGGTAACTCCAGCACCTGAAGTTTAGACTCTGGGATGCACCTGAAGGGGAATGTCTCTTCCCGGTACATCATTTGCACAGGCCGGCTCTCATTCTGATTGAAGATAAATGTCAATAAATGAAGAAATGCATATTATATACAAAAAAGATTTTAAAAAAATTCAACACATCAACTTTATATTAATTTGTCATATGCTGTTGCACCCCTGAAACAAAATGCAGATTGCACCTGGTTTATTTTAAATGGCATTTCTTTAGTGTTTCTTGTTTTAAATGTGTGCATCCAGCTCCCTTTGAAGTAGATGGCATTAACCAGAACTAGTCGGGTCAGCTCATTTAACACACCCGGCTGAAGAAGACCTTTAATTTTATCTGAAAACAAAACAAAAAACAGCATTTTATTATTTATAACGCTCTGATAATTTGCATTTATACAGTCATATACTAAATATACTTTCACATATAGCCTATAAAGCTGAATGTGATTAGCCTATTATTCCCATCCACATTCTGATAGATTTGATGTTACTAAATTCTCACTCTCTGTCTGCTCTTCCACCCATTTGTTAATGAGCTGTCGTGACTCGTCAGATGCTCCAATGAAGTCCACAACCTGAAGTTCAGCGTGGTACAGCTTCAGAGTGGAGTCCAAAAACTCCTGCATAATACACACAATGAAAACATGCAGTATGCATGAAAATGTCACATTATTACACGCAGAATAGAGCACCCTCTAATGAGCAAGACTGGAGAACAATATCAAAGATGATTGTTGTTGAATTTGATTATAAATAATATTTTATATTCTATTGAAGTAATTTAATTAATGTGGTTCACATGGTTCTCCAAGGCCCTTATTGCATGTGCAAGATGTGAGTATTCACCTAAACCGCAGTAGCCCTTGTCAAAATGTATGAAATGGACTCACAGGTAAGAAGCTGAAGGTTTTCTCTCCATAGAGGCGGTTGGCCAGTTTGAGGATGTAGAAGGCTGATGGTCTGTTGATAGTTGAGGTGAGGGTCTCAAAATGAGAGTGAACATCAGAGACAGAACTGAAGGACAAAACCTGCAAAATACATTTTACAAAACCTCTCAAAAACCTGTGACACTGCCACAAAAGGTCACATTTAATTCAGACTTATTCAATTACATTTTAAATACCCAGTCATACAAGTAGCACCTAATATGAAGAATAAAAATTATTTCAGAATAAATAAATAAATATATATAGAGCATCAAAGGCCCCCATTAAGGACTGTTTAATTTTTTTCTGTGAAACAAGAGTTAAATGTGTTTGAAATAGTTATAGTTTTAGTAACGATGACATAAATTATAACCCAATTATGAAAAATATCTACAGTTTTCACGTTATTAAATTTGTACAATTATTCTTCTTCTATATCAGGGGTCTCCAACCCTGCTCCTGGAGAGCTACCACCCTGAAGATTTCAGCTCCAACCCCAATCAAACACACCTGAAGCAGCTAATCAAGGTGTTCATGGTTACTTGATAATTACAGACAGGTGTGTTGCAGCAGGGTTGGAACTGAAGTCTGCAGGACGGTAGCTCTCCAGGAGCAGGGTTGGAGATCCTTGTTCTATATCATATTGATATTCGTATTTAATGCCACAGTTTAATGGGTAAATTATTTTATCAGAGAGAGAAATTCAACAAACAAACACACACACAGTCAGGCTTTTATTTGTGCAAGTAACATGAGTCAATCTATGTGGAATGTGCGGTGGCTGATTCCTCCAACAGAGCGTCTTTCACAGGCTTTTGGCTGCATTATTCTTTAATAACCACCAGATGGCCTTGTTTTCGACACAGCTTTTTCTTTTCTTTTTTGATAAAAGGAATCATGAGTTTAATCAATCATTACTTGAAGCAAATACAAAAAATAAGTACAAGTGAAACCAAATGAGACAGCTCAAATACAAAAAATAAGTACAAAGTGAAACCAAATGAGACAGCTCTTATTCTTTGCTGACTTATAAGAGCCAAAGCATTTCAAGAGGAGCAGTGGAAGAGCACAACAAAACTGTTTACCACACTGATCTATGAAACTCTTCCCACATTTATCACATGACATGCATATGGCTTCTTTCCAGTGTGCATCCCCATGTGTTTCTTGAGGTCGATTTTTTTTCTTGAAGCTCTTTCCGAACTGATCGCATGTGAACGGCTTCTCTCCAGTGTGGATTTTCATGTGTCTTTTATGTTTTGCAACAGAGTCAATGAAAGTCTTTACACATGAATGTGCATTTACTGCATTATTTGTTTATTTATTTATTTATTGCATTGGTGTGACCAGGCTAATCTAATCTCATGTGAGAATCGGACTGAATTTTTGTTCCGGACAGTCGTGTTAACAGTTACCAATCAACCAACTTCCTGTCACTCATCATTGCTTTCCTGAGCAGCAGATGTGGTAAGATGCTGTGTTTACCTTGCTGTGTTGCAGAAGTGCAGCAGGCGCGAGTAGTGAAAATACGGAATGGAGTTTAATTTATATGGACACTTAATGAGCCAAGTGGAATGGATTTGAGGAGGCAGCACAGCAGCTAAAACGCGGAATGGATTTTAATTTATTAGGTAAAAGTGAGTGGGCAAAATATCATCGCAATTAAAATTTGGGTGGGTCTTGTCTCACTCACATAACGTTAGGCTACAGTGGCTCCGACGCCCATGCTTTCAGTTCAAAATCAAAAGAAAAACAGTTTTTGTGTGTCAGTTTTAGTGTGCCTAAATCTCTAAATGCATATAAACATTAACAAAAATCGAAATAACAATTATACATTAGACTATTTGAATTTCGCAGTATTTAGTAGGCTACTGTACTTTCTTTAATTGCAGTAAAAAATCCAAACATTTTAATTCTTAAGTGGTGCAAAATTAGATGTCGACAGCAGAATTTACAGAAACTTTACAGACACAATCGAAATGCGTAAAAATTAAAGTAATAGGCCTACAGGCTACTAACAGTAGCCTAACGTGATGGATCCTCATACCTTTGCCATTTCTTTGGCAGTGTCTCCTCTTGCTCCTAAGTAGACCATGCTGAGCGCTGCGCTGATGCTCAGAGGAGAGAAGAACACGTTTTCCTCAGCGTTTCTCGCGCTCAGAGCCCGATAGAGATCCAGAGCGAAGAGACTGTTAGCACGAGAGAGACTCTCCATGACTGATGACACACTGCTAGAAATACGAAAACAACAATTGTGAATATCATACTTTATGCAACTTTCTTTCAAGTCACTAAGTATAAATATAGTAGCCTATTTTACTTTTATTAACGATGTCCTTTCGGCGTAAGTTGTCCTCTTTGTTGGTTCGACGGCTTCCACTGCATACGTTTGTAGACTGCGCGTTCAAAATATTCACTTGACGTTGTAAAAGATTGTAATTATCTTGAAAATGTTCAATAAGAACGCATTTAATCGTGCGCTGCACTGATGGTGTTGTTGTTGCTGTATGTTGGGTTGAGTGTTGACTGGAGAGGGCTCCGCCCAGTGTAGCCTACTGTAGAATGTCTGCAGAACGAAAAGGGCGTTTCTCAATGGATTTACATGAGTTGCTACAATCGTGTACGGCCATCTCTAAAATGAACCCTCAGTGGGTTACTTGCAGCAAACTGGATAAAGCGATTGAAAAACGACCATAGTCGGCCCTAAAACTTGCGACCTTTGCGTTTGACCACTTTTCACATGACGTAGGCCCTATATCCATTGTTTGGCCCAAATGTTCAAGTAGGCGTCAAAACGACAAGTGTGTGTAGAACTTTTGCATACCTGATGGGACAAACTTGTAGTGTTGTATAATCGCAAGTAAGTTTTTTACTTTTTCTTTTTTTTTCGTTTTTTATATTTATAATTTAAAAAAAAAATTTTTTTTATACACATTTTGATTTTTAAAACGTTGCACTTCACAATAGAATACACTTATAAAAGTTTGTTTAGTAGACCCCATCTAACCGATTATATAATGTACTAGGCCTAATTGTAGTGCTTATAATTGCTAAAAAGCAGTTGCAAATATTTCTATTAAATACACATACAATATGCATCAATATTTTCATTTTGTAATATCTAATTCATTTAACTTAGCTACACATTCCTCGACATCACACAATTTTTGGGCACGTAAGTTCCTGAACATGATGAATGTTGAGATACGCTGTTGATTTAGTGTGTGTTAACAGCTGTGTTGTCTATTCTTTAGCAAACAGAGATGTCAGCCTGCCTAATGACTGCACTGAATACTGATATACTTTTTTGTCCTAGCCAGCGAATTTGCAAAATAACTTTTGTGATCATCAATGAAAGCATTATCAAAAATATGTTGAAAATGTGTTGCATTATGTGCCATAATTTTCCAGCAAATTTTGAACTCTAAATTAGTATTTTTCATCTCAACCCAAATCCAAGACATTATTTTTGTGTTGCGGTGCTCTTAAAACAAACAAACAAACAAACAGTAAAAATAATACAAAATGTGAATTATTGACATCTAAATACTAGTATTTATTGTTTATTTTAGAGATAGACAGACAAACATCACATATTTAAGAGTGGCCTCTGAATCTGCCGAAGAAGAGGATGCTGTTGGTGGGATTGTGCCTGATGAAGAACAAGAAGGGGTGATCTGCCATGAAGTGCTCCTCTCGTAACATACAAAATGCCACAATGGCTGCCGTAGCGGCTGCTGCCTCTGTGCCTTCTTCATTTACATCCACAAAGGCCTTGTGGGCCACTGCTGAAAGGAAGAGGCCACCCTGACTGCTCATGCCTGTCAGATCAGCCTTTGGACCCTGAAACACAGAGGTCATCCCCATTCCCATCAATATATCTGCTAAGGAGCTCTCAACCTCCAGCTTGAACTTTGGCAAGTGGACTATGATCTCTGTATGGTTGTCCATATTGTTTCTGTTGGTCCATTCATGCAGCTTATCAAGGGTCAGCTCGCTCTCCAGCTGTCAAACACACATGTACGTGAGTCTCTGAATATACACAAGATTACAATATTTTCACGTCAAGCAGATCAGTATGAAAACTTTTTGCTGACCTTATGAAGAGTGTCAGAGCCATCCTGACTTTCCTCAGGAAGAAGGATCAACATGCTCAGCTCCTCCTTTACGTATGGCAACTCCAGCACTTGCAAGCGTTGGTCACAGATATAGTTGAAGGGGAACTTTTTCCTCAGGTACATCATTTGCACTGGCCGGCGATCATTCTGATGGAAGACAAATATACATACCAGTGAGAAAGTGAACATGAAAAAGAGTATGACCCTCTATCAAGTATATATGATTTAGTATGCATAGTGTAAGGATAAACCACTGTATTTGTACAATATTTTGCAAACAGACCTGATTCATTTTAAATGGCATTTCTTTAGTGTCTTGAGCATTAAATTTCTGCAGCCAGTTCCCTTTGAAATAGATGGCATTAACCAGAGCTAGTCGGGTCATTGCAGTCACCATTCCCGGCTTGATAAGATCTTTGATTTTGTCTGAAAAACACAAGTATCAATAGGTCCAAACCGATTCTTTAATCTGAAACAGAACTGTTTATGAACTGATCTTCTCACTCTCTGTCTGCTCTTCCACCCATTTGTTAATGAGCTGTCGTGACTCATCAGATGCTCCAATGAAGTCCACAGCCTGAAGGTCAGCGTGGTACAGCTTCAGAGTGGAGTCCAAATACTCCTGCAGGACACATGACAACAATCAGCAAAAAAGACCTCTAAATTGTGAATTTAAACAATAATGGATGGAAAGGAATATATGTCTTAGCTTCCAAATGTCTTTTTGTTAAAGGCAGAATAAACTCACAGGTAAGAAGCTGAAGGTTTTCTCTCCATAGAGGCGGTTGGCCAGTCTGAGGATATAGGAAGCTGATGGACTGTTGATTGCTGTGGTGAGGCTCTCAAAATGAGAGTGAACATCAGAGACAGAACTGAAGGACAAAACCTAAAAAGAGAAAGAGAAGTTTTACAAAATGTGTCATATTTTTATAATATATTTCTCTTTTATTCAAAAGTTTAAAAAATGATCATGGTATGTTACAGAATGCTAAGGGTGTGCACTGAAGAGCCTGGTCTGAGCACATTTATTACAAGGAGTAAACTAAATGTTATCAGAGTCTGAAGTTCATTGTCCGGACAAGCATTTACATACATTACCTAGATGAGTCTGAAATTAAAACAAATGATGGCAGCAAAGCTCAGCGTAGGCCCAAGTTGGCTTTTGTAGCTAAAATTTGGAATGTCTTCTAGGTTTTTTTTTCAGTTGTTTAGATCTGGATGCATTTTACCGTTTTCAAGCTCCTTCTAGAGTAGCTTGAAAGAGTGAGAGAGAGAGGTATGTGCAGCTGCGATCATTTGTTTACAATTGTTTACACTACTCCAGCTCTCCCTCTCTCTGTTGAGTCAGTCGCTCTCTGGTCGTACCACAGTCTGCATGTGCTCTTTGGCTAATCAAATGTCCTGCTATGTCTAGGTCATCAATAAACGTCAAATACTTTGCATTTGATTTCAGTCTAAGCTTGCAAATTTACTTTCTAAGATGATGTATGGTTGAAATCAGCATATAGCACTGCAGTGTTTATGCAACTTGGAACATTTTCATTACTTCTATATGTTAGTTAATATGTAACCGTTGTGGCTATACCTACCCAATACTCTATGGTACTCACCATAAACAGTAGTGTAGGGCCAGAAGGTACTAACTGAATTCACTTAAACTGAATGACAATAGATTATTCTGAATGAGAGCACATTTTCTGCAGTAAAAAAATGCTTTGGGAATTTTCTTGAATTGGCCACATTCATGGATAATTAACTGAAATGACAGGAAGAATTCACTGAATAATAATGTCAACTCAAACTTTTCAAGACAATCTATACATCTATATTTTCTCAACCCTAAAATGTATTAAGCCTAATTATTAACAAAAGCATTCTCACCTAAACTCTCAAAGAATTCTAAGACACTAAGATATTTTTTCACTAAATCTTGCTTAAATAAACAAACTTGCCAGGTAAAAACATAACTCTGCGCTATTGTTTGGAAGTGATAAATGCATCTCTGTGTTAAGCTATATGAGCAAATATTTACCCTTTTGACATCTGAGCCTCACCCCATTTTTTTCTGTTAAACAGGCTTATGTTTTCTCTTCCTTGTTTTGGGTTATGGTTTTGTTTTTTATCTGGATTTCCCAATCACGGATTACTGTAAGTGTGCAGAATTTAGCCTGTTTGTGTAGTTTCACAACTGAAAAAAAAAAAAAAAAAAAAAAAACTCCCACACAGACCTTTGCATGTTCTCCAGATGATTGTACCTCATACCTTTTGCATTTCTTTAGCAGTGTCTCCTCTTGCTCCTAAGTAGACCATGCTGAGCGCTGCACTGATGCTCAGAGGAGAGAAGAACACGTTTCCATCAGCATTGCTCTTGCACAGAGCCCGATAGAGATCCAGAGCGAAGAGACTGTTAGCACGAGAGAGACCCTCCATGACTGATGACAACTCGCTCCACAGTGCGCAGTAAATGTGGCAGCTGAGGTCGTTTGGTTCCACTACACCGCTAGTTAACAGGAAAAGTTGCTTGTTAACAGAAACTATATTTTTTAGAGCAGCTTACTGTCACTGCTTCTTTCTGTGATCGGAGTGGATTGTATTTGGTATAAAAAGCACCCCACCCACTGACAAGGTTTCACTTCCTTCTCAATTTGACAACATCTGTTCTATGAACAACATAATTATGTAGACCAACTATAGAGGGCTCCAAAACTATAGTTGCTTCAAATTATAGGCTATACTTTTGACTTCACATTTATCTCTCTTTCACAGGTTACAAATAAAGAACTAAAGTCACTAATAACATTTACAATTTTTTGCCATTGATTTCTATGGGGATCTGCCATTCAGTAGGCTACAATACCCCTAGTTTTATTGATGGTAACTGTAATATTATTACTGTAACTACTACCCCACACTGCACATTTTGCATGTCTCCCTTATCTGATCTACCTCAGGTCTTACAGTAATGAGCCGATGAGATGAATCGGGTGTGCTCAGACAGACAGTGCTGGGGGTTCCAGTAGCCCCTCACTGCAGAACAAAGATCCAGGGGGCTGGGTTGGATCCACATCTAGGGGGTGGAGATGGGTAGGTTTAGGGGTGGAGATGGGTGGGTTTAGGGATCAGAGGGTGGATACGGGTAGGTTTAGGTAAATGTAAGGTGGGAGGAGTTGGATCTAGATCCAACCACACCCCCTGGATCTTGTGTTCTGCAGTGAGGACCATCTCGGGGGTTCTCCAGGACAGGTTTGAAAACCTATTAAAAAGTATTTATTTTTTACATTTATTTTTACTATTACAGAGGTACTAGTATTAAATTTTTGGATACTATTATTAATAAGCTCCTAGTAATTATTCAAAAGACACTAGTAGCCATTTAAATTTTATTTTACTAGTAAGATTTTTAATTTAACTCTACAGTTGACACTTGATAGTAGCTAAGCTTAAAAATGATATAAAGTAGCATGAAAATAGATACTATTATATTTTAAGAATTAAATATTAAAATGGCTTGCCTTATGCTGTATGTTGTTGAAAAGGTCCTGTGTCTTCTGTTTCAAGTAAAATTTGCTGGTGCAAGCTGGGCAATGTATGGTGCGACTATATTTAACAGACTTGAATAAAACACCTCTTTATTACAACAATCTCGTCACTGATTCAGGACGTTACAGTATGCTAAAAGCAGACTCCTTGACATTCAAAATTTAAATTTGTATAAGTGATCTGAAATAATGCAATTTGAGAAGACATACATTTATATGGTTTGATATTTAATAAACATTCGAAGAATCACACTTTTCTTCATTTGGGTTAAACAAACAAAAAAACATTTCTAGGAAGGACCTCTGAATCTGCCAAGGAAGAGAATGCTGTTAGTGGGGTTGTGCCTGATGAAGAACATGAAGGGGTGATCTGCTGTGAAACTTTGAAACTGGACAGCACAGTCACACTCGACAATGACTGCAGTGGCTGCTGCTGCCTCAGTGCCTTCCTCATTCACCTCAATAAAAGCTTTGTGAACCACTGCTGAAATGAAGAGCCCACAATGACTGCTCATGCCCGTCAGATCAGCCTTTTTTTTCTGGAACGCAGAGCTCATACCCATCTCTTCCAGTGTTTCTGATAGGGAGCTCTCAACTTCCAACTTGAACTTTGGCAAATGGATGCCGATATCCATTTGCATGGCCATTTTGTCTCTTTTGGTCCAGTCAAGGAGCTTGTCAAGGGTCAACTCACTCTCCAGCTGTCAAACACACACAGAAAAAAAAAATAACATACACAGCACCAAACTAATCTAGAGCATCGTCAAAACTATCCATCACGGCACATTTCTGACCTTCAGAAGAGGGTCAGAGCCATCCTGAGTTTCGTTTGGAAGAAGGATCAACATGCTGAGCTCCTCCTGTTCATATGGTAACTCCAGCACCTGAAGGTCATACTCTGGGATGTATCTGAAGGGAAACATTTCTTTCTGGTACATCATTTGCACAGGCCGGCGCTCATTCTAATGGAAGACAATTGCCATTAAATGTAGAAATGCATAGTACATACAAAATGACTAAATTCAACACATGGACTTTATATTCATTTTCCACATGCTGTTGCCCTGAATCAAACCTGGTTTATTTTAAATGGCATTTTTCTAGTTTTTAATGCTGCAAATGTGTGCATCCAGGTTCCTTTGAAGTAGATGGCGTTAACCAGAACTAGTCGGGTCATCCCATTTATGACACAGGGCTGAAGAAGATCTTTAATTTTATCTGAAACAAAAACAAACAAAAATCAGTATCTGATTATTCTGATTAGTGGCATTAAATTATACACATTTTACTTTATGTTTGTCTTTTTCACAGGTAACAAACAGCCTATCACACATACAAAGTTAATATATATACAAATTTGCAAACAAAATGATTCAACCCCCTGGATTCTGAAAAGATGAAAAATGCTTATTTGATGCTTAACAGATGAAAAAAAAAATCTTATTTGCTTTAAACATTCGTGAACAAACACTTGTGCAGAATCTTTTATTGTTTATAACCTCTAATAAAAGCTGTCTGTAGAAGCTTCTGTCACCTCTCTACTGCAATCTTAACCCATTCCTTGCTTGAAAAAAAAGCTTCCAGGTCACTGATAATCTTTGGTTTTCACGTTGCCACTGTTTTCTTCAAATTCCACCAACTATTTTCAACAAGAATTATTGAAAATACTGATCAGGACACTCAAAACGATTCTATGACTGATCCCCGAACCAAGCTTTACCAGATTCGGATGTATCTGCGCTGTCCTGCAGAAAAGTCCATTGATCATCAAGCTTCAGTCTCTGTATCGAAGGTAGCACAATCTTTGCCAAAAATCATAAGTCTTGATATCCTATATATATATATATGGCAAAATGTCCTTTTTCTCAGTTGTTTTGATCAAACTTTTTTCCCCCTTGACGATATTGTACTTTTTCTTCAATGCCCTCAAAGGTTTTCTGATACAACACATTTTAAACTTATAAGGCTGTGTAGCCATAGACTTTCTAATGTAATAATTTATTTTCTATAGCTTTTGTGAAAGCTATTTTGACTTGGCTATAGACCTTTTTCCTGAATAACCGATGAGCGGCGCCATGATGGATTCTAACTTCCGTTTGGGTGCTCTCGTGCTCCGGTCTCCATAGAAATCCATTAAAATGGGGTAAAAAAAAAGATAGACTGAATTGAAAAATTTTCAATATAACTACATATAAAAATGCGTGGAGGGTTTCTGTGCTGTTGTTGGCTGCCACAGTAACGGCAGTAAGCTAAGGAATTCCTTTAAATTACTTGTTTTGCATATCAGAAAATCTGTCTTGTCAGGCACTGTATATATGGCTTGCAGCACTTAAGTTAAAATCCTGAGTGTGAAATAATAATATATGTTAAAATAATGTTTGCTCTTATCATTCTGTGTACAAAATCCCAAGAACTTCATCCCAATCGGGAGCTGTATGTGCACTCATCTGTTTTCAATGCAGCTAACCTTGCGTCGATTCATGTCATCTTCCCACTCATTGAACTATGACTGGTCATTTACTGCAAAAAGACGGTCATTGCGACACTGTAAAGTGATGAAACAATGGCGCCACATGATTTTTTAAAATGACTTTCATAGCGACGTAAGGAAGTCCCTATCTAGGATCAACCCACGCAAGGCTGCGGGTCCCGACAACATACCTGGCCGTGTACTGAAAGACTGTGCTGCACAGCTGACAGATGTCCTAACAGATATCTTCAACACCTCGCTGAGCCAGGCAGTCGTCCCCACATGTCTCAAATCCACAACAATCATACCGGTACCAAAGAAATCACCTGTGTCCTGTCTAAATGACTACCGTCCCATAGCACTGACTCCAATCATAATGAAGTGCTTTGAGAGGTTAGTCATGCACAACATCAAAACCAGCCTCCCCAACACACTCGACCCGCTCCAGTTTGCATACCGTCCAAACCGCTCTACAGACGATGCAATCTCCTCCACCCTCCACCTGGCTCTTACCCACCTAGAAAATAAAGACTCCTACGTTAGAATGCTGTTTATTGACTTCAGCTCAGCATTCAACACAATAATCCCACAACAGCTCATAAATAAACTCAACCTGCTGGGCCTTAACAATTCCCTCTGCAATTGGATCCTGGACTTTCTAACCGGAAGACCTCAGTCCGTCCGTGTCGGCCACAACACCTCGAGCACTACCACACTGAACACAGGTGCCCCACAAGGCTGTGTGCTCAGCCCGCTGCTCTTCACGCTGCTGACCCACGACTGCACTACAGGTGAGTGGGCCTGTACAAACCACCTGTAGTAGCACGCTCTCCTCCTCTATGCGCACTAGTCACTTTTCACACACACTGCTGTGTGTACACAAATCCCACAAAAAGAACTCAGTAATATATGTATGTTTACATGCTCATGCACTACAAATCATCCTGCACTGTTCCCCAGCCAGCTGCTTGAACCCAATGTTTCTCCTTGCACATGTACAGTATTTATCTGAAGCATTCGTATAGTTTGTATTTTTTAGTTTGTATAGGTACTTTTTATAGATAGTATATTTATAGTCAAAATCTATCAGTAGGATAGTTGTGTATAGGTTTATATTGTCTTACTCCATTGTTGTATGCCTGTATTTATGTAGCACTGTGGTCCTGTGAGGCACGACATTTCGTTCCACTGTATGCCCCCGCATGTAGCGGAATGACAATAAAGCTCAACTTGACTTGAACTTGACTTGAGGTTTCACATTATATTATTGCTCTGAAAATATGTAAATGTGACTAGAAACAGGAAATGTAAAACACCGTTCTAATCAGGGGAGACTTCCGCGTTCAGAAAAAGGTCTATATTTGCTACTCAACTTTAGCACATGCATGGGCATGAAAGGTTGGGGTTGAAAGGTTTTGAATGAAATTGTATATATAACTTTGGTTTATAGCTCCAACCCTAATCCAATACACCTGCCTGTTTATTTGCCTGTAATTCTTTTATTAGATTGTTCAGATGTGTTTGATTAGGGTTAGAACTAAAATGTGTGGGACAGTGGCCCTCCAGTAGCAGTTACACATCCCGGTTTCTAAACCTTTTATCCACAAAATCTGACCTTCACTTTATGATATAATAACTTCTCACTCTCTGTCTGCTCTTCCACCCATTTGTTAATGAGCTGTCGTGACTCATCAGATGCTCCAATGAAGTCCACAGCCTGAAGGTCAGCGTGGTACAGCTTCAGAGTGGAGTCCAAATACTCCTGCAGGACAAAATAGAGACAGTATCTCATACGAAAAAAATATATAAATACATAAATAAAAAGATTTAAGATACATTCAGTGCATTTGCACATGAATACATGTTCTTCTCACAAATAAGGAAGCAAAGCATGGATTTAGTAAAGTTCATGATGAGCATCAAAGAGTCTAATTTTTAAAGAATAATGTTTAATGGACTCACAGGTAAGAAGCTGAAGGTTTTCTCTCCATAGAGGCGGTTGGCCAGTTTGAGGATGTAGGAGGCTGATGGTCTGTTGATAGTTGAGGTGAGGGTCTCGAAATGAGAGTGAACATCAGAGACAGAACTGAAGGACAAAACCTGCAAAGAGAAAAACAGATGGGTAGATCTCTTAAAACCATCAAACCTTCACCCCACAATGAAAACACAACACAGATGTAAAAAATCATTTTTTTTAAAACCATAAATATTTTTGCCATTATGGAGACTGAAATATGAAAATTAAGGTTATCTTCCATGCACAAACCTCCTTAATAGAGCCCTGCTTTTCAGCCCGGGCCCGACGCTAAAGCTTGCCGCAAAGCCCCAGCAAACTTAATTACCATGAATGTGTCAGGGGGAAATAGTAAGGAGATATTTGAATTATTTACTAATAAACTAGTGTTCTCTGAGTCCGTTTTGCAAGGATGAAGTTGCCGATCCTGACTTGCCGTCTCCTCATTTGATGTGCCTTTAGAGAGAAATGCATCTTTATGGATTATAATTATAATAAAAGAGTTTTTGTTTTCTTTTTTTTATTTTATTTTGTTAAGTGGTCATTTAAAGCTTTCTATAGATATATTAATCAAGTCTGTGAGGCATGTATTCGCTCAGCTTCGGTTCATTTTTGTGAAGCGCTCCTGTTCAAGACGAGACGGCAGAAAGCGCATCATGTTTGTTTTCTTTGTTTTATAAAAGCACAATGTTTTGTTTATATTGTGAGTGCACACAAATAAAAGTAGACCCTTTACAGTTCCGAATGATGTATTACTCTTACCTTTATCAGAAAAAAATTAGAAACCTGACTCGCTGTCAAGGCAACCAGTAGTGGGAACGCCCACTAGTGACCCACATACTCTGAGTTGAATGAAATTATTAGACTTGTTTGAGATGAGCAAAATCTGCGCAGAACCGATCACCGGTGATCACCGCGAGTTGATCAGCATTTCCAAACACTATGACAGTGCGATCTCTGTGTGTGAGATATGTGATTATTGTCATATTTCTATAAAAATCTAAAATACATGTTTGTATTAAAGTAAAAATGAATGATAAATATGCCTTTCTTATGGAATTAAATAGCAAGCAAATAAATAAATAGCTTTGAGTGTCTTGTTCATCATATTTATTTTTATATAAAGGCAACAGAACTGAAATCATATCATGTTTATCAGCAGCACAGCATATGAGAGAGAATAACGCGATATCTGCCTTTGATCTCGTAGGTATCTGTTCCACTTCGAGAGGGCAGAACTGTCCGGCCGTTTCTCAAACGGAAGGCTGCATCCTCCGGAGGTTGCATTTGTAGGCTGCATACGTCATCAAGCCTGGTTTATTTCAGTTAACTGAGCATTACATTCGCCAGTCATAAGCATATTACAACAATTTAGGCTTAACTAAGAATAATGGTCAAATTTAGAATTGTTAATATTCGTATGCAGCCTACAAATGCGACCTCATGCAGCCTTCCGTTTGAGAAACAACCTCCGTCTTGACTGCGCTTATTTCACTCCTCCCCTCACTGCAGCCACCTACATTTGAGGCGAGGCGAGGCGCATCTCAAACAAGCCTATTCCCGGATGCGTTTTTGGAACCACATACCTCGAGTATGCAAGGTTTGGGGTTAATCAACTCAAAGTTCAGGGTTTAGCTGAAGGTAAGTTAACCGTGCTTTCTGGAATACACCCCAGGCCTGCAACAATGGGGTCGATGCATGCGTGTGTGTACGCCCACAAACAAATCATTAGTTTGAGAGGTTTTTGAAATTTTACTGCTTAAGTAAGCTTTCTTATTTGCACTATTGATCACTCTGTACATAGTCTGTGATACATAGGTTAGTGACTGACATTTGATACTGATATAGCTCAATATTTGAAAAAAAGTCACACAGAGACACCTGAAGGTGAACAGGTCTTTTTATTGGACCGTGCAGGTTTCTCTTTGTGAGGTTTGGTTAGCAGTGACTGAAACGCAGCTTTGCACACAACTGCCAGTCTGCATGAAGAGGATCTTGAGACTCCAGTAGCTTCAAACACCTGTTTGCTGCTCAGCAGTGGCTTTTTTTTACAGCTGGTATTAAAATACAGTTCATTTGTTTGTCAAAAACTTTCCTTAATAAATCTTTGTTTGACCAAGATCTTCTGTTCTCTATGTCACTCACAGATCTTTTGACAGTTCAATAATTTCCATTTGTTTTTCGCGAAATATTGTTTGTTTTGATGCCTTTCGCAAGACATTGCATTGTTTCATGCTTTTCATCTTCAGAAAGATCTTTCTTCCTCACCATATTTCAAGAGAACTGTGACTTGCTTAATAATGTGGAACAACCTCTTTAAGTAGGGTTTTCATTTACTTAAGAAGACCTGGCAAACTATTGAACAAACCTGTCTGAGACTGTTACCAGTTAACTAAAAAGATGTGAAAAACAACACAAACAAAAATCTGACTCTTTATTGTACCGAAATCCTACTGATATATCACTTGCAGAGTAATTTTGAAACGCAGTGTAGAGCTGATAATATATAGGTATAAAAATCTAAGCTCATATGTAGTCATGTTTAAAGCTATTGATTCTAAACCTTATTTATATCGCATATTATCTATATTATCTGTATGTTTACATTGATTTTAAATAAAAGCTTAATAATTACTATTAAACTAAGCTGGATTGTCTAATGAATTAAGGGTATAATAATTATATAAATAATATAAAATAACTATAAAAATAATCATCTCTAAAAATCAGATGATTTTATCTTTAAAAATGTTTTACTATGTAGCGTCCTTTAATTTGGAGTAAGAGAAACTGGAGGAGTGGCTTTATTGCATCAGAGACGTGTCACTTTGCTTGAAGCTGATTGGTCAAATTTGGTTTGAGATCTCTAAACCAGAACATAACCTGCCCCGGAGCAGGTTAGCTGTGGAGCGTAAGTTACTATGGCGATGAACACTGCTAAAAGCCAAACCACTTTCATGGTACCTAAAACCCAGAGTTGGCGCAAACTAAACTGAAACTTACCTGGCTAGCCAGCTAAACCAGATTCATGGTACAGGGCCATGTTGTCATTTAAAATCCGGACATTGTTGGTAATGTTACCGTTTTAGTGTTGTTAATTGTGCAAACATAGTCATTTTATTTGTTGTTTGTTGATTTAATCATAAATCTAACGTGACAATAACCGTGATCATTTGGTCACTACAATCATGATAAGAAATTTTCAGATGCAGATAGGCTATACCATAGCTTAGCTCATAAGTAAAGTTAATACTAGAGAGGAGTGATAAATTGAATATTTTGTAGAGAGAAAAAAACAATAGAGGCCCAATAGAAACCATCACAGAAATTCCAATGGTTTCCATTAAAATACCATTATAAACCATTAGCTTTTTTCCAGTAAAACCATCACAAAATTCCTTTTTGTAGTGTGTTTTGGGCATTTTTCCAATAGGATTTAACATCCCACCACTAGAATCCATCACGTACCAGTAAACACCATTATAGTTTTCATTAAAACAATACAATTCCCATTATAACCATTAAATCCATTACATTTTCTATTGTTTTTTTTTCAGCAGTTACCAGAAACCTGTGCTCCACCCTAACAGAACTGCGGATAGCTAAATCTTAGGAGGGTAGGGGGCGCTACAAACAACTAGTAGGCTACTTAGTTTTTGCCTCATCATTGCTAAATATAAGTAAACATGCATTGGTATGAATTACACAGAAACTTAAGACGGAAATTATTAGGAAATGTTCTGTCAGTGACAGAACTTGTCAGTTCCTCATACCTTTGTCATTTCTTTGGCAGTGTCTCCTCGGGCTCCTAAGTAGACCATGCTGAGCGCTGCGCTGATGCTCAGAGGAGAGAAGAACATGTTTTCCTCAGCGTTTCTCGCGCTCAGAGCCCGATAGAGATCCAGAGCGAAGAGACTGTTAGCACGAGAGAGACCCTCCATGACACTGCTACAAATAAAAACCCAACTGTTGTGATTAAAATAGTTTATGCAACTATCGTGCGAATCATTAGCCTTGAACGTGTTTTAAATATATTGTTTGACGTTTGTTAATTATGTCTTTTCCCCGCAATTAGGTTTTCCTTTCTTTTGTTCTGGGCTACTGCTGTGGCGCGTAATTTTTAGTAAATGTATGATAGCTGCCTTTATAAACTCCTTTCGTCATATGCAGTTCTGGTCATCTGATATGTTGCCTGGGCTTGACACGCCCACACAATAACCTATTCAGCAGAATTCTTTACTAAAACAGCTCAAAAGTTAGAAAAACGATGTAACAAATATGGATACCAGTAAAGAAACAACAGACGGGACGAGACCCAAATGACAAGACAGACACGAAGAGCTGCATTCATGTTGTTTATTCCTGTGGCCTAATATTTCCTTGACGGTGCGCATTTATACCTACACGTGTAATTACATAAAGTCGCCAACAGAGGTCTCAAAACCATCATTAGTGGAACCAAAACAAACCAAATCTGGTGAAAATGCAAACCTTGTTACATGATAGTTTAACAGTTGTCAAATCTTGGTTTATATGGTCTCAGTCAGTCTTTGAGTAAATGGTAAAGTGGTGTTTCATGATCTTTGTCCCTGTGCCATCTGAGACAAACATACTGTAGGTGCAGAAAATGTTTGTCTTTTATTTTGTATTGTGATTATGTATTTCCATGTGTTTGGTCACATGGGTGCAGGTGGATATTTACCTGGTTGTGTTTTCTGTTTGGCCAGCTTGAGTAGAGAGGGGGTGAGTGGCAGGAACACTCACTTTCTTTTGACCATTCTAGTTGTTTTAAAACCTTCTTATTTGTTCATGTATTTATACATCTAAAGGCATATATTTATTACGTTGTGTGAATAAATGTTCATAGAAGGTAAATGCATGGTAATGTGTCATGGATTTCTTTTCATTAGCCTCTCAGCTGCTATAGACCTTCGCTATACACACAGCCTAGCATGTTCAAAATGTAAGGTCGATTCCCTGACTCAGTATTTATAAGTAATCTGTAATTATGTGTTTATATCATTTGTGATGACATAAACAAATGCATGTGATGTGATTGATTTCTTTAATAAAACATTCAAAGAAAAACATTTTTTCTTTTTGATGTATCAGAAAAACACCACATTTCTAGGATGGGCCTCTGAATCTGCCAAGGAAGAGGATGCTGTTACTGGGGTTGTGCCTGATGAAGAACAAGAAGGGGTGATCTGCTATGAAACTCTGAGATGTTGGTGGAATACCACAGCAAGGGATTGACAAACATGCAGTGGCTGCTGCTGCCTCAGTGCCTTCCTCATTCACCTCAATAAAAGCTTTGTGAACCACTGCTGAAATGAAGAGGCCACCTTTACCACTCATGCCTGTCAGATCCTGGAACACAGCTCATACCCATCTTTTCCAGTGTTTTTGATAGTGTTGTGAACTTTTCTCTTCTACGAAGCAGAGACCAGGAGACGTTGGGATATCTTTCATACAGAAGTTACTCTTTATTTTGAGAACTCGCTGCACGTCGCTGTAGTCATCCAAGTCTAACTAAAGCAGTGATACATTGTAGTTTAAATACATTTAGGGGGCAGTGCTTAGGAATGGTAACAAAGCACCTGGGTGACGACCTTAAACAAAGCATGCAAATGAAGTATTCAGGTATAGCAACCTGGCCCATTTAACCACTCCTAATCTAATCAGCCTAACTGCCCAAAGATTGGGGCAGGGGCATCAAGAGCAATTACAAACAAAAGGCAAGAGTCTCCGTCGTCTGGCTCATTTCACTTACAATAAGAGAACAGGAACTGGCAGGGACCAAAGAATCGTTCATCTGATGTCATCATCTTCACCATAAATGCTAAATACAATGTATATAACTTCTTCAGTTTGTACACTATTACATTGGAATCTAAATTAAACATTTAACTAAATTTGTAATCCCACAATAGGGAGCTCTCAACCTCCAGCTTAAACTTTGGGAAATAGACTCTGATATCCATCCATCTGACCATTTTTTCTCTTTTGGTCCAGTCAAGCAGCTTATCAAGGGTCAACTCACTCTCCAGCTGTCAAACAAATACATGATTAAAAATAACACACACAGCACCAAAGTATTCCAAATGATCAAAACTATCTTTCTTTTATTGTTCTCCACTTTGGCTGACCTTCAGAAGAGTTTCATTTGGGAGAAGGATCAACATACCTGGTTTATTTTAAATGGCATTTCTTTAGTGTTTCTTGTTTCAAATGTGTGCATCCAGTTAAAGTAGATGGCATTAACCAGAGGCAGGTCAGCTCATTTACCACACCAGGCTTAAGAAGATCTTTAATTTTATATGAAGTGAAAAATAAACAGTATTTCATTATTTATAGTGTCATATACTGTACATTTTGCTTCACTTTTTGTGTGTCTTTTTTACAGTTTACTAATAGCCTACCAATTTCAGTTCTCTATTACACATATAAAGCAAGTATAATTCTGATTTCAGCTCAAACACACTAGCTGATACATTTTTAAGTAAACCTTTATTAGATGGTTTAGATGTGTTTGCTTAAGGTTTGAACTAACATCTGGAGGACAGTGGCCCTCAAAGAGCAGAATTATGCATCCCTCTTTTAATTCACAAAATTTCTCTTTAAAATTCTGATAGGTTAAATGATTATGTTCTCACTCTCTGTCTGCTCTTCCACCCATTTGTTAACGAGCTGTCGTGACTCGTCAGATGCTCCAATGAAGTCCACAACCTTAAGGTCAGTGTGGTACAGCTTCAGAGTGGAGTCCAAATACTCCTGCAGGACAAAATAGGTGGAGGTGGTGTTTCACTTGGAAGGCAAAAATATGCCACAGTGCATTTATACACGTTCTTCTCTCAGATAAGGATGAATTTAGCAATGCACACAGAGAGCATTAAAATGTCTCCCTGAAGGCAGAATGGACTCACAGGTAAGAAGCTAAAGGTTTTCTCTCCATAGAGGCGGTTGGATGTGCCAGAACTTTCTTCAGTTAAACAAGGAGAAAACTGAAGTCATTGCCTTTGGAAAAAAAGATGAAGTTCTCAAGGTGAATGCATACCTTGACTCTAGGGGTCAATCAACTAAAAACCAAGTCAAAAATCTTAGGGTGTTTCTGGTTTCCAGGCAGTGAAATTTCATCCAAATTTGTGCCAAGTTTTAGAAATTTTTACACACGAGCTCCAAATCAGATATAGCAGCACAAGAAGAAATGGAATGTAGTGAATTCAGATAGTGAAAAAGCATTTGATTGTGTGTGAAGTTTCAGAAAATTTGCCAAAAATAATTTACCCCATTGGGACAAAGTCTATTTTAAATGACAGAAACCTAAAAAAGGGTCAAAGGTCAAATATAGAAAACAAAGTTTGGAAAATTATTTAACTCCTTATGTAAAATACGAAGTCAATTATTTATTTTCAAGCTTTAATTCACAATTAGTCCCATAGAGGGATAGCTAAGTATTAGTAACCCGCTGTAAGTAAATGTGGTCAAGCCTGTTTATGCTATTTATAATGAATTAGGTAATTAATGTTCAAGACAAGTTTTTTCAAGTGCTCTTGTTTTGCTTTAGTTCTGTTTGTCTTGTATTAATTTACGTCAGGACCCAGGGGTGCCCAGTCCGGTTCCTAGAGATTTACCTATCTGCAGACTTCAGCTTCAGCCCTGCACCAAAACAGCTGTCTATCAGGTGCTAGTGTTGCAGCTGAACATTGCAGAATAGCTCTCCAGGAACAGGGCTACTGTTCCTCCGTAAAGTGAAATGTGGAAAAATTATATTATTATTATATTATTTCAGCTGAAGACAAATTAATAAATGCATATAGTACATATAGAATGATGTTATTTAATTTCATTGCCTATTTTGGGCTGGGTAAGCGCATCATGTGTAAAAAAAAAAGTGACCTTCAGTTTGCATATGCTTTTGCACTACTGAACCAAAATGCAGATCACACCTGGTTTATTTTAAATGGCATTTCTCATGTGTGTCCTGCTTTAAATCTGTGCATCCAGTTCCCTTTGAAGTAGATGGCATTAACCAGAACAAGTCGGGTCAGCTCATTTACCACACAAGGCTGAAGAAAATCTTTAATTTTATCTGGAACAAAATAAAGAAGCAAAACAAAACAAAAAAAAACATTTTGATGTTTCATTATTCATCATATTGTTATGAACATTGGCATTAAATCATAAGCTTTTGTGTTTCTCACAGTTGAAAGTGCGGTATGTAATATTGGCAGCTAGAGGTTAAAGGCACTGCAGTCCACATTCAAAATGTCAGAAAAAATGTTCTTCCATTCCCTATTTATCAGACTCTTAGCTCACGGGGGCAGATTGAGGACACATAACAGGAACCAGCGCAATTGACAAAAGAAGGTGATGAGCCTTATACATTGTAAGTTGATTAATTGGTTTATGATGTTATAATATGCCTCTTGGTTACAGAGCTTTTGGATGCTGAGGCTTATTTAGGTTAGGCAGAATCTGCAATCTCCGACTCAATTCATTTTCTGGCTTCCATGGCTGCAATTCACTGTTTTCCAACAACTGGTAACCTGGGGTGTCCAAATACTGTTGGGTAAATAAACTGACAGCTGGTGGAATCACACAGACCAAAACAAAAACAGACATTCTGACATGGAATGCACATTTCAAAGTAAAATAACTGGCTGTAGCATTGTTTTTCAGAAACAAGTATATGAACTTGTATGTTTCTTAAATACAGTATCTGTACTTTAGTACAGTAAAAAAAAACTGCACCATATTTCTGCATTCAAGTCATGACTTTCATGAAATATTTCATATATTACATGTAGAGTACCTACATTAATTCTTTATTAGGCAAGGCAAGGCAAGTTTATTTATATAGCACATTTCATACACAGTGGTAATTCAAAGTGCTTTACATAAAAGGTATTAGTAAACAATAAAGTAAACAATAAAGGTAATGCTAATCTTAAACATTGCCATATACACACAATTTTACATTCACACTCTGATTTGATAAGGTTTCATGTTATTAACTCCTCACTCTCTGTCTGCTCTTCCACCCATTTGTTAATGAGCTGTCGTGACTCGTCAGCCTGAAGGTCAGTGTGGTACAGCTTCAGAGTCCAAATACTCCTGCAGAACAAAATAGAGGAAGTGTCTTAAAACACATAGAGAGCATCAATATATCTGTTGTTTAGGCCAGAATAAACTCCCAGGTAAGAAGCTGAAGGTTTTGTCTCCATAGAGGCGGTTGGCCAGTTTGAGGATGTAGGAGGCTGATGGTCTGTTGATAGTTGATGTGAGGGTCTCGAAATGAGAGTGAACATCAGAGACAGAACAGAAGGACAAAATCTGAATAAAGAAAAACAGATTGGTGAATCTCACATAATCTATCCAGAACATGTATATGTGAAACTTCACCCCAAAATCAAAAGAAAACTCATTTATGTTGCTTGAAAACAAAGCCTTTTTGGCAATCATTAATGATTTTTGCCCTGTGCTCAATTGTCATGAAAATAAAATGTAATCTCACAACCACTTCTAAATCTCACTCTAATGCAAAAAAGCCTAATTACTGTAATGCAAAAAAATATATGCTCTCAGAAAAAAAGGTACAAAAGCTGTCATTGGGATGGTCCCTTTCAAAAAGTACTAAAATGTACCTTTTAAGTTACTAATATGCACCCTAAATAAGGTGAAAGAGTTTCTGTGAAAGCATTTGAACATTTTTTTCAGAGAGAGTAAATGTTTAGCATTTATGAACCGTTATTTTAAATAGTAAAAATATTTCACAATATTACTGTTTTTGCTGTATTTTGGATAAAATAAATGCAGGCTTGGTGAGCAGAAGTGAATTCTTAAAAAAAAAAACATCTTAAAAAAACAAATCTTACTGTTTAATAACTTTTGACTGGTAGTGTAGATTTGGATAATAAAAAAAACCGTCTTTTCGAATTTAAATCTAGATTTATTCGCATTGGCCCATGGAAACCTCTATGAACACACTTGACATGACTTGGCCAAAAAATCGCGGTGGACGAATTTACGTTTTATTAAAAAGTGTTTGCTTATTCTGCACTAATGGCGCGCGCACACAGGATAGATGCCTGCCTCCGTTGCGAGTCCCTACCAAGCACTTTACTGATTCAACTCCTCTCCTCTCCTCCTCCTGCCTGGCTCTTTACGCCGCAGAGCAAGCCTGTTCTTGATGAAGCTGCTGTGAAAACGTGGGAAAAGCCGACGAGGAAGAAGTTGGGGTGAAGCGTTCTTTATAAAGGCGAAGCAAAACACTTATGGCTCCGTCTATAGCGCATTGTAATTGGGTGGTTTACGCTGTCAATACAGGAGACAAACCAATGGGCCACTGGCTGCTCGTAATCCCTGCGTGATGGTCCTCGGCAAAAAAAAAAACCAATAACAAAAAAAATTCTGTCGGCCTACCGGGAAAATGCCCGGTATGCCCAATTACCAGTCCAGCCCTGCTCATCATTGACTCAGAAAGCTACAGTACCCCGTCTCACTGATGTTTTACAAATGCTGCCAAATTCTAATTTTGGTCTTCTGGTCTTAAAAAAACATGTCAATTTTTGTTTTTCAAATTTGAAAAAGGTAGTTATTCGTTTACTTGAAATTTACATGGGCAAATGCATACAACACATTTTGTGCACTATGTGTGCTGTTTTGCCAATTTTTTAAACCTTAAGACAAACATAATTCAAAGATCATTTTCAAAACACTGATGTGATTAAAGGTAGATTCCCTGAGGTTCCTAATGCCATGTGTGAAGACAAGAACAAATGCATATTGTGTAGTTTATTTATTTGATAAAGCATTCACAGAAAAACACAATTGGTGGAGATTTCTAGAATGGACCTCTGAATCTGCCAAGGAAGAGGATGCTGTTACTAGGGTTGTGCCTGATGAAGAACACGAAGGGGTGATCTGCTGTGAAACTCTGAAAATCTAGTTGAAGGCCACAGGTACGCACACAGATTGCAGTGGCTGCTGCTGCCTCAGTGCCTTCCTCATTCACCTCAACAAATGCTTTGTGGATCACTGCTGAAATGGAGAGACCATCCTGACTGCTCATGCCTGTCAGATCAGCCTTTGTTTCCTGGAACACAGAGCTCATACCCATCTCTTGCAGCATTTCTGATAAGGAGCTCTCAACCTCCAGCTTGAACTTTGGGAAATGGACTCTGATATCCATCCGTGTCGCCATTTTGTCTCTTTCAGTCCAGTCAAGCAGCTTGTCAAGGGTCAACTCACTCTCTAGCTGTTAAACACACACACACACACACACACACACACATGAAAAATAACATACGCAGAACCAGAACTATTCCACAGGATCAAAACTATTTATCTTTTTTTGTTCAAGGCAATTTTGCTCACTTTCAGAAGAGGGTCAGAGCCATCCTGAGTTTCGTCCGGAAGAAGGATCAACATGCTGAGCTCCTCCTGTTTATATGGCAACTCCAGCACCTGAAGTTCATACTCTGGGATGTATCTGAAGGGCAACTTTTTATTCTGGTACATCATTTGCACAGGCCGGCTCTCATTCTGATTGAAGACAAATTTAATTCAATCAAGATATGCATAACATATATAAAATTGGTTAGTGCATGTGAGGGTGTTGGAAGTAACTTTTGCAAAAGTGGGTAAGCACTTTCAATTGGAAAAGGTTTAAAAAGTGAATTCCAGTTTGTTTATGCTGTTCCACTCCTAAAACAAAAAGTGGAAAATACCTGGTTTATTTTAAATGGCATTTCTTTAGTTTCTCTTGCTTTAAATGTGTGCATCCAGTTCCCTTTGAAGTAGATGGCATTAACCAGAACTAGTCGAGTCATTCCAGTCACCGTTCCTGGCTTGAGAAGATCTTTGATTTTACCTAAAAAACACAAGTGTTGTAGCTCATTTTATATCCGTTTTTTTTAAAAAGATAAAATATGTATACACGTATCAAGTCCAAAATTATTCTTTCAAATCTAATTTTATTTATTTGTAGAAGAGCTGATGGAGCTGATCTTCACTCTCTGTCTGCTCTTCCACCCATTTGTTAATGAGCTGTCGTGACTCATCAGATGCTCCAATGAAGTCCACAGCCTGAAGCTCAGCGTGGTACAGCTTCAGAGTGGAGTCCAAATACTCCTGCAGGACAAAACAATAGTGGTGTCTCAGAGCACACAGACAGCTTCAGAGTGTCTCATTACTGAAGGCAGAATGGACTCACAGGTAAGAAGCTGAAGGTTTTCTCTCCATAGAGGCGGTTGGCCAGTTTGAGGATGTAGGAGGCTGATGATCTGTTGATAGTTGAGGTGAGGGTCTCGAAATGAGAGTGAACATCAGAAACAGAACTAAAGGACAAAACCTGCAAAGAGAAAGACAGATGGGTTGATCTCACAAATATTATTTAATTTATAAGTTCGTTAATTAATGTACTGAAAACTGAAACTAGACTACAATTAATAGCACCAATGGTAACGTATTTATTCCTCATACCTTTGCCATTTCGTCAGATGTCTCTCCTCTTGCTCCCAAGTAGACCATGCTGAGCGCTGCGCTGATGCTCAGAGGAGAGAAGAACATGTTTTCCTCAGCGTTTCTCGCGCTCAGAGCCCGATAGAGATCCAGAGCGAAGAGACTGTTAGCACGAGAGAGACCCTCCATGACTGATGACACACTGCTAGAAATACGAAAACAACAATTGTGAGTATCATACTTTATGCAACTTTCTTTCAAGTCACTAAGTATAAATATAGTAGCCTATTTTACTTTTATTAACGATGTCCTTTCGGCGTAAGTTGTCCTCTTTGTTGGTTCGACGGCTTCCACTGCATACGTTTGTAGACTGCGCGTTCAAAATATTCACTTGACGTTGTAAAAGATTGTAATTATCTTGAAAATGTTCAATAAGAACGCATTTAATCGTGCGCTGCACTGATGGTGTTGTTGTTGCTGTATGTTGGGTTGAGTGTTGACTGGAGAGGGCTCCGCCCAGTGTAGCCTACTGTAGAATGTCTGCAGAACGAAAAGGGCGTTTCTCAATGGATTTACATGAGTTGCTACAATCGTGTACGGCCATCTCTAAAATGAACCCTCAGTGGGTTACTTGCAGCAAACTGGATAAAGCGATTGAAAAACGACCATAGTCGGCCCTAAAACTTGCGACCTTTGCGTTTGACCACTTTTCACATGACGTAGGCCCTATATCCATTGTTTGGCCCAAATGTTCAAGTAGGCGTCAAAACGACAAGTGTGTGTAGAACTTTTGCATACCTGATGGGACAAACTTGTAGTGTTGTATAATCGCAAGTAAGTTTTTTACTTTTTCTTTTTTTTTCGTTTTTTATATTTATAATTTAAAAAAAAAAATTTTTTTATACACATTTTGATTTTTAAAACGTTGCACTTCACAATAGAATACACTTATAAAAGTTTGTTTAGTAGACCCCATCTAACCGATTATATAATGTACTAGGCCTAATTGTAGTGCTTATAATTGCTAAAAAGCAGTTGCAAATATTTCTATTAAATACACATACAATATGCATCAATATTTTCATTTTGTAATATCTAATTCATTTAACTTATACACATTCCTCGACATCACACAATTTTTGGGCACGTAAGTTCCTGAACATGATGAATGTTGAGATACGCTGTTGATTTAGTGTGTGTTAACAGCTGTGTTATGTCTATTCTTTAGCAAACAGAGATGTCAGCCTGCCTAATGACTGCACTGAATACTGATATACTTTTTTGTCCTAGCCAGCGAATTTGCAAAATAACTTTTGTGATCATCAATGAAAGCATTATCAAAAATATGTTGAAAATGTGTTGCATTATGTGCCATAATTTTCCAGCAAATTTTGAACTCTAAATTAGTATTTTTCATCTCAACCCAAATCCAAGACATTATTTTTGTGTTGCGGTGCTCTTAAAACAAACAAACAAACAAACAGTAAAAATAATACAAAATGTGAATTATTGACATCTAAATACTAGTATTTATTGTTTATTTTAGAGATAGACAGACAAACATCACATATTTAAGAGGGGCCTCTGAATCTGCCGAAGAAGAGGATGCTGTTGGTGGGATTGTGCCTGATGAAGAACAAGAAGGGGTGATCTGCCATGAAGTGCTCCTCTCGTAACATACAAAATGCCACAATGGCTGCCGTAGCGGCTGCTGCCTCTGTGCCTTCTTCATTTACATCTACAAAGGCCTTGTGGGCCACTGCTGAAAGGAAGAGGCCACCCTGACTGCTCATGCCTGTCAGATCAGCCTTTGGACCCTGAAACACAGAGGTCATCCCCATTCCCATCAATATATCTGCTAAGGAGCTCTCAACCTCCAGCTTGAACTTTGGCAAGTGGACTATGATCTCTGTATGGGTGTCCATATTGTTTCTGTTGGTCCATTCATGCAGCTTATCAAGGGTCAGCTCGCTCTCCAGCTGTCAAACACACATGTACGTGAGTCTCTGAATATGCACAAGATTACAATATTTTCACGTCAAGCAGATCAGTATGAAAACTTTTTGCTGACCTTATGAAGAGTGTCAGAGCCATCCTGACTTTCCTCAGGAAGAAGGATCAACATGCTCAGCTCCTCCTTTACGTATGGCAACTCCAGCACTTGCAAGCGTTGGTCACAGATATAGTTGAAGGGGAACTTTTTCCTCAGGTACATCATTTGCACTGGCCGGCGATCATTCTGATGGAAGACAAATATACATACCAGTGAGAAAGTGAACATGAAAAAGACTGTGACCCTCTATCAAGTATATATGATTTAGTATGCATAGTGTAAGGATAAACCACTGTATTTGTACAATATTTTGCAAACAGACCTGATTCATTTTAAATGGCATTTCTTTAGTGTCTTGAGCATTAAATTTCTGCAGCCAGTTGCCTTTGAAATAGATGGCATTAACCAGAGCTAGTCGGGTCATTGCAGTCACCATTCCCGGCTTGATAAGATCTTTGATTTTGTCTGAAAAACACAAGTATCAATAGGTCCAAACCGATTCTTTAATCTGAAACAGAACTGTTTATGAACTGATCTTCTCACTCTCTGTCTGCTCTTCCACCCATTTGTTTATGAGCTGTCGTGACTCATCAGATGCTCCAATGAAGTCCACAGCCTGAAGGTCAGCGTGGTACAGCTTCAGAGTGGAGTCCAAATACTCCTGCAGGACACATGACAACAATCAGCAAAAAAGACCTCTAAATTGTGAATTTAAACAATAATGGATGGAAAGGAATATATGTCTTAGCTTCCAAATGTCTTTTTGTTAAAGGCAGAATAAACTCACAGGTAAGAAGCTGAAGGTTTTCTCTCCGTAGAGACGGTTGGCCAGTCTGAGGATATAGGAAGCTGATGGACTGTTGATTGCTGTGGTGAGGCTCTCAAAATGAGAGTGAACATCAGAGACAGAACTGAAGGACAAAACCTAAAAAGAGAAAGAGAAGTTTTACAAAATGTGTCATATTTTTATAATATATTTCTCTTTTATTCAAAAGTTTAAAAAATTATCATGGTATGTTACAGAATGCTAAGGGTGTGCACTGAAGAGCCTGGTCTGAGCACATTTATTACAAGGAGTAAACTAAATGTTATCAGAGTCTGAAGTTCATTGTCCGGACAAGCATTTACATACATTACCTAGATGAGTCTGAAATTAAAACAAATGATGGCAGCAAAGCTCAGCGTAGGCCCAAGTTGGCTTTTGTACCTAAAATTTGGAATGTCTTCTAGGTTTTTTTTTCAGTTGTTTAGATCTGGATGCATTTTACCGTTTTCAAGCTCCTTCTAGAGTAGCTTGAAAGAGTGAGAGAGAGAGGTATGTGCAGCTGTGATCATTTGTTTACACTACTCCAGCTCTCCCTCTCTCTGTTGAGTCAGTCGCTCTCTGGTCGTACCACAGTCTGCATGTGCTCTTTGGCTAATCAAATGTCCTGCTATGTCTAGGTCATCAATAAACGTCAAATACTTTGCATTTGATTTCAGTCTAAGCTTGCAAATTTACTTTCTAAGATGATGTATGGTTGAAATCAGCATATAGCACTGCAGTGTTTATGCAACTTGGAACATTTTCATTACTTCTATATGTTAGTTAATATGTAACCGTTGTGGCTATACCTACCCAATACTCTATGGTACTCACCATAAACAGTAGTGTAGGGCCAGAAGGTACTAACTGAATTCACTTAAACTGAATGACAATAGATTATTCTGAATGAGAGTACATTTTCTGCAGTAAAAAAATGCTTTGGGAATTTTCTTGAATTGGCCACATTCATGGATAATTAACTGAAATGACAGGAAGAATTCACTGAATAATAATGTCAACTCAAACTTTTCAAGACAATCTATACATCTATATTTTCTCAACCCTAAAATGTATTAAGCCTAATTATTAACAAAAGCATTCTCACCTAAACTCTCAAAGAATTCTAAGACACTAAGATATTTTTTCACTAAATCTTGCTTAAATAAACAAACTTGCCAGGTAAAAACATAACTCTGCGCTATTGTTTGGAAGTGATAAATGCATCTCTGTGTTAAGCTATATGAGCAAATATTTACCCTTTTGACATCTGAGCCTCACCCCATTTTTTTATGTTAAACAGGCTTATGTTTTCTCTTCCTTGTTTTGGGTTATGGTTTTGTTTTTTACCTGGATTTCCCAATCACGGATTACTGTAAGTGTGCAGAATTTAGCCTGTTTGTGTAGTTTCACAACTGGAAAAAAAAAAAAAAACTCCCACACAGACCTTTGCATGTTCTCCAGATGATTGTACCTCATACCTTTTGCATTTCTTTAGCAGTGTCTCCTCTTGCTCCTAAGTAGACCATGCTGAGCGCTGCACTGATGCTCAGAGGAGAGAAGAACACGTTTCCATCAGCATTGCTCTTGCACAGAGCCCGATAGAGATCCAGAGCGAAGAGACTGTTAGCACGAGAGAGACCCTCCATGACTGATGACACTACAAACAAAAGAACCCCAAAATTTATGCAACCATCGTTAAAATCCTAGCGCAATATTTTCACAAAAAGCAGCAAAGAGTATTGAGCAGATTTAGAGTATAAACACTACGGGTTATGAACGTCCCGCGTAAGTATACAAACATATCTTTAGATTGCTGTCCATTCTGATAATATAATGTCCTTTTGTTTTAACATATGTAATAATATGCCTATCACCGTAAATATTTCCCTTGCGCGCAAAGGTTTGATTACACGTCATAAAATTACTGTAAGAGAAACACGGAAGTTGCACATACATTAGCGTTTGCTCCAATGGGAAACGACACTCCAGTTCCGAGCACCTGTTTTTGAGAATTAAATGTGTACAGATTAAGTATTACCTACCTTTGATAAAAGATGCAAAAGATGCTTGTCCCAAAAGAACGTCTGAGTGAAAGAGAATCCTGCCCTAGAGTCATGCGATATAAATGGACCAGCAACGCCCATAAAGCGCAGAACAAGCTCGACAGGCAAACAGCATTAGTTAGACATATCACAGGTGAGTCAGTCCCACACTCCCCCACCCTTTTATTACCCATTCATGTGCTTCCCTTATTTTACTGCATAAATGTGCAACTTTTTAACCAGATAAGTTCAAAAGCGAGTGAAACATTTGTTGGAATGTTTGAGTGTGCTTTCTATGGAGAGACAGAAAGAGAGAGAGAGAGAGAGAGAGAGTGAGAGTGGACAATAGGAAATACACTTTGTTTTGTCAGCAACACAAGGCAGATGCATTGAATGAATGTGACAGCTCTGGACTAATCAGTTGTACTTTGTGCATAAAGGGTGAGTCACACTGTTGGATCAGAGGTTCTGCGCAATAAAACCTTGTCAATGGCCTTTCACAATAGGGGCTGTGTTTGTGGAGGAAGTGTTTGTCTGAAATGCTTCTTCAGTCCTGTAAATGCATCAAAAGGTTCTTTTTTTTCTTGATTGATATATTGAGCATATAGAGTGTATTGATTTCTTCAGGTTACATGAAGTTGCTACCTTAAGAGATAACACCAATAAATTGGCATGATAAGGAATTATGAATGAAAAAATCATCTGCCTCACTATCAATGTCAGTATCATATAATTGCACATTAAGTAGTAATGGAACTTGGAACTTGAAAGGTGCTCCTACACACACACACACACACACACACACCATTTCTTATTATTATGAATGTTGAAAATAGTTATGCTGCTTAATATTTTGTATAATATTTACTCAGGATACATTGTCATAAAGAAAAATGATTAGGGTTAGTCCAACGAGAAATGAAAGCTTTTTCAGCTCTCAAATCTCATTCTCCATTCCTCTTATTTTACCAAGCGAGCCTGTGTTCAGTTACAACAATAGCATTTAGTGTGGACCTGCACGTCAATGCACCATTTTGAGAAATCTGAACAATAATATATTTTTTAGAAGCACAGGGTCCAACATTTAGGAGCACTGTTTAAAGGCCCCTGCACAACGACATTTGTGAGCCACTAGATGGCAGAATTACTCATGTTTTGTAGCATGCAGGTATATATACTAAAAAGGTTTTTAAAAAATGAGGCACAAAACATTTCTCCTTTCATTTTTAATTTTACTGTTATAAAAACTTGTTTTTAATAGTTTATTGCATAAGCACATATTTAATAATACAATATGTCAATAACGTGGAATAGCAGCTCTTGGATACTATGTTTTGTACACACAGACAGACAATCACTCACAGACACACACACACACACACATTCAAACACACTCCATTGCAGCTCTTGAATTACACACAGACAGCAGCACTTACACGTCAGATTGAAGTTTAAATAAAACTCTTCATGTCAGCACCATGGTTTGCTGTTTCCACACCTCACACTGCATGCATACTTTCACCAGAGTGTGTGTGTGTGTGTTTGGTGTTCGGTGTTAATTAGCTCTAGTATGTCCCCAGAAGTTAGTTAAATCTGACAACCTCCCTTTGGGGACATATGGGGACACCCCCAACTGGTAAATTAATTCAAATAATATTTTTGACTAATAATGCAAAATGCAAATGTTTTCCATAAGAGTTAGGGCTTGGAAAATGATCACTTTGTAACAATTAGCTTCATATAAAGCAATGGAAATCTATGGTATATGCCCTCATTTAGATACCTAACTAAATGTGTGAGTATGTGTATGTAAGAGGACAGAGAAGGAGGGACTAAAGATTATAATGTGTCTCTGGAAGTAAGAGGGGAATGGTTGGCTATGAAAATACTGTGTGTAACATTGCCCTGTGGCTGACAGACAGGCAGGCACACACACAGCTTCCTGTACATCTGCAAACGAAGAGTTCAGATGCGAAAGCCCCTAAGTGCCCTTTGAAATTTTCTTCTAAAATGATTATTTTTTTCAGGCTGCTATGTATGTGTTCAGTTATTTCAAATGTACTGAAACACTTACCCCACCAACTCACAGACAGAGAGAGATACACTCAGACACATGCACTTTCCTTGACCTCATTCCCAAAACAACCAAAGAAGTGATGTTGCAAGCATAAAGAATGTGTAAATAAATACAAAACAACATTAATTATAATAATAAGTATCATAAATTAAACATTTTAAAAGTTTGCTTTTTGTTATGTGACCATAAAACTTCTGAACCCTTTAAAATGTATTACATGCTCATACACGTTTATGAAAAGACAAGAGCAGCTGCAGTTTGACTTTGATCCTGCTATTTTCAATGAGAACACAATCCATCATATATACAGCACAAGTGCCAGCCCATATAGCTAACCTATATTCCAACACAATAAAGGAATCTTTATAGCTTTAACTACAGGGACACAGAGTGAGAAGAGATCATCACCTGTTGAACTGTCTCAAATAAGCCAAAGAGAACAGAACCTGATCTGGTGGTCTGTCTCACTAGATCTGCCATTCTCAAAGGCACTAGTAGAGTGATAACAAGTGTTATTCATCTACAGATGTGGATTCGCCATATTGCCTACATTTGACCTCTACCTCGAACATCATTATTGAAACCGCACTGTTGCAAAAATAGGGCACATTTAAGTCTTAAAGACTTAGTCCATGAGGTGGTTTCTCACTGACGGTTCAATCACAGCTGAAGGCTATAAATAATATGAGTGACAAGACAAAGGTTTATTAGACTTCAAAAGTCAGGGAGCGGGCGCTTCAGACTGAATTATCGGCATTTATAGTATACGAAAATATTCTTTCCAAACACTTCAATTAATACTTAAAACAATCTTAAAGCAATTTTAACCTTGAAATATCAGTTTTAAAATAATTTTGATGGTACACTGACTTATAATAATGTCTGTTTTGGGAGTGAATTTGGTGAGCGGGCATGAAATTCGGCAAAAAGGGCGGAGTGCTTTGTGGCGATAACACATGTAAGGCTATTTACTGTAATTACGACAGTGATACATTTACGACAGTGAATTTCACTTAATTGTAGGGAAACCAACAAATAATTAAATTGTATGCTTATTAGATTATGTTTTATTAATGTCCACACCTACCCCAATCCTAAACCTACTCCTTACAATAATGCAAAATCAGTAATTTATTGTTATTATTGTTGTACAGTGTGAAAAATATCATGCAATATTGATGTGCGTATACCCAGTAGCCGCAGCCGTATTTTTTTTGTTTGTTTTTTTATTTGAAATAACAATATATAATGCAAAGTCATACAAAAATACGAGTCTATAAAACAGTAAAACCCTAAAATTTAGCCACAGCCGTAATACCTTCTAGCCTTAACCAACTGTAGGGGGCTCCAAGAAAATAAATAAATAAATAAATAACAAATTAAAAAAAAAAAAAATTAAATTAAAAAAAATATATATATATATATATAAATATATATATATATTTAAAAAATATATCTGTTTTATAGTAAGTAGATATAGAATTTCATATAATTTGTTAGAAAGATTTTGTTGGTTTTTACAATCATGAATTCCCCTTACTCTCCACACAAACACATACATACAGTATACACAGGAAAGAGGAACACATGGCATTGAAATTCCACACCCTCTACAATAACATGTTTAACCCCCTTCCCACTCCCTGCACTTCTCTCATCCCCCCACATCCCTCCACCCCCACCACACATTTACACTTGACTCGTCTCTGACTTTGCTGACCCGTTCCCACATCCCACAGACTCTCTCTCTCTCTCTGTCTGTCTCTCTCTCTCTCTCTCTCTCTCTCTCTCTCTCTCTCTCCTTGTTTATTTGACCGTGTGCCACTTACACAGTGTATCCTATGCACACAAGACACCATGTCTGAGGCTGATCGCAGATTTATGGCTAAACATCTTTGATACAGACTTTGTTTTACAGCAAAAGGAAGAGAAAAGGGAAAACCGCAATTGGAAGGACTTGCCGACCCCCTTAATTAAATGTAAGTGGAAACCAAATTACATATCACAGTATGGTATTATAAATATGCTACAAAACACTATAGTAAGATGTACTGCAATCATATATGCTTTTATTGAACGTAACAGCTGCCATGGTGTTGCATTAATGCTTAAACTCTATCAAGATGCATGTGTGTTGGTAAACGTTTGTGGTGAATCTATTGGTATAAGTAAAAAGTACATTGAAGTATGTATAATTTTACACTGCACTGCTATTACCATTCGGCAGCTGCAAAAGTGATGGTGTTGATATAAAATCAGAGATTAAATGTTCCCTGGTGCGTCTATGTATGAGTACAAAATAGCTCCACAAGCTTTATAGTCATTGTATTTCATTTCATTTTACAACAGACTAGTCATCATTCATCAAGAAAATTTTAATCTGTAGATTGTGTGTAAGGTCTAAACCCGTATGAAATATCCTTTATTTGAGCAGAGCTTTAAGGCAATCTTTCCTAGCTTCCAAACTCAAATGTTTCCTCTACCATATGTTAGCAAGTGAAAACTGTCAGTCAAAAATAATTAAGAAGAAGTGACGTCAAAGAAGTGACGTTCCAAGAAACAAGCTGCCAAAATCTCACTGAGTTCTTGGCTAGGGGTCCAACGTAATGATATATTCTCTTAGGGCCCTATCAAAGGAACATCCTAACCTGAATCATATCTAATCTGTTTAGTTACCATGTCCATTTCATTTAGTACCTAATCTAAGACAAAATATCTTAATTTCCTACACAGATTAAAAAATTAATTTAATGTCCTGCTAAGTGATGATAGCCTTTCTAGGACTTCTGCTAAATGTTACATGTTGTTTTTTTCACATAATGTGAGAAATACTTTTACCTGCAAAACAGAAGCAAAGCAATATTCACTCTTGAGTCTTTGTTCCCTCAACATGCTGTTCCTTTTATGTTTATATATGCTGTTGTTGACAGTTCAAAACTGATTCAAGGACATCTTTCATATTTTTCCCATTTATGGACTCCCTGCTGAAAAATCGCTAAGTTGATTACAAAGCAGAAAGGCTCTCATTGCTGACTGCAGCCAGCAATGACTTGTTAGGGTGGTTATGAAGATTATGTATGTCTCCAAGCAAAGTCTACAAGGAGAAGAGAAAATGGAAGATTCAGTAATATAGCCAGAATCAACTCTGGCTTTTTAGAGATTTGAAATGATTTAAAACCGATTCAGAAATGGCTTCTTACAGGTAAGATATTTTATTTAACCAATAGATAGCCATGTAGCCTTATAACAGTATCATGAGTTCATTACATAGGGTTAGCTATTGTAAATGTTCATTTCATTATGGATCGTGTAAATTATAAACCATATGGGTCGCCAAAATTAACGCCTTCAGCTGTAAAAATAGTGCACTTTACACTTAAACTAATTCTCTTAAACCTGGGTTTGGGTTGCATTTCATCCACAGAGGTGCAGAGCTGATAAACTGTAAACTTTTTTAATGTAATTAATTAAAAAAAACATCAATGTTTACAATTACCCAAGACTTATCAGTGCCGCAAACTACATTCATCTGTGCAGAGCCAAAGCACATTATATAATACATGCTGGCATTGATAATGCAGGCACAAACATTTTATTTTGTTTGGTAACTGAGTTTGTCTTGGGATGTGCTGACAGAAAGTCAAAGAGTTTGCCATTCGTCACTGTAGCATAAGCCATTCAAAGCCCTTTAATTGAGACTCTGTAACACTGCACCAGAGAATATAACGGCAAGGCCAGATCACAGCACATAGTCATGCACCCATTGCAACATACCAGAAACAAATCTGCTATTAAGGATGGAAAAATGGGAAAAAAGTTGAAAAATAACAAAAAATGAAAAATATTCCCCCCTGTATTTCATAGGATTTGTTCACCGCTCTATATCAAAATATTAGTGTCTGGTATTATGGAAAGAGGCCTAACGTGAACCTAAAATACAGTGTGACAAAAGGTCTCCCAAACTTAATAGAGAGGAACCGACATTCTTATGTCATTATAGGGAATAATGCTTCACCACAGGCGCCAGAGCTGATTGAGGCTTGTGTCTGGTTTGAAAATAGAGTGCTGTTCTTGTTGCTGGGGTGTCCCAGCCCCAAGGGGATCGCTCCACTCTAGTACTTTCTGTTACCCCAGGGCATGCAGATGGATCAATGTGCTATGCGCAGAATGGCATCTCAACTGATCCCTTGGAAAGAGAACAACACACTTAGTTCTTATGAGAGTATGTTGAGGTAGAGCTGATGTCTAAATGCAGCCTAGATCACTGGTGAAAGATTAGGTGCATAAATTGTAGGAGGAGTTATGTGAAACGACAAGGTTTTTTGTTACAGTATTTTTTTAAATATCACATTGCAATCTAAATTTTTAGTTTGATCATCTTTTTGAGTCCCAGTTCCTTTTTTTTTCTTTTTCTTTTCTTTTTTTTTTTTTTCCACATTCATGACTCATCCATCTTTCACAGTCACATTGTAGTCATTATAGTCACTTTTAAACAAGGTGTAATAATTATATGGAGAAGTCTTTCAAACTAAGGGTCACCACATGGCCTGAGTGTCTAAAGTTAAAAGCACAAAATGACCACCTGACCCCCATAAAGCTGCTTATAGCTGCTATCCTCAACCCACCCCAGATGTCAGCACTGACCTGCACCTGCTCACTGACCCAACACACGTATCCATGGTACTCATACACACATAATGTTATACATTTATTACCAATCTGTTCTTGTGTGTAATGTAGTCCAGCAAAATAACAGACTTTTTACCATTATATCTGAAGCAAGACTAGATGGATAGATACTTTTAGATGTAGACTAATATCCATGCTTCTGGACGTGACTTTTCCTATATATATATATATATATATATATATATAAATTTTGTCACGTTCAATAAATGATGTTACTGTTTGCTGTCAGACTGTGTATTAGTGGTCATTCACTCATTCATTTAACCCAAAACAAATGCTGATTCATTATGAAACAAAACTAGTGACTTGCTGAATTTAAAATCGTGTATCAGCATCCTACTGTTTTTAACATTTCGTTATATGGCACAAATAGTAAGGGTAATATGCTAGTATACACAGCTTTATGAGTCAGTGAATTATTCAGTGAGCTGATTCGTTCTGAACCGATTCATTCAGGAATGTGCTACCTTGTGTTGCTCTGTTAAATCATCCGTATAAATAGTTTAAACGTTAGATTTTTTGTTGGCTTAGCAACATAGACAAAGTAACGGCAATATGTCTAAAATGTAAGCTACCTATTATTAACTTGATGCTTATTGAAGTGTTGTATCCGGTGTCATTAACAGTTCAAAACAGTCTGTTATGTTGCTTGATATTGCAAACTATTATTTATTATCATTATAAGTGTTTATTGAACTTTCTTAATCTTCTAGTCATTTAATCTACCTACACTATAGGCTATCAATGTATTGAAAATCTTACACATTAACAGAAGTTACACCTTGCAAAATAAGCTGGATAAAACAAGCAATATCAGTCTAATAAAGCTTGTGTATCAGGATCAGCTGGCTTTAAGGCCTATTGAGTTTTTCCCCATTTTGATTGATTGGTTTATTTTTAATCTTTTCTTTCTTTTTAGCTCAGAAGACAATACCAGTACTTCATAACAACAGAGCCATGGAGGGAGAGGAATCACGGGTTACGGACCTTGGCATGGGTCGACTTGCATTTTTTGGCCACCTTGAACGAGTAGAAAGAATGCGTTGCTACTGGGAGCTCAAACATGTCCAACTAAAGACCCTGGAGCAGGTAACTCTCCAAAAGAAAAAAGATATTGACACACGTTCATTCAAAAAAAAAAAACTTCTGGAGGTTCATTTGAATGAACAGATATTTCGGTTAGAAGCCAAGCCTGTGTTGTGCATTATCTCATGGGAATGTGTACACATACTGTTCAAAAGGTTGGGGTCAGAAAGATTTTTTTATTAATATTAAAGAAATACTTAACAATTAAATTGATCAAAATGCTGTTCTTTTGAACTTTTTCTTCATCAGAAAACTTCCACAAGCATATTACATAGCACATCTGTTTTCAACATTGATAATAATAAATGTCTGTATACACACTAAATCGGCATATTAGAATGATTAGGTTGATATTTTAAACATATTCAAATACAAAACAGGGATTTGTATTGTAATAATATTTCACAATATTATTTTTTTGCTCTATTTTTGATTAAATAGATGAAGCCTTGGTGAGACTTCTCTCAAAAATATTAAGAAATCTACCAACCCCAAAAGTTTAAACTAAGTTGTTTGTACATTATTTGAAGCTAGTTGTGTTGTTTTAATTATGCCCATAGAGGGAGCTGTATTACCATGAATCACTCCCAGTATAACTGTGAAGAAATTTCCTGTTTGTTTTTGCAAACTGAGGACATTATTGTCTGTGGTATGTGACCGCATATCACAATTAATTTGAAAATAACTAGAAAATTCTTTCAAGTTCAACTTTTCGTTGAAACGTTTAGCCTATAGCCTACCTTCTTCACTTACAAGCTATGCCATACTTCTGGTTATTTTTATAGAGATTGCACATGCACACATTAACACGCAGTCTAACATACACATGCCAGCACACCCAAAAACGTTTAACAACTTTCAAAAAAGTAGCAAGGTCATGTGTGTGCTGTGGCACTGTGAACGTTTACTGACCGTCCAGGAGGGAGCGCCAGGTCATGTTATATTTTACTGCTTGCTGACTCAATAGGGCTTGCAAAACTAACATGACTACATGACTACACCTGTGACATTTTTATATTATATTATATTATAGTGGGAATATCCCTTTAAAAATACCATGCATCTATCCGCTTGTTGTTTTACATAATTTGCTGTATATTAGCCTGTGTATTTAAAGTCTTTTGTGGGTTATTTGACATTAGTTTTGACACATTTTCTCTGTATCTGAGCATAGTTAAGGGAAACTTAAAGGGAATATGTGTGTGTATATTTTATTTATATATATATATATATATATATATATATTAGTGCTGTCAAATGATTAATCGCATCCACAGTAAAAGTTTACATAATATATTAATATATATTAATTATGTATATATAAACACACACGCATACATGTATATACTTCAGAAAAATATGCTATGTTTATATATTAAATATATTTATTTGTAATATAAATTATATGAATATAGATATATATCCATAAATAATAATAAATATATATAAATATTTTCAAAGTATATATTGTATGTGTGTGTATTTATATATACATAATAAATATATACAGAACACACAAATATATTATTCAAACAAAAACATTTATTTTGTATGCGATTAATCGTCTGACAGCACTAATATATATATATATATATATATATATAATTAATATTAACTTATTACTTTTTAAAATTCTGTATTTCTTGTTTGTTTTTTATTACTGTTTATTGTGACTGTGTGCCAGGTGACCTATAGGGTGCAAAACAAAGTCAGAAAGAAGTAACTCAAGAACTGCAGTCTATTTAAATCTGATCGCTACTGTTACAGTTTGACCCCCAACATATCTCTTATTGCTTTGTGAGTGTGATTACACAGCCTTGGTGTTTTGAATAGCTGTGACTGTGTGTTTGAATGTCATCCTGCACGTGCACATATCTCTAGTCTGATTATAGTAGTCACACATGTAGAGAATCTATGACAAGTTGCCATTTCTCTTTAAAATGCTCTAGAGTATCAGTGTACCTTAGATATGCTGAGTATGCTGCTCGCATATGGATGTGTCAGATTATACAGACCATGTGCCATTCACCCCATTGTGTGTGTGTGTGTGTGTGTGTGAGAGAGAGAGAGAGAGAGAGAGAGAGAGACAGAGAGAGAGAGAGAGAGAGAGAGAGAGAGAGTGAGAGTGAGAGTGTGAGTGAGCACTTTAAGTGCTGTGTCTAACGTTAAAGGATACATCGAGTTCTGCTAACTGCCCTCCGTTTGCTGTGGAACCAGAGTTCCACCTGTCCACCTCTTGTCTCACTGACTGACAGATGTTTTGCTCCTTATATGGAAGAGGGGGAGCGTTCTCTCCCCGTTACTCACGTCTCTCCTTTGCTGTGACTGCCCACCTTTCGTAATCTGTAGCTCGCCTGCACGGCTCATGTCAACAACCGAACCGGCATTAAAGGAAAGAGATAGAGAGGTAGACAGTTAAGGAAAGTTAAAAAGAATAGGCTGCAGTTGTGAGGAGGCTTGCTGTGTGTGAATGTAGGTGCCATGGAGAACTTCTTGCAGGATAAGGACCTTTGGATTGTGGGAAGTGTGTGTTTGGTTGCCTCAATCCTATGGAGACGATTTTGGAATTTATTTACGTACAAGAGGAAAAGAGACAGTTCACCAGAAAGTGCATCTATTGACATTCAGGTACAGTTTATTAATTTATTCAAATTTTACATTTTTCTTCCAAATTTTATTTTGTGCTAATCTACTCGATTGTGTTTACATGAAATCGTGATTTGAATGCTATGCAATATATAGTGTTATAGTACATAAAGTACTTTTTATCCATTTTCATTATCTTTGAATAATCCATGGTAAAGTTGAATCAAATAGCCTAGCGGTAAACGTATGATAGAAAGCCCCTAAAGTGGTTCCTGATGGTAATTATGAGGTCTTTAAAGAAAATATAGAACTTAAAATGTAAAACTGAATTAACTAAATTTCCAATCAATGAGCTGTTAAGCATTTTATCATGTAGCAATATGGCATAATGTTCTTATGAATAAAAATTTATTCATGTAGTTAATTAAGTTTAAGAGAAAAATCATTTTTTACAGAGAAAATCATTTTTTTAGACTGGGGGTTTATTTGAGAGTTTGGTTGAAAACACCTGCAATGCATGGATAGCTATTGATGTACAGAAGAAAGCGAAAATATAATGACGCTATTGAGGATTTTGTCCATTTAAAAAACTCCTCTTAGATATATAGAGGTGTAAATTTAGTTTTGATATGGAATGGGTTATCTTTGCACTTTTTTTACAAAGCAGACAGTTTTGATGATACTGATTAGAATTCACAGGTGCTTAACGTCATATATAGAATCCAAGTGCGTAATATGTACTTAATACTGACTCAATGTGGTTTATAAGTCTTTATTTTTTCCATGATATGAAAAGTAAATAAACTAGACTTATCATAGAACAAGTAATGATGTAATGACATAGGCCTCATACAACTAGTCACATAACAAAAATCACAGAGAGACTTGTTGCTAAGAACACTTGATCCATGATTTCTGGTATGCAGCTATGCTTAAGAAATCAATTAATAGATTTCTAAATTGTCACAATTCTAATAGCAATATTTTGAAAATGAAATGACTAAACTACACTGCTAATATATAGTGAAATACAGCAAATTCATAGAAACGTATAGGCTGTAAAAAGAGGGAAGGTGTACTGTGATTCAGTGTCTTCCTTCTCTCGTGTTAGTTTTGACACCATTGTAATTTCAATGATCTGCCATCCCACCCAAGTGGCATTCAGAACAACATGTGTCTCAACCACAAATATTAGTGTTGCTTATATAGTGCATGAGGTAATTATAACTGTGACTCATTATTGGTAGTCATAAAGTCCTGCTTGCCGATTGCTTTTTAAAAATTAATAAAGGGGAGTAATAGTTTACTTGACTTCCCATCATACTCTTTTTTTTTTTTTTTTTTTTTTGATCAACTGTTTTTTTTCTTCAAATCAACAAAACAACATCCACTCTAACAAACAACAGGGAGGGGGGAACAACAGACACACCATCAACCATTTCAATTTCAATTTGTAGTAAAAAGGACAAAACAGAATTTACAGAGAGTCCATGGATTGACAACAATTGGACATTCCCAAAACACGTGGAGAAAATTACCTGCTGATACAGTGTTACAGATATGACAGTTATAGGTCTATTGCAGTTTCATTTTAAACCTCTTGTAAGGACTTATGCATGCTCAATGGATGACTTTGAAATGGATAAGACATAAGCCAAGTTTTTAGAAGTTAAGATTAGATTAGACCACACCCTCTTCCAGTCGACCAATAAATCAAAATCTGTTAATTCACGATTCCAGATAGATTTAATAGAAAGAGACTTTGCAGTGTGATCATTAAGTTTACTATATATTAAAGAAACAGATGGCCGACCAGAGGGTGGTGCGATCCAATCCCATATAGGATGAGAGGAAATAGGGGATACCCAGGGAACTCCATAGGCCTTGAGAGCAGAACGTAACTGAAAAAAGACTAAATATGATGATGCTGGTGAACAAAATTTAGTTCTTAGTTCTTAAAGTGAGCAGAGTTCCTGGTTATCATATAAGTCACCGCATGTGTTTCTGCCCAATGTAGATAAGGTGTGTGTTGTTACAAAATTTGAAAGGTCCTCCCATCAGACGTTCCACCCTTTTTAGAAAAAAAGACCTTAGATGTAGTATTCTGGAGTATCCAAAGATCGATTACATTAAGCTCTGTGATAAATTTATTCAGTAACTTAGAGGATGGGTTAGCTGTAGTATCAGGGTGAGATTTATCCAGTGCAGGATTTAAAACAGCATTAAAATCACCACTCATCACTAAAGAACAATCAATCTGCTCAAGTAATATATTGGAAATATTTGTGAAAAATTCACTGTCTGCCTCATTCAGGCAGTAAATGGAGACCAGTACTAACCTGTCATTATGTATTTTACAGTGTATAAAAACAAATCTACCTTAATCATCATTCCCGGTATGTTCAGTAGTTAAATGTAACTTCCTATCGACTAAGATAAGCACCCCCTTAGTTTTATTAGGAGCACAAGAGATGGCTGCCAGTTTGTAATACTTGTTTTGAAAACGTGCCACATCGCATTGTTTTGAATGAGTCTCTTGTATCAGGGCACAGGAAATTGATTTATGGTGCAAATATTCTAATATCTGGGTATGCTTAATAAGAGAATTTAGGCCATTCACATTCAATGATAAGATATTCAGAACATGCATTGTGTGCTCTCAATGCCATGATTCTGTCTAAGTGAAGAGAAACAAAAGCAATGTCATACTGCAGTGACATGTAAGTCCCACTCCGTACAGATCAGGCCCTAGCCCGGCCCTTGTCCCACAGCCCGAGACCGACCCGTCTTTTTTCCCCCTTCTCCCAAATCAGATTATACTGTTTCAGCTATTAAAATAGTTCAGTTTTGTATGTAATGGCAAAGTGATTCTATTTTGTTTAGTTTTTAGAAAAACGTTTGGAGCATTTTTTTGTTCGTTAAATAAGGTTTTTCTTTCTTTAAGTAACGACCAAGCGGCCAACGGCAGACCGGCAGGCTGATCATAGCCTATGTTTGATCAATTTAGCCTTCTCAAATCATCACGACTTGCCTAAAATAAAATCTATAGATATACTAAATCAGTTCAAGCATATAACAATGTTTAAACGTTAAACCGTTTCCTCTTGAACATGGAGCGCTTCACAAAAATGAACCCGAAAGTCAGCAAATACAAGCCTCACAGACATGATCTACATCTCTATAAAGCTTTTAATTACTACTTAACGAAATAAATCAAATTGAAAACAAAAAAATCTTTCATTATAATCCGTGAAGATGCACTTCTCTCTAAAGGCGCGTCTTATGAAGAGATGGTGAGTCAGGATCACAGGACACAGAAGACACTAGTTAGCAAAAAAGGCCTCTAACACTAGCTTGCTCTATTCTTTTTCTATTCTATTGGTTTTATTTTTATTTATTAGGCTATATAATTAAAAAAAAAAAAACCTTGCAACGTCTGCGTTAAGCTAACTGAGACTTATTATAGCACTTGCATATATTGCTCTTTTGTTGATTTTGATTGATTCCTCATTTGTAAAGTCGAGTTGGATAAAAGTGTCTGCTAAATGACTAAATTTATGTATTTTTAATATCAATGCTGTTTAAGACAATAGCGCCATCCCCTGACCATTATAATGTGACAAATTCATAGCTCATTTAAAGGTAATGCTCAGAGGGGTGAGCGATATGACCAAAACCTTACATCACAATATTTTACGGTAATGATATGTAGTTGTTTTTTATTTAAATAAGGTCTGTATGATATCCAAATTTTTGATGCCATAGAAATTTCATAAATCTTGTCACCAGTGTCAATATCATAAAAAATGGGGAGGGAGGGGGGGGCCCTCAGACAAGTAATCAGTTAGTGATTTAATAAGAAGCTAATTATAAGCAATAGAACAAGTCACCTTTATTTATATAGCGCTTTTACCAATACAGATTGTGTCAAAGCACTTAACAGTATCAAATTGGAGGACAGAGTGTCAGTAATATATAATAAGATTAAACATTCAATTTTCAGTCAAAGGCATTTCATTATTGAATTCAGAGATGTCATTGTCTAGCTTAGTTTAGTTTAAATAGTATATGAGCAATCAAATCGGCGATAATCGCTAGAAATTAGGTGTCCCCAACTGAGCAAGCCAGAGGCGACAGTGGCAAGGAACCAAAACTCCCTCTGTGACAGAATGGAGAAAAAAAAACCTTGGGAGAAACCAGGCTCAGTCGGGGGGCCAGTTCTCCTCTGACCAGACGACACCCACAGTTCAAAAGTTTCAGGTTCTAACGATAGTAGTATTATGTAGTTAGGTATTTTATTATATTTTTAGTTATATTTTTTAGTTTTAATGTATTTTAATCGAGGTCTCCGGGGGTCATCTGGGTGTCCTGGTCTCCGCTGATGATCAGGGCTGCAGACATCATCTCTTGGTGCTGATCAACCATCTGATCATAGGAAAGAAACAGACAAATATTAGCGTAGATGCCATTCTACTTCCGATGTAACGAGTACACCGTGTGTTGTGGGAAGTGTTCCCGGTTCCGGTTGATCTAATTAATGCAGCCTAACAATCCTTTAACGGATTTGAATAATAGAAGCGTATTAGTGTGTTATGTGTACGCCAGGGTAAAGAGATGGGTCTTTAATCTAGATTTAAACTGACAGAGTGTGTCTGCCTCCCGAACAGTGTTAGGTAGATTGTTCCAGAGTTTGGGTGCTAAATAGGAAAAGGATCTGCCGCCCGCAGTCGTTTTTGATATTCTAGGTATTATCAAACGGCCAGAGTTTTGAGAACGCAGCGGACGTGGAGGACTATAATGCGATAAGAGCTCGCTCAAGTACTGAGGAGCTAAACCATTCAGGGCTTTATAAGTAATTAACAAGATTTTAAAATCTATCTGATGTTTGATAGGGAGCCAGTGCAGTGTTGACAGGACCGGGCTAATATGATCATATTTCCTGGTTCTAGTAAGGACTCTAGCTGCTGCATTTTGGACTAACTGTAGTTTGTTGATCAAGCGTGCAGAACAACCACCCAATAAAACATTACAGTAGTCTAGCCTTGAGGTCATAAACGCATGAACTAACATTTCTGCATTTGACATTGAGAGCATAGGTCGTAATTTAGATATGTTTTTGAGATGAAAAAACGCAGTTTTACAGATGCTAGAAACATGGCTTTCAAATGAAAGATTGCTATCGAACAGCACACCTAGGTTCCTGACTGATGAAGAAGAATTTACAGAGCAGCCATCAAGTGTTAGATAATGTTCTAGGTTGTTACATGTGGGGTTTTTAGGTCCGATAACTAACACCTCTGTTTTTTCAGAATTTAGCAGTAAAAAATTACTCGTCATCCAGTTTTTTATATCGACTATGCATTCCGTTAGTTTCTCAATTTGGTATGTTTCACCGGGCCGCGAAGAAATATAGAGCTGAGTATCATCAGCATAACAGTGAAAGCTAACACCATGTCTCCTGATAATATCTCCCAAGGGTAACATGTAAAGCGTGAAAAGTAACGGCCCTAGTACTGAGCCTTGAGGTACTCCATACTGTACTTGTGATCGATATGATACCTCTTCATTCACTGCTACGAACTGATGGCGGTCAGATAAGTATGATTTGAACCATGCTAAGGCGCTTCCACTAATGCCAACAAAGTTTTGTAGTCTATTTAAAAGAATGTTGTGGTCGATAGTGTCGAACGCAGCGCTAAGATCCAGTAGAACTAATAAAGAGATACAACCACGATCAGATGATAGAAGCAGGTCATTTGTAACTCTAATGAGAGCAGTCTCAGTACTATGATATGATCTAAATCCTGACTGGAATTCCTCACAGATATCATTTTTCTCTAGGAAGGAATATAATTGTGAGGATACTACCTTTTCTAGTATCTTTGACAGAAAAGGGAGATTTGAGATCGGTCTATAATTAACTAGGTCTTTGGGGTCAAGTTGTGGTTTTTTAATGAGAGGCTTAATAACAGCCAATTTGAAGGTTTTGGGGACATATCCTAATGACAATGATGAATTAATAATAGCCAAAAGAGGATCTATGACTTCTGGAAGCAGCTCTTTTAGTAGTTTCGATGGAATCGGGTCTAAAATACATGTTGTTGGTTTAGATGATTTAACAAGTTTATACAATTCTTCCTCTCCTACAGTAGAGAATGAACGGAATTAAAAACAAGTAAACACATAAGAACAAAAAAAATAAGAAATGCTACATACATTGTATAAAGTAATCAAATGTACTGTATAAAAACACTGCATATTCTTCACTGTGTAAATATATATTTCTTTTTATTAAAGTTACAAAAGTGATTTAGTCTTGCTTTAGTGAAAGTTTTTCTCTCTTTTGTTGTTTGGTTAACATGAATGACAGACAGCAGGAATATTACTGCTGTCACTTTAAGAGTTGCCCAGATCCAATATACTGTTACAATCCAATATAGCATGTGTTTTCTTTCTCAGCTGTTTGCTTTCACTTAAGGCCTAAATTACTGTGTTTACGAGGATGCTTGCAAAGATGGGCATTTTGACACATACAAGTGTGTCTGTTCAAGGCCTATAAAGTGGCAAAATAACTATGAGCACCATCTTTGCATGCACGCACTTCTCTGACAGCACTCAGAAACGAAATGAGCGTATATAGTGGAATGAGTTCACTTTCACTGCTGATTGCGCTTCAACAGCTTAAAGTCACTTGTTTTTAAACCGCAATGCTTAAAACGCATGCAAATGATAAGCTTTTGTGATCACGTAGCACAGCAACGTCACGTGAATGTGAAATCGCGATAGAGACGATATTCCAAAATCTGTACAGTTGAGAAATTTCTACTGGTTAATCATGTCTACAGGAATATACTTAATCATGTCTACAGTCATCTACTTACCCTCAAGTTGTGCGAAACCTATATGAGATTCTTTCTTATGTTGAACACACAAAAAAATATATTCTGAACTGTTGAATGTAAGCATTGACTTGGATAGTATGGATAAAAATTAAAATAGAAGTCAATGGCTACTGTTTGGTAACCAACATTCTTCAAATTATCTTCTTTTGTGTTTAACAAAAGAAAGAAACTCATATTGATTTCAAACAACTTGAGGACGTCTAAATGATGACTTTTGGGTGAACTTTTAGGAACTTAAAGAGGAGGACAATCAAGCAATTACAAGACAATAGCCCCTTTCGCACCGCTTTAGTTCCAGAACTAAAAGTACAGTACTAAAGTACTGGGACGATTTTGCGCGAACTATTTCCCAGTACCATTTAAAGGGTCGCATTCGCACCGACAGTGGGTACTAAGAAGTGACGTAAGCCGGTCGACAGCGACGTCATTTGTGCGCGGCGTTCAACAACGAAAACAAAAAAGAACAACATTAACAACAGGAGGATGGAGGACGCTGTGATCGGAGCTGTGTTTTTGTTGTGTCTCGCGGGGTTCACGGACATGGAATGTCGACGTAACTTAGGCTATACATCAAGCGATTGAAAGGAGTCCAAAATGTTCAAAACTTAAGCATCCGTCCATCTATCGCTGTTCTCCATTCTTGCAAAATATAAGTTGATGCGGTGTTTACACAGTATGTGTTTACACGGCGTTTTAAATTATGGCGGGTGAGGGCGTTTTCGTACGCGTTTAGCCAATCAGCGTAAACGTACGTCACGATAGTTCCTATGGAACTGTTTTAGACCCTACTCTGAAGTAGGAGCTAATTTAGTTCCTCCAAACGAGTTCCGGGAACTAAAACAGTTCCTAGTTCCCGCGGTGCGAACACGCCAAAAAAGTGGGTAGTTCCACAATTAGTTCCGGTACTATGAAAAGGTTCCTGCGGTGCGAAAGGGCCTATTACATGCACAATATAGGATACAGATATATATGTACATTTGGAATGTAAACTTTATAGACATTTGATGTTTAAAACTAGATATATAATTAATTTTGCAATTATAAAGATAAATAAACATGGGATTTGTGCCTTTAATGTGAAAAAAAAAATCATAGAACTCAGAAGTGTACTTTATACAGTATGTGGAAATCTCTGCTACTCTGATCTGGTCTTTCAGAGGATTTCACTCACAACCCACAAAACATCCATTTTACTTGAATATAATGTTTGCCGTAAAAATGAAGTAAAGTGTTGACGTGTTAGGAAAAGCTCAGAAAATATAGTGTTACTCCTGAAATAATCTGTCCCTTGGTTTAGAACAGCGTGTGCTAATGTGAAAATTCTGGCTTAACTCAAGTCTTCTTGTCTTCGCGTCTGATTTAGAGGTGTCTGAGGAGGTGAAGAGGGAGGGAGGTTCATACCGACAGCTCTGCATTATGAAAGACTGCAGACTTGTTAGTTAAGTGTCAGGTGTCACCATGTGACCATATACATATTGAGAGACATCTGCCATCTTTTAGGCCTGAGTTTAAGATTTGTGTATTTGATTTGCATATGTAAAAAATTCCATTCATTTGGGTTACACAGTTTTGACAGTCATTTAAAAATCTAATAAACTGCATGCAATACACTTCATATGCTTGTCAATCATGGATGAAATGGGCAAAAGTCACTGTAATAGTACTAATAAACTAAATAATTGAAATGCACAATAAATAGGTTTATATATTTATCAATAAGTCCAATTTGTTTTAATCTCATACATTTAATTAATGAAATATGTCTTGTTCTACAGCTAGCTGTAGTTTAACCATGCTCATGCTTTTTAATTGAATAAATTGTTTTAAAAATGAACAGATTTATGCTGAATATACTACTATATTATTACTATACTACCTAAATCATAAGCTGTAGGTAATTGTATTAAATTATGGATTTCCACTAGAGCTGCGTACTACCTCTCAATTGCTAAATCTCTCAAACAATATAATATAATTGAGACAGGAAAAAAGAAGATTATCACTGTGTTGATGCAATTCCAGGTAACCCTTTTGGATTAATATAAATAAGATTTGTTGTAATATTAAATTTGTTGCATTGTGCAGTACAGTACAGAGGTTTTTGCACCTTTGTCATGTTTTTCATTGCATAAAACTTTAAATGGAGTTGTACTTTGAAATAACATGAAACCAAGCTTTATTTTATTTAGCTGTCTATCTGCTGTTAATACTAGTGATGGTTCAATTGCTTAAAATAAGGTTATTAATCAATATTTTTTGTATTACGTATATAATATCACCCCATATTTTGAATTAAGTTGACCACATTGCTTTTTAAACATAAACCTCAATTAAGTTTATAAGGAAACAATTGCCAACTAACTTGCTGGGTAATGTTAATATTATATAATATAAAGTGAATATATGGTCACTAAAAACATGTCTTAATATTTAAGTAGTTAAAAAAATACATTTAAATATAAAAGTAAACATTTAGAAAATAAGACAAAAATGTGGCGTACTCTCAAAATTTTAATCATATTTTATGACAGAAATGATGGAAATTAGTAATGAAATAGAGTCAGGAGGGTCTGTTGGATCCTCTGTTGTCGTCACCTGAAGTGAGTTCATCAGTGTTTCCCTGGGACTCCCTCACGTCAACATGTGCGCACACTCAGCCAGTGCCAACACTCTCACCCACGTACACTGAGAGAACAGGGGGAGGGGAACCACTCAGTGACCTTCCTGGGATGGCAAGTTTGAAGGGGGAGAGAGGATGGAATCCATCAGGGGATGAGGGGCATTTTGTTACATCCCTCCCTGAAGTGGCCTCTTGCGCATGCTCTTTCTATATATGCATACATTGACATTGAGATGCAGCACTCTTGTGGATACATACATGTGCACATATATGCACACCCACACGGTTTTAAAGTTCTCTGCTTACAGTTTCTAGTACTGCATTGCATTGTTGGTGTATGGTTACTGTCACACCTGTACATTTGTTCTCTATCACACACGCAAATGCACATTCTCTGGCCAGTGCAGACATTTCCACTTGCTTGTGCCAGCATGACGCATCTAACACATTTATGAAGGGATTAGTTTTGAGGCATTAAAGAGGTGATTGACACTCAGTCTCTTCAGGTAGTTAAAAAGGTATTCAGCAGCAGTCTGATTTTATGGGCTGTCATCACCTTCAGACTGGTTGTTCTGGGAGCAGGGTTGTCATACAAGGACAGAAAAACAGTGTGTTGTTATTTAGTTGAATTGTTGTTTTTAAAGCATGAATTGATAATGATATGCATCCTTGAGGTTTCTAGTAGGTTCCTACAAAGTAGATTTGTGGCATACAGTTGTATGCAATCTCTGCCCCCTTGTGGTATAACACATTAACTGTCACAGTTTAAAGGGATAGTTCACGCAAAAATGAAAATTCTGACAACATTTACAGTATTTATCCTGGAGTTGTTCTAAACCTGTATGAGTTTATTTCTTCTGTTGAACACAGAAGCAGATATTTCAAGAATGTTGGTAACCAATCAGGTTACAGTGGCCATTGACTTCCATAGTATTTTTTCTACTATTGATTACCCTAAATATACTAAAATGCATTTGAAATACATTTATTTGATGCTAAGTTTACTACAAATACATTTACATATTTATATGCTTAATAAAAATACTCTGCAATGGTACTTTTGGAATAATAATAATGCACTTTAATTGTGCGGAAGTAGTGCTGAGGTCCAACTAAATATATACTGAAGTATATTTGATTGTGCTAAAGTGGAACTATTGCAAGTATGCTTTAGGTCAGGGGTGTCAAACTCAGTTCCTGGAGCGCCGCAGCCCTGCACAGTTTAGTTCCAACCCTGATCCAACACACATACCATGTAGTTTTCAAATTAGCCCAAAGGACCTGTTTAGCTGGATCAGGTGTGTTTAATTAGGGTTGGAAGTGAACTCTGCAGGGCTTTGGCCCTCTAGGAATCGAGTTTGACACCCCTGCTTTAGGCACAATTTAAATATAAAGACTGATATTATTCAAAGTTCATACAATCCTCATCAATAGTGACATTAAAACTCAGTTTAGGCTTAATATTAAGAATTATGCAATGTGCACAAGTGATACAATAAAGAATAAAATTGAATTATAATTTTTATATCAATATGTCTCAATTGATATGTCAGTAAATATGTTAATAGACCTGAAGTATACTTAGTATAAAAATAAATATATTTTAACTATATTACTTTTTTACTAGGGTACCGTCAACTCTTTGGCTACCAACATTTATGTTTGGAATACACTACATGACTTTTGGCCACATTTTTCCCCCGATTTACAGTCTGGATGGACTGGAACATTTCATACAATGATTCCATTCAGTTACAGAATCTCACGTTTAATATTTTTGAAACAAGCCAGTTTTGTCCTTAATTGCTTAATGTATGATGCCCGGTTAAAAAAATATCTGGTTATGAGGCTCTAAACCTATTTGACCAAACCTAAAATCATGGTGAAACACTAATGTGTTTATCATATCATACGATAATGTGTTTTTAAGATCCGTTCGTGTATTTCTCTGTTTAACACCTTTTGTTGCAGCACTGAAGTTATGTGACATCTGCTATGACTGCCAGACAGTTTATACAATCAGTCTGCAGCTGCTAAAGAACAAATTATGTCTCTGTGTGAGTCCTGTTTGTCATTCTACACATATTCTACACGCTATATAATCCCTAGCTATTTGCCCATCTGTGATCATCTCTTCAGGCCCGTCATATCATGTTACCCCATTATGTAACACATGCGATGCCATTATCTTCTATTCCCTCTCGTTAAATTTCTATTTGTTTATCAGCCTCTTTCCAAGACATTAAGGAAACATGAGTGGCATACACCGCCCATTAATATAAGAAATATCAGCAAGTCTGAATATATTTGCAAAAATACAGTAAAAACAGGAAATACTGCAGTTCAAAAGGAACTGTTTTCTGTATGAATATACGTTAGCAGCAGCCATTACCAGTCTTCAGTGTCACATGATCCTTCGGAAATCGTTCTAAAATGCTGATTTAATCGTGTAGATTTATGCCAAATCTTTCCAATGGATAAAAGTCATGGGTAAGTGATAGTCCCTCTGATTGAACCAATGCGCTTTATGCAACACAATGCATTTCTTTTCCAAAACACATTCCAATATAATCATTTCTTCATAAATGACACTTCATTCCATCTCCATGTGAGGCTTTGTAACCACTAATTAAATCACAAATACACACAGTCTGGCATGTACATACACAAACTCTCTCCATCACACAAAGGAATGTGAGCACTCAGTCCCTTTTTAAAAGCTCTTGTTGTCAGAACGGTGGAGCTCACTTCACATTATCAAGTTCCCATACCAAAGGCGCCACCAATCCTCTCGAGATTACTGAATGTTCAGCGGCTAGCTATTAATACATCAGCCAATCAGAAAACAAACCATTACTTCTTCAAGCAATCAACTGTGTGCTTTTAATGGGGTGGCCTATCACATACAGTGTGGCACACAACGATCCAGGCTAAAATAAGATTATTGAATGCTTAGCTATGTTATCAGTCTCTCTGCCTAGCTGTTTTGTTAATATTTACAAGCTATTGGGTTACAGTGTAGCGTGTGAAAAGGGCATTTAGCAGGACTATATCTATCTGTTTATGGTAAAAGTATACTGTAGCACCTGTCTGTGGATTGTCTTATAGCTTACTGTCATTCTCTTTACTTGTGTGAATCTATGATTTTAGCTTATCCTTTATTAAATTTATAGTCCTTATGGGTGTCAATGTGACTAAAAGAATGGGTGGACGTCAGATTCCTGTATATGGCGAACAGGAAGGTGTTGTGAAAAGGTTGGCAACTATAGGACAGGTCATCGCTGACAGACTGAAAGATTAGTGTGGAGAAGATCTTGCATGTGTTATGTGAGCTAGAGGGGTGCTGGAATGATTTTAAAGGAAAGTTCCTCATTAAATATCAAGTTAAGCTCTATTTGCAGCATCTGTGGCACACTGTCAGTTGCCACAGAAAATGATTTCTACTCACTCTGTATATATTTTTATTTTTCGTTACTATGGTTTTTGATTCTCAAGGATTTAAAAAACATTTGTTTAGATATTACATTTGTGAATAATAATTTATATCCAATGAAGTATTTTAAGCTGAGCATAACTATAGAAATATTTGGTAACACTTTTTTAAATAAGGTCCCATTAGTAAATGCATTAACTAACAATGACTAACAATGAGCAATACAGAATTTATTGATCTTTGTTAACATTAGTTAATAAAAGTACAACTGTTCATTGTGAGTTCATGTTAGCTCAGGTCCATTAAATAATATTAACAGATTGTATTAACTTTTTATTTTAATAATGAATTAGTAAATGTTGAAATTAACATTAAAAATGTTCATGTTAACTAATGCATTATACAACAAATGGAACCTTATTGTAAAGTGTGTTTTTTTTCCAGTTGTTGATGCTAAAAAGCATTTTATAAATATTACATTTAAAAGGAGTAATTTTAGTCAATTAAATATTTTGAGCTGAATATAACTTAAATTTAGAAGAAATATTAAATAATTTATTTATTCTAGAACAAAAAATAATTAACTGGAATAAATAGTCACTAGAAATTGTAGACTGTTTTAAATGTAATAATTTCTAGGACTTTTTAGATTTTTGGAAATCACAGTTTTAACAGTTTTACTTGATATTATATTATGTATTATGTAACTGTGGGAACACACATCACAGCAAACATTTGAATTTGAGTTTTCAAATTGCTAGTAATCCTCACAACTAAATAAAAAGAAACTGCAAATAACACATTAAATTGATTAAAGGGGTCATCGGATGCCCATTTTCCACAAGTTGAAATGATTCTTAAGGGTCTTAATGAAAAGTCTATAACACACTTTGGTTCAAATTTCTCAATGGTAGTGTAAAACAACACCCTTTTTACCCTGTCAAATTCAGCTCGTATAGAGCTTCGTAGAACAATAAGACAGTGGAACCATGTTGAATATAGAAGTCTGAGCCATTTCAATGTCCCAACAGCTATTCTGTCACAGTTTTTCAATAGACTCAGCTGTGCGCACCTGCTCTTGTTCAATCGCACATTTGCACATGGCTCATTGTGGCTCACTGCGTTCTGGAACAAAGAGATCAGAGTTCCATTCAATAACATATGAACATAGTCCCTTCATCTGGGGTGTTGATTGTCAGTCGTTCAGGAGAAATCTACTGGTTTAGCAGTCTTTACATTTAAAAGATCTGTCAGTGCTGTCGATATATCACTCTTTAAGTCCATCAGGCTCTTTTTCTCGCACCCACTCTGGTTTCAATGCCTTCACACCTGGCTCTAGGATTCACACTCTAATCACACACCACAGCCCCTCCTCCAGAAGATAACAGCGACATTACATTGACCACTCACACACCGACCAATAAGAAGAAGCATGCTGACCCCTATAAAAAGCATCTGTTTTGAAGCTGAAGACACCAGACAGAGAGATGAGAAGGGGAACAAATGAACTGTAGATTGGGAAGAATTTTCCAAGAGGACGTGAAGAAAATAAGCTAAACTTCTTTTTATTTTAACTTGCTTTAAAGTGTCATCATGAGCTCTAATCTTGTGAAGTCTCTTGCTCGGGTTTATGACCCCAAACCACTTCATGCTCCGAAACGATCGAACGGTGGAAGAGCCACAGCAAGAAGAGCTTCGCTTTCTACCTCAAACAAACATCCATCTCCATCGATTTCTGATCAGCCTTCATCAAAATCCTCCTCGTCTCCTGCTCTCGTCCATATTGAAGGACAAGTCAATGATCTGAGTGATAAGATGGACAAACTCCTCGCCCTGCAGGAAGCGTCTCTGAAAAGACTGGACACCATCAGTCAAGATCAAGGCACAGCTGCAGGTGGACGACGCATGGAGCAGATGTTGTGCGATGTGCGTGCTGTTATAGAAACTGTCCGAGAGAAGGAGGAACTACAGGATCAGCGACTTGATGCTTTGGAGCGATTGGTCAGCGGCATTCAGCAGGTTGTCAGTTTTGTTGCTGAAGTGTTGAAACACTCAAGATTGGCCGATCTCTTGAAAAACACACACTCAAAATCCAGCAGCAGGGTGAGTTCAGTGTTTGAAATGACTCATTTGGATACAAGTACAGATGAAAACATTTACAAACTACAGTGAATGAATGAATCAGTATACAAACAATTATGTGCAAAATTAGCATTAGTTGGTCAAATCTGTGAAGCAGCTTACCTAAGGAATGAATTAAAAAGAGGTTATTGTTGCACAAATGTGGACTTATGTACAAGAGAGGGAATATGTGCATGTTTGTTGCTTTCTTTGTTGTTTGTCTGTTTATCTTACCCATGAATTGTTCCCATTTGCTTTTTATGTTGTGTGAAGTTTGTTTTTTATCTTTGCATAAATATTGAAAACAAAATTTGGATGCATATATAGGGTGCATTAAATGTTCTTTTTCCTTTATTTATTTTCCAAATGATAATTTTTTTGTCTAGCTGTGCTGCATTTCCACCAGGGGCTTTTCTAGAACAGGGTTTGCCAGGTTCATTGTCCTGAGCCATTTATAAAACCGATTGACCGATGACATGATGAGTGGTTCTCAGTAGCAGGTCAAGGACACAACTGTGCATTCAGCAGATGATTGTGTGTGATCAGAAATATCGGATTCATTGCGCGTTAGCAGCTCAGAGCATTTGAATGCATGTATGTGTCACAGAAAACAGGTGTTTTTATTTAAAGAAGTGTTAATAAATGATAATCTTGTTTTTTACACTGGTTAGACACTGTATTATTATGACACTTCACTTGTGACCGTATGCTTATACTTTTCATAGATGCCTTTGTCCTTTTTATCATATTTTCGAATAAATTTCCTCTTCATTCTTTCTCTCTAGTTTAGAGAAAAGGATGGGAAGGAGAAATCTAAAGTGTACCAAAAAGGTTTAAAAACCCAGAAGAAAAAGAAACCACTGGAAGCATCAGGTGAGTTTAAGATCACATTGAAAATCTAATTGTAATCTGTAAATAAACTGAAATTTTTAGCATTTTGTCAGATTTAAAACAAAGAGACCTTTGACATGAAATGAAGAAGAAATGTTTAAATGTCTAATTTCTTTTCAAGACTTAGTCCAGGCTGGTTTTGAAGTGCAGAAGCTCAACCAACAGAACAGTCAGCTTTCTCAATGCACGGCAGAGACAGCAGTCAGCGCAGCTGCACATCTGGATCTCATTGAAGAAGAGCAAGAAGGAGAGAAATACAGGGAAAGAAAAGATGACAAACAGCAGGATGGAGTGGAAGAAGAGGCAAGAGAGCAAGAAATTGTTGCTGAATTATTACAGATAAAAGAGGAGGATAAAAAGGAGGAAGATGAAAGGTTAAAACAAGAAGAGGCTTTATGGTTATCTGAAGAAAGCCAGCTAGCTGCTCTGAACTCATCTGGCCAGACAGATGAAAGCATTACAGTCACACCAGAAAGGTATGTCCTGGATATTTTGTTCAGCAAATGACTTTCAGATGTGAATTTGGTTCAAATAAAATTGTAAATATGCTCTGATTACATTTTTTTGGGAATGTAAGACTTTTTTATATTTTTGAAATAGGTATCTTATTCTCACAAAGGCTGCATTTATTTGATCAAAATACAGTAAAAACAGTAATATTGTGTACTGTTATTACAACTGAATTTTTTCTGATTGAATATATTTTAAAATGTCGTGTATTCCTATGATGGCAAAGCTAAATTTTCAGAAATCATCCTAATACGCTGATTTCAAGAATCCAATGTTGAAACAGTTTTGCGTAATATTGTTGTAGAAACTAATACATTTTTTCACACACTTTGATAAATAGAAAGTTCAAAATTTATTTGACAGCATTTATTTGAAATTGAAATCTTTTTTAAACATTGCTTTTAACCTCACTGTCATTTTCTGATCAATTTAATGTGTCCTTGCAGAATAAAACTTCTTTTAAATTAAAATAAAATCACATTAAAACTTCTCTAAAATTCTAGAATTCGTACTCATCCCAAACTTTTGAAGGGTAATTAAATAGTGTAATTAAATAAAAAACAAAAATATACCTCAGTATACATATTACATTTAAAATTTTTATTTAAATGAATATAATGAATTATATTTTAAAATATAATATGATACTAAGATGAGAGATATTTTATATTTTATACCTCTCTTTTAATTTATATATATTTATGTAGCTGTGAGGAGAATCTGGAAATAACTTACAGCACTAAGAGGCATGTTACTGACGAGAATCTGACAGATGAACTTAAAAAAAGCCGAGTGGAGGAGGCGCAGGAGGAGGAGGAGGAGGAGGATAAAGAATTGAAGGAGGAAGAGGAAGCTGGACTTGAAGTTGCTGAGGCGGGACCAGAGAGACCAGAGGAGGGGACAGAAGAGGAGAAGAAAAATGCAGAGCCAGTAGTTGATGAATATATAATTGGTAAGAAAATAGTTGTAAAGTCTAAGAATAACTGTAAATATATTTCCCTTTTTGTAGTTACATTTCCCAATCTTTTCTACAGATTCTTCCCCTCCTCCACCTGCACCATTTGAGCACCGTCTAGTGACAACCAAAACCCACCAGATTACAAGTTACTACACTATCAATAAAGAGGAAGTACTTGGAGGGTGAGTTAGTATTTATGTTGCATCATATTATATTAGATTTGTTTACATCAAAGGAATTTTTAAAGTAGGATGCCTGTGACATTAAACCCATGGCATACGATTGCTAAGCATTTTAAGAGCTTACAAGACACATGATACACAAGGGCATGAAAGTGACGGACAGGTGTGTGTGTGGGGGGGTAGAAGAAAGACGTTGAGAGATTAAGACATGCTGAATATTTTTAGCCCTTAGTGAAAGTAAATACCTAGAGACAGGAGGAGATTATTTCCTTTGCGGTATTAAAAGAATGTGGAAATTTAAAGTGTTTTTTATTGTCTTGTTTTGATTTTAATAGAGGACGCTTTGGCATGGTGCACAAATGTGTTGAGAAATCTTCTGGCCTTATATTAGCAGCCAAGATCATTAAAGCCAGGAGTCAGAAAGAGAAGGTAAATGCCTGTGTCCATTTTAAGACATCATTACTGTTTTTTTTTTTTTTTAATCACCCAATTAACTTATGGACCACTTGGTGTCCCACAACAGTGATATATACTATTACAGTATTGATTAATATTTTGAATTAGCTTTTATTTTTGTATTTTCAGTTTTAATTTTAGTTTACGTTTTAGTCGTTTAGTCGTTTTTTTTTAATGTTTCAGTTTTAGTTATTTCCTTATTTTCTAGTTTTTTCTTACATCTATATTGTATTTTATTTCAGCTTTACTTTTATTAACATTTTCTCATAGTTTTAATTTAGTTTAGTTCATTTTTTAGTTAATATCAACACTGGTCCTCGAACCACTGCTTTAAGACAATTATAAATGTATTGTAATTTTCATACAAATCTGTGTTGTCAGGATGTAGTAAAGTGTGAGATTGAAGTGATGAACCAGTTGAATCATGCCAATCTGATCCAGCTCTACACCGCCTTTGAATCTCGACATGAAATCATTCTAGTGATGGAGTAGTGAGTTACATCCGCAAACACATCGAAGTTTCACACACAGACATCCTCTCTCACTAAAACTGAATCTCATTCATGCTTTGTGTATTTTTGTGTACCCTGTGTACCCCCTAGTGTTGATGGTGGAGAGCTGTTTGACCGGATCATAGATGAGAACTACAAGCTGACCGAGTTGGACACAGTGCTGTTCATCAGACAGATCAGTGAAGGGCTTCAGTATATGCACAAGATGTACATATTACACCTTGACCTAAAGGTACCAAACACATTCTTGTTAATAAAATGCATTTTAACAGCTGCATAAAAAAGAACAAGAAGTTTGAAATGCCTGTGTTTACTCTGTCAACAGCCTGAAAACATTCTCTGTGTCAGTCGAGAAACAAACAAGGTGAAGATAATTGACTTTGGACTTGCAAGAAGGTTAGTACTTGTTTCTGTGTCTGTGTTTACACTCTGTCATGGAGCTACTGCTTTTATCACGCCAATTTGTTCTTCATCTTCCTTTCAGATATAAACCCAGGGAAAAGTTGAGGGTGAACTTTGGCACACCTGAGTTCCTGGCTCCTGAAGTCATCAACTATGAATTTGTTTCATTCCCAACTGATATGTGGAGTTTAGGTGTCATCACTTACATGCTGTGAGTCCATAGACATCAATGAACAGTCATATAATACCAAAAGGAGAGAGATTTGTAAAACTTACTTGTGTTTGCATGTGTAGGCTCAGTGGCTTGTCTCCGTTCCTGGGTGAGGATGATAATGAGACACTAAATAACATCCTGGCATGTCAGTGGAGTTTTGAAGAAGCAGAGTTTGCCGACATCTCTGAGGAGGCCAAAGACTTCATCTCACGCCTGCTTGTGAAGAGCAAAAGGTATGTATGTCCTCAGAAGTTGGCTAAGTCTGACAAATCCTCTATTTGTAATTCTGAAAAATTAAGTTTGTGTTTAATGCAAGTCTCCTTTTTTTTTTTTGTGCAGTTGGAGAATGAGTGCATCCCAATCCCTGAAACACCCATGGCTTTCAGACCGAGCGCTTCACTACCGTCTACACCATAAAGTTAATAACAGCTTTGAGTTTATGGCTAAATGAGTGCAGGAGTGAAATAATGCAAATTAAAATTATATATATTAAAATGCAAATTATAATTAATGAACCTGTTTCTCTCACAGAAAAACAAGTGTCACTCTTCTCATGCCCCTCCTCCAGAGGGATAAACAGGTAAGATGCATAACTTGAAATATGTATGGATAGTTCACCCAAAAATGAAAATTCTGTCATCGTTTACTCACACTCATGTCGTTCCGATCCTGTATGCCTTTCTACTTCAGAACACAAAAGAAGAAATTTTGAAAACTGTTGATAACAGTTTCCTGTCCCACCCAGTACTATTTTTTTGTTTTCCAACATTCCAAATATCTTCTTTTTTTGTTCTGCAGAAGAAAGGAAGTCATAAGGAACTTTTTTTTTTTTTTGGTGGACTTTCCCTTTGAATGTTAAAAAAGTTGTTAAAACATTCTGTTGTCATATCCTTAATATAATGTTTTCTGCAGAAGTGATCGTTGGCTCTCCTGATGCCTCGGTGAGACACTGGACCAATACTGTTGTACCTGAACAACAACACAACATCTGTTTGATATTACAATCAAATACTGTACAATGTCTATTACCAACTTACCTCAACCTTAAGTTAAAACAGCATAGAACACATTAAAAGTACAGCTCTCCACTTATGGTACAAGAATATTTCACCATTTTGTAAAATGTTAACCATTAATGGCTCTGTGACAAAACTGCCGTTCTCCAGTCCTGGTTTAAGAGGGTTTTAACTGTCTGGTGGCTGTCGTCTTATGAAAAATTTCTACGTACAGTTAATACTACAGTGAGTTGGTCTTGTATGTGCACTTTATAATAGGCCAGGACTGGAGGAAGTATGTGAATGACTAAGAGTGCAACAGAAATCATCATTCATACTCTATACGCACAAATATATCGAGTCTTATGGTAATATTCTGTACATCACTGGTTTATGGTAACATTTCATTCACGTAATGTTTGTGAAGGCATTAGAATTCACACAGGAAAAGGTGCTGTATTTTACACTTGAAACTCTAGCACCCTTAAGGTGTTATTAAGATTATCTATCGTTTTTGAATGTTATGTCATTTCTTGTAATTTTCAGGAAGTCTAAATGTCAGAGTTTGGAGTTTGTTCATATGTGTGCATGTAGCTACTGTTATCTGATACAAATGACCCAAAATACAGCCCTCACTTACAACATTTTATTCAATAATGTCATTTAGAATGTCATTTAGAGGGTTTCCCATAGGGCAAATGTATTGTGCAGAATGCTTAGGTAATGCTACTGATCTCTTACTTCATTGTATTTTTTTTTTCTTTTTTTCTTTTTTTAAGTTGGAAATTTGAGACTGGGGCACTAGCTTCAAGACCGGCTGTTTTTGGTCTTGCTCACTCTCTCTTAGTAGACGTCTCACCTTCCATGAAGGCAAGCGAAAGAAAAAAAAAACAGAAAAAAAAAACAGAACACTACCTACAATTGTTTTGTGTGTTTTTGTGTGGTTCTATATATAAAGACACTGTTTTGCTTTGATCACCTTTTCTGATGTTTACTTGAAATGCTTTCACAAAATATTAAATGGAGTGAAATATATTGTACGTCAGCTGATGGCTAACAAAGTAGCGTTTTTAGACACTAGGATTCTAAGTGAAAGCTGAAAAACCAGGACTATCACTTCAGGATGTCTAAGCATTAATAAAATATTTATTTATTTTTATGTTCTGATTTCAGTTTCTATGTATGCCATGACTGGATTGAGGAAAGCTGAAATATAATAGCTCATAAACTACTGGGAAAATACAGTACTTTCATATATTAGTACTTGTACATTATTTAAAAGATATATTGTTGTACTTGTAAGTGCTTTATGTTGTGTACGTGCTTTAGAATTTTAAATATTATTTAAATTAAAGTATATTTTGAGCAAACATTTGATTGTCTTGTTAATTCATTTTATCTCTTTTCGGAGCAATGGCTTTTAAGTTTGTTTTTTTATCTACGGCTGTGGCACAATTAATCCTGTATCAATGATGTGACCCTAAAAAACCCTTTAGCGACTAAAACCAGTGAGCAGACCAGCTTGACCAGACTGAGATACCAGCAAAGACCAGAAAAACAGCCTAGACAAGTTGAAGCCGTTTTTTCAGCAGTGATTTAGTCCTAGGATTTATTATATAATGTAGGCATGTTATTTAATGCTAACAATTATTATTAGATATGCAATAACAAATTGAGAAGCTAAAAAGTGGGTTGTTTAAGTCCTCCTGGATCTCGATTCCTTTAGTGGGCGCTGTGACACATTTACACCCAAGCCATCAGGTTTTTTCTCCTCTTTGTTTGGTGGTGCGCACGTCACTGTCGCTCTGCTCTGTGATTGGCTGCTGAGTGCAGGTTCCTGATGTGTCGCTCCAGCAGCTGGAGTTTCGGATGTGTTTTCATCGGTTCATGACAAGCGGTCGCGCACAGTGGATCCAAACCTCACAGACACACTCTGAACCGAAACCAGCTCCAGAAAATGGCTCAAAGTGCAGCAGCGGCGGCAGCTAGTGGCGATGTGAACGGAGACGGCAAGACGAAGAGGAAAGTGGCCATCGTTACAGGCATAACCGGTCAGGTAACGTGAAGAATCGTCTCAACATACGCGACGCGATGGTATATAAGTTACGGACAGTTCAGCTAGAAATCAAAAGTCTGTCATGTTTTCTCGCCTTTATTCTGTTTCAAATGCGTATGACCTTCCTTGTTCTGTGGGAAACAAAGGGCGATGCCAAGCAGAATGACAGCCTCTCAGTCACCATTCATTCTTATTAGAGAAAAAGAGATGCCGTGAAGAAGTGACCGAGGCTGTCAGTCCCTTACAAGAGAGTGAGGAAATGATAACAGACTTTTGAGACAATTTCATCCAGTTTTATCCTTGATACCTTTGCTCACTTGCTTTGTGGTTTTTGGTAACCATGACAACAGTAGTTTTTGCTAAAATACCACAATTAGTTTAGTCAAATTTAAAAAATAAAAGATTATAAGTTGGCTATAGAAGTTTTTTTTTTTTTTTTTTTGTCTCACGTGGTCATTTCCGAAGTAACTGACAACTAAGTTTAGAGTGCATAGCATAGAGCTGTGGTTTTGTCCAAATGTGCCCTGTTGTGTATGTAAAACACTACAGGCCTGGTGACAATTTTGTTATATACTAATATATACTTTTATATATCTGGGATGGCGATATGTGTGTGATAATTTGATATGGTAAGCAACATTTACAGCTATTGTGAACGAAAAGGGAGTCTCATGTGTGTCCTTTAATTGTTGGCTGTTGTTTATCTCGCCCCACCTGAGCCCTTTTCATTGTGAATCACAGTGAACTATGTAACAGGAGAAACATGTGACACATCCTTAAAAGTTCAATGAGGATATAAGCAGGAAGCGTAATGTAGTTTTCCAGTTTGCTTGTTAAAGAAAGTTCAAACTGCTTAGAATAGGAAGTGGACAAAAGGACATAAGTTTAATTTCTAGTCTGTTGTGATACGTTTTACGAGTCTTTTGTAAGTTTAGAGTGCTTGAATAAGTTACAAACATGGGTGTATTTAGGCATTCAGACCATGATACTTGATACTCAGGTTTCTAGGTTTCGCTTTGCACACTTACTTTTAAGTAACGGGCTTGTCTTGCTTTGTGCATCATATATATAGCTGAATGTGCCATCCATTTTGTCCTGGCCAGACTTTCTGGACCGTAATAGTAAGATTTAAATGGTTAAAAACTGTATGTTCTCCACTCCAATTAAAGCGTTTTACACCACAATTTTACATTTTATATATTCTTTCAAACTAAAAGAAATGCATCACATAAATGTTTCTGTGCCAAAGTACTTAAATATTTAATGAGGCAAGAAGAGTTCAGTTTATTGATTATTTGTTGCTAAACATTTGGCCATTATTTTCTAACAGTGCATTATTACTTAAAAATATGAAGTCCTTTTTTTCCCGAAATAAAAATGAAGGGGATTTAATATTGATAAAAACATTGAAGACATTGTATGATTATTCCTTAAAGATAAGGTTTTAATAGTTTTAGTAGTAGTAGCCTATTACGTACATTCTACTGAACAACAGTAATTATATTACAGTAATATATTTCTGCCCAATGTCTTCAAGTGAAACCGAACTTTTATTTTGACGGGTTGCCGTGAATACCTTTACATTTCTGTGTATATGATATGAGGATAGTTTTTCTCAAATAAAACGGTCAAATGCTCATGAAGTGACTCTCAGAGCAGTTCTGGAGATGTTGTTCATGTATTTATGTCTTCATTTAGTGAGGCGGCAGACGTTAATATCACCGCAAGCGTAGGCCGCCCCCCCTAAAATAATGGTAGGGGAAACACTGTTTTTGTTTGCACAAGGAGCCTGACAACAGCCAGTGCTCCACACAGAGATCTGATCTGATCATCATCCAGTCTGTCTGGAGTCACATGAAGAAACAGAACAAACTGAGACAGACTAAATCCAAGATGAAATCCAACGTCTCCAAGATGCTTCAAGAAGCTACAGTAAAATGAGGATTCTGTCATAAATATATTTTCTTTATCAATTAACTTCTATTAACTAAATTAAATCAACATTTGGTGTGACCACCATTGCGTTTAAAGCAGCTTTTGCCCTAGGTGCACTGGCGCATAGTTTTTCAGGGAGCTTTGCAGGTAGGTTTCTTGAAGCATCTTGGAGACGTTGCCACAGTTCTTCTGGATTTAGTCTGTCTCAGTTTGTTCTGTTTCTTCATGCGACTCCAGACAGACTGGATGATGATCAGATCAGATCTCTGTGTGGAGCGCTGGCTGTTGTCAGACTCCTTGTGCAAACTAAGATCTCACTGGATTGTTAAGATTAATGACAAAATGAGTGTTTAGAAATGTAAACTGATATTTCCTACTGACACACTACAGCAAAAGATAGAAATAACTGACTTAAATCCATTTTTTAGCTGGTGAAAATACCAGTGTTCTAATAATTTCAGCCACCACTGTATATACATTACAAACACACCCTAATGGAATGAAAGTTATATTCTGGTCCGGATACAGCTTGAGGGAGTGTCAGCTTGTGTAAATATGTTTCAGATAGTGTGTACAGAACCTCTTCCACTGTATAATGCCTCGATTGCATGGAAGCTTGAAAGTGCCTTGCCTTTAATTGTCAGTTGTTGTGATGTGGGCAGGTGAATGAAACAGACCTTTTTAATTATGCTGTATTCTCATTTGGATTCCTTTCCGTGTGTGTTGGAGTGTATGAGATGATTCACATTATATATACATAAATGTGTGGCTCATTTTTTTTAAAGAGGATTTTGTTACACTTTATCCAGATTTATTTTGTCAGTGATGTCAATGCAAAGTCAGTTTTTTTTTTTTTTTTTTTTTAAATACATTTATTTAATTCGCACGCTTTGAAGTGCATCAGAACGTAATTGCTGACGTGGTTTAATGTGTAACATTAGATGCCACGTGTGACATTAAATAATTCTTTTGATTCTTTGAAACTCCTTTGATTAACTGGAAAGACCAGCTGTAATGTATAAAGTTTTCTTGGGTGTATGTGGTGAGAGGATTCTTGGGTAACTTAAATGTTTGCAGTAAGCTACGTGGGTTTAGCATTCGCAGACTGAAGGAGGAAGTTCCTGTTTCGTCTCATGATAGAGACTTTAACGTGGGCAAAGCGCAAGGGTAATTTGACGACGACGTAATTAAAAAGTCAGGATGCAGTTTGCTTGATGAACAGCAGAGGGCGGTCGAATGACAAAAATCGTCCAGACGGTATTTACAAGCACGTTCTTGGCAGACGCTTCCTGTGCGACGCATTCAACAAAATCATATTCATTGATATTGTTAGTATTTAATATTTCTGAACACAGTTTAGGAAATAGTAGATTATAAAGCTCTCCAAGTTATTGTTGGAGTTTTATACTTTTATCATATGTTTACCAAAGTCAATGGCAAAAAATATCAGGGATGTCATTTTTGGTAATCCTTTTATTTCAGTCAGATGAAAAGAAATAAACAAACAAACAAACACTGTCTGATGTATCCAGTGCTTCTTCGGTTATTATGGAAGCAGTTTAAAAATTTTACATTATAATTTTGTGTAGGTCTGTCACCATAAAACTTACTTGACACAACCATGTATTTCAAAGGCAGTTGCCATAACCAAAATGAATAGTAAAACGCATTAATTGTGTGTATTTTTGTTGATGTGTGCAGTTAGTTATGTTAAATTTGTTGCGCCCACTTGTGGTTCATTAAGGAACACATAGCCGTTTGTTTGGATTTGTGCTTTGAGGTGGTAAACAGAGAAAGACTGCTTTACTGCGGTCAAGAGCAAATGTAAGGGACCTATTTTCACAGATAAATCGACACGCAGTACGTACACAAACAGAGATAATACGTCACAGGCAGAGAGAGACAGACACACGGACTGTTTTTGTTGGGCAAGTTAAGTGGGTTTATTTGATTAGCTTTCATTCTTTCCTTTACCATTCTGGTTTTCTCAGCATAAATGCATCCACAGTTTGCCATTAGCAATCAGTCTGTGTCTCGTGCAGAGGTCTAAAGGCCTATAGATTTATCTTTATGTGGTGCACAAGGGTGATTGTAATTGCAATGGAAAGTTTTTCCAAATTACTCAGCATTTCTGAGATGTTTCGCACATGTGGTTTGACTCGAAATAAGAGATGATTTAGAATTAAAAAGTGATTTATTTGAAAGATTTTATAATTCAGACAGAAAGTGATTGGTGGCTTAAGGTAGGCCAGTGTGTGCGTATGCACAGACTGGTTGGAATGTCGTGTCCGTCTAGGTTTCCTGTCTATGAACGTAATCTGCGGGAAACAGGCAACGTTTCCCAACAGTCTCAGCGTGGCGATAAGCTGCTTTTTATCAGGGTTATGAGTCCGCTCTGCAGTTGGCATTGGTTGTGTCACACACATATACACACACAGAGAGCCTCAGGTGGTCAGACATTGAATGGGTTTCATGCAAATGGCCAGCGAACAGTGTGAAAAGGAAACGGAAATGTATCTTTAAGCACATCTTTTCCTCTGCGGACATATATATATATATATACTTATATACAGGCACACACACGGCTGCTGGAGCTTCTCATTTTTTCCCAAAGGTCTTTGGGACTGTGCCTATATCACCCCAGCAGGAAGTAGGGGGCGGAATGCCATGGCCGGGGTGGAATGTTCCAAAGTTCTAGAATGTGCGGTCGGGAAGTATGAGAGGGGAAAAAGGGAGAACGAGAAGGAGACGAGAATAAGAATGAAAGAGACTCAAAAGCTGTTTATGTCTTAGGTTAAAACGTGTCTTTAGGGTACGGCCGTGTCACTTTTTGACAGTCAGGTGGATTCAGAGGCTTAAACTCAGCTGTCAGGCTTTCACTGACTGACATGATGGCCTTGTTTGCTCGATTAATACTCTTTTGTCTGTGTGTGTTATGCACTCGGATGATTCAGTAAACTTGTATTAAACTAGCTTATACAGTGTGTGTGTTGTAGCCCGTAGGCACTCCTTACTTATTTGTTAGCTGTCTTGTCAACTGTTTTCTTTGCATTCTTTGCAGACTATGTATGGAGCTCTTTTTAGTGAGTTAGGGAGTTTTAGTTCTCTGCTGTTAAAGGGATAGCTCGCCCAAAAATGACAATTCTGTCATCATATACCCAACCTCATGTCGTTCCAAACCTATTTGACTTTCTCTCTTTTCTGTTAAGTCTTTTTTGTCCATATAATTGGATCCATTGGGGCAAAAATAGTTGTGTTGCATGAAAGAAATATATTCATACAGCTTTGGAAAGACACAAGGGTGAGTTTCGACACAAGCACGTGTGCAAAAACGCATATTTGTATAATGTAGGCGTGTATTCGCTGCGGTCTGGCTCATGAAATTCTGAAAGAAATGGTCATTGTGTTGAATACTCTCTTGGGTAATGCTTGCCGTAAGTGTGTGTGTGTTTCTCAAAACCCAAAATAATTCTCCCTCTATGTGGTTTCAGGATGGGTCCTACCTGGCTGAGTTTCTGCTGGCTAAAGGTTATAAGGTGGGTAAGCCAATGTAACCCTTAAAGACATGCTACAAACCTGTCAGAAATCATTCCCACATTGATCTGATGCAAATATCTCACTGTCTGTTAATAATCAAATATGAAAATCGTATTTTCATAAGATTTCAATTTAAATGGGTTGCATCTCATTTAAATCTCTTATTCTTAGCAAGGCTGCATTTATTTGATCAAAAATACAGTAAAAACTGTAATATTGTGAAATATTATTACAATTTAAAGTAACATTTTAGGTAATTTCTTCATGATTCTTTGATCAATAGTTTAAAAGAACAGCTTTTATTTTAAAAAGAAATGTTTTGTAACTTGCTGTTACGTTTGATCAATTTAATGTATCCTTGCTAAATAAAAGTATTAGTTTCTTAATAAAAATCTTAGTGATCCAAATCTTTGAACAGTAGTGTACATAAATTTAGATTAAAATCCTATATACTTAAAAGACTGGAACTTTTTTTGTTTTGGGCAGGTTCACGGTATCCTCCGCAGGTCCAGTTCTTTTAACACGGGCAGGATTGAGCACCTTTATCATAACCCTCAAACACACACCGAAGGAAGTGAGTTTCACATCCACACACCTGGTTGTGATATGCATGTTTTGTTATGTTTGTAAATGCATAAATGGCTTCTAACCTGTGTAAAATATCACTGGGCATTGGATCTACTGAGTGTTATAAGTTGTTAATTCAGTATTTGTTTTATATTTTTATTTTCCTTTATTGTTGCAATCTAAATATTACTAAGCAATATTTGGACTGTAATTATTTATATTGGGTGAAGTCTGAGAAAATCATTGGTATGCCTCTTCTGTGATTTAAAAACTCATGCATTTGGACTGCAGTTAATCACAGGGAAGACAAAGAACTTTTCTATTTTTATTCATATAGGGAATGACATATACACAATGCAGTTAAATATGGTTGTCAGTCTTCTTTTAAGTGCTTAATCCTGTTTTGTACAAACAAGAGTTTGCCTATTTATGGGAGTGACAAAAGTGTTCTACGATAGAATTCACTCCCCAAAATTATGATGTTTACATAAAATGCCGGACAGTTATAGTGCCCTACAATGGGAAAAAGCTGAAAGCTGAAAGATGCCAAACGTTTCACTGGTTTGGAGGTGACTGCTGTACTTTGTTCAGAAAGTTAGTTGGTTAGTTTACTGAAGCCAGTTTCCTTTGTGCCAAAATATCAAAATTCTAATTATAAAAGTGTTAATTTGGGCCCAGTTCATCCATATAAAATGACCAAATTTAATTGATACTGGATTTCATTGAAATTGCAATAAAGACACTGTATAAAACATTTGCCATTCAAATAAGTCTTTCAGTCTGTGTCTGGTTTTTAAAGCAAAATCAAATTCAAAAAGTCTTGCGCAATGCACTAGAAATAGACTTTGTAGAGAATAGACTTTGTTTTGGGTCTGGTTGTTTTCGCTTAATCTTTAAACTTGAGTCGATGTGGAGGAAAAAATGTTTTGACTTAACTTTTCAGATTGCTCTGTCAGATCTAAGGGGAATGATATTAATTTTTTTTATTCGGTGCCTTATAGACATGAAGTTGCACTATGGAGACTTGACTGACAGCACGTGCTTGGTAAAGATTATCAATGAAGTCAAACCCACTGAAATATACAACCTTGGAGCACAGAGTCACGTCAAGGTAAAACTTTCTCATTCTCCCAACTTCTAGCTTCCTTTCTCTATATTTCTCAATCACACAGATGCTCTTTGTCTGTCGACTCTCAAACTCTCCTCCTGGACAGACACAAACTGTTTCATAATGACTTTGGTTTCTTTCTCGGTGTCTGTGAGGTGAACAAATGACCCCATCCAAGTAATACTTTGGAAAGAAAAAACTCTTAACCAAATACAGAAGACTTTCTTTCACTCTCTGTTCCTTTACCCACACCCCTAATGTCTAGTCATCTGGGATGAGGTCAGGGGGATGTTAGTCAGAGAGTTGGCCATCATGGTGTGTGTGAACTTCTGTGTGGGTGCTCCACAGGGTAATTTATGGGAAACAAGCACAAACGGCAGTTAAAGTGAGGGAGAGGAAGGGAGAGAGGAAGATGACGGAATAAGAAGATCAAAAGCAGAATAGGGACGAGATAATTCGGAGGGATATGAATGAGACATTTCTGTTGATATCGTTTCCTTCAGCTACTCATGAGTTCAGTCACAGGAAAAACCGATTAAATCTGTTCAACTGGGTGTCAGAGAGAAACGACAGTGTCGTGTTTTTGCTGTAGCTTATTATGTTTCAACCACACAAAGAAAACAACTGTATGCTCCATAAAACAAGTTCTTTGGAATAATCACACTGACCGGGAATTAAAAGATTTGTTCATCGTTTACTCACTGTCTTCCGTAAAGTCATTCGGCTTTAGTACAACATTAGAGTGAGAAAACGATGACAGAAGTTTCATTTTTGGGTGAACTATTCCTTGAAAGACATGAAACAGTTTATCTTCTGTTACGTGGTGTGTTTCCAAATGAAACAGAAGTTGGGATTTGACTGAATTGTAACAGACAAGTAATTATATTGTTGGTTAATATTATTTTACCCCACTCATGCGGCATTTGTTACGTAAGAAAAATGAAAGTAATTTTGGAAGCAGGAAAAGCTAATACATCTGATGAGAGATCATGGAAACTTTTATAGAACAACATGCACTGATGAATCATCCATAATAAGACCAGAGACATTTTATTAAGAAAATGAGTAGAGTCAGTTTTGATTTCCTGCTGTCAAGCTCAATCAAAACCATACTAAGGGGCCATTCACACAGAATGCGTTTTTGACAGACATGTTTTTGCTTGCATCTCACGTCTTTTGCAGTATATCGCACATGACACAGCACTCGTTTTGTTAAATCCTTCTTTCGACTGTGCTTTTTTAACTCCACCCCTCTGCATTTCTCGATTTTAAACACAAATACGCATCTTGTGTGAACAGCCCCTCAAGTTATTCTTACACAATTTAATTGCCACTTGTGTTTGAGAACTACAGTGGCTTCTTTTGGACACTGAAGTTATATTAAAAATGTATCAAAGTGTTATGTATTAGTACAAATAGTGCTTTTCAAGTAATACCACTTTTTTGATCCAGTTTTGGTGGATAAATTGTTTTTGAGCTATATTTCTTTAAAACAAATGTGACTTGGTTTTATATTTTGTTATATAATGGCAATACATTCATACATTTTTAAAAATGGCTTAACTGTTCAAAATACTCTTTGGAGCGACAGTTTGTCTAAAATGATTCATGAGCCTCAATGGTTGGTTTGTAAGTCAGTAGGATGGAAAGATCCAGACTGCACCTGCGGGCTGAAAACGTACTGTTAAATACAGCAGCTGCCGTAATATGGAACTAAATAATTCAGGTGGAAACTCACAGCGAAACATTGGCCAAAAGACAGGCCTCCATTATACTGAATGGGAGGTGTTCTGGGTGTCCCATCAGGAGGATCATCTGCTGTGATGACGGATAACGGCAGGATGATCACTGTCACAATGAATTTTGTAAAGAATAAACATAAAGAATAAAAAGTACTTTTAGCATAGATATAGGACTAAGGGAGAGTAGTTTATATTTAAAGATTGCTGTCATACTACGACAACCGCAATCAGGATTGCTATGTGTACAAATAAACAAGCTTGATTTAATTACACCATCAGTTTAGGCTTGTAAGTGTGTGCATTTGCCCGGAGTGTTCATTAAAGATAGGCGTTTCAATCAGTGCCCATAGTAATGAAGTGGTAGATCACTGCTACCCTCTGATTGTAGTTTACATTTTTTACTCACCGCACTTTGTTTGGATATGGCAGAAAGAGTGGCAGAGAAAACACATACACACACATGCTTGGTTTCCAGTTTTTACACACAGGGGTCAGCAAAGTGCTATTTTGTTTGAGAGTACCGCTTGGTGGTTTTTGTAGGATATTCGTTTATGCTTAAAGGAATGTTTCAGGAAGAAAATGATGTGCTTTTTTCCCTCAATGCACATTCTGTCTTTGCCTGTGAGCATTTATAGTCTTGTTTATAAGTTATTCAAATAAATCAGATGGATAAATGACAGAAGGACGACAAGCATAAAGACTGTAATGAACTGTGATTGAGTTGAAATAAAGTCATGGGGTATTCAGGTCTAATGTTGCATAACAACGTTTGAACGTTTGATTTTCTTCTAAGATCTCAGTCACTCTCTGTAATTATGACCAATTAAAGTGTGTGTGTGTGTGTGTGTGTGTGTGTGTGTATGCACATATGTAGAGTTTGACAAACCATTCCTGCCTTTATCCTTTTCCTCTTTATTTTACATTTTTAACTTTTTTTTAATGTTCAATGTTATAATAATAATAATAATGTATGCAGATTTTAAATTATGTGAATTTTATGGCAAAGGAAAAAATTTTTATATTTAATAAAAGCACAGTATTGAGTACAAACATACACAGTGTGTATATAATTATGTGTTAAGTTAAAGAAAGCTTAAATATTATTTTCAATAAATATGGTGGATGGCTAGTTAGAGAGATTGAAAGATAGATGGATAGAGATTCAGCACAAACATATTTCAGTATTTGTACTGTATATAATTACATGTTAAGTGGAGGTTTAAGTGTTATTTTCAATAAATAATAATAAATAAATAAATAAATCAATGCATTCAAAAGTGACATCAAAAACATTTATAATGTTATAAGAAAATTACACTTTTAATAAATGCTGTTCTTTAGGCCTTCTGTTCAAAGATATTAAGCAGCACAACTGTCAAACAAGAGAATGTTTCACGAGCAGCAAGTGAGCATATTAGAATAATTTCTGAAGGATCATGTGACACTGAAAACTCGAGTAATGGCTCGTTTCCACTGAGCGGTACAGTACGATTCGGTACGGGTAACCCTGATCAGGCTTGCCTTTCCACTGCCAATAGTACCCTTACTTGGTAGGCATGGTGTATGCTGAAAAGTAGCGATCGACAATAAAGTGTGACAATAAACACAACTCTGCATCTTTTTGTTAAATGTCAGTTTTAATGAACAATAATAGCCATTATATAAGTATAATTACAAAGTATTAGAGGCTTATCTAAGAGGAAATAAAGACAAAAGCAAACAACTCAGTCAAACGTACGCTACAGGTCAACGCTGTTCTACAGTAAAGTTCAAAATAAATATATAAAGTTAAACATAACTTTGTGCTTAGCCAAAAAAAATAATAGATTCATGAGACCACGAATGCCTGTTAAATATAGCCTACCCAAAACGAATTGTATCTCATGTTTAATCACAACAGACATCAGAGCCATCAGAGCCAGCGGCAGATGTCGGAAGGACTAGCCGAGCTAAGGCTGCTCTAGGCTGGATACATGAGCACTGAGTGCCCGGTGATCGCATGGAGCTCCGAAATCGGCATAGCACATTTTCAAATAGGCGCTATCTTTATAAATAAACCGCAGATTTGAGTTTTAAACAATTACATTCTCACCTGAAAAACTCTTAAAACTACATTTCATGACACAATAACAGTATATTTAGAAAATTACGCAAGTTTTTGGGCAATGGCGTTTCACAAGCCCACAAGAACAGACAAGAACGCATATTGAGAAATGGCTATTGTCTGTGTGAAAACACAAAATGATAAAATACACTGTTATATTTTTTTTGTCTGTTTGCGCACTCTGATGTCAATAAGCCCAACACTCACGGACAGCAGAGCGGAACGACTGAAGGAGAAGCTTTATCCCCTTGTATCATGCAAAAGTGACGATTCTAGTCAACCAATCAACATTCTGCAGTGAGTTTAGCTCCACCCTTTTGGTGCCCTTTTCTGTGCTAGGTACCCCAATGGAAGGGTACCAAAAAAATGATATGGTACGGTTCGCTGTTTTGGTACCATTCACAATTTCTGACAGTCAACGGAAATAATTGTGTACCGAACCGTACCGCTCAGAGGAAACTAGCCATAATTGTTGCTGAGTATTCAGATTTGCCATCATAGGAATAAGTTACACTTTAAAATGTATTCCGATAGAAAATTGTATTAATAATTCATAGTATTACTGTTTTTACCGTATTTTTAATCAAATAAATGCAGCCCTGCTGAGCATAAGGGTCTTTTGTCAGAAACATTAAAACAATCTTACTGACCCCAAACCTTTGAACGGTAGTGTGGATCTTTTCAAAAGAAGTTTGTGCTAATGATTCTGCTTTATGTGCCTGAATAACATCTCTAAATCTAATAATTAATTTAAAATATTAAAATGGAAAACTTGCAGGGCAGCACCTGTTAGACATGCGGTAATAACAATAATACAAGTACTGAATTATTCAGGTGGGATATACCAGCTTTAGGAGGTCCGTGTGTGCAGAGACAATGGAGAGATAAAGGCGCCTCTTTACATGTGAATGCGCACTGTTCCGACTGTCATGTCAGGACCTTGTCTCCAACAACACGTTTGGCGATGACAGGAACATTAAAAGAAAAGCTGTAAACCATAATGTTAGTTCAATGTCAGCATGCGATCACGGCTTTACTACAAAAAGAGCACAGTGTACTTTACATGTTGATGTTTGTACAAGTTTAAACCTTGCGGTTATTATCAAATAACCACAAATAGAGCTGCCTTGTGGGATAGCACACTGCAATTAGTAACGTTTGACCACATCAAACTTAGATCACATGATAAACTGAGTTGAAGTGCCACTTTTTTAGGCTGAGATTGAGAGCCAAGTAACACACACACGCACTCAGACGGTTGCAAAGTGAATTTATATGCAAAAAATCCGTAAATTAATGGACCCTATTTAATTAGAAGAGCTTGATGCTTTCCAAATTGAATTTTGACTTTTTTCTTTTCTGTTAAAGTAGTTCTGAAACTGAGAACACAAAATAACATCTGTGGTTTTTGGGCTAGTGTTGTTCTGTTTTGACCTTTCCGTTACCTCTAAGTGTTTAGTATGTTTCTCTTCGACTGAAAGTCTGTTTGTGAATGTGTTTTTGTGTATGCACACACATCTCTTAGCACCGGCAGAATCCGTTTGCTCATAGTTTTATGTACAGTAGGGTGTGAGTGGCATAAGCTTTGTGTTTGCATTTGGATTAGTACAGATCTGTAGCTAATATGCAGTTGTTGGACTGGAACGTTGCAGTATGTATCATGTTTTGTGTTCGTTTGTGAACGTGATTGATGTGTAACGTAAGTGTTGTCTTGTTTATAGACTGATGTGACACAGCAAATATGCAAGGGGATGCAGGATTGAGTGACACGCTGAAAGATAATTCCACTTTGGTTAAGTGTAGCACAAATCCTTTCTGCTAATGGCGACAGAATATTTTAATAAGGTGGCGCTTGCAGTGTAGGAGACTTTGTGTAACACTGAGCCTAAGTTTCCTTGTTAGCTAATTAGGTGTCACACAGATACTTACAGTTAATTGCTTGTGTAAATCATTCCACTCTTGTCACTGACGTCACCACCAACAAACAGGGCTTTATTCAGTGGCCTTACATCACGTTAAAAACATGATTTTGATTTATCTAAATGACAGCGCCTGTGAAGCAAGTGATTAATTCTGAGAGATAAAAATCTCTGCACTGCCATCTCTGACACTCATTAAATGGTGGGAATGCAGATGCATTTTAAACATGTTTGCTTGCGTGGTAGAAGTTGTATAACATGCTCATTCAGACACTGGAAGTGGTAGAAAAGATATGACATTTAATCTCTTTTTTTCTTTTCAGTAGACTAATCATCATTTATAATCAGTTTTTAACAAATTCTTTTTATTTGTATATAAATATTTGGATATTTACAATGTATTACTTTATTTTTTAATTTATTTTATTATATTTTTCTTTTTTCCTTTCTTTCTTTCCTTAGTAGACTAATTATAATCATTATTTATAGCTTTTAGTCAATACTTTTTATAAATATTAATTATAGATTTCTATACTAACTGTATGTCCCATTAAAAATAATATAGTATAGAAATCTATAATTAATATTTATAAAAAGTATTGACTAAAAGCAATAAATAATGATTATAATTAGTCTACTAATGATTATATTAGTCTATATATGTATATATATATATATATATATATATATATATATATATGTGTGTGTGTTTGTATTAACTCTTTCTTTCTTTATATTCATTTAATCAACACTTTATTTTAATCTAATTCATTTTTATATTGATGTTTTCTTCATTTAGTTTAAATTACTTTATTTATTAATTAATCCTTTTATATTATTTATTTTTTTATATTCATTTATTTATTCATTTATAATCATTTCTTTTCATTTGTTATGTTTAATGAATCCCCAATGATAATTAGTATGAGTGTACAATGAGTTGGCAGTTTTAGACATTGACATAGTTTATGAATGGCAACACAGTTGTGTTGATGCTCTTATTTGGGTACGAGTCACTCAGCTTTGAAAAGAAACGACCCAACAAATGTGGCATCTTTGGCAAGTGGCAACATAAAGAGCATCAAGCAGTCATGGCATTAATCCAGGGATTAAAACAGCATTAAACTTGTCAAAAAAAATAAAGCAGCTTTAAAGTCTGTAACCTTACGTAAGCCTTGACTGCTCCACATTAGGCAAAGAAAGACATAAGAAAGATGTGTCCTATGGTACACCTTGTCTTTTTTGGGAATATTCAGTCCTAGAAAATGGGTTAAGATGGCTTGACTTATCAACGTCGAACTCTTTTAAAATTTTGGAAGGAATGTGACTGACATGGTATGTCTAAATAATATGCCAGTCTTCGTGAATTCGCTAGCACAAGCACTCGACGCTTGATTGAGAGGTGGAAAATAGCCGTTTACAGAATAAAAGCAGGTATTGCAATGAACAATTCATCCTTTGTGTGGTGTAAACGGACACATTCCTGTCTCATGCCCTGCCCTAAGGGAGTTAACATTAATCAAGAGAAGCATTTAATATTTAGTTATATTAGCTTTTAGTTTTTATTGTTATTTATTATTATCATTATTATTATTACTGCCATTACATCAGGTAACGACCTTGGCAAAGATGTTGAACAGAAGTAGGGAATGAATGAATGAAAATAAAGGATGGTAGTTTGAATCATAGCATTACCAGAGATGTTGGCTCAAGCGACTGGAAGACTAGGATCAGGAAATATTCAGCTGCAGATTAGTATCAGTGTGTGATTCCAAAGTAAACTCTGAAAATGATTAATGATGTTTAAGATTATGATGAATGTAAAGTAGGATGCAAGAGAAGAACTTAAGTTCAAAAACATAAGATTCCAGTTATCATGTTATACAGAAATTGTATTAAGCCTCGAGGTTTGTATTTCCATCTTTTGTTTAATGTGAATTGGTGGAAAGATCTCCACATTTTTGCTTTCTTATTTAAAGCAGAAACCTCTCTGGATCCCTTTTTTGTTGTGCAAGTCATTGCACTCTCTCTGTAGTCAATGCTGGTGCCACTTGTCTGCATGACCTTTAGATATGTACTCTGTAAGTCTGAGATATACAAGTAGGGCTCAACAATAAGTATATTTTTTCCTAGTCAGGACAGCAGTTACAATATGAGCAGCCCTGCCAATATTTTCACAGGCCCCACCATATAAAATTATTATTCATTTTATTTTTAGAAATCTGTGTCTGATAAATTTACATTTACAGTTTATTTTATTTCTTGTTACACAGCTACTTGCCAAATAAATTAACATTAAATACAGATTTGAGTAAAAACGTTATTATTTATGAGTACCTCTTATACAAGAGACTTTTTTATATATATATATATATATATATATATATATATATATATATATGTAGGAAATTAGTTGCCTTGGACAACAGTCAGTTTTGTGAGAATTATGGATAAATCAGGCCAATCAGAATCAAGTATTTTACAGTGCTGTGTAATCAAGACTGCCACAAGCCATTATTCTCCTCTTAAGCTCGTCTATGTTAGCAAGACAACATTACATATTTAATTCAGAATTTGCAACAGCAATGTTCAGTACTACAAAAAAAAAAATCCATAAAAAGAAATGACTAAGAAGGGTCGCTGATTGGACAAGTGACGGTCAGTCTGAGATTGTGAGCTGGATTGTTTTAGACAGGTTAGCGGATGGCATATAATGACAACACAAACATTTGACAAAAAAATTATATGGAAATGAATTTGGTCTGCAGAGAGACCTACTAGACACCAGAGTATATAATTACAACTATTTATAGCTTGGAAGCATTCATCATCTTCTCTCAAAATAAACAAGCAGGTCAAGCACTCATATTTGATGTTTTTATGTTAATCTGAAGCACGTTGTGCTCAGTGCTTTTAACAAAACTGAGGTGGATGCTCAGCGATGCAGATCTTGGCATATCAGTTTGTGCATTGTCAGTGTTTCAACAGCCTGTAGGCTTCTTGACGTACAGATAAGCGCACACAATAGCTCACATCATTCTTTCGAGCTCCTAAATGACAGCACCTGTCAACTGTGATGACACATGTGCTGTGTGTGTCAGAGAGTTGGTTCAGTCAGAGACCACTCACATGTGGTAGTTGTTGGTTGCTGTCAGCACAAGGTTAACTGTCAACTGTCAAGAGCTGAACAGAACCTTGTGTGTGACTGCACTGTTCTCAAGCAAATGAAATAGCATGATGAAAAACGCGTGGCCGGATTATATGGATTCCACTATACTCTTCCTTTAGAAGTGATTGCACAATGCCCAGACCTGAACACCTTAGGGATGAATTTTGAAAGCCTGTTAGCCAGACCCAATGTCAGCGTCTGACCTCACTGATGCTCCACTCTTTGAATGGGTGCAAATCCAAAAGTCATGTTCCAAAATCTAATGGAAGACCTTCCTGGAAGAGATTTGAAATTAAATGTTAAGCAAGACACAAGCATCGGTGAGGTCATGCACTGGTGATTGGTGATGGGGTCTGGCCTGTTCTTCCAGTTCATCCCAGAGGTTTTCAAAAGGGGGTTCAGATCTAGACTTTGCAGGCTGGTGAAGCTCTTCCACACCAGATGTAATTATTTAATAAAAAAACGGGGAAAAAAACAAGAAAGTTTTATTTTGTCAAGATTTGTTTTTGTTGTGTGTTTTGTAAATTTTAGGTTTTGCATTTCTTTTTTTTTTAGTAAAAAAAAAAAAAAAAACATTTAGAAAAAAAAAATATATATATATATATCTTTATTTTCATTTAATTATAATTTCCTTTAATAATAATTAATACATTAAAATTAATAAAATATTTCTAAGTTTTTTTAACTAGTAAATGAAACGAACAAATCTTTAGTTTCAATTAATTATTCAATTAACTTTTTTTTAAATTATTTTTTTATTAAGATTAATTCAAATTGTTAAATAAAAAAAAAAAGTCATTGAAGGGGGGTTCCTGAGCCCTACTGATGGAGCTGTGGGGCTACATGAGATGATAAAGATCGAGAAACGCTGTCTTCTGGAAACATAAGATGTGGTAAAAATAGAGCTTTGTTTTTACAAGGATGGAGACAGTTTAAGGACATCTGTAACAGGCTAAATGATTCCCTAATTATTCGCAGTCATGGTTTCTCCCCTCCCTCTGCTCTCACACACTCAAGCTTGTGTGAGCTCTGCGATTGCTACAGACAACTTGCGCCTGGGGCAACCCCAACCGCAGCCCATAATGATCCAGGCTGTTGCCATGTTTACATGTGTGTTTATGTTTGAGGGAAGGAGTGAATGATGAGGTGAGCGTGTCTGGTTGAGCAGGCAGAAGAGCGAGGGAAGTTGGTGTCATCTCAAGCATAGATTTAATTAGCTGATGAATTCCAATCCTGACGTGCCGAAGCCGTGAGGAGTGTAGGAGTAGTATCGACAGAGGAGGCCAGCTCTATTAGGTAGAGCTGAAAGAGAGAGGGTGTTCGCTTGTGCACGAGTCGCCCCGGGCCACAGGGACTTTCCCGATGTCAGACATAAATCCTGCCCCCCTGACAGTTCCAAGTTGCTGTGGAAACACGAAGAAATTGCTTTTGCAGCACAATTTTCTACGAGTCTCCCGCTCACTTCGGATAATGTGTAAAATGCGGCCTCGCTTACATAAACAACAAAATCCCTGTAATTTCTACGTCTTTTCTTAGCCTGCAAATGCATAGAGGGAGCAATTTGGAGTTCACAGCACACTTACTTGCATCAATGCAATGGCTACTGCTACTAGTAACAGCTGGAAAGAGCAAATTACGGTATCGGTGTTCTTCTAATAGCACTATTTTGGCATTTTCATGACATTTAAAATCCGCGTTCTGGCTGTTTGTTTGGAGAAAACAATGCTCAAGAAATGAAAATTGCTTGCGGCGTGGCAAGATGCCGTGAAAGCTCTCCACACAATTTGAAGACATAAATCTACTTGTACCTGACAGAAACATGTCTCTCTTAGTTCGAACTGGTATGATTGAATGTTTTGGCTCACATTTAAGAGCATGTTTGCACAGTCCAAAAAACTTCAAGCTAATTATCCCAGCAACGGTAATGATAGCTATTGGACGAGCGCCAAGCAACACAACTAAAGTCAGTCCGTTGCCGCATTATAAGGATTATTTTGAAAGTGCTGCGTTTTTGTGTTGCGTAGACACTTAAATATCGTTTCAGTCTCACGATAATCAGCTGTCAGTCGCTTTTGTTTTCTCTCTGAGGTGTGGTTACAGATGCGCACTAGGGTATTTTGGGACTAATTCAGATCGTGCCTGTTGCCGAGGGTTTGTCTCGATGGAAAAAACGTGTTGGTGCGATTCTGAGAAGCGTCTGTCAAATTTGAGGAACAGGTTAGATGAGTTGTCTCTCCCTCTCTTTCTCCTGCTCAGTTCCTGTCTGTCTGTCTTTCTGTTTCTTGCTTTCTCTCCCTATCTTTAACATCTCAGTTTCAGTCAGGGATTCCCCGGCTCGCTCGTGTTTGGGAATTGAGTATGTCTGAACTCGTTAAATTAGAGCAGAAATCTTTTCGCTCAAAAACACTGTGCAGTAATTCAGTCGCATGATGTAGTACCTCAAACTATTTGCAACGTTAAAGGAATAGTTCCTCCAAAAATGAACATTTATTTACTCGCCCTAATTCTGTGTACATGACTGAATACTACATACCTTTTTTCCATATAAATACAATTAGCTTAAAGTTTTCAATAGGATGCAAAGGCACAATGAAAGTGTTATAGAAGTTCATAGAGTCTGTGTGCTAAAATAATCTTCTAAAGTCGTAGGATAACTATTAGGAACAGGCTGAAATTAAAATAATTTTTTCACTGAAAATCTTGACGTCCATGCTTGATTTGTGAACAAATTGTTACTTTAAGTCTAATCTTTTTAGTGAATCGGTTAACAAAATCCTTTAAGGTTCAGATTTTCGGTTGAGAGTCAGTTTTGTTTGTATAATAGTTTGAAATACACTGCAAAATCAAACTAGAGATAATGCAACTTTGTTAGATAATACTGTGTTCTTGTGCTTTTGATGGCTTGCAAATTATATGCACCGAATGCAGTTATTCATATACAACATTTAGCTGTTTGACCCAGTTTACATGAGCTAGAAGACAGATCGTTTGATGCTCTGTGTTTTCCAGTAACAGCAGAGCATGCAGCTCTGTGCAAACAAAGACACTTGATATCAACCAAAGAGAAGATTCCTTCCCTCAGTTTAGAGCATTTTGCACTGAGTTTTATTACCAGGCAGTTACTTGTTTTCATATTTCCTTAAATTATGTTTATGTTGGCCACTTCTTGACTTATGTTATTGAGTTATGTCATAAGACTGAATTGCATTTAGCCATTTACTTGTGTACTTTTGCATTTAAGTCTTACGCATAAATGCCTTGTGTTTGTCAGATCTCCTTTGACTTGGCTGAGTACACTGCAGACGTTGACGGGGTGGGGACCCTACGGCTGCTGGATGCAGTGAAGACCTGCGGTTTAACTGACACAGTCCGCTTCTACCAGGCCTCCACCAGCGAGCTCTATGGGAAAGTACAGGAAATTCCCCAGAAGGAGACCACACCATTTTACCCACGATCTCCTTATGGTCAGCATGCACACATCTAAAAACATGTTGTGTCTTTATATTTTTACGTTGTTATATTAATAATAAATAAATACAGACATGTATTTTATATATCCTTTTTTTTTTTTCACAGGTGCTGCTAAACTCTATGCATACTGGATAGTGGTAAACTTCAGGGAAGCCTATAACCTCTTTGCTGTGAATGGGATCTTATTCAATCATGAGAGTCCTAGAAGAGGTCAGATACTCACCACAAACTTTTTCTTCCTTTTCTTTCTTTCTTTTTTTTTTTTTATTTGTTTGGTTCTTCTAGTGCAGATACTGAGATTAATTCGCTTGGGGGCCTCTTTCTGCTAAAAGTACGCCTTATGTGGTTTCATTTTCATTTGGTTTTGAAAAATATGCAGTAACCAACAGCCACTGCTATATGTTAGACCTCATAATTTCTGTCACCTCATTCATCAAAATGGGCATAAGTTCTGGTCAGGTTTAACAACTCAACCTCCTTTTTAATTTTCATAACAAAATAAGAGTAATGAAAAGTGGGAGTTTAAAAATGTAAGTCTTGCATTTATAATTCTTAAATGCTTCCAGTATGTTACAGGTTCACTCAAAAAACTAAATTCTGCTATAGTTTACTCACCCTCATGTTGAATGTTTGAATTTATTTCTTTTGTGGTACACAAAAGAAGGTATTTAAAAAAAAAAAAAAAAAAAAAAAAAAAACTTTCAAAAGGTATTCTACCATCTGGCCTCCCCCCCATTCAAAAGTTTGGGGTCGGTAAGATTTTTTATGTTTTTGAAAGAAGTCTCTTTTTCTCAACAGGGCTGCATTTATTTGATCAAAAATACAGTAAATACAGCAATATTATGATTTCTTAATGCAGTTTAAAAGAACAGATTTTTTTTTTTATACTTTAAAAAGTAATTTAAAGTTAGCTGAATCAGCAGCCTTTACTCCTGTCTTCAGTGTCACGGGATCCTTTAGAAAATGCTGATTTGCTGCTCAGGAAACATTTTTTATTATTATTGTTGAAAAATATACTGCTAAATTAAGTGTGGAAATCATGATTCAGTGCGGTTTTTTTTTGTTTTTTTTAGGATTCTTTGATAAACAGATTTATTTAATGCAGAGCAACATTTTTTCAAACAAAGTCTTTTGTAGCAATATAAATGGTTGCTGACATTATAAAAGTATCAATTTCTTTCAAAAGGAAACCTTACCGACCCCAAACTTTTCAACATAATGCAAAAAAAAAAAAAGTCTCACTGCACATGCAAATATGTATTTTAAAGGGGTCATCGGATGCCCATTTTCCACAAGTTGATAGGATTCTTTAGGGTCTTAATGAAAAGTCAGTAACATAGTTTGGTTAAAATTTCTCAATGGTAGTGTAAAACAACACCGTTTTTACCCTGTCAAAAACACAACCTGTCCTCCAACCAATATGCCCGTATAGGTCGTTTGTCCAAATCCCTGAAATACGACCCATCAGAGCGTATTCTACAATTGTGCCCCTATATTTTCATATTAATGTTTTGTACTCTTTTATCTGCATTATAATTTGGGTTTTGTGTAGCTCAGTTGGTAGAGCATTGTATTATACAACGATATGTGATCATGCGATCATGGGTTCGATCCTAGAGAAAGCACACGCTCATAAAATGTGCACTAAAAATCATGATATTGCATGATTTCTGTAGGGGTTAGGTTTAGTGGTGGGGTTAGGTGTGGTCATTCGTACGAATTAGCCACCTTGTAAAATATATACGAATTATCATGAGATCGGTGTAAAAAGTCCACACACTGCATTTAAATAAACACGAATTTTGATTGGTAATGACAGTCATACGTCATTTCATGAGGACAGACGCAACACGACACTGTCGTTATTTTTACGTGTGCTAGAGGGCGCTTAACTTTAAAATGTAAATATAGGTTGTAATAAGGCGCTTGCACAAATCTATAGGGTTGTTTTTTGTTGGAGGACAGGCTCCAAAACAGCTCTTTTCAGAGCAAGCTCTTTTCTTACATGCCACTTTAAATGCAAATGATCTCTGCTTACCTTGCCCCTCTCTTCCGAGCCACTCTCTGAGAGACGGTAAACTTTAGCCACATCCATCGTGAAACTTGATAATTAGCACGCTATTAGGAAAGGTGATTTGCAAAGATTCATTAAAAAACCTTGCACGCACTTCTTCTGGAGGTGAAGCTGGATCACGAATGATTCGTGCGAAGATAGACACATTTAGGTAGATCGGGGGCGCATTCCTGGCTCAGATGTCGGGAGTAAATGACGACTGCTATGTTCATTATTACATCCAACAACAGAACATCTCAATCGTTTAGGAGCCATTCTTGTCTACATCTGCTTCGGCGATGAAACAATGCCGGACTGATGACAGCCCACTCAGTTTTAAAATTTCAAATTTATTCCAGGAATGCATGGCCTCTCGGCCCATAGTTCCACAAAATCATAATGACATGACAGATAATCTTTTCTTCATTCCATGATATATATATACAAAGCCAAACTCTATGCATACCCCGAATCACAAACACTTGACACATCAATAAAAATATCACCAACAAGAACAAGATCACCAAAGTATTTCTTATGCAAATTCTCATACAAGGAGCAATCATACAAAAAATGCTTCTTATCTTCTATCACAGAAATATTTGATGTTAATTTACAAGAACTACAGATTCTCTGCCTATTTCTATAGCAAGATGATGACTTGAACATCTAAAAAGGAACAATGATCGTGCCAGTTGCATGTTATACACAGACGCAATGTAGCTCTCTTGTATCAAAGACAACTTGCATTGTGAATATATATTTAACTTATTATTTTTCAAAACTGATGTATACCATGCCTCTTGTGCTTTTTCTTTCAGTCGTTGGTTAAGAATAGCTGTAAATCTTCTTGTATCACCTACACTTTGAGCCTCCCATGCACTAGAAAAACCATAAAAGTACAGCAGAACTCTAATACAAGTAACCCATGTTTTTCTACCTACTTCATCTAATTGAAAAAGCATATTATAACATTTTCTTGCATAATGATGATTAGACATAGACACTAGTTTTATCCAATACATGATACATCTTTTCATATAAGAAGTGGACAGTACAAGTCTACCCAAATCACCCAAGACAGCTACATTGCTCACACTTGTACTGATACACAGGAGTTTCTTACAAAAAGACACCTGAACATTTTCAATACACTCCACTGGTTCAAAACCCCATATCTCAGATCCATAATAAAGTATTATGCGATCAAACAAATACAAGGATTGATTGCAGCTAATTTTATGTTTATGAACAAACCTTAGCAAGGAAAGCATTGCTTTCTTGCCTTGGCTTGCTAAAAGTTGTCAGGTTTTCCACCATGACAATTTTGGTGTAAACCACATACCCAGATATTTGTAACAATTAACCACTTCAATCTGTTCACCAACAAAATACCATTTTTCATCCTTATTTAGAGAGCCCCCTCTTCTAAAAACCATAATTTTCGTTTTACTAAAATTCACTCTCATACCATAAAGATTACAAAATTTTTCCAGCTGTTCAATCTGTTTCTGTAACCCTCCAATTGTATCTGCTATATTAGCCATATCATCAGCATATAACAAGGTCTGTACTTCTGTGATGCTTTCAATTTGAATACATTTACAATTTTCCTTCAACATTGTTATATATTCATTTAAGAAAAGAATAAACAAAAGTGGACTCACCATGTAGCCCTGTCTTACACCAATGGTGCAGCCAAAATACTCTGTTAGACCATTGGTTCCTTTCACACATGATTCAAGTTTAGAATACATAGATCTAGAAAAACTTTTCCATCAATGCCATTCTTAATCAGAGTGAAATACAAAAGATTATGCTAAACACTGTCAAAAGCTTTAGAAAAATCAATGAATATACAATACATCCTTCCTTTATGCTTTGTAATATATTTCTGAACCACTGGCTGTAAAATAAAAAAATATCACAGCCTCACACCAAATCTTTGGGAAGTCTCCTGTATCTAATATTGTGTTATATAAAGCGAGCATTATAGGACCTAACATATGTGATGCTGCTTTCAGCATCTCAATAATAATACTATCTGGTCCAGGGGCCTTTCCATTACTCATTGACATAATAGCTTTAAAAATCTCATTGTAAGTAATACTACTATCTAAAATTTCATCTTCATTAAATAATGCAACTTCATGATTATTCACACAATCTGTGAAGTTTTTAAAGTCAGCATCTATATTAAATTTTGAATCAGATAAGAACTTTATAAAATATTCTAGCCACTTATCATGTTCGATATTATTAGACCTTCCATAACTTTTAATTTTCTTTTCTCAGCTGCTGTGTTTTCATGTTTTCCTGTAGTATATTACCTAAAACATTTAAATTATACAGTTTTTTTTTTCTTTCTATTACATAATTATTTTAATTTTAGTTTCTAAAGAATATAATTGTTCATAATCCCCACGTTACCTGTTCTTCTAAATTGATTTAAAACGCCATATTTTACAGATTTCAGAAATGAACAATCTTCATCCCACCACTGTGGTTGTTTAACTTTAAATATAGACTTTTTAATTAGAAATCTACCTGCTTCATGTAAACAGTCTGTCAACATCTTAGCTGCTATATTAGTATCTTCTTCCACTGCCGTAAAAAAGCCACCTAAAAAGTTTCCATTCAGTAAATAAGATAATCTTTGCAAAAACTGCCTCTCACCATTAGTTCCCCATGTAAATCTTGTCCAGGTTCTTACATCACTATGATTTTCCGGCATTTCTGTCCTTGAGAAATGCATTAACAACCTTATCATTTGTTTTTCTATACTCTTCAAAATGATCATTACTATAATAACTACCACATGCTATATATTCAGAATCATCACACTCAATGTAATCACATTCATTACCAGTTCTAGCATTAAAGTGACAGCTCATTCAGGACGGGACTAAGGTAAGAGACCAGTCCAGTTTGTGCTGAAACGCTGCTGTCAATCAAACAGTTGTGGGAGGGGCCTTTCTGTGTGATGTCACACAGACAGGCATCTGAGATCAGCTCGATTTGAGAAAGGGAAAATGATTTAACGAGATAAAAATAAATAAATAAATAAAAACACTGGGTGGATCTTTATCATTATAGGGTGGTTGTGTACACAAATTGCCAACACAAATTTCAGTTCAAACAGTTTGTAAATGTGCATGTTGCATCCGATGACCAAATTTCAACTCATTTGTAGACTCATCTACAACCAAAGGATGGATAACTGTAAAGCAAATTCATCAGACCTTTTCAGGCGTGAAGCTTTCATAGTTTGCTTAAATGACAAGTATTTACTACTAGATGGAACCTCTGGAGTGCGAATATCCCTCAAACAGTCTGTCAGTTCCTTGATGGCAATCTTGGCGCAACAGAACTGTTTACGTTACAAGTGCGTGGCGTGACACAGCAACTAGATCACTCCCATTATAAGCGCTTAAAGTGTAGATATTTTCAGTGATTTTAATGGGAGTGACAGTTTTGTGGTGTCATGTGATTTAAACAGTTTAATTTAATTTCTTATTCAGACCGAATCTGACTTATCTAGACGTCAAGATGGCTCACTAGGTTATGAGACATACAATAACAGCTCTGCAGACTACACTAAAGGAAGTGATGCAAAAGTCCAGGGAGCATGTTGTATGTGTGGCCAGACCCATTGTGATTGGTTTACGGGGGAGTATCATGACACAACATTTGGTAAAGGGTGCAGCCATTACATCTTCTCAACAACAAGAGTGTTGTTCTGTGCCCCCACCCACAGTCCCAGAGCACAGGAAGAGCGGTGATGTCATTAGCGGCGTGCATTTTTTCAAGTCGGTGACACAAGCATAGCCAACTAGACTAGTCTAATCGCGTGTATAAATTGAAGGAAGACAAGGAAAGAGGGAGTACAGGGCTGGAGGAGGGTCAGAGATGGATGGGACAGTGTGAAAAAAGCCAACTTCATTTCCTGTCCGATTTCAGTGGTAGACTCCTCTCATTGGGCGGGCCGGCGATGATGAGTTAATCTGGTTTGGAATTCACTTCGGAATTTCAGCCGGTGTCCACTTTCACCAATAAACAAACTCTCTCTGAAAGAGTTTACGAAATATGAGAAGAGAAAAATAATCTGTTACAAATCCGCCACAGAGACGTCTGGGGTGTGTGCGCATGTGAAAGCAGTTACACTTTGACACCTATTCAGGTTCGTAAGTCTAATAACAGTGTGGAGTTGTAGACGAGAGAAACGGTCGTGCCAGTCAATCAGACGACATCTGAGGGCTCCTCCATTACACGCTCATCTCTCGTCTTTTTGTTCGCTCACGTTCCCTCTTTCCTGTTGAAAGACGGGCGTTTTAAGAAGTTAAACCTCTCCAGGTGAGAAGGGCTGCACCTGTATGAAGGTGTCGATGGACCTCTCATCCTATCGCAGACACACACACACACACACACACACACACACACATGTGCACACTGCTGGATGAGCCGTGAGATGTTTTGCTCTTTCACTCCTCGTCTACCCGCCTCACACACCTGTGTTTGTGTTGTCATGTTGTCACGGCAACAAAGAAGGGAAGTGAATGAGATGCTCCTTTAATGTCTCAAATTAAACATCACTCCTCACCTTGTATCTCTCTTGCTTTCTGTTTCTGTCCCCACATGCGCTCCCAAAAGCTGACATGGTTCGTTACTTGGGGCTCAACAATAAAGGTGTTTTCTGATTGCCTGTTTGGGCCAGTAGTTCAGACTTACTTGCCCCTACATAATTATTTGTATTATGTTATACATTTTGTTACATAAAAAATATTTTAAGAAAGACAAAACCCTTCTGTACACTACTTAAACCAGCAAACCATGATCAAAAAATTATTTGCAACATAATTACTCACATTTATTTATTTATTTATTTATTTATTTCATTAATTGAAGTTTTTAAATTTATTTTAGAATATAATTTATTTATTTTATAATATCTTGTCTTATGTAACCCATGATTTTTCTGGTGTGCAGGGTTCAATTTTTTTTATTAAAAGAAAAAAATTATATCATGTAATATATTATATTAAATAACTTTTATATTATATATTGTATTAAGAATATAATTATATATTTTACATTAATAATTTTTGACATTTATTTCAATTTATTTCACAATTTTTTTAATACGAAATTGTAAAATTTCATATTAAAATATTTTAAAAAATATAATCATAAATTTTTTCCTGAATATAAATGTATTTTTTCATTAAATGTTAACTTTTCTTTACAAAGAAAAGTTTGAATAATATCTGGAAGTTATATTTTTATATCTTGGAGTTTTCTGTAACTATTAGGGACGATAAGATTCATTGACTTGCATCGGCATAAAAGTTAGCGATGCATCGATTTAAAAAAGTGTGCATCGGATACAAGTTGCCATTTGTATCACAACGCATTGTTTCTAACATTTGCATCAGTAAAAAAACTATTTATTTATATGTAATTATTAGTAGATGCAGTATACTTTTATTATTAAGAAAGTGACCAATATTTTATATGTAGATTGATTTCTCCTCTCTAAACTGTTTCTAAAGCACATTCTCTAATCACCACTGCTGCTACGTGAATATGAGACCGCTATGAACACTATGGAGACCGAGGCGTTAGAAGTCAGAAGGCACTTTAGTTAATTTATGATTTGCTGTCTGTCTGAACCAAATAAATTAAACCAAACTATCTGTACCATATTGAATTGCATAGCATCTTAATAATCTTTTTCATTGCATCGTGATGGAAATCAAAATCGGATCGCACTGCATCATAATAGGAGTGAATCGTATCGCATTACATCTCTAGCTGCTTCATGCGTATCTTGAGGCTATGTATCGAGATGCACATCCCTAGTAACTATATTAAAAAAACCTTGTAAGATATAGCACTGACCCAATAGGACAAGTGACAGTTTAGTCAACTGGTCCGAAACTCATAACGGCCTCCGGATCAGCAGGCCAACCATATTATTAAGCGCTCCTACTGTTTTTCAGGTTTGACACTGCAGCTTTGCCAGTTCTGAAAGAGAGCAGGGTGCTGCTGTGTGTTTTTGTCATTCATTTAAATGAACGTGGCAATCCGATGATTGCGTGTACATCTGCATGAATGTGTGTTCAGACATGTGTCGAGAAACAGGAACAGGGCCTTGTACTGACAGTCGTTTTTTCACGTGCTGGAAATATCAGAGTGTCAGTGACTGATAGACCAGACATCTTGACTGCACTTTATTTCCACCTGGTTTGGCAAGGCGTCTTTCCATCCATTAGAAATTTCGTCTAGATACTCAACGTTACCCTCGCTCATTACTCTTAAAATGTGCATTGACAGCGCCCGGGCACCTTCCGCTGCCAGCACGCACACCTGTGGGTCTGCCGCGATCCTGTCTGCATAATCACGGTCTAAACCTGCCCTAAACTGGGTTGTTTTAGACTTGATGAGAGCGAGCTGCGGTCGACTCCCTGCGACTCTGCTCCTCGTCATGGCTTCCCACCGTGTGCTAAGAGACGGCCTAATTACACTCCGACTGGAAACAGGAGCCGGTGTGCGGAAATGGCCTGTCTTGGACTTTTAAACACACTTGCACACAGACGCATAGCCAGCCCATTATTGTGGACCACGGTTTGGTCAATCGGCTTCGATTTACTTTTTTCCTCTCTTTTTTTTTCAAACGAGTGAACAGAAATCAGATCCTCGGGTCCCCCCCTGTGGTTTGTCTGTGACGACGGATTGACCCTGCTGTTTACAGTGTGGTATTTTAAACCGTTCTTCTCGTGCCAAGCTCACGCACCTGGTCATGAGCTGCGTTTAGTACGGATTAGAAAGAGCCCTTTGTGATAGCAGCAAGCCTGCGCACGGGGGGCCCATGATGGACATCCTGTAAGTGGAAAGAGTCTGTCCACTTATGATTTTTTTTTTTTTTTTTACATTTCATTTGAGGTTACATTGCAGATCATGGCTTGGCAATAAAGATGACCCACTGGCCTAGGGCCACTGTTTTGGATAAGTGCTACAGTATATCTTACTTTTTTCTTTATTCAATCATGTACAAGAGTTTTTATGCCTCGAAAACATAAACATGTCGTTTTCTCTGACATTTGATTGCGAATTCTGCTTATTAGTAAAAACTTTATTGTTATTTTTAGTAAAAATAACTTAGCATTTGATTTAAAATGGAATGTATATTTGTGAAAAAAGTTTAATAGCTAATAATATTTTTTAAAATGTACGCTTTTATGCATTTGGCAGATCTAACAGGAATTATATTTTAACGACTTATATTGCATTAAGTGTGTCGTTTTTTTTTTTTTTTTAAATCAGTTAAAACTTTCCTTGAGAATCAAACTCGTGACCTAGGCATCGCTCGGGCACCATTGCCTACTGTTTGAATGCTTTTAAATAATTAAATACATTTATATTTATGCATTTGACAAGTTAAAGAAGTGTATCTAGTATTTGGTATATCATTTCATGCATTTCCTGGGAATCGAACCTTGGCAAATGTGTGTGTTTTGGCCATGATCTACTGTTTGAGCTACAGGAATGCTTATAAATGTGTTTCAATAATTTTCAAATAAATTTACATTTATACATTTTGCAGACGGTTTTATTCAAAGTGAGTTATAGACAGGTCATCAGTTCATGTATTCTTTGGGAATCGAACCCATGACCATTTGCTGTTTAAGCTATGTGAACTAAATATTAAACCTTTCTGATATATTTACAGTTATAAATGAACATGAAATGATAAATTCATGGGCGCAGAGCAAGTAGAAATCTAGCCTTGCAGGGCAAGCAGAAAAAAGTTTAAGAAAGGTTTAAGACCGCCCCAATTTTGTAGTTGACTTTTGTTTTGCAATTATAGGGCATGATCTTCCCGGCATTGCTGATTCTCTCCAGACAGTTTTTATGGCCAAAATCGCACACACATGCAGGCTTCAGCCCAAGTCAAGAGCGTAATAGTGGTCGTTCACTTATACACTTAAAGTAAGTGTGTTCCTGCTCTGACCCGGGCCTGATATTATAGGCGGTGGAGGTTTTCGTCTAGAACTCCCACCTCTGTCTGATTCAAGCTATAGCACAACCCAGCAGGACATGAGAGCGTCCAAGGTTTCCCACAGATGAAGCATGTGTGTGTGTGCGTGTGTGTCTGGCAGCTCAGTAGGACTTTGGACGGGCTTACAGATTCTCTGGGGTGGTCCAGTGACTAGACAAGAGTCTGATTTTATCCCTGTGTGTGACTGTTAGTGTATGTTTCTGCCTGTGTGTGCGAGAAGGACAGATTGATGGCCATAGTTCACAATTCGTTTTGGCCGAAACACAAATTTGCACTGACATGTGTATGGGGGGGGGGGGGAAACAAAAATGAATGAAATGGACAGGTACAAGAAAAGAATAAAGGACGAAAAAAACAAAATGAGAGTGAAAAAGAGTGACAAGGCAGAATTAATGCTTCATACTAATTTTTCAAATCTGTGTGTACATGTTTTTCCAGGTTCGAATTTTGTAACTAGGAAGATCAGTCGCTCTGTGGCGAAGATCCATATTGGGCAGTTGCAGTGCTTCAGTCTGGGAAATCTGGACTCCAAGCGAGACTGGGGCCATGCCAAAGATTATGTGGAGGTACTTGAACACACTGGCACATTTTGGTTCAATTCTGTTGAGGACTTACATATATACATACACTGTTTGCTTCCATGGTACATGGTGTACCAACCCATTGGCACGTTATCTCTATGAGAGTGAACGCTACATTGAAATTTTTACCCTGTATTTTGTTTTAAAATGTCAGGCTACTTTCAGAACTCTGAAACATCTACGCCAAAGCTGGTTTAGAATCGCTTTAATTTAAACTAATCAGTTATTTTAACTTAATATTGCTGATCAACATACTCTTTCAGCATTAGTTTGAATTAGGAAACATAAAAATTATGTGTATGCATGTAATCATTATTATATACATTTTAATTATTGTCTTTATTAGTTCATATTATAATTAGTAATGACTGTATGTGAAATCTGATAAACCCTGAAAATATCTTATGAAAACAGTGCACATGCTTTGTATTAGTTGCATTGCAACAACACAATTATTCAAAATATGAGGTTGTTTTTTTTGTTTTGTTGACTTACCCTACTTTAAAAAGCATAGTTGTGTGTGAGAATTCATTGCATAGGGGGTGCTGGATTGCATAATTACTTTCTTTTTCTCTGTTTATTTTTTGACTGTTGATGCAATGTGCATTCCAGTTTAATGGTGTGTCTACGTTCTTAGTTATTTTTAACTAAGTTATAAGCATTACTATTTGTGGTAATGACAGATACAAAGTGTACATCAATTCCGGTCTCTTCTGTTGCTATTTTTTTAAGAAAGGGATCCAATGGTCACATGTTATTGCTCCATAAACATGTCAACATGTCAGCCAGCTGGCTATGATGAAGATCCCAAAGTTCCTGCTAAACTGAAGTCCAGAATGAGAGTGAAAGTCCATGAAATCATCAGCATCCTATTGACAAATGATTATTTCTCTCTAGCGGAGTAGCAATTTGCAACTGCACTTCCGCTATTGCTGTCTGTTTATGCTGTTGTCATCTAAAATTAGTTTCACCTATTAAATCAAGTCCAGCAAGGATCCCAAAGCAACTCCATTGATATTAGATTGTGAAAAGAAATGTTTCTCAATCATATTTTCATGATTTCTGAAGGATCACGTGACACTTAAGACTTGAAAATTCAGCTTTTCCATCACAGGAATAAATTACATTTGAAAATATATTGAATTCCAAACCAGTTATTTTAAATTGTAATGATATTTCACAGTATTACAGTTTTTCACTGTTTTTGGTCATCCAAAGAGTTATCTTTCCAAAACATTTCAAATTCAAGCTGTGAGAGTTTTGGAGACTATGATTTGTACAGCTGTCAAGGCATTTTGTATATATCTTACAAAATGTAAGTAATGATAAAAACATGCCTACTGTTTAAACGAAATATAGAAACAAGTTTGTTTATCAGTTTGCCTGAGTATAAAATTCTATGTTCTCATTTACAACTATTACAAGAACTATTTATAACTATATATTCAGTTTGGTCTGACTCTGCCATATGTAATATGGGTATTTTGACCTTGCACTTTCTTTTCAATTTGCTTGTAATTACCCTCTGAGTGCACAGCCGTGCTGTCGTGTTTATCCTGGATTAGAGAGACCTGTGTTCCTTTAGGTTTTTGCCAGAGTGGGAGCTTAAGGTTTGTGTGAGTGTGTGCATGCATGTGTGAGCTGCTCCAGGTTTCCTGTGGGAACGCTGGTATTCCAGGCGGCTGAATCATGCAGCCAGGTTTATGTGGCTCAAGACTGGGGCAGATTTCGGGAAATAGGACCAAAGCTGTGAGCGTGTGTATATTTGTGAGAGTTGTGCGTGTGTGTGGAGATGGAGTAGATCAGTGCGGTTCGCTACAGAAACAGTCCGTGTACTCTACTCCGTGTATTTTACCTCCAGGCAAAGTACAAAAATGTAAAAATCCTTTGTCAGATCCATAGGTTTACATTTTTCCAGACAGACAGTAAGTCAATCATCTTTTGTTCGCTCTGTTGATCTCTGTTCTGCACCTTTTGAAGGCCTCAACTCCACGATTCCTCCACACGCTATTTCAGTCTGTGTGAAATCTTTAGTGAGAGATGTGTTTGAAAGCGAGGGCTTGTTGCAGTACACCATGTAGACGTGTTTTTGACGTGATGTCAAGCGCCATCAGTCACTATTACTGTTTTAACTTGTATAGCATTTTAACTCATGTGTATGCAATACTGTATGATATTTTTATTTAATAAATAGCTTTATTAAGCAATAATGCTTTAAATCGATCAAAAGTTACAGTAAAGACGTTTAAAATGTTTTCTTGTTTCCTGTTCTTTTGAACTTTCTGTTGAATCCTGAAAAAAATGTATAGATTTTCACACAAATATTTAGTGGCACAACTGTTTTTATCATAATAAATAATAATATTAGAATGCTTTCTAAAGGGTTATGTGACACTGAAGACTGGAGTAATGGCTGCTAAAAGTTCTATTCGCAGGAATAAATTATATTTTAAAATACATTAAAATAGAGAACCGCTATTTTAAATGATGATAATATTTCAGAGTATTACTGTTTTTACTGTATTTTTGATCAAACAAATGCAGCCTTGCTGAGCATAAAAGACTTCTTCCAAAAACACAAACTTTTGAACGGTAGTTTATGTGAGATCAAAGCCTTTTCTATGCATGTCTGTGCTTTTTAGTTGTAAGCATACAGATACGACTCCATGTAGTCGAGGCAGTCGGAGATCAACACTGTATGTTTGTGTAAACTCTTGAACCCGCGCACGGTTTTAATTGGTTCGCTGTTTGTATGACTTAATAAGCTGTTTGAAACTTGAAGCTTTATAGTTTTATGGAATTCAGACTTTCAGGCCTCCACTAAAAACATGCATAAAATCAGGGCGCAAATGAAGTGAAGTTCAAAGATTCCTGTGAAAACACACAGGCTGAGCTGATAGCGCGTAACTCTCAACGGGGTCTTTGAGGTTGCTGATGTTTTTGTTATTTTTTAGATGATTTCACCTCAGATCGCTTTGTTTCTCCAGCAACAAAATGATTTTGTCCTCGCTCTCACCTCACGCATCCATCCGCACCACCGACCAATCGCGTACTAAAGAGAACTTGGAGATGAATCATGCTGGTCTTTATGAGAACCCAACGGCCAATCAAATCACTCATTAGCTCGGTGACCAACTGTACCTGCAATGACCCGTTACTGCGAAAGACTCTTATTTCATGGTCGTAATGCTTTGTGCGAAGACTGCATAGGATTTTCCGAAAAGATTGTTTTCAGAGGAGACTGGGAAACCAGCTGGAACTTTTCGACCAATAGCACTTTCTCATTTTGTAGCACACACACAAACTTTGGGTTTTAACATGTTATGGGGACTTTCCATAAAAATAATTTGTACAAACTGTAAATTTTGTCCCCTAAACCTAAGGAAATCATTGTACATTTTTACATTTAAAAAAAAAAGTGTTATTTCTAATCCGTTTTCCTCATTAAGACCAAAATATGTGAACATTTATTTATATATATATATATATATATATATATATGTATATATATGTATGTATATATGTGTGTGTGTGTGTGTGTGTGTGTGTGTGTGTGTGTGTGTGTATATATATATGTATATATGTATGTATATATATAAATATATGTATATATATATATATATATATATATATATATATATATATATATACATATATATATATATATACATATACACACACATATATACATATACACACATATATACATATACATATAATCATGTGAGTCATAAATTTAATTCAGGCATCATCTGTCTAAATCTTGATTGAATTGTTCAGTTTGCTTATTGACTGAACACTTGCTTGTTGACTGATTGAACTGTTATTATAATAAGTTATAGTCTCTGACTCAAAATAGACTGACAATCATTACTGTGGTTTGATAAAAATGTTACTTATAAGATTAGAGGAATTAAACAGTCCATTACTCACTATGAAAATGTGTAGTTCAAGATACATATCAGCAATAGTTGTACTGTAATATGTTGAAAATATGCATATTATAATTAGTAATACTTTTTTTTTAAATGTATTGTTATTATCATTATTATTTGTATGATTACCAGAAAAAAACACAGTAATTATTAGTATAGTTCAATTTTAATAGTAAAACCAAAGTCCAGTAGCAAATGCTCTAATGTCTGTGTGAGTCGGGTATGTTTGTGATAGGCGGTGGGTGTTGTAGGGGTTGGTAGGATTTGGTGCTCCGAGGGGTATTTGGTATGAAGTGGCTGGTTTTTTTTTTTTTTTTTTTGGGTGGGGGTAGGAGGTGGGGGCCTTAAACTCCAGTGGCCAGCATCCAACAGAATAAATAAACACAGCTGCAAGCTGAGACCACCTTAATGTGTGTGTGTGTGTGTGTGTGTGTGTGTGTGTGTGTGCGTGCGTGCGTTCATTCCCTCATTTAATGTGGGAGAACTTGGACTACAAGCTTTAAAACCTGCTAACACACAGATACACACACGTACACACACCCACAATATGTAAGGTGATCTAGGGAAAGGGCTGATTTTAAGGTTGATTTAGCAGAGCATTTAACACAGGGCATTCCTGAACTTGTGTAAAGCTCTCTGTGCTGAGACAAGGTCATACGTGTCTGTGAGCGACTATTAGACTCCTCAATGTGTGTGAGACAGTGGCTTTGTGATGATGAATGTGGGTTTATTCCACTGTAAGACATGCATGTATGTGTATGTGTTTGTGCATCTGTGTGTGTGTGTGTGTGTGTGGCCGCTGGCTGTCTGTGTGATTGACATGGCTGAGCTCTTCCCTGCTGTGTTGAGGATGAAAGCAGATGCTCTCATTTCGTTCTCTCCCTTTTTTCTCCCCTCTCTTCACATGCCCTCTGTAACCAGAATCCTCAACTTTCAGCCTCTCACCGAGCTGAAGATATGAGGGAGAGAGGGAGAGGGCGAGGGGAGATAAGAAAGGGAGGAAAAGAATTATTGAGTGGAGGAGAATCTTACAAAGTGGATGAAAGAGATGAATTTTATCACATTGTTCTGTTATCATGCCTGTGTTTTGGCAGTGCAGTGCAGAAAATGAACATGCCAATACAGTCTCAGCGAGTTAAGAAGCTCTTCTCTCTGGCTCTCTGTTGCTCATATGCATTCAGTCTATCAGGGTGTTTTTATCTTTTTTGTGGCTTTGTTCCAAAACCTAGTGAGCTAACTACGGAAGCAGCATTTTAAGGCATCTTAGGCATGTTCCCGACTCGAAGGTTGTTAAAAAAGGTCGTGATTCGTAGACACTGAATTTTGTTCAAATTCTAAGGTGGCATCACATTTAAGGGCAGGAATCAATAGGGATGGATATTATATCATGAGAATGAGGCCATGAAAAATGTTTAGTGTAGTTATGTTAGTAATTCAAAACTCTGATATGATTTTTTTTTTTTTTTGTACTCACACTTTCATCAGTATTAGACTTTAGTGCTTTTTCCCCTCCATAAATATTAATATCAAGAACATAAAACTAACTTATTACTAAACTTTTCTTTAAAGGCAATCTCAGAATGCATTGTGACAAGTTCAGTTAAAAAAAATAAATCAAATATTAAGATATATTTTTAATATTTTTTTGTCTTTTATGTTCACCAAGGCTGCATTTATTTAATCAAAAATACATTTTTGTTTATTTTAAAATGTAATTTATTGCTGTGATGGCAAAGCTGAATTTCCAGCATCATTACTCCAGTCTTCAGTGTCACATGATCCTTCAGAAATCATTCTAATATGCTGATTTGCTGCTCAAGAAACATTTCTTATGCACAGTTAAAAGCAGTTGTGCTGCTAAATATGTTTCTGGAAACCATAATGCAATATTTTTTAGGATTATTTGAATAGAAAATTTGACAGAACATTTGTTTGAAAAAAAAAAAAAATTATAAATGCATTTTTTCTCAATATTGATCAATTTAATGCATCTGTTAATTTCTTAAAAAAAAATAAAAATAAAAATCTTTAATGACCCCAGACTTTTGAATGCTAGTGTATATACAATACAATAAAAATGCCCAATGTAATTGAAATTTAAAATGCAATATATGTTTTTGTTTATCATTATGCTTATCTATTTCATAATTAGCTTAGCAACATGCTAACGTCAAACTCTTAATTATAAGTCTAGTGTCCTGTGTGGAGTGCTATTTGTGTACTGCCCTTCTGCCTATGCAGAGTGTTCCAAATCGGTCATTTCTGAGGTTCCATTACAGTTAGAATGCTGCCTACGTAGGCGGTGGGCAGAGAGACAGCTCACTAGGTTTTGGAACAAAACTGGTCTCTTTCTACTTTTGCGCACACGCACCGTTTCTTTTGGAATTAATGGCTCCAGGGACGTATCCAGTCTAATGGTCTGCGGTCTGCTCATTCTCTGGAATAGATATGAAGACTCACCACGTCCATAATGCCTCTGTAATATCACGCTCCCTCAGCTAACGTCTGTTTTCTCTTAGCGTGGAGTCACACCCACACGCTCTCCATCCCAGACCTGGCTGACCCCTCCGTCACCTCTCACCTTGTCTTTTCTCACTGAGTTACAGACCTCCTATGTCGCTCCATTTTCTGTCCATTTCATTCTTCTCTTGCGTAGTCAGCAGCCAAAGTCTGTCATTACAGTGGAGACACACACACACACGTACACACATACATGCATATTTATTCACACTCCATCATTCAGTGGAGTCACATATTTCCCCTGACAGCTTCTATATTAAGCGCCCGAGTTTTTGTCTTTTGCAACATCGAGACCAAATAAGTAAATCTAACCCTCTGTTGACTCACCACAGAAAGTAACGAGGGGTGTGTGCGTGTGTGTTGGGCCATTCATGACTGTGTACCATGGTTTGCAACAGCCCACATTTTCCCACTTTCCTCCATGTTAGCACACCAGTTTTCCACACGGCCGGGTATAACGTAACACAACATTACCGCAACGTTAATCCTCACAAAAAAGCTGTGTTAAACTTTCTGTGTGTTTGCTTTGTGTTCACCGTTAAACAAAGTTACACAGTTTTTGCTCTAACAGCAGATTGTAATAATAATTCACACTGCTGTGACTACAGTTAAAGGGCTGTTTTAACCCAAAATTAAATTCTAGCATTGCTTTCAAACCCTCGTTCTTCTGTGGAACAGAAAAAAAGACATTTTAAAAAAAAGTTTTTTGTCTATACAATGAAAGTTAGTGGGGTCTAATGCTGTTGTTTTGGACCCCATTGACTTACATTGCATGAACAGAAACACAAAATCATAGAGGTTTGGCATGACATCTTTTAGGTCTGGACATGAGTTTTAAAATAATTTCTTCATATTTACGACTGCGTCGATGACAGTCATGTTCATACTGTGTTCCAGTATCATTTTCAAGGGAATTAGACATTAAAAGGACAAAAAAAACATGTTTAAATAAATTGAGTCCCACAGCAGTGCAGGTGTGAGTGTGTGTTTGTGTGTGAGACTCGAGACTCGAGACTCAAGACAGACCTTGTTTGTCCATTAGAGCGTGAGAGGAAGTCCAGACCGCACCGTTTGAAGTGATGCAAAGTTCTGGTGTGTAAATGTGTGTGTTTGTGAGTTGCATTTACTTACTGGAAATGAAAATATCCCACATCTGTCACGTTATTCCACTCATAAATAATTCATATTTGCTTTCTGTCTCTCTTTCTCTTTCTGACTCTCTCTTCTTCTTTTTTTTTTTTTTTTTTTGCTTCTGTCTTTGGTTTTGTCCTGTAAAGCTGACAGATGTTTCTGTGTCTGTCACACCTGTTTCATGATTTATTTATCCAGAGTCACACGTGCACACACACTTTTTTTTAATATCTGTCATGAATTATTAATAAGCAGGAAAGACCATTTATGCTGTGCATTATTGGGTGGAAAATTATTAGTGCACACAGGCACTTTTCTTTTGTAATGTTGGGGTTTGCCAGTAAAAACAACGGTTGTTAGGGCAGCATATGTCACATGGACACACATACACACTAAGTCACTCTTGCTGAGTTTTGCTTTAAAAAGACTGGGGAAGAAGTGACACAGAAGAGAGATCCTGTGTGTCTGTGGTCAGGAGAAAGAGATCGTTTGCCAAATGGCATCTGTGTGCAGAGAACAGTGTACCACTGTAACACATCATTTCGGAAACACTGAAGGAACATATTGTGTGTGTGTGTCCTGAGCTCTTGACCTGTCTTCTGTTGAGAATGGAAGATAAGTGTACTACTTACTGCGTATATGTAGTGTATACTACATACTACTTTTTTAAAATAGTATATGAAATTGGTTCATAAAGTAGTATTTATTAATACTACTTTCTTTATAAACAATGAGTAATATAGTCTACCATTCAAAAGTTTTGTCAGCAAGTGTAAAAAAAGTAAATAATAAAAAAATAATAATAAGTCGTCTGCGAGAATGCATTAAATTGTTCAAAAGTTAGAATAAAGACATATATAATGTTGCAAATGTTTCTCTTTCAAATATATCCTGTTCTTTTGAACTTTCTAATTAGTATCTTGAAGTATCTTGTATTACTATCTTGATTAGTATCATAGTATCTTGAAAAAAATGCATCACTGTTTCCACAAAAATAATTAAGCAGCACAACTGTTTTCAAAATTAAAAATAGAACCAATCAACATATTAGAATGATTTCTGTAGGATCATGTGTCACTGAAGACTGTAATAGCTGCTAAATATTCAGCTGTCATCACATCAATAAATTACGTTTTAACATATATGAAAATAGTAAAAAGTTATTTTAAATTGTAAAAATATTTTAGAATATTACTTATTACTGTTTTTTTATTAATTAAATTAAATCCAGCATTGGCAGTATATACTATACTATACTATACTACATTATATTATATTATATTATATTATATTATATTATATTATATTATATTATATTATATTATATTATATTATATTATATTATATTATATTATATTATATTATATTATATTATATTATATTAACAAAAGAAATACCAAAACAAACATGTGAGTTACCCAGAGCTGTGTGCATGTGTGTAATTTCTATAATCTGGTGAACAAATGTAGAATGTAATAAATCCTGTAGTAGCTCCTGCCGATCAGCCCACACTCACCGAAACAGGAGAGCTCAGCTTTCTCCTTTGAGAGTGTGTGTGTGTGCTGTCCACATTTACACAGTCTGCTGTTGGGTCATCAGTCAGCTGTGGTAATCTTTGTGATGACAGGCGCTGGCTTTAGCAAAGAATAGTTTCCATAGCAATACGTGACCACGTTAGCTATTTATCCAAAAATCTGATGGTGTGACGGACACAGGCGGCCATCAAACTATAGTGTCATGTAGGAGGAGGGAGATTTGTGGAGCCTCGGCATGCTGTGTGTGTGTGTAAACGTGTTTGTGCGCAAATGTATTTAGACATGTGGGTAATATCATTGCTCTGCTGTGTGTCTGTCAGTGTGCCCGCCTCGAGAATTCAAAAGCATCCCTTCGGTGATCACAGGCTAATGTAACTGGCCATCCTTTGAGTGCCCGTGTGTGTATGTAAGGAGGTGATAAGTGACTTAATGAGTTTTCTTACCTTCTCACCCGCTGTATCTAATGGAGCATCTCACACACTTAACTGACATGTTTTAAATGATGCTTTGAGGACCCCGTCATCTTTCGTCACCTTTGTGTCTGCGTATAGATTGTTAGGAGTTTGTTGCACGTCTAGGTTCAATAGTCCTCATGGAGTTGCTTGGGAAGTGAACACGATAGCCTTACTGTATGTGTACGCACACAAACACGCATTCACACACGTACGTCCTTATCCAACCCGATCTGACCTGGCCGATCCAGTCACCTCCTCATCTGGTTCTGCTTTGCCCCTCCCTTAGGGCCAGGAAATAGTTGAAGAGCCATGTGTTTCCCTGGGGCCACATTTCACAGGTGCACCACTGTTTGTCTCTTGCCTTTTACATTTGTCTTAAATAATAGAAATAACAAATATGGTCCTACCCGGAGAAACAGGACCCATTCTGAGCTCCACGCAGACCCCTGAACCTCCGCATTCAATCATGCAGGCACACACACTTACACATCCGTCTGTCTGTCTGTCCATATATATATTTGTATAGCTTTCTCTCTGTCCTTTGATCTATCTGTCTGTCTGTCTGTCTCTCAATCCATTTGTTTATTTAATTCGGTCTATCGATCTATCTATCTGGGTAGATTACTTACAAATTGTAGTCCATTACAGATTACATAATGAAAAATGTAGTTAGTAATGTAATCCTGGTTACTTATTTTAGGTAATGTATTCTGACTACATTATAGAATTTTTTTTTTTTTTTTTTTAATCAAACTTGTTTTAAACACCATTAAATGTACCATGTTGATATAAAAAAAAAAGCAAAGAGAAAGAAAATATATTTCATTTTTTGACATCGACATCATAAAATAAAAAGTGTTTCTAAATCTGGGCTTAATGTGGGAACTGCAGTGGGTTTGAGAGTTGATAAAAAGCTAATAATTAAATCATAAAAATGTGAAATAAATGATTAAACATTATTATAAAATTAAACACTTGAGCACTAAAAAGAGAAATATTTCAATTGTTTACCTGCATGTCAATATGACCATTCAGTGACATCAAATTGTAAACATGTGAATGTTGTTTTTGAAATGTTAACTTCCTCAGAGATAGTAACTTACACAATTATTTGTTTCATGGTCTAATTGCATATAATTGTCTAATTTTCCCCCAAAATTCAGAAGCTTGGTTTGCAAATTTATTTACACAACATTTGTTAAAATAGTTAAAGCTAAATGGTATGATACACAGTAGGATTTTTAGAGAGGAAAATTTAAAAGGAGAATTAGGAAGAATTAATAATTCACTGCCAATGTGCGAATATGTAGTCATGAAATCCATAAAAAGTAACTGCAATCTGATAATGAGCATTATAAAATGTATTATACTGTAATTACACGTGCTTGATTTTTGGAATTTGATTACGTAGTTTGTGTTTTTGACTTTGTATAATTTCATACTTTTTTTTTTTTTTTGGCTTTTTCATTCACACACACACACACACACACACACACACACACAGACATTGAATGAAAAGAAGTTAATCCACACACACACACACACACACACACACACACACACACAGGCCATGATACACAGTAGTTTGAAGGGTCTGGTTGAGCCAGTGAAACTAGAGCACTATTTCATGTCACGTTTAAACATCTTAATGACACTGCAGTCTGCCATGCACCCCCCCGCATTAATCATCTCTGCACTCTTACGTTACGCACTCGCGCGCACACACACACACACACACACTCACACATGCAGTATCCAGATGTGCGCGCTGATGCATTTGATTGGATAATAGGCTTGGAGGGACTGTTTAATGGTCAAAGTTTCTGCTTTAGGGTTTAGGGGTGAAAGGTCAAACACTGCTCTGCCCATTAAACCTGACCGGTGGGTGTGGGGGCGTGGGTGTGCACTTCAGTGGGTGGCAGGATCCTCGATTCCTTGTAAATTCACCCACAGAGCAGGTTAAAGAACCCCTATTTTATTACACAATTAAACATTTTCATAGTTTGTAGCTTTACAGACAACCACACTCTGTAGTTCTCTCTCATAATCCTTGCCATATTGATTTAACATCATATCATATTATATTTGAACTGCCAAAAATTAGGTTCATGTGATATGAATACTCTCATACACATACGTAATCTGGACATTATTAGATATGACATGAGGGAAATAGAATGTTGTTTTTCTGTGGGTTTGTTGGGATGTTGACTAATATGTCCCTCTTCTGGAGGAAGATAAAGTAGTTATTGAATCGCTGTTTGACAGGAGTGTTGTCACGCCAATACACTTCATTATTGTGTAAAAGTGTGTGATAGAGAGAGGGAGCGAGGGAGTGAGAGAATGCTAACATTTGTGTAAATGGCCTGAATGGTTCCTCTGTTTAAATCTCAGGAAATCAGTAGAGACTGGCTGCTTGACTGAGTGAGTGCTTCCTGTCTCTACAGGAAGTGCTGGCTTTTAGAAGGAGGAGAGGTAATTTAGAACAAGAGTGTGAGTGTTTGTGTGAATGTGTTATCTAGATATCTTCGTGTGTGTGTGTGTGTGTGTGTATATATGAGCTATGGGGGAGTGGGGTAAGCTAAGCCACATTTCACCTAAGCTGTTCTCTAAGCAAGAAGGAAGAGGCAAAACTTGCATAACTAATTATAGTTCAATGTATTATTATTTCATGGCTTATATGTAAATGATTTATACATTTTCAACATGCATGATATATATTTTTAGACCTGATTACATTTGCATTGACAAAAAAATATTTTTACTTGCCATTATAGAATATTTACTTTGCAAATGCAGTTTTATTAATCAGAGGCAGCTGCACATGATGGCCACTTTTTAAATATATAATCACATGACACAGAATATACACAATTTACCAGATTAAGAGGGTGATAACCTTTGACACACTCTCCCCTACATATCCATTTTTGTCTTGTGATCTTTGTCTTGTGATATCTTTGCGGATATTTTATTTGTTATTTAATTGACAACATTATTTGCAAATATACACTTTGGGCTTTTTTGTAGGGCAGAAAATCCATATGTTTTGTGGATTTAATGCATGTTTGTTATCATTATCATAAATTTCTCCATAACAGCTCTGTTCATTATGTTCTATGGCCTTTTTTTAATCAAAAAGTAATTTGCCTCATTTCAGGCTCGCACAGCAAAACACAATCAAAACCTGATCACACAAACCATGTGGGGTGTGCAGGAAGCTTGAGTGCGCTCTATACACACACACACACACACACACACACACACACACACACACACACACACACACACACACACACACACACACACAGCTGGGTCTTGTTATAATCTTAACAGTAGCTGCCTCTCACTCTATGTTATTAGAATTGTGTTGTACTGCAGCCGTAGCTCAGAATTTATGCAGTACAGGTGTTGAAGAATCATACACACCATCACACTCGTGATCTATAGCCTCTACTATGCTTACAGTCTGGTATTTCTCCTCCTACCCTCCTCACGCACACACTGTCTGACTACTGACTCACACACACCTCCCTACAGGTTGAACATATCACAGTCTGTCTCCCTGAAATTGCAACATATGATTCTGATTTCAGGGCCTTCAAATCCAATATGAAAAAAATGTATTTCATTATAACTTCATATATTTCTAACTGAAGTGTGTGCGTTTTTGTGCGCACATGTATGTCGCTGTACGTTCATGAGGTTGGATGTTTCATTGAATGTGTTTGTTTATGTCTCACTAGGTGAATAGAGAGTGGTGGGTTTGTGTGTGTGTGTTTATGTGTTGGTAGATATGGTATTTCCTTTGCAGGAATGTGTGTTTAAATGGCTCCACAATGTCAGAACATTTCGGCAACGGACTTTCAGCGCTGTAACCAAACTTCCTCTCTTTAGGAATTTTAATGGTTATTTGGCATTCACAACTATTTTCAAAAAAATTCTTAAATCAGTGTTTCAAACCAAAGCTGAAAGTTTCATGTAGTTTGTACTTTTTTGGCAGCCTTTTTAAATAAACATGTGTCTTGTGGTATTACCTGTTGACTTTAGAAATGTTTTCAATGAAAGCGAAGATAAAATCATTTCTTTTACATTGCGATCTAAAAAAAAAAAAAAGAATATTGAATTTTATTAGGCATACATGAGCTTCTGAGATACACATCCACATATGCACTCACAGGGAATATAGAATAACTGAATCCCAGCTTTCCATGACCAACAGCGATATAAAAGTGGAGGGTCAAATTTTACCCAGCATTCCTGACACACAACCTCATAGTTCACATACATTCACATTCTCACAAACGGGTATTTATTAAGGATACACAATATATCCGTATCCAGTATCAATAGTTATGAACTTTTATCACAATTTTATTATCATTTTTCTTTATTTTTTCCATTCAAGCAGTATGTTTTTTTCCCCAAACAATAAAATATCTATATTTTCTTCTTAAAATTATAAGGTTTTAATGCCTGATTTTATTTTGAAGCACAATTTTTTGGGATGAATGGCATAATGAATACCGCCCGTTCTTTTTTGCTTTTGACCTTTAATATAAAAAGAAATAATCAGTTGTATCTGAAAATTTCCATATCAGTGCAACTCTTCTTTTCATTTTACTAGTTTATTCTCATCACTCACACACACACACATTTTGAGGAATAACATTGAGGTGTTTTGCAAAGCGGTGTGTGTTTGACACTGATGATTATCTGCGGTAATAGTTAACAGCTGATTTTCTTTGATAATGTCCATTTTGTTTAAATGGTCAGATGCCATCAAACCCACACACACATGCATGTTTCATTAATGTCTGTCATCATTTTTCATCAAATGCTGAATCTGACAAAATTATGAATTAGTGAAATGTTCCTTGTGGTCCACAAACACACACATGCACTAAACCGCTACGTTCACATAAACACACCACGAATTTCCCTGATGACTCACTTTCACTCTTAAACACATTTTAATACACACATGACGATCTCAGAGGTGGTCTGAGTGACCCTGGGAATTGTCGGCATATTTTACGAAAACACCTCCAGAGAAGAGCTCTTTCTTACGGTTTGTTTTGTTTCTTTTTAGTTCTCCGATTTCATTGGAGTCTGCAGGAGTCCAGAGGAGCAGCCATACTTGTGCGCGCACAACTTATTTTAGTTGCGCCGTTCTTTTCCCAGGCTAATAAGGTTTTAATTAGGTTTTAAGCTGTATATTTGAAATAGACTGACAAGAGGTTAAACCATCCCAGATCAGGTGTCTAACTCCACCCATCCTCCTCAAATGAAATCAGATCTAGTATAGAACCGCTGCAGATATTAAAGCCGAATTAAACAAACAGGTATCCGAGGTTCAGGCAGTGCTGATCTTTAACAGTTATCAAAACAGCACATTCTGTACATACCTCCACCGCTGCCAGGACCTCGGGCCAAGCGCAAAACACTGACGAGGCTTTTGTCCTCTCTTCCTTATTCTTCAGACCAAGAATTTGACAGTTTATTGGTTGGTGACGTGTTTGGCCTCTTTTATGAGTCGGTTTCAAACATGCAGCAGGAACTGGCTTCCTCTCTACCTGCATAAACACCTGAAACCAACACCTTTCATTCTCTCCTCCTCTTATTTCCTGTAGAGGGCTTCCTTTGTGTTGTGAATATCAGTGCTAATCTGTAGATTAGAGGTTTGGTCTTGTGGATGTGTGCCGATGTTTGTTTAAGCCTGATTGTTGGTAAAGTGAGATGATTGTACTGTCTGTACGTGTATGTTTAGATGAACAGTTTAATTGTGTCTTTTAAAAAGATTACGGAGTTTAATGGCCACACACTCACCGCCTTGTATTCATTTAGCCTGATATAGACACGTGCCAACTTGCAAAATTACTGATTCATTATACAAACTCACACATCGTAATAATCATCAGATCGGTTGGATTGGATCTAGCTTCTGTGATAGCACTAGACAGGAGGAAGTTTTATCTTGTAAGGCAAAATAGCAGAAATTTAAGGAAAATGTGCGCACAGGTGAAGCATTACAATCTTTCCTTACTGTATTGTTGTTTACTTTTTTCCTTCAGTGGATTTAATAACTCTTCCAAATCTTGCAGTCAGCTTAATTATTTATAATATCAACATTTGGTAACCCTTTCTATGATGCATAGAGCATTATTTAGATATTCATGATGCATTCATAATATCTGTGCTTGCAAATAACTACCTAACAATATAATATATGATTGTGTGTGTGTGTGTGTGTGTGTGTGTGTGTGTGTGTGTGTGTGTATTTTCCTGGTTATACTTTTTAAATTAGTTTTATGCATTAATACATGATCATGGCCAGATTTGATGTTTTGTAACATGTTAAAATACAGTATACTGTTTAACCTACGTAAGGTGTAACCTTAAGGTGTAAGGTGTAATCATAACTGTGGTTTCAAAATTTAGGAAAACACATTCATACATACATACAAAATATAGGCTTAATAGGAAAAAATACAACATTCTGACTAGATGTGCAAAATAAAAATGTAATCTGACAATTAAATTGTCTTGAAATATGATGTTGTCAATTTGTGTTGACATACATTGAGTTCATTTTTTAATTAAAATTTTGCACAGTATGCTCAAATTTTCTTTGATATGATGTGTCTCTAAATTCCCATTCAAAACAATTTAAAGAAATCTTTCTCATTAATTGACTTGTTGCTTAGTGGACAACTAGTTGAGCATCCTGACCTATCTGTAATTCTGACTTTTTATTTCCTTCTTTGTTTTGAGGGATTTTCTTGGTTCATATCAGATTTCGAATCTTTTGCTTCACTGCTTTTTTAATCCACGTTTACATGCTGCAGGACTAATTTGTGCACCTCTGACCAAGTGAAGGCAGATCCTTCTGTCTGTCTTTTTTGACGGTGCTAAGACAGGCAAGAAAAAAAAGTGATACACATACACACACCTCTTTGTTCATTGTACTCCAGGCAGTAAAAACTCACCTGGGGAAAGCATCAGCAGTAAGATTCGCCAACACGGCATGCCTCCACAAATACAACTGTCATCACTTTGTCTCACACACGGAGTGTTCATTGGGCAGAAGCCTTGGCCACATAAATGTTCATTCTATCTGTCTTGCGCACACACACACAAATACAATTAAAAAAGTTGTCCTAATGTGTGAGAAAATTCCCAACAGTGTTACAGCTTGACCTTTCACTTTTATATGACCACACAAAATGAAGCCACCTGTGAAACAGACAGGAGAGGACGTGTGTGAGTGTGTGTGTGTGTGTGTGTGCATGACGTCGCATCTGTGTTTATTGCGAACATTTATAGAAGGCATTGTTGAACTCTTCTGTTTTCCCGCTTGCAGAGTTTCTGTGGTCACAGAAGTTGTGTGCACTGCTAATGGATGTGTATGGGAGTGTGTTTCCCCGCTCACACACCTGTTCCTCATTTTCCAATTTGTAACCAATCTGCTCTCAACGAGGGGCTAAACGGCCCTGATAACCATCTTGACTGCTCTCTCTTTCTCTTTCTCTCTCACACAAACACACACGCGCACACACACACACACACACACACACACACACAAACACACACACACACACACACAAGTTTCACTGTCTGGATGCATATGAGTTCCAGTCAATAAACTGCATCTGTAACTGTTTTTTATCTTCCATCAGATTAAATTATAGTTTCTTCCTGTCTCTACTGGTCAGTCATTTTCATGATCGATATGATGATCTAAAGTCTGGCTCTTCAGCCTCAATATAGTGAAAAGCGTACCACTCAAACCTACTATAGGACAGTGATTCCCAGCCTGCATCTCGGGACATACTTAAGCAGGTTATTCATAAAATAATTTCTAATGTTTAAATTTATAAAAAATAATTAGTACAAAAATTCTAAAAATATTTTTAATAAAATATAAACGTTAAGTATATTAATAGTTGTTAATTATTATTAATAATAATAATTGATTAATATTTAATGTTTTATATAAAATAAAATAATGTTAACAATAATAATTCATAATCAAAAAAGTATGCAGGTTTTTGCAATTATAAAATATAAAATAACTGAAAAAATGTTTATTATAAAATGATTTTAACAGTGAAAAATTGTTAAATATAATATTAGTTATTAAAGCAAGCAGATATTTGAAATGTCAAATATAAAATAAAACTTATAAAATAATTTTTAATGTAAAATAAAAATACTGTTAATACAATTAAAAAATATTTTAAATCTCATAATTAATATTAAGTTAGAGTTAAAAGAACACATTTCTAGTGTCAATAAAAAGTACATAATCCTTGCTAGTCATCCATGTATTTTTATGCAAATTTTGGGATGAAAATACTGCTTTATCCTTTTATTTGTTTTATTTATTTATTTATTTATTGATATTCCAATTTTGTGTTATTTAAATTCATGAAAATTTGGATGGAAGGGCAGACAAATAAAAAATTTTTTGGCAAAATGTCGCTTTAGGAGATGATATGGTTCTGTTGTGGACCATTGAACACATCCAGTCATGCATCAGCTCAGATGGCCTGACTGGAACTATGCCATGCTTTTGACGTGTGTGTAATGGTGAACTCTGTGTATCAGTGTTGTGCATTTGTATTGGCCGGCACAAGAAACATGAGCTGTGTGGAAAAGTCCATTTAAAATAGCATTAATGAAGTAACCAGGTGATCCGTGGTCAAAAACACACTCTCATCGTCTCTCTCACTCAGTCATTTAGTGGTCAGTGCTAGCTCTCTCTCTTTGTCTGCTCTTTCACACTCTCGCCCTCTTTCTCGTTCAGTGTGTGTGTGAGCAAGTGTCACCATATGACAGCCTGTCTCTGCCTAATTCAAACCACCTGCCTTAAACAGAGTACTTCTGTGCTCCATACAAAAAAAGACTGTGTCTGTGTGTGTGTTGTGGTGGGTAGAGGGGAGTATTTAAACTTTCAGCAGCTCCAAAAATAAAAATAGGCTTTTAAAAACAGGCACCCTTCTAAACCAATGACTCCTGGAGCTATAGAGTCAGTTCCAGGCTATGTGTGTGTGTGTGTGTGTGAGTGTGTGTGTGTGAGTGTGTGTGTGTGTGTGTGTGTGTGTCCTTCCCGGTGGATAGTTATGAATAGTTGTATTATTACAGGGCAAGATCTACCTGAAAGACTCGTACAGTTCTTATGTGAGGAATTCTTCACATGGCATAAAGCGAGCTGGAGTGTGTGGGCACTTTTTTTTTTTTTTTTTTTTACTTTTTTGTGTTGCAATTGTAAATGCATGTTTGGTTGAATTGGATTCAGTGTTGCAGAGAGAACTGCAGGTTTGTTTATTGCAGAGTAACAAACTTAAAACAAATGTAAATAGCCAAAGGGTTACGTCATATATGAGAGGAATTTTTTTCTTTTTTTTTAAGAAAGATGCATTTTATTTTTTTTCCTTTTGAAAAATAATATAACAAGTTAATAAAACAAGTCAACTTTTTATTAATTGTTTTGTTTAATGTTTTTACTTTGGTTTTTACTTTACTATTAAAGTAAAAAAGTAAATTAAACCTTTTTTATAATACTTTTTTCTTAACTTTTACCTTGTTTTACCTTTTTTCGTCACAATTATGACTATATTAAGAGCATGTATATATTTTTACAGGGTACTAGTCCAAGACACACACTTTTTAAGCAGTTTTGAGCTAAATTGGTTACTTATGATCTTAAAATGATTTGATCTAAAGGCTTAGTTTTCATTTAGATTTTGCCTATTTATGTAGTTCTTTACAAAACAGTAAATTTTTTAAATGCATGACGTTTACAGAACTGTGATCTAGATCGGATGGCTACTTTGAAGATTAAAATTATAATTGGTTTTACTACATAATTCCCATACTTCAAGTAGGGCTGTATCATAGTTTTGACAATTTTCTCCTTTTTTCTAAACTGTGGTTAAAAACAGTAATAATGAAGAATGTGTAGTATTCAGAATATTGACTGGTAGTGTAATTACGGAAACGTTCATAACATTTCCCCTTAGAAAATTAGCCAGCCAGGTAATGTAAATTTGTTTGAAAATTGTGATTGGATGCATATGGTCATATGACCAGTGATTGCATAATATGTCACAATTTACCATTCCAAAACTTAAGATGATTTGAATATTTCAAGATACTTCATTCACAAAGTGCCTACGGGGAAATGTAGTCACACACGCCCAGATGCATAAAAACAAAAGAGCCATTGAGGCCGAGAAGAGGATGTCATCACAGTTAATCCTTTGTTTTCTCTTTCACCTTCTTTTAAACTCACCTCTCTCTCATCCAAGTTTATGTTTTCCTGCATGGACGGATGGCAGGAGGAACACTGACACACATTCAAAACAAACTGGTGTACATGTAATTTTTGGAAAGCTGAGAGACGCCTTGATCCACCAGAGAAGGAAACTGCCCTTGAACCTCACATTTTGCTCTACCTCTGTGACCCTTCCACTGAGCTTTAAAGTGATGATTTAAACAGATGTATGCGTGTGTTTACTGATCCATGCACGGGTCCTGGAAGAAGTTCTTCAAGCAGTGCCATAGAAGAACCATTTTTGGTTCCACAAAGAACCATTCAATCAAAGGTTCTTTAAAGAAGTTTTTATAATCTGAAGAACCCTCTTTCACCACAAAGAACCTTTTGTGAAACAGAAAGCCTATATAACTTTCTTTTTTCTGTGAAACACAAAGTTTTTTTTTTTCTAAATACAATAAAGGTCAGTTGGGTCCAGTGTTGTTTTGGACCTCATAGACTTTCATAATATAGGCAAAACAGTTTAAACATTCTTCAAAAAATCTTGGTTCGTTTCACAGGTTTGGAATGACATGAGGGCAGTAAAAAAAATGACAATTTTAGTTTTGGGTGAACTGTCCCTTTAAGGCAGAATAATTTTATTTTTATTTTTTCTATTGTATTGTATTCATAAGTTACTTTTTCTAGTCAGATCAAATCACATTTATTTATAAAGCAATTCGTATTATTGACCTAATTTATTAAGATCAAGCAGATCAGTTTTTGTTTCAACGATAGTGTAAGTAAATACTGAAAATATTTAAATTGTGTAAACTATTCCTTTAAGATGGGATTTAAAAGCATCAGTAGAAGGAGAGGATCTAATATGGAGCGGCAAACTATTCCGTGGCAAGCAATGAGGCGTGGGCCGCACGATCATCTTGGAACCGGCAAAAACAAGTTATTTGAAGACCTTAGAGGCCTAGGAGTATGATATTGTGGGACAAAAGCACATACGAGTTACCGAACCATGTACACAAAAGGTGAAAGCATCTTCTTTCTTTTTCTTTTTTATACGCAAAGTTTGCACATTTTTGGCTGAAATGGCCAGAGAACCTCAGAGCGTCCAGATCCCTCCCATAACGCCAGGAGAAGAGTGTGTGTGAACAGGAAGGAAGGGGAAGGGAGTTGTGCTGCAGGCCTCTCAGCTGTCTCTCACAGCACTAATGATCCTTGGAGAGAGGCGTGAGGGAGGAATGGAGAGAAAAGGACAGAAAGCAAGGGATGTTAAGACAGATACAGTATGAGCAGGGTTTCAGTTCAGAATATTCTTCCTGTTGGATACATTTACAGTCGTGCTAAACCACCTCACATTTCACAAAAGTCCTTGCTGACAAATCCAGAAAGTTGCTGAATAATAATGGCTGTTAAAGCAAACCAACCATAATGGAGAAGGTTTCAGGAATTACAGTGCTTTACTTTGCCATCCGTGTGAGAAAGAGAGAAACAAAAGAGTGAAAAATCCAAGAATGCTGTTTGCTGTGACTAAAATAAGATCAGAGAATGTTGCAGACCATTTCCTCTCTTCACTTGACCTCTATGTCTGTCCCTCTTGTTTTCTCTTCTGTCTTTCTCTCTCACACATAGACACACTGTTACCTCTGTTACATGTAGGTTTCATCATTTAGAAGCTGTATTGGTGAAGTTAGAAAGCTTTGTCTTGACCTTTGACCTTACTTGCCTCATGGTGTCATAATGGTCATTATGACATATTTTATGCGTGTATACTCCGGAATTCGCACCCACAGCACCAACTGACAGTAAAACCTTTGTATTACTTGCCAATAAGCTGGTACTTTAATTAGGAATTGCAACATTTTTATTAGGAATTGCAACATTATATGGTTTATGTCAAACTGTAAGAAGTCTGACCCCAGCTTGATGTCAGTGACGCGCGTCTTCTAAAGAAAACATCTGCCGCGACTAACAACTTTTACCTCGGGGGAAACTGTACTGTCAGACATTCATCTTCTCCAGAACTCTGTGACAGCACATACACGAATATTCCTCAACAAAAATATGAGGAACAACATTGCAGTGTGTTGTCTTCATGTTTTTGTGACACATGCTGAAAGCTGTCAGTGACACAGTGACTTGAGCTATTTGTCACAAATATGTTTTAAAAAAAAAACAATTGTCATTGGGACAAAATATATATTCTTAATTAAAAAAAAAATCCAAAGACAGAAGAAAAAAATAATATTTAATATTTAGGCATTTTTAAATGGATGCACTTGCCTGCAAACGTTCAGGTGTGTGAGGGGTGTTTATGTATTGCACTTTAATAAAAATAACGCAAAATAACAGTTTATTGGTCAGTGCATTTATATTTATGGCTAATAAATGTTCTCACTTCTACCAAAAAATAAATTTTGGATCTCTTCATCTGTGTGTTGAGGTAATTTCTACATTTCAGACTAGACTAAATCAAATAGAGCAGCTCTGAACGCGATCTTTATCCTTCACAGTGGGTGTTTAGTGGTTTGTGATGTAGAACAGTCATTTTTAATTAACCTACAGATGTTTAAAATACAGTTTGATTGCTTAGACTTTGTGCCGTGATAAAATCCAAAGCTGTATCCATCACAATGCTGTGTGAGTTCCCTCAGTGTTTCATTTTATGGTTTTCTCTTTCTGTCTGTCTGTCTGTTATCTCGTTTGAGAGGGTTTTTTTAAGTGAGTGCAGCAGGAGTGAAATATGAATGAGTTGGGCGGCCAAGTGCGGCGCTCCCACTGCAGCGTATAAAACGTGCTGATGGGGTCTTTATCCCTCCATCAAGCTGAGGGGAAGAAAAGAGCACAGTCCTGTCAAGGGAACGGGGCGATTCTCCGGCCAACTGGCTAAACGCTGAAGCCCTGGAGTCAGAAAATGTGTATGAGAGAGAAAGAGAGGGAACTAAAGCCAGAGAAAAAAGACAAAAGACTATCACCCATTGACCTCTTGGCAAGCATTCTTGTTTTAAGTATCTCACCATTTATTTCTCCAAAAGCACTCTCTCTTTCATCTAGATCACTATTTAGATATAGTCTGTGCGTTTGTGTCGTTGTGTAGTGGTTGTATGGACTTGGGAACTCTGTGCTTTATTCCCACAATTGGCATCCCATGAGGCTTAGTGTTGACGTCAGGATGGGGACGGCCTTGTGTGTTTGTGTGTTGGGGTGTGTGTAAGATCGTAACCACATAAAAGCACATCCTACTGGGAGCAGATGTGTCTGCGTTGAATCTGTGTCGTGTGTATGCGGGGGAGTCTTGATACTTGATCTCAAATGTGAACCTGAGAAAATAAAGCTGTTTTGATACTGTTATATGAGGTCATCATATTGATATTATATCATCAATCACATATGCGTCTTATGAAATGAAACGTGCTTCATAATAACGATATCGAACTTGTTGTTTTTGTTTGTTTTAGGCGATGTGGCTGATGTTGCAGCAGGAGGAGCCTATCGATTTTGTCATTGCGACGGGGGAAGTGCACAGCGTACGGGAGTTCGTGGAGAAGGCCTTCAAACACGTGGGCAAAACCATTGTGTGAGAGCACGCGTACACACACATCTACCTCAGATTAAGCCCATCTGGTTAATCTGGCACATCTGGTGTTGATTCGCCGACAGGCTGTACAAGACCACAAAACAACACGCAAACACACCATAAATATTGTAAATATGTAACGCATATGCTGACAGCTGAATTGGAAAACAAATAAAATGAAGGAATGGGTTCAAAGTTCTTGTTCTCGCACTTAGGTGGGAGGGGAAGAATGAGGAGGAGGTGGGCCGATGTCAGGAGACAGGAGAGATTCATGTGAAGGTGGATCCGAAGTACTATCGGCCAACTGAAGTAGTAAGTCACTGCAAGTATCTTCCTATGTATTAAAAGATCAGAACGTCCAAGGTGCCCTTAGGAGGTGAGACATTACAAAATATCATAAGACTACTGTACAATAAGTGTTGACATCTCCTAGATATGTGGTGAGAATATGTTTATTTTATGACATCATTAGATGGCTATTTGTTTCAATATTATTCATTGTGACTTATACTCCATTAAATCAGCAGCATTCAAGTCTCTAGAGAGGATTAGAGGGCGTTCACATAGGACACGTTCTTTCTTTCAAATAACAGCTAGACATTGCATAACCCAATGGAAGGGGTCTTGAAATTTTTTGGAAGAACTTGTTTTTAACTTGGGAGAACATCTTAAAAATGTCGCTTAATATACTACAATTCCCCAAATAAGCCAGACTCAATGTATTGGGCAATTATGCTGTGTTGTTTATATACACTGCCATTAAAAAAATTGGGGTCAGTAAAAATAATACTTTTATTCAGCAAGGATGCATTACAGTTTCCCCAAAAATATTAAGCAGCAAATCAACATTAGAAGACTAGAATAGATTACATTTCAAAATGTGTTAAAATAGATATTATAAGTTCATTTAAATTGTAATAATATTTCACATAATTACCGTTTTAACTGTTTTTGATCAAATAAATGCAATCTTGGTGAGCATGAGACAAAACATCTTACTGATCACAAACTTTTAAACAGCAGTGTATGTGCGTAGTTCAACAATTAAAAAAATATGTATTTTTCTATGATGTACTCAAATAGACAAGATGATTAAAATGTCCATCCTTACCTGACGTGTGTGTGTGTGTGTGTGTGTGTGTGTGTGGTGGGTGGTCATTCAGGAATGAGAAAGGCCACTAAATCTATAAAGAAAACATACACATGAAATGATTGTTGACAGATCAGAGGTTTTCTCCAAGACACATGTTTACTGCGTATGGGTCAGAGGGGTGTTTCCAAGGAGCTTTTTCAGTTAGAAGAAAAAATAACAGAAAGGTAAGACAGAAAAAAAAGTGCAGAAGAACCAGTGTTATTAGGGTATAAAACTATTAAATATTTTTGGTATCAGGTTTTTGATGACCTCCCAATGCTGTTACATAATATCAGCCCAGGATACTTAAAGACACACTCTAAAAGGCGTAAACCGAACAGGCCATCCATCAACACAGAGGCGAAATGGGAATTTGACCTTTAACATCTGTGATAGAAAGTAAATCACTGCATTTCCTCAGGAGGCAGTAGTGTCAGTACGGGACACAGGTCACTTATAAGGATGAATGAGAGCGAGTGTGTGTATTTGCGATAGATTTACAAATGCATTGTCCACAGGCTACATGTGAACATGTTTTAAAATCTGTTTAATGAAGGCTACTATCAATCAAATCACGTATTCTGGCAGAAACAGAACAAAAAAAGGATCTTACTTATATTTCAAATGCGTAATTATGTTTTTGCTCCTCTTTGCCAGCACACACACACACACACACACACACACACACACACACACACACACGCTTGCGTCGCCTGAAGGGAGTAACTGGATGAAATACACACCTATTGATAGAAAAGCAGTGGGCTGAATACGCTACCTGTTTGTCCAAAGAGACCATCGTCAATCGTCACACGAACTGCTGTGTTTTTGAGCCATCCTAATCTATTTTCGTTCGTACTACACCTGCATGATTTATGAAAGCATAATTACTGACAGATAAAAATCTTCTGGCTGAAAGATCCCACGTTAACGCTAAAAATAACTGTCACACCCAAAACTGCTGTTAGATGAATGGCTCTATGCATTATTATCATTCCCAAAATCAACATGTGAAGCCTCTGAGTGATGGCTATCATGCCAGACGTAACTTGTGGTTAGATGTGCGTAAATTGCGAGCGAATGATGAAACTCAAATCGGCCATCTTTATTTGCATAACCTTTAGAGATCTCATAACGAGCGTCTGCGTGTGCGTAGGGGAGGATTTCATCCGTGGCTTTGCTGCAAATACAACCTGTATCTCGCTTTCACTGGATGTGTTCTTTCAGTCGACACACACTCGCTCACATTCCTTCAGGAGGTATGCGTAGCTTTAGCTTCACAATGAGAAAAGCAGGTAATGCGCTTGGCCTTGTCTGTCCATCACACGCCATCTACTCACAGACAAAGAAACCGTGTGTGCGCGTTGAAATAATATGCGAACTTCCTTTTAAGGCCTGAAATACCACGATTTAAATGAAGCTTGAAATATTAGAGCGAATATCGGTAACTTTTTTTATGATTTCCAGCAGGAGAGCCATTCTTTTATTTCTCTCTCTCTCACTTACTTTTAGTCTCTCATTTGCACTTACACAAGGACGCAGCGAATTGGGTGCAATAATGAACACATCAAAACTAAGCGCTCTGTCTTTTAGCTGATTGAGGGGGTTTTTAATAGCGAAGGCTCGAGCTGATGAATGTGGCCCCCAGACGGCTGCTGAAGACCGCTGCATGAACCCTGCGGTCCCTGCTCTGCCTTTCAGCAAATATGATTTTGCACATCCATTTCATTCTTTCGGATGCTGATTTAAACAATTTTTATGAGGCACTTTGGGGAAGGAGGACCAAAGTTAGCCAAAGGCTTTTTTTTTTTTTTTTTTTTTTTTCACTTTTTATTTTCCAGACAGTCCCCAGGAAACCCTCATGGTTTTTTTTCTTTTCGTTTTTCATTTTGAAAGAGAGAGAGAAAGGAGCACGAGAGAGGGCATAATGAAAGCAAAAAGCTTTGATTTATGCAACCAGTTCCACAAACGGCGAGTTTGCAGCAGTCGCTTGGTTTAGTAACTTGGGCCTTTTATGAATGTCTTGCCCTGCTGAACTTGTGTGCACATCTCAAAGTTGTTTTTGGTAAACTGGGCTGTGGTTATTTTGTTATGTGGTGTAATTTTAGATGACTAAATGTGAAATGTATATGAATGTGTATGAATACTTTCAGGATGTGTCTGCCAGGAATATAAATGTAATGTACAGTAAGTGTAAGTGTGAGCATGCATGCTGATGATAGACAAAACACACAAGCTGCACTGGCTGCAGTTCACCATGTGTGTATTTCATCAAATCAACTCACAGACTTGGCGACCCTGAGGAATTGCCACAACATAATGGTGGAATTATGTGGATTATCAGAGATTAGGACTATATGGTACATATGTCAACATGATTCCTCCAGCAACTCAAAGACAAATTACACGTTGTTCTTACAGATTTAATTTTGAGACAGTTGTTCTTTTGTGGAATATTGTGTATTTTTAGAGTAGTAAATGCACGTTGTCTTGATATTTAATGTCCCTTAAAATGCACATCAGCATCTTCACTCTGTCAATTAATGAATTTTTTTTAAGTACTTTATTGACATAATAAAGATTACACACACACACACACACACACACACACACACACATACATATATTATATATGAAGAGCTCAGATGCAAAAGCCTCTAAGTACGTCTGATGCTTTTCTTTAAAATTTGCATTTCTTTCTGGCTACTATGTATAGGTTTCTATGTAAATACTGGTTCTTCTGAATGTGTTGAGGCTGGGATTTAGCGCATTTGAAGTGAAAGTACTTGATGGACATATACTATGTGTGGAGAACATTCACTCAGTATTATCTCATTTTTGACCAAGATGGCTTTTAGAGGCTTTTGCATTGGAACTCTTCATATATACATGTGTGTGCGTGCGTGTGTATGTGCATTTTTTGTGACAAATGAGGACATAAATGTGTATAATGACAAGGGTATGACAGGTATTACAAGGAGAAGGTGACTTTTCAGGACATTACCTCATGTCCCCACTTTTCAAAACGCTTATAAATCACACAGAATGGAGTGTATTGAAAATCTAAAATAGCACAAGTTTCCTGTAAGGGGTAGGTTTAGGTGTAGGGCAATAGCACATACAGTTTGTACAGTATAAAGACCATTATGTCCCCACTTTTCACAAAAACAAATGTGTGTATATGTGTGTGTGTGTGTGTGTGTATATATACATATATATGTGTGTGTGTGTGTGTGTGTGTGTGTGTGTGTGTGTGTGTGTGTGTGTGTGTGTGTGTATATAAATATAAAAATTAAATTATAATAATCTGAAGAATCATAATCAAACTTTCAGAATTAGCTTTATTCGCCAGGTGTGCGCAAACACACGAGGAATTTGTTGTGGTTTTAGGGTGCTCCTGGTACATACATACATACACATCTGACATGAGAACAGAAAAAAACATTTAAATAGTAAGACTTAACAATGGATAATAATCAATGGATAATAATCTTGATTATCTTAATTTTCTTTCTTTTTTTTCCCTTATTTTCTTATTTCTTCTTTTTAAAAATCCTCAGAAATTGTTTGTTTATCTTAGTTATTTTGTTATCGTTGCTGTTGTAATTAATAAGAATACTATAATAGAAAATACTTTTGTGAATGTATAATGATTTTTTTTAAAGTACGTTTGATTCCAGTAATGGTAATAATATATTCTTTAAAATATAATAATAAGAAGAAATTATAAAACAAATACTTTAATTATCTTAGTTCATTTTCTTTCAGTTTATTCTCTTATAACTGCTTCTTTTTTATAATAATAATAATACTTTGATAGAATATCCTGAAATTATTTATTTTTTATTTTATTATTGTTGCTGTTGTAATTAATAATTATACTATAATAGAAAATATTTTTGTGATGATAAAATGTTTCTTAACTTTTTCATTTGTATTATTTGTATTATACGTATTATTTCTCTCTTATTTTCTGTAATGTTGATGATCATAATGAATCATAAGTTGCATTATGTTTTGACAGTTTAGCACTCAACGCAATTTATGACTGTTTGATATTTAGAGAATGGACAGCCAGTGTTTCCTTAGCCTTATACTTATTAAACTACTTCAGACATTTACATTAATGCATTTATCCAAAGCAGATTACAATGCATTTAGGGTATATCAGTATGTGTCTTCCCTGCAAATCAAACATATGACTGTGATGTTGCTTCGGGGTTTACATTATTACATTATAAGTAGGCAGTATAATTGACACGTGCACTATTATGATGTATAGATCTGTGTGCTGTGTTTACATACATGTTTTTTGGTTTCTGTTGGAATGAAAGATGGCTTTGACCTTTCACTCCAAGGATCAGGATGGGATGATCTTATCTGCTCTGTGGCAGAGGTCAGGAGCGAGATAAAAAGCATCCTGTAGTGAGCAGCACACACACACACATGGAGGCCCTCACTCTGTGAATGCAGGAGTCTGTCTTATCTGACCCATGTTGAGCGTCATAGTACCAGCATGCAAAACACAGCTGCATCATCACTTACCTGCAGCTTTGCTTTTAATTTGAATGCAAGATCCATTTTATTTCAGGCTTAAGCTTAGTGGCCAACCGACCTGCATGCTTTTGTGTGTTTTTAGATTTATGTGCTTGTTGAAGGCAGGTCCCCAACCTTAAGCGGAGCTTAAGCCTCTGTTGTCTGTCGTGATGCTTTATGGGTAGTGCAGTCATTAGGGTTTTCTGGGTATTATAGTTGCTGTGGTTGAGAGGCTGGCTCTTTGTGACAGCTTTACGGTGATATGCAGTGTAATAGGTCAGAGTTGTTAAAGTTGAGTGTGAATGATGTTGTAAAGAGTCTGGCCGGGTGCCAGGTAGAACTCAAACCTGCAATAAAGCTGCGCTCTTACCGTTCAGCTTTTCCTCATGATGACCGTATATACATCCACGTTTATTTCCATCACACTTTACAGTAGAGCTTAACTCACTTTCATAACGTTACATGGCAATTTTTACCTCGCACCCGGGGACTTTTTTTTAACTTTCTTGCACTCCGTTTTTGTCGAGAGTGAGAGAGAGAACAGAACTAAAAAAATAAAGAGGGAGAGAGGGGTGTACGTTCTCCCCTGGCCTACTCTCTGGTATTTCCTGAAGGACTTTGACTGAGCGGAACCACCCTGGGCCCCACGGAGGGGAAAGAAAGAGAAAGAGCTTTTTAAAAGTATGAGAGCTGAGAATATAACACTTAAAAAGCAAGCCAAGTGTAAAGATCCCCAGTAAACAGGTGATTTTTTTTTCTTTTTTTTTTCTTTCTTTTTTTTTAATTGTTTAGGGAAGAAAGACTTTCCCTTTTGAGCAAAAGCAGTAGAGAATGTGAAGATATTACATCACTGGATGTCTATTACTAAACTAAAAGTTTGCAACATTTAAAGGGTTTGTTGTCTAATGTTGATTACCTCAAAAAATCATTTCTGAGTGTTCCTCATTTTCTAAAGATTACGGTGAGACATATACAATGATATTTCCAATTTTGGAGGATTTAAAAGCAAAAATGTGATGCTTTATAATTTTATAAAAGCAGTCAAATTAATTCTTCTGTTAAGACTCATGTATTAAATAAACTGCAAATCTGTTTAAATAAGGTTTGCCGTATTACATTGTTAATGTAATGAAGTTGTAAAATAGTTTAATTTTTCACACTAAAATTGTCAACTCACTTATTGTTTATTGTCTTGTGCTATTGAAACTGAATATTTTAATGTTTACAGATTGGCTCCATTCGCTTATATTTAGAGTTTTTTTTTTTTTTTTTTTAAGAAAAGTTGGGACGAGTCAGATTTTATTTTTGTGATGATCAACATTTTACCACAAGTGCTGTCGACTTTGATTAATTTGTATTGAACCTGGAATATTTCTTTAAATTAGGTTGAAATCAGATGCAACTAACTAGATTAGTTACTTAAAGTAAAATTAGCAATTCGCTATTTAAGTTAACAAGCCTGTTCATTTGAAGTGATCAAAACAATCCTGTGCTGCATTGGATCAGAAAACGTTTTTTTTTTCTTCCCAGCAGGTGTTTTTGACTGTGTAAATAGGAAAAAGTGTTGGGTTTGTTTGTGCCATGTGTCATAATTACCTCATGGGTGTGTGCGCGTGTTCGCACTTTCACGGCTGTGTGTAGTGGGAGAGAGGAGGTTAATTGTGGGCTGCCCTCTGTAAATGGCATGTCCCAGGCTCGTTATCTTGATTGAGTAATTAACTCTGGCTCTCGGCACTCTTACTCACACTGTCAGACTGCTGAACTCCTGACACCTCGCATTCCTCGCTCCCTCTCCCTCATGCTTTCTCCTCTCTCGCTCTTTAACTTTCACACAGCTCGTCTCTCCGAGCTTTCAATTTATCATCATTTTCCTTTCTCTCCATGTCATTCCTGTCTCTGTCCTCTCTCTCCTCCTCTTCTTTCACTCTCGATCACTCCAGACAAGACCGTTTTTTTATTACACGCATGAGTTACAAATATGAAGGAGCTCGTGATAATAATTCTAGTAGTGTTACTGATAGTTCTTTTAAAAATAAAAATAATTTACTCACCCTCATGTTGTTGCAAAACTGTGTGACTTTCTTCTATGGAACACAAAAGTTGTTTACCTATTTTTTGTACATACAATGAAAGTCAGTGCATTCCAATGTTGTTTTGGAGCCCAATATCATCTTTGGTGTTCCGCGGCAGAGGAAAAAGTCCAGTGAGGACAGGATTTTTATTTTTGGGTGAAACTGTCTTTAATTGAGCTAAATGTGTGTATTGTGCTTTTAGGTTACAGTGGATAAAAAAGAAGTGAAATTTACAATAAAAATTGCAGCTGTGGTTTAACTTTACCTTAAAATATAGTAGCATGGTAATAGTTTAGGTTTTACGAATTTAAATTTAATTTACAGTAAAAAAAAAAAGAAGAAGAAAAAAAAAAGAAAACTTTATTTCATTATTTCATTAACTGGTATAATGTTAATATACCAAAATACCAAGGTAGTACTAAAATCTGTTTTGTATCTTTATAATGCAAACAACCGCCAAATACACTGGTCTTAACCACATATAGAATATTTATAAATATATAAATGTGTGTGTATATATATATATATATGTGTGTGTGTGTATTAGGGGTGTCCCCGACTAAGGATTTTCATAGTCGAATCGGAATTTTCGAATCATGCCGATAGTCGAATCATATATTTGGGGGCGGGGCAAAATACATTACCAAGAGTCAAGTCAGACATTCGACAGTCATAAATACACAGGGAAAATGTGTAATGGACACCTCGCAGATACAAACGGTGTAAATGTTTTATGTTTTGATTAAACGATAGTTAACATTAAAAGTCAGCGAAACCCTTAAGAATTCACTGTTTTGTTTTTTACAATAGTGCTCTCATTATAAGGTTATGTATATGAGTTATAACGTTCTGCATTTCTGTTTTGAGCTGCGTGCGCTGAAGATGACCAGTAGAATGAAGCATGATAAATAACTAATTTATCTCATATAAAATACGCTTCGCTATTTATATAACATAACGTTAATATTACGACTTACATGCTATCTGCACAAAATGCCCCGAATGCACATGAACGTGTCTGCGTGTCTCTGAATGAACTCCTTTTGTGGACGCGTTCTTCACGCAATAACATGCAGAAACACAACTAAACACACACACACACAAAATCACAGCGTTTTATTATAATAGTGTTCTCATTATTATGCTATATATGTGATATACAATATATATATATATATATATATATATATATATATATATATATGTGTATACGTATATGTATACACACACACACAAATCGTCGACTATTCGGGGACACCCCTAGTGTGTGTATGTGTGTATAATATATGTATGTGTGTGTGTGTGTGTGTGTATATGTATATATGTGTATGTGTGTGTGTATGTGTATATATATGTATATGTATATATATATATATATATATATATATATATATATATATATATATATATATATATATATATAGACACACACACACACACACACACACACACACACACACACACACACACACACACACACACACACACACACACGTATGTATGTATGTATATATAATATGTGTGTGTGTGTATATATATATATATATATATATATATGTGTATGTATATTCTAAAAACATTAACATCTGATTTTTAAAAAATTAAGAAGAAATAAATATGTATTCATTTAAGGTGCACATAATGTCATAAACAAAAAATACAACATTTAACAACATCAGATATAACAATCTTAATTTTTTTAAAAAATAACATATCCAGCAAGAAAAAAGTGTTTCAAGAAGAAAGTGTTACTTCAATGATAAACCATCAAATGTGCATGTCACACAGGAAATTCTGGGAATGGCAATTTATTGTTTTTCACTGTAAATTATATTTTTTACTCCAAAAACTTAACTGTCAATTTAACTGTATTTTACTGTCCCATGACCTTTTTTTCTTGTTTTTAGTGTACATAGTAAGGGAACTTACTATAACCAATTAGCAGGTTTTTACCATAGCATTTTTGCCATTTTTATCATTAAAATCTGATCATTTTTTATAGTGTAGTTCTCTATCTCCCCCCACCCACAGTGAAAGTGCAGTAAAAGGAGGTGAGATGAAAATTGAAAAGGTATCTGGGTCATTTGAACGAGGTGAATCATGTTCACGCTGACAGGCAGGACTCTTGTACGCTCTTGTACTCTTGTACTCTTGTACTGCTTGAAAAGACACAGCTCTCAGAGGCTTGTAAACACACAAACACACTGCCAATACCACATGTAAGAACACACAGATCCTCAGTAATAAACACACCGTTGAGTATGTGTAACTCATACAGATGCTTTCATGCTGCGATCTTGTCGTTCAAGTCTTGTTTTTAACACATTGACACTAGGTTGTATAGATTCAGATGTACTTTTGCACTCGGTCTTTTGCTTTCTCTCTATAGTTTTTTGGCTCTGTGATTGGCTGTTGTTTGAAATGGGAAATCATTAGAGTCTTTGATCCCTCCTAAACATCCTGCATCAAATAACAAAACTCGCACACACAAAACTGCACGGCACATAGCGAAGTCTGTCGAACAGCCGTGGATTTCTCGTTCTGTTTCACCATGTTTCGAGGGTGCAGTTGGATTCATCTCGCACTTGTGTCTCTTACATGTGCATGCATTTAAAGTGTCAGACACTTAGGGGCTGTGTCTCTTTGCTGGAGAGGGTTTACATGATTTTATAAATATTTATTAAATACTTGAAACAAGAATCTGAGATAGAGACATTCTCCCCTGTGTTGATTCAGATTTTTCGGCATTGTACTGCGTCTCTTTTACACGTGAAAATATAAAAAGATTTTTTTGTTCTGATATCTATACATTTTATATTTACAAAACCATTCAAAAATGTTTTCATAAAGATGTCTCTTAGGCTCACCAAAGCTACATTGATTTGACAGTACAGTATACAGTACAGAACAGTTAAAACAGTAATATTGTGAAAAATTATTACAATTTAAAATATCTGTTTTCTTTTTGAATATATATTTTTTTTATGATGGCAAAGCTGAATTCTCAGCATCATTACTCCAGTCTTCAGTGTCACATGATCCTTCAGAAATCATTCTAATACGATAATTTGGTACTTAAGGAATGTTGCTTATTATCAGCGTTGGAACTGAAATGTTTTGCTGCCAAATATAAATATACAGGGAAAAAAACCCTGCATTTATCTGAAATAGAAAAAGTCTTTATCACTTTTGATCAATGTAATGCATCTTTACTAAATGAAATAATTAATTTGTTTAAAAATCTTACAGACCCCAAACTTTTTTTTTTTATACTGTATATATATGTATGTGGGTCTATGTGTGTATAAAAGTATCATTTATTTTTCAAAAAAACAGGAAAATAGTATGCATATGTAGATATGTCGATTAATTACAAACTATAGATTTAAGTAAAACAATGCATTGTGGAAGAAGCAGTAAAGACTGATTTAGAAATGTTAATGAACAATACGGACACAAATATCCAGGGATTGTTCATCAAAGGAAGTTTGACCCCTCCTTATGTCGATCTGGTCATATTGCTTTTGTGGATTTGACCTCTGACTCTAATGTCCTGCAACAGTGCATGAGACTGTTGCTCTGTCTGTGTGCGTGTTTTTCCTGATGCATGTCTCAGAGATATTAAAACTTACTGAAACATGCATGCATATAGTAATTTTAGAGTCTCACATGTCATGTGTTGCCATGCTGTAAGTTAGCAAATGTTGCTTGATGTTTATGAAGGTCTGTCTTTTCAATAGTCCTGAATTCCTTTACGTTAAGTGCTCGGTCACACACAATAAAAATGCACCCAGATGATGATTATCACTTTAATTTATTGTTTATTTCCATTTTATTTACCATACATGCAGGTGCGGCTTCTGTTTTAAACCCTGACACATATAAATATCTTCTTTAAACAAGCATAAACAGCCAGTGTTTGAAACTAAAATCTGCTTGTGAACTTCTATTGTGCCTTTGATTTGTCTTGACTTGCTGACTTTCTATTTAATAGCAAGAGCTATTGCACACAATGCATGATTCACATGCACACGCAATGCTTTGGTTTCATCGAATTAATACCATTCTAGTTTTCCTTCCTAGCAAATACTTTGTAAACTTACATTGTCAGGACACAGTACCGTAGTTGTTTGCATGTGAAGACTTGGATGGGTGACAAAAGCAGCTGATGTTAATTTAGCTTTCAGAAAAGTGAAGACTAATTATGATTAATATGCCGCATTAATACGTATCTTGATTATGATGGTTGCATGCTGTTTCGTATGTTGATGAATGAATGCTATTTCGCTAATTAGTCTTTAAAATATGGTTATGTCATTTAAATGATTTAATTGGAGCTAAAATGGAACCATGAGTTAGTGACTGTAACTTCTCAGGGTTCAACATAAAAATATGGGCTTTTGGAACAAGAGCTCTCATTTGTCAAAGGCACAGAAGTGCCGTTGTGTGTGTGTGTGTGTGTGTGTGTGTGTGTGTGTGTGTGTGTGTGTGTGTGTGTGTGTGTGTGTGTGTGTGTGTGTGTGTTCTGGCTCCTTGTGTAATCAGATCAGCAGCAAGGACACCCTCAAACTCTTTACTGCCACCCTGAGAAGCACCTTTAAATGTGTGTGTGTGTGTGTGTGTGTGTGTGTGTGTATGGGTGTGAGTTTTGCCGTCCCAGCAGGAGAACAGAAGGGGTTAGGCTACGAGAGTCACATAATCCATCATGCTCTGGCACTGAGAGAGGGCTGGAAAAGAGGGGGTGCTGGATGGATGGCCTGCCTCGGCCCTCACCTTCCCCCCGAGACACGGAGCTTGACACCTGTGTGTGTGGTGCTGTGAGAGTGAAGAAGAGTGTGTGTTTGTGTGTGGGGTGGGGGGTACAGGTTGGGAGGTCCAGTTAATAAAGAAGGACTAAACCACCCCTTTGCTTTTTTTTTTCTTCTTCGTCATTGTTTTTCCCCGTCTCACTCTCTCTCTCTGTCTTTTTCTAGGACTTCTTACAGGGAGACAGTTCCAAAGCCTTAAAGTTGCTGGGCTGGAAACCACGTGTGACGTTCGAGGTAAGCGTTCCTGTAAAAAATCAAAGCGGTTCACTTCCAGTGCACTGGAGATTGAGAAATAATTGTTGTGTGTGTGTGTGTGTGTGTGTGTGTGTATTCCAACAGGAGCTTGTTAAAGAAATGGTGGACGCGGACATCGAGCTCATGCGGAACAACCCAAATGCCTGAGCCCACACGCCTTCATCTCCATGCATGCCAAAGAGGCAGTTGTCATGTGTTTGTGTGTGTGATCACTGGAAGAAGCATTCAGCTGCAGTTCTGTTCCTCCTTCTGTCGTTTTCTCTGCTGCTTCAGCTTTCTGATCTCAGTTTCACTGTGTTTTGAGGGTCCCCACTGTTGCCTTTCTCTGTTCCTTAATACTGTCATATTTAAGATTATGTGTATGGATTTTTAGTTTGTGTTCTGTCTAAATGATTTTTATCCATTTTTATAAATCAGTTTTTATTCATAATCATGAAGAAATGTATAAATAAGGGATTAAAGGGTTTGGAGAGCTTTTTTAAAAATGTTTGCTGTTTTATTCATGCGATTACGTAAACTGAAGTAATTGGTTGAATCATCAAAAAAAATTTCCTGATTATTTAAAATGCAAATACAAACTGTGAAGTTTTATAATTCAGTAAATTCTCCAAAGAGTCATTTGAGTGTGTTTGTTTGTGGTTCTCAACCTTTTTGACTCCAAGTTCCCCCCATTGTCCAAGACAATGTAGCCTATGATAGTGAGTTATTAGCCTATAGAACTGCTTGTTTTCACAATTTAAATTATTATGAAAAAATATATTATGAAAGAATAGATGAATATGATCAGCTGCAAATAATAGGCTACTGTAAATTCATGTTTCAAAAACTTTTTTTATTTCAATAAAAGATGTTTGTGGAGGGGAGGTGGGGGCAGATTAACATAAATATGTAAGTTTACGTGTTCATTATGGTTTTAGTATTTTATTTTATTCAGGTATTTTAAGTCACTCTTTTAGACCTCTTGTGAACCGCTGGGTTTTACATGTTGAAAGGTTCGGTTCTCAGAGTAGATTTGTAATTTTAACCTTTTATTTAGGGTGATAACAGTGTTGTTGTTTTTTTTACTTTGTTTCCTGTAGGCTATTGTAAACAGAACAACAATAGAGATAGCAATAGTCTAGCACATTAGCTAATATTGCTGACTCAGTAAGAAATAGCTTGAACATGGTTAAAATCAGTAAACATCATTTTGAAAATAACTCAACTTTTCAGTTTCATTCTTTCTCGCCTCAGAAGTTAAATATACAGTGAAATGCGTCAGAAAGCGGCTCGTGCCAGCTCTCGTGGGTTGCCCGGCGGTCACCGAGCCCCTCGCGCAGAGCACAAGCGCTCTCTTGTATTCGGCGGGAAACGGGCGTCTTCAAGGCCTCGCGCTCCTTCATTCCAGATGCTCGAGCGCGGCCCACCGCGCGCAGCTGAGGGAGCAGTAACTCGGCCTTGTAAAGCAGCTCATGTTTAATCACCTCTGACGTCGGGCGCAGCTGGGCCACTGAACCCTGACAGTGAAGACATTTCGCTGTGTGCGAAAATCCTCCGCAGTGTTTATTTGCAATGGCGGGACGGTCGTCCTCATCAAAGTAACAACAGATTCAAGAGACCTCTGTCAGCGTAAGTGTCCTCAAGCGAGGAGAGAGAGACCCGGTAAAATCAGTTTCTTTTAAACAACTCAAGAGGCCACGGATATTCTGGTCTATTCGAAGTGCCAAATGAAGGTCATTTGACACCGACGTCCAAGAAAGTGGGGTCTTTGAGACCCTCGTAAGACAGGCGATAGTGGGGGCGGTTGATGTATGTGTATTTGTGTTTTTGAGACGGCATCTCGAGCCAGTGGAGTGTCATTTAAGCGCAGCGCAGCAGTGTGAGCGCGCGGGCCTGATTGGAACCAGACGGTGGCTCGTCGGTCCGCGAGAGTAAAAAGCACTTTTCCACTGGCCTGGGTCGCGAGCTCTACCGCATACAGGTGCACAGGCCGCGAGCAGCCACTAACTACCTTATATATCCTGGCGAATTTATATTTTACGCTTGAGCGGGGAAATTTCTGGTATTTTGTTTGACTACCCTGCTGATGTTCCAGTAAAAGCAGTAGGAAACGTGAAATTCAATTGGACCAAGAAATTAAAGTATAATAAAAATTTAAGGGACATGAAAAACCTCTAAGAATTTAATATAATGCTTTATTTATAGGCTATTCTCTGTTGGGAACTGTCAGTTATCTCAAAAGATTTGTAATTAATGCACGGAACTCAAATGATCCTCTCTGCGACAATGTTTGTTCACTGCTTACAAAAGTCCTTAAATTAAGTTTATTCGCGGGTTTTAATAATTAAATATTATTTAAAAATAGGCCTATATATGTTATTTAAATGTTTAATAATGATTGAGAATATGGAGAATTTTATGTAGGTATTCTATCGTTGATTTATCTTCTCTCATAATTTATTTTAGAATTATATTTTATGCTATTATATATCATATTGCATTAATATTGCTTTTATATTTCAGTGAACTTGCTTAGTATTATAATTAGTGTCACCCTTTGTTCGGTATTGTTTATTTGTTTCTGTATTATATCTTGGAACAGCAGGAATTATTTGCTTTGTCAGTGTCAAGCATTTGGATTTCACTGATAAGGAACTTTCACTCACAATTTCTCGTCTCCAAATTTGATCCTTTGACATTTTTGCCACGCAGAAGAAAATCATTTTGTTTAAATCTACTCTGTCAAGGTAACCTCGTGTCTATTTTTCTAGTGTTTGTTTTCATCGTCAAGCAGATAATCCGTGATAAGCCTCAACCTTCTCTCACAGTCCACGGCTTTGTGTTTACTAAAGTTTTATTTGCAATTCCGTTTTTGTCCGTGAGAAAAATAATTTTATATAATTAGCCTATTATTAATGTCTAAGATTTAAACGTTTAACATTTAAAAGCAATCGCCTTCGCCAGGCGCGCTGCAACAAATTAGGAGTAGCCTATATTTTATTGTTATAACAAGGTTTTGAATTATTGTTAAATATTTATTTAACTTTTATATAAATATGTAGGAAATATTAAGAACATTTTTAATGTGGCATTTAAAGTAGCTAACATGTATCATCATTTTTTGTTGTTTTTTTTCATTGGGAGCACGGCGCTTCTTCACATGGCTGATGCACGTGTTTATTGCTTCTTTTATTCAGTGCAGATTGTGAGGGGAAAAAAGAGAAATAAAACACGTAAGAGGTTAATTTATATATACTGTAACTTAATTGCTTACATTTAGCAAATATGTTTACTGCCAACAAAATTGTTCACATTATATGTGATTTAGGCCGAGGTAAATCAGGCCTAAGAGTTCAGTTTGTCGTTTGCCCGATCAAACCATTTTTTACTTTTACATGGTTGAATATAAATAGACTTAAAAATTATGTAGCTTATATTTCATTGTTTTTTAGTTTTATAAATACTGTTTTGTTTTATTATTGTTGTTGTTATAATAATAGCCTACATCGATATTTCTACTTAGCCTTTATTATTATAATACACAACGAACTGTTTATTATAATGCAAACTGTTGAATTAGTCAATAAATAAATAAGCAGCACCTCGCAAAACGCACTTAAACACTATTGAAAATTAATTGGACAGACATTTATCTAATTTAAAGAGACCGCAAAATGTATCAGGAAATGATCAAATATACCATTCACACAGGATATCACGCATGATACACATCGATTTAAAATAAACAAACAAACAAACACACTTCTCAGGCATGTCATGAGAGCTGCATCTGGTTAAAACGTGCCACGTTAATACCAGAAGGCTCTCTCTGCTGTATCATATTCCCCTCGCGCGCAATTCAACCCTGAAACATGCAGCTGATCACAACAAAGACACCTTTTCACTGGCACGAGCCCCTAACACTGCCCGCGCGCACCTGTAATGCATTTGCCACTTAAGCCCTTCATACAAAGTCAAATCGCCTCGAGCTGACCTTGCTACGATACTTAGACGCTGTAAAGCTTCTTCACACTTTCTTTCTTTCTTACTGTCTGTCTTTTTCATCTTCCTTCCTGTTTATCCTCATCTGTTTCTCTTGATTTACACTTGAGGCCTATTCGAACCGTGTATGTGAATCATGCACAACCCTTTATTTCATCACAGCGTTTATATAATCACAAAACACCAAATCAGTTACGGGGCCAATTATACACCAAATAAATACAAACGCGGCACTGCGAGGCCCACAGTTTCTGCTGCCGGTGACTGCAAGAAGCTTTACACGTCGCTGTGCGCAGCTGCATATTTAAATATCAGGACAACAAATCAAAATTAGACAATTATCAATCTTATTTCAATAACACTGCAATGTTAAATAAGGTAATTCGCTATTTGGTTTGTGTCCGTAGGCCTATCTTGCGTTAAAACATATCGAGGTAGGCTATAGATTACGTAGGCCCTATACCTATTTGTTTAACGCAGAAATCGACAAAACACTGAGTCGCATACCGAGTAGAATGCCTTTGTTTGGAGGTTCTGGCTGAATTAATCATTTGATTTATCAAGCCCATATTTTACATGGCTGGCTCAACATGTCTGGCCTACAGCAATTCTTTCATCTGCTGTTTATCTGCTTTTTAATCTATTATGTGTTTACAAATGAAAACTTCTATCAAAGACTGGTTGTCTACATTCCGCAAGATTGCAAAAGTGCAGTTCACTCCAGTGTGCCAACAGTAGAAAAAGAGAACACAGCAAAAACGCTCAACTAAATAGTCTGGCATAAATAAAACAAGACTGCAAAATATATCTCAGTAAAAAATAATAATAATAATAATAATAAATTCTCATATTAAAACTAGAAACATATTTATTCCCTATAAATGCATATTTCTCTAAAGTAGTTGAGAAACAAATTAAACATGGGAACACATAGGACGTTTATCAAGTTGTAAAAATTACGAACATTACTCGTTTAGGAGATTTATAGGTAAACGGGGGAGAAAGTTCTGTCAAATAAAGTGCTCGATTATTTTTTTAATTTACATAAAATAATTGTAGCCAATAACGCTGAATTGATCATTGAAATTCTGTCAAGTGCTTATAATAGTTATTATTAAACATTGTCTTTTGTTGTTAGTAAATGCATTTTTACGTTAGGAACAATTTAAAGACTCCTTGCACGCGTAAGTGAAAAAATAATAATTTCCAGATGTTTTTAAACCTTTGACCCCCACCCCCACCCCCTGTCCAAGGAATGCCTTATTAAGAGCCAAATATTTTTAGGAGGAAAATAAGAAAATTGGCAAATATTTGCTAGCCAGCTATGTTTGAACAACGTTTTAAAAATTATTCCTTGCTTTTTGTGGCTGCTAATCATAACAAGCTCTGACACTCATTTAAGTAAATAATGGATTCAACAGGCATTACAAATCGATAAATCACTCGAGAGTTTAACTCCAACAAGACGACAATTTATTAAACAAATAGTAACTTTAGATATTTTCAAAATGTATAAGAAAAAACTGTAACTCAGTTGTACACTCGTTACCTTTCTATACTGAATTGATTATAAATACTTAAGACATTTTCTTGCAAAGTTGGTCCACCTGCTCTTGCATGAAATAAATTAACACATTTTCTTTTAATCTATCTTGATGGACGAGCAGGGAGAGAATGTTTATGTGCAGCGGAATTATCCTACTTACCAACACAAACTCGCATATCAGCCCGAGTTCACTGACCTAAAAGCTTCCTTAAATTACAAACACATGGCAAATAATACAAATATATATTAAACAATTTTGAAATTCATGAAACGTTTGGTCAGAACTTGCTGCAGTCGTATACAAAGGCTCCGGAAGCCCGGTAGAGTGGCTGACTGGACGGGAAGGCCATTTGACAGCTATTGCTTCCGGTCACCGGAGAGCTGTTCAGAGCTATCCGCTGCGTCTCGAACATCTCGCGCACCGCGTGAAAGTTCTGCTGCTGGCCGGGATAGCTCGCGCTCAGGTGCCCCAGCTCTCCGGACTGACTGAGGTACCAGGGCGCGAGTCGGTTCTGCTGCAAGTGCTGGGTCTCCTGGCTCGAGCTCTGGTGGGGGTGTGAGATCGAGGAGGCGCTTGTCGTGTTTGTGTATTCCGGTAAAGTGTCATCCCCGTGGCCGCGCTCCCCTGTGTACAGGCTCGTCGCTTGCATGTTGCAGTGGTAAGTGGCGGGCTGGCCGCAGGGTGGACTGTAATGGGCGGGCTGCGGGGACGGCGAGTAGGTCAGAGACACCGAGCCTGGCAGCGCGGCGCGAGAGGCCGGTAGCTCTGCCGCGTGCTGCGGGGAGCCACGAAGTCCGGTCATGATTGTATCCATACTAAAGGCCTGTTGTGTCGTTTGCGACTGAGGACTCCCGCTACACGCACTCCCACCGCTCCTGTCTGGACTCTCCGTTTTAGGTACGGTGCTGAGGGGTGGAGTGCTGTCATGCGGGGGCGTGCAGGCCCCGTTCTCGGTCTTTATATCCCGGAGCTTCACTGGCTGCTGCGCGTCTTGCTCGCACGCTTGTCCCTGGTTGTCTTTGCCCTGCCGGTCCCGCTCCTCTCGGTCCCTCAGCACGTCCTTCTTCTTGAAGCGGCGCCTCCGTCGCAAGAAGCTGCCGTTTTCAAACATGTTATATGAGTCCGGGTCTAGAGTCCAGTAGCTGCCCTTACCTGGCTTCTTATCATCTCTTGGCACCTTGACAAAGCACTCGTTGAGCGACAAATTATGCCGTATGCTGTTCTGCCAGCCTTGCTTATTGTCCCGGTAAAATGGAAAGCGCTCCATGATAAACTGGTAGATCCCATTCAGCGTGATCTTTTTGTCGGCTGAGTTCTGGATGGCCATAGTGATGAGCGCGATGTAGCTATACGGAGGTTTGACCATGTCCTTGGGCTGCTGCGCAGGGGCGTACGGCCCATATGCGCGGGCCATGCCGCCGGGGTACTGCTCGTGCGCTGCGTGAGAGTACATGCTCATAGGCGCAGGCATACCGGTATATCCACCTCCGGCAGCGGCTCGATAAAAGCCTTGATCCCCGGTGATATAAGGCACTACGCCTAGAGGGCTTTGGCTAGACACGGGGTAGCGCGCCTGCATCGTACCCCTCTCTCCAACGCTCTCCTGCTGCGGACGAACAGAGATTAAGAAGGTTAAAATCTAGGCAGACGTCTTAATTCACTTCGAGAAGAAAATTCATCACAAAGTTCGTCACTTCCACCTTTTCCTTCAGTGTCTTGTCTCAAAACTTTCATCCAAAGTTTCTTCCCAAGCGAATTTTCAGGTCCTCGCTGTGCGGACGAACGAGAAGCAAATGTCTTACGTGGAGAAGGCAGTGAATAGGGAAAACCTGTGAACTTCCCGCATCCGTCACTTCACAGGGACTTTTTCACCGAATTACCAATTCTGCCTTTTGGCTGAGCTCAGCGCTCCTCCCTAAACTCATCTCACGACCAATAAGCGCTCGAGAGCTGTTTGTGGAAAGACTGTACCCGAAGACCTTTTCCCTCTGGGTATAGGCATAGTCTACCCTTGAGTTGAGGATAAGGAAGACGCAAACACACAGAAAGACTAGGAATGTTGACAGAAAACGAGAAAATTCTCACATCCTCGGGCTGCTTAAGATGTGAAATAAATAGAATCGCTGACATCTGCTGCAGGATGTAAAATGGCATGTTTTGTATAAAAGTACATGGCCAATATTAAAAACAGGAGGTAAAACAGATTTATAATATTTGTAAAGATGTTTCGTGTTTTTACAGTTGCAGCCGGCCCGTCGAACAAGAATGGCTCCCTGTTTTCGTTCACGTGTCAGGATTCATTTCAATCATTTGGCACTAATAGATGCGCTGGAGGGGTGAAGTAAAGCGGTGTTTGTTCTTCAGAAACAAATGTACTGCTTGGGAGCAAGGCAAATCTGTGCTGGCCAAAAGGTGTCAATGGAGCAATGTGTCCTTTTTAGTGTTAGATGGACGAAAAGCCACCCAAACTGTGCTTTGCACCTATTCTTTGCTGGTGCGTGTCACTGCGGTTCACACTTTCAGTGCTGCTTTAATTTTCTTTAAGTGTTATGAAAGACATGTCGTCTCAGACTTAATAGCTTTAGGTTTCCGCTGAGAGGTCGCACCGCTTGTGACTTTTTTCTTCATCGTGACAATGAAAATGAAGGAAAGCTATATTGATAGAAAATTGGCATTTTGTTAGATAATAGTGACAACGGGCAACATATTTGATGACCAACTGTTTAACGTGCTTTTAGGTTGTTAAGTATTTAATATTACATTTGTCTGTCATTTGCATATAAATATAAAATGGAGGAAAAAAGGACAAAAACTTAGTAAAATATTTAAGTAAAATTGTTATTCTCTTTTGCAAAAAAGAGAAGGTAAATCAAATAAATTATAAAAAAAAATAAATCAATCATTACATGTAAAACTAAAACATCATTATCAATTCATTATTACCAATGACAACAATAACATCAATATATAGAAATGAAACACCATGATGAATTATTAATATGACATGTTTCATCAACAACAATTGTAATATACAAAGAAGAAGCGTTTTTATTCATTTGTATTTTATTTATTTATTTTTCTGTTGGGTGTTTGTTTGACTTTCTATGACTGCGTTCGTTGTAGGTAGGCTATATTTACAAATAGGCTATTAACATCATATATCGCGATATTGTTTTAGCAAATTAGATGAGAAGAAGATATGTCACAGAGCATCGTTCCTGTAGCTTGTTGTAGGCTATCTTTAAAAAAAATTCTAATCAAATAACTGCATTGACGAAGTGCTTTACTTACTGCTAAAAGAATAAATGTAAATGTAGGCAAATTCACTTTAGAAAACTGTTATTTGCCCAAATTATTATTATTTTAATTAAAATCCTTGTTCTTAATGCTATTATGTTAAAATTAAAAATTGGTTACAATGCCATGGCTCATATTTTCACTTGGACGTATTCTTCCTTTTCTTGCTTTATTTATGGTAATTTAAACCCCGAGGAATTAGACCGATCCAGCGCAGTGCAGCGAGGAGCATTAAAGTGGAGCACAAAGCGAGGAGCGCGTCTATTGTAGGTTGGCCAAATTCACCTGCTAAATCTGTGTTTCTGTATTTGATCGCCCCCTTGTGGCCATTTTATTAAAGCACCCATTTTTGGTAATTCGTCTCCTAATAACAGCCATGTAGTATAGGCTATAAATACTAAATGGCTTGACTTTTTATTTTAAACCAAAGTCCAGATTTTAGGTTACAATTAATATTAATAAGGTAAAAAGATATAGGCCTATCTTAGAGTCTGAATCTGTTTTTCACCATTTTAATCAGTTTTTTTATTTTTTTATTTTACACCTGGTTCATGTAACCTTTTTTATACCGATATTTAATGTTGTTTTTCATATCAACTACCCATATGTAGCCTACATAACTTGCAAATAAACATATAAACTACATATTACATATTGTAATTTAAAAAATAATAATAATATAGCCTATGCCTACGGCTATTATTTAACTTAAATATATACAAATGATGTGTAGTCTATAGCCTATATTGTGAATCATAATTTCTTGATCCATTAATAAGGTCAGCAGTTTGCATAATGATGTCAAATGAAGCTCTCAATAAGAAATGAATCTCTGGTGTTCTTTTTGCGTTTGAAGAATAGTAGCATGGGACGCTGCACTGGTGCACAGATGTCAGACTGCACGCGAACAGGCAAGACCACACACTAACTTCTTCAAACAATGCGGTTAACTACAGCGAATGGGTTAGGGATGCAATCAGCTAATGCACTAAAAGGAATGTTCCATCGCCAGCTGCATAGAAGTAGCATTATTCATGAGCATGAGCTGATGTCACAGCTGTCGTCCGTTTTAACTTTGCCCAAAGTTTAAACTCGAGTTTGAAGTCAGAGAGAACTTCCATGAAAGGTGCTGTAACAGAAAGGAAATTATCCCTGAATGTCATTGAAATATAACTGCCCTGAGATTATGACAGTCGAATTATGTGTTTAGCCAATCAGAAAACCTCTGATGGGTTTGTTGTCTGTCAATCATTTTGCGCGTTCACTGTCACGGGGCGGTCCATATATGGGAAGCCGGAAGCTGCGACAGGACCATGAAAAAAAAAGAGTGAACTGTAAAGCTTTTCATCCCTGCAAGGAGCTGCTGAGAAAGTGCGTAAAGAGCTTGTTTAGCTTTTGTTTGACAGATAAAGATACCATGGTTGAAAAAGGGTGTGTGTGTGTGTGTGTTTGGAACGGCACTGTAATACTGTGTGAGGCATTGTACAGTGCTACAACGGCATTGTAACACTGTAATACTGTGTGAGGTAAATACTGTATTGCTTATTTTTGTTTCGTCATTTGCTTGGGAATGTGATACATACTAGAGTTCTTTGTTGAGCCATGACAACTTTGCTTGCCAGAGTTTTGAGATTGTAATCAGCGGAGTCAGAGATTATCAGTAATAATAAAATCATGTAGGCTATTTTCATTCACACTATCCCAAAACTATCTACAGCCTTGATATTGTGACCCACTCATTAAGAGTTCATCGCTGAGTCATGACAACTGTGTTTGCCGGCCTTTAAAGTTAGTAATCAGACATGAAATATTCATATAAATAACAATTTATTTGGTTTTATTTACAAGTAAAAAAAAAACTTTTTTAAAAACACGATTTCAGCTTTGGCCGCTGGGGGGACCCCTTGCACCACTTTAATTAGTGAAGGCAAGCTAAGTATGAAAAGCACACTGAATAAAGGGGAAAGGCTTTTCCTTGCTCTCACTGTTATTTTAGCACAATTATGAAATTTTTAAATTGAAAATGTATAGATAACATTATTACAACGCCGATTTCTTAGTCCAAGCTCATTACAAATTTGGCTTGCATTAACTGTTTTAACAACTGGTTATGGTAGTAAATATATTTCTAACTGTTTTGGTAACTGGTTATGGTAGTAAATACATTGCTGGTTTGCCATCATTTTAGCTTTTTTCTGCTCACCACCACTGGTCTTTTCTGTCTTGTATGAGGTCAATGAACAAAATATGCAATCCTAGAGCTAAAACACATGCCCTGACTCACAATGCTGCAAGTCATCTCTTTAATCAAAGTCATTCTGCTCTTGAATCAACTTTTTTAGTTGCTCCAGTGAGAGAAATCCCAGATTATGGTTTCTTTTCATCAACATTTTATCTTGTGCGTTAGATAAAATGTTCTACATGCATCTCAGAATGTTTAATAAAATATTTAATTGTGATTTAATTGTTTATAGTTTTGGAAATGCAAATCTGCAGCTAGAAATGCACTGGTACACCAAGAAAAAACACTGAAAATTGATTCCTTAGATTTAAGTTTTGCTTGTACTTTTACAGTGCAAGGCTTGAAGTCATCATTTACAAGGACAGTGAACTCTATACAGAAACACATCTGGTGCACTGTTTTCATGACATGTAGGAAAACGAGCAAGACAAAATGAATTCAGCAACCATTTGGTTCATTTTTGTTCTTTTTCCGTTTGACATTACGGTTGTTCAAAGTGCCACCTGAATGACAGCACGTCTCTGTCAATCCTTTAGCCATTTTTTCAGGTCAAAAAGAATGTTGCATCATTTTCAGTGAGTGACCACTGATGTTTGACACCTGGAGTCTAGATCCCATCCCATTTTTTGTTTAATATACTTATTATTAATATACAATAATGGTTTTATTTTGTAAAATCAATGTCTTGTTTGCTGAAATAAGATCTGCATGTTCTTCTTATTTTTCTGCATTGGGAGCCATGCAGCTGTCATCCGCAGATAATACTTATCCCAAGATTTAATATTGTGATTGGCAACATTGTCATATGAGAACCTCTTTCTTTTATTGCCCTATAGTTTACGAACTGTGTTTATATGATCGTTTCCAGGTAGTTTTACATGGTCTATATAAATACTTCCAGTATGCTTTAATAATAATGTTTTGTGTTTTTTGGAAGATAACTGTGTTTTGGAGACGGTGCGATTGATGTAGATTAATGTAGCTGTGAGTATAATCCGTGTTTATTAGTAGCTATAAATGTCTCATTGTAATCCTTTCCAAATATTCGCTCAGGTATGCCGCTTTGTTTATAAAATCAGAAGGAAAACTGGCAATCACCGAGTCTATTTCACAGGCGTCGCGTGAAGGTACATTAAGTCACCAATAGATGGCGGTAGATGACCGTCTAAAAGCTCCACTGTCTGCGCCGTAAACAATCACACGAATAAGTTTGAGAAATGAGCTGAACTTTTTTTTTTCTTTCTTTCTTACAGTGACACATGTGTCCTTTTACTTTTCAAGATCAAGAAATTTTTTTCGGTTGTATCTTTCGTTACCCATTCGTACGGATCATATTCCCAAGGGCACTGATGGACAGGCCTATAGCTTAAATGAAGTTAGAAATATAAAATATGTTCGAAGCGTTGCGACTGGACGAAACTGATTTAAAGGTAATTTAAGGGTTATTACAATGTTACCAAAACATCCTAAAGTATTCAAATAACATAAGCCCTCTAATTTATCATGTTGGCTAAACTGGCGATTAATTTTTTTAAAAAAAATGTTGGGTAGGCTAAATGTAAATTATGTTTAATAATCATTTGCCTCATTTCATTTTTTTCTTTATTGTAAATTGTAGAGTATAGAAGAAAATAATTTACTTCCTCATTATTCACAACGTTGCTATATTTCATTTTATCTTTTTCCTGACGCATTTATCATTTCTTTGGGCTAATCTAAAGAAATAGTAATAATAAACGAGGAAGACCGGGGCTAGTTGTAACCATTGTAATCATTTAACTCCAGTAAATAGGCTATTTCACAGGACAATGTATTTATTATTATTATTTTAAATGTCAAATCTCTGTAAAGGCATTACGTTACGGCAACAAAATTTCCATTGAACATTTCTAAAAGATAATGCATATTGTACTATGAAACCTGCCATTAAAATAACTGGGTTATGGTTTTTATGAAATTATGAAACACGAAACAATTAATGAAACTGCAAAAATGTAGGCCTGAAAGTTTTAATTAAAATAATAATAATAATAGGCTAACAATAATAGTAATGTGATTACAACTTACTAAAAACAATTTGCCGCAACCTGAATGTGTGAGAAATAGGCTATCTTTAAACCTCGGTTAAAAATAGGCTACCTTCATTATAAAACTGACTTATTATATATATTGTGCTTGTTTGCACAACCGCTATCACAAAAATATGATGCATGAATTTAAGTTTCAATTTACAACAATTAATCTGATGTTGGAGGGTTTTAAACTATAGGTGTTTGTAATCAACATAATAATAATAAAAATAATAATAAAACACACATTTGGACTTTTGACTCAATAGATAGATAGATAGATAGATAGATAGATAGATAGATAGATAGATAGATAGATAGATAGAGGGCTATAGGGTCTTGGCTATCTGTCAGGCAAAAACACTACTTTGCTCTGAAATGTTTTATTGCTAACATCACATTGCACTGTACAGATTAAGTGAAATATATTTCTATGTGCTTAATGCAAACTCTATTGAAATGTAACCACAAGACATAAAGTGGCAAGTCCATGACTTCATGAGTTTAACTGATTTATGTGCACTCGGGGCGGTGAGGTCAAGTTACGTCGTCGGGGGCTTTTTCACTGGTTTTCAAAAATACATTTCCAAGCATCTTGTGAGTGTACAGTTATTAATCCTTCATTAATTGTCTTTACCTCACAGCTATCCAAGTGCTTATCTTTGTGCAACTTTCTCCGCAACAAGCGGACTACATCACGCAAGGTTTGACGTCTTGATGCATACTCTGATGGTGATGATGGTGATGATGATGGTGATGATAATATCCACCAGCAGACGGATGGAAAGAGGTAATTCCGTTAAAATTCAACATGAAGTCCTTCCGTTCTCCGACTGGGGAAGAATGTGTCGGATAGCGTGATATACCCACTGAGGACAGATATATACACAGTGAGATAAATATACACATCATGAACATTGCATAAAATTATGTTGTGTTTTTTTTTAAATTATTATTTATTTATCAGCTCATACATGGGTAGGCTATACAATTTTTACATCATAGACAAGCTTTTACCCCCATATTTGAGAGTAGCCTAAAATATCCCTGTCGCTTCCTTTAAATGTGTAGGCCTAAATATTGTGTAACAAATCAAATTTACCATTTTATTTTTAAGTATCCAAATTGTTTTTCAACAATATTCAATAAAATGTATGTTTTTCGATTGTACTATTTTTAAATTGCCTTATTGCATGAGCTTCACACATTTTTGTATTTATTAAAATATATTTTACGTTTTGATAAAAGTGGAATGACTCTTAACGCCTATCTGATAATAATAATAATTATTTTTAGGCTATTGTTATTTTATTGTTATCAGTATAACACCATATTTTGCTGTTTCTTACCCAAACTGTTCGAACAAAACAAAACAAAAAAACGTGATCGAAAGTAGGCCTAAAAAAATCTTTCAAGTGCAAAAGATTTCAACGCTTTTGAGCCATGCTCATTTTGTACAGTTTATAGTCATCTTAAGCCTAATATGTTGAAATATTGACGTTCTGAGAGCTTTCTTTTTATGCTTTTGAATTTCGAATTAGTTTTTTTTTTTTTTAATTTTTAGATTTTTAGATTAGATTAGATTTTTGTTATAAAATAACGTAGCCTATTTAGATAGGCCTAGATTTTACAGCGTAATAGCTATAACACTTGTATTACAAAGTAAATATAATGTCATCTAAAGGTTTCAGAAATTATAGGCTACGTTATTTGCTTTTACCTGACATGTCTGTGTTGTCCCTCGCACTTTGCTGTATGTAACCCTGTTCCAGGGAGTAGGTGAATATGCCGGGATGCTGCCCCGTGGACGGCGAATTGCTCGAGACTGTAGTCGGCTGTTTTAGGTATGGAGAATTTGAAGAAGAAGCCCATAGTGCTGTTCCCTCTGAATACGGCGAGTGACTCTCAAGCGCGCCCGCTATTGCAGGAGAAGACGGGACTGGGCTGGTGTTGCTCTCCGCGCCATAGTCTCCGTTCCCAGGCACTGGACAGCTAGCCATATAACCATGTCTCGAGCTGGGGGACATGTGACCATGGTGCCCGCTGTTTAACGACTCATAACCATTACCAGACAGATCCAGGTTATAGCCAGTGCCATGGCACGCAAGTGCGCTGGTGGGAGGTTGGTAATCGAAGCTCTGGGGTAAAATGGCGGAACCGAACCCTAGGCCGTTCATCATTCTGTACATGGGTTTCATGGCCTGACATTTTCTCCTAAATCCTCGTGGTCTTCGCCGAAATGACCCTTCCTCGAACATAAACTCACTGGTGGGGTCTATGGTCCAGTAATGTCCTTTCCCCGGCCGCCCAAGACCTTTTGGTAGTTTAATGAAGCACTCATTCAGAGACAAGTTGTGCCGAACAGAGTTTTTCCAGCCCTGATATGAGCCTCGGAAAAAAGGGAAGCGTGTTTGTAAGAATTGGTAAATCTCACTCAGTGTGAGGCGCTTTGTCGGTGCGCTCTGAATTGCCATTACAATGAGTGCAATGTAAGAGTAGGGCGGTTTCTCCGGGCGTCGCAGTCCTGAGTTAGTCTTTTTAGTCTTGGACACTGCGCCATGGTCCTCCAAGCTACCTGTCGCGTTCATCAGTCCTGGATGCAGCTCGCTGGACGCTGGACTGGTCCTCATCGGGGGCGTCGAGCGCAGTGGTCCGTGGGAGCTCTCAGTCGTCATCTGTCCAGCGCTGACGTACGAACACAACTGGCTGACCGACGTTGACGTTGACAGAAGAAAAACTTAAGCAAAGCCCCAAAGATTGAGATATTCGGTAACCAATAACGAGGTTCAAGAAAACACAGGTTCCGAGAATAAACGCCACGCTTATGCTAATTTAACAAGGCATCCTATGTAGACCTAACGGTCTTCTTTTTCTGGCTTTAACGTTGTGATCAAAATCCTGTTTTTGGTTAGGGAAAGTATCCAAGTAACGTGCGTAATCTTGGTCCGTTTTGAAACGGTTCTTTTTCTGCCACGAGCTGTGTTCTGATCCTGGCGGCTGTAGTCCGTTTTTGAGGAAGAAATGGAAAGACTGAGTTCGTGCAGCGCCTCAACTAAACAAAACTCGACAGCCAATCACTCAATAACTCTCCCCGGCTTTCTCTCCTCTAATTGCTCCTCCTTTCCCGTCTCACCCACCCCCTCAAACCCCTAGACCCCTAGACCCCTGCAAACTCAACTCTCTCTCTCTCTCCAGAGCCTCACGCACTGTCCACCAAAATCAACTGACCCTCAATCTATCACTATGCGACCACAAACATCGCGTCTCTCATCATTATCATCATCTTTCTGGCTTAAGCTTGCTTATCCTTTTGGCTTGTTTATAAAATATGCTTTGGCCATTTCGCCTGAATGAGTCAGTCAGAGTTGCACGCTTTATGAGAATAAAGTTGGGTAGAATAGAATTATGATTTTTAATAAAGATTAGCTTAGCTTATCGAGTGAGCTGAGGGCTAATCCTAGTGTTTACTTTGTAAAAATCGCATTTGCAACTCGAATTCTAATTGGATGGGTTCATCTAATGGACTTGGAGGGCTGTCAATACGAACAAGAACTCAATGAGCGTGAGAGGCCTTAATAAAGCCAGCAGGACTAAAATAAATAAACCATACCATCAAATGAGGGAGACAGTGATCAGCGAGAGACAGACATGGACAAGGGAGGGAGAGAGGAATGACTTTGGCTCGAGTGGAAGCAGGCTGTCTCTGTCGAGAGGTCTGGATACCACACACAGCGCTCCAGGATCAGCTTACAGGCCCGGGGCTACAGCACATCCCTTGAGTCCGGCGTTCATTAACAAAAGAAAAAGCCAATTAGCCATTTGGACGTCGACAGCTTCCGCAAGCAAAGAAGGTCATAGCAGTCTTAGACCAGCCTAAATATGAACTTATTTATATAAACGTAAACACGTCTAATGCATATTTCCTTACATTGGTTAGACTACTACAAAGATTAAGGTAGGCAGCCTACTTTTTAAAACATAACTGTTATGCGGATAATTCGCCTGTTGTTGCTTTTGTTTTAAATGTTAAAATTAAAAGGAACATTTATTTTAAAACAGACAAAAGAAAATTACATTGCTTACAGTAGACAGACCACCACACACACACGCGCGCGCGCGCACCAGTCAAAAGTTTTTGGACAATAAGGTTTTAATGTTTTAAAATAATTTTCTTCTGCTCACAAAGCCTGCATTTTTTATCCAAAATACAGCAAAAGCAATAATATTGTGAACTATTTTAAATATTTATAATAACTGCTTTCTGTTTGAATATATTTTAAAATGTAATTAATTCCTGTGATGACAATGCTAAATTTTCAGCATCATTACTCCAGTCTTCAGTGTCACGTGATCTTTCAGAAATTATTCCAATATGCTGATTTGCTGTTCAAGAAACATTTTGTATTATTATTACAGTTATTATTTAAAACAGTTGAGTATATTTTTTTCAGGATTCTTTGATGAATAGAAAGATCCAAAGATCAGCATTTATCTGAATTAAAAAGCTTATACACGATACCATTCAAACGCTTGGAGTCAGTATAATTAAATCATTATATATGCATTATTAAATTTCTATTGATTATAGAAATCAATATTTTTTTAGTTAGCAAGGATGCATTAAATTGATCAAAAGTGCATGATGATAAAGACATTCATAATGTTACAAAATATTCCTATTTCAGATAAATGCTCTTCTTCTGAACTGTCTATTCATCAAAGAAACCTAAAACAATTCTATTTAGCTGTTTTCAACAACAACAATATATATATATATATATATATATATATATATATATATATATATATATATATATATATATTTATTTATTTTTTGAGCAGCAAATCAGAATATTAGAATGATTTCTGAAGGGTCATGTGACTGGAGCAATGATGCAAAAATTCAGCTTTGAAATCGCAGGAATAAATTACATTTTAATATATATTCAAATAGAAAGCAGTTATTTTAAATATTAAAAATATTTCACAATATTACTATTTTTGCAGTATTTTGGAACAAATAAATGCAGGCTTGGTGAGCAGAAGAGAATTCATTAAAAATCTTGCTGTCCAAAAACCTTTGACTGGTAGTGTATGGTGGTCAGTCTGTTCTGGCAAAAAATAAAAATGTTTTTTTTACTGACTGATTTTGTACATTGAAGTCGATCAGCAGACTATTTTTAATCGAATTGTGCGATCCACCTCTGCATTTGTTTATTATGCATTGCTATTTAATGATTCATATTATTTGTTTACGGTTTATTATATTATTATTTATGGTGTTATAAATAGCATTATATTTATAGACAGACAACAAATACAGCATTATGGCTCCTGGATTTTTTTTCATAAATGGCACGGGATATGTTATCTCTCGCGCTCTCTTTTTTCCCCTCCCTTTTTAATCACCCAACTCTTTTAAGTGTTCTTTTGAACAAAGCGAATCAACAATCCCCTAGTTTTAGCTTACCGTGAGGATGTGGATAAAAACATGTTCCCGCGCTATATAAGCAGTATTTCGCCGGGTTTCCCCCGCCCGCTGAGCGCCTGACCCCCGCCGAGTCCCGGATACCCGCGGCTGCTCTAGAGGAAACCGAGCTCTGCACGAGACTTTGAACACGGACCATCGCTATGAGTGTATGTGCGTAAGAAAGCATCGCGCTCCCCTGCGCACATACACGCACTGATCTATTTTCATTACAGACCTAATTGAGGCACTGTAAACACGATTTATGACTTATTCATTGTCAAACTATACGCATCAAAGGCTCCAGTCAACGCTTGATCCGAGACCATTTTATGCCTGATATGAAGGCTATCAGAAAAATGTAAGTATCCCATTTAAAGACAGTAGACTTACACCTGACACACAGCCACAATATACAGAAATATAGAAATAGTTTAGGGTAAAGTGTACTTTAAATTATTAGAGAAAGAGGGCCCTAACAATTGAAAAGCTTTTGAAATATAGGACAGTGACAATAGTAATTAATTGACTAATTATTAGATATTATAACAGTGAAAAATGATGCATGATATTTTATCCGTTGATGTTTTATTTTATAATTATTGTATTACAGTTGCGCCTTCAGTTCTCATATTTCTCTGTTGAAGAATGGCAGACTTAGGCCTATTATTTAACCCATTATTTACACACTGTAATATTCAACCCACCAGATTTGTAAAATCAGATTATTTGATGCTTGCTGTTTTTTGTTTGTTTGATTGTTTTTTGTGCAAGTTAAATCGATATAGCCTAAACAAAATCATTATGAACAAATCATTGAAAGCATTTTTACTGTGCGGTAATTTGGTTTCGATGTCAGTGTTTGCACTGGAATGAGCGACACCGGAAGGAATGTATTTTACTTGGTATAAATAGGCTATATTGTAATGTATTTTGTATATTTCGTTTCGTATATTGTCATGTCTAATTACTTTGGTTTAAACATGCTTTTTTGTATTGAATTTATCTCTGTAAGTAACCCCTCCATTGGTCTGTATGTTTATTCAACGTGGTTTCCAAATAAGCCTGTAGGCTATATTTATAGCCTACGGATGAGCGCTTATTTGCAGCTGAAGTGATCCTGATAGACTTGAATTCTCAACGGTTTTTACATAGACAGGTGTGTCATTCCGCGAGTTCACCTGCAGGTTGCAGTATCGCACTTAAATGGCAAGCATTTAAAAAAGTAAGCATTTAAAAGTTGACAGCCAGACAATGCATTACTTGCTGTTTATACGTGCCATAACGACAAAAAGTACATAAAATTGTGAGCTTTCCTTAACTTTATAATGTTATAGTGCCATAAAGTGCGACCATCCTCGAACCATTCTCTCAACGTTTATCAGTTTTTATTTAAGCCGATTGTGGATTTGCTTTGGCGCTTATACAACAGAACATTCCCTTCATTCGTTAATTAATCAGGCCTAATTAAATAAATAATTAATTCGTTTATTTATTCATTCATTCACTGGGGAGTAGCTTACATAAAAAGTGATATAAGTGAAGCAAGACAAGTCCATGGTGAGTTGGTTTGCTCTTAATCAGGCCCGTTCCCTGACCTGAAAATTACAGGGCTGTCAACTCAAGGAGATGGCGTGACTAAAGACTGGAATTAAAAAGGAAACGATGGCCTTGCTTCAGTACCGCGGACAGCGCAAAATATTTTCATGTTTGAGACAAGCAAAATAAAGAAATAAAAAAAAAATGTCGTGATAAAAATGCCCACAATTTACAAAATAAAATGTGCTTTAATAAGAAATGTAAAAACGGTTCAGATTTCGTTATATATCGTTTAATGATTCATGTCTTGCTGTCCAAGTGGTTGTACTTTTGTCGTGGACTTCAGCCAGGTGTGAGATTGCTGGAGTTTAACCGAACATGGCTATGCGCTTTTTTTTTAATTGGTATGATTTCAAACGGAAGTCAATTTGTCTGCAAACACTGTAGATATGCCTACACGACCAGTTGTAATAAGCCGTGACGTCGAGCTTATTTTGCATTTATGGACGCATTTCCATTTGCTTTGATTATAAAGGTAGCCGATAACTAGATTCAATTTATAGCCTACATCAAAAAAAAAATAAAAAAAATAAAATGATATTATAGATACTATGATATTATAGATATTAATTTATGATATTCATTATATAAGGGATAGCTATTAATTATTAATAAACATAACGTAACGTATAAACTATTGGCCTAGGTTTAAAATGAAATTTAGAAATATTTCTGGATAAACTGGACACTGTTATTTTTCTCTTTTCTTTTATGAACTTGAATGCTTCATTAGACTGAGTTGACCTGTTTGCCAAGAAGTGTCGTTTCCATTAATTCCAACTTTGACAACATTCGACTTTTATTTGGCGCGTGCATGCGTGGCTGCAGCTTCAGTGACTCATGCTTGAAGGCATATGTGTTGAATTTTCTGCAATCATTTGAAGAGAAGCTGTTTTGGAATCACGAGTTTCCTGAAACGTGGTCTGTTGGTCAGTGAACAGACCTTGTAATTTCACGATATGATGAAGTTTTGTATACTTCTCTTTATGGGAAGTTTAAGCAGTGTGCGAATGATACAAGGGGTCAATTACTAATTTGTATAGGGCTTCTATCTCCAAGACTGGTTAAATTAACATTTTTGTGATTATGTGAATCAGTAAATAATTTATATGTATGTAAGTCATAAAGTGATGCCTGATGATAATAATTAGTCTATGTTTTGTCTAGTACGGTCTGATACTTATCCTGCCGGAAAATAGGCGACTGGGCGGCATACGGTTGCCATGGTTACCATCTCAAGCGAACATGATTTCTGTTGGCTGTTATATTTGCCGTGATTATGTATTTTGTCTCTGTTCAATGCTTAGAAATTGTACATCCATCAAAATGGATTTCATTTTCAGTGTTTGCGTTGCTGCCTTTGGTATAGCACAGATTTCAGAAAGATTCTAAATCAGAATTAGTGATGAAAACAGGATCTCGTGACCTAGTAAGTGGCACTCAAAGTTAGAATAGAATGAATAATGAATGAAAATTTTATTCTCTGTCATATTTTCTTTTATTAACGAAAGTACAACTGCATATGTTGTCCAACTGAGCACAGCTCTAAATAAACCATCATATTCACACAGACATAAAACACGGTACAAGTGTAACCCAACACAATCTTTCAAAGAAGTAGACTACATTTAAATACATATTCTGTCCATAATTACTGGCATGGTTATGCCATCGTATACAAGAAATGAAAATGGAATCAGTAAACACTGCACTGGCGCGACATTGGTTCATCTAAGACATCATCTAAACAGCAGACATGCAGCACTGCAGTAAGTATTGTGCATGGACTTAAATCACGAAAACACACCATTTAACAGAGGAAAGTGCACATGACTGGTGTGTCAAACACCAAAGAAATTGCGTTTAAGCGTGCGAGTGTCTGCATATTGGCTTGTTCACTTGTCATTTCATGACAGCAGAGAGTCTATTCTGAAGGGGTGATATCCAGTCTCTTGTACAGTAGTGTGGGAGTGTGCCAAACCCGGAAGGGAATTCGGTATGTCCGGCATTCGACTGATGTTAGTAATGTCTGCCGTATTACACCTGTAGATCGGAAAGGCACTCGACACCTCAGAACTGACCTGGAATCCGGTCTGCGGCGGATAGCCCATGACGACTGGCAGAAAGTGCGGAGCCGCCGACAACATTAGCCTGGTGCCAAAACACGTGTCCTCTGTGCTTTGCTCCCTCCGCGTAAACGGTTTACTGAGGATGCTGTCTATGGCGAAGGAACTGGAAAACTTCGAGGATTCGTCGCGCCGGCTGTCATCCGCAGGCGCGCGCTCCTGAGATTCCGAAGTGCTCAGGATCTTCTTACTGATGCGCTTCCTCCTCCGGCGGAAAACGCCGTCTGCGAAAGTGTATTCACTGTGTGGGTTCAACATCCAGTAGTTGTCTTTTCCCCACGGACGCGAGGGGTCTCGCAGCACTTTTAAAAAGCAGTCGTTTAATGACAAGTTATGCCGTACGGAGTTGCGCCACCCCGTGTAGCTGCCCCGAAAGAACGGGAATTTTTTCATCAAGTACTCGTTTATTTCAGCAAGTGTGAGGCGGCCGGTGTTGGAATCACGTATGGCCATAGCAATGAGCGCGATGTAGGAGTATGGTGGTTTGGGTCTACGCGTATATGGTTTCGCCTTCCCGTCCGAAACGGGGGCACTTGGTCCTGGGCTGTTGGCTGAACAGTCCCCATCCGAGCCCAATTCCTCCTCCGTGGACAGCGGTGAAGCCACATTCACATCCATGTCACTGCACAGGTCCAGCGGCTTGTCCACAAGGCGACTCGCAGAGAAAACCTCCAACTTCATTGTAAGGCGCCTCTGTCACTTTATAGCACTGAGTAGCTCTTTTATTAAAGAGTATTTGTTTTGAGCAACACTTTCGGGAGTGCTCAGGCTTAGTTAATGTCAAAGTCTATTAAAGAAACAAGAGTTATCACTTCCTATCGGTTAAGAAGTCCTCATGGGAGAACGGACTGCACCGGCTGGCGTTAATATAATCGCTCGGCAGGGACGGCCCACGAGGGCGGGGCTTAGAGTCTAGACCTATCAATCACAAGCGCATTCACGCGAGTTAAGGGTTTAGAGATGCTCACCTGCCCCCGTAACTGTACGGATAGACTGTGTGAGGTTTGGAATCGTTAGGTCAAAATGAATTCGGTACATGTTTGAAGTGGTTATTTAAAAGGCTTTTCATTAATTCAGTGTTTTGCTTTAAATTGAATAATATCAACAGGTTTGTGTGAGGTTAAATTCAAGTGGGTTCTTGTACTTCAACCTGTAGATGAAAACTCGTAAAAAAACAGTGGCGTGTATGAAATATACTCACAATTATAGTGAAACCGTTCTGTTCGTAGTTTGTCTATACTATATGAGGGACAAATTTTAAGAAACGAGTCATCAAAAAAAAAACTTGTGACGATATTTTAAGGGTCTCAGTGTTTTATATTATATATTTGAATGCACCATTTAAATAACTCAACGATAGCAAAGGATAGAAAAACCTGAAATTGCGAAAACCATTCATAATGTGACTTAAAAAGATTTCTATTATAAGATGTCCTCACCATGATCAAAAAATAAATGTGAATACACAAGTTTGGCTGTAGGACTTGTGAGAGCCTTTTTTTTTTTTTTTTTTTGATGTTGATAGCAACGTCTTGATCTATCATCAAAAAAAAACATTCTTTAATGGATATGATAAGCAGTTGTAGCTGGACTTGAACCAAAGTTGAGTTCCCCATTCTGCTTATTCATTGTTTACAGACGTAAATACACTGCTAGACAAAGAGAACATGCCTTCTAATTCATTTGAACTGTGAAATTGGCAAGGTGGCCTCGCCATGGTATGTGGAATGTCACACCTGATTCTGACGCACCCAATACCTGACATCAACGTGTCACTCACGATCACTCTTTGTAAACTGAGTTTACATGTTTAATGAAACAATTTGCTTGTGGCAGTTGCTGACTTTTGAAAGAATGGGGAAGTTTACCGCATTTATGATGAGCTTGGATGAGGGCCACGTATACCTAAAACAGTAAGAACAGGGATGAGAAGCACCACAGAGATCACACACAGGTCAGAGAGTATATGAAAAAAAAGAAAATAGACAACACCTGTCTAAAAAATCCAACTGAGCAAATCTCTTTTATTCTCTCAGCAGAGGTGAAGGCACAGTGAAAGGTCATGAAGTTTCATAAGTTCCTAACGTGCCCTAAGGTGAGTGATAATCATTTAACTGTCTTTTGAACCACACCTACATAAAGCCTTTGGGATATTTTTTCTTTGAGTGAATCCAAAACATTCTCTTGTGCACCGATGGTGTGTGTAATTTTCTGGGTTCATGGGGCAGGCAAGCAAGCCTGTGCGACTTGTGGTGTGTGCCTATAAACACACGCACACAAATACACATACATACACAAATGATTATATAGTCTTCCATGGAGACAGTCTCAGCATGTGTTACTGTTGGGTTCTCGGTAACCATAACTTAAATTTCCACAACAAATAAGATATTTTGAAGAATATGGGAGTCCAAAACAACATTGGACCCAACTGACTTTCAGTGTATGGACATCAAAATATCTTCTTTTGTGTTCCACAGGAGAAGAAAGTCATACAGGTTTGGAAGAACATGACGGTGAGTAAATGATTTGCATTTTTGTACAGAAAAAATAAAGTAGTTTTGTGTTTGAAATAATGATGCACATCACATCAGCACCGATATTTAAAGTTGTTGTTGTTTTTAATCAGCACACAACTTGTCCTCTTTTGTGTTCCACAGGAGAAAGACAGGTTTGGAACGACATGAAGGTGAGTCAATGACTGAATTTTCATTTTTGGGTGTGCAGGGTCACAGTTCAATTAGTTTAACAGGGTTATATGCACTATAACACGTCCATACATTATACTGCTAAACTCATCCATGCATTGAAAAGCTCACAGACCTCCATTGTCACAGGCCTAGAGTTGTCAAACGTAAACTATACTTTTGTAAAATCATCCATTTTAAAACTGAAAGGTCTTGGTAAATCCACTCACATAAACCACACACGAAACACATTCTACTTCATTTTTAAACAACAAAACCTTTTACTTTGATGAATTGTCTTGAAATAAATTATGTCCTGATGTATGATGCTGACCACATTTCTGTTAAGAGACCAAAATGTCTTGGAATATCCCTGGATATATTCAAAAACCTTGACTGCTTCCACAGTCATAAACTCAAATAAATATGAATTTAGCAGTTTGGCACTGTGTGCGGCTCCAAACCGCTGCAGTCAGATAGAGTTTCGGCCCTGTGCTTACTCATTTCCCTACCATTCCAAGACGAAATGATTTCCAGCAGGCTGAACATATGAGCAGCCCTAAAACTGACATTTAAAGGGCATGTCAACCAAGCTTTCTCCTTTTTAGAAATGTAATCGAACACTAATAGAAAGAGACCATATTAAATAGTTGGCAGTTTGATTCTCGGCCTGCAAAAGTCACCACCTCTCTCTCTTTGTGACAGCTGAAATGATCGTTCTCCTCATACCTGCTGTGTTTAGCCCCAGCGACCATCTGATAACTTTAACTTCAGGCCTTCTGTCTGCGATGCGATGTGTGTGTGCACAGGTGTGCGTGTGGTTTATCTTTTTAAAATGCAGGTGTCATGATCTTTTTCTCAACACAAGAAGTTCAAAGTCATCTATTTATCATCTGTCTAGTGTGCAGATAGGATCCAGCACTTGATCAACACTGTGCTTATCAGTTTAGCTTTAAATACCAACTAAGCCATCAAGTATTTCAAGAATTTGTTTGGCTGTCTGGGTATTATTTTGCAAATAAAACATTTTGGTGTTAAAATACAACAGAGTTTAAATAATGATGCACTGTATATCAGTACTGACATTTAGAGATTAATTCCATTTATCAGTATTGACCGATATTGAATTTGAATTGAATTTAATTGTGCGCCTCAATGTTTACATTACAGACAATTAAAGTTAATCTTTAATAATTAATTAACGCTGTTATTTTAAAATAAATATTTCTCAGATTTTCAAACTGCACGTTACAATGATGTGATGCCTAAATTGAAGTGATTTTAGTGTATTGTTATTTATTTATTTACACAAAATAGTATAGAATTTCAATATTGGCCATTTAGTGGTTATGGATTTGTTAGTGTTTTGCTTAAAATTTGGCTATTTAGCTCTTTCCAAAGTGACACACAGCACACTTATACCACTTATATTACTGTTGATAAATGGGATTGAGTGCCTTGACAAGGTCTCACAGGGTTCACAGAGGTCATGTCAGCAGTTGACGCCACTCTCCAGCTGATAAATCATCACATCTATAGTTTGGATTACCAGCCCAGATCTTTAACCACCACCAGATGCTATGATTACTACACCATTTTAGCTTTGGCACATAAAATGACGGTAAGATGTTAGCGCACCGCTGAGCTAACAGCCGAGAGAAATGATACAGCAGCCGTTTCTACGCTCTCATTATTACAGAGGCTTTGGCTCGTATAGCAGCACCGGTGTTTCTATGTGTGTGAAAAGTATTTCATATTTGATTACATCCCAAAGACACCCCTTTACAGAGCTGTCATGAGAGAACACGCACCTGTTTTATGCCTTGTTTGATTCAAGCTATACACTGCACCCAGCATTTCCCTCTCTTTTTCTCTTAATGAATTCCTTAAATTTTCTCCTTCCTCCCACTTAGGTTTGTTTTTGTTATCTTTGTTCCAAGTGTGTAATTTGATACAATGAGTAGTTGTGTGTTTGTTGTTGAGTGGATATGTGTTTACATCTGCAAGCGCGAAAAGCATTTTATCACTATGAAGTGTGAAACCTAATTCTGTTTTTGAGTGTGTTGCTAACTCTTTGCGTGACAGCAAGTGTATAATGTTTAGTAAAGTGTGTGTGTGTGTGTATTTGGCGTGACAGCGTTGCAAGGATTGCAGGTGTGTGGTGTCATGTTAGAAGCTGGTCTCTGAATATGGTTTTGATTCTCTGACAATAAAACACAGAGAGTTTATTTCAGTTTGTGAGTGAGAAACCGAACCATTCGTGTCATTGGGTTTACTTGCTGGCATAAAACAGATTGTTTTTAGAATTTAAAGGAGCTTGAAGGTCTGTATAGGATTGAAGTGAATATTTCATTAAAACAATTTGTGGTTTTATCCCTGCATTTAGTCTATTTAAGCGCAGTCATGTGAAAGCACTGCAGCATTGTCATTAAAATGCATTGACAGATTTTCTTCTGAGCAAACTGCACAAAAATGCTTCGTCATCTGAGCTTGTACTGAGTTACTAGAGTCTGGTTTCAATATAACTGTTTTTGTGTGTGTGTGCGTTTTTGTGACAAATGAGGACATAAATTTGTATAATGACAGGGTTATAACATAGGTATTACAAGAAGAAGGTGACTTTTCAGGACATTACCTCATGTCCCCACTTTTCAAAACGCTTATAAATCACACAGAATGGAGTGTATTGAAAATCTGAAATAGCAGAAAGTTTCCTGTTAGGTGTAGGGTTGGTGTAGGGCAATAGCACATACAGTTTGTACAGTATAAAGACCATTACGCCTATGGGATGTCCCCACTTTTCACAAAAACAAACATATGTGCGTATGTGTGACACACATATAGCATATAAACAGTATATATGTATATATATATATATATATATATATATGTATATATATATATATATATATATTTATATATATATATATATATATATATATATGTATATGTATATATGTATATGTATATATATGTATATGTATATATGTATATGTATATGTATATATATGTATATGTATATGTATATATATATATATATATGTATATGTATATATATATATATATATATATATATATATATATATATGTATATATATATATGTATATATATATATATATATATATAGCATCCAAAATAAAAGTTTTTGTTTACATAATATATGTATGTGTACTGTGTATTTATTATGTGTATATATAAATACACACATACAGTATATATTTTGAAAATATTTACATGTATATGTTTATACATGTATATTTTATATTATATATAAATATTTAATATATAAACATAACATTTTTATTAAATATATACATTAATGTGATTGTATTTACATATACATAATAAATATACACAGTATGCACACGTGTAAACAAAAACTTTTATTTTGGAAGTGATTAACCACAATTAATCGTTTGACAGCACTAATATATAAAATTGAAGTTATTATTGATTATTGAATTCATTTGATTATATTTTTCATTGAGGATTGTTGAAGTATGTTATTTTTGATCAGGTATTACAAGACTAGGCTTGTTATCGATCAGGAAACAATACATTTAAAATAACTGAATATAAAATATATGTTTTGAGAACAGTCCTGACAGGGTCTGATTTCTTGCTTGTGTGCATGTGGGTGTGCATTCATGTGAGTGGAATCTGAAACACGTAAACTCTGTGATTCCCCGTGTCTGCTGAGAGTAGCCATGTGTTCAACAACAAAACGTCTGCCCTCCTTGTCTGTTCAGTGTTTATGTGTGTGTGTGTGCGTGTGTGTGTGTGTGTGTGTGTGTGTCCTTTCTTTGCACTTTTTAAAACTCACAGACGCTCATGGAGGGCTTTCACCTGAGGTGATGTTAACTTGCCAAACCAGTAAAAGAAAAATAAACAAACATACAGAGGTAGGCAAGCACTATTATTACAGCGAGGTTATTCAGAGGTGATGTATGTGTGTGAGAGTAAACCTAAAATCTGTTAATGTTACTGTGGTTGTATATCTGCAAGGCTGAACTGAAGTTCCGTGGCTCCACATCCACTCGTTTGTGTATCAAGACGGCAGGATGACAAGTTTAGGATATAGAAGAGAACATCATGTCGCATGCTGATTTAGATGGTCCTCAGCTCTTTATCGCTGCTCCTCACATGCTACAGCAGCTCTGCTCGCATGCAGCCCGGAGAAAACATTACAAAAGGCATTTTCTTAAAAAAAAAATCTGATAGTGGATTATCAGATATGAGTTGCACTGTATGCCACGTGTTGACAGCTTTAACTACACTCTGTGCTGCGCAGGAGGCATTTTTAAGAGAAATGTAAGCAACGAGCTTCCCCCACCCTCCACCCTTATGGTCTGCCAGTGGATCTGTGTTTACCTGGCGAGCGTAGCCGTTCTGCTGTCTTTGTCTAAACTTGAAAGGGGATCCAAACGCTCGCCCTCCTCACGCACTGTGCTTCGCACGACACACCCCGCCCTCGCTTTACTGCTGCAGTGATTTACTGCAAAAGAAACCAGGGTGGGTGTTTGATATTCATATTTTGTTATATTATATAGTTTAAATCTGTTTTGGAGCACAGTTGTGCATGATTTACTTAAGTGGTGCAAAATAATCTGTGACTGAATGATAAGCTGTCCTTACTATGATAAAAATCACACCAGTCAACATTTTCTTTAAAACACATTAATATGTTCTTTAAATCATAAAATTTACAAAATTTTGAAATATGTTTTTGTCCATACACACAGTAGCCAGTGGAATCCATTGTTGTTTTGGAACCCATTGGCTTTCTTTACATGATCAAAAACAGTTCAGAATATTTTCTTAAAAGTTCAACATGTCTTATTTTATGTTCTGCAGAAGAAATAAAGACATACAGGTTTGGAGTGACATGAAGGTAAGTCAATTTTGACCATTTTATATATATATATATATATATATATATATATATATATATATATATTTATATTTGTTTATATTTTTTTGTGAACTCTCCCTTTAAGTATACTCAATAAAACAATGTTCATTGGAGACATTGACCGAGTGGCAGATGCTATTGTTGGTCAGTATAGTCCTGTATTGATCCAGTGTTACTCATTTATATTTGTCTGGGTTATTAATCAGAGGAAGTTACACTGGAACAAACGGATCTCCAGATGCAGATTACAGAAAGAACAGGGTAATTCAACATCGATCCATTAACACACACACACACACACACACACACACACACACACACACGGATACATTTGTGCCCTGCTAAAAGTAATCACCATGAATGATAAAGTAAGCGCAGGATAACTGCTTGTTATGAATAATGTTTTCCACAGCTTTTGTGTACACTTTACTTTTGTCTAATGTACAAGTTCTCCCCGCAGTGTTTTGCCCACTATACTCTTAAAAATAAAGCTTTCAACAGGGGGTTTTAGCAGTGGAAGAACCATTCAGTGAACAGTTCTTATAAGAACCTTTTTTTTTATTATTAGTGTAAAGAGCATTAATATTCCAAAGAACCTTTTTTCCACTATAAAGAACCTTTTGTGGAATGGAAAGGTTCCAAGGATATAGATGCCAAAAGATGACAATAAAGAACCTTTATTTTCATATAGTTCCGCTTGTCAGGCCTTTTCCTGAGTGGAAAGGAGGGTGTTTACAGCAGGAAGTCGACACTTCTGTGATGTCGAATTGAGTTTTTGTTACACTCTTTTTTTAATTTTGGGGCATTTTGCTTTTATTTTATGGGATATTGCAGTGGAGCCAGTGTTGCCAACTTAGCAATTTTGTTGCTAAATTTAGCAACTTTTCAGACTACCCTACCAACGTTTTCTTCCAAAAGCACCTAGCAACAAATTTAGCAATTTTTTAAATTTATTTGGCAACTTTTAGCAACTTTTGATGAATGGAATGGGATCATGACCCGGGTCGGACTCAAACCAGGTTACTTGTGAGCCTTGTTATGCAAATATGTAAAAAAAAAAATGTTTATAATCTGTGTTTGTGTATGTGCGTGTGAGGAAGAGAGAAAATGATGGTGGAATTCTTGGCTCATGTCAACACTTCAACAGTTCAGCTAAAGGTGAGACCTAATAACAGTACAATCAATTGCCAAAAGAAAATATTTTGTCACCTGTTCAATCTGTCTTAAGACATCAAAAATGGTTGCCAATCAGCCACTCCAATTTATACAACACTGAAGGCACCTTTATTCGTGACTAAAAGGCCACAGATGTACATTGACAGCATGCAGTCCTGGCTACCTGACAGATCAACCCTCACTGCTTTTATGTGTCAGCACTAAACAGTCAGAATGCTGAAGTACACTGTAAAAAGTGATAAGTTGACTTAACTTAAAAAAATTGAGGAAACCCGTTGCCTTAAAATTATTAAGTAAATAATAATAATTTTAAAAAAAGTTTAGTGAACTTGACAATTCACTTAACTTATTTTTTATTATTATTATTTACTTAATAATTTTAAGGCAACAGGTTTCCTCAATGCCAAACATTTGTATTTACAAGTAGGTCACTTGCGTCATTCTAATCACTGCAAGCTGGTCGTGTCCCCTTGGGACTTGTCTTTAGTTTTGGGTGTACTTCGTGACCCTGTACGACCATGCAACTCATGCCATTGCTACTTCGTGGGCATTGTTTAAAGGGATTTCTCAGGAGAACATTTGTGTGGCAGCCAGTTGGGCTTCACCACACACTTTTATCGTTTGGATGGCATTGTAGCCTCAGAGGCTCATTCAGTCCTTTTGGCTGGTAACTGAGTGCAAGTAGACAGCAGTTTGTTTGAACTAATATTCACCCTGTTATGACAACCTAACTGTCTGACACTGCAAAATATATAAATCCACTTGAGAACAACACTGATTGAATTTTGAATATACGGTAAGTGTAATTTTTCGTACTATGCTGACAGATTTTTCTACTTGTTTTAAGTATATAAACAACTTAAAAACAAGTAAAAAACCTGCCATATGCTTCTGTAAATTGAACTTCAATGAGTTTTGTCAAATATTTAACTGAAAAACAAGAGTATAATGTAAAGCTCATTAATGGGATAGTTCGAGAATACTTCAAATAAAATAGAAATAATGACTTTATCAACAATTCATCTCCTCTGCGTCATCCTAGCGCCATTTTGGAGAGTATATCCACTGAACTGTGTCAGCTGCGCCACGTGGACATGTTTTCTACGTTGTTTACGCTTTGATCTGAATGAAAACAATGTATCCGCGTGGTGAGTAATTAATGACAGAATTTTCATTTTTGGGTGAACTATCCCTTTAAGAAGTCATTTTTTGTCATTTCGTAGAATATTATTGTTATCATCACCATCATTAGTATTTAGTATTATTATTATTATTATTATTATTATGCATGTCAATACTACTTAAATACTACAACTATTATTCAGATTGTCATTGCTGTTACTATCATTGCTGTTCTGTTGCTGTTTTTGTGTTTTGTGTATGTTTTGCACTCCTAATAAAAAATTTTTTAAAAAAGAAGTCATTTTTGGCAGTGTATTAATTCCCATTCAGTGTTTGTTGGCATCTTCAATCAATTAATTTTTTTATACCGAATGGACCAACTGAATATAAACGGGTGGTTGAGTTTGTGTACATAAGTGTAATATTCCATAAATGTGTCCTATTTTTCTTCCTTATGGGAACAGTTACATGTACACTACCTTTCAAAAGTTAGAAGTCTCTTATGCTCGGCCAAGCTGAATTTTCAATGTTAGTATATTTTAAAATGTAATTTATTCCTGTGCTGACAAAGCTGAATTTTCAGCAGCCATTACTCTAGTCTTCAGTATCAGACGATCCTTCAGAAATCATTCTAGTTATGCTGAAACTTTTGAACTTCAGTGTATAACTTTCTGTTATTTATGTGAAAAACATTTTGCAACCCAGTAACTTTAATAACGGATGTCCCTGTGGTATCTTTTTTTAGAGTAATATTATGAGTACAGAAGACGGTTACCAGGCAGTTACACCTGTTGAAACACCTCTCTCGCTCTCTTTCTTTTGTTCTCTAACTCATTTTCATTCATTCACTCTCTCTCTCTCAGACATACACAGATACACACCTAGGTCAGGACAACCCTACTTAATTAAACCTTTACCTTTTATCTAACCACACACAATGAATCTATTAAATTTTGTTGGGCAATGAGCAGAAATAGCACTATATCTAGACCTGGCTTGCCTCTCCAGTGTGGGTTGGTTTGCCAATCAAGACATGCTGACTTTTTCAGAGGAGAAAAGCCATCGCGCTCTCAGGAGGAGCTACTCAGGAGAACCCTCACGCCTGGAGCGAGATTGCAATCTCTGTGGTTGCGCGAGAACTATTTAGGTTGTTTTACAAACACACTTCACAGCGCACAGGGACGAACAAAAGGGCGTCGCACGAAACCCTCAGAGAAGTCACAATGGTTTATAGTAGCATTGTTGATCAAGCAATCAAACCATGATTCATCTTTCTCCAGAATTTCCATCCATCTCGTGCCGGAAATATTCAGGCAGACCTAAAAAAAAAAAAAAAAAAAAAACATTCCCAGGCATGCACTACTTTTTTGACTTGGGAAAAAGTCCTTTTTTTAATACAAGGACTGGCACACTGTGTCGGCGAATTATGTTTTCAATTTAATGCTCTCCCTCTCAGACCCCTCTTACAAGGCACTCCATTCCCTCTTCATCTAAACAAATTTGAGCCGGGCTCGCGCTGAGTTCCGGCAGCCCTGGCGCGTGCTACCATAAACAAAACTCCTAGGTGGCCTGTAGGTTCTGCAGAGAGAACAACTTTTGCACATACACAAAAGGCTCAGATATAGGCCAGATATATGCAAAAAAAAAAAACATGAGATATACTCTTCTCATCAGGTCTAAAGTACAGCAGTGAAATGTATTCATTTATAAACAGACCAGGTCTGAAGTAAAGAGTCTAAATCAGAGCTCTCTAGCTAGTTCTTTCTGATTGAAAATTATTTTAATCTTCCATATAAAATAATTTGATGTATTTTTCAAATCATTTAGATAAAGTGTTTAAGTTATGTGTTTCATTTGCACAATTGACAGTAGCTGTCTTTCTAAGTAATTTTAGGAAATGTGTTCTTATTCAGTTATTTTTAAGTCTTATCTCAACATATATACAGTACGTGTGTGTGTGTGTGTGTGTGTGTGTGTGTGCTTGTTTATGTGGTTTATGAGGACACAAATTGGTTACACTTTATTTTAAGGTGTACTTGTTACATTTAAGTACTGAGTAATATTAATAACTACATGTACTTACTATATGGTTAGGGTTACTTGCATGTAATTATGCATGATTTATTGTTATTATAATAGTAAGTACATGTAACGTGTAACAAGGACACCTTAAAATAAAGTGTTACCCACAAATTTGTATAATGACATGGGTATGGCATAGGTATTACAACGAAAGGTGATTTATGAGGGCACTTTATGTGTCCCCATAATTCAAATGGTTTACAAATTACACAGATTGAGTTTTTTTTTATTATTATTATTATTTATTTTATTTTATTTTATTTTAAATGCTCAGTCTAATCTAAAAAGGCTCAAAGTAGGTTTAGGGTTGGTGTGGGGCCAACTGTAGAAAATACAGTTTGTACAGTATAAAAACCATTACACCTGATAGTCCCCATAAACCACAAACAGAAACCTCAAAAACCAATGTGTGTGTGTGTGTGTGTGTGTGTGTGTGTGTGTGTGTGTGTGTGTGTGTGTGTGTGTGTGTGTGTGTGTGTGTGTGTAAAAATGTAAAAATAATAATTGGGCCACTTCTGACTTTGAGATGGCAAGAAAAGTGGACCTATTTATCTGGATTCATCTTATTTTTTAGAGCACTGCAGTTGTTTACTGTAATATTCTTCCACATGAAATAAACAAACATCTAAGACAACAAGCAGGCTCTTAATTGAAGATCAGTGAAGAAATATGATTGAAGAGGCTGGGCCGATTTAAGAAAATAACTCTGAATATTAACAAAAATCTCTAAATCCCCATTAGAAATAAAGAAATACTTTGAAGGATCAAAAGACTTCAAATGCATACTTCTTCCTTAACACAAATGTCAGAGACTTGTCACGCTCAGACTTTTATGTCGTGTGTGCATGTATTTCTTTTGAATTGAACAAGATTGTCAAGCACAGCAATGTGACAGAGTAATAAATCAAATTTTATGTATTTCTACCATTTAAATGAATGGAAATACATTTCACTTTTGTGGAAGAAGTATCCTGCTACCTTCAAATGTCACTCAAACCAAAGCAGGTGCAAATGATTAGATTATAAAAGAGCAAAATAAACATCAGAAACTTGCATTGCAGTCAGGCCTTAGAAATTAAACACTGCGCTTTTTTGAAATATCCTAATTGCAAAGCTTATTGCTGTTAGTTGAAATTAGATCACATATGCTGAATGCTGAAATAAAATCAAATGCCTTTGTATACAAACATATTGAAAAGCACACAATATAGAGATTGTAATCTCAAACACTGAACTTGCTGTACTGATTTGTTCTTTCTATATTTGATAAGCCATCAGGCCTACAGAAGAGCTTTGAGTCATTTTGTATTGGCTGATGAATCACGCTGGTGTCAGAGAACATACACAGTGGCTCTGCAGAGATCTAATCTAGACCAGATTTACTCTAGCTGTATAAATGACAGCAAACTCAGTTTTACTCTGTCCAGAATCGCAGCGTTGCAATCCAAGCTCGTGAAAAATTCATGCTCGTCTTCATCAGCATCGTCTTTTAGTTTCAATCTTTTTGAAAATCCTGCCTTGCATAAGCTGTTAACTGACTAACGAGAAAGTTTTGAGTTCTGAAACTTACTGCATGTTTTTATAGCACAATGACCTCTTATATGTCAAAAGATCAAGGGAATTTTGGTTTCTCAGTTCACAAATTGTGCTTTTTTTATGGTTTTGCTAATAAGATAATATCATATATTTCTTTATCTTTTGAGGTAAGAGTATACAGATCATATAAGCACAGTGTCATTTTTTAGAACTCAAAACGTCTTCAACTATGAAAACAAGGATTAGTCATCTTGGATTTGTGAAACTGACAGGGCAGTCCGAAGAACATTTGCTTGATTAGCTCCTTCCTTCTGAGCAGAAACACATGCTGGCTTCCCCAACCTGTAGCACATCAAGAATATAACAAACAATTGTATTTCATGCCAAATATGCTAAAAATCACGTGATTATGTGATAAGCTTGATTATTTTAACATTCTCCACCATCTTCAGGTGAGAAGACAACATGTCTGAAACCTGAAAATTCCTCAGATTCTTGGATGTGTGCGTCTGCGCTGCAGTCTGAACCTCAGGGTTTCTAACACACCCCAAAGACGTGATGACAGATCACTGATCTCTCTCTCTATGTGCTGCCTTGTTCAAGATGTTTCTGATTGAAATTTAAGATCGAAGACATCACCCCTGCCCTGTCAGCTTTTGCTATGTTGACCTCTCCTCAGGGCATTTAGTACACTGACATGCTCACTGAACACCAAATAACATGTTTATGTTTATTTGCAGTCCAGATCCTCTAATAAGTAAAAACGATAACTAAAGAGTGCATTTAGATAAGTGCTCAGGACAGAGTTGATGGATGATATAAACTGTACAGTGCACTGACTTGTAATTTCCAGTTTGCTGTGGCAACGTTTTGGGTCACAGACCCCTGTCAGGTGTGACTCATGTCTCTGCCTGAACTGTTGCCTCAATAAATCGTCCGCCATGACAGTATTCTGGACTTATTCTTTCATTTATTTCTCAATATGTCTTCTACCAATGACTCGAATGGCTAAATCAGACAGATTAAACTCTGATAAACTCTGACAGTGAATAAAAGTACATTAATGTTTCTGTTTTCATTTTTTAGACGATTCAGTTTTCATCTGTGATGTTAATTTAATGGGCGATGTGCACCCACACCTAACTAAGTCATTGCTTTAGAGTTTATGCATGTATGTGACCCTGGAGCACAAAACCAGTCATAAGTAGCACAGGTATATTTGTAGCAATAGCCAAAAATACATTGTATGGGTCAAAATGATTGATTTTTCTTTTATTTTCCATGAAGATATATTGTAAATTTCCTTGATTTTTAATTATTAATATTCATTACTAAGAACTTAATTTGGACAATATTAAAGGTGAATTTCTCAATATTTAGATTTTTTTGCACCCTCAGATTCCGGATTTTCAAATAGGTGCATCTCAGCCAAATATTGTCCTATTATAACTAACCATACATCAATGGAAATCATATTTATTCAGCTTTCAGTATAAATCAGTATAAATAAATAAATCAGGTTTTGTGGTCCACATATACAGTAGTGGTTGTATTTGCAAAACAAATAGATTTAGCTGAATAAAAACATGCCCAACAATTTTAATCAATTTTTCATTGATTTCCTCATTATTTTCACATCATGCATTATTTGTAGAATATTTAATACAGTATTTAGTGTCATACAATGGGCACTTTTTTGATATTAAACATTACAGTTACTGATACACTAAAGTTTAGGATCAGTTTGATTAAAAAAAAATAAATAAATAAAAAATTAGTACTTAAACAAGAATCCATTAAACTGATCAAAATTGACAGTAAAGACATGACACAAAAGTGAATTTTTCAAATAAATGCTGTTCTTTTGAACTTTCTATTCATCAAAGCGTCCTAAAAATGTATTACTGACTTATTAAGCAGCACAACTGTTTTCATCGCTGATAATAATAAGATATATTGATACTAAGAAAATGTTTCTTTAGCAGCAAATCAGCATATTCGAAGGATTTCTGAAAGATCATGTGACACTGAAGACTGGAATATTGATACTGCCATCACAGGAATAAATGACATTTTAAAGTATGTTAAAATAGAAAACTGTAAGAATTCACATTATGACATTTTAAGAAGATGAATTGTTATTTCATACTGACTGAAATCAAAGTGAAAATTCAAGGGAAGCAGTTTTTCCTGACACATTTAAAAGTTGCATAGCTATGTTGATGTTTGGTGTTTGTGGTCAGGTTAAACATGTTCTTTTTCATGCTGAAGTGACTCTTCTAAATATGTTTTGGGAAAGTGCAAGCTTATTCCCAGTAACGTAAACCTCTACACATCCACGCACACGTGCACTCATGCATTTCTTTCTTGTCAAGCTTAACTCCAAATTGTTACATTTGTATATTTTGGCTGCTCCTGGATCAAATGCTGTTACAGGATAAAGTATTTACACAAAAGGCCTTGACTGCTTTATGAGCCGAAGTCCTTTGAACCTGATGTTTTACCATAGACACGCACACATATGCGCACACGTACACACACGGTCTTGTTGTAATGCAGCGATAGCGTTCTGAATGGCAGATTAGCCGTTCCGTTTGGCTCTTTGACTCGGGCGGTTTCTGTCTCTCTGTTTTTAAGTAAACTAATCTTTGGGCAAATACCCCAACTGCGTCTGAGGTCTTAATGTATTTAAAGAGCAAAACCTTACACATGCAGGCAAGTTTGAAGAGATCAAAGCCAGAAACACAATGTGGCAGATTTAGAGTGAGTCTCGCTCTCGCCGGGGCCGCTATTGTCTTGCTCTTTCTCTGCCAAAAGTTCTTTGAATTCCTCGGCAGTGTAAACCTCTCTTTGTTTAGCGCAGGTTAACAGATGATATGTGCTCTTGAACATTGCCCTGCACCTCTCTATGCTGTATATCGCTCTCTCTCTCTCTCTTTCATTTGCTTCTCTTTTCTTTGCTCCGCTCTATTCAAAAAGACTTACACACCTACATCAAACAGCATGGAGTCATAAATGGATGCTGTTTTGAGGTTGTGTTCTGACTGAGAGCTTTCGCAGAGGCAATCCACCTGCAAACATCTCTTTTCTCTTGTTCCTTCGTTTCTCCACTCACTTCTTGTTTTTTTTTTGAAGTGGTTGTTGGGCCCTGTTGATGTGTGTAGGTGTGGCCCAGGTGTATTTGCGCATATGTGCCCTGTGAGTGCAGAGGAATGTGGTTAAATGTAACTCGATAACGTAAAATATCAACTGTGCCGTAATGTTTAATGCAACATTACTGTGTTGCCTTGGCAGCAGTCTGTTTATTACCCTTGAAGGAAGGCTTTGACTGCCTGATGTGATTTTAAATAGCCCCTTTGCACTGCCCATGTGCACGTGGGTGTATTTGTGTGTGAGACAGTTCATTTGTTTAACTGTGATTAATTAGAGAGACACTGACATTGAAACACTTCTGATGATAAGGCTGTTAATAGACACACACACACACACACACGTTTCTCGTCAGCCTTTCAAAATCTTTCCATTTCATCACTGTATCAGTCAGTGAGAGGATGATGAGAGGAGTATATTTGGTTAATAACACACCTGTGCAAAGTTATTCAGATTATCAGATAACGGCCTCATGATCCTGCCATCCCAGTTACAGGAACGCCATTCTTGGACTCCCTTTCAGTGCTATAGCACAGGTCCCCTCACTGTTTTAAAAAAAATGTTGTTCCAACTAAAAAATGTGCTTTGTGCTGCGTTAAAATTTTAAGTCAAGTCAACTCAAAAATCCAAGTTGTCTCTTAGTACAACTTAACATTTCAAGTTGAATAAACTTAAAATTTTAAGGCAGTAAAAAAAACTTTATTTATTTATTCAGTGCTTATACTGTAAAAAAATAAACTGTGGAAAGCAAGTCTGAGACAACCAAACTTTTTCATTACAAATTATATCATAATCATAACTATTTGAGTAAAATATTTTGTTGTCAATTCAAACTTAAATGTTGGCTTGAGAAATGGCCAGAAATTGAAAGGCATTTAAAAAGCTTGACATTTGATGGTTTTAAGTTTGAAGTTATAAAAGCTCAAGGCTATTGAGGCAATACAGTCTCTCAGATATTGAGATTGAGAGATTGTTATGTGGTAGCAAGGGTGTTTTTTTGTGGTTATAAGGACATTAGTAGGCGGTTGCTATATAGACTATAAATAGACACACAGATAGATAGTTAGTTAACACATTAACCCCCGGTTTCATAGACAAGGCTTAAGCCTAGTCCCAGACTAAAATGCATGTCTGGGCTATTTCAACTGAAAGAAACTTGCACTGAGTGATCTTAAAATATGTCAGATTCATTGTTTTGCCACAAGATGCACACCAGTAATGTTTTTATCTAAGGCATATTTATAAAAGCTATACTTAAATGTCCTAATTGAACTATGGCCAAATCCTGGCTTAACCTAAGCCCTGTCTGTGAAACCGGGCCTAAATATAGTTATCAAATGGAACCTTATTGTAAAGTGTATATAGTATAGTATATTATATAGATAGATAGATAGATAGATAGATAGATAGATAGATAGATAGATAGATAGATAGATAGATACAGTATCTCACAGAAGTGAGTACACTGTAAAAAATTTCAAGCGGTTTCAACTAATTATCATTTAGTAACTAGTTCCACAGAAAGTTTACGTTCAGTAAATTTCTGACTTCAAAATGTAATCTGAATTGTTATTTTTTAGTTGGCTCAACCTTTAGTGAAATAGTTTTATAGTCCATTCAACTAAAATGTTTTAATTGGTCAAACATTTATAAGACTACAGCAAGTTATGTAAATTAAAATTTAACTGTTTACTCTGTGTTTTATATGTTACCTCAACTAAGATTTATTGTTTGGGCATCATAAGAAATTGCTGGGGAACTACATAAACATATTTTTATAGTTTAACAAAATTATTAAAAATTATTAACTGGTGTTTATCAATCACTAAAAACACACTTTACAACACATAACAGAAAAAAAAAGTCACCTACATCTTGGATGGCCTGACGGTCAGTAAATTAACAGCAAATTTTCATTTTTGGGTGAACTATCCCTTTAAAGCTCCAGTTGACAAACATTACATCTGTAAAACAACTGCAAAATTCAGTTTAAACGTTGTTTAATGAACTAAGGAAAAACTAAAACAAGCTAAACAAAATGTTAGCAGACAAGCATTTACAAATATTATTACTGTTCACAATTACATCTTTAAAAATATAGCTGCAAGCAGCGATTAGCGGGGTCAAGCCCGTGAATGGGCTGTAGCGCGGCGCAGAGCGGGAAGAACAAAAACGGCAGAAAAAGAACATACGTTGAAAAGCAGATAGGTTCGGAAGCGCAGAAGTTCAAAAACGAACAGAAGTTCAGATGAGAACGAACAAACGCACGTTTCTGATTCAAGACGAATGCACACGGAAGATCCGACGTCTGGAACAAAAGTACCTTCTGCACCGCTTCTGGCCACAGTACCTCTTGGGGTCAGGGCACAGTCCACAGTCCACCTCGGATTCGAACCCATGACCTGATAGGCTCAGGGCCAGTGGCTTAGCAGAGCGCGCCACTCGGTCGCTGCGGTGTGATAGCTTACCGTGGACAGGTTAAGGTGTGAGAATGAGAATTTTTGAACAGCTGGTGGCGCTATAGAGTTGGTTCTAGAGACCCCAATGTCGGTCAGATCACTAATCATGGCCATCACTACAAGTGTACCAATTTTCATCATTTTCCTATGTTCCCTTCATTGGCAGCCATAGACTCCCATAGGCCAAGAAGAAGAATTTAGACAGAAACAAGGTCCAAAATTCGGCAAGTTTATAATTTTCTGATTGACTGTTCAAAAGTTCTACGCGAAAATTAGCATTTTTGGTATCTCACGACCCATAGGTGGCGCTGTTCTCAAATTTGGCATGGATCCTCGGATCATGATGTTGACGAAACGTACCAGGTTTTGTTTTGATTAATCAAAGTTTGGCCGAGATACAGCCTCTGAATCAATTTTGGGTCGACTTTGTTAAGTTCACATCATCATAACTTTTAAACAAAGATGACTAAAAAAATCTGTTCAGTCATTTCTGTGCGTCTCAGTCCAAATATCATCTGATCCAATTTTGGGAAGAATTGGACAGATTTTGAAGGAGGAGTAGTGAAAAGAAAGAATACTGTACTTTTTAAAATGGCCGCTACTGTAATGGGTGGAGTCTTAATGTAAGCTATTGACTGTGATCAGCATGAAGAAAGTAATCAGATGTACCAAGTTTCATTTTTCTAGAATTAGGGGTTCAGGAGTTATTACCCTTTCAATTTTTAATTTTTGAACTGGTGGTGGCGCTATAGAGTTGGTTCTAGAGACCCCAAATTTGGTCAGATCACTATTCATGGCCATCTCTACAATTGTGCCAATTTTCATCATTTTCTTATGTTCCCTTCATAGGGCCGCCATAGACTCCCATTGGACGAAAATAAAATCATACGATTTCAATAGGGGCTACAGCCCTTTGGGCTTGGCCCCTAATAATAATAAGGGAGAAGTCAGAAAAAAAAATTAAACCAGGTTACAGTATATAAAATCAAATAAAGTCACCTTTATTTACATAGTGCATTATACAGTACTGATTGTGTCAAAGCAGCTTTACAGAGTCAAACAGGAAAATAGTTAGTCAATAATGCAAGAGGACAATAACAAGTCATTTTTCCAGTTAAAGTCAGTTCATTGGTGATTCAGTGTTGGCATCATCCAGTTCAGCTCTCTTCCAATAGTGTCTGTGCAATCAGCCAAGCATCCCCAAACAAGCAAGCCAAAGGCGACAGCCGCAAGGACCCAAAACTCCATCGGTGACAGAGATTGAGTAGAAAACCTTGGGAGAATCCAGGCTCAGTCGGGGGGCAGTTCTCCTCTGGCCAGACGAAACCAGCATGGCGTGGTTTAATCATAGGCTGCAACATAGGTCAGATTGAGCAGAGGACTTATCTGGTTCTCTTGGTCTTGTCCCGATGGCCAACGAGGTCTTCAGAAGGGATCTGTCTCTGGATCTCATCTAGTTGTCCTAGTCTTCACTGACATTCAGGGCTGTCAAGGTCATCTCTAGGTGCTGATCCACCATCTGATCTGGATACAGATTGGATCTGGGTGGCTACATTCACCTCGGAATAAGAATGAAACAGACTAATATTAGCGTAGATGCCACTGAGCACAATAAAGCACATTATAATTGTAGTAAAAACTCTAAACATTTACACATATTACCTGGAATGAAAACAATAAACTATTAGTCTTGAAAGTATACACACACACGCTCTGTAGTTGCAGTGGAGCGGTCTGGTGTTTGGTGCCTTGAAAGAACTGACTGGCCAGCATCTGAAAACAAAGCACCAAGGAAACCTTTGGCCACACCCTGATGGAGAAAGAAAAATACATTTCAAGTTCAAAAAATGATTTAAAATGTGTTTCAAATCATGTACAATGTATCAATATCAATTAATTAAATTTGTGATGAAACAGAAGTTGAGACCTTTTTTTTTGGAAGGGAGCATTGATGCTGAACATGTACATTTCATTTTACAGGGCTAAGTTACCTCAAATAGCATAACAATAATAATATCAAAATGTGGTGACGTTTTTAAAATTGGTTGATCAGTTGGTGTTTACTGAGCCAAGGTCTTTCTCTGTGCAGGAACTCGTGTGCACCATCTAGTGATTCACTACCTAGGGAACTGACTGAAACGCTTTGAACGGCCTTGTGAAACGATTCAGTTATTCATTCTCGTTCGGAATGACGAACTTCTCTTCCGAAGCGCCTTCACGAGACCAGAAACGCTGTGTAATCCGCCCCGTTTGAAAAGAGCGACATTTCACCGTGGCTTGTTGTTAGTCACATATAAGATGCTATATTCACTGCGGTGATATGGAGCAACAGAGCCAGCTTCATTCCACTGACACGACGCACGCTGTTCGCACACAGACGAGGGCATGCCAGCTTTCCACATGTCTGCAAGCTTATGATGTAGCCTTGCCGAAGTCTCTCATACCAGACCCTGTGCCTCACGACAGTTCGTACCACCTACCAAGAATGGATTCTCCAGCAGCACAGTTGAACCTCAGTGGACAGGCCGAGCCAGTCTCGACTGCGGAGCAGCTGCCCATGGGTGATCTATCGCTGGTGCAGTATGGAGAAGTTTCCGCTATGAGTCATCAGTTGGATATTGAGAGATCTGTCAGTCACCCTAGCCCTTCAGTAGCTCCTCCAGGGTATCACAGCCCATCCGAGTGTAATTTATTTAGCAGTGGTGCTGTATCGCCCACGTTCCACGTAGATGTACAAGCCAGAGCTATTTCACCACCTGTGGTCAGACCGAAGGCTACTGCAGTCTTATCTGTCACGCTTCCGCATTTAGGCCAGTCATTTCTAGCTCAGACAGCCCACAGCTACCCCTCCTGCTACACATTGTACTCCACCATATCCTGGTGTCCCCCCCTTATCTGTTCCACATGTAACGCCGCAGCAGGCAGTTCTGTTCAGCACAGTAGATCCTGCATGTCAGCTTACCTCATCACTGCCTCATACTGTTACATTGCGAAGCTGCCTTTGACCACTAGTGCCCCCTGTATATCAGTTACAGGCTCACGCACCAAGCCAATCCACACGGCAGTCATTTGCGGTGTCCGACCTGTATCGCCCTCCACTATCGACCACTGGGTATCATCCTGCTCAGCCTCCCACTCCTGTGCAGTCCTGGTATCCCCCTTCAGTGGTTCACCAGCCATCACCTCCTCTTCTGGTTTACCAGCCTATGCCTATTACACCTCCGCTACAACCAGTTCCTATTCCAGCCTTGCCTAAGCTCGTGAACGATAGCGAGAGGGAGTTCACAGACCTGAAGATGGCCTTGGATAATCTTCTCAATCCTCATACAGAGCTTACCAAGCACTATAAGTACAGAGTACTGATTGAGCAGTTGGTTCTGGAGGAAGCTAGGTTGATTGCCCAAGCATGCCGGCATCATCCTGCGCCCTATACGACAGCGATGATAGCATTGCAACGACAATACCGCCAGCCTCATCAACTGGCACAAAGCGAGGTCGCAGCCCTGCTGAATTCACCTGATATCAGAGTTGGGGATGCGAAGGCCTTTCAGAGTTTTGCACTCAATGTTGACTTGCTAGTTGGTATGCTGAGGTCACTCGAGGGTCCACAGGGGCGAGAGCTCTCCTGTACGGAGCATGTCGACAGACTACTCAGTAAATTGCCCAAACACCACAGAGATAGCTATAGAGCACTTATACAGAGCAAGGCCAATTGCACACTGAAAGCCTCAACCCATATAACCTGCATGACCTTGCTGACTGGTTGAAGGTCAAGGAGGAAGCGCAACGTTTATTGACCAAGATGGTGCAGCGCTACCAGACCGAGAGAGTACAGGTCTCATGTAAGGATCGCCAACCTGCTCCTAAGCCCCAGACTCGATCCACTGCAGTCTTTCATGACAGTGATCAGCCCACAGAAGCTAGCACAGGGCAGTCTGTCTGTATCGATGCTGCTTATGCTCAGTCATCCACTAGGAGACTGAAACGTTTGTGTCTGTTCTGTAAGAGTCAGGAGTATTACCTGTCACAGTGTAACAAAATCACAAAGTGTTCACCTGATGAGATTTTAAAGTGGATAAAGGAAATGTGGGCACACAAGTCATAAATGGGAGGAATGTACATTGAGGAAGCCCTGCAAGGACTGTGGTAATATACATCTCGGAGTCCTGCATTCCATTGCCCAGGATGGTCCTAACAGTGTGCTGCTGACAACATCTTATGAACGAGCATATCTTACTTCCCCTAGTTTGACGGGTCGTGTGTACCTCAAAGTAGTTCCAGTGCTGCTGTGGAGAGGCAAGAGGTCTGTTTCGACGTACGCTATCTTGGACGATGGGGCTCAGTGGAGTATCATCCTTCCTGCAGCAGTCCAGCAGCTAGGAATTGTGGGAAGGGAGGAGATTATGGCCCTTCGCACCATCCGACATGATATCACATTGAAGGGCAGTCATTTGACCTGCTGCTTTCCCCGCAGTCGAGGCCAGAGGAGAAGCATAGCCTTACAGGTGTTTTCACCGCTCCTCTCCTCACGTTAACCGAGCAAACCTACCCTGTCAAGAGGTTTCAGCGATGTTATTACCATCTCAGAGGGATCCCCATTCCATCTTTCGATAGAGTCAAACCCCTAATTTTAATTGGGTCCGATTATCCGACTCTGATTACCCCTAAGGAGCCCATCAGATTGGGATCAGCGGGCGGACCAGTCGCTGTACTCACGCAGCTCGGTTCGGTCCTCCAGGGACCAGATGGATTGCTCCCACATCAGGTATCTTCCCCACAGTGTTTGTTCACTTCTCTTACACCACAACGAGACCCTGTCTATCAACATGTCAAGCGACTCTGGCAGCTCGATGTCCTTCCGTCTCGCAGCGAGAAAGTGATACTCAGTCTAAACAGGATCAGATGGCTGCAGACATGTTGGAGACCAGGACGCGACGAGTAGAAGTTGACGGAGTCTGGCGCTACGCTACTCCACTCCTTCGTGCTCCAGATGCTCCATCGCTGAAGGGGGAATATGGAATCCATTCTGTCCAGCCTCAGGAATACTGAGAAGCGCCTGAGTAGAGACCCCGAGAGGGCTAAGGTGTACAAAGCTGAAATACAGAAGTTTCTTGACTCAGGGTATGTTGTCAGGGTACCACCAGAAGGCCAGGAGGTAGACGAGGAGTAGTGGTTCATACCACACCACCTCGTGCACCATAATGGCAAATACAGGTTGGTCTTCAATTGTTCCTTTGTGTTCCGAGGTGTCTCCTTTAACCAGCAGTTGCTTCCAGGTCCTACCGTCGGTGCCTCACTGCTAGGAGTCGTCCTCCGTTTCCGGCAGTACGCAGTCGCCATTAGTGGGTATATATATGTGGTATGTTCCACCAAGTGAGACTCCTACCCGAGGACAGACCCCTTCTGAGGTTCATTTGGAGAAACATGCGCCGCAAGGACCCACCGGGCGTCTACGAATGGCAAGTCTTGCCTTTCGGGACAACATGTAGGTCAGATATGAGGATGTGTTGCAGTCCATAGAGTGTAGTTTCTGCCTACAGAACCTTCCCACTGCTGAGGAAGCCAAGCAACTAATCGACAAGATGATGCCTCGCTTAGCCTCTGGGGGCTTCAAGATCAGGCAGTGGGCGACGAATGTCCCCTCCGTTGTCCAGCACCTACCAACTAAGGCTTGTTCAGAGAATATCGAACTGTGGTTACAGCAAAACCATTCAGACCCGCTGGAGCCGGCTCTTGGCTTAATGTGGCACTGCCTAGAAGAGAGCCTAGGCTACAGGCATCGTGCACTAGCAGAGCATCACCCGACCATGAGGTATATCTGTAAGGTCTTAGCAACGCAATACGACCCCTTAGGATTCTCCATTCCCTTCACCACCCAGACTAAGGTTCTCATCCAGAGGCTCTGGACCAGACCAAGGGATTGGGATGATCCGAATCTTCCTGCAGACCTGCTGGAGAAGTGGAATGTGTGGGAGAAGGAGTTGCCTGATCTCTGTAAGCTCAGACATCCTAGGTGCTATCTTCCTGTCGACTTTGATGTGGAGGAATCAAGATTCAGCCTACATGTGTTCGGTGACGCTTCGGAGGTTGCTTATGGATCAGTGGTTTATCTCCGTACCAAGCAGCATGGTAAGATCCACACTGCCTTCGTTATGGCTCGCTCTAGGGTGGCCTCCAAGCGGCAGCTGTCAATGCCACGCCTCGAGCTGTGTGCAGCACTGACCAGCGCCCAGCTTGCACAGTTCCTCAGACAGGATGTGACCATTGCCATAGAGACAGTGATGTTGCGGACCGAAAAATGAATGGGACTAATAGATCAGTAGGGGTATTGATGCTAATCCACCACGGGACTCGTGTAAGAAGTGCGACAGGAGACAGGGCACTGTTCAACTCTTCATCTGAAGTATTTAACTGTTCACAGCAGATGGCACAATATTGCTGCAATTGGATTGGTTATTGTACAACTTATGGTCACAAAATGTAAAATGTAGTCTTTATTCAATCACGCGCAATAACACCTGAAGAAATGGCAGAGCAAGCGACTGGTGAAAGTGAAAGTAAAACAGAATAGCGGAAACTAACGTCAACTAGTGGCACACGTTCATAATAAAAGTCCTTCCACTATAAAGATACATAGGGAATTTAGAACAGTAACGTTACAAATATTTATTCAGTGCCACAATTGACTTACCGTTACCTGACGCCTGAACTTGACATACGCTGTCTTATATCCACTTTTCTTTGGATATACAACTCATAAAACACTTTCTAAATGTCCACTCAAAAAAAATTGAATATGTTGCATGATTTTCTCGTTAAATTTAGCCTAAAATATAACATTTATTTAGTGCAACTTACCTGAAGCGTGAACTTGACAAGATGGTAGCACTGTTTCTCCCGCGAAGTCACTCGGGCAGAATGTGCAGAATGATCTGTGTTGGCTGGATTTGTTTTTATTAGTTCAGTCAAACATTGGCATTCTGAATGTTGACTGGACTTGAAAATAACCATTCGTTTAATGTTTTTTAAATATATTTGGGCAGACTTAATATAATATGTCTTCTCAACTAAGCACAAGCAATAAAATTAGTTCAACTTAAATATTTTTGCCCTTCCAACATTTTGTTAATTGGATTTTTTACAGTGTACACCCCTCACATTTTTGTAAATATTTTATTATATCTTTTCATGTGACAACACTGAAGAAATGACACTTTGCTACAATGTAAAGTAGTGAGTGTACAGCTTGTATAACAGTGTAAATTTGCTGTCCCCTCAAAATAACTCAACACACAGTCATTAATGTCTAAACCGCTGGCCACAAACTGTACACCACTAAGTGAAAATGTCCAAATTGGGCCCAATTAGTCATTTTCTCTCCCCGGGGTCATGTGACTCGTTAGTGTTACAAGGTCTCAGGTGTAAATGGGGAGCAGTTGTGTTAAATTTACTGTTATCACTCTCACTCTCTCATACTGGTCACTGGAAGTTGAACATGGCACCTCATGGCAAAGAACTCTCTGAGGATCTGAAAAAAAGAATTGTTGCTCTACATAAAGATGGTGTATGCTATAAGAAGATTGCAAATATCCTGAAACTGAGCTGCAGCACGGTGGCCAAGACCATACAGCGGTTTAACAGGACAGGTTCCACTTAGAACAGGCCTCACCATGGTTGTCCAAAGAAGTTGAGTACACATGCTCAGCGTCATATCCAGAGGTTGTGTTTGGGAAATAGAAGTATGAGTGCTGCCAGCATTGCTGCAGAGGTTGAAGGGGCGGGGGGTCAGCCTGTCAGTGCTCAGACCATATGCCGCACACTGCCTCAAATTGGTCTGCATGGCTGTCGTCCCAGAAGGAAGCCTCTTCTAAAGATGATGCACAAGAAAGCCTGCAAACAGTTTGCTGAATACAAGCAGACTAAGACTAAGATAAACTTATTTGGTTCAGATGGTGTCAAGCGTGTGTGGCGGCAACCAGGTGAGGAATACAAAGACAAGTGTGTCTTGCCTACAGTCAAGCATGGTGGGTGGGAATGTCATGGTCTGGGGCTGCATGAGTGCACTGGGGAGCTACAGTTCATTGAGGAAACCATGAATGCCAACATGTACTGTGAAATACTGAAGCAGAGCATGATCCCCTCCCTTTGGAGACTGGGCCGCAGGGCAGTATTCCAACATGATAACGACCCTAAACACACCTCCAAGACGACCACTGCCTTGCTAAAGAAGCTGAGGGTAAAGGTGATGGACTGGCCAAGCATGTCTCCAGACCTGAACCCTACTGAGCATCTGTGGGGCATCCTCAAACGAAAGATGGAGGAGCACGAGGTCTGTAATAATAATTCCTTACATTTATATAGCGCTTTTTCTAAGCACTCAAAGCGCTTGTAACATCCACCAGCTTCGTGATGTCGTCATGGAGGAGCTGAAGAGGACTCCAGTGGCAATCTGTGAAGCTCTGGTGAACTCCATGCCCAAGAGGGTTAAGGCAGTGCTGGAAAATAATGGTGGCCACACAAAATATTGACACTTTGGGCCCAATTTGGACATTTTCACTTAGGGGTGTACTCACTTTTGTGGCCAGCGGTTTAGACATTAATGGCTTTGTGTTGAGTTATTTTGAGGGGACAGCAAATTTACACTGTTATACAAGCTGTACACTCACTACTTTACATTGTACCAAAGTGTCATTTCTTCAGTGTTGTCACATGAAAAGATATAATAAAATATTTACAAAAATGTGAGGGGTGTACTCACGTCTGTGAGATACTGTATAGATAGATAGATAGATAGATAGATAGATAGATAGATACTGAGTAATGAAAAGTGTTTTTGTCAACTAGCCTTTTAACCATTAGTTCACCCACAATAGGTCTCATTCTTGGCAGCATCTCATAAGCCATTTCAGCACTTCCAAATAAATAATATTCCTGGCTGTTATGGTCTTTTCACATCTCAAGCACCATCCCTTAGTCCTTTTTCTCTTAAAGTGCTTTTCTCATTATTGTAATCGCTGTTTGTGTAAATTTGCTGGCAGCACTTGAAACAGGGCTTGTAAACAAACCTTGAGCATTTACAAAGCTATCGTTTTATCACTTCATTCCTGCTTTTCGTCTTTTAAAGGATTACGTGAGGGTATTAAAGAGGAAAGTTTTCAATCACTTCTGTCCTCTTCTTTCTGTTTAAGCTCTTCAAGCAGAAATTACTGATAAAATCCATGTTTGAAGGAGGGTTGCCAAATCTTTTTAAATTGCAGTTGTTTGAGTGTTATTGTCATGTTGCAGAACATTTATTCTCCAATCAGCTCTTCAATGTTAATTAAATGAAAATAAAAATATTATTCAAAAATGCAAGTTGCATTATGTGTTGTAGCAGTATTATATTATAATATACTGATGTAGGAGTATTTTAAGTTGTATTAGCAAAAAAGTGAAATGCTAAATGAATCATTATATATCAGATAGACAAACGTGATAAACAATTTCTGAATAAAGATGCAGTACACGAAAGCTCCAATTTCAATAACCTTTAAAAATAGCCAGCACTCTGCAATATTCCAGCACTTACACAACACTACAGTGATATGATAAAATACAGGAGTTTATGACATGTACTTTAGGAAAAGGACACTTGTTGTCTGAATATTAGCGATTATGTTTATTATTGTTTATTTTCATATTTCAAAGCAATGTTGGCATTGTATTTGTTCAGTTGTTGCAAGTATAGTTTACCATAATTTGTTAAAAAAAAATTAATTTTACTGTATAACATTTTTGCTATACCGTTTTGTAGTGTGTGTGTGTGTGTGTGTGTGTGTGTGTGTGTGTGTGTGTGTGTGTGTGTGTGTGTGTGTGTGTGTGTGTGTGTGTGTGTGTGTGTGTGTGTGTGTGTGTGTGTGTGTGTGTGTGTGTGTGTGTGTGTGTGTGTGTGTGTGTGTGTGTGTGTGTGTGTGTATGTATGTATATGTAAGTTGTGTAGGCCTATCTAAGTTCAAGGCCAATGAGGAACATGAATCATGAAGATTATTGAACTTTTGAGGGAAAAAAAAGACCTGTAATACACAAAGCTTTCCTGAAATAGATACATACGCCATACGCACACATCACTACGCAAACATGGCCTGACAGACACAAGCCCTGACTGGTTTTATTATCAGTCAGCTGGCCACTGGCTGTCATTCATTTCCAGTGCATAAAGCTTCAGCATGAAGTCAGTCATTATTATTCAAAGTCCTGTATAAATGCAGCTAATCAGAGGGAAAGATAAACACACAGAGTATAGCAGTGCGCTCGTAAAGTTATGTAAACATGCTGATTAGGGTATAATGAGAGATAAGGATACGGGTGTTGAATTGATTTTGATTTCTTTGTATGATTTATATATTTATTACCAAAGGGCAGACAAATAAACCAAGCTTTGTTAAAGCCATTTTCTTAAAAAATCATAACCCTTAAAGCCTTCTAGGTTAAACGTTACTTCAGTTACATTAGCTTTATATGACTGAGTGACAATGGGTGTGTTTTGTGTCTTAACTCAGTTAATTTCTCTTCCTCAGCGCACATTTGTCAGATTAATCATTTTATTAGTTGATTAATTGCGCCCGTAATATTTCCACCGCTGTGACACAATCACATTAACCTGTTCTACATTCTAAAGGTCTCACTTCTATCTAAACCCAAAGGTTATGAATGGTCTTATTCACCTCCAACCAGACTGATCTCTTAACCCCAGAGGTCCGAGAGTGATTTCTGTTTAGATCAGTCTGAATTGGACCTCCTCTAACCATTGTAGCAGGTAAAAATGACAGACATCAGATTACACAGAGAGCATCCATGATTTTTTTTTCACAGAAATGTGTACATTTATGATCTTAAATTCATTTATTTATTCATAAATGTATGGTAATCGCCGTTTTGCCCATCACAACAGTGCTTTACCCTCAATCTCTGCCCCACTAGACTCGTGGTACTTCAGTTCCTGGTTTTAGATGAGAGGCTGGTTGACAGTGATTGATGAGTGGAGGTTTCAACATAGTAATGTACTAATTATGTCTCAGCAACGTCATTTTTACTATTCTAGCTCCTTGTCCTTAACTGACCAATGTCCAGACACATCGGCAACAATGAACATGCCACAAAACCATCAAACCGGAAATTGAGCGGAAATTGACAAATATGACAGTTTTGAAAAAATACTAGTGATGTTGAGTTGGTGGGTACATGTTTATGGAACTGGGTGGCAGGATGGCTTAAAGTGTGTGTTTGTGCTTACATGCAGAAATGAGCATTTACAGGAAGTTTATTGTCACTACATCTATTTCTTTTTGTGTATCTGGGATCGGCTCCTGTTTAGGTAATAACTTACTGTGTAATCCTGAAGGCAGGTGACTCTGTGGAGCAGCCGCACACACACACACACACACACACACACACACACATACATTTTATATCTCCCCCCACTTTCTTTCTGTCTCTCGCACATTTCAGGATTAGACTGAACTGCTGCATAATCCACTACTTTTCTTTTATTCACTGGTGTCTTTTAAAAAGCACAAAAGAGATGATAGACTGCATGCAAATGATGCGGGTTTGTCACTTCATATGCATTACCATATGTGGTTGGAGGTTAATATTTTAACCTGAAATTGAGGTAAAGTATGTTAAGAAAAATTAATAATGTTAAATATTAATTTTATTTTGTTAGTAGTTATATGTGACCCAGGACCACAAAAGCAGTCATAAGGGTCAATTTTTCAAAATTGACATTTATACATCATTTGAAAGCTGAATAAATAAGCGTTCCATTGATGTATGGTTTGTTAGGATATGACAATATTTGGCTGAGATACAACTATCTGAAAAAATCTGAAAATCTGGAATCTGAGGGCGCAAAAAAAAAAAATCAAAATACTGAGAAAATCATTTTTAAAGTTGTCCAAATGAAGTCCTAAGCAATGCATATTACTTTTTGATAATTTTTATATATTTATATATAGTTTTGATATATTTACAGTAGGAAATTTACAAAATATCTTCATGGAACATGATCTTTACTTAATATCCTAATGATTTTTGGCATAAAAGAAAAATCAATAATTTTGACCCATACAATGTATTGTATATGGCTATTGCTACAAATACACCTCAGCGACTTAAGACTGTTTTTTGATCCAGGGTCACATATAATGTTAATATTAATGAAAAATATAATCTTCATATGAGCTATATTGTTTTAAAAAGGTGTGAGAAATGAATTTATCATCTCATTTTTCAACTGCTTTCCACAGAAGGTGCAAAATGACCATCAATATATATATATATTCATGCAAATACTGTATATATTGTAATCACCTTAAATGGGTTCTACTTGGGTTATTTTGACTTCAAAATCACACTTTTTTTTTACCACAGGACTGTGATTTATTGAGGCTTTCACTGCTGTTCATTATCAGCAATCACTTTCATCAGAAGTCATGTAAGCAATGATGTCAGATCATTATGTACATCAGGGGAAACATTTCCTCATTTAAAAACTGTGGTTACTTCTACCGGCTCAAACTTTTTCAATAAAAATAGAAAGGAGACACTTGAAGTAAAGTTCAAATTAGATTCAGAAACATTAGATGCCCTTTAACTAACAGCCCACACCTTTTAAAAAATAAAGGTTCTTTATTGGCATCAGTTCTATGAAGAGTCTTTAAAATCAATGGAAACATGGGGAACTAAAAATGAACCTTCTATGACATGCAAAACTCACTTTTTTTGGAATCTTTATTTTTAAAAGTTCAAAAGGATAATATAATATATGATATGATATGATATAATAAATGAGCAATATCACACGAGTAGAAGTGAGATATGGCTGTATATCTCCACGGCTGTGATTCGGCCGTAGGTAATCACAGCCGTGGCGATATACAGCCATATCTCACGTCTACGAGTGTGATATTGTGTTTATACAACAGTTCAACGGCACGAGTGTGTAAATAATTTAGAAACAACAACGGAGTATCTTTAAAAGCCCCCTTTTGTGCAGAACTACTTTCTTCCGCCACGGATTTAAATCTAAAGTTGACAGTTTAACAGCTGAGTCTCAGTTACTAATTCCAAAACATCACTTTAGAGCTAGTAACGAAGGAACTTTGAGTTGCTTCATTGAAAGATTTGTATTACTGTAGTAAAAGCTTGCTGTATTATGTAAAATAAGCATTATAAGAGAGAGATGGACTGAGCGACTGTGATTACCTGCATCTGATACAGGCATCTCGTTCTCCTAACGTTACTTACTATTAAGTTTGAATGTCCACTGATGAAAGCGATGTCGTTGTAATAATGTCAATATCCTTTCATTGATTTCTAATGACAGCCTCCTCAGTGTATTTGTTAGCTGCGTCAAGCTGTTGTGAGTAAAAATATCTTCCGTTTAGAAAAGCGTTTATTTTTCAAAGTAAAAGTCTTTACGCTGACTCATAAAAACAGTCCGTCACCATCTAATGGCGGAACAATGTAACTAAAATCTAAAAACAATGTAACTCATTGCAACAAATAATAGTTTAATGAGACCAAAGACTGGCCGTCAGATTTACCCAACATGAATTTATATCTCATGTTTTTTAACCACTATAGAGACATCAGAGCCAGCGGTAAATTCCAGAAGATCTGGCCGCGGTGAGGCGCTCTCTGCGGGTGTAATGAGCGCTGAACTACCGCTGAACCGCTTGAGATCCTGTCTCTGAAAACGTTGAAGCAAATTTTCAAATAGACCTTATCTTTGTTAACAAACCGCATATTTTAAGTCCAAGCAAGCACATTCTCGCCTAAAAAATCCTTAAAACTGCATTCCGTGACACAAAACACTATTATTTTTAAATTATAGTGGATTTGGGCGTCCGCCATGACACTAGACAGACAAAACAAAGAGAGACCCGGCTACTAGAACAAGCGGAGTGATACAAAATTGTGAACGGGCGTTCCTGTAGCGATACCAGTACGGTTCTCAGCCAATCAGATTTGAGAACCAGAACAAACTGTTGTATAAAATATTATATTATATAATATTATATAATATAAATAATAATAGATTTAGCATACTTTTTTTTTTGCATATATAATGCATATATAATTTATGTTTATATATACGCAAAAAACACAGATGGCACAGAGTACAAAAGTCATGACAAATATAAAGCACTGCCTGTAAAAACGGTTGTGTAATGTTACAAATGGAAAAATATATGCACTCACGGGGAACGGTGTTAGGAACAACAGACATGTAATTTAAATCCTGAAATTCAACTTGACAGTTAGTCCAGGACAGAGATGGAATGAGACACAAACACCTCTAACAAAGGGAGGGAGCTTTATATCAGTTAGAGACATCTTATCTCTGCATTCAAATGTGCGTTTCATGAGTAACAACTCATTTTAAGACACGCTAGCTGCCCACACTCCCTGTAATTATTGATGAGACGTTGGAAAAAAGAGAGAGGGAAAGCAAGAGATTGAGTGAATGGGGTGAGAAGGAGCAAAAAGACTCACAAATCCCTGAATAACTTTAGTTTGAATAAGACTGCAGATGTTTGTTATGCTGCAGCTGATCATGCTGTCTTTGAAGTGGAACGGACTTGAAATGAGTGGCACTGAATTGAACTGACGTGCATTCTGAGGGAGTGAATTAAACTGCATTTAAGAGACAGAGAGCGAGAGGCTGTGTTGCGTGCATGACACACAGTGTTGGAATGTGGGCCGCAGGCTCTGTACAGCCATCTATGTGAACTTTTGTAAACAAACTTATAGCAGGAGAGCAACCAGACCACACACAAACACACACACATTACCATAAACACAGATATGAAAGCAGTGCTAGGATAACAGATGAAAACAAGACTTTCCAAAGACAAAAAAGACTCCTCATATATTTTAAAAACTTAATTTGATGGTAGTAGTATTTGCACACAACTATGCTAGCCATCGTACAACAATATATCTGTGTAAGCTTTCTCATAAATCTTTTAAAGGGCATTTACTGAATGATGCGATTGTGAGATTATTTCACACTGTAGTCTTTGATTGACATTCTATATGTGGATGGTGCTTTCAAATATACCATTAAATAAATACAAAAAATATTAATTTGTTTAGCCTAACACTGGCTTGTTGAATCAGTTAATGCTAGTTATACACACATATGGTAACACTTTACAATAACACTGTAAAAAGTGATAAGTTGACTTAGCTTAAAAAAATTGAGGAAACCCATTGCCTTAACATTTATAAATAAATTATAATTTAAAAAAATATATAATAAGTTAAGTGAATTGTCAAGTTCAAAAAATATATATATATTATTTACTTAATAATTTTAAGGCAACGGGTTTCCTCAATTTTTTTAAGTTAAGTCAACTTATCACTTTTTACAGTGAAGGTTCCATTTGATAACTATATTTAATGTTTTAACAAACAATGAGCAATACATTTGTTACAGTATTTATTAGTCTTTGTTAACATTAACAAAAATACAGCTGTTCATTGTTAGACTTAGATCAGGTCCATTAAATAACATTAATAGATACTATTGATTTTAATATTAGTAGATGTTGGATTCAACATTAACTAAGATTAATAAATGCTTTAGAAGTATTTTCAAAATCCCTTTCATTTTTCATTGTTAGTTTATGTTAACTAATGTAGTTTACTAATATTAACAAATGGAACATTATTGTAAAGTGTTACCACACATAATTAATTTATTCATTTAATTTCAAATATTAAATTATTATTTTTTATTATTGTTATTAAAGTATTATTATAAATATTAATTTATAATTGAAAAATTATAAAAGACAAAAGGTATAATATTTATTTATTTATTTTAAAGGCTGCAAAATAAAAACAAATTTAAAGTCATTGTCTCATTTAAGAAGAATCCATTTTATATATGTCAATATCAATATTTGATTCGATTTTTGTTTTATTTCAAAATGCTAATGCTAAAATAAATATTAAAATAAATTGTAAAAATGCTAACAATTTTCTTTTGTGGGTTGGGTTTGATTTATAGTCTGTAATTATCATTAGCATTATGTGAAACCATTGAAGTGTATGATATGTACTCATTTAGACAGGCATGTGAACATGTGCTTGTGTGTGAGTTATGGTTTAGGTATTCTTTGGTAATCATTACTGTGACTAATGTATACCTGGAACACCATTACCCCAACAATCCTGTTCTTACTGTGGTTATGAAACCGTATTAGGCAATGCAAATTTCTACTCTTTCATTTCCTGTTAGATGAGGGAAAAGAGTTCAAGGTAATTAAAGCAATGGAGAAGATTGATTCTCAATTTACATAGTCCCACATTGTCCTTTATTACATCCCACTGGAAGAACTCAAAACACACACACTTTATATGCCCACACAGATCCTGTTCAGCAGAAACATACACCACATTTATAAACCCTAACCATCTTACATTAATACGTATTTTCAAAGTAGTGCAAAATAGAAATATAAAATATTAACTTTTTGGATTTTCTTCACATTTTTACCTCTTTATTTTGATATAAAGCAGGGTTTGTTGTGATAAACAAGGTTTGCAGGATGCATAAACGTTTTCAGCATAAACGTTTTATGAATTAATCACATTTGTTCCGATTTGTTCATTAGTTCATGTATTTTACATTTGCCTTGATTTGCATCCAGCCGTTTATCCCGCTGTCACCAGCTCGTCTCAGAAGCGTTCCTATCTGTTCTCCCTCAGGTCACACACACAAAGTTGGAGAACAATGTGTCATAAGCATTTCCATGTCCTGCTGGATGTTCCCATAACCTGCACCACAGGCCTCTTTGATATTACAGAGGGTCTACAGAGTCATGTCATTTCCATCCTCTGCATGCACTGTATACGTGGACAGTGGAGTGTCTTTTATTTATGTCAAGCAATTGGCTTTTCAGCTATCATCCCGTGTTTGTGTGTGTGTTCTGCATGTTGCGTTGTGACAGCCTGCAGGTGAATCAGAGTTCAGATGTTGTCTCTGCTCTAGTGAATGCATAAGGTGAGCAAGGTATGAGTGGGTTGACACATCAATCAGGTTTATATTGGCATTAAAATACTAAGTGATTTACACAGAGTGGGTGGAGATCAAATCTCAGTCTTACAGATAGTGTAGAGAAGACAGTGTAGTAGGTAAGCAAATATTTAGCAAAAGCAATAAGCTATACAATTACAAAAACACTTCAAATTATTATTATTTTTTGGTCACACTTTATTTTAAGGATCATTTCTCTCCATTAACAGACCAGTATACAGCTTTTGTTTAAAAAAACTCCTAATTTGCTGCTTATTAATAGTTAGTAAGTTAAGTTAAGGTATTGATTAGAGATGTAACATGGCCATGCAAAATATGTGCTTTAGAAGTACTAATAAACAGTCAATATGTTAATAATAGGCATAATAAGCAGCTAGTGAGAATTGGTCCCTATACTAAAGTGTTACAATTTTTTTCAGTAATAATATATTAAGCCATGTAAACAATAGCTGATATACTTTAGGTTATAAACAACACTTTATGTTTAGATGACAATTTTTATTATTTAGTGAATAATGTTTAGGCTACTATTGCAATAAAATATTGTTATATATATATTATCTATATATAACAATATATATAAATAACATTTTTTGTGTGTATATATATATATATATATATATATATATATATATATATAAACAGAAATTACAGTATGTGCAGCTTATACAGAAGTTCCATGAGAGAGGTTGAAATAAAGGAGAGAGTTTGTTAAAGCAGTAACACGGTAGAGGTGAATGGTGACCCCTCCTCTTCTCTTTCTCTGCAGCACAGGATGTCTTTCATCCACCCTTTCCAAGAGGATCAAAAGCCCGTTAAAACTGACCCCTATGTATTTTTCTCTCACACACGTAGTTTCCTCTGTCAGGTACCCCTTTTATCAACATTGTGGAAATGAACCCCTATTTCCTTTTTTAATGCTTAGCTCATTACTCACGCACACACTTATACATTAGGATTATACAATTAGATAAATGTCCTGCCAAATTCAAACACCCTATTTACGCTAAACTTCCTCTAGCTCATAAATTCAGAACACCGACTGTAAACAGGTTAGGTCTGCTTGTGTAAATATAGAACTGTATAACCTTGTAAATAAGTCTTCAGTGTAGGTCATATATTATATTTCCGTGTGATATTTTGCTGTCAGACAGAAACCAAACCAATCACTCATATTTTATGCATTTTAAGAGAATTCTTTTCACGTGTTGTGAAAAGCAGTAGCCTAGTTTTTATGACTGTACGCACATATGGCATGCGTATGATTTAGAATAACTGCTCAGCAATCTCTGCTTTTGTAGCGCCCCCAGCTGGTCAAGTTTGGCACATACATTTCATTTAATACTTATAAATAGACAAGATATTTCAGTTCTACATAGAACATTTTATTTCTACTTTTTCACTGCTACCCAGAAATTAGAGATGTGTACATTATGTTATTATGTGCCACTTTTAATATCTTCATGCTTTTATTTTATTTTTTACTTTAATTCACTTAATTGCTATCTGTTTTAATGGAAACAATATTGACATAACATACAATAATTAAAAATTACACTAGGTGTTCAGTGATTAGTGTGTGTTAACACAATTTCAAAAATAGGAAACAAATGATATACAATATAGCAATAAACCACAAATGTCTCTTGCTGATGTAATATTCTATAAGTCAAATTTTACAGAATATTTACAAATAAATTACCTTTGCAAAGAAAATACAATTCACTAATACATATAGATTATTAATAACTGAAGAAAAATAGCAAACTATTCAAATGCATAACTGAACTTTTGAATTGCCTGTTGGCTTGACCAGAAAGAGACCAGGAAGCCCTACGAAAATCCCTGTTAAATGATTTTGAAACTGTTTTTAGTGCTATAGGATCTTATCTTCTTATGTACAGTGTCAATGCAACTTATTCAATTTACTGTACTATGCAGTTAATCAAGACGTCAAGAGCTCAAAATAATGTTATTACAGTAACAGTGCTCTGTGAGAGTAATGTTTAGGTGTGTGTGTGTAATAGGAAGCCTATTCACAGTATTTCCTGTGCTGGCTCAGGACCCATGGGAACACACTGACGAACACATTCAAGCAGAACAATAATGCAGAGAAATTTCATTCTTCTGCCCCCATCGTGTGTACTCAGTGCCATCAGAGTATGAAAGTGAATTTTACAAAACACTTTTAACCAGAAATTACCACGAGTCAGCGCTAATTCATAACCTGGTCAAAAATGATCTTTCCCTGTTATTCACTCTGTATTATTTGTCCGTTGCACTCTCACTCTGTACCATACTGTTGTTTTTGGTCATTTTGAGGCCTTATTGCTGTGTTGTGACCCATGGTGTAGTAATTGCCACTTTCATATCAGGAATGTGGAGCCATCATCAGCAGTGGGTAAGCTGAACAAACAAACAGTCGAGATCTTATGTGAGTTATCTTATTTTACTAACATTTTCTCTGTTAATTAGCTGGATGGATCTTTGGCGGTGGCCCTCTTGAGAAAATAGCCGAGGCTACATGACGTGTTTACAATGTTGAACATCCCCTGTGGTGCCGTCACACGCAACACAGTGCACTGAGGCCGCAGAAAGTCAGATTGGATTTGATTCCTCAGATTAGTTCAGAATGATTGAAAAATTGACGTTCCCAAGAGCCCGAAAGGCCTTATCTGAGGGAAAGTATCTCTGCCGTGCACTATTTAAGGAGATAAGGGAGGGCATAATGGTGCACGGTGCTTGGGTGGTCTGTGTTGTGTGGTGTTATGGTGCGGCGCTTTCCCAGAACAAGTGGAAGTAACGCCATATGCATTGTGAAAATGGTTCATAATCTACACGTGACCTCACAGGATGACTTTGATGTGAAACTTTGTGTAATTGAAATACAATTAGTTAAATTGAGTGCTGCATCATAGCTTGAAACTCAAAGTAAAATCTGGAGCAAGATGTTATATAGGCCTATTATATGAAATGATTAATAATTTTCAAATTATAAACAAAAAATTCTTTGAATTTGAATTGTTCATTCAAAAAACTAGAAATTTCATGAAACGTTTTTCATGCTTATTTTAATGAACATATTTATAGGCTAGGCAATATTATTAAAATAAGTTGCCATCTGTCTATCTATCTATCTATCTATCTATCTATCTATCTATCTATCTATCTATCTATCTATCTATCTATCTATCTATCTATCTATCTATCTATCTATCTATCTATCCTTTGTTTACATTGTGCATATTACCATTTATATAAAAATTAAGATTTTATTCATATTTAAAAATGATTAATTTAAAATACTAAATAACTTTAATACGCATCGTTTCGGTCAGAAGACAGCTACGAAATGATGTATATTAAAATGATTTAGCAAGTTGCGAAGCAAGTTCGATTGGTGTGCAGGATTTTTCATTCTTTTGTTTCATTCTGAACTTTTATTCGACGCATCTACAACAATAGATTGCGAGGTACTATATATATTATGATGGTAAAAATTAAAACTGTTAAAATGTTGAAAGTGCTATGTTTTAGCTCTCTGCCACTCATTCTCCAGAAACAACATTTTTCCAGCAAACATCAACCGTTCAGATAATCAGTCTCTTCTTTTTCACTGCACTGTCATTTGTAGGCATTTACACTTTTAAAATAAAAAAGAACTAGCCTACCATATATCTTACATTGCACTTCACACATCTACACTCAATAAGATGCATTATTCATGCTCTGTCATGTGATTCGTCGAGTGGGCGGAGCCGCAGCGTCTAAACCGGAACTGTTTTTCAGAGGAAAGAGGTGTTGTTTAGAGATTCTCTCCCCTGCCTTTACCACTGTAAGTAATCACAATGTTTTATTCTACCTTGCTTTGCGGATGATAAAGCAAGGTTCTTATTATGCGGAAAAGCTATTGTCTCAATAAATTCGTTGCCGTCTACTCTGCTTGTCATTTCTGTCAGATTGTTTTTAGCATTAGCCAGCTATTGTCATCTGTCAGAGCTGCTGTTTATGTTCATGTTTTGTCTGACAGCCTCATCGTCATGTATGTAAATTAGTTTGTATTTGTCTTCAATGAGTTATGTATTTTATCTTTGTAAATATTCATGTTTGTTCTAATTAATGAGGATAAACTGCTTGTTAATACTCACCGTCAGTTCATTACATTGTAAGTAATTACAAACTCATCACACATCTGCAATATTATAAATCCTTAATCCAGTTTGCATGCAGCATAATTTTAGCAAAGTAATAGCGTATAAATCAAGTTTGACTTGACTGGAGTCTGATAACTAGATATGCTTATGTGTAATCAGTATCATTTGTTTCATTTGGTTTGATTTCATTTCTATGAGACATTAACATCTTGTTTTGTTTTGGGGGCTTAAAGCAAAATGAGCATTCAGACATGTTCTGTTTGTGCTTTTCTTCTGTCTCATCTTCAGTTATGTGTTTTTCATGATTGTCAGTGTTAAATAATAGCAGCAACTTAAAATGCAACCCAGGGCCCATCATGATTTGCAAGAGCTCAGTTTTCTTTTGAAGTATTATTATAGCTGAAATCATAATGTAAATTGAAATCAGATTATGGCTACATTATTAATAATAGTTAATTATCCCTTTTTATGTGTTGATTATTGAATGCATGTTTTCTATTTTTGCTATTTGGTGTTTACTGGCTACGGCTTTTAGAGACTTGGGTAAAGTTGGTTTTATATTGGCACATTCGGACTTCTGCTTTCAATTACTTTATTAACCACAAAACAATGGACATTCAACGGACATTCGCAAAGAAGTATGACATTAAAACAATACTTGATCGATTGTGAAGAAAATTTAGTAGGTTGACAATGATGTCGCTGATTAGAATTTGCAAAAAATAACTTTATTGCATATATAATTAGAAAGTTATTGAAAGCAGAAATTTATGAATGTTGTGAATGTGCCAATATAAAACCAACTTTACCCAAGTCCTTTAGAGATTATACTCCCTGCTGCAGTAAAACACTGCAAATCTATTCAACATGTCTTGCAAACACAAGCTTGCAGTTAATTAATAAAATTCTTGCTGTTAAAATGAGACCATAATTATTTATATCATAGCCAATATTTAAAATGTATACTATTGTGTCTAATAAAAGTCTTAAGTAGTCATTTTGTAAATGTTGAAAAATGATATGCAGTCAGCAGTATGATGCTCTCATGTTAAATAGTTTGTTCAAGCTCCTGCTATTACATGTCGAGTGTTAATTTCTCCTGCTGAGAGAGTGTGTGCTGTAGGAGGGGGGTCACTGTGTTTATGAAGGGGGCTGAGTGTTGATAGGACGGTGCTTAGTAATTTGTCTGAGACGAGCTGTTATTCCATAGAGACTCTTAGGTGTCAATCATCTAAGCGGTCAATCATTCCCAAATGTCGCCACACAGAAGTGTTTGTGTGTGTGTGTGTGTGTGTGTGTGTGTGTGTGTCTTTACATTTAGTTAAAATGTAATCCTTTTTATTGGGTTGTTTTGTGATTAGTTTTTTCCCCACCCTTTCTTTCTTTCTTTCTCTCCCACTGATTTTTGGTTTGTCGAATAATAATAAAAAATAATGAAAAGCTACTTAATAGATTGTATTTTTCCCATTGTCTTAATTTATTTTTAAAATGATCGTTGTCACCCTGACATTGCTGGGACACTTTTGAGTCTTAAATTAAAACATGCTCATCATAAAAGAAGTGTATTTAAATCATAGTATTCATGAATTGTATTTTAATGAACATCCAGACAAAAACAAAACTGGGCACCATTGACCTATATCATTTATAAGGACAATTTCACTCTTTCCCAAAATATTGGCATCACCATAAAATCTCTGCAGTGAATATACATGTCAGACACCCAGTTTATTTTACTGCTAGACGTGGCAAGACGTCTTCTGAATCTGCACTGTGGACTTTGAGGTCTGCTGTAGAACTCAACCATCACCCTGTTCCCCTTTAGCTCTCTCTCTGGCCCATGCCAGAGACCACACAGATGCAGAAACACACCCTCCCAGACCACACAGAGTCAGTCATGGGGTCTTGCATGCAAACCGCCCTGGAGCTGTCAGTCTTGTTTTCCGTGTGGGTGTTTGTATAAGAGAGAGTGCGTCTGTGACAGTGCAAAAGCCACAGAAAAAAATGCCTTGATTGCTGAGCTACTAGTCATATTGTATATAATGTTGCATCTCCGAACAGTAACACGTTCGCTCTGTGTGAGCCGGATGGGTAGATTTATTTGTTCATGTCTAACAGTCTTTAAATGCACTGAACGTGCCGAATGTTTAATGTGTCGCCTTCAGCAGTTATGAGTATGTCTCCTGAGCCTAAACAAAACTCTGTTTTCCTGTGTCTCACCTAGGTGTGTGAAGGATGTCTCGTGCACGCCAGCCTCCTTTGGTGACTGGCATCTCACCCAACGAGGGCGCGCCGTGGACCAAAGTCACTATTCGTGGAGAGAACCTGGGCACTGGACACAATGACCTCATAGGTAATACACATGGACATTTGAACAAACATACACTAGCGTTCAAAGGTTTGGGGTCATTAAGTTTTTTTATTTTTTTTAAGAAATTAATGTTTTTATTCGGCAATGGTTCATTAAATTGATTGTAAGTGACAGTAAAGACATGTTGCAAAAATTGTATGTTATTTTAAATATTCTATTTATCAGAATGGTTTTCAACTTTGATAATAATAAGTAATAGTGATAATAATCATAATAAAAACTTTTTTTTAAATTGTAATAATATTAAAAAAAAAATTTTTTTAAATGAAATAAATGCAGTCATTGTGAGCACGAGACATCTTACAAAAACATTTAAAAATCTTATCGACCTCAAACATCTGAACACTTAAATTCAGACATTTTCTTAATTTCACTTCTTAATTTTCTTCTAATTTAGCAAAGTGAAAAAAAGAACATGGAACTGTTAAAATGAATGTCTTCATACAGAAATTTAATTTTAAATTTACAGAAGTTTAGATGCTTCATAATATTTTATTATGAGTCTGCAACTCAGTGTATCTGTGAAACTAAATGCTAAGCAAAAATCTGTATTTTTTATTCTTAGCTATATTAAACACAGATCTTTTTTATATTTAAGCAGCAAAAACAAACAAACAAACAAAAAAACAGACAGTACAGTCCGATGTTCACAAAGCTGATCTAAAATATAATAATTTGTTTGTTTTTTTAACGGGCCTGGATGGTCACATCCGATTAGATCAGCACTCTGAGTAAGATGCCATTAAGGACCTGAGCTGAGGCAAATTTGGCCACTTTATTGACTTCCTTTTTCTCTTGGTCTTTGTCTGTCTCTGTCTGTCAGGTCTGTCTATCTGTGGTCATAACTGTTTGCTGACAGCAGAATGGATGTCTGCTAGTAAAATAGTGTGTCGAGTGGGTCCTGCTAAAGATGACAAGGGCGAGATTATCGTCACCACCAAGAGCGGAGGCCGAGGGACGTCCACGGTCTCCTTCAAACTGCTCAAACCCGAGAGGATCGGTGAGCCACACACTCAAACTCATGTATACACACTCTGTGCATGTTTACAATGCTCAGTCCTACAACCAATTATGCTTAACCCTGACAAGTTGTAAGGTCACGTAAACACATTAACTGTACCCTTTCATTGTGTAAAGATCTGCTTAATCAAAAAATAATTGCCACACATTGTTTTATACCAACTGAAATCAGTTTATTTTTTGATGTCAAATAAAAAATTATGATAATTTCGGATCTCATGTAAACGTGTTTTTTTTTTTTTTTTTGCAGTATCGGCATATTATTGTGCACGTAAACACTCTCAATGTCTGTTATAGGCAAAATCACAATTTCGGTTTGATTTGATTACACACTCCTTAAATGTACACACATGCTCTTTGAAGACTGCAATGGATTTTAAGCACTCAACCAATGAGTATGTGCATGTTTTTTGTGTTTAGGCATTCTGGATCAGTCTGCGGTCTGGGTTGATGAGTTGAATTACTATGACATGAGGACCGATCGCAACAAAGGAATCTCTCCTCTCTCGCTGAGGCCGGCCAACCCTTTGGGCATCGAAATAGACAAGTAACGAAACATTCACAATTGAGTTTGTGTTGTCCTCTTATAAACTCACAAAGTAGTAAATTTACACCTACAACTAAGCACATGCATTGCTGTGCTCGACTTACACACGTGTGCTTCATTTCTGTCTGTCCTTTTAAAACACACACTCACATAGACTAAAACAAATGCATATCCTCACACACTTCACCCAAAAAGCACTGCCCTGTGTTTATAGAAGTAGACTGCTGTGTTTATAAGGAAGGAGGTTCAGCAGAAAGTAGAAACAGCCCATTGTGTGTATGTCTTCTACCTGGGTGATGTCAGTGGTACACCATTTCCTTTGATAGGAAGTGAATCTCTTCCTTTCCCTGACCCTGCAGCTCCTCTAACATTTACTTATTTGGATCTGTATATTCAGTCAAATGACACACTACACTACAGCTCAAAAGTTTGGGGTGAAAAGGTTTTGTAATGTTTTAAAACCATTATCTTATACTCACCAAGTCTGCATTTATTTGATTAAAAATACAGTAAAACAGTAATTTGTGGAATATTATTACAATTTAATATAATCTATTAATAACATTTAGTATATTTTAAAATGTAATGTGTTGGCAAAGCTGAAATCTTTGTAATATGCCAATTATTGTATTTCTTTCAATAATTAAATCTTACTGTACCCAAACTTTTCAGCGGTGTATGAGTCATATGTATTTCATCAGTCTATTCTGTGTGACACATCAAAAGACGCAGTGGGTAGGCGTTTGCAGTGCTGTTTATATGTGGACAGATCTGGTTTGTGCCCTGTCTGGTTTTCTCTATGGTCTGTTGTGTGGTAGAGCAGATGGCCTATGATCTGTGATGTTTTCATGATGGGTCTTTATAGATCAGCTGTGTGGGTGTCTAACTCTTGTCTTTTGTTTTTCAGAGGGAAGGTTCCTCTGAAGGATCTGGAGAACATGTTCACTGGTATGAGTGGAGACTTCACTAGCGAGAATTTCTCTGCCACCTGGTATCTCATCGAGAACCATTCTTCAACCAGGTTGGTCAATATACCATTTGTTAATCTGCCGAAATAGATTTGTGTGTGATGTGGTGTTATGTTTGTTGCTGTTGTAGCTTTGAGCAACTGCGTCTGGCTGTGGGAAATCTTAAGAAACAGGCCAGTAAGAAGAATGAGGGCAGTCTGGCCTATGTGAAAGGAGGTCTCAGCACTTTCTTTGAAGCTCAGGATGCTCTTGCAGGTATGTGTGCTTGGTGTGTACATTTGAAAACATATAAACACAACCTTAAATAATTAAGACGACATAAAATGGCTTTCTTGCGTTTGACTGAAGGAAACAGAAGCAGTTTTGAGGGAAACAGAACAGTGTGTGGGAAGTAATATAGGGTGGGACTGGATTGTGTCCAGAAGGATTTTGTTGCCTTTAGGTCATGCTGAAATCATTGTGTTAAAATTACTCATCCCGTGGATACAATGTTGTAATGACCATTGGGAAGCATAGGATCTCCTATGAGTCCCTTTTTGAGTTGATTGGAATTAAAGATTGGAAAAAAAATTGGAATTGATCATAATACAGTATATTTTTCTGGACTTTTTGGACACGTTTTGTGGACTTCTGGTAAAGAATTGCAACGCTTGCCAGAAAACATTGAGTTTACCAAAACATCAATGAAATTATGGTTTAAAATACACACTGTTTTTCTGCTATCTTTGAAGTCCTCTGAGGAATATAAACATTTGTGATTGCGACACTTTTTTTTTTTCCACAAAGGAAGTTATTTTGACCTTCACTGAATACTGTAATACTGAATACTTTTTGACAACTCCCTGAGTCGGTGCCTGTATTAAGAAATAAAGTACAGCCTATTTAGACAATATGAATGCTAGCTCTGCCGTTTAACCAAATTAGGTGCATGGACCTTTTTTTTCCCCACTTCTTGCGTCATTGTACACAGGTGTATGTGTCTCTACTCAGACTGCTCTCATCAGAGGTCAATGTCACCGTGCTGATTCTATTTTCAAATCTGTCTGTGTGTGTAGGACTTGTCTCGGGTCACTTGTCTCGAGTCAAACAGAAGAGCTATTCTTAGCACTGCATGTCCATGTGATTGACAGGCATGGGGACGGATAACAAGGCGTGGTTGTCATAATGTTTAGATGAGGTTGTAATAAGGTTGTCATTGTGCTGAGAGGAAACGAGAGAGCAGCAAACGGAAGCTGTACTGATTCCCAGAGAAGACTCCCAAAACTTACCAGGCAGAAGTCAAAACATACCTCAGAGACAGAGGAAGCGTACCACACAGCATTCCGGACCCCGGGGGGAGCCGGAGGTTAGCCCTGACGTCATTGTGTACAGAAGTTTCCCAAATCCAGATGTGGAGAGAGAAAATAGACTTCATTTAGGTCTTTGTGCAAAGGTTTATCTTCCAGTTTAAAGGCACTCTGTAATATATATATACATATGATCTGTTTGCATCCCCTTAAAAAGTCTTAAAATGTCTCAAATTCAGTTTTATCAAATTTAAGGTAAAAATATCTTAAATGGTATTACACAAGTTGTAATTATCATTTAGGAGATTTTAAATTTGGGGCAGAAGAAAAGGAATTATACAGTCTAATGTGATTATTAAACTTCAAAAGGCTGTGATTAAATTAAATTAATGTGAGCGCTACACATTCAAAGGCAAAACACTGCGCTGTTGTAGGTTCTACAGGCTTGTGGTTTCAGAGCAGTTTGCAATCAGTGAATACCGCACATTTATGCCAAGTGATTATATATGGTCTACTGTTGATGAATTATGACAGTGTTTACGTTATGGGGTTTATATTGTAAAATGTTTTAGGTGGTTGCAAGAGTTCTTATTCTATTTGTAGTTTGGAGTAGTAATGCATAGACAATTCAAAATAAGAGTATATTTTGCAATTGTTTAGAATTAAAACTCCTGAATTATTCACAAAATCTTTATTATTGTTATTATTTGTAATTTGGTTACAAAAAAAAGTTGTATCCAGCTCTTTATTCAACAATGTCTTTTAGCTTCTCTTTGGGCCACAGAAAGTCACAGTAAGGAGAGACTAAGAACATTATTTAACACATTCAATAAATAGGTTTCTTGTTATCAAATCAGCAAAATCTATTATTAGTTGACCTCTAAAGTATATATAATCTTGCAGTTACCCTGTTTTGCTGATAAGCAGTGGTAAGTCTTCATTGAATGTATGTGGTCTGTTTAATCAAGCTTAATTAATTGAATTACGTGATTTATTTTGAGATTGTATAGATTTGTTCTGTATGGACATACAGTATGAAAAGGTTTAGTTTCAAAAACTGCATATACCCAGTGTTTGTTAAGACGTAATTGTAAGTGATACGTAATACGTAAGTGTAATACAAAGTTCAAAAGAACAACATTTATTTGAAAAGGAAATCTTTTGTTATATTATAAATTTCTTTAGTCACTTTGAAAAAAAAAAAAAAAAGACTGACCCCAAACTTTTGAGCGGTAGTGGAAATGCTCTCAAACATTAATTTTTTTCTCTCTCTCCCACTTTCTACGTCTAGCTATCCATCAGAAGCTTGAATCGGACGGCACTGAGAAGGTGGAGGGCTCTATGACCCAGCGACTAGAGAACGTCCTTAACAGTAAGACATAAAACTAAACACATGCTCAAAATCACACACGATTACACAAAGCAGCTAAATTTAGGATCAGACTTGCATATGCATTCTCTTTAGACCATCAAAGCCACACATTTCACACAGACCTCGGCGTGTTTCTGTGAGTGCGTCTGCGTGTGTTCGAGTCCACTCATATCCCAATCATATCTCCATGTCAATTCTCTCATGTGACGGTAGGTCAATAAACACGCTCGTTTCCTGCGCGCCGCACAAATAAACCAGTCACACACTGACATGCTTTCATCGCCAACCCCTCCTCATCCTCCTCACCACCCATCTTTACAAGTACATTTAGATGTATGTTCTTACCAAAGCCACTTACTGCCTTTGACTCTCAGCCAATCACAAACAGACTCAATGGTGGAAAAAAGGCTGGTCAGACTTTTATAGTGGTCAGGGGGCTGGTTCTTATTAAATCTGGCCAAGGGAATCCAGAATAGCTCTGACCACCCAAGAAGTGGGAGCACAAGAGATCTTGAATTTAGTTCAAACTGAGTGAGGATGATTAAACCACTTTTTATCAGCTGTTGTCCTTCTACACCCTTTTCTCATATCTTTCCATTTGCTCATTCCTCTCAGGAGCAAGTGAAACTGCTGACACCCTGTTTCAAGAAGTGTTGGGCAGAAAGGACAAGGCTGACTCCACACGCAACGCTCTCAATGTCCTCCAGAGATTCAAATTTCTATTTAACCTGCCACTCAACATAGAACGCAACATCCAGAAGGTGGCATCCTCCATACATATACACACACAATGCTTTCTCCTACACACTACCGTTCAACAGTTTGGGTACAGGGATATTTATTTAATTCATATATTTATTCAGGAAGGACACATTAAATTGATCAAAAGTGGTAGTAAAGACTTCTATATTGTTGCAAAAAAATTTTTTTATAAATGCCGTTCCTTTGAAAGTTCTGTTTATCAAAGAATGAATGTATCACCGTTTCCACAAAAATATTAAGCATCACAATTGTTTTCAATATTGATGATAATAAAAAAGGTTTGTTTCTTGAATACCAAATTCGGCATATTAGAATGATTTCTGAAGAATTTGACGACTGGAGTAATGGCTGCTGAATATAATAGTAAATTCATTTTAAAATATATTAAAATAGAAAACAGTTATTTTGAATTGTAATGGCGTTATAATCTCAATATGTGACCCTGGAGAACAAAACCAGTCATAAGTAGCACAGGTATATTTGTAGCAATAGCCAAAAATACATTGTATGGATCAACATTATCGATTGTTTTCTTTTATGCAAAAAAGTAAAAATCATGTTCCATAAAGATATTTTGTAAATTTCCTACCATAAATATATTAAAACTTAATTTTTAATTAGTAATATGCATTGCTAAGAACTTCATTTGGACAACTTTAAAGATTTTTCAGATAGTTGCATCTCAACCAAATATTGTCCTATCCTAACAAACCATACATCAATGGAAAGCTTATTTATTTGTTTTTATTTGACTCATTTTCAAAAAATTGGTCCAGTTTCGTGGTCCAGGGTCACATATTTCCCAAGTATTATAAAGTATTTTTGATCAGAAAACTGCAGCAGAAGTGACTTCTTTTAAAAACATTGCAAAATCTTACCATCCCCAAACTTTTGTACGGTAGTATATACACTCTATAAATATGATTTCTGAATGTTAAACTGACTGTGTATATGTGTATGTTTTCCTTCCAGGGCGATTATGACGTTGTTATCAATGATTATGAGAAAGCCAAATCTCTGTTTGGGAACACAGAGGTCCCAGTCTTTAAGAAAGGTGATCTGAGCTTCATTGATAATGGCTGATAACATGTTAATGTGACACGCATCCTCTTATATACATTCACATTAGCTGGAGTGCTGTGTAAATGTTAAGAAGGATCGTCTGCGTATGTGTTTGTAGTGTATTCGGAGGTGGAGACGCGGATAGATGCCCTGAGGAAACTGCTTTTGGATAAACTTCTGGAGACGCCATCCACTCTACATGATCAGAAACGCTATATCAGGTGTGTGACACAAGCGACTTGCAAAGAATAACTGCAATTGGGTTTCTAAGTGAACTGAAACAACAGTGACACAAATGTAAGAAAAGCTTAAATTATGAGTACAGACTCACATCACCTGTGACAGGGGTTTTTATGCTATTTGATGCCAGGGACCCTCAAATATGAAAAAAATAATAATACAAATCAAGTAAAAAGACCCATACTGTGTGAGAAAGTAAACTCAAAAATGTTCATTTTAACTATAAATATTGATTTTATTATAACATATTCACTACTGTTTAAATGCTTTGCATGTTTTCCTAGGCTGCATTTATTTGATCAAAACGTTTATAAGGTAAAAACAGTAATATTGAGAAATTTTATTACAATTTAATTTGTTGTTGTTTTTGAATATATTTTTAAATGTAATTTATTCCTGTGATGCAAAGCTGAATTTTCAGCATCATTACTCCAGTCTTCAGTGTCACATGATCCTTCAGAAATCATTCTAATATGCTGATTTGGTTCTTAAGAAGCATTTCTTATTATTATCACTGTTGAAAACATTTACAATATTTTTGTAGAAACCGTGAAACATTTTTTTTCAAGATTGTTTGACGAATAGAAAGTTTACAAGAAAAGCGTATTTGAAATAGAAAATGAAGTAGTTTTTCCTGTCACTTTTTGATCCTTCCTGAATAAAAGTATTAATTTCTTTATTAGAATGTCCTACTGACCCTTAGCCTTTGAACAGTAGTGTAAATATTTTATACTTAATTATTTATCTTGGGTAATTACATTCCCTGCCTTACATGAACTGTCATTGTGAGAGGGGTTTAAGGGGGGCCTGAAAAGGACAATTATATTGATCTAATGATTTTCTCTCATTTTACTCAAGATATCTGTCAGATCTACATGCTCCAGGTGACCCAGCATGGCAGTGTATAGTCGCTCAACACAAGTGGATCCTGCAGCTGATGCAAAACTGTAAAGAAGATTTTATCAAAGAGCAGAAAGGTACACACACGCAGCTAGTCTGAAATAAATTGATGGTTTCTCTTTGGCTCCGAAGAGTGAAAGCAGTGTGTGTGTTCTGCCTTGTGTGTGTGTGTGTGTGTGTGTGTTTAGATAGAGAGCAGCCCGTGTGTGGTCTGGTCATGACCCTATAGAGAACAGGAAGTCCACAGAGCTCTATAGTGTGGCAGAGCTGGGGGGGGGGGGTTGCTGTAGAGAGAGACAGACATCGGGGAATACAAGAAGAGAGAGGAGCATAGATAAACACAGGAGATGATTGGACACCTGGATCAACACCAGCACTCATTTTTTACCAAAACAAAGAGAGTAAATGTCCAAGTGGCTGAATGGTATACATCTTTATCTGTGAGAGAGAAACATGACATGTGTACACTATCTGGACATATTGAGTGTTTCAAACTATAGCAACAATTTAATCAAGACTCAGGAAGAACTGCAGAAAGACCTTTAGTGCCATCTACTGTCAGAGAAGAGCTACTGCACCCTACTTACCAGTTGGTCTTTGCTGGCAGAGCTGGGTAGTAATTGATTACATGTAATCTGGATTACGTAATCAGATTCCAAAAATTAAGCACCTGTAATTAGAGTAAGTTAAATTTTAAAATACCCGTAATCAGACTACAGTTACTTTTTTATGGATTACATGATTACATATTATTCACACAATAGCAATAAATTATTCAGATTCTCCCTAATTTCTCTTTTTCATCTTTAAAATTGTCCTTTCTAAAATAGCCTACCGATTATATACATTCAGAAAGTCCAGTTTTGTGGACATTCACACATAGACTAGTCATTAGTCAGCATTTGACCACTGGATTTACAAAAATCATTTGAGGTTTAAAGGAACACTCCACTTTTTTTGGAAATAGGCTCATTCTCCAACTCTCCCAGAGTTAATAAGTTGAGTTTTACCGTTTTCGAATCCATTCAGCCGATCTCCGGGTCTGGCGATAGCACTTTTAGCATAGCTTAGCATAGATCATTGAATCCGATTAGACCAGTAGCATCGCGTTCAAAAACTATCAAAGAGTTTCGATATTTGTCCTATTTAAAACTTGACTCTTCTGTAGTTATATCGTGTACTAAGATCGGCGGAAAATGAAAAGTTGCGATTTTCTAGGCTGATATGATTAGGAACTACTCTCATTCCGGCGTAATAATCAAGGAACTTTGCTGCCGTAACATGGCCGCGGCAGGCACAGTGATATTACAGTGATATAACGCGATGCTACTGGTCTAATCGGATTCAATGATCTATGCTAAGCTATGCTAAAAGTGCTATCGCCAGACCCGGAGATCGGCTGAATGGATTCAAAAACGGTAAAACTCAACTTATTAACTCTGGGGGAGTTGGAGAATGAGCCTATTTCCAAAAAAAGTGGAGTGTTCCTTTAAGAAGGGTTTCAACATTGCATCAACTACTGATGAACACATTCATTTTTATTTGAATTATTACTCTGTAGGGTTTTTTTAACCATGTATTATTATGCCTTTTGGAAGGCTTTTGTCTTTCAAACTCATTAAAATGCATATATTCACATTATTTTTCATTTAATACAGGCGTTCACTGCAGCGGCCGTTAGAAGTTCCGGTTCCCATGGAAATCTGAGGCTAGACCAGCCAATGCGCATGCACGGTTATAAGCACGTTATGACTGTGCATGCGCATTGTAAAAAAGAAGTTTTTAAATGCTATTTGAACATAAGAAACAACATTCATGGGTCAATTAATTTCAGATTTTTGTTGCTGATTTGACATGTGTAATTTAATTGCGAGTTCAGCGAGCAGTTTTTGAGATTTCAGGATTCGTCTTATATGAGTTGCCTGGAGGCATTGCAAATATGGCCGCCGAGTGAAGAGACTTTCCTTGAAAGGGACTTTGTTTTAAAATTATTTATTTTAATTAATTTTTTTTTATGATTTAATTGATTGTTAGCTTTTCATTAAACTCATAAACCCCCTGCAGTTCCTTTACGAACCTTAGTTTGGGAATCCTTGATGTTAGGGGTGGGCGATATGGAAAAAATATCATATCACGATTTTTTTTTTTAGAAATATCACGATTCACGATTTTATCACGATTCTTTGTCATGTCAGTTTTACTATTTTGCAAGTTATCTGAGCATTACAGCCAAACTAATTTCCCTATTATAAAGACAAAGCCTTTCAAGGTAACAAAAAAGAAGAAGAAAAAAAAGAATGGTAGATATTTAGGCCAAAGTGGGTGAAGATAAAAATCTTTGTCATTATTTTATCTTTCTTATTAAAAAAATAAGAACAAAGATACACATTACAAATACACATAAAATACAAATAAAACAAACAGTGCTTTATTTTCAGGTACAATAGGTGTATTTAGCATGAATGAACAAATATAAAATAAAACACTATATAGACTGATTCCTAAAGCAACTGTATTAAAGTTTTTCAGTCAGGATTAGTGAGTGATTTTTCTCTTTGCGTTTTGTTGTTTTATTAACGTTAAAGGAATAGTTCACCCAAAAATAACAATTCTGTCATCTGTCTGTCAATTCTGTCAAAGTGTTTTATTTTTACACCATCATTTACTCAAAATTAGTTTTAAACCTGAGTGAGTTTCTTGCTTCTGCTGAACATAATTGCTATTTTGAAGAACTTGGGAAAACCAAACAGTTGCTGGTCCACAGTGACTTACATATGATTTTTTTTCCTACTATCAAAGTCAATGTGGACCAGCAACAGGTTGGTTAACCACATTCTTCAAAATATCTTCTTTTGTGTTCAGCACAAGAATGAAATTAATACAGGTTTGGGACAACATGTGAGTGAGTAAATAATGACAGAAATTAAATTTTAGGGTGAACTATCCCTTTAATGACAGTCGGCTGTCCCTTTAAGACCCTGAACGCATCTATACAGGCACGCATCCCTTTCTCTATCGTCTGTTTACTTTAATTTTAGACATAACCAACTGTAAACCTCGTGTTTTGACAGTATTAGCGCAAGAGATAACTTAGTTCAGTAATCAGGCGCTGTTAGACAGGCTTTTTAGCGCGCGTGATTAGGTATATGCTCTCTTTAAAAGCGCATGTCTGACCAGCGCGCGAACGAAACATTTAATTGGCAGGGCTTGTATGCAAATAATGTATTTTTGCGATCGCGAATAAGTGCAGTGTCCTGTCAGAGTAACTCTACCGCTGTATGTCGTGTTGTACAGTATATAGAGACTGACGCGCCGAAACGCTCTCGGTTACTAACGTAACCTCGGTTCCCCGAAATGAGGGAACGAGACATTGCTATGGGGAAATACCTTTTCCTCGAATATTACTGAAGCCTTATTGAATCACGCCAGTAAAACTGGCCAATGACGTTCAAGCGCGCGAAATATGAGCGGGATCCCACTCTATATAAGGCAGTGCTTGTACGTCATCCATTCAGAATCTTTGACTGAAGCAACTTGGCATTCTAAGATCCTGAGCTCGGTGACACGGCAATAACAGCAATGTCTCGTTCCCTCATTTCGGGGAACCGAGGTTACGTTAGTAACCGAGAGCGTTCCCCTTCAATTCGGTCACTCTACATTGCTATGGGAACGTATAAAATCCCGCCGTGTCACAGCGATGGAGCCTGGTTCGACAAGTATGTCAAGTTTTACATCCAGAGCCGTAATGAGAGCGGCAATGATATTGGCGCTCTTCGTAAACACAGCTCAGGTCTACAGGACCTAGTCGAAACCATGTAAAAGTCAGGGGGCGCGGCAGCAAGACGATGCCACGTCACACCAGGGGCGGAGTTAACTCCGGTGAAACAGAGAAGTGAAATGGCGGCGGCTTCGGCGCTTTCACATATAGATTAATTGTTTAATTTTAATGAAATCATGTTATGATGCACTGCCGTATCGGTATGATGGTGGCCAAGTCATAAAGACGTGGTGAACTATACCATAACACTGTGATAACTGACGTGAACAGCATTGAATTAGTGGTGCATTAATACAGGGTGTATACGACCTAGTCGAAACCACTCTGATACACGTCTCAGATCATAGCTGAGGTTGAGTAGGCGCGTGCACTGACAGTACATGCGAGGCCAGCGACGACACATCTAGGTTATAAAACCTCGCGAACGTGCTGGGTGACGACCAGCCTGCCGCCATACAAATGTCCTGGATAGACATGCCATTTGCCCAGGCCCAGGAGGACGCGAGTCCGCGGGTTGAGTGGGCCCGAACCCCTATTGGACATTCCACGCCCTTAGAGCTATAAGCCAAAGCAATTGCGTCGACGATCCAGTGTGACAGCCTTTGCTTGGACACAGGCAATCCTTTTGTACGTCCACCAAAACATACAAATAGCTGCTCCGAGAGTCTGAACTGTCTAGAGCGCTCAATATAAGTACGCACCGCGCGTACAGGGCACAGCAGGAGTGTATTAAGCGGCTCCGTCCCGGCCGGTGTTTCGGGGCGGAAAGCAGATAGTGTTATCACCTGCGCTTTAAATGGAGTCGAAAGCACTTTAGGCACATAACCTTTTCTAGGCTTCAAGGTGAGTCTGCAATCACCTGGTCCGAATTCAATACACGAGTCGTCAGTTGAAAGCGCCTGCAGGTCTCCAACTCGCTTAACAGAGGCCAGCGCGAGCAGGAGCGCTGTCTTGAGAGAGAGCGCTCGTAAGCTCGCTGATTGTATGGGCTCGAACGGGGGTCCCGTGAGAGCGTCAAGCACAAGCGCCAAGTCCCAAGTGGGTAGGGTAGAAGGGCGAGGAGGGTTCAGCCTTCTTGCTCCTTTTAAAAATCGTATGATCAGGTCATTTCTGCCGATCGGGCGATTTTCGATGTGCGCGTGAAAGGCTGTTATAGCGGCCACATACACTTTCAATGTGGATGGCATACGACCACTATCAAATCGTTCTTGAAGGAAGGCAAGGATTATTGGTATTGGACAGCTGATTGGGTCTTCGCCCCGCGATACGCACCAACTTGAAAAAACTCTCCATTTATGTGCGTAAAGACGTCTCGTGGAAGGAGCCCTGGCCTCAGAGATAGTGTTCAACACCCGCTGAGGAAGTGCGTCTGTTACTGGCAAGCTCCGTCGAGCGGCCAGACATGAAGGCTCCATGACTCCGGATTCGGATGCCAAATCGTTCCTTGTGCTTGAGAGAGGAGGTCTCTCTTCAGTGGGATAATCCATGGGGGGGCTACCAGCATCTCCACCAGTTCTGGGAACCACGGCTGATTGGGCCATTTCGGTGCCACTAACAGAACAGATTCCTTTTCCTCTCTGATTTTGCAAAGCACGCGAGGCAGAAGCTTCACTGGAGGAAAGGCATACTTGCGTACTTTCGGCCAGCTGTGAGCTAGTGCATCCACTCCCAGGGGAGAGTGTGTCAGTGAATAAAACAGCGGGCAGTGAGTGTTTTTCGCTGATGCGAAGAGATCCACCTCTGCCCTGCCGAATACACTCCAAATCATATTGACTGTCAGAGGGTGTAATCTCCACTCCCCGTGGATTATCCCGCCTCTCGACAGTAAATCCGCGCCGTAGTTCAGGCGTCCGGGGACATGTACTGCCCGGATGGAGAGGAGGTGTCGATCTGCCCACAGAAGGAGGTCTCTCGCCAGCTGCAGCAGCGGTCGCGAGTTCACACCGCCTTGGTGATTTATAAACGCCACCACTGTCATGCTGTCCGTCCTGATGAGAATGTGACGTTGAAGAATGTCTGGAAGAAAGCACTCGAGCGCTAGGTGAACAGCACGGAGCTCCAGACAGTTTATGTGCCATGACTTCTCCGTTTCTGACCACGTCCCGAAGGCTGGTCTGCCATCGCATACGGCTCCCCAGCCCGTACTCGACGCATCTGTCGTAACATTCTTTCTCCTGGTCACTTGACCAATACGAACACCCTGGCGATACAGAGCCATATCGCGCCAAGGGTTCAGTGTATGCAAACAGTTGCGCGTCACTTTGATGCGCAAGGTGCCCGTGCGCCATGCGTTCTGTGGCACCCGGCTCTTTAACCAGAGCTGAAGCGGACGCATATGTAGGAGCCCTAGATTGCACACTGTCGAGGCTGCAGCCATCTGGCCGAGGGTCCTCTGAAAGCATTTCAGCGGGGGAGAACGCCCTAATTTGAAGACTGCGAGAGAACTGATCAGTTTTTGTGAGCGCTCCTCCGACAGACGCGCTCGCATATTGATTGAGTCCAGCTCCGCTCCTAAAAAGGAAATTTTCTGGCTCGGTATCAGCATGCTCTTTTGCATATTTACAGTCAGCCCTAAGCTCTGAACATGAGCGAGGAGTCTGAGTCTGTCGCTGAGCAGCGCGCTCTCTGATTGGGCTAACACTAGCCAGTCGTCCAGATAGTTCAGGATGCGCATTCCGTTCTGCTTCAGAGGAGAGAGAGCAGCATCTATGCATTTCGTAAACGTACGAGGGGCCAGACATAAGCCGAAGGGCAGGACCGTGAATTGGTACGCTATCCCTTCGAATGCAAATCTCAGGAAGCGCCTGTGGCGGGGGGCTACCTGGATGTGAAAATAAGCATCCTTTAAATCCACCGAGATAAACCAATCTCCCGGTCTGATATGTGAGAGGATTTGTCTCAGCGTAATCATTTTGAATGAGCGCTTTGAAAGCGCGCGATTCAGAGGCCTCAGGTCCAAGATTGGGCGGAGTCCGCCGTCTTTCTTTGGCACCAGAAAATATCGACTGTAGAAGCCGCTCTCGCGGTCTGTGAGAGGCACTGCCTCTACCGCGCGCTTTGCGAGAAGTTTGTGTATTTCCTCTCGCAGAACTGAGACATTCTGCTCCCGCACAGTGGACATTAACACACCGTTGAAACGGGGCGGTCTGCGAAAGAACTGAAGCGTGTAGCCGTTCTTTATTGATTTCATAACCCACTCTGATACCCCTGGCAGTCCCTGCCACGCTTCTGTGAACTGTGACAGCGGGCGAGGCGGACTGCACACCGTGAGGGATAACTCGCCGTTGGGGGGCGGGGAGTTTAATACCACACGAGTGTGAGAGTGAGTGATGTGGGAGAGGGGAGTGAGAGGAGGAAAATTGCCCTGATATTGAGGTGATTTTTGTATTTTTTTTGACTTTATTGCACTGCACTGTGGAACAGTCAAAACACAAACATGACAATCGTTCTTGCCGCCCGCAACAGGCAGGGGGGCGTGGTGAACACACACAGCGGAGCGAGCAGACTTTCTCAGTGGCTCGTCTTCGGCGCTGAGTGCAGCTTTCCTCCTCCGAGAGACAGCATCAGGAACGCGGCTTTGATCCCGGAGCCGGTGGCCTGCTGTCTCTTTCAGGGCGGGGTTTCTGGCCCTTGGAGCCCTGGCGGCGCTTCGGCCATGGCTGTCTTGGTCTCACCGCCGGCTCATGCTCGCGCCGAACAGCAGTAGGAGGGGCGAACGGTCTTCCCGCGCGCTGCGCTGAGGAGGAGCGGGAACGCGCAGGAGGGTTCGCGCCGGCGCGCTTTGGTAAGAAGTGGCTAATGGCCTTCGACTGCTTCTGCGCTTCAACGAAGCGCTCCGTGAACGTCTCTACCGCCGCTCCAAAGAGACCTGAGGGATTCACTGGAGCGTCCAGAAGAGCCGTCTTCTCCGAGTCTTTTAACTCGGTCAGAGTCAGCCACAGGTGACGATCCAGCACCACCAGATTACCCATATTGCGGCCGATCGCTCGAGCTGTCACCTTCGTCGCTCTGAGGGCCAGATCTGTGGCGCGTCGGAGCTCTTTGAAGACTTCAGGGTCCGGGCCACCTTCATCCAGGGACTGAAGGAGCTTGGCCTGATACACCTGAAGTATCGCCATCACATGCAGCGTTGAAGCTGCCTGGCCCGCCGCTGAAAAAGCCTTGCCAGCGAAGTTTGCGGTGGCTCGGCAAGGTTTAGATGGGAGAGACGCGTTGTTTCGCACCCTCCAGTTGGCCGCGGCTGCAGGACAGAGGTGGGCAGCGACAGCTTCCTCCACAGGGGGGAGATTAACATACCCCGCTCGGTCAGCGCCGTCCACAGACGACAGAAGGGAGGATCCCGGATTGTGCACTCGACTGGTGAGCGGCGCGTTCCACGACTTCGCTATCTCGTCGTGCACCTCCGGGAAAAAGGGGCCGGGCCTCCGCGGGGTGTCCTTTCGGCCGCGATCCGACTGGAGGAACCACTCGTCCAGACGGCTTCTGGCCGGCTCGGTAGGAGGCGCCCACTCCAGACCGAGCTCATCAACTGCCTTGGTCAGGACGCGGAGGAGCTCAACATCACTGTGATGGAGGTCCCCCGCGTCACTGATGGGCGCAGTGTAATCCAGTGGGCTATTGGACCACTCCTCTCTCGCAGACGCTGCCACCGAGATGGCATCATCCTCATCCTCCTCCGTGGCTCCGAAAGACACCACATCTTGCGCGCTGGGGGAGGGGCGGAGATTAGCGGCCATGAAGCGCACTGGAAGGGGACCTGCAGCAGGGGGGTGAGGAGCGCGTGGGCACTGAGCCGGCGCGGTCTCGTCACCCGACCCGGACAGATCCGCATCAGTAACTCGCGGCACTTTACTCCTTGGCTCAAAAGAGGCTGCAGAGGAAGAGCGCGGCAGAGCTTGTTGGGCGAGTTCATCGCCTTGGACGATGGCCACACGGAGCCTGAGAGTCCGGAGACTCATATCTCCGCAGTGGGGGCAGTCCGACCCCCCAAGCGCCGCCTCTGCGTGGGCGCGACCCAGGCAGAAGACGCACGATTCGTGGCCATCAGAGAGTTCGATTGGCTCTACGCAGGAGAGGCAATCGCGAGAGGTCATCTTTATCCGTCCGAAGCTCACCGGAACACAGCAGGGGAAGAGAAGGCGTGTCCGCTGCAGAGTGTAGATCACGGTGAGTAGAAGATCGTTGATAGGCTTCTTGCTGAAGGAAAAAATTCTGAATGGATGACGTACAAGCACTGCCTTATATAGAGTGGGATCCCGCTCATATTTCGCGCGCTTGAACGTCATTGGCCAGTTTTACTGGCGTGATTCAATAAGGCTTCAGTAATATTCGAGGAAAAGGTATTTCCCCATAGCAATGTAGAGTGACCGAATTGAAGGGGAACTGTAATTGATAGAATGTGCGCTGTAGCACGATACTACGATATTTCTTCAAAAGCAGATCGTGGAGAGATTTTTATCGTCCACGATCAGAAATCGTCATATCGAACACCCCTACTTGATGTAATAATGTTTAATACACTTCATGTTGTAAATTACAATGAATGGAACACATTTTCTTTCTTGCATTTTTTACGTCATTATGGTACAAGATAATCCCATTTAAATCAATGTGATAAACGAGTTAAGTCGAAAGTAATCTAAAAGTAATCCAAAAGTAATCTGATTATATTACCTAAAATGTGTAATGTAACGGAATATGTTACTGACTACAATTTTTTTCATGTAACAAATTACAATTTGTAAGTAATCTACCCAGCTTTGTTTGCTGGTAACCAAAAGTTTGTAGATTTGAACCTTACCACTGGGCGATTGTCCTATGATAAGTATTTTGAAAGTCAATTTGCATATAAGCTTTCACCTCATGATTTGCACTCAAAAAAATGGTGTAGCATCACCTACACCAGTGTTTCCCCATGAGCAAGCCTCAAATTTGCCTTCATCAACATCAGACCAGAAATGTTTCTTTTGATTCGAGCATGAATTGTCACTCTGAACTGACTGACATATCGTCCATGTAATGGGTTAACCGAAACCCTTTACTTTTATAAATGTGATTCATTTGTTAAATGCTGACACCTGTAGATGAACATTCATTGTGTCTCTCTGTGTTAGTGGGTGGTGTCAGTTTAGAGATGGATCGGTCATCAGCTCTGAACAGGATCAGCCTCTCAGCTCCGGTGAAGAGAGGAGGCAGCTTCCAGACACCTAAAGATGACTGTGAGTACAATAACAGAATGATTAACATACACTACACTATTTTTTGTGTAATTGAATGTTTTCTGAAAAATGCAGCTTTGCCATCAAATACATAAAGTATGTTTTTAATTATATTAAAATAGAAAACAGGTATTGTTTTTCCTGTTTTAACCTGTTGAGCATAAGATACTTCTTTCAAAAACATAAAAAAATTACCAATTTTATATGGAAAATGTTCTGATTTGCTGTGATTTTGTTGCATTTGTGCTGAATTTCACTTTCAGTTGTCAAAAATGATTTGATGTTTGAAACTGTGCCTAGTTAGGAAGAGTTGTGAAACTCATAGAAAGATCATTGTCAGCTGTTTCATTTCAGAAGCAGAATACAGCTGTCTTCATAATATTATATCATACATAATTTCTCAGCGTGGCGCTATAAGAGCCCTCAGCAGGTGAGGTTTGTGGAGAAGCTCTCAGACGTGGTTATCAGCCAGCTGCCCAACTTCTGGAAACTCTGGATCTCTTACGTCAACGGCAGCCTGTTCAGTGAGGTAGATGCACGGACAAATACTCAGGAATGTTAGAAACAAGGACTAGTATAATTCTGTTTTGACTGCATACACATTGACTCTTGTTGACTGTGTTGTCTTGGGCAGACAGGAGAGAAGTCTGGTCAGGTGGAGAAGTTAAAGAAGAACGCCCGGCAAAGACAGAATGACTTTAAGGTCAGTAAAGCAGTTGTAATGGTTTTGTGCTTGTAGTCTGGAGATTAAGAGTGTGCGCATGAGCCACTAGGATTTAAGACTAATGATGCACCAAAAGTTCTGAAACCGAAAATATTTGGCCCAAAAATTTATTTTCAGTTTCGGCTGAAACCGTTTAGAGGGCTGAAATCATTGACCGAAACTGTGGTGTATAATCTGTGTTTCTTCCATACCACATTTTGATCGTGTCAGTGTTTGTTTCATGTACATAACAGGTGAATTTGTCAACTGTGTGGGCACTAGGGCTGGACTGACAATATAAAAAGATAAATTTCCGTTCATTTTCATTTTGATGAACCAAGATCTTAGTTATAGCTTGGAATAAGCATGAATTAACATAAGTAGGTATGTCGAAAATCACAATATTTATATTTACTCAGCCTGTTGTCTTGAAAATATCTTTTTTTTTATAGTCACCATGTAAATATTTAAATTTCAACCAAGAAGCATCAATATATCATTACAAAGTTGATATAAATATTGCCTTTTGTGCAATTTAAATGTTTGTATATAGCTCAGCTTTTATATGAATGTTGATTTGGTAAGTGCTATTTTCTTTGCATAATGGGTTTGGCACATTTGTGTTTAGGGCATGATTGAGGAGGTGACCCGTCGTTTGGTGCATTTGGTTCGAGGGGCTCTGTTACCCTCCTCTCTTACTGAGCTGCAGCTGAGGCAGTATGGAGGCTGGGACACCAAAACCCCTCTCAGTGGAGCCTGGCTCACTCAGGTCATCCACACCGTCAGGTATGTGAGCGAGTTTGTAGTAGAAATGTAGCAATTAATAATCTGTCAAAATTAAAATTCATGGCCCAAAACTAATTTGCTAATTGCATACTCTTCTGTAGACTTGAAAGGATAGTTCACCCAGAAATGAAAATTCTGTCGTCATTTACTTACCATCATGTCGTTCCAAATCTACACGGCTTGCTCTCTTCTGTGGTTAGCATAAAAGAAAATATTTTGAGAACTCTGTGTTGTTTTTTTGTGCATGCTGTGAATGATTACCAATTTTATATATATATATATATATATATATATATATAATTTATTTTTTTTTGCACAAAAGAAAGACAATTTTGGGTAAGCTTTAAGCAAGTTTGTTGTGCTATTGCGTTCATCTGTTTCATGTAAACTTGAATTGTAAAACAACTTGTTTTTTTCCAATTCAGTCATCTTGATCATTTACATTTACCGTACATTAGATCCAGCTGAACCAGCAACATTGCAAATGCAGGCTGCTGTTTTTTTATGTCACTGATTCTGTTATTAAATGTTAAAGTACTGGTTTCTTTTGGCATTTTCAGCCTTTTTTTTCACTTTCAGTGGCAGAAATTTTTGCCAATCCTTAGTAGGAAGGATTTATGTTCATTCTTTCCTTGTATTTTCAAATAAAGCTCGTTTGATTTTGTCTCATAGGTTAAGTCATGAAGCTCTGTCAGCTTTAGAGATTCCTAATGACCTGCTGCAGGTGATTCAGGATTTAATGCAGGACCTGCGTGTGCACTGCCTGCTGACCACACTGCAGCACACTGAAGAGGGTAAAACTATTCACTGAGCTTTTGTGAACGTCTTGGTTTCATTTTAGGCAAACAATGGCAAATGAAATTTCTCAAAATTCTACAGAATATGTGATTAAAATGACTTGCAAATAAGGTTATTGGTCAGCACTGATCATCTCAAGATGGACTGCCTTAAATATCAGTCTGTCACTTATGTTGATTGCTCCAGATGAAAACAACAGAGGGAGCTCTAGAGCTCTCAACTAAGTGTACTTTCATTCAAGTTCAGTATAAACAGCTCATTAGTCATTTTAGGGTTGTATCAAAACTGCTCTAGTAACTATAGTTTTATTCACAGAATTAACCATAGATATATTGGTGAACACTAGCTAGTCAACATCTGGAGCAGTATAAACTACATTTTTAGTAGCCAAACAGTTCAGATATTTTCAAAACCTCACCAAATTGCAGAAATCCCTGCATCTTCTCTTTTTTTAGCAAAATACTGCTGTGAATTCTGCTGTCTATCACTAGGATTTTGACTTTATATATATATATATATATATATATATATATATATATATATATATATATATATATATATATATATATATATATATATATATATATAGATATATATTAGAATGCTTTATAGATGTATTTTGCTGTGAATTTGTAAGTTTTTTGTTGTTGTAACTAATAGCCAACTATAGACCAGCTGTCCGAGTTAAAAGTAGTTTCCTTAGTACTGATGTTGAGAGAATGGGAGAAGAGTTTTAATGTTTTGATTTAATGGTATTGATTAATTAATAATGATTCAACTTTGGGGTTTTTTAGACGTAAAGAGACTTGCAGAAAAAGAAGACTGGGTTGTGGACAATGAAGGAATCACATCACTGGTACATGTTTTATACTTATATTATATTTTATCTAGTTTATTTCATTCTAAAAAAGTGAAGATCAAAAACCTAAGGATGCATGGTGTGTCTGTTTCAGCCAGCCCAGTTTGAGCAGTGTATGGTTCAGATGCTGCAGTCTCTAAAGGAGCCGATGGAATGTAAACCCGGAGAGATCAATGTACAAATATTCACACAACACTCATCCTCTGCTCTTCCACTGCAGATTATATGGAGAGTAATCAGAAATATTTGTCTGTTTTTTTTTTTTTTTTGCCCTCAGATCTTTAATCTGGATGTGGTTCAGGACAAAGCTTGTGAACAGTGTGTTTCTATCATGAAGGTAGTGTGCTGTTTTCTGTGTATGTTGGGATTTGTAAATATAATCATGCCGTATAAAAAGAATTTGTATGTCTCTGCTTGGTTTAGGTCTTCATTAAGTGCCTTGAACAGCTCAGCACCAAGACTGATGGAGACATCGATACCTCTCAGTGAGATTCATTTTATATAAAGTTCATTATATATGAAGATTATACCATTTCAACAGTAATTTTGATTTCATTTTCAAATCTCAGGTGGTGTAAAATTCTGTAAAAAGTTTTGTTAAAATATATACAGGAAAAATATATTTTATAAAATTATAAATCGTAGTATTTTAAATTTGTGATTAATCCTGATTAACGCGATTAAATTTAAATTGTAATTTTTAATACATTTTTTAATGGATTGACAACACTAATATATATATATATATATATATATATATATATATATATATATATATATAAACACACACATATACATACACACACACATTTGAAAAACACGTGTCTGCTAAATCAAAGTAAGTGTGGCATAACGAGCATGTAGGAAGCTAACTAGGTGTCATATAACAAGAAAATTAAGAGACAGAATATAAATATATTTTTTATAAGATTTACCTGTAAATGTGTTGAAATAAAGAAATGCATGACAAACTAGTTTAAGGAAACAGAACCTTTCACACTTCTGCCTGATCTTTATTAGAAACTGAGAGGGGGAGATGTTTAATACAATTGATAATACAATTATCACCCAAAAAAAAATTAAATAAATAATTAAATAAAAAACGAACAGTCTGCGTTTAAAATTGAGAAATAAAAGCTTCTAAAATGAACATGTCACTACATAGCTTAGCCGCTAGATGCTGAAATAACACATCTTTTGTGCATAATATAACTCGATATAATGCATATTAGACCAGGCATTAACGATGTGATGGACGTCGCTGATTCTACTTGGCAGATTCTAGTAAATACTGACATTTTGGGCGACGCGAATGAAAACCAGAAACTGATATCCCGACTTCTGGCAATAGCGGAAGTTCGTCGCTACGCTTGTGCACAGAGCCTATCCTTATTATTCTTTTGTTTTTATTCAGCCATTATCAGCCTTTATACTGGCAATAACACGTTTACCAAGCCACATCGCTTCAATCCCAGTATTACCCAACTATTATCAAAAGTATTTCTAAATAAATACAGCAAAACATTTTCTTGCGACCTTACATGAAGTATTATGACAAAATGCATTATGAAGAAGAATTGGACCTGTTCTGCAGGTGCATTAGAGCTAACATTAGCATCATGCTTCATAAGACAATTTATGAGATTACCTACACTTTTACTCAGAACTCACATCGCTGCAATGACGGGAAGAAGTTGGGGTCAAACCTTATCAAACGATTAATTTGCGTTAAAAAAAATATTAACGCGTTAAAATTTTTAGATTAATCACATGCATTAACGCGTTAACGTTGACACCCTTATATATATATATATATATATATATATATATATATATATATATATATATATATATATATACTGTATATAATCTTTAGGCTGAATGTTTAAGTTTACAGTGGGAGTATAATATCAAGGTCTTTCTCTTTCAGTTTGTCTGTGGACTTGGCTTCACCTGATCTTTTTGGAAGCATCCAAGAAGACTTCAGTTCAAAACCAGTAAGGCCATTTTCCCCCTCCTCTCCTGATTTCTCTCTATTCACGCTAATCATGCATATTTAAAAAATTACTGTTCTATAAGAATACATGCAGGTGATTTCAGTATTCATATAAAATACAAATGAATTGTGGCCTAGCAGTTAGCACATCAAGCTCTGGTGCTCATACGGAGAGCCAGATTTGAATCTGACTTGTGTTGAGTAATCATTACATTCCTCCCTCTTCATTTTTTTTGATAATACACTTTCACTGTCAGCATAATGTCAATAAATGGCCACATAAATAAAATGCAGTATGCGTGGACTGCAGAGTTGGATTTCACTGTACGCAACAGGATATTAGTGTACGGAGAATAGGAAGTGAGTGTAGATAACAGCTGCCTTCACGCTGCTCTGACATGTTCAGCTCCTCGCCTTATTTTAAACGATTAGTCACTGACTGAAATCCAAATAACACTGTCGATGTGTAGTATCGGATCTAGAGTCACAGTAGTACTGAAAGCTGAAAAGATGGAGAAAAAGAGAGAGAGAGAGAGAAAACCAGGTAATGAGGCCATGTGTTTAAAAAATTATCAAAACGAAACCTTGTTGATTAAAGATATTCACAGACCTCAAATAACCTTGAAGTGCTTCCTCCCTTCATTTAATCCGTTCTTTTGTGCTTATTCAGTACTGCTGTATGTATGTATGTGTGTGTGTGTGTGTGTGTGTGTGTGTGTGCGCGAGCGCAGAAATGCTTGAGTAAAAGTTTAAACCACAGAAATAGAGTTTACAGTAACCCCAAAGCATATTTGGTCCCTTCCTGATGCTTAAGGTAGATTTAAAATAGCTTAATTACTTTACTTTAGATACAAAATATCAAAATAAATAAGCATTAAAATGCCAGACATCATCTAAGAACAAACTTTTTTCGAACCAATTTTTTTTATATGATTATTTTTGCAACTAACTGGTCATGAAGGGGGATTTTTAGTGTCCATGTGAAGTCACTTCCCTTACGTTTGCACAGGTGTCCTAGCAGAGCAGCCACAGGTGTACTTCATCACATCAACTATGTACATGTTCCACTAATATTTGGCAACCAGAAAGTATGCAGATATTTTCTGTGCAGATGTTGAACTGTACATATGCTTTGTAATTTGAATTGGGACATTTTGGTTAAAATATTTGCACTATATTTCAAATAAATACCATTTGCCATAAATCACTTTAATCATAAAGTGCAAAAAAAACCCCCCCCCCCCCCCCCAAAATGCCTCGTATATATTTTGTTGTTGTGTGTGTTATTTATTAGTTCTAAAGAACCTTTTCCTGAGAAAACATCCTGTGTTCCGTTATGGATGCCTTTGTCACAGTTTCCATCTGCAACACAGCAAACATTCAAACATCACGCACAAGAGTCATGTGTTGTGAAAAACAGCAGCTTTCTCCTCAGAGAGCACAATGCAGCAGCCGCTCACATGGGGTTTCCCCTAGCCTGCAGTGGAAGGGCTGCAGGTTTCCCCTCTATCTCTCTTTTTTTTCTCTATTTTACTCTCTCTCTCCTTCACAGACTGCTTTATGGTTAAGTAAAGGCACAAACATACCCAATCATATCTGTAATAGTAATGCTTCACACACTCTCAGACTATTTCTTGTTCATGTGTGTATATATATATATATATATATGTACAAGTTAGGGGTTAGTAGTATTTTTTTAAGTCTCTTATGCTCACCCAGGCTGCATTTATTGGATCATAAATGCAGTAAAAACAGTCATATTATGAAGTGTTATTGCAATTTAAAATAACTTGTTTTCTATATTATATATTTTTCAAAAATATAATTCTAACCTGTGATGGCAAAGCTCCAATCTTTAGTGTCACATGATCCTTCAGAAATCATTGCAAAAATCTCTCCATGTATGTTTATTGTAACAGTTGCTGTGTGTGTTTGTTCTGGCCCGTGTAGGAGCAACGTCTCCTCATCATCCTGAGTAACTGTCAGTATCTGGAGAGACATACATTTCTCAATCTGGCTGAGCACCTCGAGAAGAACGGCTTCACCACTGCAGAGAAGATCATCAGGGTACAAAGACACATGCACACTTCCCTTTTACTCCAGTCCACAGTTGGCATTTTCTTTTTTCTAAGTGATAACAGATGTGTTTCCAATTTATGTATCTTTTACTGAAGTGAGAATGACTCACTTAGATTGAGGAGAAGCTCAAGGGTTTTTTGTAGCGGCATTGCAGCACACTCACCCTAAGTGGCTTTTGCGCCGCGCAGAGGAGAGGGTGAAGCCCTCACGAAAGGTTATGGTTGGCCTTTCCAGTAAATGCAGATGGTTTTGATGCAGATCGTTGTGAATCAGTGTGATGGGCTCAAAGGGTTTGTGTAGATCAATGAAGTGCTATGAGAACACACTCTGCATTGCTCTTTTCAGAGAGATTTAACTCTGAATAAGAGCTTGATGACTCACAGGAGAGGTTTATTACATGATCATAAAGTGATTCTGACATATCTATTTTAGTACAGACAAGAAAAGCATTGATTATTAATTGTCATTTAGAGCTGCATCACTATTGTTAATTATGATAAAGGATTTGAATAAACCCTTTACTCTAAAATAAGGTTTACACTGACAGTGACCGTTAGCAGAGCAGCTGCTACCAATGAGAGTGCAGAAAGGGATCTACCTACTACAAACCAGCAGCTTAGAGAACCGGCCCTGATTTAATCGCTGAATTTTAAACCACGGCTTTAGAATTTAGTATTAAATTTCATTATATTTGTGGCAAAATGATTTTTTTCCACAGTATTTTGTCTTGTTGTGCAGTGCAAATATCTTAAATCAACACACATTTCTACATTTACTGAATACATTTAGATACAAGATTACTTAAGATATTACATCTTGTTTTTCTGAAAAATGTATCAAAATCAAGTGACTTTTTGCATAGAACTAGGGGAAAATCTGCAAATGGGGTAAGACAAATAAAATAAAGTTGATTTTTCTTACCCTATTGGCAGACTTTTTTCATGTTTTAAGTGTAAAGTTACTTAATTTTAAAGCAAAATTCAGGAATCAGGAATTGGGGTTATTTGTGCAAAACCAGGAACTGCATAGCAACACAACAGAACACCAAATAACAACAATCTTGCAACCATGCACAAACTGCATGGACAAGGCTTTTTCATTTTCTTCAAAATATGTCAAAGTCTAGTTAAAAATGTGTAACAGCATTTGGACTACTACTCAAAGAAGATTGACATTCATCTGTCAGGACAGATGTCCATCTCTGGTTTTTTACTGAGTTCCCAGAGATCTTGTCCCCTTTTGAGATGGTGCTTTCCATTCTGGTTTTTGAGGACTTCCCTAAAGTTCAACACACATCAGAATGATGGACATGCATGAGTGGTCTCTACTCATTCTGCAACAAAGTCTGTGATGAGCGGTGATCGTGTGTGATTTTAATGGTTACTTAAGGTCACATGCACTTCTGTGTTACAGGAGAGAATCTTGTATGATCCGTGATTTGTTATTAAACTGAATGAATGCATGCTCATGTTCTTCAGGTCAGCATAGAGGCGTTGAGACACCTGGATGAATATCTGTTTGAGACATATGTCGAGAAAAAATCCGATCCTATCGTCGGCTCTCTGGAGCCTGGCATCTATGCAGGATACTTTGACTGGAAGGACTGCCTTCCACCTACAGGTAACACACACCTCAATCACGTAACCTGCATGTTGACAACACTCTGTGGACGTTTCTAGAAGACTTTTGTCTGTTTGAAACACCATCACCATGGAGATGGTAGTAATAGAGAAAGTTCCACAGACACTTTTGCTAGTCTTGATTCTGCAGTTTCAGTCAGCCATCATTGCTTTTATATCAGTTTCAGTCATGATTGTGTGTGTGTGTGTGTGTGTGTGTGTGTTTGTGTATGGTGTGTATCTTTAGTATGATTGGGTCTGTTGGTGCATACTTGACTAAATGCTATTGGTTATGTGAATCATTTGTGAACTTACGAGAACTTGTCCTGCTTCTGAGACATTATAAGAAGAACTTGTTGAACTGTGTAAAACCAACCCACTACACTTCACCACTGCTCTGATTTAGCTCCCAATCAGTTTGAAAAATCATTTTCTTTAGCTCCAAAATAGACAAACAAATGTTCTAAATACTTTTATTCAGCAAGGATGCATTATATTAATCAAACATCACAGTGAGACATGTTGCAAACGTTTTGTTTCAAATACAGTGATGTGAAAAAGTGTTTTGGTCTCCTTCCTGATTTTTACATTTTTTGCATATTTGTCACACTTAAAAGATTCAGATCATTAAACAAATTTTAATATTACACAAAGATAATGCAAGTAAATACAAAATGCAGTTTTTAAATGATGATTTCATTTATTAAGGGGGAAAAAGCTGGCCAAACCTACCTGGCCCTACGTGAAAAATCCTATTAAATCATGAAAGAACTGTGATTAACCACATTATTTTAGAAAGCTGAGTTAAATTTCACTAGCCAAACCCAGGCCTGATTACTGCCAGATCTGTTGAATCAAGAAATCACTTAAATAGAACCTGTCTGACAAAGTGAAGCATGTTTAAAGAGCAACACATCATTCCGTGATCTTAAGAAATTCATAAACAGATGAGAAACAAAATAGTTTACATGTATCAGTCTAGAAAGGGTTATAAAGCCATTTCTAAGGCTTTGGGACTCCAGCAAACCATGGTCAGAGCCATTATCCACAAATGGAGAGAACTTGGAACAGTGGTGAACCTTCCCAGCAGTGGCCAGCCTACCAAAATTACTCCAAGAGCACAAAGACAACTCATCCAGGAGGTCATAAAAGAACCCAGAACAACATCTAAAGAACTGCAGGCCTCACTTGCCTCAATTAAGGTCAGTGTTCATGATTCAACAATAAGAAAGAGACTGGGCAAAAACAGCATCCATGGGAGAGTTCCAAGGCAAAAGCCATTGCTGACCAAAAAGAACACAAAGGCTCGTCTCACATTTGCCAAAAAATATCTTGATTATCCCCAAGACTTTTGGGCTAATATTCTATGGAGTGATGTGACAAAAGTTGAACTTTTTGGAAGGTGTGTCCTGTTACATCTGGCGTAAAACCAACACAGCATTTCATAAAAAGAACATCATACCAACAGTCAAACATGGTGGCGGTAGTGTGACGGTCTGAGGCTACTTTGCATCTTCAGAACCTGGATGACTTGCCATAATTGATGGAACCATGAATTCTGCACTTCATCAGAAAATCCTGAAGGAGAATGCTTGATTGCAGTTGTTGCTGCTAAGGGTGGCACAACCAGTTATTAGGTTTAGGGGGCAAGCACTTCTTCACACAGGGCCATGTGGGTTTGGATTTTGTTTTCCCTTTATAATAAAAAACTTCATTTAAAAACCGCATGTTGTGTTTACTTGTGTTATCTTTGATTAATATTTAAATTTGTTTGATGATCTGAAAAAGTTAAAGTGTGACAAACATGCAAAAAATAAAAAAATCAGGAAGGGGGCCAAACAGGTGCTTTAAATTGTAATCACATTTCACAATTAATGTTAATGTTTTTCTGTATCAAATAAGTGAACCTGGGTGAGCATAAGAGACCTCTCCAAAATAATTAAAGAATCTTACTCACACCAAACTTTGGAACTGTAGTGAAATATTCTCTTTGAAATAACAATTATAATGGTCTTACAGAGCAAATATTTTTGTAATGGTAAAATAATATAAGTTTGGTTCTTTTAATTGCTCCTTAAAAATCATGTGATTTATATTATTAAGCATTGCATGGTATTTAATACCACTAGAGTGACTTATAAATGTGGATTTCGCACATAGAGAACCAAGAAGTGCTTACTTTAACAGTGCAAAGAAAGTAAATAAACAAACATTTGAAATATGTTAAAGGGGATTATTTTGCTTGACCTCAGTATGGAGTATGTTATACTTCTGACAAAAGAGAAGCTGATAAGACTTTCCTCTCATCTTCTATGTTTCACATGGTTCCTGTTTAAACTTTCTTGAACCTTAAAAATGACTCGTTGATCTACCTTTTCTTATTCTCTCTTTCTGACTCAGGTGTGAGGAGTTACTTGAAGGAGGCTTTGGTCAGCATCATCTCTGTTCATGCTGAGGTGAGATGCTCAAACCTTCAGTCGACAAATCACTCATCTCTGCTTTAACAGATACGCTGTTATCTTACACCTTAAGAATGCCACCTTTTCTGTTCCAGTTGCAAAGCTGAATTTTCAGCAGCCATATTGGTGAAGTTAATAGATAGAGTCTCCAAGAATCTCTGTTTTTTGCTCTTTCAGGTTTTCACGGTTTCCAAGGAGCTGGTTCCTCGTGTTTTGTCAAAGATCATTGAGGCTGTAGCTGAAGAAATGAGCCGTCTGATGCAGTGTGTGTCCTCCTTTAGTAAAAACGGTGCACTACAGGTACAAGTCACCCCTCCCTCATATACACTTATCAGGACAGTTAGCATTTGATCTTAAGGTATTGAAACCCACATCTTCATTTTTCACCATCATTAATATTTTTCTGGTTAGGCACGTTTGGAAATCTCTGCACTGCTAGACGCCATAGAGCCATTCCTCACATCAGAGAGTCGGTAAGATAAAAAACACGTTCAACACAGATGTCTTAATACCATTAAAACCAAAAAGTGTTAGTATAATGTGGGTGTGTGATGTTGTCTCATATGTGTCTCAGCACTAGTTTTAAGCAGGCATTGGAAGCTTTACCACAGCTACAGAGTGGCGCTGACAAGAAGTAAGTTATCACAGTAACATTTGGAATTTTCAGTCAAATATATGCTGAACAGTATTTTAAACAAATGTTAGTCATCAGAGATGATGATAATTAGAGCTGAGCTCAAATGTCATGACATGACGTCCAAGTGTTCGGTTTACTCTTATTTTAGATGATGGGAACATCCTGGTATTTCAATTTTTCTCACATGCTACTGATAAATTGCCATGTGTTTGACCACTTTAAGGGCGTAAATTATAAATAGCTGAGCAGGTCCTGATAATATAAATCACTTCAAAGTATGAAACTGTTAGAACTAGCATACAAGCATGGCTTTCTCCGTAGTGACTGACTTGCACTGAAAGTGGCCTGTGTTAAGATGTGAAATTGCATTTAAATGGGCTGAAGACTGTAAACCGATCAGTAATGTTTTGGATTGCATGCCATCATCCAGCCAAACTGTGTTTATGAATTTATAGCTGTTGCAGAGTTATGGAAGTTGTAACACTACCAGATATAACTGCGGGTTAAAAAAAAGTTGACTTATAGATTCAAGCAAATACATATTTTAACACACACTACCGTTCAAAAGTTTGGGGTTGGAATTTTTTGTCTTCATGATATTAAAAGAAGTCTGGTATTCTCATTAAATTCTTTATTTATATAATCAAAATACATTTATATTATTATTATTATTATTATACTTCCGTCAATACTACCATCAGTATATGTTTTTAAATATAAATGTAATTTATTCCTGTGATGGCAAAGCTGAATCTTTAGTGTCTTCAGTGTCACATGATCCTTCAGAAATCATACTGATTGCTGATGCTGATTTCATGCTCAAGAAACATTTCTAATTATTAACAATACTGTTGAAAACAATTGAGCTCCTTAATGTTTTAGTGGAAACCATGACGCATTTTGTTCAAAATTTTCTGGTGAATAATAAAAAAATCAGAATTGAGTGGGTGTCCTGGCACAGTAGTGCTTATTTGAATATAGTGTCTCAGACTTGATAATTTATTCAACTTGCAAATAAGTACAGATGTCTTTTAATTTTGATAATTTTGTTTATTGAGGGTAAGTGTGGCTTGTTGAATAGTTTCCCATTTTTTTCTAATACGTCCCTCTCTCTCTTTTCTCAGGCTCTTGGAGGAGCTACTGAATAAGTTTAAGAGTAGCATGAAACTACAGCTTAACTGCTTCAAGCCTGCCTCTTTTCAGCCTGTGAAACGATAAGCCTTCACAAAACCCCAACATTTCAACAGCGCCTCTTCGTTGTAACCCTAAGACACCATTTCAGTTTTTAAAAACATTAAGAACCATTAAAAGTCAATATAGTGCCATTAATCTAGCCTTTTCTGCTTGTTTTTGTCAGCATGTAGCAGCCTGTTGTACTGCCTTTTTGTCCACCTTAATGACCAAAATAAATCTATGTGCTCTTACACAGAGTGCAAACGTTGATGTGCAAGACAGTTGCTAGAGTAATTGCCAGGTTTGTGTATTTGTGTGTGTGTGAGGGAGATAGTCTTGGCAAGAGTTTTGCTCTTGGTGGATGAAACTGTTGAGTTCTGAAATGACTCTTGCTCTCATTTTTATTAAGAGAGTCGTTTTATGTTGAAGTCTAGTACAACCACACGATCAGCGATTCATGCACACACCCTGACTAGTGTCAGACGAAAAGATACACACCCTGCCCCTCCTTGGCAACGCGGGGGTTAAGTGTCCGTTGCTGTAAACTGCTATTAAATGCCAGGTAACCCAGCACTGGCATGTGGTTTTGGAGTTTAATGTATAACTGACTAGAATACAAGAGCGCAGGCTGCCATCATAAACTCTCTACAATTATCTGAATATTTGTTTTTATCTTTGTCTCATCATAACTCATTCCGCTATTTGTGCGAACCTGAAAATTTGTTGTGAAATGACGCAAACATAGCTTTTTCCCAACAGTGTTTTTTGTTGATTTCTATTCTTCTAAATTTAGAGCACTTAACACCCACTCATTTAAGGGAAGCAATTTGACAGAACAGCATCAAAGCCACGTGCGGCACCAGGTGAAAGAGTGGGTGTACTGATCTCAGGCTGTACAGCTTAAGGGAAGTTTTTAATGATTGCACCTTTCCGCTCTGTAGGCAGCGGAAAATTATCCAAAACATGTTTGTGTAATTGAGAGCAGTAAGCCCATAAACAGTGGAAAACTCGAAGAATTTTTGTTTATGTAAAACATCTCGAAAGTTTCTAAGAATGTCCCATGCATCCCAAAGCGAGCAGTCTCACCCTGTAGCTTAGTTTCAAGACTTTTTGACCTGATTAGTTACTTTACATTGGAATTAGGCCAATCAGTTTTCAATTTCACGTAGTACACAACATTGTTCATAATAGCTTTAAGGGCAACAAAACAACAAGCAGTGAGGCATTCTGGCTGTTTTCATTGAGAAGGAAGAATAAAATATACTTCTGTCAGTCTGCCTCTTCCTCTGTGATGTCATCAAGTTGAGACTGCCCGCTCCATCCTGTCTCCAAACCACAAACACCATCCTGTGTGTGTGCTGTCACTCGCTCACACACCCTGTCTATATTCTCTATAGATAACATATTGCTTCTGCTCAACGTAAACGAGGGCTTGACGTCCCACCAGATCCACACACGTTCATGGGGATTCCAGTGTTTGTAGTGGGGGCTAAAAGTATTCCCCTCCTGTGTTTTACAAAGGCTTAGCTTAGTTAACCACAGTCAGCCCACCAGTGACGGAGAGGCTCAGGCAAATTATGGCCAATTCTGTTTAGAAAGAGTCCTCTCTTGTAGAAGTGAACTTAAAAGCAAAATTAGTGGAAAAGAGAAAAACAGTGCTATAATTTTGAAATTCAATATTGTTCAAAAGTTTAGGATCGGTAAGATTTTTTCATGTTTTTGAAAGAAGTCACCAAGGCTGCATTTATTTGACCCAAAATATAATAAAAACTTAAAAGGGATAGTTCACCCAAAAATGAAAATTCTGTCATTAATTACTCACCCTCATGTCGTTCCAAAACCGTAAGACCTTTGCTCGTCTTCGAAACACAAATCCGAGAGCTTTCTGACCCTCCATTTTGTTTTCTTTGCACACAAAAAGTACTCTCGTAGCGTCATATAATTACGGTTGAACCACTGATGTCACATGGAGTATTTTAATGATGTCCTTACAACCTTTCTGTGCCTTGATCATGGAAGTAGCCTTACTGTCTATGGAGGGTCAGAAAGCTCTCGGATTTCATCAAAAATATCTTAATTTGTGTTCTGAAGATGAATGAAGGTCTTATTATTGCAATTTAGTACAGCCGTTTTCTATCTGAATAGATTTTTAAAAATGTAATTTATTCTTGAGATGGCAAAGCTGAATTTGCAGCAGCTATTGCTCCAGTTTTTGGGGTCACATGATCTTTCAGAAATCATTTTAATATGGTGATTTGGTAATGAAGACATTTCTTATCATTATCATCATTGAAAACAATTGTGCTGCTTAATATTTCAGGTGTGATTTTTACCCTGTACAGGTCAGGAATCAGAGCACATGCATTTTTTCCTTTTTTTTTTTTTATTAAAACCAAAGTTGTCATCAATGCTGAGGCATTTCAATAACATAAAAGAGCAAAAGTAGTGGAATAAAAAAGTAGAACATTTAGTCAGTTGTACACAAAACATTTTATAAAAGAACTGCAATTTGAAAACAAAGGTTTTTTCTAAATGCATAGCCTATATACATCAGATTCTTTGGCTTTTATATTCTGAATGCAGCTCAAACACAAACGTTGCAAGAAACAAACAGCTAATATTAACACTTTACATTCTTTTGTCATGTCAGCAAAAAACCCACACATTTAACGGTATGCCAACATAATACAATCATTCATCCTTGTGAGTTGTACACACATTTACGTCTTTCTCAGTATTAAACATGACAACAGTCTTGCATCTGATGTCGTCTGTTATCACTCCAGATTATCCAGGTATAATATCCCGAAAGGCTCTAGGTGCACAGCAGAATTCCAAAATTTACCTTTTACACTTTAGCTTACAAGACTTGGGCGATTTTTACAGTTAACCCAGGGTTAACAGGCCTGTTTAAAGCTTGTTTAAACTTCATCCTGGGTTAATATTTTGTCCTGGGTTTTTAAGTTTTAGATTTTTCACTGTACATATTTAAACCCTGGGTTAACAATCTTGTTTGCACGTTGATTGGACAAGTATGGCACTTGTTGAGCATGTAAAGTCTTTCAATAACTGCTTGTCCATCATCTGTTCATAAGCAAAGCTTTGTAACCCTGAGTTAAAAATGGCGCTAACCTCCTTTCAAAATTACAAGAAAATGAAAATTCTGTCATTTACTCACCCTCATTTCATGCTAAACCTGTATAAAAGCAGTTTTAGAAATGGGTCAATGGGTCGTTTGGTTCTCAATGTTCTTCAAAATACCAAAAATGTTCCACAGAAGAAAGAAAGTCTTACAGGTTTGGAACGACATGAGGGTGAGTAAATGATGACAGAATCTTTTTTATTTTTTTGTGAACTATCCCTTTAACCCAGAATTAAAACTTGCTTTAACCCTGGATTAAACAAGATGTTGATCCAGGATTAAGCGTGAAGCGACAAGCCACCAGAGTCAATTTTGAGGGCCACTGTTAGGGAGATGCGTGATGACTCTGTGGTAGTCTTGGGTCGGGGAGAGGGTGTGTTCAGCAGGCAGGTGTGAAAGCTCATGGCTGCGGATGTAGTTCATGCTGCCGGGATGACTGAGGAAAAGAAGCTGACGAGCAAACAGTGGCTCAACCTGTGACATGATGACAAAAGCAAATTAAGATGACATGAATATCATTTATGTTTTGTTCTTAACTTAAATCGGTATTACAAGGAACCAAAGAAATGTACCTGCACTGTGAAGGTCCTTCTTGGTCTTTGAGCATCGGTGCTCTCATCCTCAAAGAATAGCAGGACTTGAGAACATGGCGCAGGACGAGCGTGCAGGGCGTAACTCTGCAACTCTACAGAAGATATGGAGGAGGACACATTTTAATCACATCCAATGACAGGTGAGAACTTCAGCAACAATCCAGGACTCTTTAATGAACAGGTATTTCAAAAGAACAGTATTTATTTCAAATAGAAAACATCTGCAATATTAGAAATGTCTCAAATATACCTTTGTTAATTTAATGCATAAAACTGCTGAATAAAAGTATCAATTTCGTATGAAAGTCTTTTTCGTATGATTTAAAAAAAAAAAAAAAAAATCATATTGACTACAAAATTTTGAATGTCTGTATAAAATGTGGCAGATTACTCAGATTAATGGTCATTCAAAATGATCAAATCTTAAACCATTATCCTGAATCTTGAATATTTAAGTACATCCTCGTTACAAAGTGTTTATTTGTGAATGGCACATTGGGTAAAGCGTAATATGATCTTATCTCTGTAATACAGATTTTGTTTCTCATTCTCTATTTGCTTTCCATACTATGAGCTTTAGGTGTAATGTGGCCCATGTGATTTCTGTGGTATTTGAGTCGAGTTCATCATATGCTGGAAAGTTTTGTGAGAATCACAACAATCAGTGAATCTGACAGAAGGTGGGCGTGAATGAGTTGTAACTCATAGATGACTGACTGTGTGACTGTCACTAAATATCAACCCACAGATAATGTGACACACTATTTACTGTAAAAGTTTTTTTGACGTGTTTGTTTACAGTAAAATGTGATGTATACAAACAGAGAATTAATAGACAGTTTTACCATATATTTACCACAGATTTACCATAAATGACTGTCAGCGTTTACTGAAAACGATGAGTGATGAAGTAACCTGTTCATGTATTTATTTATTTTATGCTTGTTTTCCAATAAATGGCATCAGATCATTTGTCATAATCTTAGTGTAATTAATCTGAGATGCCTTACACGTGAATATGTTCCTATGCGCTAACCTGTTATGAACAGATGAGTGTCCAGCAGTTTGCAGTTCTGCTCTCTCTCCAGCTTGTTGGGCTTGTCGGTAGGTGGTGCGTGAGCTCCCTCCCAGTACACCCTGCAGGGGCAGCGGCGGCGGGCATAGAGCCCGTCAGGGGCCATCCAGAGTATAACACCACGCTCCAGAGATGTCCCTTCGGCATGAGGGAGTTCAATCAGCTCTGGGGCCCCAGGTGAAGAGTACGCCTGTCCCTCTCTGCTAGGCCCCAGCTGACAGCCTTCTGGACTACTCACTGTTACCTCTCGCACCAGACTTTCCCGGTAAAACACCACCACATGTAGGCGGTAATCTATTTGAGAAGAAGATAAAATTAAATAAACACTTCGATGATCTGGCATCATGTAACGCTCAATTAATATCTTTTTAAACACAATTTGATAAAGCAGCAGTCACTCTAGTCTATTTGTGTATTAATATAAGAGGCTTTGTTTGCTTTTTAGGGTGACTTTTTACATTTTGTCAAATGAAAAATAGCATTTTGGCACATTTGCAGTAATGTTCATTAATGTGAATTGCCCATGTAAACAAATAAACTGGAACATACACAATACAGACACTTTAATGGATGTAGTATGATGTCATACTACACCATACATACGCCTTTTTAAAAAACGTAATTCAACATATATAGAAATATGCAGTCTACTCCACTGTACTGCAATCCTGCACATTTAATACACCATGACGTACCACTCTTCTATTGGTCATATGTCTTCACGTGATATAAATTCACAGGTCAGAGTTCACCAAACTTATATTTTGGGATGCAGCAGAATTCAAATGAGCTTTCATTTCCGGTCTCCCATATTTGCATGCATTTGAATGGAAGTCAATGGAACGCCTCTTGTGACCACATCCTACCAGTTAAAGTCGGAATGAAATTAAATTTCATCTATTTTCTAAATGCATATTATTGATTTTATTGAATGATTCATTCATACTTTTTTTTTTTGACCACATAATTTCTTATTAAAATTTCATAAATTGTCTGGTAAAAGCTTAGTGTATTCTACACCATGTATTCTGAACTTTTCCAACTGTTTAGTCTTAAACCCCTTTCTTACAATCCAAATTTGCACTTTGCCTCCTTCCAGTCAACAACTGATGGATGGAACCAAGCCCCTGTTCTACATTTTTAATAATGGAAGAATAGATCAGTTGCTACTTCTGTTACACTGTGACTTTAAATCTTTAGTAGCAATCTTTAGTTAAAATATCAATTTTTCATTCAGTACATCATAATGTTGTGATTCCTAAATGAATTTGTAGTACTTAAAATGACTGATTTTAGTTCTGTTTCTACTACTTAAAGATCAATCCACCTGCCCGGATTGATCCTGTCACTGTCACTGTCTCTGTGTGTTTATAATTATGTACCTGAGAGGGCCACTGCCTCAGCAGATCTCATGCTGGTGTCCAGGGTAAAGGGTGATGGCTGTGGATCAGATGCATTGCAACTGTAGAAAGAGCCACTGAACTGGTACCCTGCACATATAGAAATATGTCAGTGCAATTGCATGCTATCTTAACTTGCAGTAGTTGTACTTTCTCTCTCAAACACACAAAGTACCAGGTTCCCAGCGTGAAGTGTAGGGACTCTGGCTGTAAGGGATCTCAGATAGGGTTGAGTAATCCCTCCATCCTCTGTCTGCTGGAGAAAGATAGTTGCACACCTGTAATGACAAGCACATATGATGATCTGAAGTGCAAAGATAGGAACACACAAATCAAAGATGGTGTTTGATTCTAACCTGAGATGGAGCTGGTGCATAAGTTGGGTGTATTGGATAACTGGGTGAGCTTGAATTGGACTGTGAATCTTCAAGAGATCTGGGTCCTGCAACATTTAAATATTATTTTTTTGTTTGTTTGTTTTCATCATATCTAAAAAGTATTTAATAGACAAATGGCAGCAAACAGCTGTTCTACCGCTTGATGTCATTTGATGTTTTTCTTCTTCCTTGCCTTTTTTGGATCCTTCCGGAACAATCCTATAAACTTTATAGGGGTCTGATATGTCAAGCTGACTGCGCTCCACAAGCTCCTCAAAGTCGTTGCTCTTGTTAAGAGCACATCGAAGACGTGTTTTCCAAGTTGGTGGGTCAGGTTTGTCAATACCCTCCCGGTGCTTGCCTTTGAATAGGGCCCAAGCCTGCAGGAAAGCCAACATATGGGTCAATGTTATACTAGGATACCCTTTTTTTTTTTTTCAAGAAATCTAGTTTAAATTACACATGGCAAGTTTCTAGAAAAGTAACCTTGGTTTTGTGTTGGTTTCATACATTTTTCAAAGAATTTTTTATTTATAGATGTGGAGTGGTGTGACCATTTCCTTAGTACTTAATTGTTGCTTTCAAAAAAAGGTTGTCATACATATTTTAGTAAGGTAATATTTTTAACAAAAACTGAATTTTTGAATCCTGAATAAGGAAAAAAACGTGCTCTCTCATAAAAAGTGATTATGCAAACACTGCACTACATAATGATTTCAGCCTTGTAATGAGACTTTGACTCCAAACAGTTTTAGGCACCACAGAAATATAAAAAAAAAACAATTTGAATTCGACAACGTTAAGAATTTAATTTGAATGTATTTTATAACACAAATGAACGATGCACTGTATGGAATATTATTAAAATCACATGAGAGAAATAATGCTTCACTGACGCTGCATGTGTCATCAACGTTCATCCTGACTGTACCTTGAAGAGCGCAGCATCCTCCTCCCTGTTGTAGTCCTGTTTGCCCGCGTGCTTCCACGGAATCCGAAAGATACTCTTCTCCTCGTTCTCCCACACGAGTCCAGGGTATTTTCCGGTGTCCACCTGCTCTATCAGCCACTGACGCAACTTTCCGTTACCGGAGCCCCCCGCCATCGAGCGCTCTTCATCTGAACACATCTGAAAGCAAAAGCGTATATAATTCAGCTTTTTTTAAATTTGGCACTACTAAATTAAATGTAAAAACCAATATGGTTAAAGCTAGTAGTTAAACAAATAACTAAAAATGCAGGGAAATCTGAATTGTAAAAAACATATGCCTACTGCAGAAAGTACAGGAGCGCGTGCTACCCTCTTTCAGAGCTTTCGAGTTTTGAAATGTGTCAGTAACGTAGTTCAGCTTTCGACCGCGACTTTTCTTCAATCTTTTGCATTGACGGAGGGCGGAGCTTTCATCCACGCACCTGCAGCGCGCGTGAGATATGACGGACGTCCCGTAAGCACGCGGGGGCTTCACATCATGATGTCTAGCCCACGCGCTGCAGCGGGACTTTTGGCGTTTAATAAAAGAATTTTCATTTCTTTGAATTCGGTGACGTTGAAATGTCAGCTGTTTGTTATAGATATAGCCTAAGTTTAATTTGTGTGTTCAAGTCTTGACTAGATTCTAAAGTGGGCACAACTACATACAGACACGTGGGGGCTCGCTGAATAATACAAAGCATCCAGCAACCGATAAAATGGGAGAGAATAAAAAGAAAATCTAGGTAAATTCTGAAATATATTAATAAATCGTACTGATTTGTTTATGGTAATGGTGAATTCTGGTGAAGTGGGACGCTTTATTTACCGTTATTTACATGCCCCTCACATAATACCATTTAAACCACTGTATTGCCGTTCTTTTAAACAACGCATTTTTATCATATTTTAATCGGACTATTGTGTGCCATAGAAATATATTAGTCCTACCACAAACTAACCATCACATATTGCTATTTTATAACGTTAACATGATTTGCCGCATAAGGCCATTCTACGAGCTATATCTAGTGTTTGAGCTGTTTTCCGTTAAATGTAAGTTAAGTACATTTTGGTCTCAGTGGCATTCCTCAGTAAGTCTGATCTCTATCTATTTTTGGCCAACAGAGGGCAGTAACGGGCCACTCTCTAAAAAAGCAAGCCATCTTTGCAATCCACAAGTTTTGTCAAAAAGAACATGGGTAAAACTTCCGGTGAGGTATTATGTGTGCTAATTAGCGAAGAGGCTACGCCTGCATACTACCCATCCTAAATTCTATGTGACATTAGTAATTTTCAATACTATTTAGGACAGATAGGGTGGATAGTATGCACATTGGGACGCAGGGTACGTTTTTTCAGGTCTTTTCCACTGTCGGAGCCAGTGCTTTAAACGGGCCGGGCGGGGCTAATAACCTCAGACCTGTTTTACAATAATAAGTGCTAATTGACTAATTAGTTTGTGTCAGGATTGATAACTAGTCACACAGAAATAAAGTGGTATTTACCGTTATTTCGCAAAAGAAAGACACACACAGCCTATTATTCAGTCGCGTCTGTGTCTGTTTATTTTAGTCACAGACAGTTTAGGCCTACATCACATTTAGAAAGAATGATCATTTCTTATCATTTTCCATTAAAAATACGACCATGAGTAGCTTTAGCACTCTCTCCAGTCCCAATACATTGTTATATTTTCAGTCAGAAAAACAGGGAGCTGCCGAACAAAAATTAGGTTAATGATTTATGACATATGCGGAGCTATATATGAACATCGGGTATAAAGAGAGGAGACTTATTGACAGATAAAATATGTAAATAAATAAATACATCACGTGTCTGATTTTTCAGGCGGTCGTTTACCATGGTAATGCATGCATAGTCTTTTGCATCGCATATTTCTGCTTTGTTGATAATCTACATCAGATCTCACACAGAAGTTATTTCAAACACTTACTGCAGCCTGAAAGTGTGTTTTGAGCTAAAATTATTTTACAAGTCTTTAATGTTTATGTTAGCTGGTAACTATATGAAATGATCCGCGGCGCTGACGCTCTCCACACGCGGAGAAACTCCGACAGTCCCGCTTGTTTACTTCGAACTGAAGACACGCCCACTTTTGACGCAAGGCCTCATGGGGCGTAGGAAATTTGTGGTATTTTAAAATGAAGAATTTTCATCCTACACAAGACATTTTCATTCAGTAATAGTGGGAGAATATGGTTAGATGGGTTCATTTCTGGTTCATACTGTCATAACACTGCCATAAATTATGAAATATATTAAAGTTTGCTGTCTTTTATTCATTGAGTCTTTCAGTATATTGAAATTAATCCAGCATATCAAGGTGAGGGAATTTGTAACCTTTCTTTGCCAAAACAAAAAATAACTGATAAATAATTATAATTAAAATAAGATAATTTTGAAGAAATGTAGGCCTGAATATTATTTTAGGCTTGGGCTGAACCAGTTAAATCGTGATATAAGATATGAAAGCCTGTGAAAAATTGTCACATGGCAGTCAAAATGTACAATGAATATTACAAAGGGGATTGCTGGCACAATTCTTTTACTTCATCTGATGGTATTGAACTCAGCTTTTTTTCTTGTGTCATTTGAAAGTCAAATTCAATCTCTGAAATGTTTTATCATGCCTTCATCATCTATTTTGGCTACTTTTCAAAACACTTATGAAGAATATTACTTTTTTTTTTTTAACCCTTGTCCCAGATCCAGACATTCCAATAGAGAATTATGTTATTATATGTTTTAAACTATAATCCAAAATAATAATAAATTAGGCTACTTTAATTGGCTTATATTATTATTATTATTATTATTATTATATTTATTTATTTATTATTTTTCTTATTTATTTATTTATTTGTTTGTTTTTGTTTTTTTTAAGCAAAATTACAAGGTAAATAAGATGGGGGAAGACGCCTACCACATGTGGATTTACTTTCAAAGTGTAACATATAAGTTTAGCATGTGCCTGACGGTGATGTATCAGGCAATGTGTTATTACAGGAAATAAATAGAAACATTTGCTAATTTAGTTGTTATTGCACAAAATGTAAAATATTAAAGGAGGGGTAAGATGTCCCTCTGCCTGAGTCAAGACACCCCCCCCCCCTCAACTTTTATTTTATGTGTCATTAATATAAAACATATTTGAAATTGAATTTTGACAACTTAGCAAAGGTGTCTAAAATACCTAATTCATGAAAATAATAGGCTAATATTTAATAATAATATCAAATAATAAATAATCCCACAAATTACAATAACTATTAAATTTAAAAATAATAACACTATAATTTTACTAAAACTAAAAATATACTCCACAAATCCAAAACCACTGATATATCCATTAGATCAATAAACCTCAAAACTGTTTCAACTGTCTAAATCTCACAAATGCTGGTAGATAAAAAATAAATAAATAAATAAAAACAGCGTAGCTATTAATCAAAAGTGCTGAGATGAGATTAAGAGCCATATCAAGAGAAAAATTACGGTGAACAGATCATATTTATATTGTGCGTCAATAAGTAGGCGTATTAAATAAACTTGAGCGTGTAAAAATCATCCTGGCTAAAAGTGTCCATAGCTGAAGAGAAACAATAACAAGTTGAAACTCAAAACTATGAAACCTCCGACCCTAGTGACGTAATGTAAAAAAAAAATGGCAGCGGCCATATAGTTTACACGTTTGTTTGCGTTGATATTTTATTATCACCAATGTAACCTGGAGCGCTCTCTTTGTCAAACAGTTGAGTAATTAATATAGTGTTTAATTACTTTATTATCTTCTTCATCAACAAAAAAGAACACGGCGTTATTATAAGCGTTGTCATTGACTACACACGAATAATTTATTAGGACAATCAAACGCTGATCAGTTGTTTTAGTAATTCTGACACGACCTGAAAGCAGGCCTATTTTGTAATCTGCACTGTGGGCGTTACATATGAGCTCATATGTTATTGCGTTAAATTAACGTTAAACAGTTTTAACACGGAAGAACATATGGCATAATCAAAGGGAGCTTGAGGGATCAGTTTCATTTGTCCCGAACACTAGTCTGTGTGAATGGCTGGAGAAAAGTGTGCCTCTGATGATAAGCAGGATTCTTCTGAAGACTGCGGGGAAGAGACTTGTATTTTCTGTAAAATCGCAAACAGAGACGATCCATCCACTGAGATATTGGCGGAAGTAAGTTGATCTTTATCGACTTGGTTTCTTGTTGTCTGTGTAGCTTAACTTCAAAGGTGAATTCTGTAAGTAAAGTCGCTCCTCTTTCTACATTATAATATTAGGCCTATAGCCTCTATTTGACAGTTCTTCAAGAGTTCATTATAGTCATCATTCAACTCGAAGGAAGAAAGATGAACAGTGAAGGAAATATGATAATCAACATTGGTTCCGTCGAGAACAGTTCTGTGACACGCGAAGCGCTTTATATAGAGAGGACACACTGTTCTCGATGTATTTATTTCTATACTGACTTTATTTAATGAGGCATTTAGAGTTTTTCATTCAAATGACATAAAAAGTACAGCGGCAGTAGAGCTTTCCTTTCACTTTCCGCTTCTTTCTGTAATAACACGATTGCAGGCTTTTATTGGAAAGGAGGAAGAGCTTTAGGGAAAAAAGTAAATGCTGTTAACTAATATGGTATGTGATTATGAAATATGAAAAAGAAGCAAATATAGTCATTTAATATTCATAATAAAACAATTTGTTGACGTCCTCAAATGAGCAAGTGGCATGAAATTGTCCTAGCTTATCTCAAAAATATGTTTAAAGAGTCATAACTTCTGCTGTGATTTCAGGAGGGTGTAGTCGTTTCACCCTAGTCATTTGAATTTGAATCACTACGGTACGCCTATAATAAGTGTTTATATTCGGACTATGTTAGACTGGTTCGGGTGGGTACCGCCGCGGAGTAGCCCGGAAGGAAGAAGTAGCTCCGGCAACAATGTTCTTCCGCGGCTTTAAGTCATTTACATTATGAAGTGTGTTACTTTGAACTATTACAAAACACATTCACAATGTTTCTCCTCTGTAACATACAATAATAATACATGATTTTAACATAATTAGTATTATATACTGTTAATGCCAAGGTGAAGAAAAATGTAATGCGCTTTTCTTTTATTTCTTTTTTTTTACAGGATGAGGACATTGTTTGTTTCCAAGACATTGATCCAGGTGCACCTCATCACTACCTGGTTATACCAAAGAAACATATCCATAGCTGTTTGTCACTCCAAACAGATGATATAAATCTTGGTAAGATGATGGATGTGCATTTGATTATTAAATTGTGTATTACTGTTTTGTGAATGGCTTTTGTATTTATAGCCAGCAGAAGGTATTGAAGTATTGAGCTCTGGTTTATTTAGCTTTTTTTTTGACTGATTATATATTGATTATCGTGATGATATTGGATGACAATATAATTGCAATACAATTAACAAGCTATACCGTACTGAAGACACGGCTGATGTTTCAATTAATTGATTTTATCGAAAACAAGTATTTTAATAAGGTACAATATTTACATACAGTGATTAAATGGGATTTTCAATAATCTGAATGTTATTATCCTGAGCAGTGAAGAAGATGGCAGATATGGGAAGAGATGTACTGAAAGCCAAGAATGTCACAAATTTGGAAGACATTAGGTTTGAAGACAACACTACTGTCATATTAATCAAGCATTTATTTGGATGAAGCAGTTATTAATTGAGAACATGACTATGTTTCAGTCTAGGTTTCCACGTGCCTCCATATATCACTGTCCCCCACCTGCACCTCCATGTTCTAGCACCTTTAAGTCAGCTGTTTAGATGGGCGATATTCAAGCACACTTCCTTCTGGTACCTCACTGTGAGTAAATGTTTCAAGCATTTCTTTGATTACACTTGGTTGTACAGTAGTGGTCAGAATTATTGGCACCCTTGGTAAATATGATCAAAGAAGGCTGTGAAAATGAATCTGCATTGTTAATCCTTTTGATCTTTTATTTAAAAAATTCACAAAAATCTAACCTTTCATTGTATAGTAAGAATTTAAAATGGGGGGGAAATATCATTATGAAATAAATGTTTTTCTCAAATACACGTTGGACACAATTATTGGCACCCCTAGAAATTCTTATAAGTAAAATATCTCTGAAGTATATTCCCATTCATATTCACAATTTTGAGCACTTCAGGGTGATTATGAACATGAAATTATCCAGCCATGGCTTCCTGTTTCACAGAAATATAAATAGGAGGGAAAACAAAGCCCAAATTCCCTTTATCATTCATCACAATGAGAAAAACCAAAGAATATATTTCTGATGTGCAGCAAAAGATAATTGAGCTTCACAAATTAGTGAAGTGGCTTTAAGAAAAGAGCTAGAGCAGTGAAAATTCCCATTTCCACCATCAGGGCAATAATTAAGAATTTCCAATCAACATAAAATGTTATGAAACTGCCTGGAAGAGGACGTGTGTCTATATTGTCTTAATGCACGGTGAGAAGGAGAGTTTGAGTTGCTAAAGACTCTAAGGACCACAGCTGGAGAATTGCAGAAAATAGTTGAGTCTCAGGGTCAGAAACCCTTAAAAAAGAATTGTCAAACAGTACCTACATCACCACATGTTGTTTGGGAGGGTTTAAAGAAAAATTCTCCTAGCTCATCCAAAAAACAATCTCCAGCATATTCAGTTATCAGACACGACTGGAACTTCACAGGGGACTGGCTTCTATGGTCAGATGAAACTAAAAAATGAGCTTTTTAGCAGCAAACACTTGAGATTGGTTTGGTGAACACAGGGATAAAAAGTACCCCATGTGTACAATGAAATATACTGCTGTATTTTTGATGTTGTGGGCCTGTATTTCTGCTGGAGGTCCTGGACATCTTGTTTAGACGCATGGTATCATCAATTCTATAAAATACCAACAGATAAAAAAAATCAATAAATGACTGACTCTGTTAGAAAACTTATAATGGGCCATGTTTGGATCTTCCAACCGTGCAATAATCCAAACACAAACCTCAAAAACAACACAAAAATGGGTCACTGAGCACAAAACCAAGCTTCTGCTGGCTATTCCAGTCCTCTGACCTGAACCCTGTAGAAAATGAGTGAACTGAAGAGAAGCAGCATCAACATGGAGCTGGGAATCTAAAGGGTCCGGAGTGATTCTGGATGAAGGAATGGTCTCTGATCTCTTGTCAGGTGTTCTTTGACCTCATCAGGCATTATAGGAGAAAATTTAGAGCTGTTAAACTGGCAAATGGATGTTTCAAAAAGTATTGAATAAAAGGGTGCCGTTAATTGTGGCCAATGTGTATTAGAGAAAAACATTTATTTCACAATGATATTTCCCCCCATTTTAAATTCTTATTATCCAATGAAAGGTTAGATTTTTGTGAAATTTTTAAATAAAAGATCAAAAGGATTAACAATGCAGATTAGTGTGCCAATAATTCTGACCACTACTGTATATGAATTTATAAAGTTTTAACAATTCATCATGATATATCTTTTTGTGTGTGTGTGTGTGTGTGTGTGTGTGTGTGTGTGTTTTCTTAAAGGAGGAGAAGCTGCTTCAGATACTGATGGAGAATAAAAAAGAAAAAAAGAATGGGCATGTAACAGTTGCATACCGCCATTTGTAGCTATGTGAGCCTTATTACTGAACTAAAAAACTTGAAATCACAAGGCACTTTAGTGAAGATCAGTGGTCATTGTTTTTTTCTTTCTCATTGTTTGATTTGAGCCTTAAAGGCCTGTCATTTAATGTTATTTTTATATTTTATATAAAAACCAGGATGGTATCCTTAAAACTGACAATCATTTAACTGACAATTTTTAAGTGTAATAAGATCAATAATGTTATTAAATGGATGGAAATGTTGATTTTTGTATAATTGATTATTTATGTTTGTACACATTCTATATGCTATATTGTGAAAGATTTCATTTATCATACAGTGAGCCAACACATTCCTAGTCCAACCCAGGGGTGTCGCTGGGAGGGGCCCAGAACAATGGTCTCTGGGGTCAGAATCCCCCCACCCCCCTGAACATGATTTTGAGGATCCCCAGAAAAAATCAGTGCAGTGGGCCCAGAAATCCTAGCGACATCACTGGTCACACAATTATGTTTTCTTCAGTGTTCATGCTCATGTACTTTACATTTTGATCAGAGGGGCACATCCTGTCCATGTGTGCAGTTCTTGGCATGGACAAAGGTTAAACCGTCTTGCAATTCAATCATCGAAACATGGGAGCATGGATCAATAACAACTTGACCCTCTAACACCAGCACTCTTCGATTTCTATTCTATCTATGCTTTATTCTTTGTGTTTTATATTTATTATTAAAAAAGAAAAAACTTGTGCTGCGTTAGACCATCCGGGACCTGTCACATCACTTACATATTGTTGCACTTTTGTTGGTTTGATTGCTTCTATTGTCCTCATTTTTAAGTCACTTTGCATCTGCTAAATGCTTAAATGTAAATGTAAATAAAAGATTGTTTTCCATAAACAGTAGATTTCATCTGTGGCACGTATGGTATTTGTCAAGAACAAGGAAATGTTCCTCATGTGACGTTTTATATCCAAATAGTTATAAAATCTGTAAGCTGTTAAAAATAGTTGACAGTTTAAGCAATGTCAAATTTATAATTCATCAGTGTGACAAGGCAATCGTAATAGCTCAATGTCAAGACATTTATCTTAAAGTAGCCTACTTAAAAACCCTAGACTGTTATTTTCTGTTTCCTCATTCTAGCTAAGGCAAACTAATGAGAGAAAATGTTTTATTTGTTGATGATATTGTATATATCCAGTTTACTCATAAAGATGAAAGAATAGCCTTATGTATTCAAAATAATTCATTAAAGATTTGTAATGTATTGTTGGCCTACCTATCAAGAATATTTTCTGATAATCCAGTATACTAATTACATTTGAAAAACCATAAAGACCCAACCATTTTGCCACATGCAATTAATTTAATAATAAAGACAAAGCAAGTAAGAATTATATAAGATCATTTATTCAGTTGATATTGCTTCAGAAAAACTAATTTGCTGAAAAAACAGTGATCAACTTGCACTGAAAACATGGCAAAACATGGCAAATGCTTCATATTCCGGATTATTTAATGTAAAAAGGTCTAGAAAGTGCGTATTCAGTTCAACCGCATTAGAATGATGAAAGATATAATAATGTAAATTATGTTAATAAATTATAGCCTATGCATATGTTGCAATATTACACAATTTCTAGCATGTACAGTATATGTTTACAAGTTTCAAACTGCAAATGAAAAGGCATTTTTTATGAAGGCAAATAGCAAGGACTGTATGTTGTGAAGTTGTGAAGACTGTCTTTCTTTGGTTTGTTTTAGTTGTTTAATTTGCTCTCATATGTTATTGTTCACTTCAGTAGCATCAGGTTTAATGATCGCTCAGAGAGCTTAGTTTTGGAAAACTATGGTCCTTTTCCCTATCTCTGGCTACCCATTTTTAAAATGATAAACTGAAAAACAAAAGTCAGCCCTCCATTGCACAAGTCCTCACTGTTCAAAATCACTCAAGTTTTAGCGCATGGAAAGCATCCACAGAACATTTTCTTGAATGGGTTGTTATTGTCATGTCTCTTGGCCTGTCCCAGTTTGATAAGGACTTCACCAAGCATAGCATCTGTTTTCTGAACATTGTTTAAGATGTAGTCTGTCATGGGTCCTTGTTCCTCTACAAGCATAGCCACATCCATGAACACTTCATGAAGGCTCTGGAGTCGGCTTTCTAAATCCAGCAGGTCGCGATGTCGGCTCTCAATCTGGTTGAGCGCCGAACGAGCCGTCTTCCCTTCTGACATGACGTTATCGTTGAAGATGTTCCACTGACCATTCTCCAGCATCTCCTCAATCTGGTCACCTGTCACCTCTCGGCCCACAATCTCCATTTGCCTTTGAATATGACGCTTGCACGATTCTTTGTGATCCATCTCAGCATCATTGTACTCTGTCATTGCGTCTCGGAAGCTGTTGCTTAGGGTGGCGTACTGTGTTCGGGCAATTCTCGCCACAGCTGAGTTGATGCCATGCTCCTCTTCAAGCTCTTTGGCGTGGGTATCCATTTTTTGTATACGAGCCAGAACGTCCTGTCCACGGGTCTTGATGTCTCCTACGATGACATTGGCATCCTGCTTTACGTGAGTTGTACGAGTCGGTTCGCTAAGTATACGTGTGTTTTGGTCCCTGAGACGCTTCACCTCCAGGCGGATGAGCTGAATCTCACGTCTAGTGTCTTGAGCCTCATCGAGCACAGAGTCCATCTCATCACTGTTGTCAAAAATGACTGCCTGTTGGCTGAAATCCTCCTCCAGGTCCACATTGCTGAAGGAGTCTGATTTCACCTCCTCTAGCTGGCTTTTAGACTCTGAAATGGTCTGAAGATGATCCAATCTGTCCCTCATGATTGCTAGATGGGAGAATGAACAGAAAAGGACACTCAGTGCCACCAGAAGTGATAGAAAATATGTAATCTGAAGTAGGCTAAATAATCTAAAACAATATAGCATAATGATAACGTCCACATTAACACTGTAAAAAATGACTGTGATTTTAACGGTAAAAACTGTGAAAATGCCTCAGTAAAAACCTGTTAAATGGTTAACGGTAAGTTCCTGTAAAATTTACAGGGAAAAACCATAAACTGACATTCCTAGAATTCCCTGCATTGCATTTCAAATTTTGTCTGAATTTGATATTTTTTCTTTGAAATAACTAGGTTTCTTCTTAGTTTTTTCTTATCAGTTATGTTTATTAGGGTTGTATGCTACATCTAATGTTGTTAAACTAATGTTTATTACATATTTCAGTTTAATGAGTCTCACCATGATGGTGTTTAGTGCTTGTGTGAATGACACTGTGCACCTTCTATATATTTACATTTATGCATTTAGCAGACGCTTTTATCCAAAGCGACTTACATTGCATTCAAGTTACAGTTTTTACATTTTATCAGCTCTTGCTTTCCCTGGGAATATATATATATGTTATTATTTAAAAGCTGCTTGTGATGGGCTTTGGTTCATTATGTGACTTTCTCATCACCACCTGCATTTGGTGGTTATCAGTGTATTTCAAAGGTGCAAAACAGACTTCAGTACTTTAATAGGTTGGTATATTAAGATTATATCAGTTAATGAAATTACGGTATTTAACTGTAAATTTAAGTTAAAACCCTAAAATCTAAAGTGTTATTAACGTATTTTTTACGGTAGAATTCCGGCAACCACAGCTGCCGGGTTTTTTTTTTTTACCGTACATTTTATGGAATTTATTTTACAGTGTACATCATTATCCCTCATGTAGTCCTTGTTTTCAAGAATAAAATCATTTTCATTCCTTGTGTACCTTCTGAAACTGACTGTAAAAGGGGGAGATAATAGGCTACTTCCTTATCAACACTGAAAAAGTCACACGTCTAACAAGTTCATCTGTGAAACTATTTCTGACTGGCGTCACTCACCAAACAAGTTTGAATGGATTGAATTGATAGTTCAGCTTTTGTTTCTTTACATATGGTGTTCTTTTCAATTGTTTTACTATGAAACTTATAAATAAGATGGCTAAAAATATCCTACTTTATTCGAACAACAAAAGCTTTGCAATTTACAAGATAAATGCATTAACCTGTCTCTTCCAACTTCTCAAAAATCTTTTAAGATTTAAAGATTAAGTTTCTCAAGCCAGCATTTTACCATTTGTTTCATTATAAAACAATGTTGTATAGGCTATCTTTTCAAGTATTTTCCATTTTTACACTGGCAACATTCGAACGAATATATTTAGGCCTATTACAGGAATAGCCTAATTATCCATAAATCCGTAAAGTAGAAGGGATGAGCTGAAAAAAAAAAAAAATTAAAAGAAAGACGGAAACTCCTTGGCATTCACTACAAAGTACTTACCTTGTGTTTTTGTCCAAAATTATGAGCACTTCTGTCGATATGTCATCTCAAGGCTGCAGCTGCATCCTCTCTGCATTGCATGGTGCAGATGTCATTTAATGGGTGGGGGGAAGGAATGCGCGTTCCAGGGCGTAACTGTGACGCCAAACCTGTTCGCTGAATAGAATGTCAGACGTGCGACACTTGACATAATCTCTGTTTTGCGAAATGGGACCGAGTACGATGCCTTCTTTATGTCTTCAATGTCGTATAATTAATTTAATAAACAAAATTGTGAAGCCTAATATTGGGCCCTGACATGCACAAATGTTTGCAAAGTCAACGATTAAAACGTTTGAGCAACTTCGAGCTTTAATTTACTGACTGTAGATTACAGTTGACAGAAAGTAGATGATTAGCCTGTGTAACTAAGGAAATTAAACTGCAATTTTCTTCACTAAAAAATGTAAGGGGCAAAACAGAAAACCAAATATTTTCTTCTAATAGCCTAAATATAATTAATTGTAGCCTAATAATTAAATTATTAGCCTATAATAACCAACTGGAATGTGCATATTGGTTGTTTATACTAAATATGTTTTTTCTTCTGTTTTCTTATCTGCCTTTCTCAATTAATCTGGCTATCCTCTGTACGTTAAACAACACAACCAGCGCAATTGCAGTAGACTTACAATGTAGCCTACATCCATTAACATTGACAAAAAAAAAAAATGATGAGTTTGTTTTATTTACAATAAAAAAGAACATTGAGTAGGCTACACGTTCCCTCAGTTCTTATCGCATCTGAAGTGTCTCGTCTCTGCTGCCCCCTGTCGGACACACCTGACTGATCTCTTCACACCTGACTTGGGGCGGGGTCTGTGAGTTATGTCATCACGTACACGCGGTGTTGGACAAGAAGAAGTGAAATAAGGTAAATGTGATTTTTATTTTACTTGGACAGATAATAGCGTGATTTTCGGAACCTGCAAAGCGGATTTTGCAAAGATTACACAGAGAAGGACATAATTTAAGGTAGGCCTCAATGATAATATTGCTCAAAGTAGAGTAGCCTATTTGTGTTGCCAAACATTAAACGTAGGTCAGGTGTAATTAAAGAGTTTTTTTTTTCCACTGATGCGATGCCTATATCAAGTCTGATTGTACGTGTTTGGGATAATATTTGGTTGACGCTTTTTTATGTAGCTATTAAATCAATAAACAATTTTTTTCTTCTTTATTTATTGAGTATAACTAAATACAATTAATAAAAATGCGGTTTTTGCCTTCTGTTCAAATTATATAAAATGCATGATAATGAGGCAGAGTCTAATAGAAAACGTAATGAGAGTAAAAGAAAACTTTTATTTTTAAACGTGGACTTACAAACAAGTCTATCTTGTCTGACAGGTTTTTAGTGACACAAGTGTACTTTTCCACAAGTCAAAACATTCTTACGGGTGGGTTACATCTGTTGTTTTTTTGTTGTTACCCATATGTAGCCAACTGTGTATTTTACCGGCTGCTGTTTTATGTGTGTTCGATTTGTAATGAATATATAGACCAAACATGTTTTAAACTTTTTCAGTTCAATATTCCAGTCATGAGGGACAGACTTGGACATCTCCAGGCAGTATCACTGTCTAATGGCACTGCAGCAGACCATGAAACTGCCCAAGCTCTCTCTCCATCAGAAAACACAGACTATGATGACCCTCCTCAGGACACCAGCACCAACCCTGACATGGAAGCTGTCTTTGATGAGGCACAGGAGGCTCGCCGTCAGATTCAGTACATCCGCCTGGAAGTTAAGCGTCTCAGGGAGCGAAACTCGCATATTTTTACAGGCACAGTCTGCTCTAGTGCTTCTAATACCTGTGACTCTAATGCTATTGCAGCTGACATCAAAACTCGTGGACAGGAGATGCTCGTGCACCTTCGCAAGATGGATTCCCACAGTAAAGAGTTAGAGGGAAAGTATGGCGTTAATTCACCGGTGACGAGAATCGCCCGAACACAGTACGCCAGCTTAAGCAACAGTTTCCGTGATGCCATGGTGGAGTACAATGACGCTGAGATGAGCCATAGGGAGTCCTGCAAGGCGTATATTCAACGGCAGATGGAGATTGTGGGCCGAGAGGTCACAGGTGACCAGATCGAAGAGATGTTGGAGAGCGGTCAGTGGAACGTCTTCAGTGAGAACATGGTTTCAGAAGGTAAAACGGCACGGTCTGCACTCATCCAGATCGAGAGCCGACATACGGAACTGCTACAGTTGGAGAGACGCATTCAGAGCCTTCATGAGGTTTTTCTGGATGTGGCCATGTTAGTAGAAGAGCAGAATTCAATGATAGACTACATTCACACCAATGTTCAGTCAACTGAGATAGAGGTCAGGGATGTCCTTGTGAAGCTGGAGCGAGCCAAGAGACATGATAGGAGCAATCCGTTTAAGAAAATATTCTTCCGGAAACGATGACATGGACACAGATATCACAATGTCAAAAAATGCATACTAAGTGATCAGCTTTTTTTGTTTATGTTATAACTTTTTGTTCCTATTCCTTATTTTTGCAAATTTATATTCATCTTCTGAAGAAGAAAAATAAACACATCACACTAAATAGACTTCACGCTAAAATAAATATGTCAGTGTTATATATATATATGTATTTTAGTAGTATGGGGGGGGGGGGGGGTTGACTGTTCAAAAAAACTAAACCCGAAGTATCTCAAATATTTACGTTTTGTTTATTATAAACATGCATTTTTACAGCTTGCAGTTGTGGCAAATAAATTTTGTGCCTTTGGAGATTTGGAAATCCTTTTTTCTGTGGTTTGGCCTTCATCAAGTGTTTATTCTTATGTAAAATATATCTTGTCAGTATAACTGTACATTTTTTAGATAATAAGTTAGGTATTGGATGATGGTTAGTTGTAATGGATCCAACTATTTCATGTGTACACAAATGTTTTATCAGCTGTGTCTCATTTGGTGTGCATTCATTCAAAGTTTTGTAGCATATGTCATAAATTAGAGTGTAATTTTGTTACCCTAATTAGATCCCATGTGCCTACCTCGTGTGAAACGTGATGTCCCCTGCTCACAACTATTAAAATAACACATGCCAAGATACAAAAACCTTTCTGACTATATGGTAAAGAAAGTTGCTGAAAGGACTATAATACTTTGTTAAAATTTTGTTCCAGGGACAACTGTGTAATGTATGGTGATGCATAATAAACATGGGATAAACAGGAAGATGTAATGTAAATTCTGTTGATACACCCATACACTTCTGTTCAAAGGTTTGGGGTCAGACTTATTATTAATACTTTTATTAAGCAATGATGCATTCAATTAATCAAAGGTAACAGTAAACACATAAATAATTGTTTAAAAGATTTTTATTTCCAATAAATGCTTTTTTTTTTTTTTACTTTATACTTAACAAAGCATATTAAAAAATGTATCACGGTTTCCACAAAACATTAAGCAGCACAACTGTTTTCTAAACTGATAATAAGGAATGTTTCTTGAGCAGCAAATCAGCATGTTAGAATGATTTCTGAAAGACCATGTGACACTTTAGACCTGTGTAATGGCTGCTGAAAATTCATCTCAGGAAAAAGTACATTTGAGTAACACTTTATTTTAAGGTGTCCTTGTTATAACATGTTACATATACTCACTATTATAATTAATTTTGCATAATTACATGCAAGTACCCCTAAACCAAACCCTAATCCTAACCCTAACCATATAGTATGTACACGTAGTTCATTAATATTAGTCAGTCCTTAAATGTATAATTACACTGTAACAAAGACACCTTAAAATAAAGTGTAAACTACATTTGAAAATATATTAAATATATATATACTCCAAACTCTTGAATGGTAGTGTACAGGCTGCTGTAGACTCAAACTTCACAAAGCGCACATGAATGTGACAGCTGGATCAGGATAGATCAATCTGATGACACCAATTCACAGTGCTGTTCGTACTTAAGTCATTATGCTATATTGTGCTACCTTTAATCATTCTGAATGATTGAAAAGTCTAGTCATGATTTGCTGACCTCTAACTCTTAGGCTGAATTTCTTGTCAACAAAATGTATCACTTATTAAAACAACAAAACATATTTTTTTATTTTATTAAAATAAAAGGTCACACTTTATATTAGGTGGCCTTAACTACTATGTACTTACATCAAAAAATAAGTACAATGTACATATTGTGTTCATGCTGTATTGCAAAACACTATTGCTGCTATTGAGGTGTGATACAGGTAAGGTTAGGGACAGGTTTGATGGTTTGGGTAGGTTTAAGGGATGGGTCAACAGCGTAATTATAAATGTAATTACAGAAATTAATTACAGATGTAATTACATATAGGTATTTTAAAAAATATACAGTGTAAAAACATGTATGTACACAATAAGTGCATTGTACCAAATGACTAATTCAAATGTAAGTACATAGTAGTTAAGGCCACCTAATATAAAGTGGGACCAAAAAAAATACTAATCTGTAATACGGATTTGTAAAGAGAGAGAAAATAAGGTTACGAAAAGAGTTGATCAATGCCATGTGAGTCATTTGTCTTGCTCAGACTTGTAATAATTATTCAGACGCTTCCTCCTTGGCTGCAGTTCGCGCGCTCGCGCAGTCGCTCTGTCGGGCACGCGCTAGTCCAGCTCTGCTCAAGATCACCTGAGCATCAGACCAGACACCTCTCTGCTTAGACCCCAGACCCGGTGGACGTTTTCTAGGGGAAAGATGAGACTGTCGGTCGCTTTTCGCCACGCACATCGGAGCCACGCCAGCATACGACGATCAAGAGCGGGTGTCAAAGTATTAAACTCTGAGAAAAGACTCACAACGATACCTGATAACAGCGCGGTTTCTTATCCATGGGTTCGAGAAGCTAGTTCGACCAGCGGCACAAGTGAAACGGTAACGAGTTTTAAAAGTCATCCACGAAAAAACGATGGACCGCTGTGTGAAAGTGCTGTTTGGTAAGAATAAAACACACGCTATTAAGTCTCTGAACCTAAATGCGACACAACTTTTATTTTCTAAAACACGCTGAATGACTTTTGTGATTGTAACAGTTTGGTTCTAAAATATCATAAAATAACAGTTTGGACTAAAATATCTATTGTCTTGGCGTTGATTTGTTTCCACGTGCTGCCGTTGTGTCTGGCCGCCAGCTGATGTAACTTCTGCCTCCCATTAATCTTCGTCTCTACACCCTTTTTAATATGAACTGTGTTGTGTGCTAATTCAGCTGCATGTTAACATTGTGTTACTGTATGAATTCAAGTTTTCTTTTGTTTTAACTAAGGTTGAAAATTTGTAGGTCGTTATTTGTAGGTCAGTGTTACACTGAATGTCCCCTCGGTGTGCGGTCACGATACCGACATTATTTACATATTCATACAGTCAGTAGCTATGCGCAATTTAAAACAGGAAAAGCTTATTTTTTAAAGACATGGGAGTATTGTAACACAGGTTGAGTTATAACACAATTTTTTAAAATATATTGCTACACCAGTGAAATCTCTGTCGTACACGACGACCATCTCCAGTGTGACATGTTGTAAGACTATAGAAGTAGAATGCAATATAAAGCTTGTTTAATTAAATGGGTATTATAGTAAAACTTTCAAAAAACTGAGTTACACTAATTGAACTGTGTTAGGACAGTCTCCCCTGAAAGTCTTTAACAGATGAAAACTGTGGAACTTGTGTATCATTGCCCAATCAAACCCTACAAGTGAGTCCTATGTATCTTTTTGATGTCTGTAAACAGAGTCAAAGGTCAGGTATCTGCTACCGAGGGTTAAAATAATCAGTAAAGATGCCTTTGCTGCCAGCCTTACAAAGGATGCTTACAGTGATGCAATAGCCTCCACGATAACACAAGACAAGATAAGTTAAATCTGCTGCTAGTCAAAATGTGTTGGTCAACCTGCTTAAAATTATTATAATCAGCTGACCGAATAAGACTGATTACTATTTATTTATTTTGCCTTTATTGCTTTCTGTCATAGTTGAAAACTGGACACCAGTCTAGTTGTTATGATTTGTGAGGCAGAGATGCCAGTATAAAGGTTTTAAACCTCATCTGGGCAGGCACAGGGAGAACTTGTCTTTAAGTGTTAAGAGAGGTTGAAGATCTACTTGGCTGTGGAAGTAAAAAAAAAAAACTTTTCTTTTTGGTCATAGTAGCAATCATTGTGTTAATATTAATGATACACCTTTCGGTCTAAAACTTATGCTGTGCTTCTATCTGAGGTTCCAAGTCTGTGTTTCAGAGACTAAAAACTAAAAAGCAGTCAAGAACAGGCAAATGGAAATGATGGAGTGCTGTTTAATGCATGGTCAAAATTGATTTTTTTTTCCTCACAGAGCAGTCAGGAATAGATAACCGAGTTGTTTAAAATGTGTATCAGCTTCATAAGCTTGATAAGTAAAAAAAAACAAAAAAACTAATGTTGTACTAATTGTATTGGATGTGTCTTATGTTCATTCAGTGAAAAGTTTTGTTCTCTTAGTGGAAGTTGATAAACGCATAATAATACTTTTGATTAAATATTCTATGTGCTTCATTGTTAAATATGCACTCTGTGTCCATCTCATTTACAGTGACATTATTCAGAGGAGCAGAGAGGAGCTCAAAGCTATCAGAGAAACCAACCCAGGCCTCAAACCTACACTGGCTATCATACAGGTGTGTTTTTGTGTTTAGACCAGGGGTGTCAAACTCAGTTCCTAGAGGCCACATCCCTGCAGAGTTTAGTTCCAACATTAATTAAACACACCTGATCCAGCTTATCACATCCTTCAGGCTAATTTGAAAACTAGATGGTTTGTGTGTTCGATCAGGGTTGGAACTAAACTCTGCAGGGCTGCGGCACCCCTGGTTTAGATAAAGATTGTGTATCTGGTGCTATGTGAATGAATCTGAGACACTAAAAGCTGGTTTGCTTTTACTTATGATAGGCTGGTGAAGATGACGGTTTGCTGGAGGTGAATAAGAAAATGGCTGGAAAGGTATAACTGTTTGTCTTCCCTTCTGTTCAACATACAATAAATAAATGCAAATAACACTAATCTTTAGATTGTATTTTACATTACATTTTAGTAGATGTTTTGCTATTGATAAGACGAATGGGAAAATTACTAGCTTATACAGTGTTATATACCCACTGATTTTGTATCCACACAGATCGGCTTGAACGTTATGCAGATTTGTCTTCCACGCCAGTGCACAGAGGAAGAGGTCAGTGATGCTGCAAATTCTGAAAAGCAAATTAGAGTTGCTTTTTTGATTAAACAGAAAATATCCTCTTTATTCTGCAGGTGACTGAGGAGATCTTGAGATTAAATGAGGATTCTCGTGTTCATGGCATGTTTTTACACCTTCCTCAGTCCTTCCTCTCCAAAAGTGTCCGTAATGCCATCAAGCCACAGAAAGATGTGGATGGGTAAGCTACAGTTTTTTGGTTATATGTATGTGTGTAACCAAAAATAAAAATAATAGTGCCAATGGTGGTTGATTTGAGGATTTAGCTAGCTATATGTTTCCCATCTGCCATGATATTGTATGGTATATGTAAGGGATAGATAATCAACAGCTAGCCGTGCATTAAAGGATTGGTTGCATCCGCGAAGTGCATTTAAAATCCTTTAATGCACGGCTAGCCGTTGGTTATCCCGCTTATTCCATGGTCATTTGCCAAGTTATAGACATGTTAAAACTAGTATTGCTCTTTGCAGTGCAATATTTGACCGGAAAGGTAAAAATTATGGTTATTTTTCATCAATTACGGCTCATTAGCGCTAGCATTCTGCCCGCTTCAAATCAGAGACAGAGATGAAATAGTGCGGTAAGATCACATTTATCTGAATGAATTATAGCATTTATTTGAATTAATTATCGATCGATCGAGAGAGAAATAGAGAGAGAGAGAGAGAGAGAGAGATGCAACTGTGTGTGCGTCTGCTACAAACTTTCTCTACAAACAATCAAGCCGTGTTTAGTTACTTCAAGATTAGCGAGTTTACCACCTTGTTGCTGAGGAATATAATGTAGCGATCTAGTATCTCTAGGCTATTTTATTAATAACAGTCGCGGGGCAGCGTTGACAAGTTTGTTTGTGTGTGTGTGCAGCGCAATCTGCGATCTCTACCCTCTGTGTGAGTGATGTGTGTGGGTTTGTGTGCATCAATTAAAGCAGTGCATTAATTTGGAACGGTGATTAAACTGACTTGAACTACTTGTGCATTAAACGGTTTTAATGCATACCTGCCAGCCAATCAGAATCGAGTATTCAGACAGACCATGGAATAAATTACAAATAATTTTATTCTTATGACAGGGAAGTTATTGGGAAACTATTAATTGTAGGATACTTTTAAATGTATTATAGATTGAATAAAGTACAACAAGAAGTGTAATTTTGGGGTAGAAACTGAATGTTTTCCACACAAAGTCACATAGGCCTATATGTGTTTGCAGGGTCTCTGATCTTAATGTTGGCCGTGTGGTGTTGGGGGATCAGAGAGACGGCTTTGCTTCACCTGTAGCTGGAGCTGTGCTGGAGATGCTTGCCAGGCACGGTGTGTATCTGTTTGTTTATTACATTTGCATTCAAAAGGTGAAATGTTTCATAAACACTGCTAATTATACTGAATGGATTACTAAGCAAATATCCATATTTATATGGGCCATTCTACAGAATTGGTGAAAGTTGGTGTCCCACAACCAAAAAACACATTTAAAAAGCGTTTAAGTATTCAAATCTTAGATGTTTATTAAGATCCTTCTATTATCTGTTGAAACCCACAATGATATTTAAAATATTAGTAAGCTTATTATATATAAAATCATCATTTAATTAGTACTTTCAGTTGGGAGGTGGCTGTCCCACAGCAATTGAGCTAGGTTCAAAAGTATCTAAAATTGTCACTACTGAAACATTTAGTGGAGTTTTGGTTGTGACATCTTTGTTTTTTGGTTGTTATCTCATAGAATTGTCACTACCGAAACATGTCATCATTGTTTTGGTAGTAACAAAAGGGAACACACAATCCTCATATTTGGGGGAAATAAACTAAATTTTAATACAGTTATGCAATTTTTTTTGTATTTTTAGTGTGTTGTAGTACACTGTAAAACAAATTCCGTAAAATTTGCGGTAAAAAAACGGCAGCTGTGTTTGCCCGAATTCTTCTGTAAAATATACAGTAGCAGTACAGGTTTTACGGTTTTAACTTAAATTTACAGTTAAATACCGTAATTTCATTAACTGATATAATGTTAATATACCAACCTATTGAAGTACTGAAATCTGTTTTGTACCTTTGAAATACACTGATAACCACCAAATGCAGGTGGTGATGAGAAAGTCACATAATGAACCAAAGCCCATCACAAGCAGCTTTTAAATAATAACATTTATAGAAGGTGCACAGTGTCATTCACACAAGCACTAAACACCATCATGGTGAGACTCATTAAACTGAAATATGCAATAAACATTAATTTAACAACATTAGATGTAACATACAAAACTAAAAAACATAACTGATAAGAAAAAACTAAGAAGAAACCTAGTTATTTCAAAGAAAAAACTTTAAATTTTTTTCCATGTAAATTTTACATTCTTTTTCACTTTCAAAAGCGGTATTTCACCGTAAAATTGTCTGAAATGTCTGTTACAGTTTTTCACCGTATATATTAGGGGAACTTAACTTTAACCATTTAACAGGTTTTTACCGTAGCTTTTTCACAGTTTTTTACCATTAAAATCATGGTCATTTTTTACAGTGTATGTGAGTTAAAATTCTATAATGTGATGTGGTTGCTACCAAAGCATTACTGTTACTACCGAAAATGTGTCATCACTGTCGAAACATAGAATGTTTTGTCAAAAATAAAGTATACTGAATTATCAACTAAGATGTTATAATAGTTTTTGGTTCAATGTATATTCAAACTAATGAATCCTTAACTTTGAAATCAGTGTGATCAACTTATTGCCTTTTACAAAGAAAAATTGGATTCAAAAAACAAATCTCATAAATTACACTTGAAATATTGGTAAAAATGTAATTATTGATTTATCTCTAAAAAAGGTTTTTTAATAAAATAGCCAAAAAATATATTTACAATCTAGATGTAAGCAAAATCTAATATAACCCTTCTAATTAAATTGTTTTATTTATTTATTTTTATTTATTTGACATGTGGCTAAGTATGGTGATCCATACTCAGAATTTGTGCTCTGCATTTAACCCATCCAAGTGCACACACACTTGGGCAGCCAATGCTGCGGTGCCCGGGGAGCAGTTGGGGGTTTGGTGCCTTGCTCAAGGGTCTTACTTCATTCGTGGTATTGTTGGTATTATTATTACTGTGTTTCGGTAGTGACCAATTTAGGGAGAGGACAAATATTCCAAAACTTTGTGAAAATACAATATGAGAATTAACTGCACAGTTACTAGAAATGTGTACCTTGGATATTTTACAATATGCATACAAATGTTTTGGAAAAACACACATTTTTTTCAAGACTTTTCCAACTCTGACTTTAGACCAATTCTGTAGAATGTCCCATATATCAATATATTAAAAATATCCTCCAAAGATTGAATGTACACCACCTTTCAAAAGTATATGGTGTCTGTAAGTTTTTTTTTTCAATGAATTTATTTCATTTATTTATAAATATTATTTCAATATAAAATAGCTGTTTTCTATTTTAATATATTTTAAAATATAATTTATTATTGTGATGCAAAGCTGAATTTTCAGCAGCCTTTACTTCAGTGTCACACAATCCTTCAGAAATCATTCTAATATGCTGATTTGGTGTTCAAGAAATATTTTATTATTGTAAATGTTGAAAACGGCTGTCCTGCTTAATATTTTTGTGGAAACCATGATACTTTTTTCAGTATAGAGAAAGTTTTTATTTTAAATAGGATTTTTTTTTGTAACATTATAAATGTCTTTTCTGTCAACTTTGATCAATGTGTGCTTGCTGAATAAGTGTTAATTTCTGTCCAAAAATATCTTACCTCAGATTTTAGAATGCTAGTTTTTTATTGTAGGATAACGTAATGTTGAGTTTATGGTGAATTGATTAGAGCCAGTTTAAATATACAGTATTTACTTTTTTTGTAACACTCCTTTAGATGCCCCATTGATTGGTAAGATGGCAGTGCTGGTGGGTGTTGAGGGACCCCTGAAGGCAACTCTTCAATTTTTGTTGCAAAACAATGGCATGATGGTGCAAACCTGCCAGTGGAGTTCAAAGCACTTGCAAAAACAGGTAAATTGATAACTGGGAGATTTATTTTTCAGGTCAGTTTTAGGTGTAGTTTGCTATTTTCAGCAGCAGAGGGCAATGCTGCTTTGTTTCAGGAGGGACATCTGGATAAATCATATCAGGCATACACTTTCTTTCTTTCAGGTCATGGATTCGGATGTGGTGATTTTGTTAGAGACCGACCACAAGGGCCTCCCACCCACTTGGTTAAGACCAGGCGTGGCAGTCATCAACCTCAGCTCAGCCCTAATGCAAGGTATATTTCTTCAAAGTAAAGATATTAAGCCTGGCATTCATTTTAACAACTGATTTTTACTTTCATGCCATATACATAAAACGTATAGATCCCTCATCCCTTCCTTACTTGAGAAGTTCCATTTGAGAATCGAGTAAACTATTATAATTGTAGTTCAATGGATGTGAAAGACAAGCATGTGATTCCTCTGAAGCCGATTAAGTTTGGCACGCAGTTTTCTTCACCTTTCATTACCTGCCATCTCCAGGAGACCTTAATGGATATAGAGGCCCATGCTATTTCCTCCATAACCCACAAATTCCATTAGTGTGGGAACATAATAAGACACCACTAATTGTATTTCCTTAGATGCTCAGTCCGGGCCAACTTTTCATACTTGTGATCTTATTTCCTAGAACACCCTGACAGCTGGGAGCACAGGGCTGAAGCTGAATCTGGTGCAGGAGTTGGGCCTCTAAGTGCTGCGCTAAGAATGCAGGTGAGAGGCCTGTTGTTGTTTCTTCTTTCTATTCAAGTCTTTAAAATAGGATAGGTTATTCTATCAATTTAATATAAAACCTTAAGAACCCGTGATTTACCAATTTAAAGATTAATTATTTGACAGTTATAACTATTATTTGTAATTTATTTTCAAAAAGAATAGTTGTTTTATAAAAGTGCATTTTTTTTAATACACACACTACCATTCAAAAGTTTTTATTTTTTTAAAGGGGATCACCAAGTCTGCATTTATCTGATCAATAAATAAATACTGTCAAATACATATAGTCAGTAATATTGTAAAATATTATTCCATTTTGAACTAATTGTTTTCTATTTGAATATATTTTAAAATGTAATTTATTCCTGGCATGGCAAAGCTGAATTTTCAGCAGCCATTACTCAAGTGTCACATGATCCCTCAGAAATCCTTCTGATATGCTGGTTTAATCATTCTTACAGCAGAATTAAGCTTGGTTTGCATCATTGAAACATTAATTAGATTTGAATTTGGTGCTCAATAAACTATTATTATTATCATTGTTGAAAACAGTTGTGCTGCTTAATATTTTTGTGCAGACAGGGTTTCAGGATTTTTTTTTTTTTTTTTTTTTGATATTGAAGTCTTTTGTAACATTATAAAATTCTTTGTCACTTTTGTTCAATTCTGAATGGTTTTGAATGGTAGTTTTATACCAAGTCAAATATTTATTTCCAGTGTTATTGTAGTTTATATTTGTGCACAGTTTGTGTACATGACTATGCAATGAGTGAAGTTGTCATTTTGAAGTGTTCACTGAGATGATTGTAGCTGTTGTGATCTGCCAGCATGTAGTGAGGAGCAGCAGGAGGTGGATACAAGAACAGCAGTACCAGCCATGGAGGCTCCACCCACTAAAACTCCAACCACTCTCACCTGTGCCTAGGTACGAGCAGCCTTGCCTTTTAGTTTCTACAGAATATGCATCACTCAGACCTTTTCTTGTTTGTTTGTGCACGGAGCTAATTGGTCTTTCCATCTTTCTTTTTGCATTTTTCTGTAACCCTCAGTGATATAGAGATCTCCAGGGCACAGACTCCCAAACCCATATCCCAGCTGGCTCAGGAAATTGGGCTGCTTCCAGAGGAGCTGGAGGCCTACGGGAACACCAAAGCCAAAGTGCATTTGTCCCTCCTCAACCGCCTCCAACATCAGCCTAATGGAAAATATGTCCTGGTGGCAGGGTGTGACATCAGTTTTTACTTTCATTGAAGTTTAATTAATCTCATATTACTTATTTAAGGGTGTGTTTATGCTTGGAAGGTTTAGTTTAATTTGATTGGTTGGGTTTTTACAGCAGATCTTTGTTTGCATGCAAGAATTCCTGCCAATATTTTGACTCCTATGCATATTTCATAAGCTTTTTTGGTTCAGACCAAAAGAACTAAGAGATCCAAAGTACATGTGTGAACACACCCTGAAATGATACAATACGAAAGCAATGATACACATTTTTATTAAAACAACTAAGTTGAACCAAAACTGTATTGACTTAATTTGTTGAACAGGTTTTAATCTGTCAATTTGAAGACATTGGAATCCTTTTCATCAGTTAATGGCAGATAAATTGATCATTTTTGCATTGAAATAACTTAAATAAGAGAAAGAGGTTTAAACTTCAGGTCAGTGTTTGTATGTTTTCACGCTCACGTCCGTGTACACGTTTGTACTCTGCCTCTAAATTCCTAGAGAGAGTGATTGGTGGGCCCAGGGATCTTATCTACTGATGGCTCTTGAACCCACCAGGAGCCTCCCTTTCATCCGTGTGTGTGAAGCGTGGCTCGGTCAGTTCCAAATGGGGCCCAGGGTCTCTTTCATGTGTGTGGGGAATGCGCAGACCCCTGGCTTTATCAGCAGCCCCTTCCCTCTCCCCTTAACTCTCCTTCTTTAAGTCTCGCTCTTTGTTCTGCCTACAGACGCTGTGAAGCAGCACTGCCCTCCCCACCCAGCCTACTCAATTACTGTCAGCCACTGGCATGCCTTTACTGCGCTGCCAAAAGAGCCGCTCCACAAAGACTGAGAGAGAGGGAGGATGCTGATGGGGAGAGGGTTTATGCCGGCAGTCTAATGTAGTGAGATCAGAGGGAAAACAAAAAGAGAAAGGCAGAAGGATGAATAGATGTATAGTCACAACCTTCTCCAACGTGTTGTTGATGTTCTCTGTCTATGTTTTTCAGTATAACTCCCACCCCCCTGGGTGAGGGGAAGAGTACAGTGACCATAGGTCTTGTCCAGGCCCTGTCCGCTCATCTAAAGCTCAACTCTTTTGCTTGCCTGCGACAGCCTTCCCAGGGCCCAACGTTTGGTGTCAAAGGTGTGTTTGTGTGTGTTTGCTTTACCTTAGTTTAATATTGTAATATACATAACAATAAGTACCGGAACAACATTTCAGGGTATCACAGATGCACTTCCTGAAGGTTGCTCCAAAATGTAGGCATTATATTTATGCAACTTTCTAAGATGCACTCATTTTATGGCACTGTAACTTGTCCTTTGTAGAATAGGCAATCCCAAAATGTATAAAAATAATTAAAAATAAAATTAGACACAGTTAATTATTGAAATAAAATTTAATTTGAATTTATTGTAAATATACAAATAAAAAATATACTTTGTGTGTGTATATATATATATATATATATATATATATATATATATATATATACACACACACACACACACATTATTTTTATATTCATAATGTAATTTTATTATAATTACAATTTATCTATATTTATATATGCATGCTTTTTATATATTTATTTATAGAGTTTATATATAGATATATGTATAAATATAGAGTATGTAGAGTTTCAAACTAGTCATTTGTAATGTTTTATGATAGTTAGGATGCTGCTCATTTAGGCAGTGCACAGCAAGGCAGTTCACTAGATTTTGGATCGAGCTCATGTCTGGCTTTATCAGACGTATTGTCTTGTGTTTTCATTGCTGTGTGTTTGTCAGCCTGCTTCATTATTTTGTCTCCCTGCAGGAGGAGCGGCGGGTGGGGGATATGCGCAGGTCATTCCTATGGAGGAGGTGAGTGACTACAGACATCCTGTCTCCTGGTATCACAAAGCCCTTTCCCTAGTATGCCACAACTGATGACAGCCCTTAAAAAACTCACACAGCCATTGAGACCAAGAAAAATAAAGCGCAATGTCCAAAACTCTGAGACCACTGGTGAAAATGCTTTGGGTTTGTTAAAAATTCTAATGAATTTTTTTTTCTCATTACCAATAAATATTAGCATATCATTTTGAAAAATTTCAATGGAAAAATAACGTAATTCGGAATTTGTTATATGATACGTCTGAGTAACAGCATGCATGAAAATAATAAGGCTTTTTATTTCTAGTTTTATATTATGTTTTTAATCCCATATTTTCTGTTATCTCAGACTTCTGGACAACACTGAACGTGTTTGTGTGTATGTGTGAGAGCAGATACTGTCTTTATCAGAAGCTTCAGAAAACAGCTTGTTCACTCTGTCACTTTATTTATTTTTTCCATTCAGTTTAATCTCCACCTCACAGGAGACATCCACGCTATAACCGCAGCCAATAATCTAGTGGCGGCAGCTATCGATGCCCGCATTCTCCATGAAGCTACTCAATCAGACAAGGTAAACAACTGCAATCATAATGTTTTGATTTCACACATAACGGTCTCCCTTGGATTTAATATTATGATTCATCAATAGTTAGTGTGTCATGAAAGAGTATTCTTTCTGATTCAGTGATTGCATATATCACTTCCTAATGCTTTAAGTATTCAGCTATAAGTTGTTTTTGTGTCTTTTAGGCCCTGTACAGCAGACTAGTGCCGTCTGTTAATGGCGTGAGATGTTTCTCTCCTATACAGATGGATCGCCTACAAGTAAGTCCGGACACAGAAGTTATTAGAGTAGTGGTTCTCAGCAAACTTCCAAAACAAGCATTAAAATAAACCAGAACTACTACAAGATATGTCTTACTTTAGTGCATCCCTTCAGTTTCTTATTTTAATTCATCCCCTTTTTTTCATTGAAGAGCCAGGGCTTCATTGGTCTTGGAAAGAAAAAATTTAAATGTGTGATTTTTAGACCTGGAAAAAGTATTTTGGTGGCCAATATATAGGACGCCATAGGACTTATCCAATAAATGGGAACCCTGAAGAACATTCACCTCTTAACACATCTGGAAAACAAAAAATGTGGAATCCACATTGTGGACAACAGGGAGGTAAAAATGTAGAGAAATTTGGAAGCAGTACATCAGATAACCAACAGGGGTCCTCATGCAGCTACTGCGAAAATGAGCAATTCTTGCTTATAAGGCTATAATTCACAGCAAATCTAGATGTTAACCTGGTTCACTCTTTTTGTTTAAGTAAACAAGTCAAGTGTTGTGTTATGTTGGCTGTGACACAGATAAGCTGAGAGACTCCTCTAAACACAAACTGTTTATGTTTGCTCAGGACAGGCTGGGTTGACTTACATTTTGGAAAGACAAAGTTGGTAAATTTACAAGCGACAGCCAGTGATTTAGAGAGAAATCTAATTAAAAAGATAGTCTGAAAGATATTTATGATTGTGCTGGGGCCTCCAATAGCAAAATATTTGCAATTTGGGAAAAATCTCCTAAATTATTCTTCGGAGTCAAGGCCAAAACTAACTGCAGTAATGAAAATGCTTTAGTAGTAGGTTTGTTTCATATGAATGAACAGCTTTTTCATCTTAATAATCACTGCACTTGTATCTGTATCTTCCTCACCTGTGTTTTCAGCGTCTTGGAATAAACAAATCTGACCCCAGTGACCTCACAACAGAAGAGGTCAGGGCATTTGTCCGTCTTGACCTTGACCCTGAGAAGGTCACATGGCAGAGAGGTAGGAACTTGAGCAATTAAGATTTGATTTAGCTTTACTGTTCTGCATATGGTACGTTCTTACAAGAATCTCTCAATGCCTGATGAGTAACAGAAAGAGATTTAGAAATTGTGGTACAGGATATGTGATGCATAAGACAGTGAGCTGAAGTATGCAAGATGATGACACAATATGTGGCCACTGGAATGCTATTGCCAGATTTGACTCTTCTGTTTGAATTGGCCAGTGGAAAAGCACTATAAACTAGCCATGTCGTTACATCTGAGAGCAATTTTTGAGAACTAGTCCCTCTTGAACACATGCAATAACGAGTCTACTCTTCGCACCTGGAAGGCATGCCAAATGTAGACCTTCTGCTTTTGGTTATGGCGCAGTGCCGTCTGATAGCTGCGATCACTGGGGGATGAGATTCAGCTGGATTGGGGTGTTTCCCGTTTTACTCGTGGCCGCCTGGGAACATCTGTTGCTTTTAGCCCTACATTCAGAAGACAGTGCTGCAGTGACTTATGGGATATTTACTCTGTCGGTTCAAAAGTGCACACTAAGATGAGGGGCCGGGAAGATTAAGAACAGTTTTACATCTCTCTCCCGCTGCGAATGCGAATCTCTGTGTGTCTGAGAAGGTCTGACAATCCGTACAACTTTCTCAAAGTGACGTTCATTAATGTAATGCTTAAACCATTAAGGTTTCCCATGGTCCGTTATGGGAAGATATCATTGTGAATAATGATCCTCGGACTACATTATCATGGTCTTTCCTTGTTTATTAAACGTTTTGGCTGTGCTGTATGTTATGCTGTACTTCATGTACACCGTGTTCTCACGGATGGATGAATTGAAACAGATACTCAAGAGGAATACGAGAGACAGCCAGAAAGCAGACTAAACCACTGTTGTAATTTTTGTTGCCCATGACATGTTTAAAATGAGGCTTATAATAATTGTTCTGTTTCTATGAGAAAATACCAGAGGGTTGAATTCTTTCCCTTCCAACTTCCTGGCCCTTAGGGAGTTGTGTTTGTGTCTCATACTGTACCCTCCTACATTCAGCTTGGCTGCAAGAAAAAAAAACACAAATGCAAAAAAGTCTTTGAGGAATGCATGTTTATTGCAAGGTTATGGTTTTGCTTGGAGTCCATCCCTCTGGGTCTCTTTAGGTCATTGGTTTTTGGGATTCATTAGATTGCCTCATACATCTCCTCAGCAGTGACTGCAAAGTCTGTTCAGCTTGCAGCACTTAGCATCCAGCTGAGTTCCCTCATTACGTGATTCTCTCCAGCCATTGTCTTCAAACACAACTCTGCTACACTTGAGCCAACCAATGTGACGTTATCACAACCTCATGAAAAAAAAATATTGCTTTTATTAGGAAAAAATCCTACGTCTTGAAATGTTTCAATTGCAGTAGGAAAAATTCACCCAGATATGAGAATTGTCATTGTGTCAACCTGTTTGACACATTAAAAAAAATTTCAATGCTATTGGACAGTTCACTCATTGAGGAACTTTGTCCTTCATACTTCACTCTCATTCCTCCAACTGGAGTTTTTAATAGCGCACCAATCATGTTGACTACTTCTATGGTGCTTTTACAGTATGTCCTTTTATAGCTTGAAAGCTTTGCTTCCCATTTATTGTAGCTCCTACAAAGTACATCCTTAATTTATTCTTCGTCATACAGGTTAGAAATGACATGAGAATGAGTAAATGACCACACAGTTTATTTTTGGGTGAATTACCCTAAGGTAGAAGCACAGGCTTTTGATTCTTTGTTCTGTTTTCTCTTAACACGTATTTTCCTCTTTCAAATAGTTGTTGATACCAATGACCGATTTCTGCGTAAGATCACTGTTGGCCAGGCTAACACAGAAAAAGGCCATTCTCGCCAGGTACGTGCTTCAAACTTCTGATTCTATGCATAACATTTAAATGTGATGTGTGTAGAAGTTTTGTCACTTTTCCTCAATGTTTATTTATCTCTCGTTCTCCATCCCTCTCTCATTTTTATGTATATTTCCCTTAACTGGAATCTGTTAAGTCTTTCAGTATGTCAACGGCCATCAGAATTAATGACTTTTAAACCAAATCAAGCAGATAACAGTGTGCACCTCAATGGGAAACAGTCTAAGTAAAAGCAAATGTTTCATAAAGGCGTTACTGCACACATACTGTAGCAAAGACCCTCTGAGCTGGTCTGCTGTTTTTCTCCCTCCCTCTGTACCAAAACCACTGAAATGTGCTCTACAGCCTTGTACTTTTGTTCTTAAGCAACATACAGTATACTATAATGTATGTGTATTTTGGAAAGACAGTAGAAGCAAGTGTGTGTGTGTGTGTGTGTTTGAAATTTAAAAAAGCACTGAAGCATGTTTCCTCAGGCTTTGAAAACATTGACTTAAGGTAGATCGTCTCAGCAATTAGGGTGCTGTAAATGCAAGTTAAATGGCAAGTAATGATGACACAAGTGGTGTGTATTAAGCGGCCCATCTCTCCAGATAGGGCATCTGGCCACCACTCCTCTGCTCCCAGCTGTTTTATTGGGGGAGTATTTATTAGCTGAGAGTTAAACCAGGACAGCTCGGTTTTTTACTCCAGCTGGGGTTGTCTTGGACACATGTGGGAACAGTTTACTGTATGTGATAAAGAACCAGACTTGGCAGATGTTGCGTGTCTGTGTTTCTGTCAAATCTCTCCACTGTCTATATCGTGACGACTCATTTTGATGGAAATCACCTAAATCAAATGATATGTTTGTGTGCTGGTCAGTATGTGATCTTCCCCTCTCGTTCTTACAGACCCAGTTTGATATTGCAGTGGCCAGTGAGATCATGGCGATCCTTGCTCTGACAGATGGACTGGCTGATATGCGGGCCAGGCTGGGACGTATGGTTGTGGGCAGCAGCAGAAACGGCCAGCCGATCACTACAGATGACTTGGTATGTGTGTGTGTGTGTGTGTGTGTGAGTGAGAGAGAGAGAGAGAGAGAGAGAGCACTGTTAAAGGGATAGTTCACCCAAAAATGAAAATTCTGTCATTAATTACTCACCCTTATGTTGTTCAAAACCTGTAAGACCTTTGTTCATCTTCGGAAAACAAATTAAAATATTTTTGATGAAATCTGAGAGCTCTCTGACCCTCCATAGACAGCAAGGGAACTGCCATGTTCAAGGTGCTGAAAGGTAGTAAGGACATCATTAAAATAGTGGTTCAACAGTGGTTCAACCTTAACTTGAACAATTTTAAAATATCATGGACTATTTTATCGATGTCCTACGTTTCTGGGGTTTGAACATGTCAGTTGCGTTGCTGTTTATGCAGGGTCAGAAAGCTCTCGGATTTCATCAAAAATATCTTAATTTGTGTAACGAAGATGAACGAAAGTCTTGCAGGTTTGGAATGATATGAGGGCAAGTCATTAATGACAACTTTAATTTTGGGTGAACTATCCCTTTAACTACTTATAAATTGAGCAAAAGTCACAGTAAAATTTATTTTTCAAATTAATTATATTTTTGAAATATCTATTCATAAGAAGCATAATTTTTTCCAAAAAAACTGTTTTTTTCCTAAATCGCCGGCATAATCGCTGCTGAAAATTCAGCTTTGTCATCAAAAGGATAAATTACATTTTAAAATGTTATAATAAAAACAATTATTTTAAATGGTAATATTTAACAATTTTACTGTATTTTTGATCAAATGCTGTCTTGGTGAGTGTAAGAGACTTTTTTTTTTTTACTAAAACTTAAAAAAAAAAATCTTATCTATAAACTTACACTGTGTATATAAACAATGATTACTAAATATTTTTAATTTATATTCAGATATGATTAAAATATAATGTTCATGTTGTCTAGGTTCCAAATACAGCAGTGTGAATGTTCACAAAAGAAATATTGAAATTATTGTGAAAATATGTAAACCTATGCAATATTTAAATCCAAGTTAAATGTAAATTACGTGTATTCCTATCAAACTTGCACTGTACGCAATATGAAAAAACAGGATATTTAGTTGTTAATCGCAAATCATAAGTCAATTTCATGATTGTGACAGACTGACAGCCCTATCATAGAATCATTTGACAACTGCTGTAAACAATATATTCTGATATTTCTTTGCTCTTTGGTTTTCTTAGGGTGTAACCGGGGCTTTGGCAGTCCTCATGAAAGATGCTATCAAACCCACACTGATGCAGACACTGGAGGTGAGACCTCTTCCCTGTTCCTGCACCCCAAACTCTCAGTATCTTTTACACAGTCGCTCGCTTGTGTGCTGTTTTTCTTATTCTGTCTCCCACACACATGCACACATAACTGTCCTATCTTGATGGAAACTCCCAAACTTGATACTCTCAGCGTTGGTGAAGTGATAGGATATTCGAGGCATGACACAGAAAACACACACTCATACAGTAACACATGCACATCTGGTTTTGATTTTGGCTCAGTGGGAGTGTGTCTCTGTCTTTCACTATCACACCCTGAACACCACGAGAAAACTGGAAATGAGAAATAGACAGTGGTGAAAAGACTGATTGTCGGAATGCCTTTCATCTTTATGGCTTTAAAACATGCTAATGACTAGTGATTGATGTTTGGTGTGTACAGGCGTATGTTTTTGCATGTGAGATGCACAAAAGTTGCAAGTTTGTAGAGAGGGCCACAGAATTGCATTGTGAAACCTTTCCTGCCTGGTTTCCTGTTCCTCTTGTGAGGAGGAATCGTATCAGAATGAACCAGGCAACAAAGGGCTGTGGGAATATTCTGTTTTCATGGTGCTATAATGTCCCTGTTGGGATTGGGATGTATGTGTGTGAAAGAGTGAGAGAGGAAGTGTGTGAATGACTGAACAAGAGGACGTGCATGTGTTCACAGATGGATCTTAGCCTGTTTGATATAGACTAAAGATGTGAGATTTGTCGAGATTGTTAGGAGAAAATGTGTCATTAGCTGCACTTGAGGGACAAAATTGTCCCCAGAAGTTGTCTAAATGTAACAACCTTACTTAGTTTAGACATTCAAGGACTTCCCAAATATTTCTTCACTTCGCTATAAAAATGTGAGGAGTATTTTTTTCATAGGTAGGGTTGACGTCAACATGAAACATTAGCATATTGCCCACCCACTTGTTATGCGTGCAGACCCAGGAAAACTTGATTTTCGCTTTGGTCTGAATGAAAATGCAAATTCATTCTTTGCCACTGAGTGCCGCTTTTGGAGCATTAAAAGTAGCTGTTTCCCCGGTAACGGCTTTACACGAAGAAGCACTGCGCTCACAAACACTAATGGACAAATCACCGCAGATTAGAGTCACGCAAAGGAGGGGTTAGGAAAAATTAATCGTTGAGTGAATTGTTTGGGAGTCGTTGAGCAAATAAGGTAAAAATAAATGAGTGTTTTTTGACATTACGTGCATGACAACCTGTTGTTGGGGACTCCCAAACCCAAAATATGAACCTTTCATAACCCATAATAGGGGCACATTAAATTATGTAAAAATCATTACTGTCACTTTTGATCAAAGTTTCCTTTTCAAATATAAGCTGTTCTTTTGAATTAATCAATGTATTGATCCAATATTTTGTTACATGTGCGCATTGGCGTTGTGATACATTTACAAAACTATTAATAAAGTTATTATTACTATTAATAAGAATAATTAAATCAATGTACTAGTTTAAAAAATTGGAAGTCATACAGAGTCAATAGCTAGATAATCAGTACAAGCATCAAAATAAGATCATTTTTGCCTATTGAATAAGCAAAACCACCCTGTTCCCTTTCACTGTGCTCAGTTGGTTTTTCCTGTTTTCTAACTTTCCTGGCATTGGCATGTCAAATCTCTTCTCTTTTCCACACTCACAGGGCAAAGGGCTCCAATCTTTCCTATTCCTTTTTTTTTTTTTTTTTTTTTTTTTTTTGATAATATAGTTTTTTATTTCTGCAAAACTTTTCCAGAGGACAGTTCACTGGAAAACCATACACACTCTTTCCATTCACAGTCACACATAAAGACCATCACTCGTGCTTTCTTATTGACTTGTTGATAGGCTGCCAGATATGTCCACTTTGTGAGCAAATTTGATGCAGTAAATTGATTTGTTGAAATTTTTTGCAAATGGAGCGAAGTTCCTTGACCTTCAGAATGATTGATTTGGTTGTTTTTAAACCTTGTAAAAGCATTTAGGTTATAATGAGCTACACATTGTCAAAATAAATGTACAGTTAATGTTTATCACATTTCATCACATTTATATGAGGGTTCTTAAAGGCTTGTAGATCAAAACCTCAACCTCAAATAAATGCAGAACACATTACTGTTTTGTTCAACAAAGGGGGAAAAAAAAAAAAAAAAAGTATTGATAGTAGAAAATGTAGACTATCACAGACTAAATACCAAAATACCAACTAATCGATTTGATTAAATGAAGCACTCAATATAAGACCATGTCTCAAAATGAACTTGGTTTGCTCACCTCAGTTGACTAATTTTTGGCCTTTTGAGTCTTAAAGGTGGTGTGTTAATTAATGTAGAATATTTTGTAATGTTTAGTATATATCAGCACATGCAGAGGCTGTGATTGAAGGATGCTAGGATGTAGTGATAAAAGTTTAGGTAAATAAAGGAAGGTGGTCTCGTTCCATTTGATGGAGAGCTCATTTTTTGCAAACAGGTTTTGCATCCTTTTCCTGAATTGAAATGACTTCACCATCACTCCATTCTTTGTTTTGTATGTACTCCCTTTTCCATCTTCCTGCACTCTCTCCTTCCTGTCCCTTCAGCTGCCAGTGTCACTTTTCAGTGTTTGGGAAGTTACAGAGGACCTCAGGGTCATCAGTTCAAAACTCATATTTTCACAGAGCTTTAAATGCTTTCTGGCTCTTGATGATGAAACCAACTTGTATCAATTTTATTTGTTAGCACCATTTTATATTCAGCAACAATAAAATCTCAACCACATATGTTTTACACAATATTGACCACTTAAATCCTACATCCAGCTCTTAATTTAAAATTTCTACAGTAATCTTGAGGCACAGCTGCTAATGTGTGATATTTTGAGATGCAGGTGTGACTTGAATGGTTTGCATTGATGTTGTTTGTCTTTGTCATGTCAGGGCACTCCAGTGTTTGTGCATGCTGGACCTTTTGCTAACATCGCCCATGGAAACTCCTCTGTCTTGGCAGACAAATTGGCTCTTAAACTGGTTGGAGAAGAGGGATTTGTTGGTGAGTGCACACACGTACAGTATACACACACACACACACAAACACACAAACACATTCGGTAGCACACACACTGCATCTGTTTTTTATAGTCATACATTCATTGACCAGAGACAAAAGCTATGTTGGGGGTAAGTTAGAACAACAACAGTAGAGTTGTTCTCTGGTTCAAACCAGACTCCTGCTTACAAAGAACTGGCGTCATGCAAAATTTGATGCCCCCCCACATCAATCTTATTATACTTGAACCACAAAAGGTAGCCGTTTGTAATGCCTGTTTAAAAACACCTTCATCATATCTTGGTCTAATAAAATAGCCTTTTAAAAAATTTATTCTCTGTATATAAATCTATAAACTTTATTTTAAGCAATACAGTCCTGTTTTTCTGAAATTGAATGAATTAAATCTAGAATAGAATTTACGTGATTTTTATGTGGTACTTAAAATATATTGTTAAAGGATATGTAAAACATTACTGTTTAGAAGTTAATAAGATTTTTTTGGTTTGTTTTTGAAAAGTCCTTTACAGGTGCATCTCAATAAATTAGAATGCCGTGGAAAAGTATATTTATTTCAGTAATTCAACTCAAATTGTGAAACTCGTGTAGGCTGAAGTAGTTTATGTCTTTGGTTCTTTTAATTGTGATGATTTTGGCTCACATTTAACAAAAACCCTCAACAAATTAAAATACTTCATAAGACCGATTAAAAAAACATTTTTAGTGAATTGTTGGCCTTCTGGAAAGTATGTTCATTTACTGTATATGTACTCACTACTTGGTAGGGGCTCCTTTTGCTTTAATTACTGCCTCAATTCGGCTTGGCATGGAGGTGATCGGTTTGTGGCACTGCTGAGGTGGTATGAAGCCCAGGTTTCTTTGACAGTGGCCTTCAGCTCATCTGCATTTTTTGGTCTCTTGTTTCTCATTTTCCTCTTGACAATACCCCATAGATTCTCTATGGGGTTCAGGTCTGGTGAGTTTGCTGGCCAGTCAAGCACACCAACACCATGGTCATTTAACCAACTTTTGGTGCTTTTGGCAGTGTGGGCAGGTGCCAAATCCTGCTGGAAAATGAAATCAGCATCTTTAAAAAGCTGGTCAGCAGAAGGAAGCATGAAGTGCTCCAAAATTTCTTGGTAAACGGGTGCAGTGACTTTGGTTTTCAAAAAACACAATGAACCAACACCAGCAGATGACATCGCACCCCAAATCATCACAGACTGTGGAAACTTAACACTGGACTTCAAGCAACTTGGGCTATGAGCTTCTCCAGCCTTCCTCCAGACTCTAGGACCTTGGTTTCCAAATGAAATACAAAACTTGGTCTCATTAATTTGTTGAGATAGTGGGAGTGAATTGGTGGGTTTTTGTTAAATGTGAGCCAAAATCATCACAATTAAAAGAACCAAAGACTTAAACTACTTCAGTCTGTGTGCATTGAATTTATTTAATACATGAGTTTCACAATTTGAGTTGAATTACTGAAATAAATGAACTTTTCCACGACATTCTAATTTATTGAGATGCGCCTGTATGATATTTGATCAAAACCACAGTAATTTTGTGTAATATTACAATTTTGAAATGTATTCAATTAGGAAAGTTATTTTAAATGTAATTTATTGTGATGAATTTTATTCAGCCATTTCTCCAGTCTTTAGTGTCACATGATCTAATATATATAATATATAATATCATTCTAATATATTGATCTGGTGCTCAAGAAGCATTTCTTATTATTATTATTATCAGTGTGGAAAACGGTTGTGCTGCTTAATATTTTTGTGGAAACCATGATACACTTTTATGGGAAAGTTTTTTTTTTTAATGTCTTTACTGTCACTTTTGATCAATTCAATGCATTTTTGCTGAATAAAAATAATTTTTTAATAATAAAAAAAAAACTTATCCCAAGTTTTAACTCTCACAAGTTGCAACTTGCATTAGAGTATTTTCTAGACTTAAAGGCTAATCAGTGTTAGACTAAGTGGTATGTCTTAGTAGCTACTTGGCTAGTGGAATGTATTGCTGTTATGCTAAACTCTTGGGGGCAGGGGGCAGGTTTAATTTAACCATTTATAGCTTTGGTTATATAAAATGTTATCATGACATCTTTCAAATTGAAGGGAAATAATATTCTATAAGGATATAGAATTTGTCTCAAAATACTGGATTCTTTATTAAATGTTATTTATTTATTTATTAAAAGCTGAACCCAACTAATCTTCTCAGTGTCAGCATACCTGAACATACTTGCCTTGCTAAACACACACACACACGCTCACGCTCACACTCACACTCACACTCACACTCACAATCACAATCACACACACTCACTATCTTGCCATCTCTCCTTCACTTTATCACTTCCTCTCTCCATTTTGCTCTCATTCCTTTGCTCCTCTCTATCCTTTTTATTCTCTATCCCTCCCCTGCCCAGCGACATGCCCCAGACACTAAAAGAATGCTGGGAATGGCGGAGGCCCTGTGGTCCACACTAAGAGCAGTGTAAGCTTCGCCCCCTCATTTAAGGACAAGCTGAAGTGTGTGAGCCCAATGAAAACACTGCCTACCAAACCAAGCCAAGCTGTGCTGAGTTACAGCTTCTAGAATTTCAGTTTTTGTTACGCCTGAGTTTCTGCCAGCATGTAAATAGTAAATTCTTCTGAAAGGGCTGCATGATTAATCTAAATATTACCAAAATCACAATATGGCTTAGTGCGATTTATCAAGTTGCAAAGGCTGTGGTTTAATTAAACATATGCGCGGCATATTGTAGAGTGAAGCGCGGCACTGCGTTTTTATTCACACGTAGCTCATAACACTGTTTCAGCATCTCAGCAGCTCGGATCATAGCAACTGCTGCTCCAGCTCTGTATCTCCTCTGCCAGCTATCTTCCCACACTTTTAATGAGAAGTCTTTATAAACTGGCTGTTGACAACAATGAAAGCTATTTTCCTTCAAAATAAAATAAAAATTTGATGGTTTAACATTTGAAAGTGAAGAAATTTAAGACGGTGATAAATATAAATATTGTAATTTTACAGCAGCACTTAATTTTTTGTTTTACAGTGAAATATTAAAACAGTAATAATAGTTTTAATAATAGTCATTATTATATCTTATTACATCTTTTTGAGCAATCACAATTTGTTTTTGTTTTTTTTCCCCTCTCGAATTGTGCAGCCCTAGAAACTTTATCAGAGGCCCCTGTGGAGGACAGTAAAAAATGAATTGTTTGATTTACTGTATTACGAAAGACGAGCAGCTCTGTCTTGTGTTTGAATTCAAAGAAGTCCATATTAGACTTGGAGCATCAGCCTCAACAAACAGCAGGAATGCTAGGAGTTGTTGACTTTTGCGAAATATCAGTGAAGGAGGGGGACGTGTGTATACGTTACCTGATGCCAAGGTATGTGTGGTATGTAGTGTTTTTGCTGTGGGTGAGAGGGAGGACGCTGCCTATCAGCTGATTATACACAACAGAAGTGATTCACAGGAAAACCACCGCAGTACTCAGGAATACCAGAGCAGCATGTTAGTAACCTTTAGTCTGCTCAAACCAAAATCACTGGGCCCATGCCTCAGACTCACAGATGGTCTGATAACTGAATTCTTTGAAAGTTCCTGAAGGGCAATTACAGTCTCCCGCCTCACATTGCCTTTGTGAATCTGTGCCTGACTGGTGTGTGGGCGACACAAGGCCTGGTGATGTACACTCATCCAGAGTGAGTTTCATTTATGGTGGTTTAGTTTATTACAGCATCTGGTCATCCCAAGGTCATGAGCACTGCCTCCAGGATATTCTGTGGTTTTTGGCCTATTTCACACAAACACACAGATTGTGCTTTCATGTGTTTCTTCTTTGACTCTATACACAAAATAAAATGATTTCTGAGTTATTAAAATGAGTATTATATGGTTGTCAGTATTATACAGTTGGAAACAGGCCATTCAATTTTGCCTCCTTTTCTTCCTTCCTTTCTAAACCTACCTTCCTTGTTTCTTTTCCTTCCTAAATAATGACTTTTTCCCTAAACATTACTACCTTCCTTTTTCCTGTACATACTGTTCTTACCTACCTTCCTTCCTACACATACTTTCCTACCTTACTTTCTTCCTTCTTCCTTAAACATTCCATCCTTCTTTCTAAACATGTATTCCTTTATTCATTCCTTCCTAAACTTGTCTTACTGCATTACGTCTTTCCTTCCTAAACATTCCCTAATATTTGTTTTCTTTCTAGGCATTCCTTCCTTATTACTTGCCTTTCTCCTTTCGTTTCTTCCTTCCTAAACATTCCTTCCTTCCTGCATTTCTTCCTTCATTGCTTCCTTCTTTCCTTCCTAAACATAGAAATGTTTCTTTCAGTGCATGAATATCTTTCTTCCTTTCTACCTATCTATCTTGCTGCTTCTTTTCTTCTTTCTTTACTAATTATTCCTTCCTTCTGTCCTAAATATACCTTCTCTCCCCTAAACTTATTCAGCCTCCTTTGACATGCTGTCAAAATGAAAGCATGAGATTTCTTAAATTCTGTTTAAACGTTGGTGACCCTGGACCACAAAACCAGTTAAAAGTAGCACGGTTATATTTGTAGCAATAGCCAACAGTACATTGTATAGGTCAAAATTATAGTTTTTATAATTTTTATTAAAAATCAATATTAAGTAAAGATCATGTTCCATGAAGATATTTTGTAAATATCTTACCATAAATATCAAAACTTAATTTTTGATTAGTAATATGCATTGCTAAGAACTTAATTTGGACAACTTTAAAGGCAGTCTTCTCAATATTTAGAATTTTTTTTACACCCTCGGACTCCAGATTTTCAAATAGTTGTATCTCAACCAAATATTGTCCTATCCTAACAAACATACATCAATGGAAAACGTATTTATTCAATGTTCAGATGATGTATAAATCTCAATTTCAAAAAATTGACCCTTATGACTGGTTTTGTTGTCCAGGGTCACATTTGTGCATCTTTTCCTCTTATGGCAGTTTAAAGTACCTAAAAAGTTAACTGTAGGTGACTGAGACCTGATGCGTGTGCGACTGAACAAAAGACTTATCTTCACGAGATTACCTTCGCTCAAAACCGAATACCAGGCCGCCACATACACAAACACACACTCACACAAACATGCAGAGCCTCTGAAAATGTGCCAGACCTCTCTGGTGGAAATAACAACATTACCCTTACCATTCCCTCCTGCTCCAAAAGCCTGGGAAGTAGCACAGGAAGCTTGTAGGGTTCTGGGAAAAAAGGATACGTAGAAATACTCCACACATGCTTGTTGTTCAATGGCAGATACACGCATTAATATTGACTAGTTCAAACACAAACAGTAGATGTCTCTCCTACACAAAACAAACAATACTTGCAGGGAAAAGGAAAATATAGTGAAGAATAGTTGAAAACCTCTTAACAGAGCAGTTTGTGATTATGTTTTGTACACCACTTCAGTGTAATGTTCCATTGATCATTCATTCAAGATGACAGTAGCATATGTGGCGCTTACATACTCAGCCTTAAATTATATAATTATATCCTAATCATGAATGAATGACAATAACTCTCTCTGGAATGCAGGGACAGTTAGATTACTATATAACTGTAGGTTGCTTTTGTGTACGTGTGAGAAAGCATGTGTGAGTGATCTGCTCTAATCTGGCTCTGTGCAATAATAATGATACAGAATACAGAATGTTTGTTTACTTGCACAGTAGAGCAGTTTATATATCAAGATCTTATTTGCAAAAGCTCTCAACAATTTGTTTAATTTCCTTCTTCCCTTTTCAGTGACGGAGGCTGGCTTTGGTGCAGACATTGGCATGGAGAAATTCTTCAACATTAAATGTCGAACATCTGGGCTGAAGCCTGATGTTGTGGTGCTTGTAGCCACTGTACGGGCTCTGAAGATGCATGGAGGTGGACCAAATGTAAGTGTGTGTGTAGCTGTGCGCATATTAACACATCCCTTCATATTCCTGACTGCTTTAAAAATACATTTCTCATATTTACTACTTTTTATATTTACTGTATATTTGGAAGGTTACAGCTGGTGTACCACTGCCTAAAGAATATATCAATGAGGTAAGCAATGTTTATTTCCCAATCTTATGTCAAATTACTTTTTTTATATTTTTTTTAATTATGTACTATCCTACTCCAACAATAAGTGGCGATGTTGCTCCCCAAAGGCAGGATGAAAATAAAGAGGGTTGGAAGGAGGTAGGGGTGTAAATAAATGGGTGTCTGCCTCCACCTCATTCAAGCAGAGGCCCAGAACACATCATCTCCACCCCCTACAGCTCCCTTCTTCCTCCCTAATGTGGTTTGTGTTATTCAATTAACAGGGTAAATACAATCTGTGTTGTTGAAGCTAGAGACACAGAGGCGTAATGGAAGATGTAGTCTAAGAAATACCGTACCTGCTTTTCATCAGTCTCTAAAGCAACCCCAGCTAAGAAAATAACTCAAGTGCTTAAGCTAATTGTGCGGTTCTGTAATGAGAAACAGAAAGCACCAAAGCATGTCTCCTGAGCTTTGGATCGCTATTCTCTGAGACTGGTTCTGCTTCATGAGTGACAATTTAGTTGGAAAAAAGAGCAGGAAGTTTCCTCTGGAAAGCTCAGCTGGTGGGATGACGTTCCCCAAGACAAACCGACTCATCCTTCTAACGAAGACCCTGATTAACCATTCAGAACCAACTTTTTATTAGATTTTAATGCTTTCCGTTTTTTGTCTAGATGATAATTTTATCTAAAATGTTCTTATTTAAAACCTTTCAAATTAAATCTTAATTAGATTTAAGCCTAAAATGTAAAGACTAATTTTTTTTCTTCTTTTTATTTTTTTTTTAAATATCCATGTTTACTTTTTTCTGTCAGAATTTGCAGCTGGTTGCAGATGGCTGCAGTAACCTGAAGAAGCAGATTCAGATCGCTCATCTCTTTGGAGTCCCTGTGGTTGTTGCTTTGAATGTCTTCAAGTAAGAATAGGTCTATCTGAAAAACCCATACTGCAACATGCATTTTCTTCCCAAAACATGAAAAAATTGATTGAAAATGATGGTTCATTAAACCATTTAAAAAAGCCGTGGTTGATGTAAACCAGAATATCAAGATTTAAAGGGATAGTTCACCCAAAAATGAAAATTTGATGTTTTTCCAAGATGTAGATTCTTCAGTAGAACACAAACGAAGATTTTTAACTCAAACCGTTGCAGTCTGTCTGTCCTATAATGCCAGTCAATGGGCACACAATCTTTGAGAGAAAAAAAACATGCACACACAAATCCAAATTAAACCTTGTGGCTCGTGACGATACATTGATGTCCTAAGACACGAAACGATCGTTTTGTGCGAGAAACTGAACAGTATTTATATAACTTTTTACCTCTGATACACCGCAATGTCCAACCATCCTGAGCTCATCCACAACATCTGGCATGTGACGCGTCAACGGCTCTGGAACATAGATGTGTATACATAGATATATATGTAGATCCTTAGTATCGCGCTCATAGAAACCGTCGCTAATGAGGCATCTATGTGTATATATATATCTATGTGCCAGAGCAGGTTGGCGCATCACACACCGGATGTTGTGACAGTTGGACATTGAGGTTTATCAGAGGTAAAAAATGATATAAATACTGTTCAGTTTCTTGCACAAACCGATCGTTTCTTGGCTTGGGACATCAATGTATCGTCATGAGCCGCAAGGTTTAATTTGGATTTGTGTGTGCATGTTTTTTTTTCTCCCAAAGATTGTGTGCCCATTGACTGACAGACTACAACGGTTTGAGTTAAAAATCTTTGTTTGTGTTCTACTGAAGAAACAAAGTCACCTACATCTTGGATGACCTGGGGGTAAGCAGATTAACATCAAATTTTCATTTTTGGGTGAACTATCCCATTAATTACTCACCCTCATGTGGTTCCAAACTCGTAAGACCTTCATTCCTTTAACGACTTTATTCAGCAATTTCTTCTCTTCCGTGTCAGTCTTTGACGTGCTTTTCCGACTGTACCACAATGCATGTGTGTGCATTCCTCTTCTTGCAAACAAAGCACGGAACGCTGGCTCCTGCATGCATCGTGGTACTCTCGTAAACATGCGTCCAAGACTGACGTACAGTCATTATTTTAGTTTTCTTTGCACACAAAAAGTGTTCTCATAGCTTCATAAAATTATGGTTGAACCACTGATGTCACATGGACCGTTTTAACACTGACACATTCAAGGCCCAGAAAAGTAGCAAAGGCAGTTGCGTTGTTGTCTACGCAGGTAGACAGGTAAAGTTCTCGGATTTCATCAGAAATATCTTAATTTGTGTTCTGAAGATGAACGAAGGTCTTACAGGTATGGAACGACATGAGGGTGAGTAATCAATGACAAAATTTTCATTTCTGGGTGAACTGTCTGATCAAAAACAGCAACAGATGGTGTCCAAATTGAGCTTATTTGCACTTAGGGTGTGTATTTCCAGCAGGTCTGGAAGGTTTTTTTCCCCCACTTTTTGATTAATGACCATATTTAGCCAAAGTGTTGTATACCCTGTGATATTTGGATTTTCCTTGTCAAAATGACATTTCTCTTTCTGTGAAGGGCTGACACTCAAGCAGAGCTCGACCTGGTGTGTCGCATCGCAGAGGCTTCTGGTGCCTCAGCTGCTGTGCAGTGTCATCATTGGTCCAGAGGTGGGCGGGGCTCTGTGGAGCTGGCGCAGGCTGTGAAGAAAGTTGCATCTCAGAACAACCATTTCCAATTCCTGTACAATCTGCAGGTGAGGCCAAGCTAAATTATTTGTAAAAAAATAATAATAATAAATTACTACAAACCTTTAAAGTAAACATTGAGCTTAGATAAAACATGAATCCCCACTAAGACAGATCAAATTGACACTGATGGGTGGTTTAAACATGATCGTATCTTGTACGATGAGCTAAGTGTTGCTCCCATTGCATGTATGTCAGGTTGAGGTGGGGGGCTGTAAGGCCATCAGTTGGTTTGAGTTAACTTTGAGTGACTTTGATTAAGTGATGCTATGAAAGGCGCAGTAATCTCTGCTCTTGGCTTCGCCTGTCCTCTATTATCCTGTTAGCAGTCTGGACACTTGCTATTCCAACCTTCTACACAAAGAACTGGCTGAAATAAGCCATGTGTTTTTGTTTTTTTACAGGATTCTATTATAGAGAAAATTCGGACTATTGCACAGAAGGTTTATGGTGCTGATGACATTGAGCTTTCACCTGAGGCTCAAGCTAAGATAGACTACTACAATCAACAGGTGAGAAGGCTGTACATTGCCACTGAACATAAAAAATGCACATAATTTTGATATTTGAGCTTTAATTTAAATAATGCTATATAAATATTTTCAACTTTTTAATAGTCAATATTTATCTCTTATTTTAATTTATATGCACCAATATAACAATACATAATTTAAAATACAGTATTTATCTTTATATACTTCATATACAAGAAGATAATTTTGAATGAATTGTTTGAAACCGGTGGTTTGAACTGATTCATAGAAATCTGCCAAGTCTAATGACATTTACGATGTCAATTTTAATTCTTGTATTTGTTCACTGTTTAAGTTTCACCATCTTCTGATGTTTGATGTTTAAAAATGTTTCATGAGCTGTGTGCTCAATGATAAGTAGTTAGATAATCTTGGCCCAATGGGTTTGAATTGCATTCAGTGAAGCAGTGCATCTCACAACCTAACGGCCAATGGATGTCAAGAGCCCAGAGCCAATGATGTGCATGTCTCTTGTGGATATTAACTGTCTGTGAATCTCTCACAGGGTTACGGTGCTCTTCCCATCTGCATGGCCAAGACCCACCTGTCTCTCTCTCATATGCCTGAGAAAAAAGGTGTTCCCACCGGTTTTATCCTGCCGATCAGAGACATCCGTGCCAGCATCGGGGCAGGCTTTATCTACCCTTTAGTTGGAACTGTAAGTGATTATTCTTGAAATCTGATGGAAGCTCATCTTATTCCATTATTTTCCTTTCTACCTACATATCCACACTTTCCTTCCATATATATTTGATGGCTTTCACTTATTTGATGCCATCCACTACCTCTTCACATTACTTTCTTTTATTACTTCCTTTGCTGGTAAGTAAAAGTTTAAGTTACTAATAGGATCCAGTATTACGGTTGAACCTATGATCTATGACCTTGTTAGGGCTTTTAAAAACAGCACTCATGCCAAAGTCCTCTGCCTTTTATGTTTTTGCTCTCTAAAAGCTAATATTGCCTGGCCTAAGGCAGATATATCTCTCTGTCTGAATTCCTGACAATGTTTGGTCAAGGCAGTTTTCATTTAATGAGAAGTCTATTGGATTCTCAGTTTGGATTCACAATGAAACCTGTGAGACGGTTTGATTAAGTCCTGTGAAAACAGCCCTTGGAGCATGTGTGTTTCTTTTTTTTTGGGGGGGGGGGGGGGGTCAACTTTTGAATGACCCAAGCTTTTCTATGTGTGCATGCATATTTGTGGTTTTCATTAAGATACCTCGTCCCTGGACTTTTCCCACTGTTTTCTCTGCTTTCTTCCTAAACTCACCATTCCAGTCAGACTTCCAACAGTGGGGGGGGGGGGGGGGATGTATGAAGCAAGATTCTTTATTCTCCAATTTTGTTTTTGCATTTTTAATTTATAAATTAAAAACTTTTATAAACATGCATGGAAATGAATGTCAAAATTTAAAATCGGTTTGACTGATTAAAAATAGGTTAAATGTGATCATTTTGATTGGATATTTTGTGTGGCATTATCAATATATTGCTTTGTTTGAGCATCCTGACCAGCTGGATTTTGCGTCACATTATAGAGCCCCAGTTTGATTGAGCCAGCATTTTTGTATCTTTTTGTCGTTGTGTGTTTTGTTGGCTGGGTGAGGCTTAAGGAAGGAAGCTCATTTCCGGGTTGAGAGTGAGGTCCTGGCTGCAGAGTGGGGTCAGGGTCGGGGTGAGGTGTCTGTTGTGCGGCATGCTGGGAGATGGGTGACTGTGACCCAGCCCCTCCGGTCTGACCACCGCTCTGTCCCCTTTCATCTCCATGGGCCTGCTGCGGGACACACGGCCAGCGCACATGACCTCTCACCTTCAACCCGTCTCAGAATTTACTGCCAATGCTTTGAACTTCAGTGTAATCTCTTCATCTCTGTGCTGTTCTGTTTTCTTTTTCTTTCCTCAAATCTATCCTTATTTAGTTTTTTCGCTTGCTTGATTGCAAAAACAGTCAGATCTTAATGAGCCAGTGCTTCAATTTTAATGGATTAGTTCACTTCCGCCGTTTGATCCAAGATGTTCATGTTTATCTGTCTTCAAAGAAATCAAGGTTTTTGAGGAAAACATTCTAGTATTTGTCTCCATATAGTGGACTTCAGTGGTGATCAATGGGTTGAAGGTCCGAATTGCAGTTTCAGTGCAGCCAAGGAATGAGGGCCTTATCTAGTGAAATGATCAGTCGTTTTCTTAAACCAATAAAAATGCTCATATTGCACCAGCCTGACCTCACGTTTTACGTAATCACGTTGGAAAGATCATGCGTAACGTAGGCGGAAGTACCAACCCAGTGTTTACAAAGAGAATGTGCAAAAAAAGTCAGACGGCCTAGAAAAAAACAACAACCATGATGTCGGACGATTTTTGAAGTTGGATGAGAAAATGTACCCTACCTTTTTGAGCCAAAGTTCACTATATGGGGAAAAATACTGGAATGTTTTCCTCAAAAACCTTCATTTCTTTGTGACAAGACAGAACGACATGAACATCTTGGATCACATGGGGTGAGCAAATTATAAGAATTTTTATTCTGGAAGTGAACTTAACCTTTAAGGTCCTGGTTTTTCCAAATATTCATTGCCACAGCCATATCACCCTGCAGCCCAAGACTGGTTGCCCACTGAAGCTTGAGCTGGTCAGTATCTGGATGGGAGACCTCCTGGGAAAACTAGGTTTCTGTTGGAAGAGGTGTTAGTGAGGCCAGCAGGGGGTGCTCACCCTGCAGTCTGTGTGGGTCCTAACGCCCCAGTATAGTGATGGGGACACTATACTGTAAAAAAGCACCGTCCTTCGGATGAGACGTTAAACCGAGGTCCTGACTCTCTGTGGTCATTAAAAATCCCATGGCAATTCTCCTAAAGAGTAGGGGTGTAACCCCGGTGTCCTGGTCAAATTGCCTCCACTGGCCCTTGTCTATCATGGCGTCCTAATAATCCCCATCCACTTGATTGGCTCTATCTCTCTCTCCTCTCCACCTGTAGCTGGTGTGTGGTGAGCGCACTGGCGCCGTTGTCCTGTGGCTGCCATCGCATCATCCAAGTGGATGCTGCACACTGGTGGTGGCTGAGGAGAGGACCCCCCCCACATGATTGTAAAGCGCTTTGGGTGTATTGCAATACACAATAAAATATAAATGCCTCATTCATTCATTCATTCATTGTAGCATAATAATTAATAGCAGCGGTCTAACAATATTAAATTATTATCTATCTATCTATCTATCTATCTTTATATATATATATATATATAAGTTTACCATATAAGAAAGTCTGAAATTAGATTGATAATTATTTTTTATTTTTAAACTACTGTTTCAAAGTTGGTGAGTTTTTTTTTATAAATAAAGAAGACTATTTAAGCATTTATTTGATCTAAAGTACAGTAAAAACAGTAATGTTGTAAGCAGTAATTGTGATTTGTGAGTTAATTTTACATTTATTATATGATGGCAAAGTTCAAATCTAATAGCAAACTGCTTCTAAAATGATTGTGTTATTTTATAAACACGTTTCCTGTCTTTACATCATAGTCAACTTACATTTTAAATGGTGTGTAATTATTATACAAGTCATTTCTGTTCCAATCATTTCATTACATTACTGTGTGGCTCAGGCTACAAGACAGGTGTGTGTCATTCTGCCTGTTACTTTCATTGCTTGGCCCTGAGGGACAAAACAGGCATGGGGGGTTACAGGAGGAAGTAACTGATGTCATGCACCAGATATGTGAGGGAGGGGTCAGCCAGAGAACAATGGGACTCAACGGATCTTAGCTTCCATTCAGCTCAGGAAATTTATTGCCCAAATCCGTGTCTGCTGTAAGCTGCACAATGAATTCCTGATGATACTGCTGGAAAGCTTATGGTGTTTTGGCAACCTGACCACCACACTGACGTGAACACATCAACAGCAGACTGGTGCAAAGAGCATGTTCAGTAGAAAGTATAAACAGATACAATGGGCTGCGGTAAGGAAAACATGGCCCATTTGAACCAAGTGTTCAAATGAATTAAGTTTCCATTTGTTCTTGAACAGTGACTACATAATGGAGTATTGTGTATGGAAATAATTGTGGGAATTTTTTAGCTTAATGTAGAATAGCAACTAGATTTTTAGTTTATTTTCATGGCAATTTTCATATGACGGCACGAAGTGAACTCTTTAACCTAAAGGAAAAAACAAACTGCTTAAGTGCAGATTTGTATCTTGGTCAATAACCGAATCCCTTGTATGTTTATTGGCACCAAAGACATCTCAACACCACACAGGCAAGTGGGTGACCTTTTAAGGGAAATTGCTGAGACAGTGTTGCAATTGGTTTACTCTTTATGCACCATAGGTGCATAAATACCCCCTGTATTGTTTTCATCATCTGAATACTTGTTTTGAATTTGAATTCATCTTCTTCTGAAGAAAGGTTGTGAAGAGATAGGGGGAGGGTCAGAGCTTCAATCTGACCAATCTGGGTTCAGTCTCTTGGGCTTTTGACAACAGTTTGGCATATTGCATTGAAACTCCAGTAATTTCCACCCTCTGCCATAAGGGTACTTAAGCAAATTGGAAGAAAGTGCCCTTTATTGGTAAGAAGTTTGTGCAGTTGCTAAGTATGTCCAACATTTGAATAATTTGGACATTATCCCAACCCTGGTCTGTTTTACATTCTTTGGATCATATTCAAAGTTGATTTATCCAATCTATGGAGATTTACCCATTAGTACAGCCACATTGTGGTGTCATGCTGTGGACTATACCTTTTGTCAGTTTGCCTTTTTTCTTTTTTAAATATGTAGAATGAAAAAAACTGAATAGTCAGAATTAGCTCAAATTAGTCAACTAGTTCACCTTATCTTTCTATAAGGAAGTTAATTTATTCTACTAAGCTATAAAACAGCTCCTGGGTAGTCATGCATGAGAGGAATCTTTCTCTAAAATATTTAAAGCTCTGCTTGCTGTGATGAGGATTTGTTCTAAGAAAAGATGGAGGGTTGAGAAAGATGATGCAGTTCTTCATTCTCAGAACATGAAAACAAATGTTAATCAGTCATGAGAAATTGCTGCTGAAGCATTTCAGATTGATAACATCCATGGCATTTTGGATCTTTATATCTGAGACCTCTATGAAAATGATAGTTTTCATTCTCTGGGAAAGGTGAAATTGCTGGATAAGTGATGTGCTGTTTTCTCTCTCTTTTTCTGTAGTGGTCTCTTTTTTTAATGATAATTTAATTAAGATAATTCATTTCTTTTGCCTGGGTCTCACATGTGTGCCGGTCACTTGATTTTAATCTGTGGTATTTTTAAGGTTGTTCGTTTTTCTTTTATTTAATCAATTGGTTTGACTGCTGGCTATAGATTTTGTTGTTAGGGAATTAAAATGATGACCTTTTACATTTTACTTTTAATAATTTAATCCTAAGTCTGCATACTTTTTTAAACTTAGTGAATATTAATTATTTATGCACTGACCTGTTAACATTTGCTAAATCCATGTTTAATTCCTATTCTAAAACATTAAAATCTTTTGGCATTTTTGTTTTATCACAATAGTAATAGATGCAACAGTTTCAAAATGATGGCAAAATTGGGGGCTACTAAGGACCACTAATGTCTCTTTAAAAAAAACTGCATGCATTAGGTGATAAATCTGGTTTTAGTGGTTCTAGCATTAGGTTCTGTTCTGTTTCTGTTTGTTGAGATTCATATGCCAGAGAAGTCATTTGGAGATAACAAGATTTGCCTAGAATAGATGTTAGGGTGGTTTGTTAAACATGCTGAAACATCTTTGAAACCAGCTCTTTAATAAGAATGAATTTATGATCTTGAAGGACATGGACTAATTTAATCACTCGTTTATTTATGAAAACAAACTATGTATCAGTTATAGTCCTCTAAGTGCCTAAACTTCATTCAACAAACCTTTAGTTCACACAGACTCTTTTAATGTGTGCTGTGATGTTTTGTTTGCAAAAATATTTACTGGCTATCAAAATGTTTTTTTTCTTGTACACTGAATTATACATTTCTTTCAGATGAGTACCATGCCAGGCTTGCCTACACGACCCTGTTTCTATGACATTGACCTTGATCCTGTGACGGGGGAGATAAAAGGACTCTTCTGAAGTCATTTCTACAGTCCCACACATGCTTTTGACCAGTAAGAACACAATTAAGAATGACGGAACAGTGACGTTTTGTTTTTGTGTTTTGCTCATGCCACTCAACAAAAAGGTCAGATTTGATTGAATCTACCAACTCTCTCCTCTAATTTCTTTCTCCTCTTTCTTGCTTTCTCCCATTCTTAGGTGTTCCTCAGTGTCCGTGTGGGCCTCCATTCATATGCCACTGATTACAGCTCATCCACTGCCTTCTAGCAATGAAACTACTGAGTGTTAGATCGAAAAACATTCCTTCTTATTTGTTTTGCACGGGTGGGGGGGGGGGGGGGGTTGACCAAATTTAATTCATGAATTTTATACTTAGCAGTAGCTTCTTGTTTTTCCTAAATTTTAATTCAATTTTTATTTGTTGGTTTGGAGAGTTTTGAGTTTTAGGCTTTACATTTCATTTTTCTTTCTGTAAACACTTCTGTTTATGTAGTGTTTTAATGTTTACAATTTAATGACGCACAAAAGCTTTTAAACTCATTCTATGTAGCTAAACATTCCATTAATACTTTAATATTTCTGTCTTAAATGTTTCAGATTACCTATGGAATATGGTAACAGTATTCAAGCAAACTCCATTTCTTTTCTTTTTATTTGAATACTGCTACTATTCTCCTTGTGTAACATTAAACCGTTTCAGATGTTTGTTATAGCCAAATATGCCATGAATATTAAGTCTGAGGTGCTTTTATTTAGACACTACACAAAACAAAACTACAAGTGGTGTTAGTGGTTTGACACCTGTTCTCTCTCTCTCTCTCTCTCTCTCTCTCTGTCTGTTGTAAATGACATAAATGTACAAGTGTTGCATAGATCTCTCTACCTGTGAATGCACATTTTCAGCATGCATGTGGGAACATGGCAGAAAGTCTTGTTTTAGACGTTCCACTGTTATCTGCTATTCCGAGTCTTAAACTATAGTGTGCTACGTGAGTAAAGAAGAATTCCATTGGCTGTTGTAATAGTTATGTATGTTCTCAAACCTGTATTTTCCCAGTGATGATAGCTTCTACAGTGAAAAAGGCAGTCAGAACAAGACGACTGGCCAGACAAAAATAAAACAACAGAACTGAATATTTTCATTCACTTCATTTTTATCAATGGGCCACTTTTACCAAACATTTAATGGTTCAGCATTCATTGTGTGTGTGAATGAGTGTGTGAGGGAATGCATTAGTGATGTGTGCACATGTATGAACGAGTCATTGAATCACTAATCCATATTGTGGAGTCAGACTGTGTCCACAAAGATGAAATTCCTCTAGATTAGATTTCTTGGTCTTTTATTAGGATAAAGAGCTGTGATGTATTAAACAGTAGCAGACGACTGACCCCCACAGGATCTTTCCATTCTTTTGCCTCTACAGGATGCAGTCCCATCAGAGACACCCTGTGAGGGCAGCAGTACTCATTCACACCTCTTTCAAAGAGAGCTTCTCTCATTGAAGACACCCATAATTAGCTGACCAGCTCAGCTTGACGTTTACTCAAATATTCACACACAAAAACTCGTATACCCGGTTTAAGCTAGTCCCATGCTAAAATGCATGCTTGAGCTGTCTCAACTGAAAATATCTTGCTCTGACATATCTTAAAATATGTCAGTGTCATTGTTCTGTGTCAAGATGCACACCTTAATGTTTTCTTCCAAGGCATTTTTGTAAAAGTTGCTTAAATATCTTAATTTAACTAAGGCCTTGTCCTGGCTTAAGTTAACCCCCGTTTGTGAAACCGGCCGTAGTCTCTTGTACTTCTAATCTCTTACCTTATGGAGTTTTTTTTTCTTTTGGGTACCCAAAATGAATGGCCAGTAGTCCAGTGTGTTCCTTTGATTTATTTTTTCCCCCCATGTAAAACAAACAAATAGATTGTGTGCTTTAAAAGAGGGGAAAGTAATTATTTTATTATTTAGTGCATGGGTTTGTTGATGCTATAGTGACTGTTGCCCTTTTGACCTTTTGTAGGGCTTTTTACTGCTTATTTAATGCATTTCATCCAATAAACTACGGTTCAAAGGTGGAGGTTGGGGTTGGTAAGATTTTGTAATGTGTTTGAATGTTTCTTATACACACCAATGCTGCATTTAATCGATAAGTACAGTAAAACAGTAATACTATAAAATATTATAATTTTCAGCGGGCGGTACTACAGTCTTCAAAGTCACATGATCCAATATGCTGATTAAAACATTTCTTATCGATGTTCATAAACAGTTGTGCTGCTAAGTATTTTGGAAAACATGATACATTTTTAGGGTGAATAGAATAGAAAGTTTATTTGAAATGGAAATTCTTTTGTAACAAATATCAATGCCTCACTTGCTTTCACTTTAAAAAAAAATTGTAGTGACCTCAAACATTTGAATGGTATTATATAATAATAAGATTATGTATCATTTTGGTTATTACAGCATCAGCCTGTTAGCTTAACAAATACTGGGAACTCTCAATTAGTTGAGTCTTTAACGTCAGTCCTTTTTAGAGGCAATTCATAAAGTTTGTGTCTATGTCAAGAATTTCAAATCAGTTGTTTTAATTAGGTTATGTTGTCTGGGTCACAAAGATATTTTAGGGCTGTTCTTTTGTGACATTTAGACAAAATCTGGCAATTCAAGCACCAATTATTTTGATTCATTTTTTTATTTGCCTCATTTAGCATCAGCTAAAAGGCAGATTAGTCATTATTTACTAATAACAGTAATTGCTTTGGCTTTCATCTTATTTGTGATTGGGCCTCATTCTGCACCAAGTGTCCCTAAAGGTATAACCGAACATCAAAATTATGATTTTGAATCACTTGGACATGCGAGGGATCACACTGGGCAAAGTCAGTGTTATTTAATTCAATTACAGTGTGAAAGTATTACGATACAATCTGAACCTTGATGTGGATATAAGTTAATCACTGCTCTAAGTAATAAGAGAAAGTTTTTTGAGGACAAAAAATTAAAAAAAACTCCCTTACACTCTCAATACAGGTCATGACCTGAGCTTTTTTGTTTGTCTTTTTAAATTATGGATTTAACAATGTGCTCAAAACACCACTTCTCTTACCACCACAAACTACTGCCTCTAAATATGGTCTGGGTATTTCTGAAAGGCAAACATGTCTTCAGTCCATTCTTTAAATGTTTTTCCCTCTTTTATTATAGCGCAAGTTATCATATAACAATGACCAAACTTTCACCTAGCACAGCATATAAGGCATTTACAGGAATGGTCTTTGGTTAACATAAACCTATAACCAAATTACCTTAACCTAATGCATAATGCATTTGGTTTTCTTAAACTGCTTGAGAAAACTGAATGCATTATATATTTTAATCTTAACTCTTACACTAGGTGTTGTTTACATCTTTACACACAGAACCAGTGGATCGTGCCACCACGAGGTGCCTTGTGCAAACTTGGTTGTGATTCGCAAGTGGCCTGTAATTTATGCATTTAAAGCTTCTAAGCAAAATGCCTTGGAGCACATCCAAACATGCAATTAACAGAGAGAAAGAGGGACCTCACTGCACGGTTGGTTTAGATGCATGCATGTGGACGCAAACTACAGTGCCCTCTTAATTTGAGATTTCCTGCGGGACACGTTCCATTGGGCTGTTTTTCTGTGGAGGCCCATCCGGCACCCGATGTTGACATTCCCACTGTCTGTAAATAAAACCAGGGCTTAAGCTTTAATATTTTTTATTACTGCAGCTGCATGACATTGTAAAATTAATGGTTCTGCATACTTTTAATTTTACTAAGAGAGGCAGGTGCTGTATTAAAAATCTTAACATTCTATGAAATTTCATGAGCAGTTTGAAAATCAAGCATATAGTTTATAATGAGCACTTTTTGTTCTCAAAAATGTTTTCTAGGGGTAGGGAAACTGGGGGTGTTGTAAGACATTTTGCTACTGTAACTGTACTGTGAGTTGTAATAATAACAGAAAACAATGTTTTCAGATAGGCCTAGTTATTTTTATTAGTCAAATTAAATGTTCATTTTATTTAAGAATTATATCAGCTTAAAAACCAGACAGAATTGTACGTTCTAAATCTAGAATTATCTCAGAAGTTGTTAGCCATATTCAATTTGTAATTGTGTAAACTGATGGTGTTGCACTCCCAGGTCTCTCTCTGGTTTGATGCTGTGTGTAAGGCGTGTCTGGCTGCTCTCCATGTGATACTGATGGGAGGAGGGCTCCTAAAAGTGAACCTACAGACCCGTTTCAACACTTTCCAAAGCAGACAACCCTCGGGACGGACTGCAGGGCGCATTTACACGGGCTGTTGGATACCTACGTCCTTTTGAACGCTCGTTATTTGACTAAGAGTGGGGAAACAGCGACGTTATTCACCATGGGAGCGACACCATCCGTGCAGCGGGACGCGAAGAGCCCTGAAGATGCGCCAGAGGACATCGGCGCGGAGCTCAGCGACACTCAGGATGGAGAAAACGTAGACGGCAAGGTAACACTGCGCTTGAAAAGTAATATTGTCGCTCTGATGTGACGTGTTGGATGTGTGTGGGTAGAAGAGGGGTAAACCCCTGAACATGCTCACCTAAGTATCCCCATTCGGGACCCCTTGAGTCAGATGTGTGGCGCAGCTAGTTATTGAGCTTTGCTTTATGTAAACACCTGATACCTCTGACAGCTGTGACTGCGCTGAGGGCTTTTGTGATTCGCCTCAGCAGGTAGGCTATTCGAGAAAACGTTGAAACGTGTTTGCTTATGTCTATTCTTAGAGCTTTTCTTTTAGTTTAATGAGTAGATTTGCAGTGATGCAGTCAGATTGACTCCACCGGTTATTACAGCAGAAGTGCGACACTTTTTTTGGTCCAGACAACAACATGGGATGTCGTCAGGAAAAATACATTTGAGATATGACTGCATTTCTATCCCAATAGACACAATTCTTCATGATGAAGGTGCATGTTCTCAATATTTTATGACACAGTGATATATCCGCCTGGTTGGGCTCATTAGTGTTTGAATATGTTTGCTTGATATCATACTAGTAGTTCTGCTTCTGAATATATCATTAACATTCAAATGCAGTAGTACTGTCATACTGATTATTAGACATGTTGATATTAAATATCACAACAAGTGTGATAATACATTTATTTGGGTGCTCTAAACAAGACGTTAGAGTTTATAGAGGGCATAGAGTTAAACTTTCGTTATATTTTAGTAGCCTATAAACTGAACTTTTCTTACTCTTTGTGAGTTGCTAAACAACAAATGGACTGGAACAGTTTGTGATTGGAGCAACAGCAATTTCCCCTTCTTTCTTCTGTAATCACTGTGTTTTAGATCCACTCTGGGTTTTCCATTTCCCATGGGCTGATGAGAGAAACCCTACTTTGAGTGATCCTGGAGCAAGAAAAAATATTTTGACAAATTGGTGGTTGATTTGTATGAAGTCGTATAATCACATCTGTACTTTTTCATACAATCTGCTTATTTCCCAATGAAGGTTAGGTTCAGGTGTGGACCTTCATGCTAACTTTTTTGTTAAAATTATGTTTTTTTTGCAAATCAAATTGTACGTATTCATAAGAAATTGCCACCTTACAAAACAGTTTTGTTTTTTTCATGAGATTGTGTTGGCTCCAACCAATATGGGACTTTTTCACTCTTGCGTGATGCCTTACCTAATTTAGAGACACAAATTTGCACTATGCTGTTATTTCTTGTCATGTGCCAAATCACGGGATGCATAACTTACACCTTGGCGTTATATTGCTTCAAGGAGCTATGTATCAAAATGACAGGATAATGTAACAAGCAGAATCCATGCAGAAAACTCAGGGGTTTACCAAGAATCAGGATGATTTTTGACAGAAACTGACCATCTTATACTATGATTTATCATACAATTACATCATTTTAAGAGATGCTTGAGTGAGTTTTAAAAGTAATAGTTCATTCAAATATGAATACCCCCTCATGTCGTTCCAAACTCGTATGACATTCTTTCTTCTTTAGAACACAAAGAAAGATATTTTGAAAAATACTGGTAACCAAATAGTTTTATTTACCATTTAAAAAAACACCGAAACATTTGGTAACTCTGTAACCTACAACTATATCCGTAAATCCTATGATAATTTCATCCGATGTTAACACGATCAAATCCCATATTGATCACATTAATTATTTAAAAAGTACTTTTACAAAAAAAAAAAAAAAACATAGGAAACATTATTGACAAAGCCATTACAGAGATGATCCCAGTGTATTAGTTTTACATATTTGGAAGTGGAAAGCATATTTGCTGTAAATGATCTTGTACATCTACCGGTACATTCAGCCTTCTGGAGCTGAGACCATATTAACTGTTGTAGGTTGTTCATTTATTTATTTTTGCCAAAGAGATCAGCACAACAACAGCATAAATTACGAAACTTTATACAACAGACCACAGTTTGTTTTAGGAGAGATAGCCTATGTACAGAAATATGATGGGACACATTTTGTTCCTGAAAAGGGTTACAATTCTGTTCAAAGAAGATACAAACAAGACAATGACCTTACATTTTGTTTTCTCCCAACATTCCATTCTTCTTCTTCAGCTGTTTAGTTTCTGTGAAGTGCACGATGATTGTCTGACCAGCTTAGCTTGTATACAGTATGTGCCTTTTTTTTAACAGGCGAGCCTAAGAGAATAAACATGTAGCTGTTGGAACAAGACACAAAAAGCCCTCTTAAACCCATCCAGTTTTGTGACTTTTCTGAATTCTGTGTAAATCTAAATCTAGACTGAAACATGTCCAAACGTGTGTGTGTGCAATATTCAAAATTCGGGTGGTTGTTATTTATCAGATAAGGACCATTGAACAGGTGAGGTCTGGCAAGACACAAGAGACTGCCCTGTCAACAGTGCATGTGTGTGTGCGCTTTAGAAATACAACTACATGCTGTGTATACAGCGTTTGTGTGAGGTGCCCTACTGGAGATGTGGTTGATAAACATCCTCTCTGGCGCGCATAGGAATTTTAGTAATTTCTCTCTTTTACACACACTCGCGCTATCTAAAAATGGGTCAAAACATACACGAGTTTGAGCACCTACTTAGACATCCCCTTACATTTGAACATTTCCTCCCCCTGAAATGCCTCCAAAACACTCACTTTGTTAAAAAACCAATAGGGGCTGAGCCTCAGCTCTCGACTCTTTTCAGACTGTTTGCTGTGGATTCAAGTCCCAAGACCCAATTGCAAACATAAACTCACAATAATGCCTATGTTTCCCTTACTATGAGAGACACACTCAGGCCTTTTTCCAAACCAACAATGCACTGATTGACAAGTTCATAAACACCCTTTAGTTGCGATTATCTGAAGTAGATTCACACTATTCAAAGCCTGAAAACACTTGAAACCTGCGATTAGCTTATGTAAACTTATTTAACTTTATTAAGAATGGTATAAAACCCTTTACATGTCAGAGCTATAATGAGAGAGGGGTGGTGTGGGAGCGTTTGCAATCAGATAAGAGCCTCATAAAGGATGGGACCCGAGAAGAGGGGGGAGGAGTGGAGAACGAAGAGAACAGAGGGCCCATTTAGGATGGGCTGGAGGACAGGTCCCGGGGCAGAGGGGTGCTGTGTGTGCATCGGCCCGAAGAAAGAGAACTAGAGAGAGGGAGAGAGTGATGCAGGGAGGGGGACGTGGGAGGAAAGTTGCTGGTTTGAATGGGAACATATCACGTAGAAAGAGTGAAAGAGAGGGCACTAGGAGGGAAAACAAGTAGATGGATAATTAGTATGTGCTTTGCTGCTGGAGGTGACTGGGAACAGTAAAGATGAGAAACGGAGAGAAAGGGATATGTTTTTCAGTTTTGCACGTGAAAGAAATGAGAAAAGCATGAGATGCTGACTCTTGTGTGGTCACATTGAATACAGGTAGTGTTCAGAAGTGAGATTTTCATTTTTCAATCATTAAGGTGAAAACCATACTGAAAAAGTGAAAGTGAAGTGACATACAGCCAAGTATGGTGACCCATACTCGGAATTTGTGCTCTGCATTTAACCCATCCAACGTATACACACACAGCAGTGAACACACACCCGGAGCAGTGGGCAGCCATTTATGCTGCGGCGCCCGGGGAGCAGTTGGGGGTTCGGTGCCTTGCTCAAGGGCACCTCAGTCGTGGTATTGAGGTGGAGAGAGCACTAGACATTCACTCCCCCCACCTACAATCCCTCCCGGCCCGAGACTCGAACCTTTAGATTACGAGTCCAACTCTCTTACCATTAGGCCACGAATTCCCCCTGTGAAGTGATGAACGCGCATTGATAGGTGGTTTAATTGTACATAAATCCTGTGAAATTCAGTTTTTACGTGCATACAAAACAAAACAAAAAAACATGTAAATTTTAACACAAAGGTTCAAAGTGATAGCATTTATTTGATCAAGATTTAAAAATTATGAAAAAAAATGTTGGGTCACACTTTATTTTAAGGTCCAATTCTCTCTAACAAACCATTAGCTATGACTTTCACCTCAGTAAACTCCTAATTTGCTGCTTATTAATAGTTAGTAAGGTAGTTGTTAAGTTTAGGTTTTGGGTAGGATTAGGGATGTAGAATATGATCAGGCAGAATATGTGCTTTATAAGTACTAATAAACAGCCAATATGTTAATAATAGGTATGCTTAAAAGTGTTACCAAATGTTGTTCATTGTTCATGATACTTAATCAGCAGTTTTTGACTCTCCAGTCATAGCATTCGTTAATTTCAAATGCATTTGATCACACTGACTTCAGGCCTATGGTCAGAGGATCTGATCTAGGATCAGATGATGAGTGAAAACAGGGACTGAAGTCAAATATTATGCAGTGTAGGATGTGATAGACGTGCATGCAGACATCAGGGAATCAGTGGTTAATGAGGGTTTGGCAATGGTGGCCTTTCAGGCTGTTTGCTCCACCGTCCCATTCACACTAATGCACCAGAGTGGTAGTGGGGACTTCCTGAGGTTTGACTGCAGGGAGGAATTTGTTAAATGACTGTTAGTTGGAAACGATCTCTGTTCAGCTGATATATAAAATTATATAAAATAATAATAATTTAATAAATTAGTCTTGTGATTTATTATTTGTCACACTTTTAAATTTAATGAGTGTAAGCACCTGCGGACCACTTGGATGCATACATTCAATGCCTTGTCATATGACAGTTTTGAAATGCAGTAAGGGAAAGTGTATGAAAAGACCATTAGTCTTTTATTAGAGGAAAGAGGGAGGCACTTAAAGTAATTCACTTAGATGAAGGATGCAGATGGAGAGTGAGCTGTCATCAGCCAGAGAGAGGGAAAGTGGAAGAGAAGAAAAAAATACATGAGTGAAGGGTGGGCTGGGGAAAATCTATTTACATATAATGTCAGGTTTAGGAAAACAGATTTTCTTGAGTCTTTTTTTAGTAGTTATAATCCATTTATGAGGTGTTTAGTGAGTGTTTATAGTTTGTTGTTGGGTAATTACATTAGTTATTAAAGGGACCACCCTGTTTCAGAGCAGGACTTCCTGTCCAGAAAAGGAAATTAGAGGAGGCATGATGCTTATGAAGTTACTTCCTGTTTAAAGATCCAGTTATTCTCCTGATTATGTGTTATTTAGAGCAGAGATTTAAGCTATTTTTAAATCATTTAACTCATTTACACATAGAGCTTGTCTGTGTCTTGACAGGTCTGTTCTCAGAGGCACATGATGGATGCTGGCAGAAGCTAATGTGGAATTAAAGATGCAACTTTTAAAAATATTTCACACCATAAAAACCTAGCTATAGACATAATAAAATATATACAGTACATATATCTAAAAATTGATATTGTAATTAAAAGAAATTAGTACTTTCATTCAGAAAGGAAAGACATTTGCAGTGTTACAAAAAATTTCTATATCAAATACATGCCGTTCTTTTGAACTCTGTATTCATCAGAGAATTCTGTATTATAAAAATTTGTATCGTTGTTTCCACAAAAAAAACAAATAAAGCAGTACAGCTATTTTCAATATGCTAATAATAAAAGTTTCTTCAGATTAACATATTTGATTAATTTCTGAGACATTATGTGACATTATGTATCTGAAAATTCAGCTTTGCCATCACAGGAATATATTACATTTCAAAACATATTCAAATAGAAAACAATTATTTAATTGTAATACACAATAGTATTGTTTTTACTGAATTTTCAATCATATAAAAGCACCCTTGGTGGAGTATGAGACTTCAAAAACATAAAAAATTTTGTGTGTATTCATTGAATTCTTTGCTAATGTTTTCTTTTGTTTGTTTTGTACAGAAAAGGAATCGGTGAAGCTTTGAACCAAATTTGTGTTTAGAAATACAGACAGTCTTTTCACTCATTCTGACCCAGCCAGTGCCATCTCAATTTCCCTCTCTTTGTCTCATTGGCTCTCTCCAATTAGAATGGACCTGATAACATGGGTCAAAATAGAAGGGTTCTATTTTCGCCAGCCAACTCTCACTGTCCTCCTCCATCACATTAACTCTCTTTTTTTGTTTCAAGCCCCCTCCTCCCCTCTCTCCCTCTTTAGAAGTAAATTTGGCCTCATAAAATGTTAATAAGTGCCAGAGTTACATAAAAACACAGGCTTCCAGAATAGAAAATCAGAGGCCAATGAGGGCAAAGGTAGAAAGAAGAGACCGTTTATAATACATGAGACATATCATCTTTAATTAACAATATGGAGAAAACAAATGTTTCTGTGTTCCTCGGTTTCACTCCTTTTCTCAAGTAAACAAGCAATTTCATCGTGTTTCCTTATCTTCTGAGTTACTCTTCACTGGCGATGGGCATGTGCTGATAAAAGTAAAGCGCTCTCCTTGTGGAGATCCCAGACTAAGTGCTTTCATCAGGAGCCAGCATCAATAACGTTTCATTACTGCCCTGCCAGAAAAAGACAATCCCTGTCAAGCGTTTACTTTTGTCTGCACTTCACAGCTCAAGAAACCTATTGTGCTTCTGAACAATAACTAAAGGCTCCTAGATGTGCTGTCTTCACAGCTTATTACAAATGTAGTGAAGACTATCGACTTATATATAGCTCATTTGAAGATAAACATCATCCGGAAGTTTCACTAGGATGGATTCTGAAAGTCTTTTGGATTTGAATGTGAATCCTCAACCACAGGTGATTGAATGCTTTTGAATATATTTAGGCTTTTTTTTTAAATGACTTACAAATTTTTGGCATCCTTGTGCATATTGAACAAATCTATGAACAAAGGAAGATGCTGTGTAATGCTGTTCTTTTCTCTGGAAATGGGATTGGTCTGGCAGATTGTGCTGTCCAGCTGGTCCTGAGCTGTTTGCATGCTAGTTTTATTGCTTAGTAATGTTGATTGCATGGTTTTAGCTGATGTCATAAGTGTTGTTTCTAGGCAGACACAGCCTCTACATTTACAAGGCAATTTTTTAAACTGTACGCAACAGTCATAAATCCTCTATTCTGTTCAATGTTTTTGTTATGCATGTAGCAATCAGCCTTTGGATCAAAGAGATTATGCAAATACAGACACTCCCACACAGGGTAATAATGATGACGTCAACAAAATTAGGCAGAAGCCACAATCAGTGGATGGTACTGGATGTAATGTCATCACAGACAGGAACCACTCCCATACAAATGAACCTCAAAACAGATGATCTGATATGTGTTTGTTCCTGAAAAAGAAGAGATGACTGCCCTTTTGTTTCAGCAATTTAACATTGCTTTTACCTCTTGTAAAAAGCATTTCCTAATGACGTTGACAGCAATAATGCTTAATAAATCATGGAGAAGAGCAAGAGTCCTGCTGTGCGAGTTAAGAGTGAATGATATTGTACCAACTGTTTGTGTAGTTTTCGTCATGATCCCCTAGCATCTGATTTCTAATCACTGATGAAAGGATATGGATGATACAGGGAGTTTGATAGCAGAGTGTAACTGTGCTGGCTGTGTCTGAGTAAAATCAATATTGGAAATGGGCTCTAGCATCCATTTAAGTCATGGGAAAGCATCACTAATGGATAATAACTATGACTCTGTGTTTGTGTGTAAATGGTGTTACGACCTCTAAGACCACCATGGTGAAGTGGTTTGTTTAGACAGTGTACTATGTCTATGAGAAAAGTTACTTTTGGTGTAGCTGTAGATTTGAGTAATTATTTATTTCTTTTGGTATGTAAAACTTTATGTACACAGAATCACTTAAAACTAGTTATGAAGTTCCTTACAGAAGACACATACATAAACGTTCACAAATACATAAAGAAGCAGATTCAAAAACAGAGTAAGAAAAAAAATAAGAGAAAAAAATGAAAATGGAATAAAAAAGAATTTGATTAATTGGGGAAAACAACTAATTGAATCAGCTGTTTGGGTCTTGGAACCATAAGTTTTTTTTGGTATGAATATGTTAGCCTTAAGGTTATCTATAAGCTAATGTGCTCCAAAAAATGACAAAATTCACATTTAGATGATATTATCATTCAAAACATATCAATGGTCAATGATTTTTATCAGTTGTGTTGTGATGTTAAGGAAACGCTATTGGCTATTTTAAAAAGGGGCAGAGCTGTTTGATATGCTCCACCCCGTCTTCCTGTTTGGCACTTCAATGGACCTTTAAACTCACATTTAAATTGCATATTTCAAATCAACATCTAAATCTTACATTACCTGTTGTTTCTTATGCTCAGATAGCTTTTAAAAAAGCACATATTTCAGATTGATCCAGCCAATGTGCATTTGCAGTCCCAAGCGTGCATCTCAGAATGGTGTTTCTATAGGATCTGGAGCTTCTAACGCCAGCTGCAGTGATGCAATGACTTTATCGATTAATGATTGGACCTTTTATTTAGAAGGTAGGATTTACTCCACCATATTGTGTGTTACACTTCCTTCTATTCACAGAAATATGAGTGAACCATCTTGGTATGTGTGCAGTTGTTGATGATTAATGGGTTATACAATAAAAGGACTTAGAATCGAGCCTGGGGTGACACCACAAGACATCACAATGCATGCAATTATAATCATGCCACAGTTCACAAGCCTCCAGTTTGATATTGTTACTATGTTGTTTGTAACTTTGGGTTTGCAAGACAGCTAAACATATAAGGAAGCCAGAGGAGGAGTTAAAGACTTCCTGTTTCAGGCACATGCGCTGTTTCTCCTTCACTGCAGTGCAGAGTCTCATCAGCTTAGCGCTGTACCTAAAATAACCAGATGCTGTCCTCTCTCTCACACACACACACACATACACCCTCTCTCTTTTTCTTTCTCGCAGAGGACAGAATAACCCTTCTTTATCCTTGAGAGACAAATCATGACTCATGCCTCTTGACAAACTGCTGTGATCCCTATTTCTGGTAAAGGTGCATGTGTTTCTGTATATGAGAGTGTGGGGGGTGGAAGTTAGAAAGCACATATCAAATTTGTAAGCGTCCAAGGAGAGTTGTAAAATCTCAGCACAATCATGTATTGATTGAAAGGTCATATATCGCTCTGGCTAACCGCCATGCCAGGATATTTAGAAATGTTATCTTCAGATCTATACAGGGATTTTGATTATATAGAAAGTCCTAGAAGTAAACAGCGATTGCATTTTCTGGCCTTACTAGAGATGATAGGGATGGACTGTAATCACTGGCCCGAGTAAGAAGAAGATATGCAAGATTCATATGCAAGGTTTGTGAAAAAAGAGATGCTCATAGGTCATATTAGTTCAGGTACTAGTTTAGATGTAAATAACATTTAAAGATGTAGTTCACCCAAAATTTACGTCATTATTTATTTACTCACTTTCATGTTGTTTCAAACCTGTATGACTTGCTTTCTAATGTGCTACACAAAAGAATATATTTTGAAAAAATGTTGGCAACCAAACGGTTTTGTATGGACAAAAAACACTGAGACATTTATCGAAATATATTTTTTAATGTTCCACAGAAGGAAAGAAGGATGGCACAATTTTCATTTTTGGTTGAAAGACCCTTTAGGTCTTTTTTTTTAAAAGCGTTTGTGAATGTGCATGTCTCCACCAAATTTGGTCATATGCCTCTACCAAAGTAACATTGTTAAGGCATGAAATAAAATCAGGCAGCATGTGATATTCACTATAAGCTCAGTTCCTTTGTCTAAAAACAATTCTGTATCTTCTTTGGATAACAACATCATGTGGCTGTTGGCGGCAGTGGGGAAACTAATTTCCCTGGTGTTGTATCTAATCTTCGCATGTCTCCTGAGAAAAAGCACTTTGTGTCTGTGCAACAACAGACGGGAAATGTCATTTGAAAGTGTAAGGGAAAGTGTATTAAAAACATTGTATAGTTTGTCAGTTGGTTAGAACAGTAGCAAGTTGGCCGATGAGTTAAAAGCAAGTTTTGTAGGACCCTATAACAGCATTTTAGTGTAGAATTTTCTTATTGAAACATTGTTCGTGTATTAAGTGAACTATCCCTTATTTCTGCAGTGATTTAACCTATCCAGTTTCACTATCTCCACCAGATCCTAACTTAAATAACAGGAGAGTCACGTCTGAACTCTTCCTTTCTCCTTATGATCTGAATCACAGGAGGACCCTTGGGATAGAGCGAGAGGAGGAGGTTTATTGTTTCAGACGGTCTGTGGGGGGGTTGAATCTGGGACGGTCCGGCTGAGACACAGGGAGGTCCTGTCCTATCACATTGATGTTTGCTCATGAGGGTGGCCTTAGTGACAGCTGTTTGAGGAGTGCAAGGAACAGAAGACTCCCAGTATCGGCAGGAGACAAATAGGGGGTCAGGAAAATCAGGAAAACGCACGGTGGGGTGGCTCGCAGCTTGGAAGACTCCGCACGGACATTTATATGTACAAGTTCCTGGAATTTGTAACAAAATCGCTCCTTTTTTGTATATTGCTCCAAGCCAGTGCCAAAAAATAAATTCCTCCTTCATCAAATGAGAAGTAAAGAATTCACTGCATATGTTTCCATGAAACAAACAAATCTGAAGCCAACATGAAGGAAGTTTTAGCAGAGCGAGCACTTAATCCCTAGCCGCCTTGCAGATATGTGATTTATCAAGTCTAGTGAAGAAATGCAAAGCTGCCACTATGCTATTTGTAAATGTGAAGCTCAAATGCCATAAATTTGCCACAGGCTAATAAGTGTAGACAAGAGATGATGTGTTTGTCTGCCTTTGAAGCCAAAGATTTTCCCCTTCAGTGAGTGAGAAACGGACAGTTTGGTGTGTGGCGCTCTGGTTCTGATTCAGATTTTGAGAAGGCTGATGATTTGTGGACCTCAAGGACCGTTGTGTTCTCAAGCAGTGTAACTGATTCAAATCGACTCACATGTACATTTGATATGATTAGGCGTGTAAGGGTGCAGTATATTTCGGTGGCCTATTTGTCAGGATCAAGTTGTAAGCACTAGCTTGTTAAAACACTGGGGCAGTTTACCACAGTAATACTACACTGGTGTAGATTGTTTGTGAAGTAAGTGACTTAACTGAGAGAGACTGAGGTTTTCTGTGTGTTGCCAGAAGCTGATCGTTTCACATCTGTGTTTGTGTCGAATGAGATGATGCATGCAGTTTGTCGTCTCTGAGGCTCCAATACTGAATATGTGTTACTGGAGTGTGTATGTGTGCTTAACCCCCTATGCAAAGCATGTCTTTTTCTCTCATGCTGGATGAGTAGTTTACTGTTTAAGATTAAGTTAAATAAGATGAATATGTGCAATTTGTGTACATCAAAAACAGCTAAATTGTGTGTTTTCTCAATGACTGCCTCACTAAGTAAATCTTCTCCATAAAGCTGCTGACAGTCATTGATATGAATTAAATTTAGATGCCTAAAAAGAGTACGGGAATTATTTAGTCATTTTGTCCTAAATCAATAGTGAATAAAAGTGTCACATTTTGGATCCCATTGATTTTTATCATATGGCAGGTCTTTAAAACAGTGGTGTGTCAGAGAAAAGAAACATGCAAAATGTGCAGTGTTGGGGTTCCTCTAGGACCAGGGTTGGGAACCACTGCTTTAACCCTTGTGCATCAATAAAAAAAAGTTACACTTAGGTCCATAGTGGACAAAAATATCCATGTCAAAAAACGGTCATAAGAATTGGAAACTTGGGAGCACAGTTAAGTTTGGTCTCATTTTAAAGAAGACCCATGGCAGATTATCATTGAAGTAAAAAAAGTTAAAGAAGTTTAAGTTTATGAAAATTCTTTATGAACAATATTTTATATAAAATATATATTTTATGTTACATGTTGAACTCTAAACCTGCTAGAAAATCAAAGCCATAAATCTAAATAAGTTGTGTTCCAAATTTGAGGTTGATATCTCAAAAAATGAGCTTTCAGTAAGATTTTGTTTGGGCACAGTACCAAACGTTCCCCATTAGATGCAAGCAAAACTCTGCTGGTGCACACAGTGCTTGGATTTGTGATTTACAAGTTAGTTTTTCTTTCTCAAATATTACAAGCACACACACAATTTTTTATGACACACATACAAACCACACTCTGACATCTATACCAACACACCCACACAATTATAGCTGCATTATTTATCCAATTGGCCATATATTATAGACCAAACCTGAAAAAATGGCACCATCTGGTAAAAAATAGTAAAAAAATTAATTTGAAGCCTTGACAACAGAATGAAAGCCTATTAACAAAAATTGCATCTTTTTACAGTTAAACGGCACTGCGATTAAAAATAGCAGTTTTAATGGGTTTCAATGGAGACATTTTTGTCCAAAAGGTGCTGAGTGGATCACTTTTTTGTACCTAGTGTAAAATAGATTTATTAAAGGAAATGAGGGTGGAATATTAATACACACCTGAGCCAGAATTTATGCAATTAGCATTAACACAGGCAAAATTATCAAAAACAAAAAACAAAACTAAAATGGACAAAAATATCCATAAGGGTGCACAAGGGTTAAAATACCTTTTTTTGTGATCTGTTGAATTTATCTTTGCCAATGAACTATGCCTTTAATAATGAAGCAGTGTGCTAACTAAGCAATAGTTGAAAGCGAGATAGCAGGAGGATACAGTGAGCCACAGTTGGATGGCTTAGAGTTTGTTGTATCAGGGAGGTTTATTTTCTCAACTGGGAGGTTTGTGTTTGGGGCATAAACAATCAAGCATCCATCATGAGATCTCAAATGCCAACCTCAATTTCAGTTTCTCAGCAAGCAGATTACAATACAGCAAAAGCAAGCAATGAGGGGGTAACAGTCACTAACAAAACTTCAGAGTGGAGATCATATCCCAGCTGGGACAATTGAGCAATATGGATTCAGTTCATTGATTTTGGTCTATTATGATTCCCTGTTGCTCATAATGTGCCTAAAAATGTTTATCATCCCTCTGACATCAGAATTTGTAAGCTTAACTTCAAAAGTTTTAGGGTCAATTTTCAGCTAAATGTCAAACCTCATTACACAAAACACTGTTTCACCCGTAGTAATCAGCATTACTGGAATAGCTTTCCTTGTGGTAATCGAATTGCTTAGAGGGACAGTTCACCAAAAAGTAAAAATTCTGTCATCATTTACTCACACTCATGTTGTTCCAAACCTGTATTACTTTATTTCTGTGCAACATGAAAGAAGATATTTTAAAAATTGTATGGGGGAAAAAAAAACCTCTGAGACAATTTTCAAATGACCGTGTCCACAGAAGAAAGTAAGTAATGCAAGTTTGAAATGACATGGATGAGTAAATGAAGACAGAATTATTGGGTGTACTATCCCAATAATACAGTAAGAGCACTTAGCTCCTCAATTTCAGTTTATCTGGACCTGTCTGCTTCAACCATCAGCTGCTGATTTTGGATCTAAAGTCTTCTATCATGTTTCGTTTCCACACTCTCCGAACTCACCACAGGAGTCCCACAGGGTTCGGTATTCTGACCGTTATTATTGTCTGTCTAAAGCTTGATTAGTACATCACATGTTTTCTCTTATCACTTCTATGATGATGATGATACACAGATTTACATCTAATATTCCCTTTTCGTCTGAAGAAGTGATCTCAGTCTGCATCTCTGACCTCTCTGAACTTGGAAGGTTTCTCATAATTACCTCATCTACTGCTGCTCTCCCCTCTCCATCCTTACAATTGGTAGAATTAGATTCAAACTTATTTTTCTGGCCTGCAGTACAGGAAAATGCAGGCCTCCTTTTAGATACAGGCAGTGACTGAATCTTACATCAGGCACATAAATCATTGTGTAAAACTAGTCCTCCATGTGTCCATCTAGGTTAGGAAACTTCTCTATTCTTGTCTCCCAGTGTTGAAATGGTATCCTGTAAATACAGCTGTAACTAGTATAGTATAACTATTACTGACAAGGCTACAGTACAGTCTTCTGACAAATACTTTAAAATTAAAATATGCCCTTAAAACTAACTAAATTAGCCAAAAATAGATATTCTGTAAGTCTGATGTTATTATTAGGGGTGTATGTTAGTTGTTGCTGTAAGGTTCTTGATGTAAATCAAACGATGATGCTGATCCATCTGTCCTCTCCTGTTTCTCTATGTGATACAGTCCTCATCAGCAAGGGGTCAAAGGGCAGAGGTTAACAGGCATGGATAAACCACGACCCTCAAGGGGATTTTTATTGCCCTGTGTCAGGCGTATCATAGGTATGACTTTATGAATGTGTACAGTGGGGTTCAAGTCTAAGACTTCTGGTGAAAATGCTGCTATTTTGAACTTTTCTCATTTGCTAACATTTTTTCTTCACAGATTATATTACCAGTATCACAATTAGAGTTTAAAATGAACATGAATTTAGAATGTATTTTGAGTGTAATGAGTGTATTTTTTCCGAAAGCTAGAACTTGTAGCTTTGTGTATTTGTCACTTATATCCTCTTTGGACCTCTCACAGTGTATGTGACAATCCAGTTATCATGTTATGCATGCATTTAAGATCTGGAGTCACATATCATGGTTACAGCAACATTATGAATGTTGCTGGCATACATTTACTAGCCTGGGCTTTCAGTTTAATGAGCTATATAAGGATTTGATATACTGTAGTTCACACCCTGTTTAAGACCTTTTTAACACTATAATTCATCTTAAGGTGTTTAAATTGGCGTTTAAGAGACTGAGGACACAAGTTCAGGTATTTTGCAAAATCTAAATTATTTAACTGTTCATACCAAGAGGCCAAGGTTTGTCCATTGAAGTTTCATTATTCATTACTTAACAAAAATAAAAGATACACACACACACACACTTTTTTATATATATATATCTCAGTCTCATACACTGATCACTTATACAGGCTCCATCTGTCGGTGGGCATTTTAAATCCATAAGTATGTCAGTTTTGTAAACTTTAACAGTCCAAAATGTTATGGACACCAAAAGAGTCTTGAAAACTTTAGAAGGTCACATCCGTAAGATTACTGTTATTTGGAGTATTTGACAACTGGATAGATGTTTAAGACAGCATGAATTCTCCTCTCCTTTGCTGTCTTTCCCTGTCCTACAGAGAAGAGATTTGCACCCTCTCTGCAGAGTGATTTGTGGGATGAACAGCCGTCCCTGAACCTCTGATCTGCAAAATGAAGCAGAGAGGCTGCAACAGAGGAGGGGAGGAAGAGGAGAGAAAGGGAATCTGGCAGATCAGTCCAATACAGGGCAGCAGAACAGATGAAAGTATGAAAAAGATGGGTGCATTTCCAGATAATGAAGTTTTAGGAAGGACATGGGAAAACATTAGTTTTGTTCTATTAATGTACAGTATAAATGTACTGAAAAAGCAGTGCACAGGGCCAGTCACAAATCACATTCGTGACAGCACACACACACTCACACCTGATGTCACACCTCTGTGCAAACCTTCCACCCACAAGTGTGTGGTGCCATAAAGATAAATTGTGTTTACCTTTAGTTATTTCAGATAAACAACTGTCACACTAAAACACACTCACACTCTTGTCAGTTTTTTGTTGGTTGAACAGTTGTTAAATGTCCCGGTTGAGTTACGATCTTAGTAAAGGACCAAATGTGTCACCACCAGCGGGCTCAGACATTGCTCAGAAACCACACAGCTGGCCAATCAGCCAGATACACTTAAAAATAGCAAGAATTGTTTAGCCTAATTTATTAACAGTAATTTTCTTGTCAATTTTTTGTCTTCACAACTGGCATAAAACCTTCTTGGTTGGATCAGTATGGTGATCTTATTTTCAGCTTGAAAATGTGCAGTAGATATCAGACACCAATTGTCTAAAAGCTCTGCGTGGATTTGATCAAGAAAACGACATGCTGAAATATTAAGTAAACAACTCACAATAGATGACGTGATGTTATATAAATACTTCAGTCTCTCATTAAATTACTTTAGAGCTTGTGTACTGTGTTACAGTCTTCTCTTCAATAAATATACTGTGGAGAACTGATTTTCATAGTTTATACATTATTGCCAAATATGGAAACATAAGTGCTCATTTCTTTCAGTAATCAAACTTTTAGTGATATGGGCTAAACGTGAAAAGTTTATGGGGACATTTGGACAAAAAGAGAAAATCTTATTGAATGAACTGAAAAACATATGGATTCACACCTGTTATGTACACCACCCTTAAAGTTTGGGGTGGTGCTATTTTTTTTTTTTTAAGAACTCTCTATTTCACGAAGGCTGCATTTATTTGATCAAAAATACAGTAAAACAGTAAAATTGTGAAATATTATTGCTTTCTAAAAAAACGTCTTTCTATTTTAATATATTTTAAAATGTAATTTATTCATGTCAAGGTAAAGTTGAATTTTCAGCAGCCATTACTCCAGTCTTCAGTTGTACATGATCCTTCAGAAATTATTTTAATATAATTATTTGGTGCGTAAATAACATTTCTTATTATCAGTGTCGAAAACAGTTTGCTTAATATTTTTGTGGAAACTGTGATACGCATTTATTTGAAATAAAATTCTTAACATTATAAATGTCTTTGCTTTCACTTTTCACTTCACTGAATAAAAGCATTAATTTCCTTAATAAAAAAAAAAAAAAAAAATCTTATTGACCCAAAACTTTTGAAGACCTTACTTATGAATCTGAGTTCAAGTGACGTCAGGTCAGATGAAGGAGGGGATGAAACAGAGCTGTGGTAGGGGAATTTGGGTGGAGTTGCCCCCATCGGCCTGGAATTGTGTGAAGGGGTCTCGGAATGTGGAGAATGACTGTTATGAGATAGGCCTGGTGGTCAGAGGCCTGGATGGGTTAAAGGGACACCTGCTGGACCACTGTCAAAGCTGGAATAGGTTTGAGTCTTCTTGCTCATGCTTATTTCTGCCTCTAAACAGAAAATTTCGTAACGTAATTGCATTGCTCACATATTTTCCTATGGTCCCACAAGAGAGTCCTTTGTGATTCCTATTACTTTTCTATTATTAAACTAGTCTGAAGCCTAATTGACCTTTAACTTAATAGTACTATGCTGCTCAGAGAGGAAAGCGTTTCTGATATGATGTGTTGTAAAGTCTCTGATTCCTGTTTTCTCCGAAGGTTTATGCAATTCAAAAGCCAAGCTGAGCGTATAAAATGAAGGGTGAAAAAACCCTAGTTAATCTATATCTAAGAAAATATCTAACAAACATTTATTATGGTTAACCTTTCAGAAAGCCATTGGTGGAGTATACGAGTGCTATTTAGATTACAGTCCTGTCCAGCAGTGCTGACTGGATCCAAAATGTGAACGACAGCCCACAGTTGAGAACTGTGACATTCTGCCTTCACTGAAATATTTAATGTATCCGAGGGAATTGTGAATGCTTGGTTATGTGAATACACCATCCAAATTCCTGAGTCAGTCAGATGGGTAATCTACGTTTGAATCTTTCTAAAATTTGGCTGAAATTAAAACCATGAACTGTCAAATCCTCGTCTTTAACTGAGTTTTTTTTCCTGCACCTGTTTTAACACTTCACTTTAGTACACAAGAGAAGTGCCAAACCGTTTGAATAGTGCACAGTCCCTTTACCAGATCTTCACAAGAGTTGCCTCCCTTCTGGAAGCCAGTCTGATCCATTAATTTAATTAAACTATCCTTAGGGAGACTCAGTGTGTATGTTTGTGTAGGTGAACACCAGATTGTAGCTTTAAATACATGAATTAAACAAGTTTTCTGTATTTTATGATCAAATAAATGCAGCCTTGGTGAGTATGAGAAAACATTTTTTTTTTTTAAATCTAACTCCCCTAACTTTTCAACAATACTGTACATTGTAATTTGAATGTTTTTTTGTTTTGTTTTTTAATTATTTAATTTGGTTATTCATATATGACAAAATCCAAACTCAGAACAAGCTAAGGGTACAACTAAGCAAAGCCTGGTGAGAAATAATTGCAATATATCATCATTTTGCATAGCTCCACACTAAATTGTATCATCAAACCTTTGCCAAAAAGATTGTTACAATTCTAACTCTTCATGTTTCTCTCTTCTTTCTGTTTTAGCCTCTTCAGAAGAATGGACAGATCTCCATTTCCAGTCTAAATGGGAAGACAGATGATCAGACGGAGTATAATGGCCACACAGAGGAGAACCCACCGGTTGACGGTATGTGCTCGAACATTGTGTGTATATATCACTCTCATATCTTTATTACCGTGTCTGTGTGCGTGGTATAACAATGACTGACACTAATAGTGGGCCGCCTCCCAGCGTCAGGGGTCTCTCTGTGTGTGTGTGTGAGGCTTAAGATGTGATCTTTATCTTTTTATCTGTGTGCCCTCTTTCCCCTACTGATCCTTCTCATAATCCCCAGCAATCCTGAAGACGAGAACACCTACATAGAGTCTGCAGTGAGTGGACACCAACATAGACCTCTTTAGTCCCCTAACCATGGTCTGTGAGAAGACTCTAGGGCAATAATGCATACCATGTTTATTTTTATACGTTTTTTTGTGTTCCTTTCTTGCTTTTCAACTTTCAAAGAGAGACCACCGAGATGCTTCCCCTCAATAATATTTAGCAAGTCATGACCTAGCTGACCCCTTAAAGATGTGTATGTTTTTAATAAGCTAGCCTCATAGCATGTATAGACATCTTAGGTGTCTTTAAATTTGGAGGTCAAATCAATCACACACTTTGCTGGAATTTCATCATGAATAAAATGAAAAAAAAAGGAAGGCATATTGAAGAATAGCAAAATTATTGTATATAGTGAGCCATGAATCTGTGCGGAATGGAATGCAATTTGCATTTACATAAATATTCTTGAATATAAAATGAGTAATGGTTTTAGTAATGTATCATATAGTTTTCAAAGGTTATTATGACAAATAGTGCTTCAAGTAGTAAATTCTCAAGTTTAGAAAGAAATTAGTACTTTATGATTAAGAGACCAAAAATTAAGTCATTATTTACTCAAATTTACACCCTAACTTTTACTGACTTGTTGATGTTCATAACAGAAGTAGCAATACCCGATTCGTGAATGAATGATTCAGAAAATATCAAACCTAAATGAACTGTTTGTTCACAAATCTGACATTGCTATTTCTCTCATAAACATTATGTATTTTTGTATAAAATGTATCAAAGCAAGAACAAAAGAAAGATTGACAGAAAGCAAAAATAGTCTCTCTTCTGTGCCACATCTGACAGTGTGAAGATATTTACACACAAATAAAACCTGTTTCCTATTGTTGTGGCTGTGGATGCAGTGAGACATTATGTATATGCAAGTCTCAAGCATGACAATACCAGGACAAGCCCTTGAAACGCTCCCAAAATGCCTCAATACTGGCTTTATTTAATCTGCATGATTAATGCTGTAATGCCAGCCAAGAGTATTTAGCCATAATTTTCTAGCATGCTCAGTGCAGCCATTTATTTTCTCCAGCATCCCCAGAGTACCAGAAAAACCCCTGGAACGTTTTATAGAAACATACTGGGAGAATAATGTGTGTAAAATGAATGTGTTGATATATCTGTCTGTTCTCCATTGTTAAGAAACCTCCCAAAATATGATGCTGTCGGGTTTTAGTGCAACTTTACAGTGGAAACCATGTACATAGAGTCAGATAAAGACAGATGAGAGAGAAGTATGATTATTTTGGTGTCCACGCTGCCAAAAATGAAGAAAAAAAATAAACACTGCCGGTATTGTGCAATGTCTCCCCAGCCAAAATCAACAAAAAAGAAAATAGTGCTCTCGATATTAAAAACACATACATTTGACAATTTCCTTTTCGATTTTGACTATGCCTGGCTTTTCAAATGTTCATGAGTACACACCCTTACAAGCTCACTCATTCACATGATTATACTAATGCACAACAGGAAATTACAAACACAGATTTACTTGCCTGACCTACATGTACAGACATGCAACAGTTACATGTATACAAAAGTTTGCAAATGAATTAAGTTCTCCCACCCACCCTCTTACACACACACACAAGCTGACTGCCAGGCGTTTAGGAGGCGGCGACGTGAGTGAGTCCAGAGAGTGAGCTCAACCATTATCTCATACACAGTCCTCCCCCACTGAGCTGAGTGTGTGCGTGTGTGTGTTTTTACTCTGATTAGCATATGAGTCTGTGTTCCATATCAAACAGGCTGTACATGATTATCTGTTTGCCTTCGGAATTCAGTCCTGCTGGTATATGTGTGTCCCTTTACTGTATATTTTCTTTTTGCTATCCATATGTGTGTTTGACCTATTTCTGTGGAATTGTGTCCACAGAGAGCTCCGCCTCTGAGACTGTTTATAATTGCTTCAGATTTTTTTATTGGTGTTTAGAATTTGAATCCAAAAGGGTGATTTGATTTTGACTGTGTGCGTGTGTGTGTGTGCGTGTGTGTGCGTTTGTGTGTGTGTGTGTGTGTGTGTGTGTGTGGTCAGCAATTCACTTCTTAGAATCTTTTTTCCAGACCTGCAGTATGATTTGAGGTCAGATTCCTGGAAAATTATGAACATATTTTTATTTTGATTAAGCACTTGTTTTCTAGTTTAAAATAAAAACTATTCAGGTCAGCGTCTTTTGAAGCCACATACAATTTGCACTGATTTCTTGTGTTGAGATTTATTAGTAACTTGGGATTTTCTTGACTGGGTAAACATCTGATACTACGAGTATGTTTTAGTAATACTCGTGCTGTTGATCAGAGAAACACACAGATGAGGAAAGTTGAGATGACATGAGAATGGAATGTGTGAAGTGTGGAGCAATGAAGGGTTTGGCAGAAAGAGAAAACCACAGGGAGAGTGTGAATATGTGTTTGATTAAGTGTAATTTAATTCCTTTAATTTGCAGCAATAAAAGTGTATAAATGAAAAGAAATGTAAAGAGTGCATAAATGAAAAGAAATAAAGAGTTTTCCCTGTGAAAGCATTAAAAGAGTCTAGTTTCATTATTGTTTGGCTGTTAAACATTCATCCTGACTGTGGATATTGACAAAAGGATATTGAAAGTGAGATTTGGTCTAGGTAGACAGGGAATACATAGTTCAGACAATCAAATGTTGGCTTGATGTTTTACATTACAACATGTTTACATGGAATCTCCCAGACCACTGGGTGATTAATAAGAAATGTGATTGTCACATATTGTGTCATTGAGATAAGTTATGTCATGATCTAGTAGTTTGCCAACCATATATTGATATAATTTTTCAGTGATGTGACAGTGATGTAATATTTCAATTAAATGCTATTTTTCTGAACTTTCTATTTAATAAAAAATCTTACAAAAATGTGTAACAAAAATAGTAAGCACTGTTTTCAACATCAAGAAGAAGAAATGTTTCTTGAGTATTAAATCAGCACATTAAAATGATTTCTGAAGGGTCATGTGACAATGTCTGCTGAAAATTTAGCTTTGCCATCACAGGAATAAACTAGCCTACATTTTAAAATATACTTAAATTAAGAGACATCTGTCAAAACATTTTAAAAACTGTTACCGACCAAAAACTTTTGAGTGTAAGTTTACAGTATATTGCGGTATACATACAGAAAATACTGTATGTAGGTTCACCAAATGGACCACAACCACGAGGTGAATTGTGATGTCACGGGTACAAGTTGTACCTAGCACCGTGACAGCTCATGGAGTAGTTATGCACTATCAATAATCTGAGTCATTGTCATAGTGCCCTTTCTGAAAAGTGACGAATAAGCCCAGTGAAAGAAAATGACCAAATAGCGAAGGAAACTGGTGAGGGAAGAGGAAGCAATGACGCAAAAGAATGAGCGTGCTTCCTGTACAGCATTCCTCAGCTTCCTCTATCCATAGAAAGCAAAGGAAACGGGAAGAATAAAATCAGGAAAGCTTGATATGGAGATGTAGAGATGGAGGAAGGTACAAAATGCAGAGATGCCGTTTTAAAGATATTCTAGTGAGCGAAATCAGGTGAAAGTATAAAGCTGGAGACTGCTGGAGAGTTAGAGACAGTCGTCTGATCCTGGCCAGATCTTCACACAGCTCTCATTTCCTTTTCCTCCCATTATTTCGACATCATCTTCCTGACCAAGGAATGCGTGCACAGATGAGGGCGTGTGTATGTGGAAGTATGTGTGTATGTGTGTGAGTTAGGGTCTGCAATTATGTCGCAGCATCCCCTGCAAGCCCCCAGGCCAGCGGGAAGCCCACTTCCACATGTTCCCAGCCAAAACAGACCGCCAACTGCTCACGCTTCTGTGTTTGATCACGTTTCCCTGATGCAAGAGATAACATGGATGTCGTTCTGGGTATCAGTTTCACCATGACAGACCATGACTGTGATTAGCTGTTGGTATTTTATCACATCTTACCACATCAGGCTGGAATAGGCGATCTGTGTTAGTTGTGTCTTCATGGCCAAATCCTCAAATATGACTCAGCTTATAAGTGATGCATTCAGGAAAAAGTAGAGTACAAGCTTCCTCTTTTGAGGAATGTCCATTACAGTAGGAAGGGAGTGACTCACACTGTCTTTAGTGTGAGAGAGTGTGCTTATTGAATTCCACTCCTATGGAGTCACTGGGGGCAAAAAGCCTTTCCCATATGTCAAATCCCTCTGATCTGAGCCCCATGGCTCTGTCTGTTACTATAGATCACAATAAAGTCTGAGGACGGCTATTCAAGAAGAATTTGCCCTACTTGTCCCCTCTAGCTTTGCACCCAAACACTTAAGTTAATGTCTAGCACTGCAGTCCAGTAACTTAAAACATCACAATAACATACCAGTCAAATCATTTGAGTACAACTAATGTGGTGATAAGGTGACTAATAGAGAAAGAGCTTTTGGTTTAGTTAGGAGAGAGAAAATACCAATCTTAACCAGATCCAGACCAAACTAGATTAGAGTTGTTATCACCCACTTAGAAGAAGATTTTAGCTGGAATTCGCACATTCCATGAGAACAATGGCAAGGTGTGAGATATCTGATTAGACCCTTGTATGCTAAGGAATCTCACTGGTATTCTTCAGCCATCCTCCTTCAGCAAAACTTGAATGAAGCTGCCTCAGTTTACACTTTGAACGGACCATTAGCACTGTAGAGTGCCAGCCTCATTACATTAGCATTCCACCAGCTAGTCAGGGAAGCAAATTTGAAATAGAAAGTCACTTTATTTGCTAACTTTTCACTTAAAAACAAGAACAGATCATTTTATTAAATTTATTTTAAAATAGCAGAAGGTCAGCATATGTTGACACACAAGTCAAAAATTCACTAATGTAGGTAAAATTGGCTTTTTTAAAATAAAGAGGAGTTATACACAGTTTCTCTGGATGGCTACAAGATACTACAACACCATGTATGGTGTAAATTAGATTGTGTTAAAAAAATCTTTTTTATTGTCCAAAACTCTATGTGGCAATTTATACAGTATGTGGAGTATTCATCACAGTAAGCCACTAAACCGTGAATAATAATGAAATCATGATGTCTTCTTGTTTTTGTGACAGGTTTGTCAAAGCAATGTCAGTAAAATGAAAAAAAATAAAAATGTGAAACAGTTTTGGTTGGAAGTATTTATGGCTGGTATTTAGGCCCATGGACTGAGAGGAGATATAAAGAGTGAACTTGGTAGAGTGAGAGGGAGAAGCAGCAGAGAGATAAGATGCAGGAGAACATATTGTGAAGGTCCTCATTTCACCCTTGTACATTTTATGTGTCATATTGATCTGCTGCCTTGGACGAGAGAGGGGAAGGGGAGATGGAGCTCTGTGTAACATCATGTACAGAAATGCCTTTGATAACTTGAGTAATTTTCCCTCCCTTCACACACACACCCACAAACATGTATATTTTAACTACGTCTTGACAATTTCTGTCATTTTAAACAGGGAAAGAAAAAGTTGTGTAAAGAAATGTTAGAGTTTAAGTGAGTAGGTGGAGGGGGAAGGAAGACGGAAACTCATTCAGTAGAGAGGGGCAGAGAACAGCTGAAAAGCTGTGGAGGAGGAGGAGGAGGAGTGGGGGGTTTGGGGGGGAATGGGTGGGGTGGTCCCACATAGGACATGTGTCAGTGTCTGTTGAAATGTGTGTTACCCACCCGTTCCCCTCATTCTCACCCAGAAACTCAGAAGAGGAGACGCCTGGCTTCAACACAAGCTCACAGGACAGAGAAAGAGAGGGAAACAAGAGTGTAGCCTTAAAGCCTATCAGCTGATCGTAGTCTGAGAGGAAGCAAGACTTTTACAAGAAGGGAGTTCAAAAGGCATCACTGTCAGCGAAAGTTAAACAGCAATACTTTTTCTTTTTTTTCTGAAAGTAATTGCAAAAGTTTCTGAAATGCTTGGGACAATAACTCTAACAGGTAAGATGCATCTTAAATCTATGACTTGATGAAGTTGAGGCATATCATGGTTATTAGGGGAGAGTGGGGGGCAGTGATAATTAAGGTGGTTTGTGTAGGTAATTCTTGGCATTTTGATTATTATTATTATTAGGTTAAATTACAAATCTGTTATTCAGTAATCAGTTAAATTTGTGGACAAATTCAAATATCGTTTGCCTGATCTGTAGCTTGTGGCATCATAGAGGGCAATGTTGTTAAATACTGTTTAATATCTGTTTTTATGAGAAAACATTTAATTGAGTAATTAATTTCTTTCACTTATATATCTCCGCATTCTTGTGTGTATGTGTTTAATTATTTTGCATTTCATTAAGCCTTAGAACATATGAAACACCAAGGATTCCTTAAAAGTTTCAGTGTTTTTTTACATACAAATATAGTTCTGTATATACTAACAGTGATGCTTAGAGTAGTGAAGTCATATCTGTAGTCTGTTAATGTGAAGCATTAACCTTTAAGTATGGGAGACCAACCTGAACCTTAGAAGGATTTATCTCATGTAGTATGAGAAAACAGTACAGTTGGTGGGTTTATACATGTACTGTATAGAATTCTTGGAAATGTTCAGATCTGATGGGCTTCAGTGGTCTCAGATGTCCTTCTTTTTAGGAATTTTAATGACTTTTTAAGCCCCTCAGATCTTAGTCAGGGTTCTCGAGAGGTGGTGTGGGTGTATGGAATTGATTACCTGCTGCACATGACTTCAGAGAGTGTTTTGATTAGCTGGGAATGTTTATTAGGATTTTGTGCGGATGTACTTATATTTATGTTTATGTCCGTTTAATCCATTTTTTCCTAAATTGATCATTTCATTTTATTTTAATTGGCTTTAATTTAATATATGCAGAACATTGCAGGTTTATTCATTTTCTGTTTACTTAATTGTAGTTATTCACCACTACCCACTTCCAAAAGTGGATATTGATAGTAAAAGTAATGGAATCTCGTTGTTTCATGATTCACATCTATGTCAAAGGGAATCACTAAAGTGTAGTTATTTAGTGTGGGAGGTGGGGTAGTTGGCCTGGTAGGGGTCCGACAGTCAGTCTGCTGCTGATTCTTCCTGTAACTTCCCTAAACTCACAGACTCCACTAATGAATACCCTGTATTTGCATGTAACAGCAAGGGGTAGGGGGTTGTTGACCATTACCTCAGACCCATCTCAACAAACATCCACCCCTCCCCCGTCTTTCTAGACTATCACACCACTGTGATTTCAGATGGCATCTGCTCCCACCCATTCCAAAATGCTCACCCACAGTTCCACACTTTAACAGCCACAACAGACACGCTATCAAATTCCTTGGCTCGAGTTACCCCAGTCTGAGCCACCATTGAGACAAAGGCAAATGTAGGGCGACTGGTGGTTTCACCAAGCCTTTGACCCATTTTGTCTTTCATTCTCGTGTAAAAATACATTTGCACATATACAGTGCCTCCCTGTCTCCAGCTGTGTGAGGCAACAGCAGTGTCTTTTTGCTTAAAAATGTGTGTCCTTCATAGTTAAAACATTACTACAGTGTAAGAAGAAACCTCCTGGAATGTACCCAAAGGAGATGTTTGTCAAATAATGTAAAGATGAATTAAGAGCATATAATCTGTAGCTGCAGATCTGTCAAGATAAAAAAAAGACTTAATTTTTTATGGCAGGTTTTTAGTTTAATTGTATTTGCGGGCCTCTTTCTAAATGTTTGCCTAATTACCATACTACTCTGACATTTTGATCCCAACTTTACATTTTTTCGAACACATCTGCACAACCGGGAATGTTTAAACTACAAGAATTGCTAATTGTTTTGCTAATCAGTCTTCCATATCACCAAGACTGAGAAAGTTCTATCTGTCATTCTATATGGCTTCCCATAATGCCCTTTTCCCATTTTACAACAAGGATTTTCATCATGGTAGTTTAAGTTCCAGGATGGACAATAGTGTGGGCCCCCCACCCCTTTTAGCCAAAGCAGGAAAAAAACCAGGGGCCCATTGTGAGACAAAGAGGACAACACAATACAGTCTTCCTAAGCTGAAGTTTAGAATTTGGTTTGGTCTGTGGGGGGGATGGTTTGTTCTATTGTAGGGGGATGGGGATGCTATTTCATCCCTGTACCACATTGAACTGTGGGATTTGGTTTGCGCTTCACTAAATTTAAAGCATACATTGAAAACACAGAGCTTCTTTTTTGTTTTAAATCAACAGAAAATGGACTGATAAATGTAAGCGCGTGACCACAACAGCATAAATGATATGATGGCAGGCCGTAAATATAGGCCATTCCTGTTATTTCGCTGTAAGATTTTCAAGGTTAGGATAATCAGTCCAAGACTTTACCAGTCACATAAAAAAGAAATCATTCTAGAACAATTTATAAATCATTTTGATCTCTGGCTTAAGTTGTTTTGGTAGATAAATGGTTTGTTGCCCCTTTATCTCGGCCTGTGTCATACAAGTGTATAGGAAGCCAAGTAATGTGATATCCATGCATTAAAAATGCTTGGAATTTGTTTTTAAAGTCACTGGGTGGGTTTCAGACCCCAGAGCAAGAGCAAGCAGAGCCAGATGTGAGCAGTCCCTTGCTAGGTTGGATGTCAAAGAAAAACTGGGCCTCTAGGAGGCTCACACTACATGCGAACTCGACTCCCTCTTCCTAGCCCCACACCCTCAAAACCAACCCACTCTTGTCAAAACACAGATAGGCAAGGGGGGAATTTGAGACATTATGAGTGTTTATTCTCTTGTTTATCCCACCTGTTGCAATTTTATTTCATTTTGTCTTTGGAAGCTTAAGAACTGGGTAAATATGCAGTCTTAATGAAGATCTGTTTGCTGTGATTTATTAAATAAGGTAAATTTCATAGTCCAAACATTTGGCAACATAGCCTGCATAACTGTGAAGCTTACAAAATGGAAATTTCCCCTGGTTGCCTTGATGTTAAATGTCATCATTCCCCAGCTTATTATTTTTTTTGTTGGTGCTCACAAGAAAGAGACCAGAAAATGTAAACTTAATATCAAATTGCCATCATATGCCTGATTAAATCTGTACAGGGGTGAAAATGTTTTTGCAGGTTTTCTAGAAATATGGCTCTGATTTCCTTCAGTTGCCACAGCCCTCCATCTTGAATTAATTATATCATTAGATCATGTATTTTGCTTTTATAACTCTTAACTCTTTTCTACTCTTAGTCCTGTCGAGAACTGGCTATCCATAAGAGACCAATGAGTTTTATAAGACTTTAAGAGTGTTATGATATTTAATGAATGATGATGAGTTGATTTATGCTATTTTATAAGTGTGAACTTGGGTAACTTGAAATACTGTAACTGAAATAAATATACTAAAAACTTTACTAAAACTTTGCATATTTTTCATTACAGTTGGCCAGACGGAAACCATCACCCAAAAAGAAGACAGCCCTGAAACAATTGAGGTGCATCAAGAAGAGGTTGCCCCTCAGGTTAATGGAGAGAAAGGAGACGATTCTGCAAATGCAGATGAAATTACAATCACAGAAGAGAAGGCAGTAGAGGAAAAACAAGAGGAGGCCAATGAGGTGGGCTTCAAGAAGATCTTCCGTTTCGTTGGATTCAAGTTCACACTGAAGAAAGACAAGAATGAGAAGACTGAGCCTGTGCAACTGCTGACAGTGAAGGAAGCAGAGAGTGGTGCAGATGAAACTTCTGAGGAAAAGAAAGAGGAATCTGCAACAGAGGAAGACAAATCTATGGAAGACAAATCACCAGAAACTACAGAAAAAGAGCAAGAGGCCACGACTGAAGAAGTGACTGATAAGGCAGAAGAACCAGCAGACCAAACTGTAGTTGATGCCCCATCAGAGACTGATGAAAAGGTCAGTGAGGAGGTGACTGAAAAATCTGGTGAAGAAATGGGGACAATATCAGAGAAAGAACCAGACCCAGAAGCGCCAGCTGAATCGCCCACAAGTCCACCCTCTCAAGAGACACAGAGTCCCTTTAAGAGATTTTTCACTCAGGGAATCTTTTCTAACCTGCGGAAGAAGGCAAGCTTCAAAAAGCCCAAAGATGAGGAACAGGTCAAGGAAAAGTCTGCAGAGGAGGACATTAAGGAAACTGAGGAGACAGCAGAGGGTGTTATTGAGGGCACAGAGGAACCTAAAGTGGATGCAGAGAAAGAACCATCTGAGGGTGAGCAGATAGAGAAACCTTCAGAAAAGGCTGAAACTAAAGCTGAAATTACAACTGAAACAACTTCCACTGAGACGGAAGAACTTAAAGTAGAAGCTGAGGCTACAAGTGAAGCTGAAACTCTGACTCAGACTGAGACTGCTGAAGCTCCAGCTGCTGAAACTGCTGTTGAAGCTCAACCCACCGATGATTCAAAACCAACAAGTGAGAAGCCAGATGTTTCAGAAGCAGCGACAACTGAAGCTGAAATCCTGTCATCTCAGGAGAAATCCAAGGCTCAGGGAAGCCCACTTAAGAAGCTGTTTACAGGGGCAGGGCTAAAAAAGCTGTCATCCAAAAAGCAGAAGAGTAAAAAAGAAGCAGAGTCAAAGCAAACAGAATCAAGTGAACCAGTTGCTGAAAACATCCAGTCATCCACTGAGTCAGCTGAGCCCCAGAAACCTGACAGCGGAGCATCTTCTCCAGAAGAATCTGGTGAGCATCTTGTAGGGGAGGTACCTCAAGCTGAGGTGGCTCAAGCCGAGGTGGCTCAAGCTGAGGTGGTTCAAGCTGCAGAGACTGAGGGTGAACCAGTCACTTCTGACAGCGAGAAGAAGAAAGATGGAATTTTACCTTGGTCCTCTTTCAAAAAACTAGTCACTCCAAAAAAACGTGTCAAAAGGCCCTCTGAGAGCGAAGATGAAGCACCTGGAGACAAACCCAAATCTTCTACCCTATCTTCAACTGAGAGTGCTGTATTTGATGAGAAAACCGATGAGCCTAAACCTTCTGAAGAGGTACCATCTGAGTCTAAAGAAGAATCACAGGCTGAATCAAAGGCTGAGCCAAAAGTCGAAAAGCCTGAACCAGCTGCAGAGGAACCAAAAAGAAAAATGGATACATCTGTGTCCTGGGAAGCCCTTATTTGTGTGGGGTCAGCTAAAAAAAGGGCCAGAAAGATTTCTGATTCTGATGATGAAGAACCTAAGATTGAGGAAGAAGCGCAGCAGTCAGGAGAAGAGCAGACAAAGACCGCTGAGTCCCCTCTTGTAAGCTCTGGTGAAGCTGATCATGAGAATTTGGCTTCTTCACCTGAACCAGAAGAAGAACTTGTGTCTACCTGGGAATCTTTCAAGAGGCTGGTAACCCACAGAAAGAAACCTAAAGCAGAAGACAAGTCTGATGAAGCCTCGGGCGCAGAACATACAACCTCTGACAGTGAAGCCCCCAAAGAAGAATCCTCTTTCTCTTTGAGGAAACTGATTCCACGCAGGAAGAAGAAATCTGATGGTAAACAAGAGCAGATCTCTTCTGACATTGGCTCTGCAGAGGATGATTCTGACACTCCAGCTGTGGTACCTCTTTCAGAATATGACAATGAGCCAGCTGCAGAAGTTGTGGTTAAGACAGAGGAAGTGAAGCAAGAATCTGCACCAGTCACCCAGGCAAAAACCTCAGCTGAGGATAGATCACCATCTTGGATCTCAACCACTGTGGAAAACGTTGAGGATGAGACAGAGGGAAAGCAATTGAGTGACATACCCGAAGAAGGAGACACAGCCGCCACACCCAAATCGACTGATAACACTATTGCAGAGGACATTATTGAGCTTACTTCAGAAGCTGTTACGGCCCTTGAACAAGTAGAGGAGACTGAAATGGTTTCTGCTGCATCCCGCGTTACAGCATCACCAGTTACATCAGGTGAGACAACTCCTGTCCCAGGTGATGGTGTAGAGAAGAAGGCCGATGTAGTACTACAAGAAGCTGTGGAAACTATCAGTGTTACCACAAGTGCCATGGCTTTCACCATGACTAAGGAACAGGAGAAAGTAGTTGCAGTCACCACTGATGCTCTTTTGGTCGAGTCATCTATCAAGGAAGAGAAAACAGTTTTGGTTGCACATGAGAAAACAGAGGCAACTACTGTCTGCACTGGCCTTGACACTAGTGAAATAAAGGTGGTGGTGGAAGAAAGCCTCACTCAGAAGCCTTCGGTGGAGTCGGTAACAATTGTTAGCCAGGTGCTTGTCACAGAGTTGGCTGTTGAAGACAAAACACAGGAGCCTGAAGAGGCCAGTATGGCTGAGGATGAAGTTCATGAGGCTCAGATGAGTGGAGGTCAGACAGAGCTCAAAGAAAATGCAGTTGAGGAGAAAGCACAATTTGAAGAGATAAAGGAGACACCTGAAGCTGAGACTGTTACTGATCTCCAAGAAGTAGCAGCAGTCAAAGTAGCGCTCATCAATGCTGTACAACAGGAACCAGAGTTTCTTGAAGAGCCGGTGGTGGCAGAAAAATCCCCTCAGGTTGAGGCTGCAGGTCCTGTGGAACCAACTGTTGAAGAGTCGGTCTGTGCCCAAACTGTAGAAGTCACTGAAGTTGCTGTTGCTGAAGGTGAGAAAGTGCAAGAACTGGAGGATGTTAATGAAGCTAAAGCCACAGTTGAGGTAGCGTCTGTGGAGGGAGTTGCCATGGCTGTAACAGAGGAGGTCATGGCAACCCTTCCAGAGGTGCCTGCTTCTCAAACTGCTGGGTCTACAGAAGATCCCATTCCTATTGTAGCTGCCACTGAAGAATTTGCAGTCATCAAAGAGACTGTTTGTGTTACAAGCTCAACATCTGAGACAACAGAATCCTATTCAGCAGATCTAGCTTGTGAAACTGTTATGGAAAAGGTTCTTGTTCTTCCGGCAGATGACCAGGTTAAAGCGAATGGTGCTGAGGTTAGCTCTGCTCAAGAAGCTGTTGAGAGAAGCTTAAAAGTAACCTCAACGAAAGTTAGTGTTGTGGTTGAAGAAGTTATTGAGAACGTGAAAGAAGAAACTGAAGTGATCCAGGCAACCCAAGTAACAGAAGCAGAAATAATTGAGAAACAGAGCAGTGTTATTGTGCAAGAGGTCATTCAAAATGTTGTAGAGAACCTTGCTGAAGCACACACAGAACAAAAAGTGTCTGCTGACAAGGTAGAAAGCTGTACCACATCAGTCGATGTCAAATTTGAAGAGGCCCCAGTGGTTTCTGGAATGATTGAGGAAAAAACTTCAACAGAAGTAATTTCGGAGGAAAAAGCTCCACTAGAAACAAGCCCAGAGAAGCCAAAAGCACCTGATGCATCAGAGATCAAAGATGATGATGAACAACCTCGCATTGTTACTGAGAAACCAATGAAAACAGTCAACGGCACCATCCTGATTACAGAAACAGTCACGGTTTCTATCACAGATGAAATCCAACCTCAAAATGAGGAGGTTGCCACAGTCTCCGTGGAAGATGTGCATCATGAAACAGAGGTAACAAAAAGTGAAGTCGAACTTAAGCAAGCAGAAGAGAAAAAGCTTAGCGGGACCACAGAAAGTGAAGAAGGAAAAAGTCAAGTTGAATCACGTCCCAAGGAAGTGCCAACAGAAATCCAGCAAGAGACACAAGCTTCAGAGGTTTCAGAAGCCATACCAGTAGAAAAGATGACAGAAACATCTGTTATAGATGCAATTCAAGACCCGATTGTGGCTGAGCAGTGTCAAATGGCACCAGAGGCACAGATTGAGACTGCACAGGAATTTAGTGTTGGTGTCATAAATGTCATAAATGCAGATGATGTACCTGTTCAAGACACTGAGACAAACATGAAAGAAGAAAGTTCAGAGGGCCAGGAATCAGTAGAAGAAAAGCCTCAAAAAGATTTGGAAGAACCTCAAACGGAGGTTTCAACACAGGACACGACAAACCAGGGAGAGTCAAGAGATCCAGACTGTCAAAAGACAGATGCTAAAAATGTACCTGCCAAACTGGAGACTGCTACTGAGAAGACAGCAAATGCCATTGCAGTGGAGGAGGTGATGGAGGAGGTCGGGAATGAGATCGAGCCAGTCTCCTCAGAGGTTCACACAGTGTCATGAGCAGGTTAGCCTTTATTAATTTAATGAAACTGATCATTTTATTTGTATTTTTATAAATGTAAAGCAAAACAGTTATATAAAAAATATAACAATGTTTCTAAAGGTAGTTTTGTCCATCAAAGAAAGTTCCACATTCCTTATCACAGTTTTTGCACGGTGCCCTTTTAAAAACCTCAATGGATCTTAGTTTTATTAGGGGTAGATTTCCATTTGGAGAGATGAAAAAGCTTTTGTTCCATGTACCAGTAACCAAGGGACCTTCGATATCAAAGCAGGAATGCCGCTGCCTGACCCTTCACTTTGTATGCTGGGTCTTAAAGGGAAGCCGTGTGAAGAGAGATGAACTTGTGGTGAAAGACCGAGTATAATTCCCCATCCCCTCCCTAATGGACTCTCTTACTCTCTTCCACTCATCAAAGCCTTCAATATGTAGTTGGAGAACCAATTCATCTGATAAGATACACTGTATGATCAAATACAACCCTTAGAAGTGTCATATCAGCATATGAGCAGAGAGAATAATACTTAATTGCAAGATTTATTTTTTCAGTAGTTAAAGCCTTGGAGAGTAGTCTTATACAGCACTTCATTTAGTACTTCATGTCAGTTTTCCCAAGAAATTCTTATTATAGAATACTGGTTTATAACATTTGAAGGGTAATACTACATTACAGTTAGTAGATTTACACGTTCAGTTATAATTGATCTACACACTCAGAAATAAAGGTACAAAAGCTGTCAGTGGGGCGGTACCTTTTCAAAAAGTACATATTTGTACCTAAAGGGTCCATTTTGATACTTTAAAGGTACATATTAGTACTTAACGTGTACATATTTGAACCTAATAGGTACAAAAGTGTACCTTTTGAAAAGGTACTTTTGTACCTTTATTTCTGAGAGTGTACATTTTTTTTGTGTGTTTTCGTGTAGTCAAACTACAGTCTTCATCTGTCCTTTAAATATTTGATTAAAATAGATAAACATATATTTGAAGGGTTAAATGCTACCTGTCTTTCGGAGGATGTGCACAGTGCTGAGGCCAATTGTAGTTAGATTAATATTTTTACATGCTTAACGAAGCCAAGCTACACTTGCATTACTAAGTCTGTTAGTATGACTGTGTTTACATGATATTTTAAAAAGATGAATCATTGTATTAGTCTGACATGTCAAAGACATGTAAACATATTATCCTCATGACACATATTATGTTTTAAAATGGTTATTCGCATTTGCTATAAAAAAACAACAACAAACAAACAAAAAAACAAGTGCCCTAATGTAAAGCGTGACCAAAAGAAGGAAGGGGATGAGAGAAGAGACCTGGGTGTGTCTGATAAATGTTTGATGAGTGCTAATGCAGCACTGCAGTAGAGCAGAGGCTGGTGAAATATAGCATCGCAGCATGAGCTTTGGTGCACTGCTCACTCTCTCTCCCTCTCTCTCTCTCTCTCTCTGTGCCCCCTTTGCCTTGGTTACTTGTGCTGAGTCATACAAACAGAGCAAGACAGTGGTTGGAGGCACAGAAGATGCAGTGCAGATGGAAAGAACCAATAATGTGAAATAATGGGTGGCAAAGTAACATAATAGGATAGTAGCTTGTCATCCTAATTGATTAAAGAGCTGTGAGAAAAGAAAAGATTGCATATTGCAGTTTTGAAATACCATTTGAATTAGCATTAGCAGAATTAGCATCGTACATGAGTAACATATTGCAAACAAAATGCTGATGTGCTAGAATTGTTCTTTTTTCTCACCATTTTCCTTTTTGTCTTGCAGTCTGCATGTAAAAAGTGGTCACATGACTGGGGCACAGAGCTTTCCAGAAAGCAAGAAGTGAGTGGCAGCCATGGAGGACACTAAGAGACGGTGCTCTGTACCAACTCCCAGAGCAAGAGACTCTAGGCCAATCTCCCTTCTCTCTTTCTCTTTTAATCCATCCATTCATCCCTCTTACCCTTTTTCCAAATTCCCCATAACTCTCAGCTGCCATATCACGAGGTCTCTCACCTCACTGGACTCATTGAGGGATGTCCCCTACTCCCAATTTCCTGTATTTTGCCAAACTGCATCAGATGCCATTTTCCCACCTGTAACTTTTTGTGATGAACATTTTCTTTTTTTTATTAGTTGTCAGCAGTCTGTCGAATGGAGAGTTTATGTATGTGTGGTTCTTGTCTGAGTGTATGTGTGTCTGTGGTGTTGCAGTTGGAGGGTTGTTTTTTGTATATTGTATTTATATCTAACATATTCTCTCAACCCTCTCAAACATGTTCTAACCGTCTAAAACAACCATTTAAATCATTATCATGCTGGTGTAAAACTACAAAATACTTAGATGAGTAATTTTAACAAACATGGTACAGATACACCCGCTACAGCTATAGCAAATCAAAAAGTGCATAATGTGCTGTGGCTGTAATGTGAAAATGAGGTAAAATTCAGTGAACTCTGAAACACAATATCCAGCCATTATCATCTCCATTCTCACTGTAGATATACCACTTCTTCGTCCCTTACTGTGAAATGTTCTTTTTGTTATGTATATTTATCATGTACAATCACGATGAATGATTTCACCATTAATGTGTGACATTTGAGATTTTAAGAGTCTGATGTTCAATTTGATTTGCTTTTAGTGGTACCCTGTGAAAACAGATGATCACGATGATGACAAACGCCTGCATGAGTAGGGAACGTTTAGAAAAGGACATTTTATTGTCCTCAACGTACATGTGCACTTCACTGTTTAACAGCCTTAGCGAATGCATGTTTCAACACCAAAAATGCACCTGAGGTTAAAAGAAAATTGTGAGATAATTGTGCGAGGAGAATTGTATTAATGCCATGTATTGGTAAACTCTCCAACACAGGTTACGCGTGATTTTAATTCACAGATATGTGGGTATTCAGTAATATAGTGTAGAATATTTTTCGCATTCCTAATCTCTGTATCAAGGACTGTTATTTCTTTGAAAGACGTGGTAGATGCCTTATTGTCAGTCTCTTTGAAATGAGTATATTATAGCCATACATGCAGACAGGGTTTAAAGGAAAGCATTTCAAAATCAAATGTAAATGAGTGGCGGTTGTGTATTTGGATGAAGATTGTAGCAAATCGTAAAGGAAAATTTAGTACAAGTAAATTCAGGTCTTTGATCTCTAACAAAGTTTTTTTTTTTTTAATGAAAATGTATATGCCAAAATTCGAGCAGTCGAAATGTGTACTGGTTAACGTTCAGAAAGCCTGCAAATGACAGTGACGGCACAGGGTGCATTATCTTGAATAAAAAAAATACAATAAAAACAGCTTTGCTACTAGTCACGCTTTGAATGAACAGCCCACTCACATTCTTTTCTTAGCTTTTTATAATACAGTCTACTGTGAAGCTCCTTTAACATTTGTACAAATTGTATACCTGTGTACCTTAAGTCATATTGTAATATTAACAAATAACCAATGAAAGCATTAAGGAATGTTATATACCAGTAGCATGAGCCTCACCTCTTTTTGTATTCTTCAAGCTGTTAATAGTATGGATTCAAAATCATGTCTATATTTCATTCAAATAAAGCTAGTGTAAATCAAGCTCGCCTTTTCTGTTTGTGTGTATTGCTAAGTGTTGTGGGGATAGAGAAAATGCAAACTAAGTGTATGTATATATATATATATATATATATATATATATATAACTGAATTGGCATAAGATAAATGCTAGTAATATTTAAGCAGAGTTACAGTTCATTAAGTTTTTGTGTAGAGGCACCACGTAAAAAACCCAATGGTGCCATCTAGTGGCTCATAAAAAATAAATAAATTAATTAATTAAAAATAAAATAAAAATTAACCCAAGCTTTTGAACAGTGGTGTATATTAAGGAACTAAACACACATTTCAAAAACATAAGGATTTATTATCATTATTCACAATGAAAATGCAAAGGAAGTATTTTTTTCCAGAGACAACTCTTCATGTTCCTGAGGAGCGAGAGATCACAGTATGCTTGCCTTGGCTTTGGGGTTTGTGCGTTTGAGGGGGCACTTTACCCCTTCCTCCCTAAAACTGCCTCAAAGAGTAACAACTTGCATATGTACAAATAATAAAGAGTTGTAACAACACTACAGGAAAAAAGGCATGACATCGCCTGATGTATGATTACAAATAAGAAAAATTAACATTACAGTTAAAAAAAAACAAAAACAAAAAAAACCCATCCTTGTAACAAAATGAAGCAAATGGTCATTCCTGGGCTCTAATTACCTATTCAGTAGTAACTTAACTCACAGTGCTCTTACAATAAATTCCTACAAGGTCTTTACAAAGAGAAAGATAGAAGAAATATTTAGCACTGAATGTAAATCACCCTGGTTGTAAATGACAGAAGTTTCCTGATGTAGCACAAGTATATTGATAAAAGTAGTCAGGGATCTTTAGTAGAAATCAGTACTTTTACAGCATGACCTCACTGTCAGTTTCATTAAAACAAAGACAGCCAATGCAGAGATGACAAATATACACACACACTTGTGCTACACTATAATGGATAATATTCTACAGTAAATACATTGAACAATATACAACCTCTGAGATTATAAAATTCTTTGTAAATAAAGCACTGTACATAAAATTAGAAAAGTTATATAAAACTCAAAAATAAGGAATTTAAGAGCATATTCAAGCAAATCATTTCATGGCAAAACTAAGTTGGCAAACAGTGACAGAAGTATCTCCCTTCAAGCAATGTTATATACAGGTGTACGATTGGCCACAGTGTTTTCTAAATTCACACACACAGGAACAACTTTAACTAAACACACAGCACAACTGTAAACATGTTGAACCACAGTGAGAGCAACACAACCAGATTGGTGATGAACTGCTGCCACGAACCAATTTAACAGCAGGGACATTTATCATTTAGGTGGCATTGGCACGAAAAAAGCACTGTAACAAACTGACAAAAGTGGATAATTAGGCAAATATATCGTGGCGTGGGTCACATTAACAATATAAGTGATGTTCGACAGGTAATCTGGCACTGCATGAAGGTTATCTACAATTACACCTTGCTCTTGCTAACAAAGCATGTAATGAGAAATTAGAAACAGCGTCAGAAAGAAAAACTTTGAGATCTGTGTAACTCCTCGGAGGCACTGGAAGATAAAGTTGACTTTGATCCTCGACCCTTTGATGCAAATTTCAGGTAAGTCTGATATTGCATGTCTGAAACCGGTTGAGGTAGTGAATACTCATCCTAAACCAGGACCCACATTTAGCTGCTCAGAAAATAACATTTCTTTTCATTTTCAAAAGAAATTTTGGTGCTGTATCCATGAACTAATCATTTTGTGGCTTTAATATATTAAATATTCCATCGAGTTACAAATCCAACCTAATGAGGTCTATGTCTGATCTTTACTGTGACAAACACAGGATTTCAGCAGTTCACTACATCCTTTTCCTGTAGACCGTTAGGCAGAGGAAGAGCTTTAACCGCAACACAAACTACTAATGACCCGAGTAACCAATAACACCCTTGAAAATAATACAGATTGAAGCAGGAATTTGACGTGTTGGACTAAACCTACTGTAAATCTGTTATAAATATAGTAAAATGAATGCGTGAGTGTTTAAAAAAAAACGAAAAACAAAAAAATAAAGCAGAAAGTAGAACTTTTCAGTAGAAGTAAAAAAAAAACAAAAGAAACAGTATAACAATTTTACATCTGTAGCTTAACTTCTGATCATAATTTACCCACAAATGTAATACAATTTAAAAAAACAATACTCTGAAGTGGATGAATGTGAAGCTATTCCACAAAGACTTCCTCAGTTTTGATGGGCGTTACCAATGGCCCACCGTTGGATGAATCCGAGCCTTCGTCTTTGGCCAGGCTGTCACTGTTCAGCCCACTGATGCCCATTTCTGCTGCCACTGCGCCCGAAAGCACACCCTGGTTGAAGCACAGGTGCTTGATCACCTCATTGGGGCTGGAAAAGGTCATTTCACACACATTGCATTTGTATGGTCTCCCAGAAGAGCCGAGAAACAGCGCCTCCATTTGGCTGGAGTCATCCGCGGCACACAGCTCCATGCTCTGTCGGTCCACCATGGTGTACGCTGGCTCCGAGCCCAGATTCATGCAAACATGCCGCGCCGCCTGGTTGGCCCGACAGAAGCTCTTGCCACAGGCGCTACAGCGGTACGGCTTTCCCGTATGGATGTACATGTGCTCTCTCCAGTGGCTCTTCTGGATGAACTTGCGGCCACAAGTGGAGCACTCATATTTCCTCCGCTTCACTTCCCGCTCCATATCAGCCGCACCCTCTAGGTTGTCGATATCAGCGATATCGGACGGCGGCGGTGTGTCCGCCTGGGGCTGAGCCGTGCACAGGCTCGGGACGGGCATGGCGGTTTCAGGATGTGGCGAGTCTTTTGAGTATAGATGTTGCTCGCTGTCACTAGCAGCGTCCACGATGATGGGAGTGGCTGCGGCAGCTTCACTGCTTCTGAGGACTTCCTCCACCTCTGGCGTGGCGGCACCTCCGGTCAGCATTGGGGAAGCTGCACTGACGGACTCCAACACCAAGGGGAGCATAGCCTGGGTGTGTAGAAGCAGGTGCTCTCGTAAGGCTCCTCGCTGGGTGAAGCGGCCCCCGCAGACATGGCACGTATAATGCTTCCTCAAAGAGGAACTTCTTCTCATGATGCTGGGCTTCACATGCAGAATGGTGTTGGCGCTCAGGGAGCAAGACGGGGCCTCACCTGCAGATGTTTCCGTCTCGCCGCCTTCCCTCATAAACTGACTGATGCTCGTTGCCGCTTCTACCTCCGTTTCTGACAGAGCTTGCCTGTGCTTGGATACAGGCCGTGTCAGTGAGGTAGCTTTGTTTGTGGTAACGCACTTCCCATCAAGCATACCGCCACCTTCCAAGTCGAACGGCGAAGAGAGATGTGTTCTCGCCGAGAGGCGGTTTGGGAGTGTGGCCTGTTGGTCTGATATCTGAATGCCATAAAGAGATGACGACAGGGGAAGGCTGACCTCAGGATGTGCCTGAGCAGCATGGCTTGCCAGACTTGCCTCCTGAATGAGAGGGTACGCATGGAGGAACTTGACGCCCTGCTCCAGGCGAGCTGGGTCGATAAGCTGCGTCGCCAGTTTTCCGGTGTACATCAGATTGAGGAGGTAGCTGAAGATGTCGGGCTGAATGTCAGCAGGCTTCAAGCGAACACAGTCACTGGTTGAGAGGATACAGAAACAGATTCAATGTTGAAAACCAATGTTTATTCTATAAAAGTGCTTTAATACCCATTTAGCTTATTAGTTAAGAGCACATTTTTATCACAAATTACCCTTCAAAAACAAAATAGAGAAATTAGATAGACAGATACATATAAAATACATATATAATCTCAATAACTCTATCTTTTGGTATCATTTACAGTGCCCTCCACTACTATTGGCACCCTTGGTAAATATGAGCAAAGGCGGGGCCAGAAAGCCTAAAAACAAAAAACAGCCTCTACATCACCATGTTGTTTGGGAGGGTTTCACAAAAAAATAAAAATAAAATTCTCCTCGCTCATCCAAAAACAAACTCCAGAATATTCAGTTGGAACTTCAAATGGCACTGGCTTCTATGGTCAGATGGAAAAAAAAAAGAAAAAAAAAAAAAAAGAAAGAGCTTTTTGGCAGCAAACCCACCAGGTGTGTACAAACAGGGATTAAAAAAAAACAAACAAAAAAAACACACAATATTACTCCATGCCCACGGTTAAATATACTGCTGGATCTTTAATGTTGTGGGCCTGTTTTTCTGCCGGAGGTCCTGCGCATCTTGTTCAGATGCACTGCATCATGGATTCTATCAAATACCAACAGATTTAAAAAAAAATAAAAATAAAAAAAAAATAAAGAAAAAAAATTCTAAACCTGACTGTCTCTGTTAGAAATCTTATAATGGGCCGTGGTTGGATCTTTCATCAGGACAATAATCAATAACAAGTATCAAAATCAACACAAAATGAAGCTTTTGCCATGGCCGTCCCAGTCCTCTGACCTGAACCCTGTAGAAAATAAGTGAGGTGAACTGAAGATAAGCACCAACATGGAGCTGGGAATCTGAAGGATCTGGAGATATTCTGGATTAAAGAATGGTCTCTGATCTCTTATCAGGTGTTCTCAACTCTTCAGACATTATATAAGAAGACTCAGAGCTGTTATCTTGGGAAAAGGACATTGCAATAATTGGGTGCCAATAACTGTGGCCAACATGATCTAGAGAAAGCAGTTATTTCACAATGAGATTTCCCACTTTCAATGTTTGGAACTTTTGGGTTGTTACCAAGCAAATGAAATCAGTATCAACAAAATTCATCTTTACAATACAGAGGAAACACAGAAGCTGCATCTGAAGTGGCATTTAGATGCATTTACACACCATTTAAATGCAAGACATGAATGCATTTAACCTGCAATAACAAATGTATAAATCATGTTTTGATATATTAAACACAAAACATTAAATAACTACATTTGAAATTTAAATAATAAAAGATACTTTGAATGAGAAATTAAAATCGCCAGTAGATGGCAGCAAGTAACTGTTAATAAGTGAGTCAGCGATTGAACCGAATCATTCAAACAGTTGATTCATTCAGGAATGAAACGCCCTCATGTTGCTCAGAGACGCAAAACAGTGCTGTGGCAGTGTCTGGAGTGATTTTTGTTGCCGAAATAAAGCAAAAACAGGAAATACAGTGTCTAAAACGTAAGTCTCTTAATTAACCTTGTTTATTGAACTGTTGTATAAATTTTTTTTTTAAAAACTCACATTTGTAATCATGGTCATTTTTGGAGCATTATTTTTCGTTATTCTTCATGTGAAATTGATTAACTAGGCTATATGAAGTGGTACAAAATAGCCTATATACATTTTCTGCGCCCATGTCTTTAATATTGTGTTCATTCTAAATTTAGTGAAAGAACACACTCCATGCACGCGCACTAGTCTAGACTTCACGTAATGTATTCGTGCACTCTGAGGGTGTGTTTTGAATGGTTTTTGCAAAATACTCAATGTCAAATCACACATCGTTTAAACAACAGTTGTGATATCGCAGATGATATATATCGCACACCCCTACTTCACACTATGATTGTGTTCAGTCCGAGGATATAAAACATGTCCATAGACAGCAAGGCTACTTCCACGATCAAGGCACAGAAAGGTAGTAAGGACATCGTTAAAATAATCCATGTGGCATCAGTGGTTCAACCGTTACTTTACGAAGCTACAAGAATACTTTGTGTGCAAAAAAACAAAAAACAAAATGACAATTTTATTCAACAATTCTTCTCCTCTGGATCACCCTAGTGCCATTTTGGAGAGTATCACAGCGTGTTCTACATCAGCACCACCACACACATACGATGTTTAGAGAAAAGCACACGCACGCATCGTGATACTCGCCAAAGAAATAACGGAAAAAAAAAAATTGTTTTCTTTGTGCACAAAAAGTATTCTAGTAGCTTCGTAAAATTACGGTTGAACCACTGATGTCACATGGACTATTTTAATGATGTCCTTACTAGGGATGTGCGGGTCTAGTCGACTAGACGGTACAGCTCCTGCTAGTCGACACTGAAATCAATAGTCGATTACACGAGAGAAAAAAAATTACCATAATTTTAACGTTACATTTAAAACATTTTAACAACAAGCTAAAATAAAACTTCTGAAAAATAATAAAGATCAAAATACTTAAATATATAAATACTTTTAAAAGCGTATCTGGGTGGAAACTACATTTTTACGTCAGACCTCGCATGCCTTTTCTTCATGTCAGTTGTGGCAAGCTCGAAATGACCAGCGAAGAACCAGCAAGGTGTGGGATTATTTTGAATTAGAAGGAAACGGAAAAATTTTGTGTAAACTGTGTAATGTCAAATTGGCTTACAATAACTCTACTGGAGCGATGCGTAATCATATTCAATACAGGCACATATGCGTTAGCTTGGAGGCAGCCAAAGCCAGTCAATGTCATACACTACAACCCGCCGCTGTGGTCCGCGATCCCATCCGCGCCCTCTATTTTCTAAAGACCCACTTCGGTGGGTGCCGCCAAGTGAAACGAGCATTGTTTTGTTTTTAGACAATATATCCAACATGAAGTACATTTTTAAAAGCCGTTTTAACGCTATTCCTTGATAAACTTTCCTATTGTTTTTGACTTGCGTTTTAATATGTTGGCTAACGTTATATGAAAACGAAGAATTCTGTCAGTCTATTTTCCATTTCTGTATTGCTCCAGCTGATCTGAATATGCTATGCACTGGTTTATGCTGAGTGTATGCTGTTCCTTATTTTCTGTTTAACGACCGCCTAAAATTAAATGATAATGTGAGGCAAGCATATGGCATAATCGTGACCTATTTTTAGCAGATTTCATTGAGAGATTTGACAGTGTGATGCAAAGATTAAGTATTTTGAAGTGTAGGCTGTTATACACGCACAGTTTTTTTTTCTTTTGCCATTTTTGGGGGGTTTCTAGCTTTTAGACTAGTCGGATACAAAACTTCCGTCTAAACGACTGTCATATTAGTCGTAGCGCACATCCCTAGTCCTTACTACATTTCTGGGTCTGGGAACATCTCAGTTGCATTGCTGTCTACGCAAGATCAAAGAGTTCTCAGATTTCATCAAAAATATCTTAATTTGTGTTCCGAAGATGAACGAATATCTTACAGCTTTGGAACGACATGAGGGTGAGTGATTAATGACAGAATTTTCATTTTTGGGTGAATTATCCCTTTAATATTGGTCATTTATTAGATACAACATAATTATTATCGGCTTACCATATCAAGACATCCAGAGTTTAAGCACAAAATGGACTTTAAAAACCACGAATAAAGCTGTTACCTGTCCTGGTGTATAAATAGCATTCTGAAGTAGTTTGAGAATGCAGCCAGTACGGCCTTGTGTGCTTTGAAAAAGACGTCGCCGATGGCGACCGTGCAGTCACACAGGAAGCCAAACTCCCTCTGCGCGTTGAGCTGCTGCAGAAGGATAAGACCATGATTGGCCAACTCCATACTTCCACCTACACAGAAAGGGCCAGAGATGACAGTCAACTTCCTGTCTACTACAGACCACAATGCACAAAAAAAAGACTGAGTGAAAGAAAGCTGTTAAGTTGTCTGTTGATACGGACTTAATCAGCAGTGAACCACCGAAAATATGAATCCAACACTGTAAAACCAAACTCTATGATACACTTAGAATATGAATATTATAACTAGTAGGCTACTATTTCTCCTTATGGGTTTGTTTAAATTTTTAACCCCAAGTATAACACTTTGGCACACAGCCCTTCTCCCCATGATTTGTGCAACTAAAATGAACTGTGTTGCTTGTTGGGAAGGTCTGCAGTTACTTTAAGTGATATGATTTAATTACAGTGCTTTTAAAGCAGTCCATACAGAGCTTTTAAGGCACAGCATTTCATTTATTTTGCTATGTTCTTTATACTGGCAAATCTACGTCCCACTCATATTTAAGACATATTTATCCTATCGATCAAGCTGAAGGAAGGCTTTGTTGATTATGCATTCTCAAGACATTTACAAACAGAATGACTCTAAATGGAGTGATTTTTTTATATTCTCCCAAGATACATCTTCAAATATTTGAGACCTCTAATAACCTAATAACAAATAATCAGTTTTATCTTCTTTTTATTCTGGAGCGAAAAATAACAGGAGAGAGAGTATACAAGTATATTATCTGAATAAGACTTGATTCTGATGGAATATCCATTAGAGATTTTATTTAAGACAACTAACTGGTTAGACAGCATAAAAACAGTCAGACTACCATGAGATCTCAACATCGTAACCCTGACAACATGGTCCCAACAGAGCAGTCAGACCCAGCCAAGGGCCAAACATCTGAGGCAACCTTTGAACACTGAACCCTGAGGTTATTAACCCTTAGCAGCCTCTATGCCTTGAATGTCCATTACCCTAAAGGTCAATCACAGGATTTGTACCACATGACTCGCTCTTCAGGCAGCATTCCTGAGGCTACTTCCTCTTAACCCCTTGAGTAGAGAACAGTCTACAAGCCCACAAAGCCTACAGACTCCCTACCATGGGTTGTAATGTCACGTAGCGGTGCGTAAAGACTGCAAAACAGGGATTTCGTAACAATAGTTTAAGTTTAGCCGGCTCCTTTCAATCGTCCATTCGCACATGTGATTTTAGAATATACTGACACCTACTGGCCTGGATGTATGAAGTATGTTGCTGCTCACACCAAAGCAGTTTTTTTTTCTCTTTTATTTTGTTAATTTTTCTCTGTCTTACACACATACGTATATAGGACATTCTCCGATCCAATCCTACAATAAGCCATTAAATAAACTGACCAGCTATGAGGTGAATCACAATATTACGAACTTTGATTTGAATGGATTCCACAAGGGAAAGAACTACAATCCAACGAGGCACTGAAAATGACACTTGATTAAAAACCAAGGGGGAAACTATTGTGAGATAGATAAATAGATAATCATAATAATAATAATAATTATTATTATTGTTTATTGCAATGCAAATACTTAAGTATTTCTCTGTAAGCAATTCTCTGGTGGACAGTTCCATTGTTGACCTGATGTGTATATATAATAAATAACGATTATTTAATTTAAAAAAATAAAAATAAATAAATAAAAACAGCTCACAATAGAGAGAAGTTATTGTTAAAGATCATTTCCCATATGGAGAAAATGCACGGGGTTTTTAGTTCCAGAAAGACTGTTGCCCACTACTGCTCATTACATGTGGTCATGTGATGTCAACATGGCAGCACTTATGAGGAAGTAGAGTAAAACAGCCATTTCTAGTAGACTGATGTGTCAGAATTTCTAATATAATTAAAGTCTGTTAAATTATTTTTGTGCAAAACGATTTTAATTAGATAAACTTATTGAGTGGAGCTTTATTGAGTCACCCAGCATTCAATTTGTTGGAATATACAAACAGTGACATGACAGATTTTATCCACGTACATTTATAAACGGTTTACAGGTGTTTCCTGGTACCTAAATATTATATATAGCTTGGCAGTTCCTCAAACAGAGATACACGTCTAACCCAAAGCATTCGCCACAGCTTCGACTTGTTCTCATTGTGGGTTTGTAAACTTGCTCCTCCCACTACGGAGACACGTGGAACGGACAGATCTCCCGCAGAGACCGACCACTTCCGCAATCTGTTTTTCTTCGCAAATAGAAAATAAACCGTCAAAAACTGAAACGCGATGACTGATACGATCACACGCAAACGCTCCCTGCTCGATCAGCACATGATCCAACGACCTTATCGTGAACACAGCCGAAAATTCACAACAATAACAGCGATATAAACCCAGAACGGAGCTTAGCGAGCATCAGGGACGAGAAGCAAAAATAAACGGAGCTTCGTGGAACGGACACACACACAAACGGGGGAAGGGGTGGTCACCGAATAAATAAACTAAACGAAAATCAACAAATACAGAAATTAAGCGGTAGATGATAAAAGTGGATGGGTGTAAACACACACGTACCTTTCCTCCGCTTGAGTGTGTGGAGTTGGGCGAGTTGTTGTCTGTTACCGGGGGACTTGTCCGTTGGGCTCGCAGCTGCTCTGTTCCTCTCAAACGCAGCATTGGCGGCGATGGTCGTCGGTGTTTTCCGGTCGGGTTACGTTACAATCACATGACTGTCTAAAAGGGCTTAAAAACAGCGGTTGTAAAACCCACTTCCCTGGGATGCCAAAACAAACGGTCTTTGGCGCTATGAGCCGCCAAATGAGTGCACTGGTGAACGTTACGGGTGTCGTTCTCTTCATGTGTTCACGGTGCGGCGGAGATGAATGTTGAGCAATCATTCAGGGGCGACGATCGTTGGTGAACGTTACACATAAACGGATTTTAGTTGAGTTGGATAGCCGTAGGTCACGCTACCCACCCCCACAAGAAGATAACGTATCGAGACAGATACACGCAGAAGGGCTATTTGCATTTCAGTTGACAGACTGCACTTTTACAGCCAAGAGAAATGGGCTCACGAAAAATGCGCGCACTATTTGGAGCGCGATGATTTTCAGATTTCACCCACAGGCTGCAATAAACTTAATGAAGCTTATTATTGGTTTAAATACATATAATCGGTATTAAACGTTTTTCATCAATATATATTCATTCATGTATCCTTTGGGTAAAAACGATATAAATATATTAAAACATTTAAATAAATGTATATTGAAATAAATAACCAGACACACACATATAACGATTCTTTATTTATTTATTCACGCATTAATTAGTATATTAATAAATGTGTGACTACAATTATTTAAAATATTACATAAGTTAAATAACAAAATTAATTAAAAATATGTCTGACTGGGATGGGTTATTTATTTAGTTTTTAATTAAATATTTGCAGGTTAAGTTTTCCCGTGTTTTTATGTATTTGCAACAAATTTTATTAAACATTGTTTTAAAAATGGTATTTTATTTATTATTTATTTTTCACTTTTACTGAGTATTTTAAAGGATAAAAGATACTTTTTTATTATTATTATTTTTATACCACAATAAAATGAATTATGAATAAGCCAAATAAAAATGTTTCCTTTTAGTCCCAGAACGACTATCCTTTTTATGTTCTCAGTAATCTATTCATTTATTTTAATGTAAATTAAAAGTAACTACTAGGATCATCTTGACCTTTGATAGAGCCTTTTCATGTTTTTTTTTTCATTAGCTATATTTTGATGAAAGTGATTTAAATGCATTTAGCCTTTAAATAGCTACATTTAGTTGTAAAAGCAAATGAATTTCCCTAAAATCGTTTCAAGAATCATTAGCTGCAAAAAATCATTGCATTGGTTCCATTCTAAGCAGTTCAATTGAAGCAGGACATGATTTAAAATAATAAGAGTATTTTCCTTTTTACTTTGCTTGTGTCCAGAGTTTCTAAGCTTTCGCTACACTAAGGAGAACAGGATGTGCGCTGGCTTGACCAGGCCTGCTAGAGATATCAGGAAATGAACGGGGAAATAACATGAACAAATACAAGAATTGTAAGAAAATGACAAGAACATATATTAAGACTAGTCTACAACAGCCTGGAAGTTTAAGAATGCAAAATGAGGATGCCAGCTTCGAGTTGTGGGTTTGCAAAAAAAGAACAAGGAAAGGGAAGTTGGGGGGTGGTGCCTGTCTCTATACAGAAAGTAAGCTGTGTGTTAGGGCCATGTGGTCTGGTGGGGAGATAAAGGCATCAGGGACTATGGTTTCTGTTTCCAATTTTCCGAAAATCACATTAGCATCATTAAATATGGTTTAGTTAGAATTACTGCTACTGTCTATAGACAGAATAATAAAATGTTAACTGGTTTAGAAATTAGTATAATATCCATATCAAGCAAGCAACATTTTCAATACATGCAGATTAGATATATAACACAAACCTGACTTATCTTTTTTAAGCCAATGACAGTAAATCAGTAACAGCCCCTTAGATCCTTAATATGGAGGTCCATGAAAAGGTCATCCTGAGAAGGTACTAGATATAGTTTAAAATAAAAATACTAATACTAAGCTGATTCTTTCTGGTCTTTTCTGGATAAGCTATTGTTTAGCTGTGTGGCCAGCTGGTCACCCAGTTTGATTAGCTGAAAGTGCCCAAAAATCCTTTAAAATCAGCCAACAGATCAGGCTGGGACCAGCTACAAACCATCTGGTTAAGATGTTTTCTTTTCACCAGTGCAGGCTTATTCAAATTGAATTTTTGTTAAATTAAATATAAAATGCAGCTTTGAATGCCAGGTTAATTTTAACAAACACTATCTGAATATTGTCATATTGCAGTGTTGGGCAGTAACTAGTTACTAGTAACTTAGTTTACTGTAATAATATGACTTTTCGCAGTAACTAGTAGTGTAACTAATTACTAATAAGATTTCAGTAATAATATTACAGTTACCATCCATAAAACAGCTTAGCATTACATCCCACTCACATCCCTCTGATCAGCATTTGGTACATTATATTACTATAATTAAAAATCTTTTTGGAAAATTAAACAGTTTCTTACAAACTTATGTGATTTGATAAAATGCATAATGAAATATAATCGTATATGGGTAACAGAGAAATTACAATTAGCTTCAAGCTACACATGACAATTAAACAGATGAATACAACACTTGTACTTGAATGTTACTATCGATCGCTATTGAGTGTTTGTAATCAATTCTGACTGTGATCCAATGTGGACTTTGGTCAAATGATGAGGCAGAAATATGTTGTTAGTAACATTCTAGAAGAATTTTATCTGGAAGATACACAGTTACAACTTTTGTAGGGCGTGAAGAAAAAGTAATGTAACTAGTAGTGTAACTAATTACTGTTGCCAGAAAGTAATAAGTAACAATATTACTTTTGAAAGGTGTAACTAGTAATGAGTAATATATTACATTCTTTGAGTAACTAGCCCAACACTGGTCATATGTCTGATACGGTGTTTGTATGGACAACATGTCTCATAGACCGCGTTTCTTCGCATGGCCACTAGAGGACCGTAGTGTCAAAGATAAAGCGATATCAACATCTAAAGTTGGCCAATGATTCCTCATAAGACTACAACAAATAACATGCTAATATGTGTGATTGTAGGTGTCCCAACGATATGCGAGCAAAGGACACAGAGTGTATTAAATTATTTTATACCTTCACATTACATTGTGAATTGGTCACCGATCGTTCTCAAATAAAGTTTGTTGAAAATCTCTTCTAGTCCTTCCTGTTTGCAAAGATGGAGGCAGAGGGAACATTGGCCCCGCTGTCACTCTCTGCTAAGTTTGAGGGGTATGTTTTTATGATCATAGATATGCTTTGATGCTTCACCGTTGACGTCGTTTATATGAAAATAGGCTACGGCGAGAAATTTATCGTCTGTTTACATGTTCAGTTATAACGAATGTATGCTGCATTTAGTCAAATACAATCTTGTCAATGGCTGTGTTTCAAAACAACCAAGAGATCTGCCTACCTAAACTGCATTTATGGGCAACATTGGCAGTTTCAAGTCATGTATTGTCGAAACTCGCATATAATGCCCGTCTAGAAATGCAATCTGTACAGTTGACAAACCAGCTTTCGAGACACGTTCATTTCATTGGTCACGCGCTGCTGCTGGATGTTGATGTAATGACAATGATATAACCAACCACTGTTATCATCTAGTAATGGATTTTACTTACTGACTTATTCCTCAAGTTACTAGTGGTAGTGAAACTGAATAACATTTTTCTGAATAACACAATTTACATCTAAAATGTTTAATATTCCCCATTTCTAGGTCCTTTGCCTATCTGACTGTGAGAGACCGACTCCCAACCATACTCACAAAAGTGATAGACACGTTACACCGCAATAAAGACAATTTCTTCAAAGAATATGGAGAGGTATATATAATCTTTGCTTTTTTACCTTTAGCAGTCTTATATTTTCATGTTATTCATAAAATAAATCAGGCCTGCCTGTACTTGTTTTCCCAGATTTAACTTCTATATAATGTGTTTTCTCAGGAGGGGATCCAGGCAGAGAAGACGGCCATCTCCTTCCTGTCCAAGCTGAGGAATGAACTGCTGACAGACAAACCTGTGCTGTCTCTGACTGATAATGCTGAGGACTCGGAGGCCTGGAATGAATACATGCGAAGACAGCAGGACCTGATGGATGACGGGAGCCCTGTCAGCTGGTTCAAGTCACCATGGCTCTATGTGGAGTGTTACATGTACCGGAGGATCCAAGAGGCTCTGTATATGAAGTAAGGCAAATCAGCTTACTCCATACATTATGAGCAATCAATAATTCAGTGAAATTATTACTGTGGTTATTTTCACAATTTAATTATATTCAAAGTATCTTAATAGTAAATAGTAAACTTTGTTTTCTGTATAATTAATTAATAATATATTCAATTATTAAAATGTCATCTTAGTACATTGAAAAATCAGTTTTACTTAAAAGATGTAGTATCTTAAATTTACGTAAATTGAACTAATAGTAAAAGGTTTTTTTTTTCTAGTTTAAATAACAATACTGAATAATAATAAAAACAAATTGAATCACAACTTTCTCAGGTTTTCTCAACCAGACTATGTAAGCCTCTTAAGACACACAAAGTATTATCAAATCTAATAATGTAAATGTAATGTTTGTTATATAATTAGAATGATATAATACAGCTATAAATTATTTTATTATGAAGAGAGATGTGTTGTTTTAAGTGGTTACTATTGAGATATCTCTTGACATGGTCATATGGCAATTACATTTACAATTTAAACGGTATTAATTAGGTATTTAAAACAAGTTAAATTCATGGGTTAAATCAGCAATAAGAAAATTATTTTAATAAGAGGACAGATTTGTAACAGGAAGACCAATTAAATATGTACAGGTCTATATGAATTTAAAGGTACGACTTGCCTTGGAAATGCTGTAGTGTTGCAATTGATAAAGTAGTTTACATCATTTTTAGAGCCGTTGTAAATTAAAGGCACTGATGGTCATTTAAAGTGCTATCTTAAATGTGCTTTAAGTATTTTTGTAATTAATAATAATAATAATAATTTAATAATTAACCAAGATTAATTGGACTTTCCATGTTGCATTGGTATACTTTGAATTGTTTAAATGACTTGTTTCATTTTGTTTCCAAAGTCCACCGGTGGATACGTTTGACGTGTTTAAGGAGGGAAAAACGCAGAGCTTCTTCGAATCTCAACAAGCCATTATATCCCTCTGTACATACCTTCAGGAGCTCATCACCAACATGGAGAACATGACTGAGATTCAGCTGCGAGACAACTTTCTCAAGTTACTCCAAGTTAGTGTCTCCATGATCTTAGCTGCAGTGTATAATGATCCTTGATATTAAAAACAATTGTTATTGGGACATTGGGCCTCATTTATCAATATAACGTAGAAACGAGCGCAGATCCGTGTGCACAGATCAACTTACGACAGAGTTCACGTGTGATTCATGAAACATTCGTATGCCACCAATCTCATCGTACGAATGATCGTATGTTGATAAATGTGGCGGCAGAAAACAATCATCATTTGAATATCACACCCCTAAAAACATCCCGGTTTAGAAGCCTCGCCCTGGAGTTTACGACAAGGAGAAACAAAACCCGGTCAAAAAGAGGAAGTAATCTCGCTCCAAAAACTCCTGTTACCCTTGTAACTGCCAGAGGTGGAAAGAGTACGAAAATATTTTACTCAAGTAAAAGTACCATTACATTAATGAAATTTGATTTAAGTACAAGTAAAAGTACCAGTCTAAAAATCTCCTCAAGTAAAAGTAAAAAGTAGCTCATTTAAAATTTACTCGGAGTAAAAATTACTTGGTTACTTTTTAACAGTGGGACGCAAAAATGGGATAGGCCAAGGGTGTCAAACTCAGTTCCTGGAGGGCCACAGCCCTACACAGTATAGGTAACCCTAATTAAACACATCTGATCCAGCTAATCTAATCATTTAGGCTTATTTGAAAACTACATGGTATGTGTGTTGGAGCAGGGTTGGAACTAAACTCTGCAGGGCTGCGGCTCTCCAGGAACTGAGTTTGACACCCCTGGCATAGGCCTATAAATCTCAAACTAGTTATTTTTTAATTAAATGAATCAGTTATTTAGAATAAGACATTTGGGCTGTTACCAGGCAAATTAAATCAATATCAACAAAATTCATCTTTGCAGTGCAGAGGAAACACAGAAGCTTCATCTGAAGGAGCATTTAGATGTATTTACACACTGTTTAAAGCAGGACATGAATGCATTTAACCTGCAGTTACAAATGCATAAATAATGTTTTGATATTTTATGTCAAATGTTGAATACTCATTTGAAATTATAAAAAAATAAAAACATACTTTTAATGTGAAATTAAAACCGCCAGTAGGTGTCACCAAGTCACTGTTAATAAGTGAGTCATTTAGACTGAACCGAATCATTTTAACAGTTGATTCATTCAGGAACGAAACACCGTCATCGCTCAGAGACGCAAAACAGTGCTGTGGCTGTGTTTGGGATTTGGAAATAGAGCAAAAACAGGCAATATGGTGTTTTTAACGCAAGTCTGTTAATTCAAATCTTGTTTATTTAACTGTTGTAAAAAAATAAAAAATCTATATAATCACGCTGAGTTTTGGAGAATAACGCCACTCTTAGTGTGATATTGATTTACTATATGAAATTATATAAATATACATTTTCTGCCCCTATATCTTCAGTTTTCTGATCATATAATGCATTTGAACAGACTGAATCACGCAGTGAAAGAACGCAGTCTAAATGCGCGCGCGCACTAGTCTTATCTACTAGACTTTACGGCACTCTGTAGGAGTGTTTTGTTTTTGCCTAAATACTGATAATGTCAAATCGCACATCGTTAAAACAACAATTACGATATTACAGCAGACGATATATATCGCACAACCTGCACCACTGTCTTTTTGGCTAATTTGTGAAAAACCTTTTGCTAAACTGCCAAAGCTTCATTTTAACCACCAATGCAATGATGCAAGTATTTACCTTACCTCTACATGCTTGCGAAGGGTTGATGTCGAGATTTTATAAGCAGCTAGTTTGGTCTCCCTAGGCATACACAGCTTACACTGCATAATAGAGCATAATCATGGCCAGGGGTTCACTTCATTTGCTTCAAGTTCAACTTCAGCAGAATACGACGGGGTTTGGTTTTCAGCAGGGTCTGCACCATTAACGCCTGTCGTGTCCGTCTGCATCTTTCTTCTGATTTTAGCGCCAGTTTGTTCTCCTGCCCATTATTTACTGCAGTAGTTTTTTTTAACTCGGTAATTAATGTGTTTTAAAATGTAGCAAAGTACAATACTTCAAACAAAATATACTTAAGTAAAAGTAAAATTACAGATTTTAAAAATTACTTACACAAAAAAAGCTAATTCGTTACTTTCCACCTCTGGTAACTGCAAAGAATTACATCATTTTTTTTATGTATATTAAATACCGGCAAATTTAAGGAAAACTTTACAAAAATTATTTAGCCTATTTAGTTCCTTTCAGTCCTATAGGCTACTTGTTGCAGTTTTTTCCCCCTTTTGTTTATCTGTTAATTATATTATAGCCCATTATATATTTTGTGTGGTCCTATTTATTTTATTCCTTTTATAGACTTCATTTCTGTTTTTCTCCCTTCACAGAAGTGCTGCAGGTGCATGATGTGACGATTGAATCCTTATCTAAAGCCCTGTGTGTGTGTGTGTGTGTGTGTATATATATATATATATATATGTATGTTTAAAAAATAAATAAAAATGACATTCTAATCTTATAATGAGCTTCAGTTGACGGTCAGGAAAATAACCTAAATGAAAAAAAAGGACGAACTGAGACCAGACGTGAGATTTGATAGTAGCCACCGCTCGCGTCCATATTGATAAATTCCAAGTTTTGCGTTGAAACGACCATACGCCCAATTTTCTGTCGCACGTTTGTTTCGTAAGTGAGGCCCATTATGTCATGACATCAGAACACAACATCAAAAACTAGGAAAATCATCTTGTTTGCATGGAGATGAAAGATTCTAACTGAGTTCAGTGAGCCATAACCATAAGCTTAAAGAGTCGCAATGTGGAACAGAGAATCTTGTTACCCAAATGACATCCAGTTTGAGGTGCCAAGTAACATGCCTAGGAGTGGCTACTTTTTTCAGCATGTGCTTGTGTACTTTACTGATATTACAATGTTGGTGATAGTGTAATGTCACATAATCTGGTTTACCATGTGTTTTGAAGGTCTCTCTGTGGGGAAACAAGTGTGATCTGTCCATCTCTGCCGGTCAGGACAACTCTCAAAAGTCCAGTCCCATCGATTCTCTTCCTGATCTCCAGCGCTTCATCCTAGTGGATGACTCCAGCATGGTTTGGTCAACGCTGGTTGCTGCTCAAGGAGCTGGATCCTCTGGGATGAAGCATGCCAGAGTGGACATTATTTTAGACAATGCTGCTTTTGAGCTCGTTACCGATTTAGTCCTTGCTGACTTTCTTGTTTCTGCCGGACTAGCCAAGCAAATCCGATTTCATGGCAAGTCCATCCCGTGGTTTGTTTCAGACGTCACCAAACAAGACTTTGAGTGGACCATCATGCAGACCATGGCAGCCAATCACAAGTGGATGTCAGCCAGTGGTGTCCAATGGAAGCATTTCATGAAGGAGGGTACATGGTCCTACCATGACCACTCTTTTTGGACCTTGCCCCATGAGTTCTGTGATATGGCAGTGGATGCAGCTGATCTCTACAGCACTCTCCAGGGCTCTGATCTGATTCTCTTCAAAGGAGACCTTAACTACCGGAAGCTTACTGGAGATAGGAAATGGGAGCACATGGTTCCGTTTGACCAAGCGCTGAGGGGGTTCCAGCCTGCCCCTCTCTGCAGTCTCAGGACACTGAAGGCTGATGTTCAGGTGGGCTTACAGCCAGGCCAGGCCGAGAAGCTCAGCTCTCAGGATCCAGACTGGATGACTAATGGCAAATATGCTGTGGTTCAGTTTTCCAGTCCATGCAGAGAACAGTAGGGTCATTTTTAAAGGAAAGAGAGTCGAGCCAAGAAGAAAGAGATGAAGGAATTAAATGCACTGAAGATAATGGATTAGTTATCAATATGCCAAACAAATGTGTTGTTGTTTTATATTTGCTTGTATAACAGTTTTGGTTGCAAGCAAATCACGTAATGAATCCAACCGATTCAGCATATCAAGCAATGAAATTAATCTTAAACTAAATAATGTCCTTGTTGACAATCTTTTGATTGTATAAGATTTTTTTCTGTTTGCACTGCTGATCTACATTGTGTTAGAAGTACAGTTACTTAAAAATACAGATGTAAACATGGCAAAAATCATAAGAATCCATACTTGTTGTTTGGTATGATACATAGTAAATAAAAAAAGATACTGAACCTGAATTGTAACTTCTAGTTAAATGCAATTGACCAAAACACCTTCAGAATAGTGGGAAAGGTATATTTCAGTGCATTTCGGGCTAAAAATGTGCAGTATGTGCAGTAGATTTATGGGCTTTGCATGGAGTGCATAATTGAAAATAACCTATTAAAGAAAACCTTTTTTAATAAAACAATTCTAGTAGGGTAATGGCAACATGGAATTTATGAGGGAACAGAATGTAAAGGGATTTGAATTGCTGTCCAATTATTATTATTTTTTTATTTTAAACAACACAAACTCACAATGATTTACTAATGTCATCATAAGGAAATACATTTGCTTTCTGGCTGATAAAAATACTGGTCATACATATCTCAGAGAGTTATTGTTGTTTACAGTTTGGATTGACTAGCACTCTTCAAAGCAAGTTTACCAGGTTTTCCAGTGTCTGTTGGGATGGAAATTGCACCATGATGATTTATTTTACCTTATTTATGAGCATGCTGGAAACAGATGCTAGTCAGGATACCGTGTGTATGTACTCACACTTGTTAAAATGATTACCGTTTTGAAAATTGTATGCCACTGAATAAAGTTTTGGGGGGAAAAACTATTTGTCTTTTAAATGAAACTCTTATAATTTAACAGTTATAGTTTAACAATTAGTTTTAGAGATTCAGTTCATTTCTTTTTATAAATGAGTATTTTCTCATGTTCTTTTTTCTTCCTGAGTCATCATACGCTGGCAGAAGTGTTCCTGGTATGGGCTCATGCTGCTTGTTGACTTATCCTTTGAGAGCGCAATTTGTTTACTTTCACAGTATGTTTTCTTTGTGTGTGTGTGTGTGTGTGGATGCTTTCTGGGTCTTCCAAGGAGCCTTGGCTCCATTCTACAGAGCAAAGAAACGAGTCCAAAAAAACAAAGAATTGATGTTACGTAACAATCACGTGAATGCTATCTTTTTGTGTTTAGGGGTCAGCGGAGGACTGTGTACATGCTGTTTTTCCTGAAAATCAAGGCCATGGTTTTGGTCTTTGAACTGTTCTAGTTCTCTTACAGCAAGAGCTAAACTCAAAAGTAGACTTAAAGATTTCAGCTGGCCTTATTGTTTTTATCAGAAACCTGCGGGCAGCAGATTGAGACATTTTGCATACATCATACACACTGCATCACATAAAAGGTTATCAATACAGTTTGTTTAATTTTAGGATGTATGTTGTAAAAGAACATAGCTAATAATCAGCATGTTATAATTTAATGCATTAGCAGCCATTTTGTTTGAGGACAGTGCTGCATATATTTTAATTAGAACAAATTATTAAAAATAAAAATATATCCACTACTTGGGATTGCCCTATATTTGTAAAACAGGCTACAGTAAGAGTGTAATATTGTCAGACATTATTACAATTTAATACATAAATATTTTTTAGACCTTTAAACTGTAATTTCCTGTGATGGAAAATCTGAATTTTCAGCATCATTACTCCAGTCTCGGTGTCACATGACCCTTCGGAAATCATTCTAATATGCTGCTTTGGTTGACAGTTGTGCTGCATAATCATTTTGTAGAACCCTTGATACTTTTCCCCAGGGTTCTTTGATGAATAGAAAGTTTAAATGAAGAAACTTTATTTGAAATAGAAATCTTGTAACATTACTGAAGAATTTATGCACCCTTTTTGAGTTAAAAGAATTTATGTATATTTTAGCACATGGTTAGACAGTATTATTAAGTCAGTAAAAAATACTAATAATGTTCCTTTTTAAAAAGGGAAGTCAAAACTCAATTACTCAAGCTTCCAATGCAGCATTTAATGAAGAGCACCTACACACTTTCCATTTCAGCTTTAAATAGCTGCCAGTACAGAGAAATGATTAGGATCAAACAGACCTGTTTGTCCCTTGTGAGCTGAACAATATTTCATTCCCTTATTTAACCTTTTGCAAAAAAATTTCAACAAATGTAATCAAATCTTCGAAGTATAATTTCCGATGGGGACAGCATGTTAAATGGTTTTAAAACACATCACCTGTAAAATCCAAAGTTTTGGCAAGTGAATCAGGCGGTGACCTCCTATCTCTTGTTTACCTGGTTGCCATGACCTGCTCTGAAGAGTGACCGCCAATATCGACCTGGCTGTCTTTAATTTGTTTACCTCCTTTTTTTTTCCTTTTTTTTTTTTGTAAAAGCCACAGACAGTGAAAGCAAGATGGACACAGGAAGTCAGAGATACATCAGCGAGGGGATGCATTCAGGCTACTTGTGATGGGGCTAAACTTAGAAATCAGAGGACTGGTTTGAATTCTGGTAAGGACTACATAGAGGAGTTAATAACTGATTCTAGTCTTTTTAGTTTCCACGAGAAACAGTATTCCATGTGTCTATTGCTCTAGTGGTTTATACTCAAGCATTTCTTTCTATTATTAGTAGTTTCAGTTGAGTTTCCTGTCCTCTCTTTCCTGTTTAATAGAAAACTATCTCACATCAGACTTGACATCTTGTGCAGTTGCTCGTATTTTATCCTTCCTTAAGTGTAGTAATATTTAAGACTACAATAAGGCATTTTTGTTAGAATAGTAGTTTTAGAGACTGAAAAAAAGAAAGAGATGAAAAATATAAAAAATGGTATTTTAAGAAAGAAAGAGAAGGAAAAGTAGCCTCACATATCTTAGAAAAACATCACACTTTGTCCTTTCAGCTCAAGGCGGACTGGAGGAGAGAGGAAGGTATTTTTTTATTTTTTAGGAGGAGTAGGCAGAACAGTGGGGCGGAAGCAAACAGAACAAGGGGGAGAGAGTTTGAGAAAGACAGTGGGAGGTAAAAAAAAAAAAAGACTGAGCTTAAAAAAGACAGAAACGGTCTTTTGGTGGTTGCTTGTGAACAGATATTACCTTAAGTCATGCTGGCTGCGTGTGTGTTTCCATGGTGATGTCTGGAGGGCAGACCAGTGGAGAGGCTTCTGGTGCCAGGCAGCGACGCAAGACCAGCCCGAGCCCGGAGAGAGAAGACCTGGAGGGACTTTCCTCACCACCTGCTGTCCGTAAACTCTCGCCTATGTACCCTAAGGAGGAGCACAGTGTGGGGGGGATCAGTTCCTCTGTCAACTATCTTGATGGAGCTTATGAGTTCCCAAACCCCACACAGACCTACAGCACCTCATCACCCACCGAGCCTGCCTCGGTCGGATACTACCCGGCTCCCCCCGACCCCCACCCACCCCCTGCTGAAGAACATCTGCAGACCTTAGGCACCGGATCCGGCAGCCCTCTCATGTTTGCACCCTCCAGCCCTCAGTTGTCCCCGTACCTGAACCATCATGGGGGACACCACTCGACTCACCAGGTGTCCTACTACCTGGACAGCCCTTCTAGCACCGTCTACAGGTCAGTTCAGCTTTAAATACGAGCTCTGGTAGTGGTCATGTTATGGACGCTTTCGTAGGTGAAGAATTCAAACTGAAGTTTTGAATGAACAATTTACAAGCTCATGAATTTATTATACACAACTTTGAGAGATATATTGGATTTAAGACATTTTTTAGTCATTAAAAATGAACATTTTGAGGTTTTTTTGGCTCTTAATATCACATTTCTATTGCCATTTTCATGGTGAATTCCAGGTTAAACTAAAATAGTTGAAAATAAACTATTTAAGATGATTAAGATTATAAAACAGACATGAAAATATTGCCAGGTGTCCAGTTAATCAGATGAGGTGGTTCTGGAGGTCATTTACACCAGATTTCTGATTAATCGAGGCATGTTTGGTTTAGCACTCAAATCTTGCTTGGATACAAGGTTCATTTTTACAAACAACACCTTACACACACAAAGCCTGGTGAAACAATTCTGGCACATTGTACACTTATACACTTTGTGAACAGGTTTAATTTGGATACAAACCATAATAATAAATTGATGTAATAAATTGAGTACCAACACCTGAACATTTAAACTAAACTGTTTTTTTTTTTTTTTTTTTTTTTTTTTTTAGTTTTACAATATTTCAAATTATATAGTAAAATATATGGTAAAACAAATGTGTTTCATGTATTTCTTAAACATCTTTTTACAGTAAACATCTTTGTAATGTGCCTAATGGTTTATGGCTATAGATCTGTGGGATGTTTATGACCAACATTTAATGCTAAATGGCCTTGATGGCATTTGTTTTCTTTTTGAATTGAAGAAAACATTTATTACTTCATATACAGTGGTTTACACATCCCCCCCCCCCCCCCCCCCCCTGCAGGGCACATTGAGTGCTCCCTGACTAATTATGGTTTATTTTATTTGTTGTTATTTTATGTTCTAGGTATTGTGCTGTTAATTATTAGAATTTCTTGACTTCTTGGAAAGAAGAAGGTTAGGATTTTGAACATTTGCAGAGCCTCTGATGAAATTCTGTCTCTAGACCTTGAGAAAAGTACAATTAGTGAAAACAACAGTGGTACTGTCTGAACACACAGGGAGTACATTTTTTTTTACTTTCAGAAGAACTGAAAGGCGATCTGGTAATGATCACAGTTCACAGTTAATGGATTAAAGGGCACCTATTATGCCCTTTTTACAAGATGTTATATTGGTCCTGGATGTCTCCAGAATGTGTCTGTGAAGTTTCAGCCCAAAATACCCCACAGATCATTTACTATAACAGCTGGAAAATGTCATTTTTGGGGTGTGTCATAAAAAAGAGCTCATTTGGAGTGTAGGGCTTTAAATGCAAATGAGCTGCATATTCCCGCCCAGTCTCCAGAAGAGGGCGTCAAGTTTTTTTTTTGCAAGTTTTTTCGCGTATACGTCTCTTTCTGCATTGCATATCTGCAGCAATAAACAGCCGGTATAACCAACATAACTGAGAGCGAGAGAACCGGTGTTTGGCCGTACATATGGGAAGTCAAATGCACTGAAAGTGGGACAACAGCACGATGTTACAGAGATTGCGCTGGGCTGACCATTCATCGGCGCGGATCAATGGAGCCAGCCGCGCGACCGCTACTGGAGTACCCCAGAGTGCACCCTGGAGGATGGGGCGGGGCGACACGCGCCCACCCCCAATTTCATTGGCTTATAATACAGCAGATCTTATTGTTTGCGCACGAGCATTCTTTTATATACGTTTTTATGAATGATCTACGCTGTTTGTCTGTACTACAGAAATATTAAGTGCTAACAACAGTGATTTTAGTTAGAATCAATTAACAAATGTGGTTTTTTTATGACGAATTAGTTAGATTAAGTTCCTATCAAACGCTTGGTGGCGGGATCTCCGAGTACTTCGGGCGGAACAGAGCTGTGTAATATGAGCCACGAATTCAGTCTGGGGAACAAATTCTTAATTCGTGGCCATAATATAGTCCTACCTATGCTACAAATAGCCTCACCTATGAGAAATATTAATTATGTTTCTGTATGATGAATGTAAATAGTGGTCCTCAATCTCAACAGGTGGGTTGCACGTTAAATGAAGTCAGATATTATTGCACTTTTCACTGTACATGAAGCAGACATACTTAAACATTGAGCAGTTTTATCTGGGCGATGTTGATAAAAATGATCCACTGTTTGAGATTTAGCTGTTTTGTACAATGTATATTTATATGTAGCCAATATTCTTTATTTTAGGATCGGTGGATAAAAACTTAGGATATGATGCTAATTCACAGTAGTTCAGTAAAACACAGGACAAACCCGCAAATGGTTTTATTTTAAAGAACAACTGCAGTGACAAATAAGACGATAATACCAAATAGTCCATCAGCGTGAACTGGGGTTTTATGTGTGGATAATGGGAATGAAAACCTTGCTGAAACAATATATATATAATTTTTTTTTTGCATATAGGCCTATTTTAAATGTTTTTGTTTACTAAAACAGCTGTTATTAAATCTGACCTACAGCAAATATTATTATTAATGTGCTTTAGTGCATATTTAAGCAATAAATGTTAATTTTCTCTGCAACATTTTTATTTACACTTTTATATATAGGCTATGCACAAATTAAATGACTGGTTTTATGGCTCGAAAGAACCAGGAATCACTGTACTATATTAGGCCTACTGATTTTAGATTTTTAGTAGTTATTATAATCTTTAATAAAAAAAAAATATATATATTAATCACAGAGAAAGTCTCTTTTACTCATTAAAAGTGCTCACGTATCTATTGCACAGATTTACAGCTAAAGTTATTTAATATTCGATAGTTATGCAGGTCTATATGGGTACAATGATCGAGTGTTAATAACTGAATCTAAATTCATCCCGTACACAGATTAGAACACAAACACACACACACACACACACACACACACACACACACACACACACACACACACACACACACACACACACACACACACACACACACACACACACACACACACACACACACACACACACACACACACACACACACACACACACACACACACACACACACACACACACACACACACACACACACACACACACACACACACACACACACACACACAAAAAAAAAAAAAAAAATAAGGGTGTGGATACATAAATAATCAAATTTTTAAAATCTGATGTCACGGACACTTATTTACTATAAGATAGAAACCTTTAAAAACTGTTAGAGAATCAATATAGGCTCAGATATTTTATTAAGATATAAACAAGGAAACATTGAGCTTGCCATGAAAACATTTTATTAGCACTTTAACTCTACACCAATAAGATTTGCAGTGTTATAAACCAATGGAATCGGGGGTGGACGGAGCGACACATGTCATCCAAGACATAAGATTCTTGGATGTAAGACTCTTATATTCAATCTTACATCCAAACACAGAGCATGGGGATTGCTTGGGAGACATTGTTGCTCGAGAGTGGAGAAAATGAAGGACAGGGTGGCCCCGCCCTCCGAAATGTGACGTCACACTGCGGTGAGAGTCAAAACTAGCGGCCTAGCGAGACTGACTTTGTTTAAAGGGGATTCAAATCATCAAATTCATCCACTGCTTTAGGCAGTTTGGGGAACCCAGTTGTCATCTGATGACATTTGACTGCACTGCAGTTCATTTTTGAGGTTATGCAATAAATCTGTTGGACATCAGAATTAAAGATAAAATAAATATTTACAAACACTGGAACAAGAGGTCAGAAGGAAATGGGGATGGTCACAACTCTGTGACATTGTCCCCTGTTTGGAGTCACGTACATATTCTCCTTGGATATTACAAATTTTCTATACATGGTCTATCATTTATGTTTATTTATTTATAGGAATGCACAGTTTTATGGTACATAACGGTTATCGGACGATATTAGGGATTTTTAAAATTATTTTCCATATCTGCCACTGGTGGATATTTAATTGTACATTTCCTCTATTTTAACATTTATATGCTCACTTGAAGTTCATCTTAAATAGCACTAATAAATTTAATAAATCATATTGTGAGGCCTAAATTCACTTGCCACTATTAAACTGATTTTAGATTGGTCTCTGCTGTGGTGAGTTATCCTGGTTTCTATCATCCACTCTATATTGACATTTTACTTTTTTCTGTCTGTAGGTCCAGTGTTGTGTGTTCTCAGCCGGAAGGTGTTGGTTTGTGTGAGGAGCTGTGCAGTGCCACTGACAGACAGGAGTTGTACTCCGGATCAAGAGCTGCAGGAGGGTTTGATTCAGAGAAGGAGACGCGCTTCTGTGCAGTGTGCAGTGACTATGCGTCTGGCTATCATTATGGAGTGTGGTCCTGTGAGGGATGCAAAGCTTTCTTCAAGAGAAGCATTCAAGGTAACCAGTCTGTTACACACACAGTCTTGCTGTTCCGAATATCAGCGTGACTATGACTCTGCTGCAAGTTTTGTTTTTGAATGAATTAGTGTTTGCAAATGAATCAGTTCAGTATATTATTACATACCTGATGGCTGATTCACTAAAAAAAAAGCCACTGTCGCCACCTACCGGCGTATCGATGTAAGAAAGAGTCCCCTAAAACACATACAATAATTTAATGCACAGACAGAAACTTTTTTGAGTGGGGAATTGCTTAGCTTGAGTGCCACATTTTTAGAACGCTGTATCATGCGCAAAAAAACAAACAAACAAACAAAAAAAAAAGACACAAAACTTGAGTGCAATGGGCAAACATGTCTAGCCTAGCACGTTTAAGTATCAAAATCATGGAAAACGCGTTCTGTGTTTAGTGAACAGCCCCTCAGTGCAGTTAGATCGCCACTCAAGTCAATCAAATTCGAGGAACTAAACTGCCGTAAATTAGAGAGTAATGAGCTTTATTATGATGCAGCCGTAAAACTATTATCAGAGATTTTAAGCACACTTATCTGATTGCGTTTTAGTAGCCAATTTAGTCTATACATGCACCTAACAACAACCATTTCATAATTTTAATAGGCATCTGATAATAATTATCAGCGTGTGAGGTCTGCAATACCAAAAACAAATTAGCCTAATTAATTCTTGGGAAAGAGGTCATTTAATGCACACATAGTTTTCTCAGTCCAAATATGTGTCCAAAAATATATGGGCGCTGGCAAAAAGAAAGATAATTAGATTTTCTAATAGTAATTTTCAAGTCAAGCCCTTATGCTTTCAAATACAATTTTAAATGTGTGAATGTATGCCACAAATAATCATCCTTGCATGTTCCCTACTTTCCTTCCTTTTAATGCTGGTAGAAAAAGGTGAAAATCGAAGTCTCCCATGTGGTAGATCTGATGAGAGGCTGCCTGATATGTACAATGGAAGCACACGGATGTTTCTGCTCGCACCTTATTTGCAGTTCTGTATTGCATTGGAAGGGGGTGCGGATCTGGGTGGGTTTGGTGAGATGAGAGGCCGGGTAGATGTTTTGAGCTTGACCTTGACATGCAAGCTCCTGATGAGTTCTTTCCTGGGGCAGGTAACTGCTGCTGATTTTAACTGCCATTCTAGTGAGTAAAACTGAGCAGAAAACTGGAGGAAAATGACTATAAGTGTGTACCAGACAAATGGGTTTTAGGACACACTGGGTGAGGGGAATTACAGTAAGTACAAGGGAGTGCAGAATGATAGACAGCCAAGATGTTTAGGAGAGACAGACCATCAGGACAGGAAGGCAGAGAGAAGAGCAAATAAATACATTTTGGATTTGGGTTTCACAAAGGATTTTTAAAGAAGTAGCCTATATATAATTTAAGTTGCTTATATATATATGTACAGTTGTTTAATATAATATGATCCCTGCAATAAAATGTTACAATTCAGATCCCTATACTCACAGTCTTTAATGCATTTTTTAAATTAAATATTTACTTTAAAGAATCCTGTGGAGCCAGTGCTTACTTTCTTATGTAAATTCATGTAAAATTTACACTTTCACTGTAAAATATACATTATATACACAACACATATACCATAATTAATGCAATATAAACTACATAAAAACACATATTAAAATAACTTGCGCATCAGAAAAAAATGTTATTGCTGAATCCTGATTTTCCTGAGTGAGCTGTCATTTGGTGGATAGTGTTTTAGGCATTTGTGATTGTTAAAGTGATTTTGTTGAGCAGTAGTTTCAGGGATTAACCTGAGTCTTTCTAAAGGACTCGGTGGTGATTTGCTCTCTACAGTTTCCAGGTCATCTGTGCTGGCCACCCAAAATAGCTTATTAACCTAAAATGTGTTTACAACCATTATCTTGTTCACATCTAAATTTTCATGTTTTGGATTCTCTGTTGTAGAATATGTCATTATGTGCAAGGTTTTATACAGTGGTTTGGATGTCAGGGTGTATGTGTTTTTGTGTAGGTCTGTGACATTTCTGGCTGAGACACAATCATCTAATTTAAAATTTCATTTGGAGCGCTGGAACAGCATGTACCTGCTCTCAGCGCTTAATCAGATCCAAGGCCGTTGATGCGCTGCACTGCACTCTTTGTTGCTTCTGACGGAACAGTATTTACATATCGCTAATACAAAGTTAAAAAAGAAAAACATCTCTGAAAGCTGATCTTAAAAAAGTACTTTACTGTTTAAGCAAGAATTCAAGGGTAAAACAATGATCAAAAACAAGCCCTACTTCTTTTTTCCGCCTCTAGGTCACAATGACTATGTTTGTCCGGCAACCAACCAGTGCACTATTGACAGAAACCGCAGGAAGAGCTGTCAAGCATGCAGACTACGCAAGTGCTATGAAGTAGGCATGATGAAAGGAGGTACATAAAAATTTCTCTTTCTTTCTCTCTCTTTATGTCTCACATACACATATATGCATCTGTCATGATCTCCCACATTTAAAGCAGCATCTAGAGTAGTTTCCCCTACTTTTGTCTAGGGTTGGGCAACATTCCGAATTTAATAATGGACTCCCTTTCGATTAATATGTGTAAATTTGAATGGAATTGGCCACAACAGTGAATGAATTTATAATTAATAATATGTAAAATATTAAATACAAATTTGTAAAGTAGCTTTTCCATGTTAATTGTTAAGGGATAATTCACAATGAATAAAGGAAGAAAAAAAACATACATCGTTTGAAATACAGAAATAATTCACACTGAAAACAAATACTTAAAAAATAATTTAATGTAATCATTTATGTAAATGTTTTTTTAATTTAATTCCATTTTTATTCAACTCAAATTTGAAATACAGTGCTGCATCCTGTTAGTTTAATTGAAATTAAATTTTAAAGGTTCTCTTTTTAATTCTGAATAGTGCAAAATCAGACCATGACAAGCTTGCCCTAGTGAAAAATGAATTACATTCATTTCATGCTATGTATACTACAAATACATTAACATATTTATGTACTTAATAAAAGCGATTGTACTTTTAGTATTCTAAAGCGGTATACTTTAAGTCTGCTAAATTGGAAGACTTAAAGTATACCGCACCCCCCCCCCCCCCCCCACTCCAAGTCACTCCAAGTCACTGGTCCAAGTCCCCAACCCCCCGCCCCCCACTCCAAGTCACTGGTCTCGCTTAGAGAAACCAATCCACTTCACGTGTAACTAAATGAGCCAATGCACATTGGCATGTGATGATTGCATCCTGCTACCGCTGAACACAGCATGAGTATAAGTAGGCAGCAGGTGTAGCGCATATTCAGCTTTTCGCTTCGGTGCTGGGCGATCACATCGTTTTGCTCCTGACTACTCTACTGAGAGAAGACTGAACAAGTTCAGCATGCTCTTTGGAGCTCTTGGTGTTGGCGGTACGGTGCTTCAGCGGTGGTGATTTCCTGTGTCGAGTAGTTTGCACACATCAGGGTGCACTACCCTGCTTGTGTTGCAGGCGATCATTTCCCCTGTGCACTTCAGCATGCTAAAAGAGCTTTTTCCCTAAAAGAGCATTCACAGGTGCGTCTTTTTAAAAACGACTTTGCATCTGGCAAACTCAACGTTACGTCTTTGTAAAGACGATGTGGGTCTTGCTATAGACATCGTGTCACCCGTGTGTTTCTGGATGCAGTTGTTACCTGATGCCGGGTGATGGTCACAATCCCTGCCTCATGTGCCTGGGTAATAAGCACGCTGGGGTGGCGTTCGTGGATGAGTTATGTTCTCATTGTGGGAAGATGATCATCTCGGAGTTGCGGGCCAGGCTCCATTACCTCGACAAAGAGTTGCAGTGCAGTTGTATCCTAATACCACCTCCACCCAGCAGGGCAAACTGTGCCTCCCCTTCCAGGCCTGTAGGTACTCGTCTGGTCTGACCAGCGATGCTGTGGAGAAGCTGCCTCCTCCTTACACTACGGCGTTACTGCAGGTTCTTCAGGCTAAAAGCACTGAGGGACCTGCACAAGGGAGGTCACGATCTGGAAGTTCTGAAAGAGCTCCGAACCGCAACTGACCTTGCACTCTGAGCGATGAAGGTCACCACAAGTTCTCTGGATCGTGCAAAGTCCACACTTGTGGTCCTGAAGTGTCACCTCTGGCTGTGTCTGGTTGACATAGGGACGCCAACAAAGTTTGGTTTCTCAAGGTCCCTGTGTCCCAGAATGGCTTTTTTGGCGACGCAGTCGAGAACACGAGCCAGCGGTTCTCGGCTGCACAGGAGCAGACTGAGGCAATCCAACACATCCTAGCCCCTGTCAAACACAGAAGCGCATCTTTGGGTGCATCCGTCCCCGAATTTGGTTTGCAGCTATCGACCTGAAGGACACATACTTCCATGTGTCGTTCCTTCCGCGCCACAGACCATTCCTGTGGCGTGTCTTCACATGGAAGGCAGCCCTTGTTCCCCTGAGAGAACAGGGCGTTCATATTCTCAACTACCTCGATGATTGGCTCATACTAGCTCAGTCTCAGGATCAGTTGTGCGAACACAGGGACTTGGTGCTCTTGCACCTCAGCCAGTTGGGCCTTCAGGTCAACTGGGAAAAGAGAAAACTCTCCCAGGCGCAGAGGATCTCTTTTCTCTTGGAATGGAGTTAGATTCGGTCAAACAGATCAGTCGGTGTTGAACTTCAGGATAGCAGTCCCACTGAAACAGTTTCAGAGGTTCCTGGGGCATATGGCAGCTGCAGCAGCAGTCACGCCGCTGGGGCTGCTTCATATGAGACCGCTTCAACACTGGCTCCATGGCCGAGTCCCAAGAGGTGCTTAGGAGGCAAACATATACTGGTCCGCACGGACAGCACTGCGAGTGCGTCTGCACTCCCATCGCATGTCACAACTCGCCCGTCACCTCCTCCTCTGGAATCAGACGCATCGGTCGCTTCGCGCCCCTCCTTGGCAGATTCCTCTGAGGAAGGATCTACTGACTCAGAGATGGGGCACCCTCTGGCACCCGCGTCCAGACGGAGGTTCTAGGTGACCTACCCCAAGAGGTAGTTGACACCATCACTTCGGCAAGAGCACCATCTACGAGACATGCTTGCGTCTTGAAGTGGAACCTGTTCGTCGAATGGTGCTCTTCTCACCGAGAAGACCCCCGGAAGTGCCCGTTCAGAGTCGTACTGTCCTTTCTGCAGCAAGGGTTGGAGCGAAGGCTGTCTCCCTCCACCATTAAAGTCTATGTGGCTGCGATTGCTGCCAACCACGACCCCGTGGAAGGGAAGTCGGTGGGGAAGCATGACCTGGTCATCAGGTTCCTTAGGGGGGCGAGAAGGCTAAATCCTCCACGGCCCCCCTCTATACCCTCTTGGGACATATCTCTAGTGCTCAGAGCACTACAGCAGGACCCATTTGAGCCTTTGCAGACAGTTGAGCTGAAGTTCGTCTCAATGAAGACTCTGCTCCTGTTGGCATTGGCCTCGGCCTCCATCAAGAGGGTAGGGAACCTGCACGCATTTTCGGTCGACGATTCATGCCTAGAGTTTGGGCCGGCTGACTTCCAGGTAATCCTCAGACCCCAGCCCGGCTATGTGCCCAAGGTTCCCACTACTCCCTTTAGGGATCAGGTGGTGAGCCTGCAAGCGCTGCCCCCGGACCAGCTTTTTGTCTATCACAGAGGCCGGCAGAAGGGGAATGTCGTCTCTAAGCAGAGGATGGCCCACTGGATAGTGGATGCCATCACCCAGGCTTATCAGGCACAGGGTGTGCCCTGCCCGTTCAGGTTGAGAGCTCACTCTACTAGAAGTGTTGCATCCTTCTGGGTGCTGGTTCGTGGCACCTCGCTGGCAGATATTTGTAGAACGTGTTCGCACGTTCACTAGATTCTATAGCCTTCGTGTGGAGCCGGTATCCTCCTGTGTTCTCACCTCAAATGGGTAGAAGCACTGAGTGACTCTGGCTTTGGGTCAGCTTGCTAAAACTGCTTCAGAGAGTCCGTAATGTAGACCTTGTCAAGCTCCTCCATCCCCTCGGCACCGGGCCCTCAGTTGATGAATCCGTGAGAACCGGTAGAGGGCTGGGTTTCATATGTAAAGGCCTAATGGATTCCATATGTGTAATTCCACGGTAGAACTTCAGAGTCCATGTTTCCCCAGCAACTTCTGCTATTTTTCTTAGAGGGTTACAATCACCTCTAATCTTCCATATGCACCTAAACGGTTGTTCATATGTGTAAGTGCTTCTGAACCTCCTTCAGGAAGGATGGAACGGGTACGTCCAAGTGGAACGGGTACATTTGCCAATGTTATCCAGTCTTATTGAGTGGGTAGTGCCATAGCAACAGTAACTGGTCTTCTTGTGGTAAGCCCCGACCTAAGCCAAAAAGAAGGGGTGCAGGAGGCTTCCACAGGACACTGGAAGGGGCAGTATCCATGGCCCTTTGGTAGGGATCTCAATTCATCAGTCACTGACGTGACTTGGAGTGACCGACTGAAAGGGACCATCTTGGTTACATATGTAACCCTCATTCCTGCTCGGCTCCTCAGCGAAAACCTGAATATGCCTTGCATCTGCTGCCTACTTATACTCATGTTGTGATCAGCGGCAGCTGGATGCAATCATCACATGCCAATGTGCATTGGCTCGTTTAGTTACACTCGAAGTGGATTGGTCTCGCTAAGCAAGATCCCGATTCGTCGGTCACCGATGTGACGTCTCCGTTCCCTCCTTCAGGGAATGAGGGTTACATATGTAACCAAGACGTTTTAGGCTTAATATTAAGAAATATACATTGTGCACAAGTAGTACTTCAAATAAAATGTAATTATAATTTTTTTATCAGTAAGTCTTGAGCGATTTGTCAGTAAATGTGTTAATAGATTTGATCTATACTTAATATGAAATACAATTTTTTTTTTAAATATATTACTTTTTTCTAGGGTGTTCACATGTACTGTCTTTCATTTTTCTCTGTTGTCAAAGATTTTGAAAAAAGGATATAATAAAAGTAACAACCTGCGTGTTTTCCATTGCAGGTATTCGTAAGGACCGCGGAGGCCGCACTATCAGGCGTGACAGGAGGAGGAGCGCTAATGAAGATCGTGTCAAGAGCTACAGTGAGCAGTCAAGCCGCAACTGTCTGAGAACAGCTCCTCCGCAGGACAGGAGGAAGAAGAGCAGTGGTGGTGTGGTCAGCGCTTTATGCATGCCTCCTGACCAGGTGCTGGTGTTGCTTCTGGGGGCAGAGCCGCCGGCTGTCTGCTCACGACAGAAATACAGCCGCCCGTACACCGAGATCACCATGATGTCCCTGCTCACAAACATGGCTGACAAAGAACTTGTCCACATGATCGCCTGGGCTAAGAAAGTACCAGGTAAAACCCTTTCAAAGATCAATTAAAGTTGCTTTAACTGAGAGTGCAACATCAAGGAAGGGGGTTTTAAATCAGAAGAAATCAGTTCTAGGAACAGAACCCCTGGTGACAGCCTTGCCAGTTTTTGTAACCGTGGCAGCAGGTTTCGACAGCACAGGTGGCAGAGATTCAAATGACAAGGTCACAGGCGAGAAGGTAAAGAAGATGGGTGTTATTACAGTGATATGTGCTGCGCCTCAGCCTGATTTGGCCTCCAGCTGAGATTGCACACATTAAAAGACCTGCTGGGAGTTTTAAGGGAGCTATTATACAGTATCTGAGGTTCAGATGTCTTAATTAACCCTCCACAGAGAAGGAAACAATTTTAACTCATGAGATACAGCGGATAAAACTTACAACCCTAAATATTCCAGGTTCCATAATTATTTACCGGAAGTTGGTAATTATCACTCTTCTAACCCTTTTATACATCACCAAGGAAGATCATTTCAATAATAGGCAAGAAACATGCTGTAATGTGGTGAATCATTTTACTAATAGCACTAGTATTAAATGTGATTTGCAACCCATCTTTGTGCTACTGACTTGAATGATACCTCAGATCATGCAGCTTGATAAGAATAGGTATGCTGTTACTTTCCAAAGTGATGATAGGTGAAAAATCCCATAAATTCACATTGAAGTCGGTCATGAACCATATCTAGGGACCAGAATATCACCGAGCCAGTTAAGCAACTGCCTAGCAACCACCCATATTACAACAGCAATAACCACATAACAGCTGTCCAGAACACAGAATAATTTTGCAGATGCACCACTGTTATTTTATTCAGAAAAAGTAAAAGTCTATTTTACCTTGTTATTGTTCTTGCTACACCACATACAGTACTATTTAAACATTTGGGGTTGTTAGATTTAAAGAAAATGTTTTTTTTTTTCAAAGTCTCTTATTATAGCTGCATTTATTTGATTGAAATACAGTAAGAACAGTAATATTATGAAATATTACTATAACTGTTACTGTTAACTGTTACTCCAGTCTTCTTTCAGAAATCATTCTAAATGCTGATTTGGTGCTCAAGAACATTTCTTATTAGCTTTTAATTAAAATTAACATTATAAATGCCTTTACTGTCACTTCTGAGCACTTTAATGCATCCTCGCTGACTAAATGTAATAATTTCTTCTAAAAACAACATTTGATTGACCCAAATTAGTGAACAGTAGTGTATGAAGCATGATGTCTCTGTTCTGCCCAGGCTTCCAGGATCTCTCTCTGCACGATCAGGTTCAGTTGTTGGAGAGCTCTTGGCTGGAGGTGTTGATGATCGGCCTCATATGGAGGTCTATTCATTCACCTGGAAAACTCATCTTTGCTCAGGATCTCATCCTCGATAGGTACTGGATGTTCTGCACCTCTTCTTGTAGACCACTGTAAAACAAGTATTGCCACTTTTTTTGGTATACTTCCATATTGGAACAACTCATTTAGTGATAAAAAAAAATAAAAATCCAATTGAATGACTCGCTCTCACCTTTAACATTTCTTATATTCATCTAGTCAGACATGGAAAAGGGCAACCATGCTTTGAAAACACATTAAATTGTTTTGATTACATTTAGCCTCACTTGACTGTTAAGAATAATGGAAACGCACTAACGTGCTGTCCTGCGGGGACACCTGTTAAACTCTAATGAAACTCACAACTTTATTTTAGTCTCAGGCAATCTTACTTGATACTGATGCTGTGAGGGTGATTGTGGGCTTTTTGCGATGTCATACTGACCTGATGCATTCCCTCTGCATGTGCTTATTTTTTGCCTCAATTTCATAAAGAACATTGAGTTGCATGTGGTTTTGTCCCCTTGCAGACAGGATCTGGCCCAGCAGAGGGACCTGCCTCATAAAATGAGATTGAATGGTTATGAAACGAAAACTAGATTGTTAAAAAGGATGTGAACTATTTACCAGAGTTACCAGAGAGCTCCTCTTCAGAAGACCATGTCACAAGTAGATAGTAATTAGGACCCAGTTGGGAACAGGCTCTTTAAAGGGCTTCTGAAGAACACCGTCATCACTGACTAAGGCAATACCAATGTAATCAAAACCAGCATCCGTAAAAAGTAAAGAGTCATGAGCTTGGCGGTTTAATAAAGCATCCTGGAGGATGAAGGAGAAACGATGAGTAAAAATTTGGATGGGACTTAAAAGACAATATGGCTGAATGAGAGAAAGAAAGGAGCCTGTTAATATAGGATAAGAACTGATGAAAGACAGATGATCTACAGAGAGTCCATTAGAGGTCCTGTTTTTAAGTAAACAACATATTCAGTGTTTACAGCTTCACTAGAGGAGGTGAGGGAAAAACAGGGCTATTTTAAGGCACATACACAATCTCCTAGCATGGATAAAGTGCTGGTCTACCTCTTTACAGGAGTGAAGGAGAATGTGTCGAGGGGATGGCCGAGATTTTCGACATGCTCTTGGCGACTGTGGCTCGCTTTCGTAGTCTCAAACTCAAGCTGGAGGAATTCGTATGTCTCAAAGCCATCATACTTCTCAATTCTGGTGAGTTACAGAGAGTGAATGAACTTGGTGATTTGAGTACATTGGAAATAAAATACACTTTGGAGCTTCCAGTGGTATTGTATATATTATATTATTAAATGCTCCCTGGAATATTTGATTCTGACTGGTCAGTCATGTAGGATCCAGTTCACCCACACAATCTCATCAGCCTTCAATATGTGCTCAAAAACGTAGCAGAGCTTTTCTAAGCCAGTTAACGCTATGATAAGCTAGTAGGATACACTGTAAAACACACAAAAGGTATTTAATTTTTAGCTTTTTGTTGTATGTAATTAAAACATTTAATGAACAGTTAGACAGTATTTACCACAAAATTGGGGTCTGTATGATTTTTTTTTTTAATAGAAATCTTTCATATCAATATAAATGTCTTTAATATGTCCTGCGTGTAAGCACAACCTGATATTGCCGAGTGCGACGTGTTCCTGGGTCAACATCTTTGTTGACCTTGGAACAACATTGTGATTAACCAATCAGATTTCAAGAGCCAGTTTATTATTTTTGTGAAGTTTAGGATTACAATCAGTGTTTGGTGCCTGTACACCAGTTACTCTGTTACTTTATCAGTTCCTCTGATTTTAGGGATTACTCATGGGTAAGGTTAGGTTTAGGTGTAGGAATATGGTTAAGATTATATTTTTGGATTAAAATGTTGTTCCAGGGTCAACAAAATATGTTGACCCAGGAACACGTCTAACTCGGCAATATCAGGACGTGCTATGTGCAACAACCCTAAACATGTCTTAAGTGTCAGTTAATGTGTAACGCTTTAATGGTTATTGCTTATATTTTCTGTCTGGTCAGGTGCATTTTCATTCTGCTCCAGTCCAGTGGAGCCCTTGATGGACAGCTTCATGGTGCAGTGCATGCTGGACAACATCACTGATGCCCTCATTTACTGCATCAGTAAATCGGGTGCCTCGCTGCAGCTGCAGGCCCGCCGTCAGGCCCAGCTTTTGCTGCTGCTCTCACACATCAGACACATGAGGTAAAGAACAAAAAAATGATTAACACAAACATAATTTCATACACACTACCATTCAAAACAAAAAATACTGCTTATATTACAGTCATGCACATTATATCTGCTTTCTTTTTTTGAAAGCAACAAAGGAATGGAGCACTTATACCGAATGAAATGTAAGAATCGAGTCCCGCTGTATGACCTTTTGTTGGAGATGCTAGACGCCCAGCGATTCCATTCTTCAGGAAAGGTGCAGCGAGCGTGGGCACAGAGTGAGAAGGACCCCCAGTCTACACCCACAACCAGCAGCAGCAGCCCCTCCGGAGGTCCTGGGGCCATGTTGCCCAACATTGTCTGTCACAACCAGAGTGCAGATCCCTGAGCTGTGTACAATCCAACAACTGAAGAATGTGAAGACTGTGAAGCAGTCAGTGCTAATCTGTCTAATAGTGTTTGAAGGTGGAATTGAAGTCTCTCCTTGTGCCTTATCAAAGTCCACTTTAGATTCTGGAAGACCCATGTAGAAAATAACCCGTTAAAAATGTAAAGGAAAAAATGTGAAGAAATTTAAAAATGTGTTTTTGTCGATGTGAAGAAATTTAACCCTGTTAAAAATGTAAAAACATATCTGTAGAAACGGACAGGTTAAGTCTTCAAATAACTTAGACTTACTTAAAGGGTTAGTTCACCCAAAAATGAAAATTAGCCTGTGTTTTACTCACCCTCAAAGCATCCTAGGTGTATATGACTTTCTTCTTTCAGACAAATCCAATCAGAGTTATATTAAAAATTGTCCTGGCCCCTCCAAGCCTTACAATAGGGTAAGCGGGTGCTTTTTGTCAACGGTTCAGAAGAAGTGAAATAAAGTGCACGCATTCGCGTCATCCGCCTGGACGGCTTCCGCATACGACCAAGTAGAGGTCTCTGCAGGAAAGTATTGGGAGTTACCAGATCGGGGCGTTTTTAGACCATGTTACCTGATTGGCTGATGTCATAGTGACGGTAGGTTTAGGGATGGGGTTAGGTAAGGGGGATCATTTTGATTGCATGGTTTAGAAACACCCAGCAGTTTAAAAACACCCCAAAATTCAGAAATGCCCACTTTTGCACTGCAGAGACCTCAATCTCCATACGACAGTCAGCAGAAGTAACAAAAAAGTTTGTTATGTTTGAAATATGGATATTTATCTTACAAAAACACGTGAATTCGCTACAGGAGACCTTTATTCACCCCCCGGAGCCGTGTGAGGCACATTTTATTACGGATGCGTGCACTTTATTTCACGTCTTCTGAACTGTTGACAAAAAGCACCCGCTCACCCCATTGTAAGGCTTGGAGGGGCCAGGACAATTTTTAATATAACTCTGATTGTATTCATCTGAAATAAGAAAGTCATATACACCTAGGATGCTTCGAGGGTTAAACACAGGCTAATTTTCATTTTTGGGTGAACTAACGTTAACACCCTTTAAAGGTACAATATGTAAGATTTTCGTAATAAAATATCCAAAAACTACTTGCACAGTGTTATATATTTTATGCAGTTGGGTATTTATGTTATTCCAAAAGTTTCCAAGGATTTGTAAATCCAGAGAAATTCCAGTTTCCCTGGTCATACGATCAATGACGTAACATCCGCATATTTCAGCTTGTAGAAACTATGGCAACACAGACACAAATGCTGCTGTACAGTTAAACTAAATCTATTATGTCTGTAGCAAATAAAATGCAAATGAAATGAAAAGTGTTGACTTTCGCATTAAATTTAGATCTGATCAATGTTGCACCATGATTTTTTAATGCGTTCTTACGGTGTTGCGCATTATAATCAATCACACACGAGTCTGTTGAGCTTATGAATGCAGTGGCCAATCAGACGCGTTCAGATGAGTTTTTTAGTTCACTGCACGCGCACTCGCTGACTGAATTCAGCTCTCACGCGAATTCTCTCATCATAAACAACAAAGTGCAGATGTAAGTGTATGGTATAAGATATCCATTCATAAAACCGTGTATAGACACGTGTGTGTGTGTATATATATATATACTGATTATAAGGGGACTTTTTTGAGAGTGCTTAAAAAACATGTCACCTGTATATAATGGGAAAAAATGCAACGTTTAATATGGCCGCTCAATCGCAGGAAGCCCCGCCTTCTGAATGAAAGAGCCAATCGCTAATCGGTAAACTCAGCGCGTCACTGCAGCTGCAGTTAGAAGTCCCGGATGCTATAGAAACATTCAGCGTTCTGAGACGTGCGCCTAACACTGCGCATGCGCACTGGCTGATCTAGCCTGAAAAATAAGCTTTTTATAACGCTATTTGAGCAAAAGAAACATTTATGACACAGTTGTTGTCCGATTGGTGATTCATTGGTGATTTCAAATATGAAATTTAATCGTAAGTTTAGTGAACAGTTTGGGAGATTTTGATGTTTCCCCATACAAAGTGATACCAGCTGCACTTGCATGCCTGAGAGGCGTTTCAAAGATGGCCGCCGAGTGACACTACTTGACTTAAGTCAGTCATAATGTTCTTTGACAGTGTAAATGTTCTCTGCTTGCATTCTCTGTATAATTTATTCGCTGTTTGAATTACTATGGAAGGTACAGGGCATAAAAAAAAATAATTTATTACCTCATCCGCGAACATCCTCCTTCATAGCGTCGTCAAACTTCGCCTTTATTGTTTTGAAAATGCGACCTCTAGTGGCGAAAACTTACATATTGTACCTTTTAAGCCAAACAAACAAACAAACAAAAAAAACAATCACGAGCAAGTGGCTTGTGAAGTACATCATAAACTAGCATTTCTGACTGACAGCACAGATTGACAGAGGAATGTCAATGTAACGTCACCTGTTTTTAATACAGAAATTTAACAATCCTTGGTAACTAAAGTTTAAGCTTTAGTTACCAAGGATTAAGTCACTGTAGTGGTGTGTTACCTTAAATGTACAAGAACCGAAGAACTTCATATTGTAGCATATGTGTAACACATTTTTCCATGTTACTATTATTATATGAATTATAGCAATAACAATAAGTATCTATAATTACAAGCAGCGCTTAATATAAAAAACTGAATATAAATTCTTAATATAAAACAAACTGAAAACAGGAGAAAAGTTACTCTTGGAAAAAAAACAAAATGATGTGATGTATTCTCACAAAGAGATATATTTATCAATAAAAATCACTGCTCTATTTTTATTTTCTAGTTATTTTAACTCGAATTGGGGGGGATATGCTCAGTGATTATTGGTGACATAAATGGCATCTTTGTTTATTGGTTGGTTAATATGACAAAAATGTTGCATCCTATTTTTGCTGTTAAAGTGCTGTAATTGGTTTTATGGCCATGTTAATTGACATGTAAATGCTGATTTTTATAAGCATTGTGAAGGCTTGAAATGAATAACGGCCTATAATCACTGGTACACATTCAATGCAGGAACTGACACTGACTGCCTTACACTAGATTGCCAGATTTTTCCTCAAATCTGTGAATGTGTTTGCTCATTTATCAGCTATTACATTTGATACTTGAATGTTATGATTTGTACAGTATCAGTACCTAAATTTGAAAATGTTAATTTGTTTGAATTAAGTATAAAGGACAGTTTAAAAAAAGTCATTTAAAATGATACTTTTAACTAAACATAAATGGACAGACTAGCTGTATTTATATATATATTAAATGAAAAGATGTGTCTTTATTGTCAGCATTAGCAAACTGTACATACATAAATAGGCATAGACATTGTAATCATAATGTTTTTGTCACACTGTCATTGTCATAACACACAAATTAAGATACAGTAAGTAGATGACGGTAATAAAAAGCACACGTCTCTCATAGAGCTACATCAGTGACTGTTTTACATTTCTGGACAAAAAAAAGTAACTCCATGCCATAAAATAAAAATAAAATTTGAATTGCCATGCAAAATCTTATTTAAATAATATTCAAAATAACTTTTTTCTACAATTTTAAATAATAAAAAAATAAAAATAAAACACTTTCCTTAGCCTAAGCAAATAATTTTGGCCATTTTCTTGGACGGTATAAGTGCAGTACCTTATGCTTATGTCAGTGCTGTTAAGTACATAATTATATACGATTTCATAGTTTTTCCTCTGTTTCCTGGGGACAGAAACGGTTAATCAGTTTGGCTGTCCAACACTAGTCTACATTGCAATGAGTTCAATAGTACACTGTTTAGTGAAAATGAAATTAGCAGCAGTAACTGTACAGGAACAGGAACAATCAGCTTTGGCTAACACTAGTCCATTCTGTGTCCTGCAGTGTAATATGAAGCAGATGAAGGCATTAGTAAAGTCTCCTCCCGCTCATACAGGCGGTGGGCCGTTGGTGTAGTGGAGCATGGGATGAAAAGACCAGACAAAATTGTTCGTGTGGGCACAACTGTAATCCTGCTCAGTCATGGGCACCAGACAGGTTAGGCCCACTATGAGCAGCAGTAGGAGCTGCAGTGGCAGAGCCGCCCAGAGCACTCGCAGCAGAAAGGGCTGGCAGCGAGCCACAGCAGCGCCACCTTGTGACCCGGAGGAACCAGAGCGAGACGAAACGCAGCCAGAACCGCTGGGCAACCTACAAAACATCATAACAAAACATCAGAATGAACGGATAAATGATAATGACACACACAGAAATGCTGCGAGTAGCACAGAACCTCTACTATACAGTTTATCATGTGAGGGCATCCTTTTAAATCAGTGCTGTTATCGTTAACTAAAACTATTCAAAACTGTTGTTGTGAAATAAAAGTAAGAAAATTTGAAATATTGCTTTGGCAATTAACTAAAATAAGTTAAAGCTAAATCGAAATAAAAATTAAAGCTATACAGAAATAATGAAGTAAACAGACTAAAAATTCCAGAATATAATATAATATAATATAATTTTGGACTTTTCTCAACCCAAGGACACTTGCACTGACAACTCAATTCCCATCCACCTTAAAAAAAGTTTTTGGTATTTGCATATATTGATAAAATTAGTCACTCACTGATAGATGTCCATGTTTTATGGACAAACTGCACACATTAAATATTTTGTTTTTGGACAGATTTCACTTCCATCAAAGGCAGTTCCATATTTTGTAATACTTCATAATATATTTCATTAAGAAGTCACAACAAACATGATATAATGCTTAACAAATCAGCAGTTCATGTGCATCTATTTAATATAAATTAAACAATACTTTGTTAAGCATTACATACATGTTATGCTTGTTAATGTTGTTAATGAAAGGTATTAGAAAGTTTTACACAATATGGCTGCTTTTCTGTATTTTTGCTAATTTTGCTATATGGCAGAGATGAGTGTGAGAGCATCACAATGAATTGTTTGCACAAACCAAAATATAAAACTGCAAAAAACAATGAAAGCAACCAAAAATTACATGGTCTGGAAAATGACTAATAAATTTCAGTAGTTTCACATGGCATCAAAGATGATGGACGCATCAGAATTTTGAACATGGTTCAAAGGACACAAAGTTACATTGTTAGACTCAATATTATGTTCTTGGGGGAAAATAACACATAAGATTACTAAGAATCCTTGACTAGGAAACAAAACAAATTCATTTCCTAAAACTCGAGTTGACTCCCTCCGCAGAGGCTCTGGCCTCTGATCTGAATGCTTCTGATGGTATGGATCTGGAATGAGTTCCATCATCCCCCCCTGCATTCTAAAGCGCGAGAGACAGGTACCTGTGACGTGGAAGTCTGGCTGAGGATCCTGGTTCTGACACACTACAATTGCCTCGTAGCTGTTGTGCAATGAGCAAAAGGAAGGGAGGGGTAAAAGAAAGAAAGAATGTTTCAGTCCAGCAAATAAAGACAAAGCTTGTGGTGACAAGCAGAGACACATAGCCGGGCCATCAGTATAATCACAAACCAGTAACAACAAAACAAAAGGCAGCAGCAAAATAGGTGGCAATGACAAAAAAAAAAAAATCTTGCAAGGTGCAAGAAACCTGGCTTTCCACACAGATACCTTCAAACAAATCCACAAAAATTTAGCATGGATCGATTTGATTTAAAGCATGTCTGAAAAGTAAAGCCAGTGTTTCTTGTATAAATTTCATAAGAAGTAAAGCACTTCCACAAACCAACATATTTACAGGGGGGTGAAGAAGTGAGCAAATATTCCAGGGGATTTTGTCAGTGAGGAATACTAAATTGGAACCAACATTTCAAAAAATATTCCCCTGTTATAAGCTGAACCACCTCACTTTAGCAGGACAGTGACTTTCACGGCATGCCCAAAACAATATCAAAAAAGGAAGAGGAGATGCATTACCGATTGTCGTTTAGTGGAAACGCTGACCTCTGAAACAGGACTGACTGATCCAGAAGTATCTGCGTCATCCGTAACAGACCAGAGGGATGCATCCTGTGAGTTGGGTGAAGATCTGAGATTTAGCTTTGAGATGGATGGATATTTTGGACAATGTCTAATGTTGCTTTTTTTATCCGTTAAAACCAAACAAATGGCCGTTAAAGAAATGAATAAATAATGGATGTGCTTGTAGACTGACCTGTCTGTTCCCAGAAGCCTGGAGCTCTTTTTCTAGCAGTTCCAGGTCGGTGGCCACAGCTTTCAGGAGCAGGCGCAGACGGTTCCCGATGACGTGCACCCTCTCTTGGGCCTCCAGGCACTCGCTGCCATGTGACTGCACCAGCAGCTGCCCTGAGAGCTCCTGCAAACTGTCCACCTTCTGCTCAGTCTCCAACAGCTCCCGCTGGATTTGCTGCAGGCAAATGTGTGTCAATATAGTTTCACTTGGTAAAATGAACCATTTGTTTCTAATACATTTTAAAACTATTTTGACAATGGATGAACTCAAATTTCCTTAATGGAATGCTGGGTTAAAGCATTGCTGGGTGAACACTGTATTCTAGGTGCCTTGACTCAAATGAAGACAAATCTTTCCAACCAGACATACTGTTTTTTTTTTTACATACATTTTACAACATACAATGATGCTGGTTGCTCTATTCTTCATCTCTGATTCTGCATACAGTATAGGGTGAGCAGGAGGCAAAATATGTACTCAGCCCGTATCCATCCATAGCAAAAAGCAGTGACTTCACAGGTACCTTTAGTGCTCTGTAATGAGCTTGAAGTGTATGCCGATCTAGCCCCGATGCAATTGGGATAATCTCATTTCTCCGACGGTCAATGTTTTCCAGCCAGAGAAGAAGACCATGACTCAGCTCATGAAACTCCTGTAGAAAAGCAAAAGTTTGAGAGAATGACGGTATCTGCCTCTGTGCGTTTAATTTAATCACAATACCATTCAAAAGTTTGGAACTGGTACGTTTTTGTCATGTTTTTGAAAGAAGTCCCAAGTATTTATTTGATCAAAATAATTTGAAAAATTTAAAATAACGGTTTTCTATTGTAATATATTGTAAAATGGAATTTACTCCTGTGATGGCAAAGCTGAATTTTTAGCAGCCAATACTCAAGTCAAGTGTTTTTCAAATTGTTGAAAACTGTTTTGCTGCTTACTACTTTTCTGAAAAGCTTATAATAAAAAATACAGCATTTATTTGAAATAGAAGTTTGTTGGAACATTTCAAATGTCTTAGTCACTTTTGATCAATACAATGCATCCTTGCTAAATAAAAGTATTAATTGTCCAAAAAACAGTGGTGTAGATGTAGGTGCTGTCTGTGTATGTACCTGACACTGCATCAGAGCATCCTGAAGTGCTGTTCTCCAATCCTTAAGTGATTTTCCCAGTCGATCCCAGCGTGTGTTCATCTGCTTCAGTTTCGCATTGAGAACCTGGCTCTCCTCTGAATCTGACTGGAGTAGTGTGACACTATTTAAGTTGATGGACAGTACTTTGGACTTATGGGAATCCATTGCCTTCTGTAACTCCTGTTGAATCACAAGAGCGAAGCTTTTGTTAGAAATTTGTGTGTTGGTTTTAGAGACTGCATTGTGTTACCTAGAAATGATGTGTGGTTAGGTGCAAATGAATATCATTTTGATTCATCTCTGTTGTTAAATTGCTCTGAAGGGAAGGTTCACTTGCAGCCTTTGGACTATATACACATCTGTTTTAGTTTGTGTGCAAGTAAAAATAACTGGTGAAATCGGATGCTCTCAGATTTTAACTCTGTATGTGGGTCAGCGGGATGCTGTGGATTTCCTCTGGTTTATTTCTGTTGCTGACATCCTGCCCGATTTGAAATGTCAGTTTTACAGTGTAGACGTGAGCAACCCACACATGGAGCTGCCAGTGCCAAATGTATCTGTTTACAGCTTACAGTTTACTATATGAAATAGTACATCTGTACTTTTAGCAATAAAGCAAACAGAGGAAATCTAATTTTCAATAAGTATTGGGGGATTTCAGGTAACATAAGCACAATGACTCGACAGAAATTTAGAAAAGTTTGACTGTATGCCAGTGAGTAAGGCTAATTCACCATGGGTCCTATTGGTTTTTCTAATAGGCTTTTAGAATAGTAGTTCTTTATGTTGTAGAACGGGAAAGTCCCTGTAAGTAGTAACAGACCTTAAATCGTAAACTGCTTTTTTTCTTTTTTTAAAAAAAAACCCCATTAGCTATTCCAGAGGGAATCCACGGCAAAATAGCCTTTGGGTTGGTTCATGACTAAACAGCCTAATTAGACGTGTAACAAGGTCATGTGACAATAATGTTGTTGGTTATGTTGAAATGGTTCAAATATTTTAATTCTCCTCTGGGTTTTAGGACTACAAACAGAACAGCTCTGTAAATCTCAATTGTGATGATTTTCAAAAGCTATGGCCAGTTGTGCAGCCCATCAACAGCCTTAATAGAGAAACACTTACTAAATCACTCAGCAAATATGCACAAACACAAATTCACTGTGAACCAAGTAGGCAACACAAACCTTGAGTTTTCTAATTCTCTGCTCAATAGTGTGTATATCTGCACAAAGATTTTCCCCTCTCAGTTCTTCTAACTCCGCCTCGGCCTGGCCGAGCCACGCCTCCATGGCATTCAGGTCAGAGGTCATCTTTTGCAATAGCACCAGGTCTTCTCTCTCTTTGTGATCTGAATCAGCAGACTGGGCCTGGATCAGCTCCCAGCGCTCAATGACACCTGAAACATGACAATTACCATAATAGCATCAAATTCAAATATACACGTACTCAGCAGTCACAGTGTTTCAGTGCTGGACTAACCTGTGCTCTGTGTCTCTGTGTTATCAGGGTTGCTCAGGCCTGACAGGTTGTCCTCTTCCTCCTCCAGCTCCCCCTCAACCCTCCTGACTGCTTTCAGACTGCCACGGCAATCATCCATTAGCCTCATCTGTGCAGAGCAAAGAAACTAATCAAACTTACTGCCAACATACTGCCACTCCAGACTAAACTTACTGAGCGGCACACTGAATCTGTACTCACATAGCCCATGTAAGAGGTGTCGTGGCCACCCATAGTGCCATCTGTCTCCTGGAGGCTGTAGCGGCTGGTGTCCATCATATTGTCTAATAATCGAACTGCTTCACCTGCAGGAATTCATGCAAAGATTAACGTGGGATGTCACATGACTGCCTTTAAAATAAGGATCATTCTGACATACAGTCATTCTTTGATCACATTGTGAGTGTATTAGGAGTTTTGTAAAGCTTTAAAACATGTTAAGTTTTAATCACGCTATTCGTTGAAAATGGAATGTGAATATTATACATCATTTGTTTTATATGCAACATATTTTCAGTTATAACAATGAATTATAAAATATCAAAAGTATCAATGTCAGTGTTGCCTGTTACATGTTGGAATGAATAGGCGCTTGTAAAACCATGCAGTGGTCTTGTGGCATGCATGTGGTTCCAACAATAGAAATTAAATCACCTTATATATTTTTTGTAATAAATAAATAATTCTATTCAGCAAGGTGCATTAATTTGATGAAAAGTGACAGTGAAAACATTTCAAATTTGACAAAAGATATCTGAAAATGCTGTTCTTTCTAACTATCTATTCATCAAAGAATTCTGAAAAAAGTATTAAAAGTATTTTAACGGTTTCCGTTAAAATATTAAGAAGCACAACCTGTTTCAACATTGATAATAAATGTTTCTTAGGAACCAAATCAGCATTTAGAATGATTTCTGAAGAATCATGTGACACTGAGGACTGAAGTATTGATGCTGACAATTCAGTTTTGCCATTACAGGAATAAATGATCTTAATCATCAATAATTATCTTATCTTAAAATAAATTAAAATTTTAAATTGTAATGTTTCACAATATTACTGTACTTTCGATTAATGCATCCTTGGCGAGCACATAAAATTTTAAGAGACTTAAATAGATCTAAAAAAAATCTTACCAACACCAAACTTTTGAAAGGTAGTGTAGGCGTAATTAGCAATGTACTTTTGTTATCCTCACATCATCAAATACGCAATACAAATCATTTTTTCTTTCATGGACTGGGTTTTAGCTCCTCTACTGAAGTTGTTGAAGTCAAAACAATATCTCATGAACTATTTCCACTGGACTACACTTGGAATCTCTTGTTTTTCTCATCAAATTTTCAACTCAATTCTCTTTTGGTTTATTTTCATGAAGGTGCTTTAAAACGTTTTTTAAAAACTTTTTTTTTCATCTAATACCGATTAGTATCGTTTGATTTTAGAAAGATTTTGAAGTTGGAAAACGCAATACACCAGATCTGTCAGAATTTTTGCCATGCATTTTTTTTAGAATTCATGCAATATGATAGCATGCAGTGTAGTTTAGAATTAATTTAGCATGCCATAACTTATTGCCTACCAGAGGAGGACCTCAATGTGTTTTCTGTTAATTTTATATAAGCTTCAGGGCTCTCAGGAATCACTACGTCTGTTGAAAAAGAGATACACAACAAAAAATACCAACAGTTTACAGAGAAGACCTGGTCAGGGTGGTGGACACTCAGGTGGAGCATTATCATGAACATCCTTCTGGTCAAACACACTCACCTGTAAGTGCTGCAGTGGCCAAACACAGTAACTCCTCATCCTCATCTTTTTGTCTGCCCCGTTGTGCAGACATAGTATGGCCCATGGGGTCCAGGTCATAGTCGTGGTCCCATTCCAGAGGGATGGAGTCTACACTGGCAGGGGTGTCCCGGCCCGAGCCGTTTGTGCGAACAGGAGCAGTGCCAGCTGAAGGTGGTCTGCTAGATGTCTGGGACATGGCACCATCCTCACCCCACTGAAGATCTGAGAGGTCACCTGACTCAAATTCACGATCTGAGCCTTCACATTCATCATCGGTTAGCTGCAAGTGAGAGGCAGCATAAAGGTGAGAGCCACCTTTACACAGGCAAAGCAAAAGCTAAGACAAACAAGAGTGCATGCATGTCTGAAGTAATGTCTTACCGGCAGGCGCGTGAGTTTCCGGTAGTAGCGCTCCACACGACCAAACACCTCCCTACAGTATCTCTGCAGCTCATCCAGCTCCTCCTCTATGACAGCAGCATCCAGAGGCTCACTCTTCTCCATCAGCACCTCCCCCTGCCCAAACACACTCTCCATCTTCCCCATGTTCAGACTGATCTCCTGCTGGAACGCCTGTGAAGCACAAGTGTTCACAAGTACAGTGACAAGTAATTTTGAATAAAATTTAAAAGTAAATATTCTACAGAACAAGTAAAAATGATTCTGCTTGAGCGTTTCATTGATCTAAAATATATATCATGCATGTTAGTGAATTGTCAATGTATAAAACTACATGTTTTTTTTTTGGCTATAATGAATATTCAAATTTACACTCAAATATACTTAAACATTTGCCTGTATGGTTTAAGAACATGCATTTTTGTGCATTTATTTTGACTGGACAGTATAAAGACAGACAGGAAATAATGGATTAGGACTGGGACTCAAACTCAAGTCACCCCAAAGCACTGCTCTGCCATATGTTGGAGTGCTGCCCACAAGGCTATAGCTCTTAGATGTTCATATTTTTTTTTAAATGTAAATTGTTCATGTATGCTCACACAGCCATTACCTTTAGTTGTTTGATCTTGGCCTGAACATCACACTCTGAGAAATGCTCAATGTTGGTGAGTTGCAGGTCCATCTCAGTCAGCCATACCAGAATACCATCTCGGGCTGTTTCAAACTCCTCTCGCTGACCAATGAAATGCTGCAGGACAAAAGAATAACAAGTCAATCATGCTGCTTCTCTACGTAGTTTAGGTTCTGCATCAACAATGATTCCTACAGAGGTTCTGAATATATAAGTATAAACACAGGAAGGTATTACTTCAGACTTCAGTGTCACTCGATTCTTCAGAAATCATTCTAATATGCTGTTTTGGTTAATTTCCTATTATTTCAAAGTTGAAAATATTTGTGCTGCTTAATATTTTTGAGAAAACGGTAATGTATGTTTTTCTCGGGATTCTAGGATGAATAGAAAGTTCGAAAGAGCAGTATTTATTTGAAAGAGAAATATTTTGTAACTTAATAAATGTCTTTACTGTCACTTAATAAATTTAATGTGTCCATGCTGAATAGTTTTTTTAAAAACGGTAGTGTATATGATATAACTGATAATATCACCTTGAGTCTGCGCAAGATGGCAGCTACTCTCCTCTGTAGTACATCCCAGCGCCGGTTCCCATCATGCACCATTTGTCGTAGATGGCAGGATGAGTCTGTGCGGTTCTCACGTGCCAGCCTTCGATATTGCTTATTGATCAGCTCCAACTGGGTCAGACACTCCTGTACCTGCCTCTGAAATGCCTGTGATTCAAATAACACCATTACACTGTGCAAACAAAATATTAAATTCACACACAAAACTGGAAAACCTGAAAACTACACCTTGGTTAAGTGCATATTTAAAAGAAATCATGGTTTAGCATTTATTGTAGTCCTCAACGACACTTTACAAATTATAAAAGACAGAAGGTTGAAGTAGACCTCACTGTCGCCACTGGATGCCAGCAGTGTCCTTTTTTTTCTTCCCAACAGTATTCTTGTTACTTATCTGTCTTTTTGTATTCAGGCCCTATTCACAATTATCCTCTTGACTCACTACCTTGACCTTATTAACCCTCTCTGTGAAATCTGAGTACCTCAAACTTCTTGAGCTCCTCTTTAGCGATGGTGTACAGCACTCCAGAGGAGTTGGGCAGAGCTGCTGTCCTCTCTGACACTTTTAGCCACTCTTCAAAACGGGAGTAATCATCCAGAAACTTCTGCCACAACCTCCACGTCTCCTCAATCCTGCAAAAACACATACATTGAGTTTCAAACACATATATAGTCTAGTATATCTACTTGGAAATATAATTGTACAATATCATCCAGGGGGCTTACTAAAAATACTTTATTTTAAAAAGACAGCTGTTAAACAGTTCATCATGTGCTGAAGTCAACTCTGATTTCACCTGTATACACTGAGTCAGCTGGCATGACACATGCTCTCACACCTGTTCCTCTGGTGGCCTGATTCAACTAAATAGCTCATTTTCAGCTCACAAATACATTTTTCTTACCTTTACAGAATTCAATTCGTGAACTGCAGTCTTCATTAGTATATACTGTTCAAATATTTGGGATTTTTAAAAAAAACACTTTATTTTAGGGTCTCTTAACTAGTTGCTAATTAGCATGCATATTAATAGAATATTAGCCATTTATTAGTTGTAATTAAGCACGTATTAATGCCTTATTCTACATCCCTAATCCTACCCAACACCTAAACTTAACAACTACCTTATTAACTATTAATAAGCAGCAAATTAGAAGTTTATTGAGGGAAAAGTCATAGTTAATAGTTAATAAGTGTTCCATATTCTAAAGTGTTACCGAAGTTTCTTATGATGCAAAGCTGCATTTATTCCTGTGATGCCAAAGCTGATTTGGTGCTTATTATTAATGTTGAAAACGGTTGTCACATTTGATCACTTTAAAGTATCCTTGCTGAAAAAACTATTTTCTTTTTAAAAAACCTTACTGAACCCAAAACTTTTAAATGTTAATGTACTTTTACACAAAAACCAATGTGTACATTCCAGTGCATCAATTTACTTATGAACCACACACAACACACTCACTTAAGCCTTCTCTCCATGGCAATAGCACAGATGTTTCTCCAGCGGCGATCGAGGCCGCGTGTGGCCTGCTGGATGGATTCACACTCGGTCTCTGTGGCACAGGCGTCACAGTCGTGCAGCAGCACCTCACACAGGTTCAGCACTGACGCCACACCTGTGCTGTGCTTCTCAATGTCGCGCTGCAGATCCTGCACAGAGATAGTAGACTTCAGCTGAGCTTCCCACGACATCTGACATTTTAATCATCTTGGCTGTTTCTATTTCATTTCAGTTTATTAGGCAGAGGAGCTTGTGGTCATGCATTTCTCTACAAATGTTTCATCTTGTTGCATCACCAGTTCTAAAAATGTTTGCCTAACATTGATTCTTTACAATAATAATTTGTCTCTGATGCAGAAAGAGGCTGATATGTGCTGGCTGTTGCTGGGTAAAGTAAAGACACATTGTGATACTGAAACAGTAAGTAGGTCATCGACTGAGCCAGATGAAGTCAAGTTCTTATTTTGACTTTTCAGCAGGGCTCTCAGGATTAAACTCTCTGAATTACTTTTTAATACTAGTTTTCAATATATACTAAGAAATGTTTGTGTTTGTGCATTTTTATTGAGCTTTCCTAAGACTTACTCATGTCTTTTCTGTGTGTGTGTGGGTTACCTGTTGTTGGTTGAGTTTTCTTTGGATCTCATGTGAGTCACATGTTTCATAGACGATGGGTCGTGAGAGTTCAGTCTCGACGTGAGCCAGCCAGGAGCGCAAACTGCTCATGTTCTTATCTAGCTGCTGCACGGCCACCAGTGTCTCCCGCAGCTTCTTTACCCTACAGACCCCCGAGGCAGAGTACAGAGATTGTATTAACATCACATTCTGCGAAAAGTGTAATTAATCTGCAAGTGTAATTAGGCTATGTGAACCAGGACTGTGCAGTGCAAACATCTTGATGTTTAGTCCAAGAAACTTGAGATCAGAATGAAATTTGCCTTTCAAGAATAAGAAATTTTGGAATTTTCTTTTGTGAACTATGACTTTTATACTATTGATGTCTTTCGATAAGATAACATTTTAATTTAGACAGCCCAAAACAAAGACAAAAATACTTCTGATAGTTTATTATTATATATATAGATATAGATAAAAAAAAATCATTATTAATTAATAGTAATAGTAATGTATATTACGTTAATATAATAGTTTTTAATTTCATTTATATTTGTCAACAATAAACTCATTCTGAATATCAGTTACTGGACATTTAAAGAAAAATAATTAGTATCGCGACAGTCATGAAAATACAAAATCAGTTCACCACTATTTTCATCACAGCATAATTAGCTAAAAATAATGCTTATACGATGATACTGCTTATAATAGCATAGCAACATGATTCTCTAGCATCTATTTAAATGTTTTCAGTGTAAATATAAACATATAGTTTGCATATATACTATAAGTAAAGCATTTGCATTACATTGTCCAATTTCAATAGTAGATTTATGGTTACTTTGTCACTTGTTAACTGATGTACTGTAAGGTCAAGGTGTCTTGCATATATAACAATATAAGCAGAGGTAGAATGCAATCCAATGATGTCAGAGTTTCCTAGAAATCCTGAATGTGCCTAAAAATATAGAATCATATGCTCAATGCAGTGCCACTAACACACACTCACACACGCATACCAGCATAGCATGTTTCAGCCGTGCAATCATTCCAGATCTAGATCTCAGAAAAATGTCTTATCTCAGACTGGATGTGAAGCAAAGAGCACAGATGCAGAGTGGACACATTTCAACTTCTGCTAACTTTGATTGAAACTTTGGTGTATGCTTTAGGCAGTTAGCCAAAACACAGACATTGTTTGACCTGGTGAGATAAAGCCCTCATGTAACGCCGGTATGTGAACAGTTCAGTGTGAATGTGCTTCAAGCTACATTCCTAAAGCACAAAGACACACTGAAACTGAACCCACCGCAACAGCAACAGAAGGTCAAAAAATACAACATGGTATATCGTTTTCTCCATTTAACCAACTAAAATTTTCAGTGAGATTATTGGGCAATCACATATGTGAAGCAATGACAGCATCTCAAAATACATATTTCACCCACATAAACTAATAAACTACATTTCAGACACTTCGCCATGAGACGTGGTTTAAGTATGAGAAAAACCACAATACATGGGAACTTCCTGCATTAAAATTAAATTGCATTACAAGAAAATCTGTAATATGTAAATGATAAGTGGATAAATGTTTTCCTGCCTGTTAATGTCGCAGTCACACTCTGGCAGATCTGAGTCCTGTCCAGGGCTTTCTGCCATGTTATCAGTGCCCATATCCAGCACCATTGGGCCTAATCTTCTCGATCAAGTGTCCCAGAAGAAAGAAAAACTTCCACCCTGTCAAAATTCCCCTTCTCTTTCGTCTGAACAACAAAGTGACCAGGCTTTCTCTAGTCCCCAGGTTAGTGTGTGGGGTGTCTAAGCATGTGTGTGTGTGTGTGTGTGTATGTGTGTGAACTGCTCTCAACTGCAGGCATGAGCAGCTGGGAGTGACAAATACTGCTGTGGCTAAAATAAGACGACAGTCATTAGCATGTGCTGATCAGAGGACTGGAATGTGTGTGTCGGTCATTATTCATATAAACAAACACTGAAAAACTTTTTATATTTTATTTTGATTCATTAAAATAAAAATAAAGAATATTAAGAGGAAAAACTAAGAAAATGCTAAACAATAGCAACATTTCTTTAGTTTTAAAGAAAAAAAGCTTAAAGCTTTTTAAAGTAGTCTATTATTGTTGATGATTTTTGCTAAATCAGTGTTCATACTCCACTGTCTTATTATTTACAGCGTTGTTCTAACCTTTGTTGAAACCAATTACCAGTTGAGTATTCAATATAAACTGTATTACTTTCAATTCATTTACTCACTCTACCCATTTAAAAGTAAACTAAACAAAAGGAAAATAAAGTAACAATGAAATTATCTTTGTGCAAGAGCAACATCAGTTGTTGCGGGGTGACCCCGGATAGTCTAAGATTCGATGCTTCGATAGGAGGAGGGTGCTCAATGTCTGATTTCACATAGAACTACCGGCTTTCTCCCAATAAGTTAATCTACAGCTATTAAGATAATGCTGTAAATAAGAATCTGAAAAGAAAGAAGCTTTAAATAAATATTTTAACGTGCGTGAATAAATCCAACCACCCCTATAGATCTAATTTCACTTTCCATAATCCGTGACCGACAGAGGAGCCTCTTGGCGGCAGGAATTTAACACTTTAACAAGACTCAAACTGACACAGGCAGAGTGAAAAACTGGATTTTTTAGATCAGGTAGGGTACAAGTGATTTCAAAACATTTCAGCCGGTTTATATATATCGTGTACCCTATATATTATTTATCTCGTATAAGATGCATTTGGTTGAGATACGCTGCAGTAAAGCGCTTGTAGTATCTCTTCAACACGCAGCGCTGTACAAACAACAATTCAGAATATTAATAATTTTTTTTTTTTTTTAAATTTAACAAATAAAAGAGCATTCATTTGAAATGGATTTATTTTTTAATAATGTAAAGGTCTTTATTGTCACTTTTGATCAATTTAAGTATAGATTTTTGATTGAAAAGTAAAAGAAATAAAAATAAATAAATAAAAGAATATTAATAACTATAACTGGGACATATACATAATCTTATAATGAGAAGACTATTATAATAAAACGCTGTGAATTTTTAGAGTTTAGTTGCCGTGTTTCTGCACATTGTTGCGTGAAGAATGCGTCCACAAAAGGAGTTCATTCAGAGCCGACACGTTCATGCATTTGGGCATTTTGTGCACAGAGCCTATAAGTTTATAATATTAACGTTATGATGTATAAATAATGAAGCATATTCTATATGAGATAAATGATAAGTTGATTATAAACCTGCTATCAAATGCTTAATTCTGGTCATCTTCAGCGTTCGCAGCTCAAAACAGAAATGCAGAACATAACGTTATAATGAGAGCACTGTTGTAAAAAATGTTGTGAATTCTTAGGGTTTCGCTGACGTTTAATGTTAACTATCTTTTAATCAAAACATAAAAAATTTTTGTATCTGCGAGGCGTCCATTACATATTTTCCCTGTGTGTTAACGTCAGTATTTATGACTGTGGAATGTCTAACTTGACTCTTGGTAATGTATTTTGCCCCGCCCCCAAACATATGATTCAACTATCAGTCGACTACAGTGATGGGAATAACGGCGTTATAAATAAACGGCTATTTTATTTTATAACAATTTTTTTCAGTAACGAGTAATCAAACGAATTACTGTTTCCCCCGTTACAACGCCGCTACCGTTACTGACAATAAAATGTGGCGTTACTATATTATATTATTAGAATTTTATTTTTCAATTCATCTGAATGGATGCGCGGTGTAGCTGTATTCGACGTACCATAAACTCTAGTGTGAAGGTGCATGACTCGCCGTCGCTTTCTCTCACATACACGCACGCAAAGAGAGATACAGAGCAAGACAGTCTTTCAAAACATGCACAATTGACGCGCTACATGTAAACGATATTCTTTGTTGTATTTTCCTGTCAAAATAACGGAGTTCCTTTGGAATTCTTCAGCTTTTAAGAACTGCCGGGTTCTCTGGTAGTGGGCGGAACTAATGCGCAAACGACAATCTCATTGGCTGGCGCTCACCTATTATCATCCCTGTTTTGATTTCAGCAAATCAATTTGAGCGAACGCGGACAACGTGATTATTATTCATGAACCCAGCAGCTTATTAATCCTTAGTGCATTTTATATTTATGACATATATGCATTCATACTTGGTTATTCTAATTACTAAAGTTCTATCGTTATATAATATTATATTATAATGCTTCACTTACTGATGCTAAGTGTCAGTAGATAAATAGTGTAGATTAATGTACAATGTTTTATAATAATAATTTATTATTTTTAGTGTCCATTTCATTAATTTAACTTATTTAATATTGGGGGCATCCAAAGTTATTTGGCATTTGAACATTTTTTAAAAAAAAGTAACGCAATAGTTACTTTCCCTGGTAATTAGTTACTTTTAGAATGATGTAACTCAGTTACTAACTCAGTTACTATTTGTGAGAAGTAACTAGTAACTATAACTAATTACTTTTTTAAAGTAACGTGCCCAACACTGGTCGACTATCCGCAAGATTCGAAAATTCCGATTCGACTATGAAAATCCTTAGTCAAGGACACCCCTAGTTGTTGCACAGGTTATATTAAGAAAAATGTAAATTGCGAAATTAAAAATGACTAAATTAGAAATCCAAAATACTTTGGAAACAAATTTGTACTCAAAAGTGAGTTAAACTTTCTTTTAGGAATATCCTCATTAGTATAAATAGTATAAAAATAAACTAATTTGTAAAAATACAGCAAGTTTTCTGTTAGGGTTAGATTATAGTATTTATGACTAACTGCATTTAAAAACAATATAAGTAGGAATGCCATGCATTTAGAAAGGAAAGTAAATGTGTGTGAGAGAAAGGGTGTGTCAGTATTTGAAATGTTTGCTTGTGATACTTTTCCTTGAGAAAAATCTCTACGGTTAGCTCTTTAATTGAATCCAAATAAAAGCATGTCAATCTATTACACTTCGAGAAAACTCAAGACAGCAGCTGTCACACAGAGCTAATGAGCACGTGAGTGAGAGTGCGAGAGAGAGGATGACACTCTCACACACCGGCCACAGTGAAATCAACACCACACATGTGAGAAGCTTTCAGTCCTGACTGCAGACAACTCGACTTCACCAGTTATATCCAGAGACACCATGGTGTCATGTTTAAGATGCTGGTGCAAAATATTTCCTTTCCACCCACGGTCCATTAGCACAACGAACATGCTCAGTTCATGCCCCAATTTCTATAGATGACACTCTGCAAAAGAACTGACTGATCTTCGAGAATTTAGTTTTTTTATTTCTGAAGTAAAATATTCTTTTTTAAAAAAATAAATGGACTTTAGTTCTATAAAAGACACATAAAAGGCACGACTGTACAACAATAGGTACAACAGTTGTACAACAGTTGTACAACAATAGGTACAACGCCATGCAATATCATTTGAAAGACTCACCTAGCTTCTATAAGGTCAAGCAGATGCTGCCAGCGCTCATTGACTTTGCTGAGTTTGTATTGGATTTCTGCAGCTTTGCTTTCATGGCTGGCCTGAGCCAATCTCTCCCCCATCTGTTCCAGCTGATGCTTGTTCTCCTTGGCCACTGAGATCTCTTCCTGATAGTCCTGATAACAAAGAGATTGCATGGTTTTTTTTAGCTGAATACAAGAATTTGGGTAGATTGTTTTTCACAAATGAGCAATAATAAAAAAAATATGTTTTAGAGATACGTTTTAGAGTTGAATGGGATGATTATTTATCAATTTATTGATTTCATAAGAAACAAATATGTTGCGATTGTGTGTTAATTTCACCTTCCTGAGTTTCTCAATCATCTCCTCAATGGTGATGTCGCCGTTCTGTGAGACCTTGCTCTCCATTTGTGTCAGCCACTCACACAGCTCTTTGTTCTTCTCATTGAACACAGCCCACTCGTTCAGCCTCTCGCTCACTTGTTGCCTGCGCAGGGACAGCTACAGGGATGACAGACAATGATCAATTACTGAGTACAGAGTACGATTAAAAGAAGGACGTCACGGGCGATGAAAGAAGGTGCAAAAAGGTTGATGAGCAAAATGAGAAAATGAAGATGTCAGATGGACAGGTGATAATTTAGTGTCATGCACCTTCCTTCTTTCTCATGGTCCTTTCTTTACTAAGAGACATCAGGAAATAAGAGGCACATTATCATTGTAATCCTTTATATTATGTTGTCAAGAGCAAATAAGGAGCCATCAAGAACTTTGATTCAACAACAGCATTAATTCTCAAGTTTTGTGAGCGAATGCAAAAATCAATCTTTATCTATTGAATTTAACTATTTTTTTTTAAGTATAATTGGTAACTATTGCGTTACTTTTTTAAAACTTTTTTAAGCTCAAAATTTTTTAAGCTCAAAATCCAAATCAGTGCATTCCTTTCATTATCTGACAATGAAAACTTGCAGTTTTTTATCAACTGTAATGTACTGTAAAGCCTCCACATCTGAGCTTGTTCCTACTGCTTCTGTCTCACAAAATGCCTGTTCTTATGGCAGACAGGTGTGCATAGAATGTGTTATGGTGTAAAACAAATGTACAGGGACAGGGTGATGTGTATGTGTGTACCTGGTGACAGGTCTCCTCCCACTGTCTCTGGAGTAATATAAGTCTCTCGTGTAGGACTGTGAGGTCATCAGCAGTGAGGCCGCTGGAGAGAGACTCCCTCAGAATACACAGACCGGCTACATCATCAGCCCAGCCTTCAATACTGCTCTCCAATTCCTATCACACACACAAACATACATTTATGAACACATCAGAAACAAAATAAAATTTAAGATTTAAAAATAAAATACATAAAATTATGTAGAGTAAAATATAGTAAAATTACTATAATAAAAAACTGTAACTGTTGAAAATAAAATTTCAGGACAAAGTTTTTGGATTTAAAATAAATAAATATACAAAAACCTACAAAACCCCTGTAAAATATTAAAATAAAATAATTAAAATTCAATGGAGCTGAAATATTTGAAATTAAAGTTAAAATTGAATAATCTAAACTAGAGTTCAAAAGGTAAATATTGTAAACAAAATAAGTAAGAAAATAATCTTAAAAATACATTAATTTGTTTAAAAATAAAATAGATTCTGTCCTTAACCCTACCCCTACCAAGCCAAAATGAAATAATAAAATAAAATATTTACTAAGACTGCTGGTTACATTTATCTAAAACTGAAGAATATTGACTGCACATACTCTTCCCCTAACACACAATAACAACCAAAAGACCTTAACTGCATTTATATTGATATTTGTTGATATTCATATCTCTGCTAGCATTCACAGCAAGTTACACTGTATACTCCTAATATAGAGATTGTATGTGACTCACAGATAACTACGGTCAACAAGACATTAAGCACACAATAAATGTACAAGTGATCTCTGTATCGAGAGATAATTTGAATAGAAACAAGCTGTCAATATTTTGCGGTTAAAACATTTTTTTTTTGGCTGCTGCGCAAGCACTTCTTATGAAAGCTCAACGTCTCTGCTAACATGCATGGTTTAGCATGATTAGCATGCACCTCAACTTCCTTCCCTCAGGCAAAGTCAAAGAGACTCTTGCTGACAGTCCAGGTCACACAATCCAGAGTAGGTTGATGTTACTTTCACACACTTTCTGCTATACTGCACACACACTCTCTGCAACATCACGTGTGAAAAATCAACCCTCCTTTGCAGATAAAAAATTCAGCAGAGTGTCAGGGCATCACACACACACACACACACACACACACACACACACACACACACACACACACACACACACACACACACACACACACACACACACACACACACACACACATTCTGCAAGAAGCATGCAAGAGCATTATTAATGCAGTGGTTGACAGCTGCAGACTGCACAAACCAATCATTATCTGAACTGTCGAGATACTGTTGCTTTATCACTACAAATCTGGTCAGGAAATTGTGTTTAATACTTTAGCTCAAATAATAAGAAAGTTACTCAGATGATGCTGAAGCAACGCGCATCTAAATGGTCATAGGAAACAAGATGAGTCAGATTTTGTTTATGTACCTTGCAGCGAATCTGTTCTGTGTGCAGCTCCTCATGGTGGTCGGGTAAAGGCACAGAGAGCTTTTGCTTAAAGTCCCTCAGCTTCTCATGCGATGCAGCAATTCCTTTTTCACACTGATCCCAGTCCTGCACACACATAGCCAGAAAAAAAAAGTGAAATCATGAGAAAGAGCGAGCATGATAAATAAATGCTTATGCCAGTATAATCTGCACATTAAACACAATTACGTATCTTAGAAAAATTTACTTTAGCCATTTTTAAGCTTTAATGCAATATTCTTATTACAACACTTCAGGAAAAGTGAGAAAGAGATGTTCAGAGATCATCACATTTTTAATGAGGAACATAATAGAGAACGTCATATGTCATATGTAACCAATTTTTTATTTAAACATGGGCAGAGCAAAGGGTCATGGTCCTGAGACACAAGAGAGACAGATAATCATGCAGAGATAAAGCAGTGAGGTACCTTCTATCATGTAATCCGAGAAAACAGGGATGTGGAAGAGAGAGGAAGAGAGAGAGACAGAGGCCGAAGGAAAGAGGAGCCATTTTCCTTTTGCAATCCAAAATTGTTGTCTGTGCCCCAGTGTGCTGCGTCAAAATGGAGCGGATGACTGGCTGTCCCTGCTGCCCTGTGTTGGCAGTGCAGCACCGCTCGGACTCCCTCCCGCGTCCTGCCTCCTACAGTACTGAAGATATTTCTCTCGACTTCAGCTCCCTCGCTGCCTCTTTCTCCCGTTCTCTCTCTTTCATCCCCCTCACACGCACTCACACATTCTCTCACTCTCGTTATGCTAGCTCGCCTCTATTTGCTCTGTAAGGTCAGATGCAAAGTCCTTTACTGTCTCTCTTTTCTTTTAGGAAAAGAACTTTGAACATGAAATCCACTTATAGTTTTGAGAATGGTCGGTTCGTATATTTCATTTTTGTTTTTGGATTATTCGTCAATTCAGCTATGTTTCTGTATTTCTGATATTTTTAGTGCAAAATAGCTTTCAAAGTAATGAACAAAATAACATAGAACATTTAAACAACAAAACAATCTGATCCTGAACATCTGACTATAGACGCACCCCATTAAAATCTACAGAAGATGTTGTACTTCAAAAATCCTAAACTGTAACACATCGTACAAACAACCAGAAAACACTGCAACAAGTACATCTGCAACAATGAAACAGCACGTCATATATAAAAAGTAGGCTCCAAAAGTCTGAGACTACACTGAATTTTTTTTTAAAAAACAAAAAACAAAAGCCTGAATATATATATATATATATATATATATATATATATATTTAGGATTTAAAATCAATTAATTTAAAATAAATAGTTTTAAAATAAATATATTTAAAAATACAAAAAAAAAAAATGGTCTCAAAATTTGATCCTATTATACATAATCATACATGTGCTAAAACCAACCAACTTAAAGGAAAACATTCATCTAAAAGAAATTACCCAACAAATGCAAATAATCAGCCGAAACAACTCAACAAAGATTTGCTACCATCTGGAAATAATGAGCTTCCTCCAAACAGCAAAAGTCATGTAGTGCTTGTACTTTGTCAATGATAAGAACTACTTAATCTAGCAAATAAGCAACCAGACAAACAGCAAGTGCACGCATTTACTCTTAACTCACCCTTAGCAAAGAGAGCAGTTCTTTCTTCCTCTCATCGAGACGGATGTTAATGGTCCTCCAGCGCTCCTGCACATCAGTCAGCTCAGTGTGAAGTGAGGCCTCCGCTCTGGCATCAGCCCACAGGAGGAGTTGCCTCCCGGCCTCCACCGTGAGGATGTAGCTGCCCTGTTGCCTCTGGAGCACACGCTCCTTTAGCTGGGTGGAGAGAAGGGGACATCCAGGGTACTTCGGGCTAATTGCAGAAAGCCATTATTTCTACTTTAATGTAAATATCTTTACCTGTATGTGGTCTAACATGCCACGGATCTGCTGTAGTGCTACTGTTGACCCTTGTTGTTGCTCCTCTGGTTCCATTGACACTTCTTGCAGCCAATGACGCAGTTTCTCTATCAGCTCTGTGTAGCGCTGCCACTGACGAACCAAACTGTCAATAATCCCCCGTCTTTGCTGGGCCCGCCTGACCACACCTTGCCACTGGTTACTAAGCAGTGCCAGTTTCAAGCCAAATTCATCCCTTTTGGCCGAGAGAAAAAAAAGAGAGTCACTACTAGTATGAATGAAAGAAGAAGAAGAAGAAGAAGAAGAAGAAGAAGAAACAAGTAAACAAATGTTACCTGTCTTCCACTTGTCCCTGATTCAGGAGCTGATGTCCATCATTGATGATAGAGTATAGAATTTGTTGTCGGCTAAACATGTCTGCTTGGAATAGCTATCCACACACACAAAAGAAAGAGTAAAGCAGTTGGAAAAGTAGGTAATTAAACTATGACCCAATTTTGATCCTTTTTAAACTGAAAAATCTTATTAATATAGCCATCTTATGAAGGTTTCACCACAAATTTGCACTGGGTTTTGAAATAATAACTGAAAATTGACAGAAAAAATGCTTGGGACAAAATTGTCTTAATAATAATAATAAATGTTTCTTGAGCAGCAAATCAGCATATTATCAAGTAACACTGAAGCCTGGCGTATAATGGCTGCTGAAAATTCAGCTTCGCTATCACAGGAATAAATTACATTTTAAAACATTAAAACAGAAAACAGTTATTTTAAATTGTAATAATGTTTCAAAATATTACAGTTTTACTGTATTTCTGATCAAATAAATGCAGCCTTGATGAGCATAAGAGACTTCTTTCAAAAACTTCTAGAAAAACTTGTTGACCACAAACTTTTTGAATGGTAATGTAAATGCAGCTTTTCATTTGAGTTGTAGTCTTTTTTGTAAAAAGTATTTTTTTTAATCAGTACCTCATGCTCTCTCTGCTGGTCTAGCAGGCTCTGGTAGTTTCCAGAGATCTCAGCGGCCAGTTTCTCTTCTGTTTGGGTAAGGAAGGTCATCCAAGCATCACACTTCTCCAAGAAGGTCTGTCTTTGCAATACCAGGGCTTGCAGTTTACTGCACATACACAGAGATGCAGACAACAGAATATTACACACTTCTAGAGGAGAAATCTACCATAGATCAACAGTAAACACACATACCTGAATCTCTCTATCGTGCGAGCAGAGTTAGACGACCAGCTCCTGTTTAGGTTCTGCAGACGCTTGATTTCATTATCGTTGAGGGGAAGCTGATAACCCAACTCATTCAAACGTTCCAAATCAGGAGAAAGACTGCTCAGCTTTAACATTTGGGTCTACAGGCACACATACATATGAGAAAGTTCAGAAGTGTTTATACAACCTTATCATTTTACAGGAAAACAAATTTCACCTTAAGTTTTTCCATGTGTTCCTGCACAGATGAGATATCCGGAGAACCGATTGGGTCTGGTTCCTTCAAAACATTCTCAGCTTCTTCTGACCAATGGCTCAGAGAATGTAACTCCTTACTAAACCTCTCATAGTCCCTCATACCCACCTTGAGAACAGGAAAGAGAAAAAAAAACAACATTTATACATTTACACTTGACAAGCTTTACAGTCTGGCATCTGTGAAAGTGACAAAATGATAGTCACACATGAAAGAGAGTCAAAACTATGAAAGGATAGTGTGAAAATTATTTTATTAAAAACAATATATTTAATTTAAAATACATACTACCATTTGAAGGTTTGGAGTCAGGAAGATTTATTTATTTATTTTTGAAGGAAATAAATACTTTTATTTAGCAAGGAAGCATTAAATTGATCAAAAATAACAGTAAGGTTTAACACAATGTTACAAAAGATTTCTATTTTAAATAAATGTTGTTCTTTTGAACATTCTATTCATCTAAGAATCCTGAAGTAAATTCTACTAAAATATTAAGTAGATAATAAAAATAAATATTTCTTCAGCACTAAATCAGCATACAGTATAAGAATGATTTCTGAAGAATCATATGATACTGAAGACTGGAGTAATGGCTAGTAAAAAATTCAGTTTTACAATCACAGGAATAAATTATATTTTAAAATACATTAAAATAGATAACATTTAATTTTAAATTGTAACAATTTTTCACAGTATTTCTGTTTCTACTGCATTTTTCAATCAAATCAAATAATTGCATCCTTGGTGAGCATAAGGGATCCAAACATCAAATAATCTTACCCCAACTTTTAAACAGCAGTCTATATTTCATTAAAATAAATGTGTGAAAACTGTATAAATGTTCTGCGTCTGTGTGCACAAGGTAAAATCTGAATCATCTGAACCTCTAGCAGAGACTGCTGTCTTTGGAGGGTATGTCCAACTGTTGCTAATCGCTGAGAGAGTGACAGGTGGTCTGTATGGAAGGTTGTCATGGCAGAGGGGTCCACTTGTTGCCTCAGCTGCTCTGAAAACTCATCCAGCTGCTGCAGGACAGACTCTACGGATCCCTCAGTCGCCATAAGGCCCTGCACAAATACCAGTTTTACAAAGAGGAATACTGTGGCCCTTGCTAAAAGGCTTTCACAACAGCACACAGTTGTCAGAATTAGCAATAGCTTACATACTTTTGGGTCGCTAACATAATCCAAGCATGCAAACATTGCTTGAATTGCATTGATAAATCCACACCTTCACTTCCTGTTCTGTGACGTCCCTGTGGGTGGCGCTCTTGAGCAGCTGTTCCACCTGATCCTCTAGTTTCTGGATGTTAGTGCTGCTCTGAGCATGAAGTGCTTTGTAATGCTGCCACAGTAGCAGCAGGCTCTTACTCCTCCTCAGCTGATCTGAGATCTGCTCCAGCAGCGTGTTCCACCTGACAGCAGATCAGTAGACGATCAATGATTTCCTAAACACTTTGTACGGATCAGTGTCTTTAATAGTTACTGGAAGTTTCTGAAACTCACCTGAGATTTACATCACCCAGTGCTGTGTTGAGTGAATCGCTCACTGTGGGGTGACAATCCCTCAGCAGCTGTTGCGTTATGGAGCCCAGTTTCCGTAAACTGCTCTCCTGTTTCTCCAACTCGTCTTGTAAACTCTGAGACGCACAAAAACCCGCAGTGATTATAGGTTCTTTGTCGATATAATGCTAATAAAAGCTCATTCGTGTTTTGCGGCAGACTAGCACCTCAAGGTTCTCCACTTGAACCTGCACAGCTTCTGGAGAGCCAGTGAGAAGACACAGACGAGAGATGGTGAAACGTCCCTCCATCAGGTAGCCCTGAATCTCCTCATATGCTTGTTTATACAGAGTCCACTGCTCTAGCACTGACCGGAGACCGACCGTCTGCTGCCCAATCTCCAATAACACACAAATCTCATTTAGGACTGATAATCAGCGTTTTGGTGAAAATTATGAACAGTATCATAATGAAGATTACAATACTAGATGCATTAGGTGAAACATACCATGTGATCCAGATTGGCCCAAGACTGGTTTAGACCTTTTAGAGTGTCCATAATAACAGAGCCGGCCTCGCCTTTCTTATCCTGAATTAATAAGCATCCTTTCTCTTCAGCCTTCTCCAGATCTTTCTCTTTCTCCTTTACCAACACTTCCATTTCCTAGCATACAAAGACAGAGACAGATCAATATTTCAAAACAAATCACAGAATATTTCTGGGTTATCTATGTAATCTTTACTCATGAATCCATATAACGTGCATTATGTAGTAGGGCCTAACAACTAGGGTGCAGTACCTACCTGACAATCTTTGAGTGCATTCTGGGCTGAGGAAACATCCTCAATCCTGTGCTTCTTTTTGAGTTTCTCTTCCTGTACACTAAACCAGGTCTTCAAGGTCTGAACCACGTTCTCATACTCTAACCAGCTTTCAAGCAGACCCTCTAAAACCTGAATCTGAGAAACACAAATGACACCAGTTTGATATACGATAAAAATTAAAGGTAAATGACACAAAAAGATCAAAATATCAATCAAAAAGATTATTGCTTACTTTTTATTACTTTTATTATTTTTAGATTATAAACTACATTATCATAACAATTGAAATGAATTGGTATAACAATTGGTATGAATTTCTGTCTTATTTGATTTGTCCCATATTTTGCAGCATTGGAGCTGCATGAATTGTACAAGTTCACACAAAACCTGATATTCCATGTTTTCCAGCACAATGTGAGAATTTTCTACATTTATGCCTAACCTTCTCTGTAACGAGTCCCTGCAGTATCTGCCAGCGGCGGTTCATGGCTCCAAGACGCTCAGCAAAGTCTGTTTTGTCACTGCGTTTCCCCTCCACATCCTGACTGCTGATTTGCAGAACTGACTGATTCACAAAGTCCACTGTCAGCTGCTTACAGGACAGGTCAATCCGAAAACCCTGTTGAGAGGAGTAAATAAAGAAAGAGAGAGATTTGGTGTCTTGAGTATGAAGTACGAAATGAATAATGAAATGTTTTATTATTTCAAAAGTCTTGAAGAATTTTTTTGCCACCTTGTATTTTTGAAGGTACATTTGCACAGCTTCGGATCCCACTGCCCCCATGATCTTCTGCTGATCCTCTTGGATGATATTCTCCATGAGGGATATCCAGCTCATTAGCTCAGTTATTGCATGACGGGATGGCAGCTTCTCCATCTGCAGCTGTTGATCAGAACAGGAATGCTATGTTTAGCATAGCCACGTGAGCTTGTTCATTTCTGCATAGCCCTCCTTAACTGAAAATAGGCAGTGCAATCAGTCCTAGTCATCATACCTGGTGTAGTTTCTCCTGGACCACAGGGATACGAGTGAGAAGATCAGCCCATTGCATGTCTACCTGGGCCAAGTTTGCCCTAAGAGCTGCCGTGTCCACTTTCTTCAACCGGAGAAGCTGATTCCCCTGGCTCTGAACTGAGGCACGCAAAGAAGACTTGGCGTCTACCTCTTTGGAGAACTCCTGCAAATATAGAGCCAATATAGAGTGTGGCTATGAGATCTCAAATGAGACCTAAGGCTATTTTAGCAGGATATTTAATAGCTGTTCCTACCAGAAAGGCATGAAGATGGTCTCTGACGGTCTCTAGCTCTTGAGGTACCGTAACAGACTGAGTGCTCCAGAACTCCAGGCGGTCTAGTGCTGAACTCAGCCATTGGCTAAGCTCAGCTGACTCGCTCTGATACCTACAACAAAATATGAAGAGAACATGTAATGTCAGTAAAAACATGCATACATGGACACAACCACACACATTGCTTTCTTGTAAGTTAATTTCTTTCTTAAGGAGACACAGAGAAAGTGATCAGATCACAGACCTAATCCAGTGTTTCAGGGTGGAGTCCAGTCGGTGCAGTTCTTTATTGATTTTGGTGGTGGTGCTGAGCCAGTGGTCCCCCAGCTGAGTGAGCTGAGTCTCCAGCTCTGAGCAGGACACATGTAAAAGCAGCCTCTTTCCATCCTCCAACAACTTATACAACTGCTGCTGCCGCTCAGAGAGACTGGCCTTCAAACGCTACAGAGAGAGTGAGACAGTTTTAGATTGCAGATTTAAATTGTAGATATTTCTGCATTTCTAATATCTACTGCAATTTGAAAATTTGTGCACAGTAAGTTTTTTTTGAAAGAAATTAATAATACTTTTATTCAGCAAAGAGCCATTAAACAGATCAAGTGACAGTAAACTAGAGACAAACGATTTCTATTTTAGAGTAAATAGAAATCATTTTCAGACTACTTTCAAAAACCTTACCAACCCCAATCCTCCAAACCATTATGTAATAATATACCAAGCTATAATGAAGTTTAATTTTCCTTCCTTAAATTTAAATTCACATTACAATTAGGTATCCTGTTTGCTAATTCATATTAACTTTAAATTCCTGAATTGAGTAATTCAAAAGGCATTCTGAATTTTATTTCTAATGCTGCACAAAACATGCAATACAGATAAAGTATGTAATGTTTGAAATGTAAAATCATGGTTGGCACTGTATGGATATTATGGTGTAACAGTGTCTGATCCAGTGTTCTGTGAGTGTGATGGAGCTGTACCTGATACAGAGCAATTCTATCGCTCAATCTGTCCTCTGTCTCCTCCACCAGGCCTACACTGGGGATGTTGCTTTCCACTGCCTCCAGCTGTCGGTACAGGGCCTGATAGTCACCCACCAACCTGCTCCACCACTGATACCACAAAACACAACAGTTATTCACTTCATATGCACTGTACTCTGTGATTATAATTTGCATCTTGTATGCAAATAAAGAAACACAAATCCACACACACCTCCAAGATGCCCTCCAGCTCCACCCCTCGTTTGTGAGCCTGTTTAAGTACAGCCTGGGCCTGAGCCACAGTCTCTTCCAAGCTCTGGACCTCCCGCTGCACCACCAACCCACTGACCTGCCTGAAGAAGGCCTGTGTCAGAACAACATGCGTCTCTAGCCCCTGGAAAAACTCCTGCAGTAAGAGACAAAAGAACATTAGTCCATGCTCATCAAAAGGGAACAAAACATGAATATATAATCAGTCATTTCATAAAGTGGTATTGATGGAACGGACATTCACTTTCTTGAGAGCATTTGACTGCATAAGATGAGAGTCTTCAATATTTTTGTTCTTCTTTAATTCTTCTTTACTCTTTCTTTACTTCTCTACTTTCTTTAATGTCTCTTACGCTCACCAAGGTTCCATTTATTTGACCAAAAATACAGTAAAAATAGTAATATAGTAAAAATGTTGCAATACAATGCTGTACCTTGTGTTTATCTAGGAGAATCTGAACCTCAATCACTGATCCCACTTTCATCTTCTGATCAGCAGCCATTTTGTCCTGGGCGGTGTCCAGCAGATCTACCAGGTCTTGTAAAGCTCTCTCATACTGAGCCTTTAGAACCAAACTCTGGTTCAGCCCACTCCGCTTGGATCCCACCATCTCCACCAACTCTTCATAAGCATCCTGCACAGCAAAACACAAGGTCAAGCGGAAAGTCAAATGAAAGACATGAAATCAGTAACTGTAATTGCTGTTATTAAACCAAACCGCAGGGGAGAGATGTGTGTACCTGTAGTTTCAGCAGCTCTTGAGTGCAGAGCTGGTTGGGCTGCAGTGTCTCTCCTCTGTTCCTCATCTCAGAAACTTTCAGTTCAAATTCCCTCAAACTGTCCTCCGCTTCTGCTAGAATCTGTTTACATTGAATATTCACTTTCTAAGTAAATTAACAGTTTTGCTTGGGGTCATGAAATTATATCTATGTCATTTTGAATGTGTGTCTGACCTCCATCTGTTTAGAAGCGGGCCGATCCACAGCTGCGTTCATTTTCTGCAAAAGCTGGTACTTGGAGTCACTGAGTGCTGCAAGCAACAGCCTCAACTCAGCCTAAGGAATAGACAAAGAGGAAAATTCATATGTGAGATAAAAAAAACAATATAATGACTAAAAAAACAAAGATACAAGCAACATATACCTGGAAAACAGTGAGTTCCTGCAGCTTGTCTTTCATGGTGTCACATCTCTGTTCCAGCACTGTGTCCAGCAGCTTCAGTCTCCCTTCCAAACCACCTAACACTTCCTCAACCAAAACACTTTCTCCACGTTCTCCATCCCATAGCTGCTCTGTTCCTCCGAGTACATCCCGACATTTACACACCTCCTCGTTGACATTCTTTACCTCCTTATTTAAACTCTGAAGAAAGCAGAGAAGAGAATCAAAGAGTGTCAATGTTTCTTATAACAGAAATAGTTTAAGACTCGAGTAAAATGACTATGTCTGACCTCTAGATGGCCCAGGTGAGTCTCTGAGTCATCAGATAGTAATATTGGGCCAGATACAACCTCATTTTCAGCATTGTCCAGCCAGGACGAAGCTGATGAAACCGCCTCATAGAGAGCTCTCTTCAGAGCATGAGCACGCTTACTGTCAGCGCCACTTGTCTGTGGGAAGACAGAAATAAATTAATATCTGCAAAAAAATCCTTACTCGTTATAGTAAAACAAAATTCTGGTTCAGTTTAACATCCTGTTCTTAAAGAATACATAAATAAAAATAATTAGTGGCAGCACCTGAGGCAAGTCCTCCAAATCTTGGCTGAAGCCTTCAAACAGACTTCGTGGAGACAGGATATCCTGACTCAGTTGCTCTCCTCTGAAAACTCCACAGGGGCTAGATACCGGCTGGTATAGCTAAGAGATATATAATCATTATAATCGTGCTCTTGCAAATTACTCTAGCTCAAACTCTCAGGGATAATGTTTTTTAAATAAAGATCGAAAGAGTTGTTGGAAGCTTAATTGTGACGTTTATAGCCTACATTTTGCTTTTTACTTCTAGCGATCGTATTTAGGTTTCAAAATTCATGAAAATTATTTGTCAAGATAAACAAAATGTGTAAGAATCATAAAGTTTTGTTGGTCACAGAGCCTATTTCTTGCAATAATCCAAAAGCCAATAGGAAAATCTTTTTGGGTTTTTGTCAAGGGAACCTTGGTGATCCTTACTTCAGGGTTTACCTACAAAAAATGTCATCACTGCAGCCCTCTATTAGGGGAGGGAACTGATCAGATATAACAGACCATCCTCAAACCTCTAACACTGAAAAACAAAGCTAGGTTATAGTGTTGTAGTTGATTATGTACCGTGTTACATGGCGTCTGCTCCATTGTGTTCAGTGACAGCTGCAGTTTGTTGGTAAGGTCTTTGCTCAGGTTCTCCCATCTGACTCTCATCTGATCGTTTGTGCTCATGCTCTCAGGCCACTGACCAGCATCCCCTTCAGAAAGTTCTGCAGGAGACCTACATAATGAAGAAAGCTCATTATGAGTCTGTGCTGTACACCCTTGTCCTCATCTTTCATAAATGACAAACAGCTTGCAAGACAAAGATATAAACATGTAAATGATGTCCAACAGGGAAGTAACTACCTTTCTCCATTAGGTGTTGTTCGCTGTGAGAGAATCTCCTCTCCTCTAGATGCTACAGATTGCAGTAACTTCTTCTGTTCGCCAAGCTGCTCCTCTAATTCCTGCATTATATATAAGAACTGATGCTGAAAAAAATCCAAGTAGCTTCTAGCTCATAGAATAACAGAATATTTTTTTTACCTAAATATTTTAGGATATAATATTTTAAGACTGTGACAGTATCAGCATACATTATTCTAGTTAAGCTGATTAATATCATGTTATTGCTCAATGATAGATGTTTGATTGTCTACCCTCTGTCTTTGCACTGTGTCTTGATGCTGTTGGTTGCGTGTGGATCGCGCCTGACTGAGCCAATCCATCATATTGGGGCTCTGAGAGAGAGACGAGTCTGATTCAATGTCCTCCTGCTCCTGAAGTGAGCCCTAATAAACAAAGAGATAGAAAGTTATAGATATAAATGTTTAACCAAGTTGCTGTGGTAATGATTTTTTTTTTTTTAAATATGTAAAAAGTATTTAAAATGGATTAAATCTATAAATTATAAAATTCTGCTCAATATTATTGAACAAAAATATCATATCAAGCACAAATTTCTGTTTGGTGAACATAGTTTATAAAAGGTGTCCTAACAATGAACCTAGATACACGTACATAGAATTTCTTGGAAACCTACACACACACACACAAAGTTAAACACCTTTTCAGCAAATAGAGGTTAAAGGTCAATCATGACTGACAATAGGAAATGGAGCCAAATCAGCTTGCATCAGGCTTTTACATGTCACCAACATGTCTCATTCAAAAGAGCTGGGCAAAAATTCCAGACTTGCCCCACAATTTGTAAAAGGTCTTTGTTTCAGATAGATGTTGCTGGAGAGCAATGGAACGTCTTTCATAACAAAGAACAGCGCTTGGCATTCTTCTGTCCTGCTGTCCACAAAGCAGCCATTGAGACGAGGATGTGCTTTTTAGTGTTTTTGGTGGTATGCGTTCAAATGTACCGACTGACGTCAGTGACCTCCAATTGTTCTTATACTAAGCATTCAGACCTTTGGCATTTTCTGTCATTCTACAAAATTATAGTTCTTGGGTAGCTCTTCCGTCAAGGAATGTTACTTTGAGAAGTGGTATCCCTCACCTGGATGTGGGTCTGTTTGTCTTGGAGGATGCGCTGTAACTCCAGCAGGCTGGATTTGAGGCTGTACAGTTTGAGGGAGAGCTGCTCAGCGTCACCCCGTGTGCCGGCCTTACCCTCCATCAGCAAACTCTCGCTGTGCACTGACAGCTCGGACAGACACAGCACCTTCTGCTCGATCTCCAGTAACATGTTCTAGACCAGGAACAAAAGATCAGAAGACTAAATTGCTTTGCTTAGATATGATTCAGCAGTGTGAATATTTTAGCTGCTATTAACAATAAATTAAACACTTTTAAATAACTTAATTACATTTTGTGAACATTAATGACATTGAATGAACATAATCAGGATTTGGGCTTGGTTAACCTATTCTTTTCAAGTTGATTTCAGAAACATGTGAAACATCCTCTTGTCTTCTTATCTTAAGGAACAAAGCTCTTTTAAGTGCTATCATCATAAATACAAACAACAAAACCTTCATATGTGACCCTGGACCACAAAACCAGTCTTAAGTCGCTGGGGTATATTTGTAGCAATAGCCAAAAATATGTTGTATGGGTCAAAATGATTGATTATTCTTTTATGCCAAAAATCATTAGGACACTAAGTAAAGATCATGTTCCATGAAGTTATTTTGTAAATGTCCTACTGTAAATATATCAAAACTTAATTTTTGATTAGTAATATGCATTGCTAAGAACTTCATTTGGACAACTTTAAAGGCAATTTTCTCAATATTTTGATCTTTTTGCACCCTCAGATTCCAGATTTTCAAATAGCTGTATCTCAGCCAAATATTGTCCTATCATAACAAGCTTATTTATTCAGCTTTCAGAGGATGTATAAATCTCAATTTCGAAAAACTGACCCTTATGACTGGTTTTGTGATGCAGGGTCACATATGGGTTTACCATTAAGATAAAAAAACTTAAATTAATTTAACTAAATAGATTTGTTCACTAGATAATTAGATACATGTAAAACCACAACAGAAGGTATTTGAAAAAATGCGTAAACAGGAGCGTGTGTATGCAGTGACTGATAATCTTCTTAAGCTGCTTAACCTAGTCTTTAGACATCTAGATCTTTACCACACTACATGTGCACTAGTCCAGAGAAGTTAGCATTCTACTAAGAAAGTAAACAATCAATACATTTTTTTTAATTTTGTGGTGGGCCTGCAGGGTAGCTGGAACTGAATGCTAGTTAATAGTGGAGAGAGCCAATGGCATTCAATGAGGAATGAGCAAACATTAACGGCAGTAAGCTAAAGGTCAGGGCCACCCTGACTTCTCACAAAGAATCTAACTTTCAGGTTAAAGGTTAACTTGATCCCTATAGCCCTTTAATCAAAACACAAAAGACACACACATGTGTGAATGCCACTGTGTCTCCTTGAAAAAATGCAGACATTCACTGTGGGACGTCCCATGACTGCAGGGAAGAAAAAGCCCCCTAATCCTAATGAGCAACAGAACAGGACAAAACCCACACAGCTAATCAGATTTACTTGTGGCCCACTCTAGTGAATCCAGACATTATCAGCCAGCAGAATCCGATGAATTGACTGTTTATATGCCACTGAAAATCTATCTATAAATCCATCAATAAAGACTAAGGATTTTCAAAAACTATACAAGTGAAATTGATAATCTACAATAAAATGAAATGAATTACTACAGTGCAGATTAACCAAATAAATCAGTATTTTATTAATTATTTGTTTATTGATAAAGTTGTTTCTTTGCAATGGACATGATTGTATATTGATGATTGTACTGAGATATTTCCCAGGCCTAGTCTCTTACCTGGCAGTCAATCAGCTGTTCCTCCATGTCCATGTCCTGTGGGTGTGGCTGGAGAGTGGAGCTCAGTGTGGCACGTGTGCTGAGCAGCCAGTTGTCAAGCTCCTCTGCCTCACTATGATAACGCTGCAGCGCTTGTTCCTGCCTCTGTTCTTCTAACTGCTCGCTTAATCGCTCCTGCAGGACAGAGAATTGCACAAAATCAGACCTATATCAAGAACAATGTCATATGGGTATATAATAAGTTGTTTCATGTTAAGTCTTCTTGAGCCTAATAAGGCCAGTGAAGACAAATCTCATAGTATTGCCATTGTTGTAAAATAAGTGTGATACCACCAGTTTGTTATGTGTTATTCCTCTATTCTTTCTCTTTAATTATTGGCTCCGGGGAATTAGTTTAGGCTTGTCTGTCATTTGCTTTATAATCTGCAATTAGTGGTTTTAAGTAGAGAGATGTCCTGATAGTTAAACCAAAAGTCTAAAATAATTACTAGGACTAATTACTAATTTGAAATTCCCAACATCTGCATAAAATCCCAACATCTACATAAAATAATCAAAACAGCATGCCAAAATCTTTTTTTTGCTACTATTTATCAACCGTCTCCATTTCTCTGCATGCTATTATTCCTGCTTACCTCCAAAAGTTGGCGCTTTCCGGAGGCCTTCATGTGGATGGTGGCCATGCGTTCTCCTAGCACAGTGAGGGTTGACTGCAGGGCCAGCTGGTCTCCGGCATCTGCCTCCAAACTGTCCTCATCCAACTGTAGCTCTTGGGAGAAGCAGGCCTGCAGTGCACTAATCTCATCCTGGAGCATTAGGATCTCATCCATCAAAGCCTGAGGAAACCCAAGGAACCAGGAAATGGCTTTATTTTAATTCGGGTTTCATTAGAAAGTTGATTTGCTCTAGTTGTAAACAGTAAAGCAACATTAAAGGCTAAATGCCACAGAAAGGGAGATACTTCTAGGTAAGAGATTAGTTTTAGACACAGGAGAAGTTGGTAATCTAGAGGGTAACCCTGTCCTCTGGCTCGTATCGTTAGTCCAGCTGTAGGCTTGAGTTTTTATGTGATCTAGCTTTAGTGCGGTCATCTTGCTTCATCTGATCCTCTGTCTCTCTCACCTGGTGGGCGGCCATCTGGCTCTCAGGACTCTTACTTGGCTCCAAGCCTTCATTTAGTGCGGTCTCAATGGACTCCATCTTTGTGGAGACAGATTGCAGGGTCTCCTGATAGTGCTGCTGCCTCTCCAGAGCTTCATATAGGCTCTTCTGCTTCTCACTGATCTGTAAAGAAATATACTGTATGTTAACCAACATAAGAAGTGATTTGGATTTTGTAATGCGAGAAGCATCTATGGATATTTACCACATTCTTCAAAGTCTCCCATGAGCGCTGTAGGTCGTCTAGGTTAGCTGAGGCAGCTGACTCCATGGAGGGGTCATAAAGCTCCTGTAGTGGAGCTCTGCTTAAAGGAGCTCGCCCTGAACCCTACAAAAGACGTTACATCAGGAGACTGTGTGCATGCATGCATAAATAATAAACAAAATTGTGCTGGTCCTCTTAAAATACAGCAAAACGGTAGTGATACTTATGTGGGTTTCTGCCTGAATGTTTCAGATGTTGCACTCGTGCACAGTAATGTTATACCAAATGGTTAACCATGTGTTTGCCAGATGCTTAAACACATAAAGAATCTATGCTAACCAAAACATCTTTGTCACTCCCTCGGGCCATGTTCAAATCTGTGTCAACTACAGCTCATTACATGTGTATATGAACATTATAAAAGACAAAAAAGTCACTTCAGAATGAAATCAGAGATAGTTCTCTCCTCAAGAAAGTCAGCAGAAGAATAGAGCTTCCCACACCTTTTGACAAATGAATTCATGAATTTATCATAATTATTTCAAAATTGTTTCATATAAATTTGAAGGTGATTTACATTTCTATGACACGTCAATGGAACTAACAATTTAAAAAAAAAAAAAACACTTTTATTAGTGTACAAATGTCTCCAAAAGATCCAAATCATTAATTACATCTGTATTATAGAGTTTGAGGTCAGTAAGATTTTTTTCCCCATTTCAAATAAATGCTGTTCTTTTTAACTTTATATTCATCAAAGAATCCTGAAATAAATGTATCACTGTTTGCACAAAAATTATTAAGCAGCACAACTGTTTTCAACATTGACAATAAGAAATGTTTCTTAAAAAGGTCATATGATGCTTTAAAATACTGTACAATACTGTACTGTACATTATTGTAGGTCCTCTATGCCCCGCCTCTCTCAAAAGCCTCATTTTCTACAAAGTCCCTCCTTTCGACAAGCACAGTCTGCTCTGATTGGCCAACTGGCACAGTGCATTGTGATTGGCCAAACACCACAAGCACTCGTCTGAAATGCAATAAAATCCATAAAATGTGTTGTGATAACATCTGGGTTGTGCTGTTCTGTTGTAAGTAATCTTAATGATTCCTAAATGCATCTACTTTCGGAAGGCCAAATAAAGTGCTTTTGCTTTCAAATAGAAGCACACAGTGTCTCCCTGACATGGCTGCATCAACACTACTGCGGTTACTGAAACCACGCCTTCTTTCTTTGCGTGAACATTTGGGCGGCATTACGCAAATATTTCCACATCGTGACGTAGACATGTGGGGGCGTGTTTGAATGAGCCGTTTTAGGGGGGCGTGGCAGAGTCTTAACTTTGATAAAGAATATCTTGAAATCGCATCATAGGACCCCTTTAAGAACCAAATCATAATATTCAAATAATTTCTGAAGGATCATGTGACACTGAAGACTGGAGTAATGGCTGCAGAAAATTCAGTTTTTAAAAAATTGTAAGTGTAAACAGTTATTTTAAATTGTAAAAATACTTCACAATATTACTGTTTTTACAGCAACCCCTATCTGTTGAACAGTGATGAATATACAATATTATATAGAATAATATACACAATATATATATTTTCAGAAATTTCCTTTAGAACTGATAAAATCTGAAGTGTGCAATTTCTGCACCACTAGTTGAACAAAGTGAAAAAGGCAAAAAATAGTAACTACTAAATGCTCCTATCTACCATTGGTTGGACATACTGTTATCCAGCCCTAAGACCATTTCTTAATTCAGTGCTGCTGTATTGGGCTGGTTGAAAAGCTCAAATGAGAAATGTTTTGAAAACACTGAAGAGTCACAGTGTTTACACTTTTCAAGGAAATCAACATACAGATGTCTTGCTTAGAATCGCATCTGCATATTAAGATGAGATAGGAGGTATTTTAAGATTTCATTCTACATTTCCAGAGGATATTTCCAAGTATACCATGATTGTGGGAACCCTCAGACTAACGTTTGCATTCAAATCAAGAACGGAGCAGTGGCTACTGTATAAAAGTGATTGGTTAAGTTTAAATTGAGTTCAATTAGGTTAGTGGCTGATCAGGGATAAGTTGATTAAATGTGATAAGGTTGGCAAGAGCTAGCAAGGTGTGGGTTAGAGCCACGGGTTACCTGAGAGGTGTCAGCGTTAGGCCCGGGTGAGGGCGATCTGCAGGCGGGGGGAGAGGAGACCTCGCTGTTGGTGCCCTCCTCACCAGACTCCTCTGTGACCGGGGAGAGGAGAGTATGACAACGGCCTGCTGTCATCTGACCATTCAAGGGCAAAAGAGGCAGAGGAAGAAAGAGAAATAAAGATGCATAAACAGTGAAACAGGAGTAAAGCACCAAAAGAAGAAGAAAACCAGAGGAAGAATATTAGGGTGCTGGAAAAAGTACACTAGCGTTCAAGTTAGGGGCTGGTTATAATTTTTAAAAATGTTTTTTGAAAGAAGTCTCTCATATTCACCAAGGCTGCAATTTATACAGTGAAAACAGTAAAGTGTAATATATTCCTGTGATGGCAAAGCTGATTGTCAGCAGCCATGACTCTAGTCTTTAGTGTCACATCATCCTTCAGAAATCATTCTAATATACTGATTTGTGCTCAAGAAACATTTCTTATTATAAAAGTAAAAAAAAAAAAAACAGTAATATTTTTGTGGAAACCGTGACACATTTTTCAGGATTTTTTGATGAATAGAGAACAGCATTTATTTGAAACAGGATTTTTTTTTAACATTATAAATGTCAGGTTTTGAACTCAATGCACCCTTGCTGAATAAAAGATTTCATTCCTTGACCCCAAACTTGCATTAGCGTATATTTCCATTTGATTCTGAGAGGAAGTCCTGATTCAAGCAGAAAATCTGAATAAGATCCTGCAAAGCAGCACCACAGAATTACAGACAGACCACATTTATTAAGAGTAGCCATGACTAAGCCCTTCACAGACCTCTCGTCATGATAAAGGAATGAACCCGGTCAGGAAACAGGGCAGAGGATACGCACAGACTCACTGTAAAAATACAATAAGATGGCATACAATAATGAATTGTGTTGCCTGCATAAACTAAAGTAATCTGAACCGCTCCACCATTAGGCTAAATTTAGATCTAGATACAATGACTGCTGAACTACTGCAAAGCTACACCCCTTTCTCTATAAGTCAGTAAGGACTGAGCAACACAGCTGGAGCTGAACTGTTGGCGGTTAATGTGGTATCCGGCCCTGATCATGACTGATGCAACGAAGGGAAACCATTCGGCCCAAATAAAGACAAACTAATGTTGACAAAGTCAAGGCCAACTAACACCCTCATCCTGTTTCCTCTTCTGGCAACAAACAACAGCAGGGATACACAATGTAGAGGCACATACAACCCTGTGGGAGAAATAAGAGACCCATGGGATGCTGCCTGAAAGTGAAAGAAAAAAGAGCACCCAGCGCACCCCACCCAGCCCTAACATGTGTAAGTGTAAATCACTCACCATGACAACAGAGGGGTGTGCTGGTGGGTGTTTGGGCATCTCTTCCTCCTCATCCTCCAGCTCCTCTAACCCGTCAGAGAGTCCATCGACTTCGCTGACTGTCAGCAGCATGGTAGCATGTTTGGCTTTCACTGTCAACATCTTACACTTGGAGTTCAAGGCCGAGATCTGCTCCTGGTATCCTTTTATCTTCAGGGCCAGTTCCTGTCACAATGACACATTACATTATTATTCCACCGTGGTTGGTCCAAATATATGCGTCCTGGATTAAGTCCCATAGATGAGGAGTGAAAAAGGGGTTAATGCAGAGAGCGGCACCGGCGAGCTGAGCTGAGAAATTCCCCCTCTCTGTCTGTTTGCAGTAGAAAAAACAGCACAGACGAGCAATCGCTCAGTCAGAGGCATTTTGAGCTTGTAGCCAATCAGAGCGCTGTGGGAGAAGGCCAACAAGCCAAGCCTTCGGGCAACGGCGAACGTGATTGGCACAGAGCTCGACCAACTGGAGAGAGTGGGAGGGGAGTAGAGAGAGGAAGAACACTCCCTCCCCCAAACCGGCCAACTCACACTCATACACACACAAAGACCTCAAGAACAGGAAATGAGCTCACTGTGAGGGGCTATTCCACCCCCTCCTGTTTACTTCTTTTCCTTCCTTCCCCTCACTTCCTCGCTTTCCACCAATCCCGAAGCTGTTTTCCTGACAAACAAAGGAACTGGGCGCGAGCATGAGACTGAGAGGGGAGGAAGGGGGCTCACATTACAGATTTTGTACAGCCCGTAGAGTCCCCCTCCCGGCGATCTCTCTCTTTAACTGTCATTCTTTTGCAAACACACAGACAGGCCAGTCTCTGGTAATGAGTTCATGTGGGAGAAAGCTGCAGCTGCAGCACTCGGCTCTGCAGAGGAAAATAACCCTGGGTGATAAAGCCACAGCTGCCACCTCAACTTAAGTAAGATCTACTAATAAAACACAAGGACATGAGATTCAGTACAGGATTAGGTTTATTTTTATTTGGTGTGTTTAAACTGGCCCTTGCCTTTAGGGCTGCACAAATTAAATAAAATATTCTATTTTAGCAATATTTCTATTTTAGACGTCCTTCAAGCATTAAACCATCTTGATGAATTGTGCAGCCCTATTCGCCTTCATATGTGTGAAAGTGTTAGTGTGTGCAAATGTAAAGAAACAGGCCAAAAGGGCATGAGAGAAAGACAGAATTTGATGTCACACAAGGACAATACAGACTGAGGTCAAAGATCGAAGAACTACCTTTACACCCATTGAGAGCACGTTAGGAATTTATGGCCTGAGTCATTCCAGCCGAATGTAGGTTGACTAGCAAAGCAAAATAGTGAGTGATAGCTTAGACAACACGCCTGCAATGAATTGTGAGACTGACTGATGCACCAAGCAGGAATAATCATAACAGATACCACTGCTTATTTAAAGAAACAGTGTTTAAAATAGAAAATTTAAACATCTATATTTGCAAAAATATAAAAGTATGAAAGAAGGATGTCCTTCCTCACCTCGTGATGTTGTATCTGTGTCTGAAGCTCATGTATGTTTCCTGTGGCAACAGGGCGGTCCTGAATAACACGGTGTGCTTCTTCAATAAGTCTTTGTAGGTTCTTGACTTCCTGTTCGTATTGCTCATACTGCACCATGGCCTCCTGGGGGAATGTGAAGAGAGATGCTAAATGAGCCATTAAAACCACAAGTGCTAAGCCCAGATGAATCCCATGACCATGCTATATGAAACTATGCAGATAAACAGAAGGGGAATAATTTTACACTTCTGTTGGATTTCATATTTTTCATTTATAATGTTAGTAGCTTAAAGTTAGCAGTACCTTCACAATGGGGTCAAAATGACCACTAGTGAAAATGCTTTTATTTTGAATTGTTTTCTAACAATTTTTTTTTTCATTTCAGCATAAAGGTTTAAGTGAAAGCTTGAATTAAAAAAAAAACAAATATCAATATCTTTATCTAAGAATATGTTGCAATCTGTGCGTGGATACCTGTAATATATTGCACTGTTGAATGGTATTGTGTTGGAGTTGGCTGCTCTCTTGTTGCAGACTCTGTGCAGTAACACATAACGGTAAAGCTGCAATCACATCCTCTGGCAGCCGGAGGGCACTCTGACACATCTGCATAGCCTGTACCTGCTGCTTGAGACCTTCCATCTCTGACAACAGCAGCTGAGTAACAAATATTCAACATTGGTTTGATGATATCAGTAATAAAAACAGTACATGTGATTTTCTTGTCAGTACACAGAATTTTTTTTTTTTGTATTAATTTTTTCTAGCGCTGTCAAACAATTAATCGCATCCAAAATAAAAGTTTTTGTTTACATAATATATATGTGCATGTACTGTGTATGTTTATTATGTATATATAAAGACACACACATACAGCATATATTTTGAAAATATTTACATGTATATACATACACCCCTCACATTTATGTAAATATTTTATTATATCTTTTCATGTGACAACACTGAAGAAATGACACTTTGCTACAATGTAAAGTAGTGAGTGTACAGCTTGTATAACAGGGTAAATTTGCTGTCCCCTCAAAATAACTCAACACACAGCCATTAATGTCTATACCGCTGGCCACAAAAGTGAGTACACCACTAACTGAAAATGTCCAAATTGGGCCCAATTAGACATTTTCTCTCCCTGGTGTCATGTGATTCGTTAGTGTTACAAGGTCTCAGGTGTGAATGGGAGCAGGTGTGTTAAATTTGGTGTTATCACTCTCACTCTCTCATACTGGTCACTGGAAGTTCAACATGGCACCTCATGGCAAAGAACTCTCTGAGGATCTGAAAAAAAGAACTGTTGCTCTACATAAAGATGGCGTAGGCTATAAGAAGATTGCCAAGACTCTGAAACTGAGCTGCAGCACGGTGGCCAAGACCATACAGCGGTTTAACAGGACAGGCTCCACTCAGAACAGGCCTCACCTTGTTTGATCAAAGAAGTTGAGTACACGTGCTCAGCGTCATATCCAGAGGTTGTGTTTGGTAAATAGACGTATGAGTGCTGCCAGCATTGCTGCAGAGGTTGAAGGGGAGGGGGGTCAGCCTGTTAGTGTTCAGACCATACGCCGCACACTGCATCAAATTGGTCTGCATGGCTGTTGTCCCAGAAGGAAGCCTCTTCTAAAGATGATGCACAAGAAAGCCCGCAAACAGTTTGCTGAAGACAAGCAGACTAAGGACATGGATTACTGGAACCATGTCCTGTGGTCTGATGAGACCAAGATAAACTTATTTGGTTCAGATGGTGTCAAGCGTGTGTGGTGGCAACCAGGTGAGGAGTACAAAGACAAGTGTGTCTTGCCTACAGTCAAGCATGGTGGTGGGAGTGTCATGGTCTGGGGCTGCATGAGTGGCACTGAGGTCCTCAGCAGCACTCATGCAGCCCAAGACCATTATCCTACCACCACCATGGTTGACTGTAGGCAAGATACAATTTTCTTGGTACTCCTCACCAGGGCGTCACCACACATGCTGGACACCATCTGAGCCAAACAAGTTTACCTTAGACTCATCAGACCACAGGATATGGTTCCAGTAATTCATGCTCTTACAGGTTGTCTTCAGCAAACTGTTTGCAGGCTTCAGCTTCAGAAGAGGCTTCCTTCTGGGACGACGGCCATGCAAACCGATTTGTTGCAGTGTGCGGCGTATGGTCTGAGCACTGACAAGCTGACCTTCCACTTCTGCAACCTCTAAAGCAATGCTGGCAGCACTCATGCGTTTTTTGAAGTCAGCTTCTGCACCTGACACACAGCACAAGGACTCAACTTCTTTTCAGTGGACAGTAAATCTGTACTGCTATACAAGTTGCACATTGACTACTCTAAAATATATCCAAGTTTAATTTCTATAGAATTGTCCCTTGAAAAGATACAATGATTGCCAAAATGTGAGGGGTGTACTCACATTTATGAGATACTATAAATGAGATAAACTGGAGGAATGAAGAAATGTATTAGTACAAGTTATTCAGAGTGATGGGTGTACCTGTCTTTGAGCCAGCTGTTCTCTGAGACTGAGACGTGCCAGATCAGGGGAGGCCAGAGTCTCCTGGACTCTCTCTATGGACTGATGGAGGCTCTTCACATCACTCTCCAACCTCCCCAAGTCCTAAACAGAGAAAGACAAACAATAACATCATTATGTTCATCCCAAAGTCAATTTGGTTTTACAAAGACAAATATCTGTATATTTTATTGGATATTACATTGAGTATTTAGTAAGAATTACAGTCATGGCCAAAAATATCGGCACCCTTGGTAAATATGATCAAAAAAGGCTGTGAAAATTAATCTGCATTGTTAATCCTTTTGATCTTTTATTAAAAAAAAAAAAAAAAAAAAAAATCACAAAAATCTAACCTTTCATTGGATAATAAGAATTTAAAATGGGTCGAAATATCATTATGAAATAAATGTTTTTCTCAAATACACGTTGGACACAATTATTGGCACCCCTAGAAATTCTTATAAGTAAAATATCTCTGAAGTATATTCCCATTCATATTCACAATTTTGAGCACTCAAGGGTGATTATGAACATGAAATTATCCAGCCATGGCTTCCTGTTTCACAGAAATATAAATAGGAGGGAAAACAAAGCCCAAATTCCCTTAATCATCCATAACAATGGGAAAAACCAAAGAATATATTTCTGATGCGCAGCAAAAGATAATTGAGCTTCACAAATTAGTGAAGTGGCTTTAAGAAAAAAGCTAGAGCAGTGAAAATTCCCATTTCCACCATCAGGGCAATAATTAAGATTTTCCAATCAACATAAAATGTTACGAAACTGCCTGGAAGAGGACATGTGTTTATACCATCCTAATGCACGATGAGAAGGAGAGTTTGAGTTGCTAAAGAATCTCCAAGGACCACAGCTGGACAACTGCAGAAAATAGTTGAGTCTCAGGGTCAGAAAACCTACATCACCACATGTTGTTTGGGAGGGTTTCAAGAAAAATTCTCCTAGCTCATCCAAAAACAATCTCCAGCATATTCAGTTATCAGACACGACTGGAACTTCAAATGGGACTGGCTTCTATGGTCAATAATCCAAACACAAACCTCAAAAACAACACAAAAATGTGTCACTGAGCACAAAACCAAGCTTCTGCTGGCTATTCCAGTCCTCTGACCTGAACCCTATAGAAAATGAGTGGGGTGAACTGAAGAGAAGAAGCACCAACATGGAGCTGGGAATCTAAAGGGTCCGGAGTGATTCTGGATGAAGGAATGGTCTCTGATCTCTTGTCAGGTGTTCTCTGACCTCATCAGGCATTATAGGAGAAAATTTAGAGCTGTTAAACTGGCAAATGGAGGTTTCAAGAAGTACTGAATAAAAGGGTGCTGTTAATTGTGGCCAATGTGTATTTGAGAAAACCATTTATTTCATAATGATATTTCCCCCATTTTAAATTATTATTATCCAATGAAAGGTTAGATTTTTGTGAATTTTTTAAATAAAAGACCAAAAGGATTAACAATGCAGATTAATTTTCACAGCCTTTTTTTTATCATATTTACCAAGGGTGCTGATATTTTTGGCCATGACTGTACATGCTTTCATAGTGTGTAACTTCAAGCAGCAACAAACTCGATTGCAAAAATAAAAAACTACATTTTTTTAAAGGATTCAAAACACTATTCCAGGCTGCCATTCAACAGACAAATAGATAGTTCCACTATATATATTCTAATTTTAAAGCAACAGTTTGGACCAGAACCCTTTTCTATTCTAACATGACAATGCCTCTGTGTATAAGGCAAGGTTCAAAAAGAAATGTTTCAGTCAGTGTGGCATTGTCATGTTAGAATAGAAAAGGGTCCTGTCCAAACTGTTGCTTTAAAATAAGAAGCACAGAATTCCCTAGGATATCATTATATGCTTAAACATAAAGAAATTATACATGAGAAGACTCATGGAAATTACTAAAGTAGTCAAACCTGTTCATTAGATGGGGTGACCCAATACTTTTGGCAATATAGTGTATGTATATACATACATATATATCAGAAAAGGGGAAGAAAGGAGAATGATAAAGAAGCCTGTAAAGGTGGTGCTATGCTAAAGAGGGTATTGATATATCAGCATTAGGCAGTATAACCAGCTGGTTGATTAACAGAAGTGCTAGCTCCCCCTTGTGCCGCTTCGACATAGCTATTGTGATTTTGGATTCGGCTATTAAAAAAACCTACTTCAGTCCACAGCACCACCAATTCAACAGTCAGACTGCAGGTTAAATCATGTGGGGACCCAGAACTTGAGGAGTTACTGAGATCACAACCCTGATAAATCACCACAGGGCTCCTGAACAAGACACTAAAGCCCTTTCACTTCAAAGTGATTTACTTCACAGAACATCTGCAAAATGACAAGACTTAAGCACACAGAATACGAGCAGCTCAAGTGGGCCTAAAATTGTATAAAGTGGAGCTTTAAACCAAATCAATGTAGTTCTCCAGTGAACAGTGAATAAAATACAGAGTACAGGCACAGGCACTATTTGGCAAAATTCCACAGTGTGGTCCTAGTTATGCAGTAGGTCAGGCAGTAAAGAAGGAGAACAAGGATAAAGAATTACAAAAAAAAAAAAAAAACTGACATGCACAACTATATAAGAAATAGGTTTCATGGGACAATAGTTAATTATATACTATATTATTACTATAGATTATAAAAAAGTATTTGACTGCAGAATTCCAGAGATATGTAATAAGTAAAATACATAAATCATCTTGCGAAATCTCTATACCATCACACACAAAAACTGAAGAGTGAGTCGTACAATTACTCATTTGCTGAAACCTTTTAATTTTAAAATGAAAAGTTATAAATCTGCTCTCTAATAAAAAATTAGAAGCACATAATTAATCCAATTTCTTTATGGCACGATGCCAGCTATATAGTTATGGTATGCATTAAGCCAGACAATCTATGAGGACTACTTCATGGGCACAAATTTCATTCACATTACTGATTGCATGGTTTAACATAAACCTATAAAACAATGTTAAGTTAAAGCAGTGTTGTGAACATACAACAATCTAATGAACAGACATCAATTATGTCTAGCAAAGAAGATGAAGAATTACATTGCTAATTTAACTGGCCACTAGATGGCAATGTTTTTCTAAGATACAGCAGACTTGAAGCTTGAACCAGACTGAGGCAGTGATAGTGCAGTTTTTTTTTCTTTTCATTTTCTGAGATGATAGAAGAATAAAACGATTTGAACGATTAAAAATCATCATAAGACTGAAAATGAGACACTGACCCTTTACCCATACTTCTATTCAGCATGACACATCACAGAAAAAATATTAACTATAGCCACTGCAATACTCTTTTTATATTACTTTTATGTAGTGTGACATGCTGCTATGTTTTACCTTGGCTGCGTCTTGTAGCATCAGGAGTCTTGTTTTGGCTCTCTGCTGCAGCTCTTCAGCATGTCTGCTCAGTTCTGCCACCTGCTGGTGGAGAGCATCTGTCTGGACCACCTCCCCCAGCAGTCCCACCCTCTCCACCAGACCCTCAAACTCTCCTTGGAGATCTTGCCACTCTTGCAATAAGGCCTGATTGAGATATATCACAAAATAACATTACATTTCTACCTCAACAGCTATTGAAAATTCTGAAAAATTGTGGTCTGATCTGGCTAAAGCGAGTGTCACCACCTGATGGGTTCTGATCTGCTCCTGCATCTGAAAGGCTGGACTCCACATGATGTTGGCTGACACCACAGTCTCTGCTTTTTCTGTCCAGTTGAGAGTTAACGTTAGCATTTCATTGAATTCTTCAAAGTTCTTTTCTGCCTAAAATAGAGAAAAAGACCAATTTGTTGAATGCATTTTATTTAAAAAAAATGATCAAATTTGAAGATTAAGTGTCAACAAACAGAACTGCAAAAATAATCATTGTTTTCAACCAGGTTTCTCCAAATGCTGACCTTCTGAAGGCTTGTGGTCCTTCCCTCCGCCAGTCGGCTGGTCTGAGCATGAAGCTCAGTCAGTTTACTCAGGCTGGAGCCCAGCTGTTTGGCTAGGAGAGGATTTTGCTCACCAAACTCCTGCACCGCCACATCTAGCTCAGACAGAGCACGACCACACTCCTCTAGCTCCTCAAATAGAGTCTGGATTAATAGAGAAAGAAAATGGCAGAGAAAAATATGTTTTAAGTTGTAAAAATGCAATGATGAAAGTGTTGTAAGAAATAAACATTTTTGGCAATTGAAATAAGCTGAAATAAAATGCAATTTAAATATTAGATGAAAAAAGTTAGAAAAAATGTTAGAAATTTTGCATTAGCAAATAATTTAAATAAATAAGTTAAGGTACTAAAATGACAAACTAAAACAAAATAAAGCTAAATATATACATTTAATTAATTTTAAAAATAATTTCAAATTTTCCAAAGATAAAAATTGAAAAACCAAAAATTACAAACTGATTTAAAATTTTAATAATAACATCAGAACACTAAATAACACTGCCTTGTTATGAATTCCACTCATCGTGATACATTAGGCTGCGCAGAAGTCATTCTGAAGCACACTTCTGTCATCATTTACACTGTGCACTTCAGTAATCAGGGCAGAGTCTGTACCACAGCTTCCAAAGACTGTGCTGTATTCATACCTCTGTCTCCTCTTTAGCCTCCTCAACATCCACAGCCTTCTGCTTGAGTTTCAAAGAGATGAGTTTGACTTTCTTTGAGATATTCTGAAGTCTGGAGTTAAAGTCTTCTTTAATATCTCTGCTGTGTTGAACCTCTCTTTCCCGTGCCTGCACCTGAGCAAAGGAGAAATTACCAGGGAAGTTATAAAGAGACAATACCTATGTTCTGTAGTTAAAATCAATACCAGTTAATGGTTTTCTGTTCTTTCTTTTAAATCAAATTAGGCTGGTCTGTTTGGCTGCATTTACATTGCAATGCCTACTGCAAGATCTTACATTTTTTACATGCTTGCATTAATCCCACACCAGAATTGACTTGGTAAATGTATTCTTGTCCTTCCTAGTATGAATGAAAGTACCTGATCTTCTGCAGAACCCAGAGCCAGAGTAACCTCTGCCAGCTGGGTGCTGATCTCTGAAGGAAGGATGGCATTGAGGTCCTGGTATTTCATCTGCTGACAATCTGCAATCTGCTCAAGGTTCTGGCGGTGAGACCGCATGCCTCCATGAGCATTCTAGCAGATACCACAAAAACATACCATACTTATCATGAGCAAATTAAACTGGGTTGTAGGATGTTAGAATGCGAGTACTATCTGCATCTCCTCCACTGTATAAGGTGATTTGCAGTACCTCCAGATCAGTCAGCAGGTTATCCAGGTCTGCTGTGGGGCTCAGCAGCAGCCCCTGGGTGTCCTGAATCCAGCCTTTCAGCAGGCCCAACTCCCTCACCACTTCCTCTCTATCCCGCAGCTCCACCTGCACCTGCTGTCTGCTAGCACACACCTGCTGCAACAGACTGAGGGAGAAAAGGGATGCAACAAACACATTATGCAAATGATTGAAGATGTAAAAGCAAATAACAGAAAAGTTGGGTTGGAAATGTTTCAACGACATCTGGTTTGGTTAACTTTTCTTCAACATCTGCATTTTTCTGCAAATGTTTTCAAGTATTAATTAAACATTCATGGAACTAAAGAAGTTGTCTCTATAATTTTACAACTACAACATTTAGTGGATTTATTACCTGCTCTTGAGCAGTAGGACAGACAGAATGACAGATAAAAGAGACACAGAGACAGACAGATTGATAGATATTCATACTTGTCATATTTCTCCTGAATGCTCTGAATTTCCAGCAGACATGGATTGTCTTGGTTGTGTTTACTGTCTGTGGTGGATGCAGAGGCATGAGGACGGAGAAACAGGTTGAGCACATGGTGTCTGAGCAGGGTCAGGGCGCTGCTCTCTCTCTCCACCTCTCGACTGAAGGAATCGTGGTACTCCAGAAGGCTCTGTAGGGCTGCCATACTAGAGGCTTTTTCCACCATGTTGTCAGGAACACGACTATGCAGGTCCTCACAGGCAGCCCGCATTTTCTCCAGCTAATCACAGAGAGATGTGGAACTGGGTTACTCCAACAGATTCTACTGCTGTTAATATGTGCTATAACATTGTCATGCAATAACATTTATTTTATTGCAAAAAATAATAAAAAATAAATAAATAAAATTCTTTTTATTTGTATTTTTGGTAATATTTAAATGTTCGGTTGCCATGTCAGTGATGTTATAAGTTATGAATGTTCATTCAGATTCATGTTGAGTTTTAGATTCAATCAAAAGTGAGTTATTAAGAATTAATGCAGAGTAATTTACTCCTAATTTTTCATTCACTGAATGAAAGAAGGTTTGGATATCAGTAACTGGTCACAAAACAGCAGCTATCAGGACATCAAGGAACTCTTAATAATGAATTACTGTTGAAACAGATGAAAAAAGCATAACACTCCTCTCTCTGTGCTACATACAGCTTTGCAAGTAACTGACTCATTCTTACTGAGTGATGTCATATCCTCAGCTGAACAATGAAACCGGCTTAGGTCACAAAGAAACTACACAGAATTAGTGTGCACTGCCAAAAATAAACAAGAAACAGTTACTGCTAACATGCTACTGATATGGCTTTTTTCTTCAATAATATTTGTATATTATTCATGTTCTATAATCATATACACATAAAGAAGTACATATAGTGTGTTACACAGCATATCCCTCCATCAATGATGTCATTTCCTGAGATCGCAGCAGAGATTTATGGGAGAAGTGGTGAGTTGGCAACTTCCATGTTGGGCTATTTTTGTATGGACTGTCATTGCCAAGCATTACATCATTCTCAGGCCATTGCCGGCAACTGATGCTCTTGTCTGATCCCAGAACAACAGCCAAGATTTATTCAGCTCTACTACAGGTTCTCACTGCTTACAGAATACTGTTTTTCTTTTCTTTTGGTCTGTTTGTTTACTTAGAAATATGCTATTTAGGCATCTAACAATAATTTTATGGCATTTTATCTGCTTATCAATCAAGTATTGATTTGAACTATTGCATTTGTTTGATTACATTCTCTGAAGTGTAGAATCATATAAGAGCATCTTGTAATGAGTATAATGAGTTGAGAATATCTGTCCCTGGTACGTTTCCCTACCTTCTCCCTGGTGCATCTCCAATTATGTGCAGAGTCCTGGAGGGCTTTCACCTGAGCTCGAGCAACACTGAGCAACCGAGTCCACCGATGGCTCAGTGAACACACTGACCGAGAAGTAGTGTCTTTTATGGCAGGCTGATCAAACTGTGTTGCTTTTTTTTTCAGGCCATTCAGTGCATCTTCAAGACCCTGAACTTGTGACTCAATATTCTGTAGAATAAATGAAGCAATGAAGCAGTAGGAAAATTTTTTGAAAAACTGCAATATATCAGTGTATTAGGAGTTTGACAAGGAAAGAAATGCTTAGTCCCAGACCTGGTATAAACAAAGCTTGTCTTGAGCTTCTTGTTCAGAGTTTGCTCTGGCAGTTGTGAATTCCGTCATCCTTTTCTCAACTTCATTCATCTGCCGGATAACTTCATCCGTTTCATCTTGAAAGGATCTCCACTGAGTTATGCTTCTAACAGAGAAATAAAGCAAGTGTGTGCAACAGTTGTAAAGAGAAAATAGATATCAATGTCTGTAAATCATGTTGTTAACATGAATAAGGCAGATAAAAGTTTGGGTCTTGTGCACCTTATTTAAATCTATTTAAATGTCAAAACCTCATTAGTATTACCGTTCTAAGTTGTCTTGATGTTGTTTTAGCTGCTCAAAGAGCTCTGTTCCCTTGTGATAAGAATCCTCACAATGTTGCTGGATTTGCTTCATTACAGTAGGGCTCAAAAAGTCACCCATTTCAGGTACTAGACCTTGCATTTCTTGCATCGTACATTTGACAGTTTGTTCCTGGCCTGTTAGATTTTTTAAGTCCTTGAGGCAGTCTGAAATTTTCTCCAGGTCTACCTCCTGTGGAGCATGCTCAAGCAGAGCACCAGCGTCCCCAAACCACTGCTGGACGGATTGCAAGGAATGGTGGTATCTCTGGAGCAGAGACAGAATAGTCTGCAAGGCCACCTGAGGATACACATTACAGTTTAAAGAAACATTAATGCCAACATCAGTATTTCATTATTCAGTCAGAAAACATGGGCAAACTCTCAGGTATTAATAATATCTTACCTGTTTGGTGTTGTCAGCTTCTTGAAGATCATCCTTCAGCTTTGAAATATCCATTAAAGTGGTTTCAAAGAGTTTTGGAAATGGCTTTTGGTCGTTGACGTACTTCTGTTTCTCTTCATTAGTCATATATTCTAATAATCTAAACCTAGATTTCATTTGTTCTTGAAGTGCTGACAGTGACCTGACCTCCTCCTGCACAATTTCAATTTTTGCTTCTTCAAACATTAATGGATATCTTAATCGATCCCTAAGACTCTTGAGCCAGTCTATTGATACTTTAATATCAGTTTGAAAATCCTTATTTCCCCTAAAACCTCTCTCACATTCTTCTATGTGTGCATGAATCTTTTGCTTTAGAGTTAGTAGTTGTTCCTCTCTGAAGATAACCTGAGTCTTAAGGGTCTTTGAGTCAAAGTGCTGATTGAGGTCATCATTTTGTGCTTTGAGACCCTCTGGATAGGAACTAACCTCTTTAAGACATTTTGATAGGTTGTGTAGAGTAGATAATCTGTCCATGGCATCTGCCTCCTCATCACCTTTGGAGTCAAATTCGCCAAGCTGTTCCTTAAATCTAGTAATGCTATAGTCCATTTTCTCAATAACTGCTCGATGGTCATTTAATATTTTTAATGTTTTCCTTAATTCTTTCATCTTACACTCGATCTGCTGGTTAAGACTGCCGTGGAGATGAACTAGTTGGTCAATGATTTCAGGAGCATATGGCTGACCAGTGATAAGGAAATCCTGAGTTTTAACCCTAAGATCTTTCATTCCCTGAAAGAGATTTGCAAGACCTTTCATGAGATCTTCATAACTGCTGTGCAATCTCTCTCCCTCTTCTACACTTTGGTTGGCTGACTTCATCTCTAAACCATCACACTTCTCCTGAAGTTCCTTCAAAGCTTTTCGAGTGACATCGATGAGGGACTCAAACTCCCTGCGCTCCAAAAGCACTTGTTGGATCCTGTCACGTTTCTCTCTGATCAACAACAGCATGCCATTATATTGTTGTGGAAGACCATTAAGTTTCTCATCTAGGTAGCAGTGGTCGACCTCATTTAAGGTGGGAAGAATCTCCTGTCCTGCCCTTTGGACGATGAGCAAAAGGTTTTCATACTCTGAAGCATGATCAAGAAGCTGTTGGTATTCTGTCAACTGATTCTGAAGCTCCTCATCATTGCCGCTCAGGTCAATAATTGGAAATGTAGCTACCTCTGCTTGTTTTAGCCACTCGCAGATCCTGTCAAGGTCCACTTTAAAGTACTTTCGAATTATTAGTGCTTTCTCCAGATGCTGCAGATGCTCCATGCTCTTCTGAAAGGAAGCCTCGTAGGTAACTTGCAACTCCTCCAGCTTCTGAAGGGTCTCCTTTTTCTCCTCATCAGTGGCATCCTTCACTAATTCTCTTCCTTGTACCCAAAGAGACGTGAGCTCCACCTGATATGCTCTTAGGCTGCTGGTAAAATTCTTACAAGTTGACACCTGCTTTTGCAGTACATTTGGTAGGAGTGCGACATGATCATCTGCAAGAGCCCTTTGCTCTTGCTTTCTGATCCATTCAGCTGCTCTGTCGAGGGCTTGTAGGAATTGAGTTCGTTCTGTAAACACTTTGCTGAGGCTTTTACGATACTGAGCAGCCTTAGTTCCAAGCGATTCTATTTCTGCCTGTGCTTCCTGGACCAAAGTCTGCAGTTTCCTCCTTTCATTAAGACCTAGGCGAGAGGAAAGACTATTGGCATCTGTCATGGCCTCTGCCAGAAGCTTCTGTTTGGCCTCCAATTCTGCACAAAAGCTCAAGTGATCAAACAGAAAGCTTTGGGCCAAATCTGGAGGGGGGCTGGTCTTGAGAACCTCAGACAGGGATGGCTGCTGCAACTCAGCCCACTCCTGAGTCTCCCGCAAATGGTCCTCGATTTGACTGAGTTCTTCCAGTGTTTGCACTGAATCTTGTATTTTCTGCTGGACAAGCGATTCCACCTGGGTCCAACGTTGCTCCAGGTAACCCACCTGCTCCTTAACCAGGTCTCTGTCTTCTAAGCTCAGACGAGGCAGGATCCCATGCCTATTATTTCTCAGGTCATCAAGCACACATCTCTGGTCCTGCAGGTCTGTGGATAACTTCTTTAAGGCATCCAGACACTCAGTTGTGCTCTCAATATCTCCCCTAGAAAAGATTTAGTGCTTTTGTGAACAAAGAGAAGAATGACTGACAATAATGTCTAAAGAACAACACATGGCAACTATCAAAAATAAATATGGTGTGCAAAATTTGAAAGGAAATGTTGCATGCCTGGCCAATTGATCCCATTTCTTGGACAGCTGGTCAAACAACTCCTCCACCATACAAATGCAGTCATGATAGTCCCCGCTCCTCTGTAGATCCTCCTCTTTCTGTTCCAGCAGCTGTGCAGCCTGTCTGCCCAGATCCAGCCAAGCACAGCGCAGCCGCCCAACTTCCATAAGCTCAGGGGACTCCTGACCAGCCGTTAGCCTATTGATGCTCTCTCTCAGCTGGGTCAGATCAACCTGCCTGGCTCGCATCTCCTGGATAAAGTCCTTTGTGGCATGAAATATGGGGTGTTATTAATAAATACTGCCTGTCTTTATTTGATATCCTGCCAAATGGACAGCTCTGGATGACACCCTCTGTCACTGGCAGAGAGTGAGCTTTGAGGTAATTGGGGTTTTCATTCAATCTATTGTTGACAATTCTCAGCACATCCAGAGATGGTAATATGTGCTATTTTTCACACACAATGAAAGGGTCTGCCTGGACGCTGTTATTACAGGCACTGACAAATCAATTCACACATCTATAATTACACCCAGACGAGTAATCTGGGGAGAAATCTTTATTAATGAATGAAGCTTCCTGCCAGGAAATGTAAGAGAGGGCAAAGCTCACCAGAGCTTTCAGCAATACATAATAGACTGCATCTGATTAACTGATATACTGTACAGATAATGTACAAAACTTGTGCATAAGGTATTAATGTAATATCAAATTTGCTGTAGTGTTTTTCAAAAATCTCATATAACCCATGGTTCATACAAATAGGTAATCATTTTTGCTGTCTTCTAATGGCTGTCATCTGGACACAAAGCTGTCGCTTACCTGAGCCTGGTCCAGCTGGTTCTGAGCAACCTTTGGCTCAAGCTCAGCTGGCCTCCTTAACATGCTCTGGAGGAGTTGTTCAGCCTCAAGAAGACGACACTCAAGGTGGGAACGCAAGTCTTTGATCTCTCTCCAGTTATCTGCTAGTTCTTGAGATTCCAGCATTCTCTCCTCAATCTGCATTGGGTGGAAAGCATCTCTAAATATTTTCCAACCAAAACTATGGGTTTTGTGATGAATTTTCATATTTTCAAATTCAAACCTTTTCAAAAATAAAACCTACACAAACATCTTTTGAAAAGTAGCAAAAAGACATTGTAAAAAGATTTACAGGTTTTATGTAAGGAAAAAATGGTTATGTTAAATAAAAACCAAACCCTGAAATGAGATGGGAGGGGAAATGCAAAGTTTCTCTGGGGAATGCAAAAGCACTAAAACAATTTTTTCCTCCTATCATCCTTTAGGAGCTCCATATAAAAGTGCCTGTAGTTGAAGAAGCAACTAAAACCTGATGTTAGAAGACTTTAATGTATTCTTAAAATTCTATTTATCACTCACCTGAAGTTTGACCTGCTGTATCTCAGCAGCCGTCTCTCGTACCTTCACATCAGAAAGATCACAGGTGGAGCACACCAGCTGCAAATAGGTACTAGCCTGTTCCTGCAGAGTTCGTTCCTGCTTTATCTGACGGGATATTTAAGAGACCCCCCGAGAAGAATTGATGATAGAGTCTGGCTTTCTTATATCAACTTCATTGTGCCACTTTTGTGTACACGCACAAAGTAACATAAAAAAGTATACCTGTGCTAGCGCCTCCTTTAGGCAGAGTGGTGCATGTGCAGGAAGCTGTATCTCCTCTTGTACATTTGAAAGCCATGTCTGACACTGTTGCAACGTATCCCGCAGACTAACATGCTTCTGCAGTTCCCGATCCAGACTCTGATACACCTGCACACACAGACAAATTTTTGCCTCAAGACTTAAAATAACCACACTGCATGAAGTGGCCAAAAGTAATTGGCTAAAATTGAAACAATACCACTTGCAGAAGCCAAAACTGAGCCAATTCAAAATGTAACATTTAAATTATGCACCTCAAAGGATATTTTAAGTAATCCTAAACTGTATAAAACAGGAACAGCATGACTCTGACATATTTGAGGAGCAAAACAGAAAACGACATGAGTGGGGCATACGGTTAACCATGCTAAATCGGGTCAACATAAAGCAAAGCCCATTTGACAGGTGTTGAATGCTCTGGCATCCCTAATCCCGTGAGCAGAAAAGCTGACGCTGATTGACATTCTTAATTCACGAGCCCTCGCGGGGGGCAGGCAACGACAGGCTTGCTTTGGCAGACGGCAGGAGTTGGCAGAGCACATGCAGACTGAGGAACTCATTGACCAGACTGCCAGGTGGCGGGATTTACCGGATGGCATTGTTCTGGCAAGGTTGGCACAAGATGTTGGTACGGGGTATAAACTAGCAAACCAGAAGGGAGGGGTTTTATCAATGTCTCGGCTTGTTTTGATGGAATTGGACTTGATGGGCAAAATAAAACTGGCATGGGGAAGAAGGCGAGGTATTAATAGACTGGGTGGTTTGCGCAGAGAGTGACTGAGCAGGCAATGTGTCAGATGGCAGAGAGTAGTTGCCATATTAGGGGTGCGTGTGATTAGGGTTCTTAGAGGAAAGCAGGTGGCAGCTTTTGGTAGGATACTGCTAGAGCTGGAGTAGGGGGGAGATAGTGATTTGCAAAGGGGGGTATATGTGCTCACTTTCATTGCCATGGGCTTTAATGATACGCTTTCATGGAGAAATTATTTCTTAGTGCCTCCTGATGGGTCTCCTTGTAATGACACTGGCACGCAGAAGTCAAAATGTCAAGTACATTTCATTGCCAGAAGTCCCTAGTCTATTGACTGCCTAGTAAGGGTTGTTTAATCTGATTTAAAAGACAAATACACTGAAAGGAGAATTTTGTCAGCACTTTAATGGACCTGTGCAACTAGGAAGCCAGGCAGGGTGGATTAAAATAATCATGAGGTTCTGGAAGAGTGGCAGAAAGCTGGCACACGCTTGAGCTTGCTGCTGGAACAAAGCTTTGATGTGAGCAGAGGGACAATAAACAATGACACCAGCACAATGACTGGAAATCATACAATTAATGAGCACTAAAACTTCAAAATTGCAATATAGGAGAATTTACTGGAAATAATGGATAACAAATCAATCAATAAATAAATAAATATTATTATTCATCGTTTATTAAATTATTATTATAATATAATATAAATAAAACTGCACTAAAACTCACGTCATTTTCAACCAAGCCAGAGGCATTTAAAAAAATGTCATGAGTTGTTAACTATCCATGACCTCAGCCCCCATGTGGTTGATAGGACATAATTGGCTGCTTTTTAACAACTATCTGATGTTTGCAGATATTTTTACAGGCCAATAAAGGATGCACCACTGTGTTCATCATTAAAAGTCACAAAACCACACTCCTGCTTATATTAACTGTAAGTCTTTATATACTGTTGTAGGTCTATATGCACAGTAAACATTGGCACAATGCTGGTCTTGTGCTGGTGTGTTGGCAAGTAAACTCACACGCTGGGCAGTGCTGCAGATGGCAGAGTAGCTGTCTCTTGCTCCCTGCTGGTGGTTCTGAATTTGCTGGCGAAGCCGAGCCTGGAGGCGCTCGCTGCAGCCGGACAACAGCTCCTCTCCCTTTTCCTTAAGTGTAGCCAAACGCTCCTCAAAACCCGCTATCTCCTCCATAATAGCCTGAGATTAGACAATATGTGCAAACATAAATTTAAACAAAAGGTTCTCCTACTAATAGCTTTATATTTTTGTGAATACCAATATTAACTGAAACTGTAATGACAACATTTTTTATGTGGGTAAACAAAATGCAGATGTGTGTTTGGTTATTTATAGGGTTCTGCTCTTCTGTGAAGCTTTGTGATTTGTCACCTTATGTCTGGCTAGCTGCTGAGTGGCAGCTTCCAGGCCACCGCCTGATGACGGGTCAGGAGTCACCATCCTGCTGGACATCTGCAAAAGCCAACGCTCAATTTCTTGTAGATCTTTGTGGTACGCTTCCTGCTTCTTCACCTGGGCCTCCAATCTGTGAACGTGGGTCTGAGGAAATATATTTAAATTACAGAAATGATCAAGACATTTGCAAGCACTCACACTGAAGCACATATATAAACACACAGCTGGAAACTCTCATGCTATAAGGAGCTTCTGACAGCTGCAAGCATGAGATGAATTATTTGAAAGTGAGTATTCATGGCACTGATTGCAGGGTTAATGGATGCCTTCCTGGAGGAAATAGCACATAAAGCCTCCAAATTAATATTCAAAAGCTTAAAAGGGAAATAATCTACACATTCATAGCAATTTGTTTTTCCCCACTCTTTATAATTTGCAATTTAGTTTTAAATGATTCTATATGTATATGACTGTTACCCTTCCATATTGCTAAAGCAAGCATTGATATGTAAATGTTGGAGGTCATACATTAATGTTCTGATATCACAGCATGTTTTGAACTACCCATTTTACTGATTAGTGTCTATAACATGCTGGGTGGACTGAGCAGTGAGTGGGGTGCATTATGTACATTAGCATATGTAACTATTTCACAACAGCAAATGTTTTCTATGTTATGTTGCATTTAAAAGATTGTTTTTGTAGTGTTTGTGAGCGCACCCTTGCTGAGCCACACAGCTCCTGGTAGTCCGCCTGTAGTCTGGTCATGTTGTCTGTGATGGAAGGGGAGTGGAGGAGGGTCAGCAGAGTTTCTCCTTTCTCTAGCACAAAGCTCACGGCAGAATCACGGGATAGCAACGTCTGCTCTACAGCCTGGACACAACAGAACAATGAATACAGATACACAGACATACATGGATTATTCAGCAAGGACACATTAAACTGATCAAAAGTGAAAACTTTTGCATTGTTAAAAAGATTTCTATTTCTAATAAATGCTGTTCTTTTGAACTTCAAATTTATTGAAGAATCCAGAAACAAAATATTTCATGATTTCCACAAAAATACTAAGCAACACAATTGTTTTCAACTCAGAAAATAAGACATGTCAGTAACACTTTAGTATAGGGACCAATTCTCACTATTAACTAGTTAATTATTAGCATGCTTATTATTAACATATTGGCTGTTAATTAGTGCTTATAAAGCACATATTCTGAATGAACATATTCTACATCCTTAATCCTACCCAATACCTAAATTTAACAACTACCTTACTAACTATTAACAAGCAGCAAATTAGGAGTTTATTGAAGTAAAAATCATAGTTAATGGTTTGCTAATGGCGAGAATTGAACCTTTAAATAAAGTGTGACTGAAATGTCACTTGAGCACCGAATTAGCATATTAGAATTATTTCTGAAGCATCATTAAGGACCAGGCTGCTGAAAATTCAAATTTGCCATCACAGGCATAAATTACATTTTAAAGTATATTATTATAATAATAAAGAGTGATTTAAATTTTTCTATATTTCAAAATATTACTGTTTTCTGTATTTTGCAGCCTTCATGAGCAAAAGTGACTTAATATAAAACTGATTTATATATATGTATATTACATATATTTTTAAATTATATACATATCTTAATGCTTGCAAAAGATCATTGACAATCCTACTGATTTTAAAAGTGACAAGGGGGACTACCACTTTTGTTGACAGAGCTAGTCACAAGTACAGATTTCATATCAGTTAAAGACTGTAAAACAAATCACCTACCTTGTACTTGTTCAGCTGGGCTTTCCTCTGGTAAAGTTCTGCTTTGGGTTCAACAGTGGAACAGAGAAGAGCTCGAGTCTCCCTAAGCCACTGCATTTGGCTCTTGTAGCGCTCTTGGAAATCTTTATAGAGCACTATGCTCCTTTCCAGGGTTGCATGCTCTTCCTGTAGCCCCAGAATAAGCTCTTCGAGCTGTGATCGGCCTGTTTGCACTTCCCTCTCTAGCCTGGATGCTCCAGGGTCATCCAAAAAGGAAACGGCCTGCTCTGCACTCTCTCGAAGCGTTTTAAGCAGGCTGTGACCTTGATCCATGTCCCCCTGTAGAGACTGTGGGGTGAGAGAGTCTTTTAAACAATGAATGAAAGGGTACAAAAAGAACAACAATAACAAACAAACAAAAATCAATAATTTAATGAGCCACAGGAAAGATATTTATCCCTTCCCCAGTGTGCAACCAAGACAAGTATAGAATTTCCTGTTTCTGACAGCTTCTGATCCCCTCTATTCATGTGGTGCTTCAGGTTTTGAGAGCGCTCCTCTGAAGTGGACTTTTCTGATGGGTACTTTGAAGCCTGCCGGGCTCCTGACACCTGTGTGTGGAGACCCGGTGAGGCCCCTGTTAGAGATATGAGAGGAAGACCCAATTACCCAGGCCTTAAATGGGGCTACCGCAGTGGGGTTTCCCCGGCAACGACCGCACTCGGCCCCTCCTACTCCTTTACCTTTAAGCGGGAAGCTTCTCTATATGATATCAGCCTCTTGTCTCTACAAAGAGCAGTACATGAGAGCTGGACAGCTGGATCTGGAGCTACTGCTGCGGTACTGACAGAGAAAGCAGCCTCAGTGTTTTAATGACCATCTCCACACACAAATAAGGAAATGAGAAGTTAGTGATGCGAAGAGGTGTAGGATCCAAGGATAATTGGGTAAAGAAATATGATCTGGCGATAGAAATGTACACTTAATTGGCTGTTTATTATTCACAAATACATGCATCTATACATTGACATTACCATTTAATGGAGTGGGTGCACATAAAACACAGATAGCCTCTATATGACTTTGCTATTAGCATCTGTGTGGCCCTATTGATCTTGACAAGATTATATACATCAAGTGAGTAGTATATGTATATGTGCATAAAGGAAGAGTGCTATGTGATGTTGAAACCGCAAGGGCATTGCATCAATTACACAGTCTGTGCCAGCAGGTTCCACAGACAGACCGTTCCTTCATCTCTGCTATCACAGTGGGGGAGTGTGTGAAGTGGCTGTGTGCGCGTGTGCACGTAGGGTGCGATCACGCTAAAGCTTTCTTTTGCTTTGTGTAGTAGACATATTGATCATATCCTTAAGAAGACAAAGAGACTCATACATGTGCACACACAGAGACACACCAGCTCTTACGATCTCAAATATGAGTGCAAAACTGTGCCAGGCCCACTGAGAGTCCCAGTCTGTGGTGTGTATGTGTGTGCGTGTAACTTTATCAGGCCAAATCAATAGCTGTTAAACCACAGGATAAAAGGGGTGACAGTTTCATCTGTTCATCTGATCCTTCAACTCTAAAAGGAAAAAATAAAACCCTATAGAAGCGTTTATTTGAAAAATTAAAATGTTTTGTTCTTTTAATCTTAATTGTTTTCATGATTTCATATATATATATATATATATATATATATATATATATATATATATATATATATATATGAATGATATATATGAATGATATGATATATATATATATGAATGATATATATGAATGATATGATATATATATATATATATATATATATATAAGTGCTGTCAAACGATTTATCACGATTAACCGCATCCAAAATAAAAGTTTTTGTTTGCATATGTGTGTGTTCTGTGTATATTTATTATGTATATATAAATACACATACATACAGAATATATTTTGAAAATATTTACATGTATTTACATCTATATTTATATTCGTATAATTTATATTATAAATACATATATTTAATATATAATCATAACATATTTTTCTGAAATATATACATGCATGTGTGTGTATTTATATATACACATAATAAATATACACAGTATAATTACGTAAACAAAAACTTTTATCATTTGACAGCACTAATATATATATATATATATATATACACACACACACACACACACACACACACACACACACACTCATATATATATATACATACATATATATATATATATATATATATATATATATATATATATATATAATTATTTTTTCCCCCTGTGGTTTGAGTCTCTTTTGTATGTAAAATTTACATGGACATGCTACGTACAGTAACATTTGTGTTTTCACTAGGCCATACCTCTAGCCTCTTCATCTTCTTTTCCATTGTAATGCGATCGAGAGCCTCTGTCCTTTCGGTAACGATTTTGAAATTCTTCCTCGCAGTGCTCAACCAATCAGAGAAGGTCTTGAGAGCATTTTGAGCCTCTGTGATGTTCTGCATCTCTTCCTGGAGCTGTTTGAGTGTATCCTGAATGACGGAAGTATAAATCAAAAGGCTCATTGTCAAGAACGCTCGGAATTCTGTCTCATCAGCATGAAGTGTTTTGATTGATCCAATGCCGCACACTCGCCAGCATTCACCGCTGGGGGCTTGAGGCTAAGCTATTTTGCCGCATTCTTCACTTGACATGCAGATCCCTCATGCACGTGGCACCAATTAACGCTTTTGCGCTGTGCTGCATGTACACCTATCTGCAGAGACGTAATAGCTCTTGACTGCAGTGCATGTGGCGGCCTGTTGTTTCTCACAGAATAATTACACGCGCTATTCAGTGTCGCAGCCAGGGTGTGTGTGTGCATGTTAGAGAGAAGTGGGCAGGAAGGAGAGGTGTTACAGCAAGTGTTAAAAACAATTCTGCTGCTACCACAAAAGCAACAGCACAGATTGATGGGCTAGATTGAATCCTATATTGTTTAATTACAAGCTAAGGTCTCAATGTGGGCGAGACATTGATTTTTCTAGTGTGTAGGGTTTTTTTTTTTTGTCATCACAGAGGGTCACAGGAGCTGGTTTACCAGGTTGGACAGCTTCCAATGTTTAGATGGCTGAGAAATTAGACTCATCAGTGTGCTTTGGCAGCAAAGTGAGAGGTGAGTCAATGACACCAAGTTCTATTAAAAGAAGCGTCATTGTAGAAACAGAATATCAGTTCTACAGAATATAAGTAGAAATTTAAAAATTAATTGAACTGAAAAGGTTTCATTATTTAGCAAATTTTAAACCAGACAATATTTTAATAATAATGATAAATAATAATAACTGCAATAATTTTCCCACATAAAAAATAAAACAACTGGTCTATTGCATTTCTGTACTTCAGAAACACATTACAGGTGGCTAATATGAATTATAAGGGAAGAAAAGGGGTGAAAATATAGTTGCCTATGCAAAACAAAAATACCAGATACTGTTTTTTTTATCATTATTATTTATATTCTTTTATAGTATTTAGTAATATTTTGAATTAGCTATTTTTAATTTTAAGTTCTTGTCATTTTGTTATATGTATTTTTATTATTACATTGTATTTTTATCGACTTGGTTTTTAATTACTGTATATTTCATTTATTTTATATCAGTTTTAGTAATTTAATACTTCTATTGAAACTTATTTTATTTCAGTTCGTTGCCAAGACAACATCTCTAATATTCATTTAAGTTTTTTAAGTTTTATTTTATTTTATTTTTTTATTTCAGCTTCATTTCAATAAAAAAAAAAATCAACAGTATCATTTTGTAGTTAACAATAACACTGGGAAAGAGATTGAGCGAAGATTTGAGGAGAAAATTGAGAGATCCTCAGCGTAAACCAGAGGAATAATTAGTGGGATATTGTTCAACCCATGCAAAATAAGGTGCCCAGATTGTAAAACCACAGCGTCTGTTGTATTTTTCACACTGCAAGAGCAGAATTAAAAAATAAAATAAAATCCAAGAACCTGCAATATGAATATGAATGTCATGTGTCTCTATAATTAACAGGACAATTCAAACACCAACTGATAAAAAAAGTGATGGAAAATGATTACATTTAGAAAATATTTATTTTATGCACATTATTTGTGAAAAATTAGTAAAAAGACACAGGCAGCTTACTGAATGATGCTGCATACTTTCCTGAAATAATCAAGTACATAAAAATTGTAAATGCACAAGGCTGACTTGCCTGTATCTGTAGAAGCAAGGCATGGTAGCGGGCAGTGAGCTGGGTAACCCTGGAACTGATCCGACCACTGACATGAGCATCCTCGACTACTTGCTGTGCAAGAGTACTAAGGCCTTCCACCTCGGCCTGACGTTGAGCAGCCTCAATCTGCCACCTCTGAAATAAGGGAATGATGGAAAAAGGTCAACATATTTACATGAAACCAGAGTACTATAAATCTGAAACCATCAGGCAGAAGTATAATGCATCATACCTTAAGGTGTTGAAGCTGGGCCTCCTTTGCAGTGACATCAGAGCGACGGTGGCTTCTCACCTTAACTTTGAGCTCTATGTCAACCAGCCACTGGTCTAAGCTTTGGAATAAACCTTCAAGTTGCTGAACCCTTGCGAGGGCCTGTTCCACCTGGACTTTGGTCTCACTGAGCCGGTCTTGGTAACCCTGCCATTCCGTCTGTGCTGTTTCCAGAGCCCGATCCTCAATTTGAGGGGAACCCCATGGAATGACTCTCTCTCGACTGGCAAGAACTGAGCTGAGCAAGTTATGTCCCTTAGGGCAATGTGACTGGAGCATCTGGAGATGTTATTAGACAGAAAGAGTAAAAAGTAAAGATTAGGTAGTACAGAATATTTCTTTCCTATAATATTAAAGCCGTAAAAAAAATCACGTTATATTAACCTGCAGTTCTTTTAACGTGTTCTCCAGAGCATTTACATCTTCATCCAGGGGTGAGAGGAGGGCCAAACTGTTCTGCTCCTGCTCCAGCCAGTCTTCAAACATGTGCAGCCCACGCTGGTACTCTTGATGGAGCAGAACCAATTCTTCTGCCTTACTAACAGCAGCCTGAAACACCAGCAGTGAATATTATTTCAAATTTATTCCACAATAAGTGGAAATAGAGTAAAAACAGAGCATAACACTTTTTTAACTGTTTGGTTCCAGAAGTATTTCTCCCATTCTTTTTCTCCATAGAGATAAAAAACTTCAATAAAGAGTTTTGAGCCACAAACCACATCAACTAGATCCACAGATATATATAGTTCCTGTGCAATCCTGGGAGGTCATTGCTTAGCTCTTTGGCCGCAAATTCTGTTTCCATGGTAACAGAAACTTCTCTGATTGCTGAATGATCTTTTCAGGGTTATATTTTGTATAGCTCTTCACTGGAAATTTGGTTATTACATTTTTTTAAATTAAAAAAAAAAAAAAAAAAGAAGTCTTCTACAACAACATCATTGCTCAGCAAACTCAAAGCTTATTATAGGTCTGTGTTGAAATATTTATGTTATTGTTAAAAATCAATTTCCCTGTCAGCAGGACTCCACTGTTGCACTTCATAACCACTGGTTGGTTTCATCATTTTAGTTTGTGCTGAATAATTCTTCTCGACCACTCAAAACAAATGTAAGCACTGGTCTGCTACCTACAGTTTGACATCATTGGCTTACCTTGGCTTTGTCTTTAATGGCTGTATATCTCTCACTGAGTTTCTGGATCTCCTGTTGGGTGGCTGTATGTTCGGTCATGTTGGAACCCTTGGTTGCGATGGTCTCTAAAGGGCTAGAGTGGCTAAGCACTTCCTCATAGAGGAGCTGTACAGAACATAGCCATTAAAGTAATTAATACTTTGAGATTTCAATTTCAATCTCAGAACTGTAAGAATATACAACTGTAATCTAAATAACAAATCCAGTATAAAATAATAATATTATAAACATATTATACATATGCTTGCGCAAGTATGCATATGAAAAGTATTAATTACTTTGGCACGGCCTAGATTGGCTGTCTTGTCCCTCATTTCTGCGTAGTGTTTGTCGGAGTTTCCGAGGCTCTCTTCTACTCGCTCCATCCAGCACTCAAACTGACTGACATCTTCCTGGTAACTGGTCCAGTGTGACAACGCACCTTCCAGCTGGCTGTAAATGCAACACATAAACGAGACATCTACGGCTTCCACATAGACACCTGATGAACACGCATCTGAAGTAATGCTCAGACAAAAGCACTGCAGAAGAGATAAATAAATACAGAGTGATAGACAGAGACTTTTCTGACCTTTTGCACTGTATGGATGTTGACAAGAGTGATTCCCAGGAGTCTTTGAGGTCCTGGATCTGCTTGCGAACAACTGGTACACCCTCAGCCGAGGTGTTCCTCTGGACAGACTCCCCTCTGGTGATGAGCATCTTCAGTTGGATTTCTCTCCCCTGACAAGCGGCCAGTAAAGTCTGTAATCAATCAGAAATCCTGTTATACACTCAACATGTACAAATGAAACTTACAAACTAATTTACGAAAGCCAAATATCCCTTGAAGGTTGTCCTTAAAATTTAGCAAAAGTAAAATTTGTTTAATAAATGAGGATGTACCTCGAGCTGGCCCATTCTGGAGATAAGCACACTCTTGTCAGATGTGGGGCATCTGCAGGTCTTGAGGACCCGTTGGGACTCTGAAACCCAGTTCTGAAGTTCCTGAAGGCCCTGTGAAAAAAGCTGATGCTCCCCCACAACTCGTTCTACCCTTGACACTTTCTCCTGCAGAAGGGGGGTGAGAGAAGTCAAGACTAGAGTAAAAGACTGGACAAATGAAATCTATTTTTTACACAGGCGTCTGTAAGGATGCACATTAATGATACCATATCGGTTATCAGCTCATATTAGAGATTTTTAAGTTTATTGTTATCTAACAGTTGGGTATTTCATTGCGCGTATTTCCTAATTTCACACTTAGATTACCTTTTGCAATGATCTTATGCTCACTTTTTTTAATAACATTTATTATGTTTTGTTAATATTACGTTATTTAGCAAATGTCAAAATAAATATAAATTTTTCATACTGTACATTATCATGTTGCAATGCCTAAATTCACTTGTAGCAGTGTAGTTTTTAGTGTTTTATTTTAATATACATTAATAAAATAAAACAGAGCTTTAATGTAAGACAATTATTAGTTATTTGGCCATAACATGGAAAGAATTATTGGCATTAGTCTGAAATGTAATATCAATGCATCATTTACTCATTGTCCTGTATCATGCAATGAGTAAATTAGTATAGAATTAGCTTTTTTCTAAAGTACACAACCTTTCAAAAGTTTGGAGTTGGTCAGATTTTTTAATGCTTAAAAGATAATCTTTTCAAAGAAAATGCTCACCAATTCTGCATTAATTTGATCAAAAATAGAGTAAGAAATAGAGTAAAAGAAAATTTGAAATTACTGTTTTCTATATTAATATATTTTAAAATTTAGATATGCTGCTTAATATTTTTGTGGAAATCATGACACATTTTCCTTCATGATTCTATGATGAATTGAAAGTTTAAAAGAACAGCATTTATTTAGAAAGAGAAGTTCTTTTGCAACATTAATGACTTTACTATCACTTTAATTTAATTGATCAATTTAATGCCTCCTTGCTAAAAAAAAATATTAATTCGTTTTTAAAAAAATCGTACTGACTGCAAACTTTTAAATGATAGTGTAGACAATCAATCAAGAAAATAGAAACAAATTTAATTGATCCGAACTACTGAGAAAAGAAATTCACAAATGCAACAGACGACTTTCTCCAAAATTCAAAGCATATCAATAGAATCTTACCACTATCAGTTAGCAGTTTATATAGAAAACCTTTATAACTATAGAAACTGAACAGTCTCCCAGACTTAAAACAAACCTGTTACCGAGAGTTAAATAAACAATGAAAAATGTAAAGCAAATAGTAACTCTCCTAATAGATCTCAACAGGCCATTAATAATGAGCTCATCTTCCATCACAATCAGCGGTAACGATGAAAGAGCAAACAGAGGACTGATGAGGTAAACAGACAGGTAAAGGATGTTACCTTAATCAGGTTGCTCAAGGCCAAGTAGCATGCGGCTAGCTGGCAGACCCGATGCACAAAGCTCTTCCCAGCACCCTGACCCTCCCAGAGGCCATGTGCTCGCCCTCTCAGCTCTGCCAGTTCAGACTCTCTGGAGCGCATCTCCTCCAGCAGCGTCTGAGGGTGTGCAAGCAGGGGTCACGAGGCAAGCAGGGGTCACAGAAGAATAAAGACGAATGTTCATGCCATGAAAAACCACACTAAAAGCCAACATGAGCTTTTGAACATATCGACTGAAATGGACAAGTCACATTCTCCAAACAACAAACAACTTTTACTAAACACACTTAATACATCAGGGCACAAAAGACCACCACAAGGAAATTTCTTGCTTCTTTTCTCTAGATGGAAAAAGAGCAGACTGTGAAATTGTCAGTTAGGCAGACACAGTTCATGATAATAGAGTCTATCATGTTGGGTGCACTCTGGGGATAAAGGGATTAAGAGGGAAAGTGGGTAAAAGCAGGGGAAGGGGAAGATGGGAGGGGATGGATAATCACTCAGAGGACCTCCACACACTGTACAGATACACTGTTGGAAATGTAATTGCCAACAGAGCAGACAAAAGGGCCCAGCAGGTGACAAAGCAATACAAAAATAGAGATGAAAGATCTTGTGATAAGGCAAAAATAGAAATGTTTATCTTTACAACCTCTATTCTACATTCATATTATTGTCAAATTGTTCATTGGGGGTTTTGTTCTTTGAGTGCAGTTGGAGAGCGAGAAATTAATTGCATGTCAGCTTAATCCTCAATTGTGGCAAAAAGCTTGACTCAGCGGAATCATCAGTGACAGACATGGTTTATTTCATTATCTCCAGCAGATCCTACTTCTGTTCAACTCATTTAATTGAGCTTAAGTACTGCAAAATCCACTGCCACAGTTAGCTGATTTCATCTGATCATTTAATTACATGTTTAAAAAGCTAGATTATGTTCAAAAGACATGAAAAGAAGAAAAATGTATTTTTAATCGTCTCCAAATGTTTAATGCATAATCCATTGATCATAAATCAAATGTTCTTCTGTCAACGAATTAAATTACATTGATTTTCAAGGTACAGTCAGTGAGGATTGGAATCTTAATAGTAGTGATTGATTTCATTGTGGAAGATCAAAGCTCTTATGAATAAGTATAAATAAGTCAATAAGACTATCTAGATTTACCTGAAGTTTAGAGAGCTCTAGTCTTTTGGCAGGCAGGTCATGGAGGCGAGCGCTGCTCTCCTGCACACTGATCTCAGTCCTGTTCAGCCAGTCTTGAAGGGGTTCCATACTCGCCTCAAAGTCCTGCATCTGAGACTGCAAGACCTAAAAGTACATATTCATAGATGTTACACATGCTCCTTAAGCTGTATACGGTTTTAAATAAAATAAAATGGTCCAATTCTCGCCATTAACAAACCACTACGTCTTTTGCCTCAATAAACTCCTAATTTTCTGCTTATTAATAGCTAGTAAGGTAGTTTTTAAGTTTAGGTATTGGGTAGGATTAGAGATGTAGAATATGGTCATGCAGAATAGGTGCTTTATAAGCACTAACAAACAGCCAATATGTTAATAATAGACATGCTAATAAACAACTAGTTAATAGTGAGATCTGGCCCCTATACTAAAGTGTTACAAATAAAATAAAACAAAACAAAATAAAATAAAATAAAATCAAAATGAAATAAAATTTTAGAGACACTTTTACTTATTAAAAATGTAAAGTGAGCAGGGTATTAAAATAGTAATATGCAGAAATGTCTTTAAAAAATTCACTCTACTCAGCTAACTCTACTAATAAAATAAAAAAAACATATACACAAAATACGTAGAAACATATGTACTCATCTCTACGCAGCTATACCTGTAAGGCCGTCTCTCTTCTCTGTAAGCTGTCCATCAGGCTCTTCCAGTCATCTTTGGCTGCATTTGCTTTGGTCCTGATCGCCTCCACTCTGTCAGCAGGCACCACGCTACTAAGCTGCTCTCCATAGGTCAGGACAGCGTTCAGTCTGGTCTGGCCCTGCTCCTTGTCACTTTTGAACTCCTGTGGAGCAGAATGAGCAAGACGTCAGCCACACAGACACAAGTAGACTATCACAGAGCAGAGGGCAGCAAGTGCAATGAGTCACGTCCAGACATTGACAGGCACCCAGCAGGGATCTCCCACCATCTGTGAGGCGTGCACGTCCCGTCTTTTTTCCGTCTTTCTCCACTCAAACGGTACAGATGCAATTATGTATGACCCAAAGCATGTCTGCCACTGTGTTGGTGGTTCAGGGCAGTAAGCCATGCGGAAACATTGTTCCACATTTGAAATGTATTTGATGGTAAATAAAAAATGAGGAGCGTTGTTTCCATCTTTCATTCTCAGTAACCCTGTTCTGCTTCTTTCTTCATATCTCTCCTTTTTTTATTGTTGTACATGACCTATGCTACATCTAGGCCCACACAGAATCTGTGCTGATCTGTGCTTTTTTTCTCTGCTGATTGTGGGAAAAATATCTGCAGTATTCTGTGGAATGAATTTATGTATGGAGACAAATGCTAAAAAGAGCTTGATCTGGTTTTGCTTCAGGACCCAGATTTTTCATTGGACGGCAAGTGGTGACCCAAAACAGTGCCAAAATTAGCGTAAAAAATTGAATTTTAATGGTTTCATGGTCTCAGAAGCTAAAAATTTTCCACACTAACCACACACTGTGATCAAAATAAATAACGTTTACCCTCATTGCAAGTGAACTTGTATTTAGTCTTGGTGGTGAGGACATGTCATGTAACCTGTTCATGTTGGTATCTGCCTAATGTGACTAGCTAGCTGTGACAGAGGAATTTGTAGCAAAACACAGATTGGACTGTTAAGTCTTCTGTGTCCATAACAAATGAGACAGATAGTAAATGTATTATCCTTTCTTTTTAAAGGTGGGGTAATCGATTTCTGGTAGCCAATGTTGATATTTGAAATCACCAAAACAAACACACCACTACCCTAAAAGGGTCTCGTCCCTAATTTGATAGCTCCGCCCCACACATATGTACGCAACCCAGGCAACAATTAGTTCTGTGAAACAAAGCAAAACCAATGTTACACCGTGTCTACACCAGACGCGAGCGGCACGACAAAATACTATAGAAGTCATTATAATCAGTGATGCTGTTTACACTGGATGCTGGATCCCAGACAGAAAACTGCTGCCGCGTTCTATTTATGACCTGCTGACACAAATTTCAAATGATTTTCAACGATCGCTTTATCACGTCCAGTCTAAGCAGAATTTTAGCTGTTTGCAGCGCAGCACGTCCGGTGTAGACACGGTGTTACTCACCTATCGGGAAGAAACGAAGCAACCTCGGCATCCGATTGCAGGCCTTGCGCTATTTACACGTGTCCTACTTCCTGCCTTATCGTTCCACAGACGTTTTCCTCTTTTGTTTTTTATCCGCCATCTCTATCTTTCTGTCGCTCGGCTCAGCCCATCCTGTGCACTGAACGCTCTCTCCTCCACATCATGAGCAGACATGCCCCTTACTGCTGATTGGCTACAAGTTTGTTTTGGTACTCGGCCCCGACTCAGTTTTCTAAAGCGTTTTTTAAAAATTACATACCCCACCTTTAAGGCTGAAAAATTAATGTCACTACATTGCAAAAATATCTTTTTTAAATAAAATATAATAATAAAACAAATTACAGTTCAAACTGTAACTGCTCAAAATAAAGTTTCGGGATATTAAATAAATAAATTGTAAGAAGTACAAAATGAAATAAATTATAATAAAACAAAATAAATTGTAACATAAAAATATAAAATTTTTCCATATTTACATGATAAAGTATTTCTGATGTACCGTGAACAGAAGGTTAACAAAACAAAACAAAATCCATCAGGCACATGGACCCTGAAGATTTTGATGTCCACAAAAAAAGATACAGAAAGTGTTTTCTCCTTCCTTTTAGCTAACATGGTAAATTGCATTTTATTATTTCCATTATTATTTTAACCGGACAGACCAGTGACCCATTTTTGGGTCACAACTGAACAGTTAAGAATCACTGACAATGACACTATTATGGGAAGATAGAAATAAAAAGACAAAATATTTAAGAAATGAAATTTGTGATATTTTCGATAATCTGCAGAACTCTCAGGTGATTTCTGTCCAGGTCTAACTATGTCTCTTTCATCATAGCTATACATCATTACTGTGCATTTTCCCTGCGCTCTCATGGGTTTTCTGCCGTGCTAATTGAAGTCATAAATAGACCAGTCTGGCACATCCTTGGCTGAATAGTGGCCTCATAAACTGGCCCATGGGACATAAGAATGGGCTATCATTTTATCAAATTCTGGCTACTTTTACATGACAGGAATAGAGACAACCTGCTGTGGCCTGGTTATGGCTATGTTCCAGGAATCTTGAAATTTGCCCAGTTAGGATGGGCCCTCCTGGACAGAGTACTGTCCACAACCATTCCACTCACCTGGATCCGCTGGAGAGCGATGGAAGCATCCTGGATGCTATGAGGGGAGTCAAAGCATTTGGCGGTAGAGATGTTGGCATTGACCATCCACTGCCGGAAGTCATGCAGAGAAGAACGGATGCGTTGTTCCAGCAGCTTCTCCTTATTCTGACATTCCCGGGAGGCTCGTAGGCTTAGGCTAGGGAGGAAGATGCACAGAGCGGTATTAGAAAAGGAAAGGGTGAAAAAGGGGGATGGAGGTTAAAATGGGTGAGTGTAGGGGGGCCGATAGCGCAAGGTGAGCAGACATCTGTTTCAATGACAGGTTCTCTCAGAGGGAGATTTTGGGTATCAGAAAGTGAAAACGCAGCAGAACCTGCACACATAAAAATACACTAGCATGTCTGCACACAGATACACACTCACATACACGAATGCGGATGAGGTTCAAGTGGGCAGTGGAGGGAAGATAAGCATGTTTTTTGCTGCTATACCTGAAAAGCATGCTAACGAGGCAAAGCCTGCTGTCATGACAGGTGCTCTCAGCTGAAACGTTCACTTTAGATGCAGCGCTATGAGGTGCAATATATCACAACCTTTCATTCACCTCAGTGCACTAAATTTATATGTGTAAATGCATTCCGTTAATTAAATATAGCATGTGTATTTAATATACAAAACAAACAATGAAATATTTATTTATTCATGAATGAATGAATGAATAAACCAAGAGAAAAAACTAAAAGAATGTTTTTTTTTTACATTTTCAAAACAAACAAAACAATATTTGTATTAATTTACCTTTTTTAAATTAATTTCTCTGTTAATTTATAATACTATTCTTGCATTTATGTTATAGTTTTATAGATAATTTTTGCTTTATTATTAATATTATTATTTTAAAAAAAAAATCTGGTAAACACACTGTTTTTACAAAATCTTTAAGGTCAATAAACACTGCAAATAAAACAGCTGAATAAATGTCTTTACATTTTCACAAAATGTAGGCCTCAATTTATTTATTTTTAATTTATTTATTATATGCATTTCTTGCTGTATATATTTATAATACATAATTTATAATTTTTTATTAAATTTATAATACATATAATATATTTTTTCACTTTTCATAGTTTATTTTCAAAGCTAAAAACCACCCAATGTTATTTTTAATAAATTATTAAATTAAATAAATATAAAATAATATTAATTATTAGATACTAGAATAAATAAATAGCATTTTATATATTTTTAATTTGAATAAATAATTTTTTTAGCTTTACATTATTATAAATTATTTGCTTCTTATTTTTAATATGTTCTCTGCATGTCAGCATACAGTTTTTATAATGTCCAAAATCTTTTAGGTCAATAAACCTTACAACAATTAAACCAACCACATGCTATAAGCAGTGGATACATTTATGGGAAGCTCTGTATGACACATCCATCTTCTACTTGTCTACAAAGGCCAAACAAATTTTCAAGGAATGGACAGCTAAACAAAACCAGGTGGTGACCATTTGCCTTCAAAAACCTTTAACCTCATGCATATGCGTTCATGTCAGCGGCACACTCACCTGTTGTGTAGCTTGATGAGAGCGCTGACTCTGTCCGACTGTGGACCCAGATCGCTGGAAAACCCACACAACTCATTGAGCTGCGCCTTCAGCTTCTCCTCCATAACTTCAGCTGTCTGAAGCCCCTCCAGAACACCCTGACAAACACACACAAACACACAGCAGGGGTGAGTGTCAATGCACCGGACACACTAGACACCTAAAATCTCATTTATCAGCTTCTTCATGCACAGTTGCACACACACACACACACACACACACACACACATTTGAGCATTAACACACAGCTCTATTCAACTCCAAGACAGGGCTTCTTACAAAAGCATTTCTGTTCTTCAACGAGTCCAGGAAGCCTTCCCACTTCTCCGAACATGCCTGAGATTATACAGAGCCGAAGTGGTGCCTCTCTCTCTGTGCTTCCACCCTCCCCCTGACCCTCTCTTTAAAAACAAGAGGGAAATGCTTCCCTGACTTCCCCCTATAGAACACTTCCTCCCTCAATCTCTCTCCTCCTCTTCCTTCTCTCACTCCTCCCTGTCTTCCACTTCGCACGCCGCGGTTCTCCCTCTCTTTCACACTCTTCAGCAGCTCTCATTCACTCTTCCTCGCCTTTGACATGTTCTCTCGTTTGCGTTCCCACTCTTTCTCACTCCCTCCCTTTCACATTCTCCCCTCCTTCCTCCCCGCCTCCTCTCCTCTTCTCTCTCCCGGTGGGAGTCAGCTGTCAGATGTTGAGGAGCTTGAGCCGCGCAAACGAGCGTGTAACACAAACAAGTCCGGACACCGGAAACACGGGATGAGAGAAAGTACAAAAAAAAGAAGGAAACATTGAGGGACTTGAGGAAAAACGGAAGAAAAGAAGGAGGAAAAATCTGCAATCCTTTTTCAATTATCTGAGCAGCAAGAAGCAGATGGAAGTATAAACAACCTCAGCAGCAGGAAAACATATTAGGACTCACTATAGTTCATGAGAAAGAGCCAGACATAACGAAAGCAGACAAACAAGAGAGGAAAGGGAGAAAAGATATGCTCTGCACTATATAAATATTATGTTCTGGCTATAACCTTGTAAATGAGTGTGAAATTCTTCACCAAACTGTGTGACTTTCCAAACAGTACGTGTGAGAGCTTACATAATATACACTGTAATTAAATAGCATTTACCTTGTACACTCCCCCTTCCCTCTTCATCTTTCTCAATTACCTTGGCGACCGTCCATCCCTCCACCGCCGCAGCTCCGCTATTCCTCCGCTCGGCGCTGCTCAGTCCCTCGCTCCACTCCTTCAGCTGGCCCTCCAGCTTCTCCATTTCTCCCTCCAACTGCGCTGTCAGCCGTGTCTGCTCCCGCTCGGCCCCTGTCGCCGCGGCTACGGCGGTCTCGAGGGCGTCTCGAGCTCGTAGCGAAGCTCCCTCCCACTGGTGCAGCGCTCGCGCCAGCGCCGCCACTTCTCCATCCATCAGCTCGCAGCCCGCCGCCGCCGTGTGCCTTCCGGCTCTCTCCGCGCTCAGCCGCACGCGCCGCAGCCGCTCGCGCCCCTCGTACGCGCCGCGCTCCAGCAGCTCCTGGAGGAGGGAGGGAGGGAGATGGAGAGAGGGAGGGTAAAGTTGCTACGGAAACTGCGGCATCGGTGGCTGCTCGTTATCCAAGTACTGCTGCCGCCGCTCGTGATTCTGAGACTGACTGACTGTTCAAGCGTGCTAAAAACTCTCACATCGGATCTGTTCCTCGCGCTTCAGAGGATAAACTCTCCTGTCTGCCACCTCCCTATTTTTTTATTCATCTTAATTACCATCATTTTCCTACATGAATATCTAGGCCTACTTGTTTACTTAGTCTAAGCAATTGGAATTTCATTCATTCAGCAATGATATTATCCAATGTAAAATACATTTTTTAATAAATATAAAAAAAATTGCAATTAAATGTTTTATATATATATATATATATATATATATATATATAGTTATTAATAAATTAAATAAAATTTTAATTAAATTAAATAAAATTCAAATGAAATACATTAGCAGCACAGAAAGTTGCAGTTCTAAAAAAAACAAAAATGAATAAAAGTGTAATATTAATTAAACAAGTCATTAAAAAAGATAAAGAAGATTAAAGTGTAAAATAATTATTTAAACGTTCAATAGGAAAACAAAATATAAGTGACCCTGGACCACAAAAAGGGTCAATTTTTTTTTAATTGAGCACATCATCTGAAATTTTGTTAGGATAGATCAATATTTGGCTGATATACAACTATTTGAAGATCTGGAATCTGAGGGTGCAAAAAAATCTAAATATTGAGAAAATTGCCTTTAAAGTTGTCCAAATGAAGTTCTTAGCCATGTATATAGCTAATCAAAAATGAAGTTTTGATATATTTATGGTAGGAAATTTACAAAATATCTTCATGGAACATGATCTTTACTTAATATCCAAATGATTTTTGGCATGAAAGAAAAATTGATCATTTTGACCCATACAATGTATTGTAGCCTACATGAGCCGTAACCTCTAATCATCAAAATTAAAACAAAAAAACTTTTGAAATGTTTTACTTTACATGTAATGAATCTAGAATATATGAAAGTTTCACTTTTTGAAATAAGTTACATTAAAAATCACTTTTTCACAATATTCAAATTTTTTGAGATGCACCTTTATACCTGCGTGACTTAAGACTGGTTTTGTGGTCCAGGGTCACATATGCATTTTAATTCATTTTCGTCATCAACCATACAAAAATATTATGACAGATCATAAAAAATTGAAAAGCAAATATAACTAATTTATTTCAGGCATAACAGCTTTCCACACAAAGTTAAGCTTGTTCTAAAAAACCTTTATATTCATTGTTCAGTGATAAACAGATGGCATTTTAAGGTGATGATCCCTTAAAAAATAAACCACAGCTTTAAAGGTAAAGAGATGGAAGCACTTATTTGAATATAATTTATTTAAAGTGCTGCTGTGCAGTCTTATTATCCTTTATCGCATCTACCACTCTCTCATTCTTCCTGACTGGCATTGATTATCCAGGGAGAAACGTGCAAACAGCATAGAAATTTCCCACCAATTTCCCCCCCTTCTCCCCCTTTCTTAACGCCTCTTATTGCTCTCTCAGTGCCTCTGGTACTTTTCTCTCATTTTCTTTCTCATCAAACACACACCCTGTGTTATGGAGATTTTCTTTCTCATCAAACACGCACACAAAGTGTTATGGAGATAAGCAGACAGTATAATGAGCTAATCAGCACAGAAATATTGCAGATCCATAACAACTGTAAAATCTAAGCATCTGCATCCATTGATTTGTAGTCCTGTGAGAGCATGTAGTACAGAAACTCTGACCTTGGAATGAAGTTCTTTTCCCTACTCACATACATTCGACCACACACATACACACAGTTTAACAAACAAACGCTCCATTTAAATCTTTTTATACACGGTTATTTTTGTTTATCCTGTGCATTACATTTTTGTATATTTATTTAATATTCTGTACTCCTTTGTAAACTGTACAAATAAGCAAACCGAGTGCCTCGCTACTGTCAATAAACATCTAAAGATTCCTTTGTGGGCACTTATTGGCTCACAATTGGTAATGTACACTTTCAGAAAAAAAAAAAACTAAAAAAAACTTTTCTCACTAATTTTTGTTGTTGCATTTCTCTTCATCTGAATGTCATTTAAATGAAAGTTTCTGCAAATCATTTATATAAATTGCGTATGTGTATAAAGCTGTTGTATGTTGACTGGCAGCTGTTGCAGTACAATTTCTCTCATGGGGTTAATAAAAACTGATATCTCTCTATCTATTTATACACACTCACTCTCACATAATCATATGTGCAGATGAAATGCAATTATGCATTCATATCATCAGTGTCTCACATAATTTGACGTGCAGTCTCACACCATCTCATCTGCTTCAAAGAATGTATTTGTTCATTTCACACCATTCACAGTGAAAGATGATGTTTGTAAATGAGTAAAAAACAATTTGCAGGTTCGTTCTATCATTTTCCACAGAGGTTGTTGAAAAACCCTTAGAGAGAAGACAAGCTTGTTCACAAAAAAATGGAGTGTTTAATAAATGTGTAAAAGCTTTGCAGGATTATGAAAATGGAATGAAGTGTATTTAAATTGCATGCTTATTTTATACAGATGTGGACTTCATTAAACATAATGCAAATGAGAGACACAAAATAACATGTTCAGTGATATGACATGCTATACTACATTTTTCAGTTTTAAAGATAAAGGTAAAAAGATTTAGGACAAAACTGACCAATTATTTTTTTTATATATATTCTTTCATTTAATTAACTTACCCGAACTTCAGTCAATTTCCGACTTAAGGTTGGCGAGTCACCGGATGGGTCAGAGCATTGCTGAAGCTCCTCCCCTACCACCATTAGCCAATCAGTGAGCTCCCTGATTGTTTCCATGTACTTCTTATGTTCGAGAACAACGTCCTCTGACAACCTGACTCTCTCCTAAATAACACAAAATATTAATTAACTCATTTTAAATTTTAATATAAACACTCTCGATAACTATTACACTACAACTATCCACTAGACATAAACAATACTTCACCTCAGCTGCAGCTTTGACATCCTCAAACTGTGCCCTGAGGAGAACCATTTCTTCCTCCTTAAAGACGGGGTCACCAGTGCGTTTGTAAAGTTCAGCCGCACTCTCCTCCAGATAGCACAGAGCTCCCTGGTGGTCCTCCACATCTGATGACAGCAAGCGCAGTCTCTCCAACTGCTTTCGTTTCTCCCTGAGTCCAAGCTGGGGCTCAAGAGGACCTTTAACCTCCAGCCCTACTCCCTCCAGCCACCTCTGCAGCTGTGCACGAGATTCCACGAACAAATCCCACTGATTAACGGTCCATTCCAATCGACTAAATCACAAAGGACCGATAAGAGGAAAAAAGATATAAAAAAAATATTTTTATATGTTTTATATTCTTACAGTATATATTATTCAGTATATTAAGCAAGACAGAATGATAGATAGAACGACCGAACAATAGACAGACAGACAGACAGACAGATAGATAGATAGATGGATAGATAGATAGATAATTTTGACAATTCTGCAGCATGAACCCCATTATCAAACCATGACCGAATTATTTAGCAGATAATTAGAAAAAACAGCTCCGTCATTAGACCCTTGGTGTAAATTGAAAATGATAGAGCCAGATAATAACTTGGTTACCATAGTGATGATGAGTTTAATTGAATAAAAGCACAGGTGCCTGGCACCTGCAGTCAAGCACACTAACTAATTTAAAAACAGACCACTATGCTCCCACTCTTATCACTCTTGACCAAAAATACCTTAATGGCCCTGGTAATTTTATTGCTATTGATGTTTCCATTATTTTCATTTAAATGCAACTATAAATTGACCTAAACTTCTGCAATGATGGTCATTTAACAAGTTACCAACAGGTTACCTGTGGCAGCTCATAGCTCTCAAAAGCAGTGCCGCCCATGCATCTTCAACTTCCTGAAGCTTAGAGCAAATCACTCCTCGTTCCACTTCTCCACAGCTCTTGATGACTAGCTCTGCCTTCCCGGCCGCCATGTTGAGTTTTACCTCGCCCTCTCCCTTCATAAGCAGGATATCCTGGATGAGAGGAAACAAACAAAAGTCACAGCAACTGTACAGATACAGATCAGCCATTCTAAAAATATTGCTTCCCCTTAAACAATATTGGGGAAATGTCAGTTGAGTGTTACATGTAAACCATATTTCATGGATGACAGGACAAAAATGGCCAAAAATACTGGTGGTGGTATATAAAAATACAGCTTATTTTACATTAAAAAAAAATAATGAAATACAAATTATATTTTTATCACTTTATACAAAAATCATGTCTTTTCTTCAAAAACCCCTGTTGTTCTAGATCACAAAATGTGTGGATTCCTACAGTTCTTCTGCATGTACCTGTGCTCGCTCAAGTTTCTCTTCCACCTCCTTTTTATTCCCCTCCGTGTTCTCCAGTTTCTCTAACTTCCCCTCAACATCCTTCAGCCAGGTTTCCACCGCCTTTAGTGCTTCTTCAAATGCCTGGTACTCCTGCAGGCTGCGGAGTCGACTCCTAGCCTCCTGCAGCAAAGCCTCGTGGTTTGAGAGCAACTCTGCTGCCACACCATTCTCTGATCTAGATCCTCTCTCTGTTATGGTGAGAGAGGACTGACACAGACGCTCAAGAGAAGCCCTGTGAAAGAAAAGATAAAGGTGGCTCAGATTTATTCGTGATGGATACACAAGTATATGTACATACGCGCACACAAAAATAATCACTTATATCTGGAACATTCTCCTCACACACATGCACACAGAGACTGTCCATATGTACCTCCTCATCAGCAGCTCTCTGTGGATTTCTTCCACTCTTCTCAGCTCTTCTGAGCAGTCGGGGGCTGCAGATTGACTCTCACCCCACAGAGGAGCATCTGTCTTCAGCCTCACCTCCAGATGTTGCAGCCAGTCGCTCAGTTCCACCACACGAGTTTCATACCTTAATAAGACCAATGATGCTATTAATACCTTAATAAGACCAATAAACATTATAATAGTATTACTACAATAATACTATTATAGTATTTTTATTTACCTTAAAATACTATAAAATCTGACACACTGATTTAATTTCCATTCACAGTACAGTACATGGATGGTTAAATAGGTTATTGTCACATTGTTCCACATTATAGGCTATGATATTGTGAAAGGGGTAATGCAATTGTAAACTGTAAATATCATGATGTTATGTAACAGGATCATTCCTACTATGTATTAAATTTTCAAGTCCCCATCATATGTCTTAACATATTGTCTAAAATAGTGCTTCTCAACAAGGGGGTCTAATAAGTCTTAAAATTGTAAAAATGTCCAAAAATACAGGGGACAAGGAGTGGGACAAAAATATGGCTTGCAATTTTACATGAAATTTTTTTTTTTTTATGACTATATACAAAAGCAGCACAATAATCTTTTTTTTTTTTTTTATTAAAATGCTGAAAAAAAACCCCACTAAAAATAAAGACGTAATTAAACTGACATCATATTTTGAGTTTATTTATTTTTATCGCAACAGAAGTACCAGAGGTACAGCACATATAAGTTTAGATAGGAGAGCCTTTCGTTATTGTCTCGGACAAAGTGGGGGCCTTGAAGTTAAAAAGAACCACTGGTCTAAAATATATTTAAAAGATGCAAATCATAATTATTCTTTGTCACAATATCATAACTAGGTGAACATGGAGGAATTTTAAATTATTTCACTATTTTGACTTGAGCAGATGTTACAATTTCTTGCCATTTGCACAGGTGTTATACACCCCAACTTCAAAAACTGATTATTTATTAATAAATACTGCAGGTGTTTCTTCTTCTCAATTTGTTTAATCTAACTGAAATTTTAACAGAACATTTTTGTCTTGGGTATATTGTTTTATTATATATATATATATATATATATATATATATATATAGTTCACCTCAGTTGCACTTTACATCCTGTTTCCTTTTGTAATACACTTTAAATAACAAAAGCCAGGCCCTAAATTAAATCAGCCTCCAGGAAGTTACATCACTTAGGTAGGAAAAACAGCAAAGAATAGCAAAGAATTTGATGAATTCTGTGGTTTGTCTCACTCAGAAAACATTCCACACTGATTGATTTAATTACAGAAAACTGTAAACACTTCAAATGATGAATTTGATAAGCAATTCCTAACTTTAGCTCTCAAGATGCAGTCACATTTACTGCTTCTGTGTGAAGTATAGGAATAATGATGGCAAAATACACATTAAAAAATTGAAAATAAATAAATGAATATATATAATGAATATGTCTGAGCTTAGATCGTAGGCTCAGAGAGCACACTTACCCATTCAGTAGGTTGGCACTTTCCTCCAGGGCCCGTATGCGCTGTCGGCATTCCATAACAAATGAATCCAAGGCATACTGACAAGAGTCCATTTGCTCCTGTATGCTTCCAGTCCCACATTTGCTGAGGTGCAAGAGGAGTCTCTCTCCATCCTCACAAACCCAAGCCAAACGCTCCTCACCCTCCATGACTTCCTCTACTGCAGACTAAAAATGAGGGGATAAATGAATCCTATTACATGAGGGACAGAATGAACCATTGTTATTAATAATGTTAAATGGCTCCTAATCCCAAATTTCAAATCCGGAATAATCCCTTATTAGTTGGAGGTCTGAAATCATTGTTTCACTACTGATTGGTAGTTGCCTTATTGCTATGCTCTGGTGCAATGCTTTATTACATGGCTGAGTCATTTGTTGTATGACGCTACCTTGAGCTTTTGTTGCTTGGCTGAAATAGCAACAGCATCTCCTGTTTGCTCAAAGCAGTCCTCAATTCCAGCCCTCAACTCAGACAGCCAACAGTGAAAAGCATGTGCTTTCTCTAGCAGAAGGAAAGACAGAAAGAGAATGACAGTTCATAAGACGACGTATATGTGAGCTCTTGCTGCATGCGGACAGATGGACTGTGTAGGTGTGTATGGATGGAACAGCTCTCTGTTGTCTTAGTAACCAGCCTCAACCAATTCCACCGGGAGCAGTCATAATGTCAGTGGGAGAGGCAGCATCTGAGGCACAGGTGTGTGGCAGTCATGTTTTTAGGAAGTGCCGTGCGGTATCATTTCAATCAAACATAAATAAATAAAATATCTATAATAAACTATTCATGAGCCATTTTAATAGCAAGTGGCTTAAAAATCCCATCTGTAGTCTTAGTTTACTTATAACTGACAAGTACACTATCGTTCAAAAGTTTGGGGTCAGTATTTTTTTTTTATAAATTAATTAAATTAACTTTTTTTTCAGCAAAGACACACTAAATTGATCAGAAGTGACAATAAATACTGTAAATGTTGTTCTTCTTGTTGTTCATTTAAATTCATCAAAGAATACTAAGGAAGAACGGTTCCCAAAAAATAGGTGTGCTGCTTAATGTTTTCAGCATTAATAATAAAACAATTATTTGTTGAGCACCAAATTAGCATATTAGAATTATTTCTGAAGTATCATGTTACACTAAAGACTGGAGTAATTAAAATTCAGCTTTGGCATTACAGGAATATTATAAATTACATTTTAAAATACATTAAAATACAAAACAGTTGTTTTAAATTGCAATTATATTTCATAATATTGCACATATATTACTGTTTATAATATACAATACTGTTTTATTGCATTTTAATCAAATATATGCATCCTGGGTGAGTATAAGAGACGTTTTTCAAAAACATTTAAAAAAAATTCAAACCTTGATAGTGTACATATGATCATTTAATTAATATAAAACTTTATTTTAAGGTTCAATTCTCACCATTAACAAATCATTGCCTCAATAAACTCCTAATTTGCTGCATATCAATAGTTAGTAAGGTCATGCACAATATGTGCTTCATAAGCACTAATAAACAGCCAATGTGTTAATAATAGGCATGCTAATAAGTAACTAAGAATTGGTCCCTATACTAAAGTGTTACCTTAACCTTACTATTCATTCATTTCTTACTATTTACTGTTACACTCACCATTGAAGCACTGCAGAAGAGCATCCTGAAGAGACCCCAGGATCTGGCTGCGGCGTTGTGTCACTTCCTCATTCCTCTTGACCAGGTGGGAGACAGCGTCACCCAACAGGGTCAGGTGCTGAGTTGGATACGTTCTACACAGTGCTCTGAGAGACTCACTCGCTACATCCAGACTCACTTCTAACTGCTTCTGTGACCTCTCAACCTCCTAACAGAACAGGGAGAAAAAACTAGGGTGTATCATTTTTAATTGAATGTTACATTGTAATAAAGACCCTTGAAGACTCCCACTTGAAATGAACTGGTGGGCTGGAAAAATCATTGGGAATTTCATCATAATATTTGACTTGTATTGTGTATACCAGTTTAGCTTAGCCTACTTAGCTGAATTCTGCCTTGGTATTTAAATAAAATTTAGCCAATTCACTAACCTTAATCTTAACAAAATTGTCTGGGTCAGAGGACGACGAAAACTCTGATAGCGAGTCCTCTGAGGTCTTCAGCTGCTCGGAAATCTGGGAAATTAGGTCTTGAAGCTGCTGCCTCTGGGAGTTGAAGTCTTTATACATGCCTTTGGTCTGTTCATACACCTCTGCAGCATGGGAAATCTGCTTCCTCAGATCTGCAGCCATCACCTCAAAAGAGCAAGAACACGTGCTAGGTTTACCAGTGGCCATGAATTGCAGTGTGTTTCTAATCTCTTTACATTCTAGATGATGAAACAGCACGTGTCACATCCACTGCTGATGATTACCTGCAGTTCAGTGTGTATGTGCTGGGTTTTCATCAGTTCCTGCAGCTGTGTCATCTTTGCCTGCAAGGTCTTCAGTTCATCTTCCTTATTATCCAACTCCAGCTGTACAAACACAGAAATCCTGGTTCTTATTTTAACATATTTTAGTATTTTGTCATGTTATGGTTTCTTTTACAAAGTTAAATTTGTATTGGCTAAATAGATCTCACCTTGAACTCAGAGAGGTGTTCTTCCATGTCATGAGTGGAGAGGAGACTGGCAGCTCCCTCACTGAGCTCACTGACAGAGATGGCACTCCAACACTCAATGTCATTGGCCATTTTATTAATGTCGTTCCACAGCTCAAGAGAGCGAGTGTAAAGACTGGTGTCTGCATCCATCTTCTCAGAGATCTGCACAATAATGAACCATAAGTGCATTGTGTACATAATATGGTGTAAACAATAAGAAGAACACAGTTGAATGAGTAGACACTCATTTCACCAGCAGAAAAAGGGGTGCATATATTTCATTTCTACATCGCCATGCAGACAATATATGTCTAGAATTTTCTTTGTACTTAGTATACCTACTACTTTATCTATGCTTGTAGATTTTAGTGCTTTATATTTCTTTCTTTCTTTCTCTATCTCTTTCTTTATTTCTTTCTTTCCATCAATACCACCCTTTTATCTGAACTGTTATTTGTTTTTTGTTTGTTTTTTGTATTATGTTTGACTACGTTTGTACATTTCAGTGCTTCAACTTTCTTTCTTTTTCTTTCTTTCTTTCCATCAATACAACCCTTTTATCTGAACTGTTATTTGTTTTTTGTATCATGTTTATGACTATGTTTGTACATTTCAGTGCTTCAACTATCTTTCTATTTCTTTCTTTCTTTCCATCAATACAACTCTTTTATCTGAACTGTTATTTGTTTTTTGTTTATGTTTTTTGTATCATGTTTATGACTATGTTTGTACATTTCAGTGCTTCAACTATCTTTCTATTTATTTATTTCTTTCCATCAATACCACCCTTTTATCTGAACTGTTATTTGTTTTTTGTATCATGTTTATGACTATGTTTGTACATTTCAGTGCTTCAACTTTCTTTCTTTCTTTCTCTTTCTTTCTTTCTTTCCATCAATACAACTCTTTTATCTAAACTGTTATTTGTTTTTTGTTTATGTGTTTTTTGTATTATGTTTGACTACGTTTGTACATTACAGTGCTTCAACTTTCTTTATTTTTCTTTATTTTTTTCTTTCTATCAATACCACCCTTTTATCTGAACTGTTATTTGTTTTTTGTTTAATTGTATTATGTATCATGTTTATGCCTACGTTTGTACATTTCAGTACATCAAATTTCTTTCTTTCTTTCTTTCAGTTTTTTCATCAATACTTTCATTTTATCTGAATTGTTTTTTTTTTTGTACCATAAAAATGATAAATAAATGATAAATATAAAGAATAAAGTATACATTGATACTGCAATTCTGGCCAGTATCAAAAAGATAATCTTTGTATGACAACCAATAATTGGTCAATATCATAAATCTTTTTTTTTTTTGCAGTATCGAAATTAAGAAATGTGATTAAGAAGTGCCTATTCTCAATGTTCTCATTAAATTGTCATTTGCAGTAGCAATCCTTCCTAATGACCAATTCAAGTTTTCAAATGAGCATATTTAACATGTTTGACGATAGGAAATGCTTCCCCTGATTTGATACATCCCTGCCTCAAGTTATTTCATAAAGTGATGGGGACTAAACCAAGCATGCCAAATGATGTCTAATGAAAGGCATTTACTGTAATGCACTCACATCCAGCCACTGATCAACAAGGGCATCTATCTCCGTGGTGACATTTTCACTCTGAACGCTTTCCTCTGGAAGCTTCTTCAATACACCGGTCAGGTGTTTTCCTGAACCAATGAGATTATTCAGGTCCTCCTTAGTGGCTGCCAACTCTGGCCTCACCGCTTCCAGCTGAGCAAACAGAGATAACCTTATTACCTGTGTGCTTGTTATCATAATCTAAATTTGTTGTTTAATAGGTGGCACACACTGAGGCACTAACCCGTGACAGAGCTCTGCGAATATCCTCTGGGTTGTGTGGGTCCGAGTGGGCTGCTGTGATGGCATGAGCTCGCTCTACGACCGAGCTGATCCTGGTCCTCAGGGTCTGATATTCCCTACAGAGCTCCAGCAGGTTTGCACAAAGGTCATGGCTGTATGGGCACAAACACAAACAGCCAAGTCTCAGATTTTAGGCACGAAGCGAGGGAAACATCAATAGAGCTTTGCAAACACGCACTGCAGTCTTGGCAATAGCTCAAAACACTCTCCCCTTTCTTCAGTTTCTTTAATCCAAAGTATAATCTATTTAGAGATTCACCCACATATCCATCAAACAATGCACACACAATAAGCCACATTTAAATTGTATTTAAACATGGCAACAGTCGCACCCTGTCAAAACACCCATCCATCAATACACTGGCTCAGTCCAGCCTCTCCCTCCCATAAGTCATCCATATCAAGTTCAATTTGACAAACCATTCATCTATCCAAATATACTAAGTTTCAATGGGAACTTGGTGTATAAGGCTTGGATAGTGAAATACTCACTCCTCCACAATAATTGCCCGAATCCTCTCCCAGGTGGACTGGACCAAGGCTACGTCCCGCTGGGCTTCCCCTGCCAGCTCAGAGTCTCTGTGAGCCAGTTGTTCTCCTCTTTCTCCCAACCACAGCTGACTGTGCTGCAGGGCTTGGAGCTCCTCTTCCAACTGCTTCAGCAACCACAACCTGAAAAAAACACAGAAAATTATTAAAACAGCATAGCACAAATTTTGCCAGAAAAATTACAAATCTAATACATTTGCTCACAGTAAACAACTAAATGGCTCAATACAAAGTCCACACTTTATATTGTATATGAATGCTTCTAAATATACATATTATTCTAAAACAAATAAATTAAATATAAAATTAGTATAACTAAATATATGTATATGTATGTATATATATATATATATATATATATATATATACACACACACACACATACACAAACACACCAGGGTTATTATGTTTTTTTTAAATTAAAATCATAAAAAAACTTTTTCATTACTACAAATTAGTTTTACTTATGTAAATAATACTTATGTATTAAAATTACTAAAACTGAAATAAATTTTTACAAAACCTATATAGATATAAGAATATAAGAAAAAAACTTATTAGAAAAAAATACTAAAAATGACAACAAAATTACTAAACCTGTACCTAAAATGAAAATGGAAAATATAATTTGTATAAAAATATAACTATTATTAATAATATATAATCTATAAATAATAGGAAAAATATATTTATTTGCACAGTATTATTTATTGTATATATTTGCATTACACTTAAAAAAACACATGAAATGCCAGAGTTCAAATTATATATATAGAAACTATATAAAATATATATTATAAATTTATAAAACTGATGTTTTAAGTGTTTATTTTGGTCAAGGTCTTTTGCTGATGTTTTGCGATGTGGACATGATGCACTGTTCATTATCTCTGAAACATTTTGAACCCTGTTTACACCTCTATTTTCTGTACACTATGTAGCGCTGTCCAATTGTAATCATACTCAAAATCGATTTTAATACCAGATACTAAATGCCAGCCATATCAGAACTGATGTGAAAAGGCCCTATAGTAATGGCATGGAAAACATAAGTGCCTGTACCTCTGTTGAAAGGCATGCGTGCTGGCTTCTGTAGGCCATGGAATATTGACTCTGTCTTCCAGCTTTGCCAGACTCCCAAGCAGCAGCTCCTTCCGTCCCCTAAAGGAACTCCACATGGTTGCTAGTGCCTCTGCCTCACTCTGCTTTGTCCCAATGCTTCTTTGAAGCACCTGCACACTCAACGCAACATCATCCACCAGCCCTCTGCAGGATGTTCTTTCCTCCTCTGCCCCCTGTAAATGAAAATGTGCTTTGTTCAGGATGATATCCAGGCTAATGGCCTGCACCTCCAGACAAGCTAACTCCTTGGAGAGATCCCCAAGTTCCTGATTTATTTCCCTGACTTTGGAGTCATCCCAGCTCCCTCTTCCTTCAACGGCATCCTGGAATGTCTGTAGAGAGGTTCTGACTTTATTGTAGGTCTCACAGAAGTCTTTTAGTTTGAGTAGAGCTTCATCTCGATGCTCTACTAAACTCTGAGCTTCACTGAAGAGTTGAAGGCAGTCTTCCTTCCTGGTCTGGAGATGCTGCAGGTCTTTTGGGGCTAAAGATGGGCAGAGGGCGTCTAGATGTGGCTGTAAGGCCTCCAGTGACCTTCCCTGGGTCTGAAGGGACATCTCGTCCTCCTTTTAACAATTGGAGAAAACAGATACTTATTTATTTTTCAATTTAGACATGAAAGGATGATGATTGGATGATATACTATTAAGACATAATGTACCTTGGTTTTGGAATCAGTAGACTGTAGATCAGTGATGCTGACTTTGCAAGAGCTTTGGATGTGCCTGAGGAAGTTCTCACTCCACTGAGTCAGAGCAAGCGAGATCTGACTGAACTGCTCCAACTTAGAAAGATGGGACTGAAGTTCTCGAATCCTGAAAACACAAAATTAAAGGTCAGCTCCCACCCATCCATATTAAAGCAATATGCAAATGAAACCATGTAAAACATGCAGTAAGAAACATACTGTATTTTACAAAGAATTTTTGATCAACTAAATGCAGCCATGGTGAGCATAAGAGATGCTTTCAAACTTTTTAACCTTGATTTACTTTTTAACTTGATTTAATGCTAGGCAGGTCCTAATGTGAAACATCCTCATTATAGACAGACTTTGCATATGCCCCCATGAATATTCTATGAGAACATAAGCAAACAGGGCTAAAAAGCCATGTTGTTAGTACCTGAGTGGTATAGAGGTACTGAGAGAACACCACCTCTCCTCCAGGTTACAGTGAAGATCTCTAAGCTCTGCGATCCTTTCCTCTGAGGCTGAAGAGTACAGAGACTCTGCACGGGTCTCCAAACTTTCCAACAAAGCCTCCTGAGAGGGAACTTCTGACTGCATGTCCTGGTACATCATACGAAAAAAAAAGTATGGGTTATTTGCCATTAAAGACACAGAGTACCACATTTTTTTTTAAAAAGGTACCAAGAGTGTTAAAAAAAAAATCACCTGCAGCATCTGAAGCTGGCTGTGTAGCTTCACATTGTCTGTGGTCAGGTATGGAGAATCTGAACTGCATAGAGTTTCACACCTGTTCAACCAGGACTGCAAAAGTGAGAGATCTCTCTCATATCTAAAAGCCAAAGAATCAAAACATTGCGTTTTACATTACAGTTTTAATTTGTGTAACAAAGACCTCTTTCAACACACACTACGTAACAGATATATATCCAAACACATGCCTTTGCCACAGAGTCAACAGGTTTTCCAGTTTTGATTGTTTTTCAGTGGCTTGCTGGCTATGTAATTTGTGAGCTTGCTGAAGGTCAGCCACAGCTTTCTCCAGCCGTCCGCCATCAGACAGCCTCCTCCAGCCCAGACTCAGAGACATCAGTCTGGGCCCCAGCTGCTGCAGATGCTGCACTACATCCTGAGAATGAAAGAAATGCAGTTTGTGTCACAAAAATGTTACTCAAGCAGACTCAGAGGCCTTTAAATAAACATATTTTTTAAAAACAACAGTTAAGAGAAACTTAACTGTATATGGTTTTGAATAGGGGTCTCATACTTATGGCCCACAGGCCAAATTTGGGGATTTGGGGCCTTTCAAGTGTAAATAGTTTATCCTTTAAGCCAGTCTGCAAATTGATTTTACTTTCTGTGTTTTGGTTTAGTCTTACAACAGTCTCTTAAGGATTATTAAACAGCAGTCAATATATTTTTCCACATGGCTTATTATAAAACACAAAGATGAACTGAAGCTGTATCCTAGGAGACGGCAACAAACAGACATTCCGCAGCTAATCCTTAATTTTATTTATCTGACTGAAATAAAATGTAATATTCACAAACATCATACTGTACATGTGAACGGATTGGTATATATTTTAGTCCTTTTCCATTTTAAAGAATTTCTGACCAATACATCAAAATTAGAATGTGATGACTGTATAAATAATGGTATTTGTTGAAGCCCTTGGCTAGTAGCCCCAGATTTGAGTTTGACACCCCTGGTCAATATGTACAGTGTATATGGTACGGAGATTGTTTTATTTAGGTCTTTAAGTCATCTGTTCCCAAACACATGTAATACTAACCATATGTTCATGGAGAGTTTTATATGTCATTGATGCTGATGTACATGAAGTAACTGGTAGATTCAGTTTTTCCTGTAGTCCATTCAGGAAACATTCCACCTAAGGTGCATGAAAACATTGAGAAACACACATCTAGAATGGCTTAAATAATACATCAATTCAGAGGAGTAGATAGAGCCATGTACTGAATGTAGTGTCACCTCATTGAGATCTTGGATAAATTGTTTTGTATTTTTCAAGCTAGAGTGAAGCTCTGCTTCTTGTTGCTCCACACTGTTCTTAAACTCCTCCCGGTATCTTCCAATCTGCATCAGACGTGCTTTAATTCGCCCTGCCTCATTCGGTGTGACGAAATGAATTAAGGTCTGAAACTCCGCCTCCAATCGGCTAAAGATGTCCATCCTCTCCTCTAAGCCCTCCTTCAGCATCTAAGATTGAGCAAAAACAACGAGGAGACATCATTCACAGAGCGCTAAATGAAACCTATCATGTTGTCTGGTTAATTTGGTTATGTTCATTAAGTTACAGTCTTCTGATCCAGGTTTACAACATCCATTATCTCTGTTTACCTCCACAGTGTGTATCTGCTCATCCAGGTTGGCAGAGGTTCTGCTGAAAGCTTCAAGCTCCTTCTTACTATCACAGACCCAAGAGAAGAAAGCCTCAGACTCGCGGATGAAACCTTGCCACCATCTGTGCATCATCTCCAGATCTGACAAGCTATTGGAACAGAGACAAACAGGAAAGAAACACCACTTGTGAAAAAGAAGTACACTTTAGCATGCATAACCAAGTGCAGAAATAATATACTTTAGAAGAATATAATTAAGTGCAAACTGAATGTAATGTTTTCAGACACTTAATTGCATGTTATTTACAATATATATTAAATGCAATTAGTTGACTAACGAGTGTTTTTGACATACTTAAATAGATTTTTATTTTAAATACATTTTTTTAAATACAGTTTTATGTGTCATTTCATAATTACTCCTATTGTACAGAGTTAAAGTGGACTGCCAAATGTACTAACAAGCATACCATAAATGGCAATCTGAAATATACTTTAATGTAATTTTTATTAAAAATTGTGTTATGTCATGTCATGGCATGTATTTAAATATATTTGTAATTACACATTTGTAATAAACCTGCAATGTAGTACTAAAATCTACAAATTACAAATGATCTAAAAATTAAAATTAACTTGAATCCAGTAATATTCTACAGTTAAATTAAAAAAAAATAGTTTACATGTGCTTTAGTATGTTTAGTAACATGATGGTTAAGTAAAATTTTTCATTTGACATTGTTACAATGGGCACTTTTGAAAGTGTACTTAAGTTTGTTATTATACATAGTCATGAAAGTGCTCTGCACACAGCGTTTGATAGCATTTGTACACTTTGTCTGCATTATTTAGCACCCAATTTACTAGAAGATTTGAAAATATGCCCAAAAATATAACAATTCTAGGTGGGGTTGTTGAAAATGCAGCAGACTGCTACAATCTGACATAATTGAAAAGGAAATATTCTTGAATTGTACAGTACACGTATATACAGCAGACACAGACATTTTGACTTAATTTTGTCTTACATTTTCCTGAGGCTGGCCTGTATCTCCTGCAGCCTCTCATTTGTGGACTGGGCCTGATCCTGTAGTAAGGACTGATTCTGAGAACCAAGTTTAATATCGGCTGCCTTCTTCACCAGGGACTCAGCTCTTACAGCAAACATGTTACCCTGCTCATGAAGCTCCTAAACAAACACACACAGATATGAGTATTATTCTCAGCCCAAACTTCATTAAACAAACTACTACATTTTCTGTCTGTGCTCTCACTTTAACATTTTTCATTTCAATCTTGAGGTTGTCCAGGCTGCTGAAGATAAGCTCCCTCTGCAGGACAGGACTGACAAGACACAAAAACTGCCAGATGGCCTCTCTCTCCACGTCGAACTCCTGCCATGCACTCACAGTGACCTAATGACCAATGAAAATCAAACATTACTGTACCATTTCACCACAAAGTGTTGTAGAGGTGAAACCAACTGAAAGTAATCTGAGTGATTACATTTCTATCAGTTTTTTCATGTTGCATTACAGGCTTACACTTTATGCATAAACAGTATGCATGCACTCGAACAGTTGCCAAACAGTAATGATTGTCTGCTGGAAACAAGCTCGGCCCTCTGAAGAAAGGGGCATTTAAAGGTCTTTTTGATTCCAAGGAACCCCCATCGTCCACACTAACATTCAAAGTGCCCATGACTTTTCCAGTTGTTTGTGATTTACTGGATAAGGATAAAGTATAAGGTTATTTATTTATTTTACATTTATTTTATTTATTTATTTATTTTTACAATTTCTACTTAATAAAAAAAAAATTTTAGAGCTTGGCACAACTAAAAAAATTTATTTAGATTCTAATACTTTTTGAATATTTTACACAATAAATGAGAAATATCAACACAAATAAATTATCAATCATAATTAAATATATATATATTATATATATATATATATATATAAATATAATACACATACATACAGTCATGTATATACAGTTGAGGTCAAAAGTTTACATCCCCCTTTCAGAATCTGCAAAATGTTAATTATTTTACCAAAATAAGAGTGATCGTACAAAATGCATGTTGTTGTTTATTTAGTATTGTCCTGAATAAGATATTTCACATAAAAGATGTTTACATATAGTCCACAAGAGAAAATAATAGTTGAATTATAAAAATAACCCCGTTCAAAAGTTTATATCCCCTTGATTCTTAAAGGGATACTCCACCCCAAAATGAAAATTTTGTCATTAATCACATACCCCCATGTCGTTCCAAACCCGTAAAACCTTCATTCGTCTTCAGAACACAATTTAATATATTTTAGATGAAAACCGGGAGGCTTGTGAGTGTCCCATTGACTGCATAGTAAATTGCACCGTCATGGTCCATAAAAGTATGAAAGATGTCATCAAAACAGTCCATCTGCCATCAGACATGCAATCTGAATTTTATGATGTTCAATGTTCATTTTGGGGTGGAGTATCCCCTTAATACTGTGTTGTTACCTGTATGATCCACAGCTGTTTTTTTTTTTTTTGTTTAGTGATAGTTGTTCACGAGTCCCTTGTTTGTCCTGAACAGTTGCCTGCTGTTCTTCAGAAAAATCCTTCAGGTCACACAAATTCTTTGGTTTTCCAGCATTTTTGTGTATTTTAACCCTTTCCGACAATGACTGTATGATTTTGAGATCCATCTTTTCACACTGAAGACAACTGAGGGACTCATATGCAACTATTACAGAAAATTCGAACACTCACTAATGCTCCAGGAGGAAAAAAGATGCATTAAGAGCCAGGGAGCGAAAACTTTTGAACAGAATGGATGTGTGTACATTTTTCTTATTTTGCCTAAATATCATATTTTTTTCATTTAGTACTGCCTTTCAGAGGCTACAGAAGATAGTTACATGTTTCCAAGAAGACAAAATAAGTTCAATTTACCCTGATCTTCAAATTCAAAAAGTTTTCACCCCCCAGTGAAAGCTGTTAAGCTATAAGCTAAAATATGGAAATCTTTCTGATAAGTTTTTACAGAGACTTCCGGGGGATTAAAACAAATTATAATATGGCCTATGTATAAATATTAGTACTTGACTGAAAGCATTACCTGCAGGTGTTTCTCGTGAGCTGCCCAGTCTTCTTTACAGAAATTACCTTGAGAACGGAGATCTGTCTCTTTTTTGTGCTGGGTTTTCATATTTTGCTATGTACACACCATGAAAGGGTGAGACAGACAAGAGCAAGAAAAGAAAATGGAAGGGGAAGACAAAAATAAAATAAATGATTCTGAGATTTTCCCCCTTGGAATATCATGCATGACAAAGAGTCACTTATTCACAGCAATCAGATTAGCAAATAAAATCGATGAGCAGATTCATCATGTCTATTGCATTATGTGTGTCAACAAAATGAATTCTACCTGGTGAATGAGAAGCAGCTGTTTGGCCTCTGTTACATTCTCTGCGTTCAGTATTCTTCTGTGTTCCTGTGGCTGGATCACCTCCTCATCATTTACCTCCTCTCCAGTCTGTTTGTTCCCTTCATTGACCACTGGACTCGGATCCTGAGAAAACAGTAAAAGAGTCTAACCCTAACCATGCAAAATATCTTCAGATCAAAATATTATGAACAGTAATGCCACAGATATCTGTACAATGCAAAGTTCCTGTAGATGATATGCAAAAATGTAAAATTATATTCCAATAGCCATATATTAACATTTGCATAACATTGTCTTTTGCAAAGTGAACATGGCATTTATGGCCAATAAGCAAACACGAAGACATGAAAACCACCCTTCACCTCAGACAGAGACAGCAGCAGGGCAGAAAACTGTTGTGAGAGTTTATCAAGAGCAGCTCTCTGTGTGTGAACCTCACTCTCAGGACTTATGTCCTCCAAGACAGCGAGATGAGCTTTGAGATAGTCCAGAGTCTCGCCCTGAGCCTTTATCGCCCGACGCTGCATCTGCAGAGGGGGGAAGAGAGAGGTCAGCTGAAGTCACAGCAGACAGTGGTCTGCATTCACATATACAGTATGCAGATGAGCATTAATCATGTAGATTTGGGGTGTGCTTACCTGGACAGAGGAGATTTCAGCATCACTCTGAGTCGTCTGCTGGGAAAGAAGCCATCCAGATAGTTCACTGAACCTGGAGCACAGCACAAAAAAAATATAAAAAATCCTGAAAATTTCAAACAACCTGATCACCGGCATGTTGTCCCTTGTGAGAAAGTGCAATTAATTCACATTTTAAATGCATTTGAATTAAAAAATACACTTTAATGACTGCATCTTAACACACTTAAGTACACTTATAAAAAAGTGCATTTTATAATGTCAAATTAATAATTTTAAAGTACATTTTAAATACTTATGTTTTAATAATCTTTTGTCATACACATTTGTTACATACGTATGTATACTAAATACAGTGTGTGTGTGTGTGTGTGTGTGTGTATATATTTTATATATATTTTTATATTTTATAATAAATGCTATATTCAGCAGTATAGTTTAACATAATTAATTATAATGAATTATAATTGCATAAAACAATTACAGATACAAATGTAAAAAAGAGCCTTGCTTAAGTATGTCAAAAATCACTCTAAAGTTCAGCTCTAAAGTGCATTTCATAAAAATGTTAACTATTTTACTTTTTAAATTTAATTGCAACTAACAAGCAACATGGACAGAATTCAATCTGTAATGTGTCCCATTTTGAAATATAATATTTGCATCTCACCTGGCATGCCACTCTCTCCATTTATCCGGGTGCTGTTGTAGTCTCAAGTGTGTTCGTTCTACTAAACCCCTGACCTCCGAAAGATGACCTCTGGTCTCCTCCAGCATTTGATGGCCCATGTCATTCTCTGGAAGATCCTGACAGATATGCTCCATTGTCTTTAGTCGCTTCTCACAAGCAGAAAGTGGGTTTTTCTGTCTGAAAAAGGCCTATAAAAACACATAAATAAATGTTAATATTTTTAATGAAATGTAATTTGAACGACCTTTTCTTCATCTGTTGTATCTCACCCTGTGTTCTTTGATCATTCTTTCACTGCCGGCTGTGAGCAGGGCCTTGTCCTCCCTTTTCAGCTCTACCCGACACTCCTGTAGCATGGCCATCACTAAACGCCTCTCTGTTTCCACCCGGAGTCTGAGCAGATGGGATGGGGCCTCGGCTTGAATGTCCTGGTAGAAAGAAAATGCATCATGATTAATCCTTTAGGTGAAGTCTTCATTTTCATCTTTTTTTAACCTTTCAACTGACCTTCCATTGCTTGTGCAGTCGTCTGACTGTGTCCCGCAGACTCTGCTGGTCTTCCTCAGAGATGATATCAGTGAGGTCATCACACGCCTTTAAATAAGCACTTAAAATGTGTTGGTCCAGTCGCCCAAAGAACTCCTGAGCAAATAATTACACACTTAATTAGAGAAACAGGACAAGTTAAATATGTTTGAAGGGTAAGACATGATTGACGTACATTATGTTTGCGGAACAGCTCATCTGCTTCTCCCCTTTCCTTTAAACAGGCCTGGCCCACGCGCAGCGCCTTCTCCAGGTCAGCACGAGACTCTTCATATCTCCGCATGAGGTTGCCATTAGTCTCTGCCACCTGCCTCCATTCTAAAGCCTCCTGCATCAGAGCCTGACCAGAGCAGAACACAGTTACTCTATTAGCTCTGTAGTTGATAAACAAGTTTTTTTTTCAATAGATCACAAGCAAGAGTTAGATATTCTCCACTTAATGAGGCTGCAGAGGTAAGGATTTTTTTTTTTTGGAGATTGGCAGTCCGTGTTCACTATGTTGTAAATATGATGATTCTTTGATTAATAGAAAGTTGAAAAGAACAGCCTTTATTTGAAACCGATATATTCTGTAACATTAAAAATATATTTACTTTTTTTAAAAACAACTTGCTGAATAAAAGAAAAACTTTTGAATGGTATTGTATGAAAATTTTATTGCACATCTGTAATGTAGTCCAACCTGTGCTGTGGTCTGAATCTCGGTTACTCTGTTCTGCAGGAACGACATGTCAAAATTGTGTAGATATTTCGCACAGCACAGCGCCCTCTGTAGGGACAGGTAACTGCGCTCCATAGCACAAACACAACGCTTACAGGTCTGCTGCTGAGTTTGTAGCTCCTGCCAAAAATAAATAAAATTGAAATAACCACAGAGATCAATTCTAGTTCACACAGATACTTTTCCCCTACTGAATCCTTGAGGGATTACAGAAGACAGGCACTTATTTTTTGTCAGATCATTACTACTTCACCACACTGTATTCTTCATGGTCCAATAATCTTTTTCTCCCAGTGGTCTGTACTGACCTGGCACATTTCCTGGTTGTGTTGCTGTGTGATGATGTGTCCAGCATGCTCCGCTGTCTGGTAGAAAGCTGAGATTTGTTTCTCTAACTCCTCTAACAGCGGAAATAGAGCCTGGCACTCCCTCAAAATTAAAGGACACTTTTCTTTCAGCTGTGAGGATACAAACAAACAATCAGACAACATTTATTCTCAGACATGTCACTGAAAATGACAATTCTGTGATTTATTCTCACTTATATTGTTGCAAACTTATGTGATTTTGTTTTTATTTGGTGGAACACAGAATCAGATATTTAGCAGAATGTTTACGCTATACTTTTCCATATAATGAAGGTGAATGGTGACCAGAGGCTGTCCAGCTCTAACACTGAGAGAAAGTACCATAAAGTGGTCCAAAAGAAAGAAAGCCTGTGATCACCATCATACTGAAAAGACTAGTGTGAATGCTCCTGCTAAATGTCTAATTCTATGTTCCACCAAAAGAAAACAACACTAGAACTTTTCAGATGGAAATGATAACATAATATTGTGCAAACATTGTGCAAACCTGGTGGAGCTGTGCTTCTGCGGTTGTTATAGAAGAAAGTGCTTTAGTTCTGCTACCACGAACAGAGTCTTTGGCCAGAATCTGTGCAGAGCGAGCAGCCGCCTTATACTGTGCTTCCACACCAGGCAGCCTGTGCTTGATGTCCTACAATGCATGTGAAATTATATCAGAAAGCTTAGGTGAACTCAAATGAACTGAACTGGCATAACAGTCTTGCATTTATCATTTCTCTGTGGCCACATACAGAAAAAAGTATTAAAGGGTACATCAGATGCAAAATTCACTTTTACATGGTGTTTGAACATAAATGTGTGTTGGCAGTGTGTGTACACAACCACCCTATAATGATAAAAATCCACCCAGTGCTTTTTTTTTAAATCCCCATAAATAATAAACTCTTTCTCAGATCAAGCTGTTCACAGATTCTTGGCAATGTGATGTACTTTTGGCAGGCCCCTCCCATGACTGTTGATTGACACTAGAGTTTTACCACTGACCTGCCCTGAGTGAGTTCTCATCAGTCTGCCATTGTTTAGACGCCAGAGCAGGTATAGACAAGAATGTCTCCTAAAGCCTGGTTTATACTCGACGTGTCCGCTTGGGTGCGCGCGCCAAATATGACGTCATCGCGGTGTTAGCAGAAGTTCGCTTTGGGTGAGCGCAACCTCATTTCACGTGGCGGTGTGCACGACATTTTTTGTGACTCGAGCGAACAGTTCGCGCGGTGCCGCAGTCAACATGAACAGCTTTGAAGAGATTTTGGCTGAACAGGCAGGACAAGCAGCAAACCAAGACTGCTTGAAGTGACACGTTTAACAATGTTAATTCATGAATCTAAATAATTATAAAAGCTTGTTACAACAACATCAATATGTAATATTGTTTGTATAGTTGTAACAGACTATACGTTACCTCACGTTTAAAAAGTGCCATTAGCATTTTTCCAAATTGTCATATAATTTAATTGTTTGCACTTTAAGTTGACCCATTCTTCTTATTTTTGCGGACTTATATTTTCTTTGTAATTTTTATAATAGTTTTAAAATAATTATTCACATATACGCCTGTAGCACTAACTATAGCAAAGTATTCTATGCACCACAAAACAATTTGTCTGTATTATATTGTATTCAGAATAAAACAATATTTATCAACATTGCTCTTTTGAACTGTTCTTATATCTTCTTATTTTATATAACATAACAAAGACATCACATGGGTTAATCTATGGCAAAGTACATTTTGCAGTCCTTAACCTTTATAGAAGTGTTACATTTGCAAAACACTGTAGGGTTTCAATTTATATACATTATAACATTAATCTTGTATTTGAACAGTTTCACCTACTTGAGCCTCAACGTGGCAATGTTTTTGTCTAACTTGTACTCTAATAATGTGGTCTAATTTTAAATGTTAGAATAAGAAATAAGACATCCTGTAATTCCAACACTGTCGAATAACCCACATACCGTTAGCTATATACTGCAATATGTAGAAATGTGTCTGCATTATGCACAGAAATGAAAGAGTGAACAAAAAGTTTGATGTAAAATTTTATTAAATCAACAAACAATAGTCCAGCAACTATCAAGCTGCAACATATAAAAATACAAATATAAAGGACAATAAACAAGTGTGTAGTGGGACTGTAGTTCGTATTTGTCAACACAAACATCTTTCGCATTATTCTTTACTGTAAGCACTCTCTCCTGATGACAGTGTCCTGTCCTGACTTAATTCCGGTAAAATTCCTACTTCTCTTCTAGTTCCTGCGGATTTAAAGGACGATTTCATTTGTGCGCCTCCTGTCATTTCAAATAATATCTCAAGGGCGAACGCGTCAAGTATAAACGCCTAGTCCGTTTGGGGAGGTGCGCGCGCAGTCAGCGGAGGCTCGCAAAGCGGAGCCAGGCGCGAGTATAAACGAGGCTTAAGTGATTGAAGTGTATTGTTGTTGGATGTAATAATGAGCTCATTAGCATTTACAGGGACATGCACTGAAATGGATCGCTGTGAACAACACGTTCTCACTCCCAACTTGTCACATATTGATGCTTGGTCAGGACCCCTTTAGCGTCACTTTTTGATGTGCAGGGTCCTCCGCTGTTTTCAGTTGTTTGTCTTAATTTAATAGTTTGCATGCATTTGTAAAAAATAGAAATAATTTTATATAAATTTATACTTTCATTGGAGCACCTAACCTAACCCCAGCCCTACCCTAAACCTACCCATTTCTGAACAATATAAAACAAATAACAGGCAAATATAAGTGCAGTCACAGGTATTTATTACAAAAACTGACCATAAACAAGCAGTATAAAAGCATTACAAACAAGTCGTGTTGCATTCCAAGTCTTCTGAAGCCATACGATGTCTTTATGTGAAGAAGAGAGTAAAACATAAGGTTTTAATTGCTGAAAATGATCCTGCTTCGTTAACACGTTCACATCTCATTCAAAAAGATACTCCCGACCACAGCATGATGCAATCGGTCACGAGACACAAAAGAGCCAATAGCATTTCACAACCAAGGCTGATGTAAGGCTTCTCCTGGCAGCATTTTTTTTTTTAATTTGCACATAAGCACAGACTGCAGCACACAGGATGAACTTTACAGCAGACGGAGACAGCGATCGTGTCTAATCCTCTCGCAAATCAATTGTTTTGCCTCAGAAGACTTGGAATATTAATACTTTTTTGAATAAATTAGGCCGGTAGTTGTATCTGCCTGTTATACCCTGTGTTTTATTGACAAATGGTAGGTTTAAGGGCAGGGGTTTGGTTATGTGTTCATAAATGTGTAAATAGTGTAATATAAATAAAACTGTTGTGACTGTTTACATTGAAAAATCACACCACAACATATATGCAATAATGGCAATATTATTAAATATATAATTTAATCATGAAGATAAAATTCCCAGTACTTTTCGAGTCTGCATATTGACGCCCAGGGTTTCTTTTTAAAGCGACGAAGGACCATGCACATAGAAAAAGGATGCTAAAGGGGTACCCTGTGCATCAGAAAATGACACCAAGGGGTCCTGACCAAGCGTCAATATGTGACAAGTTGGGAGTGAGAACATGTTGCTGCGAAGTGAGAACATGTTGTTTTTGACAAAGTAAAAAGGTGTTGTTTTACACTACCAATGAGAAATTTTAAAGGGGTTTCTGATTGCGATTTCACTTTTTTAACGTTAGTTAGTGTGTAATATTGTTTATGCTGTTTGAGCGCTCAAAGTTCAATGCAAACAGAGATGTGTCTTTTAGTTAGTTTAATTCCTACAAAAACGGATTGCAGGGACTACAACGAGTTACTTCCCGGGTCCGTTACGTCACGAACCCAGATAAACCCCACTTTCGGGAACATGTAACGAAGGGGCGAGGCCATGTTGTGCTGCTTTAGAGAAGAGGAAGAGAAAACTAGGGCTGCACATAAAAATGTATTCATATATGAATCGTGATTATGTCTTCTAACGATTCTAATGAATTCACAAGTTTCAAAATCAATGTTCTAAAGCAGTTCCTCGCATCCCTCCCCTTCACATCGTCAGGTCAGCTCCAACAAACTGTTCCAATTATACACTTATTTTTACATAGCAATGAGAAGCATTATACATGGATGCGCGTGCGGTTGCTGTGCTGTATTAAAGCTTTAATCAGGATAAAACTGTATATTAAAAGCTAACAGAAGCAGTAGCACTTACAAATAACAGGGTATCTAAAAGTATGAACCAACAACAAACAAAAAAAAAACATACCATTAAGAGCCGTGCTTGCACAGGTTCTGCGCAATCACTAACATTCTCTGGGTCTCAATCGGGCTCAAATTGATAAGCAATATAGACGACACCATTGTTTACAATATAACCGGAGGACATGCCGCAGAGCTGAGGGGCAGGATGTTTAGACGCGCACTAGAGGCTGTTTAGCCAATCACAACACACTGGACCAGCTAACCAATCTGAGCCCATCACATATTTCTGAGGGAGGGGCTTCATAAAACCAGGAAACAATCAGAGCGTTTATCAGAGAAGGGACAGAGCGGTGTAGAATAAAAGTAAATTATGTGAAAAATAATGCGTTTTTTAACAAACGGAAGCATGAACACATGTTTGACTGCACCCCATGAACACAATCAAGCCTAGAAAAAAAAAACAGTCAACCAAAGTATGTTATAGACGTTTCATGAAGACCCTAAATAATCATAACAACTTGTGGAAAATGGGCATCTGATGTACCCTTTAACAATATATTCCAAATACAGTAATTGTTGAAACCTCTTTACCTCAACATCCTGCGTAAAGGCTTTGACATCCAACAATGACACTTGAAGAGGCGAGGAAAGTTTGGTAATGGAAGTGTCCAGAAACTCTTGTATGTCTAAGCTGACGTCCTGGTGCATCCTCACATTATGAGTCTCAGGAAGACGAGCATACTGTGAAGAGAGAAAAACAGAGTTTATAATTAAAGAAATGATTCACTTAAACATGAACTCCATATGACTTTCTTTCCTCCACGAAACACAAAATTAATTATTTATAGCAGTTCTGACATTAAAGAAAGAAACAAAGGCATAAATATTCAGTGAAAGAATTTACATTTTTGGGTGAACCATCTCTTTAAACATTGTCTTTAAGATGTGAACAAGCTTGTTCACCTGTTTGACCTTCAGAAAGAGTTCCCTCCATCTTCCATTGAGAAGCAGGAGCTGATGCTTTATGTCACGTGTCACTGTTTCATCACAGGTCTCAATCAGAAAGTTTCCTGCATCATTCATAGCAGCATGCTGGTCCATCCAGTGCGGAAGATTACGAAAAAACTCCTAGAGGAACAAAAGAGAATGAGAATGTCCTATAAACACAGCCCTACTAGTTATTTTCATATACAGTATGGGGATATGTCTCACCCGTTTGGTGTTCTCAGGTTGTCTGAGAGCCCCCTGAGCGTCCTCCAGCCAGGCCTGCAATGAGGCCACGCAACTGTTGTACCTCAGCCAGTTACACTGCACCTCCTCCAGCATAGACCTTACGCTTCGCACCTCCACCGACAGACTCCTCCACTGATCAGACACCTCTCGCAGGAAGAGCTTTACCACTCCCTTAACTACAATGTCAAAACATGCACATACAAAAGCAGAGCCGATTCATGAAAGTACTAATAAATACAGTCCTTGATGTCAACAACAAGTATTTAACCTTCCCTTTTAAAAGTTAATTATTATTGCTATCTATTAGCATTGCAGAGATAATATACAGTGTAATTTTAGTATTTTTACAGTACGGTAAATGCTATTATAGTTTTTATTAATATTTTAATATCATTTTTTCTATAATATAACAGGACATAACATCTCCTGTCTGTGATGCTTTTAGAACAGACCCATGACCCAATTTTGTGTTGCGACCTGTTTTTATACAGTCTATGGTTGCGACCCACCAGTTGAGAATCACTGCACTAGATCACAACGATAAGATGTGATTGGCTTCTGGGAGATGTATTTTGTGATCTTCCAATCACACTTCAGATATATAACACAAAGACCACCTCTATGTTGAGATTGCCTTAGGCACGAACAAAGCAACATGTTGGCAGTCTATTGCCCAGAGAAACCCAATTAGAATACAGTATCTGCACTAATGGACTGGAATTCCCTTTTGAGCTCTGTGCCTGGGAAAACCTCATTTACCAGTGGCCCGAGGAGAAGGGCATGAGCATAGAAGGAGAAAGAAAAACCAAAAGGAAAGAGCAAGAATGAAACACAGAGAGAGACAGAGACAGCAGGAAGATGCTACAGGCACAGAGACTGATTGACTTCTGAGTCCGCAAGGATTAAACTCACTGAGGGTGAAACGAGGTGAGCTGCTATCATTCTGCCCTCTGGACACTGAGATGGTGAAATGTTAAGCATTTTCTATAAAAAAAAAAAAAACTGTGCCTTTATCTGCACAGCCATGATATGATTTCTACATTACAAATATATTTTTTGATTCACCCAAGGCCGCCACTACCGCTAAAATTCATGAGCCCTTCTTCCCCGTGTACCTCCTTCTGTTATCCAGGAAAACATATTTTTCCATATTTAATAATTCTCGTATAAAGTGATGAGAAAAAGAAGTAATTGCACAGTGAAACCAGAATGAAACTGCAAAATCATTGCTAAAAGTTGTAGTGCTGTTACCATGCTTCCATTTAGAACATGCATACATCATTGTTCAGTACATGAAGAATACCTGAGCTGTCTGCTTTAATGTAGAGCTCAGCTGCGTTTATAAGAGCCTGGTGGCTGGATTCATACTTCTCAAAGAACTGCTGCCCCTCCACAAAAGACTACAGAAGCAGAGAATGAACACAAGGTTAGATCTATTAATTGTGGAATCAAAGCATGAAGTAAAGTAATAAGTATCTTAGGATATATTGAATGTGATGGAATTGACTCAAAAATGATTATGAAAACATGTTTGCATGGTTAGGCAATGGAGGAGCTGAGAGAAGAATAAAAAAAACAGTTAAACAGTCTCTTGCAATCTCTCTGGCTTGAAAACTTACACCATAGCTTTGTAGCAAAAGCTCCATTGATTCCAGTCGGCCGTATTTAATTATCCAGGATTTGAGCTTGGACTCAGCAAGTGTCAAAAATGCCAGCATAGAGTATTTTGACTCCCAGAATTCCAGTTTGCTCAAGTGAACATGGGAGGAGGTAGATACGTAGTTTAATCTGAAAGCAGTTAAATAAAAGCAGGTTAATAATATAATATAATAAAAAAAATTATTTATAGCCATTGCAAATTTCATTTTAAATTCTATTATAAATTGAATCTCTGTAGAATCTGTTATGATGTTTACCTCTCTGCCATGTCTTGCAGTTGTTCCATGGGAATGGGGACATTATTAACACATCTGTCTCTGTGTATTAACTGCAAGGTCTGCTTGTGTCTTTCAAGAAGCCTTAAGATCTCCTGCACAATAAAACACAGATAATGTAAGACTCAGAATTCATTTTAAAGGAAGAAAGTGAAGTTTAATGGATTCTCATTCATCCATTCTCCAATACACCATACATTTCATACAGAAAAGCAGATTTCCTTTACTTTTTTTACCTGGTCGTGTAGTCGCTTTTTGTGAATGGCTTTGGCGGTCTCCTCATGGGCTTGCTGAGGGACCAGTTCCTCTCGTAGGATCTTCTCTGCTTGATGTAACCACACTCCAACTTCACCCAAAGGATGAGGCAAACCACTATCCAGCTGTAGGTGCCAATCCAAAAACTGCAGCAAGAAAAATACCACATAAACTGTCAGAAAAAAAAAAAAATTATGTCACAAAAACAATTGTTTGGACTTTTTTGTGGACTTATTTTCACTAAATCTGAAGGTCCTCAAAGGTAAAAATTATTAAGTGTTTCATAAATAAAGTAAATGGACTAGGATTAGGGTTAGACTATTTATTATTATTAGCTTCATATAAATATAATACAAATCTATGGTGTATCTGACCCTTGCAGACAGTCTCTCCCAGGCCTGTTTGACCAGAGCCTGATCTGCAGTCAGCTTGCCGTCCTTCTGAGTGGACTGAATGCATGTTTCCACTTGTCTTCTCTGCACCTCAAACTGTACACGATAACGCTTGAATGTCTGAGAGAAAGAGAGAGCGAGTGAGTAAGTGAAAGAAAGAGAGAACTACAGGAAATTGAATTACTGAAATTCTGAATATTCAAATAATGTCCAATGTAAAGCTAACAGGAGAAAGACAGCAAGATAACACAGCCTGTCCAAAAAATGACAAAGCAAGAGAAAGAGAAAAAGAGAGACATGCCAAAAGCTGAAAAAGAATTTAAACAGCCAAATTGCACATGCATGTATTCATGCAATAATGGGCTCCAATTTTCCACTTTCTCTCTACCCATGCGGTCTCTGCTAGAGCTCTGCTTCTTCTGAATATGGAACACGTCCGTGGGCGCTACAGAAAGCAACAGACGTCGCTCACTGGTGTGTAGTGCCCATGATTATGAGAGCAACGAGTGCTCTCAGCTCTAATGTATATTAGCATTGTCTGCATGCGTATGTGGGAGTGTGCTGAGTTTTAATCAACCAGTGTTTTGTCTGGGATCTACCATATTTCTATTCACATTTTTCCATTTTTCTTACACAGAGTCATACAAATTATGACAAGTATATACACAGTGGTGTCCAAAATCTGAGACCACTGTGAAAATGTCCCATCTCAAATCATGCCTGACAACATATACTAAAAGTTTGGGGTTTTAAAAATCTTTTTCAAACAGTAACAGTAATATTGCAGAATTATATTATTTAACATATTTGTTTTATATTATATAAAAAAAAAATATATATATATATATATATATACAGTCGTGGCCAAAAGTTTTGAGAATAACATAAATATTAGTTTTCACAAAGTTTGCTGCTAAACTGCTTTTAGATATTGGTTTCAGTTGTTTCTGTGATGTACTGAAATATAATTACAAGCACTTCATACGTTTCAAAGGCTTTTATAAACAATTACATGACATTTATACAAAGAGTCAGTATTTGCAGTGTTGGCCGTTCTTTTTCAGGACCTCTGCAATTCGACTGGGCATGCTCTCAATCAACTTCTGGGCCAAATCCTGACTGATAGCAACCCATTCTTTCATAATCACTTCTTGGAGTTTGTCAGAATTAGTGGGTTTTTGTTTGTCCACCCGCCTCTTGAGGATTGACCACAAGTTCTCAATGGGATTAAGATCTGGGGAGTTTCCAGGCCATGGACCCAAAATTTCAACGTTCTGGTCCCCGAGCCACTTACTTATCACTTTTGCCTTATGGCAAGGTGCTCCATCGTGCGGGAAAATGCATTGTTCTTCACCAAACTGTTGTTGGATTGTTGGAAGAAGTTGCTGTTGGAGGGTGTTTTGGTACCATTCTTTATTCATGGCTGTGTTTTTGGGCAGAATTGTGAGTGAGCCCACTCCCTTGGATGAGAAGCAACCCCACACATGAATGGTCTCAGGATGCTTTACTGTTGGCATGACACAGGACTGATGGTAGCGCTCACCTTTTCTTCTCCTGACAAGCCTTTTTTCAGATGCCCCAAACAATCGGAAAGGGGCTTCATCGGAGAATATGACTTTGCCCCAGTCCTCAGCAGTCCATTCACGATACTTTCTGCAGAAGATCAATCTGTCCCTGATGTTTTTTTTGGAGAGAAGTGGCTTCTTGCTGGCCTTCTTGACACCAGGCCATCCTCCAAAAGTCTTGGCCTCACTGTGCATGCAGATGCACTCACACCTGCCCGCTGCCATTCCTGAGCAAGCTCTGCACTGGAGGTGCCCTGATCCCACAGCTGAATCAACTTTAGGAGACCAAAGTTTTGAGAATGACACAAAAACATCCTCCGAGAGCAACTTCTCCCAACCATCCAAGAACAGTTTGGTGACGAACAATGCCTTTTCCAGCATGATGGAGCACCTTGCCATAAGGCAAAATTGATAAGGAAGTGGCCTGGGGAACAAAACATTGAAATTTTGGGTCCATGACCAGGAAACTCCCCAGAACTTAATCCCATTGAGAACTTGCAGTCAATCCTCAAGAGGCGGGTGGACAAACAAAAACCCACAAATTCTGACAAACTCCCAGCATTGATTATGTAAGAATGGGCTGCCATCAGTCAGGATGTAGCCCAGTAGTTGATTGACAGCATGCCAGGACGAATTGCAGAGGTCTTGAAAAAGAAGGGTCAACACTGCAAATATTGAGTCTTTGCTTAAACTTAATGTAATTGTCAATGAAAGCCATTGGCACTTATGAAATGCTTGTAATTTTACTTCAGTATACCATAGTAACATCTGACAAAAAGATCTAAAAACACTGAAGCAGCAGACTTTGTGAAAATTAATATTTATGACATTCTCAAAACTTTTGGCCACGACTGTATATATATATATTTTTTTTTTTTTTTTTTTTTCTCTCTTTTCTGTAGACATTACTCCAGTGTTCAGTGTGATTCTTCAGAAATCTAATATGCTTAATAGATGCTTAATAAACATTTCTCCTTATTACGTAATTTTTTAGTTAATAAATTACAGCATAGCTTGATAAAATGGTTATTCAGACATAACCAAAGAATGACTCACGTTTTATTGAGGGATCTATTTGTGAACTTAGTAATGGCTTTGAACAATTTGCTGATTGAATGAGTTTGATTCGGTTCATAAGAGTCATTTCTTCTTTGCATGAAAGAGTCATTTGTAAGAAAATCTGAAATTCATGCTAGTCATTATTTAAGGTAAAAACAGTAGTATTAAATTTCATAAATAAAAAAAATGAAGTATTTTTAGACTTTTGAACCCTTCTGTACATCAGTATTTCAACCAACAGCCAGACTGCTGTCTTGGATATCGGTATGAACAGTGGCCATTTAACCACTCAGGCATTGGGCATCCAATTGATATCGTGTATTGTCTACTACATTGCTTTCAGCCAATAGGTTCTGACTGATACCCTGAGCTCACCTGGTACTGTACAGCGAGACTTCCTCCATCCCTCTGGGCTTGAGCACAGTCTCTCTCGAACTGATCTACCCACGCTTTCAGCTCCCTCAGAGTCTTACGATGCTCTCTCTGAGAGACAAAAAGAGTGCCGAGTTAGTTAGGATTGTAGAAACAAGACAAAAAGTAAACATTTGCGCAGATTTAAGGCCCTTGGGGAGCTCTACACTCATCATTTGCTTACCTAAAGTAATTTAATGCACTTTAAACCCCCGACTCAATACAATTTTGCAGTTCAAACATGCATCACTAATGCCACATTTATAAATCCAACGCAGACTCTGCACTCATGCTGTTTGCAGAGTTCCTCTCCTTCATTGTACGGATCTGCCCCAAACCTCTCCACGGGGGAGCAAGAAATCAGCTCTGCGGGGCAGATACTAATCATTTTACACACATTTACCCTCCCTATTACGAATTAGGAACAAGAGCGAGAAAGTGAGAGCAGTGTTCAGCTAATTCTAATGAAATTAAGCCTATTCTTCCGGCGCTCATCACACATTTTGGCATCCTCCACGAGGCAATGCCTTTGGGTCATCAAAATGATTATATCATGACCTTGCCAACGTCTGCCGCGTGTTCTCCTCTCCGCCTCCCCGAAACTAATGCTGTCACAGGCATACAATGCCCTGAAATATTAAAACCTACATTGTCTCAGTTTAAATGTGTAACAAAGAGGTGAAAATGGTTCAAATTACAGTGACTTTGAAACACGCGCAGACTGTGGCATGAGGGAACTAAGGGTTTCTACAAAAGGACCAGGTGGTGAAAGGATCAATTCAGCACTTCAACTTAGTTATGAACCATTATTATTTTTTAAAGACTGCTACTAATGCTAATCATCAGGTTATCGGTATCAACACAAAGCCAAAGGTCGTTATTGTCATGTAAATGTCAACCAGTTGTAATGCAAATATAATAGTAAAGGGAGTAAAATTATACCGGGCATATCAAAGGCATACAATGCCCTGGATTATTAAACCTGATCCATACGACACCCGTGCCACGCCGCTCATGATGAAAAGGAAGGCAAAATTTCACTGAAAGGATTTTAAACTACATGGCACAGCAGCAGCAGCAGGTGGAAACAATCAAAGCAGGCATAATGTGTTTTATACAAGCAAACGTACCTCTAACATTTCTTCAATGGCTCGAGGAGCAAGATAAAACTTGAGACAGAAAAGGGATGCACGTAAACAACAAAACAGAGGGAGGAGTATAAAGAGAGAAATAAAGTGTAAGAAAATGGTAAGTTAGAGAGACATGAATCCACAAAACAGACAGACTGTTGATAGTGGTCATTTAACAGAGTAAAGAGCATCAGACCATGAGACAAACAGTGAATGGAAAGCTGGTTGAAGAATAGTTGTAGGATGAGAAATATTTATAGTACCTCCTCTTGTTGCTGCCCTATCTCTGCCTCTTGGCGATCTGGGTGATGCTTCAGAAACTGTGCCACATATGTCATGATGGACTTCTCATCTGGCTTATCCACATCCACATCTAAATCACATTAAAGAAGAATCAAATGTACAGTAATTTTACAATTTTCAACAAAATTAAAATAAAATACAGGATCTGCAATGAACACCCTGTGTTTCAGATGAGGCCCTAATAACCCTAACTCTATTCAAAAGCTTCCTTTCTTCCTACAAAGGTTTGTCATCCCCTTTTGTTGAAATTTTTACCCACTCATTGTGGTTCATTGTTCTGTGGCTAATTTTATTTAATTGATTTTTTCAGTCACAGTCATTTCCTTTTAGCTTTACCTCCCGTCTCCTGTTTTTGTGCATCCATGCATTAACATTTAGCTTTAACACACCTTGAAATTACCTACTCAAATTTCAAAGATTATATATGCAAAATATGTTTTTTGGTGTATTTTGAAAATGATACCAGGTGGTAATTGCAACTTTTGATAATGCTATAGCAGGAATCTGAAACATTTCTTATGCATTTGCCATGATTCTTTATTTTCTGTTACCAGTCTTTAAGATCTAATTTATAGATCTTTGGTCTCAAACTCCACTACATATTACATAAACCTACGCTACCATTAAAATGTTTGGGGTCGATAATATTTTACAATGTTTTTTTAAAGAAATCTCTTTTGCTCACAAAACTGCATTTATTTGGTCAAAGATAAATACATAAATACAGTAATATTGTGAAAGATTAATACAATTTAAAACAACCCTTTTCTATTTGAATGCATTTTAATTGATGGCAAATCTGAATTTTCAGCAGCCATTACTTCAGGCTTCAGGGTCACATTGTCCTTCAGAAATCATTCTAATATCCAGATTTGATGCTCAAGAAATATTTCTTAATATTATCAGTGTTGAAAATGGTTGTGCTGCTTAATTCTTTTGTCCAATTGTAAGAATTTTGTGCAATGTCTAAAAAACGCAGATCGTCAAGTCGATATGGTCTGGCAGAGGCTTCACTGATGGTTACCTTTACAAAAGAACCATGCCTGACAATGTCCCTTGACTTACCATTTACTATTTGTTCAGTCAGCTTTACCGTGGCTAATGGGCCACCAATTGTTTAAATGTCAAACTTCATTTGTCAGACTCCTGTAGGAAGCATGAGGAAGCTCAGATGGCGTCTAGGAGGTTGAGGACTTAACCCCTCCATTAAAAATTAATCAATCATATCCTCTGTGAGTGGCATGCTGCTAATTACAATTTAAGCATTTGGTGCTAAGAGCCTTGTGCAACACAATTTGAAAGTACACAGTCAAAAAAACAAACTAGGTCTTGTCTGTTACTATGTACAAACCAGCATATTTGTGGATTAACATCAAAAACAGACTCTGCCTCAAATTACTCATGATTTGGACCAAAAACTGCAAACATGAAACACTATAATATTCAGTTTTTCTGTATGACTGGTATCACCTTCAGGGTCAAGTAATCGTGGGATGCCCAGTTCTCTCTCAGCCAAAGAGAAGGCCTCTTCTAGGTTATCCCTGTTGGGTCTCCTCCAAACACGTTCCATGTTAACCAGATGGGGTTGCAAAGCAAAGATGACAGCATGAAAAGCCACCCCTGTGCGCCAGCTGGGGCCAAAGTCCTTCACATCCAGACCCAATCTCCTGTAAACACACGCATACGTATGTACATTATGTCAAAACCCAGGAAGAATGCAGTCATATGCTTTACTTAGGGAAATGGGATTAAAGAACAATATATTCATTCAATGCCTAGCACAGGCATAATACAGTTCTTACTTTGTTGCTGTGGTCTGCACCCATTTGAGAAGGGCTCTCTTGGCCCCGCCCTGAAAAGAAAGGCGGGGCTTGCGTTTGACAGGTGGGCTGCTGGTCTCAGTACTGTTGGAGCTTTCCACTGATGAATTGCTGCTAGATTGAGGTTGTAGGGCTGGTAGATGACTGGTGAGCTCCTCAATCTGAACAACAAGATGCAGAGGAAGTGTTGAAAATGTTATTAACTAATCTGTTATTTTGTTAAATTATAGAAACTTAAGATATTATTGTTGAAGAATGGTTGAAATTACTCTAATATTTCTACCTGGAAATATAAGATGATGGTCCATATCAACCCCAGCACAATCGAGGGTCTGCCGTCTACCACATCTGTTGTGTTGATGTTAACTAATTTAATCTGTTAAGCAATAAATAAATAAATAAAAAAAGAAAAACTGTCATTATTTACTCACCCTCCTGCCACTTCAATTCTTTTGTTAACACATATTAAAAGTAAATGTTGAATGGCTATCAAGCAAGATTTTCGGTGAATACTGACTAAAGTTTATTGCAAGCTATCATTGAAGTATACTAAATTACTAAGAATAAAAATAAATATAAATGAAAGTTAAATAGAAATATTTTTAAAAAACTAATCAAACAAAAAATATTAATATTAAACTATAATTAAAATGAAAACTGTAAATATAACAATAAAATAAAGCTGATTCAAAATATCAATACACTATGGAAGCCCGTTTCCGACACTGAATAAAAAATTGAAAAAAAGGTTATTTTTTCACAGAATTGTGAGCTATAAACTCGCAATTGCGAGTTATAAAGTCAGAATTGTGAGATATAAACTCATAATTCTTTTTTTTTCTCAGAATTGCATGATATAAACTCACAATTGTGAGTTAAAGTCCAGTTTTGAAGTGGGAAAAAAGACTGATATGTCACCTGCAATAACCTTTTTTATTCAGTGACGGAAACGGGCTTCCATAACACACACTAACATTGTATATAAAATATTCTAATATGGAAGAGAGCAGCTCAAAATCCTTTTGTATTCCTTGAACAACAGCAAGTCATACAGGTTTGAAATGAAAGGAGGGCAAATAAGCACAGAATTCTTTATTTTTTATTTTTAGGATGCTGATTTTGCTATCACTTTTATCAAGTCAATTCTTAATTCAAGGTTACATTTCGAAAGATCCTGTTTCAGAAAATGATAATGTCAATCATATGTCAATGACATATAGACATTCAAAAGAAAGGTCACACTAACCGGAGATCCTCTGTAGGCCGACTGAAATGGTGACAAAACAAAAAGGAGAAAGAAAGAGGAAGAAGAATAGAGGTCATTACATGCTGTTAACAAAAGTGTGTCCCATCAACTGAAGGACAGGTGATAAGGAGCCTCAGCTCTGTGATAACCTAAAACCCTTCAGTGACAGACACTGCACACATGCACCTATTGTTATAAACACACCAAGGCACGTGTATTAAAAACCAGCCACACATACAAGTCCAAAGAATGAAAGATTCATGCAAAAATACACAATCATAACATCCACTTACCTAAAAAAAAAGCCCATTAATTTAAAATATTGCGTCCCATATTGCACATAAAAGTACACTTCAGCATAATACAAAACAGTTCTGTACTCTGGTTTCTCCCACTGTGCTCCACAGGGAATAGAGAGAGATGAGAGAGGGATGACAGAGACAGATAAGATGGTGAAAGACTGTAGCTTACGAAATGAATCCTCAGCTTCTTGAGAGATCAGATACGCAGACAGACAGACCACCTCAGGAGTGGGAGGCTTAGCTCAGCTTCATTCACTGACAGGCTGTATAATTACAGTCTGAAGCACAGCTATACAGTAAATGAAATATCTGTGCTTCTCCCAAGAGAGACAATATGAAAAAATACCCTGTTTATAAAAGGGAAAAAAAAATGGGCCCCATTTCAAATCCCCATGGTTTTACTATAAAATATTAGACAATGACAGCAAACCTCTTCTTTTTATCTATTTTAACAGCGCTACATTAAAATGAACTTTTGAGTGGTCAAATATTGATATGAGCATTAAACTGTATACACTACCTTTCAAAGGTTTAGGGTTGGTAAGAATTTGTATGTTTTTTTAAAGAGGTCTCTTATGCTCACTAAAGCATTCATTTGAAAACACAGTAATATTGTGAAGAATTATTACAATTTAAAATAACTGTGTTCTATTTGAAAATATTTAAGTGATGACAAAGCTGAATTTTCTGCAGTTTTCAGTGTAATGTAATCATCTATAATCATCAGAAATCATTATAATATGCTGATTTGGTGCTCAAGAAACATTTATTAGTAGTAGTATTAGTAATGTTGAAAACAGTTGTGCTGCTTACTTTTTTTTTTTTTTTACAAAACTGTGATAATTTATTTCAGGGTTCTATGATGAACAGAAACATTATTTAAAAAACGAAATTTATTTGAAACAAAACTCTTTTGTAACTATAAATGTCGTTACTGTCATTTTTAATTAATTTAATTATTTAACTGATTTAATTTATCTTTGCTTAATTAAAATATTCAAATATATACAATTTTAAATATATGCACACAAACACACACAAACATATATGTGTATATATAATTTTTGTGTGTGTGTGTGTGTGTGTGTGTGTGTGTGTGTGTGTGTGTGTGTGTGTGTGTGTGTGTGTGTGTGTGTGTGTGCGCGCGCATGTATTTTGTATTGTATTGTCTGTTATAATGCCCTTTTCACAATAGGGTAATAATTTAGGGATTTATTTTGTGAAAATGCCTGGCTGACTGTACATTAATTAGTCAATTTGTTCAGTTTTGGCAACCACAGACAGAGAGACTATATGTGGGAAGCTCAGCGCCACATGTGAGGCACCAGAGACAGATTTATTATATGTTAACTCAGGACTAAACCTCAATAAGGAGAATGATTTCAGTCTGACGTGTCAACATCTATTCTGAGCCATGTAGCATGTTCTAATTAATCCATAAATCCTTCATTTGTTGGTGATTTGAATGAAACAATTTCTCAGTTAGAATGAGAATTAAACATGAAATGAAGAACAGGGTTTTCCTTCTCTTTGTCTCTTGTGAGACAGTGTTGTAAAGCAAGAGAGCAGTATCAGAGCAGAGCGGGGAAGAGGTTGTGTAGGTCAGACTGAGTGGTTATGACCTGGAGCTGTACACCTGAGCAAAGTACTCTGGGAATGGACTGCCTTACCCTCCTGCCCTCCAGAAACTTCAATGCTCTTCCCACGTTAGCAACCCAGTGGATCCTCCTCAGCTTGCGGCCCTGTTCACATGGCTGTCAGATGGGAGAAGATAGCACAGCAGACAAAAGGAAAACGGTGATAGACAGTGGAAAATGTAAACACCCAGCAAGGAACGGGGAGAAAGATATGAAAACAAACAGAAAGAGAGAGCAAGAAAGCAGACAAGCAGGATAGTTATATATAAATAATACAGAGAAACAGAGAATAAAAAGATGAGACCAAATAGATTGCAAGAGAGAAAAGTAAAAAAGAAAAAAAAAATCAAAGGGCCATTTGCCACTTGCTATATTGATTGTTACAGCACTGCAAAGACCTGAGGCACCACTAGCCTTATGGGATTGTTCACTGAGAGTGTGGGTATTCATATGTGTGTGTGTGTGTGTGTAAGTGAGCGCTAATAATGTGCGTTGAACACACCGTTTTTTTGTTTTTTTTGGTAATATAGTCTTGTATTATCATGTTTGCTACCATTTAAAACAATGTCACAATTCAAAAACAATGTTAATTCTATATTAAAGAAATTTAAATCTGACTGGAACAATGATGCTTGATACTGTAAAAGTCATTTGTACAGCTGTTAAGTAACTTCGAATAACAAAGGAAAATTAAATACCAAAACAACCAAAAGTGCATTTTTCTTACCAGTTTGTGACCAGACAGGACTTCAAGAAGAGCTAACAACATCACTCCATCTTTCACATCTTCAAAGAGATCAGAGACCACTAAAGGAGGATTACGCTGGGGAGGGAAAACAACCCAGTGATGATTTGACATTTTACTTCAAACTATTTAGACATCTACAATGTACAACAGACAGACAGAACAATAGACAGAGAGAATGACAGATAGAAGGACAGAAAAAAACAACAGAGATAGAATGATACAACAGAAAGAATGATAGATAGAACAAAACAGAACGATAGAATGATAGAATTACAGATAGAATGACAGATAGTAGGAAAAAAATATAGAACAATAGATAGAATGAACAATGATAGATAAAGATAGAAGATAGATGGAATGAGACAGAACAACAAAAAGACAAATGTATAGAACAATAGATAGAAAGATAATTAGAATGACAGACAGATAGAAAGATAGAATGACTGATGGAACGAAAGATTATAGAACAAAAATTATAGAAAAATGATAGAACAACAGACAGATACAACAATAGACAGACAGAATAACAGAATGATAGAATGATAGAATGATAGATAGATAGATAGATAGATAGATAGATAGATAGATAGATAGATAGATAGATAGATAGATAGATAGATAGATAGATAGATAGATAGATAGATAGAACAATTGAATATTAGAATGCTAAATAAAATGATAGAGGGATAGATAGAACGACAGACAGATAGAACGATAGAACGATAGAACGATAGATAGATAGATAGATAGATAGATAGATAGATAGATAGATAGATAGATAGATAGATAGATAGATAGATAGATAGATAGATAGATAGATAGACAGAACAATTGAATATTAAAATTAGAATGCTAAATAAAATGATAGATGATAGATAGAATGATAGATAGAACGATAGATAGAACGATAGAACGATAGATAGATAGAACGATAGATAGATAGATAGATAGATAGATAGATAGATAGATAGATAGATAGATAGATAGATAGATAGATAGATAGATAGATAGATAGATAGATGATAGATAGACAGATAGATAGAACAATTGAATATTAAAATTAGAATGCTAAATAAAATGATAGATAGAACGATAGATAGATAGAACGATAGAACGATAGAACGATAGATAGAACGATAGATAGAACGATAGATAGATAGATAGATAGATAGATAGATAGATAGATAGATAGATGATAGATAGATAGATAGATAGACAGATAGAACAATTGAATATTAAAATTAGAATGCTAAATAAAATGATAGATGATAGATAGAACGATAGATAGATAGAACGATAGATAGATAGAACGATAGATAGATAGATAGAACAATTGAATATTAAAATTAGAATGCTAAATAAAATGATAGATGATAGATAGAACGATAGATAGAACGATAGATAGATAGAACAATTGAATATTAAAATTAGAATGCTAAATAAAATGATAGATAGATAGATAGATAGATAGATAGATAGATAGATAGATAGATAGATAGATAGATAGATAGATAGATAGATAGATAGATAGATAGATAGATAGATAGAACAATTGAATATTAAAGTTAGAATGCTAAATAAAATGATAGATGATAGATAGAACGATAGATAGAATGATAGATAGATAGAACGATAGATAGAACGATAGAACGATAGAACGATAGATAGATAGATAGATAGATAGATAGATAGATAGATAGATAGATAGATAGATAGATAGTACGATTGAATATTAAAATGATAGACTGAACAATAGATAGATAGATAAAACAACAGAATGATAGAACAATAGAACGATAGAACGATAGATAGATAGATAGATAGATAGATAGATAGATAGATAGATAGATAGATAGATAGATAGATAGATAGATAGATAGATAGATAGATAGATAGATAGATAGATAGATAGTACGATTGAATATTAGAATGATAGACTGAACAATAGATAGATAGATAAAACAACAGAATGATAGAACAATAGAACGATAGATAGATAGATAGATAGATAGATAGATAGATAGATAGATAGATAGATAGATAGATAGATAGATAGATAGAACGATAGAACGATAGAACGATAGATAGATAGATAGATAGATAGATAGATAGATAGATAGATAGAACAATTGAATATTAAAATTAGAATGCTAAATAAAATGATAGATGATAGATAGAACGATAGATAGAACGATAGATAGATAGAACGATAGATAGAACGATAGAAAGAACGATAGAACGATAGAACGATAGATAGATAGAACGATTGAATATTAGAATGATAGACTGAACAATAGATAGATAGATAAAACAACAGAATGATAGAACAATAGAACGATAGAACGATAGACAGATAGATAGATAGATAGATAGATAGATAGATAGATAGATAGATAGATAGATAGATAGATAGATAGATAGATAGATAGATAGACAGAACAATTGAATATTAAAATTAGAATGCTAAATAAAATGATAGATGATAGATAGAATGATAGATAGAACGATAGATAGAACGATAGATAGATAGATGATAGATAGATAGATAGATAGATAGATAGATAGATAGATAGATAGATAGATAGATAGATAGATAGATAGATAGATAGAACAATTGAATATTAAAATTAGAATGCTAAATAAAATGATAGATAGAACGATAGATAGATAGAACGATAGAAAGATAGATAGAACGATAGATAGAACGATAGATAGAACGATAGATAGATAGATAGATAGATAGATAGATAGATAGATAGATAGATAGATAGATAGATAGATAGATAGATAGATAGATAGATAGATAGATAGAACAATTGAATATTAAAATTAGAATGCTAAATAAAATGATAGATGATAGATAGAACGATAGATAGAACGATAGATAGATAGAACGATAGATAGATAGAACGATAGAACGATAGAACGATAGATAGATAGATAGATAGATAGATAGATAGATAGATAGATAGATAGATAGATAGATAGATAGATAGATAGATAGAACAATTGAATATTAAAATTAGAATGCTAAATAAAATGATAGATGATAGATAGAACGATAGATAGAACGATAGATAGATAGAACAATTGAATATTAAAATTAGAATGCTAAATAAAATGATAGATAGATAGATAGAACGATAGATAGATAGAACGATAGAACGATAGAACGATAGAACGATAGAACGATAGAACGATAGAACGATAGAACGATAGATAGATAGATAGATAGATAGATAGATAGATAGATAGATAGATAGATAGATAGATAGATAGAACAATTGAATATTAAAATTAGAATGCTAAATAAAATGATAGATGATAGATAGAACGATAGATAGAACGATAGATAGATAGAACGATAGATAGAACGATAGAACGATAGAACGATAGATAGATAGATAGATAGTACGATTGAATATTACAATGATAGACTGAACAATAGATAGATAGATAAAACAACAGAATGATAGAACAATAGATAGATAGATAGATAGATAGATAGATAGATAGATAGATAGATAGATAGATAGATAGATAGATGATAGATAGATAGATAGAACGATAGATAGAACGATAGAACGATAGATAGATAGATAGATAGATAGATAGATAGATAGATAGATAGATAGATAGATAGATAGATAGATAGATAGATAGATAGATAGATAGATAGATAGATAGATAGATAGATAGATAGTTGTGACGTGAGTTTGAATGAGCTTTACAGATTAAACCCAGTGTATATTAGTGTTGTCAGGCAGTGACAGTCGTGAGCTTAAGAAGCATCTGAAAAGCCTGAGTAAAAGTGCTGATTCTGGAGACGACACAGTCTGACCCGATGAAGCCCCTCCACTAATCCATCCACACAGCCCCTCTTTACCCGGACGACACATCTAGGTTTTCTCTTAAGACAGCAGTCACATGACTGGGATTTGGAGAGGAAAGCAGCCGGGTGGCAAAGTCATTCATGAGGAGATTAATATGAAACAGTGAAAGTGAGTGTGTGTGTATGTATGTATGTGTGTGTGTGTGTGTGTGTGTGTGTGTGTGTGTGTGTGTGTGTGTGTGTGTGTGTGTGTGTGTGTGTGTGTGTGTGTGTGTGTGTGTGTGTGTGTGTGTGTGTGTGTGTGTGTGGGTGTGCGTGTGGGTGTGTGTGAGAGAGAGATGCAGAGGGGGTGGGGACTTACATTTCAAAAGCACGGCAAAATAGAGAGAGAAAAAAAGTAGTTTAAGAGCGAAAGTGAACGATTTCAAGAGAAACGGCTGTGGGATGACCTTAATTAGAGGCAGAAAGGGGAAGTGAGTGATGTTTTTAAAAGATTAATTCTTGAAGTATTTTTGAGAGAGCAGGGGGAGGAATTGCTAAGATATTCTAATTAGCTCTAAATAATTCAAAAGCTAATTGGATAAAATCACCTTATAGGATATTACATTAAAAAGAGGCACTTTGAGTAATTATGCAACTAATGAAAATAAGAGGAAAAAAACACAAAGGCACAACCAGCAGGGCTTAACAAACTAATTATCTGTGTCTGGTTATTACTGATGGAAATAGATTGTCACGGCAGGCGCTGCTGATGTATTCAGCGGAGTGACAGCGTTTGGCTACGGTAGCTGCATGTTCTGTGCAACCCAATCAAAGTTCATGTGAACATACAAACGCCTGAGGGCCACTCGAACTGTTTTCAATATCAGTCAGAGATCAGAGAGACGCTGTTAGGGGGCAGAGACGAGTTCAATTAAGGTTGAGAGTAGGTCACGGCTTAATACCGTTCAACTGCACTTTTTAAAATCATGTAATAACATCAAAAATCAGATCTAGATTTATTTGATAGATTTATTTTATTAATGGGGTTCAAACAATATTGGACCACACTGACTTTCACTGTATGGAAAATCAAATCAAATCAAATCAAGTCCCAAAGTAAAAATAAAATAAAATAAAATAAAAATAAATAGAATGACTGATGGAACGAAAGATTATAGAACAAAAATTATAGAACAACAGACAGATACAACAATTAAGACAGATAGAATAACAGAATTAAAGAATTATAGGCAGACAGACAGACAGACAGACAGACAGACAGACAGACAGACAGACAGACAGACAGACAGACAGACAGACAGACAGACAGACAGATAGATAGATAGATAGATAGATAGATAGATAGATAGATAGATAGATAGATAGATAGAACAATTGAATATTAGAATGCTAAACAAAATTTTAATCAAATCAAAAAATTAAAAATCATTTAATTTAAAAATAAAATTAAATAAAAAAATCAAATAAAATACAGGAGAGAACAACATAAGAGTGAGTAAAGAGAGGGACAATATATATTAAAGTAGGGACATTTTGTTAATTAAATTAAATACTTGACTTTTATATTGTCACTGTACTTAAGCCAAAGCAAAATAGTTTAAAATTTTATTTGAAAAATATTTACTTTGTAGTATGACATTTTCCTACCTACTAGACATACAACAATGAAAAAAAAATCATTTCAGTTCAGAATCATTTGTACAGCACTTTTAACAGTGAATAAACTTTAACAATCAATATAATTAACTTCATCTTTATTATAATCTACCTCAAAATTAACATTAAAGATTGACTGTCCTAAACTACATTTTATATTTGTTTTTTTTCACTCAAACTTTCCATGGACCCTCTAGCATAACCCTGCGCATCCCCATAAATTATTATGAAAGTACAAAGCTCTTCTAAAGCAACTAAAGAGAAGATTACAGAGAACCGCACAGATTCCTTAACTGAGGGACCCGTCTAGAAAGCAGTGGGTGCAGTTTATGAATCTGTGGGTACAAATGACAAAATTGAGGTTACTGCTTACTAATCTGTGAGCACTGATTGTTAAATTGAGGTTACAGTTTGTGAATCTGTGTGCACTGATTACTGAATTTCATAATTCAGAGAGAAACCTGATGTATGTCTAGCGACAAAGCAGGTGCAGGCAGCAGGGTGTCCGGGCGGCTGCTGTGTGCTGCTCACCCATGCTAACTGTCAAACACATGAGAAACGAGCTCATCCTCAATATTGGGCATGCCATAATTAAGCCCTAACCCTGTCTGAGAGGATTTGTCAAAATTGAAATGGAGGGTGGCCTCTTACGCATTCCCTTTCTTTCAATCGCACTCCTCTCTCTCTCTCTCTCTCTCTCTCTCTCTCGGTCTCTAGTGGCTAATCAAGTTGAAGCTCTTAGGCAGATTAGTGCTTCAGTCCTGCCTCTCTGATGTCCTTCAAATTTGCAAGCACATGCATGAGTAAAGAGACCCGAGGCACTATGTGTCCTGTGATGGTATCTTTTAATGAATGGTTTGGAGTATGAGGATTTTGGTAAATCTTTTAATGCAATGCTGATCAATTCTGTGGGAATTGATTATTGGGTTGAACCAGGATCTTGGTTTAAGGCTGAGCAGTTGAGCATCTTGTAAGAAGTTTGCACCTTTTGAATTTTATCAGATGTGCACAGCGTGTTCTCTGTGAGTTAAAGAAACAGTTCACCCTAAAATGAAAATTCTGTCATCGTGTAATTCCGAATCAGTTTGAATTGCTTTTGCACGTAGAACACAAAAGGAGAAATTTTGATAGCATGTACCGGACACCCTTGTCCATACAATTACACTGAAAAAAAGATGGGAGGTTTCAAGCCTAAAACAAAAGACACAAAAAAACAAATTTATTAATTAGTAAATTTGTGGTCCATACACTTTTATAATAAATTTAAGCGTGCTATGTTTCAAGTCTACCAAAGTCATATTTTCAAATGAGAAATTATTCACTAACAATCTTCCCCTCCAGTGAACTCCAGTGAGTTCCAGAGACTGATTCATATACAAATCCTTCAGAATGGTTCTTTGAACTGGATCAACTGAATTATTAAAAAGATCTGGCTCAAATGAATGATTCTTTCATGAAACCACTATCCATTCATTTTCCTCTTGTGTTCCACAGTTCCAAAAAATCCTCTTTGAAATTAGATTAAAGTGAAAATTCATGACAGTATTTTCATTTTTGGATGAATTAGTCTTTATATATGACTTATTGTATTGTATTATAAAGTGTCACTTTTAATATAAATATATAACTACTGATCCATTTAATCAACATAGCCAATGGTAATAATAAGCATATATTCCTATATATGAGGAGTGAGATACAGCCACAATGCAGGAACATGTTCAAATGTTAATTCTTCACTGAATACTGCAAACTCTGCAAAGCACAGTAATTTGAAAACCTTCCAGTGGGCATTTATGTTCTGTCAACATACAAAAGGCTGAAAGGCCTCAGTGCAACATCTCCATCACTCACTACTAGTGAAACTGACTAACAGACCTAATTTAGTCTGTACACCTAATTACATTTCATTATCTATCATGGACCTGTGGGCGTACTCTCTAATACTCTATTGATACTTCTATAAAGGAATGAGAGGAGCGATAGAAGCGGTGTGTAATTCTCATTCTGTGTTATCATACACATGCTAGGAATTAATCCGAAGCCTTTGGGCTATGAATTATGGAGCTGGAAAATCACTGCAGATGATTTGCATTAGCGATTTGGTGGAGGGCTAGAGAGATATTTTGACCAGAAACACCTGAAACCCAAATGTAAACCTGCAGTTTCTCTTCAGTCTAAAATCATCCTGTCAACAATACAAGAGTCACACTGATTTCCTGCTATTTGGCACATGCATTCTCAAACTTCTCCCTCAAATACTTGAGAGTGCTGTCACCAAGGCAACATCATTCAGCAGCAGGATGAGGTTAAAGGGCAACAGCAAAGAAGTGGGAACAGCAGGTGCCAGGGATGGCGTGGTGGTATTCGGCTATTGAACAAATGATTTGGATTTACAAGATACAATGAATGTAATTGATTCTGACAGATGTAGAACCAGTTCAAATAGTTCTCTATTTGCAATTTTAATTGGTCGATCTCCATTTCTGTCCTTCCTGCACACACATTTCATTAAAAAAGTCTCATGTCTATTGAAGCAATAGGATCATGTCACATCTCTTTCAAATAATAGGATTGCAGGTCCAAGTTAATACGTATGCGGCAAGGTTTTATTTTCATCTCTTCAATGTAGTCCACTGAAAGCAACATCTTGATCTGATCCAGATGAAATTTTCTTTAAAAATTTATTTTTGCATTTAATAAACTATCACAAAAAAATGATTCACAAATTTCTCTCATATTTAAATGAAATTAATTTAACAAATAATAAAATTTATATAAAATTAAAAATGTTAGCAACTAACTGAAATACATAAGTTTAAGTCCTAAAATGACTAAATGAAATTACAGCTAAAATATATTTAAAAATATGTCAAAAGAAATATATATAAATAAATTTTAAAAAATTGTGCTATTGCCATTTTATTAGTTTTTGTCATAGTGCTGTTCAAAAGTTTGGGATCAGTAAATTTCAGTAAGAAGTTTATTATGCTCATCAAGGCTGCATTTATTGAATCAAAAATACAGAAAAACTGTGAAATATTATTGAAATTTAAAACAACAGTTTTCTATTTTAATATACTTTAAAATATAATTTATTCCTGTGAAGCAGAACTGAATTTTCTGCATCATAACTCCAGTCTTCAGTGTCACATGATCCTTCAGAAATCATTCTAATATGCTGATTTATAATCAATGTTGCAAACAGTTGTGCTGCTTAATATTTTTTGGGACCTGTGATATTTTTTTTTCAGGATTCTTTGATAAACAAAAAGTTAAAAAGAACAGTGTTTATTCAAAATAGAAATGTTGTGTTACAATATACACTACTATTAAAAGTTTAGGGTCAGTAAATCTTTTTCTTTTTTTTTAAGAAATTAATAGTTTTATTCAGCAAGGATGTGTAAAATGGATAAAAAGTGATAGTAAAGACTTATATTGTTAAAAAAGATTTCTATTTTGAATAAATGCTGTTCTTTTTACAACACGTTTGTACATACTAAACAAATAATACTAAAACAACACTACAGCATAAAAACAAAGGCTAAACAAAACAGAATTTAATGTAAACTCTATCTGCCTATACAGAGTGTTTATACACCAGAAAGCATCTATCCATGCAGTAGCTGTTTAAAAAGGAGCGGAAACACTAAACTTGAGGATTCCTGTCAGAGAAGTAATCATGAACTAATTCATAAGACTGTCATCTTAAAGCACATTGATGCTGTGAATCTCACTGCCAACTCTAACTGACAGGTTCTATATGTCCATGACAGATGGTAATGAGCAAACAGATAAATAAATAACGGCTAGGGAGTGTACGAACGTCAAATCTTCTGCGGTTAACATTTCACGCTGAAGAGGCACTGGTGTGCAACCTAATACAAAATGCCACGTCAAGATGTATTCCCCACAGATTGATATTTCAAATGAATTTCCTGCTCCTCGTCACAGAAGATTAGCCAACTCAGGTCTTGGTGATCATACTGGAATTATCTGGAGTGGCGGCTAATTAAAAAAATGGCTTGACCAGTCACTCTTTACACACAAATCAATAAGCCATCAAGCTATTATTACACGCATATCATGGGGCCAAATGCTTGTGTCCCGTTTGTCATGCAAATTTATACAAGTACCTGTCATTGGGTAAGCTTTTAATAATGTCCCTATTGTGATAATAGAAATTTAAATGATTTAACTGAATATTTTGGGTTCAATACAAGTTAAGATCAACTGACAACACTTGTGACAATATCCTGATTAAAATTTTAAGCCTTCTTTTCTTAAAAAGTTCTTACAATAGTGTTTTTAAATGTAATGTAAATTGTAAATTCCTATTCTGTTAAGTCCAAAAAGCAGTTTTACTGTAAGTACAATATTACACAAGACTGTGACACAGCACCTTTTTCATTACATAATGCTGTACTGTTGCATAGCTGTCTATAGGTAAATCCTGTCAGCAGACTGACTGTACCCTGGTAGAATGAGGCACAGTAATTTAAAGAGGAGATTAAAGTGTATGTTCAAGTTGGACCTGGACTGGTGCCACCGGTCTTGTGACAGATTAATTCTGCACTTTAGAGAGACGTGGCTATAACAGGCTTCAGATGCCTTTTTTTCTCTCACACATGAATGGATGTATGTTGGTTCAGAAATCTCACACATGACTCGGCTCACCTTTGCTAGATGAGAGTTGATCCATTTTGTGAATGTTCGCTTCTGCACAGCTTCCTGCTCATCTAAAGGAAAAACAAAACACACCAGAATCCTAATTAACAAAACTGATCTTAAATCTTAAACAAAACATGAGACACTACTATATGACCCATCAAGAATCACAATAAAAGCCAGTTATTTTTTATTTTGACTAGGGATGCACGATATTGGAATTTTGCCGACATCCGATATGCCGATATTTTTCAATTCATTTTGGCTCATATTTCCGATAACCGATGCCGATTAATTTTGTTTAGTTTTTAACAAGTACTTATTTGTTTGAATTAAAATTGAGGTATTCGGCCAATCACAAAGCACTGGATAGCTGGCCAATCAGAGTACGCCTCACTTCTCAGAGTGATGAGCTCTGTAAAAATCGACCCGTTTCAGAAAGGCGGAGCATAGAGCAGCAACAATAATGTACATTATGTGGGAAATAATGTGTTTTTTGAACCTTAAACCGCATAAACACATTGCATTACAGCAAATACACAAAATAATGTTCTTTTTAGCTATGTCATATGACCCCTTTAATCAGAAACAGTCTAAACATTATTTGTGTATTTTGCTTTCATTTTATTAGAAGTAGGCCAACAGCACCCCCTACGGAATTAAGACTCCTTACTGAGAGGGCATTAGGACCTGGGGGAGGCTGCCGCTGCAAGTGCTATTACTGTTTACTCTATCACACACCGAACATGTCATTCTGTATGTGCTTTCTCTGTTTAAATGCAGCATCCAAAACAATCAATCTAATCATCATTCAGGCAAAACTTTGCTTCAAGAATGAGCAAGACTGCTGACTGATCTAATCGCTAGCACACCCTGAGTACATGAGAGTTAATGTATTCCTCTTATCGGCAAGATATATCGGCATCATTTTCATATCGGGCCGATGCCGATATTTACATTTAAAGCCATTATCGGCCGATTCCGATATTGGTCCGATAATATCATGCTTCCCAAATTTTGACTGTTCATTTTGACCAAAATATATGTATATTTTCTTTCAAAATACACTGAATATGTTTTGAAAAATATTTCTATATTTAGTTATTGGCTCTATAATATAAAGTGAACTGCTAAATAACACAAATTTGTGTGTTTCTCTCAAAGAAAATTACTTTATACATTAATTAATTGTACACTAAATATACATAACCTTTTTCATTCTCATGTAAGCAACATATTTTAAATGTTATACATAGTTACACACAGCACAAAATTTTTGTTAATTTTTTTAAAAATTAGAATTAAGTTTAGAGCATTTAGATGGAATAAATAATAATAATAATAATAATAATACGTTCATAATGCATTATGGTTTTTGGAGTCCAGTGATTTTTATCATGGGTTATGCATATAGGTTATGAATATTGGCATTTTTCAGTCATAAAACATCTAAACATAAAAATAACATGTATCATATTGGTTCAAAACAAAAATACTTAAATACAGCCAAAAAATGTATAGACACATTAAGTGGCACCCCCTCATAACAAGGCCCAGAAAATCACTGAATTTGAGGGTCGCCGTGACATTTACTTAAATCTTCTGAGCAATTAAAAAACACAGAAATTAGTTTTGTAATTTTTTAAGGAGCAGACACAACAGAATAAACCATTTGTCTGAGGAAATAACAAGGTAAAGGTTTTACCCAATTTTCACAAGCTCACACACAACAATATTTCCTACTGTATCCTGTAAGCAAATGAAAACAGCATAAACATGTCAATCTCGAAACAAAAGATCCAGCCCTGATTTCTGAACTGCAAGGTGACAGTAATATCCTTTCTCCTAACAGTTATATCAGCAAGAGATGACAACCGATGCAGAGCCAACATCTTTAATGAAAGCACTGTCTGATGGATTACACTGAAGCCGGTCACTATGTCACACACCGTCTGTGTGTGTGCATGTTTTTGTGACAAATGAGGACATAAATTTGTATAATGACAAAGGTATGACATAGATATTACAAGGAGAAGGTGACTTTTCAGGACATTACCCCATGTCCCCACTTTTCAAAACGCTTATAAATCACACAGAATGGAGTGTATTGAAAATCTGAAATAGCACAAGTTTCCTGTAAGGGGTACGGTTAGGTGTAGGGTTGGTGTAGGGCAATAGCACATACAGTTTGTACAGTATAAAAACCATTACACCTATGGGATGTCCCCACTTTTCACAAAAACAAACATGTGTGTGTGTGTGTGTGTGTGTGTGTGTGTGTGTGTGTGTGTGTGTGTGTGTAAGAAGGGGACCAGGCTCATGCATAATGCAGACCACATGTGCCACTGTCATTTGTGCTAAAAATCTAGTATTTTGTGAATTAATAGTTCGATCAAGTCTGTTTCAGAGCTAAAGCAATCAAATATTGATGAGAAGAGGAGTATGATAGATGGCAGCAGAAAAGATTTGCAGCTGCATTGGTGTGTATGTGCGTGTGTGTGTGTGTGAGAGAGAGAGTGTGCCCAGCCCACCATCATAAGGACAGGGTGACTTTGAGCGGGAAACACAGATGCAAACTCACTGTATGTGCATCTGACACATATACACCCACAAACATCCCCACTGCACCAATATAACAATAACCAGCCATCTTTTTTCAAATTCCTAATTAAATTTCCAAAATAACCACGATTAATCAACACTTCCTTGATTGTCTCTCTAGCACAGTCAGAAATGATCCACAGCACATCCAAGAACCTGCTGAGCTCCCCTACAGATGACCCTGTCATTGCCAAAAATCGAAGTCATAAATAAAACAAAGATTACTAGAGAACGTTTTACACGAAAATGCTATTTCATTCTTTCGAACTCAAAATTTCACTATTAATTCAATGTTATTAGCTGTTTCTTTGTAACCAATTATGAAATTTGCAACCAATTTCTAAGTGAAAATTATTTCCTTTTTTTTTTTTTACTGCATAGAAGCACAGAAACAGTCAGATATGCTGTCAAGTATGCAAATATGCAAAGCATTGCATATAAAATGTGCAAATCACTTAGAAGCACATGTCCATCATTGACACCAGATGCATTCGTAAACAAGTCTGCCGATCTCTTACCACGCAGGTGTTGAGAAACCCCTTGCACTAAGTTGAGGGATGTGCCAGACTTCTTTTTGGCAGCTAAATCCTCCCATCGTCTTGGCACCTTGCCCTTGACATCCATACCCAGAATGCCTTTGTGATCCTAAGTTCATGAAGAGCACATCCACCTGTGATGGTCAAAGGTCAACTACTCTTGACCTTCCTCTTGAGGAGCTTTTGATGTTGCTTTGTCAATACAGAGGAAGACCTTCGTGTGCCTCTTCTTTAGATTCCCTATCTCACCACACAACGTAAGTAATCAGAATGAAAAACTGTCTATGTCCTTCCAACGTAATAGCAGAAAGTGAGAATGTGTGCATGTGTGCAGCACCAGTCTCAACATCCTTCTGTCTTTACTCTCTCTGCAGGAACGATTCCTCTTGTAACTCCAGCCAATCGTTTGTATGGGAATGTGTGACGTCATCACAGATCTGAGCGTATGACGGGAGGGGGAGTGGTGTGCGTGTATGTGTTGTGAGTCACATAGCCTGCCAGTACGCACACTCTTTAAAGACCGAACCGGGCAGGACGTGCTCGGCACTGAAATTCCCCAAGATCAGCTGAATTCTCTCTCTCCTCCCACTGCATGTATTGGATTCTAGGGTTTAGGAAAAGCCACTGGCCTGAGCTGATTAACTTTGCCTGAAAACACTGCTCGATCTGATTTAGCGCTCCCAGCGGCTTTATAAAGCTCCTAGAACAGTCTAACAAAACAAACAGCCCTCCACTGCTAAATGCATTATTGAGACGCAACGGGGCCTTTTATGTCACATTGTGCTATAAACAAAAAAGCTGTATCGCTGGGTTTGTAATATCCATGAAATTAATATTTTAGAATGAAATACAGGTTGTATCTCGGCTTGAGATGCATGAAACAAATATTTTATAGAAGAGTGAAAACTAGCCCCACTCCATTGTTGCAGGTTTTTGAAAATAAAGATAAGAGAAAATGGAAAAGCCTGGGGAAAATGATAATCTTTAAAATTATGATAGTTTCATTAATCACGGGAATAATTTTCTCCTTTATTCGTCTCCTCCCAAAAGGGTTTTTAATGATGGAAGTCATTAATATCAAATGGCTCCTGTCATATGTTATCAGTCTCCAGTTATCTTCACTTCTCAAGCCTTGAATCTGTCCTGCAAAATCTTTAATGAAAATCTCTCTCCGACAGGTATATGCATGTATTTATTTTATGTAATTATTATAAAATTTTGAATAAAGCAGTAAAGCAGTTGCAGAAAACGTGTCAGTATATGTGTGGTCTGCTACATGTATTTATATATTTTTAGTGGCTAATGTTCTCTGCTGACAGAAGATTTGACTTGGTAAGGAATTAATAAACATATATGTGTATATATTTATTGTACTGTACACATATATTGATATGGAGCCAGCAATGCTTTGCTGTGGACATGACTAGTCTCTGTCCATGGTACTGAACTAAACGCTGGGTTTACACTGAGCAAAAACCCTATCATCATTCCATCAAAACAAAAGAAAACAAGCCCGGAAAAAAAGAATAGCATATTTGAATACTGTAAAACTCAGAATAAAAGATATTTATCCATATTTATATACTATACAGCCAAGTCATTTTTGGAGGTGATGCTATAGTAGCCCTTTTAAGGCTAAAGAACACATGAGAAAGACAAAAGGCAGCATTTTAGAAAGGCATTCATTCTCAACATGGGATTCTGAGTTATTAAAAGACGGTTGTGTGAAGGCTGAGGGCTATTCTGGACTAAAGATCTGCAGAGGTTAGAGTACAAACAGATGCTGGGTTAGTGTGCCTAATACCTGAGGCTATCCAGCTAACCTCATGGGTCCCCTCTTCTAATGCTCGAAAAAGACAGACTCCAGTTACAGAGAGAAAGAAAAAAAGAAAGAAAGAAAGAAAGAAAAGGCACTACACCACCTAGTGGTGCGCTTAAGAACTCAAATATACATTGTTATATTGTTGTTGAGGCTGTAGTGTAGAGGAAGCTGTGCAGCCTCACTAACTGTAAATGTAGCACTCTCTACCTCGTGATTTCCCAAGAGAGATTTCTATTCTATACTTGGCAATGAATTTCCTTTTTGTTATTTATGAATGTACACATAATAATTGACTAAAGAAAACATGTGCCTCTTAAACCAGATGTGCGGTATTCATCATTTAATTGTAGTTCTATTTTTACATTTGAAGTTATTCAAATGAACTGAAATTAAAAAGTGTCTCAAGACAAAGCAAGTTTGTCAAGATAAACATCGAATGATCATTGTTTATATGACTTACAGTCAATTTTGTGTTATTTTAATCATCTTATTATATCAGTGCATTTCGTGAATATTCTTTAGAACCTGCTGAATTTATTTACATTCCACTCCCTGTAGATTGTGAATTCCACTCTAATTCCAAAACACTGAGTTGAAAGAGAGTTTAAATTCTGAATGTCACACAATCACTTACCACACTTACAATCACAGGTTTCAAAATATACATCTGTGGATCTCCATTTGACTCTTAAAAGACCTACTTTTAGATGTACATGACCTATTTTTAATAATGTAAAACTGGGAAAAGTAATTAGAATTAAATCACAAGTAACCCTAAACTGTTTTAATTCCATCACACATGTAGTGAATCAAGTCTCTCTTTTCCATCAATGCCCAATTCCACCCATCACTACGGCAACAACTCTTTCTACACATATGGCCATTATTTATATCTCTGGCCGGTGAGTGTGGCTATTAGCACTTCACTCTCACTGAAAACGGAAGTCTTGAGAGCGTCTCCCCTCCCGCGCTTATCCATTCAGACATCTGAATCTTTCAAATGCGAATAATTCTACATCGGCTCCAATCCCTAATGCTGCCAAATTAGCATTACTAATTACAGTCCAAAGACACAAATGATTTTATGAATAACTCAAGATGATTATTATAAGGGGAACTTCCTCTCCTGTGGTTTCAGATAATTTGTGCTCTTGACAAGACAGATGTGTACACAATACACCTCAAATTTGGACAGTGTCTAGACGTATTCAATGAAATAAAGAAAAATCGCTTCAAAAGTCTATCACTTTTTCAAGGCTTAGCAAATTTACTTTATTCGGGTCATATGTATTTATTGATTCATTTGTTTGTTTTAACATTTATTTTAATATAGACTTGAATATTTTAAGTCAATTCATTTTAGCTTATTTTATTTTTATATTAAGTCAAGTGCTTTTATCCTGACTATTCAAAGATAAATAAAAATACAACAAATAAGCTAATAAAATAATTTAAACTAAATAAAGTTTAAAAAATAAAAACACAACAAATAAAATAAAATAAGAAATACAAATAAATAAGCAAAAAATAGAAAGAAAGAAACTGTGATATAGTGCTTTAGTGGCCACTAGCTCTCAGCGGATGCCAATCATGCTATCTGAAGTGTATTAAAAGATCTCCTGTTGGCTTGTGTAATGAAATGATGTTGTGGTCAGGAACAGGGCAGAAGTAGGTCAGACAGTCTAAGCTTTTCATCCACTTTGAGGAATTCTGAACCATCCCCACATATACTACCCGCATAGAAAATCATTCTGTCTTATTGAACATGGTCTGCATTACAATATAATTCAGACACACTGATTAAGTATAGAGGCTCAGTATTTGCATACTCAGGTTATCAAAAAAGCCCACATTCTGTCTTAGATTACACTGAAGCAATCAAAGGTGTACTCCCATGCCACAAATCAGACAACAGTGCAGATTTGATCTACTTCAGAAGGTGAACTGATGCCCAGCTGACCTTCAGGATTTGACACAGCTTGCTAGAGGCAAAGTGTCACATTGGCTTTTAGTGACCAGTTGTGATACTGGCTGAATAAAGCAGCCAAGGTCAACCTGCTCCAGAAAGATAAGACAGTCACGTATCATGAGGATTCTTGCTCTGTCTGCCATTGTAAGTGTCACAGATGTTTCCACTAGCTAAATGAGAAGTTAAGCACAATCTAGCAGCACATCTAATCAGTTAATGTCTGTGTTGGTCACACACAAGTGCCAATGCAATATCCCCGTCATAAGCAATCAATCAGTCCCTCGTCCCAGAATGGCCATAACCCATAGCAGCTGCAAAGAGAACACTCAAGAGCGCCCTTGAACCTAAAACAAGTGTAATCACAAGCCCACTAATGTTTTGGGTCAGTAACATACATTTCTCACTAAGAAACTGCATTTATTTGATCAAAAACAGTAATATTGTGAAATATTAGTACAATTTAAATAATTTTTTTTTCTGATTTCATATTTTTAAAATATAATACATTGCTGTGATGGCAAAGCTGAATTTTCAGCAGCAGTACTCCAGTCTTCAGTATCACATGATCTTTCAGAAATTATTCCATGCTGATTTGGATCTCAAGAACATTTCTATTATTATCAATGCTGAAAACAGTAGTGATGCTTAATATTTGGTGGAAACCTTTTTTTCAGGATTCCTTGAAAGATCAAAACAACAGCATTTATATGAAACAGAGATATTTCCTAACCTTATGTTTACTGACACTTTTAATCAATATAATGCAATCTAGCTCAATAAATGTATACATTTCTTTAAAAAAAATGTTTCTTTTGAACAGTAGTTTACATACCAAGTGCTATTTGGGTTCATTTTAAGATATTTTGATTGTCGTACTAAACACCCCCCTCCCACAAACAATTCTCTTCGTGTGATCAGAAATTACTCCATACATCAAAATGAGATAATCTGTCACTTTCTTTCCTTCGCTTTCATACAGATGTACTTGACCAGAAAAAGGCTCTGGCTCTAGTTGGCTCTTGTTTTTTTTAGGGTTTTTTTTAGCGGAACAGTGCTTATGTGTAATGGACATGTCAATGGACCTTGTATTGTATGGGTGCCGCCTCAGTGATTGCGATCCATCACTCTGACTGGCAGCTGAGTCAAGATTACAATGCCATTGGTAACAGCTTCCTGAGAGCTTCCAGGAAAAGACCAGTGTGGGACCAAAAGCCAAATCTCTGTATATTATTAACATAATTCTTTTAAAAAGACCATATTCTTGACCCTGTCAATTTTATTTGCATAAAAACCACTCATCATTTATTTTCAAATGACCATTTATCTGAAAGCTTCAGTCAGGTTTGGAACAATATGAGGGTGAGTACATAATGACAAAAATACATTTTTGGGTCATCTATGTCTTTAATTTTATTGCACACAGCATCTGTTTTGTTCTTTGCTGACCTACAGCACCTTGTTTTGTGTTTCCACCTCTATTGTATTACGTCTTTGTGCAGCTCAGGGCTGAAATAGAATGCTGAGTCTGTATGGTGAAATGGAAAGAGAGAGAGAGATGAGGGAGACACTGATGGAGTAGGACTGCATCCACAGGAGCTCACAGCTCCACGGCGTTCAAGGTGACCGTCTGTGCTCGTATTGGTCAGTAGAGAATGGGCCGGTTTTTGCCATATCTGGCACATCATTACACAGCCATTGTGGCAGAGTGCCAGAACTGACCCATTTCTCTCCCTCTCTTTCTGTCCTGCTCCATTTCTGTTTGGCACTGTGCCAGTAGTGGTGTGAGTAGACTTAAAGTGAGAGAGCTGGAGCACATGAGATGACCTCCATGTGCCTCTTTATGTCTTTCCCTGTGCATGTGGAGAATGCAGTCATTTAGAAGTGTAGTTCAGCTAGAAGTGCACTTAACATTGTCATTTATTCACCCTCACGTTGTTCCTCATATAACTTTTTCTTCTGTGGAACACAAAAGGAGAAATTCTGAAGAATGTGCCGGTTGCTCTTTTCCACTCAGTTACAATAAAAGAAGATCTGGAGCTTTCAAAAAGCATAAAAAGCATCTTATAAAAACAAAAGTTACCATGACCAAAAAACCTGACTAGACCAAACAAGTTGAGGTAACTCGAAACCAATTTAAAAACATTTATTTATGTGTAATGAAAACTCATTTAATTTGAACCCACTAAAAATCCATCATTCTAACATAACTAACAAAGAGACCATCTCAGCAATAGAAAAAAAAATATTGCTATTACAAAGCAACATGGAATTTATTTAGTCTTAATATAATTTCAGACATGAACCGTTGAATTTTTAGGCATTTATTTTGGTATGTCTAACACAAACAATCACTTAAGTGATTCAGAGGTACCTGCAAACTCACAAGAGGTCAAAAAGATGACATAGTTTGGAATATAAAACTTTTTGAGAAAGTTTTGAGAATTTAACATGTGAATGAAGTGTTCTGGTGCACTCTGACAACAAAATAAAGGAAAAAGACAAAATATGCTTCAAGTAAAAAAGCACATTTATACCACAAACTTCTTGGACATGTGCAACTCTCTTGTAATCGGTGTTCATACTTCTCTTTGTGAGCAGTGGAGTAATTTATTTTTGCAAATTTTAAATGTTCACATTAGAGTGCGCATACTATCAACAAACTCATCTTTTCACTGCAGAGGAAACAGAAGATGCATCTGAAGTGGCATTAGATGCATTTACACAGACTGTTTGATGAAGCTGAGGTGCCGCTTGCATCACAAAATTTAAAATGCATAAATAATTTTATAAGATTAATGTTTTAAATATTTTTGAACACACAAGTTAAAATTGTTGGGGAAAATGCAATACTTTTAAATATGAAACCAAACCACCAGTAGATGGCGGTAAATTACTGTTTTAATGAGCGAGTCATTATTCTTTCAAACGTCTGATTCATTCAAAAACGAGGCAAGTGACTAGCCTACTGTCTTTATGAATGGGTAACTGAATCATTGACTCACTTGATTCGTGGATTCATTCAGTATCAAAACACCGCTGTGTTGCTGGGAGACACAAAACAGTTCTGCTGTGGCTTTGATTGAAACTTCGTCAGCGAACTTGAGCAAAAACAGTCAATATTGTATTACAAATTGCAAACTTTGTGTCTGCTTAACTCACAATTAAGAATTTCCATGCCGACGACGTTTACATGCGGATGTGAGCGTAGTATGCAGTCAAAACGGACCGGCTGTGAGATGAGGTGAGGTGTGTTTGAGTTGAAGCAGCATCGCGCACGCGCAGTCCAATCGGACATCAAAGTACCGCGAGAGCGATTCGAAAGCATGCGGAGCCATCTGCTCTCTGTAGCTCTCACAGTGCTTCGAGTTCATACAGCGATCGGTCTGCGCATTGCATTGGTCGAACACACTCCTGTCTACGAGCTTCCAATTTCTCTCTCTCTCTCTCAGCCCAGAGACCAGTTTTGTAAACTAATTTGAACTAAATTACCTGATTAGTTTAAAGGTGCCATAGAATGGAAAACTGTATTTACCTTGGCATAGTTAAATAATAACAGTTCTGTCTGTACATGGAAATGACATACAGTGAGCCTCAAACACCATTGTTTCCTCCTTCTTATGTAAATCTCCTGCATGAAATCAGAACATAACACCAACTGTGACATAACAGTCGGGATCACTACCCCCAACATTTGCATAACGTCTACACGCCCCTGTTCTAGGCCAGCCGCCAGCCGAACCTGCAAAGCTGAATCATCAGAAGTTCTGCAGGTATTGTAAAGATACAAGCGAGGACATTAGTGAAAATGGCAGAGCATGGAAATAAACGTTATGTTCCAGGCTGTGCAGGGGATGTGAAGTGCAGGGATGGGTTGGTGTCTGTATTCAGAAAGGCACGGAAAGCAAATAACATGTTCTAATAAAATAACGCGAGCCACTAAAGGGACATAGCTCCTTGTTAGCGGTAGCCTGTTACATTACAGTACATAAGATTTCACTTACCACATAAACAGAGTAAGGAGAGATGACTGAGGATGATGGTGAATGATTTACAGATCCTGAGCACCACTGACAAGCATCTGATCTTGTGGTAAGTACTGACGCTCCATAGTATAAACAGAGCACGTGCGATTGAGAATCTCGAAAATGAAAGTGAAACAAAAACGTGATTGTGCATTGGAAAGCAGTTTCAATGCCCTGCATATTAATAGAGGCTTCCTGATGCCGGCATTTTATATACAGTACAATTACCCAACGATATAACTGGGCGAGAAGGTACTGAAATATATATTTCCTTCCTGTGTTTCCTTCCTGCTATGTGAGGTACTGAAATTAGCTGCACTGTGAAACAGCCAATCAGAGCATAGCTCAACATTGAGCCACACTGTGAAACAGCCAATCAGAGCATAGCTCAACATTGAGCCACACTGTGAAACAGCCAATCAGAGCAGAGCTCAACACTGAGCCACACTGTGAAACAGTCAATCAGAGCAGAGCTCAAAATTATTATTCATGACCCTTCCAAATAAGGTAAAAACGGACCATTTCATTGTACAGATAAATCCTAGGGTTGTAAATGGACATGTAAAACCGTTTCTGGAGTTTTTTGCCCTTACCTAAGCCACATATCAGAAAACAATTTAAAATACTGTATCAATGCATTCTATGGCACCTATAACAACAGGCATAAAAGAACAATTAAGTAGCACAGGTATAGCAATAGCCAACTTCAGTTGGACAACTTTAAAGGCGATTTTCTGTTTTGATTTTTATTTTATTTTTTTTGCACCCTCAGATTCCAGATTTTCAAATAGTTGTATCTCAGCCAAATACTTTTTTTGTATCAACTTTTCCAGTAATGACAACAGAAATTGCTAAGTAAATACATATTTTAAGAGACCATTGACTGTAGTTTAACTACACTTTTAAATTGAGTAACTTCCAAACTAACTTCCCCATCACTGCACACATCAATCACAGAGGGGAAAAATGCAAATGCAGAAGAGTTTGACCCATTCCCCAGATATTTGTGAAGCTCATTTCAGCCCACCAGCATGTAGATGGAGAAGTGGTCTTGTGACCGCCTACACGATGACCACTGAAAAACACTGAAATATAGGACATACGCAGAGAAGAGGCGTTTCTGTCTGGATAACGAGAGATAATAAATAGCATAATTCCTTAGCATATGGAAAGATTTTTAGCCTGGGAGGGCTTCAAAGCAGACTTGCCGTTTTCTGCCATATGGTGCCACTAATTGCTGTTATTTTAACAACCTGCCACTGTTTGGATGTGAGGTACTGTATCCAAAAAAAAAGAGGACAAAGGAAGAAACAAGGCATAGACATTATATACGCCAGTTACTGTTACATATGGGCTCATTTGAATATAAGTGCATGCAAATATCTTACAGTAATTTATATGAATGAACTGAATATATGTTTATATATTTAAATCTATATATTATTTTACTGTATTATTTATTTTTTATATTATGTTTTGTCTGTTTTATTGCAGCAGAGTTAAATAAATAATTAAATAATCTGTTTTATTACCTGCATTCTTTGTCAGTACACCCTGATCTAACTCAACTCATGACATGCCATGATTAATAGGAATAAACAAGATCTCAAGGATAACTAATGTGGCCAGTGTGTAAGCGTTCAGTGCCTGCATGTTCTCCCATTACGAAAACAGGTGCTCATTAGCAAGACTTTCCTTCTCTGTTTTCAGAAATAAAACAAGAAATTTAAATGATGCTTTAAAATGTTTTGATCCCAATGAATATTGCTGCTGATGAGCTCTTTGTTTAAGGCAGGAAGGGAAGCTCTCAGTGTCACACTTGCACACACAGAAATGGTAATCTAATCTGATCAAAGCAAGGGATCAAATTGGTCTGATTAGCAACTCTAATCTGCTCACTCAGGAGGAGAGAGAAAACTCAACTCAAGTGCAAAATGAATGTTGAATGTTACATTTATGCAAAAAATGCAAGACTAGAAAAAAAGGATTATGTATAGGCTACATTACATTTGATCTTCATATTCAGACAAACAACTAGGGGTTTCTCCTCTATGGCTACCTAATCTTCACACATTCAACTCCATTCACTTTTTTCCCTGACTGACAGTGTTTTTGTCTTACCCAAAGTAGCTGATGTCTTACTATTTATAGAGCCTATAGTATTCAAATATGATAACGAAATGATTGACTATTCTCTCTAAAATACATAATAAAGCTACTTTAAAGAGGTGACCATTTTTTTCTTAAAGCAGTATCGTGATGTGACAGCTTTGCCACTGCTGTTTCATATTAGGCATGAACGCATACACATAAGCATGTCATTAGGGCTATGTTTCCTGCTCTGCCTTAATTTTGCAACCAATGAGGCGTAAGAAAGTAATGGCATACTGAATAACATACTTAGTTAGCATCACATGATTCATTCCCCCCACAAGCATCTTTACACACCATCAATCTGGTCTGACACTCAACACACTGCTCTACTTCTGGTTTCTAGGGCGACCAAAGCTTAAGCCTACAACATGTTACCTACAGAAAATACAGTATAGTGTACAACAGTGCAACAGTTTAAACAGCAGTTGACTATATCATGATCTTTGTCAGACTGATAGTGGGTACAACATCTTATCTTATGTGTCTTTTCACAATGGATATGAAGGCAAAGACAAGCATTTCATGTAGTAATAATAAGTGATTAAAACAATTATACATAATATGCTAGTTTATCTCTCAGAACTCTGCAACTTTGGAACAGAAAGTTCTTAAAGGGACAGTTCACCTAAACTTTTAATTCAATAGTCATCATTTTCTAACATTCATATACTTTTTCTTCTGTGAAAAAAAAAGAAAAGAAAAACTTTTTAGTTGTCAACTTGAAAAACACTACAACCAGATCACTGAATCAGTGATTTAAAGGGATAGTTCAACCAAAAATGTAAATTCTGTTATTAATTACTCACCCTCGTGTTGTTCCAAATCTGTAAGACCTTTGTTCATCTTTGGAACACAAATTATTAAGATATTTTTGATTAAATCCGAAAGCTTTCTGACCCTCCATAGACAGCAGTATTAGTGCATACATCTTGGTACTCATCATGGTGATTAAATTAAATTAGATTAATATTAACTTAAACATAAAAGACAAAAAAATAAACAAAAATGTTGTGTAACTGAAATTAAGTGAAATACAATTAAGCTAAAGTTCTAAAATTACTAAAACTAAAACTGAAATAAAAAAAATAAATTAAAGCTAAACATGACAAAATTACTCAAATTTAAACTGAAGTTAAAATGAAAACTGATTCAAAGTATTAATAAATATTATAATAGTACATAAATAATACTAAAATAAAAAACACTGAACTTCATCAAAAAGATCCAAAATTCATTGAAAAGATCCATTTATGAATTGAATATCAAATGAGAAGTAACAAAGAAGGATTGGGGCAAATGTTTGTTTGTCTGAATGTGAACAACAATACAAATTTCTATTTACTAAATCACACAAAGTGGTCTAATGTACTTTTGAATACTGAAATCTTCTGTCTCTATTTATCCTTACTGCATGAAGAAAAATGTCTCCAAAATCTCTCTATGTGTGTTCTACAAAAAAATAAAATAAAAATAAAAATAAATATATATATATATATATATATATATATATATTTTTTTTTTTTTTTTTTTTTTTTTACAAATTTCAAAGAGCATGACAGTAAGTAAACAATGATATTTTGAATTTTGTTGTTAAACTATTACTTAAAACACTATGAAATGCTATGACAGAGCATTTCATAATCACTGTGATTTACTTTAGAGGTGGAACGCTGTACCTTGTTTATTGCAGAATGAACTACACACCTCCACAGTCAGCTCTTCTGCTCTTAAACCCTCTCTTTCTTCATTTCTGCTGTCTCTCTCTGGGCAATTCTTCATCCTAATCTCATTTCTCCATTCATTCACTCTCTCTCTCTCTGCCTCTGATTCAATCTTAAAAGTGGTACACACAAAGGGCACACAAGCACTACAATCCAGGTCAATAACAAACTGACCAAAGATGCTCTAACACACTAGCTTTCAGAGGGTAATCTAAAGAGCATCTATATTTTTAAACTATTTTAACTTCTGAAAAATGAGACTGAAAGTGCATCCACATAAACACAAACAAACTCTCCTCAAGTGCCAGGACAGAAAGTCTCCCCAAGGATGATTTTGCAACAGGAGACGTCATAAGCACCGCAAAGCATCAATCGGAAACCATGCGTAAACTTTGCATGCGGCTGTGAAAATCCTGGCAATTGCATCACACGTCTCACAACACACAGCTGCGGAGAGACGTACAGTACTGACCCTGGGCAGGCAAATAACAGTAGCAGAATCATACTGATTCATAGATGCAGACATCAAACTGAACATCCACAGACATCACAATCCAAGTTAGAATCCATTCAGAAGTCATTTCAGCCTTTAAAGAAATTGACATCTTGAGTACGTTTATGCTGTGTCATCCTACACAGTGGCGAGGTCACCTTTAAGAGAAAGCATGCGTAAGCACCTACCCTGCAGCCTCTGCATCTCATTGGCAATCTCCCTGTCTGAACGGCCATAGCGCTGAGCAGATGCCATTCCACTGATTCCAAGTCAGTGGTGCTGATGCAGGTCAGCGGATGCGGCTCCACCCGACACTTCTCCAGTGATCCAGGATCAGCTGAAGTCTACATGAAAAACGTAATTGTTTTCAATCAGTGCATGCCATGCAAAACATACGGTTTCTTTCCTCCCCTTGAAGTTCTGTGGCTTCTGCAGGAAGCAGCCTCTTCCCTTTGCATTCTCTCTCTCTCTCTCTCTCTCTCTTTCTGCCTCTCACACTCTACTGTAGGCATCAGCATAAGTTTTCACTGCCACCTTGTGTCCAATCAGAGTGCAGATCTCAAGTGCAGTCCAATAGTGAGGCCCGAATCTTACTTTAGCAAAGCCAGACATCATCACTCTAAGTGATTCGAGTAAATGTGTTACATGTCTGAGCTTTGGAAAATGCAAAAGATGTTGGAATATGGCGTATCTCAAGCATGGGACACTATTAAGTGAAATTCAAGAGGAGCAGTTAAAGCTCTCATACCAGAGACACGCTGATATGCTTTTCACTTCCATTACCGGTTCAATCACACACATGCATGTTACAGGAAAAAAAAGCAAAGTGAAATGCCTGACTGGAGCATTAAGCTCGGGATTCAGAGACCACTCTGCTGAGTCTGCTGGTTTTCAAACAGCGATGCTTAGCAATGACCTCTACACGGTCACTGCAGATGGATGTGAGAGAGAGAGCACAGTGTGAAGTTACTGACACAAGTCCTTGTGCGCAGAGGATCTTGCGTTATTCTCATTCCCTCACCTTCTCCAAGGAGTCACCGTGAAGCCTCTGTATCCTACGTCATTTTGAAGAACCCAGACGACAAACTGCTCACCATCGCACATCAACATTTTGCTAAATGTTTTCCTGGGAATAGATAAAAAAGAAAGAGAGGGTTTCATCCTGATAAGCAAACAAACAAACCAATTAGCAAATAAGATCAAGAATGGTGATGCCCAGGGTATTATTTGAAATGCAAATCAGATCAAATCTAAATTCAGCCTGAAATGCTGTTATGCTGCAACATGTTCTCTAAAGAGTAACAGAGCCATCTGCTGTTCATCAAGAGAAGATGGATAGGAGAGGAGAGGAGAGGCTAGGATAGGATAGGATAGGATAGGATATAGGAGTTACAGCAGCCATAAATCACAGAATACACAATACAAGGAGAAAAAAGAAAAAGACAACGTGCAAAAATATAAACTGCACTACATGAAAAAAAAAAAAAGATTTTAATGTATTTTCTTTTGAAATACTACATTTTTATAAATGTTATTTTTTTAATAATAAAATAAAATAGTCTCAAACATGAACTAGGCATGTTTTTTGGCACAGATTATTTTAATGGAAAAAACATAATAGGCTGGAAATAAAGTGTAATGTATGCTTCAGACCTGTGCATGGCAACAGCTGATATCTGCACTCCACAGCACAAAGCAACAATGAGAGGAAATGTGAGTATAGGGCCTGTCCCGCTCCTCCCAGATCAGTGGCTCTGTCCTAAAATCCTGTGCTATCTACTGTTCTTAATCACTAACCTCCAGATACCCTTAATGAACACTATGAAGGAAAGAACACAGTTCTCGCAGAGGTGAAAGTGGTCTGGTTCGGGGCAAAATCCTGCTTTCTTTGCAGGATCTTATCAGGATTCTGTTTTTGCAAAAGTTAGCCTGGTCAGGATAATCCAGCACAGAGCTGGCACTCTACATGGAAAATTTGAAGCATTGTGATGACCAGCACGACTAGAGCAGACAAATGAAACAGTAAAAGCTCAAAAAATCTTGGAAATTGTGTTATGAAATACAAAGGAAAAATGCAAGGGTTTCATCTGTTTGGACTTGGTTTCCTGTGCTGGAATCCTGAAAGAATTCTGGATGCTTTTTAAGTGCTTCAGCTGCCATGGCTATGTTGACAGTGGTTATGTGTGGAAAAGATATCACAAAAAGTGAACACATGAGAATAATTAAATATTATTTTGTTCATGCTATTTTTATATTGTATTGTATATTATGATATTATAACACACTACAGTTCAAAGTTTGGGGTCAGTATTTTTTTCTAAGAAATTAACACTTCTATTTAGCAAGAACTAAATTGATCAAAGTGACAGTAACGATATTTATAATGTTACAAAAGATGTATAAATGCTGTTCTTTTGCAATGAATGCTGAACAAATGGTTTCCATCAAAATATATAGCAAAACAACTGTTTTCATTATTGATAACAATAAAAAATGTTAGAATGATCATGGATCATGTGACACTGACAACAGGAGTGATAACTGAGTGATAAAAATTCAGCTTTGCTATCATTAAAATTAATAAAATGTTAAAATATATAAATAATAATTGTAATAATTTTATATTTTTTAAAATAATAATACTTTATTAATAAAGTATAATAATAATAATTTAAAGTAATTATGTTCCACAATATTACTGTTTTTACTGTATTCTTGAACAGAGGATGAAATGAATTGTGTAGCTCTTTGCCACTGCAAACTGGCAAAATGCCATCAGTCGTGACACAGCCTACATTGTTCATGCCAAGTGTCTGCAAGTGAAAAGGAAGTAAGGAGAAGTAAAATATGATGAATTTTGGCCAGGGGAAAGGGGACAAATGATAGGAGCAAATGATTTCACATACACCTTGACTCTCCTCCTCTTTGTACCCTCCTCCCTTTCCTCTCCATCCCACAGGAACTCTGCTCTGCGTAGATAAGGACTGCCTGCTGCTAATTTTAAGCAGGAAAGGCAGGAAATGTGAAGTGAAGACTTTGCTTTTCCACAAACAACAGAGTAGCGACCCCGGCCTTGGAGAGGATCCTGTGTGCCACAGTGCTGAGCAGTCTGGGACTGAAAAAGAGACACAAACAGAGAGAAAGTGAGAGAGGAGGGTCCCTGGAATTGAGGAGTTGGATAGACACAGAGAGAGACACAAGAAAAAGTTAAAAGGAAGAGTGAAAGAAGGAAAGATTTGGAGGGGAGAGACTGTGTCCTCTCTCATCTCCCCTGTATCTCTGGAGGGAGCTATGGCAGATAACAGCACTCATCCTTTTGTGGAGATACTGGAGTCCTTCGGATTGAGTAAGATATTTTACCATCTTTACACACTTTCTAAAGAGTTCTCTCTCACATACACACAAATTAACTCGCAGTGTTACAAAGTCAACTTTGTACTTCTAAAAAAATCTGGAGAGTGTAGAAAATGCTGTGCCGTGTCTTTTAAGAAACAGAAATGCAGACTGTAGTAACTAGTGGCAAAAGATATTGGCAAAAGTGGTCCATAAAAAAAACAACACCGCCAGTGTGCAGCTTTTTCCATTCGGTCTTTCCAAATGTCATTTCCAGATGATCCTTCACTCTGGACTGTGATTCCTTTCACCTAGGGAGAAAATTGCATATAAACATCCACATTATTTTACGCACATGTCTCTAAAGAGTTTTTGATGTAATATTCTTATAATAGGCTACTAATAATAATCTGTAGAATAGTTAAGTGCTGCAGTTAAAAAAACTTTCAAATCAACGTTTCAAATCAAAATGTGCCTGCTTCAATCAAATACATTACAAAAACAACACTGGCTCCTATCTATGAATAATTATAGTCTTTTTAAAACTTAAAACTTAAAATCTAAAGCCAAAATTCTCACTCAAAGGACTGTCAGTTTCAAAGGACCTTAAATGGCCTGTGCCAGATAGAAGCTCTGTGTGCTAATGAACCTGGCATTTCTGTAGACAATGGAATGCCATAACAGGAAGCTTCCTAAAATGCAAACTATTTAATTCATTTAACTGTAAAAGATAAGAAAACATTGGGTGCGCCTTCTATTGTGGAATTTGTCCCCGCCCACCTTGAGTTGTCAGGATAGGCGCCCCTGACTGACCTTCGATCTCCTGATAGTTAGCCTACTCCTTAATCATCCTACAGAGTTAAATATTTCTGTCATTAGAGTAGAACGCCGTCAACACTTCATTGAAACATATAAAAACCTTGTTCAAGGATTACATGGAACCAAACGTTTAACAGCACGTTCCATAAAAAAGAAAACAGAAGCGAATTATACAGACTGGTCGACATGTTAAAGTCATTTCTGTTCGTCTCCCGCTATGCAAACTGTATTTTGGCGCCCCTAGCGCAGTTTGCCAAACAGCGTCAAGCATCTTAAAAATTAAATGTTTACGTGATACCGTCCAAAACTGTAATTTAGGGGATTCACTCAAGTATTTAAATGCGGTTGTCATTCCTAAAAATGTACAGTGTAATGGGGTTTAAGGGGAACATTAAATTATTTTAAAATGATTTATAGTAGCCTACAATAACAATGCAGAGAACACGTTTTTGCATTTTTCTTAGTCGCTTTTTCCATTGTTTTTCTATGTAAACATCGGTAAACATTACCGCTAGACGGTATTTATCTCCCATGTTTGAAGCGACACGGCGTTCTAAAATGATCAAAGTGACTTAAAAGTAAAAAAAAAAAAAAAAAAAAAAAACTGACATTTTTAGTAATTTCAATGCCCTGTGTTTTGCATTTTTAATGTGCTTTGGCGAATTTTCACATTAGGAGGTAACCATAGCAGCAGGAGCGTCATCAAGATCCGTTTCCTGTGGTAACATAAGCAAAATTTTGCTTTGGTATCCACTGTTTTTGACCAAAGTGATATTACAGCAGCGACGATTACAAGACTTATGTTCGGCAATTTTAATAAAACCACCATTGACATGTTTTGTCCTTGTGTTTTGTTTATGTTACAAAGGTTTCAGAGCTTGCTCTTAAAATGTTGCCAAGTCCACTTATTATAAGCAACTCTGTAGCCGCAGAGTGTTTGCTTAAAAATATGTTTTAACCACTTATTTCTTTCCTTTTTCCAGGGGATGTGATTCTGGCCTTCTGTCTTTCTATGGTTGTTGGTCTTCTGCTGGGAGCTCTGGTCTATATGATCTTGACCTGGATGTCTCGTCGACGAGCTTCAGCCACCATCACTCGTGTACCCATCCACCAGTCCCGCTCCACCAACCGTTCATCCTCGCCGCGCTCTCGGCCAGGCTACAGTCGACACAGCAGCGGCTACGACCGACGCAGCAACAACAGTCTGGCCAGCGCTGCCTTCTCCTTTCATCGGCAAACCTCATCCTCACCGATAGACTATGGTGACTCACCGGGCCGCAAGTCGAGCTTCCGGGCCTCTACTTTTCATCCTCTTCTCCAGTGTAGCCAGATAGCTCGTGAGGCAGAAGAGGGTGCCCAGGGCAGCCTGCCACGGACCCCCACTCTCACTACCAACCCTGGGGCGGCTGGCTCCACCAGCACTGTCAGTTCCATGGTCACTCCACCCCGGGCCAGAAACAGGCCGGATTCCTTCTGGGGCAACAGCAATCTAAGGGGCTTTCATGCAGGCCAGACTCCGCCACCTGCTTATGAGAGCATCATACGAGCCTATCAGGAGACAACCACGTGAAGGAAGAGGAGATGCTACAGTGATGGAGGAAGATAAATCTATTAATAGACTTGGACTAGAAAATTGGACAGCTGAAAGCGATATGGATGTCCGGCATCTTAAAACATGGCCAGTTTTCAATGTGTGTATATTTGCATATTTCTGTTTGTTTGTATTCTGTTAAAAAAATAAAGGTTCTATCTTGGCATCTATGGTTCCATGAGGAACCATCCAGGGAACCATCCAGGGAACCTTCCATTGAACGAAAAGTTATGTTCTTCTCACTAAGAAAAGAAAATATTCTTTTAAGAACTGTTCCATGAAAGGTTCTTTGGGGAACCAAAAGATAGTTCTTTTATGGCATTATTGTGAAAACCTCTTTTTGGAATCTTTGTTTTTTGCGAGGTCAATAAGAAATACTTACAGAGAATGCTTGAAAGAGAGAGTGAGGTGACTTTTTGGTTATACAGGTCTGCTTTATTGATTAGTAAAGACAAAAGACCTATATTTTTACAGGGAGAGAATATGTTTGTAAAGAGTGAGAGAGAAGAAAATGTGATAAACAGAGAAAGAGAGAAAGTAAGAGATATTGAAGGTAGTAATAAGCATGGGGACAAATCTGAGAGCATTACCAATCTCTATTGCAAACAATAATTTAAAATCGTTTAGCACCAAACTCATTAGATTGTGTATTTATTGGTTTGTTTTCTGTGAACTCTAGTCTTTTGGAATCATTGTATTTCTCAATGCAATTGTACTCAGAAAAATAAACTGACAAAATACATTTTGCAATAGCTTTTTGCATCTGCATGTTTTAATTCTTCATAGAAAGTTTTATACACTTACCATAAAATGAATATAGTTCACCTAAAATTTAAAATCTGTCTTTATTTAACTATCTTTATGTTGCCATCACTATATTCTCCACAGAAGAAAGTCAGCCACTAGTTTGAAACTAATGTCTTGAAACTAACTGTCATAAATAATGACAGTATTTTCATTTTTGGGTGAACAATTCTTTTAATTTGTCCATTTTAGAGAGCTACACATGACCATGATCAAACACTGAAAACAAGACAGGGGTACTAGTTGAAAACGGCTACTGAGGAATGAACAGACCAAGGACAAAGGTGTTGCAGAGGGTTTAGAGCACACACATCCTGGAAGTGACCTGGCATCCTTCACACCCATGGGTAAGTGGTGAATTTCCCTGACAAGAGGAAGGAATTGTCTCAGCAGGTTAAAATGTATGCTAACTGTGCCATCTGCACTTTGACAGTGACAGATAGGTAGGTTTGCAGGAAAGATAAAAGGTATCATTAAAAATGATACAAATGTGTTTACGTCCTTCTAGTGTTCTGCAATATTACAGTAAAATTTCTATAGAGGTTTGGAGAAGATAGAATGATTTACTTTCCTGCTAAAAAAAAGGTACACAATGTGTGTGCGCATTAGAGTATTACGGTACAAGTGACACACTGATATTTGCGTTACTTACGGTAATGACGCTCTACGTTGATGTACGTTCAATCTGAAAACAGTTCCTGTTTATATTTGCTGTCAAAAGTGATTTTTCATACCGCGTTCATTGGAAGGAACTTCTGTTTTTATAGGTAAAATGCACATTTAACGTACAGTTTCAGTCGTTAAATGTCAATCTTGGGCGCAGAGAATGCATTTCGCTAGAATAAGTTACTAACGTTACCCAACTAACGTTAACTCGGCTTTTTAGATAACGTTACAAGCCGACTGTTTATTACACCATATCAAATGAGGAATTAACATCAAATTAAGATATTTTAGAGCAGTATAAATATCTGCAGTCTCTTTAGGTAAAGAAGTAACTTATGTTGACTGTTTTAAAAACAGCTGACAGTGACTCTGCTGGCATGTCATGATTCCACCACCTCTTTTTTTAATTTTGTAGTATTTAGGTTATTATAATCGACGTGAGAAGATTACTTTAATCGCCAGCAGTCATAAACAGTGGGCATACATGTCTCACCGGCCCTCTGGCCAACATTAACGTGTGCATCGTCGGATTTCTGCTCGTGAAGCCGTCAATGTCTGCGTCCGCCCTGCGAATGATCCGCGTCCGGAGGTTGAGCACCACCGGACCTGCTGTGAAGAGAGCACTGCCATGGAGAGACCTTAGTAAGACTCTGAACCTACTTTATGGTGCTGATGATGATGTCTAGGAAGGCAGTTCACTTTTTGAAACCACTTAAATGTATTTGGCCACGAATACTTACCATATAGAATAAATAAAATACAATTTGTAGTTATTGAAAAACTTACCGTTCAGAAGGGGTCTATGAGATTTTTTAAAAGAAAATGATACTTTTATTTAGCAAGGATGAGTTAAAATCACAGTAAAAATTCGATAATGTTACAAAAGATTGCTGTTTCAAATAAATTTGTTCTTTCTATTCATCAGAGAATCCTGAAAAAATATCCTGGTTTCCGCAAAAAAAAATAATAATAATGTTTTTGAGCCCCAAATCAGCATATTAGAATGATTTCTGAAGGATCATGTGACACTGAAAACTGGAGTGTTGACTGCTGAAAATTCAGCTTTGCCATCACAGGAATAAATTAAATTTAAACTATATTCTAATATTCTAATCGAAAACAGTTATTTTACATAACTCTATGAACATTTGATCAAATAAATGCAGCATTGTTGCATTTATTCAAAATAATTAATAAATAAATAAAAAATTGACCCCCAAACTCTTGAACAGTAGCATATATATACCATAAATTAAAAATATATGTATTTTTTGTCCAATTAATTATCTATGGGTCCTTATATAGTTCATAAATTGACATAAATTTATTCTGAATGCTTGACTGAATAATTCTGAATGCTGGTCTTTGTTTTTTTTGTTTTTTGTCTTTAGGAAAAATAGCAAAAGTGACCGGAGCGATAGTATTGGGGTGGGTTTATTATTATTTTTTATTGTTATTTTATTTTTTATTTTTTACATTTATTTAACAAGCCAAATTATATTATACAGTATCATGCAGCACATACACAGAGAATGTCAGTGGAAGCAGCTGTTAAAAATGATATAAGCCAGGTTTGTTACCCTTTCCAGAAACACATTCTGACTCTATCAAGTTTGCTTACACAGAGGCTGTGTTTTCATCGCATACGAGGCAGTTACTCTGAACCAGGCCGTCACTATCGACACCAGTGCCATACTACAGGAGAAGCACAAGTCCTACATCTACCTGACTCACACCACTAATAGGGAACAGGAGAGCCTTGCTTCCGGTACACTCTGGAATCTTTACCACTTGTGTGTGTTTGTGCTTGAGAGAGTGTGTAAACATCAGTGAGCCAAAAGATTCATTTGCATTTACATTTATTCCTCGAAAGCAACTTGCAACTGAGGAATACTACACCATAAACGATTCATCCTTTTTTCTTTTTTTTGCTGGACCTTTATATTTATGCCTTAGTTTAGATTAGATTCGATTTTTGCTAGTATATTGTAGATGTATTGTTTGAGATTTTGCACAATTAGACATTAAAACAGCCTGTTCATGTATTCTGTTTTACAGTTAATGTATACAAATTTATTGATTGCCCACAACAGACATTATTTATTTTCTAGGCTTCACTATCAAGACCAGGAAGGAACTTCATAAAGCAGCTAGAAAGTTTCTTGAAATTTCATCAAGAGTTCTTCTTCGCCCATTGGATGGTGAGTAATTTCATCTCTATTTGATGGCATTGACAAGTCTTGGTGCCTGTTTTAAAATATTGAAAGTAAATATTTGCTGACAGTAGGCGCTGTGTCAAACAGCATGGTTATATTCAAGGACATGCTTAGAAAAACCACTTGGGTACAGTATGGTTATTGCATCTCAGGAAACATCTGCTTTCTGTTAACTTGACAGTATTTTTGACCTTAATGTCACCTGTATCTGCACAAAGAGGAACTGACATGAAATGATCTTCTGGTTTAAATAGGCCAGGTATCTTACTGTCTGTTCTGTTCTTCTAAATATGGAATCTAATACACTCTGATTTTTTTTAATCGCAGCATACATGGCACCAGGTTTGAGGCTGAATAGTAGTTTATAATGTACACTACTTGTGAAAAGTTTGGGGTCAGTAAGATTATTTTTTTTAGAAAAAAAAAATAACATTAAAAATCTTATTGACTCTAAACATTAATGGTAGTGCACATTTAGAGTAAAAAGTTTAGCAGAGTGAGCAATCGCAGTAGACTGATATACTATAGACAAATGTGTAGAGAGATGATCAGAAGTCCTGTACTCCCCCTGTGTTTAACTGAAGGCATCTGTTTCCATTTGACTTTTGCCAAAAAAAACCCTCTTCATATCAACTTTTCATATCATAGACTTCATATTAAATCGTGATTTTTACATAATTTACATTAGACCGGCCCCATCTATCACTGCATTTAAATCTTATCTTAAGACATGTCTATTCCTCCGGCTTTTACCATTAATTAAGTATGTTATTTTGGGTCTCTCTTGTATTAAGCTGATTTTCTATTGCTTGTTTATTTTGTGGTAATTTCTCTATCTTGTTTCCTTTTAATTCATTGGTATTCTTTTATTCATTGTACAGCACTTTGGTAAACCTCGGTTGTGTTTAAATGTGCTCTATAAATAAACATTGATTAGTCATTTCTAGTACGTCTCTGTGTTTGCAGTTATGTGAAATAAGCATATGTTGATGTTTGTTTATATCAGAGCATCTCAGTCATCTAGACGCAGACCCTCATGAATGTTCACTATGGGTGCTGCTGAAGAAAACCCGCTCTGCCGACCAGGCCGTTAGACAGCAGGCGGTACAGGAACTGGCCCAGAATCACCACTGGCAGGGTAAGAGATGACAGCACACTTCAATCTTATTCAGACTTTTGTCATTAATATAAAATGTCAAGTTCTGCTGACTTTACTGAAAACTTGCTCTTGTTCTTGCTTAACAAAACCTATTTGTATTGCGCAGACCCTTTTGCCTACCAATGAAAAACACTTCAGTGTAACTCTGAATGGTCTTTTGTCTTGTCCGTCTCAGATTATCAGTACCAGACTGCAGCACAGGCTATAGATCAGCGCACAGCTGTGGCTCTCGCCCGCATATCTAATGTGGACCAGCGCTTCTTTCTCCCTCCACCTCCACTGCCACACACTGACGATGTGGGTAGCTATCGTTTAGACTAAAGCCAAATTGAACTGCTGTGTAATGTCAGATATCTGTGCTAATGTTATGTGCATTTATAGGATATATCGATAGAGGATGGGCTTAGGCAGTTACTGGCATCTCTGCCCCAGTCGGAGGTGGATCAGTGTGTGCAGTACTTCACCTCTCTGGCATTAAGAGAGAGCAGCCAATCACTAGCCTCTCAACGGGTGAGACATACGTAAACTATAGAGTGCAACAGTTCCAAATAAGAGTCCTATTCTTTTCTCCATAGTTTGTTTAACGATAACCTACACTCTCAAACTGCCTAAATATTTGTGTATATTTATTTATCCCTCAGAAAGGCTTTGTAATATTGTGATTCACCATGTACCAAGTAATTTTTAAAATCCCTATGGAAAAATGAATGGAAAAAACACTTCTGGAATCATGGACCCTGAAAAAGTGTTTAAGCACCATTGTACTTCATTTAATCAGATTTATATTTGATTGTGCCACTGTGTTAGCTAGCTGTGCATTTTGGTCTGTGATTATAGGGAGGGCTATGGTGTTTTGGAGGAAATGGGTTGCCCTATGCTCAAAGCCTGACTTCCACCCCCTCTGAGAAGGTGGAGACGTTCTGCCTGCAGGCCCTGGTGCAGCACTCAAAGGTGAAGATTTACAAATTCTGCAAAGAGACATGTATTTGTGTAGCAAGGAAGTCAGCAATGATCAAAGAAAACAGGATGCTTGTGTGTGTTGAGTGATGTTTTGTAGATATTCTTGATGTGTACCTTCAGTTGATCAGTTTTAATCAAGATTTTGACTTTAGGAAATTGTTAATAATAAATGAATCTATTCAAAGCATTTAATTGTTCTTTGTTCACAGGTCCAAAGTCATTGTGACCACATTGTTGCTAATGGAGGACTGCAGCTCTTGCAAAGAGTCTACCAGCTTCGCAGAGACTCTCCGAAAATTCAGCGCAACATTGTGCGAATTATTGGAAATCTCGCCCTGAATGAGAGCTTGCACACTGCCATAGTACAGTCAGGTTGGCTTTATATTTTAGAATAACTGATTTTATGTTGAAAAAGATTAGTTCTTTATTCTCTGTTGTGGTTAACCTTTAGGTTGGGTGACTGTCCTGGCTGAGATGATCCAGTCACCACACATCATGCAGGCATCTCATGCTGCCCGTGCTTTAGCCAATTTAGACAGAGATGCAGTAAGGCAGAAGTACCAGGATGGTGTTTACATATTGCACCCACAATGCCGCTCTAAGTATGCATGCTTATATGAACTTCCTCTTATGCTCACCAAATCTGCATTTATTTGATCAAAATACAATAAAACAGTAATATTGTGAAATATTTAAGTAACTGTTTTTATTGTAATATATGTTAAATTGTAATTTATTCCTGTGATGGTAAAGCTGAATTTTCAGCAGTCTTCAGTGTCACATGATCCTTAAGAAATCATTCTGATATGTTGATTTGCTGAATGTTCAAAACTATTGTGCTGCTGAATATTTGTGGAAAATCTGTTGTAACATTATAAAAGTCTTTGCTGTAACTTTTGATCAGTTTAATGCATCTTTGGCGAATATGTCTGAAAATGCCTTTGGTTTAGTGAGGATTAATTATGTTTTCCATCCTTTATATTCAGTCAGCCAATCAAAGCCGATGTTCTCTTTGTGCACGGCCTCTTGGGAGCAGCTTTTAAAACTTGGCGTCAAAAAGACCTTGATGTGACGGATGATGACAAGGTGGAAGGGGTTCGAGATGACTACACTGAATGCTGGCCCAAGGTCATCATTTTGTTTTTAAAAGAACCTTATGAGTACCCAAATATCGCTTGCAGTGTAATGGCATTACAGGGCCTCAGAGGTATTTTGAAAGTCTGGCTGAAATCTAAAGTCAGCAAATGTTTTTGCATTTTCCACAGTCGTGGTTGGCTGCAGACTGTCCAAACCTCAGAATCCTGTCTGTTGAGTATGACACCCATTTAAGTGACTGGAAGGCTAAGTGTCCTGCTGAAAACCAAAGGTAAACAGTCAATTTTTGATGTGTGCTGTGCATTAATAAATTATCTCAACATAGCATACCAAATATCCATGTTTGTCCCTGATTTTTGTGTTAAACAGGAAGTCCTTGGCCTACAGAAGTCAGGAGCTGCTGAGGAAATTGAAGGATGCAGGTGTAGGGGACAGGCCTGTGGTCTGGGTAGCCCACAGTATGGGAGGTTAGTCCATGGTGGGTCTTAGAATAACCAGCACCCAACTATAAGAGGGATTTTCTAAATCTTCCTACATCATATTTTTGTAGCTGTCTAAATTATTTGCAATACAATAGTTTTTTTACAATTTATATTGTGACTGCTTATATGTGACCCTGGTCCACAAAACCAGTCATAAGGGTCAATTTTTCGAAATTGAGATTTATAGGATAGGACAATATTTGACCGAGATACAACTATTTGAATATCTGGAATCTGAGGGTGCAAAAAAATCTAAATAGAGAAAATTGCCTTTAAAGCTGTACAAATGAAGTTCTTAGCAATGTATATTACTAATCTAACTAAGAAATTTTGATATATTTATGGTATAAAATTTACAAAATATCTTCATGGAACATGATCTTTTCTTAATATCCTAATGATTTTTGGAATAAAAGAAAAATCGATAATTTTTTTAGTTATTGCTACAAATGTACCTGTAAGACTACAAAAATGTAATTTTAGTTTCAACAGGGAGTTTAATATTCATTTTAGAGGTTTAATAATCTCACAAGGCCATATTGTGATTTCAGTATTTTAATTAATTATGCAGCCCTGTTTGTAGCTAAAAAATCCATTTGTAACTCTAAATCAAAACTTGTGTCACAGGTTTACTTGTGAAAAAGATGCTCTTAGATGCCTCTAAAGATCCTGATCTCAGTCCGCTGATCAAGAACACGAAGGGAATTCTATTTTACAGCGTCCCTCATTACGGCACATTCATGGCAGAGTATTCTGTAAATGCCCGATACCTCCTTTTTCCCTCAATTGAAGTAAAAGAGCTATGTAGAGGTATAATGTGATTTATTTTTGTTCCCTAAATATTAATACAATATTTAATTCCTCCTGTTAAGATTAAGATTTTAAATCTAATTTGCATATCATTTTTCTGTTCACCTGTTTCGACTCAGACTCTCCAGCGTTACGAGACTTGAATGAAAATTTCCTGAACATGGCAAAGGAACAAGAGTTCAATGTCCTTAGCTTTGCAGAATCTCTGCCAACCTACATTGGGCCGATGCTCAAAATATCGGTAGTTCCATCGCAGTCAGCAGGTAGGTCAGAATAATTGAACAACAAGCAGCATTGTCATGTATCATTTTTACATAACAATTGACGGGTTTAGGTACCTGCTATCAGAAAACAAAAATTCTCCTTTTTCTCTTTCAGATCTGGGTATTGGGAACCTCATCCAGGTGGACGTTGATCACCTCAACATCTGCAAGCCAGAAAAAAAGGACTCATTTCTCTATAAACATACTTTACAGTTTATTCAGGATGCTCTTGGAGGACAGAGAATTAAGTGAACTCTAAGTCCACAATCCAAAACCAGTCTCTTGCCATTTCATTGCCTCTTGAGGGTTCAACAATTACATTTTAAAAGATAGTGTTAAGTGTTAATAGTGTTAGAAGGAAGTTCTAAAATTGCAACTGGATTTTTCTTTTCATTTTTTTTAAAAATTCAATCAAGCCAGTATGAACTTGCTTTTTGTTAAAACCTCTGGGTTTAACTTTTGATGTGTTTTGCCCACTTCACCGTCGCCTTGTACTGTATTTCATTTCAGTAATTTGGAATTTATTTTAACTGGAAGCTATAACAAATTGAAACGAGTATCAAGTATATTATGTTTAAAATATCAATGCATATTTTAAAAATCATAGAAAGACCATTTTATTTATAGTATTTATTTTTCTTGGAAGAAGCTGAAAACTAGCCTTGTCTTAACTCACCAGCCTTCTTTGTATCCCTACCTCAGACTCACAGGTTGGTACTGATCCTGGCTGTAATTTGCCACTCTTTTTGTACTAATGGATTAATTGTAGTACTTGCATTGGACCATACTACATTTATTTTGATGTTGAGTATGTACAAGACACAATTATTGCCAAATCTTTATTACACTGAATAAAGTTTTGTGTTCTAACTTTATATTCCACTTAAATCATATACTTTTACTATAGCTAGACTACGCTCCAGGACAGCAGAGAGCAGTAGAGCTCACAGGTCAAATAAAGTCTGTTAGTAGAGGAAGACCATTGTTAGCAGACGGTGGACACTGTAGGATTAGAACAAATTGACCATTGACAGATAAACACAACAAAAATCAAATATGTAAGAATGATTTTTGATACATGATTTGCGAATATATGTTTGGAGATACGCACAGTATGTGAAATGTTTGTAACGATTACAAACATTCACGGTAACGTTAACCTGCTAACTTTTTGTTATTATTTCTAATGTTCAGAACAATTTTGCCTTTTGTAGATACATAGGCTTTAACTGAAGAACCAGAAGTGTTAACACATCCCGTCCAAAATGGTTAATGTCTTGAAAGGAGTTCTCGTTGAATGGTAAGTTTTACATTTAACGATTTAAAGGTGCATTGAGTATTTTTTTTCTCTGATTAAAATTTTTAAACTTAGAAATAAACAATAATTAAAAAAAAAAAAATATATATATATATATATATATATATATATATATATATATATATATATATATCAATGTGAAGTTATAGAAGTTATAGTAGATGAAGAGATAAGTAGTCCGTTTTAGTTTATATGGAGCGGGTCGCCACATAAGTTAACATCGCGTGACCAGCAGACATTCACTTGATCTCGGAACCGCTTATATACTTACGTGTGGAATCAATCTATTAATATTTGTGGTTGACTGACTAGAGTATGTTACCTGTAACTTAAAACTTTGGCACAAGGTATAAAAAAATAAAAAGAAATAATAATAATATATGAGTGCACTTTTAAAATAAAATCTCGCAGCAGTGCACAATAATTTATGATTCTTCTTTTAAAATATGAAACAGTGACCCAGCTATGAAGCAATTTCTTCTATATCTGGATGAGACGTCGGCATTGGGGAAGAAATTTATCATCCAGGATTTGGATGACACGCATGTTTTCATCCTAGCTGAAGTTGTGCAGATTCTCCAGGAGCGAGTAGGAGAACTGATGGACCAGAATTCATTCCCCATCACCCAGAAATAAATGTCTGAATCTGACGGCAGACCTTACAATCTGTGGGAGCAGATGGATGTGGAGATTCTTTCAGCACAATTGCACAAACACAGATTTAACTGAAATATATAGATGACTGGCTACCAGGATGATGCCTGTTATCCTTGTTTTAGTTCGACTGTGTTGCATACATTTTTCATCTGACAGAATTATGTTTTATGTTGCATATGTTTCAAAGACAGCTTCTTGAATCTTTGCTGTGTTTTGACAATATGATCAATGAATTCTGTTTTGCATGGAAAATGGCATTAGCTGCAAAAAGTAAAAATTAATGTTTTTTTTTTCAGCATTTCAAAATTGTACACAAATTGAAAGCAGATGGTTGAAGACCAAGTGTGATTTATATGCATATGCATAATATACAAGCATCAAATAAAAAAACCTTAAAAAACACAAATGTTCTCAGTATGTGCTTAATTTGTTTCCTGGATACATTATAATTAGCCTTAAAAATTAGAAGACTGCTGTATTGATAGGTGACAGTTTGTAAAAGTCCAAGCTCCCTTTTCTGTTTATTCCCTTTCTAGTGAAAAACCAGCTCAAGCCGCCTGCACAAGGGTATGATAGGATAGCATTTAGACAACTGAGATGTGTCTGTAATCAGGATATTGGTGAAAGACTTCACCTTGTGGTGTGGGAGAAGAAACCGCAAAATCAAAATAGTGAACAGCATTATATTTCCAAAATATCCAGCATGTTTTGATTAAGGAAGGGAAAGTGGTGTGATGCACTGTTGGAAGTACCTAGTAGTTCACCTAGTAAAACTTACTGGCTATACAACACCACTGTCTGAAAATAAGGTGCCATTTCCTCTTTTAAGAAGACCATCATGTGGAAGTAAGAGGAAGTGTTATGTTGTGTCAGACCTATAGCTCTGTAGTGTTACATCCAGTTTATTTTATCACCCAACAATACAGCTATGATATAGATCTATCTATATGTCTCTGTCTGTCTGTCTGTGTGAGCCTAATCAAAGTAATACAAATAGAAGAGCTGCAGCTGTTTATTATTTAAAATGGTTAGCTCACTTTGATTTAGACAGCCTCATAACAACCGTTTGAAATTCATGGGGGAAAAAACAATGAATCATTGATTTTGATTAAAATTGAAACCGCATCTATCTATCTATCATTGGCCACGATGTCTTTGCAACATTTTTCCGAGTCTCTTGTTCTCCAGACAGCGCAGATGTACTTCCACGCACCTCGTCGTGGCGCTGGGTTCTGTGTGAAGTTCTCGAGCGTGCGCACATCCACCTCCACTAACGCACAAAGCGCTTCTGCTCAGGTTACTGTAAATGAGACCTCCAGTCTTACTACAATTACCTGTTTAATGGACTAAATAGCCAGGAGGACCAGAAGCCATAATATGAAGAAACGCTACATGGATATAGGCAGGCTACGGAAAATGAAAAAGATTAAACTCACGGAGAAGATTTCCGAAAGGTATGACACCGCGCGCGCTGCTTTGTTGTTTTGTTATTGCTCTTATTCGTTTTCACCTGAATGGCTCGCGCTTGACTATTCATAGCGCGCTGAACGGATTGACGCAAACAATAAACAAACAGCATCTCCCGAAATGATAACAAATCGGGGTTTAATTTCGAGCCATAGCTCGCTGTGATTTAATGGATGCATACAAGGCCGAATCTATAACATTTCGTTTAAAACAGTGCAGCGGGTCATGTTGCTAACAAAATATTTGAATAACAAAAATATCCTCCAATTGAATTTAGCGTTGCATATTAAGAAATGCTACAGTATTTTCTTATTTCATTTTCTGGTATTAGTAAACCTATAGCTATTATTAATGTGATTTGATGCAGCGTCAGCTAACAAGTAGTCATGTTATTTCTTGATGACAATACGATGGTCTCAAAAACAGACTGTCTGAAAACACAGACAAACTGACAAGGGCCTCTGACTAGACATTTTGCGCGCAGGAATGTCGTTTATGTAAGTCATTTTTCTCAGGGATTATTTTGCTGTACCTTAAATGATGCATATTTATCAATTTAATTGTTGTTGCAGTTGTTGGTGCATTTTGTATTTTATCAGGTTCGCTGATTCCAGACTATTGTTTCTAGTGAGGTAAACACACGACAGTGTAGTCTGAACGGACCCCGTCTCTTATTTATATAGTGTAGTGACCTGGACAATAGTCTCCTGTGTTTATACGCTTCATAGTGCAATGAACGTGCGCAGATTTCTCCTGAAACGGGTTCTTGTTCTTTAAATAGCCATGGCAACACTGTAGATTCGACGTTTAGGTGCTGATGCAGAAGATGAAATGTTGCCATGGTTACCAAACACAAAGGGATGTGTGGAGCGCAGAAAGCCTGAACAAAGGAATGGAGCACAATGGACTGTGCGACCAAAACATGGATTGTAACGTCTTCAAGAACTTACTTTCTGCGCCTTTACATCTCACGTACATGCTTGTTCATTTTTCGTTTGAAATACAGAAAATATTTTTTGTCTGCTTGTCAACATGAAGTTATAGGCTATATTAAAAAAAGTATAAAAACAGAGAACGCGCGTTTTGTAGTTGTATAAGGACTTCTGTTTTGACTTTAGAAAGATGCATTTTTATTTTTATTTTATATTAATTAAAAATAATTCACATATTAACAGCTGTAACATTAATGACATTTTCTTAAAAAAAAAACAGTCTAATGGTAAGTCATTTTAAATGTCCTGTTTTCAGCGCGTACTCTGTTCTGAAGTTCATGATCGTCTGGATGCTGGTGCTATTAGCTGACTTTGTTCTGGAGTTCAGACTGGAATACCTGTGGCCATGTTGGCTGTTTCTAGGGACCGTCTACACCACATTTCACTGTCACGGACTGGTAGGCAATTTTCTGCTCTGCGCATGCAGCTGTATTGTTTGCTTTTAAAATAATAACAAAACCCCATCCATCACTACAAATGAATTTTCATTTTTCGTCTTTTTCATTATGTTGTGTTCCTGCATTTTTTCTTTTTTTCCTTTTCATTTCATATTTACAAAGAAAAAATAGATATTAAACCAACAAACCTCTGCTTTTCTATTACAGGCCATCTGTGTTGTTTTCGTGTGTGCAGCATTTACCCTGGACTTATTCTGTTTCATTTTTGTACCCTTACACTGGCTGTTTTTTGCAGCCAGCACATATGTCTTACTCAACTATATGTGGCATACAGGTGAGCCCTAAACGCTTTTAATCAGGTTGCCATTTAATTAACACTTACAGAGTCACTGTGCCTTTGGAAGTATTATGGATAAAAAACAATATATATATATACATTCATTTACATATATACATTATTTATTTGCAGAAAAGGGAATCTGTATGTCAACTGTGACATTATGGATACTTTTAGTGTATATGGAGGCTTCTCTAAGGTTGCGGGACCTGAAAAGCCCTCATGCAAATCTGTCCCATCTATTTGCTGCACACTGGTAGGTTCTGATTGGCAATTTATTTTAGAGCTGATTGCAATATGGGGTTTTAAATTAACACTAATTTTACCAGCTGTGTTTCATACTCTAATTTAACACAAGCTATTATTATTTCTTCCAGCATTGGTTATCCACTAGTTTATATGGGATTTGATGCAACATGCTACTTCTCCAGTATGTTTAAGTTGCGCACTCAGAAATCAGTTCAGAGTGAGAATGACCTCCACATGGATCTCCTGCAACAATCCCTACCTCCTTACATGCACCTGTACCCAAAATTGTGGATGGAAGGTATGTATAATTTCTTTTAATGTACCATGTAATATGTAGCTATCTTTCTAAAACGTTCAATAGTTTAAAGGGATAGTTCACCCAAAAATGAAAATTCTGTCATTAATTACTCACCTTCATGTCATTCCAAACCACAAGATCTTCTTTCATCTTCGGAAAAGCAAATTAAGATATTTTTGATGAAACGCGAGAGCTCTCTGACCCTCCATAGACAGCAAAACAATTGACACTTTCAAGGTCCAGAACGATAATAAGGACGTTGTTCAAATAGTCCATGTGACATCAGGTTCAACTATAATGTTATGAAGCTACGAGAATACTTTTTGTGTGCAAAGAAAACCAAAAAAACTTTATTCAACAATTTCTTCTCTTCCGTGTCAGTCTTCGATGAAGTTAATGAAGTTGAAAATTGTGTCAAATGTCTTTATGCAGATCCCAAATATAAGGTGGCAAAATCTAGGCCGGCGCAATACCAGTGTCCATCCGATTCCATCACCTCAGAGGACAAACAAAACATGGAAGACTGCCTTCAAATCCACAGACTTCCTGCAAGAACCGAAAGAGATACAAATCCACAAACCCCAGGACCCAAGCACCGTGGAGGTGAACTTCATTTGGACTCTACGTCCATGCTAGAAATGACTGAAAACCTACCTCAGGAGGATCAGAGCAGCAAAGCTCAAAGACCCTCCAAGAGCTCCTTGCCTAAAGTGCATCGAGGTTCAGTGAACATCTCTAACAGCAAAGGGGAGAAGAGGCAGAAAGCCCCCAAAGCCATCAACACAATAGGGGACTCTGCTGAAAGGTGCGCGTCAAACATCTCTCCAAGTCCCCCGAACCCACATGCCGAGCAGATGCTGAAGTATGTTAATGTTATTTCATTTCTATATGCACTGATTCAGCTCCAAATTCATATGTTTGCAAAAGTGTAATGGGCTGTGGAAGATGTTTAATGAATTTCGAGTACATTTACACTGTGATCTCCATCTGCTCCACAGGCTGGAACAAGAAATGAGAAAGCTGAAGGGAGAGCTGCAGGCGAGCAGACAGAGCGAGCAGGAGCTGCGCAGCCACATTTGTAATCTGACCAACAGTGAACACAGTCTGCGTCCTGAAGTCTCTCTGCTCAGACATGCAAATGAACTGCTGCAAAACAAGTGAGTCCTCTGATCTCTTCCTGTTGGTCTTGGCATTAGTGATCTGGGTTGATGTTAGGTCACGCTGCTTGACGTTCACTGATGTTTGTGTTTATATCAAACATATGGGTGTTTCTTACTTAACATTTCAATAGTTTTACACCTTTTATGTATAGACTGTATTGTTTGACGTTTTGTCTTAGACCTTTAAACTTAAACTACGAAAATCCATCATATATTTCAAATACATGCTTTTCTTTTGAATCCTACAAAATTATCAGTTTTGACAAAAGTATTAAGCAGTACAACTGTTTTCAACATTTATGATAATAAGAAATGTTTCTTGAGCAGCATATCAACTTATTAAAATGATTTCTGATGGATCACGTGACCCTGAAAACTGAAGTGATGGCTGCTGAAAATTCAGCTTTGCCATCACAGAAATAAACTTTAAAATATATTAAAATAGAAAACGGTATATGATTTTTGATCATATATAGGCAGCCTTGCTGAGCATAAGAGATTCTTTCAACATCATTAAAAAAATCTGTGCATATTACAAATGAATGATGTGCTTTAAAGGTGACTGAAAGCTCATGCTTTTCTTACCGTAAGAGTAGGTGCAACTTGACGAATCTAACACTGTTCCTTTAAATTCTGTGGTGCTCTGCTGTGCAGGATTCAATGCCTCACAAAATCCAGACAGAAGGACAAACAAAACTGTTCCTTGCTGGAAAAGAAAATCAGAATGGAAACAGAGGCTCGAGTTGCAGTAGAAAAACAACTTGCAGAAGTCAGAGCCCAAAAATTTGATGAAGCAACGATTTTACTTCGGAGCGCATCACACAGGTAATTGTATAAATAAAGCAACAGTGCAAGAGGCATACATGTATTAATCTTGTCAATTTTTTATTTCAGTCACTAATAAATGCTTAATCTGTGTCTTTTGAGACTAGGTCAAAATGTCCTGCTTTTTAATTATGGTTATAATTGGCAGTAGAATTCTTAATGCAAAATAGCAATGACAAAATAAACCTGTAAAATGTTGTATTTTTTCCATCCACTATAGGCAAGAACACAGTGAAACTCAAATGTTGAGGAAAAAAGCTAAAGATCTAGACTCAGAGTACAAACAACTACAGCTGGAATATCAGGAGAAAGAAAATCGAATGATAGCTCTAGAGAATGAAGTGGAGGTAAAGGACGCGGTTCATAGATCTGTTCAGTTACATACTGCATTGAATAGTTGTGATGTGCTGGATGTTTGTGATTCATAGTTTTATGTTCTTCATGTTCTGACACATGTGGATCTGGTAGCTTGCTGTCTGTGGTGTTCAGCCTGTGGCTTTTTGTTTGTTTGTTTGTTTGTTGGTTGGTTGGTGTGGGTGAAAGTTTCTGTGCCAAATGCTGATTCGGAGATTTTTTCTTTTGTTGTCATTATTTCTTGTTCCTCGCCCAGTTTAAATGCCGTTATATTGCCATCTGCTATGTAAACCATGCCAAAACAGAAACCACATCTTTCAGAAACTATTGTGCAACCTGAGAATTTTTGTATCATGATTAATTTAACGAGCTTTTGAACAATGGGTTCTTATTTATTGGAAAGCATTTTCAATTTTTTGTTTTTTGGAATTGACAGAGTAACGCAAGTATGACCCAAGGGAATTAAACTTTGCTGGACAAATTTTTTTTAGACTTTTTTCCAATAGCTGGAAAGCTGGAAACAAACATTTAAAACAACTGTACGTAAGTTTTTGTAAATTTATTTATTTTACCTTGAAACGTATGTTCTGGGAGTTTGGTGAGCGGGTACCAAATTCCGCGAAAATGGCGGATTGCTTTACGACAGCAACTAATAATAATAAACGTGCTATTCAGTGGAATTACGACAGTCAATTCCACTCACTTAACTGTAGGGGGCTCTAAAGTCACAAAAATACACAAAACTACATACAGTTGCTTTAAAGAAGAAGCACAAATAATAAATAAATCCCTTGGTACTTTATCGAGTGTAAGAAGTAGTGTGTCAAATGAGTTGGATACCCATGATGGAAGTCAACAGGAACTGGAACTGTTTGGTCACAAACATTTAGCAGAAGAAAGTCATACAGGTTTGGATCAACATGAGGCCGAGTATGATGACAACATTTTCATTTTTGGCTGAACTATCCCTTTAAGCATTTTAGGGTTGAAAGCACAATTATTTGGAACTAGACAGATGGGATTCAAATGTTCACCTGAATCATTCATAATCACCCAAATCTTTCATATCACCTTTATTTTGTACTGTTCTGCTCTGTTCCTGTCTCATATGTGCAATATTCTCTTGCTCCTCCCCAGACCCTCCAGAGGAACAGATGCACGGAGCAGGAAGCGGACGCTTTGCTCTCAGCTCTCTCCTCCTTGCAGGACAAGGCTCAGCATCTAGAGTACAACCTGAGTGCAGAAACCCGTCTCAAGCTAGACCTCTTCTCTGCGCTTGGAGACGCACGCAGACAGCTGGAGATAGCACAAGGTTCATCTCATTTCAAATTATGTATATATCTAGGAACACACAATGTATTGGTAACATACAGGCCGGTTTTAGAATTTTTTCCCCCCAACTTATCTTCATCAGTCTGTTTTTAATTTTTTATGTCTTTCTTTACAGTTAAAATTCTGAAACAAGACCACGAGGTCAAAGAAATGAAACAGAAGCTTGCTGAAGCGATGGCCGTGGCTCCAGGTATGTCATACATGGCCCCTAGGTCCTCTATGCCTCAGTACCTCAAGTTCTTCAACTCTGAGCGCTACATGCTGAATCCCAGAGCGCTCATGTACCAGTGTCTTAAGAAATAAGACCAGCGAGGACAAATCGGACGGGACGGCTTTTGAAGGATTGTTTTGACTTGACATTCCAAACGCGAGGACATCTCTGCTTCAAGGTTTGCCCAAAAACTTTGCCTTTTGACAATGCCAACAGCCTCTGGTGCATCCACGGCTGTGTTTACTGATTTCAGCAGAGACACTGAGGCCGCTTATAGGTGACCTTGCTTTGAGATTCTTTCCAGATGAAATCAAAGTTGACTGTAAATACATTGTTGACCAGCGGATGACCATCGAATGCTGAGCAAACCGCTGCAAGCTGCGTAAACGGCAAGATATCAGTATAATAAAAATTGTGAACTTGATGAGGAGCACAGTTTATCATGAGGACAGGATATCCTGTGTTGGGTTTCAAATGAAGAGGCTCTTCTTCAGCCATGACAATAACAGGCCAATGCCTCACTTGGTCATTCTGTGCCTCATTATTTATGTGAATTCAATTTATATAACAAGCCAATATCAAACGTAAGTCAGTATGTGAATATTCAAGTGCTTTGTACCGTTTTGTATTCTTTTTACATTACACACGTTACAACAGAAGTGACCAACACCCCAAAAAAAAATTTAAAAAAATAAAACGTTTGTAGGTTTTCATGTTTCTGAAATTGTTGCCTTTTTTATGTATCAATGGGATGTTTTTTATGAGAAGTTTATTTTTCTGGCTTGACATACTTTTTTTTTTTCTTCTTCCTAAACCAAAATGAAATAATGGTTTAATTTTGTAATTCTACTTGTTGGTCTGCATGCCAATTTATGTAAACTGATTGTTTTGAGAAAAAAAAAGAGATTTTGATGTCTAATTGTGCATTTGTGCAAGGGCTGTTTTCTTCCAATAATTCTGGAAGCAGTAATAAAGTCATTTTCAATGATAATCTTGTATTCTTTTCCACATGACTTTGTGACACAAGAGACTTAAAGTTCTGTCATAATTTACTCACCCCTTTTTCTTTTTTTTTTACCAAACCTATATGAAGTGAAAGCCAATGCAGTTCAGTGTCATCCACTAACTTTACTGTATAGACAATATTCCACAGAAGAAAAAAATAAGTCACATGGGTTTAGAATGACATGAGGGTGAATAAATAATGACAGAATTTTGCTTTTTGGGTGAACTATTTCTTTTAATATTGTACTTAGGAGCTGAAATGAAACAGACAAAGAATAGAAGTACTCAGTATCTCATCTTAATATCAATGAATGGTGCAAATTGAAAAGATTTAACAGAGTAAAAGCAGTTATGAGTTTCTCAATGTTTTGCATGAGACAAACTAGACAATTCAAAATGATTCTGGGCATTAGTTTCCTCCCGTTAGACAGATCAAACAGAGAGAGGATTGATACAAAGCATGTTGTTTCTTTCAAAACAAGCACAGAATGAATCATCCATTTAAAATTTTCCTAATTTGTCACTGCTGGTCTGCATTAACAAAAAAAAGCATTGTTTGTTGTGTGCTTTTCAGTGTTTCAGGCATCATTTCCACTCCGATATCTGAAGCAATTTGCAATTCGAACCATTATATAATTAAAAAGAAACAAGCAACAATTATCAATCAGAAGACAAGAATTTCTCAGTTGTTAAACTGCATTTCATGCATCATTTCAAATTAGCCGCTTGTAACAGATGATGTTGATGTACCATCGAAGTGAATATGAAATTTATTGCCATCAACAAAAAACAAATCAGTGCAAACTGCTCACTTGGGCTGAAATGATGCTACCACCAGAAGCCCTCGGAGTTTTGATATACTGCAAATATGCAAAACAAACTGTTACAGTATACTAGCATGCAGACCAGTTGACAGAGAAAACACTACAGGATCTGCTCAATGAAAAAAGGAATAATACAATGTTTGTCAGTCTATGGGTCTTCTGAATATGGATTGATTGTGTCTGTTGAAGGCACATTTTAACACGTCTGGTGCACTGGAGATCTTTTCTTATACTGAAACTCAAAACTGTGTCACATACAGGGAAAACAGACAAGTCAAACCAAGTGCCCTTCACTTAGAAACCATTAAAATGAAAACTTACAGCATACATTCACAGGTAATGAAGGAAAAAAAAACCCAGCCGCCACAATGATGAAAGTGAAACACGCTTCAAGATAGACCATACACATATAGATAAATAATCTGTTTGCTTTTTTTCAATGTTTCGAGAACCCCTTTCCTTTCACAGTCGACGTAGATCTTGCATTGCAGACCAAAATTAACCACAATTAATGTGCGCCTTAAAAGGTACAAAGACAGTGTTATTTGGTAATCTCAAAATAACACCGTAACGCATTCCTCTTACAGTAAAAAAGAATAAATGAATGATTGAAAGGGTGAATAAAAGATCATGAAATATGCATGTGATGTGCCTAAAGAGACAAAAAAGATTTGCTAAAGTGCAAATCAGAAGTAACCCATCCCACACATACTGTAAGCAAAAACGTTCCAAAATACAGCTCATAATACTGATTTAAATAATAAGAGTCATTTTTTCTTCTTTTAAAACAGAGAAGCAGACTGCTACACTGACAGAATAAATGTACACGGGAACCATCAGCCAACACTTTTCCACCACCTAAAGCTGTGTGAAGAACAGAGCGCAGGGGTGCTTTTCTTTCTGAGGCTCAGTTCGAGGCGTTCTGATCCCTCCCTACAAAACTCACACATGATCCTCTGAGTGATGAAGCGCTAGAGTCCCGTCCCGTGCATGAAGATAGAGGATGGTGGAGAGGAGCTGGCAGATTTGACCCTCTGCTATGAGGAAACGGTTACAGGATTCAGAGAGCCGTTGCGGCTGTAGAATCTAGAGAACGCCTCCTCCAGCACAGTGGTGAGACGTGGCTGATCCCCCTTGACAGATCCAAAAAAACAAAAAACAAGTTTAAAACAAAGTAGCACCAGGAAATGAAGGAAAAATAAAAGAAAGAAAGAAAAGAAAAAAAACTTTAAAATTTTAACAGAATATTAAAGAGACTAACTAAAAGGGGTGCAAAGCACAGCATCTGCAATCTCAGGTAAATCAAATGGAATTGAATTCCTAGAGTTATAGATCAAATAAATAATTGAAACAAAAAGGAACAATGCCAAAGAAAGTGGCTGTGAAAAGCTGAATTAACTACTGTGCAGGGTCAGGTATTAAAGGCAGAGAGAGATGAAATAGGAAAAAATGCTGGAGTTACACAGATGGTACAGCAGCATTCCTTACAAAAGTGCCAAATCTGACAGATGACAATATCAAAGAGATGAACTGAAAGAATTCCTTGCTTATAGTCAAGAAAGAGCATGAATTGCTTATTAAGACTGGAGAGAAAACCTCTTTAAATGAAGAAAACTGGCTGTGAACTGCAGAAAATAGTTGTAATGGAACTACCTAACAAAAGGCCATGGTGGTACATATGAAATAGCTGCCGTAAGCTAATTTGCACTAGCGTTATAGTGCCAAGATCTACTGTGGTATTCTCTGTGAGAGGTCTGGTCCTGGTTTGTGCATTAACAAAGAAAGTTTTCATGTCTGTTTTTTTGAGTACATCTCAACCACCGACTCTACTCTGTGTACTGTTCTTCTGATTAGCTCACATTGTCTTTTCTTACGCTTCCAGGAATCAGCCACAGCTGATCCAAACATTTCCTCAAACAACTGAATTATTGATTGGAAACATTTTATGAATGCTGGCACTGACTAGTGCTTTGGAAATTTGAACCTGGTGACAAATGTTTAAAAATAAGTCTAGAACATTGTGTGATCTCACCAATACTGGCTAAACACAGTAACCATGCCAACAATAAAACTTAAAAAAAAATCCCTTGAAAGTTTCCCCTCACACTCCATTATCTTTAAATCATTCCTGCGACAGATGAGTTTAGCTCCATTATATTCAGATCCATAGTCTAAGAGACACCATTTCCATCATTGACGACATATTAAACTATACTACCATTCAAAAGTTTGGGGTCTGTAAGGTTTTTTTTTTTATATATTATATATATATATATATATATATATATATATATATATATATATATATATATATATATATATATATATATATATATATATATATATATATATATATATATTAAAATATTACAATTTTAAATGTAACAATTTTCAGCAGCCATTACTTCAGTCTTCAGTGTCACATGATCTTTCGGAAATCATTTAAATATGCAGATTTGCTGCTCAAAAAAAACCCATTTCTGATTATTATCAATGTTGAAATCAATTGTCCACCAAGGGTTGGATGATATGGCAAAAAAAAAAAAAAAAAAAACTTGATTTTTTTTCAGAACATTTGACCAACTCTCAGTCTCAGTCAACTTGAAAATGTAACTACAACACGACTCAAGTAACCTTTTCTTTATTAACCCTCTAGTTAAAGAAAATTCTATTCCATGTGCACCACACATGAAGTTGTCAACATGATGTAAATGTTAAACAAAACACTTATTAAATTTCTTTGTAGAAAATATGCACGAACTACAACTACATCTTGTGCAAATTTGTCTTATATGTTTAGAAATAACAAGGAAAATGCTTTAAATTCTTAAAATCAAGGTAATTCAAAATGACTGAAGGTATAACACCAGTCGGTTATTATTAACTATAAATGTTCTGTAAAAACAAACAGCAGCTTGTCACCATGATGCAAACGTGAAATATCAAACATACAGTAGTAGTTATTAACAGGTTTTTATTCGATTGCACTGCTTTTCCATTGTTTTTTCTATGTAAACATGGACGCGTTTGACTGTTGCGCTTGTGTCTCTAAAAACGCGCCACTCTACTTCAAAGAAGTTCAACTCCATCTTCTTGCATTTTTTTCCTATTCCACTGCCTGCATCACATCTTTGTCAACACAAAAGCGCATTCTGTGCGAATGGCACCTAGTGATATATTCTACTTCTGGTCCTTCACAGAGCGCGTCACACTTGAGCGGTTAATTACGTGTGCCGGATCATTCTTTTCTCTTTACTGTTATCATTGGCATATTGTTAGACTAGTAATATTTCTATTCAAAATTGTGATTCCTTGATTTATAAAGAATAAAATTGTGGCAAAACATTAAATTAGAATTAATCGATAAAATCAGTAAAATCGCTCAGCCCTATGTCCACCTTAACCCATTTAATCCCACTGCTCACAATAGTGACCGTAAAAAAAAGTGTCATTCATAAAGCTCTAAAAATGTTACTGACTGGTGTTTTAGTGCATTTTCTGCAAATATGGAAAAAATAAAGGGTCTCGATTAAATGTGTGCAGTTTCACATGTTTTTTGCAAATTGTCATATGACCAGAGCAGTTTACTTTGTGTTTGCACCATGAGATGATGATGGCTGCATCAAAACTCCAAAACAAAAGGCTAGTAATGTATGTTGACACAGATTTTTGGTACACATTATCTTTAAGGTGTCTAGTAGGGCTGTGCGATTTGGGGAAAATATCTAATTGTGATTTTTTTTGACCGATATTGCGATTTGATTTTGCAAAGTCAAGCTTCAGCTCAATATTGTCAGTAGTGTGCATTGTTCTTTGCTGAAAAACCCCCCCAATAAAAACCACAGAAATTCTTATGGTTTCCATTAAAACCATTACAAAATTCCTTTTTGTAGTGTGTTTTGGGCATTATTGCAACAGGAATTACTGTTGTTCTATTTATTTCCCATCTGCCAGATTACATCCCACCAATAGAATCCATCAAATGCCAGTAGACACCATTATATTAAAACCAATACAATTCCCATTATAACCCTTTATAATTATAACCCATTACATTTTCTATTGTGTTTTGGGAGGGGTTCTATTGTTTTTTCAGCAGGGAAGATTATAATGGTATTACTACTTTTACAGAATTTACTTAATTACTGAATTTCACCAGAAAGATTTGTTGATTTTGCGTAAATAAAGAACTGTATTACTTTAGTCAATTATTCAAGTATTACGTAGGTTACATAGGTTGATTTATTCATTTTTATAGTGTATAGTGCATCTTAGCATACCTATTCATGTTGTATAAGGTTTTTTTTTTTTTTTTTTTATGTATAGTAGTAACTATAGAATGTGACAAAACAGTTTAAAATGGGTTAATAACTAGGCTGAGATATGTAAGAATTTTGATGACTGCAGAAATAATTTAATTTCAGTATACACATTATCCCACCGGTCACAATTGTAGACAGATTTAATATTATTGTGGTGATATGAAGCAGGGATACATTTTATTTTGATGAATAGGATGGTAGTGTATATTACATCTTGAGTTGAACATCTTACCTCACTAATGAAGCCAAGCTGGACCAGTTCCACCGCCAACTCCTGTACATTCTCATCTAAAACACAGAACCAATACTCCGTTATCACAAGTCAACATGCTGCTGATAGAAAAGTGCCGTATGTTAACAGTCATAATTCCAATCTGAACCTAATGCACTTCAGTGTAATTATTTCATAATTCACAAATAAGAAGAAAAACAAGAACATTAGACCAGAAACATTATGCAGGTACACAAATTTGATTGAAGGCACATGGGCAATGTAAATTGCTTAATTAACAGAATCTTGCATTTTTGTGGTAGTAATAAACTTCTGTGTAGGATTAAATCAGATGTGCATTCAGGTAGCTAGCTATAAACATGCTGACAGTTCAACTAACTCAGCAAGCTTCTTGATTCTGAACAACTTGACTTGAAAGACAAAACCAACTTGATGCCCATTATAGCTGTGTCTCTTGCAGCTGAGAATGCAAACGCATACTCGTGCTTCATTCTGACATTTCAGAACACAACGGCATGTGAAATCAAGCTGTGTAGCTGGAAGCATTTACATGCTTGTGTAGTGTGTTTGGGGCCTGATAAAGTACTCACTTGGTGCCAAATCACAACTCAAGTGTCGGTTCAGCTTATCTTCCAGTTTTAGCAGTAAGGTCAGCTATAAAAAGAGCAGAGGAGGAGATATAAACACAGAATTATCGTCTAACTTCAAAGTCTTTACAGCAATAAGCAGGGAAAAGGCTTACATGATGTTTTGCTCCTTCCTCCACAGGCTCGATGTTGCACTGCATTTGCACAACCTTAAAGGAGAGAGATTGTTTAAAACAAACATATGATGCTAAATGACTGCAAATCCTGTTGACTTTGACTGTAACCCCCCATCTAGGTTTGTCTGAGAGGGAAGTAGTAATACGGCACACAGAGACAGCCTGATCGACAGCGGGGGAAGGTGAGAAAACTCAGATTTATTCTTAATCATTGATAGTCGGTCACTGTCTCTTAAATCAGTCCATTTCTCACCTTCCTGGTCTCCAGCTCCGCAGGCTCAGGCGTAGGCGTTTTGACAGAGGGTGGCACGATGGGGGACTTGACAGCCTCTTGCTGAGGCTGCTGTGGGCAGGGCATGCCAAAGGCAGTCAGCGGATAGATCCCGTTCCTACATCACGAGAACCAAGAGCACGTGTCAATATTATATTTGTGCTTGTTTGAACATCGTGCCTGCTTTCTTAACATCTGAATCTGGCCCAACTCGTTTCTTTTTTTAAGTGGTAAGATTAAGATTATTATTTTTTAGCTCACCTCACATCTTCAAGAAACTTGTCAAGCTCCAAAGCAGGAAACTGCGAGAGTCTTATGGAAAAAGAGACAGGATTACAGAAGCCATTTACGTGGCATGACAGCTTATTTGAAAGCTAAATCCAAACACAAGGCACAAATGAATCACAGGAGGAGACTCACTTTAGTTGGACCTCTTTCCTTTCCATAATGACCTGGTTGGGGTCCATGTTCTTGGTCATTTCCTCTAAAGCATTTTCAGGGATCATATCTAGAAGCCAAAAGGGAAAATGGTTTCAGTGTGTTTAGTTTCATTGTATTCCATTCATAAAGCTGACATTAAATGAAATGTCTGAATGATAATGAGCTCATGACTCACGCTGGTGACTGACGATACAATGTGCAGCCAATAGTTTCAAAAGAGGCACTTCAAACAGAGCTTGATGGAAAAGCAGCTCTCTGGCTGTGGGCCTCTTACTAGGGTCCACCTCCAGACACTTCTGAATAAACTCCTAAAACACACACACACAGAAACATGACATCACATCCATTAGTACATACGTATTAAGAATAACATTATTATGTTGAAAAGTTGATCAGCTCTTACAGACACAGTCACCTATGGGGGTGTGTGGAAAAAAAAAAAAAAATAGTGGTTACAATATTTAACCATAAATTCTTAAAGGGAGGAGGGAACCATTTCAGGTGGTCAGGTGCTGTGTTATGCTACCATATGCCTAATTCTTCATATTTCAGATATACTGCAACACTCAGGTTTATTGGTGGATATTTGTGATTGTTATTAAAAGTTTAGTTGGATACATGCAACATTATATACTAGTGTGAGGGAAACAATCTAACTGAACTTACAAATGAACAACTTTCACTACCATGCAAAGCTTTGAGTCCATAATTCAAAGAATGGATTAAATGGATTTTAAAAAAACATGACATTTATGATGTTGCAAAAAAGTTTTATATAAATATGGTTCTTCTGAACTTTCTAGTCATCAAAAATACTGAAAAAAAAATTCATAAAATTCCAAAAAAGTTTTTCATAAAAATACTAAGCTGCAGAAGGATTTTCAATAACGATAATAAATGTTTCTTGAGTAGCAAATAAACATATCAGAATAATTTCTGAAGGATCATGTGACACTAAAGACTCGAGTAATGGCTGCTGAAAAAATTCAAAAGAGAAAAGTAGTTTTTTATATTATAATAATATTTCACAATATTAAAATGATTACTGTATTTTTAATCAAATAAATGCAGCCTTGCTGAGCGTAAAAGACTGACCCCTTCTGAATAGTAACCAATCTTTGAATGCAAATAATTTAAGTACTGACAATCTATACTCACTCTCTGCAGTGGGTCCTCCAGAGACTGGATGGCACTATTAATGGCTTCTTGTGACACATATGAGGACTCTCCATTACTTTGGATTTCCAGCACAGCCATCTAAAACAGTGGGGAGAAAATCCTGAATCACTGGTCTGGTCAGTCCGATACCCTGACGAATGATCAACAAACAGCACTCACCTCTAAGGCGCACATTCCAAAGGAATAGATGTCCACGGCTGTAGTGACACTGGCAACAGCTGAAGTGGATGAAGGGGAAAAAAAGCAAATTGTACAAAGACATTCTTTACTTAAGTGCATTAAAACAAAACTGAAGAATGGGTTTTAAAACCTAGTTTTACCTCCATACTCTGGAGCAAAGAAGTGCAAACTCTTCTGTTCCTCCCGACATGTTTTCACATGGTTATTAATGGTGTCTGGGGCCACTACAAAAAGACACAGAAACATCAGCAACAATAATAAAATGTGTAACATTTAAACAGTCATACGTAAACAGTGTGCTTCATCCCACCTGAGCCGATTTTGATGAGTCCATTGTGCTGTATGAAAATGGTGTCACAGGTCAGGTTCCCGTGGATAATGGGGGGTTCACATGAATGCAGATAGCTGAAGGAAGAACGGTGAGAAATGTGAGTGTAATAGGAGCTCTCCATGAGACTTATAGTGGAACATCAAAGCAAAAAGAAATGGATAGCTATAAAAGTCACAGGAAACATTCCAGTAACCAATGAGGAATTTGGGTCAACATTTCCAATTATATCTCCACATTACTGGTAAACATCTTAGTATTTGGCGAAGGAGAAAAAAAAAAAAAAAAGAGATAGAGAAAAGTGCACACACCTTAAGGCAGATAATATCTGAGTGCACCAGCGTTTCCATGCCTAGAAGAGTCCCAGAGAGAGTTAATGGCATTGAGAAGACAAGTCTGATGTTATACTACAGCAGGTTACTTCACTAATCCCAACTAAGGAAATAATGCATTTTGTTTTTACGATGTCCTATATTTGAAATTACTAGTATTGTACCAAAACGCTACTAGCAAATAGTACTCTCTCTAAAAAAAAATATAATTCAGAGTTTTAAACGAATCTGAGTTGGACAATACAGATCAACCATGATTAACATTCAAGCAAGTAATTTAAGATAAAAGATATGTATTAGTCTGCAGTGCATTATGTCTTAACAGCTTTCTGGTCTATTTATATGAATATAGCGGCAATATTAAGCTACCTTTTCATTCATGGTCTTATGATTCTTCTTTGTCTTCTTTAGAAACTGCTTCAGGCTCCCAGAAGACATGTACTCTGTGATGAAAATAACCTGAAGGGGGTGACAAAAAAAAAAAAAAAAAAAAAAAAAAAAAGAAGAAGATTAACATCCAAAAGTGGGACATTTTTTATATTTTTGTTGTTGCGTTTCATACCCTGGCTCTGTTCTCCTTCACATCTGCCCAGTACTTGTGAAACTTTACTATATTCACATGTTCCAGCTGGATGAGGTTATCAAACACCGCCTTGACTTTTTCCTGAGAAATATAAAAAGAAAATTAAATTAATTTTACCTTGAGGGAGCTGTTTGACAAAAATGTAACATTACATCTTGACTTTGAGAGGAACAGGTTATTATAATATAATACTGAACTCTCGCTTTATTATTTCATTATGCAATAAAGTTATTTAAAAGATTAAGGGAAAAACTCCATTGCTTTTTATGGCTGGACTCACTGCACTAGTCACGTGTGTTTATGGGAAATGCAATCAGCAGTGTAGACGGCAAAACGCAACCTCTAAAATTACTTATTGAATTCCACGAAGAGTATCTGCCAAGCAGAGTGGAGTGCAGTATGTGGACGGGCCAAACAGATGGCTGTCCACGACTCTATGCCAGGCATTAATGAATTGAGTTTGATTAAAAGCGCTCACAGGCAATGACAGAGTGAAGTATGCAATATTAGAAAGAGAAGAATAACCTTTCAAATTTTTCAACACTTAAGAGATAGTTACATAACCACAGAGAATGCTTTTCTTTCAAAACTTTTCATAAGTAGCTGAAGGCTCTGAGAGAGATTGCCGTTTCCATAAAGGCTTGGCAGCAAACAGGTCAGACCACTTTATGTAAGGAGCTTACACCCAAGAAATGAAGGTAAGCACACTCATTCTGTGAAGCAATCACACTGTCCTAACACTCATAGTTAAATACTCGTTGGTAATGCTAATTCACAGCTTAACATGTTAGTAAGCCACAACACAGGAAGCGAAACAGTTGAATCTGTGGCCATGTATGGAGATAATAATCACCGGTGCACTTCCACACCAGAATGCTCACATCACGTGTTTAAATAAACATTCAGCAGCAAACTCTCAGTTCATTCATACAGGTTACAACTAAGATCAACTTTATATCAAAACTGACCTTTAATGCACATTCCTTATAAACAGTAAGATTTTTTTTTAAAGAAATCTGCCTAAGGCTGCATATTTGATCAAAAAATACAGTAAAGAGTGTAATGTTGTTAAATATTACTACAATATAAAATAACTTTTCTACTTTAATATTTGTAAAGTGCAAACCTGAATTTTCAGCAGCCATTCAGTCACATGAGCCTCTAAAAACATACTAATATGCTGCTTTGATGCTCAAGAAAAAAATACAATCATTATTATCAAAGATTTCAACCTTTGTGCAGCTTAATATGTTAGTGGAAACTTTTTTCAGTATTCTTTGATGAACAGCGTACAAAATTTATTTCAAACAGAAATCTCTTATAATCATCTTTACTATCAGTTTTGATCAACTGAATGCATCCTTGCTGAATAAAAAAAAAAAAAAAAATCATATTGACGCTAGATTTTGTAATCTTCAACTGAAACAACTTTTCATCACAATGACATTATTTAGGGTGCATGCTATTTGACTTGTTAAAACAGATATGAAAGCAGGTTTTAGCAAACTTGCATTCAATCCGATTCCAATCTAGTATGTAACTGACGCATAAAATCAAGTCACACCCCACATTTTTTTAATGAATGTCATTGAAGTTTCAGCCGTTATTTCAGAAAGAAGACTCAGACTACCCGTCACTGCAAACCTATCACACAGAAACAAAGCAGGCACAAAATTAGTAGTTTTACCTCTTGTAGTTTGAAGTTCTTCCTTTCAGAAAACATGACCTCATTCCACACCACCTCCACACCTTCCTCGGTGTCCATGGCAAGATAAGCATTGTCGATACCTGGGACGTTGCGCTGGTTAACCTGTTGTGGAAAGGAACATTATCAATGAATAATTTCTTCAATTTTGATCCATTCTTTACACAAAGCTATTGAAAGACTTGGAATGTACCTCTTCTCTCCGTTTCTGCCAGCGTCCACAGGGGCTTTCCTCAAGAATCTCAGATTCATCTTCGCTCTCCTCCTCCTCATCCTCAGTAGCAGGTGGTGCAGGCTGTGTTACTGTGGACACCGGAGGAGACACCGATGAAACCCCCTGGCCGGTAGGTGGTGAGGCTGTGGACTCAGACTTTGTGTCCATAGTGGATGCAGGGGCAGGTGTGGCGCTCTGCTTTCCTTCTTCTGACATCACTGACTGATAACTGACAGCCCTGTCCTGAACCACCACACAGAAGACGACTGGGTGACTCACACCTCAAAGGCAGGAGGCAGAGAGCTGCAAAATCAAGAGTGATTCATCACAAGGAGTATAAACAATAGTCATAAACTATATGACTATTCAAGATCAAAACAAAATATTACTTTTAATAAATGAAATACATCGTCACAACTTTTATGATTCAGTTAACAGCTTTTTTTCCTCCTTCAGTCAGTACCACATAAAGACTGCAATCACAAAGCTAGCTATTACAATATTTAATTAGTTTTTCCTTTTTATTGTTTTGTTGATTTTCCTGAGTTTTCTCTGACCTGAAAATTAATGAAGATAACTGTAAACAAAACACAGGTAAAGTGAGCCATACATTACACTTTTCAGGTTAACTGTTATATTCCCAAGTAAATTATGGATTTTGAATGTGCCCAAATCTCAAATGAAAGGGAACCAGCAAAACATTCACCCTGAAACACTAAGCTAACAACTTCAAATGAAGGATAAATCTAAACAACAGCAAAAACTGAACTGAATCATTTCAACAGTCAACTCCGTGTCAATGTGTCAGTTTCAGTGAAAACTAAGGTCATTTTGACCTCCAAAACCGTACAAGACTGTAACAGCTGCTGAGGCATGAACAGACACACGCTTTTGTAATGTTTACATCATTTCTCTCTCCTCATAGTCCTATCCTCAATTGAACCCAGGCCTCTGTGTATATTCAAGTATTCAAAACATACTACGCCGACTATCCCACCTCACTGATAAGAAACAAACACAACACACTGCTCCCCATCATATAAATTGCAATGTTGATTATCTTACTTTAGTCTATCCTGAGATGAGCGGCGACGCCAGCTCGCCGGAAGCAGCTAGTCGGTGGAAGTTGAGGACACAGAGGAGGAAAATCTTCAGACAAGGAGAAAAAAAAAGATAAATCCTCAAACAATATGAGTCCGTGTAGGGGTGTAGCTGTCGAGAGGAGAGTTAGTGGTCCACAGAGATTTCAAGATATGAAATGACTGTCCAATTTCCCCTTTGCCGACTCGCGAGTGAGAAGCTAGCAGCGCAGCTCCGCGGCCTCCGGAGCCTTCGAGATTGTTATATCTGAGAAATAGACTTCCTTGGACGATATACTAAATGTTAAATAAAATAATCAAAATATCGAAACTTTCCGGCCAGCAAAATCAGCTAAAACAGAAACAAATATTACTAGCTAGCTGTCTGTCAGATCTGATGCGTTTAGTCAGATAGCCGCAGATGCTACACTCCCGGATATTTGCGTTCTTCACTGAAGTCCTCACAGAACGATCTGTTTCTCCCGTTACACTTAAATACTACGACACGAATGGACTCAAATTAATTACACACCGATATCCCTGAAAAAGCTACAGGTAAATGGCGACAGCTCCGAGTTTTGTGGTGCGCTGTTGCTTACTCCTGTATGAACCGCTCTGTGGTTTATAACGCGAGTGTAAAGCTGGACCGAGTTCACACAGCGCCACCTGCTGGACGACATCCTCCTGACACCTTCACAGCTCGGGATTTAACCCTCGGTGACCGATTGGATGGGGAGAAAATAACACATTTATTCGTTCATCCTTTGTATATATTAATTCACTACATATAGAGAGAGATTATTAAATATTGTGTATTTATGATATGTGATACGTTTGGCCTATTTACGCTTAGCTTACATCAGGGATACTAAAAATCTGGCTCGCGAGATCCGCTTTCCTGCAGGGTTTAGCTCTAACCCTAATCAAACACTCCTGAGCATGCTAATCAGTGTCTTCAGGATCATTAGAAAATCACAGGTAGGTGAGTTTGATCAGGGTTGGACCTCGCGAGCCAGATTTGAGGATCACTGGCTTACATGGATATGATTGTACAAAGAACACCTCTAAATACATTTTGTATAATGCAACTTTATGTCCTATAGAACTCATTCATTCATTCATTCATTTAGATTCTTCAAACTATTTGTCCTCTGTAGAATCATGGGGTATTTATTTATTTTCATTTGTCCAAACCACTTGTTTTCTGTTGGTTGATTTATTTGATTGATTGATTGATTGATTGATTAAGTGCGAAATGACAATAAGGTATGAATTAAGAGTATGGCAGATTTCTTCAGAAAAATTAAACTTAAAGGGATAGTTCACCCAAAAATGAAAATTTGATGTTTATCTGTTTACCCCCAGGGCATCCAAGATGTAGGTGACTTTGTTTCTTCAGTAGAACACAAACGAAGATTTTTAACTCAAACCATTGCAATCTGTCAGTCATATAATGGCAGTCAATGGGACCCACGGCTTTGAGAGACAAAAAACATACACAGACAAAACCAAATTAAATCCTGCGGCTCGTGGCAATACATTGAGGTCTTAAGACATGAAACAATCTGTCTTTGCAAGAAACTGAACAATATTTATATAATTTTTTAACTCTGATCCACCACAATGTCCAACTGTCCTGAGCGTGTTCACAACATCCGGCGTGTGACGTGTCTAAATAAATGTAGAATGACATGCACAGATCTTGCTTCCGTGCATGCGTCTACTATGCCAGAGCACATTGACGTGTCACGCACTGGCTGTTGTGAACGCGCTCAGGACAGTTGGACATTGCAGTGGATCACAGGTAAAAAAATGATATAAATACTGTTCAGTTTCTTGCAAAGACTGATTGTTTCATGTGTTAAGACCTCAATGTATCATCACGAGCTGCAGGGTTTAATTTGGGTTTGTCTTTGTATGTTTTTTTGTCTCTCAAAGCCGTGGGTCCCATTGACTGCCATTATATGACTGACAGACTCCAACGGTTTGAGTTAAAAAATCTTTGTTTGTGTTGTACTGAAGAAACAAAGTCACCTACATCTTGGATGCCCTGGGAGTAAGCAGATAAACATCAAATTTAAATTTTTGGTGATAGGACACACAAAGGCAAAGTCCGTTGCCAGGTATTTTTTTTATTTTTTCTATAAAATGAGAGAGAAATTTATAATTTCTGAATATATAAAATATACAACATGTGTATATTAGCTACTGTAGATGTATTAAAAGTAAATATAAATTTTAAGTATGTGTTAACTTTAAAAATTTCCATGAAAGAGAATTTACTTTTTAACTCCTGCATGTTCATCTGTAAACATCTGTAGAAATATACATTCGGATTTGTGGTACAGTCAGTGCTCAGGGGTTTTGCTTTTCTAATCTTTGACTGGACCTCTGTTATTCCCATTATCTGCATTGGAAATGTCTGAGGTCACCAGCTGGGAATCATGCCCCCATTAGACAGGCAGAAAGAGAGAAACCCTCACGTCCCTGTAGGAGGCCTATAAATAGAGTTCGCTTCCAAGAGGAACAGGGAAAAGTTGCAAGCACATGTGAGCATGTGTGCATGTGTGTGAACCGGTGTAGAGCATTTGCCTTAGTGTGAGTGTTTATTTGTGTATATGACCAGGGGTGTGCCTCCACCAGAATATAAAGGAACTGAGGAGTGAAATAAGGATTAAGGACTAAGAGAAAATTGAGCTATCTCGGATATTGATACTGAGCCCTATTTATTCATCGCTTCTTTGGCATCTGTCATCAAATAGCAATATGGCAAAAGAACAGAAGTTCTCAGAAACATCTGTCCAACTGACTGAAGCTGCTCCACAGACTGTGGGCAGTGGTTATACTGCCCCGGGAAACATTTATTCAGCCATTTTAAGCCGCAACGAGACTGTTAAAGATGCTAGGCGTCTCAAGGACTTTCAGGAGCTCAGAGACAAATACGTACTTAAGAAAGTGCTGTTTGAAGACCCACTGTTCCCTGCCCAGGATTCCTCTCTCTTTTACAGTGAAAAGTTCCCTCTAAAGCTTCAATGGAAGCGCCCGTCGGTGAGTGACCTATAGGTGGCACTGCGCATGAGATCAGTTCTGACTCTCTGTGGAACAGAGATGTTATTTGGATGAAATGATAATAGAATTGCTGCAGTTCTGCATGGGGATATTTTCTTCTTGGCTAATTCAAAGTTCAATTTTTTTTTAATATAATGTAATTTAATGTAATTTAATTTAATTTAATTTGAATAAATGAAATATTTTTAATTTAGTTTCAGTTTTTCAGTTGGTTTTATACCTAAGCAACAATCAGTTTCTTTTGTTTTCAGTTGCTATCTGAATAGACAGCATGAGATAAGATATTTTTTGCAGGCATGCCATTAGAATGTGGCAGGGTTTCTGTTGTGTGTGTGTGTGTGGGGGGGACATGGCTGCGATTTAGCACGCTCTGGAGTCTCAGGCAGCTGACTTGCCAAATCATGCATGCTATGTTGTGCCAGTGGAAATAATGGACTTGTTTCAATAGGTTTGATATGTGGCTATATTTTATTTTCATCACTATTAAATAATTTAAATGAAGATGTTGAAGTAGCATCTTGTTTTTAAAATATAGAAATGTGTCATGCATTTGCATTAGTGTCCTAGGTGGATATTTATGTAGTGTTTTTTGTCAGTCCATCTCATGTAACTTATAAGAGGTTGACCTAATTGTTTTGACTGATGTGTCACAGACATTTACTAGCCTCACTTCATAATACAGCTTCAGAGAATCAGGTTACTGGTCGTTAAATCAATTTTTGGATTGGTGCTTCAAAAAGCCAGTCACGCATTTTCATATGCGTTTACTGACACTTTAAAAATAATGAGAAGGATTTACATACTGTACATCATCGTGCCTTGACCTCTTTTGAGATGCAGCTCATAGAAACGTGCTAGCGAAGTTCCGGTCAGCAAACTTTATGACCCATGGACAGCTGCTGAATATCTGTGGTGGTGCTGATCTTCACAGATCTTCACAGATATAGTCATATTCTCTTTCTGAAGCTAGTAGGAGTCTAAAAATACAGTTATTATGTAAAATATTTTTATAACAGTAACAAATATATGATTCTCTTTCCTAAACAGGAAATTTGTAGCAATCCACAGTTCATTCTTGGGGGAGCCAACAGGACAGATATCTGCCAAGGAGACCTGGGTATGAAAGTGTAAATGCATGACATTCTAAATACATAAAAATGCATAATGTGTCTGGGGATGCACCAATATAAAATTTTACGGTAATATCGATAAGCAAATAATTATTTTTCTGTCATAGTCTTATGAATGGCCGATATTAAAATTCTATTTTGTCTAAAAATAAAATTAAATTAAAATTCTATTTAGTCTATAAATCATTTTATAAACAAAAAACTAAAATCAAACATTTTTAATGCTAAATGTATTTAGGCACAGCATGAAAATTAGATATCCGTTTTGAAATTTGCCAAAGATTACTTACATTTAGATTACTAAAAGTAATAACTACATAGCACGTGCTCGTGACCTGCATACAGGGATTTCCTTTCCTCTCAGTGTATCCAAATACTCTGTTGGAAAATAGATCGGTTGCGTGACACAGAAGGGTTGAAGAAATGAATAAAGTGTCTGCTGTGGTATCTGTGTTGCGGTGCTGTGTTCCACAGAGGCATCCAGTGAATGCAAGAGGCGCATAGAGCAAAGGCCTTCATTTCTGCACCTGTAGAGTGTACAGCTTTGTATACCCAAAGGATTTTCAGTTATTTCTTTTTTTAAACTTAAACCTTTTGATTTTTTTTTCATGAGCAATACTGCATTATTTATTTGTTTATTTAAATTTATTTATTTTATTTTTTTTAACTTTGATAAAGGTGAGTCCACTATTTTAAAAAATGAAACTTATGCGTAATGCATTATATTCCAAGCATAAAATATTTTTATATTGTACAAGATCTAACTGAATTGATATCTTGATATCTATCTTGCAGTGTCTTGAGGAGTGTTATGCTGAACTCTGTCCAAAACTATGGCATTTTTCAAATTGTATTATATAATTATTATGCATGCAGTTTCATTATTTGTATTTCTAAATATCTAAATATTTTAGATATTTACTAATATGTTTCTGTGTATTGCTAATATTGTATTTCTGTTTTTATTTGTATTTGTATAACCATTAAATGAACTAATGACTTAAAAATGTAGATTAAAAGGTGGTGCAAACACCTAAAACAATGGGTTACAGCGAATATTAAATTTTTTTTACCTTACATTTCTATGTTGAAAATAAAATGTCACATATATTTAATAAAAAAAAAAAATTAACATCTGCAGGAGACTGCTGGCTGCTGGCTGCCATTGCTTGCCTGACCCTTAATGATATAGTCCTGAAGAGGGTGGTTCCTCATGACCAGAGCTTCACTGAAAACTATGCTGGCATTTTCCATTTCCAGGTATGAGCATCAAAACATGGACCATTCTTTACTGTCTGATGAATAAAGCACAAAACTTAACTCACTCTTTGTCTATTCTTCTAGTTCTGGCGCTATGGGGAGTGGGTGGATGTGGTTGTGGATGATCGACTTCCTACATACAAAAACCAGTTGGTGTTCACCAGGTCTGGACAGAAGAATGAATTTTGGAGTGCTCTTCTGGAGAAGGCATATGCAAAGTAATTTATTTTTATTTTTTTGTTTAAAAAGTAACACCATAATACTTTGTCATTGTAGGCCTGTTTATGCTTTTCTAGATATCCTTAGTGTGTGTCAAAAATCAGTCCAAGGTGCTAAATGTGATGGTTTGACTTCTGGATCCTAGACTTCATGGCTCTTATGAGGCTTTAAAGGGAGGAAACTCACTGGAAGCCATGGAGGACTTCACTGGAGGAGTAACTGAGTTCTATGAGATTACAGAGGCCCCAAAGGAGCTGTACAACATCATGAGAAAGGCTCTGAAGAGAGGGTCCCTCATGAGCTGTGCCATAGATGTACGTATTCTAAATGAACTGGATGCTGTTCTAGTTAATACCAGCTGAATCTGATAAATATATCTGATGCGTCTCTGTGTGTGCTGTATCTAAAATGAACTAACTATTTGTGTTTATTTGCACATTTCAGATAGATTGTCATTTTTTAGTCAGTCTTTCTGCAAGTTACATCAATTTGCCAGTAGGTGGCAGCAAACGAGTCCTTCGTTCACATGATTTGTTCAAAAAGCACGATGATTCATTTAAGAAGGAAACAAATGACTGGCTGCATTAATTAGTTTCCAAAAATAATTAGCTTGTGTCCGTTAAAAAAAAAAAAAATCTATATATTATGAATGTGTAAAGTGTGAATGTAATTCAGACATTTTACATTCTTTATGTTGTCATTGTCATGTGACCTAGCAGCGTCAGTTGGTTTATGGGATAGTAAAGTGTCTATCAGATGTGCACTTTTACTGTTTTATGAATAATATAAATTTGGTCATAAAACTCATCTCACATACTGTGTTTCATCTACTGTCTAGTAGGGAAGTATGAAATTTTGAATGCAGCTACTGTCTGTAAAGAGTCATTGAATCAACCATTCAAAGGATTCATTCAAATACAATGATTCTTTCAGGAATGTAACCCTACTATGTTTTGTTTGCTCAGAAATGTGAAATGGTTGATTGCTTGGGGCAAGTTTTGAACTATTTTCATTGGCGAATCAAAAATAAACTGTGAAGTAAAAAAAAAAATTCTAAAATGACTGAACTGTTATATATCACAGTCCAACTCATCTGATATTGATTAATTAATTAACTGATATCACATAGCCTATATAATGAAGCATTTTAATAAAAACTGCTGCATTGTTGTGATATTAATATGATGCCATTCCATTTTGCTTCTTCTGCACAGGTTTTGGTTCCAACTGCTCAAAGGACTAAAACAGCATCCGGACTTGTGACAGGCCATGCATATTCAATCACTGGAGTTGAGCAGGTGGGCTTGTCATGTAATCGAGCATTTGTATCAAACCTCACAATACAGAGCATTGTGTCAGGATGCATGCAGTTAGTGTTATTTTAGTATCATTGAGTATCATACTATTATAGTTTTATTAATATTTTTTAATATTATTAATATTTTTTTATATTTTCTGTTTTAATTTTATTTAATTATTATTATTATTATTATTTTAGAAATATTGCCTAGGAAACTACATTAAAAATAGTTTTTTATATTTTATTTTATTTTATTTTATTTTATTTTATTTTATTTTATTTTATTTTATTTTAAAGTAATGAATTATTATTATTTTTTTTAATGTTTTAGTTTTAACCCTGGTCTTAGCATCAGCTGCATCTTTCAATGCAATAGAAAAAACCTTGTTCACAGGGTAAACGTAAGGATGGTAAAGACCTTATGATCCGTCTGGTTCGTGTGCGAGACCCCTGGGGAGTTGCCCCCCCTCCTGCCTGTAAATCTAATGACTGGGCTGCACTAGCCACATCTGAGCAAGACAAGGAGAGACTCCGGCCTACAGAGCAAGGGGAGTTCTGGTTAGTTCGCAGGTTTATGAGTCCATCAGGCTTCCAGAAAATCTCAAACAGTCTATTACACTTCATTTAATGGTCATAAATGGAAGCCGGTATCTCTTATCATTTTGCTGATTTTTCTTCAATCAAGGATGTGCTTTGAGGAGTTTAAGAAGAACTTCACCAAACTGGAGATCTGTAATATCACCCCAGACACTCTTGAGGATGACCAGATGCTCAAGTGGAATGTGACCATACATGAGGGCCGATGGGTGAAAGGCTGCTCTGCTGGTGGCTGCAGAAACTTTCCGGGTATCTAGTATTTTCTTGCAAAATTATAGAATCGTTTGCCTTCATGAGATGGTTTTATAAGCACCTTACATTAACAATACTGATATTTTTCATGGAGATGTGGCTTATGCAATATATATATATATATATATATATATATAATTTTTATTTTTAGATTTGCCATTTTCATGTTTTTTTTTTTTTTAGATATATATATACATTTTATTATATTTCAGCAAATTTTTATTTCATTTCTAGTAATGGAAATGTTTTTATGTTTTTTACTTGTTTTATTTATTTATTTGGAAATAAAAAAGTTTAAATATAATTTCATAATAATCCCTTTCGGTCCATTTGATCACAGATACATACTGGACAAACCCTCAGTTCCACCTGGTTCTTCCGGAGGCGGATGCGAAAGAGAAGACCTGCACGGTGGTGGTGGCATTAATGCAGATAGGCAGAAGAAAAGAGCGCTCCTCAGGTGCCACCCTACACAACATTGGGTTCGCCATCTATGAGGTGCGATCAATTAAACACACCCTCAGTACACCATACACATGTAATCAACACTCTTTATTGGCGAATATGGTTCCATAAAGAACCTTTGACATCCATAGAACCTTTCAAATGCACAAAACTTTCTTTATAGTGGAAAAAAGGTCCTTCAGGTTATGTTATTCACACTAAAAACTGAGAACGGTTCACTGGAAGGTTCTTCTATGGCATTGGTGTGAAAGCCCCTTTTTGGAACCTTAATTTTTAGACTAAATATGCAAGGCTAAAGTTAGTTATTTTTCAGTTAATTACCATGGTTGCTGATTTATTTCAACACTGTTTTACCCACTGTCTTTCCCAGGTTCCTAAAGAGGTATAACTACATCATGAAGAGACCGCAATGATGACATCATATATCAGCGTGACTGCATTTAAACAGACACATCTTTGTTGATTGCCAGTACTTCATAAAATTTAAGACTTTTAAAAGTGATTTTAGGTCTGGAATACTATTTCTAAATAGAATGCAGATTTTTCTCAGCTATAAAATATTTATTTAAATTGGTTGGACCACAAATAATAAGGAACAACTTGATCATTAGTAAAAAAAATAAATAAAAAAATAAAATAAAGCCACATATTTCTTTGCCTTGAAATGTTCTATCTGCTATCCTGATTTTAGATGAAGGGCAACCAACAACAGCTGCCAAAGGATTTCTTCCTGTATAATGCTTCCACAGCTCGCTGCAAGTCTTACGTTAACATGCGTGAGGTGACGGAGCGTTTCTGCCTGAAACCGGGCGAGTATGTCATCATTCCATCCACCTTCGATCCCCACAAGGAGTCTGAGTTTCTGCTCAGAGTCTTCTCTGAGAGCAAGAGCACCTCAGAGTGAGTCTTAACATTGATCGTGCATGTCAAATCAGTCATTATAATAATATTGACCAGTATTAATTACCAATACATCGTTAGTTCAGTTATATAAACAAATATGTGACCCTGGACCACAAAACCAGTCTTAAGTCGCTGGGGTATATTTGTAGCAATAGCCAAAAATACATTGTATGGGTCAAAATTATTGATTTTACTTTTATGCCAAAAATCACTTTAAGTAAAGATCATGTTCCATGAAGATATATTGTAAATTTCCTACTGTAAATATATCAAAACTTCATTTTTGATTAGTAATATGCATTGCTAAGAATTTAATTTGGACAACTTTAAAGGCGATTTTCTCAATATTTAGATTTTTTTGCACCCTCAGATTCCAGATTTTCAAATAGTTGTATCTCGGCCAAATAAATATTGTCCTACCCTGATAAACCATACATCAATGGAAAATTTATTCAGCTTTCAGATGATGTATAAATCTCAATTTCGAAAAATTGACCCTTATGACTGGTTTTGTGGTGCAGGGTCACATATATTAACATATTTGTATGATTGTGTGTGTGTGTGTGTGTGTGTATATATATATATATATATATATATATATATATATATAATGCTTTATATACAAATGTACATGTACGTATCTGTTATTCTAAAGACTTTTCAATGAAAAGTTATTAAGTGTTTCAAATTTAAGCTCTTGTTACATTCAGATATGTTTTTAAAAGAACCTCTTGACCTGCTAATGCCTCTGTGTTTGGCTGACAGCTGCATGTTTTCTCTCAGGGTTATAGATGCGGAGATTGAGGTGGAGCCTGTGGTGAGTCCACACCTGTCTCTGTCTGTCTGTCATGTTCTATGCCACCTCATACTTCATCCTGTCTCCATGCTTGTCTATGAATCACTACGTCAAGTGGTTTGGTCTCTCGCATGTAATAGATCATTAATTTAGTGCAACCGAAAACTAAAGTAGCTAGGTCCGTTTTTTTCTTCCTCTGCATAATCACAAAAGAGAATAAAAAAGATATTTTATATCTAATGTTTCACTTTCTTATACCAACAGACGGATGTCAAGAAGAAAATCAAGGTAAATATGGAAATATGGAATTTCTTTCCTTTCCTGTTTGATATTCTATGTCAGTCCTTGACAGATGATGGAAAAAAAAAAGATGGAAAAGGAGATGAAAAATCATTGTGATGTGATGTTCTGTTAATTGGCTGCACTGCTGTAGACATTCAGCTCTGTTTTCATCTTCAGTTCTGCTTCGGTAATGACAAACAGCATGTGCACAGCATGAGCTGGTACAGTATGTCAAAACTATAATTCATAATGACACTCAAAATCATAATAACCACAAAACTGACTTGTTTTGATGTAATTGTACTTGCAACAGCCACAGAAAAGGAACAATTTAAAATCTCTTATCTTATAGACCACTTCTAAACAAAGATTAAGTGGATTTGCTCTATAAAGAAAATAAATATAAACACTGAACTATTTAAAGGCACATGCACACATGTTTAGATGTCCACTAATTTAGTTTTTGTACCTTCAGTATTTCTTATTTCTCGTGTTTAGCCATTTGAGGAGGAGGAGACTGAAGAGGAAAAGCATTTCAGAGCCATCTTTCAGCAGATAGCTGGAGACGTGAGTGCAGTTATGGAAATGAACTTTTGAATGCCATATTCACTTCACATTATCATTGTGACTCTGTTTCTTCTTGCAGGACATGCAGATTAATGCCAATGAACTCAGAACTGTCCTTAATAGAGTGCTTTGCAAACGTGAGTAAAATCTTATTGTCTGCCAGGGATTGTCTTATTTTGATAATCTATCCTTTTCTTTCCCCAGATAAAGAGTTGAAAACAGAGGGTTTCAGTCTGGAGAGCTGCAGAAGTATGATTGCACTTATGGATGTATCCTTCACTGTGCATTATGGGCAAAATGCATGTACTATATGCTCAAACGCTAGCTCACTCATTTTCGTATTATTTGAAATAATAACAATTAGACATTAAAATTTGGTAGTAAAACATGTTGCACATTTTATTGGTCCAGACCGCAGAGATATGCATCTGGTAAAACTTTTGCAACTGTTCTTTATTACTTAATTAGAAACACCACAATAATTAAATTGCATTGTCTGTTAGGAAGTTACTTTAAAATGCAAAGTATTGAAAATCAAAAGAAAGCTCTGTAAACACTTGCAAAAGTGTGTCCCATAGGGTAATGAAAAGTTCTACACACAGTTGTGGTCTTCATGTCCACTTATACAGGATGCAGGAAATACGTCAAGTAAGCAGACAAGTTGTCAAGTGCAAAGAGTGCAAGTGTGGGTATTTGGACAGGCCCTATTCATCCCTCTCCCATCTTCCTCTCTGTAGATTGAAATTACTTGTTGCAAGCATGTGAACAGTGCCCCTTGTGGCCTGGATGATTTGTCACAAATAGTTTTGTTATTTATAGTTCAAAATTTGTCACATGCATGATGGCACAAATCTGTATAAAGGCTCAGAAATGTAACTTAACCACGACACCTAAGACTGATGGGACTGGCCACCTAAACCTGCAAGAGTTTAAACACTTATGGAACAAAATTAAAAAGTGGAAGGTATGCTATTGTTTTTGCCTTTATAAAGCAGGTCCCGTCATGTTCTTTTGTAATACAGTGACTGTATTAGTTACAGCCATAGACACATGGTTTCTCTGTACATTTGTTTCAGCTGGTGTTCACACATTACGATACAGACAAATCCAGTACGATCAGCAGTTTTGAGATGAGGAACGCTCTTACTGAAGCAGGTCAGGCAGTCAGACGTTGTTATTTAACTTGTAATTTGATGATATACACATTTTTATTGGGCTGAGCCCTGAGATATTTCTCTGTACCTCAGGTTTTCAACTCAACAATCAGCTGTATGACATTATTTGTATGCGATACGCCAATGAACACATGGAGCTGGATTTCGACAGCTACATTAGCTGCTTAGTGCGACTCGAGGGAATGTTCAGTAAGTGTCTTTTCTGCTCAGACATATTCTTCTTCTAAAGTACCATTACGTTCATTCAGGCATTGCAGCCAAGATTTTGAAATGAGACTTTGTAGCCATCAGATACTTGTAGTAAAAGAGATTCTTCTGCAGGGGCATTCAGAGCCTTTGACAGGGATGGAGATGGCATTATCAAACTCAATGTTTTTGAGGTGAGCAGCATGATTTTTTTTCTTCATTTGTTTATTGAATATTAACAGAATAAAGATTGACAAGCAGCATGATTTTTAAACATATTTGTATTATTCTTTGTACTGATCACCACTATTTACAATCTAACAAGTTCCTGTTTTCTACACTATATACACAGTGGCTTCAACTGACCATGTATGCTTAAAGACACAAACCCAAGAGGTTAGCCTGGTGGAAAGCGAATGGTCTTTTCCCATTTTGTGGAGAAAGGTCTGGATCTGAATCAATTGTACTGAACACCACTGCAGCTTCTTTCTTCAGCAAATGCTGGTCTAGAACAAACTTGATTGATTATGAGCCACTGAATGGACCATGACAGCTCACCTATGTCTTGTAAAAAGCACTTCGGCTATCCCTTTAAGGTGACAGAATGTTGTCATATTAAATGTCATGCCTAAAACGGCACTCATTTGAACCCATCCTTGTAAAATGTGTGTGCTACTGTGCAACTGTAAATAATTCAACTGAATAAAGAGTCCAACACTGCACTGTTCTATTCCAGTTGTTACCATAGCCATGATTTGTAAAGCATAAACAAACAGCACATAATAGTACATCAGATGTGTGTCATGACTGCAAGCAAAGGACAAACATATGATTAACCTTGAGTAAGAACAAAGTTTCTTTTGCTGGAGTAGCAAGAACACAGATGATAAAAACAATGTTTTGAGCATTTTAAAATATTATTTACATTCCTGTGAACAAAACAACTAAAAACCTCTGAGAGCAAATCTGAATGAATATGTTAGCATGTAGTCTTGTAAGCAATATTAATTGCTGTTCTGAAAATCTTTTAACTGACCTGAATCTTCAGATGGATGGAAGCTTTGCTGGACTCTGTAACATCTCCTCATTCAAAATTATAGGCAAGCAAACTTGTTTTTTTTACATGTCAAAATAGAAATCACATTTGATCATGCCAGAATAAGAGCAAAAATAGGATAATTTTTTTCTTTTAGTAATTTTCTGTATCTGTCTGATCAAATTAGTGCATAATCCAATGTGATCTGCCATAAAACTAGAGTTGAAGTCTGTTCTAACGGTGCAGTTATGGGCTCTGCAATGCAGTACTTGCTCACAGAGCTCAATTTTGTTCACTGAGAGATAGGTCCAGCATCAGATACTTCTGGGAGTGGGTCCTGTGTCGCAGCTGCTCTCTGAGGCTCATTGGGTTGCTGAAGACCAATCCTTCCTCAGAGGTTCGCACAGCTGTCAAGATTCATTTAGCACATCCTGCTGGTCACCAGGATCTGGCAAAACATTTCAAGCACAAACAATGATTATGCATTATTATAAACATGCATAATTACATATATAATATTACATATAAATCTCAGTCTTAAAATAAAATAAAATAATTAAGTGGGAATATGTTGTTAGTTAATGAGTTAAACTGAATAAATATATTACAGATGTTACAAGAGCTCTTACTCTTCATATCCTGCAGAATCTTTATGCGCTGTGCCCTGAGCGAGGCCATTTCTGAGGTTACCTGACAACAGAGGAGTTTATATTGTTTGAAAATAATGGTTAATTACATGATTAATGTATTCATTGTACAATTTACAGTATAATATATATAGTGCGTTATACATTTTAGGAGTATAATTGTAGTATAAATTGGCTAGAGAAAAGAAAACTGGGGCAAAATTTCTTTGTCTTACTACAAGCAAAGCTGCACATGAAGTATGTAAAAAGCTTGTTATGCAGATTAATAGAACAGCCACGTACCTCTTGTTTAACAGCTTGTAGACGCTGAACTTCTATGTATGCGCTCTGCAGGGTGGAGTACGCCTGGAACAGCTGCTCACCTACATTCTCCAAAGAGCTGGTTAACTCCTCTTCTTTCAAAGACAGCGATATCAACTTATTCACTTTTCCTGAGAATCATATACACACAGAAGAACTTTATGACATGTACTAGTGTGTTATAGTGGAAGAGACACTGCTGAATTATCAGTTACAGCTGGTTTAACATCTATTAAATAATTCATGACTAATTTGTATTACATGAAACAAGGATATTTTAACATATTTCACTTATTCTCCTAATAAAATTCAAAATGGGAAATCTAAATTAGCATTTTTTTTATAAATAAAATAAAAAATAATTCCATTCAAAATTTATTTAAATAAGAAATGTTAATTAAAGCTATAATAAAATTGAATACTCACGTTTTCTGGATATTTTGTTGTTTGTCTCAGGATTCAGATCATGTGAATCGTCCTGTAAAATGAATAAAACTCTATGAAACATTTCTATGAACTCCAGTTAATTCTATTTGATACAACTTCACTCTTTTACTTGTTTTCTTTTCTGGGTTTTCTGGACGTTGCAGGAGATGGCTTCAAAGCTGCTGTGATGCTCCAGTGATTTTTCTCCCTGTTCGGTCTCACACTTATCGTTTTCATCGATCTCCGACTCATTTTCTGAAGCCTGGCTTTCGAACATCTCAGCCAGGGCAGATGCAGGTGGAAGAGAATCTGCATATGGTTCTTGTCCACTCATGCATTCTCTAGGGAAAAAAAGATGTTAAGGAGATGATAGTTTAAATATTAGAGACAACAGATCTTCATCTAAGGTTAGGAAGACTTTTAAGACTGAAACACGCTCTTGGATCCAAATTTATGGCTAACTCTCAAGCATGAGACTATAAAAGAATGAGTCTCAAAGAATTTAAGCAAACAAAAATCATGTTATTCACCTGGTCATGCCCTGTTCATTCTTTGATGCTCCACTGTTTACTTTCAACATAGACTTTTTGGAACAAGTGTGCAGTGGAGGATTAAGAAAAACAGCTTCATTCCCAGTTGCTGCCTTCTGTGTTAAACAGACTCCCATTGCTGCTGTCAAGTTGGGTATGTTGGCCTCCATCCTGCTTTGGACCAGTCCAGGGGCACATGTTGGCTCAGCAGCAGCACCATCTTCAGTTTCTGGAGTCATGTCGTTCACACAAACATCTGTACCTTTTCCATCAGTGTTGGGTTGAGTGCCATGAGCAGACATTTCTTGAGGAATATTTTCTGATGGTCTCTCAAGACGAGGCATTTTCACAAGTGGCCCATTTGATCTGTCCATATCAACTATGCTCTCTTGTCTCTGTGAAGGCAGGTTTTGGTTATGCTGGATAGATGCTGGATAGTCATTTTGATTTTCCCAAAAGGACATGAAATGGCATGATGGTGGCAACTGGTCAGCTTCGAACTCCTCGTTCACCATGAAAGGTGTTGTATAATGCTTGTGCTGAGCTTTGCTTCTTGTCTGAATTAACCTCATTGTCCTCTGCCTTTTTGCTTCTTTCCACTTCTCTAATCTCTCTTTCTTTTTCATAAATCTAACAAGAAAGAAACAACAGGTCTTAGCACAAAACTAATGCTATTTACCAAATAACTGACAAACGCAAATGCATTTGAATCATTCAAAAGATGTATAATTAAACTTATGAATGAGCTGACAATGAGCTTACTTTTCTTGGTTTCTTTGGGCACAAAGGTCTTTAAGCTCATTAAATTCAACACTGTAGTCCACCGTTTTTTTTCCAAGTATTCTATCCTTTGTCAAATCCGATAGCTTCATTTTGTGATATTGCGTGGAAACATGCAGTTTAAACGCTGCTATTCCTGTCACAGTCATTTCGCAGGCCCAACACTTATGCTCGTGTTCACTGTAAAACGAAAACCATATATTTGACATTGCATTAATAAAGATGGAGTTCAGCTTGTAATCACTTACTCTTGTGCCCTTTTTCCATGCTGATTTGCTGCTTAAGAAAGATTTCATATTATTATCGATGTTGAAAACAGTTTTTCTGCTAAACATTTTTTTGTGGAAACTGTCATATATTTGTTTCAGGATTCTTTGATGAATAGAAAGTTCAAAAGAACACCGTATATTTTGAAATAGAAATCTTTTGTAAGATCATAAAAGTCTTTCCTGACCATTTTTAAACAATGAGTAAATGATCAAATAATTTTCATTTCTGTGTGAACTTTCTTTTAAAGCAAGGCATGACACACAACATTTTTCAGTTCCATACCTGCCCTTCAATTGCTCAATTGTCTGATGGTGGATTAAACTGTGCATATGTTTGTCCCACTCCTGTTACAACAAAGGCAAAGTTAATTATAAAAGAATAGATCTATATCCATAGCCATAATGTGGCTAAACATTACAGCCTAAAACATTCCATTTGGGAAAGCAAACGCCAATGAGTTATAGGTCCACCATTTCTTACAGATAATATGATTTTAATTGTCTGAAAAATGATAAAGCTGAACATTGTAGGCTCCATCCAACATTGTTTCTCTCATAGGTAAGGTAGTACTGTCCTGTACATTATTAACTCCACCATTTATACTTTGATTTACTCTACTTCTACTATTACTCTACCAAAACACAAAATTTCTGACCTCTTCAGGAAAACGATGAAAGCAGATAGAACATTTGTCCAGATCTTTTTGTTCTTTGTTCTTTTCATCTTTGGATCTAATACAAAAACAAACGACTATTGATAAAATAATAAGCAAAACTCATTTTAAACCGCAAATCTATCCAAATTTAACAGGATTACTTTTCAAAAACATGTATTATTAACCATAAAGATAGATGTATTTAATATATAAGGTAACAAACTTACCCGTCTTGCTCTCTTAGACCAAAAAGGGCTTCTAATTCATTATCGGTCAGGTCAATATTGTAGTCCGGTTTAAAAGATTTTCTTTTACGTTTTTTATTCTGGTTTAGTTTAAACAGATTTTCTGTGTGCTTGAGGTCGGCAATATGCTCCTTGTACTTCTCTAGTCCCATCACGGATACATTACATGCCCAACACTTATGCAGCTGTTCACTGCAACAACAAAAGTGCTTATTTCAGATTACTTTATATTGCTGAGAAAGACATGATAATCAGTTCAGTGTAATTCCATACCTGCCCTTGATCTTCTCAATTGCTTCATGGTGGAGATAAGAATGCATATGCATATCTATAAACTGTAAAAACAAAATGTATACATTTAATCAAGTAGTGAGAGGCATAAATGAAAACACATCATTGTTTTCATGTAATGTCTTCATTCTGAACTTCCTCTCCACTGAGTATTGCATTGCATTTAATATATTAAAAAATGTACCAAATATTTTGATGACTCATCCTGCACTCACTCATGTTGTCCTATCAAATATCTACAATGCCCTGCCCCGTTATAGCATCTGCAACAAACTAGCAAATACCTGGCTATGCCATAAAAGTCTAAAACGCAAAAGGGTGCGGAGTCCTTCGATATATCCTGCGCGCGCACACACACACACAAAACGTAAAAACGATATTTAGTGTGTTTTTAATGTATCCAAAGCAACAATACTAAAGTGGCCATAGCCTGTTCAAGGACGCAGCAGAGAACAACAAATAATAAGATTAAAACACCCAATTGCTTCAAATAGAAATAGTTAAACAAACAAACCTTTTGTCCGTACTGCTGACTGCAGATAAAACATCTAACGTTATTGCTAAAGTTACCGTTGGTTTTCTTGGTCTTTTTACTCATCGTTGTGGTGTTTCTGAACGTAAATGAAAGAAACCCAGCCGGAATTTCTCGTTCACAGTCACTACGGACACAATGTTTTGAGTTACAAAATAGAGCTAGCGATTATATTTATAAATTTTAATCGATGCTAGGCATTCGGAGCATTCGCTCTAGCTGGACGACTCCTGTCATGCACATTAATCAGGCCACCCACAGTTAATCACAAACTGAGAGATCACTGACCAATTTTCTAACAACCTTAAGAGATAACAGTCACAAAGACAGTCCTTTCAAAAAGACAGTTTCTACGAGTTTTCAGGGTGTTTCAAATGCCCGTCCACGTGTTTGCTGAATCAGTCCATGTTGATTGGATAGTGTTGCCAGATCTCGTAAAAACCCTCTATTAAGTGTACAACATATGCAAATTCTCTGATCAAAATAAGTCCAAATAAGCGATTATAATAATTTTATTTAAATAAGACTTTAAAAAAGCTTTCGGAAAATGTATATTGGGAAAGTGTAATTCGTGACTTTACACGTTTATAAACGACTTTTCGTTCATTTTCTGCAGACATGGCAACACTGCTGTAAGCGCAGACTGCTCTTGCACTGACACGGAAATCGCGAGAACTGGAGAATGCTTCCTCTAGTGGTGTGGCTGCAATTCATTTTACAGTTAATTAAAAGAATATATGTTCAATTTATGTAACTGAACAATTCTGGTGCAAATCTGCTAAAAGTATTTATATGTGCAAAATGCACAATTAAAACATTTCACTTTAGCCCTTACTGTCAAAATGCTATAAAATGGTTTGAGTTCCTTGTAATGTGGAGTTTACTGTAGAAATGATTTTGCCCCGTTCTCATTTATTTATTTACTCGCTTTCAAAGTCATTATTAGCTGTAATCTCAGATGTGATGAATGCACCGATGGAGGCACTGCACTAAAGATCGTACAGAGAATTCACCAAAGAAGAAGACGTACACGGAAGCGTCTCAGTGTTTCGAATCTGTAGTGCAATTATTAGTTTTATTTGTCTGATACGAAATGTGTGCTGGTTGTGTGCAGAAACAGTATCCTGACAGGGTGAGTTCATGATCAATGCCGAATCCTTCTGCTATTACTTGCTATCTGCTCCTTTAATGCTAAACGTGATAAAGGGGCAAATGCAGCGCTGGTTGTTGTTTTCCAGCCTAAGTTGACTTACATCAGTCATTTACCTCTTTCTAAAAATTCCATTTGATGGCACGAAATTGAGTTTGTTTGTTTGGGCTGTTTATGTTGTGTGCATAAATAAATAAATATTTTTTGACAGTGTTCGACTCCTTATATTTTTGCTTGTAACTCCATTTAAGGTGTTTATTTCCTGTCTTATGTGCATAGGGTCATACCTGTCTGGAGAATGGGTCATATCTTATGAACTTTCTCAGCTGTGCTAACTGTCACCAGCGAGACTTCGTGCTGATCAGCGACAGGACGACGGTGAATGAAGACGAAGAGGAGATTGTCACTTACCTGCGTGAGTCACGTGACTTCAGTGTATGTGAATATTCTGTAAAATTTGTCATCAGTAACTTTTGCTTTTCCTCAGATATGTGCAAGAACTGTGATCATGTCATAGCCAGACACGAGTACACCTTCACTGTGGTGGATGACTATCAGGTGAGCCGTGCCCTCAATACGAAAAGGTTAAAACTTTTATAAATACTAAAATGTGGGGAAAATTAATAAGTTTTATTGTTTGTTTTGTATTTTTCTTTTCTTATTTGTTATTCAATTTTGCAGGAATACACAATGTTGTGCATGTTGTGTGGAAAAGCAGAGGACTCCATCAGTGTGCTGCCAGACGATCCCAGACAAACAGCGCCTCTGTTCTAGAGTATTTGCCCAGATGCAGAGACAGGGAATTGACTTCTTTGTCAAGAGCATGGTTACGCATGATTGAGGGAGTCATAACACATGCAACATTTTATATACACTTAGCACTGGAGAACGACACGCCGTCACGTTTAATCCAGAAGAATATACCGCAGAATTCGTTGTGCTCTTTGTTTCTGCTGCTTCAGGGGAGGCTCTAAGGTTCACAGCACAGCTCTGACTCACAAAGTCATTCACAAATATTAAACTTTATTAGGAATCGCTTGCGTTTATCTGATGCTCATCCTATGTTTGATTCACTCAAAGTGTATGGAACCCCGTTTCTGCCAAATAGACAAATAAATTGCAAAAACTTTTGCTTTTTTTCTTGCAATTTTGAGATTTTTATGTCACAATTCAGGTGGTTTCCAAATTTTGAGATAAAAAGTTGCAGTTACCTTGTCTATTTCATTCCGTGGCAGAAACAAGCTCCCGTAAAAGTGTGTTATTTTATTTCCCATGCTAAAATGCTTTCTCTTATCCCATCTTAATATGCACAAAGGAATATCTGTTTGACTAACCAAGAAAGGTTAGGTTTGAGTGGATTATCAGTTTGTTAACCACAGACAGGATTTTTGTTTCTATGCAGCAGTTAGATATACATAAGTCAAGATTGGATTAGACAGATAAAATATGATTAAAATGGTACATACAAGAAAGAAAAATAATTTAAAAAAAAACAGATTCCTGCTTGTTAGTACTGATACTTACATTTAAAGTAAATGTCTTACTGTATTTCCAGTGTTAACGCAACAAAATATTTTGTATGCTTTGTTTAAATAAACTATGAAACAATGCATTTTATGTTTATTAAGCTAATGACAGCATAATATTGTCACAATATCAAGCATCAAGTACTTAAGAGTACTTATTTATTCCATTGATATGAATACATATACATTCCAACATGGTAACTTTTTTGCATGATTGAAATGTTTGTTAGCAAAATACAGTACATGAAGCATGAGGTGGAATTTCTTTTCCTTAATATATTTATATCTATATACAGTTCAGGTTATATACAATTCTTAAGATAAACCATCCGTTGTACCAAAGTATAGTTGTGAGCCTATACTGATGCTTTTAAAGTAAAAGTACCTCCAGAGGACAAAATAGATGATCCAGAACAAAACAACTATTCTAGCTGCACAGCACACAATGAAGTCGTGGAAATGACTCGGTAGCTACAATCCCTTTCTTTGTACATCGCACGGGTTTCGCACTTCTCAGACAACTTTCAATAAATGCCATGATGGAGAATTCAATCCCAAAAACCACAGAAGCGTCTTGGCATCAGCAGCCAACTCATCAAACAGACATCTTGCTTTTGTATTCAAGTAATATGGTAATGGGACTATAGTGTTTAAATCAAGAGTTCCTTTAAGGGTCCATAGTGTTTCACTGCAATATATTGGTAAGTTTCTTACTGATTTTGTGACTATTTACAGGGATCGTTAGTATGATATTGCAGGCATGGAAGAGATTATACTTGGCAACTGCAAGGTTGCTGACCCTTAATGTGATGGCGAATTCAGTCAGTAGCAAGTAATAAAGCTACATCATCAGGTACGTAACCACATCCAATAAATAAATAAATACATTCTATAGATGATACAGTTTACAGTACATACATTCCCTGAAATACATATATACACATGCTTGCTTGTACCAGATGTACCTATACGTGAATGATATTACACTGTATAGATAGCTATCTGTTGAAACCTTGAACGCTTTGACCAATGATTGAAAAACAGAAAAATTATAGAAAATGTAAGGCTAGAGTATCTTTAGTGCCTACAAAACATGCATCTGTTTGACAGAATACAATGAGTTACTAAGTGCAGCCCCATTGTTTTCAGATTTCAAACATTCTCACTGATAGCAACTGATGGTTAATGTTCAAAATCTGACATATGTAAGGTGGTATGTATACCAGAAAGTGCAAAAAACATGAAAAAGTAAACAGATCATTTACATAGCAAAAACAAAAAGAATATATGGCACAAACTATATAGAATATTAAAAAAAAATGATTGCAATGAAATTCAATGGGGCAATCTGTTTAGAAGAAAGTTACACGGCTTCACTGGAACCTTTAGCATGTTAATAATTCACGTTTTTCAAAAATGTCCAAAACATGATGCTTTTAAGTAATCACAACCAACCGGCAAATACCTGGTCCTTTATCGCTCTACTTATCAAAACACCACTTGTAAAAACGCTACAGTTCATCAGACGCTACTTTTGAAACCGGTTGTCAAATTACTGACAACTCACGCCATCAGTTACAAGCTTTTCTCTTTATTTGCTCATTTTGGTTGTGGTTTTGCTCTCAGGACTTCCTGCTCTGACTCTGGGGCAGAACCCTGACCCGTGATTTACTGTTAAGTCACTGATTCGAGGAGGCGGGGAGGCCGAGCAGCTACTTGGTGACTGGCTGTGACCCCCCTCAAAACGGGAAGGTGAGGAGCTTAGCGAGCGCTGCAGAGAGGAGGCGGTGGTGCGTTGGTAACGTGAGGTGCTGACGGCTAGTCCTCCTCGCTCCTGCATGAGCTGAGAGAGGTTGTCCAAGAGGTCCGCGTCACCGGTGCTGCTTGCACGAATGCGGTAGCGTCTGCGTCTGAAAACATTCAATATCACATTGATCACGTAGACGTATATTTAGGAATTGGACTACATTGGCTGTGCTGCTTGTTTTGGATTAACTAAAAAGAACCAGGTGAGAATGAGAGTTGATTGTTCGTGAATCGCATTAGACTGGTCACGTTGTATGTTTCTGATTCACTTAAAAGAACCAGCTATTTCAAACTCTTCATTAAAAGAACCAAAGTCATCCATTTCAAAAATCGGAATACACTGGTTGTCCTGTATGTTTTTGATTCACAAAAAAAAAAGCACAGGTTCATAAGTATGGAAGTATATGTGTAGCAAAATTCTATTTGAAATGTAATATGAAAAATGGCAATGCAATATAGGTAAATGGCAATGTATTTAAATGTACATTTTCCCATTCATGTGTGCAACATTTAGTGCAGATTGAAAATTATATAATTGAATTTTCATTTAAATTTGCCATTTTCTACACTAGTTTTAATATGCAAATTAAAAACATATTTGAAACCTTTATAAGTTGCAAAATGAAAATGAAAATGAAAATGTATTACCCAAATTGATTAGATATGTTTAACATGTCCAAGCAAAAACTGTAGCAAAATTATCATTTAAATGCTGTTTTTCCTAAATGCATCTAGTCTTAGGGGTAGGACACCTGGGGTTGCATTTTCATCGTGATACCGTGTGATAATTGTAGCAAAATGCAATGAGAGTTTCAAAATGCATTCTGAGCCAAATGTGCAGCAAAAGGGTAGCAAAATGGTGATTTAAATGTCTTTTTTCTTTTATTAAAGGGGACCTATTATGAAAAAAATCACTTTTATATGGTGTTTGAACACATCAACTCATTTTTTATATAAAACCAACAAATCATGACCAGTCTCTCCAAACGAGCTGTTTCAGATTCTCCCTCTGTTCACGTCACCGAGGGGAAAAAGTCCCGCCCATTTGTGACGCTCTCTGCCCTATTAGCATAAACACAGCACTAAGTGAGAAGCTGAGGTCCGCCAAAGTGGCTTTACAAGCATTGTGCTTTGGGATGCACTAATAAACATAGGAGTCGCCATAAACTCCCCCATCTGAGCTGAGGACACTGTGGTTAAATTTAATTTTCGAAGGAAATATCCCAGAAAAAAACCCTAAATCTTTAGGAATCAATACCAACGCTTCGTGCGCAAACATCAGCTCCAGACAAAGTAAGTATCACGTGTTTGTTTTCCAAATTGCCTTTCTGAAAGAGCTTCTTTTTAGGAACATTTAGGAAAAACAGCATTTAAATTATAATTTTGCTACAGTTTTTGCTTGGACACGTTAAACATATCTAGTCAATTTGGGTAATACATTTTAATTTTGCAACTTATAAAGCTTTAAAATTTGTTTTTAATTTGCATATTAAAACTAGTGTAGAAAATGGCAAATTTAAATTATATAATTAAAGTTTCATTTTCATTTTGCACTAAATGTTGCACATATGAATGGGAAAATGTAAATTTAAATACAGAAATACATTGCCATTTTACATATTGCATTGCCATTTCGCATATTACATTTCAAATAGAATTTTGCTACACATATGCTTCCATACATAAGAGTCAATTGTTCATGAATCAGATTACACTGGTTGTGCTGTAAGTTTCTGATTCACTAAAAAGAATGGATTCATAAGATTCATTTGTTTTTGTGAACCAGACTACACTTGCTGAACTATATGTTTTGGATTCAGTAAAAAAAGAACTGGTTCATAAGAGTCATTTATTCATGAATCAAATTGTACTAATCACACTCACTGTATTTGATTCACTAAAATAATCCAGCTCATAATAGTCATATGTTTGTAAATTGGACAACTCTGTTCGTCTCATATGTCTTGGATTCACTAAAAAGAAAGGTTTGTAAGAATCATTTGTTCATGAATTTACAAAAAAATTGCTCACTTTGGATGTTTTTCATTCTCTAAAAAGAACCAGCTTAAAAGAGTGTTCATGGACTATGATGGTTGTTTTGTTTTTGCATGCAGCCCAACTCAATACACTGACACAGGGAACCTTCTAACTTAGTACATGATTCTAATACATTCTTGCTCCTCTCACCTGTTCTCGCCACCTGTGCGAAGTGGCGGTTTGCCTGGTGGCGGCCGTGGAATAAATCGTGCAGACAGCTGATCCGGCACTAGTGTGGGGCTTATGGGTCTTGGTATTTTACTCTTGCTCGACACAGGTCCTGAGGAGGAAGACAGAGAGAGTGGCTCCTCCACCTGCCAGTCTAACCCTCGAGGACCGGTGGGGAAGGTGAACTTGTCGCGCAGCAGCGCTGAGGGGAAGTGCTCACATGACAGCGACAGAGACGGAGAAAGTGGAGCTGGAAAACCCCTACGGGTTGGAGAGTCCGGGTCACGGATGGGGATGCGACTGGCTCGGGGTGAGAGTTCACGAGGTGATGCCGGAGCTGCATCAACACTGTGTCCAGTGGTCTCACCCTGGTTGGGGGTTGAAGAAGGCCCACCGTCAGGACAGCCCGAGTCGCTCTCCACATCCTTGTCAGAGGCCTTGACAGGGATAATGTTTTCATCTGGCTTGTTAGGGCTTTTAGAGGGTGAAATAGGTGGCACGTGGTTGTGCTCTTTTTCTGCAGGGCCTGATGGATTGTCAGGCTGAGAGACGTCTCCTGTCTTCTGCTGAGACTGAACGGGCTGTAGCACTGCCTTGGATGACTGTGAGGGGAATAACATTAAGATACAGGACATTAAAAATGGAGGTCTGCAGGGAAAAACTCTTATACATTTGTTTTTCTTAGTGGTATCATAATCTGCTGAGCTCTGGTGAGATTTTCTGAGCTTGGAGCTTTGTGTCAGCTTCACTTTCGGTCTATTGATGTTTTTGATACACAGTAATGTATAAATCCAAGTTGCTGGCCAAAATCCGAGACATAGTAATGTTGCAGTGAAACCACTGCAGTGCACCCATAAACAATCACTGCTTACTGCTACAGTTTTCAATACACAATCATACAGTGGTGGCCAAAATTGTTAGAACACTTGGCATATTTAAGAGGTTTCAGTTGTTTTTGTTGAATTGGCCATTACAATACTCTAACCGCAACTACCTGCGATGGAAGGAATCTGCTGGAACACTGAAAATAATGGAATGAATAAAAATAGTACGACTCACTTCATCTGATATTTGTTGTGCTCAGAGCAACCATCAGTATGTTTCATGAACATTATGAAATGAAATCATGTTTTGTCAATATTTTCAGATCTGTCAGGTGTTCTAACAATTTTGGCCACCACTGTATTTTATGACATAATTACAGTATTATGTAAAAATGAATGACCAGGAATGTTGTTATAATATAATTGTTGTCACACAATTCCTGCTGTATATCTCACAAAGTGACCTTAATTGTTTAGAAATGCTAATACATCTACATCAGAAACTGACCTGCTCAAGATGAGTCCTGCTTAGGACTACTGACCCAGGCTGTACTGTGGGTAGTCTTCTTAATCCAGATAGGCCCATCACTCCAGGCAAACCTGGTAGTCGGGCGAATGGAGGTCCAGTGTGGCAGACGCCTGCGTGGAATTCTGCTGAACCACTCAGACTGCTAGCGCGCTGAGGCAAGGGGTCAGACCAGGTACGAGGGAGGGCGAGGGGGCTGGAGGAGCGTGGTGAGATCCCTGAGCGTTCCTCCTCATCCGGTTTAGATCCTGCTGAACCGCTACCGCCCTCAAGCTCCACTAGGACCCACTCCTGTGAGTCACCCTCTTGTGGGACGGGGCTGAGGTTGACGGCAACATAACCGCTGCTGGCCGCACCCTCCTCATCCTCCAACGAGCCCTGCTCGACCCGACAGACAGACCTGTCTTGGGGCAGACCCGGACGTTGCTTCCCTAAACTAATATGATGAAGAAGGAGAAGAAGTGGTTATGATGTTTTTAGAGATCAATTCACATTTATAAGGAAGAATATTAGGATTTTGTTTACTGACTAGGCCTCAAGGAAGCGTTCAATGGTGGGTTTGGGTTCAGGGGTCAGTCTTTTGTCTAGCCCCATGCTTTGACTATGGCGCATCCTTCTCAGTAGAGGAGCAACACGGTCGATGAGCAAAGTCTCTGACCGCACACGTCTAGGAGAGCCCTGGATGGAGCCACTGTTGGGGCTCTGGTTGCCCTCTTTGCTTCGCTCCTCCTCACTAGCCACCTGAATCAGAAACACAAGCTCCAACTAAAACACTATACTTGCAAACTCCAGACTGGCAAAAAAGGTGATGGGTGGGGTATAAGTAACAATAGGCCTACTCTTTTAAATCTTAAAAAAAAAAAATTAGAGCAATTGAAATCGTTCTGGAAATGTTTGATATTAGAATAGAACTATATGTTGTTTAGGTAGCAACGTTGTTTTGAAACAACATCAATGTCCACCCTAAACTGTAAAATGACTATAAAACTATGATTTAAACAACTTTTCAATTCAAATAATACAAGTTTTGACGAAACAAAGTGTTATGAAATGATAAACCCAAAATTTCAGTTGTAAATTATACATATTTGGTCTACAAAAACAGCAGTCAACAAAATGGCAAATTAGCTAAATTAAAATGCTAATTTTTCTCATAGTAGGTGGGAGAGCAGAAATATGGTGGTGACCTCAGTTACCATTGTACAAGTCAAGTCACCTTTATTTAGTGCTTTACATAATACAGGCTGTTTACAAGTTACAAACAGGAAAATAACAGAATCAATGATGCAAACTTTATCAAACATGAGTCGAATTCAAATTTTGGTGTAAAGCACCTCTAAAAAGACAATAGTCTTTATTTAGCTCATAGCTATTTAACTGTTGGTTCAGTTCAGTTCAATAACTGTAAAGTTAATAAATTATGAAACAAGCTACTTTACACAAGACAACAGTGTCTTTATTCAACTCCAGTCAGTTCAGAGTTGATAACAGCGTCGATGAAATAAATAAAAGTTTTATTATATCAATTTTATTCAGCTATGCTTATAAACACTGCTTTATCAATTCATTTTGCTGAAAAGTGACAAGTTTACAGGCATGTCAATAACAGAGTGATGAATATAGTACCTTTCTGATTAGAGGCTGAACGTGGTTGAGGTTCCGGTCACGGCTGTGCTCCATATCCTCCCAGACATCCGCTCCCTGTGCAGGCTGCATTGGGATGGGGGCGCAATTATCAGCCTCACTGAGGCGCTCACCCTGAAGGACGTCTTCTGTGTTCTCACGCTGCATATCTCCCGGGATCACGGAGGCATTGGCCATGCTAGAAGGAAATATATTCATTTAACCATGTAGACTTCAAACAGTTTATACAGAGACTCATTATATAATTGAATCACTGCAGATGCTGGATATCTACCCCAAATATGCCGGTGTGAGGCGGGTCAACTGCTGGGCTGTAGTCGCCAGGGTTCCAACAATAAGTGTGTCCTCTGAATCTGTTCTTTCCCAGTCGTATGGATCATTTTCCACCACATTGCAGCTCTTCATGCTGTTGTCAAAGACTGACATCAGGAGCTGCAACACAATAAGAGAGCATTGTGTTAGTGATTGTCTACATTTACAAAATCTATGGTCAAGAAAGGCTAAGAAAGTTCAGTACCTGATAATCCGGTTTAGTGTAGTAGTCCAGGTTGGAGATATGGTCGAGAAAAATGCTAAACTCATCTGGGAGTTGTTTGAGCATGAGGCGATGGTTGTACGTCTCCTTCATATTTCCGACTTGTTCCTGTAAAGATGGCAGGACTGAGAACAGCAAACCACCTATATCTACAGAAAATTATGATCAGAGCAGAACTTACTTTATCTTTGATTTTTCTCCAGGGTAGCTGACCCATCATGAACTCCACAAGCATATAAAATAAAGACCACAGGTCATCATGTCGACCCATTTCCTTTAAAAAAAAAAAAGATGTGCATTTTAGTGAAATATGAATAAGTAATGACCTGCTATGTATAAGAAACCTGCCCGGCATCTGCCATTGGCTTGAGAATGTAAGAAAGAGAAGTTACCCTATTCTTGTGAGCATTAACTGAAGCATAACGGACGGTTCCTCTGAATCCTGCCACTGGACGAGGCTTTAGACAAAAAAAAGAGAAGACATAAGTAAACATACAGAAACATATTACTGGAATAATTTACCCCCAAATGAAAATTCTGTCAAAATTCTGACATCGCAATTTAAGTCAGTGTTCATTTAAAAATCTTGACTTCCCTTTTTTTGGTTCATTCATGAGAGTTTGAGACGTAACAATTCATGAACAAATAATTTAGATCAGTTTTGTGAACCAGATCAACTAATTTTAAAAAAACTTATTTAAAAGATCCATTCGTTCACAAACTGGACATCACTACTTTTTCTCATGAAATATGAATTACAATTTAAATTTGGTGCTTTATGACATTGTGTCCTTTTTAAATCTTGAAATCTTCAGTCCCTAAGCACTGTCTTTGCAAAAAGCAATTATTCAGTAATTGCTTGAAATTTCTACTTTTGTGCTCCACGGAAGAAATATAGTTTGTGAGTAAAGATTGTGAGTAAATGACTGAATTTTCATTTTGGGGTGAACTGTCTATTTACGTAACACTAATATTAAATTTCATAAACATAAGCTTTAAAAGACTTCTGTGATTACTTACTGGACGGACTTCTTGACATGAGTTTGTAAATTGGCGTGCCAACCCGAAATCAAGCATATAACAGGTTCGGCACGTACTGGCAAGTCGACCCATTGCGAAGTTAGACTATTTGAGAAAAAAAAAAAAGATTAATGACTAGTTTATATAGTCTAAAAAGGAATAATGAGGCCCTGTTAAACATGTGCTTTTAGGCCCATGGCTGTCTGTGAGAGAGCAGACTCTGTACAGCACTCTTACAGGTTTGATGTCTCTGTGCAGGAAGCCCACAGAGTGGATGCTCTCGATGGCTTCTAAGATTTGTCGGCCCAGCCTGAGTGTGGTGGAGATGCTGAAGGTGCCGCGGCTCATGTTGCGTCGAAGGTCTGCCAAGTTCCTTCCCTGCAGATCAATGGACAAACATCACTTCAGGTGACTGAAATCAGGGTTGTTCTGTTACTTTGAGCTGCGATACATTCATGAATTTTGAAACAAGAATAAATCATTTGATGCCCTACCTGAAGCTCCATAACCACATAGTTGAAGCGGTCATTGCGTCCACAGCCAACAAAACGACAAACATGGTCTTTACCTATGAAATGGATCAAGGCAAAAATGGTTAATTTTATACAAATCCATATATATTTTTAAGTAATATTCCCCTTGTGTTTGGAAATGTATGATTGCCCATAGAGTAGAAAACACAGCGCAAAATGACAGCTCAAATAGTGTTTTCATACATTAATGAGCATCTTAAATATCTTTTGTTCATTTTTACCCTGAAGTCTTTTCAAAACTGCTACTTCCATCTTAAGGACCTGTTTGGGTTGCTGGGCAGACTCCACTTTCAGAGCCACACTGACTTGGCTCACCTGGTCCAGGACTTCATAGATCTCACCAAAACCACCCCCACCAATTTTCTTCAACTAGTTAGAAAAGAGAAATTTTTAATGAATGACTACTGTGCAAAACTTTTTGGCCGATGCTTTTGGAAGTCTCTTATCCTCACCAAGGTTGCATTTATTCATTAAAATCACAGTAATATTGCAAAATATTATCAATAATCATCAGTAATGTACTTTAAAATATATTCCTGTGATGACAAAGCTTAATTTTCAGCAGCCATTACTTCAGTCTTCACTCTTCAGTGTCACATAATCCTTCAGAAATAATTCTGATTTGCTGACTTGGTGCTCAAGAAAAATTTCTTATTATCAATGTTGAAAACAGTCATGGGATTCTTTGATGAATAAAAAGTGCAAAAGAACAGAATTTATGTCACTTTTGATAAATCTGATGCATCATTGATGAATAAAAATATACATTTTTCAAAAAGAAAACATATTTTGACCACAAACCTTTGAACAGTGATGCACTGTATATATTTTTTTCCTGCTATAATTGAGTAGACAGCTTTCAAACTTGTGTCAGAGAACAGATGTTATAACAGTTCTGTTCAGGCATGAAATACTGTCTTGAAAAAATGTCCTAGCAAAACAACACTTTTGTCATGAAATAAAATGCTGTGTCTTGTGACTATTTGTCAGCATGCTGTACAGTTTTCTGTGCTGATGTCAGCACTGTTCAACACACCTGCAGTGTATCGTTTGACTGAGCTCAAAAAAAAAAAAAAAACTCCTTGCCTGAGTGAAAGTTTACATGAAAGAATCTGACAGCTATCAGAACATCTCTACAAAACTAACAGTGAGTATTTGAATAGTCCTGAAGCCTTGTCCTCCTAAATACAGCTCCTTCAAAACAACTCACCACTCTCCATCGCTCCCGGACCATGCTCCCAACAGCCAAGATATCAGTCTGCTCCCCGGGCCCACTCATCCTGAGGCTCACGAGTGGACTGAGCACACTCAGAGAAGATCTACACCTCACATCAGTGAGCTCGGGTCCTCGCTGAAAAGATTAGAAAAAAACAGATCTATAGATTTGAAAAATGCTTCACTTAGTTGGACCTGCAGGGTTACATCAGAAATGAAAGGCTCTAGAGATGTTTGCAGACATAAGGGATATTTACCTACAGGGCTGTAGACAAGACAAAAATAATGAAAAATGCATTTTATTGGCTCCATCCATATACTTAAGAAGGCCTTCTGTGAAGGCACCCAAACTACATGAATCTGACCTGTCCTAAGATTGTCTTTTGAGCAGAATAGGTAAGATCTGTAGAAGAACCGGTCCTGATTCTTTTTATGACTGCCACTGCTAGGGTGCAGAAACTAAAGGAGCTAAATACAGTCAAATCCTTAAGGAACAGGCTTACTGTAGGCCTGAAACAAGAATAAAATTCACTATATCTGCAAGACAGTGACTCAGGGAAACATAATCTGTATATCTACATCACAAAGACTACAAAATACTATCTTGTATGAATGATTAGTTGTAAGACAGATAACCTGATGTCAGTGATAAAATAAAAATGCAATCATTACTATTTACTAAGAGGCTAAACGAAACATTCTGCAAGTCATGTACACATCTGTTGAAGTGGTAAATAAGAGCATTATTTTGAGCAAAATATTTTTCTGTATATTATGTATGTATGTATGTATGCATATTGTAAAGTCTTATACTGTCTTTTTTTTTTTGACTGCAGTGCTGGTGAATTATGAATTACATTAATTGTTGCACTCGTTTTTATGGTGTAGTGACAAATAAAATCAATTATTATTATTATTATTATTTTTTTACTAATTACTAACATTTTGACACACAAAACTGTTTTAGTAATAAATCTAGAATGCCTAAAAGATATATACATGTGTAAAACAATTTAAATTTAATATAGTTTAAGTGTTTTGTTGCTTTGTTTTGATTTTTGATTTCATATAACCTAATTTACCTGTAGATTTTACATTTGAATAAATTTGAATTTGAGCACAAAAACATTATAGTTTAAAATATCACAAATCATTGCCTGTGTCTTTTAAAAAGGACTATTAAAAGGCTTTTTACTCGAGCTTTAATCTGTACTGTATTAGCAATACTATCATTTCCCCCCCCACCAGTCAGAACTGATGGATGACAGTCCAATGCAACTGCCATACTAGCTGCATGCAGTACTGTTTTTAATGAGGATCATCTGAAGGATGGCTGCAGCTGGCCTGTTATATGTCTTTATTAGCTGGCTGTGTTACTGAATTTTTATGCTAACATCCACAAGCTATGCTGAAAACTGCCGCTGTCTTGTAGATGCTGGTTGAGGCGTTCTCCGTCCTTTCCGCAACCAGTGATAACAGAGAGACACAGGACACAGGCTAGCTAAAGCTAAAGCATCAGCCAGAGCCAAAACACTCAAACAAAAAAGCGCAATGAAGCGACACCGCGCCAGCTAATTAGCCAAACTGAACAACGCCACCGCAACATACGGCTAGTACTGAACATACGGTTGCCAGGTTACACAACGGCAACGCAAGGTTGTGACAGCTGTAATCCCGCTAATAATGCGGACTAACGTTAGCTCGCTAAACGGACTGCACGCGTTCATTCAGGGACCCGGTGTGTTCATTACCTCTGTCTGCAGCGGCGGTCCACGATGTTTCCGAAGACTTCAAAACATCTTTTTTTGCTCTATAGGCCATGATGATATAAAATGTTGGACATGATAATCCCATAACGTTTTGAAACACAAAATAACGACTGAAGTTCGCGTTATTTGCCTCACTTCTCACAACAGCAGCGACAGCGATGACCGAGCGAGCGGACCGACGTGTGACGTCACATCTCGTCGAACGGGTTTGATCCCAAACATCGTTTGGAATAATCATCACATGAATAAATAATTTAATAAATAAATAATATTTACATTTTCAGTTGTTAACATAATTTAACACGGACTCAACATTTACTAATACATGATTAAATCCAAAAGCTGTATCCCTTATGCACAGCTGTATTTAACTACCGTTACCGTTAAAAAAGAATGAATAGTGCACGTTGTATTGCCAAAGTCCCTTTAAGTGCTTTTTTATTCTAAAGTCTTTGACATTGCTCATTGTCAGCTAGTTCGTTAACGGATCTTTATTGTATAGTGTTACCGTTTTTATAATTATTATTGATGGCTCACACGCTGAACATTTGTTACTAGTGTATATACATATGTAAAGATTTACATAAAGTGCAACATTATCATTATCTTGTTCGCATATTTTCATTGTGGAATTACGCAGGTCAAACATTAGTTAGGTAATCAATAAAAGGGTTGTTACACATAATTAGATATGTGACACAGACATTACTTGTAATTAATGTAATATAATCTAATAGTCACTGAGTGAAACAGTTCTTTCCTCTTCATGTTTTCATTAACAACAAACAAATGCATCCACAATGTACAAACAAGAATGTGAGAGGAGTTTATACATTTATGCAGAGGACAGATTTGTGAAATGAAACAGATGTCAGATGTCTTCTAGTAAAAACTATACTGTTTTTGAAACTAGGGTTCCTTGTGTATTACTCTAAAAAAGAAAAGAAAAAAAAAAATCAAACATTGTGATATTTACTGGCAGTAAACTCAGCGATACTTCTATATTCCGTACCAAATATACATGGCCTAACAGAAGATTTTCTTGTCAGTACACAATACCCGTTTCACAGATCACTAAAAATATTACTCAAATAAAATGGTTAGAGAAATAATGTCTTCCCAACAACAGCACATCACGTAAACAAAAACAAATTGTTTTGAAATCTTTAAACCACAGAATTAAAAAATTTAAAATATTATTCTAAGGATTTTTGGCATTAAAATTATGTAAAAATTATTCCCTTTCCTAAAGTAAAAATATGCATTCAACCATTTTAAAATCTAAGCCCAACTGTCCTTTTTTTTTTTTTTTAAACAGTTGAGACATGCCCACAAAAATGGCTGTACGCGAGAAGTAGTGATGGTTCCCAAGAATTGAATCAAAATCTAAAACAATACTAAAATGAATGAATCTTTGAATGGAAATAACAGTTAAAACCGAAGAAAATGCTGCCCACAAAGCATTTAATTTTTAAAGTCCAATATTAGCTCTCATTTGCAGCTTTTCCTGCACCAAGCAGTCTCTCTGTCTCTGGGGCTTCTCCCTCCTCTGGTCTCTGCTCTCCAGGGCAGCAGGGCATTTTGGCCATCAAGGGCTTGTGGAGTCCATTGTATAGTGCTGTACCCACGAGTAGGATGATGAAGCCCAAAATCTGTAGGCCTTGAAATACCTCCCAACCCAGCAGTAAACTCATGACCCAGATGACCAGAGTACGCAGACTGTCCAGCACCATGCGGGTAGTGGCACTTATTTCCTTGGTGACGCTGATGCCGGCGAAGTTAAAGAAGGCAATGCTCACGGTGTTGCCCAGCAGTGCCAGTAAAATAAGGGGTTTATGGCCAATCTGACAGAAGGCGTCCAATGCGTCTTCAAGGACCTGCCGTGGGTTGTCTGCAAAACTTCCCACATGGATGAAGTACATTGGGATGAGGAGCAAAGAGAGGATGACAAATCCAAAAAAACCTAAGAAAGAGAGAAAAGACCAGTCACAGAAGTTTTGCTAAACTGGTGTTTTGTTTTTTTGTTTTTTTAAATAATCAAAATTGCCTGTTTGTCAGTAGATGTTCATCATTAACACACCATATTTGACTGAATTTTTCTGATTTCACAGTAACAATGAATGGGGAGGATTGAGAGTAAAACAAGCTTGGATATGCAGCCGCTGCTTCAAGTCAGAAAACATAATCAGTCATTGACAGATAAGTTAATCACAGACTTTTGTGGGAGCTAAGATGAAAAATGGAGGTCTCCTAAATGGGGTTTAGCAAACACCTATGGTAATGACAACATTAGGTTCTAAGCCAATCAGCATTGTTTTTCATTAATCTATACTACCTTTGATTTAATCTTTTTAACAGTTAGCTTTTTCTAGCAGTTGATCATACACAATAAAGACTAAATAAATAAATACATGTTAGTCTTTTGAACTTTCTCTTCACCTAATAAAGAAAGCATCACGATTTTTATTGGAGACTTCTTTAAAAAAAAAAAAAAAATAAAAAAAATCTTAATGGCCCGAAACTTTTAAACTGTAATGTGTGACATAAGATAAATTCCTATCATTATCATTATGACAACATTATTAATACATAGCATTAATATAATTGGACCAAACTAGTTATTGGCTTTATATGTCACTACATTAAAAACTTTACCTTCAGTCCCAACAGCCTTCAGTGGATGCACATTGTGCTTGTAAACAAACTTCTCCTCCAGGACCATCTGGACCGCAACAATAATCTGTGCCATGATGATCAAAAGGTCCCCTATAGGACAAGATCAATAGAAAATCAATCCAGTCAGATAAAGATGCAAGATAAAATCAAATAAAGAAAAAAATCCTGATATCCAACCTTCAAGAAGGTTTTCTGATTTGTAAAAGACGTATGATTAAAAACGTTCAGCAGCAGGTAACTACTGACCTGTGATAACCTCACTGAGCTTATGGGAGTCATCCCTATGGCCATTCAGAAAGTCAGCCAGGCCAACCACCACCAGACCAAGGATGGTGACTAGGATCCCAATCCACTGACTGGGCTGCAGCCGCCGTCCTAAAAACGCTACAGACAACAGTCCAGTGAAGATGATCACAGCTCCTCGCAGCATCTGGAAACTGGAGGCACTGGTCATGTTCAGTGCTAGAGAAAGAACACACAAGTACAGATCCTGTTTAAGTCAATCCAAGAATAAAAAGAATGGATGTTTCCGCTATTCTAAATTGAAACCTGTCTATATATAGTAAGATAATACACATTGTTCATTTACTTATAGTGCTGTCACAGTAATGATACAAGTCTGGTTGTAAATCAGTGAACCTTCCCTTTAAGAACTAAAGACTATTTACACAATTTACTTCACATGTTGGATACTCACCAACATACATGATGGATGTTCCCAACATGTCACAAAGGGCAGGGGGGAGGAAAAGTAGGGGGTTGAAACTTTGGCCTGGATTCATCGTGGGCTCAGGTTTGCGCCGATCATGACAAAGGAGAATGTGGAACACTGCCAGACAGGACAACTCTCCCAAAAACATTCCCACAGCCTGGAAGGGAGAGATGAGGAGATGTGTGGTGAGGAAAGGAGTCTTTTATTTTATTATTAAGATGCATGCAGGAAAAGTAACAGAGATGGGGAAAAGAGAAGGACAAGGAGCCAAAACCAGTTCTCACTTTGACAAAACATAAATAACACTTTCAGTTCTCCGTTTCCATAGAAGTACTGAAAACAATGAACTGAGAGGAAAGTTTGATGTGAATGGTGTGTTGTTATCTTGAGGACTGATGAATATCATTACCTGTACAAAAGGGTGGGAGAAGGCATGATTTGGGGAACTATTACATCCAGGTGCAGAGAACATATCAGCCCATCTAGATGAAGAACAGATTCAGGTCATTAAACATGTCATTTCCCAATATTACATTTCATCCAACTTAATGTGTATTAATATGCAGTATAACACTAAATAAGGCACTCATAGCAATCACTGACTAAAAGATAGCTGAAGTTTGGGACTGCACACAAATCTCTTTGTCCAAACCGTAATGGCTATTGAATGTAATAAGGAAGCTTGTTATATTTGTACATAATTATTATATTTAATTATGATAATTATAATGAGCATTTCTTTTTATCAAATCACACTACACACTAAAAACTACGACATTAAAAATGTAAAATCAGTCTTTTATATGCCAGTCACTATAAGTTTAATAAGTAACTATGCACATGGGACACTAATGCCATTTTTTACAACCATGAAATGACAATGTGTGACTGACATAAAGCCTCATGATGAAGAAAAGTCTTTATCAACTCTTTCTTTGGATTTAACTATTGGACTTGATTGATTTTAGAAAAAATGGTTATAAATAGAAGTGATGTAAAAACCAAATGTACAAATAAATGAAGTGTTAAAACAGAGATGAATCATCATCAACATGAGTGTCAGTTTTTCAGCAGACACTGGGTGAAGTGTGGTATCAAATACCGTCTGCCTAGAAACATCAAGCTTCTGTTTTAGATACAAAGCTGTATCAATTTACAAGTTACTTAACAGTATTTGCAGCAGACATCTCGACTTGGACTACCTAATTCTGATTGTAAGATGTTTACTGCTGCGATTGCACTATTGACTAATAGTCACAAGGGTTTTGGTGGCAGAATTGCTGATTTTGCAGCATCAACATGTCACGACACGTCGGATCATCACAATTGCAAGTGAGTCGTCTAATCATCCTGACCTGAATTGTTCGATTTTCATCTTCGTCTGTATATATTAAGTGCATACATTAGTACTGAAAGACAAAGGGGAAATGGCCGGCTTTCTTTCATCTAATTTTTGCTCACATTATTTAACAAAAACATGTGCAAATTCTCCTTTGGAGATAATATAATTACACGCCTTCACAAAATAATAAGGACACGGCGTACAGTTTTGTAAAAGAAAACGCGAAAGAATTCTACCCTATTAGCAGAGGCAGAAGTTCGGGCAACTAATAAAAGTAAGCAATAATCGCATGTAAACAAACACCATCTAGCGCGTGCGTGCTACTTACTTTGCGGATAGTGTGTTAATAGAGCCTGTGATGAGCATCATAGCGGCGAGTAAGAGCTGATATTTTGTCCAAGCCATGGTGAGTGTGGGACTGAGTGACCGCGTACATCAGACTCTCAAACTGTCTTGAGATGTGTCTTTCTTGCTGATTATGAGTACAGCTATCTGAATAGGTCGTTCCCCTGTATGCAAATCACATGATGGCGATCATGTGACACACCAGCTGACGCGCTATTTCCGCAGACTTTCAATGTAGAGATGTGAATCATATATGAGCAGCTAAGCAATCAATGCGGAATCAGAACACAGCAATTTGAGAAAAATTATGTATAATTTTTACTACGATGTGTCTGTTTCCTGACTTGATTTCCTGAGTTGGTAAAATAAATAATAATAAAAATAATATATTTTACTTCCCAGTATTAAAAATAGATTTTAGCTGAAAACCTTTATTTAATTTCAGAATATTATACAGTGAATTCTTATAAAAGATTTCTTTGTTCCAGATGTTTGTTGTGTTATATGTTGGAATCACTTCGATGACTTGATTCCTTTGAATCAGTTGACCAAAAAGATTCGTTCAGATTTAATCGCTGACTTTTATCAATAACAGTGAGTCATTGAATCTTTTACTTCAATTCGTTAAAAAAAAGTTGTTAACAAGTCTGCCCCTTGTTTTCTAAAAACATTTAGTTGGTGAGGATATTTTTTGTTTACTAACACGTTTTGTCTCTAGACCAGTGGTTTTCAAACCTGTTCCTGGGGACCCACAGCTCTGCACATTTTGCATGTCTCCCTACTTTACACACCTGATTCAGATCATCAGCTCATTAGGAAAGGGCTCCATGAACTCATATGAGTGTGTCAGATAAGGGAGACATGCAAAATGTGCAGAGCAGTGGGTCCCGAGGAACAGGATTGAAAACCACTGCTCTAGACTGCAAGGTTGTCCAAGAGGTCTAACTGTAAAACTGTTCTCTTCTGACTGCCATTATCAGTCTCTCTCAATTTTCCCTTTTTTGAAAGTCGTGAAAACACTATCGAGTTTTTATTTTGCTATTTGAGCAAATGGGAATGCAAAATAATAATAATAATAATAATAATAATAATAATAAATAATAACAATAATAATAATAATAATAAATTGTGGTACTCTCTCATTTTTATTCAATATACATGTTGTGGCAAGCCAAAACATATAATTTAAATCATACTATATATTTGTTTGCTACTAGCACTTATTTAAATTACTATTACTTATTCCTTAGATAGTAGATAGTTGTAGGCTCATTAGTACAATTAGTTACGAGTATTTAATTATACTTGACTAGTTAAGGAAATTACAAACTAGTATTTAGGTTTAAGGTAGGGATGGCTGACGCGAAGCTGACATTTCGACATGGTGTCCAGATCCAGAAGCGCAGATGTTTCGAAACACTCATGTCACGTGACTAAGGCGATTCGAAGCATCGGCGCGTGTCACTAGTGTTTCGAGACGTGGCATACCTGCAGAATCTGCGTTTGATTGACAGGGTCGGAAACAAATCACACATCTGTGTCAACCTAACTCCCACAAAGTATAAAAGTGGAGTTAACCCATCTTCACTTGTTTTTATGAGAGGAGAAAGATTTTGCAATATAGTGATATTTATAGTTATATTTAGGCTAGATTAAAAGTTATTATTAAGATGTTGATAGATATATAGACATTGACAGATAATTAGGATAAATATATTGATACATTCATATAGGCATACATATACGTTCAAATAAGTTAGTGACAAGCACAGCAAGTTAGAGATAGGATATCATAGGCTAGTTGATACATAGATTATTTCATATTGATAGATTACATAACAATGGAAGCTCCACGCAAGAGATGCTGTCCATCTGTGGTGTGGGAGCATTTCCATTTGGAAACACAAAATAAAGTGAGATGTATGTATTGTAATAGGCAGCTAGCCTAATGTAATAATACATCATCCATGATGAGCCATTTGAGGAGCACTCATCCTGCCCTTTTGGGGGGTGCAGACCGCAGAGGATGGTAACATTGTCCCTGTTATTGACACTGCTGGGCCATCTAAGCAAAGTATGCATTGTATGAAATCTAATTCAGATCACAAAGTGTTGAGACACTGTTTAGAAAATAAAAGTAAAAAATAAAAATAAAATAAAAATCTTTATATGTAAAAAAAAAAAAGTCAGACATTGTGGCTTGATGACTTTTATTAATGCTCATTTTTCGTGACCAAAAATAACATTTATTCACAAAGAGTTCATTCAGATGTCAGACCGATGTTTCAATACATTACAATAACAGAACAATAAAAACACAAATTTTAAATGCTTATTATAATTACATGAATGAGTGCTTCACCCAGAATTCGAAACCAAGGTGACAGCATTCCATTCGAGAACACTAACCACGCCCCCAAATCACTTGATGGATAGATTAACACAACATACATTATAATTCGTCAACTCGCCTAACTGCTTCTCTGTCGAAGCTTTTTCAGAGCAATACTTGAAAATGACCACTAGGTGTCACATTTGTTTCGACTGTTTCAGTGTTTCACGAACCCTAGCTCTGCCCACCATTAGTTTAAGGATTTAATGTTAAAATGACTTGCCACATGTCAGTGTATTAAGTTAGGCACACAAGGTGACGCTGTTTACCTGAAGTCTCTTTCTCATTGCTTGAATGTAGTATATTTGTGTGGTTGAGAGTTTGATGGATTACAATTATAGGTTCGAAATTATATAGAGAACCAAGACGGTTGTTGTTGTTTTTTGTTGTTGTTTTTAATGCATGTCAACATGCATTTTTAACATGAACGTGATGACACTGTCAACACATCATGCAATATATCTCGAAGTCATAAAAAGTGAAAGTGTATAATACATTCTATAATAGAATGTATAATATAATACAAATATAAAGCTCCCCTGTTCCAGTTGGTTTCACTAATTAAATATTACACATTCCAGCAGTGCGCGAGAAGTTCCTTCCGTCCAATCACAGCGTGCGCTTTTGCGCCTTGTATCGCCTCGCCTTCAATCCGAAACTCGCTGATTGGCTGCGTCATTGCGAATTGTTTTGTTGATAAATAACTTTGATAGATTGATTATTTTTCAAGAGGATCCTCGAACTCTGCACGTCCTGCAAACAGTATCGGTAAAATTGCGCTTAAACAGCAGAATGTAAACAGGAAAACAGGTTTGGCGACTACAGCTGAAGAGTTCAAATGTGTTCGGATACCAAAAGTTGTTAAATCTGTCAGCCTACATGTTGGAAAGGCCTCTCGATGCATTGTGACATGGTATTTTAGCGTATCAAATGTACGCACTTTACGACAGTCTGCATTGTTCGTAGTGTGTGTATATGGTCATGCACGCTGTTGACTTTGCCCAGGGTTGGAACAGTTTTGTAAGGTGCTGTCACCCGAATTTGAAAAGTAAGGAAGGAGGACGTCAGTACCATATTGCAACAGTGTAAGTACGCTACAGTTTTAATCTGTTTTCATACACGACCTGTCGTTCAATAAACCAAGAAACGCAAAGTGCACAAATGCTGATACTTTGTCGTCTTACAGGGAAGTAAGTAGTGCCGTTTGCTTTGATGTGCAGCATTGATTCTACGTGTATTTTTTTTATATAACAAATGTTTTCATAGTAGTTGCTAGTTTGGGAGGGGTCACCAATGGGCTGAAAAGTAGTTCTGCTTGTTCTCTCTCTCCTGTATTCTTTCCCCATCTCACTCTCCCTTTCCCTCTTCACTTCCTGTAATTCTTGTTGTCTTGCATTGCACTTTTCATGCCCCTCCCGTTCTGTCTGCTCTTGCCTTCTGTATTTGTGTTTGTCAAGTTTCCTGGTTTTAGGCCACTATGTTCCTTCTCTACGCACAGGTCTTACCAAACAGACATTCATTAATGATGCAAAAGGAATTATTTGCATTTAGTGTCCTGACATTGTCTGAGTCAGGTTTGACATGCTATGGCCTGTTTTTTTTTAATTGGTGATCTGAAATGTACTTTTTTCTATTTATTATTCATATGCAATGTTGTGTTGCTATAAAAATTAGATTTGATTATTTAGGTGCCAGCAATGACATTCTGGGTTACAGATAAGAGCATCCATGATAAATAAGTGTATACATATGTACTCTTTTTGTTTTATTTTTAAGAAAAGTTTAATTTAATGTTTTTTTTTATTAAGTTTTGGGATGTTGGTTTCCTGATGAGACTTTGAGTACAGTTGTTTTACCCTAACATTTTGAATTTTATGCCCCCCATAAATATTGAAGTTAATTTTAATTCAGAAACTAAAATCATCATTATGGAGCCCCTAAGGGAACGTAATGATGAAAAAAGTGAGATGTAAAAATCATATTTCAGTGCTTATGCATTTACAGTTTTGTGCCCCTAGAAACTGTGTGTTCACCCGCTATGTTTTTAAGTGTCATGTCATTGTCCTATTTTACTTTTAATTTTTTTGTCTTTTTGTTTATTTTGCATATAATGCAGTCATCATTATACTCCTATTGTGATTAAGTTTAAAACCTTACTCTTTGTCTTTCTCTCCTTTTTAGAACATTTCCCGTGACTGAGGAATGACTGAGGTTTTAAATATTTACACCACCTTTATACTGCAGTTTAGAAGCAAGAAGGGAGGTGGGGCTCCTAGACCCTACAAAATCTTGCATGTGCTCTGCTCTGTAAAACTTTTTTTTTCTCATCCGGCCTTGTGATAGGCTTACTTAAAACTGAAGTGTTGAATGCCCCAGGTTTTTACTTGTCTTATAGTTTCACACAATTGCCATGAGTCTTTCTCCACACCAGAGAGGAACCATAAACAGTATTAGCAAGCAGAATGTTGAAGCCATTGGTGAAACAATGCAGCAATCAGGAGATATCTTCTACAATGTAGGCGCTCCCTCCTTGGAGCAAACTCACAGCAGCCCAGAGGTTTTGGTGGATTCTAGCCCTGAAGTCCAGAGCGTTTACAAATCTGACCAGGTTCGGGGCCATTTTCAGCAATCTGGACCAGTAAAATGGACGCCTCAAAACCCAATGCAGACCACGACTTGGTTTCAGGGTGTCCCGAACCTGAATAAGTGGTCACAGAACTTTGCACCTTCTTTAGGTGGTATGGATGACCCAAGAGCCTTTCACAAAAGTCATGAAATGGATGCTGTAAAGTTGGAGAAGCATTCATCAAGTCCCTCACAGTCCTACACAGACACTGCTCACATTACCGGGGCGGATTGGGACCATCACACGATGGCAGCCGTGCATCATGCTCCATATCAGGTGCTCCAACAAGGTCACAGACCTGCAGACCTCCAGTATCCGCCTCAGGGAATGCATCACGATATGTCTGACTCTACTCTGCAACCCTTCCAGTTGGCTTTCGGACCTACCAAGCTACCACAGGCGCCTGGTTTCCAACAAGTCTTCCAAGGCAACAGTGCATCTTTAAATATGAATTATAACGAGAAGCAGAAATCGAAACAGCAGATCTTGCAGTTGCAACAACAGCAGCAGCTGAATCGCCAGCACCAGATGCAACAGCTGCAGCAAATGCATCAGTTGCAGCAGCAACAACAACAACAACAACAACAGCAGCAGCATCAAATTCAACAGCAGCAGCGGCTGCATCAAATGCAACAGCAATACCAGCTGCAACAGATGCAACTGCAACAGCATGCACAAGGTTTTCAACAGCCAGAGACTGTAGAAAAGCAGCGAGTCAAACAAGAAATTGAGTTACAGGATCTAGTCAGTACTCAGGTGAAAACCGATTCAAGTCAGACCCAGCTCACCATCCCTCAAACACAACATCCTATTCCTCAGGGAGCAAATTATCAGGAATCGGGTCCTGCAGAGGCCACTCCAGAACTCCGGGAGATCCAAACCAAACGTCAGGTACCCCCTCGCCGCTCGCGACGGCTTTCCAAAGATGGAGTCTCTCCTCAAGGCAACCAGCCATCCAAGGACAAGGTTTCTGCTCAGAATGGAGGAGTTGGTGGAGTTCAAGGACCCACAGTGGGGGTCATCCAAAGCACTCCGAGACGACGGAGGGCCTCAAAGGAGATCAACCTTGAGACTCTTGCTCAAAAGGCTTCAGAGATGGAATTTTTGCCAGCAAAGGTGAGCTTATTTCTTTGGAAATCCATTTGAAGCCGATTTTTACAACAGTGGAATAGCAGAAATCTGTTTTAATATTAATTGCAACATATTAGAACATACTGGGCTGGTAATAACATGTTGATATGGTGCTCAGGAAACATTTTCTGTTATTATCAATGTTAAAAACAATTGTGCTAATTAATATTTTGTGTAAACCGTGATGCATTTTTTTCAGGATTCTTTGATGCATAGTAATTTTAAAACAACAGCATTTATTTGAAATAAATGTCTTTACTGTCACTTTTAAAAATGTGTCATTGCTGAATAGAAGTATTTATTTCAAACCGGTTATCTTACTGACCACAAACTTAGGTTAGCATGCATTAAATATATGCTGTAATGTTTTGCTGCTTTGATGGTCTCCTAAGTTGTTTTTGTTGTTTAAACCAGCTAGTGAATTAGCTCATTCAAAACCTAAAAATTTCCATTGCTGACTCTAGTAAGAAATTGAAGCTGGGTAAAACGTGTCACCAGCTTTATAACTAATCAAACTATAAAAGTAAACATTACAGTACAAACTCAGCTCAGAGTAGTGTTTCTGATCAAGTTTCCCCAATCATATACAGTATGAAGTACAGTGAAGTTATTGAGCATTGTAAAGCAGTCTGGTGAGTGGCTGCATGTCTGCACACCTTCACATTCCACACTCTCTCAAAATCCATTCAGTTGGATTTGGGAGGGGCCGATCCACCAAGCCCTATTTGCTAACATCTATCTGATCCAAGCCTCAAAACAAGACGTTTATGGTATGAATTTATTCTTTAAAATGTCATAGACTTCAGATATGTCAGTGTACAGTAACAGGGCAGAGACAGCTCTATTCGTTTGAGATGGTTGTTTAAAAAAAAAAATTTTTCGAATCGTGGCCTGTAAAGGTGTTTTTAGGGCAGATTAACTCATCTAGCTCTATGACCCACTTAAATGCTGCCGGTTGCTTACACGCACTTTTATTTGTGCTTCTCTATCGTTTGTTTTTCTCTTCTCCATTTATATTTTATTCTGTCTTTTTCTGTCTTCTCTTAATAGTTTGAGGACGTTACCCCTGGTAGACCAGCTGGTATGGCACCCCTAGTCATCCCAGTCTCGGTGCCAGTTCGGAAAGGTCAAATGGAAGCACCAGGCAGCTGGACACAGCTGGATAATGTTCGACATCCCTCAGAGATTTCACATCAACAAAACCACCCTGATCGTAAACCCTCAGTTATTGTAGCACGGCGGCACTCAGTAAAGAACTCAGCATCCGAGAGCTTCATCCAGGTTAATCCACTTATTATAAACGATTTTAGGCTTGTTTATTCAAGAAGTTACTTATAGATTTGTGGGGTTGTGTTTTTTTAAAGGCTTTTTTTCAGAATACTTTTGTGCATTTGGGTTTGTTAGTGGTCGGCATCTATAGGACTAAACCGCTTTATCAATATGTAGTTGTAGTGTGTGACGATGTTCCTCTGTCTGTAAATGCCACTGACATGCGTTGCTTTCCCCCCTTTTCCATCAAAATAATGCTATAATTTATGCTAGAGCTGTTTGTAGTAATTTAATTCAGCATCTTTATGCAGTCACAAGCTGCTTTTGATTAAACAGTAAGAGATTTCGGTAACATTTTACAATAAGGTTGTCAAAACCCCCAAAACTAGGGGTTGCTTATTTTTCTGACCGTGTCGCTTATTTCTTTAGTGAAACCTGGTAACGCTGGTTAATGCTCTTAAAACCTCTCAAATGATTTTCATGTTAATGTTATGCTTTTTTCCATACTAGAAGTGTACTTTAAACTGTTTAGGACTTAGTTGTTAAAATATCTGTTCTGCTATTTATGTTTAAATCAGGGTAAAGGGCAAGAGGACAAATCCAGGCGCCGCCCACGTCCCGAGCCTCTGGTCATACCTCAACCGTGCACATTCATCACCCCTTCTGTTTACTCCAGCATCACTCCTTACCAGAGCAATCTGCGCTCCCCAGTACGCCTGCTAGACCATGCCAGTATCATCCCGCCGTACACCCCTCCACCCATTCTTTCACCTGTGCGTGAAGGCTCTGGGCTGTACTTCTCTGCTGTCCTCTCTTCTATGGCAGCAGGCAGCCAGGTCCTGCCACCTCCATTCACACCCCGCAGCACCACTCGAAGTTTGCTACATTCAAGTGCGTTCCATATCTTTTTATTTTAAAGGACTTTTTGTATTAGTAATGATTTATAGTAAGGTTTTAAACATTTGCTAATGCAAAATTTCCTTTCAGCATTTATTCATCTAGTTTCATGTTCATTTACAGTATAAGCACAGTATTGTTCATTGATGGTTCATAATGTTTTTAACAGAACTTTTAATAATTAGAAGGCATTAATGTATTTTAAAATAATGACAAATGTCATTAATATAATGCATTATTAGTTCATGTTAACTTAAATGGAACCTTATTGTAAAGTGTAACCTTTTTAACTTCACTCTGTTTATTCATACATATTAATATATATCCTGAACCATCAATAAACTGGACATTTGCAGAGCATTTATTAATCATTAATGTAAATTTACAGTATAAATGCTCTATTTATTATTTCATGTTCACAATGCATGAACTAATTTTAATTTAAATAAAACTTGTTGTAAAAAATCTGTTAGTATACCCTAGTAAAAAAGTAATATATTTAAAATGCAAAATGCATTTCATACTAATAGTTCAAATCTATTAACAAATTTACTGATATATCACTCGAGACTTACTGATTTAGAAATTGTAATTACACTTTATTTGGAGTATCACTTGTGCACAATGCACATTTCTTAATATTAAGACTAAAAAGTGTTTTAGTATCATTAAAATTAGTTGTTCCAAGTTAGCATTGCAGGGTATTTTTATAAATCCATAAATATGTAAATGTATTTGTAGTATACTTAGCATGAAATAAATGTATTTCAAATACATTTTAGTTTATTTATTTTTCACTAGGATATGTAAAAATAAAACTAGATGAATAAAAGCTGTAAGTGTATTGTTTATTAGTTAATGCATCGTACATCGTAATGTATCATGAACTAATAATGTTAACGAGTTGTGTATTATTATTATTATTATTATTATTATTATTATTAGTTTAAATAAGTTAATGTTTTTTCCACTATTTGCTTATTTGTGTTTATTCTTAGTTAATAAATTGCAAGTGTAGATGAATCATTGACATGATTCATTTCTATATCTCTGTTTTCTGCACTTTAGGCAGTTCTGAAATCACCCCTCCTGCACTCTCAGTGATTGGAGAAGCAACGCCTGTCAGCCTAGAACCGTGAGCATTTATTAAAAAATTAGCTATTCATCACAATTACTGTCCACCTTTCTAATATGTTTTCTCTCTATTGCACATTTTAGGCGCATAAACATCGGCTGTCAGTATCAGGCAGAAATTCCAGAACTATTGGATGGAACACTGGCCCTAAAGGACCAGCATAAAGCCACTTTGGTCTGGCTCCCTAATTCACAGACTGATTCTACACCCTCCCAGGATACAAGACGTAACTTATCTTAAGACTGCATTGATGTAGCTGAGGTTTACCAGCTGCATATAACGCAGACATATGTCTAACATACTTCCATTCCAATCCTTCCATTCCCATTATTTTCCAGTTGATGACCTGATGAACCTGGTCTGCTCCAGTGTCATGTATGGAGGAGGAACCAACCCAGAGCTAGCGATGCACTGCCTGCATGAGTGCAGAGGGGATGTCATGGTGAGCACAGTTAAATATACAGTGGTACCAAAAAGTGTTTGGAGACTTGAGTCACACTGAAAAATGTCTGACTTAAGACATCAAAAAATCACATTGACACCAGTTAGGAAAAATGTTAGTTCACAAATGTGCTTTAATATTTTGTGACAAATGAAATGAAATTCAAACACTTTTAAGGACTTGGAATACAACTCATAAGTTTGGTACGAGTAGTGTTTGTGAAAGAAGTCTTTTATGCTCTTAAAAAATACAGTACAACTCTAATATTGTGAAATATTACAATTTAAAAGAACTGTTTTCGGTTTTAATATTTAAAATTTTGTTTATTCCTGTGGTGGGAAAAGATGTCTTCAGTGTCACATGATCCTTCAGAAATCATTGTGATATCCTGATTTGATGTTCAGGAAAAATGTCTTATTATTATCAGTTCTGAAAACTGTTGTGCTGCTTAATATATTTGTGAAAAATGTGATACATTGATGAATAGAAAGTTCAAAAGAATAGCATTTATTTGAAATAGAAATCTTTTGTAACACTGTAAAAGTTTTAATTTTCTTTTTAATTTAAAGTTTCAATTTAATGCATCCTTGCTGAAACAAGTATTCATTTCTTTAAAAAAAAAAAATCTTAATAACTCCAAACATTTGAACAGTAGTATAAGCATCTAAAAGTGTCCAAATACTTGTTGGGGCCGTTGTATATGATGCATATATATATATATATATATATATATATATATATATATATGTGTGTGTATATGTTTTTAGGATAAACAAAAAATATATTTTGACTCTGTAGGAAGCTCTGGAAATGATGTTGATGAAGAATCCCATCTTCTCCAAGAACCACCATCTGGCGAACTACCACTACGCAGGTAGAAATTCATTTACATCTAATTGCAGAGCTCACTGTGTTCAATTAGAAATATTAAAAATGATTCAGCATGCTGTGACTGTAAATGGATAGTATTGCAATGCAGCAGAATGTTTGTAATGTTGTACGGTGGATAGAAAGAACTTGATGTCCCTTGAATATTGGCAGGATCAGACTGCTGGACTGTGGATGAAAAACGATACTACAACAAGGGAATTTCTGCTTACAGGAAAGATTTCTTCATGGTGCAAAAACTGGTATCTAGTCTTTTTTGTTTACTGGTCATATATTAATTCATATAAATCAAATTTCCCCTTTTTAAGGTTACATTGTGTTTCTATTTTGGCAGGTGAGGAGTAAAACAGTGGCACAGTGTGTGGAGTTCTACTACACCTATAAGAAACAAGCAAAGGTTGGCCGCAATGGCACATATACATATGGACCTTTAGAGTCAGAGGATAACATCCCTGTGGTAAATGCTTACTGCTTTTAGACACTGTTTTGACTAAAGAGCTAATAGCACGTTCAGTAAATAAATCATTATTAATTTACATCTGAAAAGGAAATTTGTATGAATGCTTACAAAATCTGTGCTAAAACAATCTGTACAATGTGATACATGAATGCTGGTTATACTTGCCTCTGTGAGACTTTCATTTTTAGATCATCTGTCTGTTCTTTTATCTCTAACTAGATTAAAGTGAAACAAGAAGAAGATATGCAGAATGATAGCAGACAACGGGAAAGAACACAGGACAATGTGGATAATGGTCTACAAAATGTGACCAAGACACTTCAGGACATTAAGAATGTGAGTATTTGGATTGAAAGCGTTCTCTTGTTTGTATATAAATATAGTGAATACATCATAAAGCCATCATGTTTCTCTGGGCTGGAATATTAAATGTCCAGTTAGAAATTCAAATGAATTGCTAAATCCGATTGCATGGTTGTGTTTACTCATCCGTCCAGGAGAGGGCAGATGTGGCTCATGAGGACCAGAAGAACAGCTCTGCGGAAGAGTCTTCTGGCCAGATGCCAGCACCTCAACCCTCCTTCAAAACTCCTTCCCCTGCACCTCCAAAGCCTCACTCTGACAGTACAGGGAAGAAAAACAGGACCTCAACTGCTAACAAAAGTCAGGGAGAGCCAGAGGGTATTTTCCCTTGCAAGAAGTGCAGTAGGTGAGTCAGTTTTATGTAACAGTATGTGTCTTTGAATTTCTTCTCATTAAATTTGAAGCAACCCAGCTTGTCTTAGTTGCTTTTACTTCAAAAGACAGTTGAGAACAGTTTTGTTCCAGAGGTTTCTTAGATAGTTGCACCTATGTGAGTGTGTACACCATCCTGTATTCATCTTACTCTTATCCAAGTAAGATGAGAATAAGAATTCTGCTCACTGTACTCTCTATCTCTGATCTCCAATATAATTTCTCTGAAATATTGAAAGTAATATTTCAATATTTCAAGTCCTCGGTGTTAATATTATCACAATTAAGCTATTCAAATATTGCAGTATTTTATTTTAATATTTCAATAACATACGCACGTGGTCAGAATTGTTGGTTAAAATAAATGTGCATCATTAATCCTTTTGATCTTTTATTTTTTAAAAATCACAAAAATCTAAGCTTTCAGTGGATAAGAATTTAAAATGGGGGAAATATCATTATGAAATAAATGTTTTTCTCAAATACACGTTGGACACAATTATTGGCACCCCTAGAAATTCTTATGAGTAAAATATCTCTGAAGTATGTTCCCATTCATATTCACAATTTTGCAATAATTAACAAGTTCCAATCAACATAAAATGTTACGAAACTGCCTGGAAGAGGACGGGTGTCTATATCGTCCTAATACACGGTGAGAAGGAGAGTTTGAGTGGCTAAAGACTCTCTAAGGACCACAGCTGGAGAATTGCAGAACATAGTTGAGTCTCGGGGTCAGAAAGCCTTAAAAAAAAAAAAAAAGATCAAACAGCACCTACATCACCACATGTTGTTTGGGAGAGTTTCAAGAAAAAAAATCAAGAAAAGAAAATGCTTTCACCAAAAAACAAACTCCAGCATATTCAGTTATCAGACACGACTGGAACTTCACATGGGACTGGCTTCTATGGTCAGATGAAACAAAAAAATGAGCTTTTTAGCAGCAAACACTCAAGATGGGTTTGGTGAACACAGGGATAAAAAGTACCCCATGTGTACAATGAAATATACTGCTGTATTTTTGATGTTGTGGGCCTGTATTTCTGCTGGAGGTCCTGGACATCTTGTTTAGACGCATGGCATCATCGATTCTATCAAATACCAACAGATTAAAAAAAATCAATAAGTGACTGACTCTGTTTGGATCTTCCAACCGTGCAATAATCCAAACACAAACCTCAAAAACAACACAAAAATGGGTCACTAAGCAGAAAACCAAGCTTCTTCTGGCCATTCCAGTCCTCTCACCTGAATCCTATAGAAAATGAGTGGTGAACTGAAGAGAAGAAGCACCAACATGGAGCTGGGAATCTAAAGGGTCCGGAGTGATTCTGGATGAAGGAATGGTCTCTGATCTCTTGTCAGGTGTTCTCTGACCTCATCAGGCATTATAGGAGAAAATTTAGAGCTGTTAAACTGGCAAATGGAGGTTTCAAAAAGTATTGAATAAAAGGGTGCCGTTAATTGTCCAATGTGTATTAGAGAGAAACATTTATTTCATAATGATATTTCCCCCCCTTTTAAATTCTTATTCTCCAATAAGTTTAATTTGTGTGAATTTTTAAAATAATAGATCAAAAGGATTAACAATACAGATTTATTTCCACAGCCTTCTTTGATCATATTTACCAAGGGTACCAACAATTCTGACCACATATGTATATGATGGTAATGTCCCAATATTATAACATCTAGACAGTGTTTTTTCTCCACATTACTTAATATATCAATATTTTCATATCAGCATATTATTATTATTATTATTATTATTACAGTTATTAATATGAATTAATGTTTTATAATAATAAATTATATTGCCATTGAGTATAAAATAAAATATTGTTTCATTAATAATAATATCCTAATATGTGACCCTGGACCACAAAACCAGTCTTAAAGGAACACTCCACTTTTTTTGGAAATAGGCTCATTCTCCAACTCCCCCAGAGTTAATAAACTGAGTTTTACCGTTTTTGAATCCATTCAGCCGATCTCCGGGTCTGGCGATAGCACTTTTAGCATAGCTTAGCATAGATCATTGAATCCTATTAGACCAGTAGCATCGCGTTCAAAAATGACCAAAGAGTTTCGATATTTGTCCTATTTAAAACTTGACTCTTCTGTAGTTATATCGTGTACTAAGACCGGCAGAAAATGAAAAGTTGCGATTTTTCTAGGCTGATATGATTAAGAACTATACTCTCATTCCGGCGTAATAATCAAGAAACTTTGCTGCCGTAACATGGCCGCGGCAGGCGCAGTGATATTACGCAGCACCTGAAAGTAGTCCCCAGCTAGGTAACTAGTTATAATATAGCTGGGGACTACTTTCAGGCGCTGCGTAATATCACTGCGCCTGCCGCAGCAAAGTTCCTTCATTATTACGCCGGAATGAGAGTATAGTTCCTAGCCAAATCGGACTAGAAAATCCGCCGGTCTTAGTACACAATATAACTACAGAAGGGTCGAGTTTTAAATAGGAAAACTATCGAAACTCTTTGATCGTTTTTGAACGCGATGCTCCTGGTCTAATCGGATTCAATGATCTATGCTAAGCTATGCTAAAAGTGCTCTCGCCAGACGCGGAGATCGGCTGAATGGATTCAAAAACGGTAAAACTCAACTTATTAACTCTGGGGGAGTTGGAGAATGAGCCTATTTCCAAAAAAAGTGGAGTGTTCCTTTAAGTCGCTGGGGTATATTTGTAGAAATAGCCAAAAATACATCGTATGGGTCAAAATTATCAATTTTTCTTTTATGCCAAAAATCATTAGGATATTAAATAAAGATTATGTTCCATGAAGATATTTTGTAAAGTTCTTACCATAAATGTATCACAACTTTTTTTTATTAGTAATATGCATTGCTAAAATCTTCATCTGGACAACTTTAAAGGCGATTTTTCTCAGTATTTTGTTTTTATGCGCCCTCAGATTCCAGATTGTCAAATAGTTGTATCTCGGTCAAATATTGTCCGATCCTAACAAACCACACATAAATGGAAAGCTTATTTATTCAGCTTTCAGATGTTGTATAAATCTCAATTTTGAAAAATTGACACTTAATTGGTTTTGTGGTTCACACACATACATATGTATATAATAACATCTAAACAGTGATATTCTCCAACTTGCTTTAATATATAATTCATTTAATAGCATTAATTGAAATTATTAAAATTAATGTTAACACTATTAAATATAGAATTGTAATATAATACGTTATCAAACTCATTGGTCTGAGGTGACATAAAAATTCAGCAAACAACATGACGGCTCTAAATGTTCAAATAATTTCAGTGATATTTAAAATGATCTGTAAGGACAAGTGCTTTTTTCAATTCTTTTCTCATGCTTATGCTTTGATAAATTCCTATACACATACCATTCACTCTAGTTTTTTTGCTAGTCAGTGACTTTATATGTTTTTTAGCATATGTAAAGCAGTTTCTTCATTTATAGCAACTTGATTATAATGAGGTCTATATATGCAGGGTGTTCTATAAAGTGAAGAGTCGCAGCGCTCACATGAAGAGTCACGCCGAGCAGGAGAGGAAGGCAGCAGCACAGTGCCAAAGAGAAGAGGAGGAGCGGGCCGCTAAGGCACGGCAGGAGATGTTAGAGGCTGCAAGGAGGAAGGAGGCACAAAGAGGAGGGCAAGAAGAAAGTAGTGGAGCTGAGGAAAGCTCAGTAGAGCTGGATGATGAGCAGGATGAGGACTGGCATTGAGAAAATACATGACTCTTTTAGTACTCTTCTTTAGTACCAATTGGTACCAAAAATGTGCAACTTGTGCATCCCAGTTAAGGGCAGTTGGGATGTTTGAAAAGATAAAGGTGTCTGAATTTCCTTGTATTTTTTACCAAAATTTTATAAGAACTTTCCTTTGGTATATATTTTTAAAAAGTGCGGATGTATGTCAGTTTAGCTTCATGAAAACAATGATACAGTAAATATGATAACCAATGTAAAAAGGTTTGCTGAGCCTGGTTTGATTTTGATCAAAATACCTGAACAAATTTTGTTTGCATTCAGTGAGGCTATATATATTTTTAAACCTGTTAATGTTATATCCACACAGTAATATGTAATCAAGAGCACAAACTAAAATTCCCCTTCATGTACCTATGGCTAATTTCAATTAAATATCTCTTGTGCATGAAATGTATATAATGCTTAGAAATATATTTGTTGACCCCTGTGTATTATACTGTGTACAATATTGCTGCTGTTGTATGTGTTTTTCAGTACTCTAAACTTAAAAGAATGTGTATTTATGTTTTTGAATGCACTTAAAGGGAAGTGGAATACGTGGGATTAAGGGATTTTTATAAAACTCACATGTAAATACATTCTGAAGTTTAGCAAATCACAAAATACATTTTCAACACACAGATCACAGTTTTTTACACTTTGCTTGATCACCATGCTTAATATTTGCTATATTTCATAAATGTGTGCACAATAAAAACAAACTTCCGGTATGAACTTGTATTATTTTACTTTATATAATAAATATGAAAGGAAAAAGTTCAGTTATCACCATCACATTCAGCACTGGAAGAAGTCTTTGTTTAATAGGCATTTTTGATTGTCGTATTCTTAGTTTAAATGTATTCTGGGCTTGATGATTGCTACAAACTAGTTATTTTTGGCAAATCTCTTCAAATTAAGGTTAAGGTAATTATCATTAGTACCAGAAGGCTAAAAGACACTTTGATTTTTCCACTGCTCCCACCTGCAAAAAAAGAACAGTTAGTGTCATTAATTGGGTATTACATTTTCTTAAAATTCTAGCAGGTAGAAAAAGCTAAATGGTTCAAATGATCTTTTAGACTGATGGGAGACCCCTTCTGAGAGTCAGTTTAAATGCTTACCAATATCAGCGTTATCCACTAGCATGCCTTTGGTGTCACTGAGACTTCCATTGTTTGCTTCTGGAACTACACCCAACAGCTCACACATCAATGGATAGATGCTGACACTGTCAAATGGCTCAGCCAAGAAATTGTCCCTAAAATCTGGCCCAAAGGCTCGAAAGATCATTTTCATATCCATTTCCTCATTACTGAATCCATGATCTCCTTTGTTGATATGCAAAATGATCCTCTGCACAAACAGCGAACAAAAAGTTAGAGTAGAAGACAGACTGTTTAATAAATTCACCCTACCTCTATACATAACTTAGCTTTAAACAGTATTTATTTACACTACTATTTTTTTTTTTTAAAGAAATGAATGCTTTTTATTCATCATGGACACATTTCATTGATCAAAAGTGACAGCAAAGACATTTCTATTTCAAATAAATGCAGTTATTATGAACTTTCAAATAATCTTTGAATCCTGAAAAAATATATATATATTAGGCCGCACAACTGTTTTGAACATTGATAATAATAGAAATGTTTCTTGAGAACCAAATCAGAATGATTTGATTGAAGGATCATGTGTCACTGAAGACTGGAGTAACGATGCTTTGCATCACAGAAATACATTACATTTTTACTCTTTTTACTGTTTCAAAATCTCACTAATCTCAAACTTTTTAATGGTTTTGTATGTTATTTAGATATGTTTATTGATATTTTAGACTGCAAACTGACTAAATAATGTGAAGCTACATAATTAGCATGTTTGACTACAATATTTTATTATTTGAGCTTTCAAGCCACTGGCTAAATTGAGTGATATTTATTTTTAAAGACACTTACAGAGTTGATATTGAAGCCCAGGTCAGCCAGAAGGACAATGGGTTGAATTCTCTCATGTTTGCGTATGTGAAAGTGTTCTGGTATCTCTTCTTTCTTATAGACTGTCAGATTGGGATGTGCGTTCTTCAGGGCATCATAAACTTCCTGTTCGTTGCCCTCCCTAGGTGTGATCATCCCAAACCCACCGTAGTCGAGCAGGTCAAAGCGGGTTAGATTCAAAAAACTCATGTAATTGCTAAGTTTTATCTCATTAACCTTACTAGCCATTTTAATAGTGGTCATGCCATGGTCTGAGGTCAGGATGACGTTAAGATGATCAGTCAAACCATTTTTGTGAATTGCCTCCCTGAGGTAGCCAATAGTGCGGTCGATCTGTTCAATGATCTTTATTCTCTCTGGGGTTTCGGGGCCAAAAGCGTGACCCACGTTGTCTGGTTCTCCATAGTAAAGCGTAACAAAGTCAAAGTCCTCTTTTGTGAACCATCCCATCACAGTGTCGATGTTCTGCTGCCACTCTGTCTCGTTGTCATCAGGTTGCCCATGATCTTCCACCAGAAAACGATCCACAGCTTGGCCACTGTAATTCACTCCTCCACCAGGGTAGAAAAAAGATGCTGTTTTCAGACCCTTGGAAATATACAGGAGACGTTATTGGAGAAGAGCAGTATGGTATTGTTTGTTAATTAATTTACAATGAGGAATGCTTTTACTGGACATATTTACATACACGGTAAAGAAAATTTGTGAAATTTATGGTAAAGCAACAAACAACAACAGCTGTGGTTGTCAGAACATTACAATAACAAATTGGACATACATTTTCAGTAAAAAAGCATATATTTGATTAACTGAAATAATGTTATTATACAGTACCAACCTACTGAAGTACAAAAATCTGTTTTGTACCTTTAAAATACATTGATAATCAGCAAAACACGGGGTAAAGAGAAAGCCACATGATAAATCAAGTTCTTCACAAGCTTTTCCACAAGCTGAGCTAAGTACTATATATAATTGCTATATAAAGTGCACACAAATACTAAACACCAAACGTAACACTAAAATAATGCAATAAATATGAATTTAACAACATAAAACCCTAATGCACATAGCTGATGAGAAAAGAAAGAAAAGAAAAGAAAAGTTTTTTTCAGTGAAAAACCACCAAATGTGAAGTGTCACACAAGGAATTCTGGGAATGTCAGTAAGTTCACCTGATTTTGGGCTGTTATCCACAGGGGCAATGCGCCATTATCCCACCATTTTGATCTTTTCAGTGTTGCCTTGTGGGGAACTCTCAGGCCAGTTGTATCATTAAACATCAGGTTATGGACAACACCGTGATCCTCTATCCATCTCCCTGAAGAAAAGATTAAGATACAGTCATACTGATATGTATACATTTAACAATGAAAATTGGATTCAGTTAGATCAACCAATACATTTCTGTGGTCAAATAGTGTGTTTAAATAAACTAAGATTACTTGTGATTGGCAGTGTGCATGTAAACCCACATTTCTTAATACTCTTATGTTATACATGACTCGATACACATAATGTCAAGAACTGTAAATTGGCCACTGAGCAAGATTTATGAACAAGGAACACTGATTATGTAAATAATCTTGAAGTTGAAGCTTGTGCTAACTTTGCACGTCATTTAATGAGGCTGAGGTAATTGGCCCAGTAAGTGTGTGCTCAGCAGCTCTCAGAAGACAGCTTAAGACTTTGAACATCATGATATTGCAGACTAGACAAGAATATGTACATTAACACAGAGTAAACTATGGTGAAGTAGGTGCATGAATTTATGCACTTATTAAATTTTTTTTCCAAAATTATATTAAATAATATAAAAATTGTATTTATATGTATACAATACATTAATATATATATATATATATATATATATATATATATATATATATTTTTTTTTTTATTTTATTTTTTTTTTTTATTTAAAATGTATTAAATGTGTAATTTATATATTTTTATATATTCGTATTAATTAAATTATTATTTCTTTATTCAGTATTATTAAAATTCATTAAAAATAAATAAATTAAGTAAATTATTTGAAGTTTGAGTTCTTTCTATCAGTGTCTATTTTTTTACTGATGCAATACATGCAGTGATACTCTAACCAGATCAAATCATATGAGAAGTTTACATCAGCCACATGTCATAATATTCAGTACGCATTACAAAATTATAGCTACCAACTGAGTATTTGGATGAATTAGGCATTTGAAAATGTGTTAGAGCTTCTGTTTTGTTCTTTTTTGTCTGTAAGTGTGTGTTCTGACTACACACAAGCCAATCAGATATAAATAAGCAGAGAGTCGAGCCTTACCAGTAATAGTTGTAAAGTGTGATGGAGATGTCATGGTGATCGCTGGGGGATTTATGTATTTTGCCTTGACTCCTTCTTTAACTAGTTTGTCCAGATTTGGTGTGTTCGCATCTTGGTCATAATCCCATCTGAAACCATCAAAGGAGATCAGCAGCAACTTATTATACGTCCTCTTTTTGGACAGGGGTTTAGTGCTCACACAGAGAGACAAGGCCAGCACCAGCAGAAGTTCTGACTTCATCTTGAGACACTGTTAAGCAGAGTGAAAATCAGCAAAAGCTGATCCTGGTTTTATAAGCATTATCAAGGCACTGATAAGACAATCTATTTTCTGTAGTACTCAGTCAGTTTATTGCCAAACCAACCTACAGTTCCACTTTGGGAACAAATGATAAATTCTAAAACAAATCTGAATGCACTGTATTGAAAAGTGTAAAAGTTTATTTTTTTTTTTAAACCTTTTATTATTACCATCCACACACAAGTCAGTTCCCTTTTTACAATTTGCATTTTTGTCCCACATGGGCCATAAGAGGGTTTATCTTAAGAGATACGGATAGAGCTGACAAACTGTATGGATGATATGCTTAGAGCTCTGATATATTATTGATAATCAGTTTATGTTATCTTTATATGCGCACAAGATCTACTGAATTAAAATCATTATCAAATATATCGTGGCTTGCGATTGTTCCATAAAAATAATGACAATACAAAACATAGAATTAAGGGACTTTTACTGTAGAAACACTAACCGGAAGCAGGAAGTTTACAGTTTTCGTTTCCACACTGCTCTCAGGGCTGGGTCCCTGACAGCTGATGTGATATTCAGAAAAAAGCTTTTAATTTTAACAAATACAAGTTAAAGCGTTAGAGAAGGCATTTTCGTCGCTCAGTTGGATAAACTTAAGGTAAGATTCGACTAACGTCGCGGTTTATTAGCTTCCTGAAAAGGCCACTGCGCTGTTTACTGTGTCAGCTGACCTTTATTCATAAAACAATCTGTGTTAATATAACAATAAAGACATCTTCATCTATATGAACGAAGAACATAGATTTAAACAATCGTCACGAACTCTGCATTTAAGAAAAGTATTAACGTTACTCTGCAACTGACGGTATTCACGTATTATTTTGATGTATGTCATGTTAATGAATAATTATCATATTCATATACTGTGGTATTTACATGGGATCACTATGGTAGATTCTAGTACAGTTCTGTGAATGAAGGGCAAATTTATCTTTAAGTCTACATGAATAAAATTGAATTAATTACTTTTAATTTTAGTAAACACCTTTGTTTGCCTGCATGCTTCAACCAAGTTTGTAATGTCTTATTGTGTCTTGTATACTTGACTATCGTTGTAAACTGACAGATGAAGTATCTGCTATAATCTGACATTTTTTTTTAAATATGTTGCATACAAAAGAATACTCTTTTGAATTACTTGGACAGCGTCAACGAGCAGAAGGCCCTTTCAGCTTACATTTGTTTAGTGAAAACAAATGTAATGAGGAATTGTGCTTTTAATTTCAGGAATAAACATGACTGCCATCAAGCACGCCCTTCAGAGAGATATTTTCACCCCCAATGACGAGCGTCTGCTGAGCATCGTCAATGTCTGCAAGGCAGGGAAAAAGAAAAAGAACTGTTTCCTGTGTGCCACAGGTAGAGACACTGATCCATGGCAGAGAATGCCCATAAACGTTCTTTTATTGTTTTATTTTACCTCTGTCAATTCTCTTTATCATCTTTAGTGACTACAGAGCGCCCAGTGCAGGTGAAGGTGGTGAAAGTGAAGAAGTCAGATAAAGGAGATTTCTATAAGAGACAGATGGCATGGGAACTACGGGACCTGACAGAGGTTGATGCCAAAGATGCCAATAAGGTCAGAGGTCATATGTGAAACATTCAATTCAGACATGAAATAAAGCTCAGTAATAAAATAACTATTACTAAATATTATGGATGCATAATATTACCTGTTTCAGATAGCTTGTTGGATAATATTGGATACATTGTTATTTTAGTATTATTTAGGCTATATATAAAAGTATTTATTATATACTTCAATATTTATTAATATTGATTAATATGTTCTTTTGTCCTATATATGTATGTGTATATATATATATATACACACACACACACACACACACACACAGTGCCCTCCAAAAGTATTGGAACAGTGAAGACAAAGTTGGCTGTGGAGTCAAGACATTTGCAAATATGATGAAAAGATGAATATGAGACGAAACTACAGAATGTCACATTTTATTATTAGCTGTTTCAACACATACATGTTTTACCAAATAAAAAGAACAGCACTTTTAGAGTTCATCCCACTCATTGATGTGAGGATAAGTATTGGGACAGTTGAACATAAGGCAGATATAAAAGATTAAAAGCTATTATTTAGTTGCAGATCCCTTGCGCACAATCACAGCAGTGAGTTTGTGACCCATAGACATCACCAGACTCTTGGTCTCATCCTTTGAAATGCTTTTCCCAGCCTTTAATGCAGCCAATTCCAACTGTTGCTTGTTTTGGGGAGTTTCTGCCTTTAGTCTCCTCTTCAGCTGGTGAAATTCATGTTCAATCAGATTTAAATCTGGAGATTGACTTGGGCAATCTAAGACTTTCCATTTCTTTCTTTGCCCTGATAAATTCCTTGACTGAACTGGCAGGGTGTTTTGGGTCATTGTCCTGATGCAATATGAAGCACTTCCCAATGAATCTGGTGGCATTTTCTTAAATATTGATAGGCAAGATGGTTTTGTACTCTTCCAAATTCATTCTGCTACAGTCATACATTAAGTCATCAGTAAAGTTGAGAGGGCCTGTTCCAGAGGCAGCCATGCATGCCCATGCCATGACACCACCTCCACCATGCTTTACAGATGAGGCTGTATGCTTGGGATCATTGCAGTTCCCTTTTTTTCTCCACATTTTTCCCATCACTTCGATAAAGGTTAATCTTTGTCTCATCCCATAGGCGTAATGGTTTTTATACCGTACTTACTGTATGTGCTATTGCCCTACACCAATCCTACACCTAAACCTACCCCTTACAGGAGACTGTGCATTTCAACTTTCCCCCCAAAAAACCTCACTCTGTATGATTTATAAGTGTTTTGAAAAGTGGGGACATGGGTCAATGTCCTGAGATGTCACCTTCACCTTGTAATACCTATGTCATACCCTTGTCATTATACAAATCTATGTCCTGACTTTTCACAAACACACACACACACACACACACATATATATATACAGTGCCATGAAAAGGTTTTTGCCCCCTTCCTGTTTTTTTTATTTTTTGCATATTTGTCATACTTAAAAGATTCAGATCATCAAACAAATTTTAATATTACACAAAGATAATGCAATTAAATACAAAATGCAGTTTTTAAATGATGATTTCATTTATTAAAGGAACATTCCACTTTTTTTTGGAAATAGGCTCGTTCTCCAACTCCCCCAGAGTTAATAAGTTGAGTTTTACCGTTTTTGAATCCATTCAGCCGATCTCCGGGTCTGGCGATAGCACTTTTAGCATAGCTTAGCATAGATCATTGAATCTGATTAGACCACTAGCAAGTCGAAAACCCTCCAATGTGGCTGAATTAAATCAATTCTGCCAAGAAGGGCCAGATTTCCTCCACAGCAATGTGAAAGACTGCAATCAAGATGTTAACGCTTGATTGCAGTTGTTGCTGCAAAGGGTGGCACAACCAGTTGTTTGATTTAGGGGACAAGCACTTTTTCACGTAGAGCAAGATTTTTTACCCTTAATAAATGAAATCATTATTCCAAAACTGCATTTTGTATTTACTCGGGTTATCTTTGTGTAATATAAAAATTTGTTTGATGATCTGAATCATTCAAGTGTGACAAATTGGCAAAAAAAAAAAAAAATGAAGGGGGCAAAAACTATATATATTCATATTCATTTTTTTTTTTAATTTTAGTTAAGTTTTCTTTTGTCATTTTTAGTAAAAATTTATTAACTACTTATTAAAAATTTACAATTTTTAATTTAGTAATCTTAATACTTACACTTAAACTTATTTTATTTCAGTTTCTCATTTTCATTTTTTAAAAAAAAATTTATTTCAAGTTTCCAAGACATTTTTAGTTCAGTTTAGTTACCAATAATAACACCAGTTGGATTTAATTTAAATGTTAGATTACCTTTTCCGTCACTGCAGGCTCACTTAAAATGAATCTTGAAAAACACTAATAATTTAATAACACTGTTAAATATAATCTTTAGCAAATCTAAAAAAAAACATACTGTACATAAATAATGTTGTTATACTTAAAGGGGTCATATAATGCCATTTTTGTACAAGCTAATATGATTCTTTAGGGTCTAAATTGAAAGTTTGTAATATACTTTAATTAAAAATTCTCATTAGTATTGTAAGAAAACACTCATTTTACTTGCTCAAAAACAGCTCTGTTTTCAGCACACCGTTTTAGTGCGTGTGTTTTTAAATGCTAGTGAGCTTTGCTCGCCCCGCCCCTCTGTTCTGTGGGGCGTTTTTGACACAACACACGTGGAGTGTTGCCTTGACAACAGTTGAGGGTATATTTTGAAGAATGGCAGTAAATATGTGATCAGATAACATAACTTATTCTGGCATAATATTGAAAAACATCAATTAGAGTATTTATAGTCTTGGATCATATGCATTTGCAGGATGTAAACAGTATTTTGCAGGTATTGTGTTACCATTAATTTTCATGCAGTTATAACTGTTTTTTATTTATTTAAATTTTTTACATTACTTCTTAACAGACACCGTTATAAACCATCTACAAAAGTAAGCTTAGTGTAGTGTTATCATGTTAACTTTAATACCTGCGTACACAGTTTGTAATAACACAATAACCATAACGTTTTGTTCATTATAAACGTGGGATTATTAATTATATTGAGAACGTCGTAAATAGAAAACATGCATGTACCCTGAATGTAAACATTAGCCACATACATCGTGAAGCGTGCTAGCGATCTGCAAAGATTAATATAAAGATTAATATAAAGGTTAATTAAACGTTACACTCACTTCTTCTGGAGGTTCAGCAGGAACACGAATAGTTGGTACCGATCCTTTTTTCAGGAGCAGCTTCTTAGCAAAACCAGCTTTATACTGACCTTCATTTATAAAGCAGTCTGGTGAAAAATGATTCGCGCAAACATGAAAACATTGACGTTGCTCGTGGGGAATATTCCCTTCAAAAGCAAAACCCAGCCACTGTGTCTTCAGCGGTTCGGATTTAGGAACATCAAAATGACTGCTGTGTTCATTATTGCACCCGAGAACAGAACACCACAATCGCTTAGACGCCATTCTGCTCCAGCGTATATCAACAATGACGCGCGGACTATGATTGACAGCTCGCTCACGAGCAAGGGCGGGTCTGTGTTGAAACACTGCTGTCAATCAACCATCGTGGGAGGGGCGTCCGACCGTGTGGCATCACACGGTCGAACAGCTTGATTTGAGACAGGGTAAAACAAATAAGGAGATTAAAAAAAAAACACTGGATGGATTTTTATCATTTTATGATGGTTGTGTACAGGCACTGCTAACACACATTTCAGTACAATCAACTTGTAAAAGTGCATGTACCATTATATGACCCCTTTAAATTCACTTATAGCACTTAAAGTGATTGAATTTACTTTTTATTGTTTTGTATTTAAATTATTGAGACATGGAAAGTATTTATGGAAATTGGGGTAACATGAAAATAATGATCGACCTGGAATCAACCTGAATTTACGGAGTACGGTAAATCCTGTACTTCTCCATCCTTCAGGAAAATCCAGAGTTTGACCTTCATTTTGAGAAGGTTTATCGGTGGGTGGCGAGCAGCACCGCAGAGAAGAATTCGTTCATCTCGTGTATCTGGAAGCTGAACCAGCGCTACCTTCGAAAGAAAGTGGAGTTTGTAAACGTCAGTCCACAGCTGCTGGAAGGTGTGGCTCACTTGTGCTCCTGGTGTTGTGGGAGTGTAATAGCATGTTGTTAAACTACCAGTGTGTTCCTAATATGTAATTCTAATATGTAAGACAAAAAGTCTTTAAAGCTTGAATTTAGAACTATTACATTTTCAGTGGTAGGAACTAGTTTCTGTTTTCCTGTGGCTAGTGCTCTCTCTGTCTTTTTCTGAGCTCTTTGGGATTCTGCAATGTGTCTTTTTGAGTCTCCCTTAATGCTTTAACTTGATTTCTGCTGTTCTCTCTAAATCTCTCACTGGCCAGAGCTTCCTAAAGCTGAAGGTTTGTATGCTGTTTTTTCTTCCATCTTTCATCCTCCTCCAGTTTCCACCTCCTGCTGTTGTTTCCCCTTCATTAATTGTCTTTCTTTCTTCACATTAATTCATTTGCTTAATCACATAGTTATCTGGGAACTTTTATCCACTGCTCACTCTCTAGATTGTGTTTGTGTACATGTGGTACTTACATTGCATTTATGGAGTAGTTTAGTTCATATACTCATATGCACACATACACTACCATTCAAAAGTTTGGATATGTTTTATGAAAGAAGTCTCTTATGCTCAACAAGGCTGCATTTATTTAATCAAAAATACAGTAAAAATAGTAATATTGTGAAAAATTGTTACAATCTTTCTCTTATGTAATGTCTATTATAATCTGACAATTTTTCTATTATATTTAAACATGCAATTTATGCATGTAATGGCAAATCTGCATTTTCAAAATTCAAAAGAACAGGATTTATTTGGATTATAAAAGTCTTTACTGTCATATAACGTAGTTTAAAAAAAAAAAAAAAAGATCTTGCTGACACCAGACTTTTGAATGGTAGCATATACATTAATAAACATTTGAGGTTAATAAGAACAGTTTTTTCATGTGCCTTTCCTTCTTCTCAGAGTCAGTCCCGAGTGGAGAGAGTCAGAGTGTTGCAGGGGGAGATGAGGATGCTCTGGATGATTACCAGGAGTTGAACACCCGTGAGGAGCAGGACATTGAGAGCATGATGGAGGTCTGCGAGTATGCCATTTCCAACGCAGAGGCCTTTGCTGAGAAACTGTCCCGTGAGCTACAGGTTCTAGATGGGGTGAGTTTGTTTAATCTTTCCTAAAGTAAAACACTGCTGTGTTAGCACTAGACAAGTATTGATTGCACCTGTCATCAGGAGTTTATAATTAACTTTATCTATATTGAACTAAGTGCAATAATTATCTAACGGTCAAAGTAAATGTGGATTGAAGTCTGTTTGATTAGGGAATAGCGGTTTATATTGAGTAGTCTTATTATTGTTTGACAGTCATATCAAAGATTAAAACAAGGCTTTTTTTATTTTTATTTTTTAAATTTTTTTTTAAGATTTATTTTTTGGCATTTTTGCCTTTTATTGTGATAGGACAGATCAGATATGACAGGAAGCGAAGTTGGAGAGAGAGATCGGGGTGGGTTCGGGAAAGGTCCTCTGGTTGGGATTCGAACACGGGACGCCCGAAGCGCAATAGCGCTGTATGTCGGCGCCAACAAAACAAGGCTTATTTTTGTTATCATGAAGAGTAATCTCTGTTCTTCTCTGCTCAGGCTAACATCCAGTCCATCATGGCCTCTGAGAAGCAGGTGAATATCCTGATGCAGCTGCTGGATCAGGCTCTGGCAGAGGTGGACAACATCGAGGGGAAGTTGCTCAGTTATGAGGAGATGCTACAGAGCGTAAAAGAACAGATGGACCAGATTTCCCAGAGCAATCGTCTCATCCAGATCAGCAACACCAACAATGGCAAACTACTGGATGAGATCCAGTTCCTCGTGGTATGTTGGGACATAGTAGAGATAGATCCCAGAAAACTTTCCTTTGTTGAGTGGAACACAGTATTAACAAAAGAATTCTTGATAAACTAGTCGATCTCACTAATCAACTAGCTGGTTGGTGGGCCAGCTCTGTTGCCTGTGGTGGACTCTAACCACCTTTATTTCAGGTGGACTCAGACTTGCAACTAACAAGTCTAATAAATTTAATATGTCTAGACTATTTGTGACCCTGGACCACAAAACCAGTCATAAGTCGCTGGGGTATATTTGTAGCAATAGCCAAAAATGCATTGTATGAGTCAAAATCATTGATTTTTCTTTTATGCCAAAAATCGTTAGGATATTAATAAAGATCATGTTCCTTGAAGATATTTTGTAAATTTCCTACTGTAAATATATCAAAACTTTTTGATAAGTAATATGCATTGCTAAGGACTTCATTTGTACAGCTTTAAAGGCGATTTTCTCAAAATATTGATTTTTTTTTTGCACCTTCAGATTCCAGATTTTCAAATAGTTGTATCTCAGCCAAATATTGTGTAGACAAACCATACATCAATGGAAAGCTTATTTTTTCAGCTTTCAGATGATATATAAATCTCAATTTTGAAAGATTGACCCTTATGACTGGTTTTGTTGTCCAGGGTCATGTTTAATTATGTGATATGCATACATACATATTCCTTATAACACTTCCACTTCCAATCCTTTATTGAAAACTGTATAAAATAAGGGATTCCAAAACTTTTTTTGTCAGAAAAAAACCTTTGACCTCAAATGTTCACTGGAAAATCACTGAGATTTTAAGTTACACAACACATTAGCATGTTCAAAGTTCTCTGATGATGGTTAATGGTCGCATGACGTGCAGGCAAACATAAAATATATGTGTTTTATTTGGATTTGTTTTTATTCTAAAATTATTTGTTAATTTTTCATTTTTTTATTTAATTAATTATTAGCTTTTCATAAAGCACCTACAATTCCTCCACAGACCCCCGTTTGGGAAACAGTGTATTAAATTATATAATTAATTTTATTTTGCTTAATTGTGGCATAATTCAGATTTTTTTTTATCTTAAATTCTGTCTATAATTATCTCTCTTAATATTTTTGTATTTTTTCCATGATAGAACTACATGGATCTATCAAAAGGGCACATCAAGGCTTTGCAGGAAGGAGATTTATCTTCTCCTAAGGGTATCGAGGCCTGCATCAACGCTTCTGAGGCTCTGTCACAGTGCATGAACGTAGCGCTCAAACCAGGTGCTGCTCTCAAACTTCACCCACTGTGTGAAAACAGCACTTGGAGTTGTCCATGAGCAGCATTAATCATGTTTGTGTGATGTTGCGTTACAGGCCATGATAAGCTGATGGCAGTCAAGCAGCAGCAGCATCTGTTTTCTGAGCTCAGAGACACTTTTGCCCGACGTCTCACCAACCACCTTAACAACGTGTTTGTGCACCAGGTAACATTATTACACATGTTCCAGGTAAAGAACACGTACAAATTACATTTATGAGGAGTGTTAGGCTTTCTTTCTTTTATCTGCCTCTGTCTGATTGATTCTTTCTCCTGTGTTCCTGTTTGGCCACCAGCCGTGTCTCTCTATATCACTTTACTTCACTGTGCTCTCTGTTCCTCTGTCAGTTCAACCACTTCAGTCACTTCAAAATGACCATCCCTCAGTTCTATAGGTCGTCCTGTCTGTCACTCCCTGTGAGTACGCCCACTCCAGCACCCTGTTTGACCCGCCCACTCTTAACAGTCACGCAACTCCACTTCTTTAGACCTAACTGTCTCATCAATGCTTCTCTCTCTTCATGGAAACATTCCGTTTAAGCATGTTCATGGTGATGTAGTCCAGACATTCTCATCTTAGGGTTTCTAAGATGATCGCCCCATAACCCTCCCAGCCAACATCATTCTCGTGTTAGTAGCTGTTGATTTTGTCCCCTGAAGATGTAAAGGGGTCTTCATTGCCTTGTTTTGCTCACTCTCCGTTGGAATTGTGAGGTGCTCGTGAGAAGAAATGGCCTGGTCAGCATGCAGTTCCTGCAGTGTTTGCTTTTATGATGTGGATGTTTCATAGATGCATTGAGAAGGAACTGCTTGACTGTGAGAATAGCACTACTGTCGGTTTTGTGGCAGTGTTCATGGATTTGTGAGGTTTGGTGATTTTTGCTCAACTAATTACTTTTTGAGCTTGACGTCACTGTAATATAACAGCGACCTTTTTTGTGGGAGTAGAACTGGGGGTTTATACAGATTTTCTCTATATGGAAAGATATTGTCGTTCTGCTAATGCTGGTATACAGGACAGTGTTTTAGTCTGATTCACTGAGTAACTTGTATTTTTTTTAACTATTCGTTTAACACCTTTTTTAGAATCATACTGTAAGTTTTTAGTCAACTGAAAAGAACCAGCTCATCGTCATTTGTTTGTAAATCAGACCTCACTGCTCATGTTGATTCACTAAAGAACTGGTTCGTAAGAGTCGTTTGTTCATGAATCATACAGCAGTATCCGTTCTGTATGTTTTCAGTTTATTAAAAAAGAACCAGTTCAGAAGAGTCATTTGTTCATGATCAGACCATGCACTGTTCACTGATATACTGAAAAGAACCTGTTTAAAAGACTCATTTTTTCCATGAATGAGATGCTTTTTGCGTTCAGCCCACAAGGGTTGCTCGAGAGAAAGATGTTTTTGCCATTATTTTGCGTCAGTACCAATTGCATCACATTCAATACAGATTGTGAACAGATGTTCGCAACGCAAATGTGAAATATGATTCGTAAAATGTTTTAACACAGCTACAAAAAAAAAGCCATAAAGCAAACAAATGCCAAATTTGAATTGGCCAAATTAAGATCTATATTTTTTATTTTTGGGGGAAAATCTGTATTTTTACCCAGCTCTATGTGGGAGTGAGAGTGTGTTGTGTGTTTTCCATAATATTAACTTGCCTGGACAGTGAACTTTTTTCATACTGAGTTTCCACTCACTGAGTGTGTCTGTGTGTTTGTGTGTGTAGGGACACGATCAGAGCTCCACACTGTCCCAGCACACAGCTGAGCTGACACTACCCAAACACAGCCCTCTGCACAGAGACCTGCTCAGATACGCCAAGCTCATGGAGTGGCTGAAGAACACCCAGAGAGAGAAATATGAGGGTCTTTCCAGGGTGAGTGTTTATCACTTACATCACTCTGCTGATATCACAGTAATTGCTATCACGACGGATGTCAGACACCATTAGGGTTTGAAAGCAATCAGTCACGTTTGTACAAGTTGTTCTATCTTGATAAAGTCATAAAGTGAATGGATACTCCAATCATAAACCGTGTGACAAAAGTCAAGGACAAAAACATTATTAAATACTATAACATTATTAATTTACCTACCACTGCAGATTATTACCATTATAGCATTCCAATATCTCAATATCCATAGCTGCTGAGTGAAAGGATGTTAAGGATTTTAACACTCCTCTTGAATAAAGTGTGTGCTGCATACACATCAGAATGCCAGAGTAAATGTGACAATGAACACACATTATAGGCAGACAGTAGTGATTCAGAATAAGACAAACATTTGAAAGATGGATTCATGATCATCAAATTTTGATCAAAAAAGTTAGTGTACCTTTAATAAGACATTAACAGTCCCATTATTGCTTTATGTTTTATTGTATAAGCATTATATGTTTTAACCGTTTGACAGTTACAATCACCAACAGTAATCACAGCTAAAAAAATCCTGTTATCATTTATGACCACGGACACAGTATCCTTATGATCAGTTACAGTAACCATTAAAATGCCATAATAATAATAATAATGCTGCAATATCTTATCCTGATGTCCTCTGAGAGCCAGTGGTTTTGCTTTTGAAATGGCAAAGCCTTAGTAGAGGAAAATAGCAATTATATTTAATTTGAGCTCTTCTCAGGCTTAATAGTACTGTTGATATTATTCTACAAACATTAGACCAAGAGCAAGGCCATATTTAAGGGTTTAGTCAGAGCGATTAGTCCTTTTCTGCTCATCGCTCAGTGCTAATCTGATTCCCAAATGTTTTAGATGCATTTATCTCTGCCCTCTATTATTAAATTGTCTTTAAAATCCAAATGTGATGGCAGACGTGGCCTGGATGTTGCTGTGTGTGCTCTGGCAGATTGGATTTGTGTCCGGTTCCCAGTCCTGTTCTCTCTGTCTGGCTCGCTCACTGTTATTTCCTGTGATTTTTCTGCCTTCCTCTAAATGAGAAAAATGCTGACAAATAAAAAATCTAAATTTGGTCAAATTGCTGATCTTCCCTTATGTTTTTATAGACCTATGTGGATTACATGACCCGACTGTATGAGCGGGAAATTAAGGACTTCTTTGAAGTGGCAAAGATCAAAATGGCAGGCACTAGTAAGGATGGGAAAGGAAAATTCGGTAAGACCTCAAAAAAAAACTTTTTTTTTTTTTTAAATTTGTGTATTAGGAAACCTACTCTTGGAAAGGGATTTTTGTCCATGCTGTTTCTTCAGTCTCTGTATGTCTTGTGTATGCTATGTTAAGTGTTGTCTTTGTGTGTGTGCCGTTTGTAATATATGTGTTTTTTCTTACACTAATGTTAAACTACATGACAAACATAGTTTGAACAGAGCTGAACTGAAATGATTCAACAGTTCTCTAGTAAAGTCATTGAGATGTCAGTCATTGCTTGTCTCTGATATGATGGTGTGCAATGTCATGTTTTCATTGTAATGTTTTGACATGTGCTGCAAGGCCCACAGTGTGTGTACTATTACATGTGGCATTAAATGCATACTAGAGGCACGACAACCAAAATATTCTGTGGGGAAAAATAATCCTGAATATATAAGGTTTCAGGATGATTAGAAAAGTGTAGTGCATTTCTCAGAATACTTCCAAATGGTATAAAGAGAGACTTTTTTTTGTATTTGTTTATTCTGTATTATTAGATGAATTATATATGTATGGTATTTATTTATATGTATCTAGGGGTGGGCATTTTTTTCCACACCATTAGCACAAAATACGACTTTGTGTTAAGTTAAACAACAACAACAACTTTAAAAAATATCATATCCATCCCTCATTCCATTTTGCACCATTGAACTGTTTTTATTTCTGATGACTGCAACGTCATATTAAATAAAATTAATATATTAGGCCATTTTTGACATGTTTGCATATAATTATAACAGGACGTTGGAGGAAAAGGTCCCTATTTTTGTCTTTCATGATTGATCACTGCTGTCATTTCCAAGTACTCTGTTACTTGTGCCCATCCCTATTGGAAACATTTATACCTGCTTACGCTGGTACACTTCCAGGTGTTAGTAAGATGTTCCTCTTGTTTCAAAAGCTTTCATTAGCAGCCTAATTCTCAGCTTTTTCCTCCACGTGATGAAATAAAATGAACTTTTTGTTTCCAAATGGTCAAGAGCCCAAAGTCTAAATTCAGCCACTGCAGTGCATGTCATATTTGAAAACTTTGACCTTTAACCCCTAACTCTGGCACCATGCTGCATGTTGTAAGCCTAACGTGTCTCTGTCTCTGATGCCTGCCTTTCTAACCGGCCTCCAGCCACGCTTCCGCGGAAAGAGAGTGCTCTCAAACAGGAGACGGAGAGTAAGTATCAGCGCCACATGCCATGCCTATCCCATAATGCCTTGCTTCCTCTTAGTCAAAGGGCATCTCTTCCTCATAAGCACAGTAAACCATTATCTTAACTTCAGTTTCAGTGTTTCATGGATATGCAAAACATGTCCATAACATAAATCTCTTTTTAAGCTTGAGTTACAAGCACCGTTTTATGGACTTCATCTTACCTTATTCACTTTTTCTCAATCAAAACTAACCTCAAACATGTCTACCAATTTATCAGATATTAAAAACTTTAATATTAACGCATCAGTGGTTAAAGAGGAGATTGATTGTTTAATCAGACCATAAAGCTTCTGTGATCTGTACGAGATTTTTAGTAGTTGGGTTGCATGTATGTTATGACCCCTTTCAGATCAACATGTACTTTACAAGGTAAGGTTAATAACCCATATAGATGAGGTGATTTTAATATAAATCAAGTATAACTGACTTGTATGTTTTAAATCCAGTTCACGTGCTGACGGTTTCTCCTCTGATGGTGTCTCTCAGGCCTGCATGGGAGCTCTGGGAAGCTTACAGGCTCCACGTCAAGTCTGAATAAACTCGCTGTGAGCAGCTCCAACAGCAGGCGCTCTCAGTCGTCTTCTCTGCTTGATATGGGCAACATGTCCGCCTCAGACCTGGACGTAGCAGACAGGACCAGGTTTGATAAGGTGCGCCACCGCTAAATGTGACTTAATGCTGAAACTTGTTGTCCAAAAAGTATAATCATATACACTGATGTTCGAATGTTTGGGGTCAATTTAATGCTTTTAATCATGCATTAATTTGATCAAAAGTCTTATTATTAGAATGATGTCTAAAGGATCATGTGACACTGATAACATGAATAATGGCTGCTAAAAGCCATTTTAATTACATTTTAAAATATGTTCAACTAGAAAATAGTTCTTTTAAATTGTAATGTTTCACAATATTACTGTTTTTGCTATATTTTAAATGCCTTGGTGAGCATTAAATCTTGCTAACCCTACACTTATGAACGATAGTGTACATTGAGGGCCCTTCTTCGTGTTGTTTTCTAGATCTTTGAGCAGGTTTTGAGTGAGCTAGAGCCGCTGTGTCTGGCTGAACAGGACTTTATCAGCAAGTTCTTCAAGCTGCAGCAAAATCCTACACTAGCTCAGGTGAGTATCAGATACAGTACGGCTCAGATCTGTGAGTGTATTGTATTTAATGATGTTATAAATCCCTCATTAGGCAGAGAATGTGGATGACAGCGATGGAATGGTTCACTCCAGACCCCCCAGTGAACACAGACATTCAATATCTGAGTGAGTGACCTTTCTCTTGAGCTCGCTTTATTTCATTCAGAGTTTGTTTTTAAGCAGATTACAAAAAATGATCATACATCCATTTCTCTTGCAGAAAGGACATGGTTCGAATGATGATGAATAAGATCTTCCAGAGCATCGAGACGGAGCTGAACAGTCTGATAGCTTTAGGTGATAAGATCGACAGCTTTAACTCTCTCTACATGCTGGTAAAGATGAGTCACCACGTCTGGACGGCTGAAAATGTTGATCCCGCGTCCTATCTCAGCACAACGCTGGGCAACGTGCTGGTCACTGTCAAGAGAAACTTTGATAAATGCATTGTAAGTGGAGCTCATGTCAAGCATTGTTTGATGTATTGATGGTGAGACCAGTATTTAAATCCTCTGATGTGTTTGTTGTGGTTTCAGTCTGGACAGATTCGTCAGATGGAGGAGGTGAAGATTTCAAAGAAGAGTAAAGTGGGCATCCTGCCATTTGTCACTGGCTTTGAGGAGTTTGCTAAGCTAGCTGAGGCTATTTTCCGAAACGCAGAAAGACGGGGTGATCTGGATAAAGCCTACATCAAACTCATCAGAGCTGTCTTCAATAACGGTAAGAATGTGCAAGAAGCCTTCAATTTCTTGAAATGCTGCTATCAGAATTTTTTTTAAACAAGAGAAAGAAAGCATGATAGTGAGCATTATTTTTATACTTATACACACATTATTTATTATTATTTTGCATTTTTCCAAATATTTGTTATTTTTATATACAGATCAAAATATAATTATTTTAACTGACTGTTAAGTTTTAGTCATTTTTGTGTTTTTGTAATTTTTTATTAATTTTTAAATATTTCTATATAGTTTTAATATTTTTATTTCGGTTTTAGTCATTTTAGTTCTTCAGCTTCAACATATTGCACTACGGCAACATTTCTAAGTTTTTCATCTAATTATTTATATTTTATTTCGGCTTATTTGAATTACTGAAAACAAATAACAACAGTGTTAAGAACCATCCATTAATAGAGAATGTAACTCATTCTTCATGTACATTTTCAGCGATTGAGGTTCTGCTTTGGTTTTTGGGCTTTTTTATGCCTTTTTTAATGCATTGGGCAGAGAGAGGGGAGCGGGATCGGCAAAGGACCTCGAGACAGTTGCACTATATGTCGGCGCACCGACCACTTTTGTTTTTAACACTCTTGTTCATCTGATTGCCCTCTTTCTATTTGCATATCCATAGTGGAGAAAGTGGCCAACGAGAGTCAGAAGACTCCTCGTGATGTGGTGATGATGGAGAACTTCCACCATATCTTCTCAACACTGTCCAGCCTCAAGATCTCCTGTCTAGAGGCAGAGAGGAAGGAGGCCAAGCACAAATACACAGAACACCTGCAGTCCTACGTCATCAACTCACTGGGCCAACCGCTTGAGAAACTTAATGTAAGCCAAATCTTTATGGAAACCAGGATTGAGCAGTATTACAGTAGATAATAAATCACAATTTTAGAAATGAAACTAAAATGTGTTTGGACTACTAATATAAATGGATTCTTCAGCCTTTATGTTTGTGGACCATTTTTAATTTTCTTTCCGTTTTGCAGCACTTCTTTGAGGGAGTGGAGGCGCGTGTAGCTCAGGGTGTCCGTGAAGAGGAAGTGAGCTACCAACTGGCCTTCAATAAACAGGAATTGCGTAAGGTTATCAAAGAATACCCTGGGAAGGAGGTGAAAAAGGGCCTGGACAACCTCTACAAGAAGGTGGATAAGCACCTATGTGAAGAGGAGAATCTGTTACAGGTGAATAAAACAAGGAACATAACATTTAAATGGCTAAATTTAATGGCATTTCAAATGTTTTTGAGATTCTTGAGTGTAAATGTGAATTTTGTTCGGTCTACTAGGTCGTGTGGCACTCCATGCAAGACGAGTTCATTCGGCAATACAAGCACTTTGAGGGCTTGATAAACCGCTGCTACCCGGGGTCTGGAATCACTATGGAGTTCACCATTCAAGACATGTTGGAGTACTTCTCCAGTATCGCTCAGTCCCACTAAAACAGGAAGCGGAATGATTGTGAGATTGTGCTAGAGTGAAAAGAAAAGTGCTGTGTGTGTGAGAGAGAGAGAGAATGAGTGCTTATATTGTACATATGTATTACAGTGCAGTTTTGCTTGTAATGTTGTGTCATAACTAACACTGGAACCCTGTTTGTAACCTGCAACTTGAGTTTCTGTTGTTACAGATTTCATTGCTTTTTTTTTTTTAAAACTAAAATTGCTTTATATAACATTAGTATAGTGAATCGCATATGACTGAACTTTCTCATTACTTATACATAACCTCAACACTAAAAATGTGTGGCTGATTTTTCATGCACATGAATGCTGATGAGTTATCAACACATTAAAAAAAGGCCTGGAGTCATTTAAAAAATAAAATAAAAATAAAGCATACTTTTTGAAAGAAATTTTCTTTTCTTTTTTAATTTATTGTGATAAAAATTGATTATAAAACAGATAATTGTCTATTCCCACACACACACACAAAAAAACCCTATAACATAAGTAACAATAATGTAATATTAGCGTCCGCACCAATGGGACCATAACATTAAGGTGTTGGATAGTAATTCTGATGTTTTTATTGTTCCTCAGTTAAAAATAACTGCTCTGAAAGTGATTATCTTTATCATTGTGGTGTGGAACTCCCCACTGAAGCCTGTTCACACAGAGGATAAAACATTAAAGTTATAATAGTCATTCTGTCTGTAAGGGTAGGTGAGTCCACACCACAACTAAAACAATAACACATGGTTGCAATCACTTTTAATCACAAAAACATTGTCAGCAAATCACAACTCGACTCAGGTTCACAAAAAGCTCGAGCATTTAAAACGGCAGGCAAGTTTATGTGGGATAATCAACGACTAGCTGTGCATTATACGATTTGTGCATTCAAATCGTTTAATGCACAGCTAGCCGTTGATTATCCCGTTTATGCCATGGTCATTTGCCAGCATTGACATATTAAAGATGTTAATAATATTTGCGCTGCAATATTTGACCGGAACGATAAAAATGACGGTTATTTTCGTCTGTATTACTATTCAATTTCACTGTAAGTTACTATGGTTAAAAATGTTCATAGGAAGCGCATTAATATAGAAGGTGATTAAACTGGCCTGGAACTACCTGTACGGTTAAACGAATTTAATCAACACCTGCCAGCCAATCAGAATCGAGTATTCAGACAGACCTTCAAGTACTCCAGAGTGCAATCTGGACGATTGGGGCGGGGCGACACGTGTCGCTCCGCCCACCCACAATTCCATTGATTTATAACACGGCAAATCTTATTGGTGTAGATCCGAGCATGCGCATTCCTTTGTGTACGATTTTGTATTTAATTTGCCCATATTACAGAAATATTATGTGCTTACTCTAGAATCATAGGCCTATCTTAATTATTATCTGTTTAGTAACCATGGTAATTTTTTGTTGTTTAAAGAGATGAGTTATAGCCAAAGTTGCTCAATGCCTCACGAACTTGGAGGTTATAAAGTGCTAATAAAATGTTTTCATGGCAAGCTCAATGTTTCCTTGTTTATATCTTAATAAAATGTTTGAGCCTATATTGATTCTCTAACAGTTTTTAAAGGTTTCTATCTTATAGTAAATAAGTGTCCGTGACATCAGATATTAAAAATCCAATTATTTATGTATCCACACCCTCATTGTGTCTGTGTGTTATAATCTGTGTACGGGATGAATTTAGATTGTACCCATACAGACCTGCATAACTATCAAATATTAAATCACTCAGAGCTGTAAATATGTGCAATAGATATGTGAGCACTTTTAATGAGTAAAAGAGACTTTCTCTGTGATTAATATATATATTATATATATTTTAATTTTGTAATAATTTTGTTAATTTTAAGATTGTAATAACTACTAAAAATTAAATCAGTAGGCCCAATACAGTGATTCCTGGTTCTTTTTAAAGGACTGAGCCATAAAACCAGTCATTTAATTTGGGCATATAGCCTATATATAAAAGTATAAATAAAAATGTTGCAGAGAAAATTAACAATTATTGCTTAAATACGCACTAAAGCACATTAATAATAATATTTGCTGTAGGTCAGATTTAATAACAGCTGTTTTAGTAAACAAAAACATTTAAAATAGGCCTATATGCAAAAAAAAAAAAAAACATTTTTTATATATATATATATTGTTTCAGCAAGGTTTTCATTCCCATTATCCACACATAAAACCCCAGTTCACGCTGATGGACTATTTGGTATTATTGTCTTATTTGTCACTGCAGTTGTTCTTTAAAATAAAACCATTTGCGGGTTTGTCCTGTGTCTTACTGAACTACCGTGAATTAGCATCATATCCTAAGTTTTTATCAACCGATCCTAAAATAAAGAATATGCTACATATAAATATACATTGTACAAAACAGCTAAATCTCAAACAGTGGATCATTTTTATCAACATCGCCCAGATAAAACTGCTCAATGTTTAAGTATGTCTGCTTCATGTACAGTGAAAAGTGCAATAATATCTGACTTCATTTAGCGTGCAACCCACCTGTTGAGATTGAGGACCACTATTTACATTCATCACACAGAAACATAATTAATATTTCTCATAGGTGAGGCTATTTGTAGCATAGGTAGGACTATATCATGGCCACGAATTAAGAATTTGTTCCCCAGACTGAATTCTTGGCTCATATTACACAGCTCTGTTCCGCCCGAAGTACTCGGAGATCCCGCCACCAAGCGTTTGATAGGAACTTAATCTAACTAATTCGTCATAAAAAAAAACACATTTGTTAATTGATTCTAACTAAAATCGCTGTTGTTAGCACTTAATATGTCTGTAGTAGAGACAAACAGCGTAGATCATTCATAAAAACGTATATAAAAGAATGCTCGTGCGCAAACGTCGCTCTGCTGTATTATAAACCAATGAAATTGAAGGAGGGCGGAGCGACACGTGTCGCCCCACCTTAATGTGTCGCCCCGCCCCATCGTCCAGCTTGAGAGAGGTCTTTGAAAACTACATTTTTATTAAAGATACCCCCGTCCCTCCCCCAATTATTTTCAATATTTAGCAACCGTTTTACAGGAGCGATAAGGCACGAGAGGCTGTGCGACTAAAGAACATATTAGTATCTTTCTATATTCATAATGCAGCAGCACACTTCTTTGAGTGCATTTTTTTTTCTCTTATTTCACTTTTCGTTTAACGTTACATATGTAAATTTACAAAAGCCGGTAATTCCACCTGCTTTGTTTTCTGCACTGTTGCTCACAACGGAGATGCTGGTTAGCGCCTTGTTAGCGCCTTGATTAATGCATCTGTGTACTTTTTTAAAGCGATTGGTGTCCTGCATCAATCACGAGCAGGATGACCAAAGTTTCCCCAGATTCTGTCTCCCCACCCCCATTGCTCAATACTTCATTTCCCATCATGCTCTCTTAGAAGGCTTTTTTTCCCCTTCTTTTCACAGAAAGCAGTGAAATGAGAAGTTGGTTAGCTGCTCCACTGAAGCGATGGACGTGCTTTGATCTGTCGGTATTTTAAGTCACTGAGCCTCAATAACCGGGCTGACTTGTACGCATGTGATTCACTATGCCGCCTCGAAAGAAGGAGTGCGGGATTAAACGGGCGAGCGGATCCCTGGTCCACTTCAGACCGCCAGTGAGCGCGACCACCGTTCGCCGACACTCCGCCGTCGTTCCGTCGGTGCTGACGTTCGCCGTGATCGTGGCATCCGGAGGCCTGTTGCTCATGATAGAGAAGGGAATGCTGAACAGCGTGCAGACTCCGCCGCCTCGCGCCAACGGGAAGAAAGTGGAATACCGGCCGAGGAACAGCGACGCGGCTGTGGACGTGGAGTCTCAGGTAAGGCAACGTTAGTCGAATAGAGACACAGGCTCGCTAGATTGTGAATAAACTGTGCCGTTTTTTGAGAAACTCATAAATATTTTGATATGTTTGCTTGAAGTCATCAGACTTTCTTTGAGTTTCGCGAGTCTGAACAGCAGTGGATTTTCATGAGAACTCGGGCTGCGTCCCAAAACCTAGTGAGCTTCCTACCTAGAGAGCTTCTGGGGATGTCCACAATTCAGTTCAATACAGTGTCCCCAATTATTACTTGGACAATTTAGCCACACGTATTAATGTTTAAATGGCGTTGCCTTGAATAACTATAAATCTAAAACAAAGTGATTATTTTACACAAATAATGCACAAACTCGTGTTTCAAGCGAGGCATTTAATACAAATAAGTTTGCTAGGTTTTTTTACGAAACAATAAATACACTTTTAAAACGTCAAAGCAGAATGTCGATCAGAAAACTTTGCAGACTGAAATCCCAAAGAATGACTCCTAAAGTGTCTCAGGTGTTGTTTGCCCAGGTAGTGCACAACTCTGAATACCTGGATAGAAAAGAGAGAACAATTTATGGGGGAAAAAAAACCCTTCAAGACACTCTAGTCAATGTTAATCCTCTCATTTGGTTTGTTAAACTTCTCATCTTATTGTCTGCTATTACACTTTCTTTGTGTATTGTTTGTGTATTGAACTTTTGGACAGTAGAGTAAAAAGTAATTTTAAGGCGTAAAATGGGATTATTGTACTGTCCTAATATGACTCCACTGGAGGATCTATGGATTTACTTAAAGTTGGTATGTGGAAAGCATCTTTGATGGAACGGAGAAACTCCATATTTCATTCCAGAAAATATTAAACAGCTGCTTACCTTCAAGCCAAGACATGAAATATGAAACTTGGGGCCAATTCTTTCAAGTTAAGATCCCTGCTGTGCTCTTGACAGAAGAGTACAATCACATGACAGTTCAGCTACCTTCTCTGATTAGATTTTGGTGTTGCTTATAGTAAGCAGGAGTTATTGTAAAGTTATTACACAGTTCATATTCAGTAGGTACAATATATATATATTTTTTTGCAAAATGACAACTGAATATGTGAAGTGAACATGCTCTTATGCTGACAGAAAAGTCTTTAGTGTATGTATTTGCATATTTTGCAATATTTTTATGTTTTCTTCTTGTTGTGTATGTATCCTGAAAATGACTGACGAATTAGTTTTAAGGGCAGTTCACATGATGTGTGGTCATCCAGTGGAATGTCCAGAGTAACAGATGTTTATAGAAATTGTGCAAGCTAAACATTGTTTGCTATTTTTATATGTAAATATTTTTTTTGGTAGTGTACATTAGGAGAAAATTCTATTTAGAGCAGACCGAGTGAGTTGAGACCTTTTTAGTAACCCATCTGTCACTTTAAGAATATTTTGGTACACCATATTTCCATTCTCTGAAATATTTGATTCTGATTGGTCAGTTGCACCCATGCAGGGGTCAGATTTGCAACAGTGTCCTTCCACTTTCAGTGGACAGAATTTTTTCCCCATAGCAGTTTCTAAGTCTTAAAGCATTACAAGCCATCATCCAAATCAACGAATCATCAATAAATGAATTTGTTCGGACAGTTTAACTCTGAGTTCTTGTCATATTTTATTACCATTTTCAATAGCGAATAAACTGTGATAATGTGAGAAATGTTGAAGGTGTCTGAAATTTTGGTTTGACTGTATATCGTTCTAAAGTCATATATGCCTCTTTCCCTCAGATTGTACAAGAGATCCGCAATCGCACCATAAGATCGATGTGTGGTCAGAAGAACATGCCTCACAGCGTGTGGTCTCTGAGTCCGCTGCAGAGGAAGAGTCTCCTCCAGCACATACTAGTGAACGACGAGCATCGCTTACTCTACTGCTACGTCCCCAAAGTGGCCTGTTCCAACTGGAAACGAGTGCTGAAGGTGCTGAGTGGCGCGCTAGCCAACGTGGATGTCAAAGTGAAGATGGACCATCGCGCTGATTTGGTCTTTCTTTCTGACTTTTCGCCCGAAGAGATTCGCCATCGACTACGGCATTACTTTAAATTCATGTTCGTGCGAGAGCCGATGGCACGCTTGCTTTCAGCCTATCGCAACAAGTTTGGCGAAATTGAGGCGTATCAGCGAAAATACGGTGCGGAGATCATACGCCGCTATAGAAAAGGCTACGCAAAGGATAAAAAAATAGCAGGGAACGACGTGACGTTCACCGAGTTTGTGCGTTATTTGCTCGACGAAGACCCGGAGCGAATGAACGAACACTGGATGCCCATCTACAACCTGTGCCAACCCTGCGCCATAGGATATGACTTCATAGGCTCGTACGAGAGGCTGGAGAGCGACGCCGCTTACGTGCTGGAGCGCGTCGGAGCGCCGCAACACGTACGCTTCCCTGAACGCCAAACATGGTACAAACCCGTTACCAAAGAAACGCTGCATTATTACTTATGCACTGTCCCGCAGAAGTTTCTCAAAGAGCTCCTGCCCAAGTATATTTTGGACTTCTCTCTGTTCGGTTATCCTTTACCCAACACAACCACTGAATACTGCAGGCATTAACAAAGGCATTGGTTTATACCAATTTGTGAGACTGTCTATAATCTTTCAATATGTTAATATTTTAATACTTTTTAACACAGTTTTTTTTTTTTTTTACGTGTACAGAATCGAAAATATATTTGAATATAAGCCTCAGTACAGTGTATTTGAGAGCTATTTAAGTTCAAACCACTATTTAAAACTGGAAATACTCCATCAGCTATTTTTATTCATGAGATGCAGTAGGGTGTCCATGTTAACGGGCATAAAATGAAGAACATTGTGCTGTGCGCAAGACTATTGTGAGAGTTTTCTATTAGTAAGCACAAGCTTCCACCATTTTTTCACTTGACATTGCAGTATGAAAGGTTCCAGTGTTTTTATTTTTGGTTATTTGGATAATCATTACCTCTGCGGTCACCCTTATGATGTTGCTGATTAATCCTTTTACAAAATGAAGTGTGAAACCCATAGAGAGAAAATGAGTCTCTACATAGCATTTGAGGCTGGATCTGGATCTACTGAATTGTGTTGCGAGCGTGTTGAGTTTCATATGAACAAAACAAATATTTCTGACCACAAACTTGAACCCTTCCCATCTGCCACTTCCTCTGAAAAGATGAGACTCTGAGTTGAATCCCTTAAGAGATTACGAGGAATGCAGTTTCACATCCAAAAGCAGAAGTACTGTACAATGAGAAAATAAAAAATCTTTGAAATCCACAAGCTGGATTTCTTCGGATAATGTTTTTTCTTGGTCTGAGCATAATATTTATATTAAAGAACAAGCCAGTAACACAAGCTGATTTAAATCCTACCGGCAAACGAAAAAAAGTGGGAGATGTGAAAGCTCATATGACGCACAAAAGGTCAGTCTGGATAATATACAGGGATACCAGGAAATCAGTTTAGGGGCTGTTCACATCAAGAACTACAACGATAACTACATCCATAAAGTATTAAAAATCGTTGTGTATAAGAACAGCAAAGAAGATCAACAATATTGTTGATTCACTTTTCAGAGCATTTCTATCAGAGGTTATGATTATATTGTGGGATGTTATGATTGGTTATCAGCCCAGCTAACAGTTTTTGGTTCTCATAACGCTCTGGAAATGTTAATTTTTGTTAGAAAAATAACCAACAGAGAACATTACCAGAATGTTACTATTTGCTTCACCTGGAACCGTATGCTAACGTGAAGTTAGGGAATGTTCTGTGTTTGCTGAGAGGGTGTTGCTCGTTGGGTTCTGACTCTGAGTGGTTTCGAATGCATTGCCAAGCAGTTGTTAAGGGCTGTTCACACAGAATGCATTTTCCCATTTTCCATGTAAACAGCTCATTAGTGAACAGCTCATTAGGGTGTTGTGGGTAGCTGCTTGCAAGTCAAGAGCTGAGAACTCAAGTCTTAATCATGTACTTTTATATATTTTTACTGGTTATTCCACTCATGGCTCAGTTTTTTTTTCTTTAGATGCTAACAAAACAGTCATTTGACATAATACCACATGTCAGTAAACCCCCTCCTTCTTGTAGCAAATGGTGTAGAATGAGTTACATACCAATGTTATGCTTGGCGTTGATGACAACAGCTTAGCAAGTATCACTAATTAAAAAGCAAGTTAAAAAGAAACATTGAAAATAAAGAGAAATGTTCAGCACATGTATCTGCTTAAAACTCAAGAGTTACAGATATTACATGCTGTTAACAGCGTCAAATAAAAGCTAAAAGAAAGAACAACAATTCAGGAAGGCCTGCTGAATAATCATTGTACTCCAGAATATCAAAGGCATTCTTATGGATTTTTTCTCCTATTTTATAAGGAAAAAAGAACAGTGACTGATTTCTCATCAAACCGAATAGAATGTCACTCTGATATCCAAACACACACACAAAAAAGAGATTAAATTAATATTAATAAGAGTACACAGTGCCAAGGGTAAACCTGTAACAGATTATATTAAAAACTATTCATGTTTATTCATAAGTTAATCAGTCAACATAAGATCTATTATACATACATACACATATAACAGGTTGGAGTGGTAGTGTGGCATTAACACAGCCCTGAGTAACATGGCCATATCAACTTCTGAAGACCTCTTTGGTCACTTGCGTTGCCAATTCATTTCACATCTCATTTCAGGCATGTTTTAGATCAGTTTTACCCTTGTGTGTAACTTATTATTAAAGGTCTGGCATGTAAGGATGATAAAATACATCAAGTGCTACAAGCTGCCTCATTTTCCATTCACAAATCTAAAACTATTAAGAACAATAATGACAATACAACTACTGAAAAACAATTTCTTTCAAGTTATTACAAAGTGTATAAATCAACAAAAGACACTGCTCTACATTTTGGCTTTGGTGGCATAATTTTTCCTTTGACCTTATAGATGTACAAGTACTTCCCTTTTACAAGCCCAAGGAAATATCTTCTGGACTGATCTCAGAGACATTCCTGGCGCAGCACAATGTATCCTCAGAACTGACTAAACACAAGAATCTTCCACATAACATTTGTGTCTTTTGAAAATGGGACAGGCTGAATCATTTCCTTCACCGTTACTCCTTAAAGCTCACACTTCTAAAAAATGTAAAGTAAATGGGTTAATTTAATTCATATATGCATGGTTATGAATATCTATGGAAGCCTGTTTCCGCCACTGAATAAAAAATAAAAATGTAACTTCTCACAATTCTGACATTTTTTCTCAGAATTCTGAGGTAAACTCATAATTGCGAGTTATAGTCAGAATTGCAAGTTGTAAACTTTGAGATATAAATAATAAAGATAAAAGATATAAACAATTCTGTGAAATGAAGTCAGATTTGTGAGATATAAACTTGCAATTGCGAGGGAAAAAAAATCAGAATTGCTAGATTCAAACTCGCAACTGTAAGAAAAGTCAGAATTTCGAGATTAACCTTTCAATTGCAAGTTTATATCCTGCTACTCTGAGAGAAAAAAAACAATTCCGACTAACTTGCAATTACAAGTTCATGGCCAGTTGCATAAACTGTTTAGAATAGTCTTAAAAAATTCGTCACAATTTTTTTTCTTCTTCATGACTGGTCATAACTTTTGAAATTCAGTTATGAAAAGGTAGATTGGTCTTATTTGTATTGGAAAAGTAAGACTGATTACCCCTTGGCAACTGCTAGTTGGTCTTAACATGGTGGCTAAGTTTATGCAACTGGCCCCATATCTCACAATTCTGTGAAAAAAAGTCAGAATTGCGAGTAGCCTATGCATCACGTAATTCTGGGAAATAAAGTCTGAATTGCAAGATGTAAACTCGCAATTGCAAGAAAAAAAAGTCAGAATTGTGAGAAAAAAAAGTCGCAATTACCTTTATTTTTTATTCAGTGGCGGAAACGGCCTTCCATAAATATCACACAAGAACTGATATCTGCTGCACATAAATGATATTACACAAGGAGTTTTTAGGCAATACTCACTTTTCTGGTATTTTGTCTACGGAGTGCTCTGGTGTGCGGAGGATGGAGCGCTCTGGAGAAGCAGGCCGGGGACTGAGAGAGGTGCTGAGAGGGGAGGAGCTCCGCAGCGAAGAGAAAGATAAGCCCTGTCTGCGCATTTCCTGCACAGCTCTCTCCCTACCACAGAAAAACACAGCCACACATCAACAAACATCTGACAAAACAACACACCAAGATCACAGCAGCCACGCACTCAAAAGAAAATTCAAGTTACTAAAATAATTGTGTAATCAAAAATGAATTATTTTACTTAATATTTGCCCCATTCATTTATATACTTTATAGAGTATTGTGCCCTTAGCATCATGCTAATCTAAAACACTTCTTTTGTTTGGTTATATTGTTAATGTAGATGTAGAATGTTTCAAATGGGTCACTTACAATACATTCGATCATGGTTAGGCAGCTCACTAGGTTTTGTAATAAAACCAAGTTCTAACCTTTCAAAGCGCTCAGTGGTTAGCTGCCTCTTGAGGACGTCCATTTCTGTCTGTAGCTGAGACACTTTTCCTCGCAGCTGAGTTACCTCTCTAGCATGACCAGCCCTACAGATAAACACATTTTGAGATCTTGGAAGAAAGGGCAAAAATATTTTTATAACCAGTTTGTATTACGGTAGTTTTAAACTGTGGAGTGAATTAAGACATCCTCATTTGATTGAGATCTGTTTGTTCCAAACGCTGCTATCAGTGATCGCCATGGCAACTGCACACTTACACTAGGCAACACGATTGAGAAACTGCTTGTTGTTGGAGGAAAGCAACATTGAATGGACTCTTTATGCACCCTTAAAGAGGACACAGTCCTCTGTGTTTGCCAATGGCAAATGCTTCACACAGTTTTGTGTAACAGACTGCTAGGAAACAATAATAAACACATACGAAGAGGTCATTTGTAAAAACAGATATCTCTTGTTTTTTTAACAATTTTCAAAAATCATGTTTTTTCATTGTGCATTCCAATTAATCAAACTGCAGTTGGGTTATTTTGATTAGGTTAAAAAGTAACTTAAAAATACAGCTAACTAACACAATAAAAAACATGTTTTTTTTTTATTTTTTAAAAACGGAGTAATCTGTTTTTGCAAATATATATATATATATATATATATATACACGAGGGAGAGAGAGAAAGAGATCCGATGTTTTAGAACTTTGGTAAAAACAAATATGTAGTTTGCTCCCCTCTAAATGACTGGGTTAGGCTTGTTTGCCTCCATCCATTAGCCAATGATCCCTCCTTCCTCTCTCTCGGTGCTCTGAAGTGCATATCTAACCTCATCCAACACTTTCTACGTTACAGCCTATGTCGTTAGGGCTGAAACTACCATTTTGACAGTTTTTAAAATTTTTGTTTGATTAAACATTTCACAAAGCCAATTTTCCTGTTTTGTATTTTGACAAGTATTTTATTATTAAAAACCAAATATAAATGCATTATGCATGTAATACTGTGTGTGCAAAAAAGTAAAATATAAATACTATATTATATACTGCATATGGCTTTCTGCATTATCAAAAAAAAAAATTACTATAAAACAACAGGACAGTTTGTGTGGACAGTGTGGACAACAGGACAGTGTTACATTTAAAATTGCTTTTAACTTTTGATCATGTGTCAGTGAAAACATGCAAATTGGCAGCTGGCAATTCAGCTTTCAATAAATTACATTTTAAAATATCACAATTTAAAATAACTTTTTATTTGACAGTTTTAATACTATTTGTCAAAGCTTTTATTGTATTTTTCATCAAATAAATTTAGCTTCAGATAGCATCAAATAGTTTCAGAAACACTTCAAAAACAAACATTTACCAAGTAACTTAAAAACTTTTGAAAGGTAGTGTAAGTCACAAAAGTGTTATAAATGGCCCTTTTGCCCTGTTTTTCCACTTACGTTTTGCTGTCAGCAAGAGTCAGGCGGTCCTTCAGCACTTTGAGCTCAGACTCTTTCTCACTGGCACTCAGGTGTGTCTGAAACTCCTTCTGTCGATTGGTGGAGAGCAGTGTCTCTAGATTGCGTACCGTCAGCCGCTCGCCGGCCAGCTGCTTTTTCAGAAGCTCTGCCTCAGAGCGCACATCTTCCAGTTCACCCGTCACCTGAGGTTGACATTCAAAGGTTAGTGTTGGTTACTTGCATATTAACTCATTTTCAAACCCTTTTTAAAGACGTAGTAGGATGAAGTGTGGGTCTTACTCTTTCCAGCTCCATGCTCTTAGCTGTCAGCTGGCGAACAGTGAACTCTTTGCTGGAGTCGAGTTTGACACACAGTTCTCTGACAGAGGCCAGATCTTCCAACACTGAGGCTTTCTCAGCTCGAGCCGCCTGGACCTCCTCTTCCAAACGAGACATTGCCCGTGCCAGCGACGACACCTGAGCTTCATATGCTTGCAGAGCGTTCAAGTGCTGAAGGAAAACAGAGGCGATGAGGCAATGAAAAACAGCCTTTAGTGTGCTCCTCATGCCCAGAGTCACTCATACCTCCTGTATCTCTCTGTCCTGCAGTGAGACTCTCTCTCGGAGGTGTCTGCGCTCTGTGTCAGATGAGAGCAGCTCCAGTCTGATAGAGTTGTTTAGCCCCTCAGCCTGCTGCAGCTTCAGCTCTCTATCCTCCGACTCTGTGTGGATGGTCCGGAAACGCTCCAGCATGTCTCTGTTTTCCTGTTCCTATACACAACACATCTGATAAAATCGACACTTCATACTTAAAATTGGAACGTTCACAAAATGAATCTACACTGAATTTTAACTCTGCATTTTATTTATTTATTTAATTATTTTTTAAAAAGTTAATGTAATATTTTCATCACCTACTTTAATTTTCCAGGGAAAAATAGTTTGAGATCAATAATTACATATTGTATGTATTATTAATGTGCATTGTCCCTGATTAAATAAATACCAACAGGGTGGACATTTTGAGCTTCAATTAGCATATTAGCTTACAACAAACTGTGACTAGCTAAATATTTAGTCTGGTTGTTGAAGAGAATTTGGTATACTTAAACTTACATATTTTGAAAATACTGTATTCTAATCACTTCTGGCATATTTTATGCCGACAGGGTGGACATGTTAAGCTTAGGAAAAGCAAGTAAGCAAATTCAGACAGAAAATTTGTCAATTGAAAAGTCACCAACTTACCCTACAGTGATATTGACCCATTACTTCAATATTTAACAAATTAAATTGTTTTATTTGCAAAATCCCCATTGTAACATTTGTGCTGTACGCAAAAGTTGTGTTTGGAAAGCAGAAACATCCTGGATGTTTCAATTCATACCTCACATTTTCTTTGGTTCACAGCATCATCTTAAAATAATTTAATCATTCTCAGATTTGAAATACATGGTGAGACTTGTGTCTTTAGCTGCAACGAGTTTCTAGACTCTAAAGGTTTCTTCTGAAAAATGTGCCAAATCTGCATCACAGATTGCCAATGAAGTGGCGTCCTCTTTCAAAGGTTTCATCCAGTTAAAAAGTGAAAATCACTTTTAACAAGTTTCAAACATGTTGTAGATGGAATTAAGAACCTAACCAGTGTACTTTCTTAACGATGAATATATATATTTCATCCTTCCCCAAATGCATTTGTAAAAAGTATAGTATTTTACAAATGAATTTGCAGTGCACTAAGTTTGTGCTTGATGAAAGCATGAAATAACTGCATTTAGAAAGTATTTTCAGTTAGTATAAACATGTCAATCTAATTGTAGTATACTTATCATGAAATAAATATATTTTAAATACAATAAAGTATATTTATTTTTCACTAGAGTGAACATTGGTGTTTTTAATCAAATTCAGGGTTTATACAGAGATTCTTAAATTGAATTTACTACCTTTTTACCACCTATTTTACTACCATCACAATATTTTTACTACCAACACGGCTTCAAACTTCAACTGTAGCAGTGTTAAGTAAAGTGACAAGTAAAAACATGAAATATCTTTCCAAAATGAATTAACATATTTAATAATTATCACACAGAAGAAAGTTTGTTTAAATAACATTTATTGATTAAGTAAACCACATTCAATATACAGACCGACAGTAAACCTGTATACAGTATGCTTCAAATTAAACATTTAGCTTTATTATCCTAATGTAAAACGTAAGTAAGATGTTGAAATACATTTGAAAGAGATAGATATTATGCTTATGTCAAGGACTGCTTTGCCAAAGCATAAGTTAGGCTATAACACTTTTTAATTACCATATATACATTTTTTCAACATTGTGTTACAGAATTCAGAAGTAGGCTAAATGAATAAAATGATCAAATCCATGAAACTGTTCAAATGCAAACAATGTCCCCTGGCCAGTGTTGGGCAAGCAACTTGGAAAAATGTATTAAGCTAATCTATAAGTTACTCTCCATCAATCACTAAATGAAAGCTACCCACCAGACGAAATATAGCAAATGTAGCAAGCTAAGCTACAATAAAATGACAAAAGTACATCACATAACTACATCAAAGCATTAAACTAATTTAACTCCAATCCATGGCTATCTAGTGATCAATAAAACTGTAAGACAAACTAATAGGCAAAAATGTCAAGATAGCTTATTAAACTGTTCTCAATGCTTTAACTGCTACAAAACCATGGCAACACAAACCAACAAAAACATCCTCACATAGCCAATTACAAAAACGGGAAGAGTGTATATTGTAGAAGAGCCACACTGTTTGGATGTATACTTCATTTCGGGCACATTGGGAGGACACTTTGTATAAGATCACTAACGTTAACGTGGTTCAACCCACAGGAGCAAAATTAAGACCTGCTCCAAACAGTAGCAGCCTGGCAAAAAAAAGGACAAATGACGTTGAAGGTGAATTTAAGGAAAGAGTTTTCCTGAAGACTGATAAGATTCACTATGAACTCGCACTTCTCTCCCCCTGCTTTCTCACCGCTGTCTCCTGTGCACGCTCCCCAGCTACCCCGCAGCAGCGTCTGTCACCATGGTAACGGCTTCAGCCTAGACCACAGCAGAAACTTCGCTGGGAAATGTAGCTTCTGTGAATGCTACCATGTTACTTAATCAGTAAAATAGTTTCACTTCTGAAAAGCTATTGATGTAGAAAATAGCGACGCTACTGAGAAATGTAGGTAAACTAGTAACGGCGCTGTTTTGAATGCCGCTACTGCCCAACACTGCCCCTAACCAATAACGTTAAGTATATAAAAATAAACTTACTTTGATGTGCTGCAACAGATCCTCAGCTCTTCCATGTCCCAGAAATTGTGAGCCAAAATACCTCGAGCGGACACAGCCATCCTCCAAAAAACGAATGTGTATGTCCATTTGTTTTTTCTTTGACGATTCATTCAGACTCTCATCAAACATAAGTACGTATGGTCCGGCATGATTTATAGCTTCAACCAGTTGCTTCTTAAAATAGGGGGCGATGCCAAATTTGATCATGTAGCTGGTCTTGTCTTTGGCCAAAGCGAACTCGCGCGGAGCAGAGGTTTACCGCCAAGCTTGAACCGCCTAACGTACACATCGCGTGACGTCATTCCGTTCACTCACGTCCGACCTTTCTTTTCTCTGTCTTTGGGTCCGACTCAAAATAAAAATAAATTCATGGAAGTTTAGTAAGGAAATAGGCCTGCACACGTAAGTTACCCTAATTGAAAACCATATAGACCCAGTTAGATGGGGCTTCGAAAATTTACTACCTCGTCAGATGACGTTTACTACTTTTTACTACTTTTTACTGGCCTTAATTTGGCATAATTTAATTTACTACCTTTTACTACTTTTTACAACCCCGCGGAAACCCTGAAATTACTTATTTTTGGTGTTTTTTCCTCTCCATTTCTCACCTTGCCAGCCATCATGCTTTCTATCCGTGCCACTTCTGAGATATACGAGTGAACCCTGAGCTTCAGTTCATCCCTCTCATTCAGAGCCTCCTGCATCTCTGCATGCACTGCCTGGAGAAAGGACCATAAGAACGTGAGTATGCGTGTATATGAAGTTCACTGGTCAAAGATGGTCATGTGAAAAGAATTGGGTTTATTTTTACCATTTGGATGGGGGGGGAGGAAGAAAAACCAAGGAAAAGAGGAGAGGTATATTGGTGTGGATGTATGCACCTGGTTTTCTCTGGTCATGGTCGCCAGATCGTCCTGTAACCTGCGGTTCTCTCTCAGCGCGACCTCTCGGTCTCGACTGATGGCTGAGAGCTCCTCTTGTGATTGGTCCAGCTGTCTGCGCAGACTAGCGATTTCCCTCTCTCGACTGCTCAACGTCACCTTCAGCTGACTGAAATACATGACATATGAGATTCAAGGCCTTCTATTCTTCTGAGAAACATCTATGAGAAAACATCCTATGAGAAACATCTCATCATCCTAAAAACATTCATATTACTTACTCCAGGGAGTTCTCCAAGTCTGTGACTGTAAGCCGGACTTCCAAAAGAGTTTTTTCCTGTAGAGCCAAACCAACTTTATAAAGCAGAACCACAGCAATTTTCATGATTTACTGATTCCAGCTGTTTATCTTCTGTACAAATATTACAAAACATTAGGTGTCCCCTCATACTGTGTGTCATGTATCAGCAGTACCTTCCTGTGGATCTCCTCTTGTAGCAGCACCATACTCTCAGTCTTCTGGTCCACGGCATCCTGCAGGGAGTCTTTCTCTCGGTCTAGAGAGGCTATTGTGCTCTGCAGAGCTGCAACCTCATCCTTCTGAGATGAACCGTGTCTACTCAGATCAGCTACACAAAAAACACAGCGATCAAAATCTTCTTTCTACATAAGGAAATTTACAGCTGTACAGTGAAAGGATGTCATGATACATAATTTTCAAATGTATCTCATTAACACAAAGCTAATATGCTAGATGTTGATATGCTTGATTTGGTGTTGAAACATTATTATCAATATATTTACTAATTAATTTGAAACAATGGCATATTACCTTTAAGCATTTCTCAATTAAGTAACTTTTTCAATTAGTTAGCTAATACTGTGAGAAAAATGAAATAAATGTGTTGGCTAGATAAGTAAAGATACTTCTGACAAGCCTAACACAGAGAGAGACAGATGCATGAGAGAAAACAGGAAGGAAGAGACAGAACAGCTAATAAATAGATAAAGATGTGCACTTGAGAAAATTAAAAGAGTGCAATACAAGACACTGTTCTGACACACACCAATTTTCTCTTCTAGTTTGTCGATCTGTTGGTGAGCTGCCTGCAGTTCATTGGTCTTGACAGATAATCTGTGCTGAACATCTGAGAGAGACTGCTCCATCTGCTCCTGCAGAAGCCTAAACGCACACACACACACCCACATATATGTGAAATATCAAGTAGATTTAGAATTTTGGTTACAACTGCTGGCACTTATTTAAGCACAACCAAAACAGGGAGAAATGTCTGTCTACAGCGGTGCTACAAAAACACACACACACACACACACACACACACACACACACACACACACACACACACACACACACACACACACACACACACACACACACACGCACACACAGACCTGAGTGCACAGCTCTCGGCTCTCTGCTGTGTGGCCTCTTCTACATTCTGTAGCAGCACCGCTGACCGAGCCTTCAGTTCCTTCTCAACAGCAACATGGCTCTCCTTCAGCACAGACATCCGAGCACGCAGATCAGCCCTCTCTCTTTCCAACTACAAACACAGTAATGCATCACAATATGATTTTTTTTAGACCTAAGAATAACCATAGGGCAAATTCATTAGTGAGCATTACTTTGCCCTACCCACAACGAGGCAAAGGGCACTTTGAAGGGTGCATTGCATTGCTCTAATGTTTTTGTTTTTTTTAATCCAACATCAATCTAAACATTACTGGCCCCAGAAGGTTACCCTCATAACATACAATCAAAACCTATTTTTATAGCTTTTAGGTTGTTACGAATAAGTTTTGCGTCAATTATCCAAATGGGTTTAATCCAAGTTTACTTTAACTCAGGTGCTGTTTTTCAGTGTGCCACTTGGGGGGTGGGGAATGAAAAATATGTGCAGAAAGTATTCTGCTATTAGTATACTAAGTACAATACAATTTTTATGCATGAGAGCAATTCAGGTCTCATAATAAATAAGAAAAACTTCCCACCCAGGATCAAATGACCATAAATAGCAAATTACAAATGTACAGTTCAAAAAGTGCCTTTTGGAAGGGATTCAGTAGCTCACATTCATTTTTAACAACCCTACAAGTACTGTCCCCTTCCTGCAGTGCCTGTCAAGACATCTGGAATTAGCCCATAACTATTCAGACATGACAAAACACACTGGTAATGTTTGTGAAACTATAAACGGTGCAAGCTCTGTTAGTGTAGTACCATCTCAATGGTGTTCTCCAGGTCAAGAATCCTGATCTCCTCCTGTTCTCGGTCTGTCAGAGCTGTGCTCTGTGCTACCTGCAAAGTCCCAAAGAAGATTTATCTTGGCAATTCTCCCTTTAACACACAGCTATATCACTCAACCTACAAGTGAACTGCAGTTTAGAAGTGCTGTGTGGAATTTCAAACACACAACTCTAACCACAGAAAACTGCTTGCATACACTTAGCAGCTATTTATGGTCTGATAAAAAAAAAAAAAAAAATTTGTAAACAAACACAAATGCACACGCACGCACGCACGCACACACACACACACACACACACACACACCTTGAGTCTGTCTCTAAGTGCGTCTCTCTCGGCAGTAACTCTCTGGAGTTCAGCTTCAGTCTGTTCCCTGTCATCTCTGATCCTGTGCTGGAGTTCAGAGGACTCAAGCTCCCTTTGGACACATCTCAGCTCCTCCTGAGCCTATATTTAAAACACACGCACAACTTTAAAGGAAAACAGCTAGATGTGTCTTATCTTAAAGGGATACTCCACCTCTAGATGTGTCTTATTTTAAAGGGATTTCTTCTCACCTGCTGGTACTGAGAGCTGAGCTGGTCTCTCTCTGCAGTCAGTAATTTAACTCTGGTCTGGATGTCCTCCATGTGTTTCTCAAAGCCCAGCAGCACTGACTGTAGCTCATCCCTCTCCTTCAGTGCATGTGAAAGCTCTGCGTCACCATCTCTCTAGAAATACAAAAACAGCCACTTGTTTCCCAGTGAGGTGTGATGTAATCATGTTGTTTTGGTATATTTGGTAACTAGTTTCTAAAATAAGTGTTTAAGCCGATAATTAAAGAGTCAATCAGTAAAATGTGCACAAAAATGCAGCCTTGTTACAAAATCAGTTATGATGTATAAAATAAAGGTAATAGGGAAATAATATATGCATAAAATATATAACTAGAATTTTAAAAATTTTATTTTATTTTTCATATATATATATATTTTTTTATTATTCAATTTTCATTGGCTTTTCTATTTAGAAAATTTAGCAAATCATTATTTATTTAAAACAAAATGTATATTTGTAAATAGGAAGCTTATTACATTTCATCCAGGTGTCCTTATGTTAAAGGGATAGTTCACCCAAAAATGAAAATTCTGTCATTAATTATTCACCCTCATGTGGTTCCAAACTCGCAAGACCTTCATCTTGGAAACACAAATGAAGATATTTTTGATGAAATCTGAGAGCTTTCTGATCCTGCACAGACAACAAGGGTACTACCACCATCAAGGCCCAGAAATGTAGTAAAGATTTCGTTAAAAAAATTGTCCATGTGACATCAGTGATTCAACCGTAATTTTATGACGCTACGAGAATACTTTTTGTGTGCAAAGAAACAAAATAACGACTTTATTCATCAATTTGTGTTCTGAAGAAGAACGAACCACATGAGGGTGAGTAATTAATGACAGAATTTTTGCTTTTGTGTGAACTATCCCTTCAGCAAAATTGAGAAAAACTACATACTAGCATGGCGCTGCATTATGAGTGCAGATCTCGAAAGAACGATTAAAACTGTGTAATCTGAATTTCACTCCCTGCTTAAACCACATATCTAGTTGTAATTACAGAAGTAAATGTCAGCTCCAACCTTTCCGTGCCAGCTGCCTCTTCCTCTGGGGCTCCTCCCCCTGCCTGGACTAGGGGTGGGGCTTTTGTCTGTCCTGCCCCTAAGCAGCCGGTATCGCTCCAGCTCCTGTTTGTAGTAATTCCTTTCCTCCTCTAAACTTTTCACAAAGCCATCCAGACGGGATGGAGACTGCTCCTTGCCACACATCCCATGCCTTGCACGCATCCGCTCCAATTCTAGAATCATCTCCTTATCTGAAACAAGCACAGTACCAAAATAAGGTGAATGACAAACCACACATGCAAACACCGCGCACACATAAACACACACCACTCCACCTGCAAATAAAACATAGAGCAGTGTTACATCTCACCAGCCTGTGTCATTGCTTCTATTTTATCCTGAAGTCTCTTTTTGTCTGCTTCCAGAAAGTGTATCAGGCCCTCCATCTTGTCATTCTGTTCTTGAAGATCAAGCAGCTGATCCCTCAGACGGTCTTTCACGTGATCTCCCTCTGCCGTATCCTGCAACAAATAATTTCAAAAAAGTTACTTATTTTTTTACTGAATCTCACCCAAATCACAATTATAATAATGCATTGGGGTGGTGCTGTGGACATAACCTGATGAGTGGCGATGGTATATGCTTCAAATTATTTATTGGTCATTATGAATTTTTTTTTTTTTTTTTGGCAGTAGGTAGACAGGAAACGAAGTTGGAGAGAGAGAGAGGGGGACAGGATCAGGAAAGGTCTGCAAGCCGGGACTCGAACACGGGACGCCCGAAGCGCAGCGGCGCTACATGTCGATACGCTGCTCCCAAGGCTATCGGCGCCGACACGATTTTTAATTGGTCATTTTTTTCTTCTTTAATTAATAAATACATTTTATTATGTTGTATTATCTTTGATTTTTCATTGTATTATTGCATTCTGATTCAAAAGAAATGCCTAGTTTCTGAAAAAAATATATAAATGTTATTTACAATGCACAGCTTTAATTTATAACTTAATTTTCAGACAAACATAGAGACATTTTTATTTGTGTGTTAAGATTATTCACATGCAAAATTACTCGAAGTGCCCATTCCTAAATACCACTATAAGAACATATAAGCTTTATATCCAGAAGCTATACTGAACCATCCATGTCATGTCAGGCCAGACAGAATAAATGTGCTGTTCTGAACCAGATGGTTAATTTAACAGCTCATTTCACATGCTGCTGCATGGACCCATGCACATACCCGTCTTAATGTAGCCATGACCTCCTCCAGGTTCTCAAGCTCCCTCTGTTGACGCTGAATCTCTTTCTAGAGATAGAAACAGGGCTAGTGTATCACTGCATAAAGCTAAATATTTAAGTACTTAAAATATTAAAATCCAAGCTTTAACACACTGAGACCAAAAATTAACATTATAATCATTAGTTTACCAAGTGTTAAATAGCAATAAATATTAAAATATACGAGTATTAAAATAATTTCAAAATGTAAGATTCTCTGCATATAAAATGTCATCTAATATTACTGAAATGCATTTGTCTATGTGACTGCCCAAGGCTCTTTAAGCAATACAATTTTAAGCAATAAAAAGGCAAAAAAACTGCTTAAATCACTTATATACAGCAACGTTAATCCAGTATTATTCATTTTATATAATTAGACCTCACAAAACTACAGTGTGTTAATCCATCCAGTTTAATTCCAGTTTACACCTTCAGAGAAGAACTGAGGCTTATTTTAATTCTTTAAAAAGCTGATCACAAGCATAGACCCCACTGATTCACCTTGGCCTCTTGCAGCTCCATGTCAGCAGTCTCTAGAACCATCTCTTTGTCTTTCTCTAGCTGCTGGGCGAGCTGGTCTATCTCAGTGAGCTCCTGACACAGCTCTTGATTTCGAGCGCTCAGATCAGCCACTTCACTGAACACGGTCTTCTTCCTCTGCTGCAGTCCGTCAATTCTCTGTTCCAGGGATCTGTTGGTCTCCTGCAGATACTCTATCTGAGAGAGGAAATTATTTGTTATTATAGGGTTATTACAGGGTTAGCATCTACCTGGAGATAAACACCTATAAACGCATAAAGCAAACAGAAATAGTCTCAGTCAGATAATCTACCAGACAAGATGAAGTAAACGCAATTATTAGAGGAATATCCATTTACCTGCAGGTTCAGATGAGCAATAAGTTTTTCATTACTGATGTTTTGAGCCTCCAGAGAGATGACATCATTTGGTCGACCACCATCCAGAGCTCGATTCAGACGCTCAATCTCTTTATCTCGCTCTTCCACCTGTACACACAGCATGACAAATTTCTATGGGTGCATGTTATGAATAAAAGCATTAACACAGTTAAAATGTAATAAACAACTGAGACAGTATTATTTTGCAAAAAGAGTATTAAACAAGTCTAAGGAGGACTCTTATTTCCACTTTAACAACTATAATCATGCTCTCATTCTCACCAGACAATGAGGAAACAGCTCATGTAAAACAATTTGTTTCCTGAAATATTAAAATAGCACCTCAGAATAAGTAATCAAACTATACACATAATTAAATTAGATAAGTTTAAGCGTGTGCATGCTTACCTGAGTGTTTAGATGTTTGATTCCTGCCTGCGCTCTCTCCAGGTCAAGCTTCAGCTGTGCCACTTCTTTTTGAAGCTCCTGAATCCTAGCACAAGGAGTCATAACTTTTTTATTATTATAAAAGCTGTAAAAGTTATTTAAATAATTTTATTTATAAACTGTTTTTATAATAACAAAATTATTACAGGCCTTATATTAAGTTTAAAATGTTTACTATATGTTACAACTGGGCTAAATTTGTATATAAAATTGTATATAAATTGAATGTTTATTATAATTGAATATAAATTTGTATATTTAATAAACAGATTAAATACTTAAATGTCACAAAATTTATATACATATACACACATACACACTAATAATATATTTACATTGCAAAAATTATTTAAAACTTTTTTTTTAATATTTATAAATATTATGAAATATTATAATAATGTGTTAGAATCGGTGCTATCCAAATTAATGCAGTAACTCATGCAAATTAATTAAACATTTAAATATTGCTTTTTTTTCTTTCCTTTCCTTAAGAAACACTTGATGTCTGCCCTTCAAATGCATTAATTACAAAACAATTGATTTATCATGATTCTGTTTTGTTTCCTTCCCCACACCTGTCATCAGCCACCTGAAGAAGGTCAGCGATGTAAGGATCATCTGGTTGTGCCACAGATGAAGGGAAGGGGCCACTGGAGGGTGGGAGGAGTTCATCTATCTGCATCCGCTGACGTCTAAAAGGGATTGATCGTTTCTTCCCTCCTAATTAAATTAGTCATTGATCATAAATTGCTAAACTGTAACATAAACAGACACAGATGAATATCATAGCTGCAATGTTAAATAAAATGTACCAACCTGGTGTCTGAACAACAGCTTGCATGTTCTTCTCCTGGAGCTGTAGGATACGCTCTGTCTTAGCTTTGCTGTCATGCTCAAGAGACCTGACTTTGTGCACATACTGATTATTGAGGAATTTCAGATCTGAGGTTTCATGGTCCAGTTTCCTGATGTACGCTTTCAGCTCTGTTAATGGAAAAATGATTATTATAACCACTCCCTTTAGATATAATTTGTTTGCAACAGGATTTGAGGCATTAAACTGAACGCATACCCCTGCTGATCCGATCCTTCTCCTCCCTCAGTTTCAACAGCCCAAGGTGCAGTTCATTGTTTTCTTTGACTAACCGGGCATTTTCAGCTTTATATGGCTCCAGAACAGCATCAACATTTCGACTTTCTTTTTCTGTCTTTCCTGCAGCAAGCTTGGCATTTCTGAGACTCTCTGTGGTGTGGACCAGGTCACTGAGATATAAATAAAACAGAATGATTATGCTCCAGTGAAATCATGTTTCACACCTTAAATACATTAATAAAATGTATGTCATGTTTCATTTTTATTATTTCCATAAGCTAGATAAAATGAACACACTTGTTCAGCTATTTTGGAACTGTTATGATAAACATTTTCTTGCTCCATTAGGCCAGTGTTGCAATGTCACAATCATTGTAAGAATTGTTATTTACAAATGACTTATAAGCATAATTGATATATATATATATAAAAGGGGTAATATATAAGGGGTGCCAACGTTAACACGTTAACGCATGCGATTAATCAAAAAATTAACGCGTTAATCGTTTAATAAGGTTTGATCCCAACTTCTTCCCGTCATCGCAGTGCGGAAGGTCATCTATCATTGTGTAATGAGGGTACAGAGAGCGAACCAGTGTTGCCAGGGTAACAGCACAAGTGGGCTATTTTGAAAATACAGTCGTGGGAAAAATTACAGAGCCGTGGGTTGCGGTTTTTTGGGCTACTTTTGGGCAACACTTCCCTGCCATTGACGAGTTTTTACAGCAATCCGTGTTCTAGGTATATTACGGTAAGGAAAGCCCTAGCGCATGTCCTGAATGAGTTACAGGACTTCCGGGTCTTTAGGGTGCGAATAGAAGACGATCGGCATAAATGGAAGGATCAGAGAAAATGTAGATCATGCGAATCTGATCGGGACGATGTAGTCAGTGAGAGAGATGCATTTACAGACACACATGTTGTAACTGATCCATCTATCTGAATAGAGGGGGGTGTGTGTGTGTTTGTGGGCTCTATCTATCTATCTATCTATCTATCTATCTATATGTGTGTGTGTGTCTGTATGTATGTGTGTCTGTATGTATGTATGTGTGTGTGTGTGTGTGTGTATGTGTGTGTGTCTGTTTTTTCTGTTTATTGAATGCAATTTAAATTATTCATATAATTATTTACAAGTGAAAGAATATGACATCTGAATGTATTTTGCATGAAAATGCACTACTTTGATAAAAAATTTTCTCAGTTTTTTGTCCAAAATGTTGTATTTTTGATGGTACCCACCTGTATTCAAATGGAGATAAAACATGAACACATGAAGATAGAATAAAATAGTTTTTTTGTGTTTGAAAGCAGAGACTTGGGTCTTTATTTTGATATATAATATGTTCTTATATTCATAGCAGAAAATATTCTAAGGGCCGTCAAATTTAGGTGAAAATCATCAAAAATGCTGGCGGTGGCTGGCAAAAAAGTTGTTTTGTCATTATCACGACTTATTTTTCTCGTGATCACGACATAACAAAAGTTGTTTTCTCGTGATCACGACTTATTTTTCTCGTGATCACGACATAACAAAAGTTGTTTTGTCGTTATAACGACTTATTTTTCTCGTGATCACGACATAAAAGTTGTTTTGTCGTTATAACGACTTATTTTTCTCGTGATCACGACATAAAAGTTGTTTTGTCGTTATAACGACTTATTTTTCTCGTGATCACGACATAAAAGTTGTTTTGTCGTTATAACGACTTATTTTTCTTGTGATCACGACATAAAAGTTGTTTTGTCGTTATCACGACTTATTTTTCTCGTTATCTCGACATAACAAAAGTTGTTTTGTCATTATCACGACTTATTTTTCTCGTGATCACGACATAACAAAAGTTGTTTTCTCGTGATCACGACATAAAAGTTGTTTTGTCGTTATCACGACTTATTTTTCTCGTGATCACGACATAACAAAAGTTGTTTTGTCGTTATCACGACTTATTTTTCTCGTTATCTCGACATAACAAAAGTTGTTTTGTCATTATCACGACTTATTTTTCTCGTGATCACGACATAACAAAAGTTGTTTTGTCGTTATAACGACTTATTTTTCTCGTGATCACGACATAACAAAAGTTGTTTTGTCGTTATCACGACTTATTTTTCTCGTTATCTCGACATAACAAAAGTTGTTTTCTCGTGATCACGACATAACAAAAGTTGACTTATTTTCATGACTTATTTTTTCTCTGATCTCGATAGAGTTGTTCTCAAGTTACACAACTGCGCCAAGAGGTGGCAGTATAGAACTACGATTGGGGAGTTGTATCAGCATACTGTACGCGTTTGGGACAGAGCAGAGGACCTTCTTAGGTTATCTATAATTTGTGCCGTTCATTACTGACATTTAATTAACTTATAAATGTTAAATGCTTTAATAAATATGATAATTTTGCTTGAAATTATATCTGTTATCGTTACGTTATACTGCTGCACGACTCATCACTGTTTCTCATGTACAACGACGTAGCCCATTTCTAATGTACTCTTTCTTATTTTTAATCTTTATTGTTAATAAATGTAATAAGATATACGTGTGTGTATAATTTAGTACAGTGATGTTACACAGTGTAAAATCTTTTGTATTTTCTACATTTGTTTGTAAAACAGCAGCAGCATTAAGCTCATTACGCACATGATAGCTACATGACTAATAAAAATCACAAACAAATTATTATAATATATTATTATATATAATTTTATTTTATTATATATAATTTTAAACGAACGAGGAAAATGAAGTGAGTTTAATCCAAGCAGTTTAAGATTTTTAGAATAGTTCTTCTCTGCATTCTTCTAAAGGTGCTCCGCCTGCGCGCTTGCGGCGTTAAATGCTTTGTTGGACCATTTAAACATGTTAATTACACAAATAAAATGTTTAGCGTAGCTTAACTCTGGATAAAATCAGCAGTGTTTGATTAGCCTATTTAATTTATTGTAGACGTCATTTCTATATCCACAAGATACAGTATAAGAGCACACGGTTATGTCGATCATTTGCGCCTCAAAGGGGGCATTCCAAAAAGCTTAACACTGCTCAATGGGTTAAGAGAGTGTTTTTAAAAGACCAAACTCAGTAAACACATTTTTAATAAATTAATAGCCTGTACAGACAAGCAGATGAGTCGAAAACAACGCGTTTTTTCTTATAGCCTAACTGTTTTCTATGGGTAAACGCTTAACGCGTTAAACACATTGCGCTCTTGTTAAAGACTTATTTGTTTATCTGTACATGGAATTGTTAATGATGATCTTTATTAATGATGTGTTTACTGAGTTTGGTCTTTTAAAAACACTGCCATAACGGATTAAGCCTTCGCTTAACACGTAATTAAACGAATTGCATTCTTATTATTGGCTCTTCTTGTCTGTATGAATTACTATATAGCCTACTGAGTTGTGTCTTTTAAAAACACTCTCAATTAACACATTAAGTCAGGTTAAGTATTTTAGAATGTTCCTGTCAAAGTTGCATTCGTTACTATGTCGAGATAACGAGAAAAATAAGTCGTGATAACGACAAAACAACTTTTGTTACGTCGTGATCATGAGAAAACAATTCGTTATGTCGTGATCACGAGAAAATTAAGTCGTGATCACGAGAAAACAAGACGGGAAAAAAATTCTAATGCATGGCTGCTTAGAACTTCCGTATAAATTGACCTTCTTCATAATGCATTTTGTCATAATACTTCATGTAAGGTCGCAAGAAATGTTTTGTTGTATTTATTTATAAATACTTTTTAATTGATAGTAGTTGATAATAGTTGGGTAAATGTATACTGGGATTGAAGCGATGTGGCTTGGTAAATGTTTTATTGCCAGTATAAAGGCTGATAATGGCTGAATAAAAACAAAAGAATAATAAGGATTATGTCTCATACCTGGCAGAGGTGTGAAAGGTTCTGTTTCCTTAAACTAGTTTGTCATGCATTTCGTTTACAGGTAAATCCTAGTATTTTAAAATTGCGATTAATCATGATTAATCACAGTCCATGACTGTGATTAACGCGATTACATTTTTTAATTGATTGACAGCACTATATATATATACTTTATTTTTTCAAACAGATAAAAAAGGTAATAATTTCCTGTGCCAGGGAAAATAAAAGCAGGGCAAGAGAATCTAAACTACTGACCCAGATGACTAAAATCTTTATTGGTGTATAGTTCAGCATGAATAATAACACTGCATGTTCACCTGAAGAGTTTCTCGACCAGTGGCAGGCTCTCAATGGCTAGTGGCTGTCTGTAGCCCAGCTGATCCAAACGCTTCCGCAGATTGATAAACTTCCGCTCGGCGCTGGTCGTCATGGTCATTAAACACAAATACACGCTCCGCTCTACATATAACACAACGATACACACAGAGCACTAGTTAGTTTTATAACTTTATTTTATACCGTAAAATTTATTAAACAGACTTTAAGGAGATTCGTCGGCTGTGTTCCAAAATATAGTGAGCTGCCAAACTCTGGAGCGTTTCTCAGAAGCAACTATGGTCGCAAGTTCTGTCGATACAAACAGAGTTCAACAGAACATGCAACCATAGATGCTTTTGGGAAACAAACCCCTAGACAGCACTGCGAATGTCTGATAACTGTCTAACGTTAGGTAGGTTAAGTTACGTTAGGCAGTTCACTTTTAAAACACGACCATAAAGCTACAATAATAATAATTCATTTAATATTACACACATACACAATTTTTACAAAACATACTTACTCAGACGCCTGTTGTTGTTTACGTAAACTGTCGATTTGTCTTCGGAGGGCAGGTTGCTGCATTAGCCTCAGCCTTCATTCTGCAGTGTTCATAACACTAACATTAGCAGCGTCTCTCCTCAGGGGGAATACGACCATTAACCCTCAAGGTCTGCTTGCTGTTCGTCGTTTGGGTGCTTCTCCTCTGTGCTTTCATAGTGTGAAACTGTTTTGAGGTTAGCTAAGCATCAGTCTACCGCAGATTTCCTCCCCTCCCCACGCTGAACGGTCTTCCGGTGGCGGTAACGCTGTTTGAAAATGGCGCCGAGGAGAAGGAAAGACCAGTCCTGCTCATTCCCATCATTGAAACTGCGCCATCTGGTGGAGACTGCGTGAAACGACAGATACAAGTGGTTACAAATACTGTGTGTGACCCTGGACCACAAAACCAGTCATAAATAGCACATGTATATTTGTATCAATAACCAAAAAAAATAAAAAAATAAAAAATAACTCATTGTATGGGTCAAAATGATCGATTTTTCCTTTATGCCAAAAATCATCAGGACACTAAGTAACGATCATGTATCATGAAGATATTTAGTAAATTTCCTACCGTAAATATATCAAAACTTAAATTTTCATTAGTAATATGCATTGCTAAGAACTTTTGGATAAGTTTAAAGGCGATTTTCTCAATATTGTTTATTTACATATATTTTTTGCACCCTAAGATTTTCAAATAGTTGTATCTCAGTCAAATATTGTTCTATCCTAACAAACCATGCATGAATGGAAAGCTTATTTATTCAGCAATCCAATTATTCAATTTAAAAAAAGACCCTTGTGATTGTTTTGTGGTCCAGGGTCACATATGTGCTGTTTAAGAAAATTCAAGTTTAAAGAACATAATAATTATCCATGTAAGCCCATAAATATGAAATAAAAGAAAATCTATTTTTACTGGAATACCAAAACAGTTAATTGAGCTTTGTAAAAAAAATGCATATGTCTGTTTTATGTTTTGTATCTTATTTGATACATCAGGCTTTTATGGCCCATATGATGTAGGAAGAATGTGCTATACTCAAGGAATACTCATCTGAATTTTATTCAGAGGCCCAAACGGTGCAGAAATATGTAGTTTGGTACAGTTGTTTTTATTACAGTATTCTATTTTTTTTTATAGCAGACTACTAATATAAATTGCATATAAATATCAGTTGGCAGTGACTGTCCAATAATATGAATTAGTAAGTTGATATTTATTCTTAGTTTTATTATCAACGGCACAGAGAAACAATTTCATTGGATTCACTTTCAGAACGATTTTTTTTCCCAGCTGAAGAACGATAGAAACACTGACAGCCAATCAGAATGCACGTCTTTTAAACTCAAGCATTTAAAGTGACAGACGACAAAGTGCAGCACAGGCTTATAATAAACATAATGTTGTCGTTCGTTGGTATTTTTTTAGAATCTGTTGTCTGGACGCTGAAATAGTTGTTATCCATAATAGTTATCGTTCTTGGTTTGAACAGGTCTGACAGATGTTTAAACTTATGTCTTGTGAATTCATATAGAATAATTTTATATTATGTTTCTCAAAAGTGCTGTAGGCCTATATTTAGGTGTAAAGCCTTTTTAATTAGCAAAAAATACTGAGGGCAATTCTTTCAATCTCTGTAATTCTTTCAGACCGCGGCCTGCATTTAGAGGCTTGTGCAGCATTCATTAAATTAAAAGGGTGTATATTTAGAAACAGAAATGTTAGCGCAGAACGCTCTGTTTTTATTGTGTGAACGGCCTCTGCCACACCCTCGTGTTTCACGTGCAGCTGGGTGAGAAGCAGCGCCTCCGCGCGCACTGAATGCTTACGGAACTGTCGCGAGGAGGAGGCGAGCACTCGCAGCATCAGCAACACACACATCCACACTCACACGCACACACTCACACGCACGCACACACATGCACACACACATACACAAAGAGGTCAGCTCGTGTGCTGCGACTTGAATGGAAGATAACCGAGTGCCGCGAGACACAATAAAGGAACCATAGGACCTGATCGCAGTGCCGTGCCGTGCCGTCACAGACGCTGGAGAGGTAGGAGACGATCAAACATTTGTTTGAACTGCATAGCTTTGTCGGTGATACTGACCTTGTCATATAGCCCATCTGCCAAAATCCACCATTCTTCACAGATGTCTGTGCAGCTGGGGAGGCATGAAGATATCTTGGGCTGCATTTGGCGTTGAAATGCATGATATAAGATCTGTCATTATGTAGAAAGCGCCGTCGATACGTTTGCATCATCACATCAATCTGCCCCCTCCATATGTTGCCTTTTATTAGCCTATTTATGAATGACAGTCGTTTTGATTAGGTGATGCTGTGGATTACTTAGATACGTCCGCAAAACATTGACTGTTTGAATTATGAGTCGTCAGTCATTCATAATATGCTTACGGGAACTGGTGCAGGCAATTGATGGTGCCCTGAGCTTTAGTGTCGTTTTCTCTCACGATGCATACCTGCCACAATGCATGCTTTTGTGGCAAAAGATACCATCGATAGCATTGCCCGTTCCTACAAAGGACGTGATGGCTAGTTACTATTTAAATAAGCCAAATATACATGCACTGATACGCTTTATTATCATTACTTAAAGCAAGAGAGGCGTCAATACTCATTATACCAAGAATATTTTTAATAGACAGTGTCTGGCCTAATTTTTCATCTTTTATCATGACGTAACGATGATGTAATGCCTAACTGTAAATTGAATTTCAGTTTTGTTTCTTTGTTGTGTTTGCTATCAGGTCCACACTATATAAACACCCTGATGTGATGTACATGCATGAGTTGTTTATTGCGTATCTAACATTGCTCTTATATTGTTGAAGGCTCACTAATGTGAGGATGATAGCGTTAATAACATGCACATAAACCTTACACTTACTATATAAGATTAAGGTTTTTATTCTCACTTTACACATAACTCATGAATGAATGGATGGGATTGATGGTTTTTCATTGGATGTACAGACAGATGATGATATTCAGCGGTCTTAGCTGTAATTATGTGTTTTCTTGCATGGAAATGAAATTTAATCAAAGTCATTTCACTCTGAATTGCTTGGCTCACATGCTTTTAGGATTAGGGATGCACTGGTATTAAAATTTATGGCTAAATATGATAAGCTGAGAAGTATTTAAACTATTTTGTAAAAATGAAAATCAATAATAAAACTAATGAAACACTGAGAACTAAATACAAATGAATTTAGACATCACAACATTTTAATTTACAGCATGAAAATCGATATTCATCCAGATTAGCCAAAGATTACATTTAACCATGTTATTAAATTATTTGCATTTTCAAAATTAACTTTTGGTGAGTGTTAGATGAAGGTAGGAATGTAAAAAATAGTGGAAATGAGCACACACAATTCAATCCCATATTGACTAAAGGAAACCTAATGGCCAGTAACCAATATGGTATAGTATGCATTCCTATCAATGGTTGAAAACCAAAAATTGACTTAGTTATGAAACCATAATTTAAACTGAAAGGTCATGAATCCTCAATGAAAAAAATCGAAATATCTGACAAAATATTATATTAAAAATTGAACATATTATTAAAACACACACAGAAATGTTCTTTAAATACCCAAAACTTACAGCTACACACACACAAGCTACCTTACTCCTCTTTGAATTTTACATTCTTTGGCCTGCCATTTGAAAGCTAAATATGTCCATTTTTAAGACAGGAATCAGCCTCAGAAGTTCCCACTGTTGACCTCAGTTTGGGGGCATGTTCCTCTTATTCACCCTGGAGATTTGTGCGTTCAAGTAGAGGAAACCAGAGAAACTGCTCCCTAGGGTACCTCCCACTGTAAATAATTCATGAAAAGGCCAATTAATATTAATCCATAAAAAGTACTGCGTCAATACAAGTTGACCAGTGAAGGGGAAAGGCCTCGTGTGTTTGACTGGAGTGTCTATGCTTTTGTTGGTGCGACAGACGATCCCACAGCATAATCTGAATAAGGTTACACATCTTTAGACAACAGTGGGTGTGCCTTAAGCATGCTGGACTTTATTGGATGTTATTTTCCACCACAATATGACCTAATTAAACCCACTTTTGTATGCTCACGGATTGGACGTGACAGACATTGGCCCCAAAACATTATGTGGTATAACATTGCCCTCTAGTGTAGTACGACACAGATAGACAATTCTAATACACAGTTATCCATTGATCCCTAGAGGAATTCATATTGCCTTTGGCTGCAGACATTAAAATAGATAGGCATCGATAGTCACTATCAAACAGTGCCTTAATAGGCACTTATAGAGTAACATTACACTCAGATATAAGGTAACACAATCTGCACTTTGGTATCATTAGAAATGATCTTTCATAAGCAGAGATGTACATTTGAAAACATCACATGAAGTAAGATGTGTTACAACTGAGAAATACAATTGAATGCATGTATGAAATCAGGAAAATGTTGCCTAGACACTAGAACACAACATTGCTGACATGTAGGTCAGTCAATTAGTCGGGGCAAGTAGCGTTTTACATGCAGTTGAGGTTAAAAGCTTCAGAGTTCGGTTGGCTTTCTGTCCTTATTAGTGTAAATTAGAATTTTTTTTGCATATTTAGCATGCTTATACTTTTATATTGTGAAGTTTTTGAATTAAACCCTTACATCTACCTGAATAATTTCATAATTAATAATAAATGATCATTTAATAATTCATCTGAAGCAATGTTGCTTTGACTAAGGGTGTGTTTACACTTGTAGTTTGGGTCTCTTGGCTCTTTTGGTCCGGACCAAAAAAGAAAATACATTTAGTTCTGGTTCGTTTAGCGTTCCCACTGTCATTTTTAACACAGAACTTTCAGATACAAAACAAATGACATAAGGACAAGGTCACGATCTGATCGGACAGCTTTTATGACGTATATGTATGTGTACTGTACATATGGTGGTATTTTTACCAGCTTATAACTCACAAAGAGCACGAACAGCAGGAATTCCTCCATTGCACTGAGATCTGCTGCAAGGAGATGGCTGTTCCAGTGCCTGTACAGAACTGTAATGGTAATACCCATGACAAGAAGAAACAGGTATGCTTGAGCATTTTGTACTTTTTAGAGTTGCATCTTGTGACATCACTTCTTGTTTTCGGGTTTATTTAAGTGTCTTTGATCAGCGTTGCATTCATATATCAGTTGAACCGCACCAAAGTTTGTTTGGAAGTGGAATGAGACCCCCTGAAAAGGTGGGTCTCGTTCTGCATGTTTGTTGTGCACCAGGGTTCACACTTATTCAAACGAACCGCACTAGCAGAGTAATCACCCAGGTGAAAAACAAGTACACTTCCATAATGTACTTAAAGTGCTCTATTTTCACACACTAATTTTGTACTTAATATACTAAAAATGATTCTTTAGAATATGAACTAAAATGCACTTTTAACATACTATCTCTTCATTTAAAAAATGTATTTAGTTACCACTTGTAGCTCACTTGAACCTGTTTCTCTCATACACTAGTACATACTACAAGTGGTAACTAAATACATTTTTTAAATGAAGAGATAGTATGTTAAAAGTGCATTTTAGTTCATATTCATTGTGTCTCAAAATAGCACAGTTGAGTACACTTAGATGATCTTAAGAATCATTTTTAGTATATTAAGTATAAAATTAGTGTGCAAAAATAAGTACATTATGGAAGTACACTTGTTTTTCACCTGGGCACTCCAGTTCATTTTAATCGAACCAAACCTGCCAAGGGTAAACACATCCTAAGACTGGTGTGGAGGTCCAGGAGACATGCACACTAAACTATTGGCCTGAATCTCAAGTAGCTGAACAAAATCAGTACAGAGCACTGTTAACAATGACACTGCACAAATTTCTGTACAAAAAGAGGGATATTGTAATATCTAGACACAAGAACAGAGGGGTTAGAAAAACAGACTGAGAAAACAAAGGCCAGATTTGTCTGATTCTAATGGATTGCGATATTCTGACATAAAGATGCTTTTTTTTATTTGTTCTGAATAAAAACAGAGGGACCGCATATATGTGTGTGTTTGATAGAGACTGCGACAGGACACAGTTAGGAAATCTGTGTCTGTCAGGGCACGCACTGTAATTACATTACCTGGTTCAACCCAGTTCCTCCTCTCATTTTAATCAGCAACACTGTATGCTGTAAGTAAGACGTTTTAGCTGCGCTATCATAGCTGCTGCCCCACAGTAATAATTTCAACGTTAAAGCATCTCTAATTTCACCCAAACCACAAAGTCATGTTGTACAGAAAATATCTTTCCAGAACACAGGTCGGTCCTTGGGTACACAAAACTTTGACCTCCGATACAATTACAATGCAGTGGCAAGACTTTGAATTTTCTGGTCCGGACTAGTTAGTGCCGGTTTGGTGCTGGTCTTGTACACATTTATCAGCAAAAGGAGTGATAGTCTTAATCGTGTAGCTGGTTGACTAAAAACATGTTGCTAGTTAAAAAGCCTGGTGGAAACACTAAAAAAAAAAAAAAAAACCCACAAAATATAGTTTTGGCATTATATTTCATTTTTAATTATTTTCTCTTACTGAATAACAGGATTCAGCATTCTTTCCATATTCTAAACACATATGGGTGAGAAATTATATTATTGTTTTTGCTATTTTTAGCATACTGCTAAAATTATGTAATACTATGCTTAAAAATGTTTGAAATACCACTAATGTGTCACGTCTTTAAGTGTTTAGCTTTAGCACCTTGGTTTTGTGTTAATGTGATAATAGGTTCATTAATAAGTTTAGATAGATAGATAGATAGATAATGGCAACACCTGCATTTGTTATTTTTAGGTGACCACACTGTACTATCAAGTTGAGAAAAGATTAACGACTGACTGGAAATCACATTTCCAACATATCAATTAAAACTGAGACCATAAAGTTGTTCTCGGTGGATTCATATTCTATAGTTAGAGATCACTGGAGGCCATGTGTTTTATTGGAGTGGGCTGCTGGTCTTGGCCTGTTATTCTGCAGATCTTGAAAGGTAATGTTTTGAGATTGAGCCTGATTCCTCGATGATTCCCTTCTGTGTCTGTTCTGTGGGAGTTTTTATTAAACGCCAATATTCACTGCCAGAGTGAGTCACTACAGTCTCTGAAGTTTAACACATCCTTCCAGTGCAGGCTATTCTGAATCTCGAAACAACATCAAGATAATGAACTTATTTTTAGAACTGAAAACAAACAATTGAAAGTAGCAATGTTGAAGTGGCAGCGTACAATTCCCACACCACTGATGCAATAATGACTGTCTCCAAATAAATACTACACATTTCTCCCTGCCCCCATCTATCATTATTCAAGAACTCCTGCTCCATACGCTAATATGCTGGTCTTGCAAGCGGTTTACTAACAGATGTCTCTCCACATTAAACTGAGACAGGAAAATTTATTTTTACATCAAGAAAACTGCACACATCAGCATATAGGGTCTAAATACTTTTGCAAGGTATTGCATGTTCATAGTCTATTAGTAAATATAGATATGTTCACATGTTAACACTCAGTGAACATGCCTGTGAGTAGTGCTCAGAACAGCAGAAATGACATTTGTAACCATTTATGCTAACTGCTAAGTGTTCTTGTCCTTTGAGACTGCATTTTATCCTATAAGATCTATAATCACTTTCCAGTAACAAGGAACATTTACATAAGTAAGATTGAACAGGGAATTTTGACGGTACAACATGAGGGGCAGGCAAGGTGTGAAATTTCATATAACTCCTCCCCGAACTTCCCACTGCCCTGTATCGTGCTCTCTCATCAGCTGTAGGTCATTGGCGATGCATTTTTCAGTCAGAACTCATTTCACACAGCAGGATTTTGAATCACCGACAGGTCCAAATATTTAGCATGCCAAATATTCCATGGGCGATTCTCTCAGATTGCATCTTTGATAACCACTAACCGGTGTGACAGAAAGATTCGCCTAAACCTAACCCCACCACTGATGCAAAGACAGACAGTCTGGAACATCAAACGGAGTGATACAAACCGTGAAAAGTCCCTGTTTACATCCATTTATATTAGCACCTCTTGACCAGTCAGATTTGAGAACCAGAACTAACTTAATTATAATTAATCAGGACCTACTTCATATTAAGTGCCTTTCAGTACTGTTTTAACACATGTAAATTAATCATTTGATAAAATGCACTTATTTCATGCAATTACATTTGTAATTCATTTATATTACCCTTAACCCACTCTTAAACCTAGCCCCACCACAAAACCTTACCTGTATCCCACTTTAAAGAGATAGTTCACCCAAATCATTACTCTCCTCAATGCGCGTTGAAAACTGACAGTAAAGTGGATATTTTTGGGGTTTTTTGCTTCATAAAATTAAGGTTAAACCACTGATGTCACATGGACTATTTTAACAATGTTCTTGTTACCTTTCTGGGCCTTTAACGTGGTAGTTACGTTGCTGTCTATACAGGGTCAGAAAGCTCTCGAATTTGATCAAAAATATCTTAATTTGTGTTCCGAAGATGAACAAAGGTCTTATGGGTTTAGAACGGCGTGAGGGTGAGTAATGACAGAATTTTCATCTTTGGGTGAACTATCCCTTTAATAGCAGCAAAAGTGTTTTAAAATACAGCATGAACTCGACAAGTACATTCAATTTGTTTTTGACACAAGTACTTAGGAAAGACACGTAATATAAACTGGGATCATTCATCATGCCAACTAAACTAAAATGTATGTACTACTTTTGTATATAATACTATAATGTAATGATGTGCGTTATATACAGCTACTTTTGTATTTGATATTGATTTAACTTTATAAGTGACAGCCATTAAGGTTCTGATTGAGAATGTTAATTAAGTAATAGATTCAACTTAAATGCATGATGTGCCGTGTTTTATATGGTTAGAAAATAATAAGTCTACTTCAAATTGATCCTTAATAATACAGTTAATTCACGACACTGGAGACAGGTAGCAGTTTCTGTCGCTATTGATCGCCACATGTCTTTATTCAGTTAATGGAGGCCCTTGTTCTTTGAAATTGTTTTAACACAATACACACACGCATCCTCACATACGCTGACAAACAAGCTTACAGTCACAGTCTTTGTGTGTGTTGGGCAGTTTGAAATGATCAATGCATGTCTGTTCTTCCTTCCCCTGGTAAGCTGGCCAATGAACAAAGTGTCATTCTGTGAGCAGCAACAGAGACGGCAGTATGAACCAGCACACTACCTCACCATCATCACCCACTTTCTCCTCTCTCAAACACATTCTAGGATTGTTTTCAGCTACATGTGTAAACACATCTCAGGCATAGGCCACTAAGCTCTCACATAGGACATCATGCAAACAAAAATCCCACGAGGAGCACACAAAAACATACATTGTGAGAGTTTTACGGTGGTATGAATAGGCATACCATCATTTTTCACACTGTATTTAATAATGGAGATGTTTGTGAATTCATCATTCATCGCAGATATATGCGTCCTCATGTTCGCACTACAACACACACGGTTATAAGCATTCTTGAGTTCTCTGTGCACCTGTGCAATGTGACACCTGACTCTAGGTAATAGCGTAGCTCCACAGTAACAGCAGGCAAGTGGAACAGCTACACATTCATACACGCATACATTCTAGCCTCTTACCCAGATAAATCGACAACCAGGTAAGCTTTTATTCTTGCGAACACCTTCGACCATATATGCGATAAAGTGTTATTTTTTATTTTTTTTGCGTAATGCATGTGGCATGATAGCGTTAAACACAGTAGGCCTCTGTTCATGGAACTGCCATTATCTCTCGCTAGCTCCACATCCTCAAAGGCTCATTGTGTCTGTCTTATTGCATGCATTGTAATGAAAATAAATGTATGCACATTCAATGATAACAGTGTGTTAGAACCAAGGGTCAATAGCTTTTTTGTTTATTTTGGTGTAAAATATGACGTGTGTAAAATTGAGCTTTTTGTATATTATTTTTTAAATACAGTTTTATTTTAATAGTTAGTGGCTAAGGTCATGAAATGCATCATGTTTGTGTGTGTAGGTACACAATGTATCACATGATTACTCTACAATTCTTGCTATGAATTTTTCCTTCTTTTGTAGTTGTTTCAGACCTCATATCTTTGTTCCTTTTATCTTTATATATGGTATTTAAAACTTTGGGGTCAGTAAGATCTTGATTATTTTTTGAAGGAAATACTTTTTCAGCAAGGAGGCATTTGTATTGATCAAAGTGACAGTTATGACATTTATAATGTTGAAAGATTTCAAATAAATGCTGTTCTTTTGAACTTTCTGTTTACCAAAGAATCTTCAAAAATTGTATCACATGTAAGTAACACAATTGTTTTCAACATCATTAATAATAATAAATGTCAAAGCAAATGATCATATTAGAATGATTTCTGAAGGATTGAGTGACACTGAAGACTGGAGTAATTGTTTCCCAATATTACTGTGTTTTTGATTAAATAAATCCCTCCTTGATGAGCATAAGAGACTTCTTTCAAAAACATTACTGAACCTAGATGTTTGAACAGCAGTGTATATAAATAATAATTCATTTAATAATTTAGACCAAAAGGAAATTCTACCTTTATGCATTACAGAATCATCGTTTTTCAAAACAGCCTAGACTAGCACCTTGCAGATTCACACAACCGACCTTCTGCACAGTTTTTATTTTTTCAATCCTACATAAATGACAGAAAAAGAGAGAAGGGCTGACTAAAGAGCTTGCTCATGTCTGTGACTGCAGACTGAGTACTGAGTCAAAGTAGTTGCATAAAATGTCTATTTGGTGGATCAGGAGGCTACTGAAGTGGTGTAGTGTTAAAGTAGTGTTTAAAATTATTATTTGCCATATATATTATATACTTAATATATATGTTATATTATAAGGGATAGTGGGACTCGTTGTCACATTGCCACAATGACCATACTGTATATTTCATTAGGTTTTTACAATTTGTACTAAAGCTTGTAAATGCTTGCAGTTGTTTGTGTGTCAGATTCAAATTCTTAAATCTTAAAATAAATAATTTTTATGAATTGTGTCCTTCAAACAAAAAGAGTCAACTATTTATTTGAACAAAGTTGAACTATGTTCTAGACATTTTTATAGAGTATTCAAAAAAGATATGTTGGGGCAAGTTGTGATGTTTTATATGTTATAATGTAATATAATTTGATATTTTCATTTATACTACAATATTTTACATGTATATTTAGTTGAAGGTTAACCCACAAAGTGCTGTATGTTTTTCCTGGGTAATATTGTTCAAGGTGGATATTGAAATTGACTTTGAATCAACCTAAAAAGTGTGACAACTAGCCCCGGTTCCTATTTATATTACTGCAAGTTACACAGGGTTCAGTTCATAAGAGTAATGTTTGGATCAGAATTGCCTGGTTCATAATGTTGAAGTCAAGCTTTGAAAGGCAATCCTAAAATCCAATGAGGTCTTATGGGCTATTGATGAAAGATCTGTGTTCATCTGATCTCCATAACCATCATTCATCCAGAACCAACACAATTAGATTTATTAGCCTTCATACTTCAATAAAGACTTTTAAGATATGGCATGCTGTTATTACTATATTTAATAGAGCTCTATAAGCTGTGATTCAATGGTTTTGTTATATTTTTCCCTAAAGCACCAAGGAGCAGCGACAGAGCTTTGTAAATCAAGGTGCAGAAGGTTGAATCCATGTTCCCTAAGGTTTTCCTTCAGTGGTGTGCAGCTCTTTCCAGCTGCGCGGCTGAACTAGGTAAAAGTGTGCTTTTGTGCTCAGTAAGCACAGGCAGCTAGACAAGCTTTGCTATACGCTGTGCAGTCAGCCATCCCATTTTGCTTCAGTGATTTCTAGCTGTTCCTTCAAGCCGTTCCATTGTAAAAGTGAAGCTAGCTTGCTATCATAATAATATACGGCCCTTCGTGCAAAGCAAGAACATTTCACCCCTGATACTTAAAGCATTACATGTGATTTGCTTAATGTGCAGGCATTACTGACAGCCTCAAGCCCTGTGTTGTGTATTTAGGCTAGAATCACAGCTACGCAGCCCGTCTTTATTTAAATATGCCCGTTCTGACCATCATCCTATAGTATCTAATGCAGCTCTGCTGAGCCTTTCGTTCTGTGTAGATAAAATGCTACATCAGAACCACCCTAAATGTTGCTGTTGTCATAGCAATAACCACACATGTTGTGTTCTATTAGCTGTGCATGAGAATCAACACAGAAGGCAACATTATGCTAAAAAATGGCCATGAACTATGTTGTAAAATTGTGATTCCTGTGTAAATGCATTTATGTTGCCTCTAGGCCACATTACAAACATTGTATATTCTGCTTCAAATGCTCTATGCCTCTTTTGTGGAAAGATTGCTTAATCAATGCTAATTCTTCTAAGATTGCATCTGGAAAGTCTGCTATTAAGGCAAGGTTAACTTCACAAAGCAATATCAAAAGCAGTTCATTTACACTACTGTTCAAATACACTACTGTTCAGATTTTTTGAAAGAAATTGCTTTGGTGGTAATTTCTTCTGTTAACCCCAACCCCCTACCCCCCCACCCATTTGAACAGTATTGTATTTAGCCTTAGTGACTAACGTTAGCTGTTAGCCACTGCAGCAGATCACTAGCGGTGCTACTTCATCGTTCATAAATTTTATTTGCAGTATTTAAGTACACTCAGTGGGTGTGTCATCTTAGTTTTTCAATCCATTTATAAGGGTCATTATGGTATCTATGATGACTTATAATAATGACTCGCATAGCTTTTAGGTTCAGGAGTTACAGGGGCACCATTCCAGGAATCCACTTATATTTTATAGCCCACTGCTTTGGTCAAATAGAGGCAGGTATGGGGTAGAAATGTTTGTAATGATGGTTAGAGCTGCTCTTTCTGATATAGCCTAGTAGTGAGGTCAGTCTGTACCTTTAAACATCAGTAGTGTGTTAAATTAGCGATGTAGCAGCTAGAGCTAACTTAGCAGCTGACTTACTGCAGCGCTGCTGCTGCCTTTTCTGTTTGTCTGAGGTATTTTCAATGTCCTGCTGCAGTGCATGTGGCTGCGACTTGCGCTTTAGCCATCATTATTTCGTCTGGAGCATCTATGCACACAACACAAGCATCATTGGCTAATATGTGCATGTGAACCATAACATGACAAACACGCACACACAGTTTTGACCGTGTGCACACTTGTGTCGCAGTCTCAGATGCATGTGCACAAACACATCTGGACCAGAATCAAAAACAGACAAGCTTTATTTGTCACAGATGAGCCTGCTCAGACAGAGAGACTTTCAGGATGACCCTGTGAGCCGTTAGAGGACACTGTCTTCTCATACAAAGAGAAACAACACAATTGCACATAAAGAGGATGTAAGTTTGCTGTGTTTAACAGTTAGTGCAACACTGTGCTGCCAAAAGGTTTTTGTCTGCCAAAAGGAATACAGGCTTGGAATGTGTTTTGATAACCAACGACATTTTAAATCTTGGCAGTTTGTGTCCTGGCATTCCGAATGAACGCATGTAAAAATCAGAGCAGCAATATGGAACAATAAGACCTCATTTGGGGAACTTTAGTGCTTAATTAAGACTGACTTATCAAAATGATATGCATGAGAATTTGAATGGATTCTATGGTAATCTGTTAAAACAATTCACATTTTTGCTTTTTTATTATGCTGATTTGCAGTAACTTGTATGGGGGTTCCATTAACATAAGATGGTGTTTCTTAAATAGCCATTAATTTCAACTGCTGAGCAAGCACATATCTGATGTGATAATGCACTCTACTGTACCTATATGGAGGTAGAGTGCTCACTACAAACAACTGTGATTCACAGACACAATACTTTGCAGTTTCATCTATCTATCATTTTTTTTATTTCAGTTCTTTTTATTTTTATTTCAGTTCAGTCATTTTAGTACTTCAACTCAAACTTGTTTCAGTAAATTGCAATTTTCATTTTTTTTATTTATTTTTTTTTTTTTTTACATTTTCATGTAATATTTTCATCTATTTTATATACAGTTTTAGTTTTACTTTTAGTGGATAACAACACTGCCACAGCCTACTGCAAAAAGACAAATTATGTTTGTCTGTATGAAGACCCTAGTAAAAAAGCAATTTAAGTTTAAAATACATTAATTTTATAATAAGTATAGTTCAAATCTACTAACATACTTACTGACATATCGCTCGAGACTTACCGATATAAAATTTATCATTAACCTTTATTTAGAGTATTACCTGTGCACAATACACATTTCTTAATATTAAACCTAAAATGTGTTTTAATGTCACTATTGATGAGGATTGTATGATCTTTGAATAATATTGGTCTTTAAATGCAAGATATTTAAAGTCTACCTAAAGTGTACTTGCAATAGTTTAGTGGGACCTCAACACTACTTCTGCACAATTAAAGTGCACTAAGCACAAAATTAGTTGTTCCAGTTTAGCAGACTTTAAGTATACCAGTTTAGCATACCAAAGGTGCAATTTCAGGGCATTTTTATTAAGTACATAAATATGTAAATGTATTTGTCATATACTTAGCATGAAATAAATGTATTTCAAATAAATCTCAAAATATTTCAAATACATTTTAGTATATTCATTTTTTCTCTAGGGGAGTCCTTTTTTTTTTTAGCACATGGCATTCTTTTCTATCTATATTAGAATTGTATATAAATTAGAAGTATTGTTCACACATTGTTCATACAGTCAGCTGATCATTATGAAAAAACAGAAACAAAAAACAAATCCAAACAGGGTTGTCAGGAGGGTTGTCTTATGTTATCCTGAAGGGATTTATTTTGCAATAATGAGCAGATGATTGTAATAGCCCATTTATAGGCTACTAAATAAAATAAAAACTAACTAAATAAAATGGACATTGAATATTTAAGTTGTAATAGTTGTAGAGGCATTACAGATAGATATGACATTATATAACACAGCTAATAAGAGAAGTCAGGTACACAGCAAACAAAGAAAACAATATGTTTGTGTGCATTTTTATCAATCGAGGAGTTTTGTTCCTCAATTCTTAGCAAATTCCCCCTGAGAAAAGACAAAGAGATGGTCGTGTTATTCGCAAACAAGCAATTGCAAAAAAATAAACCCAGGACTAAAAGCAGACTAGACTGTGTACAAGCACAAACAGACTATGATGATAATAAAAACAGAGGTCAAGCATTTGAAAAAAAGGGCCAAGAAGCACCAAGAAGGAAAATAAGGAAAAGCGATACAAATATCACGATCTCTGTAAGCCTTTCTATCTCCTATTATTGTCGTCATCTCCTTCCATTTTCTTTTCAGACTTGCACACACAAACCAAACACATCAATGAGGAAAATACCTCCGTGTTCACGCTTATCCCCCTCTACCCTTGCTGCAGACAAAGCCCGTCGTAACCATGGCGACGGACAATAAGGAGGCTAAGCTCGACGCGCGGGTAGAGGTAATAGTATCTGAAGGCCCAGGTAAACAAAAACAGAGTGAGGATCTTTGCAAACGGCCTGCTCTTAAAGTGACAGTGACTAGATGCAACAAAACGTCAGTGCTGTCTCTTTAAGAACTGTGTGGTGTGGGCACAAAAACAAAAGAATTGTGTGCTGTGTCTACATGCATGAGCCTGTGTGTCTTTAAAGGAAAGTTCACTCAAAAAGTACAATTCTGTCAGTTTTTACTCACCCGCATTTCTTTAAAAACCTGTATGACTTTTTTCTTCTGTGGAGCACAAAAGGAGAAACATTATAGATTTTCTTTGAAATTGTTTTCCATGTCATTACAATGAAAGAGGATGGGAAAACAGAGGACATCAAGCTTCAAAAAGGATGCAAAACTACCACAAAAGTGGTTCATGTGACTTGTGCTAGATATTTCAAAACTTGAGCTAGATTTTGACTAGAACTTTCAAGACAGCCAATTCATTTACAATGCAATAAGAGTTGAATGCCAAAATTTTTCATCGTAAACTTTGATCTATTGGCTTCAGAAGTCGCACGAACCACTTTTATGGTGCTTTTGTTCACTTTTTGTCCCTGGTCCTTATTCACTACAATTGCATTCAGCAGAGTGACCATCACATTCTCCAGAATTTCTCCTTTTTTCCCCCCTGGGAGAGTCATACAGATTTGAAACAACATGAGCGTGAGTAAATGATTTTCATTTCTGTATGAATTATTCCTTTAAATATGACTTAATGACGTGTTGTTGTCCAGGGTTTACACACCTTTTCGAGTGAACCTTGTGCCCTCAAACTTTATAACCTCGTTTAACTTAACATTAATATATCTCACGTGTGACTTATTTCATGCTTCCTCAGTACAGCTGAAGTGTGGCATGCTTTAGTTTGAGCTTGTTTCTTTATGTTGTTACAGATGTAGACCCATGTGTTCTCACAATCAAGTACACTGCTGACAAAAGGAACAGTGCCAATTATGTTGTTAGGATAAATATATTAATTAATCATGCACTAATGCTGAAATTTGGAGTGTGAGGGGAACAGGTTCAGGTGGGACAAAAAACAAGTTACTGGTTTTGCTGCACTAGTGAGGAACATTGTACAACAAGAGTGTGAGGAGCAAGGTTGAGTATTCTTATGTTGTCAAGTGGGATGGATGTGTGTTTTAGCTTTTGTGAAGAAGTGAGGGGGACAGTCAGGTCTGAGTGAATTTATTTAGCGCTACTGACACTCAGGTAGGCTGTGTTTGAGTGTATAGTGGTTGTAGTATGGAGGAGTGCAAGGGAGACACATTGAGGGCTGTTTCTCTGGCTGAGTGGTGTCCACTCACATCATATGCCTCAGTGATTGAGGATGCCTGCAGCACTGCATTGTGGGCCAGAGAAATGGAGTAGTAGCAGCTGGGAACAGACTGTGACTTGGATGAGGCTTTGAGAGGGAAATGGCGAGACAAAATATGAGAAATCATAAAATCATCTAGTCATATACGCTCGTAAAGCAGTAAACTCTGGAACGGTAATAACTTCAGGAATTCGCATCAGAACAATAGAAGCGGTCACTGACGGCAGGTACCAAATGTCTTACTTTCTTTGTTATTGTGCCATTGTGTTTTGAGCAGCAACACTTACTTACTGTGTAACTCCACACTACTTTCCACTTTTAGCCTGTAACAGATCCACGCTGATCTCTCACTGAATTTATCTACTCTGTGGTGTAGAGTGGCCCTGTCACCCCAGCCATTTCATTTGGAGCTCCTACAACACAGAGAGTCAGTCACACACACTCACACACACAAACATTCAAAAAAACAGAAAATACAGTCTGGAGATGTTTTGCTCTTGGCTGGTGGCGTGCTTATGGTGTACTTATAATACTTTCAGAAGGACCAAAAAGGAACCTGCAGGCTTTGTACTCACATTATAATGTTACAGAAGATTTCTATTTTATATAAATGCTGATCTTTGTGAACTTTTCTATTCATCAAAGAATCCTGAAAAAAACTTAAGCAGCACAACTGTTAATAATAAAAATTGTTCCTTGAGAACCAAATTAGGATATTCAAATTTTTTTTCTGAATAATCATGTGAAAATGCAGCTTTGTCATCAGAATAAATTGTATTTTTAATAAATCTTTGATCAAATAAACACAGCCTTGGGGAGACTTCTTTCAAAAACATTAAGAAATCTTACAGGCCACAAACTGTTGATCAATAGTGTTTATAGCTAATATTTTATTTGACATGTTTTAGATGTAATTTTATTTGTAAACAGTGTTTTTGAGCTACTCTTATCTCCGTAGTGTTTATGATTCCTAATAACTTTCTAGTCTCAGGAAGTGGAGCCACTCCACAACACTCTTTACAAACCAAAGGTCCCTTGCCTTATCATTGGTTTAATGCCGTTACATGGGAACCGTATGATTCAGTCATGCCAGTGACACTTTGCACCTGCAGATTTCCACTTTAATTGGTAGGTTGAGAATTATTCTATAAATGTTGTTTTGGGTTGTTTTTTTTTACAGATTAGGAATTAGTTTAAAAGTTGGCGTTTGATTGTTGGTCATGAAGCTCAGATTATATCCTCGGTGTGTATGTTATCAGAAGCAACCGATGGGAAAGAAAGTAGCTTGTTTAGCATTAAGTAAAACCTACAACCCAGTAGAGGTTAAATTATTTGTATACCACCTTTCACAATACATATCCATCTGATCATTTTTAAAAAACCTAAAGGGAAGCTGGGATTTTAGAGTAGATTTAGAGGAACCTACAACATCCCCCTGTGATACTGCCCCTGAAAAATCTGCACAATATACAAGATGCTCAGTTGTTTATTCATGTAGACTGAAGTATTATTTGAGTCGTCTATTTGGGTACTTCAAAAGTTTTGCGGGTGCTGCATCTGTTGTGTCTCATCCATGATTGCTCGTGTGGATCACAGGGATCACATTGATGTAAAATGTGTGAGAGAATTAAAGTTTATGTACAGTATGTAGCTTGAACAACCAGATGCATTTAAATTTGTTCAAGTCACATCTTGTATGCATTTGAGTGGCTGGATTGCTGTCTTTTCATAATTGTAAATACATTGAGTGTAAATACCCCCAAAGTGTTTTCAGTAAAGCATGTAAAACTCCTCTCTTCTCAAAACTAACCCTAACCTTATTACTGACAACAGCTTTATATAAAAGTGCTTCTTTAGCAGATGGCTTCTAATTGTTGGCTTTTTCTATTTTCTGTGATGCCTTATCCAGTAATGTTGAGATCCTATAAATCCATATGATCTTGAAGTTTAAACAGGACATCTGGTCACCATAATTATAAAAGCCTGTCTCAGAACAAGGTCTTATCCCCAGTATAACCTGATTCCATAGCCTCTGATCTATTCTGGTCCTCCATTTCATGGACATTAATTACAAATGCTCACATTTTGTACATACTAAAGTAAACTGTATGGTTATTACTACTTATTGACTATCACGTTTCCTTGCCCCCACCGACCCCACTTTTTACCAGAGCGGCGACGGCAGGGCAAATTCCAGCCATTCCGGCGTCTATTTGGGAAGAAGAAAAGGAGGGAAGCAGAACGTGGGTTTGAGGGATCTGAACTTAAACCTTGCCATTCCACTGATGATGTTTGCAATGGGGTGGTCTCAGTTAAGGAGGAAAATGATGAGTGTCTAAGGTAAAACTTTATAACCATTTTAGCTGGGTCCGCCTTGTATACAAAATATATTGCTTTTATTTTAGATGCTGAGTTTCTTTGTTGAATTGCGTAATGAAAATATTAATAGAAATGTTTTAATTAAACAGTGTGTTAACATCTACGTTCACAGGGAGTTAAACACCCTAGGGTCCAGAGCTTTTTCACACGAGAGTGTATTTATCCCAGAGGACTCAGAGAAGACATATCCAGGACAGACAATGTCCCAGGAGAACGTTTCAGACAAAGTTAGGAACATTCAGGTGAGACTTTTCAGACAAACTGTATAATTAAAAATGTTCATATGCCCACAATTAAGTCTTGCACCAAACTTCAGTAACACAATTTTCATATAAGCATTGCATCAAATTTATATAATTTATTTTAGACTGTTTTATGTTGGTATCTTTAGGACTTAATGTTGGCCAATTCCTTCCTCTCCTCTAATTTGACTAACAAGGCAGCAAAAAACTAACAAACAAACAAACTAACAAAAGTAGATTTTTTTACTCTATGCTTTTGTTGACAGAGGCAAATTGGACATAATATAAAATTTGGTCAGAAACTTCCTTCACTTAGAAAGAGTGAGGGAGATGAAGGTAGCTCAGATGACGAAGAGGTACCACAAAGTCCACTGAGGGTTCTTGCTCAGGTGGAGAATGAGCCACCAGAGACCGAAACCAAGGAAAAAGTAAGTTAATCTCCAAATTATTATCCACTACTTACATAAATGCTGTGTCAGTCAAAGTTTATATATTGGCTTTGATAATTTATATGGACTGTTAAAAATCACTGCTCTGTTTTAGAGTAGATGGTCCTCACTGCAGAACACAAGATTCAGGGGGTGTGGTTGGATCTAGATCCAACTCCTCCCACCTTACATATACCTAAACCTACCATCTCCACCACCTAGATGTGGATCCAACCCACCCCCTGGATCTTTGTTCTGAAGTGAGGGGCTACTGTTTTAGAGAGTAATGTTATAAGACAGATTACTCACTTGCAAAAATGTACATTTATGCATTTGACAGGCACTTTTATTGAAAGCAACTTTTAGTGCATTCAAGATATACATTTTGTCAGTAACCTTGTTGCTAATGGCATACTCTAGTTCAGTTGTTCTCAACCTTTTTTTCATGCCCCCCCCTACGTACAAATATGGTAATATATATATGCAATAATAATAACATATATATTTTTTTCTCTTAGAAATGCACATTTGACATTGAGTTGACAGTAGTAGTTTGAGTTCGGATGCAGATGTAACATTATTTTCATTAATAAATCTGCGCTGCGTCACTGTTTGAACCGAGCGGATATGGTTCGTGTGGCGTGGTTCAAATGAGTAGTGCTATTTTATTCCACTTTTCCCACATAAACATTACATTGAATGTTTATCGAATTTGTTTTATCGAGGAAAATTATATCACTATAATTGTAGTTACTGTTTTATCGCCCGGCCCTACCTCAAAGTATATCTTCTCCCACGCCCCCGCTGTGAACTCTGGCGCCCCCCCAGGTTGGGAACCACTGCTCTAGTTAAGCTGTAGGAAACTGTCAGACTGTGAATACATTAATTCTCCATACATATAACATGCTTCCTGCTCGGCATAGTCACAAAATTGTTTGTGTTTTTGCTTAACAATTAGGCTGTCAGCCATGACATTGTCCAGCACAGAACTCCAGTCAAATCCCCACGCACCAAGCGCCCACCTCCCCCTGGCACAATTGAGTCCATCAATCTCGATGCTGTCCCTCAGTCTGTCTCACGCTTGGACAACACTGCTGCCAAACATAAACTGTCTGTCAAACCGAAGAACCAGAGGGTGTCACGCAAACACCGAAGGTTCACACAGGTAAAGAGAAAGGTGTTCATTAAAATGTGAACAGTGTCTATTGGGACAGTTTTTATATGTGAAGATGTGTTAAAGAGGTCACAGAAAAATTCAAATTCAGTCATCAATTTACTCACCCTCTGATGTTCCAAACCTGTATGATTTGAAACACAAAAGTCAATATTTTGATTAATGTTTCAATTGTGTTTGTCCATACAATGTCAGTGGGGTCTAAAACACTGGATTAAAATTAAATAATTCAGTGAACTATCCCTTTGAAGAATATAACTCAAAGGCAATAACTTCTGTAAATTTAACATATTTCAGGAGTTTCATGAAGAGGATCTCTCTGAAATGCAAGAGGAATCTGAAACACAAAAAGATGAAGAAGTCTTTGATTTGTCAAGAGAGGACTATAACATTATCCATAGAAGCAAAGAGGATTATGAACCCACTGAGAAATCGATGAGGCGACGATTTCACGAGGAGGAGATAGAACGCCTTGAGCTTCAGAGAAGGGAACAAGAGGAAGAGAGAAAGATGGAAGAACAACGGAGGAGAATCGAGGAGCAGAGGCTAGAAGAAGAAAAGCGGTGCAGACAGGAAGAAGAAAGGCTGCAAAAGGAGGAAGAGGAGAGGAAGCAACAAGAAGAAGAGGCGAGGAAAGAAAGAGAAGAGGAAGAAAGAAGGAGAGAAGAAGAAGAGCGAAAAAGGCAAGAGGAGGAAAGAGTGAGGAAAGAGGAAGAGGAAAGAAGAGCAGTGGAGGAGAGAAGGCAGCAGGAACTTGAGGCGGAGCGTCTTCGTCTGGAAGAGGAAAGAAAAAGGGAGCAGGAGGAGAGAAGGAGAAAAGAGGAGGCGGCGGCAGAACAACGTAGGATTCAAGAGTTAGAGGAGAAACGACAGAGAGAGGAAGAGCAATGCCTCCGTGAGGAGGAAAGGAGCCGACAAGAGGAGGCTGAGAGGAAAATACTAGAGGAGGAGGAGGAAAGAAAGAGGCAACAGCAAGAGGAGAAAGCTGGGGCTACTGACCCAGAATGGAAAAGAAAAGCAGAGGAACTGAGATGGAGAGAGATGGAGGAGAGACAGAGACCCTTCACTTTTAAGGTCTCTTCAGGCGAGAAGCAGATACTATTTCAGAAGGTCAACCTCACTCCTGTTACTCCAACTGGCCAACAGGGTGAAACAACAGCTGAAACCAGGGAGGGAGCCAAAGCTTCTTCACCAGGATGCACAGATTCACCAACTCTGTCTTCATCTCTTTATGTCCCACATACTGCAATTCTTGTGACAGGAGCCCAACTTTGTGGAACCGCAGTCAATCTCGATCAGATCAAGGACACGGCCTGCAAGTCCCTTCTTGGTCTTTCGGAAGGCAAAAAGGCCATGGGCACTCCTCCAACCAAGAGCAAGACTTCTCCAGATCGTAAATCTGGAAAAACCAAATCCTTATACGAGTCTTCCTTATCTGCAGACCAATCCAACGCTGCTGTCCTGGCAGAATGGGCAAGTATCCGATCCAAAATTTTTAAAGGTGCTGAGGACGGAAAATATCCAGAATACCCAGATCAGAGTCGCAGGCCAATAAGTGAGGATCTAAATACAGTGCCATTCTCTCACACCAACCTCAGGAAAACCATGTCAGCCAGTGCTAAGTTTTCAATCACACCAGCTAGAAAGAAATTTGCTGATTCCAACAGGAACTCAGAGAGTTTTGGTCAGGAAGACAAAGAAGGTGTGAAAATAGAATTACCATCGACGGAAACTCCCTCTGTCCAAAAATCAGAGTTGCCCTCTTTAGGTACCAAGATCCAGAATAGGGGAAGCAAAGTTGTCCGCATTGCAGATAGTGCAGAAGAATGCATGTTTGCCAAAGACCTCCCCTCCTTCCTTGTTCCCAGTCCGCCACATGGATCTCCCAAGTCACAGAGGTCCGAGATTGGATCCCCAAGTCAGGCAGAATCAGAAGACTTGGAAGCAAAGAATGAAGGGGATCAGAAGGATCAGAGTGGTGATGAGCGGCCCTCACCTTTTGGAATCAAGTTGAGAAGAACCAACTACTCTCTTCGCTTTCACAATGAACAATCTGCAGAGAAGAGGAAAAAAAGGTACAGTGCAGGAGACAGTTTTGAAGGTGTCCCAGTGCCCCTCACATCCATTGACCAAGACTCTGACACTTCTACACTCTCTGAAAAGTCTAGCCCTGTTTCTCCGCAACAAGAGATTAGTGGATTTCGAACTGCTGCAGCACCCAGTAAAGAATCTCGTAATAAGTTTAGCAGAAATTCTCTCCCTTTGGCACGCACTGAAGGTGACAACTTTGTCCCCAAGCCTCCACTTTACCAAAAACCAGCTACCTCCCCCAAACCATCTGAAGGTGCCACACCTCCACTCTCTCCTCTCCCGAAACCTGGCAGAAGGACTTCAGGGGACATGATTTCACAAAGGACAGGGCAAGCAGAACAGATAGATACTGAGCAGAGCAGTGATCATAAGGAAGAAGTTGCAGCATGTCTACCATCCCAAAAAAACGGACAAGGAGAGGAGGAGCTTAAAGAAAAGAAGTCATTTTTTCCATCCATCAGCATCCCATGGAGAGAAAAAACAGATCGCAGGACAGAACTCATTAAAAAAGGTTGGAAATACTCAAGCACTGTAGAGCTATCTTCACAATTATTATAATGTGTGCGAAGCATCAATTTATTTATATTCCTTTAACTTCTACCACGTTCAAGGTTCAGAAAGGTAGTAAGGACATTGTAAAAATAGTCCATGTGACATCAGTGGATGAACCATAATTTTATGAAGCTACAAGAATTCTTTTTTTGTGCAGTGAAAACAAAAATAACTTTTTTCAAAAATTATTATCTTCCGTGTCTGTTGATGCGCATTCTTGAGAGTACCGCAACCCATGCATGTGGTGTTGCTGACTAAGGAACAATGCGTGGTGGTACTCTCTTGAATGGCAGCAGAGACTGAGATGGAAGAGAAGAAATCGTTGAATAAAGTAGTTATTTAGTTTTTTAAAATTTGTTTAAATTGTTTTTGGGTTTTTTTTTTGTGTTCTGAAGATGAACGAACATCTTTTCATTTTTGGGTAAACTATCCCTTTAATGCTATTCTTGTAGACAGTACAACAGAGGAGTAGAAGACTCTAAAATGCTTTCTAGTCTTGCTTGTCAATTTGACACCTTCTGCATTTCTTCTCCTTCACAGAAAAACCCTCTCTGCAGGCCAGGCACTCTCTGGACAGCTCACGGACACAGGAGAAAGAGACAGGACCACTTTGGATCACTTTGGCACTGCAAAAACAGAAAGGCTTCAGAGAACAGCAGCAAAACCGAGAGGATAGGAGGAGCCAGAGAGAAGCTAAGCTGGCTGAGAAACAGACTAAGGACAGAGATAGTGTATGTATACATTATTAATATAACCACAAAATCTATTATTATTAACTAGCTACACTGTTGGTACTATATGTAAAATTGTGATAACAGTGAGTTTTAACCAGCTGCAATGCAATATAATGCAACAAGCAATAACAGCTTTCCCTTTTACATAAATTTTACCAGCCACAACAAGTAACATTTTATTGATCACTTGTTTTCTACTTCTGTGGTGTTGTGCTGGGTAACCTTGTCCCTTAGGAAATCTCGTTGGTCCAAAATCTTGCTCCATATAACTACAATATGGTGTTGTTTGTCTCTGAAAGGCTGGAATGGTCAGTCCCACAGAGGTTAAGAGCAGTGGAAGTTCCAGTCCTCCCAAACATCAAACAACAGATGAGAATAAGAGACCAGACACACTCCTGGCCCGTTTTGAACGACGTGACAACTTGAAGAAAGCCAATACCTTGCCCAGCTCAGTCACAGGTAAAAAAAAAAATGTATTTGATTAAAGGATTAGTTCACTTCCAGAAAAAAAAAAATATCCTGATAATTTACTCCAAGATGTTTGTGTCTTTTTTTCTTCAGTTAAAAAGAAGTTAAAGGAGACATATTATGCCCATTTTTACAATATGTAATATAAGTCTCTGGTGTCCCCAGAATGTGTCAGTGAAGTTTCAGCTCAAAATACCCCACAGATAATTTATTATATCATTTTAAAAATGCCTATTTTGAGTGAAAGCAGAAACACGCTGTTTTTTGTACCGGTCTCTTTAAATGCAAATGAGCTGCTGCTCCCCGCTCCCTCTTCCAGAACAGAGCTGCGCCATTACAGCTCATATCTGCTAAAAAACATCTGTTTTGGTTCTGATTATCATGTTTATCACACTGAAATCATGCGTTTTAAACCATACAGTCATGGCCAAAAATATCAGCACCCTTGGTAAATATGATCAAAGAAGGCTGTGAAAATGAATCTGCATTGTTAATCCTTTTGATCTTTTATTTAAAAAAAATTCACAAAAATCTAACCTTTCATTGGATAATAATAATTTAAAATGGGGGGGAAATACAGTATGCGGAAATTGTCCATTTGTCCAACCCTCTTGGTCTAATTTAGGCGTAAACACTTGCAGTGATATATATGATAACCAGGGCCTCTGTTCATTTCAGACATTAAGAACCAAGTTTTGTTTATCAGCGTCCGCATATTTTGTCTTTCTTCAATTGCGTTCTGCTCTCAAGGCGTATGGACTTCCTTGGGTATCTCCCATTGCCTCTCATCCTATGTGGGATTGGATTGCACCATCTTCTGGTCGGCCATCTGTTTCCTTAAAGTATAATATAATTATTGATTGCATTACAGAACCTCTTTCTATTCACTCTATTTGGAATTGGGAATTATCTGACCTTAATTTATCTGTCGACTGGGAGAAAGTGTGGTCTAACCTCAGCTTAACATCTAAAAATTCATCTTATTCACTTCAAAGTCATCCATAGAGCATACATAACTCCTTACAAAAGATTCAAAATGAAACTACAAACAAATTTTAACTGCCATATATGTAATACTGCATCATCAGGTACTTTTCTTCATATGTTTTGGGAGTGTCCAATTGTTAATAATCTATGGACACATGTAAACATGGTTTTATCCTCCTTACTACAAATTGATTGCTTTGCTAACCCAAGTTTGTGTCTTCTTAATGATGATTCTGGTCTCTTTATAAGCTTAATACAAAAGAGAATGTTGTTTGCTGGTTTTACGGCTGCGAAGAAGACAATACAGAACTGGTTTACACCGCACATGTGTGGAAAAACATATTGGATCCATAGCCTCCTGAAAATAGTGACTTGTGAATGTACAACAGCGTGAATTAATGGGGCCAAGCCCTCTAATATTGATGCTCGGCAGTGTTTTTCCTTTAACATACTTGATTATATAAAGGAATGACTTGTTTTGTTTTTCTTTTTTCCCTCCCTCTCTCTCTTCCTTTTGACTGGACTCTTTAAAGTATTGATTATATGTCAGTTGTTTTATTTTTTGTTTTGAATGGATGTTGTGATGTTGTGTGTAAAAAAAGAAAAGAAAAAAAACAATAAAAAGTTGATAAAAAATGGGGGGAAATATCATTATGAAATAAATGTTTTTCTCAAATACATGTTGGACACAATTATTGGCACCCCTAGAAATTCTTATGAGTAAAATATCTATATATTCCCATTCATATTCACAATTCTGAGCACTCAAGGGTGATTATGAACATGAAATTATCCAGCCATGGCTTCCTGTTTCACATAAATATAAACAGGAGGGAAAACAAAGCCCAAATTCCCTTAATCATCCACAACAATGTGAAAAACCAAAGAATATATTTCTGATGTGCAGCAAAATATAATTGAGCTTCAAAAATTAGTGAAGTGGCTTTAAGAAAAGAGCTAGAGCAGTTCCCATTTCCACCATCAGGGCAATAATTAAGAATTTCCAATCAACATAAAATGTTGATTGGAAACTGCCTGGAAGAGGACATGCGTCTATATCGTCCTAATGCACGGCGAGAAGGAGAGTTTGAGTTGCTAAAGACTCTCCAAGGACCACAGCTGGACAACTGCAGAAAATAGTTGAGTCTCAGGGTCAGAAAGCCTTAAAAAAAACATCACCACATGTTGTTTGGGAGGGTTTCAAGAAATATTCTCCTCGCTCATCCAAAAACAAACTCCAGCATATTCAGTTATCTGACACAACTGGAACAAAAAAATTAGCTTTTTAGCATCAAACACTTGCGATGGGTTTGGTGAACACAGGGATAAAAAGTACCCCATGTGTACAATGAAATATACTACTGTATTTTTGATGTTGTGGGCCTGTATTTCTGCTGGAGGTCCTGGACATCTTGATTAGACACACGGCATCATCGATTCTATCAAATACCAACAGATAAAAAAATCAATAAGTGACTGACTCTTATAGAAATCTTATAATGGGCCATGTTTGGATCTTCCAACCGTACAATAATCCAAACACAAACCTCAAAAACAACACAAAAATGGGTCCTTGAGCATAAAACCAAGCGTCTGCTATGGATATTCCAGTCCTCTCACCTGAACCCTATAGAAAATGAGTGGTGAACTGAAGAGAAGAAGCACCAACATGGAGCTGGGAATCTAAAGGGTCCGGAGTGATTCTGGATGAAGGAATGGTCTCTGATCTCTTGTCAGCTGTTCTCTAACCTCATCAGGCATTATAGGAGAAAATTTAGAGCTGTTAAACTGGCAAATGGATGTTTCAAAAAGTATTGAATAAAAGGGTGCTGTTAATTGTGGCCAATATGTATTAGAGAAAAACATTTATTTCACAATGATATTTCCCCTCATTTTAAATTCTTATTATCCAATGAAAGGTTAGATTTTTGTGAATTTTTTTTAAAATAAATGATCAAAAGGATTAACAATGCAGATTAATTTTCACAGCCTTCTTTGATCATATTTACCAAGGGTGCTGATATTTTTGGCCATGACTGTATTAGTTTAAACTTCTGATATATGGTATTCTGATTGCACACATCCAAAGCACATGGACAGAAAGCAGCTGTCACAACATGTGAGTACTAAACTAAGTTCTCATTCACACACAAATTTATTTTAAAAACACCCGAGTTATAAAAACAGTCGGTTATGTCTCTGTGAAGGTAAACAGCTGGGAAAGAAATCACGTTTATTTTAGATCTGTGTGGCAGCAGCAATATACAGTAAATAAATCAATAAATCTACTGCTCTCTTGTCTCCTCTGAGGCTGAGACTCTAGTCTAAACAGTGTTCTGTGCTCGTCCGTGCAGCCAACGACAGAACAGTTAGCGTGTTTTGCTCAAACTTTCGCCATGGCATTAGAACTGGTACACCGTTGTCGCTTGCAAAATCAAAATGATGGCGCCATGGGTGGAAACTTATAGATTAAGGGGCGGTAATATTCTAATGAGATCCCTTTTCAATGCCACTAGGGGAGCGAAATCAGACGCGCTCGTTTTTTCAGACGCTTGGAGAAAAAGCCTTACCAAACAAAGTTACTGGGTTAATCTTTTTCACGTTTCCTTGGTTGGTAGATGCACCGGGGACCTGATTATACTACTTAAAACCTGGAAAAGTCAGATTTTCATGATATGTCACCTTAATGTCAGATAAGACCCTTATTCCTCGGCTGGGATCATGTAGAGCCCTTTAAAGCTGCATTGAAACTGCAATTCAGACCTTCAACCCCTTGGCCACCATTTAAGTCCACTGTATGGAGAAAAATCCTGGAATGTTTTCCTCAAAAACGCTAATTTCTTTTTGACTGAAGAAAGAAAGACATGAACATCTTGGATGACATGGGGGTGGAGTCAATCATCAGGAAATTTTTAATCTGGAAGTGAACCAATCCTTTAAATTTGCTTTTAGTAGCTTTATATGTGGGTTGTTTTGGGTAACCTTATGCTCAGTTGTTATTTAGGCTTTGTTATTTCTGAGATGGTCCTCACTGCAGAACACAAGATCCAGGGGGTGTGGTTGGATCTAGATCCAACTCCTCCCACCTTACATTTACCTAAACCTACCCGTCTCCACCCCCTGATCCCTAAACCCACCCATCCCCACCCCTAAACCTACCCATCTCCACCCCTTGGATGTGTATCCAACCCCGCCCCCTGGATCTTTGTTCTGCAGTGAGGGGCTACTGTTATTTCTTACATATACATTCCCCTAGCTGAAATGCAACTGTCATCAGAGTGGGATTTAGACATGGTTCCCATCATGACGTGATGCTTTTACAACATCTAACAACAACAAAAGCATAAAAGAGCCATCTCTAAGTCTTTATAGTGATTTTCTTTCTTTCTTTGACAGTTGAAATTACAGACTCTACACCATCTCCGCCAGCAACTAAAGATGTGACAAAGCGCTTCCCTCCTGGTGACACTACCCAGGTTTCTACTGAGCCTGCGTGGCTTGCCCTAGCAAAGCGTAAGGCCAAAGCCTGGAGTGACTGTCCACAGATCATCAAGTGATCCATTGCTGCTGACCAGTGAAAAAGCAAATAAATCATCTCCTTCATCCACATCACTTAGTCATCACAGCACCCCAGCTCACTTCTTGCTCTGAACAAAAAGTCTATAATTTACTTTCTAGCATTTCAGAATATTTGGTATTTTAGTGACAAAATATTGTACCAATAATCAGATTCACTAAGGATAAACAATTACATCAACCCACCCGTCCGGTTTTCAATATACTGGATTATTGCAAGAACATGCATCAAAAGTATATTTACTCATCTGTGTCACAGCCAATCAAACAAGCCCTATAATCTTCAGAGAAGTTGCAGCCCTTCATATCTTTGAAGTCGCCAGTGGTTAACAGTGTATATACACAATGCATGTCGAACTGTTGATTCTAGATATTACTAAAACAATATGAGTGGTTCACATTAAGTACAAATGTAACATTTCAAGTAAAACAAGAAGGTGTGTTATTGCTTTGGTGATAAATCTGGGAAGCAGTTCAAGGGCTAATAATAACACAGCTGATGAAACCTTCACAAATTCCACTCCTCGCTCCCACAAGCATGTAAATCAGAAACGGCTTTGTAATTTTTCTTTTTTTCCTGTATACACTCAAATGAGTTGATACTCATACACCTTGCCGATTGACAGACGTTGTCACTTTTTTTATTTCTTAACTTATTATATTTGATATCTTGGCAAAGTAAAAAGATCTTCACTGTGTCCGTGACAACTGTGAGTACCTTCATTTTAACTATTGCTAAAACTCATCATGATAATGACACGTCAGCACTGTTTACTCATGTAATTAACTAACAATGAATTTTTCCTTCAAGTTTCCATGACATCATAGTATATATATATATATATATATATATACATACATATATATATATATGCACTTGAGCCGTGCTGTCAACTGATGAAAAATCTACTTCTTGCAGTGTCTATACCCGCCTGTTTCTGTAGAATTGGTTGCCTGGGATCCACCTGCTTGCTGTAACATAAACAATGCTATCCTGGCGTAGCGTGTGCTAGCATCTCCTTTACTGCTAAATAGCAAAACCTGCATCACGGCTGATGGGAGATCAGTGTTTCAAATGCAACGTCCCAAGGTGGAGGGGAGTAAGTACAAGAGGTCTAGCAAATGGAAATATCCTTAACAAAAAAGGAAGCATTTCTAGTGAGAGAATGAACGGACTATTAACGGACATCACCACTACGTCCTTGAATAAGGCAGCTAACCCCAGATCGCTCCAGGGGGATTGTCCTTGTAGGTGAAGTTGCTATGGATAAAAAGCGTCTGCTAAATGATGGTTATTAAACGGAAGCCTTGATCTCTCAGCAGAGCCACTGACTCCACTATCTAATGTAATGTTGTATGTATGTAGGTATGTATGTATGTATAGAAGTGAAATGAAGCGGACTGTATTCCTTTGGAGATCTCCTGGACTGCAGTCACGTCACTTTGTTTTTACATTGGTCGTGTGCAATAGTGTAGCGTAAACAGTGTTGTATGTGATATAAAACAAAAAGTTTGTTGATAATTGCACTTTTTTTTTTGTTCCACTTTAGAAAAACCCATTACAGAAAAAGTGACACAAATGTTATGAAATATGTAGAGAAAATTAAAGGAAGCTGTTTGAACCCGGTGGACTGAAACTCCTGTTTTTGCACAAAAGCAAACATGAACATTAATGCTAAAAATCATTTATGTATTTTGCAAGATATGTACATATAATACATACTGAATATATCCATGTATTTTTTAATAGGCGCTTTTGGGAGTCGCCCATAAAAATACACTCATCCAGTTGCATATTGTGATTAATCACTGTTTGGTCAGTTCTAGACAGTAAACATAATCATTGCGACACCCCACCACTAACTTATGCCCCCATACGACAGGAGAGGAAAAAAGCTCGCCTGGCAATGACAAGGTGGCCTTCAGTGTGCCAGTTTCTCCATCTAAAATCCACACCTTTCCATCAGTGGAGCACACAGCCACTAGTGTCCTCAAACCCCATGGATCACCATCAAACACAAAGGGAGTAGAGAACACCTTGCCTGTGGTATGGAACTGCCACAGTAATGATCCATTATCACCATTTATACAGTATACACGACCGTCATGTGACCCACATGTGACTGTGTGATTGGATAATGTTGATGTGCTTCTGCTAGGTGTTGTAGAAACCTGCTCATTAGTCCAAAATATCAAAGAGGAAATGCATGGCGATGAGAAGATTGGTCCTTTAGTGGAGAATTCCCATAACTGCAAAATAATGGAATAAAAATCAAACTTTGGTGCACAACATGCAATCAAATAACTCAAAATCAATGGAGGCATTCTCATAATCATCTGTAATTAAACTGTAATATTACTGGATTACATCTGAAGAGTAAAGGAATATTGCCATAAGCCTCTTTTTAATTAGCTAAAAATAAGGTTTGAAAAATGAGTGCAATATACATAGTAGAATAACAAAGCGTTGTTGTTTATTGCTCTACCTGTGAAGACCATAATTATGAAAAATAAGAATTAAAATCGTGATTAAAGTCTATATATTTAATTTATCATCTCTTAGAGCAACTTTTCCTTTTTCCACTCACCGTATCTCCAGAATGGCTTATTCCAATAATTTTTCCATTTACTGAACCAATGAAGACAGAGGAATCAGAGCAGCAAGGAGATGAGAAAAACGGGACACTGCTGGAATATGTCCACAAGAGTTTTCCACTGTCCTGGACAGACAATTAATGGAGAATGACAAGACAAATGTTAGCCTTTAAACGTGGTCTCTGATCTTACAGTATATACTCCATTCTTAAGACCTTTCATATCAGAGAAGTTGGTTTATAAGCTTTGAAACTTAAACACTCAATACTAATATGTCTTTTTCACTCTAATGAAGATGGAACATTTACTTACTGGATCAAGACAGTGCAGATTGCCTCCCAGAGTACTACAGTATAACTGTCTAGGAGACGAGTGGACACAAGGGGATGAAAACACTGCACCTCCACCACAATAGTGCTGCCATACACAAGTCTTAGCCTGGGAGACATAGAGACAAGTGTTTGAAATGTCCAGGGAATATGCAAGAACATATTTACAAAAAACAGAGTACAACTAGTGTTAACTAAAACAAACTATTAAAAATATATTTGTTAACTGAAATATAAATATCATACTCAAATGTAAAACTTGTATGAAAATTGAAATAAAACAAGTTACTAAACTAAAACTGAAATGAAAAGCTTAACAGAAATATATATTTTTAAATGAATACAAATAAAAATACACATAAGAAATTACTAAAACCCAATTAAAATGAAAACTGAAAAATAAAAGCTACATAAAGATATGAATAAACACTATAATAGTATATTAATAATACTTAAACAACACTGATTAGCACTACAGAAATATAATTAACCAAAACTGAGAAGTATTTCTCTTGTATATTACCAGTGGGTCTAATGCATAAACAAAGCCATCATGGGACCCTGTGAACATCAGCCCAGTTTTAGGGTCTACAGTAGGGGAACTTTTCACCACATCCCCAGTCTCAAACGTCCACACAGTGTCCCCACAGGAAACATCCAAGAAATATATCTGTCTGTCATAGCAGCCTGAGAAAAAGGGTCAAACTCAGGTTACAAATGTGGATGACAAAAAAATTGATGAATAAATTTAAACCTGAAATCCCTTAGGTTCTGCTTGTAGTCAACCCCCCATCCCCCCCATATTCAAGCTAAAGCGGTAACAACCTCATTATAACCATGTTAGTTCCCTTAATTAAATTAAGCATTCCTTTTAAAATCAAGTACAAACCAACTGCTACAAGGCTTCCGCATTTGGAAATGGCAGCTGAAGACTCCAGTCGATCTCCGAGGATACGCTCCCAGATGACCTCTCCATTGGACAGGTCAAGAGCCTGCAGTCTGTGCGAGTGAGAGCCAATGAACACGGTGGTCCAGTCAGGACCCACCAGCAGTACTGGAGAGGCGTCCACACACCTGCCTGTATCTGAGCTCCAGAGGACCCGCAGGCCCAGTGGCAGGACATCGGAATGGTCTTCCCCTGAACCTTCATCCGGGCTCTTACTGACAGGTAATGTCTCAGTAACTTCTTGAGGAACATGGTGTTCTGTGATCTTTTTAATAGCTGGATTTTCCTGAGATATATTAATAAATTCATGTGAGGGATTAGATATTAAACTGTCTTCAGAAGTATTTGTCACCGTAAGCTTGCTTAAGTTTTTCTCTTGCATTTTCCGAAAACAACCCCAATCAATAACTTCACCAGCTCGTCTCACAACTACAAATCCCATAGTCCTTCTCGCTGAGGGAACTACAAAACCCACTGTGCTTTCTGTAGCATTCACTGTGCTCATTTCCTTCTGTTGTCTTTTGGATGAAACTATAGAGCCTGAATCATCCAGCATTCTCTTCTTTGATGGCTGGATTGCATTGTTATGTGTTTCTGTCATGACGTGGCTAACCACATCTAAGAAAGAGCCATCCAATATGACCTCCAGCAGGCCCACAGAGGTTGTCCCCATGGCAACAGTGATCTCATCACAGAGACGCAGGGCCTGAAGCGAGTCTCCTCCACTTAACATGAAGTGTGCATCTTCCTCAACCGCTACATCATTTGGCAGGCCAAGACATTCCTATAATACACAGACAAACACACAATGGCGGCATCACTCAGCAGGCAATGGGAAAGATATTATTTAAGAAATACCTCCATGTGTCAAACAATTAGAACGGTAACACTTCAATATAGGGACCAATTCTCACTATTTATTAGTACTTACAAAGCACATATTCTGCATGATCATATTCTATTCTACATCCCTAATCCTACCCAATACCTGAACTTAACAACTACCTTACTAAGGAGTAATTAGGAGTTTATTGAGGCTAAATTTGTAGCTAATAATTAATAGCAAGAATTGGACCTTAAAATAAACTGTGACCATTAGGATTAGTACATTTTGTGCAAAATGAGTAAATGCTATTTATACCTTCCATAGGGTCTGTAACTTCAGTCTCACAGATTCAATGTCTTTCCATAGAGTTTGTGCATTTTTATCTTGTTTTTGAGTGTCACACATCTTCATCAATTCACCAATGGCTATTTTACCTAAAAACACATGCAACATGAATATAAAAATGACTGAAATCTATGACCATAATGAAAACACATTCATAGAAAGGCCAAAGCTTAATGAAACAAAAGGAAAATGTCTAATCATTAATAATAATATTTTAGTACATAGTCTATTTTTATTTTTAAGCCTTTTATGTTGCTTAAAAAGGACACTTTTAATCGTATTATACCTGTGAATGAAATGTATATAAAAACATTCATATATAAATTTGTATTTTTGTATATAATAATGTATAATTAAAAAAAGGATAAACGCATAAATGGTTAGTAGTAGCATAAAAGGTTAATTAAAATTTAAATTAATTAATAATATTTTGATTGGTGGGCATGAATTAAACTATTAGCGGTATCTAAAAGGACAATAACTAACTATAACAATGACGATAAAGATATGGTTTCAAAAATCATTCTAAATTTATAAGAATAGCAGAGTTCACACCACAGCTATAACAGCAATTCCTAATATAATTATTGTTACAGTTATCTTTATAGTTTTCGTTCTTAGTATGCACAGGCATTCAGAGGACGGTGCTCACTTGCCATGAGAGGTGAGTGGAAGAGAAGGGATGAAGAATATCATGTCTGGAATGCTGTGACTGGCCAAAAGCTGTGATAACTTCTGGCGAATCTCTCCTTCAATAACTCTGAGTGAGGGGGAGGTGGAGTTTCTTGAGACTGTGACACTGGTGAGGTCTTCAGAGGACTGTGTAGAATGTTGGAAAGGTTTTTGATGAGGAAATTCAGAGGATGAAAGGGTTCCTGGTTGACCTGACGTGAGCACTATAAATGCCAGCAGCCTGTCACCCTCACTCAGGCTCACTGCACACGCCTCCACCCGAGGCAAATTCTCAATGATCTGAGCACAGAAAGAAATCATTACATAAGATCATATATGTACCTTTAGATTTTATTATAAACACATGCCAAAGCTGTTACATGACACATGGGTCATTTATCACCTACCTGCTGCAAGGCATCTAGGTGTACCAGCTGACCAAAACGTTTGATGAGCCGGTCCTTCCTGCCCAGGAAATACAAATGGGAATCACGCACCTCCACCCAGTCACCTGTAGCACGCATCGTTCCCTCAACTACAGTTTCTTCATCATCAAGCAGACACACCCTCTCTTGACCACCTACATAAAATGACAAAAATTCACTGTACAAACACAAAAACTAGCAAAACAACAACTGAATGTCAAAGTAAGTACACTACCATTCACAAGTTTGGGGTCAGTAGGATTGTTACTTAATTATTCAGTCAGTAAATTATTACTTTTATAGAGCAAGGATAAAATCATGTTCTTTTGAACTTTCTACTTATCATAGAATCCAGGAACAAATTTACCACACAAATATTAAGCAGCACAGCTGTTTTCAACATTCAGCATATTCAAATTATTTCTGAAGGATCATGTGACACTGAAAACTGAAGTAATGGCTGCTGAAAATTCAGATTTACCATCACAGGAATAAATTATACTTTAAAATATATTAAAATTGAAAACAGTTATTAAAAGCCATAAAAAATATTTCACGATTTTACTGTTTTAACTGTATTTTTTTTAACTCTTTCAGACAATTGTACTATACCAATGAACAGCTGTCCTTCTCCTTCAGTGACGAGACGCCCTGTCTCATCTCTCACCTCCATTACCGTATCCAACATCGGCTCTCCAAGGGGCACAAATTGATCAGTTCTTTAAAATAATACATATGATATACAAGAAATGGTTAAATAATAATAATAATTTAGCAATAGTTTTTTTTGTCAATTTAAAATAAAGCAGTATACTTTCTCTATAGACTGTTAGTATGACTGTTTTTGTGGCTGATGTGTCTTTACTAGAGTGTTATTACTACTATTAGAGTTTTTAATAAATATTTTGAATTAGCTTTTATATTTACAGTTTTCATTTAAAATCAGTTTAATTTTTAATTTTTTGATGCGTTTGTCATTTTATTAGATTCTGCGTGTCACTCACATGTCCTCCAAGCACAGGTGTTCATCTGGGACTTTGTAACAGCTTGCCCAGCAAGAAACTTCTGTGGTGCCGTAAAGATTACAGATGTGTGTGCTATTGCCTTCCTGCCTCCAGCTCTTGATAAGACTTGGACATGGACATGGTTCTCCTCCAAAAGCCAATAACCTCAGGGGTGAATTAGCACTAAGCACCTCCTCCTGAAGAACACGCCTTCCAAAGCGCCTCACAAGAGTGGGAGTGGCCTGGAAAGAATTAAAAGTCAATTATAATATTTTAGTATAGAACAGTACTATATGTTGTGTATGTCATCTCGGAAATTTACTGACACATAGTGGTGTGGAGGAAGCATTGCATAAATGGTTTCAGCTGCTGTATAAATGCCAATGTCAGAGAAATGTTATTCATGATCAGATATGATTAACTAAACTGCACACTGTCCACTGATGTCACATGGACTATTTTAACAATGTCCTTACTACGTCTCTGGGCCTTGAATGTGGTAGTTCCCTTGCTGTCTAATGAAGGGTCAGAAAGTTCTCGGATTTCATCAAAAATATCTTAATTTGTTTTCCGAAGATGAACAAAGGTCTTACTAGTTTGGAACATCATGAGGGTGAGTAATAAATGACAGAATTGTAATTTTTGGGTGAATTATCCTTTTTGAACCGGAGTGTGAAATTAAATTCTGAGTGATGCAAAACATGTTACACTCAAATATTGAAAACAAATTGTTGGTGCATGTAGATAAATTAACAAATGCCAAAGAACACACTCATTATCTCTGTAATCTGCATAAAATTTCAGCTCACTACACCCACTACCAATGTTGATTACAGCACCATCATCTCCTCCTCACAGCGTGTACACATTCACAACAAAGATAAATATACAGATGACGTGATTTGATTATTAATATCTCTAATTATGGGCTGTCACAACCAGGAGTCTGTCCCACGACTGATGGTTTGGTGAGGGATAAAGTTACTTGCCTGTAAGACTGTTGTTTTATTTCGTTTAAACAGCACATTTGCAAGTCTGCGTGGCATCTTTTTAACCGCTGAGGGGACAATTAGGAGACACGCTCCGGAGGACAGGGCCAAAAAGACCTCCACCACAGAGGGGTCAAAGGTTAATGGAGAGGACAGTAATACAACATCTTCTGCAGTCATCTTAAAGACAGATCTGTTGAAAAAGTATTTTAAAAAAAGATTTATTAATCATTTAATTGTCATATCTGAGCGAAAATGATCCCTAATCATTTATTTTTATGAATTCTATCCTCCAGTTTCAACACAATATTTTCGCTATAGCTGTCAGGTAAACAAGTGAACGCATTAAGACCACATTGTCATACATTCAGGTTAAAATAAACTACATAATAAATGCACATTTGAACTAAAAGTTTAATGTGTTCTTACCTTAAATGTGTAATATTAGGCACAATACACCTGTGTGGGACCCTCACTATTTTTGGAAGCCCTGTTGTTCCAGATGTGTGCAAAACATAAGCCAAAGGCTCCCTCCGTTGGATGTCTTTGGTCATAGCAGAGCTGGAAGGCTGATCGGACATTTGAATGTTTGCGTCCTGCTCACTTTGTATTTTTATTAAAGTGAGCCTATGTGAAGACAATGTTACACATATTTCCAGGGATAGCATGTTGGAATATGCTCTCTGGAATTGCTGTTGGTTATGAAACAACAATATTAGTAATAATATATAATGACTAGTATAATATAATATAATATAATATAATATACCTACATTAAGCAGTTCGTTTTGTAATATACAGTATTTCAGTCTGCACTTCTTTATCATTCTCAGGTTGCACAAAGGTGGTGATGCAGGATCAAGAGGTACATATGCAGCAGGAAACTGCAGAATACTGTTCAGAGGAGAAAATATTTTAATTACATGCGCTAAACGACAAGACATTTGTTTGGTGTACTAATTAGATACTAGAATAACATGCAACAGGCACTGCATAACTAATCGTACCCAACAATCCAGGCAGGAAGGAGAACATCTACATGACAGAATAACCCTATGGTACCATCATGTTTCTGAACAGAGATGCGCAAGTGTCCAGTTAATTCATTTGCGAGGGAAATAACTTCATCATATGTCAAGCAGACGCGCGCTGCAATGCTGCTGTCGAACGCGACAGCTGTTTTATTACCATGTGCACGCGCTGCCTCATGCACCAATTCATGAAGCAATTTTGTTGTCATATCTGAGCGAAAATTATATTAAATCATAATCTGAGAAACTGCAACGTACATTTTCCATATATTTCCATCAGTTTAAGAGCGCCTGTTTTGCAAACTAGCATAACCAATTCATGAACGAATTTGAGTCGAATGCTTTTTGAACCGGTTCACAAAGGTTTGAACGACTCGTTCACGAATCAGACTGAATCGCGTCAATTGTTCTGCCCGAGCGGTTCTCATTAATGTAAACATCGATTTTCTTAAGATAACAGATGTAAAAAAAAATTTATAAAACATAATCGCAAAACAGAAATAAACAGTCATTTGTGCCTATAAAATTGCAGAGAACCACATGGACAAAGAATCTCTTTTGTGCCTGCTTTTTGAAACGAACTGTTCAAAAGAACCGATTCGTGGAAATGACTCGGGTATCCCATTTGACAAATTCGCGCTTTAAGATGACGTTTCGCGTTGCTTGACAGAACGTCCAATCACAGCTCGATTTTCTTACTCGCGGAAAAAATTTGAAAGTCCAGGCGAGCTGCTGGCCAAGTGCAAAATCTCTATATTTGTTGATCAAATAAATTGTTTTGCAATCGATTTTGTTGATGCAACATGTCTGCAAAACCTTTATATGCAGATCAATTCAAGAGAAATGACGATGTGTTCAGAAACACGATGGAAGCAATTTTTCAGAAGGTAATGTAACGTAACGTTAGTGTTACAGCAAATGTACGAACGTTTAAGATGAAGTATATGTATTGGCGCATGTCTTACCCAATGTTATGTTTCTAAAAATAAAACTAAAAAAAAACTGTAGCGAATCCATGTAGTAACGAGCTTTAACAAAGCATGTTTATTGCGTCCTTTATAGTATTCCAGTCTAAATGATCCTGGGATAGACGTCTGTCTGAAAACAATGACCTGCAGGACTGGGAGAGGTGAGCCAAAATATCCAAATTAAAAACTGATATCTGAGCATTTCTTCTCCCTGAGTGGGTTAGGTTAAAAATAAAAATAATATAAATGTTATGTTGTTTTCACCTAAAGATTCAGAATATTTTTCTGAGTTTGTGTATTATGTGACTACAGGTCCTGTGCCCATTGACAGCGCAGAGGGAGAACGTGAGTTGGAGGCATTAAAGGTGAGAGACATGTATATAACCTAGAAAACGCATATCTAAATGAATATTTTCTGAAATATTTAGATTTTGTTTATTTAATAATCATGGACATAATAAATTCCTAATGTAAATAAGATGTTGGTGTTCTTCAGTAGTATGTAAAAATGATAGTATGATTAATACACAAGTTTACATTAGCTTTGACCGAAAATGTGAGTGTTTTTTTTTTTTTTTTTCTTAGACCAGATGTGTGTAAGTTTGCACAATGGTTGTATTGGAAAATTACATTTCTTTTCTTATATGCAGACTCGAGTTAAATCAGACTATTCAATGAGGGGTAAGGACCATGATTTTGTTAGTTTGGGTAATTTCTATCAGTTGTTTTGAGTATAATACCATATGTCCTTTTTTCTCATGCTTTTTGTCTTGTATTTTATAGAGTTTGAGGACCAGGAGAATGATCAGGTAGTAAAAAGAAAATAATAGAGTGTTAAAAAGCACAAAAAGTACTTTTTACTTATATTTTGTTTTTGTTTGTTTGTTTCAGATGGATATGTCAGGGGTCACTAGGGATGATTTTAATGGCTCAGGTCAAAAGGAAAATCTGTGTAAGCAATATTTAAATAAATTTAAAACAAAAAAGTAACCCTGCACTTCAACACAAAATAAACATTTCTGTTAATATTTCTGTTGTTTACAGTAAAATATTTATGAACTACACACTGTATGTTCTTTTGTTCATTTATGAGCTGACGTTCATTTTGGAGCCAACATCAAAGTCATGTCTCAATGATAATCTTCTAGGGCACAGAGGTGAATCATTCCTCTCCATGACTCTGAATAACACATCTCCTGAATCTCTGTGGGGTGAGCCGTCTCCATCTGAAGAAGAGGATGAAGAACTGGAGAAAACACTGAGCAGCCATGGCAGTACCCTCCTGGATGTCTATCCCAGCATGCTCAACCAGATCGGTGAAGCATACCGGCGACAGCACGTGACTGATACGGCAAGGGCCGTGGTGCAGAAGTACCACCGCAAACACCGGAAAGCTGGCCCGACGCATCGCAACACATCCTTTAAGAACAAACACAACTGCACTCTGAACAAAACAACAGAGATCTCCTTTACCACTCAAAGTCCAGTTCGAAGAAACATTAGCCAATGTTTCAAGAGCAGCGACAAACTTCAGCATTTGCTGAAGAACAAACCAAGGTCTTCGCCACTCAAAAATTCATCCTGCGAGGCCAGTGCCTGTTTTTACTCACCAAGGAGGAACACCATGGACATGAGCGGTGTGACGGATGAGTGTTCATGGACTGATTTGCATTCAACCAGTAAACCTGCTCGTGTGATTGACTTATCCACACCTCTACATTCAAGTTCCCACTCATTTAGTGACCAATCTCCAGATCTGGACCAAACCTATGATGTTGGACCAACATCCCACGCTGTTCCAGCCTCATCGGTCCTTAGTTCTCCACGACAAAGCAGAGCAGATCTGTCTCTAATTGAAGAGAGAGGAATATCACTCACCTCCAGACCTTCCTCATTGGACAAAGACTGTTTCAGGGACCGCATACACTCTCCTGTACCCTCCCCGCAGCGCGGTCTCATTGGTGTTTTGTCTCCTAGTGGGAAAAGCAGCTTCAGACCTAGTGTGCTGAACATGGAAAGACAATTAAATACAACAGCAAGTCCAAAGCAAAGGTCTCCTGTCCACCATGTATCCCATTCCGAGGTCCTCAGATCTCCTTACGGTGTCAAACAGGTGCCGTTGTCATCACCCTGGCGGTCTGTTTATGACCACCCTGACCGAAGCTTATCCAAGGTGAAGAAACCATCGCGTTTTACTCCATCCAACCGTCAACGCTCTCTTTCTGGCCCCCAGTCCACTAACTCTTTCAGTGATCCGCAGATTGATGCCGAGTTCAGAAAGCTGTATCACCACTTCATCTGTCGTGGCACATCATCACCGTGTCCTTCCTCCCAGTGTCACCTGTGTGAGAGACACATGAAGGAGACATCCCGAAGCCCCAGCCTTTCCTCCTCCTGCATGTCTGCTCTCGCTCTGACACCCCTGAGGGCCAAGCTCAAGAAACGTCGCCGTCAGCCTGAAGTGGAAGAGTCACTCCGATTCAAACGCTTCCGAGAGAGTCGTTCTCCACTTAAACATCTCCAGCTGAGAGACCAATATATGAGCCCTGGGATATCAGAACCTACTGAAGACAAACACACCTGGGATAGAGCCGTCCTCCTTCAGTGCCCCAGTCCACGGTTCCTCAGGGGCACCGGAAACCTCAGGAGAATCAGGGAGGCTAAATTAAACGTGCAAATGAACCCACGTGCTTTGTCTTGGGTAAGAGCATTATTGATTTCAAATTTTACATTCAAGTTTTTTATCTAATATTTATTTCCTTTTAATGGTATTTCAGTTAACAAAAATCATTTTTAATAGTTTAACAAAAACAAGCTTTATTTATGCAGTAAAACAATGATTTCTCAACTTGCTTTTGCAGAGAGATGCCCCAAGCGGAGTCCATCTAGTGGAGGGTGTGTAGTCACATTTTAATTTCTTAAAAATATACTTGCTCTGCATCATCAAGGCCTATGTATCTTGCTTACAGATATTACAAAATGTTAACTCATCAGTATTTTATTTCAACAGCTGTGTCACCCATGAGACTGCCTAATCAGGGTACCTCTTCACTCTCTCCTAGGTAATTTGAGCACATAGTACTATCAGTTCATTTCTTACAGATTTCATTTTAACTAGTTCATATGACTTTTTCTAGGTATGTACCAATATAAAAATTCTGTCTAATAAAGTTGAGATTAAAATGTTATTTACACCCATTTTGCATAAATTTAACAAAAACTAATAACTTTGAAAGTTATAAATAGTGAATTTGGGCATTACAATATATGCACAATAATAATAATAATAAAAAAAGACATCCAACAGTGTTATCAAATTATTGTTTTAAAGATGAACTTTTAGAGTAATAATGGGCAAAATAAGCATACACGCGTAAATATAAAAAAATAGACTCTCCAATACTGGCCAAGAACCAACATGGTAATATATTGTGCATTTCTAAAATTTTCTTAGTTTTTCCTGAAATATGAAATTTTGTGTTTTGTTATTTGAGAATGATCAGATTTTTTTAGTCTCTAACACTGTGATTTAAGAATCTGTTTTCTTCAGTCTCTCCAGGAGGCGACTGCAGTACAGTTTTCTGCAATGATGAGCTTTCCTGCATGCATCCCACAGCCTGTCTGTTAACCCTTGTGGGATAAACAGTATATATTGCAACTATATAAAGTTTACCCTAGTTAAAAAGCATGGGATTGCAATGTGTAGACACATTGCTGAAAATTCAGTAGTCCTGTTTTCTTGTATGAAATATTTCCATCACTTTCTTGTGTTTTAATAGAACCCAGTGTTGTTTTAAGTTCATATGCAATTTTAACAGAACCCAGAAGTGTTTTAAGTTCATGTGCATTAATGAATATGTTTGGCTGTAAAGAATTTTTGTTTCAACAAATTTTTTAATAAACAAATATGTGCATTTCACAGACATTTTGTGCGTTCTTGAGGACTAACAAAAAAGCAAGACAATCGGTTTCTTTAAGAACGGCTGGTAAAGCTCACATTGATTGAGAAACAAAATGTGATCAAAAATAAGAAAACAGTTGAGAAGCTTATATGGATACTGAAACAGATCTAATAAAATATTTACAAGATAGTGTTTTTACTAGACAATCTTAACCAAACTAGCTATTTGAAATCTGACAGCAACAGGAATGCTTTTAATGCAACTCTTAAAAAGAAAATTGAAAAATGCTTGGAATGTTTTAATTTGAATTCTAACACAGTATATAGCCTGCCTTATGACATTTACAACTGCAACAAATGTTATAGCAGTACCACAGTTTTAATTCCGGTGATTTCAAAAGAAAAACAAAAAACTATTCTATATAGAAATGAATAGAAATTTATGTGGGCCGAAATTCACCACTCCAGCTCCACTGGGTATTTTCCTGTGAGACAGGCTGTGCAATGACCAAATCTAGTAGTCTTAGTGCTAATCCTCTCATCTTTCCCATGTGATTCTATTCCACCTTGAACAGCAGATACCAGGCCTTCAACTGACAGATAACGGACACTTGTAGCACCTGTTCAAAGCAGAGAAAATAATTGCCAATTACATTTTTCTGTTTTCAGATGAGAATTGTTTTTATATTTTCATAATTTATGTATACAAAACCTTAGCGATTAAGCAAATCTCTTCTGACTTCTGACTTACCAATATAACCCGCTATATCTTCAAACTCTGGTTTATTAGCAATTAGCTCCTCTTTGGTAGGAATGTTAATGCCCATGTAGCATGGGAACCGGATTGGAGGTGATGCAACTCGAATGTGGACCTGTGTCATGTGACATCACAAAGACACTGTTTTGGTTAAAACAGATCAAAGCCATAAACATACAGTACTGATTCAAATATATTTTTACCTCTGTTGCACCTGCTTCCTTCAGCAGTTTAATAATAGGGGAGATGGTGTTGCCCCTCACAATGGAATCATCGATAAGCACCACTCGTTTGCCAGCAAAGTTATCAGTCAACGCCCCAAACTTCTTAGCAACTCCAAGCTGACGTAAGCGAGTGTTTGGTTGAATGAATGTTCTGCCCACGTAGCGGTTCTTACACAGCACCTCAACATACGGAAGGCCAGACTGAGAAAGAGACGGAATGTAAAATTTTGCAAGAGCACATCATGAACCAATAAAGCATTAAGACTGATGTGTACAGCATCATTATTACTCACTTCTTGTGCGTATCCTAATGCTGCAGGTGTGGCTGATTCTGGAACAGTGCTCACTACATCAGCATCAGTGGGAGACTCAATGGCTAACTGCCGTCCACAGCGCTGCCTCACTGTATATACCATCTGACCTGTAAGATGGAGAAAAAAAACAAAAAGAAACCCACTTATTTCACCCATTACTACATGTCAATTTTAATATTTACTACCGTTAAAATTTTTTGTGGCCAGTAAGATTTTGTTTTTGAAAGAATTGTTTTTAATAACTTTTAACATTTTATTTTAAAATAAAGTTTATTCCTGTGATGGTAAAGCTGAATTTTCAGCAGCCATTACTCCAGTCTTCAGTGTCACATGATGATCCTTCAGAAATCATTCTAATATGTGACCCTGGACCACAAAACCAGTCTTAAGTTTTTCGAAATACATCATCTGAAAGCGTAATAAATAAGCTGTCCATTCATGTATGGCTTGTTAGGATTGGAAAATATTTGGCCGAGATACAACTATTTGAAAATCTGGAATCTGAGGGTGCAAAAAAATAAAAAATAAAAATATTGAGAAAAATCGCCTTTAAAGTTGTCCAAATGAAGTTCTTAGCAATGCATATTACTAATAAAAAAATGAAGTTTTGATATATTTACGGTAAGAAATTTACAAAATGTCTTCATGGAACATGATCTTTACTTAAAATCCTAATGATTTTTGGCATAAAATAAAAATGGATAATTTTGACCCATACAATGTATTTTTGGCTATTGCTACAAATATACCCCAGCGACTTATGAATGGTTTTGTGGTCCAGGGTCACATATGCTGATTTGCTGCTCATGAAATATTTATTATTGTTACCAATGTTGAGAATGGTTGTGCTGCTTTGATAAACAGACCGTTTATAAGTACAGTAGTTGTTTGAAATAGAATTCTTAGAAACGTTAACTGTCTTGTTAATTCAATGCTGGCAAGATGCGTTTTCAATTAAAAACTGTCTAGTGTTTTTTTCTTCTTCTTTTTTTTATAGGGGCCTAGACAAAATAGAGCAAAAGGCCTGCTGTGTTCCATTTTGTTAAAAAGTAGTGGTGCCACGATAAATCGATTCATGGATCGATTCTTCGATTTACCGAATGCATCGTGATTCTCTCTTGAATCGATTCTGAGCTGAGTTTTTAACAGCAGATGGCACTGCGTGCTTTAGAAATCGCTGTACTCTGCTTCCAGTTCCTTACACAAACACCTCTTAAACTTAAAATTATCATTCATTAAGTTCAAAAAGGTTAAAGCGAATTACCAGTGTTCACAGTGGCCTGTGTTTACATTAATCTCATGTCATAAAAGCCGAGGTGCAAGTACATTTAACCACTTAAATTACTCAAGTTGAACACGCAACTGCTCTTATTCGTGAGCATTTAAGTGTGCAGTTAAAAACTAGGCAAGAGCGCCCTCAGCTGTTAAAAACTACGCTCAGAATTGATTCCAGAGAGAATCATGATGCATTCAGAAAACTGCAGAATCGATCCACAGGTACAGAAACGTCAACACCCATAGTGCACCGTGTTTGATCTGACTATCTGTGAGCTGGGATGGACATTTACTGAAAAATAAACATGGAAATCTGAGTGCAGGAAACATGGAGAAAGTGTACAGCTGGTTCATTTACATTACTACTGACATCTGTAATAATACAAGGTGGTTGAAAGTCTTACTGACACCAATCATTTGGTTTAACACAAACATTACAGTTATCTCTCAATCTTTCCTTTCACTCAAAACATAAGAATGATTTTAAACATTATGAACTTGCCTTCAAATATGGAATCTGGCCTGGCGAAGTAAACATACTCAAATATGCAGAAGGCAGGAGGGTCTCCCTCTGGCCGCGGGACAACACTTAGGCTCTTCACTCCGTTTTTAGAGATCTGGACGATCTCTCCAGGCTGTACTTCACGATAATACCTGACAACAGAAAAATTAAAACACATACACATTAAACAAACTGACAAAAAAGATGGAAGTGTATAGATAGCCAAAGACAGTAATCAAAGCTTTTCTGTTGGAATGATGTGAACATACTTTGCACCAATGGACTGAAAGCTGCAGGACTCAGAAGAGACCACCCAGCCTTCTGTGTCTGCTTCTCCAGCACCTACAGGATAGAAAAAAAAAACAAGTTTAGCCCCATCCTAGACCTAAGGCGCAGCACAGACAGGCCACATGCACCCCCGCAGCCCTTTCCCTCACTGCTGAATCACACACCTGAGCTGTGTAGTTTGGAGATGGGTACTAGACGTCCAATAGATAGAGGCCTGTTTCCATAGGGGTCTCTCACAGCATAGATTACATCTTTATACATAACTAGCAATGAGTATGATGTAGGCGTCTCTGTCATCAGATTCTTTATGCTAAGAAAAACAAAGAAAAATACATAAAAATTAAGACTGCAGAAGTAGACTTTATTTTGCAATCATTAATACTGACAGGGTTTAACAAGTGGTGACCCAATCAGATGGGGAAGGACATGCAGAACATACCGAGCCACCCAATCAGGAGTATCTAGCTCCTCCATGGGTGGAGTCAAAGCAAGGAGCTGGGTAATAAGTTCACTGTCTGAGCTGGTGGAGAGGCCAACGCCATGGCGCATAACCTACAACACACAAATACTTTATATCAAATAGAAAAAACCTCCTCTATGCGGAGTCTCATGTAATTCCCATGAATCAAAGCCCACCTTTTTGCGCAGTGCGGAGGCATTGACCAGTTCTCCATTGTGTGCCACTGCAATCTTGCCATGAAGCGTGTCTACCACAAAAGGCTGGCAGTTCTGCAGCTCTGAAATGCCCGTAGTGGAGTAACGCGTGTGTCCGATGCCTAGGTTGCCATTGCGCAGCTTCAGCAAATCCTCTGCTTTAAAAGCTGTATTCACTAAACCCATGCCCTGTGAGAGGCAATTATGTCAGGCATGTCTAATCTTGCATTCATTGTCGTATGTTGAAATGTGTTGGCCCATGGGACAGGAACAAATCATGTTTGAGAGGAAGATGCTGTACGCATCGAAATGCTATGTTATTCACAGTAGGCTACATTACCTTCAGGGTGGTGTATGTCGGTGGGTTTGTTCCAGTACTCGTGACAATCCCAGCACTCTCCTGACCCCTATTGAACAAAGAGTATTGTAAAAGAGTTTTTTCCCCCCTCATTAATGATCTACAATAAATGATGCAGATTTAGCAGTTGTTTTACACAAACTTACAAAGACATACCAATCAAAAATGTGGTGTCCATTGATTTTTTTTTAAATTTCATTTTATTCAGTAAGGACACATTAACTGATTAAAAAACAACAACAACAACAAAAAACAAACAAACAAACAAACAAAAAACAGTAAAAACATTTAAGGATAAAAAAATAAATAAATTGTATTTTTAAAACAAAAAATGCTGGCATTTTTCTCTTCATTAAAGATCCTGAAATTATTTTCACAAAATATTTTTAACAATAAGAATAAATTTTTATTGAGCAGCAACTATCAGCATATAAGAATGATTTCTGAACGATCATGTGACACTGATAACTGCTGAAAATTCAGTTTTGCCACCACAGGACTAAATTACATTAAAAAAAAAAAAAAAAAATCTAAATCAAATAATAAAAAATAAAAAAAATATTTATTTATTTTTAATTCAATTAAATTTTTTAATGTAATTTATTCCTGTGAAGGCAAAATTGAATTTTCAGCAGTTATCGGTGTCACATGATCGCGTTGATAGTTCCCAAAACTTTTCAAAGATAATACATACTGACACCTAGAGATGTGGAAAAGGCATCACACAAGTGTATTTATTTTTTTCTTAATCACTGATAACTCCTAACTACACGGAACTACAGGATTCCAGCGACAAGCTGGACATATCCCCATTCAGAAGCGCAGAAGTACACTGCACTCCCAACGAAATGGACAAGTTTATAATTTAATTCATAAATATAAAACCTTTTTAACATTATTAAAACTACATGCTGACTGATACACTTGTTGTTTCGCATTGAGTTCACAGTATTAACGTACATCTTTCTTTCATTTATTTTCAAGGTCTGAGGTAAACTATATCTGTTGTTGTTTTCAGTATGGCTATAAAGGTAACACAAAGTGATATTCAAACTCGCATTAGACACGTTTAACTTTGAATAAAGCACATAATCAGTAACCGAGATTATAGTTTGAATGTTGTTGTTCCAGCCGCTAAGTCGCGGAAATAGAAACCGTTTTTAAAATAGAAATTTCGCGCATCGCAGTCGCGGCTAGTTAGGACAAAACCTCCGATTAACATTAAATTAATTAACATGGATAAGATACCTTTTATCGCTTGTAGGTATGACACATGTGAATGTGCATCATTTTAAACAGATTTACTATTAATTTCTTAATGTGCTAAACTTTTTGAATAAAAAGGAATGTACCTTTAATAAGAATTTTTTAAAAAAAGCAGATATTAAGACTGTGTTTGTCGAAGTGATATTGCATGTGATAATCCAGTAGAAAACATGTCTTTGCAAGACTAGAGTCTGAATAGAGAATGTGTCCCTCCCATTCTTCCCCTTTGCTATTTTACACCAACAAAATGAAAATCAAGCCAAATCTGTTTTTATGAGTGAATGACTGCACAGAGTGTGTGACTAAAGCAGATCAAACTGGTTTATGTGAAGCGGTTAGCCAGAGAATGAGAATGAGAGAGGGGGGAGGGGGAATTAGAGCAAGCATGAGAGAGAGAGAGGGAGAGAGAGAGAGACAGAGGGAAGGAGACAGAAAGCATGAGGGAAAGCATAGTTCATCACAAAGATGTGACCAAATAACCACAAAAGACATTCAAAATAGACATGTTAGCACAGCCAAACGCCTCTGAGCCCTTTCCACGTGTCTTATTGAGTAAGATCGACGCAGCAAGTGCAGCTCATTCGCCAAGCCACTTCTCACATTTCTTCCCTGGCCCTCCCCCGCCGCACGCAGCTTAAGCCAGTCATGTGGCTGTTCTCTGTCACGTGGCTGTTCCTAACTGGCTCAGTCGTCTGGTTGCCTTGGACACTGAGCTTAAAGTCAACAGGGAGGGGGAGCAGAGAGGATAAAGGCAGAGGCGAACAAACAGAAGCCATTTCTAGGCAAGCTTAGAAACATGGAGCCTGAAACAGACCAACAAAGGCATGCTGGGGAGGACAAGAGGCAGAGGGACACAGCTGGACACTGGAGAGGAGAGGAAGTGAAAGCTCTGCTTTCGGTGTGGAGGGAGAGACAAGCCTGGGAAGAGGAAGAAAGCAGGGCCAAGTATGAGGCCATCTCAAGCCGTCTGAGAGAGCTTGGGGTGTGTAGGGACTGGCTTGACTGTAAGGCCCAGAGTAGGAGCATGGCTCTTCCAGACTGGAGGCCTACGCAGACCGTCTACAAACACTCTTCTGCAGATAGCAGGCCGCCGACCCAAAGGCCTTACGTGGCAGATGAAGAGCCACCAGCTGCCAGAAGAGAGGAGCCTGCTTCACTGCCAGCTCTTCAGGAAGGTAACAAATCACAAGAGAAACAAAGCTACAATATTTTTGGATGAAGCATTCAAGTTACAATTGGACTTTTGCTCCCTTTTGATATTTTATATGTAGCTTGCATAATTAAGTAGTTACAATAATATAAAAATGATAATATATCATTTAAAAAAGTAACTTTCATTCTATAACAACAATTGTTTTCAACCAGGGGGGCAGGGCCCACTAGGGGGCCTCCAAATTATTTAAATGGGTTATAAAAAAAATAAAATAAAAAAAAAAGATAATTCTTATGTTAATTCCCCCCTCAATGAGAAATTTCTAGCTATGTCAAACACTAAAATAATTTAGTGGGTAGAAATTGTGAGTATCAAAACAATAAAAAATAAAAAAAAAAATAATAATATATATATATATATATATATATATATATATATATATATATATATATATATATATATATATATATATATATATATATATATAAAAAATATTCTTATCCTTCATTTCCATCCAGAAAAACAAACAAAAAAAACAACAACAACAACAACAACAACAACCAACTGGAAAAATCATGCGCCTGAATTCTGTTGTGGTCTATTGAGGGGCCTTATAGTCAAAACCAAACAAAAACCTGATGGATTTTAAAAACCCACCTGTGGCCTGTTTCATAAAACAAGTATTGTCAGTTGATTTGGTTCAAAATAAGTCAGACTAACTGAAATAAGCCTGGCTTATTTGGTGAACTTGTTTTATGAAACAGGCCCCAGGTGGGTGTATAAATCCAGCCCCTATTGTTCATACTAAATACTAAATGTTGCCAAACCTGTTTTCAAGCGAAATCCAATTTACTTCCAGGACTGGAAGGAGGAAGGCACTGGTCTGACAAGGAGGTTCGGGCTCTCCTTACTATTTGGGCTGACAAGGAGGTTCACAAACAGCTCCAACGCTCCCACAGAAACAAGGCCATCTTCCAGGAGATGGCACGTCGGCTGGAACGGCAGCACGGCGTGGTGCGAGACTGGAGACAGTGCCGCACCAAATACAAGAACATGAAATATGACTACAAAGTCAGCAAGAGTCAAGGCCGGCCAATAAGGTTCTTTGCTGAGCTTGATGCTATAATGCAGGGCAAAGACATTGAGGGTGGATTTGAAGAGGACGAGTCGTCTAGGAACGTGCCAGACAGGGACCAGGTGGCCATGAGGCGTGAACCTGTCGAAGAACAGGTTATTAAAATCGATGACGGTAAGATTTGTGTTATTAATTACAACAAAACAGTGATGGTTCAAGTTCGCCATTAAGTTCACCTCCTGCATCTTCATGCCTTTCATTAAGATGAAAGCCTGGCAGAGATGCAAACAATAATGAATGCTGCCACTCATCCACTGATTGCAAGAGAGACAGGTGAGTTCTGATATAAACGGAAATGTTCAATGTTGTTTCAACATCTTCAACTCTTTAAAAAAAAAAAAACTCTAAAAACTGGTTTCTGCTTCAGCGACAACAGCAGCAGCCACAAACGAAATGAACATAATCACAGTGCACGACTCAGGCAGAAATTGGAGTGAGGAAGAGGTGGCCGCACTGCTTCAGATCTGGGCTGAAGAAGGGATTCAGCGACAGCTACAGGGTTCAACCAGAAACAAAGACATATTCGTGCAGATTTCACGCAGGCTTCTTCAGCAGGGTGTGGAAAGGGACTGGAAACAGTGTCGTACCAAGTACAAAAACCTGAAGTACCTCTACCGTTCTCTGCAGAGGGGAAAAGCCGATATCGGAGATCCTCGCCGTGTCATGAGATTTTATGAACAGCTGGATGCCCTTTTGTCCAAGCCTCCTAGAAGTCGACTGAGCTATGCCAAGTTTTCTGACACAAACAATTTACTGAGAAACTCTAGGCTGTTTACTCCACCAACATTTGAGGAGCACTCCATGGGTGGACTTCCACAGGAGGACAATGACATTGTTGCTGTTAGATATGACCAGCCACCCATAGATGAGGCCACTTTGAGATCTCCTGCCATTTCTGCAAGGGTCTTTCAGAACCAAGTTGAGACCGAAGGCATTTTAGCAAGACCAGAGAAAGTGTCAAATGTTGAATATGGGATGCCTGAAATGAATGCCACGATTGTGAGGTCAACTGGCAGCCCTCAGATAGAATATGAACAGCATGTCTCCTCTGACTCCATCACAGCTGTTATATACGACGACGGTCATAAGTACAGAAGGATCCCAGGTAATACAATTAATTACACCAGTGGTTCTCAACTGGTTTTGCATCGGATTTGACATTAGACATCATGTGGTGGCCCAAAGCATTTTTTTTATCATATAAAAGTAAACTAAATGAAAAGTGAAATAACAGTTCTTAAAATTAAACGCATGTAACATGGATTTTATTTATTTTAATATTTTTAAGACAATAATACACCGATTCAATTCTTGAATCCATATTTATTGTAGTCCAAGTTATATTTTATTTTAACTGGCAATGTTTGGTCCGTGGGTTTTGAAAATGAGTGAATGTTTGAGGATGATGCATCCAGTCCATGTTGCATTTACTGACAGATGAATTTGTAAAATGATACAAAGCCTCTGACGTCAGCATCACAAGATATGGGAAGCTTTTTTCTCCCTTAAACAAGGCGGCCTATTTATTTTGTTATACTAATTACACAATGTTGCATTTTATTATTTGCACTTAGTATTGTTTCTTCCTCTGCTCATAGCGACACTGTTTTTTACTCACGGCCCACCAGTTGAGAACCACTGACTTATTATCCTTTTAAATGAAACGTTTTGTGTTTGTCTCAATATGTGTGTGCATACATTTCCAATGTAGACAGCAGTGACCCATCATACACAAGTGGAGAGCATGCCACGGCTACCAAAGGAAGAAAGAGGAAAGCTGCAGATGAAGGTTTTCCATTATTTTCTCCTCATAGAGACATACTCAGATTTCTAATGAACAGAGTGAGAATCTTGTGACTTCGGTTTGACTAATAGAATCAAGATAGGAACAAGAGCACATTCATAGGATACACGGACAGCATATCAAAACAGATGAAAATGATTTAATTTCTATATAATACAACAGTGGTGAACAATCCTGAACTTTTCTGTCATCGGAATGTCAAAAGAAAGGGAATCAGGATGGAACTAAGAGTCATTACACTATAACAAAAGAAAATATATTGATTACTGAAAATATATTAGGCTACTTATAAAATTAAGTCTCTATTATTATCGTTTTTTGACAAAAGAAGCATATTAAGAAATTGTCAGTGAACAAACACCCATATAACACTATATTTTGTGTTTAGGGGATCGCTTGCTTTGTAAACAGTTTCATCAGAGCACCGATGATGGAGAAAGCAGCACAGACTGGTCTGAGAATATAGACTTCCAATGCAAAGAAGAGGAGGATCAATACATTCCGATCATGGAGATCACCTCTGTGTGTTCAATGGCATCTAATGCAATCACGTCTGAACAATCGGTGAGACGGCAGTACAATGGAAGTCTATTGATCTGTGATTTAACTGCATAGCTGCAGGGCATTGCAAACCATTATTGCATGTGTGCTTCTTAACGATGAGCTATATCAGCATGTGTAGTACTACATAACAGTAAGAGAACAGAGCAGGCAATTGTAAAAGTTGCACCTAAGTGAATTATGCATGTTCATGATAAAGACCACTACATTATTAGTTTGCATGCCATGCAAACCATATGTGAAACAAGGGTTTCATTTAATGTCAGTGTTTTCTAACAGGGATCCAACCACAAGGAGATCCAAGCAGAAAAAAACAATTTAAACCATCCTAGAGATTATCTACTGGCCTTAGCTGGAGTAAACTGGTCTTTCAGCCTGACCATCTGAAAACTGCCCAAAACCCCTAAAAAAAAAATCAGCCTGACCAGACTGGGAGAACAGCTAAAACAAGCACGCTTAGACATCACCAGTAAGGATATATAAATCATGTGAAATAATGCATCCTATATACTAAAGACAATATTAACATAAAAAAATACATTCCAAAAAAAAAAAAAAAGTGAAAAAAATCTATTTCTAAATGTGGTACAGTAACGTACAATCTGTTAAGATTTGTAGAAGGCCATGATTAAAAAGCTTTTTGAATACTGGGCTACCCAGCTTGACTGGGGTCAGGGGTGGGTGGTCCCTGTGTCTGACCAGGCTGAAAAAACCTGATTTAAACACAATTTAATTGCTTAGTATCTAGGTGAGATGCAAATGAGGTAAAATAGATCCCTGCTGAAAAAAAACAAAACAAAAACATTTTAAACCAATCTAATATGCTTTGCGGGTCTTAGTTTGTTTACGATGGTCTTCTTCCACCTCACCCCCCTTTAAAATCCAACAGAACTACATAGCCGGGTTGGGAAACCAAAAAGTTATATTTTTCAGGAAGGATGATCTTAAAATGTTTATTCTATAGTAATAGTCTCAAACAATAACTCCACAATAAAAGTCACCACTAGGAACCAGCACATTAGCAGCAGCAGCACACTTACCTGTGCTGCAAAGCAACAAGTCCAAGTGTCAAAATCTGCGCGACCTCCAGTTGTGTTGTCCATTCTCCCGCTGCCACACAGCCGAACACCCCGCATTCCTCCCCAATGCCCGACTCCTCAAACTCCATGTCGTCCTCTCTGAGGCGAGTTGAATGGGTTTGTAGTGTTAGCGTGTATTTCCACGCTGGCTGGAGTCACTCGAAGCACCACGTGGTTCCTCGGAACATGCGGCGGAGGATCTGGCAACACAAAAGCTCACATGAACAAAAGCTCCAGCTCTGAAGCCGAAGTTACAGGAGATGACAAAATAGTAAAGTTTTTGGGAAAAAATAGCAAGTTTTGTCCAATCAATAACTTAAAACGTACAAAGTCTGGTAGGTCAATTGTGACGAATGCGATCAATGTCTTGCGCAACGCGCCCTAACTTCAGTGTAACTTTAGTTTGCAAAGGTTTAGGGTGACTTCTTCTAAATAATATCAATAGATATGGCTTTTGTCTTTTAAAGTATGCAGGATAAGATTTTGCCCACGTGGTGAAGATGGCATTACTCTGATTGGCGTTTATGAATCGGCAGAGTGTCGTAACGCGTTGCTCTTGTGAAAATAAATGAGTTGAGGCTCACTCTTCCGCGACGCGCTTTATATCAGCCTTTCTCTGAAGTCTAAGTAGTTATTGAAACGTTTGCCTGAAACCCAACGACACAGAATAATCAAGTTTCTATTCATTTTTGCAGGAAAAACGAAGCTCAACAAAAATGTCGAACACAACAGGTAAGTTTGATTTCATTTGTCTAACGTTACTTTTATTTCTCTCTTCACCATGTTTTACTGCTGTACAGTTGCGCAGTGAATAAAAATGCACCCATACGGCGGGAATGAATACTTCAGCTCTTTTGTCAAACAGAATCAGTAACATTACTAGAGGTGATATGGTAGTATTTTCAGCCAAGCTAAATCAGAATATGGGTCAATGTCAAGTCTGTGAAAATAAAGTAGAAATTTAATTTAAAAAAAAAAAAAGTTTAAATCACGTGAGAAGTTTTTAGAGATGTATTTTTTTCTGTTGGTGTTTTTGTTCTTAAAATAATAAAAGGATGTAATGACTCTGGAGAAGTGGAGTGGAGAAGAAATTACTAAAATAAAATACTTTCCTTTAAAAAACACCTTTTACAAAGTAAGTCTCTTTTTAAATCACAGAAGTTTTCCTAAGTCTATTTGTCCTCAACACATGTCTTTTCATAATAAGATAAGATCTGTGACATTAAAAAAATATCACAGATCTTCAGTATATCAGTGTTACATATAATTATATTAATATCATATTAAATGGATACATATAATTATATTAATATAATATTAAATAGATTGCCTTTTTTTTTTTAAGAGCAAAAAAGCATAATGTCATAGACCTATATGTGCTTGTTCACTATAATTTGCAGTGATTTACATCACAAAGTCACATGCATTGGCATCAATTAATGTGTATTGATGCCTTTTGTTTTTATTTGTAGAACTGAAACTAGGTCAAAAACTGAACGAGGGTAAGACCAAGCAGATCTTTGAGCTTGTGGATGAGTCGGGTCATGTTCTGGTCCAGTCTAAAGATCAGATCACAGCAGGCAATGCGGTTCGGAAGGATCAGATGGAGGGCAAAGCAGCTATTGCCAACAAGACCACCAGCTGTGTCTTCAAACTTTTACAGGATGCTGGTGAGATTTCCTTTCTGTTGATTTATATTTATTTCATCTTTGGGCAAGCTGGTTAATTTATTTGCACAAATAATATTCATTCAAAATGATGGACTGTACTGTAAACAGGCAAGCAAGTAGTGTTGGTCCATAATAACATGATGTCTATTAAATAAAAATTCAGCAACGAAATAAATCTAGTTGAAGACGTTCATGAGGTAGGCTCAAATTCAAAGTTGCAAGAGGTCTCTAGAGCAGTGGTTTTCAAACCTGTCCTGGAGGCACCCCTGCCCTGCACATTTAGTATGTCTCCCTTATCTAACACACCTGATTCAACTCATCAGCTCGTTAGTAGAGACTGCAAGACCTGAACTGGGTGTGTCTGTTAAGGGAGACATACAAAATGTGCTGGGCAGGGGTGCCTCCAGGACAGGTTTGAAAAAAAACTTGTTCCTGGGGACCCACAGCTCTGCACATTTTGCACGTCTCCCTAATTTACACACCTGATTCAGATCATCAGCTCGTTAGGAAAGAGCTCCATGAACTCATATGAGTGTGTCAGATAAGGGAGACATGCAAAATGTGCAGAGCAGTGGGTCCCGAGGAACAGGATTGAAAATCACTGCTCTAGAGGACATTTACTTTTAAAATAGTTGCCACAACCTCGGCAATTTTAGTGAATTAAAGTTGGTGTGTGCACCATGTGCAACTCCTGATGAAGGTTTTACTCTGTGGGAATGACTGCCTTGTGACAGCCATACTTCCTTTAATTAAACTGAATTTTACACACATGCTTGCTGTGTTCAGGCTATTAAGAGTGCTGTCCCAGTTTCACTGTGTGAAAGCATGTTGTGTCTTTGTCATACTTATACTCTGCACAGTCAGTGTATCACTGTACTCTGCTGGAAAATGCCATTAAATGCCAATAATGTTCTCACCCACTAATGTGAATCTACCACTGTCTTTCAGGTTTTAAGACGGCATTTGTCAGGCAGCATTCTGAGACTGCTTTTGTGGCATCTCGATGTGAGATGATACCCATTGAGTGGGTGTGCAGACGGATAGCCACAGGCTCCTTCCTCAAACGCAACCCTGGGGTCAAAGAGGGCTACCGCTTCTCTCCTCTAAAAATGGAGATGTTCTTTAAGGTGAGGTTTTGTTATTTAGAAATAAAGTTGTTGAGAAGGTTTTGTTATCCATGACATTTCAAAGTAATGTCATGCCATTTCACATATTTCCCAAATTGTTGCCCTCACTTTCTCTTCCATTGTTCTTTCTTCAGGATGATGCCAATAATGACCCTCAGTGGTCAGAGGAGCAGGTTTTGGCGGCTGGTTTTGAGCTGGCAGGTTTGACTATTGGGCGCTGTGAGGTGGACATCATGAACAAAAGCACGGTGGCCATTTTTGAAGTCCTGGAGAAGGCTTGGGCCACACAGGACTGCACGCTGGTGGATATGAAAGTAAGAAACCTAAATGTATTGGGCTAACACTTGAAGGTAGTTTGTTTGTGTAACTGGTGGTAGGGACATTTTACTACTATTAACTCCTACAGTACATGTTTAATGCCCATAAACTTTCATTTTAGATTGAATTTGGTGTGAATGTGACCACTAAAGAGATAGTGTTGGCTGATGTGATTGACAACGACTCGTGGAGGCTCTGGCCTGCTGGGGATCGCAGCCAACAGAAAGATAAACAGGTAAATAACCAAACACCAGTGCATATCAGGCATGAAAAGGATTTACACAACTTCTTTACTGGAGTAAAACTAGCAGTCACTGAGAGTTTGGTATTCATTCTGAGGAAACCGATGTCCTTCTGCTATTATCATCTTTCCAGAAACATGCTGATTGCAGAGAATTAACCAACTTCTAGTGTGATCTATATGAGCATGACTCTGCTGTTGACTCTCATGGTGTTCTTTGTGAAGGTGTACCGTGACCTGAAAGAAGTCACTCCTGAGGCCATGCAGATGGTGAAGAGGAACTTTGAGTGGGTTGCCGAGCGAGTCAAGGTAGAATGTTTTACAAAATGATTGTTTTTATTGTATTTCTTAGTTACATTTCTACACTTTATGCAATTTAGGGATATAGTTCACAGTTTTTCTCCATTCGTATTAAAACGGCATGAGGTCAGCCGTTCACCAAAAATTCACCTTTTCTCATTTTTAAATGCATGTTGTTGATCTTATTTTGAGTGATTGATTTGTACATATACAAACATATGCACAAATGAACAGTTAAATATATATATATTTTTTGGTTTTCTTCATTTAGTCCGCTTAAATGTCACCCCTTAAAGCTTGCATTCATTTGCCTGTGCAACCAATAATATAACCTAGTCTCCGCCCTGTTTTTTGTCTTTTTTGATAATTCATTACACTTGCATGTATGTTACAGTATGGAAGAAAATATCTGCCACTAGTCTGCTTCATCACAACTTTAAACAAGATTCTCACTTATTAAAAGTTGACTGCAGTCAATTTCACTTATCATAACCCACGTCAAGAAGCTGAACATTAATATAGAGCTCTGTGACCATTCACCCCATTAACCTCTGAACACCGTGATGACCCCAACATCTCTATTCCTCTAGTAAAGTCTTTCACAACATCTAAATGCATTTTTTTCCCCCAGTTTGAATGAATCCCATCAGCTTTCCTGACTAAAACTTTTTACTTTAGATAGGATTCCTAATAGATTAAAGAGATAATTGTTGTTGTTTTGGTATTGTCAGTGATTATACAATGCTTGATATCACAAAAATGCTATTTTTGTGGAGGATCCTAACTGAAACAATGGTGACTGATGAGAATCTGTGTGTGTATAGCTGCTTCTGGAGTCGCAGGCAAAAGGAAGGGTTGTAGTTCTAATGGGCTCTACTTCAGATGTGGCTCACTGTGAGAAGATCCGTAAGGCTTGTGGCTCTTATGGCATTCCCTGCCACCTTAGAGTAACCTCTGCCCATAAAGGCCCTGATGAGACACTCCGCATCAAAGCTGAATACGAGGGTATGACCAAACACAACTAACACTAAGAACAGAATGTCCTTTCTACAGATTTAAAAAAAAAAATAAGTGGTTAATGTTTAAACATCAATATTTTAATCCAGAACACTTTGTGTAGAGTAGGTTTATTGCATAATTGAATAAATAATTACAAATATCAAATTTTTTTTTTCTTCTCAGGTGATGCTGTACCCACCATCTTTGTTGCAGTGGCAGGCAGAAGTAATGGCTTGGGTCCTGTGATGTCAGGAAACACTGCGTATCCAGTTATTAACTGTCCTCCTATTACCCCCGACTGGGGTGCTCAGGACATTTGGTCATCTCTTCGGATGCCTAGCGGTACAGATCGACTTAAATGTCATTAAATCTCTTTAAACATGATGTGATTAGTAATTAGATTACAACGGAGTCGGTCAAAAATACAGTAAAAACAGTAATATTCTGAAATATTATTACAATTTAATATAACTTTTCTATTTGAATAGAAAATATAAAACTTTTCCTTTAATACTATCATTGAAAACATTTGCTTAATTTTGTGGAAACTGTGATACATTTTTTTTCACAGGTTTTTGACGAGTAGAAAGTTCAAAATAAGAGTAATTATTTGAAATGGAAATCTTTGTGATATGTCTTTACTGACTCTTCTGAGAATCCTGTGAGACCTTTTTTTTTATTCATTGAACTCATTTTAGAATTTTAACAAAGTTGTGCCAAATAGTTTTAGAAAAAATAAATTGTAAAAAACCTGATGTAATTTGGCCATAAATTTTTCTTGCCATGAAAATAGCCGTAGAACCTCTCATGGCGTTAAAAACAAACAAACTGACCCTTCTGAGCAATTTAATGGGTCCTTTTCAAATAAGTGTTTTTACGTGTATTACATTATTATTGTGTTAAATCTTACTGACCCCAAACGTTTGAGTGATAGTGCAGTAAAACTAAACATTCTGTCATTCTTACTCTTTTTAGGTCTGGGTTGCACCACTGTTCTTTCTCCAGAAGCTGCTGCTCAGTTTGCAGCTCAGATCCTGGGTCTAAATGACCATTTGGTTTGGGCCAGACTTCGAGCATCCATGTTGAACACCTGGGTCTCCCTGAAGCAGGCTGACAAGAAGCTGCAAGAGTGCAGCCTGTAATAAACCAGGATTTTCATTCCCTTCAACCGCTTTGTACATTTCTGCTTACATTTTTGTACGCACCTGTCATTGCCTTTAAACAAGCCTATGTGAAATGCTGACTTAGAGCTTATTTGCAATAATACCATTTCAGGTGTACATTACGTCAATAAACATTCCTCGGTTACATTTGTCTTGGTGGTGGTTGTACTCCGCAAAAATGAAAACATAATAAAAGGCAAGGGTGTGATAAACACTCTTAAATAATTTGGCCCTGGACCACAAAACCAGTCACAAATAGCACGGATAGGCTATATTTGTAGCAAAAAATCATTAAGATATTAAGTAAAGATCATGCTCCATTTAGATATTTTGTCAATTTCCTACTGTAAATATATCAAAACTTAATTTTTGATTAGTAATAATCATTGCTAAGAACTTAATTTGGACAACTTTAAAGGCAGTTTTCTAAATATTTTGATTTTCATACATCATATCATACATCAATGGAAAGCTTATTTATTCAGATTTTAGATGACATAAATTTCAATTTTAAAAAATTGACTGGTTTTGTGGTCCAGGGTCACATATGTGACAATGTATCCTATATCCAAGATTCACAAAAAGTGTGCCTATTATATGAAACCGTGTGAACCCTTGTGGAACAAATCCTCTGTACAATGGGTCTCCTCCACAGAGTATGATTGACAGATAACTGCTCAAATTAAAGGCGGGAAACGCGGAACAGCTCAAAGACTTCCAAAAAGCTCCATGAAATTTACTTGTGTCCTCTGCTTGTAAAGTAAACCTACACTAAATGCTTAGTGAACAGCGCCATCTAAGTGTCAGCTTTCGACATTACATGTGTGTCGGTGTTACGTTTAACAAACTGACTCCTTACCATATCCGTATGATTATAGATTTTTAAATATCCGCAGATTTACAGGTTTGACTACTGAACGTTATCTGGTCCAGATTTGATTCAGTTTCAACTTCAAGTAGTCAATAGATGACAACAAAAGACCAATGATTTGAACTTCGATTTGAATTCATTCGGTGTGTTCTTAATCTGCAGCAATAGTTCAGCTGAAATGAACTATACTTGAATGAATCAGAGCTGTTTAAAGCGTTTATTGATCTTATGTGTTGAGTGTATAAGTGCATCTAAAATGGTAAATTTGAGTAAATTGTGGGTGTCCAAACAAACCAAAAAGTAACACAGGCGGACTCCAGTATTATGTACACAGGAAATACTCTTTTAGATTCTTTAAAGAATGGTGATGTCTTACATTGAATTCCTACTAATCCCTTATTTACATTGGAATAAACACTAACTTGTTTATTCATTATTAATTACTTATATTTAGTGTAGTTTAATTATCACAGTAGGCCATGCTTCTTTTTTCAGTCCCCAAATTTAAGACCTCTGCTAATGATAATTAAGATGTTATACCACTTTTTACCTTAAATTTCATTGAATAGATTTGAACACTTTTTATAGATTTATTTTTCTTACCATCTATGACTTGTATTCATAATCCTTTTTTCCAGTGGATTTATTCGTAAATATTTTTTGTATTATACTTTTTAAACCACCAAATAAACTAACATCCAACCAACCAATAAATAGCTAAAACGCATCGTGTTGGCAACCAAACCTACATGTTTTAGGTTTTTGTTTTAGCGTGGCACTGCACATAATTCGTATGGTTGAGGACATAGAGTGGCCCCCAGTTTAAAATCCAAGCTGGGCTCCACACCCGCTGGTGAAGAGAAAGTGAAGCGCTGCAGCAGAGAGGAGAAAAAGAGGAACAGCTCCATCCGTGCCAGTTGCTCGCCAAGACACACTCTCTTTCCTGAAAAATCAGAAAAAAAGATGGGTAATCATAATGGTTTTCTTTTTATAGGGCTTGTAAAGAACTGTAAACATAGTACTTTCATGAAAACAGAGTTGTCCTCTACCTAGAGAAAAAGGTAAAAAGGCATCTCTTCTCCTGAATTTGCCCTCAGCATCCAGGAAATGACCCGGGTTGAAAGAGTGAGGCGTCTCCCACTCAGACTCATCAAACAGCACTGATGTCAAATTGCCGGTCACTATTGTGCCCTGCAAAAGTAAAATTATACTTTTACTATGCTTAAACGAATAGATTCTAAACATAAACATCAATTTAAAAAATGTAATCGCTTAAAGGAACACTCCACTTTTTTTGGAAATAGGCTCATTCTCCAACCCCCTCAGAGTTAATAAGCTGAGTTTTACCGTTTTTGAATCCATTCAGCCGATCTCCGGGTCTGGCAATAGCACTTTTAGCATAGCTTAGCATAGATCATTGAATCCGATTAGACCAGTAGCATCACGTTCAAAAATGACCAAAGAGTTTCGATATTTGTCCTATTTAAAACTTGACTCTTCTGTAGTTATATCGTGTACTAAGACCGGTGGAAAACGAAAAGTTGCGATTTTCTAGGCTGATATTATTAGGAACTACTCTCATTCCGGCGTAATAATCAAGGAACTTTGCTGCCGTACCATGGCCGCAGCAGGTGCAGTGATATTACGCAGTGCCTGAAAGTAGTCCCCAGCTAGGTAACTAGTTATAATATAGCTGGGGACTACTTTCAGGCGCTGCGTAATATCACTGCGCCTGCTGCGGCCATGGTACGGCAGCAAAGTTCCTTGATTATTACGCCGGAATGAGAGTATAGTTCCTAGCCAAATCGGCCTAGAAAATTGCAACTTTTCATTTTCCGCCGATCTTAGTACACGATATAACTACAGAATAGTCATGTTTTAAATAGAACAAATATCGAAACTCTTTGGTCATTTTTGAACGCGATGCTACTGGTCTAATCAGATTCAATGATCTATGCTAAGCTATGCTAAAAGTGCTCTCGCCAGACCCGGAGATCGGCTGAATGGATTCAAAAACGGTAAAACTCAACTTATTAACTCTGGGGGAGTTGGAGAATGAGCCTATTTCCAAAAAAGTGGAGTGTTCCTTTAAATTCACATTTTTATTGCACGATACATCACTAGGCCAACCTTAGGAATAGAGTATGTTCCTATCTGAGTATCTTCCACAGTAGCCCGGACCACGTTTATTGGGATAATATTTCCAATTCTCTGTATTTCATGAATGACAGCATTGGTGTAGGGCATGTTGTCCTTGTCTGATAAAGATGGCTGTCGTGACCCTCCCACAACACGATCAATCTCCTCCTGAACTTTGGCTGAAGATACAAAGTAGAGATGTGTGAGCATATCTTACATTGTATGTGCATATGATTCAGTTTCTCACAATCAGCTCTCACCCTGTATCTCAGGATATTTCATCATGTAGAGAAGACCCCAGTAGAGAGTGGTGGAGGTGGTCTCAGTTCCCGCTACAAACAGATCCAGAGTACAGATGCACAAGTTCTCCACATCAAACCCTGCGGCAGTGTCATCTTTAAGCTAAACAACATGATTGAGAGGAATTTCAATTCAGTTACATTAATATTACCAGAGCATTCCACTTACTGATGGCCCCCTAAAAAAGGGTCTTACTTTTTCCATCTCAGCAAGAAAGCAGTCAATGTAGTCTCGAGGATTTGATGGATCATAATCCACTCTGTGTGCATTCACCTTCTCTCGAACAAAGTCAATCACCTCTTGCCACAGAGTAAAAATTTTCTTGTGCGGTCCAGGCACTCGCCGCATGAGCCGTGGGAACATGTTATACAGCTAAAGAAAGAAGAACAAGAAGCAGCTGAGCAGTGAAAGGGGGGAAAGTTAATATATAAAAATGTTAAAATGTAAAAATTAGTGGTGGGCATAGATTAATTTTTTTAATCTAGATTAATCTCACTGTAATCTTGGAATTAATCTACATTAAAATGTCTCATTTGAATTCTGCCAAGTAGATCAGAATAAGTTCACTACTAGTAGTAAACAACTAGCAGTCATCAACAATTTAATATTGATAATAACAAAAGACCCAGCTCCCAACCCAACTTTGAGAATAGATTAACGCCCGATAGTCTCACGTTAACGCAGCACGTTAACGCCGATAACGGCCCACCACTAGTAAAAATGTTTACTTGAGCCCAGATGCCTCCTTCCAGATAAATAGCTTCATTGATGTTCTTCAGCAGAGACTGGAAGTCATTGTCACTGTACTCAAATCGATGACCAAACACAAGCACACAGATCACATTTGCGACAGCGTTGTTCAGCAGTAAGCGGGGGCCAAATGGTCGACCTGGAGCAGAAGGTGTTAATTTACGATTTTAAATGTCATTTTCAATGGTTTTCAATAAACAAACCTCAGTAAATACCTTGTTCATTTGAAATAGCCTCATTCATAAAGGTACATTCAAGACTGATGGATGGCTCCAGGCTTTTCTTTCCCAACCCGAAGTTCCTTAGAGTTGAGAGTGCAAATCTCCTCTGATGCTTCCATTTATACCCACTGGCAACAACTAAACCTGATCACAAAACAGACCCTTTACAGTTAATTGATTACTGATCATTTATGGTGAAATGTTAAATGACCAGTTTAACATTCAGATGACTTACCTTTGTCTCCAACGATTTCATAAAATAAAGGTAACATGGGTCGATCAGCAAGGTTGTCACCTTGTTGTAAATACACCTCTTTCACGAGTTTATACCCATCCAACACAACAATTCTTGGTCCAAGTATTTTAAGGCTGAAAATCTTGCCATATTTTTCTGCAAACTGTAAAATATGATTTGTTGTCAGAACCGGAGCTCCTGAAATGATTCAGCATAATAATATCTACTATTTAGAAATTAACTTCTTTATGCTTTATTCAGACTGCTTAATTTGACATGTTTAGGATATTGCATTACATAGCCTAACCCTAATTTTCATTATTATAAATATGAGAAACATAAGGCTGTGGGAACATGAAATATTAACAGGTGTTGCTGAGTCACAACCCGTTAGTTATGTCTATATCAGTTTTACAACCGCAATTGTATTATGTTGTGGAATCCGATAGCTCTGGTAAAGCAATTTCTTTTCGGTGTTGTAGTTAAAAACAAACCGTCAGTTTTGTACTGGCATAAAGTTCGCTTGACGTTGGACCTTCAATATTCGCATATTTAGGGACCGTCTCTAAAGTTACATGCGATATTGGTATACACTTTTCTAACTTCAATAGCATATGAGCAGAATCTAGGTGTCATCTAGGTGTCACCTATATTGCACACCTTTTACATTTTTTATATTTATTAAAATCTACTGTAAATCATATGTAAAAAATGCAATTTTTCACTAGCGAATGGGCTCAAATGCAAAATATGCCATAATTTAAAGCTCAATAGCGTTTGAGCAGAATGACTTACAGTCATAACAGAAACTGTAAACTGTTCGTCTACATGTCAACTATAATGCACACCTTTTACATTTTAGATATTTATTAAAATAAACTGTAAATCATTTGTAAAAAGTGCTATTTTTCTCTACCGAATGGGCTCAAATGCAAAGTATGCCATAATTTGAAGCTCAATAGCATTTGAGCAGAATGACTTACAGTCATAGAAACAACTGTAAACTGTTCGTCTAGGTGTAAACTGTAATATACACCTTTTACATTTTTGATATCTATTAAAATAAACTGTAAATCATATGTAAAAACTGCTATTTTTCTCTACCGAATGGGGTCAAATGCAAAATATGCCATAATTTAAAGCTCAATAGCATTTGAGAATAACTTACAGTCATAAAACAAACTGCAAACTGTTCATCTAGGTGTCAACTATAATGCACAACTTTTACATTTTTTATATTTATTAAAAAAACTGTAAATCATATGTAAAAACTGCTTTTTTTTTCAGTACCGAATGGGCTCAAACGCGAATTTAAAGCTCAATAGCATTTGAGCAGAATGACTTACAGTCATAACACAAACTAGGTGTCATAACACAAACTAACCGTATGGGCTCAAATGCAAAGTATGGCATAATTTGAAGCTCAATAGCATTTGAGCAGAATGACTTACAGTCATAGAAACAACTGTAAACTGTTCATCTAGGTGTAAACTGTATTGCACACCTTTTACATTTTTGATATTTATTAAAATAAACTGTAAATCATATGTAAAAACTGCTATTTTTCTCTACTGAATGGGCTCAAATGCAAAGTATGCCATAATTTGAAGCTCAATAGTATTTGAGCAGAATGACTTACAGTCATAGAAACAACTGTAAACTGTTCGTCTAGGTGTAAACTGTAATATACACCTTTTACATTTTTGATATTTATTAAAATAAACTGTAAATCATATGTAAAAACTGCTATTTTTTCTCTACCGAATGGGCTCAAATGCAAAATATGCCATAATTTAAAGCTCAATAGCATTTGAGGAGAATGACTTACAGTCATAACACAAACTGTAAACTGTTCATCTAGGTGTCAGCTATAATGACTCTAAGTCATTCTCCTCAAATGCTATTGAGCTTTAAAACTATGGCATATTTTGCATTTGTGCCCATTCGGTAGTGAAAAAATAGAATATTTAATAAATGATTTAGTTTATTTTAATAAACACCAAAAATTTAAAAGCTGTGCATTATAGTTGACACCTAGATGTACAGTTTACAGTTGTTTTTATGACTGTAAGTCATTCTGCTCATATGCTATTGAAGTTAGAAAAATGTATACCAATATCGCATGAAACTTTAGAGACGGTCCCTAAATATGCGAATATCGAACTTCCAACGTCAAGCCAATTTTATGCCAGTCAATTACGTCAATACTTTTCGACTCGATTAAACGCTGTTTGCAGTCAATAACCACTATTTTGCATTTTCAGATTTATTTAGTTTAGCTAAAACAGTTAGCTGGAATTGTATTTACCTCTGAGAACTGAAGATGAATCCTACTGTTGTCGATATGATGAAGGTCTCCAATAATCGGTAAAGACCATGGTCCAGGAGGAAAGTTCTTTGGCGCTTTATTTCTGATGTAATCACTCAGCAGTAAAAACACACACGAAAATATCAAAATACTCTTGATATCGACCCACTCGTAAAGGTGCAACAGGTTCATGACTGGCCCTTCTTGGATAGGTGCGAACAGATAAGGAGGTCGGAACCAGCAAGCTCTAGTGGGCAGAGTTCATATGCGCTGTGCAAATGGACTGTACACTCTTTCATTGGATAAGAGTGTTCACGTACATATTTTTAAAATACATTAGCCTGTTTAAATAAATAAATAAATAAAAATAAAACGTTTTTTCAGTACATCCATGATATTTCCATGTTCCACTTCTAAGACATATCACCTAGCCACAACCTACAGATCCCACAACATAAACATAACATTCACAAACTTAAAAGCAAGCATAGTGCTATGTGCATAATTTGGCTATGGCAGAATCAAGCATCAGTTTAGTAACTTTGATAACTTTAATTCTTACAACTGTTAAATTAATTGGCAAAGGGTATTTCGAAGAGCAGATAGAATAGATAGAAATAGATAGAAAATTGGCCAACGTAAACTAAATATTATAAACTTCGGAGCAACCATAGAAATGTTTAAATGTATCTTTATTATAACAATCGTCTCTTATGTTACACAATTATTCACACTTTTTTACACGTTTAAAAAGTAAATACCATTTCATTGTTCTCCTATAAAGTACACAATACCTCATTAACACCCCAAATTTCTACAAACTGGTAAACAGTCCACAGAGAGAGAGAGAGAGAGAGAGAGAGAGAGAGAGATGAGAGCAGATGGACTACAAAAAAGCTAAAGTTTTACTCTACAACCGGTTCAATGCAAGTGACAGATAAAGCAATGGCTGACAGGCCAAACCAGGCCAAACCAGGCCAACCACTAAAACTGGCCAAAAAGTGTCAGACACGTTCGTTCTGTCACTCAGAAGAGACCCTGCAAACAAGTCTGCCAGTGCTAAGGGGCCAAAATTTTGCCAATGAGCAAATTCTCAGGGGCCCTGCGCTAGCAGCCCTAAGTGGGCCTGTAAAGGGCCAGTTCAGGCTTGTTTGCAGTTTTTTTAGACCATTCCAGTGTCTTTCTGTTACAGCTTGGAGATGTTGTCTATTCCACTTGGAGCTAGGCCCCTCCCAAATGTCCAGTGCTTTTACGTCGTGCATCCAGTAGATGTCCTCTGACTGCTGTGTTCAATTTCGCCACAAATTCTGGTTTAGATGTTTTATGTAGGCTTGTATGTTTTCTCTAAGTCATTTCATAGCTATTTATCAAGTAATGTTCTTCCATTGTCCCCCAGTGATTTCTTTGCTGTCTCCTTTCGTCGTCTACTTCTCTGTAGCATTTGGGTGTGATTAAGAAATTATGACCGACCACTTATAGTTTAGTTTTATTTATCCATCCTTATCATTAGTTCATTAATATCATTATCATTAGTATCAAATGGAGACTTTAGATTTTTAAATAGCAAGTTTTGTCTTTAACGAGAGTGCAGTTTTTGCTCATAGTTATAAAGAAATAATGACTCCTTAGTTATAAAGAAAGAATGACTCCATCACCAACCCATAAGTTTATTAAATATTTAAACATAAAAGTTTATCCCCAAAAGGGATAGTTCACCCAAAAATGAAATCATCACACAGGCCTATACTCTTAAGTTGTTTCAAACCTGTACAAGTTTCTATCTTCTGTGGAACATAAAATATTTTGAAGAATGTTGGTAACTGAACAGTAGATCCCCATACTTTGAGAGTATTGGCATACAGCATACATTTATATTAGGTTAAATAATTAATCAGGGCAGTTACAGGAAAAGTATTTGTTGTTTACTTGGAGAACATAAGTTTTGTTTATTTCTACTAATTTATTTTCATTTCTGATGACACAAATCCAATATGTTATTTACAAATCAACACCCAAGCAACCAGTCAAAAGCTAAAAAGGACTGCTGTGTCCTGATCAAAACATTGTATTTGAATCCAAACCAAACCTTTCAGAGCTTTATTTATTTATTTATTTTTTACAAAACCCTTTAAATGACTGAAAATTACCATTACAATAATCTGTACATAGGGCCAAAAGCACTGCATCAACATATTTGGTTTTTGCATGTTTTAGCGTGGCACTGCACACAATTCATATGGCTGGGGACAGTGAGTTCCCCCCAGTTTAAAATCCAAGCTGGGCTCCACACCCGCTGGTGAAGAGAAAGTGAAGCGCTGCAGCAGAGAGGAGAAAAAAAGAAACAGCTCCATCCGTGACAGTTGCTCCCCAAGACATACTCTCTCTCCTAAAAAAAAATCACAGAAAATACTTTGTATTTTGCATGAATCACTCCTTAAGATATATATTTCATACTTTAACAGTTAAAGTATATTTATATTTTAATTCAGTTTATATTAAATCCAAATTGTAAATACAAATCTGGGGATTACATTGTGGAAACACAGTCTTTCTGTACCTAGAGAAAAAGGTAAAAAGGCATCTCTTCTCCTGAATTTGCCGTCAGCATCCAGGAAGTGACCCGGTTAAAAGAGTGAGGCGTCTCCCACTCAGACTCATCAAACAGCACCGATGTCAAATTAATAATCACTGGTGTGCCCTAAAAAACAAAACACATAGCAACTGATGCAATTTCCATAAATACACAGTGCTTTAGACACTAGGCCCACCTTTGCAATAGAGTATTCTTCTGAGTATCTTCTACAGTAATTCGAACCACATTTAATGGGACTATATTTCCAATTCTCTGTATTTCATGAATGACAGCATTGGTGTAGGGCATGTTGTCCTTGTCTGATAAAGATGGCTGCCGTGACCCTCCCACAACACGATCAATCTCCTCCTGAACTTTGGCTGAAGATACAAAACAGAGATTGTCCAAGACAAAATTTTATGAGATTGCATATGTGTGAGCATAGATAACTTTTTCCTCACAATAAGCTCTCACCCTGTATCTCAGGATATTTCATCATGTAGAGAAGACCCCAGTAGAGAGTGGTGGAGGTGGTCTCAGTTTACTCTGCAAACAGATCCATAATACAGATGCACAAGTTCTCCACATCGAACCCAGCGGCTGTGTCGTCTTTAAGCTAAACAACATGAATGAGGGCAATTATAACATAACTTCTACAAGCATACCAGAGCATTCTTGTACCAGCACACTATCTGACGCTCACCTAGTAAGAAAGGTTCTTCCTCCATCTCAGCGAGGAAGCAGTCAATGTAGTCTCAAGGATTTGATGGATCATAATCCACTCTGTGTGCATTCACCTTCTCTCGAAGAAAGTCAATCACCTTGTTCAACAGAAGAAATAATTTGTGGTGTAGTTCAGGCACTCGCCGCATGAGCCATGGTAAGGAGTTGTAGACAACAGGCAAAACTGACTAAATACAAAATGTCATTTAGAACAGTTTATTATTTTAAACACAGTATGGTGTCTATTTGCACTGCCCAATGAAAATGTGAAAAAGTTTACTTGAGCCCAGATGCTTCCTTCTAGATATGTCTCATTGAAATTCTTTAACAGAGACTGGAAGTCATTGTCACTGTACTCAAATTGAGTACCAAACACAAGCACACAGATCACATTTGAGACAGCGTTGTTCAGCAGTAAGCAAATGTTCGACCTGGAACAGTACAAGTTCATATATTATGCTTCCAAATTTAAAACATTATGTTGACACACCTCAGTACATACTTTGTTCATTCAAAAAGACATCATTCAGAAAGGCACATTCAAGATAGATGGATGGCTCCAGGCTTTTCTTTCTCAATCCGAAGGTCCGAAGAGTTGAGAGTGCAAATCTCCTCTGATGCTTCCATTTATACCCACTGGCAACAACTAAACCTGTTCATAAAACAGACCTCTTACATTTGAGGTTTAACTATGCTTACAGTGAGGAAAAAAATGTATTTGATCCCGTGCTGATTTTGTACGTTTTAAATGATCAGTCTATAATTTTAATAGTAGGTTTATTTGAACAGTGAGAGACAGAATAAGAACAAAAAAATCTAGAAAAACGCATTTCAAAAAAGTTATAAATTGATTTGCATTTTAATGAGTGAGGGTAATTATAACATAACTTCTACAAGTATTTGACCCCTTCGCAAAACATGACTTAGTACTTGGTGGCAAAACCCTTGTTGGCAATCACAGAGGTCAGACGTATCTTGTAGTTGGCCACCAGATTTGCACACATCTTGGGAGGGATTTCAGTCCTTCACTGCGTAGCGTGTTACCAATTGTTTTCTTGGTGACTATGGTCCCAGCTGCCTTGAGATCATTGACAAGATCCTCCCGTGTAGGTCTGGGCTGATTCCTCACCGTTCTTATGATCATTGAAACTCCACGAGGTGAGATCTTGCATGGAGCCCCAGACCGAGGGAGATTGACAGTAATTTTGTATTTCTTCCATTTGCGAGTAATTGTCACCTTCTCACCAAGCTGGTGTAGCCCATTCCAGCCTTGTGTAGGTCTACAATCTTGTCCCTGACATCCATGGACAGCTCTTTGGTGTTGGCCATGGTGGAGAGTTTGGAATATGATTGATTGATTGCTTCTGTGGACAGGTGTCTTTTATACAGGTAACTATGGTAGGAATTTTAAATCAATTTAATTATAAAAATGAAAACCAGATTAACATTTTCATTAAAGAAAAATATACGCAAAATGTGCCAAAATTGAAAATGAAATGATTAAATTTTTATTTTCGCTGTGACAATGCATTTTCCCTGACAAATTGAAAAATAAAATTCAGTTGGTGATTGGACATTTCATTTGCACTGCAATCTCGAGGCAAAGCTGTCAATCTTAAAATGAAAAGATAAATGTGAAAAAGAAAATGCAAATCCAGTTTATACAAAGCTTTTTATTAATGCTCACGCAATAATAGTGACACAATTCAAATTAAAATGTAAAGTTTATTTCACAGTTTTAATTTTCAAAGTCAACTTGTATGCAATGCAAATTCTATGTTGATCAGGGCGCGGGGCTATATTGTGTGTATATTACACTGTATATTACTTCCTCTCTGAATATAAGTAATGATCTATTAATTTTCAGGAGAATCCCTTCATAGAATGAAAGTTCCTTTGAAGCAGCAAATTAACAACATATTTATTAATTCACATCCAGTGTCACGCTTACTTTTAGCATGAATCAATGGCTAATCATTTATGGTGAACATTTAAACCACCAGTTAAACATTCTGATGTTAGACTGACCTTTGTACCCAGTGATGTCATAAAATAAAGGTAACATCGGTAGATCAGCAAGTCTCGGTCCTGGAGGGCTACTGTCCCGCAGAGTTTAGCCCCAACCCTAATTAAACCAAAGTCCCTTTCAAGGAAAGTCTGTTCACTCGGCCGCCATATTTGCAATGCCTCCGGACAGCTCAAACATAGACCAAGTCCTATCTAAATTAATGGGGCAATCCTGAAATCTCAAAAACTGCTCACTGAACTTAAATAACATATTTCAAGTCAGCAACAAAATCTGAAATGAATTGCCCCAGGAATGTTGTTTCTTATGCTCAAATAGCATTTAAAAAGCTTATTTTTGAGGTTAGACCAGCCAATGCACATGCGTAGTTCCAACGCGCATATGACTGCGCAATTTGCGCATCGGCTGCTAGCCTCCGGTTTCTATGGGAACTGGAGTTTCTAATGGCCGCTGCAGTGACGCAATGATTTACCAATCAACAATTGATTCTTTCATTTAGAAGGCGGGACTTTCCCGCCATATTGCGGGTTGCAGTTTCTCCCATTCATAAGTATAGGAGTGAACCGTCTTTGTATTTCTATAGTCTTTGATTAAATGCACCTGAACCAGCTAATTAAGGTCTTTCATACTAAAAACTTTCAGGCAGATGTGTTCAGGTAAATGTTGGAGCTAAACTATGCAGGACACTGGCCCTCTGGACCAATTTTGGGCACCCCTGACTTAACGTGACACTGCACATAATTTATACGGTTGGGGACATCGAGTGGTCCCCAGTTTGTAATCCAAGCTGGGCTCCACACCCGCTGGTGAAGAGAAAGTGAAGCGCTGCAGCAGAGAGGAGAAAAAGAGGAACAGCTCCATCCGTGCCAGTTGCTCCCCAGGACACACTCTCTTTCCTGAAATCAGAAAGCAGAGAAAGTACCTCGTATATGCCTTGCAATTCTGCAAAGTAAATAGGGAATTAATCATATTCTGATATCAATATTGTGGTGTGGGAAAAAAAAAATCCATTGTAATATGCTAATTTCCCATGAAGTTTCTACTGAGCCCCTAAACAGACATTGGTATTGAAAAAATATGATGGAAGGAAAAACTATATTTAAATGCTTATGCAAGCAAAGGCTAAATTTGGCAGGAATGCAACAATTTTGTGAGAAAATGCTAAAGTTTTTTTGTGAGTGATCAAAGTTTTTCAGGGCAACAGCATAGGCCTAATTATATTTTTTCCTCCCATCTCATGTTTTTTTCCATTATCATGTCTCCTTTGGTGCTCCATACACTTTACATTTTTTGCAGGGCTTTGGGAAATTAAGCTTGGCTATCTGCAGCACAACAATGGAAATTGTCAAAATAGACAAGCTGATTACAAGAAAGCAGAGGTTTTTTTATACCTAGAGAAAAAGGTAAAAAGGCATCTCTCCTCCTGAATTTGCCCTCGGCATCCAGGAAGTGACCCGGATTGAAAGAGTGAGGCGTCTCCCACTCAGACTCATCAAACAGCACTGATGTCAAACTGCCGATCACAGCTGTGCCCTAAAGAAACAAAATGTTTATGAAGGACTATAGTAGCAATGTTCCAGCTTTAGTCTGTCAATTTAAATTAAGACAGGAGTAGGTTTAATCTAGAATAGTTCATCATGGTTTTAAAAAGGGCTTTCTGAAACACAGATTAAGTACAGGTTATTAACTTCTGGACTATGGAGTCCCAAACTAAAATAAACCAGATTCATTTAAAACCAACTGTGCCAATCTGAATTAACACAACAGAGGTTGCCTATGGAATGAACCAATAAAAGCTTAAAATGTATGGAACTATAATATAGTGCCTTTCTGCAAACTCAAGGTCACTACAATATCAAAACAGATAAACATGACAGAAGACAGAAAAACAAAATACAGATAAACATGAAATCAGTGGCACGAATCAGATCATACAGTCAGAGATCAGAGAAACAAGAAAGAAAATATATGTTTTAAGGTGGGTTTTGAAATCTTGTAATGAAGAAAGATCACAAATGTGTTTGTGAATAGAATTCCAGAGTGTTCCACAATGCTAATTTGTGGTGTGGAATTAACAGTAGACCAGTATCAGAAGTATCAGTAAGAATCAGTAAGTATCAGAAGAACTGGAGAGTAAGTATGAATAAGATCAGAAATACACAGAGGGGCAAGATCATGTTGTGCTTTGTAGGTGATGAGGAGTATCTTGTAATGAATACGATAATGGACAGGTAGCCAATGAAATCTGTGTAGAATGGGAGTAATGTGAGAAGATTTCTTTGAAAAAGTGAGAACCCTAGCTGCAGAATTCTGGATATGTTGGAGCTTATTTATTGTTGTGTTTGGTAGACCATAGAAAAGAGAATTACAGTCCAGTCGAGAAGTAATAAAGGCATGAACCAATGTCTCAGCATCATTGATATTTAAGAAGGGATGTAAACAAGCAATATTACAGAGGTGAAAGAAGGCAGATTTAGTGAGAGAAGAAATGTGAAGTAGGAAGGAGAGAGGGGAGTCAAAGATTATACACAGATTTTTAAATGGAAGGTCAAACCAAGGTTCCAGCAATATTAACATTGTCGACACAGAAGTGAGCAACATTTTTTGGTGAACCAACAAGAAGTAGATCTGTTGAGTTTTGAGAAAGTTACTGGTCATCCAATCATTTATATCATTAATACAAGCCGATATGGAGTTGGTGGGAAAAGGAGAGTTGTGTTGAGAACTAATATAGAGCTGGGTGTATCCATGATGATGGATAATGTAGATCAGGGGTACCCAACCCTGTTCCTGGAGATCTACCTTCAGCTCCAACCCTGATCAAACACAATTGAACCAACTAATTAGAATCTGAAGGAGCGCTTGATAATTACAGATAGGAAGGTAGATCTCCAGGAACAGGGTTGGGCACCCCTGATGTAGATGATGAAGTGTAAAGGCCCAAGAACAAAACCTTGAGGAACACCGTGAGAAACAGGGGCAGTAGAGGACTTAGCCTGGTGGGCAGCGATGTAATGCTAACTGGTAAGACAGGTAAGAAGTGAACCAAGATAGGGCAGTTCCAGAAATACCAAGAGCAGAGAGTCGTGTGATTAGAATACTGTGAGAGATCATGTCAAAACCAGAGGAAAGATATAACAGAATTAAAATGCTAATGGAGCCTGAGTCATAAGGAGGTCATTGACAACCTTAAGAAGTGCTTTCTCAGTGCTGTGAAGTGTGCGAAAACCGGACTGAAAGCATTCATAGAGGTTATGAGATGACAAAAACGATTGAAGTTGAGCAGCAACAACTTTTTCAAGTGGTTCTGAAAGAAGTGGAAGATTTGAGATTGGTCTGTAATTGGCCATATCAGAGGGGTCAAGGCCGGGTTTCTTGAAGACTGGTGTGACAGCAGCAGTTTTTAATTGAAGAGGAACAGCACCAGTACTGAGAAGTTGAGAAATGAGAAGTGAAATAGGCAGCGAGATAACAGTTAGCAGTGGGAAAAAAAAGACTGCAATCAAAAAAGCATATAGCAGTGAAAAAAAGACTGTAATCAAAAAACAAACAAACAAAAAATGTTACTGAAGATGAGAAAACTTTTTTAAAGCAAGCAAAGCAAACTGTACACATCAGGTGTTGAATAAAAGAAAATAAATGCCTAGAAATCTCTTTGTAATGAATTCTTGAATAAATTCTTGCAATCAGCTGTTGTTGTCAGTTTTGCAAAATTTGTATTATTATTATTATTATTTATTATGTCATACATAAAGCAGCTGTTTTAGAGATAGAGAAAGAGACAGAGAGAGAGAGAGAGAGAGAGAGAGAGAGAGAGAGAGAGAGAGAGAGAGAGAGAGACATAGTCAGAATTATATTGGCACACTAAGAAAATATGATCAATGAAGGTTGTGAAAATAAACCTGTATGTGTGACCTTTTGATCTTTCAAAAAAAGTAAATAAATTTTTTTATAAATAAATAAATAAATAAAAAGATCTAACTTTTCAATAAAATCCCATTATGAAAATATTTTTTTTCTCTAATACACATTGCCAATTATTTGTAGTTCTAGAAATTAAGTAAAATCTCTAAGATCTATATTCCCATTCATATTTCCTTTTTTTTTTTTTTAGCACACCAGGCTTAGGAACATGAAATTATTCAGCCATGACTTCCTGCTCCACAAGAGTTAAGTAGCTCTAGTCTTCCTTCAGGAAATCAGCCTATTAAATTCTAGACTAGACTAAATCTAAGACTATTTAAAACCATGACAGAGAAAGCAGATTTCTGTTAATCGGATTTAAAGGGCCATTTTAGTCTAGGACTAGGCTTAATATCTGTCCGTGAAATCGCCCCAGAGAGTTTAAATCAGTGGTGTCCATTCCTGCTCCTGTCCTGCAGAGTTTAGCTTCAACAGTAATTAAACACACCGAAACCAGCTAATCCAGGATTTGTGTAGCTCCAGGAATGTGGCTGGGAACCACTGCTCTACTAGAAACTTTTATGGAGGTGTGTTGGAACAGGTTGAAGCTAAACTCTAAATTGTTCCAATGTCCACAGACAAACAGTGCTCTACATTTACTAGTCCTATTGTACCTTTGGAATAAAGTACGTTCCTATCTGAGTATCTTCCACAGTAGCCCGGGGCAAATTTAAAGGGACAATATTTCCAATTCTCTGTATTTCATGAATGACAGCATTGGTGTAGGGCATGTTGTCCTTGTCTGATAAAGATGGCTGCCGTGACCCTCCCACAACACGATCAATCTCCTCCTGAACTTTGGCTGAAGATACAAAGTAGAGATAGTACAAGACAAAATTCTGAGAAATTGTGTGTGTGTGCGCGCATACATTACTTTTTCTCAAAATAACCTCACTTTGTATCTCAGGATATTTCATCATGTAGAGAAGACCCCAGTAGAGAGTGGTGGAGGTGGTCTCAGTTCCCGCTACAAACAGATCCAGAGTACAGATGCACAAGTTCTCCACATCAAACCCTGCGGCAGTGTCGTCTTTAAGCTAAACAACGTGATTGAGAGGCATTTCAATTCAATGGCCATTCATTACTATACTTCAGATCTTTTTATTGGTCTTTTGTGTGACAATATAGATGATATTATGAGAAATAATGATAACAAGGTGAACAATAAGATATTGTCCATTATTAAGCCCTTCCACAATCCCCTCATTCATATTAACTCAGATAGACAAAAAAAATAAAAAAATAAAAAAATAAATAAATAATTTAATTAATTAATTTAATTTAATTAATTTAAAAAAAAAAAAACACTACCTAAGAGATGACAAATATTACATGTTGCCAGTTACAGGTGCACAAAGCCATTCACTATTATAACCAGAGCATTCAATCTTCTGACACCGGATTAAGAAAGGGTCTTACTTTTTCCATCTCAGCAAGAAAGCAGTCAATGTAGTCTCGAAGATTTGATGGATCATAATCCACTCTGTGTGCATTCACCTTCTCTCGAACAAAGTCAATCACCTCTTGCCACAGAGCAAACATTTTCTTGTGTGGTCCAGGCACTCGCCGCATAAGTGATGGGAACATGTTATAAAGCTAAAGAAAAAAGAACAAGAAGCAGATGAGCAGTGAAGATATTAAATATAGCAAAATTTAAGCTAAAATGCTGAAAATGTTTACTTGAACACTGACGCTTCCTTCCAAATACATAGCCTCATTGATGTTCTTCAGCAGAGACTGGAAGTCATTGTTACTGTACTCAAATCGATGACCAAACACAAGCACACAGATCACATTTGAGACAGAGTTGTTCAGCAGTATGCGAGAATCAAAGGGTCGACCTGAAAATGTTGCCATGATTACTGTGACGTAATCACAACATGCTTGTGCTTGTAGAATAACAAGGTTAGTTTCAGTTCTTCTCATTCCAAGAACATCTGTAGCCTACATACCGTGCTCATTTGAAATGGCCTCATTCAGAAAGCGACATTCAAGATGGATTGAAGGCTCCAGGCTTTTCTTTCCCAATCCAAAGTTTCGAAGAGTTGAGAGTGCAAATCTCCTCTGTTGCTTCCATTTATACCCACTGGAGCCACCTAAACCTGTTTACAACAAGATTTTCCCACTTCACTTTGTTCACAATATATTTGAAAAGAACATTTAAGTTGTTCTTATTCTCTCTTGTTATGTTGAAACCACCAGTGCAGTATTTTGATTATCCAAAACTGACCTTTGTCTCCAAAGATGTCATAAATCATGGGTAACATGGGTCGATCCACAAGGATTTCGCCTTGTTGTACATACATTTCCTTCACTCTTTTGTACCCGTTCAACACAACAATTCTTAGTCCGAAAAATCGAATGCTTAAAACGTCTCCATATCTTTCTGCAAACTGAAAATATAATTTGGAAACGAACATGTGCTACTAAAATAGTTTAAACAGTGTTGAATTTCAGGACACTTTCATCTTCGCAAAGTTTTCACCCTTACACATCCAAACAAGAATACAAATTGTAGGCCTATTTACCTTTACCAACTGCAGATGAATCTTCGCATGATCGATATGATGAAGGTGTCCAATAATCGGTAAAGACCATGGTCCAGGAGGAAAGTTCTTCGGAGCTTTATTTCTGAAATAATCATTCAGCAATAGAAACACAAACAAAAATATCAAAGTAGTCTTGATATCGACCCACTCGTAAACACGCAGCAGGTCCATAGTGGATTTTTTTTTTTTTTTTTTTTGATTGTTGGCAGGTTCAATATCTGATTTTATGTAGCCTACTATAGAGAACGCTTTGACGCGCTATCGCAGCGCTTGATGTGTAAGGGACCGTCGGACAATTCCACCAACTGGGTTAAACGTCCAGTGTATTTAAATTAAAGTAACTTTTAACATTTAAAAGAACACATGCTTAAACTGTAAAGCTTGTTAACAGGTGAGATTTAGTCAGTACCTTCCTTCATATATGTACAGTACACAATTATATTCACAAAAAAAAAAGAAAAAAAAAGAAAACTACTGTAAGTACCCAAAACGCAAAATGCTCCTCACTGCAGAACACAAGATCCAGGGGGCGAGATTGGATCCAGATCCAACTCCTCCCATTTTAATATACCTAAACCTACCCATCTCCACCCCCTGATCCCTAAACCCACCCATCTCCACACCTAAGCCTACCATCTCCACCCCCTAGATGTGGATTCCACCCCGCCCCCTGAACCTTTGTTCTGCAGTGAGGGGCTACTGGAAAAGTAGCCCCTCACTGCAATTTTTTTATGTTCCAAAGACTGTAGTGCATTCTTACAAGACTAAGTTACTACAGGTGATATTTTGTGAAATCTCCCTTACTGTACATACAGTACACAAGTAGTTTCATGAAAAATGACTGTAATTTACCTGAAAGGGTTTTTAATGTTCCAAAGGTTGTAGTACTGTCAAAGTCAAAGTCTACAGTCAAGAGAAGACTTCACAAGAGCAAATACAGAGGGTTCACCACAAGATGCAAACAAGGCCAGATTTAGAATTTGAAAAAAAAAAAAAAAAGGCAGAACACTTCTGGAAAAACATTCTTTGGATGGCTGAAATAAAGATCAACCTGTTCCAGAATGATGGGAAGAAAAAAGTATGGAGAAGGCTTGAAACAGCTTATGATCCAAAGCATACAACATCATCTGTGAAACATGGTGGAGCAGTGTGATCACTCTTAGAAAAGATCCTGTGTCAAATTTTAACACATTCATGGGTGAGTTCTGGGACAACGTTTTTTGTGTTAATTTTTACTCATTCATTGTGTTGATGGTTTTAACACAGTAAATGTGTCAGAAAGGTTATCACAAAGATGTGTAAACATGTGTATAATTTAACACATTATGTGCTGTCCTTCACTACATACATTATGTAAAAAAAAAACATACATAAAATTCTAAACAAAATGTTCGTATTTGACAAAATGAATGGAAAAATCATTGGTTAATGAGCACACTCGCGCCCTAAAGAGAGCAGCCCGGAAAATGGAACGCAGCTGGAGGAAAACTAAATTAGAGGTATTTCGTTTAGCTTGGCGGGAAAGTACCCTATCCTACAGAAAAGCATTAAAAACTGCTAGATCTGATTACTTTTCGTCTCTTCTAGAAGTAAACAAACGTAACCCTCGGTATTTATTCAATACAGTGACTAAATTAACGAAAAATAAAGCATCAACAGGTGTTGGCATTTCCCAAGAGAATAGCAGTAATGACTTTATGAACTATTTTACTTCCAAGATCAATACTATCAGAGATAAAATTGTATCCTTGCAGCCGTCAGCTACAGTATCGCATCAGATAGCGCACTATAGATCCCCTGAGGAACAATTCCACTCATTCTCTACTGTAGGAGAGGAAGAATTGTATAAACTTGTTAAATCATCTAAACCAACAACATGTATGTTAGACCCGATTCCATTGAAACTACTAAAAAAGCTGCTTCCAGAAGTCATAGATCCTCTTTTGGCTATTATTAATTCATCATTGTCATTAGGATATGTCCCCAAAACCTTCAAATTGGCTGTTATTAAGCCTCTCATAAAAAAACCACAACTTGACCCCAAAGACCTAGTTAATTATAGACCGATCTCAAATCTCCCTTTTCTGTCAAAGATACTAGAAAAGGTAGTATCCTCACAATTATATTCCTTCCTAGAGAAAAATGATATCTTTGAGGAATTCCAGTCAGGATTTAGATCGTATCATAGTACTGAGACTGCTCTCATTAGAGATACGTGTTCGACACTATCGACCACAACATTCTTTTGAATAGACTACAAAACTTTGTTGGCATTAGTGGAAGCGCCTTAGCATGGTTCAAATCATACTTATCTGACTGCCATCAGTTCATGGCAGTGAATGAAGAGGTATCATATTGATCACAAGTGCAGTATGGAGTACCTCAAGGCTCAGTACTAGGGCCGTTACTTTTCACGCTTTACATGTTACCCTTGGGAGATATTATCAGGAGACATGGTGTTAGCTTTCACTGTTATGCTGATGATACTCAGCTCTATATTTCTTCGCGGCCCGGTGAAACATACCAAATTGAGAAACTAACGGAATGCATAGTCGATATAAAAAACTGGATGACGAGTAATTTCTTACTGCTAAATTCTGAAAAAACAGTGTTAATTTTCGGACCTAAAAACCCCACATGTAACAACCTAGAACATTATCTAACACTTGATGGCTGCTCTGTCAATTCTTCTTCATCAGTCAGGAACCTAGGTGTGCTGTTCGATAGCAATCTTTCATTTGAAAGTCACGTTTCTAGCATCTGTAAAACTGCGTTTTTTCATCTCAAAAACATATCTAAATTGCGACCTATGCTCTCAACGTCAAATGCAGAAATGTTAGTTCATGCGTTTATGACCTCAAGGTTAGACTATTGTAATGCTTTATTGGGTGGTTGTTCTGCACGCTTGATCAGCAAACTACAGTTGGTCCAAAATGCAGCAGCTAGAGTCCTTACTAGAACCAGGAAATATGACCATATTAGCCCGGTTCTGTCAACACTGCACTGGCTCCCTATCAAACATCGGATAGATTTTAAAATCTTGTTAATTACTTATAAAGCCCTGAATGGCTTAGCTCCTCAGTACTTGAGCGAGCTCTTATCGCATTATAGTCCGCCACGTCCGCTGCGTTCTCAAAACTCTGGCCGTTTGATAATACCAAGAATATCAAAATCGACTGCGGGCGGCAGATCCTTTTCCTATTTAGCACCCAAACTCTGGAATAATCTACCTAACACTGTTCGGGAGGCAGACACACTCGGTCAGTTTAAATCTAGATTAAAGACCCATCTCTTTAGCCTGGCGTACACATAACACACTAATACACTTCTATTATTCAAATCCGTTAAAGGATTGTTAGGCTGCATTAATTAGATCAACCGGAACCGGGAACACTTCCCATAACACACGATGTACTCGTTACATCGTAAGTAGAATGGCATCTACGCTAATATTTGTCTGTTTCTTTCCTATGATCAGATGGTTGATCAGCACCAAGAGATGATGTCTGCAGCCCTGATCGTCAGCGGAGACCAGGACACCCAGATGACCCCCAGAGACCTCGATTAAAATACAATAAAACTAAAAAAATATAACTAAAAATATAATACAATACCTAACTACATAATACTACTATTGTTAGAACTTGAAATTTTTGAACTGTGGGTTTCGTCTGGTCAGAGGAGAACTTGCCCCCCGACTGAGCCTGGTTTCTCCCAAGGTTTTTTTCTCCATTCTGTCACAGAGGGAGTTTTAGTTCCTTGCCGCTGTCGCCTCTGGCTTGCTCAGTTGGGGACACCTAATTTCTAGCGATTATCGCCGATTTGATTGCACAGATACTATTTAAACTAAACTGAGCTAGACAATGACATCTCTGAATTCAATAATGAAATGCCTTTTAACTGAAAATTGAGTGTTTAATCTTATCATTATATATTACTGACACTCTGTCCTCCAATTTGATACTGTTAAGTGCTTTGACACAATCTGTATTGGTAAAAGCACTATATAAATAAAGGTGACTTGACTTGACAAACAACCAATGATCACATATTTGTATGAATTGCTTCTCTTAACATGGCATTGCACATAATTTATATGGTAAGGGACATCGAGTGGTCCCCACTTTGTAATCCATGCTGGGGTGGGCCACACCTGCTGGTGAAGAGAAAGTGAAGCGCTGCAGCAGAGAGGAGAAAAAGAGGAACAGCTCCATCTGTGCCAGTTGCTCCCCAAGACACACAAGCTGTGTCCGAAACCGCTCCCTATCCACTATATAGTGCACTATATCGGGTGTCAGCCATTTTGTAGTGCTGTCTGAATTCTGAGTGAACGACTTCATTCCCTACATTCGTTCACTACTTTTTACCCACAATGCATTCTGATTTCGAGTGTACAACCGATGTACACTCGCTGCACTATTTCCCACAATCCAATGCGGAGAACCGACGAGCTGTTAAAGCGAGCGGGAGCGAGCGAGTTTGAACGAGAGATGCCGTTTAATTTACATAAATGATGAATTTGGTGGATTTTTAAAAATGTTAGTTGGTAGTGTATTCATTCAGATGTCAAATTAACGGTCGCCTGAGGGCGCTCTACGGTCATCTTATTTGAGTGCAAAAACGCTGCTCGGGAGAGTTTCAAGATACTACAAACAATAAATACATACAATTATTAATATGTGCTGATGTGAGTTTATTCTTGCGGACAATATTTTAATAGTATTTAATGATTATGACAGAACAAATCAATAATATACCATCCATGAAGCCACAAAGCTGATTACAATAGTCATTTTAAGTGTTATTGCTATTAATATTATTTTCTAAAATGAGGTACATGAAATATAAAAGTATATCTAAGATGTTTTTGCAACAGCCAAGTCTCACGCGCAGTGTACGTCACCGTCCGAATCCGTTCACTTCATTTCGTTCACTCCTTTCTAATATAGTGCACTCAACTGCCTTACACTATATAGAGATTAGTGAATGAGTGAACGAGTGAGCGATTTCGGACACAGCTACTCTCTTTCCTAAAATTAGTAACAAAGAGAAAATATATTGTATATGTCTTGCACTTCTGCAAAATACATAGAGAAATAATTGTATTCCAATAACAAACATTGTGGTATGGACCCCCCCCCCCCCCCCCCCCAAAAAAAACCCATTAAATTTTAATAGGCTAATTTCCTTTGAAACAAGTTTCTGCTGAGCCCCTAAACAGACATGGGGATGAAGTGGGAGGAAAAATGCTAACATTTTTTGGGGTAACGCAAGTTTTCTATACCTAGAGATAAAGGTAAAAAGGCATCTCTCTTCCTGAATTTGCCCTCAGCATCCAGGAAATGACCCTGGTTGAAAGATTGAGGCGTCCCCCAATGTCAGATTGCCAATCAGAGCTGTGCCCTAAAGAAACAAAATGTTTATCAAGGACTAGTAAAAATATACTAGCTTTTAGTCTGAGTTTAAATCAGTGGTGTTCATTCCTGCTCCTGTCCTGCAGAGTTTAGCTTCAACAGTAATTAAACACACCTAAACCAGCTAATGCAAGTCTTGCTACTTCCAGGAATGTGACTGGGAACTGTTGGGGAATAACAGTTAAAACCCAAAGGACCAGGTGTGGTTGAATGAATGCAAGGAGTCAAGAGATGCGTTTCAATTGAAGAAATTTACTGAAGAAATAGTTTGCAGTTTCAGACAGGAGTCAGCTTTAACACTCGATGGAGTTCATCGGCCGCTCTGCGTACAATTCACCAACAATTATACCCTGACAGAGGATGCTAATTGCATCAATGCATAAATCAGCAAAATTCTGATTGGTTCCAAAACCTAGATAAACTTAGACAGTTTTCACATATGGACGTAAATGTTTCAAGCATATCTCCAAACGATTATTTCAGGCGTCAGCAAATGAAAAAGAAGACACCTCAGCTCAAATCAGGATGGCGGCAGGAGACAGTCTTCTCATCTAACAGAGAATGGATGCCGACACACACACACACACACATATACACACAGAGCCCTTATCTGCATCTCAAGGTTTTCTAGCTTCTAGCGAGCATCTTATCAGTATGGTTGGTTACGCACATACTATGCAGCCATCAATCTTGGAGAATAGAAATACAGTACAGAACAGGATTTTTAATATCTGTTATTCAACAACTGAATGTCACAGTTCTCTTCATCGCTCGTAGCTAACATAGATGGTAGGTCATCCTGAGCCCCTTAGCATGGCCTTGTGACCCTAAGGAAAGACTACACTCAGCATGTGTTCACAGCTTTTACTCTGACCACTTCTAAAAAGTTATATATGCACACTTCAATTTATACGAATATAGATGGCTCTAGTTCTTAAGTCAATCATCAAACAATCTGGGAGGCTAAATACTGATCAATAACTTGATTAATAATCCCACAATATATATTAATAAAATATCCTCTCCTTCAGAACCATTGCTCTACTAGAAACTTTCATGGTGGTGTGTTGGAACAGGAAAATGAACAGTTTTGTCCAGAAACATAAAATTACAGCCTGTGCTTTTTTATTTAATTTAATTTTTAGATTTGATGTTTGAAATTGAATGATTTTTAAAAGTCCTTATACAGTAATTACAAATGACGGAGTAGGTCATGGAATTTCCACTCTGCCCATTCCCACAAATTCCCCCCCCCAAAAATGGATACATATTCTCTCTGTATGGCTCATAAATACACACAACCGATAGTCATATATTTGTTAATTGCTTGTCTTAGCGTAGCACTGCACATAATTTATATGGTAAGGGACATCGAGTTGTCCCCAGTCTGTAATCCAAGCTGGGCTCCACACCCGCTGGTGAAGAGAAAGTGAAGCGCTGCAGCAGAGAGGAGAAAAAGAGGAACAGCTCCATCCGTGCCAGTTGCTCCCCAGGACACACTCTCTTTCCTGAAATTAGATACAAAGAGAAAATACCTTGTGATGTGCGAGGAAAAATTATATTTCAAAGCTTTTGCGAGCAGAACTTTTGTGTTCTCCCAAGAAACTTTGCATTCACTTGAAGAACTTTTGTGTTCCCCAATAAATCGATATATTTCAATGCTTTTGTTGAGTGAACAAACACAAAAATGTAGCAAACATTGATTCACTTTACTTAAAAAGGGTAACTTTTTGTGAGGCTAAGGGAAATTCAACTTTACAGCACAACAATGAAAACTGTCAAAATATATCACCTGATTACTATAAAACACAGTTCTGTACCTAGAGAAAAAGGTAAAAAGGCATCTCTCTTTCTGAATTTTCCCTCAGCATCCAGGAAATGACCCGGGTTAAAAGAGTGAGGCGTCTCCCACTCAGACTCATCAAACAGCACTGATGTCAAACTGCCGATCACAGCCGTGCCCTAAATCAAAACGAATCAAAATGTTTACCTGAACCAGAGATGACTTAGCAATTTTATTCTATCAATCAATCCCAGGCAGTCTAAATTGTCCCAGTGTCCATAAATATACAGTGTTCTACATCTGCTATTCCTACTGTACCTTTGGAATAGAGTATGTTCCTATCTGAGTATCTTCCACAGTAGCCCGGGGCAAATTTAATGGGGCAATATTTCCAATTCTCTGTATTTCATGAATGACAGCATTGGTGTAGGGCATGTTGTCCTTGTCTGATAAAGATGGCTGCCGTGACCCTCCCACAACACGATCAATCTCCTCCTGAACTTTGGCTGAAGATACAAAGTAGAGATAGTACAAGACAAAATTGAGAGTGTGAGCCTATTACTTTTTATGTGCATATAAATGCAATTTCTTCTAACAAACTCTCACCCTGTATCTCAGGATATTTCATCATGTAGAGAAGACCCCAGTAGAGAGTGGTGGAGGTGGTCTCAGTTCCCGCTACAAACAGATCCATAGTACAGATGCACAAGTTCTCCACATCAAACCCTGCGGCAGTGTCGTCTTTAAGCTAAACAACATGATTGAAAGGCATTCAATAGCCATACATTATTATAACCAGAGCATTAAATTTACTGACACCGGCTTAAGAAGGGGTCTTACTTTTTCCATTTCAGCAAGGAAGCAGTCAATGTAGTCTCGAGGATTTGACTGATCATAATCTACTCTGTGTGCATTCACCTTCTCTTGAACAAAGTCAATCACCTTCTGCCTCTGAACAAATGATTTTTTGTGCGGTCCAGGCACTCGCCGCATGAGCCATGGGAACATGTTATACAGCTAAAGAAAGAAGAACAATAGGCTTCAGCTGAGCAATAAAGAGGCTAAAGAGAGCAAAATTAACTTTTTAAAATGTGAAAATGTTTACTTGAGCCCAGACTCTTCCATCCAGAAACATAGTCTCATTGATGTTCTTCAGCAGAGACTGGAAGTCATTGTCACTGTACTCAAATCGATTACCAAACACAAGCACACAGATCACATTTGAGACAGCATTGTTCAGCAGGATTTGAGGGTTAAAGGGTTGACCTGGAAATGTTATAATGATAACTGTAAAATAAATCACATTGTGCTTCCAATTGACCTATCAGTAAGCCCCTCCCCTCAAATGCAGACTAGCCAATGGCAGTCGAGTATCAGTTGCACGGGGAGTGGAACTCGGACATCTTTAGGTTTCAGCGCCATAGAGAAACATTGGAAGATCCGAAGCTCGCATCGGTTTTATGAGGTTTATGCTTCAAAAATGGAAAAACGATGTGCCTGGGGTTCTTCTAACACTAATTACAGGTATCCTGAGAGGATGGGTAATATCATTTATTTTATTAAATTTCCTGAATCCAAACAAAACAGAGCAAAATGTCCCTAAGTATTCACCCCAATACAAATGAAGACAAAAACGTTCATTTTCTGGTTGTCATACACTCATTAAGTTACAATTTTCATGTGCTCAAGCAGATGTTAATGTTATCTTGTGCTTTAGCAAGGTATCTCTGGCTAAAACTAGCTAACGTTAAAGGAACACTCCACTTTTTTTGGAAATAGGCTCATTCTCCAACTCCCCCAGAGTTAATAAACTGAGTTTTACCGTTTTTGAATCCATTCAGCCGATCTCCGGGTCTGGCGATAGCACTTTTAGCATAGCTTAGCATAGATCATTGAATCCGATTAGACCAGTAGCATCACGTTCAAAAATGACCAAAGAGTTTTGATATTTGTCCTATTTAAAACTTGACTCTTCTGTAGTTATATCGTGTACTAAGACCAGCGGAAAATGAAAAGTTGCGATTTTCTAGGCCGATTTGGCTAGGAACTATACTCTCATTCCGGCGTAATAATCAAGGAACTTTGCTGCCGTACCATGGCGCAGTGATATTACGTAGCGCCTGAAAGTAGTCCCCAGCTATATTATAACTAGGTACCTAGCTGGGGACTACTTTCAGGCGCTGCGTAATATCACTGCACCTGCTGCGGCCATGATACTGCATATTTAATTCCAATTTGGTGGCCTTCTGTGTCCAAAATTGTGCAAAAACATCGTGGGACAAGGTGTCATTGTATTGTAAGACAGTGAGCAACTCTGTTTGTCTGAGGGAGCCACAGTAACTAAGGGGGGCGGGGCTTACCGATAGGTCAATTCTAAATGTTTATAGAATAACAAGGTTTCCGTTCTTTTAATTCCACAAACTTCAGTTCATACCGTGCTCATTTGAAACGGCCTCATTCAGAAATGTACACTCAAGATGAATGGATGGCTCCAGGCTTTTCTTTCCCAATCCAAAGTTTCGAAGAGTTGAGAGTGCAAATCTCCTCTGATGCTTCCATTTATACCCACTGGCAAAAACTAAACCTGATTACAACACGTTTAAATAAGACTTTTCCATTTCTCACTCTTAACCACAAGTACTGAGCTCAAAGCAATTATATATATATATATATATACAGAGCTGGGTAATAACTGATTACATGTAATCTGGATTATGTAATCAGATTCCAAAAATTAAGTAATTGTAATTAGAGTAAGTTACATTTTAAAATACTCATAATCAGGCTACAGTTACTTTTTTATGGATTACATGATTATTCACACAATAGCAAATACAATAGTCTACCGATTATATACATAATATATGTATGTTAGGGGTGGCAGGGTACACAGATGTCACGGTTCGGTACCTCGGTTCGGGGTCACGGTTCGATACGATTTCGGTACAACAGGAAAAAAAAGAAATCTACTATGCTCAGTTTCTTTTCATTTATTTTGAACAGACAGTAGTGCAAATTTAAAAAAAATCCATCTGTGAAAACTAAATATTATTACGTTATATAAAATCTGTTTTGTTTTCATTGTGAGTGTATACAAATAAAAGCAGACATTTATACAGTGATTATTAATAAGACAATAAGTGTTTAAAGGAACACTCCACTTTTTTTGGAAATAGGCTCATTCTCCAACTCCCCCAGAGTTAATAAGTTGAGTTTTACCGTTTTTGAATCCATTCAGCCGATCTCCGGGTCTGGCGAGAGCACTTTTAGCATAGCTTAAGCATAGATCATTGAATCCGATTAGACCAGTAGCATCACGTTCAAAAATGACCAAAGAGTTTCGATCGTTTTCCTATTTAAAACTTGACTCTTCTGTAGTTATATCGTGTTCTAAGACCGGCGGAAAATGAAAAGTTGCGATTTTCTAGGCATATATGATTATGAACTATACTCCCAGTCCAGTGTAATAATCAAGGAACTTTGCTGCCGTAACGTGGCCGCAGCAGGCGCAGTGATATTACGTAGTGCCTGAAAGTAGTCCCCAGCTATATTATAACTAGTTACCTAGCTGGGGACTACTTTCAGGCGCTGCGTAATATCACTGCGCCTGCTGCGGCCATGTTACGGCAGCAAAGTTCCTTGATTATTACACCGGAATGAGAGTATAGTTCCTAGCCAAATCGGACTAGAAAATCGCAACTTTTCATTTTCCGCCGGTCTTAGTACACGATATAACTACAGAAGAGTCAAGTTTTAAATAGGAAAACTATCGAAACTCTTTAATCATTTTTGAACGCGATGCTACTGGTCTAATCAGATTCAATGATCTATGCTAAGCTATGCTAAAAGTGCTATTGCCAGACCCGGAGATCGGCTGAATGTATTCAAAAACGGCAAAACTCAACTTATTAACTCTGGGGGAGTTGGAGAATGAGCCTATTTCCAAAAAAAGTGGAGTGTTCCTTTAAAGTTGATTCTGCTGGTATAAGGGAACAGTTGAAGTGATCGCACGCACGCACGCACGCACGCGCGCGCGCGCACGCACACACACACACACACACACACACACACACACACACACACACACACACACACATCAGTTCCAGCATTGCTAACTTGACAGCACAGTTAGTACTTTATCAAAATAAAATACAGTGAACCAAACATCAGCGCGCGCGCCTCTGTCACTGCTGGAACGCGACTGAAGTAAGGCTATTATTTACATAATAATTAATAATTTAGCATTCAAATACATCGCAAATATGGAAATATTATGGAAGATTTGTGCCGAATGAGAGAGGTAGGATACACGAGCACAAAGCTCCATTTCGCAAACAGTTGAGTGCGCAAGCCTTTAAAGTATACTCCCTTTTGCAGTGATGCGTTCAGAATCAACACACGGTCACTGTCTTGTGGGTTTTGTTTTCAAGCGCGCAACTCGTTCTGCTGCTGGAGCTGACGATTATCAAACAGCGTTGCATTACTGCGGGCGCACCCTTCTGGATTGGGGGTGAATTGCCTGTATTCGTCGTAAGGCCTCATGAACCGAAGCGAGATGTCCGTGCCGTGACGGTTCGGTACGAATGTACCGTGCCACCCCTAATATGTATAGTCCAGTTTTGTAGATTAGCCATTAGTCAGGTGGCAACAGCATTTGACCACTGGATTTACAAAAAACATTTCAGGCTTAAGAAGGGTTTCAACATTGCATCAACTACTAATGAACACATTCATTTTTATTTGAATTATTACTCTATAGTTTTTTTAACCATGTATTATTAATTATAACTAATTAAAATGCACATATTCACGTTATTTCTTAGTTACATGTAATGCAGGCATTCCAAAACTTTTTGTCATCTAAACCCATGCACCATATATAGGCTATACTTATATAGTACCCCTGAGATTTTAAAATAAATATTTCAATAATTAAGTATCGCATTTGCATGTTCAAGGTTTCTTTTATGTTGATTAATGATCACATGGCATGCAGGTAACTAAAAATGTTTCATCTTTTTTAGTAAGTGTTTTAAAACAAAGACTAGAAATACAAAGACGGTTCACTCAACGCGCATTAAGGAGGAATAGTCCCACCATCTAAATGAAAGAGCCAAATTTCCCATAGAAACCTGACTAGACCAGCCAATGCACATGCACCATCATAAGCACATTGGAACTTGGAATACACCACACGACTTGTGATCTGAACTGATTTTTAAAACACCAGGCATCATACACTTACCGACTTTGTAAATAGTGACAAAGGAAAACTGGGCATCAAACACTAGGCGACTGAAGATAATACACTACCAGACTTTAAAGTTGTTCTGATCACAACGAACTCACGAAACGTGCGCTTTGTTGCTAGGAGACTCATGACAAATGAAAACATATGTGTTCTAAAATCGGCTGAAAATATCAAACATGTTTGATATCCTCCGACTGGATGGAGTCAAAGTCTGAAGCTAAAAAATCGGAGTCTGTGACCATCATACACCACGCGATTTTCTCAGCTGTAATCTGCAGACTGGCTCCGACTTTCCTCAACTAGCGTCAACTTGTTCAGACTGTAAAATCGGGGCAAAAATCACGTAGTGTAGCTATTCCAGGCTTAAACATTGGCATTGCCTGGTCTAGCATGACAAATAAGCTTTTTAAACGCTATGGTTAGTGATGTTTTAATCATGTTACTTGTCTGGCATTAATGAAGCGTTAATGTCGAGCCCTGGAGTCTATGTATGTATGTATGTATGTATGTATATATATATATATATATATATACTTTGTATGTGTGTGTGTTTCAGGCCTCAATCCAAGTTTGAATTCACAGCTGGCAGTTTATATTGAAACCATCATTCAGTATTTTAAACTTTATTTACCTTTGTTTTCGGCCATGTCATAAATCATAGGAAGCACAGGTCGATCAGCGAGGTTGTCGCCTTGTTGTAGATAGACCTCCTTAACTCTTTTGTACCCGTTCAACATAACAATTCTTGGTCCGAGAAATCGAATGCTTAACATGTCTCCATATTTTTCTGCAAACTTGAAAATACGGTTTTAAAAAATGAACTTATTTAATACAGATATAGTTTAAAAACACTGCTCAATTTCCATTCACTTCCATCTACGCAAAGATGATATTCCGCGTTACCGTCACAGATACAAACAAGAATACAATTACAGATTGTAGGCTATTTACCTTTGCCACCTGAAGATGAATATTGTTGTGATTAATATGATGAAGGTTTCCAATAATCGGCAAAGACCATGGTCCAGGAGGAAAGTTTTTCGGCGCTTTATTTTTGATATAATCAGCCAGCAATAAAAACACACAAGAAAATAACAAAATAGTCTTGATGTCGAGCCACTCGTAAACACGCAGCAGATCCATGGTCAGGTCGTATTGCCAGATTGGGTCGACTCGACGATAGCTTAAGTTCTCAAAACCCTACCCACTCCAGAACAAACCCTCCCAAAATATTCACTGCCAAAACAATGTGATAGAATTATACTGCCATGGCTGCTTTTTTTTTTACCTCGTTAAAACTAAACAGTAACAAAAATTATAAAAATAAATCGATTTCAGATAGGAGAAAAATACAACAGAAAAACAGATAAAAATATGGCAAATAGAAAATTAGCAAATATAACCAATAATGTTTCTACCCAAACAAGTATAAAAATATTAATATGACAAACTGCAAACGAGTCATTAAATTAATTAACAGACCCTTATCCCAGGAATCGCACATCGTTTCTTCGTTTTCATTGTCAACAGCAAAAAAAAAAAAAAAAAAAAAAAAAAAAAGGAGGACAAAAAAGAAAGAAATTGCAGCACTTCAAAAGGTATGGTTTTCCTCACTTTTCATATTTTTAACTAATCAGATACGATGACATATGGATGATTCTTAGACTATGGGCACTTTTATGTTCTTTGGTCATATTTTTAAAAATACATATAATTTTGGACAAATTCCTCTTTCTTTGTCAAGCTAACAATAAAACCACCTTACAATTTTTTTTTACTACCTTTCTATTATGATTTTTTCATACTTTTCAACCACCTTATAGGTGTCAAAATCACTGTTTTCACCTTGTCACACACCCAGACTTTTAAACTTCAACAATGAAAATACAGTTTAAAAATATGACTTATCTGGTAACTATTAATGTACCTGAATTAAACTCTAGTAAAAGAATTAAAATACATTATAGCATTTAATGTGAGACCACTATCAATATTACTTTTTATACAAAATATAGCTGTCGCACAGTATTGGTGTCATTTCCATCACAACACTGTAATGTCCCTTTAAAAAGTTTGTGTGAAAGATTGTTTAGGTGGTTTCTATGGAAATATTGCTTGATCAGTTAATATATTTATTCTAAGTCATTTCCAAACATGCTGTACCTTCAAGGGTGTTTTTAAAAAGCTAAAAATCTGGTAACACTTTATTTTGATAGTCCACTTTAGACATTCTACTAACAGTAAGTAACTTTGCAACTACATGTCAACTAGCAGTCATTAGAGTATTAGTAGACTGTCTGCTTAATATCTTCTAACACTTTATTTTGATGGGTCCACAGCATACAACATACTGACTATAAGAAACTTTGCAAGTACATGTAAACTTATTCTACTAACCCTAAACCTACCCTACTGAGAGTTAGTAGACATGTAGTTGCAAATTAATGAGAATTAGTTGACATGTAGTTACAATGTTACTTATAGTTAGTAGAATGTCTAAAGTGGACTATCAAAATAAAGTGTAACCAAAAATCTTAAGTTAAATAAGAGTATTTTGCATAAATGAAATGCCAAGTATTAATTCAAAGCTAATCCGTGAAGCTTTCTTCCATTTTTTTCACAAAAAACTACAGAAATGTCATTTCCACCACACTGCCTCTTGAGTTTAATGAGTGTGATGAATTTACAACCTTTTCTAATATATATCTCTGCTGTTTCTCTACAGTCACGTTAATTAATTGTCATTTCCACAACACCCTGTCATTTCCACCACCAGCGTCATTTCCGTCACCACACACATTTTTAAAAAATATTTTAAAAGTTTTCATCACACATTAAAAATGTATCCACAATTTATGAGATCATGCTCTACTAAATATAAAAATTCAAGTTATTTAAGTTATATTTATTTTCTAATAAGCTCTTACCCAAACCACTATTAAATTTCAGAGTGTGACAGGTGTACAGTTCAGCATTTGGTCCTCAGGGCAGTTAATTTATCTAATTGACAAATGTATAATTATTGTACATTGTGGAAAAACTAGTTACAAAAATTATCTTAGACAATTCTTGAGTGGGATAAGTTATTCTATTTTTAAATAACAGCTGTATTGAGATGTGGTGGAAATGACATTTGTTCATTGCAGATCGGAAAAAATTTAAAATGTTAACAATTTCTCTTGTAATCTAAGTTTGTCCTCTTACAGATCTTAAAACTAGACAAATTATTTAAATTTATGAGACTGTGTTACGTGACTTTTGAACAAGTTTTTTTTAATTCAACTTCACAAGGCTAAAAGTGCCCCTAACCACATTTTGGTAAACAGACAATCCCCATGGAGTAGCCTGATTTTAAGGGCAGAAAGCTGGTAGCTCTCGAATCCCTACATCTCGGGTTTTGAATCAAGAACTCTGGGATGCCAACCCTGATCTTTACCCACTGAGCCACTTCACAGTTACACTTAATTACTGTCAATGACCATTGCCACAAATTTCCAAAAGTAACTGGATACATATTCTCTCTGTACATGTCTCACAAACACCCACACCCCATAATCACGTTTGTGTGAACTGCTTTTCTTAACGTGACACTGCACTTAATTTATATGGTAAGGGACATCGAGTAGTCCCCACTTTGTAATCCAAGCTGGGCTCCACACCCGCTGGTGAAGAGAAAGTGAAGCGCTGCAGCAAAGAGGTGAAAAAGAGGAACAGCTCCATCCGTGCCAGTTGCTCCCCAAGACACACTCTCTTTCCTGAAAATCAAATACAAACAATCTTTCTCCTATAAGAAACAACCTATATTCTACGAGTCTGAATCACTAGATTGTTCACTCAAAATATGGATCTATTTTATAGGAACAAGAAATTAAACTTGGCTTTTTACAATATAATACAAAATCATCAATGTATTCATGTGGATTGCAAGAAATTAGATTACTCCTGTACCTAGAGAAAAAGGTAAAAAGGCATCTCTTCTCCTGAATTTGCCGTCAGCATCCAGGAAATGACCCGGGTTGAAAGAGTGAGGCGTCTCCCACTCAGACTCATCAAACAGCACTGATGTCAAACTGCCGATCACAGCCGTGCTCTAAAGAAACAAAAGAGATTAGACTATCTGTCTTCACTTACGGGTCACACTAACAGAATAATATGCTTACTAAATTTTTGAAACAAAATGTAATATATTTTGTTTCAATAACATTTCTTTAATATTTAAAGAAATATAAAATATTTATTTTTAAAAGAAATAAAGAAAATCATATGTAATATGCCACGGTGTAACCACTGGATACACACACATATATACATATACATATACATATATATATACATATATATATATATATATATATATATATATATATATAAATAAAAGGCTGTTTATTATTCTTGTGATCAAAGACCACCAGAGGGTTAAACACCCTAAACACAAACCCGATTATCAAGCACTCTCAAAAATTGAGACTATCTATGTGTGACCCTCCCACAACATGATCAATCTCCTCCTGAACTTTGGCTGAAGATACAAAGCAGAGATAGAGTATCTGAGCATATATATATTTTGAGTATAATGTACATATAGTGAGTATATTCATTTTTATGTGCATAACTCATTTCACATAATAAGGTTCACCTTGTATCTCAGGATATTTCATCATGTAGAGAAGACCCCAGTAGAGAGTGGTGGAGGCGGTCTCAGTTCCCCCAATAAACAGATCCAAAGTGCTGAAGCACAAAGTCTCCTCATCAAGCCCAGCATTTGTGTCATCTTTTGGCTAAACATGATGAATGAAAACAACTGTAATGTAATATCTCTTTTTGAGTGCATACCAGAGCATTTCTATACCAGCATGCTTATTGACACCCCCCAAGAAAGGGTCTTACTTTTTCCATTTCAGCAAGGAAGCAGTCAATGTAGTCTCGAGGATTTGATGGATCAAAATCCACTCTGTGTGCATTCACCTTCCCTTGAATAAAGTCAATCACCTCCCGCCACAGAGTAATCATTTTCTGGTGAGGGCCAGGCACTCGCCGCATGAGCCGTGGGAACATGTTATAAAGCTAGAGAGAGTAAAACAGAAGTAACACCATTCCTGACTATCACCTGTTCAAGACATGGTAAGTCTAAATACCACATAAGCTAGGGAGCAAAACGGACGGCTCCAGACTTTTCTTTCCCAATCCAAAGTTTCGAAGAGTTGAGAGTGCAAATCTCCTCTGATGCTTCCAACTGTAGCCATTAGCAGCAACTAAACCTGTCAATAAATAAGTAAATAAATTACACTCTTCTTTTAGTCACTTCATCTCACACTTATTCTCAGCGGCATAATTTTTACTTGCGGTGTGATTGACAGCTCACTGATTCCTGAGACATGGGATAAAACATGTCCAGCAAATGCTATTAGGTTTAAAAATGAAAATATTTTCAATTGTAAATGTTATAGGGGATTAATAATAGAATGTATTTAACACAATTATCCCCATCAGTTTAATTTTATCATGATATCAAATCTATGACACTTATTGTATTCTTACTACATCTAAAACAGTTTGTCCAGAGAGAAGGGTTCAATCATTCATATGCTATAAAATGGATAAAAATGTTTTTTAATGATGAAAAAACAATCAAAAACAACACTTAATAATATCTCATATCAAAGCAAGGGTGTCTTTCAGTGACACATGCAAGGTTTCAAAGTTTTCCCCACTTTTTGTCAACATTGTCAGACATTCATTAAAATGTTAATGTAATGTAATTCATAAAAATGTCACTGTAATGGACCCCCTTGCCACACTGCACCTCTGCAGAGTACATCAGTGTCAGACAGGCTCTGGTAATTTTTGTGGTTTTAGAATATTTTAAATCCTAATGTTAATATTTTCTGTGTCACAACCATGATGTCAACACCATCTTCCAATTTTTGAGGAAATAATTTTATTCTCCTGAAGCAGGTTCATCTAGCATCAACAGAAAAAACTAAATGGCTACTAAATGAACTACATTTATTTTGTGAAAAATAAATGCCAAATTTGTCAACACCGTCAGATGTCACCACAAGATTTTCTTTCTGATAGAGGTGATGGGCCAATGACGGAGTTGACATTCAGTGCGAAGTCATCATATTTTTGTGGTTTTCAAATCATTTTTAATTATATTATATATCAAATAATTTGTATTTTTTTCTTATAATGTATGAATTCTAAATATGTGACTTGAAAGCATATATTGCTTTTGTGGATTGATAGTCATCACTTCTAGCAGAGTTAGGGTTGAGGAAACATAAGATACAGGGAACGTAAGGCTGAGGGAACACATAAGCCTGGATAAAACATATCAATACACAATACAGTTTGATTGTATTCTGATCATATGTGTTCTGATAATATTTGGATCATTTGTTAAGATGTTTAAATTCAAATATTACTGGTGAATGTAAATGGACAGAAGTAACAACTAATTGTTTTATTTCTTAATTTAACTGTTTTTAAGTTACCCTGTTACCATAGCAGATGCACAGCAGACATACTGTTGTGAGATGAGAGAAAATAGATAATTTGTATTCCAGTGATATATCAAAATACTTAAATGTGAATCTTGAATAAAAGCTTTATATAAAAAAATAACTTACTCACTGTTTGTTTTAATACAGTAATTGATTGATTCAAAGTATTTGATAGTTTATTATAACAAATTCAGGTTTTCGTCACCACCGTCATATGTGTCAACTCTGTCATCTCCGTCAGATGAGTATTTTGATAATATTTCATTATGATTCTTTATATTTGTTGTGGAATTGTTGGTCATATGTGAAAGTGTAATCTGTCTGCTAACATGAGAATGTGTTTTGAAATGTTAAAAACTTAGATAAAGTTATATTACACAGTCCAAGGTAAAAAGCACATTTTGATAAAAAATAAATAAATAAATAAATAAAAAAAAATAGAAAAGGTAGGAGGTTGCATCAAAGCATAGCTCAGTAGCTTAGTACAGGCTATAAATGTAGTTTCTTTTGTCTGAGTACAAGGTTTTATTTTTTCAATTTTGCACCCTCTTCTGTCCCACTTCTCAAGAATTAGTGAGCTGGCAAATTATGGTGAAAAGTTAACCACTATTTTATTTACGGACTGACCTTTGTTTCCAAAGAGGTCATAAAATATGGGTAACTTGGGTCGATCAGCCAGGTTGTCGCCTTCTGCTAGATACACCTCTTTCACTGTTTTGTACCCGATCAAGACAACAATTCTTGGTCCGAGAATTCGAATGCTTAAAATATTTCCGTATCTTTCTGCAAACTGAAAAATATGGGTGAAAATGAACAAATAACTTAGAAATAGTTTTATAGATTTAAATATAAGATATAAATTAACAGTCAACAAAAAAAAACTATTAGGTATTACCTTTTCCAGCAGAAGATGAATCTTCTTGTGTTCGATATGATGTCTCCTATAATCGGTAAAGACCATGGTCCAGGAGGAAAGTTTTTCGGCACTTTATTTTTGATATAATCACTCAGTAATAAAAACACAAGCGAGAATAACAAAATAGTCTAGAAATCGATCCACTCGTAAAGGTGCAACAGGTCCATGACTGTTTGCGCAGTTAACTGACAGTGTTTACGTCGTGTTTGAGTTGTCGGCGAGACTTGTCTGCGTGGCAGAAATTATATTCAGGTGTGTAATCTGAACTGTGTTTCTTTATTTTGCATGATATCATTTATTGATAGCACAGACCGTGTCTGCCAGCACCCCTGAGAGAGAGAGAGAGAGAGAGAGAGAGATGCGATGGCGTTCTGATTGAATATAGATTTAATAAGTCAATGGAGGAGATGCTTCAGTAAGCTAAATAAATTGCTTCTGTATGGAAAATGCTTGTCAGATAATAACTTCACTGCCGTTTTCATAAACCTAAACTGTTTTGGATGGATTCTGTTATTTAGACTGAACTGTACTTGTGACAGATGTCACGGATCATTTTGCGACCGCTAGGAGTCATTTTACGGCACTTCCCATGTAATTCTATGGCATTCGCAAACATCACATATTCACAAATACACAATCACATATACACAAACATCACGATGTTGCCATCTCCTCTAATATGAGTTCTGCTAGTCTGCTGTTTGGTGACCTTTATCAGGATTTGGGTGCTTCTCAAAACTGCATCTCTCGGCGGACGTCATTGACTTCCATTTAAAGCTGTCTCTATTTGGAGGATCCTTAAAAGGCAGCCTTTGTTTTGTGGCCTTCATTGGGCATATTTTGAAGGATGCATCCAGTGTATCCTTTGCGCACATTCCAATTAACAAAAAAATTGTTAAATGTTTTCAAAGATAAAGGGAATCATGTTTTCTTTTATTTGGTTGTAAAATAATCACATTTAGGCCTGCTGGACTGTCTCATTCTAGCGTTCAGTGCTGAGAAGTCGTCCAACCTAATAGCCACAGGACTAGACTAGAAAGGTTTCTGCTTTACTAGGATACATAATTTCTTTTGAGAAGCAAACGTTGGCTGCTAATATATGTCTCCAATGCAAAATACTGATATTTAGATTTAAAAAAAAAAAAAAAATCTTATATTTTATATTACTTATAATTTTAACAATTAAATTTTTTTAAAATTATTATTATATTGCTGTTTTACTTAGCTTCCTCGCTTTTAATTGTTGTTATGATTGTGTGGTTTCATGGGATAAATAGACATTTTTTAAAAGGTTACCAGGTTCATTTGTCGACTAGAAGCTGCAGTTTTACTTGGTTATAGATCATTTTGAACAATCTCAGATGATGAAATGGTGATATTCCACAATGTTAATATGGTGCACTGATGTAAAATGTATAGTGCTGTCAAATGATTAATTACATCCAAAATAAAAGTTTTTGTTTGCATAATATGTCTGTGTTCTGTGTATATTTATTATGTATATATAAATACACACATACAGTATATATTTTGAAAATATTTACATGTATTTACATGTCTGTCTATATTTATATTAATATAATTTATATTATAAATAAATATATTTAATATATAAAAATAACATATTTCTGAAATATATAAATGCGTGTGTGTGTGTGTGTATTTATATACATAATAAATATACACAGTACACATACAAATATTATGTAAACAAAAACTTTTATTTTGGATGTGATTAATCGCGATTAATTGTTTGACAGCACTAAAAATGTATGAATCAATCATCGAGGAGTGAAACATATTCTAAATGGCTTTGGGGAGAGTGTCATTCCAAATTTGAATTCCAAGCTTGTTTGCGTTCCCTCTGGAGGAGACAGAGTGTAGGATTGTAGAAATGATGTGAAGAAGAGAAAGAGCTCCATACGGGCAAGCGATTCTCCTGGACAAGAGCGTTTTCCTTGGGAGGACAAAATAAAATCTCAAAACAAACCTCAAGATTATCTCATGATTTAACATATATGTCTAATAAAATGTTTACCTAGACTAAAAAAAAATAAAAAAAAAACCCTGCTCACCTGCCGAGAAAGGAATAAAAGCTTCAGGTTTTTCAAACTCGCCTTGAGTGTTAAGAAAATTGTGTGGATCAAATGAATGTGGAGTCTTCCACTTGGTCTGATCAAACAGTACTGATGTCAGGTTAGGAATGATCTGTGTACCCTTAATGTAGAATAAAAACATTTCAGATGATGAAATACTGACATCATCTAAGGATTAACATAAAAGATAAAAAGCAGCTGAGGATATTCTCATGACAAGATCTGTGTTAATAATACCAATAAAATAAAATAAAATACATTAAAATTACACAAGGCTCTGATATGGTAAGTATCTGGTATGCTGATGCAAGGTCAGCTGTGTCATATGAAGCTTTACCGAGTTTGGCATTCATCTCACCTTTGGAATGAAATATCCTTCCAATATTGTGTCTTCATTGGTCATTCTTGGCACACTAAGGGGCACAACATTGCCCATTCTCTGGACCTCATGGATAACAGCATCGGTGTACGGCATGCTGGATCTGTCATCCATGATGGGTCGACGCGACCGTCCAACTACTTTGTCTATTTCTTCTTGAACCTTTTCTGAATGTGTTAATATGACATTCAATGTCAAAATTCCATAATATTCATCTAACAAATTTAACTTCATAGATGAAGTATGCAGTCTAATTGGCTTATGATCCATATCAGTTTATGATGTGTCTTTAATTTGCACTTTTGCATGGACAAAATTTAATTTACAGTTGACTTGTAATCTGGACCGTTTTTACCTTGGATTTCTGGGTATTTCATCATGTATACAAAGGCCCACAGTAGAGTGGTAGATGTGGTCTCAGTTCCTGCCACAAACAAGTCAAGTACAGCGTACTGCAGACCCTCTTCATGAAACCCTGCTTCCAGATCATCTTTCCTCTATAAATTACAGACAGTACAATCAGCATATGTAGGTTAGTATATGAGTGGGATATTTCTAAATGAGTGGAATATTTCTACATGTTTAACAAATACGTTGTTTGCTAACAAAAGCATCATATGTTTATAAAACATCTTATTTTTTTACATTTTCATATGCTGTGACAGAGAATGATAGTACCTTCTGAATCTCAGTAAGATAGCAGTCTATAAAATCTCTGGGTAAGGAGGGGTCCCAGTCTGCATAATGCTTGTCCACCTCTTCCTTAATAAAAGCACGAACTTGATGGAAGCAGGAAAACAGGTCTTTATGAGGTCCCGGGAGGAGGTCCATAACCCAAGGGAAAACACTGTAAAGCTATAATGGACAAGTAGCAGGTCAGCTTGGGTGGGCACCTTTATTTTTTTAGTTAAGTTTTCAAATAATGCATTTTGTTTACTAAATCTTTTCATCTTATCTTCAGAATGAACATATTAGTACCTGTATCCACACAGACGTTTGTAGTTTAAGGGCTTTAGATATTAGACCGAGCATGTTCAGAAACCTTTGGTCAGTGTATTCAAACCTCTTGCCAAATACCATGGAGCAGATGATGTTGGAGACAGCATTGTTAATAAAGTAATGAGGGTTGAATGGCAGCCCTAATAAAATACAATGGCAGGTGAAGCTAGTTTCAGTTTCAAAGTACATTTTTTTTTGCATGTTAACAGTGGTTGTCCATGTGTTGAAATGCAGCTGCTTAAGGAGTTCTGAGTCCTAGTGCTGGTTGCATAAACTGATTAGACTAATCCTACAAGTTAGTCATCAAATATTTTTCTTCGTCATGTCAGTTACATAAAAAGGTAGATTGGTCTAATTTGAATCCAAAATGTAAGACTGATTACCACTTGGTTAACTGCTAGCTGATCAAACTAATTCTTAAAACACAGTCTTAAAATGTGGCTATGTTTATGCCACTGGCCTCTGAGTAGTTTTTAGTGCACTGCTTTGCAACTACTAGGGTGTTGCTAGGTGGTTGCTTAATAGACCATATCAAAAGAGTCCATCTGCAAGACTCTTATGATATTTTTGTCCCTACATATGGCTTGAGTCCTTAACTCTCTAGTATTCTTTACTTAGGGATTAAACATGGTAAACAAGAATACTATATATTTTCAATAATATGTATTCCTTTATATTTTGTATTTTGAGGGGATTTCATCGTGCTAGGCAATATTCAGCACTAAATTATGCAAAAATTGTTTTATATAAAATGATACAAGCATTAGAAAAAAACATCAATGTTTAAGTTAAAAATGTATCAATCAGTTTTTAAATTTTATATTTATAATGCATGGAAGATAAACTGGTGCCATCTGGTGGAAGAACCATATATATATATATATATATACACACATTTACATATAGGTACATATTTTCCACACAAACATTCATTTTTGTACAAACTATCCTTTTAACTGTAATACTCAAGTTTAGGGGTTTACAACAGTAATGCCACAAGGGGTTAGAAATGCTTATCAGTGTTCATATAACAAAAAACAACAAAAATATAATGCAGAATTCTGACAATAACAAACCAAAAAGCATGATAAACCTAAATATAAGTCAGGTTCTGATTCTTAGCATCACAATAATGCTACTACTGTACTTACCATTGGTATCCATGATGGTCTGGTGCAGGAATTTGTATTCTTCCATGATGATGACTTCCAGGCTCCTCTTTCCCACACCAAAGTATTTAAGAGTACTTAGAGTGAAACGCCTCTGTTGCTTCCAGCTGTAGCCATTATTGAAGGTTACACCTGCTGCCAGACATTATCATAGATGAGATATTTATCAAGAGTTAGATTGTGTTTTAATGGTATTTTCCCAACATTAATGTGTACCTTGGCACTTGACTATTCTCTTTAGCACATCATTGGTTGGACGGCCTGTGAAAATGTTTGCTTGATCAATAAGGGCTTTCTTGACCATGCTGTAGGTATTCACAACAACAGTGTTTAAGCTTCCCAGACGCAAGCTGAAAATGTTGCCATAGTGGTCTGACAACTGCAAGAAAAGAGTTAATATGGAGAAAAAATGTGAAACATAATCAGGGTTAAAGGGCTTAAGATTTCAGACCTCATTTAATATACAGACTTTATGCAGTCAGACTTAAAAATCACAACAACAATAGGCTGTGAATTACCTTAGTTAAATGAATATGTGGTTGTGTAGTATCCAGGTTGTAAAGATTCCCAATTAAGGGGAGAGGTGTGGGTCCAGGGGGATACTTTCTAGGCTTTCTGTTTCTCAGCTGGTACGAGATCAGCAGAAAGATGACGAACAACAGACAAACAGTCCCTGCATCTGTCCACTGCACTGAGGATAAAGACAACAAAGAGTTCTCCAAGAACATTTTCACGCTTTTATCTCCTTTATTCTGCACTGTGAAACGTGACTACGCGAAATGTTATGCTTAAAGTTGTTTACTTCCTGGTTTCCTTTTGTTTTGTATGACAAAAACATGACCTGTAATAAACTTTCCCAACACCTGACATTCGGAGAGATCACACCGGCGCCCAACGTTTTGCTACGGTTTCCGGGTTGAACGACATGTTTCCTGGAAACGGTGTGAAACGGTGTGCAACAGGGTTTGAGATACGTTTTCTCTTGTTTGGTGGGTGTGTCAAAAATGTCAGCCCAGTCAGCAGCAACTTGTATATAAACCACGCGGTATTAAAGAGACAGCTCGCACAATGAGTCCAAGAAAGATAATAGATTAATTTATGACAAGAGTGGACCTGAAAAATCTACATCATTTGTCACAGAAAGTCTTCTTAGTTGCCTTTTTCTCTATCACGTATTAGAAATAATAAGAAATTATATATCAGCTGAAAACTTAAAATCTCAAAATTCATCCTTTGAAACCCATTTTAAAATCAGACATTGCATTACCATGGAAATGGTACATCAAAATCATGTTAAAAAATGTTTTCATTCATGAATTATAAAAATTTAAGTTTGGATAGTGCACTATAATGTCTATGTTCAAAACTGTGAGTGACAGTTAAGGGGTTAATAAACGTTTCTATGCTCCTCTGATTATATAATGTGTCTCGGAGGTAAGAAGTGGATTATCCTTCATCTGAAATGTTTGTCTTTCATCCTGAAATGTGAGGCAAATGTTGGATCACATTAATTAGGAACCACAGTTTCCACAAATCCCTTCACTCGATTGGGATGTTCTCTTTTATTCTGGACAGCAAGGGCAGTGACTGTAAACATCGAACGTATTTTGCAGTATTAAAGACGTATTTATACCGATTTCATCGGCTCTGAAAATTCTTTAAAAAGAACACAAAGAATGATCTTCTCAGCTGCTAAAGTTGCAACACTTGCGTCATCAGAACAAGGTGTTCAACGCGCCACCGTTTCCGTTTAATAAACGTTTTGCACCGTTTTTTCGGGGCTGAACGCAACCCTGACGAATTTTTTTTTTATATGATTCCCAATTATTTATATTCATGATTTCTAGTATTTATACAGGTTTTACATTTTTATGTCAATGTTGTAATTAGCAATTCATTTAATTTTATCTTTGAAGCAAATTTCTTATGTGACAGGATTAATAAAGTTTCTTAGAGATCCGGTTATCTGCATCTCTGCGCTCCATCAAGCCACTCCCATAATATCTGTCATCATCACTCAAAACGATTCAGAATTTATAGCATGTGTGATAGCAATACAATTAATTATTTCAATAAATCTTTCAATGAGTAAAACTGGCTGTGTCTATATAGTACTAAAGACTACACAACATCGTTATATTATATTATTATATTGTTATATTATTTTCAAATCAATTTTTAAATTATTATTATTTTAAATTATTGTCCCTGGACCGGTAGGCTACTCTTGTAACAAAGTAGCGGTGGCTAGGACAGCTTTTTATCAATTCTGCTTAAAAAGATGCAATCTAATCCTAACATGAAATAAACCTGCTCCCGAGTTTACGGGCCTGTTGCTTTGACAGCAAGTCTAGGACGAGCTTCGAAGAACCAAAGGATCCAAGATCAAGCGAAATCATCAACAATCAAATTTCTCCACGCCTTTCCTGCAGTGTTTATTTTTCAGGAGGGCCGCTGTAAGCATGGAGAGGGGTTGCTGAGTGAAAGGCGGGGCCAGTTGCATCGCCTGAAGAACGTCGACCCTGTTTCCCTGTCTAGTTTAAAAATTTACCAGCTGCAGAATCCAGCACTTAATACTCTCTGACTCTCTGCTATTTGCTTCAACACCATGATTTTGCAATTTATATATGAAAGCTTTGATTTTAAATGCTGGATCATTTTAATCTTTGTTTTACTGCTTCTTGTAGATATCATCAAATATAGGAATCCTTCCAGTTTCCCACCGGGACCCTGGCCTCTACCATTCCTGGGAAATGTCTTCACTGAGATAGATTTTAGGAACGTGAATAAGGTAGGAGGAAATTGCATAATTTGTTTATTTACATGCCAATTTATGTTCTTTTTAGACAGAATTGTTTCTTGATTAAAAACAGTCGGTGGAAATGTTATCAGGTTGTCTGTATATACCTGTTAATATTTTGAATTTCAGTTGGCTGAAGTCTATGGGACCATATTCAGCTTAAGAGTGGGCAGTGAGAAAATGATAATTGTTTCTGGATATAAAATGGTAAAGGAGGCACTCATTACTCAGATCGATAGTTTCGTTGACCGTCCAAATGTCCCTCTGTTTCACAAAGTTTTTAAGGGAATTGGTAAGTACACTGACTATAATGACCTTTATGCTTAAAATTACGGTTCATTATTCACTCAAATAGTACCTATTTAGGTATTGAAATTCTTTCATTCATTCATATTATGAAGGTACGATACTGAGTAATGGTTACCTGTGGCGGATGCATAGGAAGTTTGCTGTCTCCCATTTGCGGACCTTTGGAGATGGGAAAAAAAGCCTTGAGCTTAGAATCCAGCAAGAATGTGTCCACCTATGTAACGCTTTTAGGGCAGAAAATGGTATGGTCTAAATGTCTGGAGAATTTTATGAATAGAATAAAAATGACTTGGAGATAAAAAAAATGCATATATATACTTATGCATAAACATAAAAAAACATTTTATTCTCAAACAGGACCTTTTAATCCCATGGTCACCTTAAACAGTGCTGTCTCAAATATCATCTCCTGCTTGATATTTGGACAACGCTTTGACTATCATGATGAATATTATCAACGAATTCTGCGTCTTGACACTGAATGCATTCAGTTAATAGGCTCTCCTAGAGCACAGGTACTGATTCATAACAGCATCCTTAGACACGACTTTCATAACCTGTGAGTTAATTATAATAATAAAAAAATTGTATTCATCACCCATTATGCCATCTTTTACAGCTGTATAATGTCTGTCCTTGGCTCTTGGAATACTTACCTGGTCCCCATCAGACAATTTTTTCCAACTATAAGAAAATAACAGACTTCCTGAGAGGAGAGATCGTTAAACACAGAGAGGACTGGGACCCTTCAAACCCACGTGATTTAATAGACAACTACCTGACCGAGATGGAAAAGGTAACTAAAGTGGGATTTTATTTTAATAAGCTTTTAAAATAAGAGAGTTTTAGCATATATTTCCACTTTTGCAGAAAAAGAGTGACCCCGAAGCTGGTTTTAACATTGAAGGATTAGTGGTGACTTGTCTAGACCTGATTGAGGCCGGGACAGAAACCGCAACCACAACATTACGCTGGGGTCTGCTTTTTATGATGAAGTTCCCAGAAATCCAAGGTAAGTATTGATTGCCAAAACAGGAATAATCATTGTTGTGTTGTTCTTTTGAAGCATGTAGGTTATATGTCATCTTTAAGTTAGCTTGGAAATGCATCAGGTCCAGGAGCTTTCCATGAATAAGCTTATCTAAAAAACACACATTATATAAGTAATATTATATTTCCCTTTCAGAAAAGGTGCAGGCAGAGATAGACAGGGTGATTGGACAGTCGCGTCAGCCCTGTTTGGCTGACAGAGTTGATATGCCCTACACTGAGGCTGTTATCCATGAGATGCAAAGATTTGGGGATGTTGTCCCGCTGGGATTCCCTAAAAAAGCTGTGAAAGATACAAAACTAGGGGATTACTTCATTCCTAAGGTATGAATTCTATTCTATTTAGAGTAGGGGTCCTGTCTAGAATAGTGAAGTTTTCATTCTCTCTTTATTAGGGGACCTCCATTACAGTAAACCTGTCTTCAGTCCTGCATGATCCAAAGGAATGGGAGACACCAGACACCTTTAACCCAGGGCACTTCCTGAATGAAAATGGCCAGTTTCGGAAAAGAGATGCGTTCCTACCATTTTCAGCAGGTAATGTGCAAACATATCATCTGATGACTTCTCAAAAAGTGATATGCTTGTGTTTAATCCTTTTTATTGACTTCGGGTGAGTAAACATTTGTCCGTGCCACATTATGATTTTAACTTCAGCTGATGGCATCTGCTCACAGGTAAGCGAGCGTGTTTGGGAGAGCAGCTGGCTCGTCAGGAGCTTTTCTTATACTTCACCTCTCTGCTGCAGCAATTCACCATCTCCAAATGTCCAGGAGAGGAACCCAGTTTGGAGGGAGAGATATGGTTCACATATGCTCCTGCTCCCTACCGTATGTGTCTGTCCTCACGTTAAGCCTACATTTTTTTTTGTGGCATGTTTACGAATATCTGATATGATAGAGTATCTATTATGTAAGTGTTCATTCTTTATGTTACCATTAAGTAGGCTACACGGTAGTGGTTTATCTTCACAATGATTTAATACTAATACCTACAGTATTTGTCCTGATGTCTGTCATATATTACAGCATGCATATCTAATGTATTAATAAAAGTTGTATACTGTGTTCTTTTGATGTAAATAAATCACAACTGGGCAAATCATTTGCCACAATACATATCTCTGTTTTCAAAATGAAGCATCATTGCAATAGTCATGCATGTTACTTAGGTTCAAGTTAATAATTCCCCCTTGTACTCTGTAATGAGCTTGCAATTATTGTACATATTAAAATGTACCAAAGTATATGAAAGCACAGTTTAGAAACACGCTGGTTTTAACATTGAAGGGTTAGTGATATCTTGCTTAGACATGATTGTGGCCGGGACAGAGACCTCTGCTTCTACATTACACTGGGGTCCGCTTTTTATGATCAAATATCCAGAAATACAGAGTGAGTCTGGTTTTAATTTTTCAAAGAATCTACATATTGTCACCACATTGTCACCACTTAATGACTAACTTGTATTTCCCATTTAGAAAAGGTCCAGGAAGAGATAGACAGGGTTATTGGACAGTCACGTAAACCCTATTTGGCTGACAGAGTTGACATGCCAGCCTGTAATCCATGAGATTCATAGACTTGGCAATTTTTTTCCACTGGATATAGTAATATACGCTCTAAAAATGCTGGGTTACTTACTTTATAACAGAGTAAAGGAATGTTTCACAGTCACGGATACATTACTAACAACAGCTGGGGTATTATGTAACTTGCTGGGGCCCCAGAACCATGAAAGGCCTCTTCCTCTTGTAGTCTCAGACACTGAGTGTAAAGACTACACATAGCAGGGACAAACTCCTAGTTAGATTCAGTGTGTGTGCTTGTAGGACAAATGTTCCTCTCTGATGTGCAGGAGGTCCGCATTAATTTTTCCCTTTTTAACGAGTTTGATGGTTTAATCAACCCTTGCTACTGAATTTTTAAAGTATTAATTGTACCCAGCGTTAAAAAGTGTGATGAAGTTTACACTTACAAACCTCTCAGTCTGAAAATGGAGAGGCACATATTATAGGCCTGTAGTACATTTCACAACATCTCTTGAGAGAATAAGAGGAAGAGAGCAAAACAAGGGTGTCTTATTACCTCCCCAAACTTCTCAGCTACTTATTCATTCCATGTATATGAAATGTATATGAAAAAAGGTAAAGAGCAGTCAAATCGTATTTCTGAATGTACATGTATGATTAAAGCTGGAAATATGAAAATATTAGCAGTTTGAAAAACCTCCAGAGCAAATGTAAACATGTCAGGCAGGACTGTAATGTTGCCCATGTGTTTGTACCTTGTTCTTATCTTTAAACTTTTACTTTGATAAATGTGTTTCCATAGGGTTCTGTTGTCCAACTTCGTAGAATCTGGAGTGCCTTACGTAATGTCTCTCTACTCCTCCCCTCCAGTATTTACATTTCCCAGTCCTGTGCAAAAGTACGTGTAAATGCAGACCACTGAGTTCCAGTAAGACAAAGGGAACCTGTCACTTCCATACCATTATGATCCTGCACTTGATCTATGACAGCTTTGATTTTAAAAGCTGGATCATTTTATTTTTTGTATTTCTGCTGCTTGCAGATATTATCAAAAATAGGAATCCCTCAAATTTCCCCCCAGGACCCTGGCCTCTGCCATTCCTCGGAACTGTCTTCACTAAGATGGATTTTAGGACCATGAATAAGGTGGGAGCTAAATTCATGTTTTTTAAAAATTTTTTATTTATTTTTATTTGCATGTCTGTTAGTTTAGTGTCAAGTCTGTCAGCTTTTAGAGGTGGTTTCATTTATTGTCCTGTTTCTGGACTTAGAAAATATTTAAGCTATTAATGTTCCTAATTGATATAAACAAAATAAAATAAATATTTTCAATTTCAGTTGGCTGAAGTCTACGGAAACATATTCAGCTTAAGAGTGGGCAGTGAGAAAATGGTAGTCGTGACAGGATATAAAATGGTAAAGGAGGCCCTCATTACTCAGAATGACAGTTTTGTTGAGCGTCCAAATGTCCCTCTGTTTCACAAAGTTTATAAAGGAACTGGTATGTACACTAACCACAATTACATTTATGGCTAAATTAAACCAATTTTATTCTCAAAAGGAGCTGGTTATTTATTACCGATAATCAAGTTTCATCTTTATGGCATTATGCAGGTTTAACAATGAGTAATGGATACCGGTGGCGGACTCATAGGAAGTTTGGTGGCCTCCATTTGCGGATGTTTGGAGAGGAGAAGAAAATCCTTGAGCACAGCATCCAGCAAGAGTCTGTCTACCTTTGTGATGCCTTTAAGACAGAAAAGGGTATGGTGTAAATATCTCACTAACTGGAGAATTTTAGTTCATTGGAGCAAAGAAGAATGAAAACAGTTTGCAAATTAAGAAATATCCATGGTTTCTCCTAAACAGGACCTTTCAACCCTATGATCATCTTAAACGGTGCTGTCTCAAATACCGTTGCCTGTTTGACATTAGGACAACGCTTTGACTATCATGATGAATATTATCAAAGAATCCTGCGTCTTGACAATGAATGTGTTCAATTAGCAGGCACTCATAGAGCACAGGTACTGATTCATGACAGCATCCTTAGACACTACTTTCATATCCTGTCAGTCAACTATGATTAAAAATCTGTATTAACCATTAACTAGCCTATGTCATCTTTTACAGCTGTATAATGTCTGTCCTTGGCTCTTGGAATACTTACCTGGCCCCCATCAGACTATGTTTTCAAACTATAAGCAAATAACAGACTTCCTGAGAGGAGAGATCATTAAACACAAAGAGGACTGGGACCCTTCAAACCCACGTGACTTTATAGACAACTACCTGACTGAGATGGAAAAGGTGCAGTATGTAAAGGTGGGATTCAAAATTTGAATCTTGAATAATTCAATACTTTCTTTTTTTATTTTTCACAGAAAAAGAGCGACCCCGAGGCTGGTTTTAACATTGAAGGGTTAGTGATATCTTGCTTAGACATGATTGAGGCCGGGACAGAGACCTCTGCTTCTACATTACGCTGGGGTCTGCTTTTTATGATCAAATATCCAGAAATACAGAGTGAGTCTGGTTTTAATTTTTTTTTTTTTAAATCTACATATTGTGACCACATTATCACCACTTAACTTGTGTTTCCCATTCAGAAAGGGTGCAGGCAGAGATAGACAGGGTGATTGGACAGTCGCGTCAGCCCTGTTTGGCTGACAGAGTTGATATGCCCTACACTGAGGCTGTTATCCATGAGATGCAAAGATTTGGGGATGTTGTTCCGCTGGGATTCCCTAAAAGATCTGCTAAAGACACAACATTAGGAGGATTCTTCATTCCTAAGGTATGAATTCTATTCTGTTCTATTCTAAAGACTATTAGTCATTGTTGATTGCTGCACCTATCAGTAGTTTTGATGCTTTTGTTTTTAGGGCACCTCTATTTCAACAAACCTGTCTTCAGTCCTGCATGATCCAAATGAATGGGAGACACCAGACACCTTTAACCCAGGACACTTCCTGAATGAAAATGGCCAGTTTCGGAAAAGAGATGCTTTCCTGCCTTTTTCAGCAGGTAATGTTTTATAAACATTTACATATAACATCTCTGTGTGACTTGCTTATCTTTTTGTGGGCAAGTACAGAAGAACAAAACTAGCACACACATTTGAAAACTACACTGAAGCGAATTAAGATGGCAACATGCTTTTATAAATGAATGAAAAACTAATGCAATAATGTATTATTTAATTAGTGACGTTTTTTTCTGACAACAAAAACACTGAGTGGCTTCTGCTCACAGGTAAGCGAGCGTGTTTGGGAGAGCAGCTGGCTCGTCAGGTGATCTTCCTGTTCTTCACCTCTCTGCTGCAGCAATTCACCTTCTCCAAATGTCCAGGAGAGGAACCCAGTTTGGAGGGAGAGATATGGTTCACAAATGTTCCTTCTCCATACCGTATGTGTGTGTCCTCACGTTAGAACAATACAAAGCCAGTAAGATTAGATATAAAGTATGCTTTCTGATATGTGTTTCTGGATGATTAGCATTTCCAAATTTTTCAAAATGCAATATTGTTGCAATGTTTTAAACATGATTTTAATGTATAAATGCAAATGTATGAATGATTTTGATGTATAAAATGTACATGTATTGATACCTGTGTTAATGCTCTGTGTAAATGATTTACAGATGTGCAAAAAATGACATTTGTCATGTAATTAAATCATACTTCAGTTGAAAATATGTCACATGAAATATCCCTTTTTAAGACAGATAAATATAGATAAATAGAATTGTTTCATTTAAATATTATGTATTAAGTATTACTTTAACTAGAACAGAGTAAAGGAATGTTTCACAGTCACGGATACATTACTAACAACAGCTGGGGTATTATGTAACTTGCTGGGGCCCCAGAACCATGAAAGGCCTCTTCCTCTTGTAGTCTCAGACACTGAGTGTAAAGACTACACATAGCAGGGACAAACTCCTAGTTAGATTCAGTGTGTGTGCTTGTAGCACAAATATCTCTCTCTGATGTGCAGGAGGTCCGCATTAATTTGTACCTTTTTAATGAGTTTGTTTGATCAATCAACACTTGCTACTGAATAAAAAAAAAATAGTGTAGAAAGAATTTCCACTCAAAAATTGCTAGTACATTTCACAAATAATTACAAAGAAATGGCAAGTAACACATTTAAACATGTAAGAAGAAAGACTGAAGTAGTATTTTCAGACTTTTTGAAGTTTGAAATTTATTTACTTTTTTGCTTAGCAATACTGAGATTACTGAATTATAGCAGAAAGTACATTGAAAGATAAAACTGCAAGAAAAAAACAAAAAGCAAAATACCTGAGAAATATAAAAACGAAATTTTCAAAACAAATTCAATAATACTACTCTAAAAAATAATAAAAGATATACATTTGCACATATATACATATACGTCTGTCCATAAATAAGTAAAATATACATCCATTCACACATGCACATAAACATAAAAGGTTTTGAAATATACAAGTGCAACTGCAAAAAGGACCCATAAGCATCCACATTACATTCACTGAACAGTTTAATATCAAAAGGATTGGTAGAACTAGCATAACGTTTTGTCCTTGCTTTGAATAATGTCAAATGGCTTTGCTTCCTAAGAAGCCAACCAGTTTTTTCACACCTGGTTGGTGGAAAAAGATCATGAAGGGGATGCTCATACTGCGCCATCTCTTGTGTTCATTTGATGGTGGCTTGTTCTCTCCAACCTTGTAGATCAGGTAGATGTATTGATGTGTTGGTAAATCTCTCAATGATTTGTTGTGCTCTCTTTTGTATGCTTTCCAGCAAAGCTGCTTGTTTTTTTGTGCAACCAACTAACAGCACATTTGCATACTCCAGACAGGGTCTGATGAAGGAGCAATACATACTGACTAAATCATCAGCAGAAGCTCCATTTTTGCAAAAACTGTCAAAAAGTGAAGTCGCTGAGATGCCTTTTTTACACACTCGTCAATGTAATCATTTCCATTTAACTGATTGCCAAGATGATACCCTAGGCATTTTAACTGTAATAACCTGTAAAAACCTCCTGTAAACTGTAAAAACCTCCTGACCTCCCAGTATAAGTGGTGGCAGATGTATTGAATTTTTTGCTAAACATATCCTTATTTCGACAGATTTGTTTCCATTGAAGAGCATGTTGTTATTTTGTGCCCAAGTTTCCAAAGCAAGTGCGTCCATTTCCATTTTTTTGTCTGTTTCTATGTCTTTTAACTTTACAGCTTGTGATATACCAATATCATCTGCATAAACTGTGTCCAGTGTATCACCAAAAATGACTTCACGGGTTGACATATGAAGTAAAAACAGATATGGTGACAACTCCAACTTGGGGAACCCCTAACGTCACAACTTTCCATTCACTGCTTTGCAACCACAGTACATAATACTTTTTCTCCTTCTTTCCTTTATTTAATTTTTTTTTCTTTTTTACTACAGTGTATTAATTGTACCCAGTGTTAAAAAGTTTACACTTACAAACATCACAGACTGAAAATGGAAAGGCACAAATTAGGCTTGTAGTACATTTCACAACATCTCTTGAGAGAATAACAAGGGTGTCTTATTACCTGCCCAACCCTCTCGACTACTTATTCATTTAGGAACAAAGGCCCTGTAGAGGCAAGTTCCTATATGCATTCATACATTACACACATTTATATTATGTTGTAGCTGTAGTGTTATGTACTGTTATGCATTAAGAAACATGTTGTCCAACTAAAACACTTTTGCATTGTCACGATTGCACAGATGTTCTTATCTGCTGTCTGCATTGCGTGCAAATGGCTTATCTCTTCAGTCTCATGTAGTTCAACTGTGCAGTTCTGTCATTATTCATGACCTGTTCCTGGTAGAGATTCTTTTGGAATGCAGAAGGTTCTCACAGAGGCTGAATTGGGGCTCTGTTTTTGTTGGAAACTATAGCATGCACTATAAACACTGATTACATAACAGAGTTAAATAATGACTCCCACACTGCTCGTTTGGCCCCTTGCTGCCGAGACCCACATTGACTCTCTATTTTCGTATAAATAGTGCACGTACACTTTCTCACATACACCCTATTCACAACAGCCTGGCTAAAATAAGTCGGTTTACTTCAGAGTCGTCGGCTGCCCACAGAATCGGCCATGATTTTATATTCCCTATATGAGTGCCTGGACTTTAAAAGCTTTTTGTTTTTGATTAGTTTACTGCTGCTGCTTATAGATTTGATCAGGCATAAAAATCCAGCAAATTTTCCACCAGGACCCTGGCAGATACCCATCCTAGGAAATGTCTTCACTAATGTTAACTATAAAACTGTAGACCAGGTGAGGCACTCATGAATTTATTACAACACTGAAATAATTACTCATTTAATATGCAATATAACAATAATATTATTATTTTTTATATTAATATATATTTTTAAATTAAGTAAATATAGAATGCCATGTTTTTTTTGTATTTTCACGTGTGCAACTTGATTAGGTAGCCTTTTTATTTTTATTTTTCCAGCTGATTGAGAAGTATGGGAACATCTTCAGTGTCAGAAATGGAAATGATAAAATAGTGTACGTGTCCGGGTTTAAAATGGTGAAGGATGTTTTGATCACTCAAGGGGAAACCTTCACTGACCGCCCAGTTTCGCCTTTATTTGACACACTTTACAAAGGCAGAGGTAAGTGACTATAATAAGCAAAGTGTTCTTGCTCAATAGGTGCAAATTATTGATGCAAATTATTTTGAGTATAGAAAAACATCCTCACTGATTGTACAGCAGGTCTAAACACAATTTTCTTCCATTGTCTTTGACACCGACCCCTGACCAAGAAAGGATTGTCCTTTAACAATGGCTACTCATGGAGGAAGCAACAGCAGTTTTCCATGAGTCACCTAAAAAACTTTGGAGAGGGGAGGAAGACTCTAGAAGAACATATTCATCGAGAGTGCTACTTCCTGTGTGGAGCCTTTAAAGAAGAGCAGGGTAAAAACACATCTACAGTTTTTTATTGAATCAATGTTCCATGAGGAACCTTTAACATCCATGGAAAAATGCACAAAAGGTCTTTTTATACTGGAAAAAGGTTCTTTAGATAATTGAAATATACTTTAATCTAATAACAACATCGTTCTTTTGAGAACTGTTCACTGCAAGGTTCTTTGGGGAAGCCAAAATTGTACTTCTAAGGCATCACTGTGAAACCCACCTTTTGCAACCTTTGTTTTAAGAGTGTAATCACACTTTAATATGTAGAACAGTTAGCCTACAGTTGATCATTTCAAAAAACATTTCTGAAGTGTTTTATACCAAAATATTCATGATTCTGTCATTGTTTTGACCTTGTCACGTAGGCTGCCCATTTAACCCTCTGGTCAAAGTCAACAACGCAGTGGCTAATATCATTGGTAGCCTGGTGTTCGGCCATCGATATGAGTATGATGATGTTGATTTCCAGAAGCGTCTACAAATGAGCGCAGAGTCAGTGTTTCTTACAGGATCTGTGTGGAACCAGGTAGCATCCACTGAAAATACAACATTTAAAAGCGCACTTAAAAAAATGTTCACATATTATAACACTTGTGTTTAGTGAACGATTTTGTTAAAATATATGTGTGCAAAACACATGGAGATTACTCATCTTTTTTTTCTTTTTTTTTTAAGCTGTATGATGCCTTCCCAGGTATAATGAAATGGTTGCCAGGACCTCATCAGACAATAATCTCAAACTATCAAGAGTTAGCAAACTTCCTGAAAGAAAAGGTGGAGCAACACAGAAAAGACTGGGACAGCGACAATCCCAGAGATTATATCGATGCCTACCTGACAGAAACAGAGAAGGTAAAACACAGTAACAAAATTTGGAGCTCTGCATCAACAGCAGGTGACGTACCCAAGAATATTACTGAATTAATTAGATTCCTGAACAAATGCTACTTATTCATGTTCTTGTGCTTCATTTGGGGCCTTAGAGGAAGAACGACACAGAGGCAGGGTTTAGCATTGAGAGTCTGGTGTGGTGCATGGTAGACTTGTTTGAGGGCGGAACTGAAACAACGACCAACACACTCCGATGGGCTCTGCTTTACATGATCAAGTACCCTGACATTCAAGGTACAATAATATTATGTACTTAAGTAACACCAAAAGTAAAAACAGACAAAACAGCTTTACTACTTATTGTGCATTGTTGTATCTTGACAATGTTCTCAAAATGTTTCCTTAACTAGAGAAGGTCAGAGCAGAGATTGACCAGGTGATTGGCTCCCGTCCACCTACTCTGTCCGATAAGACGAACATGCATTACACCAACGCTTTTATTCATGAGGTTCTCAGAAAAGCAAACCTTGTGCCTCTAAATATGGCTAGGACTGCAAGAAAGGACTCAACTCTGGGAGGCTATTTTATACCAAAGGTAAAAGAAGAATATTGTGTTTTTTGTTTAACATTTTAAAAATGTCATTTATTTTACATTATTACATTTTAATTGTGAATATTCTATACATAAAATAATACTAATATATTTTATTAGTTTTGAATAACATTTTATTATTATGACCACTTCCTGTACTGTACTAAGGGGACTGTGATGATCACTAATCTGACATCAGTGCTGTATGACAAACATGAATGGGAAACACCAGACACCTTTAACCCTGGACACTTTCTAGACTCTGAAGGCAAGTTCTGCAGGAGAAATGCCTTCTTCGCCTTCTCAGCAGGTACAGTTCATTCACTGCCTAATTCTACTGTACCTTAATCAGTTTGAAACCATACATGTAAAACAAAAGACTGCAAAATATATATTTCAGCCAAGTAATTCAACTGTGATGGATTGACAGGCAAAAGGCAGTGTCCAGGAGAGCACCTAGCTCACATGGAGCTGTTCATCTTACTTGCCATCCTCTTGCAGACCTTCAGGTTCAGCCCTCCTCCTGGTGAGGAGCCCAGTCTGGAGAGCCAGGTGGGCTTCACACAAGCCCCTTTGCCATACAAGCTCTGTGCTCATCTGAGATAAAGGGAGCCAAATCCTGCTGAGGATGAGTGTACGCAGTATAGCAACTTCTGTGCGAGAAGTATCACCCATAGCAGATTGAGTGTTGAGGAAAGTTACTTTAAAAAGTAATGCATTACAATACTGTTAATTCCTAAAAAAGTAACTAATTACATTACTTAGTCTACTTTTTATGGAAAGTAATGCGTTTTGAGTTACTTTTTAAATCAGGGCAGGGCTTGCTTGTTTGTTTTTAATATCAAAAACTTCTTTTACAAATGTAAAAGCCCTTTCACACCAAATGAAATGAATACGCCTCAAGGAAAAGTCAATTCATGTCTGTATTCATGATTGTTTTTATTAATTTTGAGGAATACTGAATCTGTTTTTGTGCAGGTGAGATGAGTAAATGCATGTTCACATTTAGTCTAGAACTACACAGTAACATCATGTTCACACAGGGCCTCTGCACATACTCCCGATTTCTCTCAACATGGTAACACAAGGGCTGTCATGGGAAACAAAGTAACTGGAGTTACTTATTTGAAAAAGTAACTCAGATATTTCCTTCTAAATTAAAAAGTAATGTGTTACTTTACTAGTTACTTAAAAAGTAATCTGATTACATAACTTGCGTTATTTGTAATGCGTTACCCCCAACACTGCATATGCAAACAAATACAAGTCATTTAAAGTGACCATTATGCCTGGAAATTCCAAATACTTTGTGTGTGTGTGTGTGTGTGTGTGTGTGTGTGTGTGTGTGTGTGTGTGTAACCATTACATAGATTCTGATCTGTACTATAAACACAGGAAATGTGCTCTGGCCTTAAACACTTTCCTCCAGTATACACATGGAAAGAATTTGTATGGTGCCACACCTTTGATATACATGATGACTAGATGTTTTCCCCCTTCTTTGTGATTGCTTAATGTGTGTGCTTTGCTTATATTATATTATGTTTAATGTTATATTTGCTGTGTTTTTGACCAAATAAATGTTTTATGTGGGCATAAGACACTTTTTTTCTAAACATTAAACATACATACATACATACATACATACATATACACACACAAATATACACATACAAACACACAGAATAGTTCTATCATTTTATTATTTACCTTTACCCAGTCTACCTGTTTTGAAGAACTGAGTCATGTATCTGTGATTTATGCAATTTTTCTATTACCTTATGTTCTATTACCTTATCTATTACCAATTTTTCTATTACCTTTCAAATCTAGACATGTAACCTTTCCCTGAGTGATCATTAGTGAACTTTGCTGATTGATTTAAAAGCTATAAAACATGAATTCAATGCCATGTACACTCTCAGAAAAAATAAATTGGGCAGTACTATTTAAAAAGGCACTAATATACACTTCAGGTACTAATATGTACTTTTTAAGTGATAATGTGTACGTTTAAGGTACTGATATTAAGGGGTAAATAATTTACATAATTGTGCCTTTTATCTTTTGTGCCTTTGGATACTGCCCCAGTGATAGCTTTGTATGGAAAGTGTTTTGAACATATCAGGTTATACTAATATTGTCCTCTATTCAAATATGCTATCAGGTTTCTGAACTGAGTAAAGCAATATGCTATTAATTCACCATTTTACATATTGATGAATTATCTGTCAATGACCATAACCTCCTAAACTTGCAGTATGAATAGAACCACAGCCAAGCCTTCATGTGTTTTGCATTAACATCGTTTGTCCCCTATGTACACCGCAAAAAGTCTAAGGCAAAAGTCAAGCTCTGTTAAAAATGAACCTGCAAGGCATAAACTCCAATAGTCCACCTCGCTGCATGTTCTACTCATTAACTCAATCTGAGGAAGATTTCCCATTAAAATGGATGAACATATTATCTGACACGCATTTGACACTCAAACATCTCTTAAACAACAAGAGCTGTTTAATCCATCAAGATCTTGTGTAAATCCAGGTCCATTTTCTGTTAAAACATTACAGCTATTGAGCCAGATGTGAGGGGAGTGGCAGACCCAACACATGGATAAAGGCTGCCTGTTCAACATACATTCTGCAGACCTCACATTTTCCTTCTTTGCCCGTCATGGAGTTAACTGCAGTACTCGAGATCCTTGATTTTAAGGGACTACTGCTCATCGTAGTGGCTCTTCTCTTGGTGGCAGATTACGTGAAGAACAGAAACCCACCGAATTACCCACCCAGCCCTTTCTCTCTTCCTTTCCTAGGAAATGTCTTCAATGTTGACTCCAGGGAGCCACATATATATCTGACAAAGGTGAGCAGACATATAGACACTTCTGGGTTGATAGGACAGGACTCTATTCAAATCTAAGAAAAAAATAAATAAATAAACAAAACAAATTGTGATATAAGAGATTGCATGATAGTGGATATCGCTTTTACTTAAATATTATATATACACACACACTTACTAAAAACTTCATAACAGTGGTTAAAATGGTGCATGTCTTTTAGATCATGCTTGCAGTTTGCTGACAAAAAATATTTATGAACCCAATGATTTACACTCGTTCCAGTCACATGCTTCAAGCTGAAATGTTGTTTTCCTCACAGCTAGGTCATGCCTACAACAATATATTCAGTCTGCGATTAGGAAGAGATAAAGTGGTCTTCATTACTGGTTATAAACTGGTGAAGGAGGCCCTGGTGACTCAAGCTGAAAACTTTGTGGATCGGCCCTACAGTCCAGTGCTATCACGAGTCTATTCGGGCAATGGTAGGTCAAATGGTTATGACCTATCAAAAGAGCTCAGGAAAAAGCACTGTTTATTGTGAATCTGGAGAAGCAAGCCCCCTTTATTAACAAAAGATAAACATTCCCTTAAATTGTGAAACTCAAGTAGTACATCATTTGGATCTGTTATTTATTTCTAAAATAAATATTTAACTGTAACTGTCCCAAACTCTTTAGACTTGTCCTACAGCTTGGTAAAAGGCTGCAAATAGAAAATAACACAGCTCGTACAATATTTAGATCAACCTCCAGAAAATGACGATCATTATCTTCTAAAGTTTACATACATACATACTTTCACTGATTATTTGTTGAAAAAAAAAAAAAAAGTTTCAGTATCCTATGGAACACTATTATGTACTGATTATTTGTGTCCGGACAGCTGGACTCTTCTTCAGTAATGGTGAAATATGGAAGAAGCAACGACGCTTTGCTATGTCAACACTGAGGAATTTTGGGTTGGGAAAGAAAACAATGGAGCTGGCCATCTGTGAAGAGAGCCGCTTCTTGCTAGATGAGATTGACAATCAGAAAGGTACACAATACCTTGTTGGCATGTATATAAGAATCAATTTAATGTAAATAACAGGACTCATTTAGTTTTTGTCCTTCTCAGGATTTGCTTTTAACCCAACAATCCTGTTCAACAATGCTGTTTCCAATATCATCTGTCAAATGGTATTCGGCCAGAGATTTGATTATGCAGATCACCAATTCAGGACAATGCTAAAATATATATCTAAAAACATTCAATTAGAGGGCTCCATTTGGGGTCAGGTAAATACATTTTTTTTCTCTTTCTGATAATTGTCTTTTATGTCATACAGTTGGGCTGGGAGATATTTTACTACTTTGAATAAACTCTGGGAAAGAACTAATTAAACAAGAAGACTGTTTTGTGAATTTTTTTAAACATAATTCTAAAGAAATAGTTCACTCAAAATGAAAATCTGCTCACCCTTAGGCCATCTAAGATGTAGATGAGTTTGTTAATTCATCAGAACAGATTTGGAGAAATGTAGCAGTATATCATGTGCTTCTAAATAGATCCTCTGCAGTGAATGGGTGCCGTCAGAAAGATCCATTGTTGAGCAACTGATGCCTATTTTCTCCTAATCTGCTCTGAAGAAACAAACTCATCTACATCTTGGGTGACTTGAGGTTTGGTAAATCTTGAGCAATTTTTTTACATTTTATTTTGGGGTGAAATATTCCTTAAAATATCTATTCATAATTAATTCTGGTCATGCAGCACTACAGACACAAAAGTAAATAAAGGTGTTTTTCCTTCAGCTCTATGAAGCATTTCCAGCCATCATGAAGCATCTTCCTGGGGCGCACAATGACATGTTCAATAACTACAAATTATTGCAAGCCTTTGTTAAAGAGGTTGTTGTCAAACACAAGGCCGAACTGGATCCCTCAGAGCCTCGGGACTACATCGACAGCTTCCTAATTGAGATGATGCAGGTAATACAACTATTAAAATGACAGGAGAACTTCAAACTAGCCTCTTTCACTTGCATTCATTTGTAGGAATACAGCAGCTTTACTTGAAATTTTACTTCTTCCATCCCTGAACAGAAGCCACATGAAACAACAGACGGTTTTGATGAAGAGAACATTGTTTCATGTGTTCTAGACCTGTTTCTAGCCGGGACTGAAACTTCATTCACCACATTATGTTGGGGTCTCATATACCTCATCACTTACCCAGAAGTACAAGGTAAAAAAAAAAAAAAAAACACACAAAAAAACCACCACTCTTTGAAGAATCCATGCATAATACATAGATAACTAACATTTGAATTTATGGTATTAATTGTACAGTGCATTCAGAAAGTATTCAGACTGCCTTCAACTTTTTTCAATTTTATGTTGCAGCCTGATACTACAATTGTTTAAATTCACTTTTTTTTCTCATTAATCTACACTCCGTACCTCATAGTGACATATTTTTCTTTTTAAAAATGTACAGACATTTCTAAAATTCTGTTTTCACTTCGTCATTATGAGGTACGGAGTGTAGATTAATGAGAGAAAATAATTAATTTAAACAACTGTAGGATCAGGCTGCAATATAACAAAATTGAAAAAAAGTGAAGGGGGTCTGAATATTTTCTGAATGCACTATAGAAAAAGTCCAGGAGGAGATAGACAGAGTGATTGGACGCTCAAGGGAGCCGAGTATAGCCGACAAGGCCAACATGCCCTATACTGAGGCTGTCCTCCATGAGATCCTGAGATTTGGAGACGTTGTACCAATGAATGGCTTACGGGTGGCTGACAAAGACACAACCATTGGAGGTTGCTCCATCCCAAAGGTAAGCAATACTCAGTTAATTTATTTAGCTAACATTAAAATCATCAATATCCTCCTATTGTAAAAATTACATCACTTCCAAAAGAGATTCATTTGGCTGATTGACAAAAATGGGATCAATGGCATAATTTGTCACAATATGAAGTCTAACTCTTCCTATTTTATTGTTTCAACCAGGGTACAGCAATTTTACCCATACTGCACTCTGTTCTCTTTGATGAGAATGAATGGGAGACACCCTACAAGTTTAATCCTGGACACTTTTTAGACAAAGAGGGCAAGTTTATGAGGCGGGATGCATTCATGCCCTTTTCTGCAGGTAAAGTGAAAACAGAAGTACAAAAAGAGACTTTATAATGAATTATTTACACAGTACCATTCAAAGGTTTGGAGTCAGTAAGGCTTTTTTATTTATTTTTATTTTTTATTTTTTTTAAATTATACTTTTATTCAGAAAGATCGCATTAAATGAATCAGAGTGACTTTAAAGACTTTTAAATTGTTACAAAAGTTTCTATTTAAAATAATCAGTTCTTTTGAACACTCTATACCTCAAGGAATCCTAAAAAATGCATTGCATTTTCCAAAAAAAATATTAAGCAGCACAATATCATCCAAATCGTCATATTAGAATGACTTCTGAAGGATCATGTGAAACTGAAGACTGAAATAACGGATGCTTAAATTATTAATTATTAAATTCTAAAAAATATTTCACAATATTTGTTTTTGCTGTATTTTGAACAAATAAATGCAGCCTTTCTGAAAAAAATAAATAAAATTTTCAACAATAATAATAATAATAATAATAATAATAATAAAAAAAGCTTATTTACATTAACATCTCCCCACTCTGTCTCTCTCACAGGAAAGAGGGTCTGTTTGGGGGAGCAGCTCGCTAGAACGGAACTCTTCCTGTTCTTTGTCATTTTATTCAGAAAATTTCGATTTTCAGCTGCAGAGGGTGAGAAACTCAACCTTGATGGAGTGATAGGAGTAACTCGCACCCCACACCCCTTCAAGGTCCATGCAACGACACGCTGAACAAACCATACTCGCTATGAGAATTCATTCTCACAGCAGTAATTCAACATTATAAAAAAGTTATATAATACACATTAATTAATATGACATTGTGTCTATTTAACATGCCTAAGAAAACAGATCAGTGGAGATTATGGCCTTTCATTTGCTGACTCACTTCTTATTTGATTAAATGGGTTTGAGAGAATACAGCTTTAGTTCCCATATCAAACCTGCTTAGTAATGCCTAGTTTACAAAAACTAATAGTGTTGGATGAACATTGCCCTAGAAAAAAAGAGAGAAAAGGTCATTGCGACAAGTTAAACATTATATAATCATCTACCTGTTGGCACTGATTTCAGATGAAGGGGATGAAGTTCAAGTTTTTTAGGTGACAGATAAAGATATTAGTCAGCAAACATAAGCAAGTTTTGGTGTGATAATAAACAATGTTGAAATCCATTTGGTCAAGTCAAAATTTGTTTGTGTTGAATTTTTTGTGTGCCCTCTCAAGGCTGAGGAAATATTGCCTCCTCCATTTGTATTGGCTGGATTTCAGATCATTAAAACAAGCATTTTAGTGTGTATTCATGTGAAGGCAAATGCTACCCGTGCATAATATAACATATAAAGATGTTTTGTTTTCATATATTTCATTTATTCAAATTAAATAAAATCTGTGTATGTAATTTCAGCACCATTAGTGACACGCAGCGGGAAATGTTTAAATTAGTCGCCATCTAGTGGTGAGACTTGAGTAAAAACTTCAACCTTGAGGTCATTAAAACGCAAGGCGGCAGTACTGCAAAACAAACTTTAGTGTGTTTATTCATCACATGTAAATGAAGGCTGCAAGTGCTCTTTAACCCCAAATATTACTCTAATACCATATGAATCCAATCTTATTATTTAATCTTATCTCTCACAAACAATGACAGTGCTCATAAAATTGAGTACACAAATTTAAGAGTTCTTCCTTGGAACACATCATACATAAATATTAGCATTTACCCATCACAGGCCAAAAAGCCAAGTTGAATAAAACACCAGAAAAGACAAATCAGAACCGCAATGATTAACCGTACCATTTAAAACAGAATTAATAGTACTGTATCTCCCAAAATACACAGAGTGTGTTTTATTCGAAATGCAACAGCTAGTCTATTAGCAGATAGCTCAGTCAGGTCAACCTAAGCAGGAGCAGATTTTCACAATACAGCAAAAGCCATTTCACAATGCAGCTATGTTTTACAAGTCACGCATGTATATTTAAAGAGTGGTGTACAACACATTCAAAGCCGTCACAGCGGTTTGCTATGGCCTGCTATAATTCTGTGCTGGTGTTTAAATCCTGATACTTGAGGTCTTCACACAGACAGGAAACATTAAGTAGATAAAAAAGGCCCTTCTGCTTGTTAAAAGAGCATGCAAGAGTCCTATCACAGTCAACTAATATAAAATACCATAACCGACTGAATGAAGCACCTGGATTCAGATTTAATCAATTACAGTGATTATACGCATGTCTTTTTAAATGTACACATTAATGTAGTTTCAATGCATGTTGTTGTTGTTTGAGAAAGTCACTGTAATAGGAACAAACTAAGAACTCTGGTGTCCAGCACCAAATACATTATCATCCTGATCGACGGATTTTGATTGGCTAGGGCAAAATGTTTAGTCTGCATATGCTTTCAATGTTTTATATGACATACCAGCGTGATTACAAATATATTCCACGGCTGCATAGTGTATCGTTGGAAGTCATTTCTAGCAAAAGCATGCATGCTACCATTACATGATGCATTAAATGCATTTCTTCCCGCACAATCTGAGTGAGCTTGACAAAAGATTGACCTGTGACCTTTAGTATGGATGCTGGTTCAGAAGTGACCCTGCTGCAGACTGTTACAGGTGCTTGTTTAGTACTGAATGTGAAAAAGACTGCTACTGTACATAACTGTGTGCTGATTGAGTAACCTTCATCAGAGTTCAGCCCCTTCTGTACACTATTAAACATGTGTAACTGTAGAGAGTGATCACATGGGGACACGCTAATGTTCATCATGGCATGCTTGTCCCCTTGTTTAGAATGTACTTAAGGTCACTTGAGTGTACATGTGAGGGAAAGGAGGAGAAGAGCAGGAAGCTGGGAGGTACTGTGGAAAAGTTTACTTGGAAGAAGTGGCAGGCACATTGATGGACATGGTGCGCCGGGCGTTGGTCACCTGACGTTGCTGAGCCAGGAAGGACTGGCCGGGCGGCACTAGAGAGTTGGATCGCCCGCTAAGCCGTGACTCGATTGCCATCTTCTGAAAGTTCAAACTCTGTGTTTTGTACAATATGACAAAAAGAAAATTTCAGAACATAAAGCAAATTACTGCAGACTGTTTCTTTTAAAGTTTTAGATATTTCAAGACATCTATTTCAATTTAAACTATCAAATAATAGGGACATTTTTAAGTGACATTCCATAAAGGTATAGTTCACCCAAAAATGAATTCTGTCATCATTTACTCACCTGTTACTTGTTTGTTGAACACAAAAGAAGCTATTTTGAAGAATGTTAGTGACCAAATAGGTGATGGTAGCCAATATCGCCAATATATGTCTTGTCTATAGCTACTTTCAACTGTTTGGTTACAAACATCCTTCAAAATGGTTTCTTTGGGTTCAGCGGAACAAAGAAACTCTTACAGGTTTGGAACAATAAGAGGGTAATGTAAATTCTGACAATTTTTGTTTTTGCGTGAACTGTCCCCTTAAATAAAATAATAACAAACGCATACATGTATAAATAAATGATTCTCATATTATCTTTAATTGCAGCACCTTAAATGAAAATATACAAACAAATAAAAAGTGCACAGAATCTTAAATCAAAATAAATAACAGCATCTTTAATTTACACTGTACATTATAAACTATTGAGTCCTGTCACTGTACCTTATTATACCAAGCTGTCACAATTAACTTCTCCTCATATTCCCTCAGTTTGGCCTGCTCACACTCTCGCTGAGTAAAGAAGAGAAAATGAGAACAGACATGAGTGAAAAGAGAAAGAAACAACAAAAAGAATTCAATTGCGAGTGAGAAAGTAAATCTGAAATTGCTAGATGTAAATAACATGTAAAACAGAGAAGAGATGGCTGCTCTACCTCCAGAGCAATGATCTTCTTCTCTTTCTCAGAGAGCTGCACTTTCAGTGACTGAATCTCAGCTGAGGCTGGATGTAGCTTGGGATCCAGAGCTCGAATCACCTTAGAAATGCACAATATGATGAATAATCATTGGAATATATGAGTAATAACTCTCTGTTATAATAAGGCATGTAAAAGAGCTTAAAATTATGCAAGAATGCATATAAGAACGCACAGGTTAAACTTGTGGTTGTTTGATGTGCAGAGTATGACAGAACGTATCATGTTTTGATCAGCTCTTAATTTTACACGATTCAATAACAGGAAAATATTGAGGCCTTTAAAATGCCTACAAAACTGTAACAGACCAGAGCATAAGACAGTCAGTGGTAAAGTAGGCTATGTATTTAAGAGCTGAAGTTAATGTAAGTACATCACGGGCTTTCTCCAGGTACATCTTGTATCGATCCTCCATAGCCCTCATGTCGTCATCTTTCTTCTTCAGTGCTGCAACCAGTTCATCCATCTTCACACCTGAAAGTGACATTTATCTCTAAAACTGAGAGGAACTTTAAAGATTTCTTTTTTTTGACTCAAAGAGAATCATAACATCTAGATCATGGACATCAAAGTTTACAGTTTGACACAAAGTTGATGGTTTGAGTGGGTGAGTGTGACTCGAAAGTTAAAGGCTAACTGGTTTGAGCAGCATCTGGCTGGAGGTCCTCCAACAGCTCTTTCTTCTTCATAATTTCATCTTGTGCTTCATTCAGTCGCACCCTGGAGAAAAAAAAAACATAAAAACCATCCATTTCAGAAAGATGCTCAAACATAGCTAAAACAACAAAGAAATCAAATTTGATTAAACGTCTAAACTTACATATGAGCATCCAGCTTCCTTTTCAGATGAGACTACATGAAAGCAAACACAATGCGACTTTTTAATGAAAAGTACTACTTCCAGAATGAAATCAAAGGCTAGATAATTTGCAAAGCACATGCTCATGTATCACCGACAAAAATGTGCAAAAACAGCACCACCAAGTGGCTCCAACACACTTACATCTTCAGGTTTGGATCCTTGTGTCTGCAAGGCCTTCTGCAGATCCTCTACTTGCTGCTGGAGTTCACTGACTCTTTCTCTGTTTAATCTTAATACACAAACAACACATGTTCATATGTAGAAAAGCTACTGTATAGTTCGGTAAGTTTATATTTGATGTATTATGTCAATCTGTACCTGTTCTCAGTGTCCAGTTGGCTGCGTCCGCGCCGGGCCTCCTCCAGCTGCTCCTGCAGCTCAGTTATGCGCTCGTTCTCTGACTCCTCCTGCTGCAGCCGCAACATCTTGGTCTCATGCTGCAGACGAATGAACCTCTCCCTGGAGAAACAGAAATACACATCAACATATACAAAATACATGTATTTATACAACAACGATAGCTAAGATTTTATATGCACTAGATGTATGTGAATCACAAATACATTAGGTTCAGAATACTAGTCTTGCTATTCACCTTGTATGAAGTGTGATGTTAAAAGCAGTAGTAAACTCACTCATTTGATCAGACTAACAAATATGAAGACATTTCTGCACAAAATTAGTATCAACTTTCCACTCAAAGAATCTTAAAAGAAGATCACGGTTTCCACAAAACTATTACACAGCACAACTGTTTTCAACATTGATAATAATAAGAAATGTTACTCGAGTACCAAATCAGCATATTAGAATGATCTCTGAAGGATCACGTGACACTCAAGACTGGAGTAATGGATGTTACAAAAAACAACTTTATCCTTACAGGAGTAAATGGCATTTTAAAATCTGTTAAATTAGGAAAAAATGTACAAATATGTATGCTTTACTTCCTATATATAACATACCTGTACTCAATGGGCAATATCTCAGCTGCCAGGTTATCATGGCTTGGACTTCCTGTTTGATACTTTCCTGTGAAGTGTGAAATAAGCACACGTTCAAGTTTAATAACATCTCCTAAACTAAATTTTCAGTTTGTGTTTACTGAGCTGTGAAGTGATCCAGACAGATCACTTGAGCTGGGCTCAAGGCTGCACTGTGGTCAGAATATAAATCTAACAGGCTGTACTGCCTCTGAACTAGCAGATTTTCATTTGCTTGAATTTAAATTGGCTATGCCAAACGAATTACAGGAGTGGAGGAACTGTTATCACTCTCAGCAGAGTCCATCTGCACTGATTCATGCCTGTGAGAAACCGTCTTCATTCAAATGCAATCTTTTCCTAGCAGCACATGGCACTATCTCCAGGTGTGGTATCTGCAAACAAACCTGCTTGTAATAGCTGGTCCTGTTGGGCCTGAGTGCATCGCAGCTCTTCATTAGTCTCTCTGAGAGTGTCCCGCTCAATGCTGATCCTCTGATGAATCACACACAAACACAATTGTCACAAGGTTTAGGCACGTGTATGAGCACTTGCAGGTGAATATGTCTGTCTACCTCTTTCTCCTTTAGTAAAGCATCATATTTCTCCTGAAATTTCTTCATCTCGAAAGCCAGGTTATCAGCCCTACGGGACTCATCAGACAGTTTCCTGTGGAGCTCCTGACCCTGAAGTTCCAAAAACAATGTAGTGTTTATCTTTTACCTCATCACCTTTCTCATATTTCCTAAAAATAGAACTGCTAGCACGTTTATACCTGTCTCTTGTATGTCTCTAACTGAGCTCTTGCAGCATTAGCTTTGCGTAGCTCCTCTTCAAGGCTAACTGTGTTGTGCATGTAGGTCATGTTCTTCTCCTCCAAAACTTTCACTTGGCGTCTGAGGTCACTTAGATCTTCTAACTTCTTCCTGTACGTCTCAACAGAGGCCTCTAGCTTGACTGCCCTGTCAGAGCAGCTCCTAAACAAACAAATCAATCATAAAGACTTCCCAAAACACCCAAAGAGGATACTGGCAAAAGCTACTTGTTAAAATATGACCCGGCACACACCTTAATATGTCTAATTCATCTTTAAGCGATCGCGACTCCTCAGCCAGGCTGGTCAGTTCATCGTTACGATGCTGAAGCTCCACTAGTTGTTTCTCCAGCTCTTCACAGTGGATGCGGTAATCATCTTTAGCTGCCTCAAGCCTGGATATTACACACATACACACACTTTCATTATTTACACTGCATGCTATTTCAAACTGAGACATTCTACCAACGCTTGGTTCATTATTTCAATGCTTGTCTACTTATGCATCCACAACAATATTCAGAACATCAGCAAGATATCAAGCAAGTTTCAGACAATATTTGGCCAGTTATACTGTGTCTACCTGAAGTTATCCTCTTGAAGCTGCTCTAACTGTAGTTGTAGCTGGCTGTGCTTCCTCCCTGATGGAGTGCTGGGGTCATCAAAAGTATCAAGCTGACTGGCTCGATCAGTCAAGAGGTCATTTTCTGCCAGGAGGCTGTTCCTTTCCTCCTGTAGCATTGTCACCTGTTTAAATGGCAAAAAGGTCAAACATCAGGGCTTTCTGGAAAACCTGATGTTTACTATGTGAAGACATGTATGACCTACAATACATACGACAGGTATGGCATATTTAGACACAGGACTGTATGTAGGGTTGTACTGTATAATGTACACTACCGTTCAAATGTTTGGGGTCAGTATCTTATGCCCAACAAAGCTGCATTTAATTGATCAAAAATACTGTAAGAATTATTACAATTTAAAATATTTTAAAATGTAATTTATTCCTGTGATGGCAAAGCTGTATTTTCAACAGCCATTGATCCAGCCTTCACGTCACATGATCTTTCAGAAACCATTTGAATATGCGGAGAAACACTTAACACTTACATAAAATTTTTTGTGGAACATGTGATACATTTTTACATTATAAATACATTTACTGTCACTTTTGATCAATTTAATGCATCCTTGCTGAATAAATTAATTACTTTCTTGAAAAATCTTGCTGACCTCAAACTTTTGAATGGTAGTGTATATATAGAGCAGGGGTACTCAAGGTCAGAGGCCAAGCGGGCTGCATTTAAACTACATACGATGAGAAAGGCCACAAATTACAATTTGCATCATCAGACTTTATTTAAGACAACATTTGCAGATTTACTGATTTAGAAACACAGTTTTATCTGTCCTTATCTTGTCCTTGTCTTATTTAAAATAAGACTGAGCAAAAAAATAAAATAAAAATAAATTATAATATATATAATTTATTTATTTTTTTAAAGAGTAAAAACCTGGAACAAAAAATTGGATTAAAAGTTTGTTTTGCTATATTGAACAGAGTAGCCTATTGAACAAACTCAAAAAGCTAAAACTAAAAACATTCTTGAGGAAACATAGCACAAAGTATTTTAGAAAGAAATATTATTTTTCACATTAATATTAACTATATTGTATAAATATTTTATTTTTAAAATAGATATCACTATTCTCCCACCATGATTCTGAAAAAAACAAAAAAAAAAACAAACAACAGACAACTAAACAAAATAACATGCAATTTACTAGAGTTTCTAGAATTTTTTTTTGCTGCTGTCTATTTATAGAATGCAATATTCAACGAATTGATAAAAAGGTTAAACAAATGATTCATAACTCATGACTTGCTCATAAAGACTTCACTTCAATGCTTTTTGAACGCATCTCAGTTTAAGTCTTGTCTCCACCTGCTGGCGTTACTTTGTAACTGATACAATCTTTATTTGAAGCGTCGTCACTTTCAAAAAGGTGATTTATTCTATTTTGATCGCTTCTGTAGACAGCAGTGTTTATATCCGAACTATACACTTTTATTCTAGTACTTCTGTGATTATCTGAATGTTTGTAACACAGAAATAACGACATAAAAGACTTTGTAAAGATGTTTAAATGCTCTCTCTGCAGCGAGAGCGCAGATTTGGACGTTACATTGTGATTTAAGGCTTAAATAGACAATCCTGTCATTTATGAACAAGATTTCGTGGGTGATTGAATCTGTTCGCGATCTGACTATTTATTTAAATATCCAACAGTATACGACAATAAACATACGACGCGACAATATATGGTTTAACCGTGTTCTTCAAGCCATCTCTGGTATTTTCATAATAAGGTATATTTATAATCCAATGATAATCGACATTGCCTTTACCGTATATATTATCTGCCTCGTTCTGTGACAAAAACCACACAACAGCTCACAAAAAGAAGTTACTTCAAACACTCGTCTCGACTGTCCTCTTATGTTGGACAATGCTTCTCTTTTAAGTTGTTTGGTGCGTGCGCGCGCTTGCAGAGATCGATCAGCTTTTACTACTGCGATTGTATAGGCTACATTTAATAAAAAAATTTTTTTTTTTTAAATCAAACTGCCTAATATTTTGAGCGCAATCTGTAATAAAAATGCATTAATCTTCAGCATGACGCGGGCCACAAAATGAATGCCTGTTGAGTAGCATGATGTAAAGATTTTTGAAAAATTATATTGTATTGAATTATAACAGATTATAAGTAGATTTGCATTTTAAAAACATTGTGCTGCCCCACTACTTACCACAAAAGGAATTAAAACAGTTGTGTATATACACATAAACTCCAAATTGATGCAGTTTTATATTTAATTAGCAAATTAAATGAAACAAATCCACTGTTAATGTTAAGCATGTTAAACCTCCCACACCCCAACAGCAAATGCATTTTATTCTTGTTTTATAGTGTGCGCCAATATATAACCCAGTAATTTCAGCTCTGAATTCATGAGCTCTTTTTGCCACACAGAACCCCCAGATAAGACCAGTTTTTCAGTGGTTAGATTGGTTAGTGGCAACGCAGTGTTTTAGTTTTAGTTTTAGTTAGGCTAGGTTGCCATGCATCTGTTTAGACTTACCTCTCCTAGGTCATGGATACTTTTACAACTCAATCTGTCAAGAATCAGCAACACATGAATTTCTAACCCATTTATGTGCATAGGAAAATTAACATAGCAGTTCAAATCCTGCAAATGACCTTTAAATGTGCAGTCGTGGCCAAAAGTTTTGAGAATAACATAAATATTAGTTTTCACAAAGTTTGCTGCTAAACTGCTTTTAGATATTGGTTTCAGTTGTTTCTGTGATGTACTGAAATATAATTACAAGCACTTCATACGTTTCAAAGGCTTTTATCGACAATTACATGACATTTATACAAAGAGTCAGTATTTGCAGTGTTGGCCGTTCTTTTTCAGGACCTCTGCAATTCGACTGGGCATGCTCTCAATCAACTTCTGGGCCAAATCCTGACTGATAGCAACCCATTCTTTCATAATCGCTTCTTGGAGTTTGTCAGAATTAGTGGGTTTTTGTTTGTTCACCCGCCTCTTGAGGATTGACTGCAAGTTCTCAATGGGATTAAGATCTGGGGAGTTTCCAGGCCATGGACCCAAAATTTCAACGTTCTGGTCCCCGAGCCACTTAGTTATCACTTTTGCCTTATGGCACGGTGCTCCATCGTGCTGGAAAATGCATTGTTCTTCACCAAACTGTTGTTGGATTGTTGGAAGAAGTTGCTGTTGGAGGGTGTTTTGGTACCATTCTTTATTCATGGCTGTGTTTTTGGGCAGAATTGTGAGTGAGCCCACTCCCTTGGATGAGAAGCAACCCCACACATGAATGGTCTCAGGATGCTTTACTGTTGGCATGACACAGGACTGATGGTAGCGCTCACCTTTTCTTCTCCTGACAAGCCTTTTTCCAGATGCCCCAAACAATCGGAAAGGGGCTTCATTGGAGAATATGACTTTGCCCCAGTCCTCAGCAGTCCATTCACGATACTTTCTGCAGAAGATTTTTTTTGGAGAGAAGTGGCTTCTTTGCTGGCCTTCTTGACACCAGGCCATCCTCCAAAAGTCTTGGCCTCACTGTGCGTGCAGATGCACTCACATCTGCCCGCTGCCATTCCTGAGCAAGCTCTGCACTGGAGGTGCCCTGATCCCACAGCTGGATCAACTTTAGGAGACCAAAGTTTTGAGAATGACACAAAAACATCCTCCGAGAGCAACTTCTCCCAACCATTCAAGAACAGTTTGTTGACGAACAATGCCTTTTCCAGCATGATGGAGCACCTTGCCATAAGGCAAAAGTGATAAGTAAGTGGCCTGGGGAACAAAACATTGAAATTTTGGGTCCATGACCAGGAAACTCCCCAGAACTTAATCCCATTGAGAACTTGCAGTCAATCCTCAAGAGGCGGATGGACAAACAAAAACCCACAAATTCTGACAAACTGCCAGCATTGATTATGTAAGACTGGGCTGCCATCAGTCAAGATGTGGCCCAGAATCTGATTGACAGCATGCCAGGACTAATTGCAGAGGTCTTGAAAAAGAAGGGTCAACACTGCAAATATTGAGTCTTTGCTTAAACTTAATGTAATTGTCAATGAAAGCCATTGGCACTTATGAAATGCTTGTAATTTTACTTCAGTATACCATAGTAACATCTGACAAAAAGATCTAAAAACACTGAAGCAGCAGACTTTGTGAAAATTAATATTTATGACATTCTCAAAACTTTTGGCCACGACTGTACTATGTTGACCACAATTTCCAAAAGGGAAATATATACATAAAAATTTAATGAAATACTGTACATGACAGATTATTTCTTTTGGAAAGCTAAAACACATCAGCCTCTGCAGAGACAAACAAAAAATACTTGCACCCAAAGGCAAAATCTGTTCATTCATGAAGGTGAATGAACAGAACAGCAGAAATCAGAAATGCTGTTCACTGAGTTGACACTTACAGTCTGCAAACACAGCCACTAAAAAATAAAAAAAGCTGTCTCTGGATTTCTCTGACCAATGCCTTTTTTTATGTAGGCAGCTTGTAAATATTTCAGCACCTGTGTATATTCATATCTAAAACAAGTAATGATAGTAACTATTTATGTACCATTTTGGTTTCAATGTATGATGTACAATTTTTGCCACAATCTTACGTAAAGCTGTCAAGCAGCTTTATTGCAGAATTGAGTTCATAACTTATAAATTTTGCTACAATGACATGGTTATTAAACTGAAATGAATAATGACGCTACTTTTTATGTAAAGCTGCTTTACAATTGAAATCATTTCATAACTGATGAATTTTAACACTAATTTTACTGTTTATTATTGTAAGCTCCTTTGAAATCTATATTATATAAATTGTGACTTGACTTTTAACATTGCTAATATTCTTGTATCTTTGTTAATACAAACCCCTTTGACAGCTGTTTTACTGAAACTAGAATCTCACCTGCATGTCGAGCTCCTGACAGCGCTGAGCCAACTCTTCTTTCTCTGCCATGACTTCAGTCAGACCCTCCAAGGCTTTCTTTAACTACCAAAAAACCAACATCACTGAACAATACTACAAGATACTACATTTAACAACAATATCAACACTCTGACGTTCTCACACTGACACTGTTGTAAGAAATTATAGTCTGCCTCGACCTGGCTTCCACTCCAAATTGTGTATTAAACTATACTCCTTTCCCTACAAAGAGCTTAATTATCATAGCGATAGATCTTTCCATTTAAAAGATATGTAAATAGTATCTCCGGAGTGATAATTCAGCATGGGAACGGCAGTAGGCCATCAAGAGCCATCTGCTGACCAAAAGGGTACATGAAACAACTGATAGGGATTCTGTTTAACCTTATAACGCTAACATTTGGTTGTTCCCACCTGAAAGTCTACCAAAGATGTGAGAACGTGAAGGCTATCGCTTTCATTGTTATCCGCAATTTACATTTAAAACGAAACTTCATTTACATGTTGATCGTGAAGATGAAGTATAAAATGTTTGAGCTTAGGATGTTGGGGATTCATTTCGACTCCGCTGAATCTGAAGTGCTATTTGTACTGTCACTGCTACGCTGTACTAAAAGATTATTTTTCATCAAGATCTTCGACGTCCTCATCACTTTTTCTTACACTGTGGTGATGTTATATGTCTGTATTTCTTACCTGTTGTTCAAAATCTCCAGGATGTTCTGTTCCTAACTGAGACACAGTCTCCCTGTTCATAAGCTGTAATCAATACAAAAAGCTTTGTATTTTAACTTTTATAAAGAAAATATATACTGTAAATGACCACTTAAAACACCTGAACAAAATGAATCTGACCTCCTGAATAGCAGTCATCACCACATGCTGTACAGATTCCTCCAAAGTCATGATAATCTGGATATACTCTGAACAACAAAACAGTCTCACAAGGTTAAAATAATGAAATATATATGCATCACCAGGAAAATAGAAGTAAATAATGATAGAAAATATTTTAAGGTTTGGGTGAACTATCCATTTAAATACCTTGTTTCCTGTCACACTTGACTGCACACCCCAGGATGAGCTGCAGGAGGCGTCCCAGCTCTACCTGATCAGACTGCTCTACCACACGCAGCAGATCAGGAAGTGGGAAATCTGTGATCTGCTGAGCCAAAGCCTGAACACAAAGTGATCAGAACACATACTCATTATTAGAACGAATCAGTTTAAGCATGATTATTGTATATTTGAAATAAATTATGAAAAAAAGAGAGAAAAATTGCAGGGATTAACACAGTTATACAATTAAACCGCCCAACAATTCATGTGACTGTAGGCATGTGCGAATTCAGAATGCTTTGTGTTAGATGAAAGAAGAAAATTCTGAAACACTGTGTCATTTACCTCATTATAATAATCAACAATCATCTGCAGGATCTTTTTGAGATTGTTCATCTGTAAAAATGGAGAGAAACAAAGACACTAGCTTTGACTAACACATTAAATATGATTTAAGCACCAAGGCGTAAAAGAAAAATAAGCCTACCTTGAGTCTCACATTATCTCCAACATCCTCTTTAATACGGGCTAGCCAGCTCTCATTGAACCATGAGGGATCTCTGTAATTGAAATATATTGATCAGTGCAGCACAGTCTTATCTAATTCAGATACTTTCAGATACTTTCAGATGCTTTCATTCAGATCCGTTGGCAAAATCAAATCAAATATGTTTTGTTCTCATCCCATCCTGGTTTAATATAATCAGAATTACATCACACGCTCAGGCTCTCTGATAACAATATAGAAATTTTGAATGTTTATTCAAAAAAAAAAAAGTGTTTCAGGTAATATGACTCTGAGGACTACCCACAACCCAATGCAAGTCATAAAATATTCACACACTGACAAGCTGAGATATAAATCTGTAATGCTGACCTGGAAAAAACTAATCTGATTAAGTAGAGCAAGGAGGAAAACAAAAAATATAGGCAAGTGAGAAATGTATAACACAGTTATGTATGAAAGAATAAGTCAAAGAAACACTGCAGATCAACCGGTAGTACATGGCACTAGCAATGTTGACGTCATGGGCAATGAAATAAATACAATGAAAGCTATATGAGTTGCGTTGGATAAAAGCATCTGCCAGTGAATATATGTAAACACACTTACATCTGATGTAGAGCCTGAGACATGGCTGCCCCTGAGGTCAGATCCTCCACTGTCTTACAGGGGGCTGCAGTTTTGAAGGTTTGCAGCTGAGGCATATACAAAAATAGAAAACAAACACAAACAGTACTATAATAAACAATGATAAACCACAAAAAAAATGCATTACAGCAGGGGTTCCCAAACTTTTTTGTCCACTGAACCACCTCATATGTAAAATAATTGTTGTGTAGTCATTCTGACACTGAGAAGATTTTCTTTTCCCTGAAAATGCTAGTTAATGTTCGTATTGGTCTAAAGCTTACTAACTTTGCTCCCACAGGGTATAACAACATCCTAAATATCGATTCCTTGATTGACTGATTGATCATTTTTGCACTTTAAAAAAAAAGAAGAAGAAGAAAGTGCTAACTGAAAGAAAACAAAGTGACAAAAACATTAAATCCAGGCAATTTTTTAATGTGAACACCAAATTTGGAAAGAGCATTTTCAGCATAGCACAAAGATGAATTTTACATTTGTCAAGCCTCATTTGGCAAACCCTGCATTACTACAATAAAAGGTTTTCAAAATCGCTACTGGTGCAACATGATAGAACATTTAATAGAAAATCCTGGAGGTTTTGAACATTTCAGTTTTGTCATCCAATCTACTTTGACATAGCATATAGCACTCTCACTAGAAAAATACAATTAACATTAACAAAACACTCCATCATTTTGTTAAGGTATATATTTACTAAAGATATTTTTATAAACACCAGTGATATAGGCTCTCATATATAGGCTATATTACATAAAATACGCACATTTGGGTATGAAACATCGCTACAGAAATGACACTCTGGGATACTAAACAAACAAATAATATAGCCTATTTAAAATGTGCCATATTTTCAGGTAACCATTATAAGCAGGGCCATGCCATTCATCGTAGCAGAATGAATGAAAATACTGTATTATAGAGACACCACAGGTTTAGAGAATATGATTTTGAGAGTTATCTTTTGCATCTTTTGAAAACTATTCAGAAGGGGCCTTGGTGTAAACGCAATGTAAACACAGCCATGGATCAGAGCCAAATACAGAGAATCGCGAGCACGCGCCGCACGCAATCACACACCGCACTCAAAAATCAAAACGCCATCATATTAAACTGAGACAGGGAATATCTGATTGCATAAAACACATTCCACAAATACTCTAGCTAACCAGATTAGACGCCCAAATCGGATGAGGATGGAGTTGGCTGTGACTGTTGGTGTTATTTACATGTCTAACAGCATTCTTCTGAGTCTGGTTTGTCTTTATTATGAATTCTGTATATATTGGTGTCGCGTGTTGGACGGGTGCCGTTTGGAGAAGTCAGCGCAATTTTTAACGTTGTAATGATGCACCGCAGACCCCGTTTGGTTTACAAGAGCAAGTGCACACATCTAAAGGTCTTATTTCCGGTATTTTTGGACCATGGTGCCCGAAGGAAACGACTACCTGCGACAGGTAACGCTATCGTCAAGGATCTATCCGCAGATAAACGATTCCTGATTCCGGTGACCTTTAAAGGCTAAACTAAAAGATAGGATCTTACCCAAATAATCAGGCTCTCGCACAGCACCGTTTTATTTAAATCCATATCTCCTCTGTGCTATCGGGCAAATATTTCCGTCCACCTGTCAACAATGCGCTTCCCCTTCCCACCTGCGTGTGTATTTGCCCGGCGCTCACCAGCGCTACGTTCACGTCTATTGCGTCTACGCACTAATTGATACGTAAAGGCTTCGTGAATGTCCGCCGCGGATACAGCGCGTGCTGCGTTGATAAGGATTGGGGGATTGACGGGATCAAGAGTGGAACAGCAAGAAATAAAACACCAATGGTGTATTTAGCTCAGGACACCGTGTAGCCAATCAAAACGGGGATCCGAGGAGACTGGCAGAGCAGAGAATACGGATCATGTGGTATAAAGCGTTTGGTTTCCACGCTATGGAAACTGAATATGGGCACCTAAGGAAGTGAATGTAAAATAGCCTACAATGTGTTACAAAATACTGTCAAATTTACCATCAAAATGCCCTATATTCACCCAAATAAGCACTTAGAAATATTTAGCCTTAAAAATATTTAAGCTGATAAGGATATGTTTAAAATGTAGATTGACTCACTGTTACGAGATGACCAGCTGGGACCATCTTGGACCAGCAACAAACCAGAGGTGGTCAATCTGAAATATAGCCTACTGTAGTAGCTGGTCATCCAAAAAATGATCAGCTTATCACCATGATCATCTTTGACCAGGTAGCCTAATAATGATTATTTTTTACCAGCTGTGACAAGCAAGAAACTATTCAATCATGTTCCAAATCATGTAAATCATAATCATTTTTCAATGCTTATTGGGTAAATCTGACAATTTTTATTTTTACTTGGCATTTCATAGGGACATTCACTTTTATGCACAGATGCTTTATGAGCAACAGCTCCCAAAGACAGCTTTTTTTTTTTTTTTTTTAAAGAAGCCATTTGTTTATTTTATTGCCACTGCCACTTATACAAATATGAGTTAAGCTACACTAATGGAACAGAATAATGACTGAACCTTCAAATTAACTTCAGTTAGTCAAAAAAAAGTAAAATTGAGTTGAAATAAGGATGTACATGTACATAGATTTACACAGATTTATGTTTTCTGTTGTTAAACATTAAACATTAACGTCTCTCAAGCTTTTTATTACCTTTTTGTAATAAACACATAAAATAAGATTGTGATGTGAAGTCACGTACGTTTACCCATGGGATGAGCACATGTGGGAATACTTCATATACAAAATAAGAGACATATTAGTGCCTTTATTTCAAACAGTTGTATAATATAAAGAGATAATAATTGATAGAAATAGACGTAAAAATAGATAAACTGCATTCCATTAAAGTTTAGATAAACTCTTACTGTACCTTTATTTACTCTATTTATAATTTCACCATAAAGCCACATTTGATAACATTAAAACATACTTAAGCTTAATGGATATGCCAGTCAGAAATAAGCAAAAAATAAATTTTCTATTTCGTCTTCAACCTGTTAAGCACATGGGACAGCGTAACTGGTGGCAGTACTCCTTGACTGACATGACACTGGACTTTAAACCATGACAGCCTTCAGATTCTCATTTGGGCCATGGGTCTTTAACCCACCCATATGCCATCAAGGCCCTTGTGGATCAACAGCTGCTATTTTCAGACACAACGACCTTGCGGTTTAGGCAAAAATGAGAAAGGTAAATATTAGCTTGAGAAATTTTTAGCATTAAGCTCCAGGGCAAACGCACTGATATGGAGCCAATTTGGAAGTGGGGTGACTAATAAGTTACAAAAGAGTCTTATCAAAAAAAGAATATTGATAGATATAAGAAACTTATAAATAACCTACACATGATACACTCTATTTGAGGGTCAACGTGTAACATAATAAGCCTATAGTATTAGTATAGTATTAAAGCAGGTGTAGATTGTTTTAACCTGCTGGATTGCCCTGGTTATGACTGTCCCATGCAGCTCAGTAAAATGCATTTATTTTGTCATCCATATGGGACAGTGTAGATTGTGTAAACTTACAGTAAACCATTGACAGGTTAACCAGACACCTAACCTACTTAAAATAGGAGGAGACTTACAACCTGTGTCTTTGAACCTATGATAGTGGTCACATGACAAAAATACAACACTGGAGACCGAGAAAATGGCCATGGATTTGTTCAGTGCAAATAAAGTCAATAAACACATTTTCACATGCATTAACATATTGCAGTGGCTGGTAAGTTTGCAAGCAAGTTTCCTAAATTTCGAAAATCCAACAGGAAATCATTGTAGTTACCTAATCTCCAAAAAAGGGGACTGATGCCCTGGTTAAAGATTAACCCGTCTGTCAGATTTACTGTGTACAATGCACTAGTGAGAAAGCATTCCAGTCTTTGCCTTCCACGAGAGAAAGCAACTGAATTACGAACAAGAAACATGCCCACCAGCCACAGCTTCCACAACAGGTGAGAGAGACAAACTATTTATGTTAGATTAATTATGTTTCATGCACATTTTTGGGCCCAGTAATCCAATCTGAAACTGTTTGCTGTGTAAGTTGAATGTTTAAATGCTGCCATTGGAACATTTTGTCTGATATAAGGCTATATTGAAACATTTTAACGATATGCAGCATTATTCATTTTATAAATAATGAAATATCTATATATAGCTGTACATGTATTATGATGAAGTGTTGTGTCCTGAGACTGCAGGTTAACTGTGCTATGGTATTGTAGGGCAATAAAAGGCACCACACAGACATGAAATATTATGACGTCAGTCTAACTTTATTCAATTCTAAACTGAACTCGCAGTCTTGCAATTCTCAAATACTTTCACATGGGATCATTTGCACAATGTTGTGTTTTAAAGACATAAAATGCTGTATAAGATAACATAACAGCAGGATATCAAGCTATAATAAGATGCAAATATAGTTCTTTTCATATCAAAGGCAAATGTCAGTTCAGTACTGACATACTTCAGAGGCTGATGTACTTTAAGGCTGGCTGATGTTGCGTTATCTGGCTTGAGTAAAACACACAGGTGTGTCAGACAGCTAAATTTAGATTTCATACGTGCTTTTCCAGACTTAGTCAGCCAGTCCAGACTACTCATTGATAAAAAGTGTAATCAATTTTGTAAAGAAAAAAGCGAGTTGAGATGAATAAATGTTTTTATTCTAATTCTTATTCTAGGTATTTTTTTTATACAGCTTACTCAGAATTTCAAAAGAAAATCTGTAAGCTGTAATGATACTGTAATGAAGATGTTTCAACTCACCTTGCACATATGATGACCTTATAAACTCTAGTCCTGTATTGTGATTTGAAGTCTCTCAGTTCAATTTTAATAACTTCATCTCTCACTTCTGAAGGTCCTCTCTGCTCTCAAAGATAAGGAGTCAAGGCCAGCTGCACAATCCTCACGTGAACAAAAGAGAGGTGAATACACATTCCCACACATGCATCACGCACTGCCCTCCAAAAGTCTGAGACTACTAGAAAAATTCTTATATTGTGTATTGTATTTCATTATTTATATTTAAATGCAGCATTTTTAATTAGAAATGTCTACTTCAGTAAAATACTGCAATACTATAAAATCAAACATTATCCTAGAAATAAATGACACCTGCAACATTTAATTTATCATTTATTACTTAAAAAATAAAAATAGTATTACTCTAAGAACTTGGAAAAGTGAATATGAATCCAGATTTATAATCTTAATTTCATGTTTGCAGGATTTTGATCACTGGGACAATCGCTGTCCCGTCTGTTTACAGATCGCCAGCTATCCCGTAGAGACCAACTGCGGGCATCTTTTCTGTGGTGCGTATCAACCTACTTAAAACACATCACTGCAAAAAAAGAAAAAAGGAGAAGTATCTGCATATACAGTATCTCATTTCAGTGTTTTACAATGTTAATCATCATGCTGGTTCACTTTAGCTGAAGGTGCTTTAGACTAATATAACTGGCGTACTGTGAGAGAGCAGATGGTCATTTACACCCCAAGCACTGAACACTTACCGAGTCATGTGACTCTACAGTGTTGTATATGGAGTTTAATATTATACTGTTGCCATAGTTACGAAAGCTGAGCCTCTCACCTGACCCAGATCACGTGAACACACTCAGAGAGGGAATATTTGTAGATTTACGTTAATAGTAAACTACAAGGTTAATACAAAATTCGAAACTGTTCATAATTCTTGCACCACACGCACTTTAAATAAGCACATTAAAGAGACTAAAATAATGAGCAGCAAAGATAATACAAGTAATAAAAATTATATAGAAAAATAATGGTATGTGCTGATACACATGCATGTCCCTTTCAGGTTTGATTAAAATAGCTGTTTTCTATTTTAAAATCCTTTAAACTGTAATATATTCAGTAACTGTTCAGTATTTATTATTATTCCTTCTAGTCAAATTAACTCTACTAAATATATATAAAAAGTAGTGAACCCGAGCAGATACTTTGTTAAATACTTGCTATTGAAAAAAAAAAAAATTTAATTCATTGAATATATCCAGATTTACCTGAATCAAAACATTTTTGTGTGGTTTTAACATGATGTGAATGGTGGAATCCAAATGACATTTCTGAATCACTGAAGCCAATGCATTTCAGTGGAAAAGCACATTTATTTTGATCTATCTGATAAAAATAGTTTAGAATGACCTTTTGAATATAACACATTTCTGGCACATGGCACTAGACACATGGTGAAGGAGAGGCCCATGCTTATCTGTCTTCTGTCTCTTTCCCTCTAGCACCATGTCTGATATCTTACTGGAAACATTGCTCTTGGTTATATGCCATCAGCTGTCCTTTGTGCAGACAGACGGTAAGAGATTTCTTAGCTGATGCATGCTTCTTGAAGAAAAAAAGACAAATAAATGCATTTTATTTTTGTTTTATTTTGTATTTTAGTTCTGAATAAAATGGTTTCTTTCTTTCTTAAATCTTACCCTAAATGTTTAAATGGTAGTGAGTTTTCTGCAAAACTATTAAGCTGCACAACTGTTTTCAACATTGACAATAATAATTAATGTTTCTTAAAGAACCAAATCAGCATATTAGAATGATTTCTCAAGGGTAATGTGACACTAAAGACTGGAGTAATGGCTGTTAAATATAGCTTTGCCATCACAGGAATATATTACAGTTTAAAGGATTTTAAAATAGAAAACAGCTATTTTAAATTGTATTAATGTCACAATTCTTGTTTTTACTGTATATATGTGTGTATGTATATATACAGAAAAAGTAAAGCTCTCATTTTGTCTTTTATTATTACTTTATTCTCAGGTGAATAAGATGCGTCATCTCTTCAGAGAGACCAGAACTGACTGTAAAGAGACAGAGGTGCTCAAACATGTCAGAGACTACAACAAGCGCTACTCTGGAGCACCAAGACAGGTACAAACATTAGCTTAAAGTTGGCCTAAAGCAATAATGTGTATTTTTTACATGCCATATATCAGACTGACACACAATGCGATTGTAGCTACTGTAAAGCTCCCAAAGACAGGTGACGGCTAACTTGAAAAACTACATTATATAACCATTCTTTGTGTTGACAAACTCGTGCCACTGCCAGTACATTGGTACAATTACCATTATTACTTCTCAGCAGAGAGTTTATCATCTTATTTGCTCTCACGTCACCACACCCATTTTAGTTCCTGATGCCACAAAGGTTGTGAAACGTCAGGCCAGGAAGGACATTGTTTCCTGCAGTTGGAAGACACCCACGGACCTGTTTTTATTGTTCTGATACGCAGCACACACTGATATCCCACGTGCTAGGTCATATGCTACAGTATGATTGCCATCTTTTCCTTTTTTAGGTAAAGGATTACCTGTGCGATACACCCCTCTTCCTGCTCTTTCTGGTGCAATGGCTGGGGAACATGGGTGGCCTGGTGTGGCTGTTTCTCTTGAGGGTGGCTGTCTGTGGATTTGGCGCTGCCATGTCTTTGGCCTTCCCACTGGAGACTCTTCCTGGGCCGCTGAGCAGTGTGCTGGGCATGCTGGATGATTTTGTAGTGGTCTTCCTTCTCCTCATCTGCATTATTAACATCAACCAGCAGATGGGGCCGCAGAGGACAAGAACGCACTCGGTCACGCAGGGTGTGCTGACCGACACGTTGTAGATGACAGTGATGATGTGCTTACTAGCATGTTGAAATTACACTAATCAACCTTGTTGGCAAAGGTTAACAGTGTTATGGCCTGCTGCACTTTGATCTTATTGAACATGGATTTTCAATGATGTGTCTAGAATAGACATACAGCACTAAATGAGATGAGTGGTGTTCTGATGTTTTAAAAACAGCAATTTAAGGTGTTTTATTAAAGACAGATTGTATATAATGAATGTAAAGTGGTTTTGTAAATATGCAAGTTTCTAATAAATATTTATATATATATAAATTTATCCGTTTTTTTATGGTGTCTGAATACTTAATTCTAGCTGAGCAATCACACACACACTTTATTAAATGCTTTGAATTTAATGCTTTGAAGTGTGTTTGTAGTGTTTCATGAATAAAAACTTGTTGAATGATAATTTCAGGAATGTATATTTTGCTGGTAAAAATGGTGATAATGCAATTCAAATAGCACATAGTGCTATATAGTGTATGTTTCATCAATAAAACTTTTCTCAGTGCAAAGTTCATTTCTGGAATGTATATTTTGGATTTTTGGTGAAAAATTGTGATAATCAGCCATTCAATTTTAATTACATCTCAAAAATGCTCAATAAAGAGCCCATTATGAATTGAGACGTTTATGTTGAGGCATTAGTTTCCAGCAGATTCTACATGTTAATTCTACTTGAATACAAACTAAATCTGTACGTACGAATGTAAGATTCGTCAAGTCAAGTCTAAGAATATCCAAACATTTTTTAAACAAGAATCTTAAAGGAGTAGTTCACCCAAAAATGTCATGTTCTGTCATTCACTTACCCTCAGGTCATTTCAAACCATATTAAGAATGTTGATAACCCAACTATTTTGGTTCCCATTGACTTTCATAGTATGGACAAAAAATACAATGCAAGTCAATTGAAACCAAAACCGTGTGACTATCAACATTCTTCAAAATACTGTATTTTTGGGTTCAGCAGAAGAAAGATGCATACAGGTTTAAAATGACATGAGGGTGAGTAAATTATGACAATTTTTTGGGTGAATATCCCTTTAATAAGTTGTCTAGTTGGCCTATTTGTTTAGTTGTGTATCACAACTGTACAGTAGTGTATCTCTATGAGCTCTGACACCAGACTGCTGCATTACGGAACATGCTAAGCCAAGGTGAGGCCTTCAGTGATTCCCTTAGGTGCTGAGGGGCCCAAGCCCACTGCCAGCCCAGCACGGCCCTCTCTGGATGGGGCATCATAGCCAGGTGACGGCCATCTGCTGAGCAGATGCCTGCCACACCTTGTGCAGAACCGTTGGGGTTCATGGGATAGACTTCAGTTGGGGTTCCCAAATCATCCACATAACGCAGAGGAGCCAAAGAGGCACCGATCAGCTTCTTCTGAGCCTCAGGAGAACGAAACTGCATCAGACCTGTAGAACAAAAGAGAGGAGTTTTTAAAGTCTATGTGAACCGGAAATTGCTGCCAACTTTATTTCTGTGTAGTGACATATTTCCAGCTGAAACGGAATGTTGAATAGAGGCTGGGGTTTAATTTTAGCCCTCCTCCTCTCCGTCTCTCACTAACGGTTGGAGGGGTGTGGTTTGCCCAAGCCATCAAACTGATGTCATCAGAGAAGCAAATGTTCAGATTTTGATTAAAGATCACCAAGACAAACATTTTTTTTTTTTTCAGTGGATTAACTTGCATGGATTAATTGTTCTCCTCAAGACTAGCAATGTGCGCTAACAAAGTAAATAAAGTCAATTATGATTTCATTTCACGAGGACATTTGATTTCAAAAAGTCACTCAATAGGAACAACACATACTGCTGAGATTTTGCCTTTTTATACTTGTCAACACAGAGATCTAACTATAAGCCGAAATTATGCCTCTATCTAACAATACACCTAACAAGTTTACAGTGCATAATTTTTGGGATTTAAAAAATAAATGTAAAAATAAACCTTTTAACACAAACTAGCAGTTTAACGTTGATTAAAAAATGTATTAAAAAAAAAACATTTTAACTTCAAATTAGTTATACAGTGACGGCCAAAATTATAACACATGGCATATTTAAGAGGTTTCAGTTATTTTTGTTGAATTGACCATTGCAATACCCATAAAAATGAATGAAATATCTACAAAGTCATCATTATGCTCTACAACCCATAGAATAGAGCCATCATAAGGAGATTTAGGCCATAAAACTCATGGATTCGGATGGCGATTTATGTGATCCTACGAACCCGGTAATGCGCTGCTCACGTGACCAGTCACATGATTGTCTGCTGTAAATAAGATTCATTTTATTTACAAATTTATTCTTATTGTGTAAAATGTATTCTTATTATTCCAAGCATATTTTATAATGTATAATCCTTTTTATTGATTATTTAAATCTCCTGTTTAAAATTAGGAAAATAGATGCGCTATAGTTGTATATAACTATATGCGATATATATCTGTTTATAATACACATTTTAAAATTGTATTGCATACCTGCTGCTGCCATAATAAAAACCCATTTCGTATGTTTACGTGCTTTTCTTCTCCCAGTCGCTGTGGTGGAGCAGTTACGAAGTACGGTATTGTTCTTTTAAATACTTTCCAGCATTTCAGAAATAAATATGTATGCAGATTACACCGAAGTACAACGTTACCTTACGGTGTTCGGGAGTGCTCAAAAAGGGTTTAAACACTGAATTTTGAATCGATTTCTTCTTGTTAACTCAGAGATGTGGATTTGGACAGCAATTAAATTACCACACGACCTTGGTGTTTGTCAAAAAACAGTAGGTAATTCGGCTGGGGATTTTTATGGGGGTGGTGAGAGAAAGACACTGACATCCTGGATTTGGATGGCATTAAAATCACCAACTACCCCCTGTAAACGGTGAAAATCACTTATGTCCCCCTGAGAAACCATTACCATCTGAATAGGGCTAATGTCACACAATAATGTTCCTTCACAGAAGAAGCCTATCCTGCTCATCAAGTGATTGATAACATCAGGGTTTTGTCACTGAGGCCACATCACCAATTGGTATGAATTCAAAGCTTCTAGAAGTAGTCTAAAAGTTCAAATAAAGGCCCTTTTTGATGCTGGCTGGAGTTACCACCACATAGCCAAGGACGTGGGATGCAGTCCAAGCACTGTAAAGTACACTTTAGACCACCATGATGTCACCAATTCACACCAGAACCGAAAGGGGAGAGAGGTTGCAAAAAAGAAACATTCAGACAGACAAGTGAAGCATCTCTAAATTTTCAGTCTTAAGGACTGAAGAAAGACCTCATGAGGACTGCGTGATGAGATAAAACACCACAATGACTAATGGTGCAACAGTGTCTTCAAAAACTGTGCATCAGAAACTGGGAGGAGGATGACTTGTTGGCAGAACAGTAGTATTATTGTGTGGGGTGCCATTTCAGCCTCAGGAACAGGTGACTTAGTGAACATTGATGGCATCATGGATAAGAAAGTAGACCACAATATTCTGGTGAGGCACGGAGTACCATTTGGGAGTCGTCTTATGGCTCTTTTCCACTGCATGGTACGGCATGGTTCGGTACGCTTCACTTTTGGGGGGTTTTCCACTGGGTACAGTACCTGGTACTTTTTTCAGTACCAGCTCGGTTGATGTTCCAAGCGAACCGTACCATTACCAAAACGTGACGTGTAAACTCTGCTGATCACCGATTGGCCGGAGAAAATCATCACTGCCTGCGTCACTGAACTTGTAATACGAGACACAACAGACCCGCTAGATTTAAATCAGCACAGCCAGTGAAGGATTGAGCACAACCGTTTTGAATGAGCACCTTTTTTTTTAAACAACAACAACAAAAAAATGGCTGTTTCGTTGTCTGTTGAGGAAGTATAGACGTTCCTCTCGTTGATAGCTGAGGAGCGGATCCAGCGAGAGACTGATGGGGCGACGTGGAATTAAAACGTTTTTCAGGACTCACGGCAGTAGAGGCGGCGTAACTATAATGACACGTGCATAATCCCGCACACTCTAAATCGGTACTAAACAGCAGTGCAAACAAGCCGAACCGAGCTGTGCCACACTGAGCTGTGCCAAGCTGAGTCGTACCACGCAGTGGAAAAGCACCATTATTGGGCCTGGAATTATTTTTCCAAGAGGACAATGACCCTAAACATTCTTCTAACTATTGCTGGAAGTACCTGCAATGGAAAGAAACAATGAAAATGATGGACTGGCCCCCTCAAAGTCCAGACCTCAAACTCATCGAGGAAATTTGGGGAGAGTTGGAAAATAAACTGGACAGATCTATTGTACATTCAAAGGAAAGCCTTTGGCTTGAGTTGCAGAAGGCATGGGATAGTATTAGTGATGAAGTTCTCAGGAAATATATTGACATTATGGCAGAGAGATGTGCTGCTGTAAAAGGTGGATATACCAAATATTAAAGTTAAAAGTGAATAAAAACAGTTTGACTCACTTCATCTGATATTTGTTGTGCTCAGAACAACCATCTGCATGTTTCATGAACATTATGAAAATCAAATCATGTTTTATAGGCAAAAAAAAAATAAAAAAATAAAAAGCCAATATTTTCAGATATGTCAGGTGTTCTAATCATTTTGGCCACCACTGTATCCATGATGAAAATAATTATTAAAAAGTATAATATAATTTATAATGAAAAAAAATAAAATAAAATAAATAAAAAGTATATTTTTTAAAACTATATTAAATAGTTTTTTCTTATTTTTCTAGAGGTCTCAGATTTGCAGTAGAAGTAAATGCACTTGTCAAGTAAAGTGTTACAATGAATATTTCTAACCTTCTCCATGAGCGACCCAAACGCCCAGAGCAGATCCCTCCATTCCCTTAAGCATGATGGCTGGAGAGGGCAGGATACCTACACTTACAAACCTCGATTCGAACCGACCAGACTTATTATGGGTCAGAGTAACATCAGAACCTACAATAGAAATGAATGATTAATAAGAAAATATTTACTTAATAAAAATAAAAGGAACAAGGTAAATTCTTGAGGCTGTTGTTGGTATTTACATATGGATGAAACTAAAAGGTTTCTCTCTCTCACCTCCATCCTCTCTTTCACCCACCCAGCCCAGCAAAGCCATGAGCTGACATCCGTTACACACTCCTAGACTCAGTGTGTCATCACGATTGCGGAAGCGCTCAAACTCCTCACGAGCTTTGGGGTTAAAGGTCACTGTGGCAGCCCACCCTGATGAATAAGAAAAAGTCAAAGCTTTTGATCATCAGCTGGAGAACAAGCGCTAGGACCCAGTCATTTTCAGTATGCAGAGTGGCAAGGCCAGTACTTAACCTATGACCTGAGTAACAAATCTAAGGTCATAAGAACATTCAATGGTGGGGATGAGTTAATGCTTGTTATCATTATATAGCAGAACTAACATGGAGTTTAGCAGTGATATGTAAGATTGCTGCAACATGCAATAGTGTGATTTTCACCTTTAGCTGACCCCAGCACATCTGCATAGCTAAAACCACCCACAAACACCACAGCTCGGAAGGGGTCAAGGGTCATGGAGCCTGAGCACAGGTCCTGCATTGTGACATCCCACACCTACAGATCATACAAGAAAAAAAAAGGTCAAATGTCAAAATTAATTCAACTCAGCCTTGTTAGCAGTTAAAATTAAAAAGTTTAAGCAAACAAGCAGCATTTGTGCTATTAGTGAACAAAAATCATCCCTAAATTCTTTTAATAAATTACTGACTACAAACTCCAACACACATATATTTAAAAACACAAATCTTTAATCTTTCTTTGTGTCTTTACCTCGAATCCAGCCATGAACAGAGAAGCAGACATCTCCCTGTCTCCGTTACTGCCTTCCTCTCTCACAACAGCTGCGCAAAGTTTCCCTGAAGCTGAAACACAAGTCAAATATTTTAACATACAGGTCAAGTATGAATGCGGGAAAGATTCACGATTGTGAAATGGGATCATGGTCTCACAGAGCTCTTTAATGATGGGTGTTTGGGAGGGGTCAAAGGTGAGCTTGAGGTACTGCTGGGTGCGAGAAGCAAGCCCTTCTTCTTCCTCTTGGACACACAGTGGATTAGCCTGCAGTCGCTCCAGCTGAAAACTAGTGCTTTCCCATATCGCCCTAAGTGTGGGTAGACGCTCATTCAGCACTTCCTGTCCACACAGACTCACTCTGACCTTCAAGACAGTGTGGAGAAGAAATTAGCAGTTAGTGAACGCTTTCTCTGCAATCACTGAGGTCCAATAATATTCCACTGAGCGCCATTAATCCATGCATATGCATTTAGGCAAAAAGAACTCGGCTCACCCTGGCATCAGGTCCAAAACCAGAAGTTCTGCCAATTCTGTGACAGAGGAGACCAGCATCTGTGTATCTCTGACAGACAGTCGATGCATTACTCTCACACACCTCCAGAACCAGACCAAGCTCCTCTGAAAAAAGAGCCTCCATCACTGAAAGAGAGGAATGAGGAGAGACATGAGGAAATACCTATAGCCATTTCAATCCAAGCTGAAAATTGAATCTAAAAAAAAATATTGCAAAAACAAATTGTGAATAAAGCAGAATTTCTCCCTTGTGTGCTCAAGTGTACAAAACTACAACTATCAAAAACCATTTTCATTAATTGGCAACTAATAGAAACAAAAAAATTAGGCTGTACTAAACTACTTGAGTACTAAAATGACAAACTAAAATTAAAATATTTATATAACAACTTATGTTATTTATGACATCATAATAAAATAATTTATAATAGTATTTTATATTCATATATTTTATAAAAGATAATGTCTCACCAAGGATAAAAATCTCACAATAAGGATGCACACAGAAAAGTGACTAGTTGATTATAAAGATACATTTTTATTTTTTTAAATATTAAATCAATACTATAATAGCATATAAATAATCCCAAAACAATTTTTTCCCCAGACAAATGTAACAACTAAAAATATTCACCTCAAATCATTGTAAGCGTTTTTTATGTGAATAAAAATGTTTGTATTTTCTATCCAGACTGTGATGAAAAAGTGGATGGAAACTGGCTTATGATGGGTGGCACAAGTTTTTTTTTTCCCCAAAACATAAATCTTTTTTTTTAATTAATTAATTTTTTTTTTATTACCAACCATCAACGCCTTCTAAAGGCAAGTCCACGTCCATCCCACGATTCCCTGCAAAGGCCATCTCCAGCAGACAGGAAATGAACCCTCCATCACTGACATCATGTCCTGCAGTCAGCAGTTGCTCTGCAATATAAAAAGTTAAATCAACAGATTGTGTAGAGATAAAATGCTACGGTGGTTTGAGAATCAAATAATAGGACAGCAAAGTTTGTGAGGAGTAAAAACTGTTCCTAGATCAGTTTACGGATGTTTTTTTTTTTTAATTTTTAACTGTAGAGCATAGGAAGAATGGTGTTATTAATGCATCAATACATAAGATGAAGTAAAAAAAAAAATTATTATAACAACACATACTGACCCTGAATCAATGTCTGTGTTGTGTTGAAGCAAGCAGACAGTTTGTCTGGCTGATCCAGATCTGGGCTGCAGTCTCCAAGTTGTCCGTAACACTGAGCTAGAGCCGAGCCGCCCAGCCTGTATTTACCTGAGCTCACAGGTACATACAGAAGCACACCTGAGAAAGGAAGAGAGTGCATGTGAGAGTTGTGCACACTAGTACGGTACATACTACCAGAAATATAAGAATGATATATGAAAGGTTAAAGGTGGTAAAAGATTCAGGATTAACCTTTGCCATCGGGGTTGTCCAGGTCAGGGGTCACAATGGCTGTGATATCAGGACACACAGCATACACAGAGATAACCAGAGAGCCTAAAACACAAGGAGAGCAGTTAGTAGTGTGATAAAAATGCATGCAGGCAATGGCTTATCTACTGTAGAATAAAAATCGCATACACATACTAGTGACCCCAACTGAAGTAAAAATAGTTATGAAAATTTATCTTTGCTCGCTGTACGCAACAATTAAATGTTTTTCTTCACTGAATCCATCACAGTTCCAACTGAATGCATTAGGTGGTGCTGTGGATGTGTGACATCAATGTGATGAAAGATAATGGCATATGCTTTCAGATGCATCAAAGTTAAACATTAATTATTTTAATTAAATGCTTTTAATTCTTACAAAATATTATATATAGTATATTTATTACATAAACACATATACATATATATATATATATATATATATATATATATATATATATATATATATATACACATACACACACACACATACATATATATAGATAGATAGATAGACAGACAGACAGACACTACTGTTCAGAAGTTTGGGGTTGGTAAGAATTTTCAGTCTCTTGCAAAACATTATTATATTTAAGATAACTATTTCCTATCTGAATATATTTTAAAATTTAATTCATTCCTGTGATGGCAAAGCTGAATTTAGCATTTAATAAATATTAAGCAGAACTTTTTTCAACATTGATCATAAATGCCATTTATGATCAATGTTGAAAACAGTTCTGCTTAATATTTTTGTGGAAACTGCGTTTTACATTTTATTACAGGATTCTCAGATGAATACAATTTCAAAGAGAGTTCAAAAGAACAGCATTTATTTGAAAATTATTTTTGTAACAAACGCGTTTACTGCAACTTTTGATCAATTTAATGAATCCTTGTTAAAGTATTTGTTTATCAATAAAAACTTATCTTACTAACCTCAAACTTTTAAACAGAGCATAAAACATGTATGACAAACTCAATCTATAATTTATGACTAGTCACTTTCATACTTTTGAGTGTCAGAAGAATCGAATTGTCCATCCCTAATTCAGACATGCATTAAACAAGTACCTGGGGCCTTAACAGTTTCTCCACTGACACGTGCAGCCATGCTGAGTGAATCTTTTCCTCCATCCACAGCCACTCCCAGCTCACCCATCACCTCACACATGGCCTGACACGCCTCCCACAGACACGCTCCCTCTCCAGGCAGCTTAGCAGCCCACATCCAGTTACCGCTGCACTTTACATCCTGAGAAGATATGCATAGATATCCTTAGGTGACAAGTGTGAGTGTGTTTTTTTTTCTTTTCCAAATTACATGCATCCGATAACTTAATTTTTCATACAAAAATGAAAATTCTATCATTAATTACTCACCCTCATGTCGTTCTGAACCGTAAGCACTTTATTCATCTTCGGAACACAAATTAAGATATTTTTGATGAAATCCGAGAGCTTTCTGACCCTGCACAGACAACAACAGAACTACCACATTCAAGACCCAGAATGGTAGTAAGAACATTGTTAAAATAGTCCGTGTGACATCAGTGATTCAACCTAAATTTCATGAAGCTACAAGAATATTTTGTGTGTGGAAAGAAAATAAAAATAACTTTATTCAGCAATTTCTTCTCTTCTGCGTCAGCCTACGATGCGCATTCACGACACTACCATGATGCATGCATGTGGTGCTGCTGACGCAGGAGCCGGCGTTCTGATGTAGAACACACATGCTGCGTCTTGTTTACAAGCAGAGGAAAGCACATGCATGCGTCATGATACTGCCCTGAACACACATCTAAGACTGACACAGAAGAAGAAATTAGTTGAATAAAGTTATTTTTGTTTTCTTTGCACACAAAAAGTACTCTCGTAGCTTCATAAAATTAAGATTGAACCACTGATGTCACATGGACTATTTTAACAATGTCCTTACTACCTTTCTGGGCCTTGAACGTGGTAGTTGAATTGCTGTTTATGGAGGACCAGAAAGCTCTCTGATTTCATCAAAAATATCTTATGTGTTCTGAAGGTTAATGAAAGAATTTTCATTTTTTGGATGAACTATCCCTTTAACATGTTCAAAAATGCAAAGGCTTCTTCACCTTGAGAGCAGACACTTTTGCAAACACCAGGTTAGTGAGAGCTTCTCCCACAGCCATACGAGCCCCAGCTGCTGGTGACACCAGCCCTTTGATTGGCTGCTCGCCTATCGCCGTGGCTGCACCCTGGAGGCTGAACGGAGACAGGGCAACAACAGCTACATCAGCCAGTGGAGTGTGCAGAGGACCCACACACTGTTGCTGAGCAACCAGACCAGTCACAGATCGATCAACCTGGAACAGAGGGTTTTTTTTGAGGTAAAATGGATTGCATTTGATTTTCCAATTCCTTTGTACTGCCTGTATGTTAGATAAAACACTTAATTGATTAAATATTTAAATACAATTGTTAAAAAACTAAATTAAGTTTAAGATGAGAAGATAACGATACATTGTAACGTCTGGATATATCTGGAAGTGTATAAATTTGGTTTACTCAGAACAGACCTGTAACCGATTTCTGGCCTACCAGCTGTGTACCACTGCAATATTCAACTATGCAAAAGTTATATATTATTATCCATGTTCTAAGCAGCGAGTATAGTACCTTGTTGGTGAGGTAGCGCTTACTGGCCACTGCAGGCAACCGGAGAACTCTGTCCAGAGCTGGAAGAACAGAAAGACCCACAGGAAGAGAGAGAGGCTGCAGAGACACAGCCATGCGCTCCAATACAAACTCCTAAAACGACACGTAGACCTGACTGAGTGGAAAGCAACATAAAAGTAAATCCAAAAAGCATAATTCAATCATTTAAATTTTGGGAGACTAGTCACTGCAGTACAAAAATTAGCCATGAGAGGGTGCACTGTACCACAATTTCTAACTTCTTTGTCAAATTTTTTAATGAAGTCTTGAGCAGATTTAGGCCATGTCTGGTAAAGTTTAAACCTTTTGTGGCATCTTTCCCAGGACCCAATCCAGCTCCAGATCCACAGGGCACCGGCCACTATCAAGCCCATCGGTCTGTTTACACAGGTCATCCACCAACATAATCTAAAGAGCATTACATGTACATGAGCATGTGTCAAGAAGTGTCCCACAATATATTTTTAGCTACAAAAAGGTAGTTTGACTCGCCTTGCCATCACCAGTTATCTTGCCCACAAAGTCGACAGGACATTTCTCCCTCTGACACACCCTCTCGAGAAAGCTCCGGTCAGAGGGGCGGAGCAACAGAGCATTACTCTCTTGATACTCCGCCCCCCACAGCTCCAAAACACTGAGGGTGGGGTCACCTCTCTGAGCATTAAGGTAAAATACGTATATGAAATATTTTGACATAAAAAAGAAGATAAAGATGTTTTATTAAAAGTCTTTATCTCACCTTAAACTTGCTAGTATAGATAATGGCACCAGCAGGCTCACTCAGCTCCTTTAACACATTACCTACACAAATAACAAGATGTTTTATACATTTTAACACATTTGTGTTGTTGAGTAGGGAAATACTGAACTTAAAATCACCCGTACCATTGCCCCCAGCACCCTGGTCATGAATGCTGCAGATGGGGTTTCCTTCCTCTCGCTCCAGGCAGGCCCTGAGAGCCCTGTTCATCTTTTGCTCCATTTCAGCATCTCCTCTTTGAACTGCTCCAAGATCCCTGGCACTGGAGTTATCACCTTGAACCTACAATAATACATACATACGTACGCATTAAGTTGCATCATTGCACAGTCTCTGTTAACACAAAAAACCCTGAACTTTAGAGAAGCTTCTATATTAATTTAGTTTAGAAATTTTTGTGTACCTGTACAGAAGAGGCAGCTCCTCCGCCAACACCGATCCTGTATACAGGACCTCCAATTTTCACCACCTCCATACCTGCCCAGGACAAGAGAAAAAAGATGGAGGAATGAATAAAGAGAAAAAGCTGTTTGTATAGAATACCACGCAGTTTGTTTTTTCAACAACTTTTATTTAACAAGGATGCATTAAACGAATCAAGTGGCAGTAAAGACATTTATAATGTTAAAAGATTTATATTCCAAATAAATACTATTCTTTTGGTTTCCACAAAACGGCAGTAACTGTTTTCAGCATTGATAATAATAAAAAAATTATTCTTGAGCACCAAAATCAGAACCTTAGGATGATATCTGAAAGATCATGTGACGATGAAGACTGGAGTATTGGCTGCTGAAAATTCAGCTTTGCCACTACAGAAATAAATAAATCCATTTCTAAATGGAAATTCTGAAACAAATTATGGTGCATTAGGTGTATATTATTTTTTGTGTACCTGGTGAAGCCTGTTCTTTCTTCACATGCTGGTCCTCAATAGATCCTAGCCCACCACTGAACATGATCGGCTTGATCCACTCCCGTCGTTCACCGTTAGCCAAACGCATCCCAAAGGAACGAGCAAAGCCTTAATGGGCAAGAAAAGAATAAGTAAATAACTGTAGATACAAGCTAACATCCACAAATAAACAGATGGCTATTGTCCTGTTATATTTCACCTGCTAGAACTGGCTCCCCAAACTTATTTCCGTAGTCAGAGGCTCCATCACTGGCCTCTATGGCCACCTGGAGTGGAGGAGCAAAGCTGGACGGGTACTCCAACCCTTCCTCCTCCCACGGGAGCACAAACCCTGAGAAGAGAAAGGATCCAGATATGGGAAAGTTTGCTTACAAAACAAAATATAGCAAAGAATGAACTGAGCTGAGTTTTAGGCTTACCTGGGATATGCAGGTTGCCGAAGCAGTACCCAGCAGTGCCTGCGATCACATGACCACCCTTTCCAGCACTCTGCACATCTCTGATTCGCCCACCGGTACCTGTGGTGGCTCCACTGAATGGAGCAACACCTGGGCATAATAAAAGAGCATTTTATGACTCATACATAAACATTCTAATTATAGTTATTGTTAACTAAATCTGAAAAAAATAAAAATAAAATAAAATAAATTAGGTGAAAAAGCTGAAATAAAATATTACATTGCACAAAATAAAATACATTTATGGGACAGGAATATTTTCAAAATCAAAAAAAGAAAAGCACAAAATTATGAAAGCTATATTGAACTTATTTTAAGAAATTAAAATAAACTGAAAATATACAAATAAAAGCTAATTCTAGATATAAAAATACTGTAATAGTATATAAATAATACTCTTACTAGAACATAACACTGTTCAGTGCATTATATTATTAAAATATAAGCAAAATATATTTGAATACTTCAATGATACAACTGCTTACTGATCATGCTGTCAGTAAAAACCATTTTAATTCTCAGTAGAATTAATTTAGGTTGGCCTCTACATATTTGTACATAAGCAAGCAGGTTAAATATATTTAGGATCAGACCGGTGGGGAAGTTGTGCGTCTCTGCAGTGAAGATGACGTGTCTGGTAGCATGTCGGGTTTTATATGGACTGGCCTGCGCAGGGTTTGTGGGATACATACACTCCATCTCCATGCCTTCAATGCCACTTAAAACACAAGAACCACATATTGAGACATTCTGCCCAAGCGCTGTTCAAATGGGTTAACTTTCACAGTGAAGCATCTAACCTGCTGTTGTCACAGAATTTGATGACATTGTTCTGGTTGCTATGGTGCTGAGTGCCCATAATAAGACTAAAGAGTGTCTCCTTCTGCTCATCTCCATCAATGATCATTCGCCCTCGGAAGAACCAGTGGCGGCTGTGCTCACTGCAGGACAGAGAGAGCATTAGATTGTCATTGTACTTGCAGATAAAAGACATCCTTTGGTGTTTATTCTCTGGAGAGCACACACCTGTTGGACTGAGCCAGATCAAAGCATTCTACACTGGTGGGATTCCTTTTCACCCTCTGGAAAAGTGCAGTGTAGTAGTCCAGATCCCAAGAGTCAAATGCCAACCCTGCTCATACATGCAGAAATAGAGAGACAGACAAAAAGCAACCAGATAAATATGGAAAGAAGAAAAAGATAATCAGAAATGGATGCAAAAACTAAATATACTAAACTGACCCTTGCTAGCCTCCTCCTCACTTGGTTACTGCTGCTAACTCAGACAAGTTTCACAGAACATCCTGTCCACCTTATTTTTCAACACAGAAGTAAGCCAATTTCTTTGAATGTGCGAGACGTCCGGTTCATTAGCCATGGTAGGGAAATAACGAGAAGAATAACAAAGTGAAGTAAACAGTAAAGCTGTTTACAATACAAACCAGTGTGTTCATAATTAAGATAATACATTAAAACTAGATAGTAAAGTTTGGATAAAAATTAAGTTGGCTTGAAAAAGCCTAGCAAGAAAGTAATTACAAGTTATAATCTTGTAATTATGTTCTTATGTTAAATCTGTTCTTAATGCATTTACTATTGTACAAACTGTTACGTTTTATAATAATAATAACAAAAAAATACTTTTAAAAAAATGAACTGTTTAAAAAAATAAGTGCTATTTAGTAGGTGACAAACAAATCTGTACTGCTTTTTTGGATCATTTAAGTAAAATTGCAGTTAAAACTCAAAACAGAAATATTCCACAAACTAATACAATAAAAACTGTAACATTGTGAAATATCACTGCAATTTAAAACAGGTTTAATTTTTTTTTAATTAATATATATTATATATATATATATATATATATATATATATATATGTGTGTATAGAATATATAATTTCTTTCTGCAATGGCAAATCTGAATTTTCAGCAGCCATTATTCCAGTCTTCAGAGTCACATGATCCTTTAGAAATCATTCTAATATGCTGATTTGGTGCTAAAAAAACATTTCTTATTATTATCAATGTTGAAAACAGTTGTGCTGCTTAACACAAGGTTCAAAAGAACAGCACATCTTTTATTATTTTATAATGTAAACACCTTTAATGCCATTTTTGATCAATTTAATATGGCCTTGACTCCTTGCTGAATACAAGTATTAATTTCTTTAAATCTAACTGACCCCAAACTTTTAAACGGTAGTGTACAACATCAAAGAACAAAACCTTGTCTGAGAAAATGGTCAAACTTAGTGAAAGGCCAATTCTATGTAGAAAAACTATTCTGACCTATTCTCAAAACAGAAAAGCGTTTACATTTTAATAGACTTAAGGATGTCAGGTGATTGTTTTATTTCTAACCCAGTAGGCTTTCATTAATCTGAGACATAGGCAGTGAGCTTTGGTGTAACCCACCAGCTTACTGTCTCTCATAGTCAGTAATTCTTTCCTTTCACACACCTCGTGATCTAATCAAATAGGCCCCTCTTATCTTGTGACATCTACTCTTCCTATAATCATGTTAAGCCTCATGTGACCTTAAAATACTGGATTTGTAGAAGAGAGAGTTGCAGATCTCATGACTGAATATAGACTACAAACAGTTCTTAAATCAGTTGTTTAAATCATTTTTCAAATGTAATTCTGTAATTCTGCTACTGGTTTTATATCCTTGTACTCATAATACAATGGTAAAATCATAAGATGGTTTTACTAGAACTTAACAGATATGGGAATTTTCCCATATTTTTCCACTTCTGTTAATTTGCCAATGGGATGATGTGGATAGTGTCTTAAAGACCAACTATAGGTTATTTGCAATCACGTGATTTTGATGACGCGCGAAATGCAGCTGGAGGGCAGGAAGTGATTTTTCTCCATAGGAATCAGTAGCAGAATCTCAAAATGCCTGTGTTTTGTGTTGTTTATGGATGCTCAAATCGGTCAAACCGAGAAAACACAAGGAGCTTTTATCGTGTATGAAAATGTGTTGTTCATAAGGGTGAGGAAAACTGGCTTGTAAACCTGCGACTGCGGTCGGGAGGAGCGAGTTGGATAATGCTCGTGTGTGCAAATGGTTAATATAATATATAATAATACATTAAGATATTAATAAAGACATATATATATATATATATATATATATATATATATAAATAGATACAAGGTGACAGTCAGAATTCACTCAATGTTATGTTAAACACCACATGTAGACACGATGTAAATAAGATATTATTCACAGTTCATAGAGCTTCATTGATTATAAAGGAACCGTGAGATTGGGATAAATTGAAGTGTTATAGTTTTTAAATGAATACATGGAAGCGCTATTTGCTCTCTTTCTAGGCTACAATCAATTCAGAATTTAAATAGAAGTTGTTTTACGTGCTGCTAACAGGACCAACAGCCACATACCCTGTACATACAGCAAAGTTTCAGCAGTAACATATCCCACATCCCTCATATAAATACGGGATTCACTTTGGAAATAGCTTGTTTGCAATCAGGATAAGCTGCTTTGCCTATATCCACCGCCTCAATGGTATTCAAGTATTTCAATTTAGTTTAAAAAAAAAAAAAAAAAGCTCCTCTTTATAACATAAGGATCACGTAACATATGTTGTGTTTTTCTGTTTATACCTTCCTCATGTTATAGCGCCTAAACCAGTAAAGTACGGACTTTCCTCCATCTCATCCGTTCTCTTTTGTAGTCACTCCTGACACTTTGCTGGATACAGGGTTTGAGTACGTTGGTCCTAGCAGCACGTAAAGCAAATCTTTTTTTCAAATTCTGAATTGTTTATAGCCTAGAAAGCGAGTAAATTGCGCTTCTGTATAACCACTAAAAAACTGTCACTAACTTCAATTTATTGCAATCTCACAATGTTCCGTTATAATCAATGAAGGTCTCTGAACTGCAAATAATATCTTTCTTACATAGTGTCTACGTGTGGCGTTTAGCACTGAGTGAATTCTGACTGTCTCACTCTGAATGCCTGAGAGTTGGCAGCCCTGGATTATCTATTTATATCTGTATTAATATCTCAATATATTATTATATCTTATATTAACCATTTGCACACACAAGCATTATCCGACTTGCTCCTCCCGACCGCAGACGCAGGTTTTTCAGTCAATTTCTTGACTTTTCCTCCCTTATGAACAACACATTTTCGTACACGATAAAATCTCCTTGTGTTTTCTCGGTTTGACCTATTTGAGCATCCATAAACAATGCAAACCACAGGCATCTTGAGTTTCTGCTACTGATTCCTATGGAGAAAAAGCACTTCCTGCCCTCCAGCTGCATTTCGCGCCACAGCAATGACGTCATGTGCAAACAACCTATTGGCTGATTATTCTGTCTCTCACTAAGTAACACCATGGTACTCCAAGCTAAATATTCTCACCATCAAGTTTTTTTTTTATAGAGGAAATATGGTTCAGACTACAAAAACATCTCTTACCAAGTTCATCATTGGCCTTCTCTAAGGCAGCACGACCTTGTCCTAGAATGTCCACCTCAAATACTTCCTGTGGCCGAATATCAACAGCAAACGACGTGATTGGCTGGGAGTAAACGCATTCGGTCATAGTGTCATACAAGCAGCTAATCAGTCTCTCCATCTCTCTGTCCTTCAGTACACCATTATGTCCTTCCTGGGGCTAGATGGTGATGAAAAATATTTTAATCAAAATGAGTGGCAAAAAAAAAAATCTCACTGAAAATGTAAAGCTATTTAAAGCTAGTCTCCTGACCTTGATCAAATGCCTGCGGGAGAGCTCCACTCTCGTCACCCGGCTCAGACCTGCGCTTTGGCAGATGGACACTGCATTGGTGGACCAAGCAGTGGAGAAGTTCAACCTAAAAAGGTCAAGATATAATTGAAACATGTGATGCGAGTTATAATAAAGATCACAATGCCATACCATCATGATAAGACAGTGGTAGAGGTTACCTGGGTCCAATCTCCACCAGTCTTGCCCCATCCTCTGGTTTTAAAGTAGGCTCCTCAGACAGATTGACAGAATAAGGAGGACTGAACAACCAGCACAAAATACCTTTATGCTCCACACTCAAAGAGTCAGAGCCTTGGAGAGAAAGAGATGAAGGTGAGATGACAAAGATGAAGAAAGACACTACTGGATGAGAACAACACTTGAACAAAACTGAGCCACATGATGACATTATTGTTTTCCTTAGATCTGCTTTACAGCTGAATTTAATTTAATTTGTTTCATAATTGATCAACACTGCAACAATGACAGTTATTGAACTAAACTGCATCAACACTGAACTGACTTAAGCTGACATAGATTTGCTTCATAAGTGAGTTGAATAATGACTATTGTCTTTTTTTAGAGCTGCTTTACAGCTGAAAATGTTTTCATTTCACTAGTGAAGAACTTTGCAACATTAATATTATTATTTTCCTTTTATTACAGCTTTGAAACAATCTGTATTTTAAGTTGCAATGTAAATAAATGTGACAAACTTATTGCTTTTTCTATACAATATTCTCTCACCGTCCAGCTCTACATTGTAACAAAGCTCTGTTGTTATTGTGACATCTGGATACAGTTGTGCGATCCTTTGTATGACCCGACCCTCCCTGGTCTCCTCTCTTCTGTAGAGCCGCACGACAGGCATGATCCTGAAAGAAAGACAAAGAAAATAACCATAACTAGTGCTGCATACTTTCTTTCACGAGATGGTCTTCACTGCAGAACACAAGATCCAGGGGGCGAGGTTGGATCCAAATCCTCCCACCTTATTATATATATATATATATATACACACATACACACACACACATATACCTAAACCCACCCATCTCCACCCCTTGGATGTGGATCCAGCCACATCCCCTGGATCTTTTTCTGCAGTGAGGGTCTTTCTGTGCATTCTTGGGCATAATAGGGAAAGCATTTCCTGACTTACCTTAAATTTATCAGCAATTAACAACAACAACAACAACTAAGCTTAGTCAGTCAGTCTACTAGTAATGATTGGATTCTACGGGGAATAAGGGATGAACTAAATCTGGGGTCAAACAAATAATTTGTGGATTGCATCACAGTGCAGACAATCACAGCCTAGTCAGAGGTCACCCATTCAGTTAAAAGAGAAGTGCTATTAAAAGGTCAACTTAATTTAAATGACACGAATAAATGAATAATACCACGACAAACACTTTTAGTATGCACTGTTAACAGTAAGGAGTCATACACTATTAAGTACTAACTGAACACTGAGAAGTTTGTCGAGAAGTTACTAACAGCCTGCGAGTTGTATACAAACTTTTCGGTGCATATTACATCACAGTCATTAACAATAAATATTGTAATGATAACTTAGCAAAACAAGTAAGTTTATAACCTCTCTCTGCTTCAAAATGGTAAGCAAGTATCTTACTGGACGGTTGCTCGAGCTGTCCGTTGGTAGACTCGTCAGATGCGTGATGATGTTGACCACAGCAGACGCCACTCAGATCCACGTGCGTCAGTGGATTAAACACGAACCTTCCGCCACAAGGACCAGCCTCTCTGCGCATGCGCACATATCTGTGCTTCATTAGATATAGCCTGCGTCCCAATTTTAGGAAGGAATGAGAAAATGAGGGATTGTTGTAAGGCTCTATTCTTTTTTTAAGAAATACAGGATTAGATAAGAAAATATAGGTAGGTTATCATTTAAAATGAAAGTAATAAAGAGGAAGTAAAGAAGAAAAGAAGGGAGAAGGGGAAAGAAAAGAAGGAAAAGGGAAGGAAATAAATAAATAAATATATGTTTTTAAATAAAGTATGTAAAACCCTGATGTTACACATTCCTGTACAGTAGGAGGCGGTATGCACCTATAAAAGCTGGTTTGCGATCCGCCATTAAACTGAAAGAAGAAGAAGCGGGGTTCATTAGACCAGTGGTTCCCAACCTTTTTTTCTTGGGCCCCCCTACGTACACATATGGTAATCTGAGCCATATATATGCAACATATAAATGCACTTTTGACATTGATTTGACAGTAGTAGTTTCAGTTAGGATGCATATGTAAATTTATGTTCATTTTCAAAATCAGTAACATCTGTACAAAATTGCAACATCCTACTTTTTTATATGGTGAAATTTTATTTTTCTGACTGTTTGAGTTTTATTAAAATTAACCATTGTTCTTCCATAGTAGCATACATTTACATCATGATAAAATCACACATAGCACCTCAAACATATAGTTGGATTTTTACCACAGTATTATGTAGCCTATTTATATGTAAAACAGTAGTCTAAATACATTTATTATAAATGCACAAACGGTGACTTATAGCTTAATCACAAATATAGTGTAATTACATTCCATTACGCCTTTAATACACGTCTACATACCACACATTTCTGCCACAATACCATGGTGCAGTTAATGCTACTACAGTAAATCCATGGTAAACGATGGCGATTTGTAGAGTGAAAAGCCTTCTGACAGTATCGCTCCACACAGTGTTGTCTGCTGTTTACCAGCGCTGTTTTATCTGGATTTGATTTAAACTAGTTTATATCAGTTGACTGATATCGACTGATACTAGTTTATACCAGTCATTTGTGTTCTTCGCTGGATCTCACAGTGCTGTTTAGTGCTCGCGTGATCTGCGCTGCGCTGCTGTTTGAACCCAGCGGATATGGTCCGTGAGGCACGGTTCAAATGAGTAGCGCTGTTTTGTTCCGCTTTTCCCGCATAAACATTACATTGAATGTTTATCGAGGAAAATTATATCACTATAACTGTAGTTATCGTTTTATCGCCCAGCCCTACCTAGTTTGGGAACCACTGATTTAGACCACTTCAAATGAAAATTCGGGGATCATAGATTTACCATACATGGGGGTGGGTAGTTGGACCCTAAGACGGTCTAACACAGGGATCCTCAAATCTGGCCCACTTTCCTGCAGAGTTTAGCTCTAACCCTAATCAAACACACCTGAGCATGCTTATCAGTGTCTTCAGGATCATTAGAAAATCACAGGAAGGTGAGTTTGATAAAGGTTGGAGTTAAACTCTGCAGCAGATTGGCCTTGCAGGGAAAGATTTGAGGAACCCTGGTCTAATATGAACTTTAAAATTATATTATTCATAGTCACACAACAAATTTTCAAATTTGCTATATTAATTTTACTCCTGTTTAGAGCGCCAAAGATTTAACATAAAAATAATTTATAATGTATATATATATATTTTTAGTTTTCACATCATCCAGCCAGTCACAGTCACCGTTGTTGAGGTTGGACAGCCAATCAGAATGTTTCTTGTACACGCTCCTCTGTCAGAGGTCGAACATGGCGGCGTGCACAAGGAGGACGAGAGAAATGATGGGCTTGCTACGAATTTTAAGACATTTCCCTCAGAACGAACGTATGTTAACGTGTTTTATATTCCCCATTACCAAGTCCATATTAGATGGTAATAGCGGAAAAGACCACTAATGAGACGATCATTAAAACAATCATCTGCTGAAGTGAATAACTCTGTGATGCTTTATAGAGTTGACCGTCCGTTGTAATGAATACGTCAACTATTACTGATACCTAGCATGATTTGTACACATACACGGTATTTATTTTATCCCCAGGACTTCTGTCGACGTCTGTACTGAGGCACGCTGCAGCGTCAGATGGACCTCCAAAATTCTCTCCTCCAACCAAACCTGTTATCATAGACAAAACACAGAAAGAAGCATCTCTGCGATGGTATGTGTGTTGTTGTTGGGTAAATGCATATGATTATGTTTTAGTTTACACCTGCCAGCTTCTTGAGGTATAACAGGTTCATTAGAAAAAGTTTATTGGAACCTGTCTCAATCTGCATGGTAACATGAATAAATGACATGTAGTTTGCAACATTTGTAGTTATATGAATGATTGTTTATATATATATATATATATATATATATATTTTTTATCAAGACTGTAACTACGTTAAATGGATAATGAAAGAAGTTGTTAATAAAACTACAATTTACTGTAGTCAATTTGAGCTATTTGCAAATATTGTTATTTTAAAATATGCAATTTTTTTTTTCCAATTCAAAATGCCAAAATTTGACTGTTTGCATAACTGGATATTACTGTTAGCTTTTTAATACTTCTGTCATAAAACTTTCATTAGTAACATGTTTCATGATTCAGTTGCTTTACAAAATAAATGTCTGATTAGGTTTTTGAGTCCAGAGTTCATCCCTCCTCGTCAGCGCACAAACCCTTTGAAATTTTCAATGGAACGGAAAGACATGATACAGAGACGGAAGGTTCTCAACATTCCAGAGTTTTACGTTGGTAAGAAATGCTGATGATTGTAACACACTGCAAGACTCCTCCGTTTTATGGTTATGTGCGATTGAAAAAATATCCCTCTCTGTTCCTCCTCAAATATTCTCGTTATTGTTTCCTGTAGGCAGTATTTTAGCAGTGACCGTGACTGATCCTCATGTGAACGGGAACTTGAATCGCTTTGTTGGAATCTGCATTCAGCGCTCTGGAAAAGGATTGGGTGCTACTTGTATACTTCGGAATATTGTCGATGGCCAAGGTAAAAAAAAAAAAAAGAAAACTTGTAACATTGTTATATTTTGTTTTAGTTTCGTTGCATTATTTGTTCTGTATTGCTGCAACAATAAAAAAATAAAAAAATAAAAATAAAATGCTAGAATAAAAAGTGGCTTTTAGTACAATTATTAAAATACATAATTGACAGATTAATTGATTATCAACATAATCAACAGTTGCAAACCTACTGTTCTGATTTTTACTGGTTTCACTTAATTGTAGTATCCATTGTGCATGGCATCTAATGCTTTTTGACTTTTGTTGCCATTTTGTTATCATTTTCATAGTAATAAGTTTTTGTTCACTGTAGGAGTGGAGATATGCTATGAATTGTACAATCCACGTATACGTAAGATTGAAGTGTTGAAGCTGGAGAAGAGACTGGACGACAATCTCATGTACTTGAGAGATGCTCTTCCTGAGTACAGCTCTTTCGACCTTGACATGCAACCTGTCCATTATGAGATAACAGGAGACATTCCAGTCAATCCGGTAAGGCATTCTAGTAAAACATTTCTCATCTGTAACATTCCGTAATGATACATTGTACACCTGCTGTGTTTAGCCACTAAATTGAAAGGTTTCCTGTCTGTTTCTCTCTTTCTCTTGTAGTTAAAAGTAAAAATGAAGCCAAAGCCGTGGTCTAAACGTTGGGAGCGCCCCAAGTTTGACATTAAGGGTATCCGCTTTGACTTATGTTTGACCCCGGAGATGATGGAGCATGCTCAGAAGTGGGCAGAACCGTGGAGGCCGTACGATATGCTGAAGGAGTATGACACATCTAGTCTAGAGGAGCAGATCCTTAAGGAGGTACAGGAAAATTTCAGAAAGTGAACAGTCCATAAAAACTACTTCCAGCCTGGACAGAGACAATCCCTTTGAAGGGACATGATGCTGAGGTGACACCTTTAAAGATGCTGAAAAGATCTGACTTTGGTGAGACATGCTGATGTGGTTCTGGGGTTTGGCTCAAAATGGATTCTGGAGATCCATTCAGATGACTACATATGATACATCGGAACTTCTCATGTGTGTGTACTTTACATGCTTCTCACCAGCTCAACCGCTGATGCTCATCTACAAATGATTAAAATAATTGCAATTATTTGTTTGCTGTGGTTTTTCATCTTATATTTGTGCCATTAGTGTCTGCAAATGCAAGTTGTGTATGCAGTGATCCTGCTGCCTTGCAATTAGTCACTCTGAGCAATAGAGAGCAGCAGAGAACACTCCAAAAATGTTAATTGATATCTGAATGGCAAATAATTATAATTTAATACTATATTCAAAAGTAATGAAATTGATTAAAGTTATTTCATGTAGTCTAATTTTGCAGTTGTTTACAGTTCGAAAATAAATTGCACTGCCATTCAATATATATATGTTTTTTAAAGAGATTAATACTTTCAGCAAGGATGCATTAAATTGATGAAAAGTGACAGTGAAACACATTTATAATGTTATATAAGATTTTGACTTTAAATAAATGCTGTTTTTTTTTTGTTTGTTTTTTTGGCGCTTTTAATCAAATAATCATATAGTTAGTCATTTAGCAGATGCTTTTATCCAAAGCGACTTGAAATGAAGACAATATCAAAATCAACAAAAGAGCAACGATATGCAACACGTATTTTTACATTACACATATTAAAATAGGAAACTTTTATAATATTTCTTAATATTAATGTTTTTACCATTTAATTTTTCTTAAAGTCTTTTTTTAAAAAATCAAATAAATGGAGCCTTGGTGAAACATTTAAAAATCTTACAGAACCCAAGCTTTTGAATCGTGTATATGAAAAGGAGGAGTCAGCTTTTGGCTGTTTTCTACATGGAAGGATATTAATTGAGATTGAGACTTAGATTATATAAACCCAGTTTTTAATATGACCCAGTTATTTATATGTATAGGTTAATGGCTATTGAAGAGTAAAATGCATATTCATTTACTCTATATAGTATAAAGTAAATTAATATTTATTTCCTCTTTAATAGTCTAGAAGTTAATACGTTAAATATTCATAATTTAATAGCGGAGTAAAACAACTTAAACCAGCATAATAAAATGGCTTTAGAGTGGTTTTTCTGGGCACTTTTCAACCCAAAGCCTAACTAAACCCAGGCTGGGACAGCAGCAGGCGAATTTTTAATACAATAGAGTGTTTTAATACAAAATTCGCAACGTCTTGAAATACAGCTCTGCTCGTTGAACATCTCGAGAAACTCCACGTAAACAAAGGGGTGCGCAGATTTTCATATCAGTGACTTCTAATGTCCAGGCGTGCTATTTCAGTTCAGACCCTCCGCTCGATATTTATAATCCACAGCGGGAACTTGTCACATTATTTTAGTGACATGGTATTTTGTCCTAATCCTCGCGCACATCTGTGCGCGCGAAGCTCCGCCCATCCTGCTGTTGTGAGTGACGTCAGCCCTATCACTTGTGGATAGTGAACCGACGCCGCAGTCAGCGATCTGCAGTGAGCAGGTACAGCCGATCCTTCACCTGGATACCAAAACCACCCGGCGCCCGTTATCCGAGGACATTTCCGGTTACACCGGCTCTGTTTTTATGAAATCACAATAACACTGTGTCGTTCTCTTTCGCGATATGCACGGTAAGCGTTTATCTTTTGCAGTTGCCTATAGGATAGCTACTCTATTGTGATGCTTGCAATAAGGTTGGCGTCTATTGTGAATCTAACATTTGTTAGTATTCTATATGTTTAACGTTTAATGAGCGTTTTTTTAGACGCTTAATCATTTTGTCCGAGAGAAAAGAGCGCAGTTTCGGAACAAAAGCCCGTAACGTGCTCGAGAAGGAGCGGAATCGCTGTCATTGATTTCAATCACATAACGGACAAACTTGTTGTGCAGGTTGTGAACTTATACAGCAACTCAATCCGGCTTAAGCTCTATAATAAGCTGAAACATAAGAGCTGGATCATTGTAAGTGTTTCCCAGCGGGACGCTGAAAGTGTCGTCAGAGATGCAACACACCTGTCCCACTAGTGCACCTGCCTCCAGGATACCTGTCTACAATGACCATAGAAATATACTTTTAGTTACATAACCAATGCCTCATGTATTTGCTAAATTAACGCTTAGTTTAGAGTTCATGTTACATGGATGTTAATATGATTAACCTGAATCATTTTTATTCAGGATTAAAGTTATATTTTTCACTTATGCTTAGCATATGTTGTGGAGTTAAAACACTAGTTTTGGTTGTGAAACAACAAACAGAAAAGATTTATGATAATTTTTTTCATGAGTAATTAAAAAAAAGAGATATTTTCACAGTCAGTTAAAATTATTTTAACATTAAACTTTCCACTGTTGCCAGCATTTTATAGTATTTTGTATTATTATGTAGACAGATAGATAGGTACTTGTGTTTATTTAATTTATTTACTTATTTTTGCTTTTTTCTGTTTTTACTGTCTCATCCAGATATTCATGACCAAAATATTACATTTGGTCCCTAAATCAGCCTGTGAAAAACAATACTGTTTGCCCCCTAATATGAATATCGGGGGGATTGTGTCATGCGAAGACATGTATTTAGAGTTAAGATGTTAAGATCAGCTATGAATTAATTCTTATTTTGTATTACATATCCCAACAAGCCCTGAAACTAATGTAGTTTGATCGTTTCAATGAGCTGCTATTAGTTAATGTGTTAATTAACAGTGAGCAATACATTTGTTTTAGTTTTCATGGTAATGTTAGTTCATCTCAGCTCCCTTAAATAATATAAAAAAATACAGCTTTTAATTATAATGTATTAGTAAATGTTGAAATTTTCATTAACTAAGATTAATAAATGCTTTAGAAAGATTTTCAATTGTTAGTTAATGTTAACAAAATAGAGCCCTGTTGTAAAAGGATCAAGAGGGCCAACACCACTTTGTGACACCTAGTTGTGAGTCAGAAAAGAAACATGTACCAACCAACATCGGTTTCATCATGTCGTTCATTAATATTACTCAGAACTTACTCATAAGATTACCCTGTAATGTGAAGTGTGACCCAGGCTATATCCTTTGAAGTTTTTTAGATTCACAGACTGTTGTAGAAGTAGGTTATGTAGTTTGTGCCAACCGCCATATATTCTCATAGCTCTCTCCCTTCAAGGCTAGCGCTGTTAATCAAAGCACAGAGGCTACAATCTGTTTCGGCTCTTGCATCCTCTCAGTATGTGGGGCATGGGCCAGTCGCAGTAGTAAATAACCTGCGTGATGAATGGATGAGTCTGGTCATGGGAAATATGCTAACCATCATTTCTTTCTCTTATCGGTACGGTGATAAATTCACCACCGTGAAATACGTCAATATGGCTACATTTATTATCGTCAGTTGTTGTTAATTTGCTGACAGACTTGGCTTTGTATGTAATGATCTTGGGTGGCAATCGGTTATTTTGTTTTAAAAGCATCAGTGGTCTGATTCTCCAGATTTTTGAGGCCTTTGTGTAAATGTCAGCGGAATTTATACCGTATTGTGATTGTTTTTGGAAAACGTAAATCCTTTGCAGGTCAGAATTGTGCTGACATCATATGCATATGGCAAGGCCTTTATCTAAAGCATCTATGCAGATGGCATCATTTCCTGCAAGATTAATAGTGGAAATGTTCATACAAGATGCATCATATTGCTGTGTACACTATTGTTTGGGGTCGGTAAGATATTTTTGTTTGTTTGTTTTAAAATAAATTAACACTTTTATTCAGCAAGGATGCAATTCTTTTGATCTTGCTGTTCACCAAAGAATCCTGATAAAAAATGTATCTGTTTCCACAAAAATTTTAAGCAGAATAACTGTTTTAAACATTGATAATAATAAGAAATGTTTCTTGAGCACCAAATCAGCATATTAGACTGATTTCTGAAGGATCATTTGACACTGAAAACTGGAGTAATGACTGCTGAAAATTCAGCTTTGCATCACAGGAATAAATTACATTTTGAAATATATTCAAATAGAACACAGTTATTTTAAATTGCAATACTATTTCCACAATATTACTGTGTTTACCACATTTTGATCAAATAAATGCAGCCTTAGAAAGCATAAGAGGCTTCATTCAAAACCATTAAAAAAATGTACTGATCCCAAACTTTTGAATGCACTGATGAAAATATTGTGAATTTGACTTCAAAATGAATTAACATCATCTCAGGCATAGATGTCATTTGCAGGAAGTCTGAAGTAAGTGCCTAATATAAAGTGTGTGTGTGGATGGTTGACGTGGCATGCTTTCTATTTAGTTTCATATCTCATTCGCAAGATTTTTCACTCTTGAATGTCAGACACCCCATGTTCTGTGCGAGTATTGGTGTGTGTGTGTGTGTGTGTGTGCACGAATGTCCCAGTGGGAACAGGGTGGAGTGCCCCAGAAATATGCCATATATGTCACACACACACAGAGGATTGCTTCCTACTAGAGGATGTTGGCTGCCCTAAATACCAATAGTAGTGTGTGTGTGTGAGTTTAACCGAGAGATATAAAGAGGAGAGAAAGGGATAAAGAAAGGGATTGAAATGGTGTGTTGTGACACTGTGTCCTCAAAACACTTTTTAATATAATCAAATCTGCGAGAGTCAAATTCTCTTGCATCATCCAGAATCTCGTACTGTGAATATCAATCGAGTTACCGAGTTACAGTTACAAAACTTCCCTACTGTTCTTGTTCACCTTCAAATATAAAAAGTTTCTCTAAACTTGTTGTGCACCTCTGTTAAGGGAAAAAAAATTCTGTGTGGAATAAGAATAACGTGCCTCTTTGAACTTAAAAAGATGTTTGCAAGTTGGATGGTGGACTTGAGTAAAATGAAGTGCAGTAGAGAAGACAAGTGGTTCCTTGAATGTGCACTTTCAAGAGAACGTGGCCCCCGCCTTCTGTGCCACTGTTTATACAGACACATACACTGTGAACTGTGAGAAAAAGTGTGCTAAAGGGAACCAAACACAAGCGTTATTTGTGTTACTCCACTTTAGATGTGTGTTGGTGATAAAAGAGGAGATCTGTTGCTGCAGTTCTCCTGCCTGCATTACAATTAATAAGAAAAGTGTACAGAAATGCACTTGGAGTAATTGCGGCTGTCATGTTAAGACAAATTCCCTTCCAGTCCGTTAATTTCATCTGTCAGCCATCTTGATAACAATATTTGACAGCCTTTTTTTATGTGAGTAATGGAGATGTTCAATACAAACTGTATTAATCGTCTCTGTATGAACAACTAATTTTTGTCTCAAGTTTTCTGTTGTTACTACCATCGTGTAGGTGGTACATTATTTTCAAAAACGATAGCGCTTTAACCTTTTAGCTCCACTTACCAGACATTTCATTTTAGATCTGCCACAACCAATGTAAAAAAAATGCTGCTAGATTCACGTTCATCTATTTCAGGTAAAATTCATCAAGCTTTTACTGAAAATCACTGGACATTTAACTGTAAAAGTGTCACAAAATGAGCAAGAACCATCGCAATATCATTTAACAAAAATGTTTTTTAACATGGTTTTAAAAAAGCTTTTATTAGTATTATTATGTATTTGAGTAAAATATAGTCTGTAAAACGTGAATTACACAGTAATATCTCAAACCTGTTTTTTTTTTAAGCTGCTGTGTTGTTTAAAAAAATTTGCTAACCAGTTTCTAAATAAAGACAACTACCACAAAATTCTGAGCTGGTGTTTTTGACAAATCGTACATGTACAATAGCAACATCTTAATGTTTTAAAACACACAGTGTTTTCAAATTTCATGGTTAAGGTATGCGTTTTGAGTGAAATTAGTGTTGTAAACCTGTCTTCAAAAAGTCTTAACCACAGCCCTGTTGAAAAAACCAGCATATGCTGGTTAGGTGGGTTTTGAAACACGGATGCTGGTTTAAGCTGGTCCTCAGTTGGTCATGTGCTGGTCCTAAGCAACTAGCTCCTGCTCAGGACCAGCTTAGGACCAACACATTACCATCTTAAACCAGCTAAGGACCAGCTTAAACTAGCTCAACCCAGCATCTATGCTTCAAAACCTAACCAGCAGATGCAGTTTTTTTCAATAGGGAGAGCTAATTTATTCAGTTAAAACCATGAGGGAAACCCATGGCGAATTAGCCTCCCATTAGCGAATTAGCCCCAAATCTTTTTAATGGGGATAAAAACAGAAATCTTCAAAACGAAAAGATTTAGTTTCAACGGCGAAAATAACATCAGCAAGAAAATCTGAAAACATAAAATTAGTATTCATAGAATTAGCATTCATTGAATTAGCATTCATTTAGCTGCCTCACTTTTCACCTGTGGATACGCTGTTTATTTTGCCAGCGTCTGGAGATAAATAGGAGTCTGCTAATCATACAGATATAATATAGAGATTTGCCGCTCTGTTTTAATTTGTGTTTGTGTTTTGCTGTTCACTTTCACCTCTGCAGCATCATTCAGTACACTCTCTGAATGGCTAGTGTGGTCTCTGCTGGCATGTTTCATATGCTTGTTTCCTGTGTGGACAGAGGAGTCCTTATTCCCCTTCTTTGCACAAAGCATGCTGGGTAGTACACTCAGAACAGACATGTGCTGTGTGAGGAGAGTGATATGTTGAATGCTGATTTGCCAGTGCCGCAGGTGTCCATCACTAACATTTCAAGGGACATTTGTATGTGGCTGTGCAAGATGAAGTGAAGTACAAGGACGGGACAGACAGTCCTTTGGCGAAATGGAAGAGAGAGGAAGGTTTTTGGGAGAACTCACACTGGTAGAATTTAGCCTTATCTGTTGTTTCTGATATGAGTGTTGCTGAATGTGAGGTTTGGGGCTGTTTTGACTGAAGATTTTTGGGTGGGGTGGCGTGTTAGTGTATTTGTCTATGTAAAGGATAAAGTATGAAAAGGAGAGCTTATATCATGTTCCATGGCTTGAAGGCTCAGACTCTGTTTGTAACGCCAACTCTAGTCTGACACATACAGAAACACATTCACACTGCATGCATAATAGTGATATTGTCCATACTGATACAAATGAGGAAGCGTTCTAGGTAATAAATGACAATTAAAGGCTTTCTAGTACCCCACAGTAAGACTCAATACCCAATTCAATACTCCTTTTGAGAACAACCAAGATTGTATCTCATTTAGCATGCTTGAAATAGTCATTATTATACTTTCAAACAATCAATGCTGTGGGTGAAAATAGACTCAGCAAGTAGCTTCATCTCTGAATTGGACATTTAATTAAATATATTTAATGTTGAGAAAATAGTAAATATACACATAAATATACATCATATAGGCATATGAAATATTAAATATTTGTGTGTATGTAGATATATATGAACAAGTGTAATTTTTATAATTGTTGACAGCCTTAATGGGATCCCCGGGTATTAAGACATGTATAGCTTAATATAACGTAAATGATGTCTCTTGTTTAAACATGTAGTAAAAAACCCATGAAAATGTATGTTATTTTAAAAAATCTACATCGTTTTTGTAGTACATTCAGCGTCGATGGCGTCAAATGGTTGCACTCAGTGAGCTACTGGCGCTTATTTCTATAGTCTTTGTTTTTTTACCGCAACACGACTCTGAATACACAACTCAGAAAATAAAATATTGATACGATACCACATTGTGTGGCTTTTGGTTGTAATTTCCAGTCGAAGGGCGACATGAGAAGCAATGTAAGACTTCACTGCTTTCCTAGCGATAAGAGGAGAAAAGAAATGGATGCCTGTGGACGAATAAAACTTCCTAAAGCCCGCTTCTTTTTCCTCTCCACTTTAGCCCTGATGCCTTTGAGTCTTTTAGTAGACCACAGCTACTGAAAGAGCCTTCAAACGGCTGAGACAAGAAACGATAGATGCCATCTGTTAGGATGTAAACATGCCGACGCTAATCACAACACGCGGCCGCTAGAGGAGTTTCTCAGCGCGGATTTCCCTCGAGATCTGGGGCATTTACACTCCTTGTGCCAAAATCAGTGTTGTATCTGGTCGAATCAGGGTATCTTCCGTTCATCTCTGCATGTGGGCGAGAATAAAACGCACCTTTCCACTGATTGGTCAACCAAACATCAAACCGCTCCATCATTAGTTCTTCCGCTGCGCTGCAGAAAACAGTCCTGCTGCTACAGTTGTATGGATTCTTAACGCGTTTATTGCAACTATATTTAATTACTTTCTCACCAAACTAACAAATAGCTAAGAATACCCCATACTGGGGCAGAGCCTATAGACGGCTTACTTATGTAGGGGCATAATTTCGGCAACCTGTGCGAGAAATAAGTTATTAAAAAAGTTATGTTATTATTTTCTCATAGCTTAATATTAATTCACATCTGTACTCATAGCTACCCCGTTGCCTACATCTTTGGCACATCGCCTGTTTTATTGAACTGAGTTTTGAACAAGAGATGAAGTTGAAATGATATAGCCTAGATATGTAAAGATATGACATTATTTCATATCAGTGTAGTATATGGTCTTATTCTATTTTTATTTTAATTGGTTTTCATTGTTATATTTTAGGAGTAATGTTAGCCATTAGCCATTTGTTAGTCCGGTTGTTTGATGAGAAAGTGATGAAAGTTGCAATAAACGCGTTACGAATTATACAACTGTAGCAGCAGGACTGTTTTCTGCTGCGCAGAAGGAAGAACTAATGACACCATGGTTTAATGTTTGGTTGACCAATCATTGGAAAGGGCCATTTTATTCCCGCCCACATGCAGAGATCAAAAATTCAAGCTGTTTATTCATTTTTTAGCCCTGAATGTAAAAACGGAAAATCAAGCACAATTCATGTTTTTTCGTTTTTTTTGAAAAAGGAACCGTTTCCTTATTTTTCTGTATTTAATATTAAATTAAAAAACGAATGAATGGAAGATACCCTGATTTTGGTTGGTATCGCAAAGTCAATTTTTCATTTTACGCAAAATGCGATATCCGCCGTGTTATTCTGTCTTGTTTTCTCCCTATCTTTCCAAATCGCTACAAACGGCAGTCTCGCTTCTCTGCAGAATGCGATACAGTCGCTCAACCAATCACAGCGCACCATTCCATGCATTGTAGACAGTAATGGCGGCGTTTAGAATACACCCAGCATCCTAGTTTTCCTCATCTACTTTGTACTTTGTGACCAACAAACAAACAAAAAAATTAGGGCTGCATGAGAAATCGCATGTAATTGTCATGTGCTTCTCATCAGTAAAGCCGATGTTTTCAACCCCTGCCAAATTATTACCCCCACTCGTTGAAATCGCCACCTGATTGCCTAATCCTAACCCCTCCCCCACACCTAACCCTAAACCTACCAATACTAGGGGGGTAATAATCCGGCGGGGGTCAGAATTGGGCACAACACCGGTTCTGTTATTAGTAGTAAATCCATCATGTGTTTTCAGATGGAGCGGCATTTAATAAACAGAGCCGTAGATCACTGACAAGCTACGCAATATCGCGTTCATAATTGCAGATGGATCGCATTCATTTATGAGCGCGATATTGCATAGCTTGTCAGTGTAAGTGTTTTTATTAATGTCATTAATGTTTTTGTTATTACAGTGTATAGCACTAGTATAGCACTAAATGAATGTAACATGGCAAAGATGAATGCACTTTTGTAAGTTGAATGTAAGGGAAATGTCATTTTGGAATTTCTGTGGTCTAATGTGATAGGGCCTATTGTTGTTCATGTTCTTGTTCATGATGAAATTTTCTATTGTTGTAATTAATTTATAGCATTAACAAGATGACCCATTGAATTCATTTTGGGAGCGATGACTGATTGAATGTATTTTTAGTCCAGTGCCTGTATATAAGATTAGTATCGACCAAGTTCAGAGGCTGTCATATGTGGATCAATTTACTTTGTTGTGTATTTTCAACAGTTTAAATATGAAAAATAACTTTTATATTGATTATTGCATTTTGGAAACAACAACAACAACAACAACAACAACAAAACGTGTCATGGATTTATTGCATTCTGGGAAAGAAATAATCAGTTTTTTAAATAAATCTTTGAAAATCAAAATCTGGATTTGAATTTTTAATGTTATTATAACCTAAAGATGCTATGTGAAAGTTTGAAACAGAAAATAGTGGTTGGTAAAGAAAACACATTTTTACTCAAATTACTCAAAATGGATTTATAGCGTTTTGGAACCAAACTCTTCATATTATTGATTAATAATTATATAGTTTCATGATAATAATCTATATTTGATATATACATTTAGGTTTCATTTTATTGGTTCCCACAAATCCATGACCTTGGTACCAATGCATTACTTAGGAATACACCATAAAATATACAGTAGCTGCCTCTCCTTGTCTGTACTATCTAATGACACCCCTTGGTTTTTATAAAGAGACTTACTGATTCAGAGAAGGAGCGGTTTCTAACTTTATGTCTCTCTGTCTTTGTAGTGATCAGTTTGTGTATCTGTGCTGCCCGAATCTCAAGTAATGTTTTCTCAGAGCTTCGGGGAGACATATTTGTGTGGGTGTAAATAGAAATGTTGCTGCTGCCCATCTTAAATTTATTGCACTAAAGCTGTGAGACTCACAGTGACTTTAATTTCAGTTAGAAAGAGCATTGCATAGATGAATGCGGGGATTCACTCCAAATTATCATTCTCTGTATGGATTTTAAGAGCCATTCCTGAAATCGCAGAGTCTGGCTTTTGAAGTAAACTCAAGACAAGAGAGACAATAAACTAACAGTGTTACTTGTGTTAACATTTGATTGATCCTGTGTGAATTCGGATATAGAATGTGGTTGTCACTCATAGAATAGGATTAAGCACTCAGAATAAGAGTGACAGTATTTAGCTGCAGTGTGTACGTGGCCAGAAAAAGCAAGAGAGGTATATTAGAGTTACTCTAATAAACATGGATCTGCAGGCTGTGCTATAAGATCACTGATGTACGAAGTCCTCTCTTCTCCTCTCCTCTCCTCTTCTCTCGTCTCATCTCTGCTGCATTAGACAGAGAGACCCAATTTAATATTCAATCTAGTTTAGTCTACATGAGAACAGTGAAATTGAGAATGGAATTTAGAGAGCAGTTTTTAATAAGCAATTCATCCTGGGTCCATTACACCTCTGAACCTCTCATCCACATCCTGAGCCTCTCTAGAGCACAAGTTGTTCTAGAAATCCTCACTGCGAAGCAGCAAAATTTCTGAATTAAATGATAGAAATGACTCCCTCCCTGATTCCCATAAACACTCCAGTTATAGTGAACATCGTGTCTGAATGGACTGTGGATGATATTTGCTTGTCTGTGCGGCTTTATGCAAATTATGTGGTGGATTATATAAAGCTGATTTAGAAATGAATCAGAATATTCCCTCTGTTCAACTAGTAATGACATGCAAATGTCAGGTATTGACTATGTGCATAGAAGTGAGCTAAGAATTCCATGACTTTGTGCTTTTTTTCTTTGACCTTTAGTTTTTGGCTTTTCTTTTTTGTACACATTTAACAAAAGTTGAACAGCCACTTTAGCTTTGAACATCATATTTAAATTTTAATATCTCTCTTCTACTCTTTCTAATATGATATAGGGAAGTTTTTCTGCAGATATTACCCAGAGCCTTGGATTTGAAATTTAATTATGACTTTCTCTTTTTCCTAAAGATAAGTATTTTAAGTTGAATGATAAATGGAAACTGGAAATCCCTTTTTTATCTTTTAGTTTTAGCTTTGCCAACAGAGAAACTGGAGTGCATATTAATTTTAATTCCCTTATATTGACCACTGTGAGAAAATCTCAGTTTAGGCCCTGAATGAATTAATTGGGGTAAATTGAATAGGAAAAATGTTTGTCTGTGTATGTAGGTATGTGGATGTGGTCTGTATACGTGTGTGTGGTTTTGTGTGTGTGTGTGTGTGTGTTAAAGGACTTTGTCTTTGTGACTGAGATCCACTTCACATTTCTCTCAACTTCACTAGCTTGATGACTTTCCTGTTTAACTGTGCATGCTAGTGTGTGATACAAAATGAAAATGTATCACAAAAATGAAAATTAGGTCATTAATTACTCACCCTCATGCCGTTCCAAACCTGTAAGACCTTCGTTAATCTTTGGAACACAAATTAAGATATTTTTGATGAAATCCGTGAGCTTTCTGATCCTGCATAGACAGTAAGTCAACCTTAATTTTTTTGAATCTGCGAGAATAATTTTTGTGCGCATAGAAAACCAAAATAATGACTTTATTCAACAATTTCTATTCTTCCGTCTCAGTCTTCGATGCACATATTCCCAAGAGAAAAATTGTTGAATAAAGTTATTTTTGCTTTCTTTGCGCACAGAGTATTCTCGTAGCTAGGGCTACTACAAATGATTATTTTGATAATTGATTAATCTAACGATTATTACAATAACTAATCAACTAATTGTCGATTATTTCACAGATTATCAGTAGGCTTTGTTCTATTATTCAGCTTTTACGATTAATGAAAATATTGAATTATACCTATTCTAACTAATAAATAAGGCAATCACTTCAGCTCTTGAAAATTTAATTTATTGCTATTGTATTTTTTACAATACAAATATTTGGCACACAAAATGAGATGACAGACAGAGAGACATTCTCACTCACCATTTAATTAACTGTATGAAAAAGCAACTCATTATTCTGCCTAACAGCTCCTTTTGTAAGTCATATGTCATATGGATATGAAACAAAATATTAGTAAGTGATAAGACTTTCCTATCCTGGAAACTATCCTGAGCTAGATTAAGCTTTAATCTATGCAAACCACTTTAATGTAATAAAGTTTTTTTTTAAACATATTTATTCATTTTTGCATTCACTAATGAAAAGATTTTATCATTAGATTGCTCTACAATGGGTTGCTGCTTTATAACAGAAAATCAAGATGTAATTCTAACTGAAAGCATCATTGACACTGTTTTTTCATGTTTAATACTGTAAAGCTGCTTGCTTTAAATCAATCTCATGTATAAAGCACTATATACAAACATGCACACATCGCTATGATAAGATGCTTTCTTAACTGCCGTTGTCTCACTGCTGTCATTTTTGTAGTGTGTCTATTTCATTTTTGATACAAAAGTGTGCACCACATACATAGCAGTGTCTGGTTCAGCTGTGTGACTCTCATAAACAGTGTTTGTCGTCTTCTCTTGAACTGCATCCGGGAGGGCTGAATTACAGTCTTGCACTACAGCATCACACTGTTCAGACCGCGTTATTGCAGGCCCTTACATTATAGGTCAAATGAGGTCAAATTACTATTCGACAACAAAAATGTTTGTTGACACTTATTTATTGCTGACGTTGTTGATAATGTCGACTAATTGATTCAGCCCTATTCGTAGCTTAATAAAATTACAGTGGAACCACTGATGTTACATGGACTATTTTAACGATGTCCTTACTACCTTTCTGGGCCTTGAACATGGTAGTTGCGTTATTGTCTATGCAGGGTCAGAAAGCTCTTGGATTTCATCAAAAGTATCTTAATTTGTTTTTCTGAAGATTAACGAAGTTCTTACAGGTTTAGAACGACGTGAGGGTGACTAATTAATGACAGAATTTTTTTTGTCATTTTTTGGGTGAACTATCCCTTTAAGACAAAGAGATAATTGCTATTACAGTGGATATTAATAACGATAATTTTTTTTTTTTAGTGTTATTATTATTTAAAGCAGGTATTCAGCGAGGTGTTTGGACAGAAGGTAAAATATGAAATGCAAAGTACAGCAAAGTAAAACACTGAAGAGCATTCTTATGTAGTAAAAGCAATCACAGCAGCCTAAAGAGGTTTGGAGTTTCAGTGTGTGTGAATGTATGAGAACCCAGTCCAAACCACAGATCCTGTCTGTCTCAGCTTTCAGCTCTTTAATCTATCCATCAGTCTATTAACCCTCCATTTATTGATCTGTAATGGACTCTTTATTTGCACACAACAGATTAGTAGGGGACGAGAACCCTGGGTCACATCTTCAGTCTCATTACCTCCAGTTTTCCTCTCTTCTGCCTCAAATGGCAATCTCAAGAGTGTCAGCACATATTAAGATGAATGCTACAAAGACATTATAACTTAGTGGGTTTTAAGCATTTCCACAGTCTGAATGAACCACAGTTAAATACTTTTACTATTATTATTATTATTGCTGATTTAAAAAAAGTTTGACATGCCACAATGCATTCCTTTGACGTTGGAAATGTTTTATAATTAGCAATAAGATCAATCATAGCACATGTGATGGATGGATTTAAGGTCAAACATAAGCTTTTGATTTGACCTCATGAGATGAACAGAGGCCTTTATGTCTGATCCGTTCATTTACACTGTAATGATACTGTTAACCTCTGTAGTCTGCAGAAATGAATGATACTGTGCTGTTCATGAATCATATTCGGAGATATCGCTCTAAGCACATAAGCCTCGGTACTGCTTAATGCAAAACTGATGATGCTCTTTTCTTCATTCGCATTAGAAATTAGATAGGACAATGAAGTCTAGACACAACGTAATGGGAGAAGAGAGAGGAAAACATCGAAAAGGACCTCTAGCAGGGACTCAAACTTGGGTTACTTTTTATTAAAGCAATTAGACTTCAGAAAAAGGAGCGGAACTTGTAGATCTTTTACACTGTGCTGTTTTGCATGGTTTATTCTGTTTATTCTGTTGGGTGACATTTTTGACTCAAGTAACTTGCTGTTATTGCATTGCAGCCTGCTGGTGAAGAGGTAATAAAGGTACCGTATACTGTTGTAATGGTGTGAAATCATGTGCAATCTAAAATGTGATTTACACATAAAAGCATAGATAATCCAGCAGTCAATGCTATTACAGAGCTCTGATTCTCCTGGGAGCCATAAGCAGCACAACACAGTGCAATGCTATAATGCAGGGCTGTTTTGTAAGTGCGGACCCGCTAAGCTGTTTGTGGCATTGTAAGTTAAGATTTCTGTGGAAAGCAGACAAAAATTCACAAAAAAGCACTATGACATGTGAAAGTGGTTTAATGCTAAATGTAACTGAAATTCCTACTGTGAAAGCAAAGTGCTTGTTGCAGTGTGAGCTTTGATGATCTGTTTCTAACCAAGAATGATTGTAATAACTATGATAATTTATCAGAATCAGAATGAGCTTTTATTGCCAGGTATGTTTACACACAAGGAATTTGTTTTTGTGACAGAAGCTTCCACAGTGCAACAGAATGACAGCGACAGAACAAAAAACACAGATAATAAAAAGAAGATTAAAAAAATAGAACAAGTATATAAGGAATAAAAATATACAAATTGACAATTGTATGTACAGGTATATAACAATAGACAGTTGTATGTACAGGTATATTATGTGCAAATTGAAATGTGGACTAAGTATGTGTATTAGATAAATAAGTGTATAAGTGTATAAATAGTGTGTGTTCCACAATTATTGTCAGGTGTTCATGAGGGAAGGAACTGTTCCTGTGCCTGGCCGTTCTGGTGCTCAGAGCTCTGTAGCACCGACCAGACGGCAACAGTTCAAAGAGGGAGTGTGCTGGATGTGAGGGGTCCCGAGTGATTTTGCCAGCCCTTTTGCTCACTCTGGATGAGTACAGTTCTTGGAGAGTGGGGAGGGTTGTACCAACAATTCGCTCAGCAGTCCGGACTACCCTCTGTAGTCTTCTGAGGTCAGATTTGGTAGCTCTGGTAGATGTGCAGAGGACGGATTCAATAATGGCAGAGTAGAACTGTTTCAGCAGCTCCTGTGGCAGGTTGAACTTCCTCAGCTGCCGAAGGAAGTACAACCTCTGCTGGGTTTTTAACAATGGGGTCTATGTGAATGTCCCACTTCAGATCCTGAGAAATTGTGGTGCCCAGGAACCAGAATGACTCCACTGCAGTCACAATGCTGTTCATAATGGTGAGTGGGGGGAGTGCAGGGGGGGGGGGGGTTCTCCTGAAGTACACGGTCATTGCCACAGTTTTGAACGTGTTGAGCTCCAGGTTGTTAAGACTGCACCAGACAGCCAGCTTCTTAACCTCCTGTCTGTAAGCAGATTCGTCACCGTCCTGAATGAGGCCGATGAGTGTGGTGTTGTCTGCAAACTTCAGGAGCTTGACAGAGGGGTCTTTAGATGTGCAGTCGTTGGTGTAGAGGGAGAAGAGCAGTGGGGAGAGTACACAGCCACTGAGGAGCTCCAGTGCTGATCGTACGTGTGCTGGAACATAATGCAGTCCCATGTTGACTGGATCGTCCACAAACTTGTTTGCTCTGTAGGCAAACTGAAGAGGATCCAGTAAGGGTCCAGTAATGTCCTTCAGGTGGGCCAGCACCGGTTTTTCAAAAGACTTCATGACCACAGACGTTAGAGCCACAGGCCTGTAGTCATTTAGTCCTGTAATTTTGGATTTCTTTGGGATGGGGATGATGGTGGAGCGTTTGAAGCATGGAGGGACTTCTGTTGAAGATCTGTGTGAAGATGGGGGTCAGCTGGTCAGCACAGGATTTCAGACAGACTGGTATAACACAATCTGGGCCTGCTGCTTTCTTTCTCTTCTGCTTCCAGAAGACCTGGCGCACATCGTCTTCACTGATCTGAAGTGCAGGTGTGGGGAGAGGGGGGTTGCTGGAGGTGTTAATGGTTGTGTGGAGAGGTGTTCAGAGCTGGTGTGGGGTGTTTTTTCAAACCTGCAGTAGAACTCATTCAGATCGTCTGCCAGTTGTTGATTCTCCACAGTGCTGGGGGATGGTGTCTTGTAGTTGGTGATCTCTTTCAGACCTTTCCACACTGAGTTGCTGGAAGAGAATTGAATCCTTATTTTTTCAGAATAATTCCTCTTTGCCACTCTGATTTCCTTTTCCAGTGTGTATTTGGCCTGTTTATACAAGACTTTGTCCCCCTTCTTGTAAGCATCTTCTTTGGCCTGACGGAGCTGTCTGAGTTTTGCAGTGAACCACAGTTTGTCGTTGTTGTAGGTTAAATGAGTCCTAGTAGTAATGCACATGTCTTCACAGAAACTGATATAAGATGTTACAGTCTCTGTGAGCTCGTCCAAATAATATTTATTAATATTAGAGTAAATGTAATGTTTACGCTGCAATAAGAATTGATTTTAGGCCTCTAAACCTTTTCATATAGTAGCTGTGTGAAGGTTTTTTTTTATTAAAAATTAGTCAACTAATTTCTGAGCCATTAAGCCAATCAAATTCAAAGATGCAAGAACTAATTCTTATCTTTGAATTTGATTGGCCTAATGACTCAGAAACTGAGCTTTACTGATAATACTAAATACAGAGATCTGTAGGATATCAGAAGTGAGTATTTGTGGTGCATAGCATGTTCTCAACCAAATGATAATCAGATATTTGCTGCCTGGATGTAGCAGACTGATCTAACAGAGCAAATGAGCAGGAAGAGGTTTGTACGCTACTTGAGTCACTGACAGGCAAGACCTAATTAGAAGTTGAAAAAGTAGATTCAAACACTCCCAATACTGCAGGAAAATTTGCTGACAGCTAAAGTGCAGAGACGTGCTAATTTGTATACTAATGCACTCTAGCATAACAGAGCAGTTACTGAAAGATGTAATATTTTATCTCTTACTTCTGAGTGGATAATAACCGAGTCGCACCGCTACTGCCTCCCCCATAGCAGCGGCTCAGCTGAAAAACTGCCAATCCGTTTGAAAACATTCCAATGTCTTCCATTTAAAAACAAAAGATAAGTTATGGAATTTGAACTTAAGTCAACTATGTGAAAATGGCTCTGAAGTAACTGTTCAACAGACTGATGCTAAACTGTTTAAATGTCCTTTCCTTTGAGAATGCTACAAAAAAATGCAGTTAACACTAATAATTACTGTAACTGATGGATTACTTTTTCATAAATCTGTATGTTGCCTGAAATTAGCGTATGTAAACTGTCAAGTATATAAATATAAAAAAGGTAAACTCATTTGAAGTACTTTAACACATTGTCTTAAGCTGCATGAGCTCTCTTCTAAACAAATATATTAGCCTGTAATGTCACTGACTAAATCACCTTCCAACATTTTTTAGTGTTTGTACACATGAAACTTTCTCACACTGGTGACAGTTTAACTAGGAAGAATCTGTGTCTATCCAGGTTGTTTAGGCAAAATGAAAACAGTTAAACTGCAGTACATAGATTATGAAACTAAATAGGCATACATGCAGTCAGTTTTTGGGATTGACTTTTACTGACTTTTTGGGGTCAGTTTAATTATTATTTTTTTTTTAATGAATACATTTATTTAGCAAGGATGCATTGAATTGATCACTGTTTGACCACACAGTACACCTTTTTTTTTTTTTTTTTTTTTTTTGTGCCATTTTTAACAATCTAGGAGACTTTGAAAGCCTTAACATTTGTGACTGAAATGCATGCAGCACATACAACAATTTGTGTATGAAAAAAAGGACTAGATAGTATTTAGAGTACACTTAGAGCACTTCAAGGACTGACAACCTGCTGCTGTGTGAATAGCTATAGCCACTAAAACTCTCACCCTTATTGGGCTTCTAGATTTTTCCAGTAAGTGTTTAAATGGGCTCAGACCTCCTCAGCTGTAATGAGAGTTTGTGTTTCCCTTGTGTTTGTTCAATCTGTCCATGGAGCACTGACTCAGATGTAGCTTTGAGACGCAGGGCTGATTTCCCAGAAAGAGCTTTAGAGCGAAGACAGAGACGAACAATTGCTTTGCATTAGGAGAAAACGCTCTGGCACAATCAATATCCTGTTTGTGTGTGAGTGTGTGATTGTGGACTGGGGACATAGCTTGTTGTGTGTGTGTGTGTGTGTGTGTGTGTGTGTGTGTGTGTGTGTGTGTGTGTGTGAGTGTTATGGCAAACAACATGACTGAGTATAAGAGGAAAATGGATCGAAACAATGGCCAAAATATTCAAGAGCAGCTGAGAAGAGGTGCATCTCCTTTTGTCCATCCTTTAAAAGCCCTCTTTTCCATTCTCATTACTCTCTACTTGTTCTCTTCTTCCAATTTAATCCTTTTCACTTGTTCACAGTCTCTCTCTTGCTTTACCTCTTTCTATTCCCATCATAGTGTGTCCTCTGTTGCTTGTCTGCATGTAAAATCCTCTCTCTCTCTCTCTGTTTCTCCAGATGAGTATTAGCCAGCCGGTCGAGTAGAGGGTCCCTCACATCCCACCTGCAGTTATGAATGGTAAGAACACAGCTCTTTTGTGTGTCAGGAGCATGGATTTTCTTTAAATCCCATTATAATTTACTCACCCTCATGTCTTTTAAAACCCATATAGCTTTCTATCTTCTGTGGAACACAAAAGGAGATGTGTAGGAGAACGTTCAAGCTGCTCTTTTCCACACAATGAAAGTAAATGTTCACCATGACTGCCAAGACTTGACTTTTGATGAATAACCTAAATTTCACTTCATATTTCATAGAGATCTGTCATACGGCTTCAGACATCTTGGAATATAGTCGTATGAACCATTTTTATGACCCTTTTATTGTGGAGCTTGACAGCATCTGGTCTTCATACACTTTCATTATAGAAGAGAGCAGCTCTGGCGGTCTACTAAATATCTTATGTGCAAAAGAAAGTCAGATTTGGAACAACACAGGCTTGAGTAAATGAGGACAGAAGTTTTCATTTTGGTTGAACTATCTCTTTAAAAGGATGAAAAGGCTGTGGAGAAAAATTCAGTTGAGTGCTGAATCACTACAGCATAGTTCATTAGCAGAGCTGCACTATAAGAAAAACATGAGAAGTTCTTGTGTTGTAGAGTCTTCTAAGACTGAACAGACTCTTATGATGTTGTTAACAGAATGTTCACATTTTTTAGATTCAGTGCAGGGTTTGTACAGAACACACCCAGCTGAAAGCTAATGACTGCTTCCTTGTTTATATAGGGATAGACTAATATTTGCTAAACTCTATAAAGGATTTTGACAGTTTTTTTGTTTTGTTTTTTACATTTTTTTTTATATTTGCTGCACTTTCATAAAAAAACACTTTTAAAAAATGACCTTGAGGAGGTACCTTTTGTAGGTAAGTAGGTGTAATATTTTTGTAAGTGTTAATATTTTTAATAAAATAAGGTAAAAAGTTTAAGATAAATCAAACGTCAATTAATTAGAATTTTACAACATGGAGCACATTTGTATGTTAAAGAAGTTCAAAAGATTTTATCACAAATTAATAATCTATGCATATGTTAGACTTAGACCTCGCTCTCGTGGTGTATGTTGGACTTCTCCAATAATTCTATCCTCTTAAACCCCGCCCCTTACAATCGACTGCAAGCTTTTTGATATGCCTCCATCCAATAATAAAAAAAATAAAATGATTTGGACCAAGCCCCTGCCAAGACCCATTTTTTTTCCTCTCCATTTCACTTTGATGTATGTCTCTATGCAGAAGAGAAGATCTGTCACTACTTCTGTTACATTGCAACTGTGGTGGCACCATTCTACAGTGATGCTAAAGCATAGTTATGCCATGGCGCTTTGAATTATACCATCATACTGAATTACTATAATATTTATATTTAATAGTTTTTACATGGTTCATAGAATGTCATAGTTTTATCATGGTATACTTTATTACTTTAAAAAAGAAGGCCACGAAAGATACTTTGATTAAAAGCGCCAAACAAATTCTGTGCAATAAATGTATCCATTTGTGGAAACTCGGTAATACCTTTATACTTGTTTGTGAGTGAAATCTGAAGGAGCCTTTCAGATGTACTGATTAAGACACCAGTGTGATGTGGTTCATGCAGCTCTCGCTAAGGTTTTAATAAAATATTTAGCTTTCAGTCAAAGATAAGCTAGAGAAAGAGAGCAGGCAGGGTGAGTGGAGTTTATTTAATATCTTGGGTGTGTTTTGATGTGTGACTTTAAAGTGAAGCAAAATTGAAGTATTTATTCTTTAGCTACAATTTCCTGACTTTAAGAACATCCCAGGAGGGATTTTTGTGGAAGGCAGCATCATGGTGGTGGTAAAAGTAGGAAAGCTGAGGTTGCAGGTTGGTTGGTTCCTGGCATAAGTCATATTTGTGTAAATGGCTATATAGGCTGAAGCTAAATTGCTACATCATCCTAAATAAATGCAAATTTCAGCACTGTGAGGAACAATTTGGACAATTTTAGGAATGTGTTCTTTGTGTGTGTGTGTCTGTGAGCTTATTTTGTCTCTGTGAATACTTTCATTAATTTGTTTATGTATATGTGTGTAGTGGTTAATCCCCTTAGTGCTTTTGGGAAAGAGTTGCCTCTTCACAGTTGAATCAACCTGAAAGTGCACAGTGAGAAACAGATATTGTTTACTTATAACGTTTGGTATTTTTGAATGCTTTTTATGCTTCTGTAAATTACAAATATCAGTTGGGATGTTAAATTTGCGTAGTTGTTTCTGTCTGAGCGCTAATGCTAAATAATCACAAAAGCAAACCTGCTACATCTTCAAAACAGAGAAACACTTACTCTTACCTCTTTAATTGGGCCTGAATTAGTAATAAACCTCAAGTACATGCTTCGCTGTGTGGCCTGGAGGGATTAAAATTTCCCAAAGGAGCACCTGAATACACCATCACACAGGCTCCCTGATTCCCACACTGACACAGTCCGTTGCCACGTTTCAATGTTAGGAGACCTGATTGTGGAACCGTTTAGCCATGAATACTGTGTAAAATGTATTCATGCTTCTGCTTCATGAGCTGTGTCCCAACGACTCCATGTGTCGTGGGTTCTGTTTTTAGGCTCACTGACTTAACGTTGCGTATCCTCAGTGTCCTTGTCGTTACTGCCTCTGGTATCATATGTGCTTCACAATAGAATGACATTGCAGAGGAAAAAAGCTGTTGCTTTGTTATTGCAATTTGTTTTAGCAAATCAGCCGACAGTATGTCTGTTTTGCAATGTAAAATATTTTTTAATTGTTGTTCAGAACATTTCAGATTCACCATCAAGACATTGGCTCCCATAAGGTGATGACCAGATTCATGTAAAATAAAACAAAATTGCTATTAAAGACAATTAAACTACTGATATTACTAGTCATGTGAGTGAACGTGATTTCAAACATATTCAAAGTACTACTGATTTCTTTAGAGCTTAATCTTTTTTTAATCTAGTGCTACTCGTTTGTTGATAGTTGGACTAATTGCTCCCTTTTTGTCTTAAAAAGTAGCTCCATTTTCCTGAATTAAAAAGGCTGATTACCTCAAACTGTCAAACAGTTTCTATCTTTTGTTAAATGAGCTAAATTTTTCTGAAGAAAGACATCACATGAATTCACAGACCTGCGCTTAATTAATCATGATGGCCTTTTTCAGAATCCTAGCTCTGCTGACAATGCAGGAAACGTGAGCTGAAAGTAGTTTGTTTCCTCCCCAGAGAGAAAGAGAGGCTGAGAAAGAAAGAATGAACAAGAGGGTGTGTTAACATTTGCCCCATTATTTCATTAAAGAAATAGTTCACCCAAGAATTAAAATGAGCTGAAAACGTACACTCCCTGAGGCCATCCAAGATGTAGATGTGTTTGTTTCTTCTTTGGAACAGATTTGGAGAAATTTAGCATCACTTGATATTCAATTGATCCTCTGCAGTGAATGGGTGCCGTCAGAATGAGAGTCCAAACATCTAATAAAAACATCACAATAATCCACAAAACTACATATTTGTAATAAACAAATTCATTTTAAAGACATTTTTAACTTCAAACAGTTGCTTTTAGTTAAACTATAAGTCCTCTATAATAATGCTTTTTGCTTTCTCCAGTGAAAAAATGGTCTCATCTGAAACAGGAGAGAAATATGCAGAGATCAATTTTCTGCTGGTATTTTGGTTTACAGTTAAAGTTCCTTAATGAGGATTTATTTCTTACAAACATGCAGCTTTTCACTTCACAAGACATTAATTGATGGTCTTGAGTTGGTGAATTGCTCAGCTGTTTGGACTCTTATTCTGACGGCACCCATTCACCGCAGAGGATCCATTGGTGAGCAAATTATACAATTCTAAATTTCTCCAAATCTGTTCCGATGAAGAAACAAACTCATCTATGTCTTGGGTGGCCCAAGTGTGAGTAAATTTTCAGCAAAATTTCAATTCTGGATGAACTATTCCCTCAACTAAATAAAGTTCCTTTTTGAAGGAAACCACATAGTCAGAGCTTCTACTCAGCTGTATTTTTCAAATCAAGTCCTGTCTGCACCTATTAAGAGCAGAGCCAAAACACCAGCAGGTGATAAAAGGCTTGTCTTCAGCACTCTGTGTGAAAGCTGTGTTGAGATTGACACACTTTGAGCATGTTAAGTGGAGCAGGTTGTTATTGGACACTGACATTTTTGATAGATCTTTGCCTGCTGTTTCTGCGAGACAATAAATACTAAATAATTATTAATGGCGCTGTCATTCCATTAAAATATGTAAAATATGCAGCCTCTCTCCAGCCAGACATCTCTAATGCCTAGATCACACAAGCCAACAGTCTTTCTCAAAGAAACAAACAATCTCACCCGAGAACTGGCAGGAACCTTAAGACACAGAAAGGAGAAAAACAACAGCTGATCCAGGATGAGATTTGAGAAGACAGAACATAATAATCAAAAGAAATAAAATTTCTTTCACTTTCTCTGTCCCTCTCATTGTCGCAGGTGGTTTTAATATTTGGGCTATAACTCCAGAAGAGAGAGGGAAACATGACAAACAGTTTGACTCTCTGGCTCCCACTCTGGGTTGTTTGTCAGGTAAGAGCACACACATACATACACTACTGTTCATATGTTTGGTATCAGGAAGAATTTTGATACTTTTTGAAAAATATGTATAATTTTGCTCAGCAAGGACACATTAAATTCATCAAAAAAAATCCTGAAATTTTTTTATCAAGGTTCTTGAGCAGCAAATCAGTATTTTAGAATGATTTCTGGAGGATCATGTGACACTGAAGACTGCAGTAGTGGTTGCTGAAAACTCAGCTTTGTCATCACAGGAATAAAGGGAAATTTTAAATGTATTAAAATAGCAAACTGATATTTGACACTCAAAACTTTTGAAAGGTAGTGTATGAACATTCAAATTATGCTCTATATACAGTGCACGTAACTTTAATTTCTTTCTAGGAGATCAAGCACGAAAGTTCTTCCTACAATCTGGTCTTCCTACAGCAGTCCTAGCAGACATCTGGTAAGTATACACATGTACACACACCCATAATGTACATACACACTTAATCCGGGTTCTCTGTTTTTCAGATGACTGTATAACCCCTCCCATTTCTTTCCCAAAAATGTATTAAATTTTTAGATAATTTAAGAAGCACTTTCACTAGTGGCACTTTGTATTTTTGATCCCATTGATATCTGTATGTTCCTATGTGGTTATGTTTGCTATTGCAGGGTTGGATATATCATAATAAAGTTTGAAATGAATGTGTGTGGGACAATGTGCATCTCTGGAGGGTGGTGGTTCCCAAAAGTAACCTCTTCCTGTCTGTGGTTAGTCAACTGGTGTAAACACTGTCGCCCAGCCACAAACAGGATGTAGATTTACTGATACAGGATACAGAATGTCTGATTTGAGTTTATAGCGTTTGCTTGTTCTAAAATTCTCTTGTTCATAAATAAATATAGTAGCATAACAAAGATCTGAGCTCATAATAATACTGCTCAGTCATCACAAACCAACTTCTGGGTTTTTCCGTGGGGATTTTACTTGCAATTAGCGCTCTGTAAGCCACTTTTGATGAGAATGGCTGCTTCCTTTATTTCAGGGCATTGGCGGATATAGGAAAGGATGGGAAGATGGACAGATTGGAGTTCTCCATTGCAATGAAACTAATTAAACTGCAGCTGCAGGGTCAACCCCTCCCGTCCATCCTGCCAATCGTCATGAAGCAGACGCCTACCTCTGCTATGGCATCATCATCACGCTTTGGTATGAGTTAATAGCTGTTTATGTAACGCCATGTGAGGTTTGTTTGCTGTGTTAACAAGTTTATTGAGCCTCATACTATCTATCTATCATCTATCTATCTATCTATCTATCTATCTATCTATCTATCTATCTATCTATCTATCTATCTATCTATCTATCTATCTATCTATCTATCTATCTATCTATCTATCTATCTATCTATCTATCTATCTATCTATCTATCTATCATCTATCTATCTATCTATCTTATGAATAAATATTACTTAAATATTATAATATTTTTAATATTATAAACTTAAAACATAAATAGTACAAAAAATTCAACAAAAGTTAATTAAAATATGAATAAATATTAGAATAGTATATAAATAATAAGAAAATTGCATTTAAATAGAATATAAATAAAATAAAGACAGAAAATAAATAAATAAACAAAAACATTTACAAATAAAACGCTAAAATCAAAAATAATTTTGAATACTACATGTGAATATTTTATATTTAACATGCTATTTAACATTGCATTTTCTGATTATTGCATATAACATTAAATTATTTAAAAATATTTTTAAAATGATTCTAAACTGAGTGTTAGATGATGGCAAAATAAATGTAAAAACAGCATAAATTAGCATGAACAGCTAAATATCCAATATACTGTTAAATGTGATATTGACACAAATTAATAAAAAAAATCAGCTGACAATCAATATGGTACCAGTATATCACATAGAATTGACTTCATATAATCTGGCTTTGATTTTCTCAGGTATGGGCTCCATGCCAAATCTGTCTGCCATGTCAGTGATGCCCATCCTAACTCCCATCCCTGCAGCCCCTGCTATGACCCCTTTGGTTCCTGTGCCCACCCTGATGTCAGGACCATTGCCTCAGATGCCCAGCTCTCTCAGTGTGCCAGCTTTACCTAACGGCAATGCAGCTCTCCTCACACCAGCACTAGGTACTGTAACACCTTCTATCTTAAATTCATGCGCAAACCACCATTTCGCACAGATTTGCATTCAGTATGCCTGTACTATTAAATCTATATGCAATGAGACTCAAGCACTGATATATTGCATAATCTATAACTCCGTTACAAGGATTGCATGTGCTTTAAGTAATTCCCTTTCTTCTGTTATCTTTTCAGCATTCCCAGTCTCCAGTGGATTGAGTAAATCTCACTCGCTCTTGGACCTTGGCTCTAGCAGGTGCGAAACATGCATATTAAGTTCAACGCCCGTGTTTGTATTGGAATTGGGTGCAATATCTGTTGCATGCAAGTGTTTGAGTGTTTGTTTCAGTGATAGCTAAAAAAGACAGTGATTTTCTTAGAACTGTGCTCTGAGACACCCTGTTACTCTGGGCTTGTTTTGCCAGCACTAGATGTTTGTAGTAAATAAGAGTGCGTTTGCTGACAGAGTGCTTGAATAGCACAGCTGTCTCCTTGTATCTTAATAGGATCTTGTTAGGGTTCCTCCGAGAGTCATCCAACCTCCACATGGTTGTACAGAAGCCTGTAATAAACCCACTAATTTTTGCTCAGTGCCTGTTTAAAATAAATTTGGGTCTAGGGCTGTGCAATACATCTAATATACACAATATATTCAGGATGATTATCCTGGCGATATAGAATTAAGCAACATGGTATATGTTGCAATCATTTTAATGCTCTTTTTATTTAGCCATAAACTTGACTAAGTTTCCATTTCCATGAAATCTGCACCTTTCAAAGAATCATTTCAAAGTTTAACTGCAAGTCACTTGTGCCATCACTCAGAAATGTTTATAGAAATGTTTCAGTGAAAATATATGTTGATTAATTAAATATAAAATATTGATGTTTATATTCATGCAGTGTTGTTACAATACATATGAATTACAATGATTAAATATTATTCCCTAGATTAACTAAATTTTTTAACTAGATTTTTACAGCTATTTTTTTAGCTATTGTATAAAATGAATTCATTATATTAAAGGAGTAGTTAATAATGAAAATGTACTCACTCTCAGGTAATCCAAGATGTAGATGAGTTTGTTTCTTCATCAGAACAGATTTTGATAAATTTAGCATTACATCATTTGTAATTAATGGATCCTCTGCAGTGAATGGGTGCCGTCAGAATGAGAATGCAAACAGCTGATAAAAACATCACAATTATTCATAAGTTACCCACATGACTCTACCAGGTCTGGTTTATTTACTGGGTCTAGGGTAGAATATTATCAAAAAAGTGAAAAATGTATATTTTTGGCCATACTGCTCAGCCTTATTTTGTCTGTGTGTGTCCACCCATGTGTGCAAATATGTTTGGGTTAGTTTGTAAGTGTATTAGCCAGTCACCAGGATGATATCTCACTCTGAACCTCTCATCCTGTTCTGTCTATCATTCCAGCCCATGCCGAATTGCAGAATGCTGCTGAATCCTGTTAGAGTTATCTCAGAATATTTAAAAATCAGTAAACTGACAGCAGTGAGTCAGAATACTGCGGAATTGCTCATAATTATGAGTTTTAATTATGATTTTAATGGTCCCGGTAGTGGTAATTACTGCACTAACAAGGATTCAGCAAATGTTGCTCTGTCATATCAATTATTAAAAGAATGATGTCACAGCAGAATCTCACAGCACTAAAGGAAAAGCTGATCTTGCAGCTAGCCTGAGACCAGTTGTCTGTGTTTTATGATGGTCTAGGTTATTGGTTCATGAGAGGATTATATTAGTGTTAATGAGCAGCTGCTAAATGGAGCTCATTTGAAAAGAATTTGGCATGCAAATGCAATTTCTGGATTCAAGAGTGCTGTACAAGTGAAAACTCTCAGGAATTATCTAAACACATGCAGATTTGGAGAATGAAGAGGATCTGTATTCAGCATTAGTTAATGCATTCCATACATTTAGTAATGAGGTGCAACCTAAAACCTTAATCAGTAAGTTTATTTATTGAAAAAGCATTACATACAGTATTAAAAGGTCACTTTTATAGAAAAGCATACTGATCATTTATTTCTAAATTTCCACAGTTCTAACTCTTCCTCCACCACCTCCCTTGCGAGTAATTCCCCCAAAATGAATGCATCTGATTGGGCAGTGCCTCAGTCGTCCCGTCTGAAATACCGACAGCAGTTCAACAGCCTAGACAAGCTGATGAGCGGATACCTGTCAGGTGAGTTTGTGTTTGTAGGCAATGGTAGTGTTTGCATGCGATAGCATCACTGCATGCATACGTGTCATGCATTAACATTTTGTGTTTATTTGAAGGTCCCCAGGTCAGAAATGCCCTCACAGCATCAAACCTCACGCAAACTCAGCTTGCCACCATATGGTGAGTTCAAGAAACACTGTACTCCTCATATGAAACACTTGTTAATCTCATGAAGAACATGTTTTGATGACATTATTTGCATACATATCCCCCCTTACATTGTTTAATACAAAAAATTGTGTCAAATAGGCAGAAACTTGTTGAAGAAAGACTATGCATTAATCACTTAAACCCTGGATCACACTGTATTGCTCGAAGCGGTGTGTTAAACACCTACTTCCACAGTGTTGCGTCTGCTGTTTAGGTGCCAGCTGGATAATTAGGACCTAATTCATCTATTAAACATTTGAAATGCTTCCAGGTTAATCACAAATGTGTGTGCTTGTGGGTGGGTACATCATGTGTATGTATCTCTGTCTTCAGGGCTCTTGCTGATGTAGATCGTGATGGGCAGTTGAGAGCGGAAGAGTTTATTCTAGCAATGCACCTGGTTGATATGGCCAAGACTGGACGGCCCTTACCTCTGACTCTACCTCCTGATCTTGTGCCACCTTCAGTCAGGTAAGACACACACAGACCAGCCCATGGAATGAGTAAGTTATGGAGGAGACTGTGTTTATTCTGTGAGTGTGTGTTTGTTTTCAGACAAGCAAAGTCATGTGACCTGCTGAACGGACCTGTTCCTTTGATTAACACTGAGTTGATTGAGCCAGAACATCAACAGAAAAGCAAGAGTAATGGTATTTGCATATACATATACTATACATACTAGTGGCCAATAGATTTTTGGCTTTCAATATATTGCATATATACTATATAATATATATGATATATTTAAAATGCACTTTAATTATGCTATTTGAGCTATATACAGAATTTAAAAATACATTTATTAATCAAAAGTGTGTGTTGCATTTTAAACCTGATCTATAAAAACATGCATTTAGTACATCGATTGTAGTATTCATCCTTGATGAATAAATTATGCAAAACAAACAACACACTGTCCTCATTTCTACACAGTATTGTAAATGATCTTTATTGCTGATTCAGCTGAACAGTCTCTTTTGAGTTTGTGTTTAGATAAAATGGCTTAGATATAACCTTTTTTTAATACACTTTTCTGTTCTGTATTATATTATTTTTATTGTGTTGACTTTGATAACACTTACCTCACCTTTCTGACTGTCTTTGTCAGTGTCATTTGAGGATAAACTAAAGGAAAATTTCCAGAGAGGAAATGCAGAGCTGGAAAAACGGCGTCTGGCTCTGCAGGAGGAACGACAGAGAGAGGAGGAGAGGAGGAGAGAAGAGGAGAGACGAGAGGAGGAGAGGAGACGACAGAAGGAGAGGGAGGAAAGAGAACGAAAGGAGAAAGAAGCTCGGGAGTTGGAGCTGAGGAGACAGAGGGAGGAGGAGAGGAGGATAGAGAGGCAGAGAGAGCTGGAGCGACAGAGAGAAGAAGAAAGACTGAAAGAATTAGAGCGACGAGAGGCAAGTGGAGCATGCAAGGGCAGACAGAGGTTGAACGACCACTAGAATATTACAGCAAAGCACAGACACGCAGACATGTTGAATGAATAAATTGTTTATACACTTGGGCTATCAAAAAAACAAAATCATGATTCATTTCATGAAGGTTTGCAGTTAATATATTTTCTTTGTGAACTGAGCCAGTATCTTTTTCCTTTAAATATGTTAAGCAAATTTGTTGAGTGTTTTATACAGTTTTTTCTTTAGTTTACAAGAATATGTACAAAATATAATGCTAAAAAAAATAATAATTTTGTGCATATGTGTGTATAGATATACTGTATAAAAACTTTTTTAACACTGCTTATACACACACACACACACACACACACACACACACACACACACACACACAAACAACTCTATAAACAGCATAAATTCATTTACATGTACATATAAATTTACTTCATTTTCATAAATAATGTAATGAAATCAATTGTTAACATATTAAAGAGCAAGCAAAAGCACGCACATAGTGCTCAACTAAGAAACAAGTAGAAACATTTTTTAAATGTAAAGTTGGCAACACCAAAGCTCCAAAAGTATCAAAAATGTATTTAAAAAACTTTTGCATAGCGTGTGACATTTCGAGCATTCATCGGCTTTTCATCAGACAAAATATTAAAATAAAAAAGTTATTAAATATTAAAAAAGTTAGTAATATAGTGGTTAACCCTTAAAAATGCAAGAGTGGAAAATGCTAAGCAAAAAATCATTTCATGTCATTTTGTTATATCATCTGGAATTTAGTAAAACATATCCAAAATAATTTTTGAAATATCTTATATATTTTGGATTTTATGAGTTGTGTCTCCCAGTCCACCTTGAATTTATTTTGAAATCGGACCTTGTGTTACCATGAAAATGGTATTTTAAATTCTTTTAGCGAGGCCTAGAAGGCCCCTGGCCCTGGAATGCGATTTCTACTGAGGGGGATCTACTCTCCTTGATGCGATTTATATCCTCCATCCACCCCCTCCCCACTCCTGAGATATTTTTTTTTTTTATCAAGGGGCTCCCCCTTGTATTTTATGTGATTAAAAATGTGGTTAACATTTCAAGACAATGTTCACAATTAATACTAATAGTTGTATTGCATTTTTTTGCTGAAAAATGTAAGATTAATATATGCCTACTTCCTACATTTTCTGAATGTCCAGCCCCATGGGCGGACATGCTGGCTTTAGGTCATACTAACAAAATGAGCACAGAAAATTTGAACCAAGTGATGTGACCCCCATAGTCCAAACAACCTCAACTATGATAATGATAACAGTATTGGATGAAAATTTTTTCCTCGTGCCTCCTACAAGAGACTGAAGAGTATGTCTCTCGTGGAGCACGTTGCCTGTTTTAGGGTTAATTAAATAACACATAAAATAAAAAAAACTTAAATTATTATTATAAATCTAAAAACTTGCAGTTTTAATTACTGTAATTAATGTACTCTTTCATGACAAAGTTTAATGCTTCTCTAATGCTGCATTTTATTACACAAGCAAAATGTATGGGTTGATCGCCTGTCCTGGTGGTCTTTAGAAATCATAAAGAACAGAATGTAACTGTTGTAATATCAAAAGTAGGAAATTAGGTTAATTGCTTTAAAAAATGTAATGGTGTTAGATATATTTAATTAACTCATGAGTTAACCCTAATATATACTGTACCAGTGGAGTGGTTCCTCGCCCTAGGAAAAATGATGGGAGCATAATTACGTAGTATATTCATGTTAGAATGAGCGATTAGACCGTACATCTGTTGATTAACCTCTCCTTCTCTATATCGCTCTCTCAGGAAGCGGAGCGACAGAGGCGGATGGAATGGGAGAAGAGTAAACGAGTGGAGCTTCAGACACAGAGAGAAAAAGAGCAGAGTGACATACAGAGGCTTAAAGACAGGAAGAGGAGTCTCGAGATGGAGCTGGAGGCGGTGGTCAGATTGCCATTTCTTCTGTTTCTTTTCTTCTTCATTATACCTGTTCCTCATCCAGCCTCATACACCCTATGACTGGGGAATGATGATTATATTGCAAATGTAAAACATTTCAGTCTTTTCGTGTCCTAGGGTAACAAGCATAAGCAGATCTCTGACAGGCTGCGGGACGCCAAGAGTAAGAGGCAGATCCAGAGGACCGAGCTAGACCTTATCAATCAGAAGCGAGAGAGTCGTATTATGGATATCAATTCCCTACAGTTGCAGTTTGAGGTAGGTTATGTTTTTGTTGCATGAATAGCATTGCATTCTTTACTTTTATTTTTTTACTTATTTTTCATTCTTTCATTGTTGTACACTACTGTGTAAAAGTGTGATATTTTTTTTTTTTAAAAGAAATGTATTTTTATTCAGCAAGGATGCATTTAATTGATCAAAAGTGACATTTATAATGGTACAAAAAAAAAATCTTTTTCAAATAAATGCTGTTCTCTTACACTTTCCATTTATTAGTGAATCCTGAAAAATCATGGTAGAAAATCAATAGAAAACATTTTTCATTTGCAATTAATTTCACAATATTACTGTTTCTACTGTATTTTTAAAAAATACTGTAAATGCCACCATGGTGAGCATAAGAGACTTCTTTCAAATACAAAAAAAACTTTAAAATGAATGAAATAGTAGTCTATATGAATGTATTTTGCAGGAAATTCAGAGGCAGCTGAGTTGTCTTGGTCCTGAGAAGCAGCAACTGACCGAGAGACTTCTACATCTTACCCAAAACAACTGTGAGCACTCACATAGACCTGAAGCAATCAGTGAATAGACGGGTGGATGACTAATTTCAACTGTGTCCATTTCATCCCTCTTGAATTCAAGGCCTGGGAACATTGACGTTTTTATGTCCTCCTTTCTCTCATTCTTTTTCCCCTTTCAGGTCCTTTGATAAATGATGTGAAACACAGTTTGTCCGAGAAAGATCTGAGCTGTCGGAAGCTGAAGGAGCAGCTGGATGTTTTGGAGAGAGAGACCACTGCGAAACTCTCACAAATGGAGCAGTACAACAGAGAAATCAAGGTCAGCCGCTTCTCTTACATTCCCAGTGTAAACCTCAACAACATTTAAAGTGCCGTGTTTTGATTAAAGCTAATGTGGACTTTGGGTGGGGGTTTGCTCTCTTCGAATTTATTTTAAACCTTAATGTCCCTGTGAGGGACTCTCTAGTTCGCTGTTCTCCATGTTCCTGTGATTAAAACCTACAGCTCAACTCCCAGCCCTGAAGGCAGAGGATTGAGCACTTCATTACACACTAACGTTCACACAGTTCACACTACTAAAGAAAACTCAACACACAAACACTATCACTAACACACTTACTGCACCGGCTGGTCGGATCGGAAACCCGAGCATTATACATGTGGTAATCAGCTATTGTTCAGTATACGTCTAATGTTTTCTGCTCCAAGCCTTTCTTTTTTTCTTTCTTTTTGCCCACTTTATCGTTTTCTTTCCTCCCACTGTATCTCTCCTCTTTCTTCTCTTCCTCTTTTCCCCCGGCTGACTTTATAGTTTGTAGAAATGGATGACTGTGTGCTTCAAGGACTTCTCTCTTTGCTGGGCTGCCTAACCAATCTCTTCCTTCTAATAAAGGTTGACCTGTCTTTATCTTTCCTTTACTTACACTCATCTCAAAACCCCCTGCCTTTCATTCATTTCACCTTTCGCCCTAGTTATTCTCCATGAATGAAGTCTCACTTTACCCTTAGTATACTGAAATGAGCTTCAATGTCTGATCTCATGACCTCATAACATCTTTGTGTCTGTGCCATTTAATCACCTCATAATGGTGTCATTAATTACATTAAAGATTTCTACTCACTGCCTAAAAACTAAAAAAAAGAAATGAGATTTTAGTTTTTAATGTTTGAAATATTTATTTTTCTATAACTAGTTTATGTGTAAGCAGCAATAAAGCCAGGGTCTAAAGAGCTAAACAGTTATTAAGCTGCCAGAGAAAATCTATGAGCTGTGTGTTTTTTTTGCTTCTAACTTTGTGAAAACATATTAAACATCTAATTGATATATATATATATATATATATATATATATATATATATATATATATATATATATATATATATATATATATATATATATAAAATCAGCTTTGCCACCACAGAAATAAATTACATTTTTAAATTTATTAAAATGCAAAACATTTATTTTAAATTGTAACAATATTTCACAATATTGCTGTTTTTAATGCATTTTTTAAATAAATGTTTATCATATGTGACCCTGGACCACAAAACCAGTCTTAAGTCGCTGGGGTATATTTGTAGCAATAGCCAAAAATACATTGTATGGGTCAAAATTGATTTTTCTTTTATGCCAAAAATCATTAGTATATTAAGTAAAGATCATGTTCCATGAAGATATTTTGTAAATTTCCTACTGTAAATATATCAAAACTTCATTTTTGATATGCAATATACATTGCTAAGAACTTCATTTGGACAACTTTAAAGGCGATTTTTCTCAGTATTTAGATTTTTTTTTGCACCCTCAGATTCCAGATTTACAAATAGTTGTATCTCGGCCAAATATTGTCCGATCCTAACAAACCATACATCAATGGAAAGCGATTTTATTCAGCTTTCAGATGATGCATAAATCTCATTTTCATAAATCAAATTGACCCTTATGACTGGTTTTGTGGTCCAGGGTCTCATATATTTATATATTATATTTATGAAATAACATTAATGGAACAGATAATTTATATGAGCTCAGTATCACTCAATAGTGGTAATTTATGTTAATTTTGGCAGTCAGTAAACCTGGCATAATGCAATACCACATACTGTGTATTTGAACCTGTACCATATTATTCTAAGTTTTGTTATGTTGTATGTGTTAAAGAATTGTGTGGGTAACATTGTAGGACTTGAGACAGAGGCAGAGCCAGCAGCAGGACGTCCTTGAGCAGCTCAGGAGGGTGAGATCTGAGAAACTCAAAGAGCTACAGAGACATAGGAAAGAGGAGGAGGAGAAGAAGAGGAAGAAAGAGGAGGAGGAGAGGAAGAGGAAGAAAGAGGAGGAGGCTGCCAGGTAAAATTTTAATTTCACACACAGACATGCACATTTATCATGCCATCTACAGAGTTCCCAAGTAAATGAACAACATGGAAATATTAAGGTGCTATATAGTTTAGATATACAGGCTTTTAAAAAATCCTGTAAATTTCTGTAAATATATTATAGTTTTGTAGAATATATTTTAGTTTGTTTTTATAGTTATGCTCAGTTTAGGTTCAGGTTTGTAAAAAAAAAAAAACCCTTTAGTTCATTTATCGCCCATGTTTCTCTGTACAGTTTTCTTCAGTATCAGATTTCTGTGCTTGTGATATTTTTCATCAAATATTCCCCCTAATATGTCTAGATTGAACACCCACTCTTTTACCCTCTCAATATTTTGCTCATGTGTACATTAGACAGGTGAAGCTGGAGCAGGAACGTCTGGAGCAGGAGGAAGTAGAGCGTCAGAGGATGCTTGCCCAGGAGCGAGAAGCCAAACTCAGGGAAGAACAGCAGCGTCAGGCCCAAGCCCGACTTCAGGAAGCCCAGGAGCAGGCACGAGAGAAAGAAGAGAAGAGGAGGGCAGAGGAGAGAGAGAGGGAGGAGAAGGAGAGAGAAGAGAGAGAAAGGAATGAAGTGGCTCTACACACTCAGCTCTCCATGACATACAATAGCACAGAGAACAAAAGTGAGTGTGTCTGTGTGTGTGTGTGTGTGTGTGTGTGTGTGAGTGGGTGAGGTGCTTTGCTGAAGCTTAAAAATGGCTTGTATTCATCCACTTGGGCATGAATATGATGTTTTCATTATATTCATTGTAATGGGTGTCGTTACTCTCACGGCTTCATGATTCACTTTAATTACCTGCCATTAATTATCCTAGTTAATATAACAGACTCCACTAGAATGTGAGTGTTTTGAGAGAAGGAGGGTAATAGGCTGCTAAACATAGAGTTTCATACAGTATGTTTATGTATATTTTAATTTCACATAATACTCTGAACTCACACTGTGTTCTGTGTCTTAAAGGAATAGTTCGCCCCAAAATGAAAATTTTGTAATCATCTACTCACCCTCGTGTTGTTCCAAACCTCTATGAGTTTCTTTCTTACAGTATGTTGAACACAAAAGAAGATATTTTGAAGAATGCTGGTAATCAAACAGTTGATGGTCCCCATTGACTTCCATTGAATTTTTTCCCTACTATGGAAGTCAATGGGGACAAACAACTGTTTAGTTCTTCAAAATATCTTCTTTTCTGTTCAACATGAGAAGGAAACTTCTACAGGTCTGGAACAACATGAGAGTGAGTAAATGATGACAAAATTTTCACTTTGGGGTGAACTATTCCTTTAATACTTATTTAAACAATGTCTTATTATGTTTATTATAATGTTACTTCAGGGATAATTCACCCAAAATAGAAAATACTGTCATCTTTTTCTCACTCTATTGAAACATAAGAAGAAAACGTGAATTACTGGTCACTCTTTTCCATAAAAATTGTGCGCTAGTCTTCTGAATTTTGTTTGAGAAACAGACTCAAATTTAAGCAATTAAAGGTAATCATATTTATTATTTATTGATTTAATATGGACTTCTAAATGAACTTGAGAACCAGATCAGTCCGTTATGTGAATGAATCATTCAGACCAGTTTGTAAACCAGTGTTTCACTCATGTCTTAGAATTTAACAATAAAAAATATTCAGTTTTTTTTACTTTTTACTAATGATGTAAAAGTATAGCGTACATTTATATACAAATACATTATACGTTATACAAAACTACTAAACTGAATCTAAAATAAAATAGTCTGTTACGCTCAGAAAGTATTACGATAGATATATAATGATGTTTGCTGATGTGGGCTTTCTGTTATGAAGATGTTTTTATATGTTGAAATATGCATTTGTAAATGTGCCGAATGGTTGTGAGATGGTTGTTTTGTGGTTCTAAGGTGATAATTTTTTTGCAGGCTTGCAGCCAGTGGTGACTACTGAAGCTACACGTGCTGCCCTCACCACCTACAGAGCTCTCTATCCCTTCACAGCACGCAACTCTGACGAGCTCACACTGGAGGCAGACTGTCTGATCGAGGTTCTGTACATGTCAACACGTTCCCTCAAGCAGTTGTAATTTTACTCAATTCAAGTACACATATAATTTGGATTCCTGTGGATCCACAGGTGGATGAATCAACAGTTAGGGAGACCGGCTGGCTGTATGGGAGTTACCGTGGTAACAGCGGCTGGTTTCCAGAGAGTTATGCTGAGCGATGCAGTAAAGACACTCAGACTGAACGGACTGCAGCTGATTCACAATCCGCAGCGCCCTCTACCAACTACCCTGGGTATGGCACTAAAACTGCTTTATTATCACTCTAATAAATGCTGGCTTAAAAACAATCCAAGTTGGGTTAAACATGGACAAACCCAGCTATTGAGTTGTTTTGACCGAGCGGTTGGGTTAAACGATTGACCAACCTGTTGGGTAGTTTTACTTAACTCAACTGTGGTTTAAAAATTATTATATGACTGGCTTAAAATGAACCCAAAAATCAGGAAATTGGAAAATTAAAAATCAGACACATAATTACTAGAGGCACCAGTAGCTAATAATCAAAAGGTGAACATTATATTAATAAGGAATTTATTATAGGTTTATTATTTAATTGAACTTATTAATTGTAACGCGGCTGACGAGACGAGAGCCGTGCGGATCCATTTGCAGGCTTTTAATAGGCAGAGACGTGGTCGTACAGGCAGGGTCAAACAATGGCAAACAGGTATGGTAGAGACAAGGCAAAGAGTATCCTAGGGCAAGCAAAGGTCGACGATCGGCGAACAGAATCCAGAGGGCAAGGCAGAGAGAAAATCCAGGGAACACGGGCTAGAATAAACACGGGGAAAACACAATCCAAACTAACAGGGAAAAACTAGGAAGACTAACAGGGGAACTGTAGAGTTGCTACGGCTAGGGGAGCGGTAAACGCATACAATACTCGGCCCTGAGGGATAGAAAGTCCAGGGTTTTTATAAGGTGTGTGCGGGGGATCAGGTGTGCGTGTGATTAGTGCCTACAGCTGTGTGTGCAATCAGTGCAATGAATGATGGGAAATGAAGTCCATAGTGAAGTGTAGTGTGAAAGTCCATGTGGTGAGCTAGTGACCTCTGGTGGTGGGTGAATGGAAGTGCACACTGGATTCGTGACATTAATAAATGTTCATTTCCAACCAATTTTGGTTTCATTTTAAGAAAGAAATATAATCATTTTTAAACAATAGTTGAGTTAAATAAAACTACCCAGCAGGGTGATCAAACATTTAACCCAATCACTGGGCTTGTCCATATTTAACCCAACTTGGGCTGTTTTTAATGCTTTTAATGTTTTTGTTTTTTTTTAAGCAGAGAAAACATCCTTTTCAGTCTTTCATCTATTGTAGCCCGGTAGTCAAGTCAAGTCAAGTCACCTTTATTTATATAGCGCTTTTAACAATACAGTTTGTGTCAAAGCACTTAACAGTGTCAAATTGGAGGATAGAGTGTCAGTAATATATAATGATAAGATTAAACACTCAATTTTCAGTTAATGGCATTCCAGTAGATTCAAATGTATTAATATTATTATTGAAAATTAAAAAAAAAAAAATTTTTTAGTTACATGCCCAAATATAACAATAAACAGCAATATATTTTTACTAACACCATTTCACTATTCCCTAGAAAATGTCATAGAGACTTCAATGAAAAGTAATGATGCAAATTAATCATACAATCAGACGTTTGAACTGATTCACTGATAGTATGTGATTCATGGAAACTAATTGAATTTACAACAGACAAAGACGTATTGTAAAACTACTCAAACTTAATGGCCAAATAAAAAGATATTACTGCCACAATCTCAATATTCACAATGTTATTTAACAATTTTATATAACAACAATATTCAACACAAATATATTGTGAATATTTGATTTATTGCCCAGCCTTATTACTAACATACATATTGTTGTAATGAGCTTCACATTTGTTGCCAAAAAAGCGGTGTCAGTATGTGTCAGACATTCCGAAAAAAGAGTCAGATGCAGATGCTCTTCTATTCCTAATCAGTGAGTGTGAAAGACCTTCGTCAGAGATTCTGCAACATTCGGTAGGTGTGACATGATCCTAGACGGCTATGACGCTGGTGGGACATGATCTTAACAGACTAACTTATATTTGTTGGTTTAGGGTTGTAATGCATTTATTTTGGATGAATAAAGTCCTTTAAAATCCTTTTTCCCAGAATTCCTCGTGTGGACATAGAAGGACCAACACCAACACACACACCAGTGTCTTCAAACACACAGCACTCACAGGTTGGCATATGTGAATATACACAGATGCACCATGTATGATATCTCACATACAACGTTGTTTTTTTGATCACTGGGAGGAATATGATAAATGGCAGGAATATGACCATCACGATACTCTGATCATTGTGCACATCATTTTTTTTCGGTGTTTTTTGTGCAATAGGCTGTAGCTCTGTGTGAATGGAGCGCTAAGACCGACAGTCACCTGGGCTTCTCTAAAGATGACGTGATCACGGTTCTGGAGAAGCAGGAGAACTGGTGCTACGGAGAGCTCAACGACCGCCGGGGCTGGTTCCCTTGCTCATATGTCTCCATGGTTATCACCAATAACACACAGACAGAGTAAGAAACGGGATACCTATCACTTAACCTCATAAACTTGCTTAATAATTATATAATTATTAAGGTGTAATTAAAGACAGCTGATTTTTAAAAATTTTGATTTAATATTTTGTTAAACAGCATTTAACACATTTTAGATAATTATGTCATAATAATATGTCATAATTTTATTGTTCCTGACAGCTTAAAGTATTAGTACCGTATAAAGGTCAAAACTATTTAAAAATTAATTTAAGATGTGCTCTTATTTGAGAGACGGCAAGGATGATTGTAACATTTAATTAAACTATGTAATTAATTCAGTATATACATTTAGATGGTAGTATTACTCTGTTTCTTTGAACAAAAGCTAGATTTGTGGTACTCTGCATGCAAGGTTTGAATGAAACTTTGAATGAAATTATTGATTTAATTAGTAGCCAATAAATATATGCTAGTAACAAACCTAAAGCTTTCGTGTTGTTTGTGTCTCTTCTAGGCCGTTATATTCTACTGTGGACGAGACTGAACTTTCAGATTCTGGTCCGTTTGAGGGTGGGGAGTCTGTTTATGTTTTTATACAACCACCTCTAGTCATTCAGACGAGATATTATGACATTAAATTGAATCGTCATTTCAGAGGTTTTTGTCACGGTTCTATTTGTTTTGATCTTATTAGAGTATGTGGCTCTGTACACATATGAGAGTCCAGAGTCAGGTGACCTGACGTTCTGTGCGGAGGATGTTGTCCTGGTAACAGAGAGGGAAGGAGAATGGTGGAGAGGGTGCATCGGTGACCAGTCTGGCCTCTTCCCTTCCAACTATGTTAAACCCAAAGAGCCTGACGTATGCATATTCAGATCATATTCATTTTAATTATTATAATGAGTATAATGTTCTTTTGCAGAGAAAGGTTTTAAAATAATTTGCTGTTTCAGAGAGATTAGATTTAGATTGGTGTGTATTTTGACAATGATGTGCTCACTGTGTTATGAATTTAGACTGCCAATCCTGGAGTTCTCGGTAAAAAACCAGGTGAGGTTTCAGATTTCAGATTTGAGATCAATCACACAGAAACAAAAATCAAGGCTGGTTGTTTCACATTTTAGACATTATTAATTTGCCATCTTCATTGGTCTTCAGAGATTGCTCAGGTGACTACGGCCAATGCTGCCGCAAAACCAGAACAACTGAGTCTGACACCTGGTCAGCTGATCGTGGTGCTGCATAAGAACTCTAACAGCTGGTGGCTGGGTGAACTACAGGTTAGTACTGTATATCACATAACCAGACTTAACCTAACCACAGTGCAATATAGTGCATATAAACACATTTTTAGACAGACAGACAGACAGACAGACAGAGACAGTTTCATAGCTTTGTATAAAAACAATAGAACTCAATGGAAAATCACCAATTTTTAAAAACTAACAAATGTGTGTGTTTATAGGCACGGGGTAAAAAGCGTAAAAAGGGCTGGTTCCACTCCTCTAATGTCAGATTACTGGAGGCCAACAGCGGCAAAATAACTCCTGCATCTCAACCATGTAAGATACACACACACTCTTTTGTATGTGGTTGTATGTATGTGTTGTTTTCCCTCCTCTGTCCCATTCTGCTCCATCCAGCCATTCTTTCTGTCTTTTCTGCTCTTCCCCCTGTAGTGTGTCAGGTTATTGCAATGTATGACTACAAAGCAGCCAATAAGGATGAGATGAGCTTCCAAAAAGGTCAGCTGATCACCGTACTCAACAAGGACAACCCTGACTGGTGGAAAGGAGAGGTCACTGGGGTCATAGGGCTGTTTCCAACTAATTATGTGAAGATGACCACAGAATGTGATCCCAGCCAGCAATGTGAGTACTATGAGAGTTACTTGATAAGTTCCTGTTTCCACATCAGAGTTCAGAGTTGTTTGTTTATAAGGCAAAGGTGGGGAAAATATAAGCTGAAATGGATTAAATTAATTGTGTTGGAAATAACCTTTTAAAAAGATGTCTGACTTATAGAAATAGGACAGAGACTTTTTGACCGTAGCCTCTTTCTTTCTTTCTTTCTTGCTTTCTTTCTTGCTTTCTTTCTTTCTTTCCAACAAGTTTTAATATATTTTCCATCCATCTCTTCATTATTCATTCTCTCCTCTGCCCTTATCTACTCTCTTCCACCCTTTTTCCACGTCATTCGCCTCATCTGTGTTTTATTGTAGGACGATAGCTCCGGCCCCTCCTTCTTCTTCCTCCTATCTTTTCTGGGCCAATCAGAACACTGCTCTGGTCCAGGAAGCAGCCTCAAGACTCAAGACTGACTAGATTTGTTTGGATTTAACCCCTCCTCTTCTACTATTTCTGTTTAGACTTGGTTTAAATCACAATGGATCCCATGAGTTTACCTCCACTGGCTTTAGGACATATTTTTCATACTGTTTAATTGGGAGATGTTTAATCAGGAAAAGTTATCACTTGCTTTTTTTCCTGTTTATTTTAAGAAGTGACATGAATTAAAGGGGCCATATCATAAGTGACTGAAATTCTCTTGATCTTTTTTGAAATAAAAATTCTTATGTATTTCAAATCTAAACTTCATGTCCAGTCCCACAAACAAACACTTTTTTTTTAAATAAGCTACAAATATGGCCCATTATGAAATCCTTAATTTCTGTTTTAATCATAACCAGAAAAATGGGCTATTCAGTAAATTGACTAAATTGATCTCTTCAGTGTTCAGTAACTTGATCTGCCCAGTCCTGGTGAGGTAACAGAAAAACCAGCAATTAAAGTTGTGATTTTTAAAATTGCAATTTAAAAAAAAAAAAAAAAGTTTTACAAAGGTCCTTGAGCATTTCAGTCTGTTTTATTTTCAATTTATTTTATTTTTTTGAACCCCAACAGCAAATATGTATCCCAATGTGCCAGAGAATTATTTATTGCACCAATAGCTGAAGATCATATTTGATAGCAACTAAAACAGCTTGTTTATTTTTAAAAAGAAAAACACAAAATATTGGCACAAAAACTTTAACTAACATTATAGATGGACCACAGGGTAAAGAATGAGTAATAAAACATATATGACGTGGCCCCTTTAAAGTGAACTACCCTTTAAGTCAGCGCTGTTCATCAAGCACAATCGTATATTTGTATATCACTGGAATGTTAGTTTGCCTCTGCGTGTTTAAATGTAGTCAAAGGAACTGATGACCAGCAACACATGTTGCCCTCATACTTGACCAGCTATGCAGCCAGCTAACAGTCGTGACCTTAGAGATCTTAGAGAGTTCGCTCTGAATGTCATAACCTTTGCTCTGGATGCATTTTTGTATGGAAAGTATTCACAATTATATGAAGCAGAATTTCACAAATAAAGTTTTTAATTGTGAGATGCTGTAGTGATGTGTTTGCTGATGAGTGCATGTGCATGTGTGGCTTGTCCTGCGTGTGTGTGTGTGTGTGTGTGTGTGTGTGTGTGTGTGTGTGTGTGTGTGTGTAGGGTGTGCTGATCTGCTCAGTTTAGACTCTATGTGCACTGAGGAGAGGAAGAGGCAAGGCTACATCCATGAGCTCATTCAGACAGAAGAGTCCTATCTGGAGGACCTGGAACTGGCACTAGAGGTGAACTAACAGCTGCATCAACAATATATGTTAGATATTCACTTTTGGAAAGTAATGCTATTTGTTTGGACTCTTAAGTTACAAAAATATGTTCACTTGTTTTCTGTGTTTATGAATATTCAGGTGTTCTATAAGCCAATGGCAGAGTCAGGGCGGCTGACGGAGGCTGAGATGAGCATGATCTTTGTGAACTGGCGGGAACTGATCATGTGCAGCACCAAACTCCTAAAGTGAGTCAACACTGACTGCTAGAGTGCGTCTGGTGAATTGCAAGTGGCACCTGGTGAATGTTCAGTGTCTGGTTTGAATTTATTAGTTCATATTTCAGTTCTATTTGGTGTTTGCATGATTAGTGTGTTAAGGGATTCTGGAGAACCATTTATGTTACACTTATATATATATATACAATATATATATATATATATATATATATATATATATATATATATATATATATATATATATATATATATATATATATATATATATATATATATATATATATACACATTTTCTCTTAATTTGAATTGAATTTATTGAAAGGATAGCCCCTTAAAACACAAAAAATAAATATTACAACAACATTTAAATGAAAATAAATATTTTCATATATTTTCATAGTATAAATATTTTATTTGAATGAAAGTAAAGTCTCATTAAGTTTAAAATATATATTTAAAATAATGTAAAATATTACATTAAAAATAGCTACAAGTAAAAATGATTTTTTATTAAATTACAATAGAGAAAAATATTACATTAGCAACAAAACAGTAAAAAGATTATATAATATTATAATCATAATATACAAATAATTACAATACAGTAAAAATTATTACAGTAAAAATAGCTACAATAATACAGTAAAAAGCATATTTAGTGTATCATTTTTTTGTCACTACAAGTGGAGTGGCTAAAAGTGTCTCTCTAATAGGTCATATCATATTTCAAGTACATTTTGATTCCAAGACAAGCAAAAGCAAATGTATTCAGTGTATATTATGTATGTTTCTGTTACGTGCTTGATGTTACAGAGGGATGATACCGTAACATTTAAGTGGGGCAATTGTTACTGGGTGTGGAACAGATCAAAGATGACACTGAAAAGTAGTACATTTCAGAAGACTACTGGACACGTTGTGTGGAAGTGTACAAATAATTATTAAATGAAAGAGAATATGAAATTAAGCACAAAGAAAAAAACAGGAGTGTCAACCAAATCAAAGAAATAAACTATGAAACTATGAAAATAAATATGAAAATAAAACCAAACTCTTTGGCGTAAACGACGCCCTAAATGATATCTTGTGTTTTCCAGAGCTCTGCGTGTCCGTAAGAAGATGGCTGGAGAGCGGATGCCGGTGCAGGTGGTGGGTGATATTCTGTCCTCAGAGCTCTCTCACATGCAGGCCTATATTCGCTTCTGCAGCTGCCAGCTCAATGCTGCGGCCCTGCTGCAGCAGAAAACAGACAAGTCACCCGACTTCAAACTCTTCCTGAAGGTACAGTAAATGGAGTTCAGTACTTTCTAGTAACAGAAAAACAGCACACATTTTTACATTCTACTGCTAGTTAACCCTAGTCTGTATTAAACAGTGAATAGTATAACAGTAAAAAAAAATATATTTTTTCTTTTTTTACAATAAATAATTTTGTTCTAGTGTTGTTTTGCTGCTTGATCAGTGTACTGAAGCAAAACCAGTTGTACATTTTTCATAGTAGTCCACAAGATGGTGGTGTTGATTACTACGCTCTCGTTGAATACCGTGGATGATTTCACTGTTGATAGCGAAAAGACACTATTTAGACTCTTTTTCCTCTCTTCATTGTGTCTTTATCTTCTTCATAGAAAATTGCCAGTAATTACCGCTGTAAAGGAATGCCACTATCCAGCTTCCTCCTGAAACCCATGCAGAGAATCACACGCTACCCGCTGCTGATCAAGAACGTACGAGAAGTGGCTCCTACAGACATCAACTATGGAAAATTTAACAATAGAACGATAAGAGAAATAGCAGCTATTACAGAAAGTCAGAGGAAATAGGAAGTAAATAAAAAAAATAAGATTATGAAAGAAAAAAATAGGCTATATGAGCAAATTTATTAAAGATAAGATAATTAACACACACACACACACACACACACACATTTAAATCAAAAGTTTGGTTTCCTAAGATTTTTTTAAAAGAAATGAATACTTTAAATCATCGAAGACATTAAACTGATCAGAGTTGGCAGTTAAGACTTTAACATTTTAAAAAAAATTTTTTCAAATAAATGCTCTTTTAAACTTTCTATTCTTCAATTAACTCTGAAAAAAAGTATACATAATAAATACTGTAAAATGTTTCCACATAAAAAAATAGTGTACTGTATATGGAATAACTAAATTGAGCAACATTAATACAGTAATATTGCATTATTAGTATTATTAGTTGTAGTAGTAGTATTAACATAAGTGGTAGAGTGAAAAATTAAATAAATATTAGCAAAACGTTTTTTAAAGTTTTACATTTCTTAAATTCAGCAATATACATTGTGTTTATTTAGGCAAATCATTTGTTTGTTGTTTTTGAAATCTGATGGTATAGATTCTGGAGAATACCCCTTCAACTCATGCAGATCACACAAACCTGGAGGCGGCACTGGAGCAGGCCGAGGAGTTGTGCTCACAGGTGAACGAGGGCGTGAGAGAGAAGGAAAACTCTGACCGGCTGGAATGGATCCAGAACCATGTGCTGTGTGATGGAGTCATCGAGGTGAGATCACTGCAGGAGAGCTGCTGTTGACCTCTTAGTGTAAAACAACAGCTTTTATTATGTTTTATGGTATTTATGAAAATGTTTTGTGTCATATTCTCATTTTAGCACCTAGTTTTTAACTCTCTGACGAACTGCCTGGGCCCTCGGAAACTGCTGCACAGCGGCAAACTACATAAGACCAAGAGCAACAAGGAGCTTTGGGCCTTCCTGTTTAATGACTTCCTGCTCCTCACCTACACCTCCAAACAGTTCTCATCTGGGCCTGACAAACTCTTCAATCCCAACTCGAACGCACAGTACAAGATGTATAAAACGGTAAAGAAACATGACTGGTGTCCATCAGGGGCTTGTATTTAGCTGCGTTACATTGTTTTGTGTTAAACTCTTTGTAAAATGTCCCTCTCTAACACTCTGTCTCTCTTATTCTAGCCAGTGTTTCTGAATGAGGTTTTGGTCAAAATGCCCTCGGACCCTTCCAGTGATGATCCAGCTTTTCACATCTCACACATTGATCGCGTTTACACTCTTAAGGCTGACACCATTAATGAGAGGTACACATACTGTACACACGTTCAAGCTCAAATGCTCAGATAAAGGTCTAATGCTGCAATCATACATGCACACGATCCACCAAACTTAAAGTAAAATAAAGGCTATAAAACATTCAGTTTAGAGTATAAAGCAAAAATACTCATTTATTACAGTGAGTATCTATTGTACAACAGTATTGATCATTTTCTTGTTAAATTAGGACTACATGGGTACAGAAGATCAAAGCAGCATCTGACCTCTTCATAGAGACTGAGAAGCTGAAAAGAGAGAAGGCATACCAAGGTTGGGATTTTTTGGATGACTATTAAGAGGAAAAGTCAATGTGATTGAATGCAGCTTTAATGAGAAAAGCCTGTGTATGTTGTTTAGCTCGCTCGCAGAAGAACAGTGGAATCGGGCGACTGTTAGTAACGGTCCTGGAGGCGACAGAGTTGAAGCCCTGCAAACCAAATGGTTAGAACAAACACACACGGCTCAATTCACACAAACATCCCAGAGTCACTTCATTAATCTTTGACATCAGGGGTTATTATAGTTTTTAACTTGTAAGTTTTTTAAAACTAATTTTAAGTGTGTATTTTTAATTCAGTTTAATTATTATTATTTTGTGTTTTCTAGTTTCATTGTTTGTAGTTTTAGCTTTGTTTTAACAGGCATTATTTTAAAATGTTTAAAAATGGTGCTATGCTTCACAGCAAAATCTTATCTAGTGGCATTTTCATTTTTAATGGAGATTAGTTGTAAAGGTTTCAAGTTTTAGAATATACAAAAAACTAAAATTAAAATATCTACAGTATATTTTATTTTAATAAGTTTTGAATTCAAATGTATTGCAGTTTGTTCCAAACGAATGAAATTTATATCAAACTGAGTAATTTCATTATTTTAAGCATAGACCTCACAAAACCTTAATATTTCTCAGAAATAAGTCGTTTATATATTTAAACTATTTATAAAATATACACATTTTCTTTCTTTCTTTTTAATTTCTTTAATTCTGCAATATATTTCATATTTTTCAATTTAGCTTAAATTATTCTTATCTTTAAAATATACTGTATATCAAAAACTGATGCATTTTAGTTTTTTTTTTCCTCTCAGTTTGTTCCAGCTGAATAAGAATCATATCAAAATGAATATTATAAATGAATATAAACTTCAGTAAATTTCTCTGAAAATAAAACATATCACTTCTATACATTTTGGCAAATACATTTCATCCAGATTGACTTAAATTGCGCTAAAGGTATACATTTGCTCATTTCCTCCATTCCTTGGAATTAAACCCATGACATTGGCATTGCTAACTGTATGTACTGCAGGAAGCTGTTTGCACAGTATATGCCATTGTTTTGCTCCTCTAGTTAATTTATCTAGTTTTAAGGATGTTTAGATATTAATACCTGAGAACAAGCCAAAAATACTGAGTAGGAAATGATGTGTGTTTATAGGGAAGAGTAACCCATACTGTGAGCTAACCATGGGCGCACAGTGCTACACGTCCCGCCATCAGCCCGACACACTCAACCCCAAATGGAACTTCAACTGCCACTTCTTCATCAGAGACCTGTATCAGGACGTCCTCTGCCTCACCATCTTTGAGAGGGACCAGTTCTCTCCAGACGGTGGGCTTCTACGTGGCACCACACACACTAAATATACATACACAAAATCATATGAATTTCTTTAACAGATTGTGCTTTCAATACAGATTTTCTAGGTCGTACTGAAGCTCCTGTAGCAACAATAAAGAAGGATCAAGATAGTAAAGGTCCGTTGGTACGGCGTCTGCTGCTTCATGAAGTTCCTACTGGAGAGGTCAAAGTGCGGCTTGACCTGCAGCTCTACGATCAAACACCTCACCCCTGAACTCTACATCTGATTCATTAGCACTACAACATTAAAAAGATCACTTAACAAAAGATTATTAATTAGTGTTCATTTTTAAAAGTATAGGAATGACCCTGTACACTTTTGATATGAAAAATGTGAACCACTTAACAGATATTTACATGCAGTGAAATAGAAGCAGGTAGTCTCATATTTACTCTCACACATGCTTGATGTTGTATAATGGGGAACTCTGGGTAATAACATGATGATTTGTTTGGGGTAGGAACTGGTTTGTACTTTGAAGTTAGGGTTAATTGATTTTATTTTACTGCACTGCCTTAATCCAAACACATTATGTACGGTAGCTTCCTATGTATAAATAGACTAAAATGATATTACAGAAATTGCTGAAATTCAGTCATTTGTAGATTCCTCTAATCCAATCATACATGTGCTTCCTTAACCTGTTCCAGGAGCCCTTCAGCGCATGTTTAATTGTTTTGTTATTAAATACTGAAACACAGTTTTAAAAACAATGTATTTAATTATATAAAAACCAAATTATATATAATGTTGAAATTGTGTGACAAACACAAATTATGCTTTAAATTCTTAATTGTACAAATTTAGGGAAGATTTATAAATTCTTTAAGAATGTATAATATGGGTCTTACGGTTTTCCATTGATTATTTTAATAACAGCATTTGGCTTTAACAGACTGGATCTGGATGTTGTACATTTGAGTTGTTGATGATGAATGTCAAAAGTTTGTGTGTTATTTGTTCTTTGTTTTGTTATTTGTTCAATGTATAATTGCATGAACTTCTATAGGCATAGATTATTGTATGGGTTTGGGTACAATTCATATACACCAAAGATAAAAATAAAAAACAATGTTAGTTAACAATGCTTATCTCAAAATAACTGTTTTGATATTTTCTCTCTTATTTCACCAAAAAAAAAAAGAAAAACATTTTCATAGGCAAAAATGTGGAACCATGAAAGATTCTGTAGTGTGAACTATTCTTAATATCATTTCTTCAATATGGCTCCAACTACATTTGACCTTACAGTTTCCAACTTTTCTATTGCACAACATCGAATATTCATTATTCAATAAGCACTAGAGACATTACGCACTTTAATGGTATAACAAGCACCATTCTGAGTAATGGAAGACCCGTGTGTATATACAAACTCATGTCAATAAGGCCCAAATGAACGCTGTCATCAACAACAGGACCAGCACTGAGGGAGGAAGCACCGTTCCTCTGCCAAAGCCGCATGTGGAGTGCACGTACTCCTGAACAGTGAGAAATGACCTCAGTATTACTGGAACAGAAGCACTAGAAACATAATGACTGACACAAAAGCTGCTCAGATCAGTGAGCCTGGAGCAAGTACCTTGATTTAAACAGACTGCGGCTCTCCAAAAGTGTCTCTGAGGCAGTATCTCGGGAGGCTTTGGCCCGTGACTGTTTACGGCTCTGCTGGGAAACAGGTGGACTCTGGAGAAGTTCCTCCACTTGTTGACGGTGATATACATGACCTAGAATACACAGTTTAAAGGTAATAACAAAAGCTATTTTGTTTACCTCGTGTTTCAATGAATTCCCCTCAAAGAAAACCCCAAAGCAGTTCAATAGCCTGGTCGTGAATAACAGCAAATGGATTTGTAAAACTAATTATTAGTTGACAGCACCTGTTTGGCAGCGAAGTATTGCTGTCTTTTCTTTAATCCTGGCTCGTGACTGAAGAGACAGGGGATCCTCCAATGTTGGGGTGGAAATCTGCACAGAAAACAGAAAAGTTTTTGCACAGAAAAGCACATAATTTTTTTTAATCCTTCACTAAATCAATTGCATACCATTGTTAATGCATTTTGTTTAGTTGTTTAACTATTAACATCAAAAAGAAGATAATATGACTCGCTTTGCGATGATGTGGTGTGTTGAAATGGTACAGGAAGGGGTTGTACTCCAGAGGATCATAACTCTCTAGAAACACAAAACCCTGAAAACACAAAATACATTTTAGTTATTAGGGAGGTTTTGGAAATACTGCAGGTTTTTATGAATATTTTAAAAGGCCCATTTTTATTTGTAATTATAGAAATTATATTTTAAAAATATAATATTTCTCAAATTGTAATAACACCAAAACTTTGCCATGATAAAGTGTATTCATCTTCTCATTCACCAGTGTTGGGGAAAGTTACTTTTAAAAGTAATGCATTACGATATTGTTACTCCATAAAAAAAGTAACTAATTGCATTACTTAGTTACTTTTTATGGAAAGTAATGAATTACGTTACTTTTGCTCTGTCACCTGAGCTGGGATTGCTTATTAATTTTTAATAACAACAAAAAAATTTTTGTTTTGGATAGTATATTTTTTATTTTAACCTTAAAGCAACACAAGACAATACAAAGACAACAACAACTAGAAGGACAAGTAAACAAACAAAGAGGGGGGGGGGGGGGGGGGGGGGTCAGAGAGTTTTATTTTTTGCAACTGTAAAGGCCCTTTCACACCAAAAGTGAAATTAATAAGCCTTAGCCTGAAGAAACTGCTTCTGTCTCTGCACCTCACTCATAATTTCTCTTAACACGGGCACAGGAGAGGTGTCAGTGAATAAATGGGAATACAAACTTGTGTTACTTATTTTATTTTACACAGTAAGTAAAAAAAAAAGCAAGTTACTTTACTAGTTACTTGAATAAAAGTAATCTGATTACATAAATCACGTTACTTGTAATATGTTACAAGTACATTTCCATTCACGCTATCAACCAAGTTTTTTTATTCGTATTCATTTTTTATTCTTGATATAATTCATCAATCTTAACATATCTACCTTGTGACAAGAAAATAGAATTTTATTTTTAGAATACTACAACAAAAATTAATCTTGTTAACTGCATTTCTGTACTTCAAAAGCTACATTTTAAAAATTCTCTAATTACTTTTTACTATGAATTGGCACAGTATGTTTCTATTTTGTTCTGTAACTTCGCAAACAGCATTGCTACTGTAACAGTTTGGTTATTCTAACTGCTGAAAATAAGGACATATACTGTACCTGTTCAGGTGTATACCTTAGCATTACAGTAGTTGATGTAGTGTGCATGCATGCTCCTCATCTTCTGTGTCTCAGTGTAGCCATGGTGTGTAAAATGTTGCTCAATGCTCTGCTGTACCGGCAGCCACACACTCTGTGTCCAGCGCTTATGGAGCAGTTTACGTTTCCTCAGGTCCAGTGTGCCTCTGTGAGTGAGGTAGTGATCCAGATTCTGTACTGACACACACACAAACACAAATGATTCCGAGGTAACAGAAAGATTTAAGTCTGAAAGGCCACCAAAAATATTACCTTTATGAATCCGGCCTCAGTCTCCAGTAGCGGCTGTATAATGGCATCAACTTCTTGCTGTTCAGAGTGTAACTGTTCCTGCGGTTGAACAGACAGCGAGTGGAGTGAGAGTGCAACATTTATATAATATGTAGTGTGTTTATATGCAAGTGTGGGTGTACCTGTAGTTGTCTTTTGGAGCTGAGAGAAAGGGTTTGTTGCGTGTCATCTGCAGTCTTTGTTTGTGTCATCATGCTGGTTTGTTGGAGCTTCATTCTCTTTCTTAATTAATTAATTTCCTGTCTGACTGAAGTTCATCAGTTCACTGATGACAGGTGTTTTAAGACACTATGGGCACAAGAGTGTTAACACTGACATATGCATAGGTTTATGGCAGTGTTGGAAATGATTTTATATATGTGAACCTGGACCACAAAACCAGTCATAAGGGTCAATTTTTTTAAAATGAGATTTATACATCATCTGAATAAATAAGCTTTCCATTGATGTAGGCTACGGTTCGTTAGGACATTTGTCTGAGATATGACTATTTGAAAATTTGGAATCCGAGGATGCAAAAAAATCAAAATAGCCTACTGAGAAAATCGCCTTTAAAGTTGTCCAAATGAAGATCTTAGCAATGCATATTACTAACCAGAAATTATGTTTTGATATATTTATGGTAAGAAATTTACAAAATATCTTCATGGAACATGATCTTTACTTAATATCCTAATGATTTTTACCATAAAAAAAATTTTTTTTTCATTTTGACCCATACAATGTATTGTTGGCAATTGCTACAAATATACCATGCTACTTATGACTATCAAGGTTATGGACCTGTTTTGTGTTTGTTTATGCCTTATTTGGTCATTCCTGTTCCTGTCCTGGTTGTCTCGTTATTAGTTCCTTCTGTGTCTATTAATTACCTCGTTCAGTTCATGCATTTAAGCCCCGTGTTTCCCTGTCTCCAGCGTCCAGTGTTAGATGTCAATTCTCTGTGTGTATTTCACTGTTTCGGATCATTACAGACAGTTCTTTGTTAATTCTCCTTCGTCTCCACGCTCCTTCGCTCCTATACAGTAGCTCAACCAGTGACTGGTTTTGTGCTCCAGGGTCACATATGCTAAAACAGTCTGTTCTCAAGCCACAATCATTACTCATCAAAATACATGCAAAACATAGTTAAATTGTTGATTTCTGTTCTAAAAGCCAATAATATTCTGCTGAATATGCTGTTTAACCCTAAAGCCTGCTGAATCGTAATTGATTTGATCAAATTTCCAAGTCCTCTAAATTATCAACATGATCAAAACTTTGCTGAAAAACTTGTACGCAATCTAATACATGCCTTCTGTCATCTGATTGATACGGTTTATACTACGGTGTATGAGCTATAAAATCCTGCATTAAATATGATAGGGAAAAAAAACATGCAAACATTTTTTAACAGATGTAAAACGTTCCAATAAAAGTAGACTTTTTTAATCAGTATTATTATACATGTCAGGCTTTACAGGGTTAATGAACATCTCAATATTCCTCTTTAATGTGCTGACACAATGACATTATAATGACTAATATTAAATTTGTTAGAAACCAATGCAATCTATTTGGAACAACCACACTCGATTTACTGCTACTGTAAAGTTTAATTTGATTTAAACAAGTATTGTCTCTGTGTTGCTAAATATAATAAGGCAGTGACACCATGGGTAGAGTCTTGTTGCACTGAGTTCAGTGAGTGTAACCTGAAGAGCGGCATCTAATTCCCAATGGCTTTCAGCACAGAATACCCTGACACCACTCTGTACATGCAGGGAAGAAAGAAAAGGTATCCATGCATGAAGTCCTGATCTGTACAGTGCTGAAAGAATCCACCTGGCAGGACCATCCATACATCATTTGTATAATCATTGTATGATTTATTCATTTATTTTTAAAATTTTATTTTGATTGATGGCAGCTGAACAACAAAAAACATACCTCTTCAGGCACTTTATGCAACAGTGCCTTCAGAGCAATGGCCACGTAAACAATGCGTTACCCTAGACACGCCAACATATGCAAATACTGAATTTTGAAAATAGTTCGACAAGTTAAGAATGTTCACAGGAACTTATATTCAGACAAACTGACCAAAGCGTCCCTCACGGCACTTGATGTTTAATTAGTAGGCTGTGTGAAAAGGGTGGATTCGCACTGATCGAAACAAACCGCATCAATATGTTGCGACATTATCAGGTAAACTGTTTAATAATGAAGTGCCTGAACTAGAAGGTGCGAAACCGGTTTGTGGTTGCCAAATACATTAAAACGACTAACTTAACGTAGATTTACATCTATCACCCCTCAAATTCTTTACTGTCGTTCAAAACTAAAATGAGTTTGAAATGTATGCAGGTAGGCTAATGTCAAATTGCAATAGGGTATTTGTATAGTCCACGAAGTCACTGAACTTAAAATTGAGGCATTACGCGCTTATTTAAGCAGTGATACTCACGGCGTTGTCAAACTGATGCGGAAAACAGACGCAGCCAGTTACAAGCTCAGACTCGACACGCGACTCCTAAAGTTCTCCCTTGTTGTGTTGCTATGGGTGACGTGACGTCTCTCAGACGCAACGTAATTACGGGCGCGCTCCCTCAGAACGTGCAACCAGCGATTTGAACTGTCAAAATTGTGTGTGTTTTAACATTTAAAACTTTGTTCCCTATCGAAAGCTACTCCAAATGCTGTGTTTCAATAACGCTGATGAGATTCTTTGTTTTACCGGTTGTAAAGCACGTGTGTCAAACAGGCCAAGTGTTGGTGACGTCATGATCACCTGCACCTGCGTATACAGGTGCTGGTCATATAATTAGAATATCATCAAAAAGTTGATTTATTTCACCAATTCCATTCAAAAAGTGAAACTTGTATATTATATTCATCCATTACACACAGACTGATATATTTCAAATGTTTATTTCTTTTAATTTTGATGATTATAACTACAACTAAGGAAAATCCCAAATTCAGTATCTCAGAAAATTAGAATATTACTTAAGACCAATACAAAGAAAGGATTTTTAGAAATCTTGGCCAACTGAAAAGTATGAACATGAAAAGTATGGGCATGTACAGCACTCAATACTTAGTTGGGGCTCCTTTTGCCTGAATTACTGCAGCAATGCGGTGTGGCATGGAGTCGATCAGCAGAAAGCATGAAGTGCTCTAAAACGTCCTGGTAGATGGCTGCGTTGACTGTGGACTTCAGAAAACACAGTGGACCAACACCAGCAGATGACATGGCAGCCCAAATCATCACAGACTGTGGAAACTTCACACTGGACTTCATGGATTCTGTTCCTCTCCAGTCTTCCTCCAGACTCTGGGATCTTGATTTCCAAATGAAATGTAAAATTTACTTTCATCTGAAAAGAGGACTTTGGACCACTGAGCAACAGTCCAGTTCTTTTTCTCCACAGCCCAGGTAAGACGCTTCTGATGTTGTCTCTGGTTCAGAAGTGGCTTGGTAGCCCTTTTCCTGAAGACATCTGAGCGTGGTGACTCTTGATGCACTGACTCCAGCTTCAGTTCACTCCTTGTGCAGCTCTCACAAGTGTTTGAATCAGCTTTGCTTGACAGTATTCTCAAGCTTGCAGTCATCCCTGTTGCTTGTGCACCTTTTCCTACCCAAATTCTTCCTTCCAGTCAAATTTGCATTTAATATGCTTTGATACAGCACTCTGTAAACAGCCACACCTTTCAGTAATGACCCTCTGTGACTTACCCTCTTTGTGGAGGGCGTCAATGTTCGTTTTCTGGATCATTGCCAAGTCAGCAGTCTTCTCCATTAATGTGGTTTCAAAGAACAAGAGATACCCGGAATTTATACTGTAGGGATGGTCATTAATCGAAACTCAAATGTAAATATTCTAATTTTCTGAGATACTGAATTTGGGATTTTCCTTAGTTGTCAGTTATAATCATCAAAATTAAAAGAAATAAACATTTGAAATATATCAGTCTATATGCAGTGAATGAATATAATATACAAGTTTCACTTTTTGAATGGAATTAGTGAAATAAATCAACTTTTTGATGATATTCTAATTATATGACCAGCACCTGTAAATAGACGTGACATGGACACATCCTCAGGTTTCTTTGTCTTCAAGGACCGCATTGTGGCCGTTTCTCAAACGGAAGGCTGCATCCTCCGGAGATCGCATACGTCATAAAGAAGATCTTATTTTATAATAACCCTCTCTGGGGTCGGCTATATCGCCGGCGAGACCAACTCGTTTTTTTTAAGATCAGTGCAAAAGACACTATACTCTGTTGATTTTGGTCACACAAATAAGTGTTATACATCAATCGAAACTGTTAAGCGTCATCACTAGAGCCACTTTACTCTCCTCAGAGGAGAACGTCACGGGCTGGAGAGAGAAGTAAATCGAACACTTGGTTAGAAAAGTTCGGCACATATTTGGTTCTCCCGAATACCTCTCGGGGGTGGGGATGCGCGGCTCTGGCCGATTGATGTTGAAATTCTCCGGGGGAACAGGCGGGGGCGGTGCTGGCGCAGTGGGACCTCTCAGACGTTGTAGTTGGGAGGTGAGCTCGAACACCTGCGTTACCAGAGCCTGTATCGCCCGACCCGAGGCACCGATCTGTTCATCCTGACGGTCCATGCGAGCGTGATTACCGGCATACATCCGCTCGAAGGTGGCTGCACTCGCTGAATCCATAGCTTGGTCAGATGGTTCTGTCATGACTCGAAGGAAAAAGTCACGGATTCAATAGCAAGTGAGAACAGGTGTTTATTAAACACAATAGAAGAGGTAATGCAGGTGAGAAACGAGGCAACAGTAGAATAATAGGCTCGGCAACGCAGGACTCCGTGGGCAGAACGTAACGGACGAACCGCAGACGATCCTCCGAACAAGCAGGCGAATCTCAGAACAGGAACACAGGAACTAGAGCGAGGGAGAGAAACTGTGAGCCGAGCCTGAACCTCCACAACCTAGTTACTCAAAGAATGTAATATATTACTCATTACTAGTTACTCCTTTCAAAAGTAATATTGTTACTTTACTTATTACTTTCTGGCAACAGTAATCAGTTACATTACTAGCTACATTACTTTTTCTTCACGCCCCACATAAGTTGTAACTGTGTATCTTGCAGGTAAAATTCTTCTAGAATGTTACTAACATATTCCTGCTTCATAATTTGACCAAAATCCACATTTTTGTAGTCAGAAGTTATTACAAACACTCAATAGTGATTGACAGTGACATTCAAGTAGAAGTGTTGTATTCATCTCATTAACTGTCATGTGTAGCTTGAAGTAATTTTTCCGTTACCCATATGCGATTAAATTTCGTTATGTATTTTATCAAATCACATGAGTTTGTAAGAAACTGTTTAATTACTAAGGTCTTAGAAAGTCCAGCCACTATAAATCACAACAATTACAGATGATTATGCATATACATCGTCAGTTTATTGTTTTACACACATGCACACTATTTCATAGTTGTGAGATGCATAATAATCTTTAGACACGTAACACAAACCATAATCCATAACAACAAAAAATAATACTTTATTTAACCTTTTCTGATAAGAAGTGTGCGCTGCAAACGTGAGTATTTCTGACGATTGTTTCTGTCCAGTCTGCCCGTGTCATCGTGCCATCGATATTGATTTTTTCGACTATCGTGGATGCAAAGGCACGCGACAACAGCATGATGCCCCAGGTGGAAGAGACGCTTGCGGGCTATCTCTCCCCTGGGACTTCATTCTCCCTGAAAAGGCCTAATGCTCCCCACCAAGCCTTCCACAAAGACATCCTCGCTGGTGGGGAAAGCTTTTCAGGCAGCGGGTCAGACTGGTGCTGCCCTGCACACCATGGCGGTTCTGCAGGCGTACCAGGCTGACCTGCTCAAAGACTTGAGCACAGGTGGGACCATCGATGAGGAGGCGTTTTCCGAACTTCGCCGGGCCACAGATCTATCTCTCCGTGCGACTACGCAGACGGCCCGTGCCATCGGCCATTCTATGGCTGCTATGGTCTCAACGGAGAGACATCTGTGGCTGAACCTCACGGGCATCAAGGAGAGGGATCGATCTTTCCTTCATGATGCCCCGTCTCGCCTTCCGGCCTATTTGGAGATGCTGTCAACGCGGTCGCCACTAGGTTTTGGGAGGTGAAGTGCTACGAAGAAGCGTTTGTGAGGTTCCTCCCCCACCGTGCTCAAGTGTCGGAACTGTCCGCTACCCAGTCCTGACCAGGTCTGGTTCTTCTGAGGCGAGAAGCCCAGAAGGAGAGTGTGGCGAGTCGTGCGCCCCCCTCAAAGAGACTGGGGAGCGGCTCGCCGCACTTCTCAATCTGCCTCGAAGAGACCGGACCTGCGGAGCATCATCTCCGCTAAGAAAAAGTCCTGAGGGTGGTGCGCCCAGGACCGTGGGGGTGTGCCCCCCCAGGGAGGGGTGTGTAAAATTCCTACAGAGAATAGAGGCTCCTTCCTGGCAACCTCAGGGGGCCGCAGTACAATCTCCGCCGCCACTGGTGTTTCGGGGACCAGCGAAATGTTAGGTGTTCGGTTGCCTCCTGCCACGTTTCAGGACACCAGGCATCTAACATCCCTCCATCAAAGCGAAGTGTCAAAACTAGTGCCCCTTTCAGAGAAGTTGGCAGTGTGGAAGCTACTGCCAAATATCTCTTCGTGGGTAGAAAGGACTGTAGACAAAGGCTACAGGATTCAGTTTGCATATCAGCCTCCGCGTTTCAACGGCGTGGTCTCCACTTCCGTGAAACCGGAACAAGTGCATTTGTTGACACAGGAATTACAAGCTCTGTTGGACAAAGGGGCTATAGAACGTGTTCCCCTGCCAGACAGAGAGTCAGGCTATTACAGCTGGTATTTTCTGGTTCCCAAGAAAGATGGGGGATTGCGTCCGATTTTAGATCTTCGCGGGTTGAACCACTACCTCAGAACATACAAGTTCAAAATGTTGACAATCAAGATGATTGTGTCTCAGATCCAATCGGAGGATTGGTTTGTGACAATTAATCTCAAGGACGCATATTTCACGTAGAAATCTTGCCGCAACACAGGAAGTTCCTGAGGTTCACTTTCGGGGGCGAAGCTTACCAGTATCAGGTTCTTCCATTCGGCCTAGCTTTGTCACCCCGCACATACACGAAATGCATGGATGCAGCACTGGCTCCTTTGCACCTCCTGGGTATCCGCAATTTAAATTACATAGTAGACTGGCTGGTTCTGGCTCAGTCTCAAGAGCTTGCGCTTCGACATCGGGATGTCGTGCTAGCTCATCTCGAATCTCTTGGGTCTGGTCACGACCCCTTTCGAACCACTGGAGTCAGCGCCTGTCAGGTTTCTGACTCTAAAGATGGTTTTGTTAATGGCGATTACTTCTCGAGAACTGGGGATTTGCAGGCTCTGTCAATCTCGCCATTCTGCCTAGACTTTGCCCCTGGGCTGGTCAAAGTAATTTTGCATCCTCACCCTAATTATCTTCAGAAAGTTCCATTCTCGCCGTTCACGACACCAGAGCAGGAAAGACTTCAATTACTGTGTCCATTACGTGCTCTTCAGATCTACGTCCACCGCACTAACCAGTGGCGTAAGTCGGAGCAACTTATTTGACACACGTGCTTCACAACCGGTCGAACAAAGAATGTTCTCATCAGCGTTGTTGAAAAGCAGCATCTCGTTCCCGCTTTTTCAGGGAACAGGGTTACAGTGAAGTAACCCGAGACATTTTGACTATTCATAAATATAATTTCAGATAGTCAGAATTGTAATTACAGATATCTATATTGCAATTATGACTCGTCATAATCTTCCATTGACTTCCATTGAAAAATATTTTCAGATATCTTCAAATGAGTTTTGACTAGTTAAAATTCCAATTCAAGATATCTTTAAATATGATTTGCCTAGTCAAAATTCTAATTAGAGATATCTCAAATTACAATTTGACTAGTGATAATTCAATTAGAGATATCTTCAAATGAGTTTTGATTAGTCGTATACACAACGTAATGTAACCTACTAATAAATGTCATCAATGTAGTAGTAAAAAGTAATCTTTTTAAAATCAGCCTTCACCTTTTTTGACTGCATCTGATTATGAGGCATTGTTCTTGTCCGTCAGGCATTTATTTGCACTATTTTTCATGTGTGTGATTTTGTATAATTCCATTGTTTTTCATTATGTCTAAATATATAATAAATAAATTCAGATGAGCAGTTTGCGGCTTTCTGGCTTTATTGAACATTACACTGCATTTGGTCCGTTTTGCAACATGATTCAATTAAAATCACGGCACTATACATACATGCACGCTTGAGACCTTTTACCACATAAGGCTGCATCCAGATTTATTTAATAATCCATGAAGCACTTCATCCAGTAGATTTTCTCCCTGTGACAACAAAAGCAGACTTTTATTATGTTGTTAGCAGTTAGCAGAATAGGCGGGGAGGAGCTCTGGGAGGAGCTGAGTAAATTTATTCACACAACAGAAATTCGACTAGGAGCAATTGCAATTCAGATATCTTAAACTATAATTGTGACTAGTCGAAATTGAATTAGAGATATCTCTAATTACGTTTGCGGATGCATGACGCGCTATTGAAGATATCTCTAATGCAATTACAGATCTAGTGTAATTGCTAAATTTGTCTAAACAAGGAGTCATGCTTGTATACTGCATAATCTATGGCCTATATAGTAATATGCTGTCTTTTATTGTAACTCTTTGTTTTTTGTTGTTGTTGTTTGTTTGTTTTTTAAATGTAGTCTTGCATGGCATGTGTATCCAGACTTTCTGACCTGGATCAGCATGAGTCTGGTCTGCTTTGCATCTTGTTCTGGAGACCAAATTTGCACACAATCTAAAAATCTAAACATTAAACTTGTGTGGAATGCGTCATGTGTTATACGTCATTCCTGTCACGTGATGACAAAGAGCTCTTCCTGTTCTTTTTAAGAAAAGGAGCCGGCATTCATTACGGGACGTGTTTGAATGAATAGGTACTCAAACATGGAAAACAAAATATCCAGGTAAATATGAATGTTACTTTTTTAAAGAAAGTTAATGTGAAAGCAACAAGAACAGAGCTATATTGTTTGAAAGATTACACATGTATTTTCTTGGGAGTTACTGAACTATAGGCATTCAACACAGGAAGCGTTCAGAGAGTACAGGTGCTGGTCATATAATTAGAATATCATCAAAAAGTTGATTTATTTCACTAATTCCATTCAAAAAGTGAAACTTGTATATTATATTCATTCATTACACACAGACTGATACATTTCAAATGTTTATTTCTTTTAATTTTGATGATTAGAGCTTATAGCTCATGAAAGTCAAAAATCAGTATCTCAAAATATTAGAATATTTACATTTGAGTTTGAATAAATGTCCATCTCTACAGTATAAATTCTGGGTATCTCTTGTTCTTTGAAACCACAATAATGGGGAAGACTGCTGACATGGCAATGATCCAGAAAACGAACATTGACACCCTCCACAAAGAGGGTAAGTCACAGAGGGTCATTACTGAAAGGTGTGGCTGTTTACAGAGTGCTGTATCAAAGCATATTAAATGCAAAGTTGACTGGAAGGAAGAATTTGGGTAGGAAAAGGTGCACAAGCAACAGGGATGACCGCAAGCTTGAGAATACAGTCAAGCAAAGCCGATTCAAACACTTGGGAGGGCTTCACAAGGAGTGAACTGAAGCTGGAGTCAGTGCATCAAGAGTCACCACGCTCAGACGTCTTCAGGAAAAGTGCTACCAAGCCACTCCTGAACCAGAGACAACGTCAGAAGCATCTTACCTGGGCTGTGGAGAAAAAGAACTGGACTGTTGCTCAGTGGTCCAAAGTCCTCTTTTCAGATGAAAGTAAATTTTACATTTCATTTGGAAATCAAGGTCCCAGAGTCTGAAGGAAGAGTGGAGAGGCACAGAATCCATGTTGCTTGAAGTCCAGTGTGAAGTTTCCACAGTCTGTGATGATTTGGGCTGCCATGTCATCTGCTGGTGTTGGTCCACTGTGTTTTCTGATGTCCACAGTCAACATAGCCATCTACCAGGAAATTTTATAGCACTTCATGCTTCCTTCTGTTGACAAGCTTTATGGAGATGCTGATTTCATTTTCCAGCAGGACTTGGCACCTGCCCACACTGCCAAAGGTACCAAAAGCTGGTTCAATGACCATGGTGTTACTGTGCTTGATTGGCCAGCAAACTCGCCTGACCTGAACCCCATAGAGAATCTATGGGGTATTGTCAAGAGGAAGATGAGAGACACCAGACCCAACAATGCAGAAGAGCTGAAGGCTACTATCAGAGCGACCTGGGCTCTCATAACACCTGAGCAGTGCCACAGACTGATCGACTCCATGCCACGCCTCATTGCTGCAGTAATTCAGGCAAAAGGAGCCCCAACTAAGTATTGAGTGCTATACATGCTCATACTTTTCATTTTCATACTTTTCAGTTGGCCAAGATTTCTAAAAATCCTTTCTTTGTATTGGTCTTAAGTAATATTCTAATATTCTGAGATACTGATTTTTGACTTTCATGAGCTGTAAGCTCTAATCCTCAAAATTAAACGAAATAAACATTTGAAATATATCAGTCTGTGTGTAATGAATGAATATAATATAAAAGTTTCACTTTTTGAATGGAATTAGTGAAATAAATCAACTTTTTGATGATATTCTAATTATATGACCAGCACCTGTACATTAAGCATCCAGCATTAAAACAAGTTCAAAACAACAGCAGCTCATCGAAAAACATATAGATTTGTTTCAGAGCTGTTCGTATATCTGATGTGTGCAATTTAATTGATGTTAAAAACTTTCTCTTATGCCCTTCTTCTTTCCCTTTGGAGGTTAATATGGAGAGAGAGCTAAAATTAAGCCATTTATAAGTTGATTCCCCACCAAAAATGTTGTAATGTCATCTGAAATTAGATGTGTAAAATTCTTAATATTTTGGTTATATATAATCTTTCTTTTTCAAACAGAGATGATGTGAATTCTTGGATAACACAAGAATACAACAAACTCTTGGGAAAAGGTATGAAAATCAAAAATGTTTACTATTAGAACTGAATAATGTTTAAAAATAGTACATTAATTGTGAATTCATGTTGTTTCCAATATAGTCGAAGAATTGCTGAAAAACAACCCAGCAAGGTCAGACTTATAAAATGAGGAAAAAGAGTAATGCACATCTTAATAATAATTCCTACTTCATTACCTGTGCACGCCTTCTTCCCTTCTAGTTCGGAATATTTGCCCATCGACACCATCGCTTTGAGAGCTGATGGTCAATTTGGTCGATTCAAGTTCATTAACATGTGTGTCCCTGATTCATACTTGATGGCCTTATATATTTGCTATATGAAATATGACTGTATTGCATCTCTTTTCAATTCTTTTGAAAAGCTGCGAGCACCTATGATCTTCTTAAGAGACAGAATGTATAATGAGGCCAAAGCATCTTGGCTGTTTGGGGGACTTGATTGTCCCACATTCAAGGTGACCAACGATAGATCTGATAATGAAAAGTATGTAATTGATGCTTGGAGTGAGCCAAAGGATCATTTGCACATGTTTAATGAACTTGTTTTGCCCAAATACCATAGCTCACTACCTGCTAAACAAGTGAGCGAGAAAACCCTGAGGTAAATTCATTTTAAGCTCATACTCTGTCCTTTCTCAGCTTGATCTATAGTAAAACTGTCATTATGGATAATAAAGTAGACTCAACTCTTGAAGTATGTGCTGATTGTGAATCGTGACCTTTTTGCACTAAACACCAGCCTTAATTGTGCACTTAAATTCCAATTTTCTGACAAATATGTCCTAAGCCACTTCATTTAACATTTTCTCTTCTCTTCTCCAGTAAATTTGAACATTTCGGAGATGTGCATGGCTGGGGTTTCAGTGATCCCCATCCTTTACTCATTCTAGTGGACACACATCGGGATATTGCACCACCTCTATATGTTGATGATGATTGTTGCAGGTAAAAGCAAGAATTAATTTCATACAGTGGCTCTTTGATTTTTCAAGCCAAGTACCTGATTGTAGCATACTTACCCAAAACACACATACTGTGTGAGATACTGGCTCATGGGGACCCATGTTTGATCCTGGTCATCACCTTCCTCCATCTCTCTCCCCTAGCTTTCTGTCTCTCTCCACTGCCCTATAGAAAACAAAACAAACAAAAAAAAAATTGCAAAAATAAATTTAAGTACTATGTAAATGTTTACCAGTTATTTCAATTATGACATGAGAAGCACAACAGTTGTGCATTATTTTGAGTCACATTCTGATTCTTCTAAAAAAAATATCACTTGACTTGTCATTGGAGATGAATGTGTTGTTGTCAAAGGTGCTGGCTTCATGCTCTCATTGCTACATATTTTTTTCTTTTACATTTCCAGAGTCGTTTAGTGTAGCACCTGTGTATCTGATGCTTTTTAATGGCTTTTCTTTAAGGACCTTTGAACTCCAGTTTCTGCTGTTAACGAGGGCCTCCTGCTTTACTCATGTAATTGCGGGCTTAAACGTCTTCGATCGATGGGTTCTCTACGATGATTTGAAGTTGCTCTATGATGACTTTAACCTCAAGTGTGCGGATTTTAAAGGAGATTTCTGCATCCTTTTTGCTGGCTATGTTAATATAACACAGGATCAAGACAGAGATGGTATGTTTATTTACCATTTCACCCTATGTGTCCATACTTTTCTACATTTTGTATATTTTTACTATTTTAACATTTTATCTTTACAGTCTTTATTTAATATAGTTAAACAGTTCATAACATTTTAGTTGGTGGATCAGTTCTATAGAACCTCATGTGTAACTTTATCTTTTTTTTTTGCAGTGCCACTTGGAGTTCCTGAAGAGGGATACCAAGGGACTGTGCCTTTTAATCCTTCCCGTAGCTATAATGATTATGAAAAGGAACATATTGATTAAGTATGAACAAAGAATATATATATATATAATCATTACGTCCTAAGAAGAACGGCATCTACATTAATGTCACTCTGTTTCATTCTTATTCTGAGGTCACAGTAGCCACCCGGATCCGGGCTGTATCCAGACCAGATAGTGGACCAGCACCTAGAGACGACCTCTACAGCCCTGAATGTCAGTGGAGACCATGTCAGCTAGACAAGCCCTAAAGACAGATCACCTGTGAAGACCTCATCAGCTAGATGGCCATCGGGAACCAAGACCACGGGAACCAGATGATTCCTCTGCACAATCTGACTTGTGACTCTGGTTTTGTCTGGCCAGAGGAGAACTGGCCCCCCGACTGAGCCTGGTTTCTCCCAAGGTTTTTTTTCTCTATTTTTGTCACCTATGACAAAAATAGGTTTTGGTTCTTTGCCACTGTCGCCTTTACCTTGCTTAGTTGGGGACTTCTTTTTTGGCAATATTGTCAGCTTGATTGCACAGAAAGTATTGGAAGAGAGCTGAACTGAGCTGGATGATGACATCATTGAATCAACAATGAACTGACTTCAACTGAAAAATGAACTGTTTGTTAATGTCCTCTTGCATTATCGACAAACAATTTTCCTGTTTGAAACTGTAAAGCTGCTTTGACACAATCTGTATTGTATAAGGCACTATATAAATAAAAGTGACTTGACTTCACTTAACAATTTTAGCCCATAACAATTTTACATCATGACATACCTTAGTGACGTGCATCACTGTCTCTGTCACTCAAAACTTATGGCATTGGGGCCACCATGTAACTAACTGGATGTTAAGAATGAGGGAACAAATATACTGTAAAGTCAGATTTCCAGATATTAATGTAATTAAATATGATGAGAAAATAACTGGCTAAGATTCTATAGTAAATGCACAAATAGCACATTATAAAAAGAAAATTCATTTGTGCCCCGCTAGTCCACAAAGTCAACAACTGTTTTTAAACAGATTTTTAAAGTTTTTTTTCTTAAGACATATGCAGCCTGTTTAAATCCTATTTTATTGATCATTTTATTAATATTTTTCCCTACATTAATTTACTTGGGAGTAAAAAAACTTACTATTCTACGACACCCAGTGAGACGAGTGACAAAGAAATTCTGAAATCGAAAAAAGGCAAAGGTAGGCTACAACTACACAGCCCATGAAACGACACAGTATAAAGCTATTGTTTTATATTGACTATAAGTCCAAAATGCTACATTTTTGTTATACTGTATTATTTCAATTGTTGTGACATTGAGTCCTCTGACTGAAGGTACTTTTTTTTCTTTTTTAAAGCAAATTAGTTAGAAATTAATCTAATTTCTAGAAATTAGAAATCAATCTACAGTCTACAGCAGGGTTCCTCAAATCTTTCCCTGGAGGGCCAATCTGCTGTAGAGTTTAGCCCCAACCCTTATCAAACACATCTGAGCATGCTAATCAGTGTCTTCAAGATCATTAGAAAATCACAGGTAGGTGAGTTTGATCAGGGTTGGAGCTAAACCCTGCAGCAGATTGGCCCTCCAGGGAAAGATTTGAGGAACCCTGGTCTACAGCCTCTGAATATAAATATTTCACTACCACAGTCGATGCACTAGATGGCGCTCATTCTACATACACAGCAACTTAAATGGTTTGGAGACAGAGAGATCAATTCCAACATATGTTGTGAAACCGATTCCGAAATCAAGCACGTGTAAAAAAAATAAAAAATAAAAAAAATAAAAAAATAAAAAAAGTATTATTCTAAAAATTTCCTAAAGGTGTATGTTTCTCATAGCCAACAGAGATAGGCTATTTTATCAACATCAGTGACAACATGTGTTTAGTGTTTAGATTTAACAGTGTTTGTATCCTATTGCTGATGCCTTGATAATTGGACATCCTTGTCACTGAGTTTTGATAGACCCCCTCTTTTACACTCATACCCTCAAATAGCAGGTACACATTTTTGTTACTGTCACGTAATACGTACTGCATATTGTAAATTTGACTGAATATTTAGCCTACCTTGTCTATCTTGTGTGTATCCATGAAGGGGTATGCAGTCTGTTTTTTTATCGATAATTTTATCGATAATTTCCCCTGCATTAAGCTGACACTACATTAGCCTACATCGCACTCTGCTGCTGAGTACACGTTATCTGTGCTTCGCTGTGTGCTTTTTGTCGGTTTACTGTAAACTCAGTAGTCTACTCTAGACGGTTGCTCGGTGTTTAAACACGATTAGACGCAATATTGAGAACATAACATAATGTTCCAAAGTGTGTGTGTGTGTGTGTCTGTGTTTTAATAAGTTAAGACTTTTTATTCAGCACGGATGCAATTGATTAAAAGGTGCTGAAAGACATTTACATTTTTACAAAATATATATATTTTTTAACATTATTGATTTGAATTTTCTAACTATTAAATAATATTTAAAAAATAATATAAAAAAAAATGTTGTTTTAAGTTGTAACAATATTTTTGATCAAATAAATACAGGTTAGGTTAAGAATCTTTTTTCAAAAACATTTAAAAAATCTGACTGTGGTGTATATCAGTTTAAGTTCTGAAAAATACTTGTGCACAACTTGTGTGTTAATGAGAGTGTCTAGGCACCAGTTTCATGAACTGAATTATCTATATTATGTATGTATGTGTACATACATGTAGGGCCATGTGAGTGGTCTTGAGCTTGATGGACTGCACACAATGCAACTGTGTGGTCCGCAGTGGTGATGTATACATGGCATTGAAGTAAGTGTGAACATGAGAGGCTTTTGTGAAAACGTGGTGTTCACTTGTGATTGACATCAGGATGGACAGTTATCATTAGAAGAGTCTCTGTATCAGCGTGAAAATGACTCAAAAAATGACAATATTTATATAAAAAATATAATATTTTATTTCAAACTACAAAAGTGAAAACATGTAACTTTTTGGTCACACTTCTCAATAAAATATTGGACAAACTGTAATAAGAACAGTCAAGTCAGCACATGAAGCTATTATTAAACATAGTGAAGCAAGAAAATAAGAAAGACATCAAATGCTTTGAATTTAAATTAACTTAAGCTGTACAAAATATGTACATTATTTACAGCTTTCAAAAAATAGATATTATAATAAAAAAAAGAATGAAGCTACAATTCATCCAGTCTTCTTGACAGGGGTAGTGACGCTCTCCCATCAGGAGGGGCCAGACAGTCGAAGTCAAACACTCAGTGCTATATTAACCTTCATAGATCTTTTCCAGACTTCATGTCTCGGTCCAGCTCAATCAAACTCTGAGCTGACAAAATCAACTAAAACATAAGAGCACATCAGTTTCTCTCTGTCTCTTTCTTCCGCCTTCTCTCGGCTTGGTGAGGCAATTAGCTTCTGGGGTTAAAAGCTGCCTTCCGTTTCTAACTATTTTTGCTCTCAGAATCTGAATCTGCCCACCGCAGTTTAGGGGAGGGGCTTGGCGTCATCTGCCAATCAGTGACATTGGGCGTCACAGAGTCGGACTATAGTGCAGTATTGTTTTTTTAGGGGGCGTCCGAACAGAGCCCGGTCATTTTACAATCCCCCTAGCCTTAGACATCCACCTTGACAAATGAATACACATACAGCATATAAATCCAGAGTCCACGTACAAGATACAGACACATACACGCAAAAAGACGTAAAATGAAAGCAACAAACCATAAAAAGACAAACAAGTACTTTGTGCTGAGATATGAGATGGATATCTGTTCGATTCAAGTGGACAGTCACTGCATGAAACTCCTTGGCATCGCTGCCACTGTCTTACGCCATGTCACCGACCATCTTCTTGTAGTACATGGACTCAAAGATGTCGTTCTCCCCAGGGCAGTTGTAGTGGCATGCGCACGTCTTGATGAACATCATCTGCTTCTTCATGACTTGGCCGTCGGGGCACTTGAACTCCATGGGCAAAGTGGCGGTTCTGTGAGGGGTGCAGCAGCGACCATCCGTGCAAACGCCACAGAACTTGGGCCTGTAAGACTTGGTAGTGGTGCAGCCAGAAATCTCAAACTTCATGGGTTTGGAGACACGTGGTGTGCGGATGCACTTCTTCCCTTTCTGTAAAGACCAGAAAGTAAAGAAAGAAAAGTTAGCCAGCAAGTTCTGTGATGTCTCATCATGCGCCAATGGAACCAAGAGTGAACTGCACTGTGATTGGTTAGGGAGGTAAGTTGCTGCTTACCCTGATTTTCTCCTCCAAGTGTGACTCGCAGGGGCGGACCATGCAGAGGCGGGACTGCTTCTCAAGACGGCATTCGCGGTTGTCATTGGTGACACGGGTAGAGATTCCCAATCCGCAAGTCTTGGAGCATGCGCTCCATTCTGTGGTCTGAACCAGGCAGTTCTCTCTCATCATGGAGGGATCGGGCCCATATGTCTCCTCCTCTCTGTAAGCTACAAGACAAGACAAGACGTTACTTAACACATTCCTTCCAGCAGCATGATGTCATCCTACTGTTCATATCATTACATCATCGCACCAGAATTCATTCCAACCAGCATTCCTTAATGGAAGCCATTACTATGTCTGAATCACCACTTTGTCAATTCTGACTCAGGGAACAGTCGAGATCAAGAAATGCTCACCTGCCAAAGCTGATCCCACAAAGGTGTTCTGACGAGGGGAGTCACACACCCACTCCTCGCAGCACTTCCCTGGGACCTTCACCCTGCGGGGCATAGGGCAGTCAGGGCTAGGAAGCCTGATGTCCATTCCACAGAGGGGCACGCACCCTACAGCGCCGTCCAGACACGTGCACTGGTATTTACAACTGCTCTGGAAGGACTCTCCGCTGCGGTACACCATCCCGCTGAACACGCAAGTAGCACCTTCTCTTGCTGTGGGACGGAGACAGAAGGTGGTTTACAACTCTGACTCAAGTCAAAAACTATAGATTCAATGTCTGTATGTCAACGGTCAAGATCCTTACCTGTGCAGACCCCAATGCGACGGTTGCTTGGGGAGCCGTAGTCACAGTAAAGGCCTTTGTGGGGGTCGCAAACGTCTCGCTCTGTGCAAAGTTCGCCCAGTTGCTTGGCACACACCCGGCAGCACCCACAGGTGTCCGGCACCAGGCTCACACCGGGCGAACACTGGGGTGGTACATCAGGGCATTGGCATTGTCCACTGCACTCCTGAGCCACAGCCTGAGGAATAAGACACATGTTCTTGTAAGTTCTTGTACATCTGGTAAAAGACTAAAGTTATAGTCTGCTCTTGCTAATTTTAATAGCCTGGATCTCTAGATGCATTTAAACAGGATAGTGGTCTTGTTCTCAAAACAGTGCATTAAAAGGACTTACCCATGCACAGAAAGTCAGGCACAGCAGAGCAATCACCCTTAGATTCATTCCAGAAAACATGATGATCTCTTCTTTCCAATCTCTTTTAAAAAAAGAAAAATCTTCTTTTGGGTTCCTACAACGTCTTGCCGCTGTAACACAGTCTTCTCTTCAGATTTGATCAAGGCGATCTCGTTGTGTAGTCTCTAGTTCCTCCTGATCGTGTCGAGTGAAAGCTAGAGATTAGCTTCGGTATGAAGTTTAGGCTGAGCCGTGTCGAGCGACTGTTGCTTCTCTGTGGAGGACTTGGAGTGTTCTGTTTCTCCAGCAGCAGCTGAGCTACCTTTATACACGCTGCGCTGCGGTGGACTGCCTCCACCTCAATGGAACGCTGGATAAACATGGGCATTCCTGGCATTCTTTCCTAGTTTCCTGCCCCCCCTCCACTCTCCACTCCCCTCTCCCCCTCCACTAAACCTGCACCCACTGCCATCCTACATTCCTGGGCTGTCACATAGCAAAATAAAAGTGCAGTCTTGGCATTACCTTGCGTTGCTTGGTGGTAGTTTAAGCAATTTGTCTTAGAGATAAATGTCTGCATGTTTTTCAGATTTAATAAGACTAGATTTTCGCCTTCAATGTCTTGTTCTTTAAATAACTATGTGGTGATTGACAGTTGATGATAATGACAGTGTTAGTTTATTAGTGGCTGATATGCATCAGTTAAAAGACAATTCATCTACAGTATAAATGAACATCATTATTTAAGTCTGGTCAGTATTTACTCACCTTCATGTCTTTTCCAAATTCTTTTTTTCTGAGAAATTTAAAAGAAGACATGTAAATACAGTATATGAATTTTGAATTTTGAATGAATTTTATATGAAGTCAGTGGCATCTTATCTTGTTTTAGACCCCATTGACTTTCATTATAAAAGCAGTTCTTAAAAATATCTTTATTTCTTTTGTCAAAAAAAAAAAAAAAAAAAAATTCATACAGGTTTAGAAAAAGTTTTTTGACACAATTTTAATTTCTTAGTGAAATAACTTACAAAAAATGCTAAACATATATGATGAATATGTTTATTCTGAATTCTTTGTGATGTATTAATATTATTAGATTTGCATAAAGCACTTTTTGCACATCTTATATAAGTTTTCTTGTGGCACTGGATCTCTGTCTAGATTCTGACTAACTGCTTTAATCAGAGTGTTTTTCTGTAATGTATACTTTCACCTGGCTAATAACGTTTAGTCAGCTGTGTGTTTTACAGTGCAGGTGCGATTCTATTTTGCGCTTTCAGACAGCAGACAGAGCATAGACAGAAAGGCAGCAGGAAAGTGGCTAGACTGTAGCATTTGTATATTTTTTTTTTAACAAAAAAAAAAAAAAAAAAAAAAAAGAAGAAGAAGGATCCCCAGACTCCCCTCCTCACTCTTATGAAAGGGAGCACTGCCTCATGCCAGCCAGCAAATCGGAAATGAAAAACTCCCAGAGAAGAAACGGGAGGTGAAGGAATGTTATCCCCCTGCCAGCAGACATACTGTTACTACATGCACACAGTCTCAGAGGAAGACTTGCCTTATATGGGAATCTTCACTCTAGGCTCTCTTGTTGCCCCCCCTCCTGCTCGTTCTCTTGTCCACTCTCTTTCCCTCTAGTCTGGAAACAGTGTTGCCGGTGTTGAGAATTGTAATGTGCCCCGTCTGTCAACAACCTCTCATTCCAGCTGGGCTGAAAGCTGCTGCCACCCCCCTCCAACCCCCTTACAGATGAGATTATGATCATCATGATGCTAGATGTAGGCCTACAATAAAATGCTGATAATAAAAAAGTTTTACATTTTTTTTTTAAATTATTAATACACTTACAATTTATTATAAAATACAATTTATTATTATCCATATAATTTATTTATAATTTAATTTTAAATGGCAGTTTACTGTGTTTATATGAGCAGGGTCAGTGTGAGACTGTAACTGCTGTATTATAACTAAATCGTACATTTTATGAATTCATACTGTAGGTCATCCACATTAATTTTTTTTTTTTTCATCAATTTGATGATAGAAAAAATAGATATTTGTTCTGGCGCATGTTAAAAGACATTTGCTAAAAATTACATTTAGCATTTTTTTTAATGGTAAAGTACAGTTTGACTGAATCGAATGGGCCAGCAACGTTTTTTAGTGTAGTTTTTTTCTTGAACCCTGATGAGATTCTGAAATTGTTGCCTGGCTTTTCAAGTCAAATGAACAGATAAAGGTGTTTACATCCATGAGCAAAAATTTACATATGATGATCAGGTTTTGACTTTTACTGTTTTTGAGCTTCATCAGATGAAATGTTCAATCAGTTTATACACTCTTAACATACATATTATGTGGTTAATATACGCATAATATCTTACTGAGTGTCAGTCATTAACAATGTGCTGTGCGTGTGTTGGTCTGTGCAAATTTTTCTGTGGCCGAGCTGTATAGACTGTGCCCACAGTCTGGCGGCTAAATAAACATAGCTGTGTGTGGCGCAATTCAGGTGTGTGTAAGAATCACGTTCTTACCTTCGTACTCTGCATTAAGCTCTTTTAGTGCCTGCAGCTACATTCCTGCCTCAATGAAGCAAAGATAAATACTTTCAGCTCTGCTAAACTTTAATGTCATGCTTACTACCTCCCTAGGAGGATGAAGGAGGACTGAAACTTTACCACCAACAGAATATTTCAGAAACAACTTTCTGCCAGCTCTTTGAACAGAAGAATATCTGTAAACCCCCCCATAGAATTTATTCGGGCTGGCACACTGCTCTAAAAGAAGATGATGGAAAAGCTGACGATGTTGTAAAACAGTTGGGAGGTGAAAAAGGTAACTGTTTAAAGATTGGGCTGGATAACTGGTGGTTAAAGGTGGCTGTAAATGACGACCCGATTCTAAAACTGGTAAGAGTGACGCGAACAGCAAACAGGACTAAATTTGGCCAGCTAAGACAGTATGCATGTATCAGTCGCTGAGAAAGGTCAAAGGTCACTATCTAATGATGTAATGGAAAAGACTCCCGGCATTAGGGAAATGAAAACCTGTTGACAAGTTACTGAGGTGTGTGTTCACATGACTTCATTTCACTTTCCTCCCAAGACGTGTAGGGTCAGGAGGCAGGTGGGTGTTCTGCACATAATTTGGAGCCTGTTTATTGTTCTCTAGACAAAAGTGAACAAAGCTTGAATACTTCAGAGCCATATTCTGGCTGCCAGAAGCAATTTTCCATCGCTACAAAATTCCAACATCCCATTTTCTTTCTGTCTGGACAGCTCCCAGACCAGTTAATTTGAGAGCTCGGATTACCAATGTTCAACCAAAATATGTCTCTATACAGTACTGGTGTTTTTACCCAAACCAAGTCTTTGTTTTGGACTGGCTCTTTGTATAGTCTAATGTGATTGGTGAAAAGTGATTGGACCCATCCAAAGAACAAACAAGGATGTTTGAATATACTTGTAGAGATCATGTATCAAGATAATTGCACAGAAAGCTGAAAAGATGGAAAACAGGCCTGCTATGACTACAGTCTACAGAATTTCACAAATAACCCTGTTGAAAAATCCAGCATATTAGGTATGTTTTGAAGCATGGCTGCTGGTTTGAGCTGGTTTAAGCTGGTCCTTAGCTGGTCATGTGCTGATCCTGAGCAAGAGCTAGTTTCTTAGGACCAGCTTAGGACCAGCGCATGACCAGCTAAGAACCAGTTTAAACTAGCTAAGGACCAGCTTAAAGCAGCTCAAACCAGCAGCCATGCTTCAAAACATACCTAACCAGCATATGCTGGTTTTTCAACAGGGAATAGTTTGGATTCTATTGGATATCTATTGCAATTTTGCTATCCTATCAAATTCAGAAACTGTATATATACAACACACTGTACAACACAAATAAACCAGTCCCATACACAAATGTTCCTATTCAACAGAAACAGTTTGGTCATACATGTCTTCAGGTTTGTGGCTTTTGACAAGGGCTTTAGCAAGGATCAAAGAAGGAGTAATGATGTTTGTAAGGGTAAAGACTGGAAATGAAGCAGTTGGAAGTCCTATGTTGTGGTTTCTTAAGTCACTTCCTGTTCAGAGCTTCCTATGTCCGGCTGGCGAGGTGGTGGTGGTAGAGGGATGCCCTCATTTGCTTGGTTGTTGTGCTGCAGAGGTTTTTGCGGCCACATTCCTGTGGGATTCAGTGGAGCATTCCTCTTGGGATTTTCCTCGCGCCCATGCATCTCTCATTTCTCCTCTAGTTACATCATCAGCTCTCCTCTCCGCCCATCCTATCTACGATGATGCCATAGTTGAAGCCTTGTGGTCAGTCAACAAATATGATGACAAATTGTGTACTTTTTGTAAAATTGTATAGAATTCATTAAATATACCTATATATTTTATGTGATAGAAAAGCATTTCTACAAAAGAGATTACTATGGGTTCAGTGGGTTCACATGTGTTGAAGGTTCAAGCCTTGATGAAGTATGCTAACTTTATGTTTATAGAAATGCCAAAAATGATCCATATTTTCCAACCTGCCTCACGGTATTTGAACCACAACAATCCACAAATGCTTCTGTGGGATTGACCATATGGAAGGCATAAAATCCACACTTAACACCTCTGCTGCACAAGCGTTTTCCAGTGTAGCATTAATCATAATTCAGGGGACATGCATATTTTTTTCAACAGAGTGGGGTGATTGTAACTGTATTGATTTGAATATTGCAAGTATCAGCAGATGCCAAATAATCAACCATCATAAATGAAGGGTAATTGATTATTACATGATTACTTCTCAGTTTGCATGTTTGATTGCTTCTGCTTGATCAAACTGTACTGCTGAGGGATTTAATGTAACAACATAAATTGGACTTGTTGCATCACATATTTCAGTGTAAAAAGTCTCATCATCAAAAGGTTCAAGCAGCTATAAGTGCTGAACCATAAAATAAACTCTAAGAAAGATTATTTGCCCCTCAATCCGCCACCCCATCTAAAGCGGCTGCCTCTATAATTGGCTTCTGGCTGGCCGTTAAAAGAATGTTCCGCACTTTGAAACTTCAAACTGACCCTCCCTCAGCCTCAGTTTAAATACCACATGTGGCAGACATGGCAAACGGAGTTAATGGTGGTTACGGGCTGCAGTTTTGGCCCTTTGAAATGGTGCGGCTGGGTCAGACTGCATTGATTCAAAGTCCAGACTGGCCCGAGCCCACCGTACAACATCACATGTCTAGAAGCAAAAACCCACACCGCTCATTAGATCATTTAGGGTAGTCTGAGAGCAAAAAATGTAGAAATTGGGTCCCTCAGAAAGGGTTGCTTGATTTATGAGACAAGTAAAGGGGCATGATGGGGTGGGTGGGTTGTGGAAAAGGCTATCAAGGATTGAGTGTTTTGTTTTGTTTGAAACTTAAAGGATGGAATGTGGTGGGAAACAGTGGTTGATTTGTTGAAAGGTTTGATCTGAGTGAGGAAGCTGGAATATGTGCAAACCAGTCAAGTTTCATCTGCACCACAAGCCCATTTTTGAAGGTGTCTAATGTTACCAGCAACTAAATGAAGCATTGGGTTTAGATCAGAACTTGAGAAAATCTGAGATGTTTTTTCCATCTTTTTCATAGCCTGGATAACAGTAGCTAATAAACTTAACAGTGGCAACTACGCTCTTGTTTCTAGAGGTCTTGGACTATAGTAACCATCTGTTTGTATTTAGTTCAGTTTTACTTAGGGACGCTTGTACACTATGTACTTAACTGCATTTGTCAGTATCACGAGTAGTACAATTGTTTTTAAAATGTTGTAAATCACTTAATATTCATGTTTCAAAAGACAATAACCCTTTATATAGCTCTAGTGTAGTTACAGTATTTTATCTTGGTTATGGTGATAAATGTGATTATGGTCAGTAAACATTCAAGGTATTTTTCAAGCGAAAACAGAGCATCTAAGGAAGAGTTGTGGTCTTCTGTGTGTTCTTGTACAATTTACAGCAGAGAGAAAGTCTCCACAGTAACAGAACTAAGCCTGTGCAATTTTGTGCTGTCCACCAATCACACTGAGTGATATTCCATACGGCCGCCTGACTGACTTTACTCAGTTTATTGAGTCCTCTCTTCTCCTGGAATTCAGGTCGTGGTTTGAACGCTGTCACGACAAAGAACAATGATCCAAATATAGGACTCTGAACAGCCCATTCCCCTAGACATACATCAACAGTACTGTTTTACCAGACAACGCCAAGGTATGCATCTCCTCCTGCCCCCACAGAGCAGTTACTAGAACCTTCTATAGATGTGGCTCCATATTTTCAATCTCTCAGAGAGATTGGCTGTTTGCAGAAGCCTCGACAAACTTCATGCCAATAGTATTGCTTTGTCCTTATGTGGCATCTGAAGCTGTGTGTATTTAGACACCCATTATGAGACTTAAAAAGGTCATAACAGACTGAGATCTGTGACTGAAAGACGCTTTTACAAGAAGATAAATTTTGTACCTATACATTTATAGGCTGTTTCCCAGTCTTTGGTCAAATGGTCTTCTAAATTGGACAGTGATTGACTATTTATGGAAAGAGAAACTTACTGTAGGTAAATTAAACTTAAAATAATTCATTTGAATGTAACTTCAGGAAAGACTATGGCGCATTCTTTATTTAAATTTAGTGGCTAAAAAGTATGTATGCTGTAACCAGACTTATATATATATATATATATATATATATATATATATATATATATATATATATATATATATATATATACAGAAGTGTTTATTTTTTGAAGGCATCCTTGCTGAGTAAAAAAGTACCTATTTGATACTGGTAAGTAATTAAAGTTAACTGCAGTGCATACAGTATTTGCTGTCCGTTTCTCTCTGTTAGCTGTTATATAATTGCTCTTTGTGGATCTTCATTTAGATGTGTAATGTTGGCCTTCTAGAGTGTGTTCAGAGAGCAAAGGGTGGATGTCTGTGGCAGCGGGCATGAAAAGCTCTGATTCATGTGACCAGTACAGGACAGAGTTGCAGTGCCAACACAAGCAGAATAGGAATGTTACCCCAAAACAGGGCGAAAATAGTAGACGGGTGACACACAACACACACAAAAACACACATCTCTCAGCCACAAACTCAGGTCTGATGCATCCGTACCTGACAGTTAAAATAACAAACAATGAAGGTCAGTAACATGTGGCATAACACAACCACATCAGTCAAAAAGAACATGCAAAACAGCTAATTTAGCAACACATCACAGCCTATTTAACACAGCATATACAAACTCACACATTGTAGTCTTTGAAAGTCTATTTGCCCAAAATGGAGATTAGCAAAACAGCACTGTCCCACAGGTAACGGTAACAAGGCGAATGAGGAGTATTTTCCAGTATTATCCCCACTTATAATCAAGCAGAAAGTCTGAATAACAGACATGTTATGAGTCAGAGCAGTGCAGAGGTGAGGTTAGGAAAGAGTGAAAGTGTCTGCTCATTCGGTGAGGAATCTATCACTGTTAGCTTACTGTCCGCTACTGTGCATTCGCCTCACAAACATGACTGCTTAAGTGCGCCTCGCCCTGTCGTTCAACAGTCTTCAGCAGCATTTTCCTGATGATTCATGGCTCAGCTGCATCATCCAGCAGTTCGTGTAAAGGAATGTTCTGGGTTCAACACAAGTTAATGTCTATCCACACATGCTAATTTCTAACTAGCTTAATTATTACGCAAAAATGTGTTTTAAGCCAAGCGCAAAATAAAAAGTACCAAAATGTAGCTTTTGCCTGATGTTGAAAGTATTAGTACACAAGCCATATTTAATGGCTTTGCATTATTTAACAAGTAGATATTATGTAAGGGATAATCAACGGCTAGCTGTGCATTAAACGATTTGAATGCACGATGTGGAGGCGAAGAACCGCCCGACGCGCAGCGAAGGGTGGTTGCCTCCGCGAAGTGCATTCAAATCGTTTAATGCACAGCTAGCCGTTGATTATCCCGTTTATGCCATGGTCATTTGCCAGCATTCACATATTAAAGATGTTAATAATATTTGCACTGCAATATTTGACAGGAACTTTAAAAATGACGGTTATTTTCGTCTGTAGTACTATTCAACCGTAACTGTATGTTACTATGGTTACCAATGTTTATAGGAAGCGCATTAATATAGAACGTGATTAAACTGACCTGGAACTACCTGTGCAGTTAAACTAATTTAATCAACACCTGCCAGCCAATCAGAATCGAGTACTCAGACAGACCATGGCATAAATTGTAATAAAATATATAGTTATAAAATTTATATAAACTTTTATAGTTATAAAATATGAAATTTATAGTTAAAAAAAAAACAAACAAAAATAATTATAATAATAAGTTATTTATTATTATTTAAAGGTGTAATGGTGTTTCAATAATAGTTTTCATGGTACCATTCTTGCCAGATAATCCCACCCCTGCTGAAAAAACCATAGACACTTAAAATTTGTAATGGTTTTTACATGGTTATAATGGGACTTGACTTATAATTGGTTTTAATGGAAACTCTAATGGATCCTGTGGGTTTCTACTGGTAACTGGTTGCCTTCTGTTGGTTGTTTAAAACCACTAAATCCTAATGGAATATGTCCCAGCGCACACTAAAGGAAACAGTTTTTTAATGCTTTTAATGGTTAAAAATTGATGGTTTGTAATATTTGTAAAGATGTTTATAGTGGAAACCATTAGAATTTCTGCGATGGTTTCTATTGTTTTTTTCAGCAGGGACGTAAATAGCACTTTTGCAAATCATGTTCCCTTGCATGATATCCGTTTTTAGTATTGTATCAAATGAAAGTTAGCAGGTTTACTGGCTTTAAACTGTCATAGCATAAGTTGAAAGCCTGAGTGCATGCAACTTTGTTAAAACAATTCTTGTGGCTATACTTTCAAGACAGTGTGATGTAAATATACATAATATATGTAAATATATTAAAAGTACAACTACTGTTCCATCTGATTTGTCAGTTTTGAGATCTAAGATGTATTCCTCGTAATTATTCACTTTTGTTTTACATGCTAGTGCACTTGATTATTCAGAGCCAGGTTTGTTCTGTCCTGTTTAATCAATATGGATGCAATAAAATGCCTAAAGGATATGTGGTTAACTTTTTTATACACAATCAGATCAGACTTTGTGTGTTACAGAATGGGTTTGCTTTGAAATTCCAAATACAGGATGTGCACAAAAAAAGCTTTGTCTTTATTTTAGCAGTATTGCTTGTGGTGAATCCCTCATTGGAAAGGCATCTTATTCAGCTCGGGCCGTCTTTGTGCTTAACTTTCCCTTAAAAGGCAATTCATGTGGGTTCATGGGCAGGATTGCTTCCATGGCAAAGATTACCGTTCTGTACAAAAGAAGACACACAGTGTTATCCGCACAGGACATTATCGAATGAAAACAGAATGTCGAATACGGAGGTGACGTCAAGAACATGAAAAAAAAAAACAGTTGCAGTTGTCTTTGTGATGGCTCAGTCCTAGATCATTATGCTTGCTGCTATAGCTTGCAACTCATGTTTGTGGAAAAAATATTAAAGCAGGCCACATAGGTGCCCAAAAAAAGAGATGTTTTCCAGACAACTGTCGAGTCTTGACCTACTAACAACACGTCCAATCTAACACGCTACCCTGCCAGATGTCAACCCTACAGTCTCTGTTTTCTTTCAATGTCTTCAGTCATCTATAACTACTTGCATGCCACCTTCAGACATTGAGTTGCAGAGTAGGTCCCAATTGTTCAGTGTTCTTGGCTCCAAAAAAATAACCCTTTTCCTCTCTCTCTTTCTTTCAAGTTCTCCAATTTGCCCAGGTGTTAACTTCATTTGGCATTCAATAGACTGCATGAAAATAAGAGAGACGGAAACTTGACTTCCTTTCATTTATTTGTGTAATTTGCCTCGTTCGTTTAGAAGCGAGGAAGCCGTGTACCCAAACAGTCATTATCCGTCTTTCATAAGCCGACATCGGTTGTTTGCTTTTTGGTGATTTAACAGGAATACCATTTTCTCTCTCTTTCTCGTTGTAATTTGGCAAGTACTCCTAACTGATTTCCTGAAAACGCTTTGAGTACTGCTGGTCAAATCTACCTTTTTTTGTTTCATTATGTGCCAAGGTAAATGTTTCATTCATAGGGAGTGTGATTTAACTGTTTTTCTTTACCATTTTTTCCAAAACAGGTGTTTCATAGCGTGATACGCCGCTATCCTTCCCAATTTTACTGCTCCTGATCCAAAGATATCAAAGGAACCTGGTATGTTGTTTTTTTCCCCAATGAATATTTAGTTCAAAACATTGCATTCACCTAGTAAATTCATGTGGCTTTGCCTTTCCTGAAGGAACTGTCAGAGTCTGACAGCCTAAAAAGACCTACAGGTGTTATGGCTTATTTACTTAATGGTCACAGTCAGACTTTGAATAACATTCTCTTCTCACTTCAAATGCGTTCAGGTATGTTAACAGTAAATAAATTACGTTTTATTTGTGTATATATATATATATATATATATATATATATATATATATATATATATGTATGTATATATATATATATATATATATATATATATATATATGTATGTATATATATATATATATATATATATATATGTATATATATATATATATATATATATATATATATATATATATATTTTTTTTTTTTAACACCTTCAAATTATATTTGAATTTATTAATTATATTAGAATTAGAATTGATATTCAGCTGTTATTTATTTATTTTTTTTACATGGGAAATAATTTAAGCAATAACCTTATTGACTAATAATATGTGGAGTATTAAAATATTACAGAAAACAAACTCATTCTCCAATTGATTGAATTATTTTTACATTTTTTTTTTTTTAAATAATTTGAAGAAAAAGAAAAGGAAGAGAAGAGCTGTTTCAGAATTCAGAGTCAGCTGTCCTCAAAAGATAAGCTCTATTTCGGGCTTAAGGGATGTGTGTGCTCATATCAAACAGCTACACTCTGTAATTGAGGCTTTGCTTTTTATTAGGAAGTGTGAGTATGCCATAAAGATACATTTGTAGAGGACACAGTTAATGAGTAAACAACCCTTAATGTCATTGTTCGTAAAGCGTGTCATGTTTATTTTCAGTAATGGAAGTACTAGCAATTAGGCCTTGTAAAGCTTCAAACGCATATACAAGATAATTAACATGCTTTGTGCAGAATAAATGGTTTTATATAGCCCTTGTGAGAAAAACACACACATGATAAATTGCATATGACATCTACAGTACACAGATACTCTCATTTTAGTGACATCATGCATTTGCTATGGCTTCCTGTTTATATCATGCATAGTTATGACAGTACAATAATAATCTCAGTTATATCATGCTTAAAGCTTGGCAGAACTTCAACCCAGTGTTACACAATGACATCATGCTTTAATAGCCATGTCAGCATTAAACATCTGAAACTAGTCGTCCCGCTCTCCCAGGAACGCTGCTGGACACCTTCCGAATCTTTCTCAGACTGAAAATCATAAGAGCAAGAAAAACCGACACCTGTTTAGTCTATGCAGCTGACCCAAATCTGATACAGATGCTGGTTCAGATGTTGAACTTTATTAGCTGATGCTGCACATTTGTACCAGTGCTCAGATTAGAGCTCCACCTCACTGCTGCTGAATCAGACGAGATGTGATAGTCCAAAACCCAGACCTGTGGAAAGAGAAGACAGGCTTGATTGTGTGTCTTAAGGGTGTAACCGGGTGAAAGTCTCAATGCAGTGTGGTCACTCAGCCTTGACTGATCATGAGCCTTTGAAAAATGGTATTGCATAGCACGTTTTCTGCAAAATAACAAACACCCAGAGACCCGCCCTTGAGTTTTTGGAGTCATTGTCCAAGTATGCTGGAAAATGGCTTTTCGTAGGCTTTGTAATAGTCTTGTTTTGAACACACTCATTCCAGTGGTAATATCACCTCTCAGATCTTCCTGGCAATGTCTGATTAACTCCAGCTCATACTGACCATCAGCATACTTTGAAGATTTCCAAAGGCAAAACAGGAAAGTTGAAAGACTTCAACGAACATAATTTAGCTCCTGATATCAAAACATTTAAGGTGCGGTCAAATATTCGGTCCATTTCACAGCAAAAAGTATCATTGTTTATTGTCAGTTTGTAGCAATGTATTAAGCACAGCTCACGCAGAAGTCACTTTCCAGCCAAGCAGCTTTCTGTTGGTCAGAAATCTTGGATAATCTTTCACCCTCTTGCAAAATTCTCATTCTCATGGATTTCTATCGAAATTTTGCCTGTGAAAATTCACCGAACAATGGTAAATGTGACCTTTGAAAGTTACGTTCAATATGTGTTCATTGGTTACATGATAAACTCTTGCTGCACGATGAACATTGGGTTTGTACTTGAGTTTGTGGGTCTTAATTTACAAATTACTAACAAATTAAGTGAAATGTGAGACGTTATCATACGGCTCTGTAATTGAATAATTGTAGATAACTATAGACATAGATGCTAGTTATAGAATTAACTCCCCATCAGATCTAAATGTGTGACATAAATTATAGGTTTCATGTCTTCATTTAGTTCTGGAGGCTGCATTTTTGCCTCCAAAAATAGATATGTGGACAATTCATGCTTATTTGAATAGAAAATGGAAAAGTTGATCATATAGCAGTAATGTGGTTTTAATAAAAAATAAGTAACAGGATAATTCTGATGTTAGATAATAGTGGATAAGTTGTTATGTAATACTGAAGTCATTTTATGACTAAATCATTAGTTTCCCCACTGCTCTTCATGTTTTTTTTGTTTTTTTTTCCCTAGAATGGAAAGCTTCTAAATATATTGTGTCTCAAGGGAGTCAAACGTTCCACCTGATGAGTGAAGTTGCAACACATGCACTGAGATGAGGAAAGCTCTTTTGACACATTGCATTTGACCCGGGGTTTTGGAGGTCAGTCATGTTTAGCCACAGGTGCGTTTTCCCTCACAGTCAAACAAAGCTGAATAATTATGTGCACACTCACATTGCTGCGAATTTAGACCTCAACAAAACGTCCTTCTCATAAATGTTTGTTAAAACCCAGCTGAAGTGTCATAACCATTGAATCATTTGACCTATTTGAGTAAAACTGATTATCTTTCATAATTATTTGTGTAAAGCTTTTTGTGTGTGTGCAAAAGAATTCATTGATTCAAATACACAAATTTGGCGAGTCCAAAAAAAATGTCATTACATTTTAATTAATTAATAAGTAATACTAATAATACATATAATGCATTTTTTAAAAGTCCCCTGATACTGTCATGTAAGTGATTCTGTCATTTATACAGCTTGGCTCTGATTATTTGTGTTGCTTTTTCAGCAAAAGCCAGGGACAAAGGAAAAGATTATATAAACGGGTGGATTACATGGCCTGTTTGGAATCTGGATCTATCTGGCTGATGTGTCTGGCAGACACCCATTTGGATGCAGAGCAGTATTGTCTGTGTCAGTGAAGGAGCCCCTGAGAGCAGCACTGTCTGTCTGAGCATGACTCATACTAAACAATATGCTTTTACCTTCACTAAACCTACGCCACGGGCTAGTCAGTGGTCTGCAAAAATCAACCCCCCCTGAGTTCCTCCTACAGTCTCATCAAAATCAATCATTGTGCTCTACAGTATGTTCTTCCTCTTTTTCTCTCTGAGAATTTGGAGTCTAGTGAAGATCCAGGAGAGAAAGTTATGTAGTTAAAATCAATATGTGACAGTGGATGTCACAACTGAGCGCTAGAGCTACAAGTAGTGCTAATATGACCCTACGATTTAAAAGCAACTCATAAAACCAGTATGTTTTTTTAATCTTAGGGCCTCACGAAGGAGTTTTTCTCCCTCCAGCAAGATTTAACCTATGGCACTTAGGTGTGAGTTACGTAAAATTTGCGTGAGCTTGTGAAAAGCAGGTCTGTTTTCTATTTAGGATCTCCCATGGTTCAATCAAATTGGCTTTTTTCTTGTGTGCATATATGTGTAATGGTGCTAAAAGCCTGCGATTTATGCTCTGGAAATAGCTCAAAATGACGTGAAGCTTTAGGGTTGGACACAGTTTGTCCTGTTCTTGATAGATGGTAGCAGTTTGTTCAGCAGATTTTTTAAAAACAATTAGCAAATGAGGAATTTATTAAGGTATTGAGATCATTGATTTGTTCAGTGCGTTGTCTACAGGTAGTTGTCTTTTTATTCTTAGTAGTAGTCTTTGTATTGAAAGCGAGACGTGGTTTATGTGTTGATTGGTTTGTAACAAAGGATTGGAAACGTGTACATATGGAGGGTTTAAAGAGGGTTGACTGTATGTTGCTGGGTACTGACTTGACTATGTGATTGTATAGTGATGCAGGGGGTCCACACTGAGGGCCTACTGTATTCACTGGCTCCAGCCCCAGAATTCCCCTGTGTCCAGGCATTCCAACACCTATGCTTTTGAACATTCTGGAAAGTTGCTAAAACCTCTATAGACAAGTTTTTTTTTTAAAGAAGGAAAATAAGATGCTGTGTGAAATAAGATTCTCGTGAACCCCCCCCCCCATTTTTTAAGAGTGGTGTTCCCTGCCTATCACTTTGTATCCATGTAATGGATATATTATAAATAACATTAATTGCATACATCAGTCATTTTTGAAGACGAAGATAATTCATAGCTTTGATTACACATTGAAAAAGTGGATTTAGAAGTCAGTAAACTAATAAAATTTGTTTTCATTAACTGAAATAATGCTAGAATAAAATAATGTAAATATTATATGAAAAATGTAAACTCAGTGTCAGTGTCAACTAACTAAAATGTTTAAGTACTAAAATGAATAAAACTAAAATAAAAGCTAAATAGTAATTTTATGCGTAACTTGTCTTTATCAGACCATTTACTTTTGACATTTTAGTGAGACGGGGGTTTTACACTTTCTCATGTTTGGTCCTGATGACGTCTGAAGTGATGTTAGTACACTGCATGTGTGTTTGCTCTCCACTCATTCTCACAGCTCGCTGTTGACTTCTCTCACCGTAAACTCACTCACACAGTCCTCCATCCACAGGCCAGAGAGAATCAGAGGGAATGTTAATAAAAGACTTAAGCTGGATTTCCGATACAATTACAAATCATGCTCTTAAGAACATCTTAACTTGCGTTGTACATTACTTAATAAAGCAATGCTTGTTTCCCAAGCCAGCATGTCGATCGCTCTGTATTACAGTAGATAGGATTTGATGCTGTTCGATTAACATTTGTTCATGTAATGGAGGTCCAGCCCCGGGTTAGGTCCATGCTCTAGAGTCTACTGATCTTGAGACATGTCTGGAATCCCTATATCCTTTCCATCTCGCTATGTCTGGTACCTCAGGGTCTCTGTTTCTGAGTAAGCATTGGGCTGTAGCCTTCGCTCCTGTCAGAAGGAAGCAGAGGAACCGGTCGGTGAGAGCTGGCAGTGTGTCAGGCGGCACTGTTTCCAGCTGCTGTTGCTGAAGAAAAACGAGACTTTGGAAATAAAACCAGACAGACCCAAGTGCCTTAATAACTCACAGCAGGGCCTACAGGGAAAAAAATAACAGAAAAAAAAGATATAGAAGGGAGACGGAGACGGAGGCATGGTCTGATAGCAAATTATATGAAGGAAAATAGCAAGCAGTGTTTATGTTTCAGAATTTGAAAACACATTTTGCAGGATCTTGGTGTGTTACAGCCTTTTAATTTTACCAGCCAGCAAATTAATTTTAACATTTGACATGATGTAAAGACAATAATGTCATGGTTTGACTGACAGGTCAAATTTAAATAAAAAGCAAAAGAAAGAAACGTTGGCACTCTACTCTGCCAGTTGCTTCTAATTTGCACAGGTATTTTTTTCCCCCCTCGTATGTCATTTCTTTAATTGTGCATGTGTTTTCAAACAGAATGAAATTTTAGCTCACATGGTCAGCTATATTACAGAAATACTATAGCAGATGAAGTTAAAGGTATAGTTTGCCCAGAAATTAAAATTGTCATCAATTGCTCACTTTCATGTCATTCCTAACTGTATGATTTTTTTTTTTTTTTTCTTGTGGAACACAGAAAAATATATTTTGAAGAATGTGCTGGTTTCTCTTTTCTGTGCAAATGCAGTGCATGTGGATTGGGGCTTTTAAGATTCAAAAAGGACATGACAGTACATAAAAGTAACAAAAGTATTGCATACTACTTGAACACTATATTTAAGGTCTTCTGAAGTTCAACCATAGCTTTGTGTGAGAAACAGAGCAGAGTCAGCGAGTTAAATTTGAGAAATCAAATCCAATTTGTGAATGAGTCATTCAGGTTTTGTGAACTGAATCAATTGATTTGTTGCGAAGATCTGATTTAAAAGAATGATATGTTCAGAAATCAGACATCACTATTTATTACATGAACTTATCAAGGAGAGTACATCATATACTGAATAAATAAGCTTTCCATTGATGTATGGTTTATTAGGATAGGACAATATTTGGCTGAGATACAACTATTTGAAAATCTGGAATCTGAGGGTGCAAAAAAAATCAAAATATGGAGAAAATTACCTTTAAAGTTTTCCAAATGAAGTTCTTAGCAATGCATATTACTAATCAAAAATTGTTTTTGATACATTTATGGTAAGAAATTTACAAAATATCTTCATGGAACATAATCTTTACTTAATATCCTAATGATTTTTGGCATAAAAGAAAAATTGATAATGTACAATGTATTTTTGGCTATTGCTACAAATATACCCCAGCGACTTATGACTGGTTTTGTGGTCCAGGGTCACATATGATATGATCATATGAATTTTGCAGTGAACCATGCACTATACATAATGTAGAATTTATATATAACATTATTTATTCGGTAATGGCAAAGAAGATGAATGTATTAATTCTCTTAAACTCTACTGTATAAAATGCATACATTCACACTCTTAGGACCCTCAAAATCATTGTGTGTTTACATGAGTGAGAATAAAGTGCAGACATATCTTAAATCTAGTCTGTGTGGTTTGCATGACCTGTTTGGGTGTCAGTAGTAGAGTTTCGCTCGTGCTATGGCACGATATGTTTGTGCAGGTGTGGAACGGCCCATAGGAGGAATTTCCTGCCTTATGGGAAGCTTAGAGCTGTGTGGCGTACGGCTAGACTGCTTTAACGACCCAGCACTCCTCACACACCCCTCATTGAGCACTTCCACACCATTCACTCAACACTTCCTCACCTTCAACACAGGTTAAAGGTCACAGATGAAACTTTTAGACTGCCTCTGTGATCTGTAAACACCTGAATATATCACATACTCTCTCACATGAGGATTTCCTGGACTGCACACATATGCAACAATTTCTATAAACCATACGTACAGTAAACACTATTCACATTCATATTATTTTTCATATTCATTCATTTGGCTGGGACTGTAGGCATCTATCTATCTATCTATCTATCTATCTATCTATCTATCTATCTATCTATCTATCTATCTATCTATCTATCTATCTATCTATCTATCTATCTATCTATCTATCTATCTATCTATCTATCTATCTATCTATCTATCTATCTATCTATCCCCTGCCTGCCTGCCTCTGTCGCTCTGCCTATAATTCTGTCTTTCATTCTGTCTATCATTCTACCTGTCTATCATTCTATCCATCTTTCCGCATCTATCCGCGTTTTCTGTCTGTCTGGTTATTGTTCTATCGGTCTATCTTTTATGTTCTTTCTATCGTTCTGTCTGTACATACATCTGCCCCTTTGCCTATTTTTCTACCTATTGTTTGTGTATCTGTATGTCCAACTGTCTATCCATCTGTCTGTCTGTTAGTCATTCCATCCATCCATCCATCCATCCATCCATCCATCCATCCATCCATCCATCCATCCATCCATCCATCCATCCATCCATCCATCCATCCATCCATCCATCCATCCATCCATCGTTTGATTGTATTTGTCGTTCATTATTTCTGTTGTTCATTTTTTCTGTCATTCACTGTTTTTGTTGTTAATTGTATCCATAAAGCCTATGAACTTTCAAACATCATAGATTTTTTTTACTTTTGTCCTTTTAAAATAGTCTTGACCAAACGTTTCTCTTCTAGTTAAATTATGCATAAACATTCATTTTTTTTTAGAATTTCAATTCATTTTATTTCATTATATTTAAATTCTCCAACCTGTTTGCTAACTCAATTCAAAGTTTCACATGGTTTTAAATGCAGAAATGCACAAACCTGTTTAAATTAATGCACAACTGTGTTTTTATCTTCAGATGGACATCCATAGTCTTGGAAACAGATGAAGGGAAGAATGGAAGAAAATAGAGGGAACTCAGCAGGGGAGGTCGAAACAGACTAATAAAAATAAAGAAGAGATTCCTCAGTCAGTCAGCTGAATCTAAACAGAGCTATTTTTAGAGTCTTAAGACCCAAAGGCATCAGCTGTCTATGAATGAACAGTTCCTGCTCACATCCGTTACATCACTAACCTGACCTGAAACCATCAGCCCACACAGAGGATGCACAACAGATGTCTGCTTCTGTCTGCTGCAGCATGTGTATGCGTTACCGTCTGTTTCAGCAGCCTGCAGCAAAATCACTATAGAATGATTGGTATATCGTTGCTGGTGGTAAGTTGGTCGCATACTAAACAGCAGGTCCGGCTGTTTTACACGACTGATTGAATAATAGCAGGGAATTGTTGCTTTGGTTTTATCCTGAAACCATATATCGGAATATTGCTGGCAATAGTGCTAATGCTAGTGTGCATATGTGGGATTGCGTCTGTTGGTCATTTTGCCTAATAGCAGTGTGCATTTTAGTATCTATGTAAACCTGTGTGTGGTATGATGACGCAGAGATCGAATGTGAGCAGGAAGGCCGCAAGAGCCTTGAGTGTGTAGTGATGCCAACAAGAGAAATGTTTGACAAACAGATTAAAGTTACTTTATATAAAACTTCATGCAGGCCAAACCACTGTTGTTGTCATATTAGCACTATGCTGTCCTTTTAGTTACTTATTTCTCATAAGCATGTCACAAGTTACTAAGCAACAGTTCCAAGAACATGCTGGAGGTCTTGAGGCCTCCTCAGCCACACACGGCGGCGGTGGGTGGCGGAAATAACCACCAAAGAAGTCGTCTCGCTCACACACTTGCAAAAGCAAGGACAAGGGGAGGCCGCGGTGCAGATGTTGGGTCTTCTTGAACTGTCTGTACCAGTACATTTCCGCTGTGCTGTTATTAGTAACATGGCCATTACGAAGACACAGTGTGTGTAGGTTGCGTCATGGTTATTCTGCTTTGTGTCAAAAGTTCAGGCCTTCGGGTCGCTCAAACACATTTAGATTCTCATGATGCAATGACACATGTATTTTTGTGAGCTCAAGTAGGTCAGATTCAGAGAATGACCAGATAGCACTCTGAACTTATGCACTTAGCTGTTGTAATGCAATGACGTTACTCTCTTGCATTGTGCTGGTCGTTTTTTGGTTTGGCACTCAAGGTTCATATATCAGCCACTATCTGGAGCTGAAGAAAGATTTTGCTATAAGAACACAATTGGAAATTTTGAAAGGTCAGGGCACAGAAGTAAGGCAAATCAGGCTATTTTTTTTTACCATTAATATAGTAAAGATTCCATTTGCACTTTGAGATAATTTTAAAAAATACAGTAACACTTTACAGTAGACATTCTATTAACAGCAAGTAACTTTGCAACTACAGTACGTCAATTAGCAGTTATAGCTAGTTGTTATAGCTATAGTTAGTAGAATGTCTAAAGACTTTGAAGACTATCAAAATAAAGTGTAACCAAGAATACAAATAAACTACTTGACATAATTTAATAATTAAAAATATATATACTGTATATACAGGTGTGTGTGTGTGTGTGTGTGTGTTTCCACAGCTACTTTGCGTGTGTGTGTGTATCCACCTCCATGTTGAAGTCATTGTTTCAGAGGTGCACACCTTGAATAGAGGTCAGCAGAAAACTTGGGAAATACCCTCTCTGCATCCTCTGAAACTTGTGCATTTCAGATTTATATCTCAGTGCCTGGGGATCAAGATAAAAAGGCGGCTAGAAGTCAGGTCTGGGTCTCATTCCTTTTGAGTTTAATAACTAGAGCCCTGGGAAGAGGGTGAGAATATAAAAACAGTCATGCCGTGAGTTCACCACCACTCATTCGCCCAGCCTATAGTCTGATCCCTGAGCTTGTAAACCACCGTATGTTACTGAAACACATAGCTTTCATCTGGGAACTCCTGGGGCCTGCACCTCATTCAGCAATGTTACAGAGTCTCTATGGCACAGAAAAACTCCGTTTCAGACATGCAGTGAAAAATGTTCAAAATTCTCTTCGAAACAAATCAAGATGCTTGGGTTTATAGTTTAGTGCCAAATCGCTCAGCTAACCATTAAAAGACTTCAAGGCCTGGTGAAGTCTGACAAACAACGTCCAGACAAGGACTTATTTTTGCCAGGTTAAATCACTTAGTCATTTCACACAAGTTTTAAATGACCAGGAGGCCTACAGATTTGAAAAACCTCATTATACTTTTTGTCTAGTGTGTAAAGGCCAGTGTATTCACAACAAGACTAAATATTATTTCAGACCAAATAAAAAAAGAGTATATAGTATACTCTAGAGCAGGGGTCACCAAACTTGATCCTGGAGGGCCGGTGTCCTGCAGAGTTTAGATCCAACTTGCCTCAACACACCTGCCTACAAGTTTCAAGTATACCTAGCAAGAACTTGATTAGCTGGTTCGGGTGTGTTTAATTAGGGTTGGAGCTAAACTCTGGTGACCCCTGCTCTAGAGCATATATATAATATGTATGTAATCCAGACAAACTACATCCCTCATGTTATAGTATGTGACCTACAGCATCAGATGTGTCGCCTAACTGCCATACAACTCCTCTCCCATGGCCTCCTGGGAAAGTAAATGCTGTATTGTATTTTTGTAAAATTTAGTTTTCTTTTTAATTTTATTTAAAGTTTTAGTAATTAGTTTTTAAATATCTATATACTTGCAGTGTTAGTTTTAGTTATTTTAGTACATTAAAGTATAGTACAATAACATTTATTTTTAATTATTTTATTGTTTTCAAGGTCATACTGTAAGTTTTTGATTTAGGTAATGAACAGGTTGTAAAATGTTGAATAAACGCTGACCCAGCCTGATAAGCTCAGACAGGACAGGCCTCAGTGGGCAAACATAAGCATGCAGGGCCTGAGTTTGTTTTTGACATGATAAATTCCTTTTTTTTTTTACATTTTGGCACAATGGGGTAAAAATCTTCATAGTAAATGCCAGGATTGTTTGCACTACAGCGTGTACTGTTTGCCCAGAAAGGGGACATTCCGACTTTGGGAGAGTGATTTACGGCCTCCCTGTGTGGACACTTTACCGCTGCTCTCTCTGATAGGCAGAAAAGAGAAAAAAACAACAACAATCTTTTATGGGCTATTTTAATTTCTAAAAACATGTTTTCTCCCACATGTTCATTTCCAGAGATAACCGTACGTTCAATAATTCTGCAACCTCTTGACCCCGAGTTCCTGAAAAATACATGTAGTGCCTGATCTGACTAAACCAGATGGGAGTACATTACATAGCCAGATGAAAAACAAGTAGCTAACACATTTTTGTGGACTTCGTTTTCTTTATAAATCAAGGGGTTTAATTTATCTTACTCTTTGTGGAATGAAACCCAATTGAGGTTCTCCCGTGATTAGAGTACGTGCTGTTTCAAACGTCTTTGGTGCAATGCTGAATGGAAAGCTTGGGAAATGGGATAATTCTCTGCATCGCAGCGCATACAGTCACAGCGTGGACAAAAAGCCCTGCATTCTTTAATCATAGATCGGTTAGTCACCGTTCCAAGTATTAGCCCCACTTAATGCAGTTCAAATAAAACAAACAGACTGCTTCCAGGATGTGCAGACACTCACACACACATACCCTGCTATTATTATGGCAGAACTCGAGAGGGGGTGAAGTCATTGTAATTGTTTAGGCTGCCAAAGATGAACTGAGGAAGAGAGGTATGTGACGTTAAGGCGTATATCATGGGTGAAGTTTAAAACAGGCCTTGCATCTGAGCAACTCTGTTTAGATGTCATTCAATAATTATTCACTGCCCCAGACACCTCGGATAGCAACAATTCCATCGCCAGATGTCTGCGTTTATTTCAAAGGCGCAGAGAAGCAATACATCTTACATGTGAGTTGAAGTCATTTACAGAAAATAACCTAGGAAGTCATACTCCATAAGTAATCAGGATTAGGAAAGATTATGTACTTTCCAAAGTGCATAAGATTTTATTGCGAGTTATATAATCAAATCAGTCTACACACATTTAATGTCAACTTTTAATGAATGTATTTTAATTTCCATGAATTTTAATGTATTTTTTTTATCTTCTTCCTATTGCATTGCTTGTCATGATATTTATATATTAGCGCTGTACAATCCAAAATAAACACATAATAAATACACAGTACACACACATATATTATGTACACAAAAACTTTTATTTTGGATGTTTGACAGCGCTAATATATATATATTTAGATATTTTTTATAAACTTTCTTAGATAACATAATTACTTTATTGAAATCAGGCCAAATACACTCACAGATTAGTAAAATGCATGAAAGATGATTCAGGTTGGGTTAATTAGAGTTAATTATGAGTTTTTTTTTTTTTTTAAATCCTAATTATATGCAAAGGTGTATATGTGTGTATAAATTATATGTTCACCTTGGATAACTCTTGGTATCTCTCCAGCTTCCGGAGTCTATCCGTCAGTGAATGACCCGCATTAGGCCCGACAGGGGCCCTCTAATCATTTTCTCGTGTTCAAGATTTAAAGGAGATTTTTTCAAAATATGAGGGCATTAAAGGTTAGAAAACACTCTGTTTCCGAGAACCGACTTTTTGCTGCACAAGGTTGACTAATTTTTTTCCCTCACACTGCTTCATTGTTTTAAGGAAATTCAAACTACTGTAATAATCCCACAATGTTACCCATACCACACACAACATCCGTGACAGCTCTGAAATGTCACACAGCTTTCTCCTCATCACCTCTGGAGCTGTTAAAAGCAGGCCACCATATTCACTGCAGCTAAACTTGAACTTCGAAATTAAAGGCAAACATTTTCCTAACTAACTTCAGAAACTCGATAAAGTCTATTTCTAATTTTACTTCATAAGATTCACAGGATTAACTGTGACAGCTAGACAAACTCCAATAGTACATACTGTATTGAAAAACGTCAAAGAAAATAAACAGGTCCTGCATGCTGCAGGACAAACAACCCCAGAATTCCAGAGCGATCTGGTGTACTGTGTGGTCAGTGAACGGTTACAAAGAGCCCCTGTGTCTGTGAGGGTGGTGAAACGGGGCCCTACGAACATTCCAGCGGACATAAGAAGGCTTCTCTCTCTACGGCCGTTCGAGCGGCTGTTTTCGTAAGCTACTTTAGAATGTTTGCGCAACTGCTGTTGACCACTTTATTAAAAATATCTTTTGATGCTGAAGCTATGTCCAGCAGTGGGGTCGGCTCAAACTGGTTTGCGAGGAGAAACAACGCTTTGTGGCGAATGAACGAAGCGTCTGTAAATAGGCCGGTTCGCAACTACGGTTTGAGCTCAGGGAGCATTTTTGCGATCCATTTGCTCAGGATGTAAGTGAGACGTACAGTATTCGCACACTCTCATCTGTTGAATTCACGCATAATGCCACCTCACTTCCTCAGACACGCAATTGTGATCTCTCGAGCCCGTCTGCTTTTCTGTTAATCTGTCTGGACGGAGGTAAGAGAGATGGAAAACAACCACAAAACGGAAACGGAGTAGCCTGCGTGAGTTTGGAGGCGTTACATGACGAAAGTAACAGTATGCTGTGAGTCAATAAATGCTATGCTGTGGGGGAAACTGTGTGTGTGAGTGTGGGAGAGTGCGTCCATCTGGGAACCATGAATATGTGTTATTAGAACAGGGCTCTTTGGAAAGCTCAGGGGTCACAAAGCAGCTTTAGTGTCTGCTTTTACTGACTTTTAAATTTTATATATTTTTTTTTATTTAAATCTATTGAAAAAAAAAAAAAAACTTCATTTCACTTTGCCTTTTTATTTGGAACTTGATGGATGCAAACCGAAACAGTATGAATGATAAGTTGTATGAATATAGTGTTATCAGTACAGATTTGCTACCAGACATGTCACAACAAATGACATGCTACTAAGCGGTGCTGTATTAATGGGATTTTTGTTTAGAATAAGATGTTGTGCTTAATAAGAGGCATCTGATATGTGTGAGATGGACATAGAAAACAACTTCTTTCTGTCTGGCTTCAGTGTAGTCAGGTTGACCTTTGACCTCTGATCCCTTAGTCTGTCCGTTATTCTCCATATAACTACCCTACAGACCTAGACACAGGATGTAACTGAAGCAATAGAATAGAATAGAATAGAATAGGACAGGAAGGTTAAGATGTTTGAAACACAACAAACTCTGACAGAAGCATTTACCTAATTTCTAGGAGATGCATGTGTTCTAAAATCAGCTCAAAATATCAAACATGTTTGATCTTTTTTTGACTGAAGGAATCATGGTTTAAAGCCCTATGCGGATGGGACTAGTTTTACAGGGGGTCATTAGAGAAATTTGTGTCTCACAGACGTACTTTGCGATTTTAATCCCGTCCGAATCTGCCACATCTGTGTTTTTCTCACACGACTTCTGTATAATTCCAGAGCAAATTACCTACTGTAAAAAAAAAACACAACAACAAACACATACTCAATATCTCAAAGTCCAGTCAGAGGGAGGGAGAGAGGGAAGGACAAGAAAAACACAAAAGTCACTCCTTTATACAGTCACGTATATCAAAGAGAAAGCACTGCCAAGCATCAATGGTAGAAGGCTTGGCCTCATTGATTCGTGCTGTTGTACGTTCATAAGTCATTATTTGCAGGAGGCTACGGATCCAATATGTTTTTCCACACATGTGCGGTGTAAACCAGTTCTGTATTATAGTCTTCTTCGCAGCCGTAAAACCAGCAAACAACATTCTCTTTTGCATTGAACTTATACAAAGACCAGAATCATCAAGAAGACACCAGTTAACAGACCAATCAATTTGCAGTAAGGATGATAAAACCAGGTTTACATGTGTCCATAGACTAATGATGAAAGGACATTCCCAAAACATATGCAGAAAAGTACCTGATGATGTAGTATTACATATATGGCAGTTGAGATTTGATTGTAGTTTCATTTTAAATCTTTTGTAAGGAGTTATGTATGTTCTATGAATGACTTTGAAGTGAATAAGACAATGAGCCAGATTTTTAGATGTTAAACTGAGATTGTGTGATCCTTGCGATGCCCAGAACCCGCCCACCTCTGTAATAAACACGGAGATGTAATTTCTAATCTTAAGGCTAGAAATCTGTGCCCATCATACACCACATGATTTTCAGGAATCTGTCAACTCTGACATCCCAAAACCTGCAGACTGGCTTTGACTTTCAGTCACTAACGTTGACTCCTCGAGAGTACAATCTAGTCCAAAAATCTGGGAATCCAACATACAGTGCTGTTGCTCTACGGGCGTCCCGAGTTCGAATCCCAACTCAAGGCCAATATCATTCTCCCACTTTGCTTCCTGTCAGCTCTGATCTTTCCTATCATAATAAAGGAAAAAATGCCAAAAAATAAATCTTACAGAAGAAGAAAAATAAATAAATAAATGAAAAACTAAGAAAAAGTTGTATAGTGTATTCCAGATATACAAGGAATATTTTACCCAAAATAAAAAAAAGTTAATAAAAATAAATCTTTTTCATACAGTAAGGAAAATGGTGTCCAAGAATTTTAGACTTAAATTTCAGTTTCTTTCTCACAGAAAGCTATTGTATGGCTTCAAAGACAGAATATAGTGCACACATATAAACGTGTAATCTTTTATAATCTTTTATTAAGGCTTTTTTCAAAACTTGAGTTCCTCTGGTCCCCTTCCACTTTCATTGCATGCAAGAAAGCAGCACTGACAGTTTACAAACCTTCTCCTTTTCTGTGTTCCATGGATGAAATAAAGTATATGTAACAAAATCAGAGTGAGCAAATGATGACAGCAATTTCATTTTTGGCTGAACTGTCTTTTTAAAGCATATTCCTGGTCAAGGCAGTGCTGTGTCTGGTCTAATGTTAGAGGCAGTTCTTACCATGATGGAGAACAGGAAAAGGAAAAGTGGTATTTGTTAATATTGCCCTAAGGCGCTGAACTCAGGGCATTTGGGTCCTGAGTCTGAAAGTGATATTGTCTGGAAGTGGAAAGTAAGCAGGTTTTGCACGGACAACAGCTCAGCAGCGCTCTGTGTTTTGAGTTTCCACCATGCGATTTTAACAACAAACAGTGTCTGCTGACATGGTAACATGGGCCGTAATTGTTTACTCTGGCAAAGTTGATGTCACTCACTTGGCAGGGTGGACCTGATTTACATCACTCATTTCTATCCATTTTTCTGTTTGCTTTTACGCAATATGCCGTGATTTCTTCTGGCACTATGTGGTGCAGTCCAGCCAGCCGAACATGAAATACACGAGTCATTTAACTTTCTAATCCAAGATAAATTCCAACGCTGAATCCTCTGAATAAGATACAATGAAACGATGCTATCCAGCATGTTTTTTCTGGACAGGCCTCCAGCCAGAAGGGAAAAGGACAGGTGAAAGGAAATGTTTGCCGTCAGTCGTGTGCGTCACTAGCGTTGGCACATCAAATGTTCCACATTCCTTGCAGACCTGAGAGGAATCCTGACCATCCCGAGGCCATGTTGCCAGACTCAAAAACACTGTGGAGTAGACTTACCCTCGTCCTAAACTTAACTCAGATGTCCTGTCCTTCAAGTGTCGAGGCTTGAGGCCTGAGGCAAGATGTGAACTGTATTTTTTACAGAGCTCAAATATGCCCTTTCATGAGCAAACACACAGCATCTGCACACATGGAGCCGCTACAACACGGACAGCGTGATCGCTCCAAAGTAAAGTTTGCATTCCATGGAGGTTTTGATGAATTTGACAGAATGTGTTGTGGAGGAGCCCCTTGAATCCGCCCGTAAACGAATCCTAGCTGGAACCGTTTTATTGGGCAGTAGAGGAATGTACGTTTCAAACTAGAGTTGTAGCTTTTTGGTTTGCAGTTATTTCCTCTCCCTCCGGATAAAGATAAATACAGAAATGTATTTCCCGTGGGCTGGCACAGTGTCTAAAAATATGGCTGGCAGAACACTCTGGTACATTTGGCCCAGCTCTCAGAGGGATTCTGACAGGAATCAAAGACAAATGAAACTGGGCATGAATTCTGCTTTCAAGTCCACAGTGAAAAGAAGAAAAAAAACCCCCAACATATTATTTATATTGTAAATTATTATATTATTTATATACTGCAATTGCAACACTGGATGTACTGCATTAAAAATAACAAAGAATGATCAAATAAAACTTAAATTATTTTAATGCAGTATACAGATAAAATGGTATGGGTTCATTTAAAGGGATAGTTCACCCAAAAATGAAAATTCTGTCATTAATTATTCTCCTTCATGTCGTTCCAAACCTCAAAAACTTTCATTCATCTTCAGAACACAAATGATGATATTTTTGATGAAATCTGAGAGCTTTCTGACCCTGCATAGAGAGCAACACAACTACCATGTTCAAAGCCCAGAAACGTACTAAGGACACTGTTAAAATAGTCATATGTGACATCAGTTTTCTTTTCTTGAATCAGTGGTTCAAGAAAAGAAAAGAAAAGAAAAGAATATACAGTATATATATATATATATATTGGTATAGTAGTGCATGAACTATGTGTGTTATGGTATGTGTGTTGGAGCAGGGTTGGAACTAAACTCTGCAGGGCTCTGCCGGCAGTTTGACACCCCTGGCTTACACTACGATTCCTTTCAGTCAGAAGAGATCAAACATGTTTGATATTTTGAGCTGATTTTAGAACACATAATATGATCATTTGTCACACATCTCCTAGAAATTAGGTAAATGCTTCTGTCAGAGTTTGTTGCGTTTTAAATGACTTAACCTATTCTATTCTATTCTATTCTATTCTATTCTATTCTATTCTATTCTATTCTATTCTATTCTATTCTATCATGTCCTGTGTCTAGGTCTGTAGGGTAGTTATATGTAGAATAATGGACAGACTAAGGGATCAGAGGTCAAAGGTCAACTTGACTACACTGAAGCCAGACAGAAAGAAGTTGTTTTCTATGTCCATCTCACACATATCAGATGTCTCTTATTAAGCACAACATCTTATTCTAAACAAAAATCCAATTAATAAAGCACCGCTTAGTGCATGTAATTTTTTATGTTATGTCTGAAATAAAATATAAAAAATTTGTGTTCTAAAGATGAATGAATGTCTTACATGGTTTGGAAAGACATGAGGTTGAGTATTTATGACAGAATTTTAATATTTGGGTGAACTATCCTTAAGCTAATTAGGTTGGTCTAAGGCAAGGGTCTTTTTCCTGGAGGGCCGGTGTCCTGCAGAGTTTAGCTCCAATCCTAATCAAACACACATGAATCAGCTAATGAAGGTCTCGCTTGGTATACTTCAAACTTCAAGGTAGGTGTGTTGAGGCAAGTTGGAGCTAAACTCTCCAGGACACTGGCCCTGCAGGACCGAGTGTGGTAACCCCTGGTCTAAGGCAGCGGTTCCCAATTGCAGTCCTTGCGACCCATCCCATATCTGTGAATTAATAAAACTTAAACGGATTTCCCCTGCTTAGGGAGTAGGGAGCAATGAACACTGTGTATGGACCATGTCAGTCGGAACACAGTTCATGCACGTTGCACTTTTAACGAGCTGATGATCTGAATCAGGTGTGTTAACTAAACGAGACATGCAAAATATGCAGAGCAGGGGGCCGCGAGGATTGGGATTGGGAACCACTGGTCTAAGGTGTTTTTTTTTCTCAACAGGACCATTTACTGGAAAACAGTAAAAGTTTGGTTTTAGGTCTATAGAGGAATATTTAGGTCAGTGTGCTCCCAGACTACAGTACTCTGGTTACATTCTAAACGCTGACCTCGGCTCAAACTCCTAACAGTGGGTTTTACCTCAGCGACAGTAGTTTGGAGCATGTGCAGTGCCTCAAAGCTTCTCATTTCATAGTCATAGAATTAGATGAATCTAATGGTGTGTTATAAGCTTCTGAGGATGCTGAATTAATATGACATCTATTTTAAGCAAACAGTCTTAGTCATTTGTCGTTCAGGGATGAATTCCAGTAATGCTTGAACTATTTTGTAACATAGTTGAACCTTAAAGTAACATGTAGAATATTTTTATCTGGTTATTCTGAATTTTAGCGACATGAATTACTGGCAGAATAAAAAAGTACATGAGCGGGGACAGAATGTACTAAAGGAGCAGATGGGATTCGTCATTTACAAGCGTATTTTAGCAAAGGACTTTGAATGGAACAAAAAAAAAATTGCTTTAAATGACGCAGATGTTACAAGCCAACTAATAAAAGGCAGACTTGGTGCAAAAGTCAGAAAACCATTAAACAATCTTTAAATATTTGAATCAACTTGCTCACAGTACTACCATGTTATTTGGACATGTGTTATATACCATTGTATTCAAATGGTACACCAACATACTTAAAAAAATATCATGGTAAATGTCCAAAAAACACAGTGGAACCTTTTTTTTTTAATATATTAACAAAGTATCATGTCAATATAGGCTATGTTGGCATGTTGGTAGGACATGTCAATATAGGTTTATACATAAAACATAGAAACATGAGGCTGTAAACACTTAATAGTGAACACTTTTCATTATTCTCCACATCAGACAAGAGAACATCTCTGTGTTTAGAGATCACTGTGACAGAAAGGAACCAGTAAGTAGTTTCCATGCCTGGCTAACACTGCCCTCTGCTGGCTATTATGAGAATTATCTGAAATACCGTGAAGCGTTACATCGTTCACAAAATGTAAAATATTAAGAATTTATCAATAATAACGTCAACAACATTAATATTACAAAATGTTTTCAAGCCAAACAGTTGGTAGGACATGCATTTTTAAAACCATAGAGGTCAGCAAAGTTTTATATAAAGCCTTAGTCAAAATGGAAACAAAAGCAACAGGAAGTTGTCTTGGCAGTACAGGATGTGTTAGCTTTCTCGTTACCTTGCCATATTCTCAACTGTCTGTGATGTTCCATTACAAGAATCTAAACCTCAGTTAAAGTTCAGCTCAGACTGTAAGACTCCCAAACATGACTTTTTCAACTAATCCCCTCTACTTTATATAACTCAGTTTAGGCCACAGTACAAACAATAACTCAACCACAAATACTGTACATGTTAAAAAATTCTGTCTTTTAATCCTTGTTTCTTTACATTAGTTGAGATTTTGGACACCATCTAAGCATCTGTGGTTCCTGTGATGTGGCTAAACTGATGAAGATCAGTTTTCCCACACCAAAGCCTGGAAAGTTTCAGTCACAAAAACTCTTTTCACGGCTCCAGCTGACAAGAAGAAGTAGTGTAGTCCCAAACCAAAGGCTATTGTACTTGTATTACATCAGTGACTTCCTCTCCTAAATTCTGCTATGACCGCAACCTCCTATAGCAGGCCGTTAACTATTAAGACCCATGATGCCTGGCTGCTGTTTTCCATATGCCTATTATAATACGACTAAACACACAAACATAAAAGGCCTGAGGTATAAACGACATTCTTTAGAAGAGAAAGAAAAAGAAGTGAGATCATACTTCCTCTCTCTCCCTCTTTCATTCTCAGGTTGTCAATTGTGGTACAGTCATCTTTTCAACACAACTAGCCCTTCATTAGAGCCATCATAGGCTAAGCTGGAAACAGTAAACAAATAACAAATCTTACCGCTCTTGAAGAACATCTTGGGGCTGGTCGGAAAGAGTTAGGAATGAGAGACTGAGGGAAGGACACCGGTCTGTGGCATTCTCTAGCACACATTGGCACATTTTTGCCGTGTTGGTGTGTGTGAGAGTGAGAGAGCCTGGAGGCCTTAACAAGAGATGTTCCGTGCTGTACCAGGGACTCCCAGGCGGTAACAGTGGGCTTAAGGTACCCCGCTGTAACACTGGATAAATCTACTGCGAGCCTTCAGAACAATCACATCCCTTCAGCTTCAACTTCACCATCTCAAATACAGTGGAGATCAAATTAGAGAATAATCTATAAATATTTGATTTTTTTTCTGAAATATTGTTCATTGCTCAAAACGTTTGACAAAATTTACAAGGCTTTTCAACAAGAACCTTAATTTGTGGAAAACACGTAGATTTTAAAAGATGTATTTATTTTGTGATCAAAATTAACAGTAATCTCTGTAGCATAGAAGATTCAAAATAAATTTTGGAGGGTTACAGCTGTCAGAAATTAGTAGGAAGTGTAGAGGCCCTTGCTTTCAATGACTTCAGCACATCTGCAGCCGCAGGACATCACTAGTTTCTCACACAGCTCTAGTGTGATCTTGGTCCACTCTTCTACTCTCTTCCACAGTTCAGTGACTGTAGTGGGTTTCTTAGCCATAACTTTGTCGCCAATGATTTTCCAGAGAATTTCAGCTGGGTTTAGATCAAGACACTGGCCCGACCGTTTCATTATTTCAATGTTCACTGCACCCATTCTGCAGTGTGACAGGAGTATCGTCTTACATAATAATTGCTGGCTGATTGGGAAATGCTTGCAGGGAAGGAACTGCATGTTGCTGAAGGAGTTTCTGATAAACATTTGCATTTACCCTGACATGAAAGTGTATAAGAGGCCCAACTCCTGCTGAAGAAAACATCTCCCAAAGCATGACAATTTCTCCTCCATCTTCACTGACTTCTTTATGCACTTGGGCTTCAGTCTTTCCCCAGTTTGACGACAAACATAATGTTCCCCATCAGACCCAAATAAATTAAACTAGCTCTCATCACTAATGTGAACCTGGACCAGTTCTCCTCTCTTGGTCACTGCAGAGTGGGCTTTCAGTTCAAATTCTCTTAAATGTGCTGAGATAGATCCTTACGCTGTTCATCGCTGAACTGGCAAGCAATTCCAGCTGCAGTGCTGAACCAATTCCCCATTGAGAGTCTCCAAATTGTGCTGTCTTCTCATTCATTTGTCTTACGCAGACGACTAGCCTTATTGAGGAACTTGAATGAATGAGTGTCATTGTAAACCTGCAATATTTGAGAAATCATGGAGTGGCTGAAAGGGTCATGACTTTGGTCTTCATCTAGACCACCTCCTGTTGCAGGATTTCTGTCACCTTACAATCTCAGTGAAAATTAGAGGAATGCTATAGGGTTTGTCATAATTAAGGAAATTTGCAACAGGTCTAATTTTGATCAGTTCTTTTTAAAAACATTTTTATACTGTGCTTCAGAATACAATTAATTTATGAAACATGCCCTTCTGCTCCTGTTAGGATAACTTCAAATAGGACTAAGCAATGACCTTGAAATTTAAGAAATTGTAGGTTGTTCTCTAATTTTGATCTCCACGTTAACTGTAAAATACATCCTACTGTAACTAGTTCTAGTCTTGAAGAAGAGACTGTGTAAGACATTCAACATTCGTAAAATGGTCTCCTTTTCTATTATATGAAAGAATAATTTTCATTTTCGGATGAACAAAACCTTAAAAGCAAACAAGCAAGTAAACTAAATTAAATAACGCAAAGAAAACACAATAAACATGTTTACCTAACATACATGTGTAATATAAAATGCCATGCATTACTCTTTTCATTAAAAACTCCAGCTACAAATACAGTAAAAAGTCTCTAAATATTTACAAGAAATAAACATTTATTGCTTAAAAAGACATAGACAGCATATAAAATGTAATGGTTTTGAATATAATGCCAATATTCCTTTATGAAACACACATTTAGCTTATAATGAGAGGAACACAGCTCGCAGAGCTCTGGACTGAATGCATTTGCATGTGTTAGATGGTGACTTTTTAAAAGCATTTTTCACTTTTTTAACTTTTAATAAAACTACCAGTGCGACTTGAAAAATTTACACCACTTCTGAGGAAGCCTGCATGACAGTGCTCATAAAGAGGTTTTGACTGTTTTTGTTCTTGCAATGAAAGTCAATGGGGTACAACACAACAGTGGAACTCATTGACTTTAAATGAATATACAAAAATAAACACCAATACAATTTTTCCACAGAAGAATGTCATACAGAACTGGAATGACATAAGAATGAGTAAATGATGACAAAATGTTAATTTTTGGGTGGACTATCCCTTTAACCCACAAGCCATAAGTTGTGGTGTACTGGAGTGTGACAGCCTATTTCAAACGTGGTGAGATTAAGATTTACAACTATGGTGAAAAACTTGTTAGAGAGGCTGTCAAGACCGCAGTATCTGCTAAACAAGGATATTCCATGTGAAGCATGTATGATGCCTACAGTACATCATACATGAATACAGCACAGTTGTGATCAGTGTTAGTGATAAACTTGATTTAGGCTAAGCAAGAGTGAGTCACACAGTGCAGTTACTCTATAGTATCTGCAAGATGTAAATGTTGAGCATCACTGTTTCTGGGAAACACTAAGGCCTGATGGAAACCTGCTGTATGTATGTTTATGAGTGGGGGCTGAGATGACAGCAGACATTAGAGGCGTAAGCAGGTCTGTAGTATTAGCAAAAGACATGCAGTGAGGAGCAGAGCGAGGGAGCATCCACATTGAATCTCTGAGACATTCCTACAGGCCACGACAGCAGCTGACGTCTTCTCTGACTTCAGCTCTGGAGGAGAGATGATCACCCCTTGAATCTAATAGAGACAGAAAGAAGAACTTGAATCAGTTTTCTGATGTGGGAAAGTTCAAAAACTTGGGGTCAGTAATGCATTTATAGAAAACAGACCCCTGTGTAATCAAAATCACTCACCGACCACTCATCCTGACCGATCTTGGAGCAACGAACGTTCATGGGGAGTTTGCGTACTATGTCGTTGAATGCTTTCCCTCTCTTCCTCGTCCACTTGTATTTGTCCATTGCCTCCGTGAAGGAGAGGTTGCTGTATTTCTTAGGACTCTTAATCACAAAGGGCCAAGTTCTTCAAAGAGCAAACGAGATAGTTTGATACAGTACATTTAATTAATCTCACAACCTTACTTGCAAAGTGATATAGATTTTGACAGTGTTTTCTATAATGGAGCTTTCAACCTTCAAAAAGGATGCAAAGCACCTGAAAAGTACCATAAAATGTGTTTATATAGTTCTTATAAATTTAGAGACACTTTTGTCCATATTACACTCTTAAAAATAAAGGTGCTTCACAATGCCATAGAAGAACCTTTTTGTCTAAATGGTTCTATAAACAAGCTTTAACATCTGATGAACACTGTAAAAATGACCTTGATTTTAACGGTAAAAAACTGTGAAAATGCTACAGTAAAAACCTATTAAATTGTTAACGGTAAGTTCCCCAAATATATACGGTGAAAAACTGTACTAGACATTTCAGACAATTTCACAATGAAATACCATTTTTGGAAGTGGAAAAGAATGTAAAATTTACAGGGAAAAACCGTAAATTGACATTCCCAGAGCTCCCTGAATTGCATTTCAAATTGGATGTTTTTTCTTTGAAATAATTATGTTTCTTCTTAGTTTTTTCTTATCAGTTATGTTTATTAGGGTTGTATGTTACATCTAATATTGTTAAATTAATGTTTATTGCATATTTCAGTTTATATATATTTCTATATATGTTATTATTTAAAAGCTGCTTGTGATGGGCTTTGGTTCATCATGTGACTTTCTCATCACCACCTGCATTTGGTGGTTATCAGTGCATTGCAAAGGTACAAAACAGATTTCAGTACTTCAATAGGTTGGTATATTAACATATCATTTAATGAAATTTCGGTATTAAACTGTAAATTTAAGTTAAAACTGTAAAGCCTAAACTGTTGCTATCGTATTTTTTATGGAAGAATTCCAGCAGCCACAGCTGCCGTTTTTTTACCGTAAATTTTACGGAATTTTTTTTACAGTGAACCTTTCTGTTTCACAAAATGTTCTTTGTGGCGAAATAAGGTTCTTCAGATTACAAAAAGGTAAGAAAGAGATTGTTCTTTAAAGAACCTTTGACTGAATGGTTCTTTGAGGAACCAAAAATGGTTCTTCTTTGGCATCGCTGTGAAGAACCTTTTAAGCACCTTTATTTTTAAGAGTGTACTCTTTTGAATTCAAATGATAGAAATGAACTTTTTTACCGAAAGACATTCCTATCTGTCTTATTGGTTTGTTCATGAAATAAGCGTGGTCTGATCATTTTAAATGGATCTTTTAATGAATTGACTGATTTGATTCATCAGTAAATGAATAATGATTTATTCAGATTTTTAATGGACACTTTGAAGCACTTTTATGATACTTTTCAGAATCAATTTTTATGCACAGTACAGAAAATTGAAAACCAGCACAAATTGTGTTTCATAGAAGAAAGTCACACAGGTTATTCTCAGCTATACATATTAAAACAAATATCATAGTTCACATTAATTCAGGTAAGCATATTCAAACTCCTTTTTAGCAGTTTTAATTTTTTTAGTTTTAATATCCAAGTGCAAATGAGTAAATTATCTGCTTTTGTAAATAAAGGTAATAATTAATCTTCCTAGCTTTTCTGCTACTTAGATAACAGATTTAATATGTGAAATGAAATTAAAAATATATAGATATCATTTTTAAATGTTTATTTGGTACCATTTACTGCATTCCTCACAACATATATGATGGTTTGAGTGTGATTCATTTACTGACTGATCAAAGATAATCCTGTGGAAACTATATCTGCTCAATGTGCTTTATATGCATGTGTGAGTGTGTGTGTGGTGATCGAAAGACAGAGGGCGCTTGGGGCAGAGCTTTGAAACTAAATCTGTTTAGAGTTGCCAGGTCTATCCCCTTATAATCCCCCTTATTCCAGCATCTGAGCACAATACTGCTCTGAGCCTCAGGGGGTCGAATAAACACACTCCACCAGCAGGGCTCTTCAGATGTTCCTCATTTATAGACGTACACACACCCCCACGTCCATCCAAAACACACATTCGCCCGCTCGCACGCGAAATCACAAACAAACATGTGCGGACATAACAAACCACACATCTCTCTTTCTCTATACAAAGCAGCGAAAGGAATCTGTACAAAACATCAGCAGCTCAGCAGACGCCCACAGAACCGGTGAGTCGCAGCTGCTTTGAGACATGAACCTCCCTTAAAACTCATACAGTATATCTTTAGATTTATACTGTGGCTGCGATAACATCTCAAAGAGCTAGTTCTGCCCAAAACTAGCCAAGATGTATTTATCTTTCTAGACAACCGTTGGAGAACCACCATGTATGAATGTGTTGCTAACATAATGGGTTATACAACAATGGTGTTATAATAACCACAGATGTCATGTTTAGCACAACTAAAATTTTAGTTTTATTTAGTTTTATTTCAAATTACAAGAGGGATGAACAAGATTTGATCCCATGTGTCTGACGGCCTTGTGGTTTCACAGTGTCTTTCTTTTTTAGCTCTCTTAGAATGAGACAAACACATTTTACAATGACCATTCCAGATGTTGCTGTGGGTCGGACAAACAATTTGTACTTTCTGATGGGAGCAAGATGGCACATCTTGTGCTGACATGACAACCAGAACATTTGGATAAGTGAAAACATTTATCCTCATTTGCTCATCCAGTGAGCCATCAATCAATCGCTGTTAAGCTATTTATGGGTCTATGATAGTGACGCCGGTCTTATGTGAACTGTCATTGGAAGGACTCCCATTTCACATAATTGTCTCAAGTTGGTTTCATTTAAATGAACTTCTCATACTTGAACTTTCTTTCCATTGTTTTACTTCTCCCATTGTTTCTGTTTTCTTTTGTTTCATAACCTACTGTATGTCCCACAGTTCTCTTTTTTATATATCTCTAGCTTTCTGCTTATTACTGTACCTCCTTTTGTCATTTCAAATTTTATTTCAAAGGAGCTGTAAGTGATGTTAGCTGTTCTGGAACTTAGACTAAAGCTCGGAGTATCCAGCTTAACCTAAGAGCGGTACAAAAACAGTTGCAAACTGTATTTGTTATATTATTTTCATTTATCATCATAATCTTAAACAAACTTGTTTGGAGCACAAATAGCTTTTTGGTTTACTAGAATAAAAAATTGGGCCATGTGTGTACTGTGATGATGATGAACTTCACGTCACACACATTGTAAGCATACCCTAGTATACGTGTAAAAACATAAGTATACTTGGGGATTTACAGTGGAATGCAGAGGCTTTCAAAGTAGTTTCAAAGTTTTAAAATATTCCATTTGAACGCAGTCTTTATCCGGTGTCTGCGTTATTTCTCTCCAGAAATTGCCTTTGTACACAGTTAACCTAAAGTTGTGGAGATCTCTTAACTCTCTCCCACAATCGCTCGTAAACATGGTCATCTATTGTTGTTGCCGTCTCCATTAGTTTGTTGTTGTCGTTCCATCTCATCTGTTTCTTTTTTAGACTATGAAACAATAGCCTGGGAAAGTGTTGCCACCTTGTGGATCAACCAATTAGTTAAAAAAGGCACATGTGTGAGTCCTTTGATTTGCAAAACAAAAAAGTTTACAGAGTCTCAGGCACAGAGACATATCTGATATTTCAGGATGCTAAATACAGTCATTGGGATATTTTTGGACTGATGTTGCATTAAATCACTTACAGCACCTTTAACATGAACATAATATAACATTGGGTATATACAAGGATGTTCATAATAATGAGATAAAACAATGAAGTCATACTACGGCACCATGTGTGTATTCATCATTATGAGGCTAATATGTGTATTTGCCACTAACAAAAAAACCCTTCACTGAAGTGGTTTCTCAGACTTACGTAACAGGCTCCTGGATCTCTTTGACCCCAATGAATTTAAGCTGCCCGGTGATTTCTGGTAAACTTTCACACCTGGCTAGGTTGACCCTGGGGTAGTACAGCAGATATGACAAACACATCTCATCCCGTGTACTAAGACCTCCCTGTAGGGAAAAAAAAAAATCCACATTACTAGGGTCAAGACCTTGAAATACTACACTGACATAATGCATCTGAATCACTGTTACAGCCAAAGGCCTGTGACAAATTATGCCCAGTACTGAGCAAAGCTGAACTGACATGCACAGTGCAGCAAATATATCTTGATCTCTCTAATATGAATCCAAAACACCAGCAATTTGGCCCTGATGTTTATGGATTGTGGACAGTCTACAGAGAAAAAGCAGCTCAGCTCAGCCTATCAGGAGTGCAGCTCCTGGCTGCATGTGTATTGGAAAACGTCAGCAGCTGGATCCGTCTCCAGAGACCTGCAGCTCCAGAGACATATTGTTTAGCCAAAAGAGCATGCAGTCTTTCACAGACTGGCTAGGAAAAAAAAAAGAGATTCAAAGGCATTTTTCTAATAGAGCTGTTCAGTTTGTAGTCCTAAAATGTGGAAAAGGATTTGCATTGTCGTGCAGTGGGTTCCTTCTGAATAGTTTTTAAAATGTTTAATTAACATAAATAATTTTAGTTTTTTGTGTGTAAATGTTTTTATTGCTAGCAAGTTGATACAGTACATTTGGACTACAATGGTTGAGCGGTTAAGCATGTAAACTGCCATCCTTATGGTAATTATTATTAGCAATTTACATTTTTAAAAGACATAACAGGTTAACTATTCATACTTGAGCTAATTTGTAATTTAAACCCGCAAGACCTTCGTTCATCTTCGGAACACAAATTAAGATATTTTTGATGTAATCTGAGAGCTCTCTGACCCTCCATAGACAGCAGTGATATTACCACGATCAGTGCACAGAAATGTAGCAAGGACATCTGTAAAATAGTCCATGTGACATCAGGGGTTCAACCGTAATTTTAATAACATAACAATAATAAACCGTAACAATAATAACATAATTTATTCAGCAATTCTTCTCCCTGAGTTATCGTCTTCTGCCATTTTGGAGTACCCCAGAACATAATCAACATAATCAGCATTGTTTACGTTCAGCATGCGCGAAGATCTTGCAGGTTTGGAATGATATGAGGGTGAGTAATTAATGACAGAATTTTCATTTTTGGGTGAACTAAAATTTAGTTCCCTTTAATATATTATTTATGTTAAACAGAAGAAAGAAAGTCAGTCACACAGGTTTGGAATGACATTAAAGAGCACGTATTATGCAAAATTTACTTTTACTTATTGTTTGAACATAAATGTGTGTTGACAGTGTGTGTACACATCCACCCTTAATAATAAAAATCCACCCACTCCTTTTCTTAATCCCCATAAATTATAAGCAGTGTCTCAAAACTATTTTTAACAAACTTGTGTGCATTTGACAGTTTAAGCGCAGTAAGACATTAAAGACATAAACTTAGTTTAGTACTCGCATGTCATGTGACAGCCACTTTCTGCACTTGTTTCGGATGTGTGCTCTCAGAAAACCGTATGTCAGAAGTTCAAACTGAAATGGCTTTAAAACGCATGATTTATGTGTGATAGAAACGATAATCAAAACCAAACAGATGTTTTTTGATAGCGTTATCTGAAGTTAGAGGTGTAAAGGCACGGCCCTGTTCTGGAAAAGGGGGCGGGGAGCAGCAGTTCATTTGCATTTAAGGATACATGTACGAAAACAGCCTATTTCTGCTTCCACTCAAAATAGGCATTATAAATGATCTGTGGGGTATTTTGAGCTGAAAAAACACCAACACATTCTAGGGACACCTGAGACCAGTACTGCCGCTCCCTATATGCAGAGTACACAGTTTGCGTAGGGCACCAACTCCCAGGGTGGCACCATCTCAGTTGGTCAAAAAACAAAAACGTGGCGCGCCATTCCCGCATCCGCGCCCGCTCGCACCTCATGTTTGCAGCTGAAGGCAAATGATCATAATTGATGGACAACTATGCCCGTGAAAAGACTACAGCAATGCGGTGCCAAAAAAAAAAAAGTAAGCCCGTGCATCACTTTCAGGCACATTCATAATCCTGTGAAATTTTTTGGCTGTTGACGTTAATAATGTGTTTTCATGTCGGTAATATTATACCACCAACAACGCATATAACAATCTCTCTGAGTTTCCATGTTCCCTTGCAAAAATTAGCCATAGTTTTAAGACGAATAAAACCAAAAATCATGGTTCTTGTAGCCATGGTAATCGCAAATTAACCATGGTTTTCTTCAAATAATATCATGTTCATCAATATTTATACAAAGAAGTATTATGATAATATATGTATATAAGTATTTGATCCCTTCGCAAAACATGACTTAGCACTTGGTGGCAAAACCCTTGTTTGGCAATCACAGAGGTCAGACGTATCTTGTAGTTGGCCACCAGGTTTGCACACATCTCGGGAGGGATTTTGTCCCACTTCTCTTTGCAGAACCTCTCCAAGTCATTAAGGTTTCGAGGCTGACGTTTGGCAACTCAAACCTTCAGCTCCCTCCACAGATTTTCTATGGGATTAAGGTCTGGAGACTGGCCATGTGCTTTTTTTTGATGTGCTTCTTCTTGAGCCACTCCTTTGTTGCCTTGGCCGTGTGTTTGGGGTCATTGTCATGCTGGAATACCCATCCACGACCCATCTTCAATGCCCTGGCTGGCTTCAATGCCCTGGCCCTGACGGTACATGGTCCCGTCCATCGCTCCTTTGATACAGTGCAGTTGTCCTGTCCCCTTAGCAGAAAAACACCCCTAAAGCATAATGTTTCCACCTCCATGTTTGCCGGTGGGATGGTGTTCTTGGGGTCATTGGCAGCATTTCTCCTCCTCCAAATACGGCAAGTTGAGTTGATGCCAAAGAGCTCGATTTTGGTCTCATCTGACCACAACACTTTCACCCAGTTCTCCTCTGAATCATTCAGATGTCCATTGGCAAACTTCAGAGGGGCTGTACATGTGCTTTCTTGAGCAGTGGGACCTTGCGGGCACTGCAGGATTTCAGTCCTTCACTGCGTAGTGTGTTACCAATTGTTTTCCTGGTGACTATGGTCCCAGCTGCCTTGAGATCATTGACAATATCTTCCCATGTAGTTCTGTGCTGATTCCTCACCGTTCTTATGATCATTGAAACTCCACGAGGTGAGATCTTGCATGGAGCCCCAGACCGAGGGAGACTGACAGTTATTTTGTGTTTCTTCCATTTGCAAATAATCGCACCAACTGTTGTCAACTTCTCACCAAGCTGCTTGGCGATGGTCTTGTAGCCCATTCCAGCCTTGTGTAGGTCTACAATCTTGTCCCTGATATCCTTGGACAGCTCTTTGGTGTTGGCCATGGTGGAGAGTTTGGAATCTGATTGATTGATTGCTTCTGTGGACAGGTTGTCTTTTATACAAGTAACAAACTGAAATTAGGAGCACTCCCTTTAAGAGAGTGCTCCTAATCTCAGCTCCTCACCTGTATAAATACACCTGGGAGCCAGAAATCTTGCTGATGGATAGGGGATAAAATACTTATTTCACTCATTAAAATGCAAATCAATTTAAAACTTTTTTGAAATGCGTTTTTCTGGACATTTTTGTTATTTTGTCTCTCACTGTTCAAACAAACCTACTATTAAAATTATAGACTGATAATTTCTTTGTCAGTGGGCAAATTTTTTTTTGCGAAAAAAAAAATAAAAATTCTTTAAAATATTCACGATATAGCTGATGGAAATGCCAATTATCGATTCAATTTCTCGTGTGTCGACACAATCTTTTTCCACTTAACTTTAGCGCATAAATTCCATATCGATACTTCAAATGTCTCAAAGATTTGTTTGGAAACACTTTTTTTTTCGAGAAAAGGGGCTTTAATGCAAATAAATGTGGTGTCACATGACAGAATTAGCCTATAGGCAGCGTCCATGTTCATGGTGTTACTCACGTTAAAGCACCGTTTCCCTGTAGTTCAAAAGCGCATTAAATCATATTCATATTATTAAATTACATCTAAAATTATTTTATACATGGTAAGAAAAAGACGAGTTACCTCTCAAACATACTTATCTTAAGTTGATGTTCCTTTAGTAGGCTAGCCTACATTTACATTATTTTTTTTTTTACAGTGCACTGTTCAGTTTAAATAGCCTGCGGTCCGTGGCTTTCAGCTTGACCACCATACCCCCGTGATATTATGCCAAGCACATTTTGTTTTACATGGATATTAGAACGCGAAGTACAAAAGTTTAAGTTAATTTGTTTTGGCTTGTTAGCTTCTTATATTTTTATTCTTGTTTTGTTCTGAGTTCTTTCTGCTGTTAAATTTAAAGGATTTGTTGTGGAGTGAGGGGAAATAAAATAGCATGTCTTTCCAATATGTTTGGCTGACTGTATTTGTTTTAATATGACTATGAACAGGCTGCGTTGTCGAGTCAGTAGGCTATGCTTAACTGCGTGTGTGAGGCACCGGCACGATCACTTGACCCCCACCCCTCCACCCCTTATAAAAGTGGAAACAACTTACAATAGCCTACTCCTTCATTTGTGGTCATATAAGAGTTAGACATTATTCAAAACTATTCAAAATATTTCTTTTATTTGTGTACATTCCCAATAAAAACAAAACCTGTGCTTTTGTGAAATAAAGGAAACAAACAGGATGCTGCTTTCTCAAGAGCGCATCACAAAAATGAACTGAAATTCTGCATATAGGCTGCTAATTGTTGCACAGATTTTTTTTTCTTTCATTTTGTTAATTCATTAATTATTTAGAAAAATCTATTTTGCATATGGGCCCATTTCCTTTATATATAATAGCTTATGTTTTTCTCCATTCGCAGAAGTGCTGCAGGTGCGTGATGTGCATGTGAATCCTCACGTTCATGTTGTTTATGCTGCTTTTTGCGTGTATAAAATTAATCCCTGCAAAACAAATTTAGGTACTTTTAACGGGTCACAGCCACCTATCAATTTAAATTGAATTTAATTTTAATTTAACAATCTTGTTGGTTAACGATTAATATGGCTTAACGACCATCGGTTAGGAGAAATAAAATAACCGAAATGAACGTTCCTATTTCCTATAAACGTTAATCAGAAAAATAATAATAATTATACAACTGCACCTGTTTATGATTATTGCTTGATTAAGTAGCCAATCTATCTAATAGTCTATAACGAAGTACAAAAAAAAAAAAAAATCATGACACTTGTTAGGCTAATAAAAATAATTTTATGTAGGTCTATACAATTTAATAATAGGCTGTTTTGTTTCAATTGGATGAAGAACAGGCTACTAGCAATAGGAGAAATTATGTATGGAAACAGCTCAAGGGCAATTTTTTTTTGCGATACACCAAAACTTATGCAACAATTCGTTTTTTTAGGGATGGCGTCATCACGTACACCATTTCACCTGTAAAAGGCCAGTTGGATGGAAACAGGCTGTAGACAGGAAATTTCACAAAGTTTTTTTAATGCATATTCTCTTTGTCGATAACAAAACAGAGCAAAAACTGGAAGGAAACTTGATTTATGTTTGCGCAAATCATTCGTGATCCAGCTTCATCTACAGAAGAAGTGAGTATAAGTTTTTTTTTCTTAATGAATCTTTACAAATTGTCTTTCCTAATAATGTGCTAGTTAGCTAGTTTCGCGGCTGAAGTTTAAAGTCTGCTCGTTACTCCACGGAAGAGAGGGGAGGGGTCAGCAGAGCTCGTTAGCATTTAAAGCAGCATGGACTAAAATGGCTTGATGAAAACAGAGCTGATTTTGACAGGGTAAAGAAGGTGTTTTTTACACTACCATTGAGGAATTTTAACCAAAGTATGTTATAGACTTTATATTAACACCCTAAAGAATCATGTCAACTGGAAAATGGGCATCCGATGATCCCTTTAAGGATGAGCAAATCAACACAGAATTTTGATTTTTGGGTGAACTAAGTTGGTGAATGAAATAAGAAATGGCTTACAAATCAGACATCATGACTCAACAGCTCTATTATGTTTGACTAAGCTTGCTGTTAACCAGGATTTCTATCATGAATAACTCTATAATTGGTGTAATTCACAAGAAAACCTAGACAAACTATAAGACACAAATCTATGTAATTGCTGTTAGTAAAAGCATACAAGGCTTTAGAAGCCTTAATCTTACCCAGGTCATGTTCATTCTGCCTTTAGTGTTGTATCTACATTCAGTGATTAGAGAATCCCCCTGGTGACAGAAAAACATGTCGGTTAACACACAGATATTAAAAGCGAATTACAAAAAACATTTGCTTATCAATTATGCTCACTGTTGGATGCTTGCCAAACAGAATAGGCCATTGAAACTCATTTGAGTATAAACTGTTAAAACCTGGCTGACTGTTATCACACAACAGAACAGGATAACAAGTCGCAACTCACACATGAGTCACCTCTCGCCTGTGGGCACTTTTAAACACACAACAGTCCTGCAGATGCACAGTGTGTGCTCTTTACATGTTGAATTTATTACACCACTCTTAGGTAATACAAAATGCTTGGCTATGGCTGAGACACTGGAGCAGATAATGATAATTGCTCTATTCTTTACTGCTAAAACACTACCAATCCCTCTGCTATAAACTCAGAGCACTGAAAACAATCTAAAGACTTTAGTCAGAGTAAACAGCATATTTAATTTGACCCAAACAAGACTGTGAGGGACAAAAGCCCTCACATCTAAATTTAATAACCCATGTTTTCTGGAGTTCTTGCAAGGCCTGGAAATTTGTGAGAACAGATTTTATTGTTTAACCACTATTGACACCCAGGTACACACCACTCTGACATATTGAACAGACTGTATGTTCCTCAGACAGCCACACCTTTTGACCTTTTGATATTTCCATTACTTTTCCAAGCCTAGAATTCACCATTTTGAAATTCCCTGCTATTTCTAGGTTTTCTATAAATCGGTGTGAGGTTCACTGTATCTGATGATTAATTTCACCCTCAGATGGAGCAATGATGATTATGAAACTGAAATGGACTCAGACTGACAGGCAGGACGATCCTCTCCTGGCTGAGTGGCTGGAACTCCTGGAAGTTGAAATCAAACTGATCGTCTGAGGCTAGTGGCTGGAGCTCGACCTGCTGGCGGAAATGTCTGGTTCTGATAGCTCGTCCTGCCAGGTGAGCATGGAGCAGAACTGCAAACACATGAATTCCACTGGGCATCTCGCTGTCTAATGACTTACAGGAAGAGAGACACATGTTATACTTCTTTTTTCAATCTGGATTTTGAGAAACTTGCACTAGCATTCAAATGTTAGGAATTACCAAGACATTTTTTTTTATGTTTTTGAAGACAATTATTGCTTGTAATTTGATTTAAATAGTAATTTAAAAAAACAATTACAAATATTTATTTTTTTATACACTACCATTACAGCACCATGCGTGTATTTATACACTTCCAATGAATACCTTTATTCAGCAAGTATGCATTAAATTGATCAAAAACAACAGTAAAGATATTTATAATGAAACAAAATATTGGATTGAAAAAATAAATGGTGGTCATAAAAAGCCCTGAAAATTTTTATCATCATTTCCTCTGCAGTATTAAAGAGCACACGTGTTTTAAACATTGATAAATTGTAATAATATTAAACAATAATATCATTTTTATTTTTATTTTGATCAAATAGATACAGTCTTGGAGAGCATAAAAGACTTTTAGAATAGAGTTTATTTATACAAATAGTCATTTGTAATCCTAAATCATCCTAAGTCTTTCGTAGTGATTACAAATGTTTCAATAGTAGTGCAAGAATCAAATAAGAACTTATAAAGTGTAAATGGAGTGTAACCACAATAATTCCTGTGTTTTTTTTTTTTTTTTGTGCGGTCCCACCTCTTGGAGACATTCCTGTGTGCAGTGTCCTTCTGTAATATAATCCTGCATGCCTGGGGGCAGCATGTGGTAGAGACTGACCCACACTCCTGTCTCGATGACCCCAGCATCATAGCGCCTCAGGCTGGGGCTGTAGTACAGACGCAGGCCTGAACTGTCCACTATCCCTGTGGTGAGAAACTCAGACTCAAACCTTACAGAAAAGCTCATTATTTAATAGCAGAAAATCACTGTAATCTACCATGGAGACCATACTGATCACTTAACAGATACTCACAGATACGTAAAGAACCCTAACAAAAAGTCACAGGAAATAACTGTAAGGTTCTCTAGTTGTGCTAAATTAAGTCACTTAGGGCAGCAAGTGAGTCAGGTTTTAAACTGTTAGTTTAAACTGTTTGGGTTAGTTCAGCCAAAAATGAAAATTAGCCCATGTTTTACTTACCCTCTAGTCATCCTTATGAAGGACTTTCTTCTTTCAGACAAATCTAATTTGAATTATATTAAAAATGATCTTCGCTCTTCCAAGCTTTATAATGGCAGTAGGTGGGTGTTTTTATCAACAGTCCAAAAGAAGTGCAATAAAGCGCATCCATCCATAATAAAACGTGCCTCACGCTGCTCCGGGGGTGAATAAAGGCCTCCTGTAGCGAAACGATGCATTTTTGTAAAAACGTTATAAACACTTTTCTCTCACTTCTGCTAACTGCCGTATGTGCAAGCTGTTCTGGGCGGATGAAGTAGGACGTATGCGCAGTGCACACGCCTCTGAGATTAGCACTCTCTACTTTATCTCCTCATGGCTTATATCGAACTCCTGTGTGAGGCACGTTTTATTATGGATGGATGCGCTTTATTGCACTTCTTTTGGACTGTTGAAAAAAAAAAACACCCACTCACAGCCATTATAAAGCTTGGAAGAGCAAGGACAAGTTTTAACATAACTCCAAATGGATTCGTCTGAAAGAAGAAAGTCATATTCACTTAGGATGCCTTGAGGTTGAGTAAAACATGGGCTAATTTTCATTTTTCGGTGAACTAACCCTTTAAAGTGTATCAGTAACGTACAGTACCTCTTTGTAAAGATGGGTTATCAAAGTGAATCTCCATTTGTACATAGACTGGGTCTATTGAGGTTCCCATAGACATTCCGACATGAGGAGGGTAGGTGAAGCCCTGCAAGGGAAACAATTCTATTCAACATTTGAAACTTTTTATTATTAGAATGAATATGAACTTATGAAATACCACCTCTCCTCCAATAGCCCATGCAAACAGGACGGTTTCACATGTGAAGAAGGAGTCTGGCATATTTGGATGGTAGCATTCATGTCCTCGGTCGATCTCACTCTTGTTCAGATTGCTGTCGCACTGGTAGAGCAGAATGTGATGAACCAGGTTCTCATGACCCTTCTGAATCATTGGCTCTATCTGAAAACAACAACAAACAGAGAGGAATATGAATTGCTGCGCTGTGTGCTCTCAGAATTGAATTGAGAATGCCTTTTGTATTACAAATTCGGTTTATGAATTATCTGAATTTAAAGAACTGAAATGGGATTAAAATCAAATAGGTAAAATAGTAAAACAACTCCATATATTAATTTCTTTATTATTAGTAGTATTATAGCATTATAGTATCAGTATTATTATTGTAGCAGTTCATTTATAGTTATAGACTGAATCTGAAAATTGTATCATAAATGTCAATAAATATGTCAAACAATGTGGTAAACATTTTGTGTTGCTGTTTGTAAAAATGATCTCTTTTTATGGCTATATTAATATATGGCAAAATTTTGTTACAAGTGTTGAACTTGTAATATGCATATCAGAGAATGAACAGACATAATTAATTCAAATTGTTTATATTTGTTCACAAAATTCAAGTAAATTGTCTTCTGGTTAACACCAATTCAAATTCTAGCTCAACAACAAATTATTACTTAAAATCTGAATTTAAACTAACCTTGATTAATATTTAGTTAATGTACATTAACATTCAAAAGTTTGGGGTTTGTAAGATTTTTAAATGTTTTTTTAAAGAAGTCTCTCATACTCACCCATGGTGCATTTTGATCAAAAATACAGTAAAAAGGTGTTAGTGCGAATTATTATTACAATTAAAAATATTTGTTTTCTATTTGTATTGTTTTAATTCATTTTCCTGAATTTATTTTCATAATTAATAACGATATCTTTACTGTCCCTTTTGATTTAATGTGACCTGCTTATTAAAAGTAGTAATTTCTTAAAATAAACCTTACTAACAACATACTTTTGAACAGAACTGCATATATAATGTAGTGAAAGTATTGCTTTAATGAATAAGTTATTTTCTTTAATCCAATACAAGAACACTGTTCCAAGCTTTGATAAAGGGATCAGCCATACAGATTTGATAAAAGTAGGTTATCTTTTTAAACCACTCTATTTTGATCCTCTACAAGAAAACTCTCTCTGTGTTTGTGTGTGTCTGTGGATTGTTGAGCTAAAACCAGCTTGGATATCTCTGGAATAGGAAGTGGGGGATTTTAGTATTATTTTTCTCCTCACAGTGGGCTTCTTCTGTCGGAACTGGAATTCTAAATAAAAGCATATCCAACAGAGTGAACTGTGTCCTTCTCTTCCAGGGGTCTCTGCCTGAAGCAGTGGGACCCAGGGCCAAACAGTGGCTGAATAAATATTCAGACATTCCTTTATTTCCCTTCCACCTCCTCTTTTTTTACCCATTGGGAGCCATTTTGTTTTGAAGTCCCAAAATCTAACGAAGATAGATTGTGTAGTAGCATTCTATTGTTTTTAACCAATAACATGTTTGATCCATCCATCTAAATCCATCACGGATTCAGATCTTACCATCCTTATAATGCTACTGTTGTCATTATACTGCAATACAGCAAACAGTATGATTTTATGCACAAGGCTGTATCAATGTAACTCAAATGGATGCTTTAAAAGATGCAACAACATTCTGTGCGTTTTCTCACTGAGAAGTCACTAACATTGATCGCAATCTGGGGTATTCTAGTAAATTGCTCATCACGGAGCCCAGAAAATGAGCTGGATGACAAACATTTGTGACAATTACCACAAGCACAATTCTAATTTACTGTAAGTATGTGTGTGCGTATTTGCACGGGCCGATTCACTTAGTAAATCATCTGCAATATACTTCAGAATTTCAAGCTTAACTCAACATGTTTCTTGTGAAATTTACTATCAATTTCTGAGTGGAATTTGCTTTAAAGTAAATCCTATACCTTTTTTTTTTCATTGTAACTTTTATTTGATATCTTAGTTGCACTATACTGTATAAAGTACACCCAGACAGCCTCTTCTGGCATCACTAGCATGAGGTTTTTGACTGAATAAGGACAGTGACAATATGGCCTGAATAGAGACAGTGAGTGCACAGTGTCTGGAAAATCTGCTCCTGTTTGACAGTTCAACATCTGCTCCATGAAACTGAGTGGGGACAGAGCAGGAAACATCCAGACACTGCTGTGGTTATGGGGCAGCTGTTGGTATCTGACTAACACAGCCTTGAGCTTTCCGAATGCCAGGCTACTGTATGTAGAGAGGACAGGAAAAGAGGGCGAAGAGGGGTCACAATAATTATTCACTAGCTGGTTTCAGCTGATTTGTCTTCAGTTGATATTAATGAGAGGTTAAATGGAGGTGAAATGTAATATCTCAAACATGATCCATTTAAATGGACCCAAGCAATATTTAGGCCACGATTAAAGTGCATCTAGTGAATGTCAGAATGTGTCAGCGTGCACTTATCTGTACGTTTCGTCATCTTGTGAAACACGGACTACACACAAGTCTATTCACTGTAGAGTCTTTGTATCCGGTGCATTACATACTGAACACTGCAGCAAACTAAATGGGTTACATTCATACTGTGAGCTGCTCACTTCTGCACTTTCGCTAAAAATGTGGAGCTGTAGCCATAGCGATGAATTCATGTAGATGAATGCATGCCTGTCTTTCCACAGCTGAATTTTACATGGGCACAAACTGGTGACTACAACAATTAAATTAAATTAAAGGTTAGTGCATCTGAAAAATTAGCCTGAAAGGATGATGCTTAATTGTAGTATTTTATCATATGATTAAAGTACCTATTCTGCCTCTAATTAAGAAAACTTGAAAAGCTTAGTTACGGGAAGACTCTTTCATCTGGGTCAGAGAGTATAATTTCAAAAAACATGTCTGATCTACAAATAGCAGCTGCAAAAGACAATAATAAGCAGGTGAGACAAAAAAAAAGAGGCTGAGGGACAGAGAGAGACAGAAGGAGATCTAAACCGATGCAGGTGACAAGATACTCTAGCGAAGTAAAAACAACCATATGGGGTAAAACATACCATGTTTTGAAATGTTGTTTTGAATCTAATTTATGTTTTAAACATATTTAGAAAATATAGCATCCAATATAGTAACAACGGTAACAAAAAATGGTGACGCTATTTATTCAGTAACATGATATACATGCTTAAACCAAAACTGTGCTCAGCTTTCACACTGATCACAGATTTGGATCCCCTCTCTCTTCATTCTCATGAATCAGTTCGCCCATAAACGGTCATCTCTCTCTCATATGTAATGTTGGAAAAATCTGATTCATTCTAGTGAATTATAAACAGTCCTTTCTTATATGATGCTGTCACAGCCTGGTTGCAAATGAAGTTGAGAGATTGGATCTAAGCACAGCAATTTAGTTGTATATACACAAACTCCAAAACTGGAAACAGAACAGAACAAGCAGGTTACACGCAAAGACAACTGACAGTGAACAGAAGAAAACACAGGGCTTATACTTATAATGAAACACAAATCAAACAGATGCAGACACTAATCAAATCAATGGGTAACTACGATAAACTATTGGCGGGAAAGTAGGAACAAAGGAAACTAGGTCAAACAACACATATACAGAACATACATGTGACATTGTATTGTAAAGTTTGATTAGTTCTTGTGAATTGTTAGCTGTGGTCTTCACATACTATTCAAGGAAATCCGTTCAGCCAGAAATGAACAGATTCACAAAAATGATTCACCAATTTGAGTTGTTAGTTATTGTTATTTTCCCAGGAAATATATATTTTGGTGTAGTTACTTTTTAAAAACAGAAGCTTGACTGAAGTTTAACTGCTTCATATGATACAGTCAGTAGCTTCCCCAACACTGTGGTATTATCAAGATTTTCTTGGCATTTACATTTTGTGAAGATCATATCAGTTAATTAAAGTACTTGACTGACAGGAATCTGTTTAAAACTGTAGATAGAGGAAAATGCACAAGCTTCATGAAAGCCCATAAATGTAAGTACAGAAGAAGTGAACTAAAATAGAAGGTACTTCACAACAGGGAGCATTTAATTGGCAATATGTAAGCCTGTAATTTTCTAAGCATGCATCGCTGGAATAATAGTCGCTGTATATCTTCTCTGGTTTAAAACATGGCTTGAATGAATTGAAATGTTTTAAAATATTAGGATGTGATTATGATGGGCATTCTTGAAAATGTAAAGAGTTTTATTACTCACTCTGATTATATGATGTTTTTTCTTCAGCTCTGGAAATTTAAAGATCTGACACCAGTATGTTGTATCCTTATGCGGCACAGCAACCTAAAATATTTGAACATGTTAACAAATTTATAGATAAAAGATTTGCATCAGTTACAAAACAGTTAAATGTAGCATTTAGACAGCAACAAACACAAGTATTCCATTGTGGACTGGAGAGCACGGACGTTTTATTAATCCCATTTCCTGTTTTTTTCCTATTCAATGCTGAGTATTTGTTATGTGGTTGTAAATATGTACACTCTTATAAAATCTGGTGTTTGGCAGTATCCCACAAGCATAAAAGGGGCCTTGTTTTCATTCAAAAGACCCAATCAGGAAGCAAAAGGGTCTGTATTTAAAAAGGATTCATATGTAACCACAAAGACCTTGATTCCTAAGCATGCAAAAATAGATGAAACGGTAGGTATAACACTGCCTAGGGCTAAGCCGTTCTCTGTCACTCCTAGCTCATCAAACGCTCCAGCAGTCTGCTGAATGCACTTTCCTCACCTCCTTGTTTCGAAGGTCAAAGAAAGCTGTTCCTGCTGGGATGCTGGAGCTGGTTCCAGGGTTGAGTAATCGCAGACTCTTTCTGCCTCTGTTCGTCCCGTGGTAGACTGGTCCTGACATTCCCACATCCTCCGCGTGGAACGCCCAGATCACTCTCACTGTACTGCCCTGGGCATTGACCAATTTTGGGTAATTGTAGACTTAAGTGCAAAAGACTGTCTATACAAGTAATAATTTGACAACATTTTGGGGAAGTGAGTTTATTTAACTCCTTAATAAAACACCGTACTATTATTTCCCCTGAACAAAAGGCAGTGTGCTAAAATTACAACCATGAGTTCAAAAAATGGCACCAAAAAAAGCTGGTTACAGACACTGCCCCTGATGGTTCTTTCAGACTTACGGAGCAAAGATGTAAAAATACATGCAGTCAAACCTACCGTAATGACTTTGTCATTGTCATCACAGGTCTGGAGGTTTCTGCTGAAAGCCAGAACGGTATGTGTGTCATTCTCTCTGCCGTACAGCAGCTGGTAGCTCTGCAGCACATCTTTATGGACCTTTCTGTTTGAGTCTGTATAGTAGTCCTGAGCAGAGTGAGGAGGAACGAAGTTAGTCCATCTCAGGTTTGAATCAGAAAAGAAGCTATTTTTAAGGAGTACTGGGATCATGTGAGTAAATACATGTGCGTGTGGTCACATTTGATAACCTTTGCTCAAAATGTTTGGTTAGCTGCACTGGCAAATGTCCTATTTGTTTCCAATACATTCAGACGCATTATGAATATGTTTTGGATCAAAAGACGCCATGACTCATGCTTCCAAAACTAAAACAGAAATGTATTGATATAAATCATTACACAATGCTGATGAATAGTGCTGTGTTGAAATCTAATCATAAACTTCTATTGTTTACATCAGCTGGATGGAGATTAGTGTGCAGAGAATATACAACAGTGTGGATGTATTGAAATATTTCGCTGCTTGCATTTGAAACAGTATTGTTTATGTGAGTGCTCTCTGAATAAAATCCAGGTCACAACAGGGCAGCTGATTGTAGTCAGGTCAGTGGGTCAGTGGATGATCTCATTGCAGTAGATTTCAGGACACAAAAAGCTATCACTGCAGATTTAAATGTTCGAAAGTGGTCCTGGAGAGTGGATATAAATATAAATATGTTTCCCATTTACAGTAAAAAAAACATCAACTAAAAATGACAAATAATAACAATAATAAATGTCGTTTTTGCGACCACTACCATATTCCGATAATATACAGAATATGCATTTTATTTCTGCTTTATCAACACCCAAAAAATAAATAATAATAATTACATTGATAATTATGCAAAGTTGTTTTGTGATTCAATGTAGTGTAAATAATTTTTTCATGTTTTGGGGTATGTCTAACTCTAAGTTTAAAAAGCTGTGTTGCTCATATGAGAATGAATGCCTGTAAAAAGTTGAGTAATTAATATATAAATCATATATATATATATATATATATATATATATATATATATATATATATATATATATATATATATATATATATATACTTTATTAGTTATATATTCTGCATGTGGAGTGTGACCTGTGTATTTACTGATGAATGCACAGTGGCATTATGGGATAGTAAAAAAATAAATAAAATAAAATGTATTCTTACAATTATTGTTATATAGTTAAATAGATGGAGGAAAAGATTATCCAAAACAGATCCATACCAAACATTTTTGTTAGAAAAAAAAAAAACTATATAAAACTCAAATGACTTAAATAAATTCAGTACTTAAAACAGAAATAATAATAATAATCAATCCAGCCCGACATTTACAGAGATCAAATGCAGCAGACTGTTTTTAAAGTGTGAGTCAGAGTTCTCTAACTGTATAATCAGCGTTGAATGTGAGGTGCATTCAAACCCAAAGGTGCGTGCACACTTACCAGCAGATATGGACTTCCGTTGAGCACACCACCTATCACGATATCAGACGAGGACATCGCACCGGTCGGCGACAAACCGAATCCTATATATCCTTTCGTTTCCACTTCTACTTCAAAAGTTATCGTGGACTCGTCAAATCCCCACTTAATGTTGTATCTCCCATCCGCATCTAGTGCAGCTGAATGAACGAATCGTGTCCCCTGTGAGCATACCGAACAGAAGAGTGAAGTTAAGAAAACTAGAGCGCAAAGAGGCTGATTTTCAGACATATCGAGCTTAATCGCAAACAACACCGACTGCACTCAAGGACGCTTTTTATCCATAGAGCAGTTTATGGAAATATGCAACTTCCGAGGGCAAGAGTGTTTGTTTGCTTTGGTGCATTGGAGGCGAATGATCCTTTCAAGCGCTGGCAGCCTCCCACCGCTGAACTGTTGGAACTTGTGTGATTTCCCTTTGATGTGGAAAGACATGTAGAGCTGAACACCGTGCGAGCGCGACGCGACAAAAGTAGAACGCTCGAGTCATTATCAAGCAGCTGCCGTGCAGTCATTAGAATCAACGGCGTGATTACAATAGGCTACACTGTTAAATCTGTGTAATGGGTCGTATTTCAAGTACAAGGTGAAGAACCATTTGAATGTTTGGTGACTTAACGTTGTTTAAATAAAATCCTGCTTCGCTGAGGAGCTTTATTTTGCTCTGTTATACACTTTAATTAAAACAATTAATAACCTAATTAATGTTTTCATAAGTAAGTGAAAATGTAGCCTTAAGCTTATCTACTCTATAGTATGCAAAAAGGAATAGTTCAGATGAGTAGGATGTCAGCATGTGTAGTATTTATAGTATGAGAACAATACCTGGATGACCTCTACTACAGTGGTGGGGGTGGGGGTCTCATGATCCAGGGGGGCCTTAACAAACATTAAATAAGCCAAAAACAATGAAAAGTCAAGATGTCTCTTTTAATTCACTTTTTAATTCCCTTAACTGTTTTTTTTAAGGATACCTGCTGTTATTTACATATGAGAAAGAATAATTGGTAACACTTTACAATAAGGTGTCATTTGTTAACATTAGTTAATGCATTAATTAACATGAACAAACAATGGACAATGCATTTATTACACTATTTATTAATCTTTATTAATATTAGTTAATGAAAATACAGTTGTTTATTGTTTATTCATGTTAGTTCACAGTGCATTAACTAATGTTAACAAGCACAACTTGTGATTTTATTAATGCAATAGTAAATGCTGAAATTAACATTAACTAAGATTAATAAATGCTGTAGAAATATTGTTTATTCTTAGTTCATGTTAACTAATGAACTTTATTGTTTTACTGAACTTTATAAAGTGTTACCGAATAATTTCAAAAAGTGTAAAAGACCTTGATAAATTATGTAATTAATCTCTGATAACTCAATGGGCATTTTTACAATGGATATGTCAAGCACTAAATATTTTATTGGGTTGAAAAATATTTGTAATCACAAACAACTGAAAAGTCATGGGACGTTCAAATATTGTTGTGGCTGGTGATGTGCCTTGGAGTCAAAATGTTGGGAACCACTGCTTCATGCATCCAGTGAGATTCCGAAGTGTGCTTTATCACTTTGGTACAACAACTAAACAGTGACTCATCTTAATTAAACTAGTTTAATTACTGTACCATGTGTTTTGTGTGAGAAAAAGGTGCACAAGTAGATCAAGTTTGGCAAGTTTTGTCAAGCTATGAGCAGGTTCTATGTATAAAAGAGATAAAGAGATGAGAGAGATGTTCTTATTTTAAAAGATTATCTTTGTTTGGAAGGTGCAAAGACATTTAGGCCTCCTAAAGACTTCTGGATGTTCCAAGTTATGAAGTTATTCTGTTCTATTCCCTTTTATTCTATTCTACAAATCTGAGGTGTACATTTGTGACTGATGACTGCCATCTACTGGTAACAAAGTATATTATATTTTAAGATTACACTTGTAATGACAATGTCCGTCATATCCATCCATCCATCAAATCCTATTCAGGGTGATGACAAACACACATTTTGTGCTGTTTTAGATGCTTTATTGTTTACTTAATTTCTGGTCTGAATCTTAGAAATCTTAGACAAAGTACAAAGTATGAATGATTTCAGTAAATAGATAACTAGGGTGTTTTGCGTTTGACATCAACTAGTGGACAGAAAAATGTTAAGTGTGTGTTAGCTCAATGGCTTGCTTTGGATGTTTAAGAATGCTGTTATGGAAACAGATGCATAATACCAGAAATTGTATTTTGTTTAACAATTTTTTTTTTTTTGAAACACGCGAGGCTCATTTGCTTGTTTTTTTCATAGACATTCCTGGGACCTGCTTTGTAGTTTCATCTAAAGACACTAGAGGGCAGCAGAGGACAGGGATTAAATAAATAGCATGAATAACATCAACGTTCCTAAACAAAATGTAGATATATCCGAGTGGATGAGTTCAAACTCTCATGAGATCGGGATCCGACAAAATTTTATTTTTACCTGCTGGGTAAGTCTTTCTCAAATAGGTTTATGTTCTGGTGGTCTTGCTGTTATGATCAGAATTGAGATTTAAGCATTACTGACAAGTTACCATATTAAATTGAGATTCCATGACAAAGTATAAATATTTACTTTTTGAAACATCTGTATTACTTACTTCATAAAGCCTGCATGCACAAATAGGCCTATATATAAATTTTTTGGGGGCATGACTTTTGGCATGACCAACATCTAAATAGGTATTTAGACATGTTTATAAATTAAATAGTTTAAATTGGCAGTTAGCTATTTGTGTCCCTGGACCTCAAAACCAGTCTTAAGTCGCTGGGGTATATTTGTAGCAATGGGTCAAAATTATTGATTTTTCTTTTATGCCAAAAATCATTTGGACATTAAGTAAATGTTCCATGAAGATATTTTATAAATTTCCTACTGTAAATATATCAAAACTTAATTTTTGATTAGTAATATGCATTGCTAAGAACTTCATTTGGACAACGTTTAAGGCGATTTTCTCAATATTTTGATTTTTTTGCACCCTCAGATTCCAGATTTTCAAATATTTCCAAATATTGTCCTATCATGACAAACCCTACATCAATGGAAAGCTTATTTATTCATCTTTCAGATGATGTATAAATCTCAATTTCGAAAAATTGACCCTTATGACTGGTTTTGTGGTCCAGGGTCACATTTGGTGATGCTACTGATTATTTACTATCATGGTAAGTTTTGTGAACATGGTGTGTTATCATACTTATAATTAAGGGGTTTTAATGTTCGAACAAAGTTTTCTAGTCTTGAGTGTAATAGTGCTAATTCCAATAAGGTGGTGTTCAGATCTTGGAATGAAGCGTGAAATTGCTTTTCTTTTGGAAATGTAGAACACTCCTCTGCCTAAGTTTCAAAGTTGTTAAAAAAACAACTTTCCCTAATTTCCTCACCAAGAATAAGTGTTAGAAAAAGTCTTTTAAAAAGTTACTCTTTTCTTCAAGTGATGCAGCTTTCCTCTCTGGAGGCCTCCAACAGTGTTCTGAGAGCTGTCATATTCCCATATATTAGGCCAATGGACATTACTGTATTTGTACAGCTATTTTATAGACCCTGTAAGTACTTTACGTCAAATGGGTGCTTTCAGTCGCATATAATATGCAGCATAATTGACTTCAGAAGCTTGTGCGGAGTTAAACTGCTGATAATGGCTTCTGACTACTCAGCTGAACTTTCAGTATATATCACATTGAAGATATTTAGCCTTCACCAGAAGCAGCTGCCCAGACTGAGATTAGCACACTGTCAGAAGCACATGGATGCATGCTGACCCATCCTTGTAAAATGAGCATATGGAATACATACTTTCAAACTGAGGGAAAAAAAAAAATGAAATGACATTTTCCATTATAGGCGACTCAGAGATCTGCCCATGTTTCAAAAGCCTTATTTAAATAAATGTTAGAAATGTTAATATATATATATATATATATATATATATATATATATATATATATATATATATATATATTATAATATCTCCACAAGCAATAAATTGCTAAATTATTGTTTATAGTATTTTATTCAGGGCTTTTTGAGTTCTTACATCTTAAATTCTGACATAAAATATTATGTTTTGCATTATGGGAGATGTAGAGATCTGTCCATGTTTCACAATTATGAAATAAATGTGACCATGGACCACAAAACCAGTCATAAGGGTCAATTTTTTAAAATGGAGATTTATACATAATCCGACAGCGGACTAAATAAGTTTTCCATTGATGTATGGTTTGTTAGGACAGGACCGTATTTGGTCGAGATACAACTATTTGAAAATCTGGAATCTGAGGGTGCAAAAAAATCTAATTGCCTAGCAATCTAATTTCTTAGCAATGCATATTACGAATCAAAAATGAAGTTTTGATATATTTACGGTAGGAAATTTACAAAATATCTTCATGGAACATGATCTTTACTTAATATCCTAATGATTTTTGACATAAAAGAAAAATCGATACTAAATTCTCATGATTAATTCTTATTGTTTCTCTACATGCATTAAATAAGTTGAACGCCATGTAACTTCTTCTGTTTAAATAACTTTTAACATTTCAAGTATTTGAGTTTAAATCAGGACTATGAGTCTCTATACCTGCATCGGCATGGTTCCATAGAGACAGAGAATGAAGCAGTACCACTCCTCAACACTCAACACCTGCGTTTTCACTCATGCACATCACACACATGTAGCGCTGACTCACAGACAGACCCACTGCGGAGGGTTCAAAAGGTCTCTGAGGGCACCCGAGCCTCTCTAAACATGCCTCCTGTCCCTGTGAGTTTCCATCCTGATGAATCTTTCTGTTTGTTTTTGACTCTGTGTCTCACACTCGCTGTTCTCTTATAGTCTCTCTGATGCTTTGCAGTCTGTCTGCATTACTGTCGTCCTCCTAGTGTCTCTCTCTCTCTCTCTCTCTCTCTCTCTTTCTCTTTCTCACCCCCTCTGATTAACCCTAGGCCCCTGCTGAGCTGACTGCCAGACGGAGCCATTTAATTTTCACTCGGATCCTTTTCATTTCTCTCCTCCAGGCATATCCCTCCATCACCTCAGAGTGGATAAAATACGAGCAGCTTTCAGGGGACACTCTCTCTGCGAGAGGAGACTCGGTCGAACAGCTTTCGTACGTGAAATGTGAGTTATGTATGAACTTTTTAATTTTTGTTGTCTTTTATAGTGTGTCACCATAAGCTACAGTTGTTTTAATGTTCAATCAGCTTCATTTACCATCTGTTCCTCCTCGTATAATTGGAAATACCTGTGCATGCATTTCAGACTCTCCCACCCGATGAGACTTCCCTGAAAGTGTGTGATGTGAACAAAAGAATAAAGGATAAAAGAAATAAACTCATTTCAGTTACGCTAAAGAAACATTTGGTAAATAAACCGATACAAAAAACATTTATTCTCCATCTGTGAGTTCTTTCATTTGGGCCACTCAAATGCTGAAACATCTAAACAATGGCTTTCTGGCAGGTTAGATTGGGCTGTGTATCAATGAGTGTGTATAAATGTTTACTATAGTACATCTTATGCTATGAGGTTTTATCACTGTGTCCACCTAGCAAATCAGCCAGGTCTAAAATAATGGGATTTTGGATTTCACGCAGCATTAATCTGGCATGAGTGCTGCACTTCTTTACTCACAGCCAGTGATGTTAATGTATTTTTGTGAATAAAAAGACAATGTAATTTTATTTTATCGTGCAATTGAAAATTAAATGTTTATGTGCATTAGGCACCAAAACAGTTTTGGCCATTGGACTGAAAGCACAAGCAAAGCCGTGCATGTCCTTCAGGCACACACACTGAGGACGTCACAGTCAGGCTGCTGTGCATCGCTCCAGTTGTGGGGTTAAGTGCCTTGTTCAAGCACAACACTGGCAGACGGACCACAACATGCTTCTGCCTGTTAGTTCACTCCCAACACCCTTTGCTAGCCCTGGAAACCAGCAATTTTATGTTGATCTCCCCACCTAGTGATTCACTGACCACCTAGTGCATCAACATCTATCAAATCATGTTAAAATCTTACATTTTAAAGGTCCATTCACACCTGGGATGATTACTATAATAATAACAATAGAAATATAGTTTTGTCATGATAACTCTCGGAGGGATTGGCATGGTAATGTACATGTCAATGTTAATGTATTTGGTCTTGGCGGAATAGATCTGTTACGCTGCTGCTGCTCCTGCTGTGGCAGAGCAAGTACCAAGACTGGCTACTGCCAACAAATCCACAACATGCTGCTGTGAGCGTGTAAGAAATACTGCTGCTGCACATATAACACATATGAATAACCCCATATAGCATACATGAATCACCTCGTAGCAGGTCTATACAGGTGGAGCTGGGGAAGGTGGAGGGTTTCTGAAGTGAGCTGCCAAACTGCTACAGCAAAAGAAAGCCGCACTTCCGCATTTGACCACCGTACTGCTGTTTGCAGTAATTGTGAGAAAATTAAGCACAAAATTAATTAGTCTTGAGGAAATGTCACATAAAAAGCAATATTAATATTATTAATATTATAATGTTTTTTTTTATAACATATACAAAAATGTTATGTTTACACACACACACACACACACACACACACACACACACACACACACACACACACACACACACACACACACACACACACACACACACACACACACACACACACACACACACATAAATAAAGATTTTCCTTCCTCTATATAGTTTGCTATATGGGAATAATATACCAAAAGCTTTTAGGTAATACATTGGCAGTAGACGTTCATTCAAGATTTCAAGGGGGATTAAAGTTACATCCCAATTTGTGTACTTGTGCACCATTCTATGCCACTTTGTAGTATAAGTAGTGTGCTCACGTTGAAAATTCTAAAGAAGAAAGAATTTGCACAAAAAACAACACCAAACAAACAAACAAAAAACTGGATGATACACTTAATTCTTTGTCATTGCCTTGATGCAGGGTCATGTTATACAGCAGGTTTTAGTCAACAGTGGCATTGTAAATATGCTCTATTTTGAGCCATAATTATTATTCAGCAAGCGAAAGTGTGTAATATTAAGCTGTTCATGTTCAATACAATAAAAACAGCTTTTGTTATGCCATTGATATAGCCTTTATATCATGTGAAAATGCATGCTTTCAAAGAGATAAAAACAATAATTATAGTGCACCTTTGAAGTTTTAACGTATAGGAGGGTTTATATAGAGAGTCTATGGTGTTACTAAAAGGGTAACTTATGTTTACCAACTATGTTCTTTTTAAAATTTTATGTGTATTCTGTAAATTGACTTGAAATTGTTCACTAAAAACAAATCTGATCTGTACAATAAATAATGCATCTCTGTCTCCCCCTGCAGGCCCAGTGTAACAATACAAGCAGCACAATAGCAGGTGAGAGCACAGCAGCTGGAGAGGGAAGGAACATTAACACCCATACGCAAAACTGTTACTAGGTGTTCCCAGCTTTCTCCATTTAGAGATAATTATGTAATTGGTGTTAACACTGAGCCAACATCAGCACAATTTTTCCCCCATTCCCTTCTCTCTGACACCTTCGTTCTGTAGCCTTCAGCTTGTGTTACTTTGTCATTGATCGCTTGTGACTGAGAATGAATTTTCCAGCATACTGCATACACGTATATGATAGAGTACAGACATGTGCATGAATCTAATTTGAGCTGTTTCCAGTGAATGGTCACTGTGTGACCCAGTAAGACCACCATGCTCCCTTAATCGAAAAATAAACTCCGGCTGAGAATTAGCCTTCAGGTGCTAATTACAGTCCTTCAGCTGCCCGCTGTCTCCTCTGAGGAGCTGCGAGCACGAGCTGAGTGAAAGAATAAATGCTTTCATAGTCTGCGCGTTCCTAAAGGAGACTACAGAGGCGGCACAATTGGTGGCTTTCACATAATTTCGCTAGTATGGTTAGGCAGCAAAGTGGCCATTGAGTGTGACTGATTTACATTCTGTGAAGTTGTTTCAAATGTTCATTATTCTGCTAAACCCATTGTTCTAGACGGAGAAAATAAACGGCACTTTATTACCTTAAATATTTAAGGGAACGCTACGGCAGCATTAAAGTGAGAAACCTTTGTCTTGGGGCGATTCATCTGCGTTACCCTTTTTCTAATCCTGAAGGCTGATATGAAATATTAATCGCTGCCTTTGAATATATGTCCTAACATTTACAGACGCCTGCATGTGGAGTGTTTTGCTGCGGATCAATTGTTTGAATGCCTCAAAAGCATTAAGTCAGATTATGAATAAATAAGAAGCAGAACTGATAAGGCGTCATTGCGCTAAAGGAGGGGCAAGAGTTCATGTGTCTAATTCTAGACTTCAAAGACCGCCGTGCCTTTTTCATGTGCAGACAGTCTTTCAAGAAATTAGGTCGAGTTTTCTCAGTGATTTAGAAATTAAGAGGGTGCCTCTTTGAAATATAATCACAGAGGAGAGCATGTAGAAACACATAACTTTCATTGGTTTTTGCACTTTCATTTGCATATTAGGTCTACGGAGTTAACTAATCTGGGCTAGACTAATAGTGTCTCTAAAAACAGAGAGTAAAAACCAGAAATGCATTCAGTAATAATAATAATAAAAATGTGTGCCTTATGCTTAATTTGATATTAATAAATTATTCAATTAATAAATCAATATAGCTTATTTGTTGATATTCATGACAAATAACCACCAGATTTCTTTTGGTAGAAACACATGAATTTGCCAGTTAACTAATCAAGGCTATAGTGTCTCTAAAACAGAGAGTAAAAAAACAAAACAAAATGGCCTCAATAATAATAATAATAATAATAATAATAATAATAATAATAATAATAATAATAATAATAATAATGTCTCCTGATTAATTTTGGATTAATAAATTTTAACTTAAGAAATGAAAATATTAAATAATTATCTTTAATATACCTTATGTCTTCACATATGTCTTCTGTTTAATTTAAATTAATAAATTATCCAAATAATAAATGAATATATTAAAAGATTATATTTATTCATAACAATTAAGCATCAGATTTTTGGGTAGGAACACATAAAACAAACTTTTATTGGTTTTGCTCGGTAATGTACACATTTGGCAATAATAATAATAATAATAATAATAATAACAATAATAATAATAATAATAATAATGTCTCCTGATTAATTTTGGATTAATACATTTTAATTTAAGAAATATATTATCTTTAATATATTTAATACTGCCAGATTTTTATTTATTTATTTATTTTTGGTGGGATCACAAAAATGTAACAATGATCTTACTTTGTTTTGTTCTTTAATTTCCATATTAAGCCAATAATGCTGCTACTACTACTACTACTACTACTACTACTAATGAATATATTACCTGTTAAATGCATATATTCAATTATGACACTTATTTTTATTTATTCAATTATTTATTTGTTTATTTATTTTTATTTTTTTTTACAGAATATTGTTTACAGATAGGTAACTTTAACATATCAAATGGTGCTAAAATGATTAATGAGGTTAAAATGGTTATTTGTTGCATATCTGAGTTTCCATTCAGCTTATACTACTGTCCTCCCACATCTACCCAGAAGTCAAGCTTTCTGCCTTTTATTACTAGTCATCCGCTGTATAGAGCTCATTGTGAGTGATGCTGATGGCAGGCACTGAGTTGTAGAAATGTGCTGCTAGGCCGACGCTGGTGTTCTCGAGGTGTGTGTGCGTGTAGGAGGGAGATAAGTTATGCAGGAGAAGTCGTTGTTTAGCACGGTGAAGCGCTCCACAGAGATCTATAGCAGCATGATGAGGAGATGAAATTAAGGTCAGCAACACCACAACTTTTCCTGTCACGAGAAAGATGCAGTGAATGGGTGGGGGAGAAAATGACTTAAACTGTCCCTGGTTGTCTGCGTGGGAATCTGATTTCTGGAGTCATTAATTTTGTTCTCTAGCTATTAACACAGCTCAGTTATGAAGGGCTGAAGCTGCTGAATTATGTAAGGATACCTGGGATTTTCTCAATACCATAGCAGGAATTCATTGAATATTTGTTTTTGTTTTTTAACGTTCATGCTCAAAGAGAACGCTGCAGTCATTTACTAGGTCTAAAATCATAAATAACCTTTCATTTAATAACCGTCTCCAAAGACTCACCAGTAGGGCCTAAGAGCCCAATTATTGACACCAAATGCATCAATAACAAATGAAAAATTGAACAAATTAACATTTTTTGAAGCTGTGAGAAGCCAATAAAAGTGACTTCTGTCTTTATATATGATCTTCAAGTGTCATCCACATAAGCCATTAACTACAAAAAAGTCATGTATTTTTGCAAACTACTGTAGAGACTGTAAACCCTAATAAGTTGGCAGAACTTTGATTTTTTATTACACAAGCATGTTAATCACAATTATATTAAAATGTTGATTAAGATAACTTATACAATTTGATTGCATAAACATCATATTAACTCAAATCTTTTACTTCCAGCTAGCAATAGCACATGTAGCATGTACCATACATTCACACCATCCTTGATACAGCAACACTTTTCTTTTTGAAGTCAGTAAACAAATATTTCCTGAATATAATACGTGGTCAGGAGCCAGTTGTGATTCTCAGAAAGTGACTGAAGATAAAAGGTAAAAAATTAACATTCATAAAGAATATATTATCTGCTGGACGGAGCTGAAATCACTGGCCTGCTCTAAATTCTTCACATCACACCACAATGCAATGAAAAATACAATGCAATGTCAAAAGTTGCAGTAGCTGCACTTTGATGAAAATCAACATCAATTTGTCACACCAGCTGCGATAAAAAAGCGTAAACACTAACTAGAGGTTGTACAAAATGACTGGCTCAAAAACTATTCTATTTTATGATGTATAGCAATTTTAGCCACTTTTTGGAAACATTTTAGCAAACGTGTGCATTTATCTCCAAGCAGAAAAAAATACACAATGTTCTTTCGATTGAACATTGTGTCTCTTGGCAATTAGATAGGTAAACTTAGATTGCATGGTCTGTTCTCATAGAAATGGATATAATTATGAATCAGGTGCACTGTTTCCCTGTGTTGGAAAAATATATGTCTACAGACTAGTTTGAGGTGCTATGAGATAAAAATATCACGTCTCTGAGGTAGTTTTTCCGAAATCCTTCTGAGAATCAACATATCAAGTTGAAGTGAACACAAAACAGTCAGTATACCATACACTATCTCAGCTGTAGTGCAGTTGCTGAGAGAACTATGTTATCCTTCAGCAGGTTTTCTATAGGGACCGGCTATAGTCAGTTTATGACAGGGCTCTCAGGTTCAGCAAAACCGACATGTCTGGCAAGAGTACATTTTCCCCTTTCTTTTGTTTAAGCTTATTTCATCTCTTTCCTCCTCTTCTTTCCCCCTGAAACTGTCAACCTGGTGTGGTCCAAAAGTGTTCTGAGAAGCCACTCAGGGTTTGATTGCCCTCAGCAGGGACAGCGTGCCGTAGCTTATCTGTCCGTTAACTGACAGTGAGAGAAGCCCACAGTAACTGATATCAGCTCCGTTACACCAAAGGAGCCCCAGGGGACACTGGCCGGTCAGTTCCACACATAGACCAGCCTCTCTGACACTATCCTGTGGGGACCACGGCACCGGTTACATACCTGTTTTGAGAACAGATGAAATTCTAAACAGTGAATCTGACCAGTGGTAGACTTTGGCTTACCGATTAAATTTGCCTAATTGTATCAGAAATTATATCGTATCATAGATTATTTCTACAGTACGTGAAGGAAAACACAAATCAAAATGTAATTTTGCAAGTTTAGAAGCACATCTGTCAAACTTCTGTGACAGGAACATAGAGGCAAAAAAGAATAAAACATAATATGCTACGGCTGTAATTTTTCTTCCTATGACTTTTCTTCCTCCACAACGTGTCAAAAGTTTTTTTTTCCTTAAGGCAATTTATCAAGAACAAGAGTTTCCTTCGTGTTTTGGTGGCATCAAAGCATTGGTGAGGGTTGATTCATAGTGATGTCCCAGCATGCAACTGTCAGTCTGAGGGGTTCTCTGCTGAGAGATCTCCTTGACTGGCCATCTGAATCCACAGGAGTATGTGCTGCCCGCTCTAGCCAACTTGACAGATAGCTGAGGTTTTCCATGGTAGAACTCCTAATGTCTGGAGATGAGGTTAAGCCATGAAAAGAATTTAAATATTTATTTATTTTACTTATTTTACTGCATATAATATAATGCCACACACCATATGAGGGAAATGATTTATGTGAACAGATGTCGTGGGGTCTGGATGATAGCGTGTGAATTTGATTTTGTAGGTCAGTATTTTTCCACCTTTATTGATTTTTTATGAATCCCACTGCCATTAAGGCTATAAACCAAAAATATCCTACTTTTACCTTTATTCTTAACCTTAATTATGCATTAATATTAGTATTATTTGAGGCTATTTTTTTTTTAAACATTGTTTTTACAAAGAAAAAAATGATAGTGTGAAGAGTTAAATTGCAAGTGGGATGTTTTTATATAATAAAAACATTCATCGTCTGATGAAGAGCTTTTAGGCTTGAAACATCACCTGTGGTGAGAACATAAATAAATATTTTTCTACTTTTGGAGCTTTGGTTTTCCTGTTTGAAAATGTTTTTATATAATACCTAAATAAAAATTATAACAGATTTTAAACACAATATTGCAATTTATTTTTATTTTTTTAAGTTTTGTCCTCCAACTAGTTTGAAAAAATAAAATAAAATAAAAATTGTTACACACCATCAAGCAAAACGTGTTTTGTTCTTGAATTCATGTTTTTGAACAAATTGGTTGAATGAATGATTCACTGACACTGAATATGCTTTCCTACTACAGTATATAGGCGAAAAAAAAAAATAGAAAAGAGTACTAGGTAGGAATTCCCAGTATTCATAAAACAGTAGACAAAAAATGATCTAAATGACCAATTACTTGACTGCACAACCAGTGGACACATTACTATCCCATGAGGCCAGAGGAGATAATTGGTAAATGGCCAATGCAATCTCATGACCAATTCGTATGTATTTCACGAGGTGGCTAATTCGTACAAATTTTTGTACGATTTGTGTGGACCTCAGTGACGGTAGGTTTAGAGGCAGGGGGATTAGGGGTAGTTCATTCGTACAAATTCATATGAATTGGGGAACTTGTAAAATACGTACGACTTTACAAGAATTAGCCACCTCATAAAATATGTACGAATTGCCATGAGATTGGGTTGCAAATGGCAGTGAAGCGATGCAACTGACGGTCACATGACAATGACAACCTGACAAATGTATCACGTCTGGATTCATACTACACATGTTTATACTAGGATGTATATTTTTAGTTGTCAAAGTACAAATTCAAAATGAATGTCTTACTAAGTATGTGATTTTAGATGCAGGCATTATGTTTTTTGAATGAATCTGTTGAGTGAATAATTGAAATGATTCACTCTCTAGTTTTGTTCCTGTACAAATTGTTTTTTTTAATGAATCATTTGAGAGAATCAGTTCACTCAAATAAAATGAAAGGTTCATACTCCTTCTGAAGTCACCACAAATGTTTTCTGAAATGCCATCTCAACGCACAATCTTAGATCTTAACTTCAATATTTCTATTGCAAATTGCAAAACTACACAGACCAATGTCATATTCATTTTTTCTCAAGTAGCTGCATTCAACTTGATTTAAAAAAAGGTAAAAGAGTGAATGAGAGAGGGATAGAAAGTAATAGAAAAAGAGAGAGACAGAGACAGAAAAAAAGAGATGACCAAAGCTGACATGTGTGAGTCATTTACATTCTGTTTCCGCTCAGGCTTCTGAGATGAAAATTAACTCCAACACCGAATTAATAAGACTCCAGTTAAGTCTGAGTGGCAGTCTGTTCTTTAGTAGCATGCAGCATTTAGGATCTGTTTTATGCCCATGGCTGGACACCTTTATCAGCCATTACGCAGCCCAAATGTGCACCTCAGTAGGGTAGGGGGCTTGATGCGGGGTGTTTTAGTTGCCTCCTGTGGGAAAATGTGAAAACACAGTGTATGAGATAAAGAGTCTGTGCTTTAGCCTGTGAGGATTTCATGAATTCTAAAGTAACTCACAATTTGACATTTTTGTATAACATAGACTCATTGGAATAATGTGCCCCTATGTACATTTTTGTAAAACTCCAAAACGTAACTATTGTAAACACACAATTTCCAGCTGAAATGAACTGTAGTGGCAGTTAAACACCAACAACTTTTATTACTTTTCTCACAAATTCTGATTACTGGCGCAGATTATCAATAAATATTTTTGTATGGTTCCTTGCACAAACTATATTATGACTCTAAAACACTTTTCTCACAGTGCATTATTTGTAAAAGAATACATTTTGGCATTTGAATCACATAACCAGCTCCATATCTATGGTAAACTTGCTTGATGGCTCACCTGGTACAGCCTTGCACTTGCAATGCAGAGTGCTTGGGTATGATTCTCATGAAACAGGAATATATGAGAACTCAAAAACTTGTAGAAGCAAGCTAAATTGGCATGGTTGTGCCATCAAATGCTTTTTTATCACACGTTTGCTTTTGCTAAAATTATCGGTTTAGGCTAGAGTTTAGTATAAGTGGTATGTTATTTTCATGCAACAAAGCATTAACTAATTAGCGTCAATCACCAGATTTTTATTTCCAAACTGCCATGATACAACAACCAATATCATCAGCCAATAACATCCAGATTCATGTTCATCTATAGTTTAGGATAAAATTTGCTTTTAGCAACACTCACTGGACATTTCACTTTGAAAATGCCACAAAATGTGAAAGAAGCAACATGATATAATTATGAAGTGCTTTGCTGTGTCTAGAAGATCACATAATCTATTCTACCTAAGGGTGAACCTGAGCCTACATACTGTAAAAAGATTTTGGATCATCCACATGGTCACAATAGCGAATATACTTGCATCCTCCCTCCCCTTATGTTGACCCAGTGTTGTCTTGGGCTGTCAGAGGAGCCGTGGTCTTGAAAACAGTGGAGACTGGAATATGTGAGGTCTTTATGACATCATTAATCACTGTCACCCACACACAGCAGCAGAACCGTATCAATACCGCGCAGAACAGCATATCTATGTTTGCCTTTACCTCTGTCTGCTGCAACATATTGCTGTCACACGTTGGACACAGTCAAAAGAACATTATATAATTTTCTGTTTGATTGGCGGAGCATTTGGCGATGCAGTTGCATTGTCAGATTGTATTGTAGGCAACAGAAAAGAATCTTTTCCGTCGATTATTCAAATGAGATCTGACACAAAAATCTTACATAAGTAAAGAGAATGGAAAGCAAAACTCGATATGTGTGGGAAGGCTGATTTCCTTTGAAGACTGCAAACCAACTATGCAAACAGCCTTTGGGTAGCACTATCCCTCATTTTAGCCATTAAAAGTTTGACAATTTCTATACGCTGAAGTAAGACATACCATCACCTTCCTCAGAAACAGATGGGGAGGTTTCATGGCTTGAACACTACACAGACAGGTAAAGTGCAAAAGTGGATTTTTTTTTTTTTTTACAGCTCATGTTTATGCATGAGCAAGCATTAGATTTCATCCGTTAAGTCATATTCTGCTGTAAAAAATGAACAGGTTTAAAGATCTAGGAGTTTAAAAGTTAAAAACCCTCTGAGACAAGTCTTACTTTCAGTGGCCGGAAAGAGTTGGGAAAATCAGTCTAGCTTAATGACTGCAAGGCTGAAAAAACTCTCAGTACATCTGATTTACATTATATCCCATTATCTCCGGCTGTCCACTCAGCAGATATATTTCATCCCTGAGATCTCCTTTAAAACTCAGGAGGGGGGTATATTAGCCAAAATGAAGATTCAAAGCCAGCTGAGAGTCACTTTGAAATTATTGGACCCATTGCAGACATTTAAGCAGTGTGATGTTTTAATTTAAGCATAATTAACACAGCATTATTCTAAATTCGAGCTCTATGCAAATCTAATACAGCAAAATAATTGCACCAGCTAGAATAAAATATAAGGCAGCATTTTTCATGCTGAAATGCAATATTACAAAGACAACAAGTTTTTCTCCATCAAAGTTAGAATGACTTTTACAAATAATTGTAAAAAATGGATTGCCTAACAACGCCCCTTAGCTGTTATAAATTTACTGTAAACCACGGCTTCTTGGGGCTTATTGCTTTTATAAAATGGTTATTTCATATATGTAGTAAGGTTTCACAAAATAAAACTGTAATGATGTAAATAAAAACAGTATTCTTCCACCAAACAATGTAGTTCCAAAGTCTCTTTAAGACTATTCTATAGTCTTTGGTAGTTCCTCAGAAACAGTTGTGGTTGGAACAAAGTGGTTGCCAAGCAACACACAAAGTAAACAAAGATGTAGGTTTGTAGTGTAATTTACAACGGCTTCAAACATGGCTCAACCAATCAGAATCAAGGACCGGAACTATCCATTTTATAAAAATGAAAGTGATATCATAAGTAAAATCATTAACATTGACAGGCCTAAAATAAAGTTTTTACAATATTTTTCTTAAATTGTCTTTGGCCCCCTAGTACCCCCTTCTGGCCACCAGTACCAAGAATATAGGGACTACTACTACTACTACTACTACTACTACTACTACTACTACTACTACTACTACTACTACTACTACTACTACTACTACTAATCTTTACTTGTATAGCATCTTTCATACAAGAAATGCTACTCAAAAAACAGTAACAAAGCTATGAATGACAAAATGAAGTAGGATGACAAATGATGTTAATGACAGATTGTTGACATGTCACAAAAAGATGTCAAATGAGAAATTTTGACTACTAATCAGACCTTTTAAAACAATTTGGCCCCATAATAGCATCTAATTTTTACACTGAAACTGAGTCAAATATGATCAATGGCATAGCTGTGTTCTAACCCATTTTTGTTAATGCTGCAATCTATTTTCATTTATTTTCAATTTGTTCAGAGCTCTCATTGACTTAATTAATGTTAACAGGAAACAAATGCATATTTTTTCTGAGCCACGTGGTCCACAATTTAGCGGGACATCTGCCCACATGATTCATGACTGCACCGAACACACATATACAGTCATATGCATTTACACACTCGCACGGCTGGTGGGCAAAAGAGTTTAACTTTGCCTCAGCAGTGAGCAGAGGTTGCAGAGGGAGTGTGAAAAGTTCGTTTAGATTCATCAAGAAAAAAGAAAAATCCAGAACAAAGTATAAAGCTGCACACGCTCCTCCGGGACCTGTATCTTCCTCCTGATTTACATAAAGGTCTGTGCATCAAAAGTAGCGGATGCCCTTTTTAAAATATTAATGCACAGCTAGTTTCTCTCTCCCTCATTGCTTTGTAGCACCCTCTATCAAAGGCTGTGTGTGAGAGAGGACAGGGAATACTGTGTGTGTGTGTGTGTGTGTGTGTTTCTGTCTGTTTGGGTACGTCTGTGTTTAGTGTTCTTTCAGTTTTGGCCCATTTTCCATCGTCATTTTCACTGGCCGGCTTGGCAGCTACTCTGTGCGGCTTTCATTGTCACTCAGACAGCAGCCATTTCGCTTATCTTTCTGGAAGAAAATGAAACAGTCTAGTCTGGTTTAAAATGGAGTTAATGCAAGCATGAATGTATTGGACGGGTTGTTGTTATATAGGAACAGGGTGAAGATGTCGGTTGTCTACATAAGCTGCGAAAAATGCAGCCACTGCAGTTTCATAGAGCTCTCCATCTGAGAGCATTGATGAGTCACTGTGCTTCCTCACTTTGAGAAAGTTTTAGTCGTTTCTGACCCAAGAGGCACCACAGCAGGGGAAAAGTATAAACATTTGATTGTTGTTAAAGCAATAGCTACTTAAAAATGGAAAATAAAGTTATTTACGCAACCTCCTGTCGTTCTAAACTTGTGTGACTGACTTTCTTCCATGGAACATAAAAGATGAATTTATAAGGAATATCTTTGTAATATAATGAAGGTGAATGAAAACCAGAGCTGTTAGGCTGTAAAATAACAAAAACACAATGAAGGGGTCATTCACACAGAATGCAATACGTAAGGTGCAATGCAGTGGAATGGAAAAAAAAAAAAAAAAAAAACTACAAAAGATATCTTTTAACTTGAGCACCGCATTATTAGAATGCTGCGTCATGCAGGAGACGTGAATGAAACAGGCAAACATGTCTGTTTAGCATGTTTACGTAGAAAACAACAGAAAAACAGTGCAGTGGTATGTAAAAATGTGGGAAATGGGGTGGTGGAATGAAAAAAAAAACCACAATATCCAGAGATGCAAAGTAAATCAAACATTTTTTAACTTGGGTGTCACTTTGTAGAACACTATGAAGAACCTGCAAAAGATGCAAACACAACTGGCAAACACACCTGTCTAGCACATTTTACATAGAAAACATGTAGAAAACAATAGAAACGAACTTCTTTTTTAATTCATCATGCTTGCACAGAAAAGCAGTGCAGTGTAATGCCTGAAAGTGTTTTGTGTGAAAGGCCCCTAAAAAGTATGATAAAAGTGGTCCATATGCCTTGTATTCAAGTTCTTCTTAAATGGGTTTTTGGATGCAAAATTAACTTTACAAGTTGTTTGAACATAAATGTGTGTTGGAAGTGTGTGTACACATCCATCCTATAATGATAAAAATCCACCCAGTGTTTTTTTTTAAATCTCTATTTTAAATAATCCCTTCTCAAATCAGGCTGTTCTGAGATTCCTGTCAGAATGACATAGTTCTGCACAGGCCGCACCCACGATAGTTGATCGACAAGGCCATCTTAACTTAGACCCGCTCTGAGTGAGCTGAGAGCTGTCCGCCATTCTGTCGACTATGGTGCAGGGGAAGACAAGATGTCTCAGATTAAGCGATTGAGGTTTTCTGTTGTTGGATGTAATAATGAACATAGCAGGCGTCATTTACTCCCGACATCTGAGCCACTGAAGACACAGAGGATTAACGTTACTTTCGTTTTGAAGGGAATGCACCGCTCCCCGATCTGCCTAAATCCTATGTTTGCGCGAATCATTCGTGATCCAGCTTCATCTATAGAAGAAGTGAGTATAAGGGTTTTTTTTATGAATCTTTGCAAATCGCCTTTCCCCATAATGTGCTAGTTAGCCAGTTTCTCGGCTGAAGTTTACAGTCTGCTCATCACTCCACAGAAGAGAGGGGCGGGGTCAGCAGAGCTCATTAGCATTTAAAGCGACATGGACTAAAAAAAAAGGCTTGCTGGAAACAGAGCTGATTTTGAGGTAAAAAAGGTGTTTTTTTACACTACCATTGAGTGAAATTTTAACCAAAGTATATTATAGACTTATCATTAAGACCCTAAAGAATCATATCAACTTGTGGAAAATGGGCATTCGATGATCCCTTTAAGTCATATAGCCAACAGACCGAAATTAATACCAAATTACGTTGTTATTAAATAAAAATAAAAGTTCACGAGAGAAGCACTGCTGGATTCATGAACAGACCGTGGTTTTGTATTGAATCAGAAGCAACTTATTGATTCAGTGAACCAGTGTAAAATGTTTGAAAGAAATCTTTAAAATGGCCGGATACTGAAATGATATTATATGTTCTTAAAAAGAAAAAAAAAGAAAGGAAAAAAAAGAAAGTCACACAGATTTGGAACGACATGAGGGTGAGTAAATGACGACAAAATTTTCATTTTGAGTGAACAATCCCTTTAATCAAACGGCCCAACAGTAAACAAGCTCTCTGGCAGTAACTGCAGTAACATGTGTCATGGCTTGTGATCATATTTATGTTCTGTGCGGCACATTATCAGCATGGTTCTTGTTATAAATCTTTATTTCTGTTGTTGTTGTTGTTGTTTACATAGCACCTTCACATTTCTTTGGGCACAGTATGAATAGAGAGCAGCTTTGTCTTCTGCAGTGGAGGTAAAACAAGTTCAATTTGCAGTTTTTTGATGGGACACTGCTCTTGATGTTCACTTTCTCTCACACACAGACGATAAAACACAGTCACATATATACACACACACACACACACACACACACACGGACACAGCTGTTTCAATATCCTTAGGCTTTAAAGACAGGACATGAGAGGATTTGTGTTTGTGGGCAAGTACTGTTGTGTCCTTACACATCATACGTGATTGTTATTTTCGGTGTATGCTCAGAGGGAATAGCAATAAATCAAATTAAAAAGTAATTTCTCCCCAGTGGTCCTCCCCAAAGTCATTTCTGCTTCATTTTTCATCACATTACTTTAGTCATTTATCATGTTTTATTGTAGTCTGTGCAGTGGTCTGATTGGAGAAATATTAAACAAAGGTGTGTATGGAGGTCTACCTCATTAAATTGAGTAATTTTGTTACTCGATTATTTTTCCAAATTGGCCTATTTCCAAAAATGGCTAACGATATTACTGAGCACACAAAACCCTGTGAATCTTCCCAAATGCTACCCACTCAGAGACATTGATTGTGCTTCCTCATTCATTTATTTTCTACTCCATAAATACAACAGTACTCAATAATTATATTTTGCTCCGTGCGGCTGTATAGTCACATAACCCGCTTTAATATCTCACCGTAATTAGTTAAGCTCCCCTCCATCTGCTTCTAATTAAAAAAACAGGGGCTGTGTCACAGAACCGGTGTGAAACGCTGAGCAAAGGCTTGTTTACTGAGCCTTCAGCCTGATTCTCAAAGGTAGTTCTCAAAATGTAACTCTTTTATATGAGTTCTCTGGCAGACAAGTGTAGAAACAAACCACAAAGCTGTTTATGAAGTGTAACTCACTCTGATGACAGAGAAACTTGCTAGCGCCTACATTCCCCACCATAACCTCCCCGTATAATCTACTTGCCCATAAATGAAGACATCCCTATAGTACGATACTGCACTCAAGGGACTGAAACTAAATAGGGCAGTTTGTAGATGACTTCAGCCAGATTTATTCTTTCAGTTTAGAACAGCATACTTGGCCAGCTATTAATCTACTGGTAAAGGGAGAGAGAATCAGTGCAGATACAACAACAAGTTTTTGTTCTTTGTGAACTTGTTTGGATGTTTGGAGTTTTCACATTATGCATAAATACAACAGCAAAAATATATATTGTGGTTTTTAATATACTGTATATTCTGGTAATAATGATAAATGAAATGAGTCAATGATGTGACACTCGTTTTATTTGTCTGGATCTATTAATTAATTCAAAAGCAATTTGTACATATCATTTGAATACACATAATGAAGAAAAAGCTGAGCAAAAGAATTAATATCTTGGCATAATCGTATTATTTATTAGGAAAAAATATTTTAACAAATCTTAAATGCTTATTAATTTTTGAGAACACCTAATCAAAGTCATGCAACCTGCAGAAGCAGCTGTAAAATGGCATGTGCAATTCATTAAAAAAATGTACAAATATTTGAATAATAATAATAATAATAATAAAAAAGATTAGTAAACATTTCATATGGTTTTTCAAAACCATTTAACCAACATGAACACAGGAACTTGTGTTTTAAACTAGATTTGTATGAATATTTTTTCATGTAATTTTCCTCTGGATGATTCTGACTTTGATCTAAAATGTTTATTACATTAACAACATCCTGTGACATTCTTCCATAGGCCTGTGGGTGCAAAGAAATGTCTTGCTCCAGAGTAATAAGGTAATTCATAATTAATCACTTACAGTAAATACACATTCAGGGTGATACATAAGAGATCATAATGAAGAAAAAAACTGATTAAAAGTACTAAAATTCTTGAAAACACATATTAAGAAGTTTGGCATAATTATATTATTTATAAGGAAAAAATATTTGAACAAAACTTCAATGCTTATTAATATTTGAAAAACACCTCATCAAAATCATGCAACCTACATGCAGAAGCAGCTGTAAATTGTCATGAGTAATTTATAAAATATATATATAATAAACAAATAAAAACATTTTACCTTTTAAACATATTTTAAAAACTTTTTAAAATAATGATTAGGAAACATTTCTTAAAAATTGTTTTCCATAACCATATAACCAACATGAATACAAGAATTTGAATTTTAAACCAGATTTGTATGCATAATTTCTTTGCCATTTTTCTCTGGATGATTCTGACTATAAAGAGTTTAGTGCATTAAACAACATCCTGTGACATTCTTCCGTAGGCCTTCCAGCTCCAGAGTTCAGCTCCTACACTGGGCACTCAGTGGCCCTTGTCTATGCTGTTCATGAACCGCACCGCTTCAGCAAGTTTAGGTAATGTAATCTTTGATTGATTTTCCTCCCTTTTTTCAATAAAGTTTTAACTGTGCTTCGGGGCGCAAACGACGAAATGAAAAACTTTGCTTTGGCCACCTGCCTAATTACCTGTGTGCTTACCAGGTGATTTTTTTTTGTTTGTTTGTTTCAGGGTTTGACAGTTAATTTCACAATATACAGCTTTTAAATAATTCTGAAGTTTGGGCAGAAAAGCAACAGCCTGGATCTCAGAGGGCCCATGCACCCAGTGAGATGCTGGGATGTATGGCCCTTCACTAGTGTTGCATTTCCTTAAGTTGGCTCCAAACTATACGCATTAAACAAAAAGTTTCTCCGTAGCCGTACCTCGCCGATCAGGGAGAATGTTCTGATCCAAGTGCATTGGACACGCTCACATGTGCAAGACCTTGAGCAGCACTCAGACTTGTGCCAGACTGGAATCTATTTCCACACCCAGAAGGTTCCAAAGCCCCTGGGAGGAGCAGCAAACCCAAGCCTGTGCTACTAGCTGCAGTCTGCTTCCCAGCCAGTCCCCCCGAGGCTCCTAATCATAGCTGCAAACCCAGGAATCAGGGTCAGTAAATGCAAAGCAGAATTTAACAGAACGAAACCCACAGCACCCCGGCAATCACATTCATTTCAGACTGACTCCTTTCTTTGCAGAGAGTCCCAGTATGGCTTGTTATGAGCCCAGTCTGCTTTGCATATATTTATGTAAACATAAAACCACTGCAGAGTTTTGAGACACAGTGATATTGTGAGGAAAGGAGCTTCGGATGTCTTTCCATTCTTCCACTGATGCAGATACAAGTCCCATTAGATCTGAAGATGTCAGCATATTTAAAGAGTAAAATGCTGCCGGACAGATGTTTTATTATTTTATTTCTTTGATCACAAAAAGTCTGTGGCATATACTATTGAAATTGTGTAATCAGAGAGTTTTGCTGGCCCTGTGATTACCAACAGTGCTTGGTGCCCGAGTTCATTATAACCCTGTCTCCTGCTCATTCTGATGTCAATTAAAAGGCCTTTTTTATACTTTGTTCCTCATCAATCAACATAGGGACTACATTAGCTTTCAGTCCATGCCATGCAACTCCATTCCAGATGATTTCCTCCCAATCTATCATGACAGGATCCACCAAGGTTTCTACTTTAAAGCTTTGGATATTGGTTGCAATTTACAACATTTCCTGCTGGGACACAGGCCCTTCCTGGGACTTCATGAGGAAGCAATTAGATACAAAGTGATGTAAATACAGCCATAACAATGACTTAGGCTTGAAGGTATTGCTTTGAGAGCAGAGGGTAAACACAGTTGAATTAGATTAAGGCTATTAGGGCCTACCTAGGTTTTAAAGAGGAAAATAATTTAATAAAAACAAGAAAAAGGAAGCCATCATTCATCGATCTTGTCATATAAGTAAAAATCAGCTTGTTTACATTTGCATCACATTGGATAAGCTTCCTAGTGTTTACTGTAAAATTATTATTATTATTTTTAAATACTGAAGAAAATGTTCATTAGCAAAGTGTGCAATGGTGCAAATTGGGCAATGAAGACTACAGAAAAAAATGTATATCATATATATATATATATATCAATTTAATGATTTTAATTAAACCATACTGCTGACCATATTAGCAATACTATGTGTATACATAAAACAATACAGAAATATATGGTGAATGCTATCTAAAAAATAATTGATTGTTTTTTGTGCGTATCATTAAAGGGTTCATGAACTGATCAACCAAAATTCCCTTTATTTTTGACATACTATAAGAGGTCATTGTACTATAAAAAAACATTCTGTAAGTTTCAGAACCCAAAACTTTCTCGTTAGTCTAAAAACAGCTCATATTGAAGCCAATCTGTCAAAATGACAGGTTGTGGAATGTACGATTGTACGATGATGTAATTGTATGTCTAAACACCGCCTCCACAGAAGAAGATCAACGCCTGCTTCGACATCACTGCCTGTTTAACCCCACCCACCAATTCACAGATGTAGAAACCAAACAATAAAGATGTCTCTGAAGAAAACAAGAAGCTGTGCAGTGCCAAGTTGTGGAAAAAGTCTTTTTATCGCTTTCCTTCTGATCCTAACATTAGGAAAGATTAGAAACTTTATTTTTAATGAAGTTCCAGGCGTGTCAGTAGAACTTGCTCTTTTGTTAACTTCATTTTACCACGAATTCATTTACAAACAAGGCAAAATTTGAAACAGGAACAGAAACAGGACAGAAAATAGCCTATTTCTTATAAATGATGATGTTTTTTGATGTAAAAATCTTGATTATAAGGATCCTCAGAGAACGGTACAAAATAATAAAAAAGGCATGACCCCTTTAATTAATGAGTGACTGGCATAAAGTTGAACCACCTGTATACCATAAAATCAGTCTATATAACAAAATGCAGAAGTCACGTGGACAGTCTTTATAACGTCTTTCTAGTGGTTATAGTATTTGTCCTTTTTGGAGTTTGACAATCTCCCGTCATTTTATGGAGTACAGCTTCAATTGTGGAACTGAGTGTAAAAATTATTTTTATATTTTATGAAAAAACTGGGCCCCATGGGCCTGGGATGATGTAAGGGTAAGCAAATGATGACAGATTTATCATTTTTAGGTGAATTAACCTGTTAACTGGATGCTTCCTTTTAGGCACAGACCCGAAAAGGACGTTTTAGGACATAATTCTTCTACTACTTCTACTACTTTTTTTTTTTAATTATTCAATATGATGAAATATTGAAGATATTTTCGTCGAAAGACAAAAACTATGAGAGAAAAAACTGTGAAAATGAACACTGCTGGAGGAGGAAACAATAGAGAAGTGCAGTTGCTCAAACACGTGTTTGCTTTAACGCTCAGTGTGTGCATTTTCATTGAAGTTGTTGTGTAACACAACAGTGCTTAGGGGAAACTTTCATTTGCAAAAAATGAGATCAAAACTCATCAGATCAATCAGCCACATCGAGCAACACAAGAACCCTGCTGTGGACGCAATGTCATGCACTAAAATGGCCACCAGCACACAGTGACACACAAACACCAGCTCACCCCATAGAGTGTTTTTCTTCTGGGCAGAGAGCACATTTGAGCGACTACAGTCAGGACACCCTAGCTTTGGAGTGACAAGTTTAGTCTTACTTTTTTTTTCCGGAACAATGAGAGCTAGACAGCCTAACATACTATTCTTCTAATTTACCGTGTCCATGGCAACCAAGTGTTATTGCACAGCAGGTTACAAACTAAAAATATGTGGTACAGCTGAAAGCTCTTGGGATGAAAATGTGTAAAGAATAAGTAGAGCAACAATGAAGCAGAAAAAGGACACTGTGAGGTTAACGTCAGCTTTTTCTAAAACACAGACCTTCACCCTCTCTCACAAGTACAAATCAATTCATGTCCTGAACTCAACCCAGGGTTTACTGATTCCAGTGAGAGTAAATGAGGTCAAGGCCATGATATCTAATTTTTATTCATTTTATTCCTTATTAATGGGTGCTTGGATATACTTATAATTCTGTATAGTTGTTTTTGTAAGCCAAACATTTTTTTGTTTTTTTTTTAAATGTTTATATTTATTTATCGAGCACAGGTAGTATTTTAACCTATTTTAACCAGGGCTGTCAAGTTAATTACTATCATGTTATTTTTATTTAATTATGGTTTTAAATAGTGGCATTAATTTAATAACTGCTATGATTGGCTAATATACACATACATGCTGTTCAACAAAGTTCGGTACTATATATATATATATACACACACACACACACACACACACACACACACACACACACACACACACACACACACACACACACTATATATTTAGTGTCACATGATGCTTCAGAAATTGTTCTAATATGCTGATTTATAATCAGTGTTGGAAACAGATATGCTGCTTAATATTTTGGGGCACATGTGATGCTTTTTCAGGATTCTTTGATGAATAAAAAGTTAAAAATAACAGTGTTTATTCAAAATAGAAATTTTGTGTTACAATATACACTACTATTCAAAAGTTTAGGGTCAGTCATTTTTTTTTTAAAGAAATTAATACTTTTATTCAGCAAGGATGTGTTAAATGTACAAAAAGCGATAGTAAAGATTTACATTAATAATATAAATCATGTGATAAAACTGAACACAATTAATAATGCCCCTAACACGTGTTTAAATCCCTAAATGTGTTGTTTTCCTATTATCAGAGCAGTTGAAGTTTGTAGTTCCACTTTCATTGTTTGTATCAATCTGCTTGTGTCTGTTCATTAGACACTTTCTGCAGGTTAGTTAGTAAGTGGCAACAAGTGAGTCTCTTAATCATATATTTAACTGATTTATTCAAAAGGCTAATTCATTCAGAACAAAAACAGCGAGTAACTCATTAAATCATTAATTCAACTGACTTAATCCAAAACACTTGTCTGTCTTTATGAATAGATCATTGAATCATTCATTTAATGGAGCTATTAAATCATCCATTCAACCAATTGTAAATGACTAAAATGTAAGTTACTCAATATTAACTTGTTTACTGAACTGTTGTATAAAAGCTATATCACACAATCATGCTTTCATATAATCACTGTGGCTATTATCTACTATAATGTGTTTAATTTAAATTAGACATTCAATTTACTGTCTGTTCTAATTTTCCCAACACTATATAAAATACACATGTTGTTCAGAGCTAATGAACAGCGACATTTCTTATATCCCATCATCCCGAGCTGGGAGAGGGTGAGAATGCCACGTTCAACATAGCTCAAAGGAAGTCATCCTGTGTTGAAGAGGTGCATATCTGCACATTGCCTCTCTCGTCTTGTACCTTTAATGTGTGTTGTACCCTTAGGCCACTTGTGTGAAATTGACATTAATGAGAACAAATTGTCGGGAAGAGATACGGGGGTAAATTCCTCTTGACTTTTTAAACTCAGGTGAACTCCAGGTAACCTCTAGAAGTTGAACGCATTTGACGAGCCATTTTTCACAACTTCGTGACAATTCTGGCTGTCAGAAACCAGTCTGTGTCTGACAATGTAAAGTGCACAGATGACAAGACTCAATATTTATCGTCAAGATGCTATTTTATGGGTGTTTTTGAGTGTCTGTTACAAGCTGCAGTTTTTATCCTCAAACTACTTAAGGCTGAAGAAAGAGAGAACAGCTCACAGTGAGTGAAACAAACCACACAGGTATGTATAGAAATCAACTGTCTTGCTCTGCCTCGTCATAAAAGAGTAAAAACTTCCTGTTACCCTGACATTTGAAGGGCCTGCTCCCTCAGAGGAATTAACTGATACCTATTTTCTGTCAGAGTCTTGCCAGAAAGAGTAACTGAGCACCCCCCGCCTCAACCCACGTCTATATTTAGATCTCTCTCCACAGTAAGACACGCATGCCAGTATCACACATTAGCAACAGCCTCCTGCTGTTTAGCTCTCTATGACTAGCAGATTGAATGTTTGTGAGAAGTACCCACTCATTAGCAAGTGATGGAGAGGAGGGTTACATGTGCAACTTTGCACTCAACTTCAAGATTCTGTCAGATGCTTTAACACGTTTTTTAACCAAATTAGAGACAGGCTAATTAATCAGATCCACTTTTATCAGGTGTAGAGCTGTATAACATGGTGTATGACGGCACTGGTTGTTAAAGTCAATATAGGGGAGACTGGGGCAGGTTGTCACATGGAGAAGTTGTCACAAGGATTTTAACTCATAACTGTGAGCTTTTGAGTCCGTTTTCTTTAGCTGTGGTTATCTTGGTTTTAAATGAAGGCTTTTTTTTGTGAGGCCCCCCCCCCCCCCCCCCCCCCCCGACATTCTGCTGTATAAGATAAAACACTTTACACTAAGATCCCATTAGATCTTAATAGATAGATAGATAGATAATCATTCTTAATGTTTGTTAACTATTCATTGTTAATTAATAATATGAACACATACAACTTTTCATTTTATTAATGTATAAGTAAATGTTTAAATGAACATGAACGAAACTAATGAATGCTTTAGAAGTATTTTTCTTTGTTAGTTCATGTCAACAAATGAACCTTATTGTTATTACCAAGGTATCAAATGAATGGGTAAATAGTTATATAAATTGCTTTCTGTGATTTTAGCCTTTCTATCATTATGAATAATGTTACAATTAGTATTATTATATTTATACCTATTAAGATATTATTTGAACAAATAACAGTGAGTACTGCAAGCAATGATTGCCACCCAGCACCTAGATTAGCTGTGACAGTAGTTCTTATCGAGACACCCCAGACAGCTCTTGGTATTATAAAAGTGATCTAAATCAAACAGATTGACAGTGAAAGCTCCTTGATTGCATTACATGATATGACCCTCTTGAGCGCATGCTGGGCTGCTATAGTGCTAATCAGATGCTACACAGTTTAGTTCTTGTAGCTGATCTGTTAACAAATAAAACGCATTTTCTGTAAGCCACCAAGCACGAGGAGTGAGGTGCCACTATCTACATGGCACTCAGAATGTTAGGTTTTAACACTAGAGAATTAGAGTATTTTGCCTTGTTTTCCAGTAAAAAGTTAAGTGTTATACTATTCTGATAAAGTCTAAAGAGAGAAAGAGAGAGAGAAATTGGGGTCTAAAAAGACCACCTTGACCAAGACTTGTTTGAATTGTGTATGTTTCTCAGTCAACTAGCATTTCCTCCTTGTTAGGCATGAATCATGTAAGCATTCAAAAACATGGTAATATTACATCCAAATCATGTTTACTGATTAGTTTGAGTCTGTATAAGCAGACAAAGGGAGAATCTGCCGTCCACATGCTCTGTCCCTTTAGATTCAGATGCTAATCTGCTTAAGCATCTCCTTGATAAGCATCAGAGCATCTTTCTCACACACTGTGGAACCATAGGACAGGCTCTAATTCTCCCTACCTGTGAAGCTCAGGACACACCTCATGTATTTATGGGTAGATTAAGTGAGTGCTTGAGCTCAGCGTGAGGTAACAGTGGGTACATAATAAAATACAGCACCGCTAACAATTTGCTTTAGAGCGTTAACATTATATGCTTGATCCCTGTGACACATTGTTTGGATTCACCATATGAAGGCATCTCCTCATTGGCTGTTGGGGTTTAAAAAGTCTCCCAGAGCTTGCCCTGGGGTTGCGCTGGCCAGCAGGCGACTTCTGTTTTTCAGAGGTTTAACTGTCTTCCCTCTCGAGTCAAAACAGCTACTTAACTCAATAACCTCTCTGGCTGTGAAGAATGGTAAGGAGATTCGGTTTGCTTTTGATAGGCTCAAAAGGAGGCTTAGCAAAGCTGCATTTCTTATTGTTTGAGCCTGAATGTGACAAATGAAATCTTAAAAAGTATTTTAAGTAAAATCGTGTTTGAGCCGTGACGTAATTGCGTCTCTCTAGAGTATTAGCTTGGCTGAGGTGATTTGATCTGGGGATTTATGTTATATTAGTTTAAAGAAAATATTTTTCTGTCATGGTTGTGTTTTAAAGTATTACATCATCTTAACAATATTCTTGTTTTCCAGGAAACTTAATTTGACATGGGAGGTCCAGGGTGACATAATCCAACCCTTGACCTGTTTTCTAATTTTCTAAGTCTTCAGGCTGAATTCCAACTAAACAATGTGTTCTTCTTCCAAGATAAACCAAAAGCATTCTGCAAAATCATTCACAATATTATCCACAATGTCACGTTTCGTTGTAAGAGGTCAAACAGTGGATTATTGAAAAGTTGCTATGAGATTTAATCAATGATGCCTCAAATGGAAAAATCTATCAGAATTGCAATAATGATGTCCATGTCAATAAGCCCAAAAGCACCTTTTTGTTATCTCAGCGAACCATGTAAAGCCTACTCTGGGATCAGACTCGAACCCCATACCTCTAAACCTCAGTCTGTACCTAAGCAGTTAAGAAATTGATCAGTTAAGAGCTTAGTGGCAGTGCTGGTCGAGCTACTCTAACCAAGTTACAAAAGTAGGCTACCATAGGCTTTGAAAGCTAAATTTCACAGAGAAGCTACTTTATGATTTTATGATACAGAAGAAACAGCATTTTACCAGTTGACAAAAAAAAAAAGAAAGGAAAAAAAAAAAAAGGATTTTGGATCAATTCATTGCATTATACAAGTGTTCTGGTCCTCCTATCTGTTGCGCCAGTAGGTGGCAATGAGCGACAAGTCTCTATGAGTGAGTCATCTAGTGATTCGTTCAGCCGATTCGTTTAAACAGGAACGAAACAAGTGAGTCACAAATTTTGGGATTGCATGTATACTACTCTTCCTATTTACGAAATATAAATGCATAGGAGAAATAGTAATTACTATCTATTATACAATATTAATATGCTCTTTCGATATTTGAAGTAACAGAATCAAAATTCCTATTATTTAGCCACCGAGTGTCTTTATAAGTGAGTTATTGAATCATTCTCTAAAACGATTCGTTCAAAAACACTGGTTCATTCAGACAAGCCGCTGCTGTGTTGCTCGCGCAGTGGTTCATTTAAGTATTTTCGTTGGTGGAGCAAAACAGAGTAGACAACTGATAATATCTCAAATATAAGTTACTCAGTATTAATTTATTGTTTATTTAACTGTTGCAAACATGCTGTTGATCTCATGCGCACTTGCACAGAGAAACAATGTGTGAAAATCCTTGTGGAAGAACATTCAAAAAAAGAAGAAGAAAAAAGAAAAAGATAGAAAAAACAGCTCTAAAAAGACAACAACATAGAACATATATATATTTTACAACAAATAACCTTACAAAATAGTAGACATCAGAGGGTGGTTCTTCAGTGACCACATGGATGTTCCATCACTCCACTAACAAGAAGATTCCAGTCGGTGAGTCTTTTCAAAGAGAGCTGAGATAGTTGGCAGTGATGCTTTGACAGGTGTGTGACATACATTTACCTTAACATACTGTTGAACAAAGGTGAATTCTGTGGCTTTGAGTCCAGCCACCTGGAGCAGTTCACGGGTGTCATGTAGCTCTCGTTGTCTTGCCAGCATGGAGGTCAGATGCTGTAGAGCATGGCATGAGCAATTCCACCTTGTCAAGTTGAGTACTGTCAGCTGGCACTATAGCTTGTTTTTGATTATGTGTGAAGCTTGGGCACTCATACAGCCTGGCATTACCCATAGCTGCTCTTGATATAGTTTTCAATGACTTTCATTAGGTCATGGCCTCCTGAACATCTCATTCGGTCGAGTTATTGTTATATCCCTCATGAGGCGTGAAATGGCTCTTCTGCATTATTTAGACATTATTGTGGAGTCCCCCAGGGCTCAATCCCTGCATATCTCCTGTTCAATCTGTATATGTTCCCACTAGGCCAAATAATAACAACAATGCGGATATGCTTATTGGATATAAACCCAATAGACCTCTTAGATCATTAGCGCCAGACTTTTGACTATCAACATAAAATCTGCTTTGCAGCTTATTCTGGCCAAAAACCACCCATATAGCCAGGACGAGGTTGTTTGACTGATATGTAAAACTAAAAATCTCACTTTTTGTCTTTAATGCACTATTTAGCGGCAGGTTCATGAAGTTGATGACATTGAAATCACTCATAATGGCACAAATCTCTGATAAAGGTTGCACATTAGCTAAAAATATATGTACAGTAGACCTTCAGATTTGCTGTAAGTCCAAAAGTAATAAACTCTGATTATTTCACAGACAACAACAGCTCTGCTAGTACAATGCTATTAGCTCTATAAATAGCTTTGTTGTTGAAAAGCAACTTGATTTCGAAAATAGCAATGCTAGTACCTCACTGTTGAGAAATAATGGGTCAGAATGTGAGAGAAGTCTTGTTTGAAAACTTTACAAAAAGTGAACTAAAAATAACATGATGATATTTATAATTATACAAAACTATTGTTCAAAAATCTGGTGTTGGTAAGTTTTGTTTTTATGTTTCTGAAAGTCTCGCAAAGGCTGCATTTATTTAATCAATAATATAGTAAAATTCTGAAATTGTGAAATATTATTGCATATTTAATATACTTATATGCATTTTAATATATTTTAAAATGTATTTTATTCTTGTGATGGCAACCTTTGATTTTCAGCAGCCATTACTCCAGTTTTCAATGTCACATGATCCTTCAGAAATCATTGTAATATGCTGATTTGGTGCTCAAGAAACTTTTTATTATTATTATTATCAATGTTAAACAGTTATCAGTTGTGAAGCTTAATATTTTTGTGGAAACCATGAACAGGATTCTTTGATGAGTAGAAAGTTCAGAAGAACAGCAATTATTTGAAATAGAAATCTTTTGTAACCTTCAACATGTCTTTAACTGACTTTTGTTATCAATTGCTGAAGAAAATTATTTTTATTAAAAAAAATCTTACTGACCCCAAACTTTTGAACAGCTCTGTATATATTTAAAGTATTACATTAATACAAGTAATAGAGTTTAAATGGTTACATTTCAAATGTAATATGAAAAGCAGTAGTAAAGAAACTTTAATAAATCAAAAAATATAAAACGATTATAGCATCTGTCAATTAAATATTAACAGAAAATATTCTCTGCAGATACAGAAATGCAAATCTGTTCTAAATAGCTCACATATACTTGTACAGTAATTCAGATTTTCAAAGCATGAAAAATACCTGTTACATTAAAATGTTTATAAATATTTTTTACTTGCATTTACTAGAAAAATAACAGATGTCTGTGAAATGATACCATGCTATCTGTCTCAGTGACAGTCTGTGTGGCCTAGCAGGTCATCATATGACAGGAAACGAGAGCAGAAAAAAAGACTGAGGAGAGAGATGGACGCTGACAGACATGACACTGACAGGAGGCACTGGAGTGCTGTAGCAGGTCCAACAAATGATAGAACAAACACGTCACCTTGGGAACTTTAGAAATGATGTTGTCATCGTTTAGAGCAGCTAAATTGTGAACCAGAGTTACCTCAAACCTGCAGTTATACAAGTGGCTGAATTTGAAGAAAGTGTTTAGTCTTAAAACGCAGTTTGGTGCATCAGTGTATGAGGTCATGACTGCAGATGTCTCATGTCCTGTCCTGTCCTGGGCGGTCTTCTGCAGATGGTGTTCACACTGAGGCTGCATGCTAAACTTATGCATCTGCACCAATGACGTGTTCACATTTGGCCCCCGCATCATAACCAGTATCCTCTGCCATTATCGACAGACAGCAGGATGTCTTAATCTCCTGCTATGCAGTGAGTGCTGTCTCTGGCAGTGAGGAAGACCAGGCGGCCGCCCCTGGCAGCCCATCATAGCCCTGTTTTGGGCCTGGCTGTGTGTAAACCTCACACCCCTGGGCAGCACTGAACTTCTGACCCGCGCTTGTCCTGGAGAGGTCTGTCAGTGCTGCTTTAATCCTTTAATCCCTTCACAAAGAATCATTCAAAACAAAAAACACCCCGAACTACAACATAAAACCAACATTTATCCTTAATACACCATCCTTAAAGTAATGAGTCTATCTATCTATCTATCTATCTATCTATCTATCTATCTATCTATCTATCTATCTATCTATCTATCTATCTATCTATCTATCTATCTATCTATCTATCTATCTATCTATCTATCTATCTATCTATCTATCTATCTATCTATCTATCTATCTATCTATCGTCCAAATGTTCAATCATTCTATTTATCATTCTATCCATTGTTCTATTGTTCAATCGTTCAATCATTCTATCATTCTATTTATCGTTTTTATCATTCTATCATTTTAATATCTATCTATCTATCTATCTATCTATCTATCTATCTATCTATCTATCTATCTATCTATCTATCTATCTATCTATCTATCTATCTATCTATCTATCTATCTATCTATCTATCTATCTATCTATCTATCGTCCAAATGTTCAATCATTCTATTTATCATTCTATCCATTGTTCTATTGTTCAATCGTTCAATCATTCTATCATTCTATTTATCGTTTTTATCATTCTATCATTTTAATATCTATCTATCTATCTATCTATCTATCTATCTATCTATCTATCTATCTATCTATCTATCTATCTATCTATCTATCTATCTATCTATCTATCTATCTATCTATCTATCTATCTATCTATCTATCATCTATCTATCTGTCTATCTGTCTATCTGTCTATCTGTCTGTCTGTCTGTCTGTCCGTCATTCCATCGTTCAAATGTTCAATCATTCTATTGTTCAATTTATCGTTGTTTTTGTTGTTCTATCTTTCTAATGTCTATCTATCTATCTATCTATCTATCTATCTATCTATCTATCTATCTATCTATCTATCTATCTATCTATCTATCTATCTATCTATCTATCTATCTATCTATCTGTCTGTCTGTCTGTCTGTCTGTCTGTCTGTCTGTCTGTCTGTCTGTCTGTCTATCTATCTATCTATCTTTCTAATGTCTATCTATCTATCTATCTATCTATCTATCTATCTATCTATCTATCTATCTATCTATCTATCTATCTATCTATCTATCTATCTATCTATCTATCTATCTATCTATCTATCTATCTATCTATCATCTATCTATCTATCTATCTATCTATCTATCTATCATCTGTTTTTCTGTCGTTCTATAGATCTATCTGTCTGTCTTTCGTTCAAATGTTCAATCATTCTGTTGTTCTATCTATCATTCTACCGTTCTGTCTATTGTTCTATCTAGTGTTCTTTCTTTCTTTATTTCTTTCTGTCTGCCTGACATTAATTATGATCATAGTTTTTTAATACTGAAAATTAGCTGTAATTTCATGGGCGAATGTGGCAGAAGCGAGTGAACTTTCTTTAACTGCCATCTGTTCTTGTGTCTGTCACTAGCTGACTGCATGTTGTGGCCACTGTGAGCTGAGAGATTCGAGAGGGGAACAGCACTCGTGCAAGTCATCAGCTAATCCCCCTCTCACAAACACTTACACACACACACACACACACACTGACGAGAAATCTGATTTCAGTGTTAACTGATTTTGTTGTGTTGGCTCTATTCTCACATACAGGAGGCGGATGGGAAATAGAATGTAAGCTCCTATACAAAACAATTCCTGCATAATATCTGCTTAGCATTTGTGTCAACATTGAGAAAATAGCTATTTTAATTTTTCATTGAAATGTGCCATGCATATAGTGGAGAAAAAGAGTGTTTTTCCTTCTCTCTCACTTTCTCTCTTACTGATGTCATATTTATTTAGTCATCTTTCAGAGGCTGGGAGGCAGAAAAAGAGATTATGGTTGTTCCTCCGAGGATTGCTCCTCCTGCCAAACTTTCTTTCGTTGATTTTGCTCCACTGCCAAAGCAAGCCACTGATTGGACTGTCAGAGATATTTTCATACATCTTAATTTGCAAATTAGAGCATCTTCATTTGATGCCTGCAGCCATCAGCAAACAGATGTAGGCTAATCTTTTAATCAACAATACGCACAAATTTTGTTGTGTCCTTACAAATTCTAAACCAACATATTGAGATATCATGAATAAACCTGTTTGTGAATCTATCAGCATTTTTAAATCAAACAGAATGTTTAATGCACTGTTGCGGCCATATTTTGCAAACTGATCAAAAGACATGCAACTCAAGAACACAGTTGGGTTTTTTTTTGGGGGGGGGGGGGGGGGGGTAATTCTCACAACATTATCTTATATACTTTGTGACTGTGAGCAGTGTTCATGATGTTTATACGTAGTGTGTGCAGTTTCATGCTCATTAAAGCATGAAGAATGAACCTCTGTGTGAAGCGCGTGTTCTGTACTGTAAGAGCTATGCGCTTCTCAAGATTTCTTTGTTACAACAGATTGCTTTACAAATATTGAATCATGTTTATGAAAAAAGAAAAAAAAAGAAAGAGAAACTGAATTAAAGGTAAACAGAGATTTTTTGCAATCTTAATTCATGCACACAAACTTTGGAATATGCAGCTTTACATGCCACATCCAATTAATAAAATATGCTGTGAACCCCAGTGTATGAAATTATGCTGAAGAGAATTTCATATAGCCAGAAGCTCATTTGCTATTATTCTATCCATTATTAGACTAATTTGCAATTATGACTCACTGAAAAATGTGCATACTTATTTAAATAGAAAGCACTTTCTACTTCCTCCTCCAGGCTGCTAAACCTATTCTTGCTTTAATCAAAGTGTACACATCAAAGTTGAAGTCACACATCCAAAGCGAGACATCGTTTAAATTTATTTTTTGTGTCCTCACAAAGAACTGTGTACTAAAGAAGTGTTTGATGTCCAAATTGAATATAAATCCCATTCTGTATAGATAATTGTTGGGGAAGATGAAGAAAGTTATTTAAAGTTAGAGCATTAAAAGTGATTCATATTTAAAATCCAGCTGATGGAGACTAAGGATCACAGACAAACATGCTGACTTATGGGGCACAAAAAAAGTTGACTAAGGGCAGAAGTGTCACAGCTTAGCACCGATTCATGTAGTTCCACTGGCTCACAAAACAAAGACTTTTAGAGCTGATAAATGTGAGCTCAGGGGACATAGTTGATTAAAATCTCCCTTCTTTCAGTAATCTCTTTCAAGACTTTTGTCCTGACCAAGGCGTTCTGTCCTGACCCAATGAAGCTGATATAATCACAACAACAGATCCCCTATATGTTGGTGGTAAAATGAAAAAAAAAAGGAATCACTCTCCTGTTCTTCTTTTTACCACCAATATAGATTATGAATCATAGCAATGCATGTTAGTTATGCACAAAAATAGAGCACAAAATATAGAGCATATAGGTCATTGAATTACATTTACAAAAGTTATTTTATATACGTAGAAAGCATATGCAAATAAAGTGTCTTCTTTAATGTTTCAAATGATTTATGTGAAAAAAAAAGTCAAAATACAATGTGAAATAATGTCCCATTGTCATTCAGCGTAGCAGATATATTTATGTAATAATGAAATAACATGCTTATTGTCACATATATGTTTAGTGCCTGTTTTTCCTTATTTGGTTTAGTTCCTGTTCTAATTATTAGTGCTGATTAATCATCTCGTTTGCTCCTTTTGTTTGCTTGTTTTTATAAGCCATCAGTTTCTGTTCACCCTTTGTCCTGGATTTATGTTATTGTATGGAATATGCGTGTTGATGCTGAGGAATTCTCCGGTCCTTTGTTTTGAAGTTAGAATGAAAGACTATTTACATTTACTCTATGGTCGTGCGCTTGACTACAACCACAAATCCGTGACACTTATTCTGGCCAGTACTTATTAAAATATATAAAAGAGAGAGTGATCATACTAAATTATATTATTTTTATTGATTAAACACCTCTTGCTGACAAATGGATAAAGCCTAGAAGGACAGTGGCAAAGATTGTTAAAGATTTAAAAGGACAGTTAATTAATTTTGAGGATGTGCTGTGATGCTTAAATTAGATTCCTTCTATAAATCATGCTAAAAAAATTTATGATAGTCATTATTATTTTTTGTTTTTGCTCAGGGAAAAACTTTGCATTTAAAGTCTAAATTTAATGCTGCATTATACTTTTAAACACTTTAGTGTTTTGATGCTTGAAAAGCCCTCTTTGTCTTTTAATCATCATGTATAATTTATATTTATTAAATTGTATTATTTTATATTACTTATATGAGACCACATACCGTCTATATATTTAACGGTAACTCTAAGTGTCCTTCTATCAGAAACGGAAAACAAACATGTACTTGACCTCCGGATGAACTCTGGTATGTTATGTAAAAAGTGTGTTGTTTGTTCATTTGAAATGCATGAGAACTGCTTTGGTGGTGCCATTGGCAGTAATCTGTCGCGTTTCCCTTTGCGTGTGTTCAAAGGCTTCCGTCAGACGAGCCATGGGGTACTGTCTGAGACGCCTTTATATCTACTGATTTTTACGCTTTGGAGATGAAAGGTCTTCATTAGAGGAAAAACAAAATGATAAGTATAATTATAGAGACAGTCGCCCAACAGAAGAGGGGAATGGAAAAGAGAATACGAGCTGTTGATGGTGATTACACTCCAGTCTAAACTCCAGAACGTGGATGTAAGAAGATATAGGTGTGAAATTTGTCTCCCTAAAGAACTCTTTATGAATAATTAAATTTGGTTATGTTTACGACCCACACATCAAGCTTGTCATGCTTATCTGTACTGTGTGTTTATCTGAAAAAAAAAAGGAATTAAAATCATATATTGTGTTTAGATAACTGTAATTATCACGCAAAGTGTTGTTTTAACTTACCTCAAAAGTATACTTTATAAAAGCCTTTAAAACAGTACTGTACGTTTGTACCGCAAGCGTTACAATCTTCACTTCCTAAACAATAATCTCAATAGCTTCAAGGCTGGGGTCATAGAGAGTGCTGCCAAAATGCTGTTTCCCAGATTAAAAGCAAAAATATCATGGTTTAAATTAACACGCTCTTTTTAAGTGCTTCTAAACGGATACCAGGCTTACAGCTTCATTTCGGCTCTGAATCATTTTAAAATGCATCTGACCCAGTTGGGTAGCAGAAAGAAAATAGCATAATCCCCCTCCCCCCTCATTATCTCAGGAGATAAGGTGTTATGCTCAAGGGTCTTTCTGCAGATATGCTTTCCCTCTCAATAACACCTTTCCAGTGTTTCAATTATGAACATGTCCACTCTTGATTGTCTAGTTAGAGGGGAAATATGATTTTCACATTACTGAGTGGGTTGGGCATACCTATTGATTTCTGGCATTTTCATGAAGAGAACATTGTCGCAAAGGCATCCTGGGTTTTTTTGATGAGTTCTGTACTAACTTATGTGTTACATGCAGTACTTAGACATTCGTCCTTAATTAGCGCCATTCGTTTTCCGCCTAAAAATGCTGACTGAATGAAAAGATTGACCTGCTTGTAGCCTGCCTGATTAAATTACCTCATATTTCCATTTTTCACCAAACAAGCACCAGCCATTCAGGTCACGCAAAAATAATATTCCTCATTAAGCAGCACACTCATCTTGTATTTATTACAAATATTGTGTCTTTTCTGTACTCTAACCTAACACAAATATATTTTGTACAAAAACAAGCAGAAATCGCTCACTCACTTGCCCCCTTCAGATCTCACGTCATCTCCAGCCCTCCTATCGCTCTCAGAGAGGCTTCTGGGGAGCGGAAGTGATTAAGAACAGAGCGCCACTCCAACTGCTATTCTGAGTCTTTCTATCAGTAATAACGGAAAAGACTAACACATAAAGAGTGCTCTCCAGATGGCGGCCATTCTCTGGATATTTAAAGTGGATTTGTGTTATGAATGGGTGCTTTTGGCAGGTAAACCACGGAATGCTGTAAATTACTAGTAAATAAAATGGAGCGTATCATATTTCAGCAGGCAAATTGAATAGGAATGTGTGGAATTGTACAGATTCAGTGTAAAGTTCACTAAAAGTTCAATGAGTGGTGTCATTAGGCTTGGTTACTGTTTCCATTTCTATAAAAAATAATGTTATCAAAAAGTGTTTCTTGGTTCTCAGAAGTGCATAAAATACACTTACAGCATTTCCTGCCGTAACATCGCAATCTACATTGCGAAATAGAGTCCCAATTCTTTTTAGTCAATCAAAAACATACAGCACAACCAGTGTAGTCCAATTTCTAAACAAACGAATGGTTCTCAAGAGTCGGTTCTTTTTTAGTAAGTCAAAAACATAACACTGTACGCTAAAGTAACTTTTCCACTTCACATGCGATTGTAACAATTCGCCCCTACAGTACAGTACAGTACATTTTTCATAGTTTTGATTTGTAACACATCATCTGGTCTGGCGGTCACATATATGGCCTAACCACAAAAGTTCATATATTAAAACATATCTGAAGCTCAGTTTGTCAAAGATAGTGAAAAGGTGGCTTAACTTTGAGACTTATCAATATGGTTGCTGTCTGTCTTTTTATGCAAAGTTATAGATACACATTATGCACTTTGTTAGTACTACTGTCTGTATGAACACCCATTAAAAAACAAAACAAAAAAAAAAACTTAATGGAACCATTAGGGATGCAGAATCACAAAATGACCATAACTGGCTCATCTGGTGCCTCAGGCAAGATAATAATAATAATAATAATAATAATAATAATAATAATAATAATAATAATATAATAACTCTCTATACAAAGGTAAATATGTATTTGCTCATGCAGAATGAAGTGGAACTCCAATATATATAAATGTTTAAATGTTATTACTCAGGGAGTTTTTCCCTTTTTTTCTCGTCTGGACAGAAATTCTAGCACTAAGCACAAAAACACTTTGCATAAGCACATGCTCGCTTATCATAGAGACATTTGGAGCACCGAGGCTGAAGCGAGATTGGGTTCACAGCTGACGATCGGCCTGAGAGACTCCTCGCACTGATCCACCAGGAGAATAATTAGTCGAGCAAAGAGAGTGTACAATTGACTGAAGCGAAATTATTTCATTAGCTGTATTGAACCCATTCATTGTCCCTGTAGACTACATCTGAATTGAGGAGACAGAAAGAGTCAGTGGGAGAGAAAATCAAGTTGCTAAGCTGTCTGTCCGACTGACTGGAATTTTAAGGCATTCAATCTAATTCCATACTGCCAGGTATCAAAAGGCATTGGCAAAGGTACAGCCTGATTAATAATTCTCTCCCTGTCGGGAGTTGCAAGGTCTGTCCTTCAGAATCAGGGAAGCACAGCCTGACATGTTTGTTCAGCTTGAGTACAATGTAAAGAGGCGCTGGATGTATTGCTGTTGCTTATAAACATGATACTTTTGCCTTCAGGGATTAAAGGATAAATTCACCGATTTTCAACCAGCTTTGTATTGTTACAATGTCAGTAGTTTATGTAAATGAACAACGTGTACTCTTTCTCCATGTTACTGTATCTGCACCCAGATATCCCAGTTTATTTGGCCGCAAAAGTCTACCGAATGATATAGTGGACTTTTGACAGATCCAGAACTTTTGTACAATACAGGCTTCTGCATTTTTATGTTCTTGCCCACAGACAGTCAGATTGACAGAGAGGCATCACCAAAATCAAAAGTGCATTAGTGTTTTGCATAAGTTTTTGGCAAATGGAAATTCCACAGCCCTCTTTTTGATTACAGTTGTGCTTGTTACAGTGTAATTATACATTTAAGTACTGAGCAATATAAATTAACTACATGTACTTACTATATGGTTAGGGTTAAGATTAAGGTTTGGCTTAGGGTCACTTATATTATGCATAATTTATTGTTATTATAAATGTGAGTATGTATGTGTAACAAGGACACTTTAAAATGTTACCCTCTTTTTTTTGTTTCTTTGTTCATGTAGCACAGATATCAAACTTTTTTTTTTCAAGTTTTATTAAAAAGCGCATCCTGCCAGCAGCAAATTTTCACAACCATTGAATAACCATTGATTTTTTTATTTTTTTATTTTTTTAAATTAAATGTTATTGCAGAATGTGAACCTCATTGCCAAAAAGTAAGTACCTTTTAAAAAATTATATTTGCAGGGAAATTTGTATATATGTTGAGGCAACATCATGCAACAAACACATTTTTAAAAATTGTCATTACATTACTCTGAATGCTTTAGATTCAAGTGATTTACAAAATATTATGAATCAAATTTTTGATGGGTGAAAAATAAATGAAATTTATTTTGTTAGGGCAGCTCTTGAAAACAAGAATGTGAATCTTCTAGACAGTACATTTTTTAATGAAAATATTTGAAATTGACTGCCAGGATGTAGTGTAACCAGAAAAAAAAAAAAAAAAAAAAAAAAAAAAAAAAAAAAAAAGAATTCAAGTCATTCATTCATTATTATTTTATTGCCATTCTGTACTTGCAATGTTTTAAAAAAAAATACATTGCACATTGTTAACATGTTACTGTGAGATAAAATTAAAAAGAAAGTAAAATAAATAAAAAAATTTCCTCTTGGAAAACAAACAAATAATCTCTCTATAGAAAATAATAAACAAACAATTTCAAAACATAATCCTGTCATGGAAAACAAACAAACAATCCCTCTATTGAAAATAAATAAATCAGTCGTGTCAAAATTAGCGCGTTAAGGAAGGCGATTAATTTTTTCAGTTTAACACATTAAAAATATTTAAGGCAATTAACGCAGGGGCGGAGATAGGGTTGGCCACCCCACTCACAACTTGTGGTTCTGTCACTTTTTCTCTTGACAAGAGCATTTATTCAGTCGCATTTCAGACGCGCGCTCCACTTCACTTTAGGGCAGGCGCGAGTCAAAGATCGCGGAAACGGTACTGTGCTCGCAGCGCATGCTCAATTGCACGCACAAAGATGCCGGCACGCACTGTAGCCTGTATCATTTCATATCAAAGCGCGAACTAAACTACATACATGCAATGTCGTTGTCAGTTAAGACATGATGTTACCAAAAAGACGATTAAAGCTGCCTTAAAACTGCGTGCATTTATTTTATATGAGTAACATTTAAGAACATGTCTATGAAATGGTTTTCAAAACTGTCCTGGAGCAGCCCAGCAATGTTTCACTCATCTAACACACCCTATTCAACTTGTCAGCTCATTAATAGACACTTTATGACCTGAAGTGTGTCAGAAAAGGTAAAAAGAGAAGATACAATGAGTGTCACATCCGCGTCACGTTCAGCAGCAGCAGCTCTTAAAGAAATAGCAGCCAAAACAACCTAACAACCAGCTGCTGTGATGTCTATTAATCAAATGACAAAGAAAAAAAAGAGAGGAAAAAACAACTTTTATAGCTTTAAGGATTCATCTATATTTAATTTAGTATTTAGTGTTTGATAACTTCAATATCAATTTCTGTATATTTGTAAATATGACATCTATTATAATGGGTTTATGTGAAGATTGTTTTAAGTTCACATAAATTTGAATTATTTTTTTTTAAAGTCTAATAAATGTTAAATAATCTCTCAATTATACTGTAATGTTGAATGGGGGGGGGGGGGGCAATTTTATAGAGAAATCAGTATTGGTATCAGTGATACTGGCCTTCAGTCATAAAAAAGATGCCATTAAACACATATTAAAAACTATACTGTCTTTATGTTGTTTGTTCATTAATTTGAAGATTGAATGTGAAATTATTGCAATATAAAAGTATATTTAAAAACTTTAATGTTAGAAAAATGTGCGATGGATTAGTTAATTTTTTTTAATCGATTGACAGCACTAAAATAAATAAAAACGTAAATAAATATATACATAATCCTGTTATGAAAACAAAATCAATCAATTAATCAGTTGATAAATAATGCATATGTTGCACAATAAGCTTAAATGTTGTAGGTAGACCACAAGTATTTTGTTTTTCCAAAGGCCAAGATTCAACTGTAAATCAGAAAAGACAAGTACACACACCCTATCAAAGAAAAGAAAAATCCAGCAAGCATAAAACTTCATTTGCTCCAGGAGGGGCATCCATGCATTAAACAATAGCGCTGTCTATTGGAGCTGTACGGCCTCTGTTTTGAAGTTATTTGTATGGAACAGGCGGAGCATTGTTGATTTTCCCTCTCCTCCTTTCAACTTCTCTGTCAGTGTTTAACTGTCTGGACACTCAGTTGGGAAAACGGGTCTTAATTCTTATTCAGAGTGGAATGACAGCTTAGAAGTTCAGAAGGTATACTTTAGTGCTCCCAAGACAGCACTTTCTCAGGCTTAACTTTATTACAGAACATTTCAAGTATATCATTTTCCCCTTGCCAAACTCTGCGGAGGTTCTAGGACTCCTCTCTGATGTCAAGGATTCCCACTAGGCCACTCAACTGAAGATGACACACAATAATTCATATTCAGACATTTAAAGACAAAGGCATACAGATTCATTGCAATGCATTCCAAACAAACCACTGGAGCAATCTCTTAACTGTTTGACTGTATCATTGGAAATTCAACCATTGAGCTATCCTTGTGTCTATTATCCCCACTTACATTAATGTCAGAATTCCATGTGTGACAAACAAAACAAACCATCCAGAAATAAATGTGAATGGCCTGCACAAATGGAATATGTAATTCTAGCTGTTTATGCCTCTTCATATGCACTCCTCTCTTTGCTTGACAAATCTGCTATTTATTTTTTTGGTTGTAATGACATCTTTGGATGCAACCCAAGCAGATTATTTCATTAGACAACAAAGTAAACTGATTTTACAAATGATATTTTTGTTAGAGTACTGGTGTTTTGTCTTTATTTAGTTTTGAACTAAGCATTTAAATATCTTCCCTGTCATGTTGCAGTCATTGCAAGATGTACTTTTATTGCCTAATGTATGGACATTAAAAATAAGCTGGCATTCTCTTACGTAAACATATTTAATCTTGTAACTAATAGAGTAAAATCGTACTATAGTCGTTCTCTGCCAGTTTTCACACTCCTTTTTCTTTATACTGAGAACTGGCATTAGTCCACTTTACCAACAGCTTTATCTTAATCCTCCTTTTCCTTCTTTTGAGGCCCTTGGACCAAATTCAGACTCTGTCTGCTCTAGGGGCATCATTGTGTGGATAGCCAAATGTTTTGACCCTCCTTTCTGTCTTTAAATGGATATGTAGGTAGGTCTGTGGTCAGGTCAGATGAAGTTTGGACCTTACAAATCATTATAATCTCTCTATGGAAACTGTCCAGGGGTGGAAAATAATCTTCTTTTCTAACCTTTTGGTTTGTTCTGAACTAAAAGAAAAATGGCCAAACAGAGAACAGACAATAAGATCATTTCAGTGTCTATATGGTTGCTTTTTTAGATTTAGATTTTGCTGAAATGTTTAACATAAAGTTCATGTATACAATAGGCTGTGTATTAAAAAAAATGGTTCTGTTCCTACTTAGGTGCATAATATAAATATATATACATTACCATTCAAAAGTTTTGTATAATTAATAATATTAAGAAATGTTTCTCGAGCACCAAAATGAGCATATTAGAATGATTTCAGAAGGACCATGTGACCTGGAGTAATGATGCAAAAAAATTCAGCTTTGCCATCACAGAAATAAATTCCTTTTTAAAATATATTAACATAGAAAAGATTTCTTTTAAATTATAATAATATTTCACAATATTACTGTTTTACTGTATTTCTGTGTATGATATTTTATATTGATATATAATATTAAATAATTCAATCTAAATATATTGTGTCTTACATATTTTTACAAAGTAAAATATTTTTCCATCAGCCATTACTCCAGTCTTAGGTGCCACATGATACTTCAGAAACCATTCTAATATGCTGTTTTGGTGCTCAAGAAACTTTTTTCTTCTTCCTCATCTTCTCAAAATTTAAAACAGTTTCGCTGCTTAATTTTTGTTGAACGTGTGATACATTTTTGCAGGATGTTTTGTTGAATAAAATGACAGCATTTATTTGAAATAGAAATTTGATAAATGTATTTACTGCCACTTTTAATCGTTATAATGCATCCTTGATTAATAAAAATATTTATTTTTAATAAATCTTACTAACCCCAAACTTTTGGAAAGTAGTGTACAGCATATTGTACATATTGTCATTGAATAAGACAAAATGTGTTGAATCAGCACTCAAATATTAAGACATAAATACCACTAATGGGCTGCCTGTCTGCAGTGATGTAAACCACGACCGCAAGGTGAACAGTGCCTCACCCAGTAGCTAAACACACACAGTCGGTTGATCATCAGATGGCCTTCGGGTCTGCCTCTAGGCCAGGCTGCCTGCCTGAGTCCCCTCACTGTCACTCAGCATCCCTCTGCAGGCTGATGGGAACACACTCCCATCTGACAGATGCAGATCATTCTGATTAAAGATGATTTTCACTTCCAGATCTTGACTTAAACATAGTCTGGCACTTAAGTGAAGTATATCATCTTTTTTTTCAAGTTTAAATACCTTCTATCCTAGTTTAATGTGTGGAGACAACTTTAAGTAAGCCATTCGTAGGTTGACTTGAAAAGTGTAAACGCTGCAGCTCTGCAGCACTCTCAAAATATTGCTCTTTTTGCTTGTGCAGTCAATTTTTGGCTCAGCCAAACTTATGTGTTTTAGCAAGCAAAACGAGTGTTTAGGAAACCTGTCCGAGAACAATTATTGTTTCATTATTTTTGCAGCCACTAATATAGCACAGAATTTACAGATCACATGAAATTAATGAAAGGCATTAATTTCACATCGCACCATCTCGAGCAGGGAACACCTTGGGTGAATGGCCAGTTGATCATATAATGTAATATTTCAAACCTAAATTATTAGAAATATGTGTACAGTACTGTTCAAAAGTTTGGGTTCAGTAAGATTGCAAAGCTGTATTTTCAGCAGTGAATATGCTGAGTTGGTGCTTAAGAAATATTTTTATTTATTATGTATATATATATATATATATATTTAAATCTTTTGTAACATTCAAAATGCCACTTTTGATTGATTTAATGCATCTTAAAAACATATTACTGACCCCAAACTTTTGAACAGTATTATATTCACATGGCATTTACAGCTCAAGCGATTGGCTCAAAACAATCTGGCTTCTGAACTGAGCGCCCAAAATGGCATTTGTCCGAGTGTCCTGCTCAGTGAACTGTTTTTGAGATGAATATAGGAATGGTAAAAAATAAAATCATCATGTATATAGACCTTTTTACTTTCTATATATATATTAATATATATATATATAAATATTTCTCCCAAAATTATAATTCAGAACACGACTTCTTGGATAAAATGTCCTTTTTATGTATAAAAAGCACCTCAAAAGACTAAACCTCATTTTAAATCAGTGAAGGGACCTGATACAGATAATAGCCCTCTTGTGCTCCTTTTGTTGTGAAATGGGAACATTCTTCACAATCAGACATAAAACAATCCCAGAGGGGCAATTATTTGGAACACTGAGCATGCAAATGCTCGGCAGGACATACCTGCCTTACAGAAATCCTACTGCTATTACCGGGGTAGATTTAGACTAATCTCCTGTACCGCTACTTCAGCTGCCACCGCTTTGAACAAATGTCAAATTAGTCAGTCAGTCAGGACATTTTTTACTTGTGCAGTACTGATATGGAAAGTGAGACCATTATGCATTGAGGAGGTAGAACTGCCATGTTGTTTAGAGTGAGAGCGTGTTTCCATAGTGACCTGCTCCATTTATACACATGAATGCATAAGGATACATGCTGCTATTTACAAATTTATACATTGTGAGGCCTGGGGTGTCTCTTTGGCTGCTCATAGTCCCGAGGTTGAAACATGTAATGGTTTAGCAGTTTAACTTGTAGAAATCTTCACGTTCCTTCTCAGATCAGAGAGTGAGTCAGTGTGCTGTAGGCTAACTCTCACACGGCCTGCAAAAACAGCTGTCGAAACGTGAAAAAGCACTAATCAGAATTACAGCTTCATCTGCTGACTAATTTCCCAGTGACAGTGGAACGGGAATTTTTCATCCGTCTCCCTTATTATATCTTTGCTCCGAATCCGACACACAGTTTGTTCTCTTTCGACGCTTTAGAGAGGGTGGCGTGTAGCCGCAACGTGTTCCCATGTTCAATAAAGACATCAACTTTCTCTCTTTCACCTTACACACCCTCATTCTTTACTCCCTCACCCGCCATCCCCCCATCTTTTTGTTGCGTTTTCTTGTGAAGTTGGCACACTTCAAAGCTCGCGGATTGACAGGGACGCAGACTAAAAGCTCCCATTCATCTAGCGGGTGGAATTAGGTTGCCGTCTCTCTCAAGCACTACTTCAGAAAGCAGCTCTCATCTCTTTAAATATCTGGCCTCTGCATGACATCCTGGAAAGAGAGAGAAAGAGAACTAAAACTTCCTGCTAGGAGAAGCTGGTAAAAGAGGAAAAAAGTAAGTGTGAGGGGGAGTCGTATGGGTGCAAATTGCTATGATATTCCCGCTGCAAATTTGTAAATGGGTGATGAATGTCAACAGAGATTCTTCTTTTGAGAGGCTGTTATGTGTGGGAATGTGAATAAAGAGAAAGGAAGAGGTACAAAGAGAAAACAAATGAGGAAGGGAGAGACACAGAGTGACAGATGCAAACCAGAGGGGGAATAGATTTGGAGGGGAATAGTAATGAATTTGGTTGCTTAACTGTTCCATTAAAGGGACAGTTTGCCCAAAAATGACAATTGTCACCAATTACTCCCTCTCGTGTTTTACAAACCTGTGTGACTTTCTTTCATCTGTGCAATTCAAAAGAAGATATTTTGAAGAAAAAAAATAAAAATAAAAATCATACAATTGTAAGGACGACAACTGTAGCCAAAATGGTTTGGTTACCGACAACTTCAAAATATCCCTTTTTTTGTGTGTGTGCTTGTGTGTTCTGTATAGAAGAAAAAAAGTCAAATAGGTTTGAAATGACATTTACATTACATTTACATTTAGTCATTTAGCAGTTGCTTATATCCAAAGCTACTTACAAATGAGGACAATGGAAGCAGCCAAAATCAACAAAAGAGCAATGATATGCAAGTGCTATAACAAGTCTCAGTTCGCTTAACGCAGTACACATAGCAAGGTTTTTTTTTTTTTTTTTTTTTAAATATGTAATAAAAAGAAAACAGATAGAATAGAAAAAGAATAGAGCAAGGTAGTGTATAGAATATAATTAGATTAGAGAGAGCTAAAGGGTCAAATAAAAATGGAAGAGATGTGTTTTTAGCCATAAAGAAGAGTAGGATTATTAGAGATAGTGATTATTTTAATAATTTGAAGAAATACTTGAGGAAAAAGGCAATACAAAATTGTTTAGATAGACCTTTTAGTGATTTGCATGGTTGCATTTTAGAGGTGCTATAAATGCAAATCCAGTAATTGGGCTGAACAACAATAGGCTAATATACAAAAACGTGGTGAAAAAACTATTCATAAACTATTCAAAACTATTCAAAGGATTCACTACAAAATAACAAGCTCATATGTTTAATTCTTTCGTGAGTCAGAGTACAAGGTTTGCACTGTATATTTTTGATTTATTAGAAAAGACCTGACTCATAATCTTTCATTTGGCAGCTGGACCCTAATAGTTGTGCAGTATGCTTTTGATTCACTAAAATTGACTCATGAGAGTCATTTGTTCTCTGTCATCTCACTGCATGGTTGGACTTGATTTGGCAAATAAGCTCTGTTGTAGTATATTAGTACGGTGTTCTGTTCACATTGGTGGAAAAATATGCTTTGAGAACCATTAAAGGAACAGAACCTCATTCGGTTCAGGTATTTTTAGTCGAGCTATATGGTTTAGCTCAATAGTGAGGACTCGAGTGCATTCTTGGATTCCCACCATTTCGGTAAGCATTTGAGGCAGGTGTCCTATTGGCTCTATTCAAACCCATGGGAAGGCATTCATAGATATTACACAGTCATTTAAAGACGCAGTGAGATGTATCTTCTCTGCCATTTTCTTTCTGGCATGCTTAAGTTTGGCACTAGACAAAATACAACTTTCTGGTTGGCAGTCCATTGGGCTTCACAGTAGTACATACACACACACGCACAGGCGCGCGCACACACACACACACACACACACACACACACACACACACACACACACACACACACACACACACACACACACACACACACACACACACACACACACACACACACACACACACACACACACACACACACACACACACACACACACACAGACACAGGCACTTGCACTACAGTGTTCACACAGCTTGGCTAGTTACCAGTCAGTAGCCCCTTGGTTGCACATCCCCAGGGCCAAGGACAGCAGAGCGGACAGCTGTCTCACAGTTTCATACCTTTTATGAAGTTCCCTCTAGAATCAATTGAGTGTACATTAAAACACTGATAACTTGGCGAGTGCAATTATCTGTTTGTTACGGCTGTATTCAAATAGAACTGGATGTGGGCGTGGCTTAAACCAGAAATGAGTCAAAACTTAATAAAAAGCCCATTTTTATATGTAAATACATTAGATTTATAGTTTCTTTATAACAAAAATGGCTTAATGTTTTTATATTTTTGATTTTATAATCTTCATGTAAAATAAAAGGGAAAATGCTTTTGTTTGAATCAGTAATACAACACGGTTTGAATTTATTTTTTGAAGCATTGACAGAAATTTCAATGTGTATGATATAGTTTCTTGATTTTCAAAAACAAACGAACAAACGAACAAACGAACAAACGAACAAACGAACAAACAAACAAACAAACAAACAAACAAACAAACAAAAAAGAACCCTCTTTTCATATTATTCTTGAGAAGTTATAGATATAAAGCGGCCATCCAATTGGAACTTGAATTCACATTGTTTGCATTGTAATTCATAAAGTTCACCAGTAGTTAATATTAGCTCCAAAGTCTGAATAACAATTGTTTATTTAAAGACATTATTCATCCTAATTCTCCTTTTTTTTCACACTGAAAAGAAAACAGACATTCAAGCAAACTAACATAAAGCTACATAGAGATGCCTAAACAATATTTAGTTTCATTTCATTTCATTTGTCGTCTACAATTAGTGTTAGCATTGCATCAGCTTGTCAGCTAACCAGATGTGCTGCATGCAAAACTGGGCACTTTTTATCAGGTATTATTCATACCTTGGTATTTAATTTTAGTAACTGTGCACCTGCCCTTGGTGCAACATATGCATTGTATTCAAATGACAAATGGTAGTCTTAGTATGGGATGGGGAAGTGTTATTGCAAAAGGAGGGGAGCGGAATTTCTCCATAGAGATTAAAGATGAAGCCCAATGAGCCTGAAGACAATCAGGGTGTTGTGACGGATGTGCTTTTATACTACGAACTGCAATTGCAGCGGCAATTATCAAGGCCTGATTACAGGACTAATTGGACACAACAGGGTAATTGTTACCACTAAAGCGTTGTTGGAGTGAGTGACAGTAATTGTAACACAGCGTTGGGTAGCTGCAGAGTTTAAAGTTGAGACAAGAGTCCTGAGGAGTGTTTGCCTATGTGTGTGTGTGTGTGTGTGTGTGTTTGGCTGTAAACCTTTATAAGGATACAGAGTGAGTTGTCAGTTGTTATGGATGGTTATAAATGTTGAGATGTGAAATTTGTGATGTCTAGTTCACAATTCACTGGCCTTTGAACAACTTTTGATTGTCTGCTGTGTGATGAGTCCACTCAATCACGAGAGACTTCGAAACCTCACAAACTGTCACGCACATAGTAAAAGCTGACAGGCTGTAGTATTACGCTTCTGTCAGACTTTGCCTGTGGGCCCTCAGGTAAAAACAAGTTCATTCGATTTTATCATCTGGATACATCTCCGTTTTTTTTTTTATTATTATAAATATTACAGTATATCAGTCATGCAGCTGATACAGCATTGGGTTACACTGGAAATGACTACTAGAGCAAGTCCTATGGACAGATATTTCCCAGATACATAGCATTTGCCTCCATATACACTTTCAGAAAGTGAATGTCTCTGTAGAATATCTTTGTTGTGCAGGAAGTTACCGATTCATTTTGATGCTAGTTCTATTGAACTTTTTCTGCCATATAGCCTTTTTTTCTGACCAGCAGTGAGGACACTGACCCAAATCAGTTTTTATTTTTTAAAGGAAGGAAAAAGGTTCTCTCAGGACAAATTAACAACCCAGTTGGATCTTTCTTGCTCTGTATCTTCCTAAAGTCAGCTGGAGTTTTCAACTCACATTGTGTACACAAGCACACATTTATTTTTCCTATAAATTATTCACTCACTCATGACTCACCCACATATGTTGTTCCAAACCTATATGACCTTTTTCCTTCTTTAGAACATGGGCACGCACACGCGCGCACACACACGCACACACACTCACACACGCACATGCACACACACACATTTTAATTGAATTAAAAGCATTTAAATGTAATGCTTGTTGAACAGTGATTGAGGACTGGAGCTTCACATAGAAGCATTATAAAATAAAGTTGTTTTCCAAGTTAGTTTGTTAAGTAAGTGATTTGAACTTGACACTGGGAGCAGCATGATTTTTGAATGAATGATTTTGTAAACTGAATCATCTGATTTATTGAAAATACCTGATCCACAAGAATGATTTGTTTGTGGCATCAGGCATCACTTGAATGTGTCAAGATCAAAAGTGAATGAGCTATCATATGACTTCTGAAGACTTGGAATAATGGTGCACAAGATGTGTGAAGCGATTTTATATACTTCTATGATTCTTTTTTGTTGTTTTTGGGCTTGACAGCTACAGTCTTCATTTTAGGTTAGCATTACACTCCCCAGTGAAAAATAAATATACTAAAATGTATTTGAAATACATCTATATCATGCTAAGTATACTACAAATACATTTACATATTTATGTACTTAATAAAAAATACCCTGCCATTGTAATTTAAGTATACTAAACCATTTATTGACTGACAGCTCTCCTGTCCCCAAGTTGGGAAATACAGAGGCATTGTGTGCGCTGTGTGAACATGATGTTACTGTAGTTCTCGACTAAATGTGAATGTGCATTAATTCATCTCACTCACAAAAAAAAAACAAAAAACAACGATTTAGTATTATTAAATGTTAAATAACACAAATGTATCCAATCCCATTTTATTAACCGATGTCTTTGCCGCTGGCCTTTGATAATCCAGTTCAACCATACTAATAAGCAAAAATTACTTTAGATAAACTATCAATTGTGCTTCATTGTTTTTTTATTGCTGAAGAGTGTTGAACCTTCTTCTACTGTACAGACGTGAATTTACTTTTCCTTCAGCCTGAGGTTTATTCATTACACTTTTTGGTGTGAAAGGGCTTTTACATTTGCTATAAATAGCAATTCTTATTTTAAACAACAAACAATCAAGCCCTGCTCATATTTAAAAAGTAACGAGAAAGTAATACAAAAGTAACGTAACGCATTACTTTCCAGAAAAAAGTAACTAAGTAACATAATTAGTTACTTTTTTAGGGAGTAATGCAATATTGTAATACATTACTTTTAAAAGTAACTTTCCCCAACACTGATTTTAAATATATTACTTTTTTACTAGGGCTAGCACAGATTTTTGTGTGTAAGCCATTCAAAATACAGTCACATTTTGGAACACACTACCTAGTGAACCTTTGTTTTCGAACCCTCAAATCACTTGCGCATACATGGACAAAAATTGGCCTGCACGTGGACAGCGACCCAGAGCAGAAAATGGACTAGGAAAAGTATACCTTCGGCTTAAACCATTTTCCTCATGGAGACTACAATCTGGATGATTTCAGGTTTCTTGTGGGCCACAGGCCACAGGAAAAATCATGCACACAGTCACAGAAAGGTCTGGTTTTCCTGATATGTCTTCAGGTTATGTCACTTTGTTACCGGGGTCCTTCAGATGTCTCAATGCAGATGTGACTAGAATGAAATTGGGGCATCAGCACTCTGAGACAGTTAAAAAGGCAGTTCATTCCTCAGATGTAATCTGTTTCTCCGGGATCAAAGACTCAGGCAGGGCCCTGCTTCTCAGGCTCATGAGGGCGTTTTTGAGCCTGCTCTGTAGCTTAGAGAGAGATTACACTGGATTTAGCACTGATCTCCCACTCTCCCTATGCAAAACAACAAAACTCTGGCAGGTCCAGGGGTTGGGGGGGGGGGGGGGGGGGGGCTATTGTGGCTGGCTTACGGCAGGTATGCAAGACCGGGGCCCAATATGACGAGCTTTTGGGGCTCAGCTTTAAGGGCACTTTTCTTCTGGCCAGTCAATGGGATATCTGTAATATCCAGCTTGTTTTCTTGCTTCGTTTCTTAATCCTCTCACTAACAATAGGCACTGAAATCAGGAAATACATTCCTCTTTCCTTTTAGTCTAAAGGGAGATTTGTATTTGTGGATTTGCCCATAATTATAAGGGTGAATAGTAACAATGAAAGACTTTGTAGGTAGAGCATCATCTGCTGTGCCTCTATTATCAAGGGAGAAAACTTTTCGCTTATATCTTAACTGATTCCAGCTAATTTGGGTACTGAATTGCAAATAAAACCTCAGCGTAGGGGCCAGTAGAGGTGCCTGGTATGAGTAATGTCTCTGTTGAGAATAACTGGACGGAATTTGTGCTCTTAATTCAGAGAAACAAGAAACTCCTTTCACACACGATACTTCAGACTCTAAAGGTCACCTATCCAGGGACTTAGCTGGGTTTGGGCAATTAGTCATGTTTATTACTCTGAAAGACAATGGGATCTCCCTAAAGAATTTGGAAAGAAATGGGTTTGGAGTGTGCATCGTGAGATTTATCATTTGATTTTGCCTGGTTTTTCTTTTCTTCGTCCTCAGGTAGACATTTATCTTCATAAGTATTTCCTTAGTTGGCACTTTTTTTTAATTTACAGCTGATACGCTTTATTTGTGTTGACACAGGGCAGTTTTGAAAAACAACAGAGAGGCTGTGGTACAGCAAGCCATAACCTATAATATATTAAGCATATTATAGGATGCTCTCAGCGAGTGGAGCCAAGAAAATGATCATATCACATTTAGAGAGAACATTCCGGCTGATTATGATTCTGACATTATCAAGGGAAGCTTCTGGTGTTGTAGAGAACAACAGTACAAAGGATTGTGGGATTGCATGGGCATTAATTATTCAAAAACTTTTCATTCACTGATTATCTATTTTAATGTCTTGTATCAGCCAAATGCAAATGCAAAAAAAGGTCAAATCTAGATGTATACAGATATGCACACCTGATTATTTTACTTTTAATGGTTTAAAATGAAATGCAAAACCTAACTTTCCAAATAAAGCTAGAAAAACAACAACAACACTATTCTCTCAATGTGATGAAAGTGCAATTTGATATAATCCAAGATTAATGGTTTTGATGAAGTGTTTCATTTAGTTTGTCTTTGTAAATAAAGCTGATTTTGTGTTGCTGCTAGTATGTTGACTGTGTGGAATTGTAGTGAGTGTCTCTGAGCTTCTGATTAGCAATGAAATCCATTACCGATAACACACAGTGGAACAACAATATGGAGGCATCCCAAGTATGAAGAATCAATTATTATGAATCTTGTTTCTAGATTGAGTTTTTAAAAAATGGATCTGTTTCTCGTGCCCCTTGCTGTTGAAATATTGATCATAGTAGTGCAAGTGCCAGTTTGTGTCTAATTAATTCTATCGATTGGCTCAGTGCATCATGGGTATTTTGACCGGCAGACAAAGTACTGTACTTAAGATTTTTTCAGAATAAAGAGTGTCATATTCTGTATAGGAATCAAAAGAAATAGTTTCAGGGAGAAACACAAGCATAACTGGATCTGAACCCTCAAATATTGTGGCATCAAAATATGACTATGCATCTTTGATTTCCTGCTTGCATATTCTGCACTCCCTTCCTAAGTCTAATTAGTGAAACGAACATAATATTTGTGTAGAAATACATCTGGGATATCAAAGTATGGGTACTGTGTCCCATAAACTCAGATTTGCAAGTGTGTGTTTATGTGCTGCATGTCTCTTGAGTCATCTGTTTGTCACTTTTGAGCAAGAAAACAACAAACTGTGAAAACATAATGTTCATACTTGATGCAGAAAAACAGCGGTCTGCTAGAGTGTCATGTCTACTGTAGCTTAAAATTTTAAATAGCCATTAAAAAGTTACTGAATGATCTAGATGACAGATTCACACTTGGTTTTGGTGTTTGCAATCAAAATTAGGCAAAAGAATGTAATTTAGCTTGACTTCTTAATAACACACAAAAGTGAGACTCAAAAGTTTTGAACACTGCATTCAAGGATCTCTGGAGTAATGCATGCGCATCTATTTGCAGAATAATCATCCGTTCTTTGATACAGATAAACTGGTGTTGTTTGTTCTATCTGAGATCATAAGACAATTATCCATAAAACCATGACCATGCAAGTGGTGAAATAAATAAATTACAGTTAAGGCGGTCAATCGATTAAACACACTGATCATTTACTCAAACATACAGTACCACATATTTACTGTTATTGATAAATTAGGGCAAAGATTTAACCCTTTAACTTTAAGTTGTCATGAATTGTGTGTAGTTCAGACGTTTTTGACCATTACAACATGTTTCACAGTTATTTCAGCATTTTCAACCATGACTACCACATGCAATACGAGCAACATCAACATTTGGCGAAGCACATTGTCTGTATATGGGTCAGGAGAAATGTTTAATTGCTCTTTTATTTTTACAACTAATTATACTAAATTGAGAAGCCCTAATTTTCTGTCTTATTTTTAATGTAAGAATTGAGTCTGGTGTCATTCACTTCTAGTTATTTTAGTTGTACAAAAATAGCCTGCTATACTGCTTGATAATTGATATTTGTTATTGTATTTATTTTGATGTATTGTCATGATAATAAAAACTGCTTTCTTTTGTAAATTGTTTTACTGTTTTGTTATTTTACTAGTCATTTACCTATAGCAGCTAATTAATTGGAAGAGTATAGAAGCCCGTTTCTGCCACTGAATAATAATAATAATAAAAAAAAAAGTGTAATTGCAAATTTTATTGCACAGTTCTTTTTACCTTGGAATTGTTCACAATTTTCTCGCAAATTTGTACTTTTTTCTTGAAATTATGAGATATAAACTCCCAGTTCTGACTTTTTCATGCAAATGCAACTTTGTCACACGATTCTGACTTTATAACTCGCAATTCTGAAAAAAGAATTGCAAGTTTATATCACAAAAATGTGTCTCTTTTTCATAGTGGATCTTGTCAAAAGGGAGGCTTATGGCATCAAGTTGAGTGGCAGCAAGACGGATGACAAAGATAAGAAAATGCTTCACCTTTGCTAATCATTGTGACTGTTTTCCTAATGGAGACATTTAAGATGGCATTCCCAAAGGCAGACCCGCGTTAGTCTATGCATTAGGCCTGCTGATAACATTATCAAAGCATGCTATGGAATAAACAACAACATTAATGCTGCTGACACATAAAACACAAGACTGTGGTCTGAGGATGATTAGTTGTAAACGAAAGCATGATAAGGCTCCTTTTATTTTGTCTGATGATTGAGCTGTGATATGCACATTTATGGAACGTAACAATTATTGGCCAATCAGACCGAGCAGATGAGATAAAGTGATTTCATTGTTGTTTCCATAAATCAAGCAGACTAATTAGGCTCTTTGGTTACAGACTGGCACGTATAGCTTTTAAATTTGCCGGAGAATAAAACATTACCAAACCAGCAGGACGCCACCAGTGCGTGAAGTCAGCCGTCCAATTGACACAAGCTTTGATTTGCAAGTTGTCATGCTGACTTTGTAGGAAAGCTCTAAAGCATCACAGCATCACAATTAAAAAGCATCTGCTCTTGCAACAACAAAGGCTGTCAAAGCTCTTACAACAAACTGTGATTCGCTCATTAATCACTTGTACAGGATGTTCACATTGTTTTTTTGTGATCAGACTTTTGATGTCAATTTTTTTATTTTATTTTATTTTATTATTTTTTATTTTATTTTATTATTTTTTATTTTATTTTATTTTATTTTATTTTATTTTATTTTATTTTATTTTATTTTATTTTATTTTATTTTTTGTCTGTCTTTGTTATTTGTAGACATAAAGGAGTCATTTTTAAATATTTTATTTTATTATTCAGTATTGCCATAAGGTGCACTTATAAAACTAGTGAAATACATTGAAAAACTACATTTTGCATCTTCTCTCTGACCTTAGATTGAATTTTTTTTAATGTTTTGTTGCTTTGCCTTTAGAAAATAAGCGATTCGGATCTGATTGAGAGACTTTTATTCTGTTATACACAGGCTGTGGATTTAAAATAGTATTTTTCTACTCTATCCTTTGTCTGTGCAATCTGAAACATGTCTCATAAATGGATGAAGTCGTACTGAAATGACTTGAAAAAGTTGCATTATTTTAGAATGAGCCGTTTTGTAATTTAATATATGGAATTCTGAAAGTTACAGTTTGATTTATTTAACACTTGAAGCATCTTTATCTCATAAGATGAGATAAGTGTCCCAACATGAAGTTTTTATTGTCGCATTCATTTAGCTATATTTTACATAATTATATTTCACTGTTCTTACCCGACATGTACTTCATTATCGGAAATAAAAGTTGTGTTTAGCCATTCCAACTCAAATTTGTTCTCCTAATGCATTACACAGCGTGATAAGTTATGGATGTTATATATGCATGGAACCGGCTGATTTTTATTGAATGTGAAAAGCCTTTTGTCAGTCCTGCTGGTGTAATTTACCCGCAGTAGAAATACCATCCTTCGGCAGTCTCTTGGTGATCTCTGGCTCTAAAACACTGAATAGATAAGACACAAACTACACTTTTTTCATGGAGCTGGCAGAGATGATCCAGGTGTTTATTTTAGGGTGAATAATTTATGTAACATTTGTCAATGGGAAAGGAAGGAAGCTCCCAGCATGCATCTCTCTCTCCTGCAGAGCTATTCCTGCGCCCTGATCTGACTAAAACACAGCTGGGTAATAATAACCATGCTCTTTCATAACCATGCTTCACATGCACACACACACCCACCCACACACACACACACACACACACACACACACACACACACCCACACACACTAACACACACAGAGATTGGATTTATGTTTGTTCGGCAAAGATTTTGAGGCACAATCTGAAACTTTGAAGATTAATAGAGTGAAATCTGCTAAAGGAAATGACTCTATTTCTTTAAACGCTGATTTATATCCAATAGCAATTCATATAGTGTCCAAACTCTGATATGCCTTCAAAAAATACATTACACACACACACACACAAACACACACACACACACACACACACACACACACACACACACACACACACACACACACACACACACACACACACACACACACACACACACACACACACACACACACACACACACACACACACACACACAATAATATAATTTATCTTAATTAAAAACCAAATATTCAAATTATTTATAATCTTAAGTGTATTTTAACAATAAAATATACAATACAGTACGTATTAAATATTTATTTATATTTTATTGTAGAGAAACGTGCTAGTAGTTTCTTGACATCTGTGATAAATATGAATGTTCTTCTTATTAAGTGATGAAGCATGAGGTTTATTTGTGTGTGGTATCAGTCACTCTTTCAGTCTCTTTCTTTTTCTGCATGCACGTACGCACACACACCTTTGTGAACAAACGAGTGTCAGGGTGCTTCTGTGTTGCAGAATGGAGTTGTGGCTCAGCTGGGAATTTTTTTTATTTTCTTAGTAATCTACAGGTCTGATGAAATGTATTACATAAAAAATTGTCTTTGGCACATATTCAGCGCTCGTGCTATAGCTTTGAGCACAGTGCCAGCAGTATAATTTTGGTGAAAAGCAGAATTTGATGAAAGGTTTAACTGGCTTTACTGAATTCACAGCCCTCTTTGCACAGTGCTAAATCTCATCTATTCAGCCCTGACACATATCTTTCATTATAGTCGGAGTCAGACTTCAGACAAATATCTGTTTGCTTTGCATCAGCTGAGGAATAATGCAATGTTTACTGTAGGATTGGGGGATTTCATTCACTTTTTCATCCTTCAAACCAATGTAACATAGGCATGACTGATGTTCAGACACTTGTTAAGCTACATAAAATTGTGGTTACTCAGAAGCACATTATATGAGGACTTACTCTCAGCTTTACCTGCATTTGTTTATTTGGGTGTATGCTTGCTTAGCGTCTGTTTGTGTGCATAACTTAACCCTCCTTCTTCCCTTGTGTTTGCATATATAATGTGTTAATCATATAGCAAGAAGGTTACATGCTGATAGACGACTAACATGCCTTTCAAATAAGCTTGGGGAGTCTCTTAATCTTTTTTTTTAATTATTATTTATGCACGAATACTCGTGATTACTACTGAGATCATGTTGCAAAGTGAGAGCATTCTTGAAAACAATGTTTTTGTAAGTATGTTTTGTAAATGTTATTTCTTATGCTCACTCATTAAATTGATCATGCAAAATGCAATAAAAATTCATGCAAAATGCAATAAAAATATACAATGAAAATACAGTAGAAATTGTGAAATATTATTATAATTTCAAATAACTTTTTTTCTATTTTAATATGTTTTAAAATGTAATTTATTTATGTGATGGTAAAGCTGAATTTTGTGTTTACAAAATTGGAACTATTACACATTTTCTTTTCAGGATTTTTTGATGAATAGAAAATTCAGCTAAAAAAAACATTTCTAACATTATATGTCTTTACTGTTACTTTTTTATTTGAAATAAATTTAAGGCATTCTTACTCAATAAAAGTATTAATAAGTGGCTCAAAAATAATCGAGCATGGTGGTATGTAACATCTCATCCTAAAGATCTGTCCACTGAAGGGTTAATATCAAAACATCCTCCACAACACGACAGCTGTTGTAGCACAGACGTTTCCTGACGTTTGACAGAGAGTTCAGTTTCATCTTCAGCTTATGCGGTCTGACTCTTATTATCCTTAATCTCAACCACAACTGCTGCTGTCACTCTTGAGGAATCCAAACCGTGAGAGTGGAACGAGAAGAGACTGTCAGTGCGTGCGAGAGCGTGTGTGTGGAAGGAAATTGCTTTGTTTGCTATAATGCACCGGTCCCGTGTGTAGAGTTTGGTGTTTTGTCATCGTGGGGTGTCAAAGGTCAAATCTGTCTGTAATACTTGGCATCCGTCTCCCTCATCACGTCATGGGGAAGTTCAGCTGAGAAGCGTTGAGATAGACAGCGAAAGCATTTACATCAGCAACAGACTGTGCATTTAAGGACATTAATCTTTCTCAAGTCTCGAGTTCCTGTTGATGCCTCAGGGCGACTCTTGTCATCGCCAGTGAGTTGTCAAAAGTGCGACTCTCTCTTGTTTCTCGGTTAAAGTGGGTGAGGTTGGTTTTCAATGCACCATGGAGTGAAAGCACTCTCAATTTAGATGTCAGTGGAGTTGTGACAGTTTGAAAACGGATCTTGATGAATTAAAAAGGAGGATATAATAATTTGTTACGAACAACAAAGCTTAAAGAAGGTTTTGTTTTGTTTTGTTTTGTTTTGGGCGCGAGAGATAATATACTTATGCTTTTCTTTAGTGTCACATTTTAAACCAATAATGCTGACACCATCATGAACATATTTAGTCTTTAATACAATATGGACAATATGGACTAATTTCCACCATGAAAAAAAGGTAATTGTGAACTATTATTTCACAATTCAGAATGAAGATTTAAGAACTGCGAGATATAAACAGAATTTTGAATTTATATTTTGCAATTTTGACTTTTTTGAGTTTACATCTCACAATATTTTTTTTTCCTTCACCACAAATTAAAATAAAATAAAATAAAATAAAATAAAATAAAATAAAATAAAATAAAATAAAAATAATTTAGTAAGAAAGCAGGGAGGAGTATCATTTTTATACCACAATTCTGATTACAACTTTTAATCTCAGGATTGCAAGAAATAAACAGGCAATTCTGAAAAATGTGAGAATTGTTTATGGCTCACAAATCTGGCTTTATGTCTATCAATTCTGAAGTCTTGTTAGATATAGATTCACAATTGCGAGAAAAAAGTCATAATTGTGAGATTAAAAAGTCGCAATTTCCTTTTTTCATATTTTATCCCCGGCAGAAACAGGTTTCCATAGACTTTAGTTATTTTTCAAGGTCCTCGTCCTCACCAAGGACACCCTAGTTTATCCCCATCCACTTTCCTGTCCAGCAAAGTGCCAGTTTTACTCAATGAATACTGCTAATGCTAATCAGAGAGTACATCTCACAAGGTAATCTCCCATACTAAATATTCATAACGTCGCCGAGAGGCTTATTGTACTTAGAACATTGATTTGGGTTTGCACAGTTCCACACAATTTAAGAAAAGACCTGATTGGAATGTCAAAATACTCCTTCTCCATTACCGAAGTCTTGTCTTACTCAAGCAGAACTGATTTGAGCCTCCTGACTGATTGTATTGCTTGTGGTAAACATGCTCTGCTCCTCCATGTGCTTCAAATTGTCCTTTTGGTCGATGAGGATATTTGATTTTTTTGTGCTCACTAGTTCATTTAATTGTAATTTGGAGGAGATAATTGTGACCTACATTGCATATTACAAATTAAAATATATGCACAATGTTCACACAACAATAACTAATGTACATATACTACAATATTCCAGTATCACCTCTGCTCTGAAAACGTGTTAGTCTATGAAGGAAGTAGAGAATGCAATTTTAAATCAATCAGTCAAATCACTTAAAACTCATTACTGCAGTGTATAAAGCTAGATATTAAAAACTGGACAAACCATCTTTGCATGGGCATTAAATTTGTAACATAGCTAAAGGGCAACAGTTAATATTTTGCATGAAACATATCTAGGATATGAGCTATATTTCTAGTCTTTTTGTGCATGTGTGTACAGTCAATTTGAAATATTTATCATGCAAGTAAAAAATATATTACTACAGTAAAAAAAAATATATTATGCAGTTTTACTCTCTTGAGGCTACTGTAATATTGCAAGTTTATATTTCAGTAGGGTTTTTTTTTTTAGTGGTGTCTGGTGAACAGTTTAATACTATTAGTGAGACCAATACTGAGACTATTTGGAAGTCAATTGCAGGAATTCCAACAGAGATGAAATGATGATGCAACTTTAACAACACAAATGCAATGCTGTGTGTTGCTAAAAAGATAGGAAAACTGTATACATGCTGGCTAGTCAGAATTATAAAAAAAGCATTACATGAAAAAAGATCTACTGTAATGTGTAATTTTAGGGAAAGTGAAATCTGTCAGAAAGTGCGGCACATTAAGTGGCTGTCTTCAGAACTTTATTGCATTACACACTACAGTTGCTATGAATTTGACCAGAAATCACTCTTATTGAACTATGAATTGAAAATGAATGGCTTAGCCTTAACTGTCAGTGTGAATTTGAAAATCATTAGGATACTAAGTAAAGATCATGTTCCATGAAGATATTTTGTAAATTTCCTACCGCAAATATATCAAAACCTAATTTTTGATTAGTAATATGCACTGCTAAGGACTTAATTTCGACAACTTTAAAGGCAATTTTCTCAATTTTTCGTTTTTTTTTTTGCACCCTCAGTTTAAAAAAATTGACCCACGTCAAAGATGTCATCAGCATTTCCAAAACCACAGGATAGTTGCAGTTCTGGATGTGACGAGAAAGGTAAGCTAACCCCCCTCCTGCCACTCTATAATCTGTACTGCTGTGAAATCATCCTCACCTATTTGTGAAAATGAGGCCAACCACACATTTTTATTAAGTAAAGTAATTAAAAACAGATAACGTAAAATGAACCTTTTTACTTTAGTGCTTGCTGAAATTAAAACAATTTAAAAGAAGAAGATGAGGCAGTAGCTTCTCAGAAAATTTGAATAAACCATTTGCTGAATATAAATTGCAGGCTATACATCACACCCAAACATTTAGTTTGATCTGGACTATGGATTGTGCTTTGATTTTGGAAATTTCAGAATGTTTTGATTGTTAAATAAATTGGAATGGCATTTATTTTGGTTTTTTAGAAGGTCAAATAAATATTTTATCTTTGGCTATGCAGATTTGTCGATTTAATGATGAACAACAACAGCGATAACCACGGGATAGTTTCAACAATTGAGATGATCGTAAAGGTCAGCTAACGCCCCACCTACCAGCCTATAATCAGCACTGCTGTGCAGTCATATCTTCAACCAGCCATTCAGTTGGGAAATAAATGTTTTTTTTTTTTTTTTTTAATTTAATTTAATTTTATTTTATTTTATTTTATTTTATTTTATTTTATTTTATTTTATTTTATTTTATTTTATTTTATTTTATTTTATTTTATTTTATTTTATTTTATTTTATTTTATTTTATTTTATTTTATTTTATTTTATTTTATTTTATTTTATTTTATTTTACCCATGATCTGTGAGATAAAGGTTTTGCTTGTATTAACTGAAGCTCAGCACTGATTTGAGTATTGTGAATCATTTTGTACAGTTGTACAGAGTTTGAGACAGATAAGATTCAGCTAAAACAGCTCAGACAATTTGTTGATCAGAATAAATAAATAAATAAATAAGGTGGTTAACAATTGAAATCAACCAGAATGAGTTGCATTAAACTGTTGCATTTTACATTCAGAAGGTGGAATAATTGAGTGTCAAATATCTTGATGTATAATTCTGTTACACACAACAATATAACTCATGAGATCTTTCCTAATTTTCACTTGCTTCAATTCCTATAAACACATTTGAAAGGTTAATTCTTTGCAAGCTAAAAATTCCATATCAACAAGCAATGTTTCAGTCAATCAGTCAACATGGAAGGAGCAAAAGAACAGCATACACTGCAAAATCAAGCTTGTTTAATTTAGAGTATTGATCAAGCAATTAGTTTTCTTGTTTTAGATAATGAGCAAATAATGTAGATATAATTGTGCCCACTATGTCTTGTTTCAAATCAATACACGTCACAGGCATAGATCAGTCACCACTTCCTGAGGCGAACTTGATTACATGACTACACAGTTTTGTAATAACAACCTGAATATTGCAATATGAAGACAATTGAAATGATTGTCAGTACCATTCCCAAAGTTTCATGCATTTTGACCACAGAAACTCAATAACATTCAAGCTCTGTTTTATAGCACAGCACTTTTTGCGGTGTTAGATCGCAGATCATTAGAACAGCTGAAACTGGATTTCGTTTTATGAAAATGTGAAAACTTTTGTACTGTTATGCGTCACTCGTATTGTTTTATTGATATTTGTTGTCCTCATGCTGACCAACAAAATGTACACATAAACAAATCTCTTCTTTCAGATCCAGCATTCAAATGCTTGAGGTTTTAACTTGATCTCGAGCATATGTTTCAACTTATATCTCCAAAGAGAAGATACAACAGGCCTTCAAATGCATGATGAAAAACAAATGCACAGGTTCACCACACTGTCCAGCTTCACAATTGATTTTAATGGAAGAAAACTCGACTGGCAAGCCTGCGGTGACCCTGGGAGAACTGCTCGCCACGCTAACTCTGGTTCAGTGAGAGCAGTCATCTGTTAGTTATATTGATGTAGCTTTCCCGATTATGCTGTGTTGTCAGTGGCATTTAATTCATCATATGCTGCACTCAACTACCTGTTTGCTCAGGACTTTGCCAAAGCTTGCCGATAATAATGACCATAGTAATGAACAGTATGCAGTGACAGTATTAATAACCCAGCACATTATAATTTGACTTTATATAGTTTGAGTCTGGCTTGCAAAACTTCTTCCCGTTATTTCCTGCCTTCTTTCCACTATTAAAACCGTCACTGTGTTTCTCAACCATTCCTTGAGCATGATCAGTTGAATGATCTTTATTGCAGATTAAAACAGTGTAACATCTTTTAAACTCAGCTGTGAGTTTTAATAGGTTTCCTGAGGGTTTTTAGGTGGTGTACTTCTAAAAAAACCCCTGCTCCACACACAAGGGGTCACAGTTTTCCTTCTGCTTTGTGAACTATGTGTGGACAGAGGCATGTGTGAGTTTCTCTACATAGACACATTCACGCACACATACACTTTTCTTTATTTCTCTATCACTCTGTCTGTTGCTCTATATCCTTTTTCTCTCTCTCTCTAATATCTACTAATATCGCTAATATCTCTAAAATTTACTTCATGAATAATGTACATATAGTCGACTTCATTTTTACAGAATACAGAGTGATCAGAATGTGTAGAAGTACATAAACATGCTTAAAAATGTATTTATTTGTTTAATTAATTAGTTTAATTAGAGTGCAAATAAATAAATAATTATTTTACAAATAAATAATTAAAATATGCTTAAATATTTAAACTGAAAATTATTTTAATATGTACACATAAATGCGTATGAATAAATAAATATATGCTTAATTATTAATTTGTATTTATTTATTTATTTATTTTTAAATGATTTCAGTGTGTGAGAAGAAATAAGTAACATATTATAACAGAACACAGAGTGATCAGGATGTCTGTCACCCTAAAGGGGTTTATTTTACATAAATAAGTACATAAATATATGCTTAGAACTTTATTTATTTAGTTACAATGATTTAATATATATATATATATATATATATATATATATATATATATATATATATATATATATATATATATATATATATATATATATATATATATATATATATATAACAAGTAAATATAAATAATTACTAAATATATGCTTACATATTTAATTCATATTGAAAATATTTTAATATAAGTGTGCATACAAATATATGTTTATTTGTTTGTTTTAATATTTTAATATGTGAAGAAACTGAACACACATTGTCACAGAATGAAGGCATTTATTAAGTTGAAATGATTTTGTCATGTACAAAAAAAAAAATCATTGTTTCAATATGTAATCATTGTTTTAATATGTGAGAACAAGTAGACTAGAGTTTGATGTGAAACTGATGTGAACTGGAGTTTGATGTGAGATGTGAGATGTGAGATGGTTGGAAGGGTCAAATATTCAGTGAATGTCACAATTGTCCAATCAGAATCAGTTGTTCGGTGTGCAGTAAACAGAAATCATGTACAAATGTACCTCTTTCTTTTTGTCTCAGGTAAGCTAGTTTCTGCCTTAAGGACAAACCGACATTCTCACTTACTTCTTTTAATCATATGAGAATGTTTGCTGTACGATCTGATTATATCAGCAGTCTTGCAAACAATTTGGAGATGAGCTTTTAGATTAGATGTGACTTACGTCTGTCTGTCAGTGTACAAACATTATCTCTGGCGCTGCATGTCATTTATTCCTTCATCTCATCCCAATTTTATCCGCAGCAACAGACCAGCGACCGTCTGAAATAGCAAAAGATTTCTCATTCCTTTCTTCATTGCTTTTACAGAGAAGTCTCACGAATTTGCAAGTTATATATCTTTTCCTCCAACAGCGGTGCATGCGTCAAACTAACTCAGAGTGCCCACACAGTCTACATGCCCCATGATGCTGTTCGCAATGCTTTATGCTTCACAGTGGTGGGATTTTAATGTGCATCATGTAACAATTATGGTAAGAATACAGTAGGTCAGTGTGGGTTTGTATGTATGCAGTGGTGGTCCAAAGAGTCCGATGGGTGTGCGACTAGAGCAGAGACTGATATTATGCTGCTGTAATTCAGCTCGGGTGAATGAAATATGGATAAATAACAGTAAGAAAGCAGGGAGGAGTATCATTTGACATTTCTTCGACCCACCATAGAAGTGCAGCGCTCAGGAGAACCACATTCTCTTTAGATTCTTCCTCGTATTTTTCAGCAATGATGAATAGATCAATTTGCACTCTCTCATAGAGCTGAGATAATGACAAATGCAGAAGAGGGCTAAAAGCCGACAGTTCTGGGACACTAATGAAGCATTATATCATTTGATTGGGAAGCTGTGGGTTTGGGAAAAAAAGAAAGGAAAAAAAAAGAAAAAAATCTGTAGAAAACAGATTTCATTTTGCACAGTCACACAGTTGCGCTTAACTCTCATGTTCTGTTGAGATTGACTACTGCTTGTATGTTTAAGACTTTGAGGTGCTGAAGACTGCAGTTTCAAAATTAACCTCTTGTTTTTTTTTCCTTCAAATTATTGGTAACACTTTAAGATCAATTCTCGCTGTTAACTAGTTGGTCTATTATTAACATATTAGCAGTTTATTAGTACTTATAATGCATATATTCTACTTGATCATATTCTGCATGCCTAATCCTACCCAATACCTTATAACACAACTACCTTACTAACTATTAATAAGCAGCAAATTAGAAGTTTACCGAGGAAAAAGTCGTAGTTTATGGTTTGTTAATAGCGAGGATTGGACCTTAAAATAAAATGTAACCAAATTATTTTAAGATGTTCATCTGACCTATTTAAAACCAAGGTAGATATTTATCTAATATATATTTATAGAATTGGTATCAATTCTAATTGTATTTTTTTTGGTTGTGGTCAATATGACCCCAGAAAAAAGCACATTGTAGAAAAATACAATAAAATAAATCATATGAGTGACAGAAGTATATATTTCTGCAGAGTTTACCAGTCAGAGAATCTGAAAATTCATTGCATTTATAATTTTTTTTTTATAGCTAAAATCAAAAATATTGTTTTCTGTCATTTTTTGTGCTATTTCTATTCTGTTTCCTTACTGTCTTTTCTGTCTTGTATCCTGGTTCAAATTATGAGAGCTCAATAGAAAAAAAAAATAAAAAAAGCATGGCAGAATCTCTTGACGGCCCTAATGAAAATAGATGAGTGGATAAAATATATCGGACTGGACATGTGACAGTCCATTGTCTCTTCCCGTCACTGAGCAACGGCGTGTTCCGTAGCTCACCTCTCAGGAAATGAAGTCGTCGCAGCTAACACGAAGCGTAATGACAGCAGACAGAGGGGAGCTCTCTCACTTTAGTTCTGCTTTTTATTTCCATTGAATAATGAGCTGATGGAGGGAACTGACAGAGAGAGGGAGGGTTGAGAGGAATGATCCTCAACGTGCTCAGATTTAATCCATTTCTAGAAATATTCTTTGTGTGTGTCAGATGCTTATGCAGCACGGTTAGCTGTGGTTTTGATGCAAATTTCACTGTTATTAAAGTCCGGATGACACTTGAAACTTTATAGCTCATTTTCTAGAACAAACAAATGAAATTTAAATGTAAATAAATATGGGAGACTGGAGGTTTATTTTGGCAAGTCGGTTTCTGTATTCAGTAAAAATTTGGTGTAGAAACTATTTTTACTCAAAAATCGCGAAGTACGTTAAAAATAATTACTAAGAAATGGCAAGTAACCGAATAAAACAAAACGGTACACTGAAATAGTATTTTCTTTTAAAACATACTCTAATAATCATTGTTTTTTTTAGAATTTTGAAAAACATTGTAATACATTAAACATACTTTGTTTTTTTTTAAACAATAAAACTACTTTTAAATATTATTAAATGATTAAAATCATGTAAATATGTTCTATGTATAATATTTATTTATTTTATAATAAATTCATAACATTTACATTTATGTGAAAGCTTACCCTGTACCGACATTTTTCTGAAAATCCCTTGTTTTGAAACTTTTACACCAATTACGAATGGACTTGGACTTATTAAATGTGCTCTATTCAATGTTCTTCTGGTTTTGATGAAATTTCCGAAGTAATATTGCACAAGATTCTTCCACTCAAAAACCAAATCAATTCTTTAGAGGGATGAGTTATGAATTCATACCCAAAACAATGCGGTACCCAGCATGCTCAAACCACACTTCCACTACAGTAATGTCAGTCGGAAAAACAGTCTGATTATTTTTCACGCCTGGAGCCAACAGAACCAGTCAAAGAATCTCTTTCCTCTCTGCAAACCAAGACCTTTCAACCCACTAGGATCTATGTAGCTATCCAAGCAGGTCAGAGGTCACAGCATGTAAAAATAGTAGCTTGACATCCATCCTCCCTGATTTATAATGCATGTCAATATCCAGAGCAGTTACTGAACACAGACTGCACAACACTCGGTGAGCACCGGCGGCATTGGCTCAGTGTATTCAGTTGGCCACAGTCCATCATCTGTGAGAAATAAAAGTCTCAAACAAGTCCAGCACTAGAGGCAGAGGGACGTGACATGATTATTAATGATTCCGCTTTTGTTTTAAGGGTGTTAATGATCACTGGCACAAAACTAATGCTGTAAATGTTAACATGGATGACCACAAAGTGACCAGAGGGTTGTGAAGCGTTAAATCAAATTACCTTTATGGTGTACTTAAATGAACTATCCAAATGCATTTCATATCAATAAATATTTTTGAGTTGCCAAGACAATCTGGGTGAAAGCAGCATGCCAAGTACAGTGAAAATCCACTGTATTAGACTGTACTCACAGTAAATGTGACCTGCTCCATCTTTTTTTTTTTTTTTGTCTGTGTGTCATTTTGACACAAAAACACATTTGGAGTTTTATGCACTGAATGAAAAGGAAACATCTCTGCCATCTAATGACATAATTATATTTTATTTCAACCATTGTCAAGATATAATAATGGTGGCTGTAATAAAAATGTGAGAAAATGTTTTTTTGACAGTTAGGTGATTTATTCAAACATGCATTAAATAATTGAAAAAAAAAAAAAAAAAAAAAAAAAAAAAAAAAATATATATATATATATATATATATATATATATATATAATATGCATGTAGAAATACATTTATTAATTAGTGATATGCTTGTCTCAAAAGTTTTTTTTTTTTTTTTTAAGCAAACTAACAGAATATTATAGACACTACACGACTTTTCTGAGGTAAATGTGTTTCTAGGTCATGTGTTGTCCATAAGTGTTTTTTGGCAACTTTTTGCCACCGAAACACTAAATTACAATTACATAAGTCATCATGCATTTCAGTAAGTTGTACTGCATCTGTCAACATAACTTCTGATATTCATTTATGTTTTTTGTGCTTCAACTAGTAGTTTCTTGCATTCGAACTGTGGCAGCTAGTGACCTTACACACCACATTAAAGGGTCAAAATGACATTTATCTTTGAATTTAGTAATAAAATGTGAGGCTTTATTTAACACAGTAGTTTATTTTAGTACAGTAAAATATAAAACGGTATATTATACTGTAGTCACTTGCACAGGCTCATTGCGATTTCAGACTCAAAATATTAAGTGCATCACAAATTTTTGTGCAAACCCAGGCTTTTTGAAAAATGTGCCTGCGACACCATTTCTGCAAAATGTTATCATGTTGCTTCTTGCATGTTTCTAAGTGAAATTGTCCAGTGGGTGGAGCTAAAATTGTGTTCAGTTTTGTCCTAAACAATGAATGTGAATCTGTAGACATTTTAATACACTGGTTGTTGTATGCATTGCGGCAGTTGGGAAATTAAATATCCGGTGAGTGATGCTAAAAGGATAATCATGTTTGAAATTAACCACCTACACAATCCTAAACCTAACTGATAGTTCAAATGAAAAATAAAAACGTATTTGCTGAAGCAGTCATGCCATTTTAGCTCCAGCTTTTTTTAACATCAAGCCCATCTGCTGCTAAAAAATGGGCACCTGTTGCCCCAATTCATTCTCGGTTGTTATGGTAACTTAAACATTGTTTTCTCATGTGAACACTGGTCATCATGACAGGTTTAAACCGCTGAGCTTGACGATTGTCATTTATGAGAAATGGAGCGGCGTGAAGACAGGCCTGAAATAGCAGGAGGGGGCCAGGCTTCTGTGCCCTGGATGAAACTGAGCCTCATCAATCAATGTCAAAGACTCTCATCAGGGATTCCAGCGAGCCATAGGTCCCGCCTTCCAGGGGGTATTAGAGAAGTGGTGGCCACTGTCAGTCCACGTGTGTGGATACACCTCCTTTCTCAAAGCTGTTTTGCAAGCAGTCATAATCAACTTTAAGTGAACACACATGCACATGCACCACCTTGATTCATCCTCAAGGATCTTGGCGTATATCAATACTGTACGTCAAACGCCATTTAAGATTTCATGTTTCAGCTATCTTTGACAGCAATTGATATCTTCTCATCAGAGAATCCAGAGAGTTCATAGAGAGGTGAACTTGTCTACAAAATATCTAAGAGCTGCGTTATCTCCAACTTTTTTAAAATTGTATTTCACAGTTAACAAAGGCCACATTTGAGTTATGACATCATTCCGTATCATTAGACCGTTTGAAATTAGTGTGGATTTTATTTCATAACCAAGCTGGTCTGCCAGACTGGTCTGTTGGTTGGTTTTTAAAAGGTTTTGGATACTTTTCTGCTGATCAGGCTTGAAAATCTGCTGCAATCGAATCAGTCAAGTTCACAAATGAAAATTTGAACCAGTTCAAATGATTCTTTTAAAGAATTGCTTCAAAGGACTTATTTGTACATGGTTGATCAAAATGAGGAACATTTTTTTTAAACCTAATGGAGTTAAAAGTAAGGGTCGCCGTGATTTTTCCAAGTAAGACATGTTCCTGGATCAACATTATTGTCCAAAAATATAGACTTAACTCAATCCCTACCCCTAAACCTAACCCTACCCATAATTTATTCCTAAAATCAGTGTGAAATGATAACTGATTAACAAGGGTGTCGAAGCACCTAACCCTGAACATATGCCTAAAGCAGATATTTCCTGAAAAGTTATCCCTCAATTCTGATTGGTTGATTGGAATGATGTTCCAGGATCAACAAGGATGTCGATCCAGGAACATGTTGTACTTGGTGAAATCACGCTCACCAAAAGTAATACCCAGTAGGCACACAATGTCGTAAGATGTTGATATTTGGTTAAATTTCGGGTTACGACATCGGGTGTCAAAAATTCAATGTCAATTGAACGTCTAATGTCAAGGTTAATTTGATGTCTAATCAGCTGACATTGATATTTGTTGCTTTTAGGTTGTGTAACCAAAATTCAACGTTAAGTCAACGTCAAATTCTGACGTCAACCTGATTTTCATTCTCTACCAAAATGCAACGTCTGTCTGACGTCATATTGACGTCCTGTGCCTGCTGGGTATATTATGCTTTGGAATGTATAGTTTCCCAAAATGAAAAATATTCTGATAAGGAAGGATTGTTTATCATTGTTAGCCAGGTAATACTATCAAACAGAAAGTCTTAGGCTGGTTTAAGCTGTTTGTTTATTTAGTTTTAGAAGGGCAGGACTCTCTTTTATTACATTTCAGTGAAGAACTTAGAATATTTAATAATGAGAAACGTATTGGAAACAGATGAACTTTGGGTGACAGCCGAATCAATCAATAGGTTAATATCAATACCTAGAGTGCTCCCTGAGATATAATTGCATACATAAAAGTAAAACAAACAAATCTGTCCACTCTATGCTCCTGGTCAAAATGAAAAGTGGAATAGGATGGGTCCCTCTGGCACACAAAGAAAGATTCACATGTTATTAATTCATGATATCTACCATTTCCAACAGTTCAATAATAAATACCAAAAGAATGCACCAGGTCTGTCCGCTAAAACCCCACCCCTGTCCCATTCTGTGTGAAGAGCATAATAAAGAGAGGAAGAGCGGAGACAGGAGAAATGTCTTGACTTGGGCCTCAGTTGTACCCCATGGAGGGCTGGAGAATAGAGAGATGGCATCATCTCATGCATAATTTATGAGCGTATATTAACCCTGAGTGGAGCTGCTACATCAATCAAGACAACCTGCCATAACAGGATTTGTGTGTCTGTGTGTGTGGTAACCACTGCCATGTAAGGACAAAAAGTATATTAGTTTTGCTTTTTTCTTTCATGTGTTTTTATTTGTCCATGCTTACGGGAATGGATGTGCAAGAGTTTTGTTTTCACATGTGAAGGCACAACGAGAGATCATGGCATGTGTACATGGGTCAATGACATGTGAGAGTGTTAGAATAAAGAATAGAAAAATCTAGTTAAAAACACATGTGCCAAGTTCTTAGAAAATCTCTTTTGTATTCATGTTGGCCTCATATGGTTTTGGAAAATGTATATTATTTTAAAGAAAAAGACATGTGGTGTCACATCAAGTGGGAAACATTTATTTATACAAGTGATACTTGTGACATTTTGATTTATTTATTAATTTTATGTTGAAGACAACAGATGAAAATGGTCCGATATGGCTCATTTAAAGTCTTGTTTCTGTTGATTAATAAACACTGTCCCTGTCAAAAAAAAAAAAAAAAAGAAATATATATATATATATATATATATATATATATATATATATATATATATATATATATATATATATATATATATACACTTTATTTATTTATTTATTTATTTTTAAATAAATTAACATTGCTTTGTTATAAAAAGGTGAAATTATTTGATATTTTAAGAGACTTATTGACCTCGATAGTCGTGAGGGTCTGTAGGGGTCCTCTCTATGATATAATTTCCTTTTTTATGTTTCCATGACTTCCACAATTAGGCAAAGCAATTATTATTAGAAGATCATGACAAGCTCAAAGGGATAGTTCACCCAAAAATGAAAATTCTGTCATTTTTGGGTGAGCTATCCTTTTAAGGTTTTCTTTGACTTTTTTCTTCTATTAAGAATTCCACTCTTTCATTTTGTTTACCTGACAACACTCAAGGATTATATGAAAATGTGAACTTTTTCTTTAGTTACAAAGGACTACATAATCATACATTATCAGAAATAAGAGAGGTAGGGGCTTATGAATGTTTGTCTATTGTTCAGTATGGCTAAATTAGCATTAATCTATTATTTGTGGTTTGTGACTTTGCAGTTTTAGGACAAGGGGCTCGGTCAGTCTGAAAGCTACTTGAGGTCATGTGCTTCGACTTGCCTCTGAATTAACCCACCCATCCACTTCAGCAGAATGCCTGTTAATACATGCGCTCTCCAGCCATCCGTCTCAAAACACCATCATCCACAGGACCTACAGTATAAGCTCCTCTGAAAAATTCATACTTATTATTATTTTTTATATTGTTGTGACAATTATGTAAGCGATTGTTTACTGTCTGAATCATCGGTGCACTCTGTTGTTCTCAGCGTCCTTCCATCATGGTATTGTCTTGTTTACGTGGGTTGGTGTTATGGGTGAGTTGATTGAGTCAGAGTTAAGCAGGCTTCGGCCCAATATATCACATTATCTCGCTAATGGGTGTATCTGAGCGCAAGCACCTTGGCCAAGCATGAAGGAATAAAAAATGTATTCTTCGATTTTATTTATTTCTTAGTGCTGGAGCCTGAAATGCAGGAAAATGTTTTATTGATTGGTTTATAGGTATATGGGCCAGGCTTTTAGCACCCGAATACCATTCTTTTCTGACTTGTGCCTGTGTAAGGATGCATCTGAAGAAATGGAGTGAGATAATCACAGATAGAGAAGGAGTGAGAGAAAGAGAGAGAGGTCAGACAGGCAAGGAGAGAACTTGCCTTCTCTATATCTGTACTCGATAGCTCTCTGTTTCAAATCGTGTCAATTCTGACGAGTGTTTTTGCTCATAAATAAGGTCAATAAGGTCAATTTTTTTTACATGCAGGATGCAAAATTAATTTGTAATGACCTGCTTAACTCATCCTCTTTGTTTAAAAAACTTCAGTGCGTGATCAAAAATCCTATAATTCGCTTAAAGATGCATGATTATTATGTGTATACAACAATTTATGTCTTACATCACAACAGAAGCTATAAATGTCAAGGTAAATATTTATCATTCATTTTTTTTTCAGTTAGCTTGTAAGCTAACTCCTTAGAAGACTGTATTTGCAAAACAATGGGGATTAGCCAGCTAGCTTAGCTACCACTGCTACAAACTCATAACTGGAATGCTATTTTGAATTGTATTCTTGACTTATTTCTTAATTTATTATTAAACGGTGTAGCTGCACAAAAACACTAAGCTTTTTGGTTTCGTCCCTCAGCCATTTTGGTACTTTGGTACTTTATTCCACATGAGTTCTGAAAGAAAAAAAGACAGATATTTAGGCCTACTTTTGTTTACATTTTGTATGTCTTTATTTGAATCACTTTGAGTCCCATATATTAGAGTTGGTCGGATTAGCATTCTTACTACCGTATTTGACTTACATTGCAGTTACTTATGAGACTACTTTCCACTAGCAAGTTACATTTAATTTACTCACCAAAACCCAATTTTAAAACTTGATGTTAATTTTCAACCCTGGGTGTTCATGTGTGAGCACAGAATCTGACCTTGACAAACACATTAGCTCTCTCCTTTGCTGCAATGTAGCGTCGGAAATGAAGTCTTTTCAAAGGCACGTTAAACTACAGGCCCTGCATACAAGCCACATTAGTGATTCAAAGCATTATTCAATGGAGTGAAAGGCTATTAACTCGGCTTTCTGGGACCGGTTCCAAGCCCGATCAGAATTCTGCTGCGGTTAAATCCCCACAAGAGTTTCTCAAACGGGGCCTGCCTCTTTCTTCCGCCCCACGCCGCCGCAGACGTGGGACATAATAACGTTATCCATGGTGGTCTTAGACTTAGATGGCTGTTTGTTTAACTGTATATTCATTGGCTGGTCCCTGATAACACCCGGGGCAGGCTCTCCACGCGGCTTGCCCCGAATCAGGCAGGGAGGGGGACTGTTGCAGAGGAGACAATTGTTCCAATCTCCCAGGCTGGACACGGTGTGTACGCATGCAAGAGTGTGCGTGAGCAGCTAAGCCAAATTGACTTTAAAATACGTGACACGACTGGTGTGAGAGAGTGTCCAGAAGACAGTTGTGACACCAGATCCAGTCTAATTTAAATGTAGGTAGAGTAACCCTGCCTTCATATGCATGTCAGGCGATCCTGCTTCCCACTTCTGAAGTCGTAATTAGTATTGCACGTTCAAGTGCTTTGTGGTCGCAGAGAATAGGAAAGTGAACAGAGGTTCACTCAAACATACTTGCATAATTACCCACACTCTCTCAAAAGAAAAAGCACTGGTTCATTTTAATAAATCAATTTGGCTGGTTCATCAAATAAAAAGTAATATTATCATGCTAATTTTAATAAATATAGTGTAGTATATATAATAAATATAGTCTCTTATGTTCGCCAAGGCTGTATGTATTTGATAAAAAATACAGTAAAACAGTAAAATATTATTAAATAATAATAAAAAAGCTTCCATTGTTAATTTATTGATAAATTTTTTAAATTTATTCCTGTGATGCCAAAGCTTATTTTTCAGCAGTTATCACTCCAGTCTTCAGTCACATGATCCTTCAGAAATGTTTGTGGAAACTGTGATAATTTTTTTTTTTCAAGATTTTATGAATAGAATGTTCAAAAGAACGGCATATAAAATATATTTTTTCTCTTATTTTTGATCAATTAAATGTGTCCTTGCTGAATAAAAGATTTAAGTTTTTAAAAAAGTTTTACTGACCTCAAACTTATTGTAAGAGTGGTATATATTTTTATAATTTTATACTTATCCTCTTTTATATTATGTAAACTCATTTATATAAATGATGGTTTTTCTCAATTTATCTGTGGTATTTAATATATTTGAACTGTTCAAAAGCCGTTTAATACTATTTGAGGTCCATTTATAACTCATTATTATAGCTTTAATGTTAATAGCTTTTAATAGCTTGTTGGGTCACACTTTATTTTAAGGTCCAATTTTCGCTATTGACAAACAATTAATGGATGTAGAATATGGTCATGCAGACTATACTATAAGTGTTAATGCTTGTTGTGTACCTAACTACTTTTCTACTCAAAATAGTGTCTTTAAAGTAGCTGAAATGCTTTCTACATCGCATATTCTATATCACAAGCTACATTTTCAGAGTGGTTTCCCCATCACCGATGCATCTGCACACTAACACTTCTAATCTAAATCAACTGTTGGTGAACCCTTACATGTTAAGCAAATGTTGAGGAACCTTGTATAATGCGTATTTAATCATGCCATGGTTTCGCCCTGTCAACAGTTTAATATAAACTCTTGTCTTTAATAATAGTCCATCACCATAACTCTTAACTGCACACAAACATATTGCTCTCAATGTCTCTCAAGTCTCTTGTGATTAAGTGTCTACTCGGCCTATGACCTGAATCCGTCACAGAGCCTCTTTTTGATTTATTCACTTTTTGATTCCTGAGCCCTGAAAAATAAAGGGAGTGAATTGTCGGATTGCTACTTCAGCCTTTCGAACGAAACGTTTGTCTTTGTCAGGTGGCTCCTGCAGGTCCTCTTGATGTTGGTGATATGTCAGATATAAATTTCTGCAGGGAGGTTTCGCAGAGCTGCCTTGTGCCCTTTGCACACAATTTTCAGTGCATTTTTTTCCCTGCAGCTCTTACATGGAGAATTTGATTCAGTCCCATTGCACTATATAGGTCAAAGAGCTAGTTATAATGTGTACATACGGAAATGCTTAGAATAGGCACCTACTATATGCTGACTGTATGAAGCACTTATATGGCAGACTTATTACATTACTAATAATACTTCTTTTGTGTTTAATACACTACAACTCTGTTCTACAAACTAACCTAGTGAGCTGCTTTCTATCTATATACACACCTTCTAAAACATCCCATCAGCTGATTTTCATTCATAAACTTTATTTATATTCATTGGAACTTTGCCTGATAAAGATCTAATTGGTCAAAGCATAACACTGATCAAATTAAAGTTGAAGGAAGAATATCAGTGCACTCCTCACAGCACACAGCTCAACTAATGCTCACAGAATTCAATCTCAAGAAAAATTAACTAGTTAAGTTTTGTCGAATTCGTACAATTGGTGTGGTACGACAATGTATGATTTAAAATGAATAAATAAATAAATAAGCATAAAAGCCCCATAAACCTCAGTGAGGTATATGTAGTTCAGCACCAGCTCACCACAACATAAAATAATTACAAATTAGTGTTTAGTATAACTCAATTTAAATCCTTTATAGATTAGTATAGATCCATTTATATTTTTATAAATATTTTTTAATTTTTAATTTTTATATCGATTTTTTTTCTGTGTCGACTCTGGTGCAGGGGAAGACAAGATGTCTCCGATTAAGTGATTGAGGTGTTTTGTTGCTGGATGTGATAATGAACATAGCAGTCGTCATTTACTCCCGACATCTGAGCTGCTGAAGACGCGGAGGATTAACATTACTTTCGTTTTGAAGTGAATGCGCCGATCACCGATCTGCCTAAATGCATCTATGTCCGCGCGAATCATTCGTGATCCAGCCTCACCTTCAGAAGAAGTGAGTATAAGGGTCTTTTATGAATCTTTAAAAATCGCCTTTCCTAATAATGTGCTAGTTAGCCAGTTTCTTCGTTGAAGTTTACAGTCTGGTCGTTACCCCACGGAAGAGAGGGGAGGGGTCAGCAGAGCTCATTAGCATTTAAAGCAGTATGGATTAAAAAATAGCTTGCTGAAAACAGAGCTGATTTTGACAGGGTAAAAAAGGTGTTTTTTTTTACACTACCATTGAAAAAATTTAACTAAAGTATGTTATAGACTTTTCATTAAGACCCTAAAGAATCATATCAACTTGTGGAAAATGGGCATCCGATGACCCCTTTAATGGTAAAATAGGATTAATATATATATATATATATTTTGCAAAAAGATACCTTGAGAAGAAAACAATGTATTGGCTTTTTGCAATGCCTATTGTGCTTTCATTTGCAACAATAATGTAAAGACTTATAATTAGTTTAATTTCTCAGAAAATAATGACATTAAAAAGAAAACATTTGAAAAATAATCAGCATTTTTGTAATTAATTTGATTAAACATTTTTAGTCACTTTTCGGGCCTGCAAATAATACAAACTACTGCCACACATACCATCAGTGTCCACCTCTGAATAGAATAAACCCCACTGTTATGAGCCTTGAACTTTGTCCATTCAGATCTATGGCCACTACTGAGAAGGCTGGCACTGTGTGTGACTGGGCTCTGACCCAGACACCCATCTGCCCTCTGTATGGGCACAAAGTTCATCCATGCCATCTAATTACCCACCAAACCAGCTGGATATGGAGAGAGAGAGAGAAATCTAGAGAGATACAACAGCACTAAAACTCCACAGAATGCCAATAGTCCTGCCCTGCTCTGCTAATGAGAAGTCTCCGAAATTATCCCATACTTTCTCTTTTATCAAGACACATTTGCTTCTCTCTGGCAGTTGAGCTATATGCTGGGCCCAGATGGTCGAGGCTGTGTCAACATCTTGAGCTTCATCCATCCAGCGAGTTCATTTATTGCATGGATGAGGCATGGATGCTAGTCAGTATGGCCGACATCTGTTAGAGGCCTTAAACCGGTGCTGGCGTATGCTTGATGCATGGCAACTTACTGGCTTTGCTGGTCATCGACAATTCGTCGCAATGTGCATGGCTTATCAGAATCTCATTAAGACATAAAAAAGCCAGTTTGCTACTCTTTAATTGCTATTTATATATTATTTTCATCTAACCAGGATTTCTCTTTTGTCAAAAACTGTGTGAAAGAGCCTTGTTATGTTACTCTGACATTTTTCATTGCAATATAATTGCAAAAGCAAACCCGTCTTCTGTAGCTGTTAAACTGTCTTATTAGTGTCATATTCACAGCAAATAGGAGAACATGAGCGGCTATCAAAGTGCAAACTATACATGGGTGTTTCTTCAAAAATTAGCTCTTTTGGCCCTGTGGACTTTTAGAAAATAAACTCTCGTAAAACACACTGTTCATATTCTCTAATTTGTCTACTAATATCCAGCAGTGTATAGATGGCATGCAACACAGAATTCAGTGTTTTATGTGTTTTCAACAGCTTCATGATGGGAAAGTCTGTGGTTAATAAAATGACAGACTATTTTTGTCTTACTAAGTCCTAAGGATAATTTCAAAACGGAATATTTTGCACCTGCACCTACCCAGCCTTCAGGACTTGTACAACTCCAGAGTGAAGAAACGGGCAGGTAACATCATCAAAGACCACTCTCACCCCGGACACAACCTGTTTGCACTTCTCCCTTCAGGCAGACGCTACAGATCTCTGTGCACTAGAACATCTAGGCATAAAAACAGTTTTTTCCCCCATGCCATCTCCAGCTTAAATAGCTAACACATGGATCATTACCTGTGTTCTGTAATTCATTCTGTAATTCATTCTCCATCTTTAATTATTTCCTCTTTCTCAAGTATTATGTAAATCCACATACATATCTGTTTATTTATACAGCTGTATATAGAGTAAATAATCCACAAATCTGTACATAAATCTACTGTTCCAGATTCATACTTATTATTATTATTATCCATTGTTAAGTCTTACTATTTAAATGTTTTTTCTGTTCTCATGTCAGATGTGTATGTATGTATGTATGTATGTATGTACCAGGAGCACCCTAAAACCACAACAAATTCTTCGTGTGTTTGCACATACCTGGCGAATAATTCTGATTCTGATTCTGATTCTGAATATTTCCCATCATTTTTCTTAGATTTTTTTTTATCCCCATTTCATCTCAAAATCTTCACTGACACTCTTATCAAATACATTTTATAAAACCTGAGGGGTAAAATTGTTTGTTGTGGTGGAATTGACAACAACCAAGCCAAAAAAAAAAAAAAAAAAAAAAAAAAAACCCTGATATAATTTTCATACAATACATTTATTAATATATTTCATGACTATTTCACTTGAGATGATCATTTTAATGTTTTTTTTTTAAGAAGTTTAAGATTGATGGAAGTGTAACACAAATTTAAAAGATACAAGAATACAAAAAACAAGATAAAGATTAAAAGTAATTTATAGGAAATACCATCTAAAAGTTAAGCTCTTTTAGTTTTTTTTTTTTTTATATACAGATCAACTCCTGGGACATAAACAGGCCCAAAGTTGAATAAACAAAATATTTAAAGTTATAGAAATATTATTTATGCACCTGCTTTTTTATTTATTTAAGTTTTATATAATATTATAGTATTTATTAATATTTGAATGAGCTTTTATTTTATTTTTATATTTTCATTTTTATTTTAATTTCCATTTTAGTCGTTTACTTTTTATTAGTAGTAATAAATATTTCCATTTACTTTTAATTTATTTGAGTTTTAGTTTTAGTCATTTTAGTACTTCAGCTTATTTCATTTAATTGCCAGGCAAAGTTTAATCTTTACATAAAATAATTATATTTTGTTTATTTTAACAAACAATCTTTTTAGTTTTAGTTAACATTGATACGGTTTACAACAGTGGTAAATCAGTAGCATAATAGAAATATTTTATTTTGGTCTAAACCTCCTCTGCCTCTTTCATTGGACTAACAAAGGCTGCGGTGAGATGCGTCAGTTCTCATGGAAGCTCAGCCCTCACACCGTTCTGTTTCCCAGAGCTCATCTGCTGCGGTCTAAACCATAAACAAAGTGTAGGAATACGACTGTCTGTCTGATCCATCCAGCAAACTGCCTTATCAATCAGCCGAGAGTGTCAGGAAGCCAATGGGGAACATCCTGCTCCCCCAACACACTCGCAGTGTTTTGTGTAATGAAATCACGCCCCTCGTCACTCTCTGTATTTCCTCTGACGACCTCAGAGAGGAGTGTGTGTTGGTGTGTGTTTGTGACATTCACACAAGCGGCCAATCGTCCATCACATCAATCAGCCCAGGCCTGTCCAGCAATCACTCAGCCGGCCGCCGGTGGCTCAGGCATCAATAAGCAGAGCTGACAGGCGGCTTGGATGGACTCTAACGGATCTCTCTCCTGTCTCCTCCCCTCCATGAAGTCCGGCCCAAAGAGAGGTGCCAGGCCTCTGCCACTCATTCGAATGAAGTCAAGCCCTCGGTGAAGCCCAGGCAGAGGACAAAAGACACGCGGGCCGGCGGTGTGAAAAGAGATTAGCATTTCACAGATTGAGCCTCAGAGCAGAGCCTCCGCTATTGTCTTTAAACACTCGGATGGAGTTTGTTTGTTTGTTTACTTGGCTGTTTCAATGGCAATTAGAACAATAAGGGCTGCCTCTTTCCCTCAGAGGAGTGCAAGTGGGAAAAGCTGTTTTTGTTTCTTTTGTGTTTAGTTTGTTTTCTTTGTCTTCGGATAGCATGTAAATCAAGAAATGTGAAATCTGATGCTTGTTAACTTTGTGTTCAGCTGCCATCAAAGTCCTTGAATAATCAGATGTTTTGTTATGGGAGTTTTTGTGAAGGGAAATTGATTATCTGTACATCTCCAGGTTTTTGGAGCGGACCAGCATAGCCATATCATGGCCATTAGGAACGAAAACTTAAAAAAAGAAATAAATAAAGTCAAATAAAAATATATGAATAATATATAATATAATAATAATAATAACAATAAACTATAACAAAAAGAAATATTAAAGGCCCAGTTAAGCTGTATGAGTGCAGGTTTCAATACTGCCCAAAAGGTTAAAGGTAATTCAAATTAAAAGGTAATTGTGATTTTATATCTCACAATTGCTGCTTGATTTCACATAATGGAATTTATGTTTCATAACTGTAAATTTATACGTACCAAAGACATTTCACAATATGACATTATTTTGTATTTTAAACTTTATTATGTATTTATTTATTTATTGAAGTGGACACATTCCTGTATAGTCTTATTTCCTGTATTGATGTACTTAATATTGAGACAGGAAGTTTGGACAGACATTGAATCTCCATTTTTATTTTATAACTAAATAAAACTAGCAACTTTAGTCAGTGGTTTAAGGGGCGGGACATTCTCATTCTAGAGAGAGTCCGATTGGACAAAAATCTGTGTAGTACAGAATGAGTCATACAAGTATTTGCTCTGTTTTCCCACAAGAGATTTTAAGTGCATGTTTAAATGCATTCTAATAAAGTAATTAATACATTTATTCACATTAAATTGATCCATAAAACATTTATAATGTAACAAACAATTTCAATTTTAAATGCTTTGAATTCTTCAAATAATCCAGAAAAATATTAAGCAGCACAGCTGTTTTCAGCATGGTTAATAATAAGAAATGTCTCTTGAGCGTCAAATTGGTATATTAGAATGATTTCTGAAGGATCATGTGACACTGTAGATTGGAGCAATGACTTTAAACTCAAGCTTATGTATTCAACGTAAAGCATTTTGTTTTAAATGGAGTGAAATTGTATAAATTATGACCCCAAAACTTTTGAATGGCAGTCATAATCTGCTAAAAGTGAAATTTGTCAACACTTTTGAGATCTTTCAACTGCCCTTGGACATTTTACAAGTAATGGATGATTTCCAAAACAAGAAATAATCATTTCAGTAATGAGGAAACATCAGACAGCTCCGTTAAACTATTAAAACCTACACTCAGAATGAACCAATGTATTCAAACTGCTCTGTGGAGAGTCTGAATGACACGCTTTAAGATCCAACAATAACAAATCTGCTCATGATTTCCCCGGTGACTCTTTCTTTCACCTCAGATAACCTCCTCTGGGAGGAAGTTCAGGAGATGAGCTGTGACTGAGGGTCTGTTCCCTCTCTTCCCACATCAGTGCTCTGCTCATGTGACAGTGACAGGCTCGCATGAAGAGTTCTGTGTCCATTCACAGGCCAGCAGGACAGAGAAGTGTTACATTAAATAGCGGCGCTCAAGCACCTGTGCTCGGCTGAGCGTTCGGCCCACCTCACAGTGCCCTGAAGCCACAGCAGTCAAGACTGCATTGTGTGCTCTGGCCTCAGACAATGAACAAAAAGACTGGTGATTTCATTTAATTACAGACCACAACAGTTAATGGGTTCTTTAAAAGGATGTTCCAAAAAAAAAAAAAAAAAAAAACAGCTTTAGAAATATCACCCACTGTTAAAACCCAATGTTATACCAGTTTCAAAGGCTTTTGTCTGTCTATCTATCTATCTATCTATCTATCTATCTATCTATCTATCTATCTATCTATCTATCTATCTATCTATCTATCTATCTATCTATCTATCTATCTATCTATCTATCTATCTATCTATCTATCTATCTATCTATCTATCTATCTATCTATCTGTAAAAATATTAACAGAATAATTAAGGTGTTTTCTATTTTATTGTGTATTATATAAATGTAATTCATTAATTAATGTTAATTGTTGTCATGGCCAATATCCTGATTTGGTGCTCAAGAAACCTTTCTTATAATGATCGATATTAAAAACAGTTGAGCTGCTTAATATTTAATATTTTTGTGAAAACTGATACCTTTTATCATAATTCTTTGTTTTTTTAACAATACTATAATTACAGAATAAAAGTATTAATTTCTTTCAAAAAGAAAAGCCCCCAAACCTTTTCTATTTTGAATGAATGCTGTTCTTTTTAACTTTTTATTCATCAAAGAATCCTGAAAAATGTATCACAAGTTAAAAACAAAATAAGCAGCACAACTGTTTTCAACATTGATAATAAATCAGCATATTAAAATGATTTCTGAATTATCATGCGACACTGAAGACTGGAGCAATGGCTGATAAAAAATTCCCAGGAATAAATTATATTTTAAAGTGTATTAAAATAGATTTAAAATTTTAAATCACAGTAATATTTTACAATATTACTGTTTTTTTTTGTATTGGCTTAGTTCACACTGCAGGCTAAAGGGGCCCAAATCCGACTTTTTTTCTTACGACAGTCCGAACAGCACAAATCCGATTTTTTTCAAATCAGGCCCAGGCCACTTTCATATGTGGTCCCAAATCAGATACATATCCGATGTTTTGCAATGCGACTTCAGTCTGAACAGCCTTGCCGCATTTCATGCGATTTTTACGTCATTGAAATGCTACAGATGTCACAATTCTGCGCTGGAGGAAATCATGCGCTCCTTCTTCTTAATATTCTTCTTCTTATCACTTCGTTATTTAGGCTCCGATTGCACATTAACTTAAAAATTGCTAAACACATGCTAACACGAGCAGCATCCATTTTTATTTCCGCAAACACAGTGCGTTGCGTCTGACGTCACGTCTTCTTGTGCGCATGCGGGTCACTTCAGGGCCGTATACGGTTCACACATGAGACTGATGGCAGTCGCATTTAAATGACTATAATGTGACCAACAGCGCAAAAAAAAAAAAAAAAAAAAAAAAAAAACGGATTTGAGCAAAAAATCTGATCTGAGCATTAAGACCTGCAGTGTGAACTAAGTCTTAGTAATGCAGCTATATATATATATATCTTCATCAGAACCCTGGTCGAAAAACTTTGGGATTAAAGGAGTGGAACTAACTGTTTTATAAATGTACATCATTATACAGAAATTCTAATGATGTAAATATGATGACTTAGAAGCTAAAAATCAAAGTAAATTAATATTCAGGAACTAGCATGATACATACATATGTATGAGTACCATGCTGTAAATATGAATCATCTATGTTTACAAAGTTCTTGAATCTTGAACTGTAGTCCCTCTTCATCTCTTTTATGAATTTGATATAGAGATACTGTAACTCCTTAAGACCCACAGGCCTGCAGCCTCACCTCGTCTCTCACTCTCAGTGGGTTTTTCTTTTCGATCGCACAAGGCTAATTTGCAACCACAGCATCACTCTTCCAGAACAATGAGAGACAGAGCAGCCAGGCCAAACGGTTTGTGTTTGCTGGCCGAAGCTTTTGATGGCTGTCTTCACACACACTGACCCGTGTCCAAAGCTGGTGACTTTGTTAATCCACAAAACACATTAAACTGCTATTTATATAAAACACTGCTGATTTATTCATCTTTACCCATTTGTTTTTGTCTTTGACCTGCTAGTCTTCTCTTCCCAATGTATTGGAATATAAACATGGTCATATGTTGTGCTTAAAACACATATAGGCAGCCTGTATCTTAGGAACTGTACTTTTGGGTCGAAGGTCCAATAACACAAAAGCATAGTTTCTCTAGCACTTGTTGTGTATGTTGGTTTCAAATAAATAGTTCAAAACCTTCTAAAACTAGAATAATTTTTGTCATGTTTTTGTAGATAACACAATAAAATCACTTCGATTTTAAACAGAAAATTGGACCAGTTCACATATGGTCACATTTTTATGCAGGCAAATTGTCAAATGTGTTTTAAATATTGTAATATTTAGTTTTAGTTTGATGTAATTTATTTGATCGGTTGCTTTACAATATGGGTCCACAAATATGCATTAAATAATGCTTAACTAATGCACAGATAATCATGAGTTAATGTATAACTCATGATGAACTAAACCATTTATTAATGATTACTGCATCAGCAACTAATGAACATTCAGTTAAATGCGTCATATTATATTAACTACCTACTAACTTATTTTATTAACTAATGAAGTAAATTCATATGTTAATTGTCACATTGGGTTGAAGCCATGCCTTTAAACTCCCAGTTGTCTGCTTTAATTAATCATTAGCTAATGATTTGCATGGGTATCATTATGTTATGACTTTACTTGTTGAGGCACATGACTATTAACTAATTGTTAAGTAATATGTCATTGTGGTTATAGATTTTGAATTAGTTAGTTAGTCGAGTGCCTCAACAAGTAAAGTCATAACATAATGATACCCATGTAAATCATTAGCTAATGATTAATTAAAGCAGACAACTGGAAGTTTAAAGGCATGGCTTCGACCCAATGTGATAATTAACATATGAATTTACTTCATTAGTTAATAAAATAAGTTAATAGCTAGTTAATATATTATGACACATTTAACTGATACAATTTATGGATTACTTACTCTATAAATCATATAGAATGTTCATTTGTTGCTGATGCAGTAATTGTTAATAAATGGTTTAGTTCTTCATGAGTTACACATTAACTCATGATAATCTGTGCATTTGTTAAGCATGAATTAATGCATATTAGTGTCACCGTATTGTAAAGTGTTACCGATCACTATTTAATTTTGACCTTAAAAAGTGTGACAGCATGCTCCACTACTAGCTCTTTTCTTAGGCAATAACAGTAAAATGTTCAAAAAAAGAGTCTTGAGGATGTAACTGTTTATTTTATTTGTTTGCCTGTTTTCTGAAAAAAAAAAAAAAAAAAAATCTGTTCCTTGTTCTACTTACAAAGGTCTGATGCTTGTGACATTCATATTAAAGCTGATTTTTGTTTTGTTTTTTTGTACTGGATCACAGTGTTGGCCTGCGGGTGGGATGTGGACTTTGTACAAGCATATGGGGTTAATTAGAGGGACCTTGCTCCTGGACAAGGTTCAGTTGATCCACAATGGATACCTTCAGAATTGGTGGTCTGTGGCCATTTGGCAAGGCCAGATTAGCCAGGCTGTAGGGCTGCAAGATGTATCAGGTATCAGGTGTTGGCCAGCAAATGATCCAGGACAGAAGGAACAGTGAGACCAGACTGGTTGGTCAAGATTTCAGTTACCAGAAAATACAGATGGACAATGGAGTGAGAGAGAGAGGGAGATGGATAGGCATGAGAAATAACACAGAAAGAGACAAAGAGAGGGGGAAGTACAAGCCCACAATTTAAGCACATTACTCAAACAGATATGCACAATATACTCCCCAAAATGAAAATTCTGTCATCATTTACTCATCCTCATGTTGTTGTTTTTTTTCTGTGAAACACAAAAAGAGAAATCTGAATATAGTTAGCTGCTCTTTTTGTACAATCAAATGGAAAAAGAAGCTTTCAAGCTTCTAAAAGCACACAAAAGTACCATAAAAATATCATAAAGTGATCCATATGGCTTGTTTGCTTCTGAAGGACGTCTTCTGAAGTTGATAGCTTTTAGTGTGGGAAACAGACCCAAATTTGGTTATTATTGACTGAAAATCTTGATATTCGTAATAGTTCTCCTTACCGTGTTCAAGAAAGAAGTAAGGTCACACTTTATTTTAAGGTCCAATTCTTGCTATTAACAAACCATTTACAACTTTTGCCTTAATAAACTTTTAATTTCCTGCTTATTAATAGTTAGTAAGATAATTGTTACTGTAACTTTAGGCATTGGGTAGGATTAGGGATGTAGAATATGATCATGCAGAATATTTACTTCATAAGTACTAATAAACAGCCAGTATGTTATTAATAGGCATGTTAATAACCAACTATAGTGATAATTGGTCCCTGTACTAAAGTGTTACCAGAAGTTCAATTCGTTAAATAATTTGATCAGTTGATCGGTTCACAAAAGTAATCTAATTGATCCATTGACAAAATTTTGGATTTGTTTCTCAAACTTAATGATCCAGCAGAGGAGGATATTAAAGTTAACAAATGACCTCAATTGAGTCCTGTATGATTATATGACTATAAGACATGGACTATAGTGCATACAAAATATGGACACATTTTATAATACTTTTCTGCCACTTTTACATGCTTTTCAGGTTTTGAAAGGCCCCAAAGGGGTATAACTGCTTGCAAACATTTTTGTTTTTAGGTGAACTTTCCCTTTACTGGACTGTGCAAAACATGTCATGTCTTGCTGATGCTGTACAGTTAAGTCTTTTTTTTCCTGGTGACCCTTTAATTAATTCAACCAGGCTACAGATATTTGCAGTCTTTTTCGTGAGGTCCCTACAGGGAAAGGTCTGCGCAGAATAACTAAAAACATCCACAGTAGCAGTAAATATTATTTTTTTCCCATTTGCGGTGAGCTAAATTCTTTAGTCAAAACTCCAAGGTTTAGTCAAACGAGGCCACATAATATTCTGCACATGCTCAGAGATCCAGCACTGGCTTACTGGTGTTGCATTTGAGGTAAACCTAATATAAAGTAAAATAGAATAATGTATTCCATGAGAAGGCAGTAGAGGCTGAGAGCATGTTTTTGGACGGGGATCAGTTGGGCGACTGCGAATCTAAATCAAATGCACGGCCATGCCACACTGTATGTAAATATCGCCTTCCAGTAATATGCGCCAGCATCTTTTCAAGTTCACATAAACAAGGGATTCATGATCTCTGGAGCTTTCAATGGCACAGAGAGTGTGGCATTCTCTTACGAGAGTGTTTAAGAAACAAAGCTAATTCGAAAGTGACGTGCCGCTCGATGAACTGCCAAGCCGAGGGGTCCCTTTTTTACGGCTCGCCGTCTCTCCTTGCCAACAAACTGTCAGAGAGACAAAAAAAGAAATAAAAGACTAAATAAAATTACCATTCTCTCTCACTCGTGCTGCGACAAAAAGGCCTTTATTTTTTTTATTTTCAGCGGTGACCTTTCTCTTCCTCATGCATCTTTCATGTTCCTGCTGAAAACACCTTTGAGGGAAAAAAGGGCTTGGGAAGGAAGGAGAGAAAAAGAAAATGTCCCGCAGTGTACAGTACACACCTCTAAACCTCCATGTAGTCCTTCCGTGTATTTTCATTATGTGTCCGTACACTGTGTGTGTGTGTGTGCATAAAAAGAACAGAGCCGCATGTGTGTCGGAGGCTTCCGCTGGATCAGGTACAGCTCTCCCTTTCAAGCTTCCTCCATTTATGTCACCGCCGGTCCCCCGTCATCCCGACCCGACCCAGAAAAACTCAATATCCCGTAAAAGAATCTAAATGAAAAAGTGGCCCAGCCCCTGCAGGTAGAGATGGACCAGAGAGATATTCTGCTGGACTCGGTGACAATCCTGCAGGCTTGCATTCTGGGTAATGTCTCCACTTCCACCCCCACTTTCCGCCGTGGGCAGCTTTGTCTCGGGATCACACGCTGTTCTAGGTGACCGCTCAGGAGATGCAGGGGCGCGGAATGCACTGCACTTCCCTGCTGACATTTAGATCTCTTTATTTTCCTCCGATTTTCAGTCCACCAAAAACAACTGGCCACCGCGAAGTGGGAAATGCCAGGGAGTCTGGCCTGGACATGGAGGGGGAGGAGGGTCTCGCTTTCTCATAGGGGGCGAGAGTGATGGAAAGCACAAGAAGGCCCTCCAAAAAAGACCCACAACACATTTAGAAATGGTATATGCATTTTTGAGCGCGTGTTTGTCAGTGTCTGCGTGTGGGGACGGGAGGGGGCAAATGACCCTTGAGCTGGACGCAGTGTCCTCGTCTCAGGAATGAAAATATTTTCGGTTCAGAATGTGACAGCAATTCCCGTTAAGTTCTCTTTTGCTGTTGTTATGCTGGCCCATGGACGGACAGCACGCAGGGAGATTTATTGCCTTTCTTTGCCCTCGTCAGAACAATCCTGAACTGTAAATAACGCCGCTCTTATGATCTGCAGCTGTGCCGTCCAGACCAGGACAACGAGGACGGAGAACTTCCTGCTCAAAATAAAAGATGTAACTGAAGACAATATACACTGGCAGCTGTTATGCTTGTCCATTTGCCTTTGCATTAAAAGTATGGCTGTCAGATTAATGTGTTAATGTAGTTAATTAATAGTATAATCAATACATTTATGGCCTCTGACCCATAAGCAAATTCCATAATAATGAATTTTCCTACCAGTATAAGTTGACCTCATAGATTGATTGCAAAACGGATCAATGTGGACTGTTGTCATAATAGATTTGTGTTCAATGAAATGGAAATAAACCAACCAATATTTCGACTTTTAAAGACAGCTTTTGTCTTTTTTAAATAATTTACTCATCTGGTGAAATAAAGTGATGCCTTTATCTTTATTTGAGGGATTTTCTCAGCAAATGCATTGATATATGTTTGTGTAAGCAAAGAAAAACATTGAAATCCTAAAAAACCTGGACATTTTGAATTTTCACAGAACCTTCTCAAATGGGAACCTTAAGAAAATGTCTTTAGAACATAGAATTACATATTACCAAATTAATTTAAATACATTTTAAACAAATAACAGCCCTGTAATATGTGTATTGGGATTTAATTAGCTAAATGGATCATTGTGAACTGTCGGCCAGTAAAAGTTAAGTTAAAAGACTATTAAAAGTTTTTGTTTATTCAATGATTAACTCATCTGCCACAATAATATAATATCTTTGACTTATCTTCATTTAAGGGCTTTTCATAGCCCATTCTTAACATCAGAAGCTGGTTAATCAGCATATCATCAAATTAATTGAATTATACTTTAACAGATTGACAGCTCTATAATTATTTTACCTTGTGTTTTGGATCATTGTGGACTGTTGGCCAGTAATAACTTTATGTTCAATGAAATTAGTAAAATATACAAAATATTAGCCAGTTTTTGTCTATCCAGTGATTTACTCATCTGCCACAATAATGTAATATCTTGGACTTATCTTCATTTAAAGGCTTTTGGCATCAAATGCATTAATATGTGCAATTTGATTATTTTGATAAAACATTTTGCTAATAAAATGTGTATATCCAAAGGAAAACATTCTTAAACAATACAAAACTGGATATTTGAAACTTTCAAAGAACAGTAATATAAATTCTAAGACAAATTCCTAGAACATAATTTTTTAGCTGGGTTAATCAGCATATTATTGAATAATTGTAATACATTTTTTTAACAGACTGACAGCCCTAGATTAAGACAAAGTACTGTATGTCTTAACTTGTGCGTTGGAATTGATCAACAACCAATCAAAAGTGTAGCTCTTTATCCAGCTCATATCTTCAGTAAGGACAACAGCGCCAAGACACACAGCATTTTCCTGAAAGCAGTCTGGTATTAGTATAAAATGTTCCGAAATCAGCCATAATTAATAGCCAGATGTGTTGATTCTTCACTGGTGAATGGAAAATACACAGATGTGATCTTTCATTCCCACATCCATCACATGATGTTGATGATGTTGGCTAAGGACTTTACACACAATCTCACACACACAAATTATGAGGATTTATGCAATAGATACCTGGAGACTTGTTCTGAAAAAGAACTGCAGTATGAAGATTAAACTAAACACAAACAAATGAGTTAAAGGAGGGAAGAAAGCATAATAAAAATGAACAAGCTAGAAATACCTCATATCCCTTGCCAAATACGCAACATTCAGTAAGAATTCAATCTTATCTCTCTAATCTACATTGAGACTTATATCTACACGTATAACTCAAAGAAAGACAATAAAATACATTTTCCTAATGCGTTAATGTAAAAATGATCTACGAGACTTAAATCTTCTGCAGTGTTTACAGTTGTGAGCTTCTCAACCCTGTTCCTCCAGATCCACCCACACAATCCCTCTCCGACAGAGAAATGAATATGAAACAGAAACGAGAGCAACCATGGTGTGAGTGCGTTCGAACGAACCGAGCATCGAATTGCACTTCTCTTCTGCTTCGAGGGCAGCTCGGTTGACACGATGGCTTCCCAAGAATGCCTGCCATCTTGAGTGCTCTGCTGGCTGCCGGATTAGTTCATTCTATGTGTAATGTAAGCGCTGATGGAGCGCCCATTCACATTACCAAGTGAATCCTTCTCTCCACTCATATTTGCTGTGTTGACGCACACGACATTCATTCTATTATTTCAGTTTATCAATGAGGAGGAAAACGTCAGGGATGGAAGAAGGTCAGAATGTTCAGCAGATTGCTTTGTTGTTTACCTAAAATGTTTCCTATGAACGAAAACTAAGGTCATTAATTTGGTCTTCATGATTTGCTCGGAGCAGTGGAATATTTTACACTTTATAAAATTCATAAGGATGAGGGTTGATAGACTGAAAGTTTGTTTTTCTTAACCCATTGGCAAAAAAGCTTTTTTCTTTTTTAAAGAAAATTATGTAAGTTTTATGCTTACTATAAGAAAAAAGTATTTGCCAGCGGGGTAGAAAAATAAACTGAATTCAAGATATTTTCTTTGAAAACAAGTCTTATCTTATAAAATGCTCCTCAAACAAATGTATCCTTGTTTTGATGTAAAATACAAGACAAAAATAAAATGAAGATGGTATGGTACAGTACAGTAGTTTAATATACACTACAGATCAAATGTTTTGAGACAGAAAGATTTATTATGTTGTGAAGAAATTATTACTTTTATTCATCAAGGATGCATTCAATTGATCAAAAGTGACCTTAAATACATGTATAATGTGAAAGATTTCTAGTTTCCACTTTCCATTCATCAAATCCTGAAATGAATATATCATGGTTTCCACAAAAATATTAAGCAGCTGCTGTTCTTTTCTGATAATAATTAGAAATGTATCTTTAGTACCAAATCTGCATATCAAAATTATTTCTGAAGGATCTTTGACCTGAAGAGTGGAGAAAATTCAGCTTTGCCATCACAGAAATAAATTACATTTGAAAAAATATTCTTTTAAATTGTAATAATATTTCACAGTATTACTGTTTTTACTTTTATTTTTGATGCAGCTTTGGTGAGCAAGAAAATATTACCGACTCAAAACTTTTGAACATTAGTGTAATATGGTACAGTAAAGTGTTATGTTAAAGCAAAGCAGTATAGTACAGTATGGTATTGTATAATATAAAATAAAATAACATAGCATAGCACAATATAGTACAATTTAGTAGTACTGACAGAACTGATATGTATTATAATTTAACAGATTAATAGACATCCACTCTAGCTTTATATGAGTATTATTATACATAATTAAAATGATGTTAAAACGACTATACAGGTTTAACAGACCATGTAAATGGAGTTTTAGCTAGTGTTGATAAATAGAGAGCTTACCGTACAGGGCTTTTACTGTACCTCAAGGACAAAATGTAAGAGAAATCATGTGGAGTTTTCTGTACTGGAAACTAAGATGAATGATGCTCTTGAGGATGACAGGCAGGAATGTGCATACCTGAAAAGACCTTTTACATCTCATTTGCCGTCAGCCTGATAAGGCCCCATTTCACGGCCTGTTGAATGTGTGTGTGAAGCAGTAAGCATATCTGTGTGTGTCCAAAGTATGTAGGTGCTTATTTGTGTGTGTGTGTGTATCCACTGCTCTCCTCTTTCAGTGCAAAGAAACAGAGAAACTTTTCTGTGGACAGACCCGTGGAGCTGCCGAATGGAGTCTGGTGATAGGATCGGTTTACCTTCACAAGCCTGGCTTTGTTATTCGATCTGCCGCACGCAGGGACACGAAGCAGAGTCAAACCCAGTTTAATTCACACAAGATGTCCAATCAGCACCATCCGTCATTATTACGTTCTTGCGTCCCCATATCCTGGTCCCTCAATAGCCCTAAATGAGACTGGATCCGGTTCAGAGAAACCTCTGGTCCTGGCTTTATTTCTGCAAGTAAACACACACATACACAGACACATCAGCTTCGTTAAGTGGTTCCTTCGAGCGTAAAGAGCAGCGACGGCGTTGGGCCAGGCTTGGAGGAAGGTGATACCTGCTGTTTGTCTATGCCAAGACTCGCAGTGCTGAGGCTGTGGAGGAAAATGAAGATTCTCACTCTGTCGTGGAGGTTCCTTTGTGTGTTTTCCTGCCTCGACATCCCCCTTTGTTTTCTCTCTTTCTGCATTCCCCTCTCCGCAGAGGTTGAGTTGTAATGATTGAAATGTGTGTGGATTCTCAGCATGCTTAGCACTCATTATCAGACTAGATTCATCAGCGTCCACTCAGCAGACCCACTCGGCCGAAACAGCTGGTCCTCATTCCTAACCTAATAAGTCCACAAATATTCAGCTCAGTCCAAAATTGTGAAGTTCTGCTGTACTCATGAGAGATACATACTGGGAGATTAATTTAAAAATGTAGTTAATGAATATTCCTTGAATAGTTAAATATAAAAGTCTTAAATATCCCATCACGGCCAGTAAGAAAGATCTTCATAATACCACAAACACCACGTTGTTTCTACATATTCTATGCTTTGCTTTTTAAGGCATTTTTATTTTATTCAGTGACGGCTGTATTAAAAAAAAAAAAAATCTTTATTCTTTATTTCAAATTCCGTTTTCTTAGCATTACATTAACACATTAACTCAGCTCAAACACTTAGTGTATCTGAATGAAGTAAACCCAAATATACCTGTATGTCAAAATAAAACAGCTTGATTTTTTTTTGCACTTAACTATTAACTAGCAGTAGCACACGCTATCATGCTAAATGTTGTGTCATATTAGTTTGCCATCAACCGCAGCATAGCTAGGCCTCAACTCATCATATAAAGTTTTTGCCAAAAAAACATAAAATAATTCTTTATTTATGTATTTACTTTCACTATCCAGTTCAATGCAAAGCAAGCAAGTTATTGTTTTAAACTGATTAGGTAAACTGATTGAATAGGATTAAATACATTCTGACAAGTATTGTGTTGTGTTATTCTCTTCTAAAGTAAATTAAACAAGCCACAATTTCATTTGAAAAGGAAAAGAAAATTCATTCATAAAAAAAGAAACTGCCAAAAATGAAAAGCTTCTGATGGTCAGTGAAGATTTAAGACATGTAGCATTATTTCTATTGTTTCTATTGTTTTGGAATTTGCTATCTTTGATATTAAACTATAATCACTGTCGATATGGTTGCAGATGTTGTTCACAGCAGTTGTGCAAAAACAATTTTTAGATCTACCTCTTTTATTATTCAGCTGTGAAGTGTGATTACATAAAAAAAATATAGTAAATTTTTTCTTAATAGGCTGCATGATTTGCTGAAATAATGAGAAGATAGATAGATAGATAGATAGATAGATAGATAGATAGATAGATAGATAGATAGATAGATAGATAGATAGATAGATAGATAGATAGATAGATAGATAGATAGATAGATAGATAGATAGATAGAAATGTAATGCTGAAAAACAAATTCCAGACAGATTTCTAGAAGTGGGCAAAAGTTGACCTCTAATAATTTTTCAAATTACCTTTATGGATTCTCAATAAAGGTCAAGCCTGAGATTCGAATAAGAAATTCAGGTTCAAGACTGAAACCAGCATCTTCTGCTCACAGTCAGCCCTACACACACTGAATGCTTCAACATCAATAAAAACTTGTGTACTTCCCTAGATTTCCACTCTCAGAACACAAGTGCATAAACAACTGGAGCGCATTTCACTGCGAATGAGCCAGATAATATGACACAGTAGCCGACGAAAAAAAGAAAATGACAAAATCACAGGAAGAAAAGTGAGCGGTGGAGGGAGGGTGTGCGAATTAACGAAAGAATCAATCACAAACCCACATCTGATTATGTGAAGCGGACCATCAACACAACTCATGATCTCTCTCTGTCAACTCCATGGCCACATTAATCATGTCAGACATTGCCAAGCCAAACATGAGAATACTAATGATATTGGATTAGGGTTCAGAGACCGGGTGCCTAGCAGGCTTGATTTCATTCATCGTACGAGAAGGGAAATACCGCGAGACAGAACCCTGGGCTGGTGCAAGGTTATCCCCTCCTCTCTTCCCTCTCAATTCCCCCCGGTCCCCTAATTCGGCTAATACCGCTGGTTTCCAGGGATGTTATTAATCAATACAGTCCCTAATGAGACAAACAGCCTGGGGAAAGTCTACACCAGGGGGCCCCACCGCGACCCATCTATTGTGTTTTAACTTCTTTCGTAAGCACTGTTTTTGACGCTTGTTTTTTTTTTTTTGGCCTTTCGAATCCACAAATCTTCTTTTTTCTCTCATTGGTAAAATTTGAGCCTCTATGCTTTGCTGAGAAGCTCCTGATTACTTTGACTCTCAATTTACATGTACGTCTCACCGCAACGATCCGCTTACTGGTATCCTCGCTTGCCTGATTGCTGTTTACTGGCGGCCCCATGACGATTGTGTGCAATGAGTGCTAACGGCCCTCTCGATCCCCTCGTAACGGTGCAATATGTGTTTATTTGATGCCGTGCGGAACATGAAGAACGGCACCTGCAGTTCAAGCAGATACAGTTGCACTTGTGGTTGTTGTATCGGATGGGGGGGGGGGGGGGGGGGGTGCGTGTGTTCTCTGATGTAGTGAGAGGGCTGCAAATATTTCAGAGGGGTTCAAAAGAACAAGGCCCTTTAATGTTAAGAACACAGCTGTGTTTACATAAATGCCATTAGAGAAAAAGGGAGAGGGTTAGAGAAAGAGAGAAAAAACGACATGGATGGAATGACGTAATGAGCCTGGGGAAGAAGTGCAGGGTGACCTTTGACATCTCAACCCTGTTCAAGAAGGAGGGATGGCTCTTTTTTTTCTTGTCTTGTTAGAGCTGTCCACATAGCCGTGCAACATACCTTGTAACTCGGCACACCTGAGCAGGTGAATGAGGTGATGTGGAGGTCAGGCGCTCGCTTGTGTACTGTGGATGACACCGAGGAGACAGAGAGATGTTTTGACACTGTGTCCAACTGAAGAAAAATAAATATTTCCTCTGGCGTCAATGCAATCCAGGTACTGAAAAGAAGCGTACAGTGCAGAGGTTTTTTTGCAGTGATGAAAATGTATGCAAAAAATCACTGGTTGCTTAATAGTGGAACATTCTTTACAGCAGGCAAACAACACTGACTATTGTGAATAAGCCAGTCTATAATAAGCCTGATTTACATAAAATGAGGCGTGATTGCTCTGAAAAATGGCAATGGCTTAAATATTTAAATACTTGCGGCACAGTACTAGTTCAGCACATTTAGAGTATGTTAAACTAGATTATGGGTGGTTAGTAAATAAAACTAAAATATCATTTGCAAAAAGTATCCCCAGGGTACATGATCAGTGCATAAAAAGTATTTCAAAATAATTTATTTGTGTACCCATGAGAACGAAGCCATTGGGGCAAGCAAAACAAATAAACAAACATACAAAAAAAGCAAACTGATTTATTAAAATGGCCTTATTTAATGTAAGTAGTGGCTATGTGTTAATATTTCATTTAATTTGAGTTAAATTGTGACCATGATTTAACTAAATTAAAACAAAGGAACAGATTAGTACAACATGGCCACGGTTTAACTAAAATAAGAAAATATTATTTTAATCTAATTTAATTTATTTATTTATTTTTGTGGCCGTAAGTTTTCATTACATTTACAGCATTCCTGTAGCTCAAACAGTAGAACAGTGTCGCTAAAAATGCTAAGATCATGAGTTTGATTCCTAAAGAATACAAGAACTGATTAAATTGTATAACTTCCTTTGGTTAAAAGCATTTGTTAAAGTGCCCCTATTATGGGTTATGAAAGGTTCATATTTTGGTTTTGGGAGTCCCCAAAAACAGGTTGACATGCATGCAAGGTCAAAAAAACACTTTCATTGTCGTAAAATATGCATTTTTTTTTTACATTTATTTTTAGTCCTATGCAGAAACGCATTGATAAAGCACTGCAGTTTGTACACCAACTATTCTCTCTAGCTCTATTCTTTATCAGAACTCCAAATAATAACAACGACAAACATTCACTATTCATCGACACATTTCAAGACAACTGCGAGCGAGCACCTGCAGAGCAAACACAACACACACTAAATATGTATTTTGCATGCTACAGTACAGAGTACATGACAACAACAGTTTTTAAAAGAATTACTCCACTTTCAGAATAAAAATTTCCTGATAATTTACTCACCCCATGTCATCCAAGATGTTCATGTCTCCCTTTCTTCAGTCGCAAAGAATTTATCAGTCACAACTTATCTAGCGAAACCATCTGTAATTTTCTGTACCATCTGTAAAACCACAAATGCTCGTCTTGTCTAGCTTTTCTCCTTTTGTTTTTTGTTTTTTTGTTCACCCTTGCATGTTCACTTTGTAAACACTGGGTTGGTGCTTCTGCAGCAAAGTAGGATGATTTTGAAGTTGGAGGAGAAAATGAGTTGGGAGTTTTTAGACCTACCCTGTACCCTAACGGATTTACCCTCACAGTGCAGAGCACAGCCTCTTCTCCATAGACATAATATACGTAGACGCCTCATAGACTGACGCTGCCTATTGGAGCTGACGTATCAGCGCGGCCGCCATCTTGGATGGGTCCCCAATGCGCCCCCCCCCCCCCCCCGCATTTATTTCTACTGAGGAAGGTGTATCCCCAACTACAATAATCATAACTCCCCAAATTTTTCCGGATTTTCACACGGTTTGGTTTGTTACAAACGGCAGAGATTTACGATACAGGACGCTGTCACACATTGACAAATACGTGCTTTCATGCTAAAAGACTTTGTATTATGCTCTTATATATAGATATATGGTATATGGCATATTGATAAATGTATAAATTAATGAATTTTATATTTTAATAAAGTTTGATTGTTCATTTGAATTTATTTCTCTCTTTCTTTCTCTCTCTCTCTCTCTCACACACACACACACGACCCTTCTGTAACACATATACATACAAGCTCCCATACATACTGTACCAGCTCAGTACATTTTTTTAAAGGCCTGGAAAGGTAAGCGTTATAATTCCAGGTCATTCCAGCATCTTACACTACCCTGTCAGGCTTGCAACTGGCGTTGGGGAGCTAAAACCCTTGAAAAAGAACTGTTTTGCAGAGCTTCTTGCGTATGATGGCACTCTGTAACTCCAGGGTAGTTAATTTTGCGATGTGGTGCAGCCTTACTTTGTGAAATACAGACATCACAAATGACACAAGCATGAAATGATGGTTCTCAATTCCGAATTGGGTTTCTGCAATGTGCTCCCCGAGTAAGAACACATCCTCTGAACCAATCTCCACCCGAACGAAACGGTTGACGAAGGACACACGGACACCTTGTTCTTTTGAGTTTTGTCGAATCACACACTCTGCTGCTCTGACCACCTTCACTGATGAATCAGGTAATCCCACGCAATCTGGTATCAATACTGCGCCGGTTATTGCAACCGTAAACTGCACAAAATACAGGCATAGTTGCTCGAACTCCGATTGACTCTGGTGCTAGCGTAGAGTGAGGAGACCCAACCAATATGGCGGCGACGCTGGATTACGTTCCAGCACGTCATGAGGCGTCTACGTATATTATGACAATGGTCTTCTCCACAGGAATCCGCTACGGTGTTAGAGGGAGGGGAGGTTCAAGTTTTCCCGGGTCTGCGCGCACAACAAGTGGGCGGGCATAAATATGCTAATGTTTCATGTTGATGTCACCTTGAAACAGCTAAAGATTCGTTTTAAAAACAACTCGTTTTCATGACTCGGAGTCGACTCTTTCTTTTGAAAGACAATCCCTGCATCCCAATGTTCATACTATCCATCCTAAATAGTATGTGAGATTACAATAAGTGTGTCCCAAAGCATAGTATTTTGAAAAGAGTATGCCAAAAGTGGATCGGTGCACACTCTAATGGCTAAAATTGCCCACAATCCATTGCGCTTTGGCGAAGGATTCGGCCCAGAACTACAAATACGAATAAAATGCATTAAAAAACTACAAATGTGGCAGAATTGCACGATCGACGGTTAGGTAGACAGGTTTAAAAAAAGAGGTTTGAGTTACTAATAATCAACATTTAACCTGGGGAAAAAAAAAAATATTTATTGTTATCCGTGTTATATTTCATCTACAACAGCCATGTGAACTTTTATAAACATCCATTTGGTGGTTAACTTTTAAATTCATCATTATGCAGAAAATATGTGCTGAGTTCTCTGCATAAAAGACCCGCAACTGGCAGACCAATAAGCTACTTCTTTTCTCTCCAATCCGGTAGGAAGGTAAATTAAATGAAATGTGGAGGATGTTAACTGCGACAAGATGATTGACAGGCCAGTTTACAGTGACAGGGTGCGTGTAACAGGTGCGACAGAGCGGTCCGTTAAAGCAAAGTCTCTTTGGTTAAAGACGCAGTTGTGTGACGTGATAGTATGTCCCAAAGCTTGCCTACTCTTCAACTACACTCTCAAAAGTGTGTACTTTTTCTAGTCCATACTTTAAGGGCGTAGTATAAGTAGGCACATTGGGACGCAGCAAATAACTTTATAGAAGGTGCACTTTTAGATTTAAAACTTTGCAGGATGTTTTCATTCACTTAGAGCTGTGTTACACACTGCATGAAAGGTAATTTTCAAAAATCCATAATAGGCACTTTAAATGTAAATTTAATAAATAATTTTTATGCAAACATATCTATTACCATGCCAATTACCTTGAAAGTAAATAAAAATACAATTGTTAGTCATTGAATATTCATTAATGTTTGTTTATCCTCAAATTAATGTTTACTAAATTAATGTGACTTTTTAAATGAAATTATTAAACAAACAAGAAATCCCATCTGTAATTAGCTAAGAAGATAAAAAGGTTAATGATGAATTTTACATAAAAGAAGACAAGGAGGAAAACACAAAAGGAAACTGAAGATATGAACTCATAAATAGGAATTTTACCTCAAAACATGCATGAATGCAATGACATCTTTCATCCATTTGAGGAAAACAATAATATTACAAAATTATTTAGCCTGTTTATAATTCACAGTGGGCCTTATGCTTAGTTATAAAATCTTTAGTAGGCATAAAAACCATCTGCACATAAACTTCCCCATAGACAGACAGATGACAGTAATTCAATAAGGGACAGCGAGGGCTTTTAAAGATTTTACTGAGGAAGGATTATTCTTCTCGGAGAACACAGAGAGAGCGGGGGAGAGAGTGAAGAAAAAACAGACAGGGACAGAAAGAAAGAGGGAGCATAAATCTGGACAAATAGGGAGACTAGAAGGTAAGCGGGTTGGAATCGATAAAACAAAACAAAAAAAAGACAAACCTAGGGAGTCTAGGGAAGACAACCTGTGTAACATGGCTTCTCAAATGGGCTATATGATGTGAAGGAATGTTATATTAAAGAGAAGGACAGAGAAAGAGAGTGAGAACGGATTAAAATAATAGTTGTGTTAGCGTGTACGCTGACGCTTATTTTCTGTAGCCGTGTGTTTATTATCTATCCATTATGTCTTGCTGTGTTTGCACTGCTGAACTAAATGGCTTGACCGTGCCCCGCTGTCTATTGTATTGCTGAGGCCACAGTAACCCCCGACCACACACACACACACACACACACACACACACACACAGACACACACACACACACACACACACACACACACACACACACACACCATGCAGGTGCAGTGAAAGGGGCTAACAAACAGACTGATCCCTCATCTCTTCTATCTGTAGCTCATTCCAACAGTGAGTGTGTGCCTTCATGTGTTAAATTGGCCGTACGCTGTCCTCCCTTTCCTCCCAGTGATCCTGATAAGGCATATTAACTCACATACAGGGGCAGACACACATACACACTCACAATACCACTGTGATGTCATATACAGTATACAACAAACAAACTTATAGATTAATTTACTCCAACCTGCACAAGCCTTAATTTTCTTTTTTAATATTTTAAACACATTTTTGTTTCATTTATTTTCAGTGTTGTTTCTAATAACATTAGAGAGAAGACTGGAAAAGATAAGGAGAAACTTATCTTAGATAAGGAGAATCAGATTTGAACATTAAATCAGCTCCACAAAATCAGTGTGTGTGTGTGTGTGTGTGTGTGTGTGTGTGTGTGTGTGTAAAAACCTATAGGCCAAGGCTCCAAGGTTTTGTTTTTGATTGCATATGCATTGCAATCATTGCCTCACCCTAATCATCTTCTTCTTTTTATTTTATAATAATAATAATAATTGATTTACATTTTTGGGCCATTGTGTAATTTTTAGAATGAAGACACCATAAACACACACACACACACACACACACGCACACACACACACACGCACACACACACACACACACACACACACACACACACACACACACACACACACACACACACACACACACACACACACACACACACACACACACACACACACACACACATATATATAACTTTTTATTATTATTATTATTTATTTATTTTTTTTAAATTAGCAAATAAAAGAAAGATAATAATTAGATTGTGTTTTACAAGAAAATACCATTAGTCTTTCTACGTCAAACTTTTCTTGTTTAATTCAGTGTTACTAGTCTTTTCCTTGTAATTATTTGTAAAACTTACAAACAATTTCTGAGTGAAAATTGTTTCAAAGTATATTCTACACCCATTTTTTTTTTCAGTGCAGGAATTGATGATTTTTCGATCACATATGTATTGCATTCATCTTCCCACCCTCTTCTTCTATCTTCTATCTTTTTTTTCCTTTTTATTTTTGTATTTTTAGAGAAAGAATAAAATAGATGAGAAGAATAAAATCTGATTTTTTAGACTTGTCACTTTTAGAGGGAAAATAAGAAATGATAAGGTGGAAAAGTCAAATTCAAAGTCACATTTCCCATATAAGCACAAAACGTGTGCAAGCCACTAGGCCACGGCTCCTTTGTTTTCCAATTATATAAGCATTGCATTCATCTTGCCACCATCATCTTCTTCTTCTTTTTTTGTCACTTTTATTTATAACAACAGCAAAGTGAAGACAGGAAATGATCAGGAGGAAAAGTCAGAAGTTCACAATTCCTGCATCAACTCCATAAGTCATTAAGAACTTTTTGAATTAAGAACTAATGTCCTTTTTTGTTCTATTGTTTGTTACATTTTTAGCCGTCTTGTTACTTTAATTAGTAATGACAGCAATAAAAATGATGAGCAGGAAAAGTCAGATTCGAACTCACGATTCCCACATATGCTCCATTTGCGCACGAGCCACTAGGCCGCAGCTCTAAGGTTTTGTTTTCGATTACATATGTATTGCATAGCTCCGAACAAATAACCACCCACATACAACACGGCGCACACACACACATCTCACCATCTCTGAAATGTTTTTCCCCTTGGCTTAGTCTGCATACTCGAGCACTGACAGCCCCTTCCAAACACCTCCTTGATAGTTGGATATCTCTACACTATTACGTCACACACGTACACAATCGCACACAATCGCACACACACACAGATATGCCTCTCACTCACGGTCGGACTATGGTACTCATCTGTCTCGTTCACATCTTTCTTTCAGTTTCCAGAGCTTCCAGTCAAGGCAGACGTCGGCTCGGCAAGGGGCTGAAGTCTCTCCAGTCTGCCTGGGTGTATTTTTAGAGCCTCAGCACCAGAAATACTCAGAGACTTGACAGTTTGAATGTGCACACAGGCTTTCAGAAAATGTTTATAAATTTCTCGAGCAATTTGGCAAGAACGACAGGACGTTGCCATGTAGCGAGTCAGAATAAATAAAGAAATAATCCCTCACAAAGCCAGAAACTCCAGACTGTTTCAGAACAGAGTAAAGATTTTCACACTTTGAGCATATAAAGCGCTCTCTGGGGACGGATAACATTAATATTTCAGATTTCATTGAGGAGAAATGGATTTTCTGTGTAGATCTATATAGTATCCTTAACACGGGAACACTTGCATTAGTAAGCAAAAAGCGTCCAGGTAACTCTTATCCAAAGAAACAGCTGAAGCTGATTAATTTTCAGTCAATGGCGTAAGCGAAGACGAAATAGTAACGCATAAACGTCTCCTTTCAGAGCTAAACGGCTGCTATAGTGCCACACTGCTTTTCAAATGATGTTGAATTGAGACATCATAAACAAAGCGACGCTGTCTGACAGGCCCACAATGGAAGCAGAGAGGGGCGAAGGACTATATCAGCAGACTCAAATATTGACTTTGAGACACATTAGCAAAACCGTTCACCCTCGGTCTAAAAAAACTCTCATTTAGGGTCTGTCATTTGGATGACCTTTTCCTCATTTGTATGTAAATCCCCTAATTACAATATCCAAAGTGTTTAACCCTCTGCCACACACCACGACAGATTAAGACTTAGCGTGGAAACGTTCTGATTCAAACTTAGATCTGGGTGTCACACAACAGGTCACTAATTGGATATTATTTATTAAGAATTCCCTCTTAAGTGAAATGTAATGTAAAGTTTAATGAAAAAAGCCCCTTTAATCCATCACAATTTGAATGAATTCTCCCCAACCAGTGTTCAGTTTTTCAGTTTTTCTTTTAATTTTCGTTTTCGTCTTTGGATGAAAATGTTCTTTAAATTTACTTAATATTTAATTTGTGCTATGAAATTTTTGTCATTAAGAACTAAAAAAATATTTATATTACAAAATAATAATTTATAATTTTATTTTATTTAAAAAAATGTAATGTGTAATTTTATATTTGAATTTACATATTAATTTAAATGTACGTCTACAGTTAAAAAGTTTGGGATCAGTAAAAGTAAAAAAAAAAAAAAAAAAAAAACACACACACACATACACTGTAAAAAGTGAAATTTGACTTAACTTAAAAAAATGATTGCCTTAAAATGATTAAGCACATAATAATTAAAAAAAAGAAAAAAAAAAAAAGTTACGCGAACTTGACAATTCAATTAACTTATTTTTTTAATTATCATTTACTTTTGGTTTCCTCAATTTTTTTTAAGTTAAGTTAACTTATCACTTTTTACAGTGTGTGTGTGTGTGTGTATATGTATATATATATATATATATATATATTCTCAAGTCTCCTATGCTCACCAAGGCTCAAAAATGCATTAAAAAGAGTAATACTGTGATAAATTATTTCAATTTAAAATAACTGTTTTCTATTTTAGTAAATTTAACAGCTTTACCGCTTTTGATCAATTTAATGCATCCTTGCTGTATAAAAATTGTGATTTCTTTTCAGAAAACAACAAAAAATGATTACTGACCCCAAACTTTTGAACAGTGTTACATACATATGTAACATTAACAAAAAACATGTCAAAATGAAATGTAATGAAATTGTTCACTTAGCAGGATGCATCTTTATTATTGTTACAAAAAAACAACAACAAAAAAAAAACTATTTTTTAACAAACATTTTTGTCTTTCACAACATTACAGTGTCATATATACCTTGACTTGCCAAAAATGGGGTCGTCCCAGAGCTTGTTTTGCTGTGACAGCCGCAGAACGCTGTACAGTACTCTCACACTCAGGAATGTCGGAGGTCAGTTCTCTCTGGCAACGAGGAGGGCAAAAAGTCACACTCTCCAGGGGTCCTTCCAAGAATAATTTGGCCACGAGGTTGAGTTTCACTGCAGTGGAATCACGGGAGGTTCGGGTCAAAGGGCTGTTTGAAGGGTAATAATCCATTAGAGCCCACATCAGTCATATCTCACATATTTACAAATAACAAGGGTATCTAAAGTGAAGGTGGCAACTCCTGGTATACCTGAGCACTGATATGAAATAGCACACCACGAGCGCTATTCTTCTGGGGAATGAATACGAGCAGGTCGAGTTCACAAAGGGCCGAGGCTGGAAGAGAACAAACAGTAGGCTGCAAAAAGAGGCGCTTTTATTATAATTGAGAAATGAGCCTCGCCGTCTGGCCTTTACAGCTGGCCCGAGATGACTTACACTTGCGCTGAGGTAAAATGGTTTCATTTTGCATGTTTAAATTGCCTCCATTCTAATCTGTTTTCAAAGCCTGTCCCTTTAGCCTATCAGGTGAAATATTAATTGTCTGAGGGGGAGTGTGTGCCTATCAGGCTGAAATCAGAGCCTGTAGTTACTCCCTTCTGAAACAACAAAGGCTACGGCTTTTTTTGCCCAAGCGATTGTTAGGGCAGCGTGACTGTAGGAAGTGAGAGGGGAGAGATTTATGTGTTTATATGAGTTGTCAGAGACGCATCATAATAACGCATCATTTCCTCTAAGCTCGCATGGACGGTGCCGTTAATTTGATATGTCATTTGCAGAGGTCAGATATTTGATATCTCGCATGCAGATGATTTAAAAGGTACGGGGCACTGAGCTGTAAACATTCAACCATAAATATCTGACCAATCATAAACACCTCATTAGAGCAAGTCATCAAGCCAGAATACTAAATATGAAACTCTGCCATTATATTACATTATTAAAAGCATATGCAGATTTATACAACTGAGAACTTTTTTTGTAGACCTGGTTATTATGGCTATAATTTGTATATTAAAGCATAATTAGTATGCAAGCACCAGTGAACAGACCACTTAACAATATTACACAATTTATGTTATGAGGGTGGCTTGGAAATATGATAAATACTTCTCATAAAATTATGTACACAAACTGTAATTACAAGACATCACAAAGCCATTCAATGATTTTGGCATAATTGTTTCTTTTTTTTTTTTTTTTTTTAAATTGGGCAACAATTTATTTAAAGACTTTATATATAATGCATTATATACTGTATACATATGTGTGTGTGTGCGTATTGAAGTTAAGTCAGCTTATCACTTTTTACAGTGTACACACACATGCATGTATATATTTAAGAAAAATGTGTTATGATTATATTTTAAATATATACAAAATAAATTATATGCATATAAATATTATTAGAATATTCTTGTCAGTGGGTCTGTTAATATTTTAAAAGCTACGACTGAAGTTATATCCACCATCTGTAACTGAAGTAAATGGTCCGTCGTAACTCTCCAAACATAACATACTCCACAACACATAAATCACAACAAACTAACAAGACAAGCAAAGATACGCTGTGCGATTGCGCATGTTATATGTATGCGTGTCCCTGCAGATTTGAACTCTATGCCACAACAGATTTTATCTCTGACATTTGACAAGGTAAAGGACACCCGAGATTAGTCTCTGGTGACCACAGGCATCAGTACCTGACAGAAAACACCATGCACATCTCGTTTCTTAGCGGGTCATCGGGCTAACCCGTCGACGAGCCCAAGAACTCGAAACGACTGGAGATGCCACTCTCATGGCAAAGAAATGGTTTGTGTTTTGCTCTGTCACAACGTGTCTGTAACATCCATTGTTGCAGACTGAAGAAACAGCGGGAATGACAGGAAAGAGCTCGGTGGGGCTTCTTCAAACTTACTGCAGCGTACGGAAAATTTTCGTGGATTGCCATTGATCGCTAAAACGTTGTGCCTTAGAAATAACTTGGAGAACATTTCCAGGAAGGCGTCCTCGTGAGCGAATCAATCTAACTCACACCGTGAGCCAACCTGGAGCAGTCAGCTTCAATTTCATTCACAATGCTTACCCGCCAACCTAGCTCTGTGTTCCCTACGCTGATAATTGAGGAACTTGTGTAAATTGCAAACAAAATTATATTTGCCCTTTTTCGTCTTTCCATCAAGAGCCAACATAATGGCCATGTCTGAACATTTCTAATATAGTAATTCAAAGGCTTCTTTTTCTCCTTTCATATTCACGTATTAATTCCAGCAACTGGTGGCCATTTTTTAAACTAAACCACTTTTATGAGAGCACTGAGATTGACAGTTTTGACATTGTTATTCTGTGTGGACAAGAAAAGCCAAAAATGAGATTCCAGCTTGTCTTTAGTTTGTTGAGCTGACAGTGTGCAGTGAGAACAATTGTTGAATAGACGTGAAAGGGGTTTGGTGTGTGTGTGTGTGTGTGTGAGAGAGAGACAGTGGTGTTGTGGTGCGCCCCAGGGCCTGGCTAACTGCAAGAGGGGAAGCAGTGAAATTGCTGCACGGGAGATCAACAGTATCTGGTGTGAAACATGAACGTGTCTTCCAGGCTAAACTGAGATTTTCATGTTTCCTGTGGCCTGGGTGAGTAACAGAAACACATCACATACGCTCTTCTCCCCTTCAGCTATTCTCAATCAAGAGTAAAGGTAATCGTAAAAACTGAGGAAACTGCCTCTGCTCTGGGGAGAATGTAACACAGTTGGTACAACATTCAGCAGAATGACAGAAAATGGGAAAAGACTTTAAACATCTGTTATTGGAGATCCAGCTACTCCGGGGCGAATTCACTAAATAGTTGCATCACTTTTGTGTATGGTATTTTGGCACCAAAAAGTATTATAATCCATAAACACCCACAATCCAATTTAACCAGATGCTAAATGCACTATAATAGAGGTACAATGAGTATTTAAGTCTTTATCAGTATTTTCAGCAAAAAACATGCTTGCAATCTGTGCAAATTAAGCTTATTAAAGATTGTGCCTACAGTTAGTGGAACCAAATTTTCTTTAAAATGTATGAATTTACACATTTCTTTTAAATGTTTGTGTGCATTAGAAGACAATCACCAAATAATTATAAAATGATGCACCAATGTTACAATTCTGGCTGATACAATGTAGCATATTTGCTTTATGAGATGAACATAATAAATCATAACGGGTTATCAATTATATATCCATCTTCAGGAATTAGCTATAGTATTAATAGTACAATAGAATGATTAGTTCGTCCGCAGTACGGACCCTTCTATTGACTTTGAGAAAAATTATTCCTCTGGCCACGACAAATAATTTTCTTAACGAAGCAGTGCTCCGAGCATTGTTGCAAGATCGGACGTTAAAGTGACTTAGTTCTGAGAGCAGCAGACACAGACAACCAAGTGTGAATACATATGGATGTTTATTAAACTACACTACAGGGGAACATGAAACATAGAACTAGACACAGACATACACACATTAAACATGGATGCCAAGGCAAGGAAGGCATAGAGAGAGAGAGAGAGAGAGAGAGAGAGAGAGAGAGAGAGAGAGAGAGCGAGAGAGAGAGCGCTCGCGCGCAAGAGAACCATGGCAGGATTTTAACTAACTAAAACCTGGGTTTGAGCCATTAGAAAATCATATCACCTTAATTAAAAGGGGTCGAAGCCTAGAAGCGCATCTAGATAGTTAACAAGCGGTTACTTGCATGGTTTTTGTGGGTGCTGAGTAAAGTATCCTGGTGCATGTATAATGCGTAGATTCCCGGGGGGGGTTCCTTTTGGAGTAAAAGCTTCGTCCTTCCAGCCATGATTAGTCCGAAGTGAGTTCCCAAAGTTACCGAACTTAAAATTGCCAGAAGATCGGGCTCCCCCGGAAGGGGAGCCGCGAGGTTTCCCAGGTGATCTCCAGGGCACTTTTTGGTAGAAGAGAGAGAGAGAGAGCGCGTGGGCTCTTTAAAGTCTGCGAAGAGTCACGCCTTTCAGGATGGGCTTGACCAATGAGAAAGGCTGAATTTCCAAGCGGGAGTTTTGGAAATACTGGGGGTTTTATGGCCCTTTGTCTGAGAGCATGGTAATTTCCAAAAGGGGTTGGATTGAAAGTTATTATACAAACTATTAAAGATTCTTAGGACACTGATATGTTGCATAGGTATCAACATGTAATATTCACTCTCAGTTAGATCATCCGAAGACGAATTGATAGAGACCAAACATGTTACAGTCAGAGTGATATTAACTATTGATCTATTATAAGCATGCATAAAACAGTATTAAAATACACAAAAACAGTAATAATATACACAATGACTTAATGATATGTGTGCTCATTCAAAGAAAGGTTTTCCTATGAATTAATTAGAGAAGAGTCCATTTTATGGCATAAATGTCCTTTTCCTAAAGTGGATATGAAGTGAGTGTTTCTTGACCATTTTGCATTCCTTTGCGCAATAAAACTAATGTTATCTGATGGGTTGCCATGGCACCGGGGGTGCTCTGGCGGCGTCTGCAGACATAGGGGCACCTAAGAATGTGTATTGGGTGAGGGGTCTGTGATTATTTGTTAATCTAATAACTAGTTTCATTTGTTAAATCAAATGAGAAATTGTGTCTGATTGGTCCAAATGCTACATAATTCCCCTCTTTCGAACGTTGTTGTCCGTCCAATAGACAGCAACGAGCGACGTTAAAGATGCAGAACAATCAGACTTGCACCTGCCACTCATGGCTGGGGGACAGTGGTGGCTTTCTGGTTGTTGGTTGCCTCCAGGAGTGGTTGTGGTGCCGTGGTGGATGCTGTCAAGTGGGAAGCTGTGGAACTGTAGGCTGTAGTAAGGTGCGGATCCTCGAGCTGGTGCAGCAGATGTCGAGGCAGTGTCAGCTGTCATCCCGAAGTGGGTTGGTCCGGGTCAGATGGTTGTTGATGCTGTTAGCCAGAAGGCTATCTGTGGTACCCGTGGTGTGGAACAGCCGGGTTAGACTCTCACTGGTGAGAGTGCAGGTGGTTGTTAGCCCTCTGTTCTGCTGGAACATTACCATAAATCTGATGTTTGCGGTGTCGCCTTGCTTTTGTGGCGGCACCGACTTGAGCTTGCCTGAGTTGTGTTGGTAGAGGTTTCGCTGTCGGGCATGTGGGCCGTTGCTCAACCCAACGTTGTCTGGTTGCTTCTGGGGTGTCGACTAGTTTTAAGGGATGCTCCTCCCTTGGAGGGGTCTGATGCTGTGTTGCGTCAGGCGAGGAGTCAGAAGTTTGTCCTTCGCAGTACTCCTCGGTTGAGTCTATTTCAAGGAGCTCTTCTGCCAGTATCAGAAGCTCCTGTAACTCAGAAGTAGGAGTGTCCGGCTGTCCTTGTGAAACATCCGTTTGGCACCTGTGTGAAAGGTGTGGAGGAGGATCTTGTGGGGACTGTCGTCGGACATACCATGGTGTTCGCAGGATGAGGATGGCCTTTTCCATGGTTCCTGCCAGTGGCTTTTCTGGGACCTGGGTCTGTTGCCATGGCAATGGCTCTTTCCTCTGCTGGCTAGTGGCTTTCTGTAGAAGGGCCTTACATTGTGGCAATGCTGGGTGCCTTCTGGCGTCTGTTTTGGATTCTGGGTTGTGCAGTTCAGATTCAGTGGGGTCTTACAAACACCTTTGGTAGAGGCCTTGTGCTTGTTAAAGGCCTTCCGTGTCAGGTCACGCAGTGTTTCCACCTGGGCCCCTCTTCTCCAGTGGTTCCGTTTGAAGGTCTGAGGGCGTGCAGCTGTGCACCTGTTCATGGACCTTTGCATCAGGTTGACTCTCAGGACTGGATGTGGGTCTGAGGAGGTGTAACCTGTCTCTGTCAGTCGCGTGAGCTTCCACTTCTGGATATCTCGGCCTTCTGTAGTGTTTGGTCGAACTGGGGATGTTTTGGCCAGTTTGTCAAGGTCTTTGGGAGTCGTCTCGTGCAGTTTCGGGGTCTGCATGGAGAGGGTTTCTTCTTTTGCTAGAAGGGAAGAGTTCTGTGGTGAGGGCTGGCGATGCTTTGGTTTGCGGCCATTCACTTCTTCCAGTGTGTAGCAATTCTTGGATGGGGGACTCCATTCTGCTCAGCGGTGGTGATGCTGACGAGGGCTCCGCTTTTCTTGGCTCTAATTCCTTTTTAGGTGGTCTTCCAGAGCATTTATTTCAGAGTCTTTTGTTTTAAGGTCAGTTTTGGCTTCCTTTAGTAGCTGTTCTGCAGACTGTAGATGTCTTCTCATGTCTTTCTGGGAAGCCTTTAGTTCTTGTCGGTCACTTTCAGCAACTGCAAGGGCTTCTTGGAGCTGTTCAACTTTTTCCTTTGTTTCCGGTTTCACTCCACCTGGTACCTTGAGTTTATCCCGAGTCTTCATTTCGAGCTTGTCTGTGAAGCGTGAGATGTGCAACAGCTCTCTCAGGAACTCAGTGGTCTGATGCCTGAAACCATCCTGGACTTTCGCTGCCAGTTTGTCTATGCGGGTTTTGGCCATGTATCAGTTCCTTTTGCCGATGGGTGCTGTGCTTGTCGCGTAGTGTCAGCTGGGCTTTGAGGGCATAGCTTAAGGAACTGATGGCCTTGTTTAGCTCCCCGTGGTGGTGATTCTGGCTTGAGTCGTGTGTCAGGAGTCTTTTCCGGATTGTGACTATTACTCAGAATATTAAAAGTTCAGTGGTCTTTAGGGTGAGGCTCTCTGTAATGCCTCTTAGTCAGGTGTTCACATCTCCTATGGGGTTTGCTTTCTGTGACATGCTGGCAGACTGGGAAGTGAGGACTGACACAGATCTGCTTGGTATTATCGGCCCATATGTGGTGAAACAGCTAAGGGTCATTTCAGTGATTGTAAACCCAAAGTGGAGTGCATTGTAGTGGGGCTTTGTGGTTCAGGCTTGCTGTTTTGGAATTGACATGCTCTGACACATTCCGCCACATCTTGCTTTATGCCAGCCCCGTATGCCACTTGTTTTAGTGTCTTATAAGTGTCTCTGGTACTGTGGTGTCCAGCACATGGTGCGTTGTGGGTATGCATTGACCTGACCCCCCTTTGTCACTGTGTCACCACAAGCTTTGGCGCAGAGTGGGCATCAGGGACACAGTATGCAATGTTGCTCAGCACATGTAGCATGTGTGTGACGTCATGCCGCAGTTTGAGGGCTGGAGCAGCAGCAAGTCGAGTAGATGTGATAGGGTGGTTGGATGGGGTTAGGGAGGTGGTAGAGAACAAGCTTTATTGTTCAGTCAGCGGTTTGCATTTAGGCAATGACATTTATGGATAGCTTTTAAGTTAGTGTCAGGGCTGCGAGGTGTGTACCCTGGAGGTGAAAGTTGGTTTCATTCTGGTTACGGCTGCCATGTCATTGGTGGGTGGGTGGGTGGTTCATGGTTGAGGCCGTAGCTCACCATGCAATGCACTTGCGATGTTGTTGCACGCCTGGTACAGGTGTTGGTGCTTGACTGGCTTCCTGTTCATTGTGGCAAACTCATTTTTTTCCTAGCCAAGGAGGTGGCGTGCGAAGCTGAGATTGGCATAATTTGAGTCTGTGTAACTGAGGAGTTCTTTGATGCAGTTCTTGTGAGCTGATGCGATTTAAAGGGTTATCAGGATGGCTGTCACTTGTACTGTGATGACTGGGAGTCCAGCTTGAAGTGTTGCTGTGGTAGACTGGAGAATCACTGGATGATTCGTGAAGTGCGGAGCTGGGCTCTTTTGTCATCTGAGTAGTTAGTGCCCCGGTGGGAGCAGTGTTCTGCTGAAGTGGGCAACCCCCCTTTAGTTCTGGCCATGTTGTTGGTGTAGAGTGCAGATGCCATTTGAGTTTGATGATGTAATGTGGTCTTGAGTGAGTCCACATAGCTGACATCAGCTCTGCATTGTTGCTTCTTGTGAAGAGCAGCTTTGGCACTGGCCGTTGTCGACAGGTGCAGGATGTCTCTTAGAAAAGGGGGTGTGGCTCAGAGTGGGGCCAGGTTCCCTCCATCCCCTTGAAGGTGTGTGCTTGAGGGTTTGGCCACGCTGTCTGTGTGTCACACTGTTGCTGTCCGTTCCCCTTTTGTGTATGCTGGTAGTGCAGTCTCATATTTTTGCCAGTGTAAACATCTGGTATGGTCTGGCCAGACGTTCTTGCACTTTACAGGGCTTCTCCGGGGGTTGCGAGGTCTCATAGGAAACTTTTGCACTTGCTTGCGCAGGCAGGTCTGGTGTGTGCTCGGTGAGTGCTTTGAAGCGTGTGAGGCTTCAGGCCATGTCCTCATGGCTGGCTGTGAGATTTTCCCGTGACCTCTGTGACCTGACAGTCTGTCTAGGTGACCTGTCTGGCTGGAGTGGCTGGGGTTCTTGCCCTTCAGCCCGGAGATTCGGCTGTCTCACTTTCAGCAAAGGGTCAATGTGACCCAGCAGCTCTTTATCACTGAGAAGGTTGTATGCATGTATGGCTGCGTGTTCCGTGCACACCTTTGGGCTTTAAGAGTTCAGTTCTGTTCCTGAGCTTCAGCTTGGGGTCTGCCCAAGAGTTGGAATTGACATAAAAATTGGATTTACTCCAGTGTCAGCAGAACTCCAAGTCTCGCCTTGTTTTCCAACATGCTGTTTCCTGCTGGTTGGGAACTGTGTTGACTTTCTGATGAAGCATCTATCACAGTGATGTGCCTTTCAAGATGTAAAGGCAGGAGGAGTCTGGGTCGTGGGCTGGTCTGACCTTGAGACTGAGTTCTCGCGACCAGCTGAGATGTCAGGTCTTATCTCTGTGACCTGGCTGTGCACTTCAGATGAGTTGGCAGGCTGGAAGTGTGAAAGTTCCCGCACTTGAGGCTAATTCTCTGAATGCTTAAAGTCCCTCGGGCTCAAAACCATACGACAGGTCCATGTTGGTGAAAAGAGGGCCGGTGTTCATTTGGGGTTGTGTACACAGGGTGTACGGTCTCATGGAGCTGATGGTCAGGTGCAGGAGAGTTGACCGTGTGTTTATTTTGGCTTGTCGTGGGCCGTCAGCCGTCTGCTGATGTGCTGTTTGGGTGCCATGACCATCTGGCATTAGGATGGATGTCTCTGTTGTGAGAGACTGTTTGACAAGATCTGGGCGTTTCTTTTAGTAGGAGGGCTTTCTGGTAAGTTTCTTATGCCACTCGCAGTTAAAAGGAGTTTTGAGAGTCTGATATATCCTGTTTGCGCTGCTGTGGAGGCCACGTTTTATGTCCTCAGGATCTCTGTTGCTGGCCCGTGTGCACTCCAGAGTCAGTTCTGGGTACTGTGCAGGGATAGGCAGGATTTTACCAGTCTTTATGGAGGCAGCGCTGTGTTGTCTGTAGGCCATATGGGCTGAGTTCCGCAGATGTCAGGTGGTCATTGTGCGGGGGAAGACCATGGCGCTTGAATGGTGACTCACAATGTGATGCATCTGTTGTCTGCCGTAGACTCAGAGCTGGCTGTAGCAGGCTTCTCGTAAGTTTTGTAATCCGCTTTGACGGTTTCAGACTGCTGGTACAGGATGTTGTGTTTCAAGGCCGGAGGTGATCCTGAGCAGATAGCCTGTCTCGTGTGGTCACATGGGGCAGAGTTCGAGCATAAAAGTTCATGTTTTGCAGGCAGGCCAGTGTGGTGGCCTTCTGCGGGCCAGTTGGTTGGGGTCTGTGGGGCCACACGGTGTGTGTATCTGCAGTGATGCTCTGGAAGGGTCCCTGCCCCACCTGTGGTTGCTGGCAAGTGAGGTGTGAACAGTGGGCCTGGGCCTGCTTGTCAGGGGAAATTCTGTGTTGTGTTTTCCCTTTCTGTTCACCTCGTGGTCTGCAAGCCTATTTCAGTTCATTTGTGACATTGAGTTCGCCTTGGCTTTGTTGGTTGGCGTTTGAAGTTGCCTCGTCGCTGAGCAGAGACTTGGATTTCAGCTCGGCAGCTTGCAGGTGGCATTCACAGGCATTGTTTCAGTTCGCCTGGGTCATTACTTAAGAGAGCTTTAGCCTGCTGGAGCCTCTCTGGCTTCTATTCCAGCTGCTCTCTGTGCTCAGTGTCTGTGTGGGTTTTGTAGAGGCATCCTGAAACTTTCTACTTCCTCTTGTAGCTCCTTGTCCTCTTCATCCGCTGTCATTTGCTGGTCCAGCTGGCCTGGCGGTTCTGCACGCGCTCCCGGTCCTCCGGGCCTCCTTGTGGTCGAAGCATCTTTCGCTTGGCTTTAACTGGATGATGCGGTTGCAGGCAAGAGCACCGATGATCCTGGCTGGCTCTCTGTGGCTGTAGCCCTGGTTTGATCATGGTCTGTCTGCCAGTTCAGGTTGTCATCCAGCTGTTTCGCTCATGTGCTGTAGATCAGGAGTGGTCCCGGACCGGAGGGCGTCTGTTGCAGTGCTTAGCCAAGCCGGATAATCTGGACACAGGTGGAGCACAAGTGGAGAGGGAAAAACACAAAACACCAATGCAAGTCCGCACAGATTTAGTGAGCTAAAATATTTGGGCTATGTGTTGCATGATTAACTGGTGTGATCAGTTAGTGACGCAAACTAAACGCTTACATATCGTGGCTGCTAAGGCAGGAGTGAATAATTGGTGTGAGTGAGCACCCGAAAACTATGGGTAACACTGTTGATGGGTGATAACCTAGGGGGTCATTTAATGACTTAGGCTATTTGGTTTATCAACGTTATTACCAAGTATTTTCTGATGGTTCAAACAGGTTTGGTCTCCGGGCCCACAAAACAACCAAAACAAACAGAACCGAAATTAATAATAAAAAAAAAAAAATCAAAGTTCAAATTTAGAAAGGAATAGTGGGAAATCAAGGGCTTACTACCACCTCTAGGGGCTGTGACAAGGACTGCGGAGCGGGGCTCTTGTACTGCCTAGGGAGGTGATGAGAGAGATAGCTGGACAGACCAAGCACGCTAAAGCAGAGAGGCTCTCTAGTCCTCTTCACGTTTCATATTGAGTGAATGGCTATATCTTAGGTGTTGTTAGGCTTGGTGATGAGCTGAGGTTACCCGGGTGAGCCCCAGTGATTGGGCCGTCTCCCTTGACTCTCCCGAGCACACAACTGCAGGGGCTCCTGATCACTCGCACCCATGGCACCCGGTGGCAACCACTCAAACAGCAATGCCTTTTGGCACAATGTTGCATCACTCAAGTGAGGGAGGCTCAACGACTAGCTGGCACAGCCAAAATTGGGTTTCGCCTGTGGGTCCCAAGTTACACGGACCCCTTTTGGGCCTCGAACTATGGATGAGTTCGCTCCTCTCAAAAGGGTGGACCACCGTGTAACTTCACAGGGTACTTAACCAAAATTGCCCCTATGTGTCAGTCAGTATGGTTGATACAACACTTGAGGTCCCTATTGCTGATGTCGTGCTGCGTGTTGCCACTCGGAGTACAGGGCCAGAGGTATCCGAGGCGCCCCCTTTCCAGTACATGTCGGGTAGGTCAGGCAGACGAGTCCAGCCCCCGAGAATTCCCCATGGATGACTCGTCAGCTTACTGCCGAGCACCAGGGGGCATGCTACCTGACAGGGAACATTGAGAGGGGACAACAGAAAGATTAAGCGTCTAGGATGAAGCAGCTTGTGGCTAGCATTACCTATGCCTATAGAGGAAGGAGAGGAAAAGGGTAACAAAATAAAATTGAAAATTGAAACAAAGTTAAAATGTCCTAATTGCGTAGGAAAATAAATGGAAAATTGTTTTAAATAGATTTAAAATCTAAGTAAATTAAATTTTGCTCAATAGGTGTAGCTAGACTTAACTACAGACTGGAGTAGATGAAATAAAACAAGCCCAAATAAAATAAATAAATAATTGCTGCAAATAACACGGTAAAATAAAATACACAAATCAACCAAAGCATGTGGGGGAGACCAAAGTAATTGATAGCTCAGCAGAAGGTGGAACAGAAAGAAACTGTAGAGGTAGGAGTTCTGTTACACTTTACACACGCTGTCTCTAAGTGTCAGTCGGATGCTAACAGCTAACAGCTGAGGTAAGGGCTTTAGCTCCTATCCATGTAGGGCCGTTAGCGCGGTAGCTTTGGCTACATGCAATGGTCTGTTTACATTAGTCTGTGACGTATGCGCTGTCTTTAGTTTGAACCGGAAAGGGCTCGCTATCGCCTTTCGGGGTCAGGCGTTGCTAAGAAACCGATGCACGCTTAACAACCGGTGTGTGCGCGAAGCACGTGAGCCAGAGGTAAACATGCATGGGAATCTCGCGCTCATCCAGTCGAGCTGTCGTTCACACTTCATTCATAACTTACACAGCGCGTTCACTTCACAGACAATGGCAAAACATTACACCATTAAATCGACCAATTGCATCACATCAGTGGATTAATATGAATGCAATGACACGCGACAATAAGCAGATGAAATACTGTAGTGAGATTTTTTTTTTTTTTATCACACAGCTAAAATTTAAGCCGCTGTCCTGAAGAGATTTATCTGTTCAGGAGAGACTTACGCGGTTTACAACGAAACCCGAAAGTGGGGATTTTCTTTACCCAATATCAAATAGATTTCATCTAAAACTCTATGCACTGCCGATCTGACATTTACTAGTTGGATATGGGACTTATGCTGTTCAAAACTGAAAATGGGGATTCTTCGCCCAAGATCATAACTTTAATATAAAGAAAAAAATATATATATATATATTTATATATATTTATACGCGCTGCCGATCTGGGATTTCTTCGCCAGATATACGGGACTTATGCTGTTCAAAACTGAAAATGGGGATTCTTCGCCCAAGATCATAACTTTAATAGAAAAAATATTTATATATATTTATACGTGCTGCCGATCTGGGATTTCTTCGCCAGATATATGGGACTTATGCTGTTCAAAACTGAAAATGGGGATTCTTCGCCCAAGATCATAACTTTAATAGAAAATATATTTATATATATTTATACGTGCTGCCGATCTGGGATTTCTTCGCCAGATATATGGGACTTATGCAGTTGTTGCAACAATTACTTGATCAAGATTTTAAGACTCCCGGTTATCATTAATCCGACACTGACCTGCAGTAAGATTAATGTTGCTCCGTGATCGGGCGAGGGGGCACGCATTAGTTAGCTACGCTAATGGTTAAACCCGCGGGAGTAATAGTCTAGTTGTATGGCATCGGAACACCAATGGCATCAATCTAGCTACATATAATATAAGGCCTTAATTTTAAGATAAGCGAGGAACATCGCTCGCTATCTTCTTCGCGCTAAAAGAGGGTTTCTTCGCTCGATTTAGGGCGGTTAAAATAGCATTAAGACACACTATAAAAGGTTTCTTCGTTTTATAGGGTCAAATTTATAAACAGTTAACTTAAGCCATCTTCTTCGCGCTAAAAGAGGGTTTCTTCGCTCGATTTAGGGCGGTTAAAATAGCATTAAGACACACTATAAAAGGTTTCTTCGTTTTATAGGGTCAGATTTATAAACTACAGTTAACTTAAGCCATTAACAGTGGCTGGTTTCTCAGCGAGAAACTCAACAAAAAAACTTAAGGCACGGAAAGTGGGCGTGTAGCCTACATTCATTCACAAAAAGACGCAGTTGGATAGTAGTCTTGGTTTGAATAAACACACATAAGAAACACACAATTGTTACTGAGTCTGCTCACAGAACTAGGTTTAAAACGTTGCTCTAAATTTCTCCACCATCTGTAGCATATTTGCTTTATGAGATGAACATAATAAATCATAACGGGTTATCAATTATATATCCATCTTCAGGAATTAGCTATAGTATTAATAGTACAATAGAATGATTAGTTCGTCCGCAGTACGGACCCTTCTATTGACTTTGAGAAAAATTATTCCTCTGGCCACGACAAATAATTTTCTTAACGAAGCAGTGCTCCGAGCATTGTTGCAAGATCGGACGTTAAAGTGACTTAGTTCTGAGAGCAGCAGACACAGACAACCAAGTGTGAATACATATGGATGTTTATTAAACTACACTACAGGGGAACATGAAACATAGAACTAGACACAGACATACACACATTAAACATGGATGCCAAGGCAAGGAAGGCATAGAGAGAGAGAGAGAGAGAGAGAGAGAGAGAGAGAGAGAGAGAGAGAGCGAGAGAGAGAGCGCTCGCGCGCAAGAGAACCATGGCAGGATTTTAACTAACTAAAACCTGGGTTTGAGCCATTAGAAAATCATATCACCTTAATTAAAAGGGGTCGAAGCCTAGAAGCGCATCTAGATAGTTAACAAGCGGTTACTTGCATGGTTTTTGTGGGTGCTGAGTAAAGTATCCTGGTGCATGTATAATGCGTAGATTCCCGGGGGGGGTTCCTTTTGGAGTAAAAGCTTCGTCCTTCCAGCCATGATTAGTCCGAAGTGAGTTCCCAAAGTTACCGAACTTAAAATTGCCAGAAGATCGGGCTCCCCCGGAAGGGGAGCCGCGAGGTTTCCCAGGTGATCTCCAGGGCACTTTTTGGTAGAAGAGAGAGAGAGAGAGCGCGTGGGCTCTTTAAAGTCTGCGAAGAGTCACGCCTTTCAGGATGGGCTTGACCAATGAGAAAGGCTGAATTTCCAAGCGGGAGTTTTGGAAATACTGGGGGTTTTATGGCCCTTTGTCTGAGAGCATGGTAATTTCCAAAAGGGGTTGGATTGAAAGTTATTATACAAACTATTAAAGATTCTTAGGACACTGATATGTTGCATAGGTATCAACATGTAATATTCACTCTCAGTTAGATCATCCGAAGACGAATTGATAGAGACCAAACATGTTACAGTCAGAGTGATATTAACTATTGATCTATTATAAGCATGCATAAAACAGTATTAAAATACACAAAAACAGTAATAATATACACAATGACTTAATGATATGTGTGCTCATTCAAAGAAAGGTTTTCCTATGAATTAATTAGAGAAGAGTCCATTTTATGGCATAAATGTCCTTTTCCTAAAGTGGATATGAAGTGAGTGTTTCTTGACCATTTTGCATTCCTTTGCGCAATAAAACTAATGTTATCTGATGGGTTGCCATGGCACCGGGGGTGCTCTGGCGGCGTCTGCAGACATAGGGGCACCTAAGAATGTGTATTGGGTGAGGGGTCTGTGATTATTTGTTAATCTAATAACTAGTTTCATTTGTTAAATCAAATGAGAAATTGTGTCTGATTGGTCCAAATGCTACAACAAGCTGCTAATTAATTTCATGTTATGGGCAGTTGTTGTTGTTGATTCAATGCTATTTATTCTAAAAAAAAAACAATTATATTTTACAGAATTGATATTTATTTTGAGATTTGCTAAATATTACATTTAATAAATATTAATGTTAATAAAAATAAGTGTTTTTAATTAAAGGAATTATTCACCCAAAAATTGAAATTCTGTCATCTGTCATCTCACCCTCATATCTTTTCAAATATCATATCTTTATATTAGGTGGCCTTAACTTCTATGTACTCACATTTAATTTAATCATTTGATTCAATGCACTTATGTGTACATGCATGTTTTTACATTGTACTTATATATATTAAAAATACCTTTTTAAAAATAAAATTTCTGTAATTGCATTTATAATTACACTGTTGACCCACCACTTACACCTTAACCCACCCTTAAAGGTTCCTTTAAAACCTGTCCCTAACCTTACCCGTATCCCACCTCAATAGCACCAAAATTGTTTTGCAATACAATATGAACACAATAAGTACATTGTATAGTTTTGATGTAAGTATATAGTAGTTAAGGCCACTTAATATAAAGTGGGACCCTTTTTTTCTCAGCTGAACTCATTGGTCACTAAAACAGGTAGCTATTTGGTGAGTAAATGATGACACACATTTAATTTTTGGATGAATTATGCCTTTAGTATGGTTAGATGACATATGCAATTAAATATCCAATATTAATTGATACAGATAAAATAACCAATTTGTTTCTGGTATGCAGTGCATCCCTACTGATTTTCATTAGTTCTTCAGTAAACAGGGGTTTAAAATGACTCAAATTGACAGCACTATCAATTAACAATTTTTGCCAAGTGAATTTCCCCCAGTTTTAAGGCAGCAAACACTTAACGTCTGTTTTTATTTATTTATTTCCAGACTGTGTGCAAACATTCCTAACGTCTGTTTTTATTTCACAGTGGCTCAGGGGAAGTGTGATATTGACAGGGCAGGTGAGTAAACATACTAATCTTTCGATGATCAATACAGAATTCCAGTGTTTCTCTCTCTAAGTTCCTCCTCTCTCTAACCCTCTTCATATGTTTTCTGTCTCGTCTTTCTTTCTGCGGAGACCTGCTGCAGTATAGTGGCCTTGGGGACTGGATGAGATGCCAGAGGCTCGTCTCTTCCTGACATCCAGAACAGATGCCTTATACTAACAAACACAAGCGCCAGCCTCAGTCTCCTCAGAAAAACACCCTCACACTCTCTCTCACCTCACCAGCGATACTGACACTCCAGGAAGTCCCCTAAAGCCTGTGAATGTGCAGCTGGCACAGCGGGGAGGCCTCATCCCAAAGCTAATCTGGACAGGTGACGTGCAAAACAGCACAGCACCTCTGGACATGTTTCTACTTTATGTTGCTCTTTTCTAAATCCCACACTGAATGGCTCTTCTTTAAGTCTCTTGGCAGATATTCAGGGTCTCTGCACATAGATGTCACTCAAAAATGTAATGGATGACATGTTTTCTTTCAACTGCAAGTCTGAATTTATGTGGGAAGTACAAGGGGCTACTTGAGTATGTTCAAATATGCTAATCATTAAATTTAACTGAAAGACGAATGCACACAGTAGAGGACTTTGATGTCTATATTTACAACACACGGGTTCTTTTAAGATGTTCTTGTCTTTTGTTGTAGTTAACAACTGTTTGATCCTATGTTGTCTTAAAACATCGCTGGGAGTGTTTACACTTGGGTGCTTCGTGCGTTTTTACTGCGGCGATGCATTCGAGATGGATAGGACCTCAGGAGATGGTTCAAGACCAGAGATTCACAGAATATTCATTACCATTCAAAAGTTTGGGGCCACTAAGATTTGAACAAAATGAAGTCAGCAAGGATGCATTTATTTGATCAAAAATGACAGAAAAGACTAATTATGTATGATATATATTATACAATTTCAGATCCTATTTCAAAGAATCCTGGAAAAAAGTATAAAAATAAATAAATAAATAAATAAAAAATTAATAAATAAATAAAAAATAATAAAAAAATGGTCCCACTTTATATTAGGTGGCCTTAACTACGATGCACTTACATTTAAATTAATCATTTGTTACAATGCACTTATTGTGTACATACATGTTTTTACATTGTACTTATATTTTTAAAAATACCTATATGTACTTACATCTGTAATTAATTTCTGTAATTACACTGTTGACCCATCCCTTACACCTTAACCCACCCTTAAACCTACCCATACCACCAAACCTGTCCCTAACCTTACCCGTATCCCACCTCAATAGCAGCAAAAGTGTTTTGCAATACAACATAAACACAATAAGTACATTGTACTTATTTTTTGATGTAAGTACATAGTAGTTAAGGCCACCTAATATAAAGTGTAACCTAAAAAATAAATTAAATTAAATTAACAAATGAATGAATAAATTAATTAAAAAAATAAAAATAAAATAAACGATAATAAGACATGTTTCTTGAGCACCAAATCAGCATATAACAATTTCTGAAGGATCATGTGACACTGAAGACTGGAATAATGACTGCTGAAAATTCAGCTTTGCCATCACAGGAACAAATTATATTTTAAAATAAATATTAAAATAAAAAAACAGTTACATTAATATTTCATATAACAATATTAAAGTTGTACTGTATTTTAATAAATGCAGATTTGGTGAGAAAAACAGACTTCTTTCAAAAAATCTTACCTACCCCTAAACACCACATTTCTGCCCCCCCCCCCTTTTTGGAATCTGCTAATATTGAATATTTAATTGTGATCTTTTTTTTCATCATCTAAAAATATAAACTTTAAAAACAATATTAAATTAATTAAAAACACTTTTAAATGCAGATCTGAAGCTGAATATACATTTTTTCATGCTGATCCCTAAATTAACTTGTAGCATTTAAAATGACTGATTTTATTTTTTACAGCTTTATTTTTTCAGACAAAGTAGTATGGGATATTAATATCAGCTACTTATTATCATGACAAAAAATATGCTTATGAACACATTGCTATCAGACAGAAAGACAATATGGTTGTATCCCTATTGGCGACGGATACAAGATGTAACCCAACCAATTGTAAATGCCTCTGATTGTTCTTTCAAACAAAACCAGCTCCCACACTGAAGTTCAGGAGCTCAAAGACAACAGGAAAATAAGGCACATAACAGCTGTTGCCTTTGGTAAAGCAATCATCAAAGCAATTTAAGCAATTTTTTCCACCTCCTGTTTGTAGTTTTTGTGAGCAACATTTCAGCACAAACATGTCAACGGCCCAAATACTGCTCACCTGATAACTTACACTCAAAGTACAAAACTTTGAATTTATCAGGTTCGGCCAAAGTTCACAAAACCTCCAGAGGCCATAAAACAAGCCACAAGCACATTTAATAAATCTGCCATGAATGTGTTACACGCATCCTCCTTTAAAGCTGGGTTATTATTTAGTATCTAGCGTTATGGTTAAATTAAGAAGAGAAACAGGCGCAGCTTGCCTGCATTTTAATTATCCCCCTCTGCAGGCGAAATAAACCCACTTCTCATCCTCTGCCAAGTGGTCCACCACCTACAGGAAAGCAGCAATGCTTCAGTTCTGGAGAGAGCTGCTCAGCTCAGCTCCAGCTCCCAGAGTGCCACTGCAAATGTGACCTGCAGATGGGCGGGATGGAGTCGATGGTCTCTGGTGACAGTCGTGATGTTGTTGGCTAACAAAACACACAATGAAAAACACAGAGGAAGAATTAAAGCAGCCGAATAGTTCAATCTAATCACCTAAATGAGTGTGCAGAGACATTTTGTGCATGTAATATTAAAATGTACTCCAGCATAGCAACACAACATCATTTGATACAACAAGCTGAGATTTTTGGGCAACAGTTGTGAGTTTAACAGAATAGGAAGACAAAAATCTCATTAAATGGACATCAAAGACTCAAGTTTCTTACATCTCATCTTCTTAGAAAAAAACCCAAGTAATCTCTCATGTGTCTCCTCTAGAACACAGCAAGTGCTGGGGAAGTGACTTTAAAATAACAGCTTGCCAACTACAAGATACACATAATCTGATGAAGTCGAAGTACAGTCAAACTACTGTTTTGAAAACGTAGTTAACTACACAAGCTACAAAGAAAAAGTAGCTAAATAAATCAACAACAATGTTTTTATTTATGCATTCATGCAGAATCACTGATTATGCATAAACTGGACTGTCTGCAAAAGAGAGAGAGAGGACCATTTCGGAGTTGCTAGAATGAATGATTTGGACTGTTTAGTCCACTAATTAGTTCACTAAAATGAACAAAGCAGACTTTCCAGCATTACATGTTATTATTCCCTCAACTCAGACATTAAAAACAGCAATAAAGCAGTTGGTTGGACTATTGTGACTCGTTGAAAAAAGGGCCTGTTACCAGAAAAGCTCTACTTCCAAAACAGATGAACTACTGGCATGCTACTGAAAATGGTAGTTCACAACACGTCCCAAACCTTGCTAATGTTTGTCAAGACATAATTATATGAACTTCTATATGAACTACAACAATTCCCAAAACCTTGGAAAAAAAAAAAAAAAAAAAAAAAAATATATATATATATATATATATATATATATATATATATATATTTATAAACATCCAAGACATGGCTGATGTTAACAAGTACAACATATCTGTGAAATTTCCTGAGCAACGAAAGCCAAAAAAATATTTTCCACTGGGATTCTGTCATAATAACTTCCATGGCTACGTTGAGACATCTGCCCCCTTGTACTGCTTTAATAACGAAATGAGAATTCCCTCCCTCTTTTTATATGTCTTCACCTTGTAGGTGGAGTCTTTTTTTTAATAAGTTATCAATTGTGACCCAGCTGCTTGCTTGAGCCCGTGAGCTCTTGCACAAACATGTGCCTCACCATGTCGGAGCTTTTCAAGACAAAGGCAGAGCTAGAGGGAGCAGCAGAGGTCGGGCCTGAGTGCTTGTCTTGTTCTCCTTCTGTTTTAAGCTGATTCACAAGCATTCTAATCAGCTTAAGACCTCAGACTTCTCTCGAAACCTTTGAGAACCTGGCAGGCTCCTTAGATTCCCAGCATCTCCTTTCAGACGAAAACGCTCTCAGTTCCGCCTGGTTTGATTGAGACGTAGCCCACAAAAGTGTGTGCACGAGCGTTGGAGAGTATCTGCCGTCTGCACTCAGGTCGTCAGGTGTCATGTCAAGTTACACGGCTGATCCAAATGTCTCTCTGCAGCACTTTGAAGAGCACTGCACGTTGGTGGCAGTTTAATTGATGGCTAAGAGGAGTCACAAAAGGGTGAGAGTCAAAGAGGGTGAATTATACTATGACTCAGTGCACTGCACACATATTTCCACAGAGCCGACAGTAACGCAGTACTCGAGTGTGACCTCGAGCACGAAAAATCCAATTCTTGATACTCTGTGAATGAAGAACTCTGACCATAAGAGCTTTTCACTCACAAGAGGTTATTATCTCATCCAGTCATATCTGCATTGAACTGAATCCTATAGCCATCAAACGTTGTGGTGTTGGTGCTTGGTTATTGCACATAGTGGTGTATTTCTATGTGCGACAGACTTCTACGTTCAGTAAAACAGGTTTCATCGCTTCCAGTTCATGTGCTTTGTTTACTATAGAGTTGTTTTACTCAGGATGCCTTCAAAGGAGCTACCAAACATGAGCATGAGCAATGTCTACTGCATATACAGATTGATATCTTTTTATTTTGTATTCTTCTCACTAACATTCAGATATTAAAATGTAATAAAACAGACAATAAAAAGAACTAGGTTAGCTGATTATCTTAAAGGTCCAAACATCACTGTCAGGTCCCACTGCTGTTAACACTTTATCCAACAAGCAGATACGATGAGAGCTGTTTTTCTGTTTGTTCACTCAACGTTGAGCAAAAAACCTATTGTGGAGTCCAAAAAAATAGTGCAAGTGATATCATTATAGCAAGTGAAGTTACCCAAAAAGTTTAATCTGATTAATTTACCCACAAACGAACTCAAAAACAAATGATCTTACTCGAAAACAAATGAACATTATTGATTACTTTAAAGTTATTTATAAAACATCCTTAAAACCAATAGAAATGACAAATCTACACCTACAACAAATGTAAAACAGTTCACCCAGGTTTAAGTCCCGGGTTGTGGTATTTTCGATAAATTATGCCAACATCCACTTTCCATGTTGTCCTATTTGAAAAAAAAAAGGTAAAAATATGGCAGAAATAAACTATTCCAAATATTAATGATGTTAAAAATAAAATCTGACTGAACACAACAACAAAAATAAATTTTTCTTCGATTTTCAGCCTATTGAGTGGTTGTATGTTTTTGACAGAAACATAATAAATAATAAATAAATAAAGAATAAACTGTCCAATTGTAAAAGCATCTTTTTCAAAATAGATGGCAACTTTTATTGTAGATCTATTGGATGTGTATTTGAATTATTATACTGTGCACAAAGAGCTAATGTACAATACATGCTGGATGCTTCTCAAAAACAGCATCAAAAATTGAAATTGAATAGACATAAAAACACAGACATGCTCAGTTTAGAAATTACAATGTAAAAATGAAACACAAGAAATGTGTGTGAATCAAGAAATGTGACTGTAAAATAGAACTGTAAGTGATTGGATGTGGAATTTAGCATATAAATGGTAAACCAGTGTGGTCACCATGTATTAAAATCATGCAGCTTTGCATGCAATAATCTGGTGTTGCGGTCCTACTCGCCCCGCTCCGAGTGGGATTTGAACCGCGGTCTCCGGTGTGGGAGGCGGGTGCCCTAACAAGGAGGCTAAAAGCCACGATCTCTAGTATCAGTCAGTAGAGCGCCTCTTGAGATCAGGGGAGTGAGGTTTTACCTGCACAGGACTTACCCGCTGGCCTCTGCTACACTCACCCCCCTAAACCTCACTCCCATCCAGGTCACGGCACCTATGTTGCGGCCCTACTCGCCCCAAGCGGGATTTGAATCGCGGTCTCTGCCGTGGGAAGCAGGTGCTCTAACAAGGAGGCTAAAGGCCACGGCCTCTAGCGTCAGTCGCTAGAGCACCTCTTGAGATCAGCGGAGTGAGGTTTCACCTGCACAGGACTTACCTCCGGCCTCTGCTACACTGGCATTTGTCTATTTCAAACTTTCTTCTTGTTGTCTGGTAAAACTGGTATTTACAGAACACTTGCTTTGTATATTTTCCTCTACAACAGTTAGATCTACCTGCTTCATCACATTATACAAATGCATTCCTTTTTAACCTTGACTGGGAATACAAAGCTTTTTCATTTCCTCTTTTTCTTTCCACTATCAGTTATATCCGGGGCTACTTATCATGTAGCAGATAAGATTACATTCAAGAGTCTGAAACATTTACATCTTCAATTTGGATCCCACTATAACTGGTAGCAGTGCTTTGGATAATGGTGTGGCTGATTTTTAACTGGTCATTTGCTGATTAATCAGCCGTCACATTTTTAAAAAACCAGCTTGACCACTTATAGCTGGTTTGACCAGCTGGTAGCCTTCTTGTTGTCAACTAATAGCCAGTTTGGACCTGCTAGAAACCAGCTACCATGTTCCAGAAACACAGCTACTATCTTAATCTGGATTTTCCAGCAGGTGAGGCCTCATTTATTAATTTACACCCTCTTGTCGTTGTTTATACACATATTGTCATGTTGGCAGTTTCAGTATTCAAGCCTCGGCCTGCTCAGCATTTACGCCAGTGTTCACTGACAGCACGCCTTTAAATTGCAGCGAGATCCTCCAGCCTCACACACACCAGCATACGACTATGGAATTCTAAGATGCGCGTCTGAGACAGGAAACAGCACTACGCCATGACAACCGCAGGCCCAGCGCTTGACGTGATGTCAGCCACAGTGACAGGCGGGTTTCGAAGCTCTGCGGGCTACAGACAGGCCAGCCTCAGCCCCTGACAGGATCTGTCTTTAGGGGAAAAGCCGCCTCTGTCCAGACGGTCCGGCAGCCTGACCTCTGCGCCCTTGTGCATGTTGTTTACCTTCAGAAGTTGGCACCCGGACAAACACGGGGCTCTGACTGGTCGGTCAGGGCTAGAGGCTGGAATTGACATGGCAGAAGGGGGTTGGAACACCTCACTTCAGCCCACGGGTCCCCTTGGGTCTGCCAAAAATTGGAGGAGAGAAGTGCAGACCTACTGACCACAGGGTCAGCTCCGGCTCGCTACTGTGCTGCATTTGAGAATATGTTTGGTATGACTGTGAGCTGGTGAACATTTTCAATAATTAGATCCATCACAATGAACAGAGCCTGCTGCTTTTGTCTCACCAGCTGCATTTACTTTGTCAACCAATTCAGATTTTTTCTACTGGTTTTTGGCACAGATCAGTAAGGAAGCATGTTTCTGCATCAGAGTAAAAAATAAAGCAGGTAACTGTTAGATAAAGAAAACAATAAAAAATAAAGCTATGTTGTGAAAAAATTATTCTGAAAAATAATCTGATTTTTTTTTCTCTTAGGTGGAAACAGGCTTCCACTTCCACTTCCACTTTTTTTCTTTTTTCTTTTTGCATTCAATTTGGCCCATTTTCAAACATGGTTCAAAATCTGGTATGTATCTAAAATCTGCCCTTCTGACTCAAAGGAGTAATTTACATTTTTTTTTCCATAATTTACCCATCCTAACATCTTTCCAAACCAGTGCAGGTCTGGAATGACATGAGGGTGAGCAAATGATGACAGCATCTTAAGTGTTTTTGTGAATTAGATTTTTCTAAAAATTTTCTTGTGAACCATAATGTGAATTATTTTTTTAATGTAATTACAGGTGAGTAATTGATGATAACATTTTTATTTTTAGGTTCATTATATTTTGTTAGTCAGAATACTTTTACAATTGTGTGAATAAGAGTGAATAAATAATGACAGCATTTCCATTTTTAGACAAATTATATTTTCAAAGTCTAAATAATAGTATCCTTTATTATTTCATTGTGTACTATTGCAGGTAAGTAAATGATGACATCATTTAAATTTTTAGGTGAGTTATAATTTGTAAGCCTGAATACTAATATACGTTTGCAAATTTGTTACTATTGTTACGTTACATGATCTGAAATAAAATAATTACTTGGTGAACTCCTCCTACAGCACATGTCCAGGAATGTTTGGGTATTTCCAGGAGGCCAGTTTGTGTTGACCTGTTCCTGGACCAGACCCCATACACCACTTCCCCGGCAAGGTAATCAATCAGCTGACTTATACAACTATTCAAGCAAACGTTTTTCTGACCCCTTAAGATAAGATATTTCTGAAGAGATGCAAAATAATATATTCTGTGGCATTCACATGAACACTTTTGAGGAAAACTACTAAACAAGGAACTAGTTATTCCAAATATTACTGTTGTCAGCCCAGTGCATCTTAGCAGGTCATTAATGTAAACACAGTCGGTTACGTCTTAAGTGAATGTAAACAGATAAGACAAAATGCTACATGTGTGTCAAATTATCAGATGCGTGCATTAAGCATGCAGCTACAGACACTTTTTCACTATGTTTTATTAATCATATGGTTTTTGTTGTCTTTTTTTTCTCTGCATATACAAATTGAGAGTGGCTTTATATTGGGCATGGGTGTCTTTTACAGTCTGAATACATTTGACCTGTCACTGGCTCAGGTTAAAGAGAATGGACAGCAATTACACGCAAACCCACTCGGTTTTTCAGGTTTATGATCCATGCTTTAGATTCTCATGGGGAGCATTAACACATAAATTATTATGCAAAGTTATTCAATAGATGCATAATTATGCAAAGTCATTTTAAATGACAGCCAAGTCTGTGGCTTCGCGTTCATTGTATTGCAAATGCGGATGATGATTTTGTTATCTGTCTCTTGCTTAGCAACACCTGTTTAGTGTAATTAAAACAAACTTTGACATGGGATTTTGACTTGGCAATCAAGACAATCTTAAAGCGCGCTCAAAACTCGATAATGATGGCGTAATGGCTGCCCAAAGATGCATTTTCAAGCCTCGACAAAGCTTCCATGGCTCCTGCCTCTCAGAGCGAGAGAATGAGCTGTAGAACAATTCACACAGCTTTGCTCTAGTTTAATGATTAAGTCTTTCTTTTACCTGAGGCAGCAAGCTACACAAACTAAGCAGTCACAGACAATGAGTCACTGAGAAATTGTTGGATTATGTTGTTTTTAGAGCAAACCTATTGTGATTCATCTTTTTGGCCTTCTCTGGGCATTCTATGAAAAATCAGTGGTATGTTTTACTGGAGTTCAATATATTAGTTAGCAAATCAGAAACTAGTTAAAGACATGTCTTGATTTTGTCAGTAAAATTATTTATTAACAAAGGTTTTTATGTCAACAACAACAAGGATGAGATGAAAATTGTGTACCACATGGAAGCCCAATTCCACCACAGAATAACAAAAAGTAAAAAAGCTAATTGCAAATTTTTATTTCACAATTTTTTTTGTGCATTTTTTTCTGCCACATAACAGGGAAATTTGTTTTTAATGTTATTTGCTACATAATAAAAAATAAAAAAGTTAATTGCATATTTTTATCTCACACATTTTTATCTCAGAATTGCAAGAAGAAAACCTTATATATATATTATATTATATTATATTATATTATATTATATTATATTTATTTATTTATTTATTTATTTATTTATTTATTTATTTATTTATTTATTTATTTATTTATTTATTTATTTATTCTGTGGCTGAAACAGGCAATCATAATCATAAACAACATTATTAATTAAAAATAATAATAATTGAAACATATTATTAATGAAAGTATCACAATTCCAAATAACACCATAAGATATTGACCATGCACTAACAACGTTTTTTGAAGAATATGATTTTTAAAAAATCTAATAATAATGGATAATCTTAGGAACTGATCATATTTGAACAATCATGACAATAACAGGCAAACTGAAACACTTTACTAACAGGTTAATTCTAATCAAGTTAACTCAAATTTAAAAAATACTCTTTCCATAACTCACTAAAACAACATTGTTTCTCTGTTTTCTGGCACTGAAAAAGTTGTTAGTATTTTAAATCAGATTTTTCAAACATGACTTAATCTCATACCAGCACATGCCTTTTATTATCATCAGGCATCTGTCTTCATTACTTTTTAAATCCAATGCCTTCTAATAATCTTTTTGTCAGCTTGAACAGCGTGAGAAATATGATCAGGGATTATGTCAGTTCTTTATGAATCAGTTGATTTTGTGCTCGGATAGGGAAATGCTTGATGTGCCTATAATGAACCGCAGCACTTAACAACTGCTCAAATATGCCATTTAATGTGGTATTCAAAGGCATACAGACACCCAAAAGAAGGGCCTTTTAGCTCACAACCCCATGAACTTTCTTGGCTCTCTCATCTACTGCAAGCTGCAAATGTAGTCCAAGTGTGAAACAGCATCTTTGAGAGTACATTCAGCGACATCTCTTTATAGCTTTCTGGGGGTGAAGCACAGTAAGCGAGAACAGAAATAAAGAGAAGTTTGATAATCCCACAGGCTAAACGGTAATGTAAGTTAAATCCGACCTAATAGCTCATACCCAGCTCTCAAAGGGTCAAAGTCAATAACCTATTACATGGATTAAAGGAGACCCTCCCTTTCACATACGGCTCTTCACCAGCCAACAAATAGCTTCTGATTTTTATTCATTGGTTTCTATCACAGGGAGATAGTTGGTAAAGAATGTGTCAGAATCAATCTACGGTCAGATACAGAGACTCCAACGCATGCCAGTCCCATGCTGTTCACTTTAACACCAAACCCTCCACACACAGAGAGAGAGACAGACAGAGCGAGAACTGAATGGAAAAAGCGAGAGCATTCCCATTCAGCTTACTATCTTATGTAACTAAGGACAGACCAGCAGTGAACACAATTCCGACAAAATCAGACAGTTGGTGAAATGCTGAAAAAACCCTACTTTAAGAAATAGTTCACTCAAAAATAACAAATAAATAAATAAATAGATAATTAAATAAATTATATGATATTATATATGTAATATATATGAAATCAGCTAAACCTGTATTAAGGACTGTAAAGAGATGGACTAATGAAAGGTTTTACAAGCCTGTCTCAACCTTAATGATTGGAGTGTTTTTGAAGCTGCTGCCAATGATCTAGACGAGCTCACAGAGACTGTAACATCTTATATCAGTTTCTGTGAAGATATGTGCATTCCTACCAGGACTCATCTAACTTACAACAACGACAAACTGTGGTTCACTGCAAAACACAGGCAGCTCTGTCAGGCCAAAGAAGATACAGTAACACTTTACAATACGGGTCCACAAATATGCATTAAATAATACTTAACTAATGCACAGATAATCATGAGTTAATGTATAATGTATTAATATATTTATTAATGATTACTGCATCAGCAACTAATGAACATTCAATATGATTCAAAGATTAAGTAATCAATAAATTGTTATCAGTTAAATGCCTCATAATATATTAACTACTTAATAACATATTTTATTAACTAATGAAGTAAATTCATATGTTAATTACCACATTGGGTCGAAGCCATGCCTTTAAACTCCCAGTTGTCTGCTTTAATTAATCATTGGCTAATGATTTGCATGGGTATCATTATGTTATGACTTTACTTGTTGAGGCACATGACTATTAACTAATTGTTAAGTATTATGTCATTGTGGTTATAGATTTTGAATTAGTTAGTTAGTCGAGTGCCTCAACAAGTAAAGTCATAACATAATGATACCCATGCAAATCATTAGCTAATGATTAATTAAAGCAGACAACTGGAAGTTTACTTCCAGCGACTCAGCATCAGTGTGGAAAGGTCTGAAAGAGATCACCAACTATACCAACGACTGTGGAGAATCAACAACTGGCAGACGATCTGAATGAGTTCTACTGCAGGTTTGAAAAAACACCCCACACCAGCTCTGAACACCTCTCCACACAACCATTAATACCTTCAGCAACCCCCCTCTACCCACACCTGCACTTCAGATCAGCGAAGACGATGTGTGCCAGGTCTTCTGGAAGCAGAAGAGAAAGAAAGCACCAGGCCCAGATTGTGTTATACCAGTCTGTCTGAAATCCTGTGCTGACCACCTGGTCCCCATCTTCACACAGATCTTCAACAGATCACTGGAGCTGTGCAAAGTTCCTTCATGCTTCAAACGTTCCACCATCATTCCCATCCCAAAGAAATCCAAAATTACAGGACTAAATGACTACAGGCCTGTGGCTCTAACGTCTGTCATGAAGTCATTTGAAAAACTGGTACTGGCCCACCTGAAGGACATTACTGGACCTTTGCTGGATCCTCTTCAGTTTGCCAGTTTCCTGTTTGTGGACTTCAGCTCGGCCTTTAACACTATCATTCCAAACCTCCTCCTGCCCAAATTAACTCAGCTCTCCATGCCTACCTCCATCTGTCAGTGGATCACCAGCTTCCTGACAGATAAGCAGCAGCTAGTGAGGCTGGGAAAATTCTCATCCAGCACACGTACGATCAGCACTGGAGCTCCTCAGTGGCTGTGTACTCTCCCCACTGCTCTTCTCCCTCTACACCAACGACTGCACATCTAAAGACCCCTCTGTCAAGCTCCTGAAATTTGCAGACGACACCACACTTATCTGCCTCATTCAGAACGGTGACAAGTCTGTTTATAGACAGGAGGTTGAGCAGCTGGCTGTCTGGTGCAGTCTTAACAACCTGGAGCTCAACACGCTCAAAACTGTGGAGAAGACCATGGACTTCAGGAGAAACCCCCCTGCACTCGCCCCACTCACCATCATGAACAGCACTGTGACTGCAGTGGAGTCATTCAGGTTCCTGGGCACCACCATCTCTCAGGACCTGAAGTTGGACACTCACATTGACTCCATTGTTAAAAACCCAGCAGAGGTTGTACTTCCTTCGCCAGCTGAGGAAGTTTAACCTGCTACAGGAGCTGCTGAAACAGTTCTACTCCGCCATCATTGAATGGTTCAGTTCAGCTACCAAATCTGACCTCAGAAGACTACAGAGGGTAGTCCGGACTGCTGAGCGAATTGTTGGTACAACCCTCCCCACTCTCCAAGAACTGTACTCATCCAGAGTGAGCAAAAGGGCTGGCAAAATCACTCGGGACCCCTCACATCCAGCACACTCCCTCTTTGAACTGTTGCCATCTGGTCGACGCTACAGAGCCCTGAGCACCAGAACAGCCAGGCACAGAAACAGTTTCTTCCCTCATGAACACCTGACAATAATTGTGGAACACACACTATTTATACACTTATACATTTATTTATCTAACACACATAATTAGTCTACATTTCAATTTACACATAATATACCTGTACATACAACTGTATATTGTAACATACCTGTACAAACAATTGTCAATTTGTATATTGTTATTCCCTATTTACTTGTTCTATTTTTTATTTTTATTTTATTATCTTTTGTTCTGTCGCTGTCATTCTGTTGCACTGTGGAAGCTTCGGTCACGAAAACAAATTCCTCGTATGTGTAAACATACCTGGCAATAAAGCTCATTCTGATTCTGATTCTGATATATATACAGGTGCTGGTCATATAATTAGAATATCATCAAAAAGTTGATTTATTTCACTAATTCCATTCAAAAAGTGAAACTTGTATATTATATTCATTCATTACACACAGACTGATATATTTCAAATGTTTATTTCTTTTAATTTTGATGATTAGAGCTTACAGCTCATGAAAGTCAAAAATCAATATCTCAAAATATTAGAATATTTACATTTGAGTTTCAATAAATGACCATCCCTACAGTACAAATTCCGGGTATCTCTTGTTCTTTGAAACCATAATAATGGAGAAGACTGCTGACCTGACAATGATCCAGAAGATGAACATTGACGCCCTCCACAAAGAGGGTAAGTCACAGAGGGTCATTACTGAAAGGTGTGGCTGTTTACAGAGTGCTGTATCAAAGCATATTAAATGCAAAGTTGACTGGAAGGAATAATTTGGGTAGGAAAAGGTACACAAGCAACAGGGATGACTGCAAGCTTGAGAATACAGTCAAGCAAAGCTGATTCAAACACTTGTGAGAGCTGCATAAGGAGTGAACTGAAGCTGGAGTCAGTGCATCAAGAGTCACCACGCTCAGACGTCTTCAGGAAAAGGGCTACCAAGCCACTTCTGAACCAGAGACAACTTCAGAAGCGTCTTACCTGGGCTGTGGAGAAAAAGAACTGGACTGTTGCTCAGTGGTCCAAAGTCCTCTTTTCAGATGAAAGTAAATTTTGCATTTCATTTGGAAATCAAGGTCCTAGAGTCTGGAGGAAGAGTGGAGAGGCACTCCAAGTTGCTTGAGGTCCAGTGTTAAGTTTCCAAAGTCTGTGATGATTTGGGCTGCCATGTCATCTGCTGGTGTTGGTCCACTGTGTTTTCTGAAGTCCACAGTCAACGCAGCCATCTACCAGGAAATTTTAGAGCACTTCATGCTTCCTTCTGCTGACAAGCTTTATGGAGATGCTGATTTCATTTTCCAGCAGAACTTGGCACCTGCCCACAGTGCCAAAGCAACCAGTATGGTTTAAGGACCATGATATCACTGTTCTTAATTGGCCAGCAAACTCGCCTGACCTTAACCCCATAGAAAATCTATAGGGTATTGTGAAGAGGAAGATGCGATATGCCAAACCCAACAATGCAGAAGAGCTGAAGGCCACTATCAGAGCAACCTGGGCTCTCATAACACCTGAGCAGTGCCACAGACTGATCGACTCCATGCCACGCCGCATTGCTGCAGTAATTCAGGCAAAAGGAGCCCCAACTACGTATTGAGTGCTGGACATACTCATACTTTTCATGTTCATACTTTTCAGTTGGCCAAGATTTCTAAAAATCCTTTCTTTGTATTGGTCTTAAGTAATATTCTAATTTTCTGAGATACTGAATTTGGGATTTTCCTTAGTTGTCAGTTATAATCATCAAAATTAAAAGAAATAAACATTTGAAATATATCAGTCTGTGTGTAATGAATGAATATAATATACAAGTTTCACTTTTTGAATGGAATTAGTGAAATAAATCAACTTTTTGATGATATTCTAATAATATGACCAGCACCTGTAATATACAGGTGCATCTCAATCAATTAGAATGTCGTGAAAATGTTCATTTATTTCAGTAATTCAACTCAAATTGTGAAACTCGTGTATTAAATAAATTCAATGCACACAGACTGAAGTAGTTTAAGTCTTTGGTTCTTTTAATTGTGATGCTTTTGGCTCACATTTAACAAAAACCCACCAATCTCAACAAATTAGAATACTTCATAAAACATTTTTAGTGAATTGTTGGCCTTCTGGAAAGTATGTTCATTTACTGTATATGTACTCAATACTTGGTAGGGGCTCCTTTTGCTTTAATTACTGCCTCAGTAATTAAAGGTGGTATGGCAGCCCAGGTTTCTTTTACAGTGGCCTTCAGCTCATCTGCATTTTTTGTTCTCTTGTTTCTCATTTTCCTCTTGACAATACCCCATAGATTCTCTATGGGGTTCAGGTCTAGTGAGTTTGCTGGCCAGTCAAGCACACAACACCATGGTCATTTAACCAACTTTTGGTGCTTTTGGCAGTGTGGGCAGGTGCCAAATCCTGTTGGAAAATGAAATCAGCATCTTTAAAAAGCTGCTCAGCAGAAGGAAGCATGAAGTGCTCTAAAATTACTTGGTAAATAGGTGCAGTGACTTTGGTTTTCAAAAAACACAATGGACCAACTCCAGCAGATGACATTGCACCCCAAATCATCACAGACTGTGGAAACTTAACACTGGACTTCAAGCAACTTGGGCTATGAGCTTCTTCACCCTTCCTCCAGACTCTAGGACCTTGGTTTCCAAATGAAATACAAAACTTGCTTTCATCTGAAAAGAGGACTTTGGACCATTGGGCAACAGAACAGTTCTTCTTCTCCTTAGCCCAGGTAAGACGCCTCTGACGTTGTCTGTGGTTCAGGAGAGGACAACTGTAGCCAAATTCCTTGACACGTCTGTGTGTGGTGGCTCTTGATGCCTTGACCCCAGCCTCAGTCCATTCCTTGTGAAGTTCACCCAAATTCTTGAATCGATTTTGCTTGACAATCCTCATAAGGCTGTGGTTCTCTCGGTTGGTTGTGCATCTTTTTCTTCCACACTTTTTCCTTCTACTTAACTTTCTGTTAACATACTTGGATACAGCACTCTGTGAACAGCCATCTTCTTTGGCAATGTGGCTTACCCTCCTTGTGAAGGGTGTCAATGATTGTCTTCTGGACAACTGTCAGATCAGCAGTCTTCCCCATGATTGTGTAGCCTAGTGAACCAAACTGAGAGACCATTTTGAAGGGTCAGGAAACCTTTGCAGGTGTTTTGAGTTGATTAGCTTATTGGCATGTCACCATATTCTAATTTGTTGAGATAGTGAATCGGTGGGTTTTTGTTAAATGTGAGCCAAAATCATCACAATTAAAAGAACCAGACTTAAACTACTTCAGTCTGTGTGCATTGAATTTATTTAATACACAAGTTTCACAATTTGAGTTGACTTACTGAAATAAATGAACTTTTCCATGTCATTCTAATTTATTGAGATGCCTGTATATATGAGAATGAGAATGTGACTGGAGAAAGACTGATTTTACTGCAGTCAGAATTGGAAATGTCTTTAATTTAATTTTTTTTAAAGTAATTTAATTCCTGACTGAAGCCACAGATATTTAATACCTAAATTAAAATCCCAAAATTAATTAAATTACATTTTGGAAATTCAAGTGCCATGGGGTAATCACATATTATATATATACGTATATATGTACAGCATATGCATATTCATATATGTGTGTGTGTGTGTGTGTGTGTGTGTGTGTGTGTGTGTGTGTGTGATTTTGGCAGATTCTTCTATCTAATTCATAACATTGCATTCAAGGTACACATTTTATAAGTTAATGTTTCCCTGGGAATCAAACCCATGGCCTTGGTGTTGCTAGTGCCATTTTTTATTCTTGATATCGCATGTTCACATTAAGTTTCATCATTACTTGTAGGTGGAAGTGTATGTAAAATAAATGTAATACTGTTTATTTCATCTCTTTCACAGACTTTTAAAAATTCTTATTGACCCCAAAGTTTTGAACAGTATTACAAAATAAATCAAATGTACTGTATATCTGACAATATTTTACAGAATGATGATCACACACAGAGTGGCTTGTTCTCTGTGAATTACAGTAACTGACAACACCAGACTTTTCAACAGGATAGAAACCACATTCATACAACGAAACCACAATTTGAATGGAAACAAGACCCCTCAGACCCCCCCCATGGGGACGATTCCACCTGGAGTGTTTGTTGAGTTTAGTATCATGGAGATATTAATTCATCTGAATTCTCATGAAAGTAGGACAGTAATCCCCAAGATTACACACTGTTATTTTCTACCTGAGTTTAACCTTCCAGTAATTACAAAAGCCTCTCAGACACAAACACAATATTGGGCTCCTGTAACTGTTTTATTGCACAAACAATATACTTCATTTGTGCAAACAGTTCATTGTCCACTGGGCTTGTAGTGGCCGATAATTGATTCATGTGGGTGATTTTCTTAAATGACTCACTGCTCTTCTGGGAAAGGTGCTACTATGGGCTAATTAAAGGAGGTGATTATTGCATAGCTACAATGGGATAGTCAGGTTGGGAAAGGGTTGCAGCGCATGCAAAGGTTAATGATTATCTTCTCCAACACTATAATGAGATCACTAATCACCTGAGGCAAGGAGAACTTCAATATGCTCCCACAACTAATATAAGTTTGCCTTGCTGAATCCAGATATCTTATCAAACAAACAAACCCAACCTGATGTAGACATGTTCTTTGTCATTCTAAACTCCAAAATTAGGGGTGTTTACATTCACATGGGGATTTTGCTCCATGAGGGGTATAATGTATCCTGACATCCTGTTTACAACTGTCTGATGCTTTTTTTTTTTGTGAGATGAGTTAGAGATGAAAGGAGGAAACAGAAAGAAGGAAAGTGTAAGATTCTGCAATGCTCCAAGTAGGAACTTCTCGGCAGAGTTGCATCCACAGGAAAATAAAATACATTGATGCGCTTGAGTGAGAGCCAGGACTTGTGCCTGAAATAACAATCAAGCCGTCCGCTTTTCTACCTGCAAACATGCACATCACAGTCCAGATAGAACGAGCAACAGTGAGGCTCCAAGTCTTGACATAATCAAAACGGCACAGAAAGAGCTCGAGAGAATGCTAATTTTTGAATTTGGTAATGCTCAGAAATTGATTTTCTTTCGTAAAATGTCAGCAAAGAGCAGTCGGATTTGGGCAACCATGAGCGGAACTCGAATATTGGCACAGTTTCACAACCGCACTCGTATGAGCCAAAGGAAATGACAGGCTCCATTCGCCAACATCCCTCATAAATTGACACGACAAATAAGCTGGAAAATGAGAATGAAAATTCAAAGCTCAGAGCATTAGCTGGGGTTTGAGATGGAGTAAGAGCGCAAGATAGGAACCCTGGGGTTGGGAGATGGATGTAGACCACTGAATGGGAGAATGTACCTTAGCGATTTCTACCTGCTGGGTCAGCTGGCAGGAGGAGCTCTGTTTATGCAGTCCGCTTCCTCGACAGCCCCACCATGACTAGAGCAGCAGGACTCTCTAAACTACCAACGGATACACAGATGGAGCATTGTTATGTACAGGCTACTGGCGGCCTACTATATGGCCTAATGGAGCAAGAGAGAGCTGGAAAATGGGATAATGACATATAAGAGAGTGTTCACGATAAGGAAACATTAAAAATTGTTTTAAAAAATTGTTTAAAACAGTCCCAGTTTCTGCAAATTCATGCTTTCATGTTACTATTGTTAGAAAAACTTAACTTAATGAGCTTAGTCATTATTAATGATCTTACTATCATGCAAAAATGTAGTAAAACATTAAGTAAACCTTTTTTTTATCATTATTTATCTTGAATACTAGTGTGATACTATTTCAGAAGATTTCCATTGGAAATAAATGCTGTTCTTTTGAGCTTTCTATTGTACTCAGCAAAGACACCTGAAAAAAATATTATGGTTCGCCTTCCACCCCATAAAAAAAAAAAAAAAAAATGACTGCTGAAAATATTTTAACATGTATTTAATATGTTTAATATGTTTAGATACATACAGTTTCTATGTATATCTAAAATACAAAATATGTATTTTAGATACAAATAGAAAACTTATTTTAAATTGTAATATCATTTAAATATATTACTGTATTTACTCTGTATTTACTATATTTACTGCATTTTTGATAAAATAATTGCAGTCTTTAAATATATATATATATATATATATATATATATATATATATATATATATATATATATATATATATATATATATATATATATATTTATATATATTTATATATTCTTATCAACCCCAAACCTTTGAATAGTAGTACTTTACAATACTTATTTTACAAAATAATGAATTTTCATAAAGTTCATAATAATCATTATATTTTTTGCAGAGCCACATCACATGGCAATTTACAACTTGAACTAATTTTGCCGTGCCATAAGGAAGGAGAGGAGGAGAGAAAGTATTTAGAAGTTTATTATGTGGTATTTCATAAAATTTCAGAAATTTCATTGACCTTTACATATATTCATTAGGGTCTCCATGATTTCCTGTACCATGCTTTTAATGTAGAAATTGTCCATCATGGAAGAGGTAATTCAGTTCAGTTTGTGTATGAATTGCATTATTTATATAATTATTATTTTTTTAAATAATAAATAAACAGAGAACAAAAACTGAGAATTGTGTCATTGATCCATATACCTTTTTTCAACTGAGCTGAAACTTACCAGGCTTTTCTGGATTAATTACCTGCTAAATACCTTCTCTCCTTCCTTTTTAAAACCTTATCAGCTTCTGCACCATTCACAACCTGAAAAACAGTGGCTACTTTCCAACAGGACACAGTTTCTGCCAAGCCTGAATTATCATACTTGCCAGAAGCGATGCAAATTATTTACTATTTTCATTTGTTATGCTATAGCTATGTTCTTCAGAGTTTCCAGGGCAAGAAACTAATGGAGCCTTAATAGGTGGGCTAGGAATGAGCAGAGTATACCGTATAAATTGATAAATCTGTGAAGTCTCTCATATCTGTCGGATTGTTGAAACCTTGAAGTCTGTAATAAAGACACAAGGGAGTATGATTATAAATAAGTCTCTTATATGCCATCACATTTATATGTACAGATGTAGATAGCTGTTTAGTAGTCAGTATGCTTTTTTTTTTTGTGGCAGAGAAACCAAGCAAGTCATAATAATGTGTTGAACACCTTTTTGGCAGGTCTGGAGGTAAGGGAATTACTTTGTTTATAATAAAAATGAACATTTTATTCTAATGGTACAGGTCATAAATGCTCTTATGGGTGCATGTCTGTGTGTAGCTAATAAAAATTCTTCTGATTTTACACTTTTATTTTATTTTAAATAGACCTAATTTAAAAGCAGACAGCAAATCAATTTTAAATCTGAAAGATTTTTGCTCAGATGGTCAGAGTAAAATGTGATAGGAGAGCATTTTTGAAAAATTGGTGCGGTGGTATAGCTTTTGAATCTTAATATCAATCCCACGCCAGTCTGATTTCAAATGTCCTTCACTGTTTTGTGGATCAAAGCTGGTTGAAAAGCATCTTTTCTACTGTTTATGTAGCTTCACATGCCACAAATTCCTCTCTCTTGCTCTCTCTTCACATAATATATCCAACTGTACTTGCTCAAAGAAGCATATCTGCAGTCTATCAACATTGTCATAAATTCAGTGATCCAGATTCCTGTAATGACAGCAGATGATTTGATGTTAAAGGAATAGTTCAACCAAAAATGCTGTCACCATTTATTCACCCTCATGTCATTACAAACCTGTATGACTTTCTTTGTTCTGCTGAACACAAAAAATAAGGTATTTTTAAGAACATCGGGGTCCGAATATTGATTCTGCAATGACATGAGGATGAGTAAATGATGACAGAATTTTCATGTTTGAGCGAACTATCCTCTTAAAGAGTATAGATGATGATCACTGCACTATTTTGAGTGATCAAGCATGTCTGTTTTTAACACATGATCCGTGTTGTCACACAGCTTACAGCTGTTAGTGCAAGTATGTGACTGCAGTGCATCATGGGAAAGAATGATGTGTCCTCTTGACAGCCTTTGCCTTTTCACAAGCGCAGGCAGAGTGGAGAGCAAAATGAATGCCGAAAGAGATTGCTATCAGGATCTGAAAGAACAGAAAAGTTCACAAATCAAAAATCTGAAAGGAACAAGATTGTTTTATGTTTTATGTTTTCTTTTTGCATGACTGCACATAGAACCAGACTTACGTGAAACTATGTAAACATGAGGAGAGCGCTTAAAAGTGCTTGTTTTCATAGCAAAAACAAAGAACCCAAGGATGCACATTAACGTTAGCAAACATGACCATGGCTGTATGAGTATCTATCATTATTTACAAAGACTTTTATTCATAAAATTCTTCATCCATCCTGTAGAAGTGTGACTGTTGCTAAGATTGAGGTCAGATATTCCACTTCATACCATCAAACGTATTGTTCGCTTACAGATTCATTTTTGATAGGATGTTGTTTCTAAAGCATCCAGGGGAGTAAACACTCATCCAAACAAATCTATTTCCATCCTTTTTTCCTCACAGCCATCTAGCGATATTAACTCAGGGATGTATGGGTGGTAAATGAGGCCTAATACCTGTCGCCGCATGTCAATCAAGTGTCACGATTTGACAGAAAGTACATTATCCTCCTGGCCTCTGAGGCTCGCGATGTCCACGGCTCTAGGACGAAGATTCTAGAAGGGGAATGGCTGATGAGCTGTGAAAATGACTTATTAAGTTTTCAGATGCCATATCTGTTATGTCAGGGGAGCTGGATTTCAATTTAATAGCAAAAAAAAAGAAAAAAAAAAGAAAAAAAGATTTTATACCTATTCAGAGGCAAAGTGCAAACTTTGAGGGCCTTTGTTATACATAGCCGGCGATGTTGAAGAGCTCTCGGAATAAGGAATAATTGCTAATCTTGCCCTCCATGACAACGAGCTCTCCGATTCCTCTGATGCTAAGTTATCCCTGGGAATTAAAACGATTTATTTTTCCTTTTTTTTTTTTTTTTGGGAAGGCTTTTTGTCTTCCAGAGTGGCGGTTTCAGATTTCACGTGCTAAGTCAGAGATTTTAAGACGACATAAAGCACAATTGTTTCTTGATTTAATTATCTGATATCATTGTGCGGCCGATGCTTCTTCAATTAAATTCATGTTTGAAGCAGCTTTGCTACTTGCGGCCTGAACCGAGATCATTTTTCCTATCCCTATAAATCTCTTCCGTCCTCAAGGTCCGGCAGATTATTACTTTGCGGTGCCTGTCATCACTGACACATTTCTAGAACATTCTCCTCGTTATAAAACACAAATCTACTTTTAGATCAGAATAGCACCCAAGGCTGAGCTTTGAACGCTTTGTCCGATTGGAACGTAATTTCCACCATGTTCTTATGATAATAATATTACAATTATGTGTTCCAGTACATCACCTGAAGCTGCCTCAGCTATGTAAATAGTCAATGTTTGCCTGCATTGCTGCAAGGGCAAAAATACCCTATTAATAATTTAGCTGTGCAGCACACTGCACTTGCTACATCTTTTATGACTCATCATAACTAACTCTCTTAAGATTAGAATGAGTTTGAATGATGTGGGGATTAACACACGGTTTCAATAATGTTTTTATTGACCAAAAGACTGTCTCTTATAATTTAACAACATACTGTATAGTACTGACATTTTGAAAGAACACACAATACATTGTGCAGAGAAACTCAGCAAGAAGTAATTACTGCACACCAGTACAAGCATGGACACCATTCAGAATTTATGATTTATTTACAATAGGGACTGTAAAATTAGCAATGTCCCAAGAACAACAACAACAAAAACAAATCTTTAAATAAATAAATACATAAATAAATGTTTCTTGAAAACACTGCTAGCATATACTAATACAGCACATATTAATATCTTATTCTACATGACCATGTTCTAGATCCCTAACATTATAGATAGATAGATAGATAGATAGATAGATAGATAGATAGATAGATAGATAGATAGATAGATAGATAGATAGATAGATAGATAGATAGATAGATAGATAGATAGATAGATAGATTATTAAGAACAACCCTTACATAGTTGGCTCTTCCTATTCAAACCTGTATACAATACCACTGCTTCTGAAATGGAAACAAGCGGTTGTTTGTGCTTCCGTTGTGTTGAACACTTTCTGAGTAGGTTTAGGAAGCACGGACACTTACTGTATGTGGCACAGAGTGGGGTCAACACTGCCTATTTGTACACAGCAGTGTGTTTGGAATAAGCTTGGGAAAATGAGCTGCCAGCTAACTCGGATGTGACTCTGGAGCCTTCCTGTCAGCATCAGTATGTTGTGCCCCACTGTGATGGAAAGTGGGGTGCAGAGAAGAGCAAACAGTGAAAACAACTTGTGAGGTGACAGGAGCAACAAAAACAGGAGAAAGAGTAAAAGAGCACTTCGTTTGGAAATGAGAGAGAAACTGCGACTGAAAGAGAGGAAGAGAAAAAGTGAAGGAGAAGGACGAAGCGGAAGAGCACAAATGAAAGAGAAAGAGTATATTCAGCCGGCAGTCAGCGCTTTCACCTCCTCCTTTACCCTACAAAGAATTAACTGAATCAAAAGATGAAACAAGGCAGAGGAACTGGGATGTACGTGCTCCAATCCTCTCAAAGCTTACATAATCCCTCTTTTCTTTCCCTCAAGGAAATTTTACCTATGCTTAAAGTCAAAAGTCCATGTGGGCTCCTTAATGATGGAGATGACTCCAAACTTTGCTGAGAGCTGTTGGCATCTCATTACGAGCACTCAGACTATCAATAAGGGCTAAAGCAGTTCTCCTCCCCTCTCCCTCGCCTTCCTGCCTTCTTATGTGTTCACTTTTGATCCAAAAAGATACAAAAATATTTGTTTTTAATGCTTTCTTTCTAAAGTTGGTATGAAAAGAAAACAACAAATGGGATTCTATGCCTGTTGTAAAGTTTATGACAGGTTCATTCAATTGTTTTCTATGAAAAATGATTAATTAAAAAAAAAAAAAGCTCTACACAAAGATGGATTATGGACTGAGCCAATAGGAGCCATTGCCCCGGGGCATACGACTGCTTGGGGCCTCAAGCTTAGATTGGCACAATGTGAAGTAAATGAAGTTGGCACAGTGTGAAATAAACAAAGCACTTCTGAACATCTTATGACAGCTTTGATGTTGTATACTAGTTGTAGTACTCATCTCTCTCTCTCTCTCTCTCTCTCTCTCTGTAAGCCCGCAGTTAATTTTTTACAATGCTTGTGATTGTGGTATATACTGTATATACTGTAACCTTGATGCAAGGTGTAATGCTTCATATATAATGTCTGTGTATGCACATACATCATATTTATATAAATTCTGCTTGTCTTGCAACAAGAGAGGCATCAAGCCTCAAAAGCCTCACAGAACCGTAATCCATCTTTGGCTATACAGCATCAAAAAAAACTATAGAAACATCTGTTCCTGACATCTCCTGGATTTTCTTTAACGCAGCTACAAAATCTGGAATTCAAATCAATGAGTGGCAAGTGCCAAGGATCTGACACTTCAGCATCAAGCCAGCACTCCTTGGATAGTTTTGAAATCACTCTGGTATTGGGTTGTTTACTTTTTGGCATATTTTACCATGAATTAATAAATAAATAACAGCCAAAATGATATGAATAAATGATGAATAAAATTTCAGGTGCACAGGTTAATGACTGGATGTGGTATCATCAAATATCAATTTACTTCTCTCAACCTACACGGAATATTCTGATGAAATTCAAATTCAAATACAGACATACTATAAATATATTACTTTCACACAGTTTAATTAATAATGAAGTAATGATGTTGAGGTTGCTGTGGCATGTTTATTAGTGCCTGTCATCCTATTGCAAAAATGTTATATCTCAAAACATGTCACGTATAATTGCCTTTACTGCCAGTGGAATCCATAGAGTGATTGTCAGTTGTCTTTTTTCCCTTTCAACTGACCATTCAGCTGACATCTCAAGGTTTGTATATCATCACATCTTTATGACTTATCATCACTGCAACACTGCTGTTAAATTCTGTATGAGCTACAATCGCCTATGTGCCAATGTTCACAAATCCACTCGGCAGCCATCTTAGAAAACCCACTGAGTAGCATTTCTATGCCTCCTATGTATTTGAATGAGGAGAGATTAAAATCTCCAAATTATGTCTGTCAGTGTTACATTTAAATAACTTATTTCAAATCAGGAATTATAAAAATGGTTTCATAAATTGTGCTTCTACAGCTCAATTTTGAAAAACAAAACAAAATAATAATAAAATGATGCATGGATACATAATTATTATATATAATGCACATCCAAAAGTAAATAAACATACAATACCTCTATAAAAAATGTGATTGGCTGGTAACTGTGGGACAATAGCCTCCATATTGAACATTATGACTTCTCCTATTAATTTTCATACGAGTCGAACATCTCTTACTCTTGTTGTGTCTCTGTATATAACCAAAGCAATGTGTAATGAGCCCATGTGAACATAACAACAAAACCGTCTTCAAAACCTGGATTGCTGGGAACCAACGTTGTTTGCTTTCATCACCACAGATGCTTGAGTGCATGTCATTAAATTGTGTGTGTGTGTGTGTGTGTGTGTTCAATGGCTTTCCCTAAAGTGAGCTCATTTGGGCCTGTGTTTTATGTCATTAGCCTCCTGATTGAACAATAATTGCTGAAGGTTTGTGGATCACTATTGGTTGTGCTTATGTGAAATTAAAAATCAATATGCTTCATATTTGCGACACGCCTCAAGGACAGCAAATTCACACCTATATTTCCCTCTCAGCCTGATAACGACAGCTGTTGTTATTGCGTGATTTGAAGTTGTTATGTTCATACATAATAAATTTAGCTAATAATTGTAGTCATAAAGTGAAACATATTGTGCTGGTTCGTAAGTCATGGGGGAGATTATATGAAGCCTTTAACGTCTTAACATGCAGCATATTTGCACAAACAAATTAGCATTAATTCCAAGGGAGTGATGTCTGGATAACACTGGAGGTGATGCAACGTGGCTGGTGGGTCACGGATCAGCAAATTGAGTACCGTCAGCATTTAAGGGCTGCCTGAGGCGGCTGGGGTAACACTGAAATTATACACCTTTCTGCTAGCCATCCTTCACATTCAAACAGGGGCCACCGTCTACTATTTCACACCATGGAAAACCCACACGGGCTGTTTTCTCTCTCTCTTTCTCTCACGCCTGGTTGATTTATAAGAGTCGGCTGAGTAATGTTAGACCGTTGCTACATTTGGTTCATGCCTGTCTGCTGTACCTGGGCAGGAGGTTAGTTTGAAAGGTAAGCTAAGATCTATCTTATTTATGGCAGAACAGCTGGGCTGTGTTAAAGATCTGAAGAACATCAGTGCAGGACTGAATTGATACAAATGAACCATTGTGACAACATTTAATTCATGCTAATATAACTTAAACAACAGTTGTGATGAGATATTTTGATGCTTAAAAAAACATAATACATCATTTTGAAACATGTGGCTATGGAAGTGGTTTACCATTGTAAGGGAATAATGCATAAAATTCTCACATAAAATGAATTCTCCATTATACTATTAAAATGTCTCGGTAAGTGTTTTTACATTGCAGTTCTAATTGAGCTACAGCTAGTTTTTGCATAGTCAAGTTACGGCCTCCATCTGTCTGTCTGGATATACATTTTTAGCACTAATTTTTAAAGGATTAGAAACATGTTTCATGTCTCATCTAACTTTTGCAGCATGTGCTCAATGCAGAGGCCGATTCGAGCAAAGTGGAGCTACAATCACATTTTCCAGGTCTGATAGTTTACTGAGATCGAGAATACGAGTGTTTTACCTAAAGTGTAGTGAATAACATATGATTAACTATTGACAGTATATATATATATATATATATATATATATATATATATATATATATATATATATATATATATATATAAATAGATTATTTACATATGAACAACTTTATAAATGTACACGTAATTAATGCTGAATTGAGAGAATTAATCGGTTGATACTATTTTTATAATATTTATATTTATATTTTCAAACGCATTTGTTTACTACGTCGTTTACTTAATTTGAATTTCTGTGTGACTTCTGGTGTCAAATAGCTTCAAAGGATTACATAATGTTGACTTAAAAATTACCATAAAATACACCAAAAACGCAACATAAAATGATCATAAAATTAATCAATTTTAATCGTGCACACTAATTCAAATCTTCAGAATCCATATGATTGCTTTTTGTGAGGAACAGACCCCAATCAACGCCCAATCAATCAGTCTTTAATCAACAATCTTCATCTTCATTCTCAGTAGCGACTGTAATAGTCATATTCGAACTCAGATTCAGAATTTGCCTCCTCAAGAAGCGTTACAAGGTTTTACGTCAGTGATATCAAATGCTCATTAGCTATCGCGTTCTTTGCCACCAATTGCATCATGACGTTTTTGGAAATGTATGTGTTTGACCTTCATAGAGTGAATTAGGATAGGATATTTGACATCTTAAATTCTGCTGTGTACCTCACACGAAATTGTCATATACCATCAGAGTTGCTGCAAATGCGGCACATGTCTACTTTTTGACATTTTAACAATAAATTGTGATTACACTTATGTGTCTCTATAATTAATTAATTTTTAAGAAATGGTGTATTTTATTGCCTGTTATGTTTTATATATTTTATACTCTTTATACAGGTGATTATGTTTAGGTTTGGGGGTATTGTTAAGGGATCTAAAATATATTTATAAAATTGTAAAAATGTAAAACTATTAAAATATATATTAAAAAGTCATGCATTTTTTTTTTTTTTTTTACTATATTGTACATATTGTACATTTTAATATCTATTCAAATGTAAAAAAAAATGTAAATGTTGTGTAGTAATAAAAAACTGAAACCAGCTTGGATAGTTTGACTTTGCAAAAATCAGACTGGTATAATTTCACTCAGACTAAAGCATTTACATGACATTTGAAAGAAGCCAAATTATTCCTTTAGTCTGACTGAAATCTGAAAAACTTTTAAAGTGCATGTAAACATGCCAAGCTACATCAAAGTCTCTTTCAAGGAAAGTCTGTTTACACAGCAGCCATATTTGCAACGCCTCTGGGCAGCCAAGACCAACTCCAAGCCAAAATCCAAGACCAACATTCCACTTGAGGAACTACCAAAATTTCAAAAAATGCTTGCCAAACTCATATTTAAATAACATTAAATGTTGTTTCTTACAGTATATGCCTTATTAATACTAATTGAGCAGATTTCAGATTGGTTCAGCTGATTGTTGCAATGAAGTACAAAGTGGTGATTGGTTCTTTTATTTAGAAGACGAAACTTGCACTTTCACCCATTCAAAAAAAAAAAAAATGAGTGAATGTCTTGTTATACAGTCTTTTGCTCCAGTCTTCCTTTATCGTCAGTTCTAGGTGTTACCTTTAAGCTAAAAGGAATTTGTGTAGCTCTACATGGTATGATATATGAGAAAGAGGTCTCATATCTGATCAACTGTAAATCACTCAACCAATTTTACTTTCCATTCCTTGCTTTCATCTCCATCGATCGTGAAGGGAGCAAGACAAGACACATGGGTGGGAATAAAATCTTTTTGTGCAGTCACCTTGATGAAAGTCCAGATTTCTGCTTGCGATTTTGAAAGCGTGAGCACTATTCATCTCCAGATGTGCGTGTCAGGCGCCTCCACACTTGCGTTTCAAGATGTGATTTGACTGTTTATCCTGGGACTGAGTGGTAAGGTAGCATGCTAAGCTTGTAGAATGATATGAAAGGCCAAAATAGACATCATTAAATGGCCATAACCCTGCTTAGCTCGACATGTTGGACTAGCGTAGCAGGCTAGTGTGACTAACTCCGCGCAGCCATCTGGATGTCTTCATCTGTCAACTACAAAATCTGTGTACAACTACGCAAGTGTCCCTGTAGTCTGTACAGACCAGGAAACTGACACATAGGGAAATAGAGATAGTCATGTTGTTGACATGATAATCATGAGAGCAGTGCCTGTGGAATTATATAATTTGGACTGATTTTTTCCCCCCTCGTTTTTAATCTTTTCATAAACACATATTTCATTTCAGGGTAAACTGAACAGCTCCCCATAAAGAGCTTATTTAAAGACACAGTTATACATAGCGCTTATACATGCCTGTGACATGAATCCACAGTAACGCTGAGGCAGGACACGAGTCTTAAAGTCATCTGGGGAAGCTACAACTGACAAATAACTGTATTTAAAGTCAAACAGAGTATGTTTTACTTTCTAAATGACAGATAAACTCCCCATGCTAGAAAAACTGCAGATTTCACTCTTTCACACACATTTTGAGTACGATACAAGCTGTGGTTAAAAGCTTAAATCAGTTTTGTTTGACTAATAATAATTCTCACATAAGAAACATGAGCAGGCTTTGGTTCTTCACTTTAATGAGTGCAGATCAATCAATGCATGGAGTTTATTGCCGCCTCTGGTGACAGACTCACATAGCTCAAGATTCAGGCAGTCCCTCTTCTGTCTCTGATTTGTACTGCATGGCGACTGTTGCTCTGTACATAATTAAATTACAGATAAAAAGAGCTTTGTTTTTCATGTTACTCCGACAATTAGTGGAGTTAAACAGCCTTGCTGTCTAAGCTGACAGATCACTGCAACATGCTTTCACCGACACAAATGAGGTGTCATTGTCTTTCCTCTAGACAAACACTGTGGGAGTGACCTGCCACAATAGACGTTTGAAATTGATGCACATGTTAAATTTCATTAATTGTTCTTTTTGAAAAGGGTAAAAGGAGATATGATTAAATTCCTTCAGTTCGCTTTAGCCTGAAAAGTAATGGTTGCTTTTCGAAAATGTGTACAGTCTAAAGGGCAATCTATAATAGAAAAAGCTGGTAGGCCATTTGTGGTAGTGAGTCAAAAAATCTCAAAACTTATCTAGAACTATATATATATATATATATATATATATATATATATATATATATTGTTGTTAGACTGGATATATTGTATATGTATATGTATAACACAATATATAATTGGGTTTGTTTAATTTATTTATTAATTAACTATTTATTTATTTATTTATTTAAAGTATACACACACACACACACACACACACACACACACACACACACACACACACACACACACACACACACACACACACACACACACACACACATGCAATTAGTAAGAATATGCATTTTGTCATAAATAAAATGAATATACATTACTGTTCAAAAGTAATGTTTTTAAAAGACATCTGCATTTATTCAATCAAATAAATACAATAAAAACAGTAATGATTTAAAATTGTAATAATACAACTTAAAAATTCAACTCTGCATTTAAATTTTAATTTATTCCTGTGATAGCAAAGCTGAATTTTCAGCAGCCTTCTGTGCTTCAGTGTCACATGATCCTTCCAAAGTCATTCTAATATGCTGATTTGGTGCTCAAGTAATATTTCTTATCCTTATTAGTGTTAAAAACAGTTGTGCTGCTTCATATTTTTTTTGTGGAAAATGCAAGGAACAGCATTTATTTGAAACTGATTTTTTTTTGTTGTAACAATAATGTAAAATTCATACCGTTACACTTTATCATTGTAATGTATTTAATGTAGATTTTACTGACTCCAAACTCCAAAACTACCCTGCCTTTATACTGTATATCACATCAGTTTACACAAACAGGTCTGTTGAGAAGCCCCAAAAACGTTTCCTAATCATTTTACAATTTAGAACATGTCTTACAACACATAACCAGTACAGGTCTAGATCTGTGATTACACCAGCAGACAATGTAAGGTGAATGTTAGTCAGCCCGCAACAATCCCTGAGTACTATTAAACGCCCCCGATTTTGTCTGGATCTGTTGGGACACTATATTACTAACCTATAAAAAGGACTAAAAATTTCCCGCGAGTGCTCACCAAGCCCATCCGTCCAGCAAGCTTTCAGTCCCTCTGGATATTAAATCTCTGGGTGGTTTTCCCTTCAAGCCCTCAAAGAATCCAGACAGCCCGGCTGTGCTCCACCCAGCTTGAGCGAAGGGATCAGACCGACAGCCTGCCGCTCTGAAGGTGTTCCACTCTCATTATAAACAAGTGGAAAATATATATTATAGTATTTAATAGTACTTTTGGCCTGGCCTGCCATTTATTTCGGCTCAGTTGTTCAGCTGCTGCAGATTGACTGAGAAACTATTAAAAAAACATGCAGTCCTGAAGGAAAATAACAGAATAGGATGGCATGTTATTGCCTGCTGATGAAGAGATCTAGTCTAAACTCTTTGTGCTGTGAAAAACGCCACAGATAAATGCCAGAAAGATCAGACATAATAAGAACACCTAGAACAAGTCATGTCCTAGTTTTTTCACGCCTTCTTTGTTGGTTACAAGCACTTGAGTGTAGGCAGACATTTATAAATGTGGTCAATTCGCTCGTTTGAAGTGGTATCCCTTGAGGGTCGTCATGTTTGCCGCAGTTTTTGGAATAAAACTATTGCTTTTAAGTCCCAAACAAACATTTGTATGACCTCATAGTGGTGCATGACCACCACTTGAACAATGTAGGTAATTTCTAAAATATTGCTTTAGTAGTACACTTCACTCAACCTCTGCCATTTAACTTCAAATGAATTTTGGTAAAATGACAATAATGGTTAGTGTTATCACTGAAGGATGGTAATTCTTCTCAGGGAAGACACACTAAAGTCCTATTCAGAATGAAGTATCCTCTAAAATGATTAGCTCTTTGTGAGGGCTCAGCTAAGAGCTCTATGTGGAGTCAGGTATAACATCGCTTACGCAAACCGTCATCTCCATATGACTACTACAGTGTAATCCCAATTCAAACAAAAGAATTCAATTAACCGATGCCATGGCAACATGAAGCTGATGAGGACTCACTAATGTGGCAGCTAAAATGCAATATGAAGATTTGGGATTTTTTTCTTCTTCTTCTTGGGTTAAACAAAAATGAAGAAAAGTGCAATTAGTATGTGAACAACCTGGAAAGCCTGGCGCTATCACTCGAGACTCAGCTGAATGAGAATGTTAATGAACATTTTGTTGATTATAAATATTCAAACATGAATTCATACATGCGAACATGGCTCGGTTTAATCCAGCTCAGACGATGATATTCACAAGAGCAAAACAAACTCTGAATATCTTGTCGTTTTCACACCCGTGTGGGTTGATTTGAACTAGTTTAAGATATAGGCTACTTAAGTATGTCCATTCAAAACATTACTAATTGAAGCTGCTTTAATAAGCCAATAATAAGCAACATGGAAATGTGCAACACAGGAGCGTGCATCAAGGGTAAAGAGGATTAGAAATCATTTGCATAATAAACAGGCCAAACAACAAAAAATAAATAAATAAGAAAACAGAGGTAAATAAACCTTGAAATGAGTCCTTGTCTACCTCCATCCATTTGTGATGCACAGAGTTTATTAATCAATATTTGGGGGGCATAATTACAGTTGTTTTACTCATTCTAGGAAATGGAGATTCATAAGTGACCTGTAACAAATGCATTATACGTTCAGGGGGTAATGAGGTCCCTTTCATGCTTTCATTTATCAGTGATTTGGCAAGTCATCTGAGCAGCAGGAAATTAACTTTACACTTTTTAATTGTGTTTTGTGTTTATCTCGATTCCTTGGCGCCGCTTAAAACCCCAGCAGCTCAATCTTCATGGTGAACGTTTCTTGAGCAGTAACGCATATAATGAATCGTCTCGGGTTACTTGACTGTAACCCTGTTCCCCGAAAAAGCGGGAACGAGATGCTGCGCTGAAAGCGCTTTGGGAACATTCTTTGTTCGACCGGTTGTGAAGCACGTGTGTCAAACACGCCAAGAATTGGCTTAAATAACCTCGGTTAGGTGACGTCATTCGATTACGATCACCTGGAGGTTATAAATAGATGTGACGCGGAAACATCCTCAGGTCAAAATTTTGTCTGAAAGGACGTCCAGTCACGCTTACAGTGCGGCATTGAGGCGCAGCATCTCGTTCCCGCTTTTTCGGGGAACAGGGTTACAGTCAAGTAACCCGAGACGTTCCCCTATCAAAAGCTACTCTCGATGCTGCGCTGAAAGCGCTTTGGGAACGAGAATACCCACGCCGCCGCACTGGAAGTGTCTGGACCCCCAACGTTGTGTAGTGTGCGCACAAACATGAAAGAGGTCTCAGACATGACTCTGGGATGTCGACTCAAGGACATGCGAGCCCGGAGTAACATGAACATCCAAACTATAGAATCTAACAAATGTGTGCGGAGAGGACCAACCTGCCGCATCACAAACTTGCTGCAAGGGGACACCTCTTGCCAAAGCCATGGAAGATGCAATCCCCCTGGTTGAATGGGCCCTTACACCCAGAGGCGAAGCTTGACCACGCGCCTCATAGGCCAGGGCAATAGCATCCCTCACCCAATGTGACATAGTCTGTCGAGTGGCAGCCGCCCCCCGGTTGCGGCCTCCAAAACATACGAAAAGCTGCTCCGACTTACGCCACTGGCTAGTGCGGTGGACGTAAATCTGGAGAGCACGTACTGGACACAGTAAGTGAAGTTTCTCCTGCTCCGGTGTCGTGAACGGCGGAGGGCAGAAGGCTTCGAGAATGACCGGATTTATGGTCGAGAATGGAACCTTCGGAAGATAACTAGGGTGAGGATGCAAAATAGCTTTGACCAGCCCAGGGGCAAAATCTAGGCAGGATGGCGAGACTGACAGAGCCTGCAAATCCCCAATTCTCTTCAGAGAAGTAATAGCTGTTAGAAAAACCATCTTTAGGGTCAGAAGCCTGACAGGCGCTGACTCTAGTGGTTCGAAAGGGGTGTCCACTAAGCCCTCAAGCACTATAGCTAGGTCCCATGAAGGAACTGTCGCTCTAGTGGGCGGCCTCAACCGCTTAGCTCCTCGAATGAAGCGGGCAACTAGAGGGTGTTTCCCCACCGAAACCCCATCAATCAGAATGTGGCAAGCCGAGATGGCGGCCACGTACGTTCTGAGAGTATTAGGACATGTTCCTGAGGACATTTTCTCTTGCAGAAACTCCAGTACTGAAACAATCTGGCAGTGAGCTGGATCTGCATGGTGTGTCATACACCAACTTTCGAAAATGCGCCATTTACTGGCATAAGTTCTTCTAGTGGAGGGAGCCCTAGCGCTCAGAATAGTCTCTATTACATCGGCTGGAAGGCCAGCATGTCTCAGTTGGTCCCCCTCAGGGGCCAGACATGAAGGTTCCAGAGCTCGGGCCGGGGATGAAATACTGTCCCCTGTGCCTGAGAGAGAAGGTCCCTCCTCACCGGAATCGCCCACGGCGAGCCGTCGAGGAGAGATATTAGATCTGAGAACCATATTCTGGTCGGCCAACGGGGCGCTATCAGTAAGAGGCGAGAACCCTGTTGACGGACCTTGGCCAGGACTCCTGGGAGCAGAGCGACCGGGGGAAATGCGTAAAGACGCAGTCTGGGCCACACATGGGCCATCGCGTCCAGACCCAGGGGAGCTGGATGAGTCAGAGAGAAGTAGAGGGGACATTGTGCTGTCTCCTGTGAAGCAAAGAGGTCCACCTCTGCTTCGTAAAATCTTTCCCAGATTTGACTGACTACTTCGGGGTGGAGTTTCCATTCCCCGTGTATTACAGCTTGTCTGGACAGCAAGTCTGCTCCCACATTCATATGTCCGGGGATGTAAATCGCCCTGAGGGACAGGAACTTGTCCTGTGCCCAAAGCAGAACCTGGTGCGCTAGCTCGTTCAAGCGGCGCGACCGCAGTCCACCCTGACGATTTATGTAAGAGACTACCGCTGTGTTGTCCACCCGCACTAGGACATGGTAGCCTCTTAACTGCTGGAGGAAGTATTTCAGGGCCAGAAATACAGCCTTCATTTCGAGGCAATTGATGTGCCATTCGAGAAGATGACCTCTCCAGATCCCTTGGGCTGGACGGCCATCTAAGACCGCTCCCCAGCCCGTGAGGGATGCGTCTGTCGTTAGCATCTTGCGACGACAACACGGACCTAGAGTGGGACCCAAAGTCAGGAACCGGGGTCTGAACCACATAGAAAGGGTACGAAGCCCCTGGCGCGTAACCCTTATTTGCCTCTGGGGATTGGCCCTTGGATGAAATCCCCTGGCTCTGAGCCACAACTGAAACGATCTCATGCGCAGGAGACCTAAAGGTATCACCGTAGATGCAGCTGCCATGAGACCTAGAACCCTCTGAAGGTAATGAAGAGTAATCTTCTGGCCTAGCTTGATGTTCTTTAGGGCGTCTAAAATGGATTCGACGCGTGCAGGAGACAGCTGTGCCCGCATCGTGATCGAATTCCATACGACCCCCAAATACGTTGTCCTCTGAGCAGGAGAGAGAACGCTTTTCTTGGCGTTGAGTCTCAACCCTAGAGATTCGAGATGAGCTAGGACGACATCCCGATGTCGAAGCGCTAGCTCCTGAGACTGAGCCAGAATCAGCCAGTCGTCTATGTAGTTTAAAATGCGGATGCCCTGGAGTCGTAGAGGAGCCAGAGCTGCATCCATGCATTTGGTGTAAGTGCGGGGTGACAAGGCTAGGCCGAACGGAAGAACCCGATACTGGTAGGCTTCGTCCCCGAAAGCGAACCTCAGGAACTTCCTGTGTTGTGGCAATATTTCTATATGAAAATAAGCGTCCTTTAGATCGATTGTCACAAACCAATCCTCCGATTGGATGTGAGAAACAATCATCTTGATTGTCAGCATTTTGAACTTGTATGTTCTGAGGTAGCGGTTCAACCCGCGAAGATCTAAAATCGGACGCAACCCCCCATCTTTCTTGGGAACAAGAAAATACCGGCTGTAATAGCCTGACTGCCTGTCTGGCAGGGGAACACGTTCTATGGCCCCTTTGACCAGCAGAGTTTGCAACTCCTGTGTCAACAAATGCGCTCGTTCCGGTTTCACGGAAGTGGAGACCACGCCGTTGAAACGCGGAGGCCGATACGCAAACTGAATCCTGTAGCCTTTCTCTACAGTCCTTTCTACCCACGGAGAGATATTTGGCAGTAGCTTCCACGCTGCCAGCTTCTCTGAAAGGGGCACTAATTTTGACACTTCGCTTTGATGGGGGAATGTTAGATGTCTGGCGTCCGGAAACGTGGCAGGAGGCAACCGAACACCTAACATTTCGCTGGAGACCGCCGGTCCCCGAAACACCAGTGGCGGCGGAGATTGTACAGCGGCCCCCTGAGGGTGCCAGGAAGGAGCCTCTACTTTCTGTTGGAATTGTACGCACCCCTCCCTGGGGGAACACACCCCCATGGTCCTGGGCGCACCAGCCTCAGGACTTCTTTTTGGCGGAGATGACGCTCCGCAGGTCCGGTCTCTTCGAGGCGGTTTGAGAAGCGCGGCGAGCCGCTCCCCAGTCTCTACGAGGGGGCGCACGACTCGCCACACTCTCCTTCTGGGCTTCTCGCCTCAGAAGAACCGGACCTGGTCGGGACTGGGTGGCCGACAGTCCCGACGCTTGAGCACGGCGGGGGAGGAACCTCACAAACGCTTCTTCGTAGCGCTTCGCCTCCCGAAACCTAGTGGCGACTGTATTGACAGCTTCGCCAAACAGGCCGGAAGGCGAGACGGGGGCATCAAGAAGGAAAGATCGATCCCTCTCCTTGATGCCCGTGAGGTTAAGCCACAGATGCCTCTCCGTGGAAACCATGGCAGCCATAGAACGGCCGATGGCACGGGCCGTCTGCTTGGTCGCACGGAGAGACAGATCTGTGGCCCGGCGAAGCTCTGAAAACGCCTCCTCATCGATGGTGCCGCCTGTGCTCAAGTCTTTGAGCAGGTCAGCCTGGTACGCCTGCAGAACCGCCATGGTGTGCAGGGCAGCACCAGCCTGACCCGCTGCCTGAAAAGCTTTCCCCACCAGCGAGGATGTCATTCTACAAGGCTTGGTGGGGAGCATAGGCTTCTTCAGGGAGGATGAAGTCCCAGGGGAGAGATAGCCCGCAAGCGTCTCTTCCACCTGGGGCATCATGCTGTAGCCCCGTGCCTTTGCGTCCACGATGGTCGAATAAATCGATGTCGATGGCACGAAGACACGGGACGAATAGGGCTTACTCCATGAGCGAACCAGCTCGTCATGGAGATCGCCAAAGAAGGGGAGAGACCGTCGCTGAGGCCCCTCCCCCCGACCACCTGACAGAAACCTGTCATCTAATTTTGAGCGTTTGGGGTTCTCGTGCTCCTGTGGCCAGTCTAGTTGTAGACGATGGACTGCTCGAGTTACCACCTCGAGTAACTCCTCATAAGCTCTATCATCGCGAGAGGAGCGCTCTGAGGTGGCACTCTCCATCTCCACAGAAGCATGAGATGAAGAATCCTCGGCCCGTTCAGAAGAAGCGCCGAAGCGCGCTTCAGAAGCGGACGCGAGGACCTCGTGATCTGGCGAGAGCGCGAGAGAAAGGGGCGGACCCGTCTCACGCGCCTCAGCCAGATCAACACGCGACCCCCAGGATTTTCCAGAGGGAGCGGCGGCTCGCTCGTCTTTGAAAAACGCGAGCCGCGCGCGAAGCACTTTGATAGACAAAACATCGCAGTGTTCGCATTCTCCCTCGAGCCCGAGGGCAGCGTGCTCATCCCCCAAACACTCAAAACAGAATCTGTGAGGATCGTCCTCCGAGATGAGCCTCTGACACGGAGGCACGCATCTCTTAACAGACTCTGCCATCTTACTAATATATAAATATATATCCTATATAAATATATATTCCCTTTTTTTTTTTTTTCTCTTTTTTTCTTTCTCTCACACAACACACGCACACACACAATGCGGTCCTTGAAGACAAAGAAACCTGAGGATGTTTCCGCGTCACATCTATTTATAACCTCCAGGTGATCGTAATCGAATGACGTCACCTAACCGAGGTTATTTAAGCCAATTCTTGGCGTGTTTGACACACGTGCTTCACAACCGGTCGAACAAAGAATGTTCCCAAAGCGCTTTCAGCGCAGCATCGAGAGTAGCTTTTGATAGGGGAACAATGCATCCACACCCATTGCCCAGAATCAGCAGGGCACTTTCCTTCATTAGATGACCTTCTAAAAAAACACAGCAGTCAATGTTTATCTGTGTTTGTCTGTCTCGATGTCTTTACCTAACAGACCTCCTGCCCTTCACTGGCCAATCAACAAGAGTTTCACTTTTATTTTCAGAAAACACTGTCAAAGAAATAACACTTGTGAAAAATCCTTGTTGTCTGTCAGTCATAAATGTCATGGAATATGAGGCCTGAATGAATACATAAATAATAAAGGAATAAATGACTTGATAAAACAAATACTAACTGACAACAATAAATAAATACTGATTAATTGTACTTTTTTTTTTTTACTTTCTGTGTTTATTGCTAACTTTATTTTTACGCTTAGATTTATATATTTTTAATTTCTAGGTTTGGACCTAGAATAATGGTAATACACAAATATAGGCTATGGGAAACAACTAAGTAAAGAATTGTGCTAAATTTGTAAATCATTGTTTTAACTTAATCTTTGTCTCTTTGGAGTACATTTGTACACAAATCCTGGTTTTGTCAACTAATTAGTTAAAATCCTTAATTGTGAGTGCCTAGAGAGATACAAGCAAACATAAAAGCAAATAATGTTCTCAGGTACACAAATAGCCTAAATTTTTATGTGAGATGTGAATTCTCTGGAAAATTGAAAAGAAAGAAATAATAATAATAATAAATTATCGATGTAAGTCAAATGGTAATGTGCTGTTAGGTTAGTGACTAAAACAAAGTCACATTGCAAGCTATGAGTATGTGTTTGAAAAAGAGCTGCCAGACACTACAGGCACTATATGCATGATGAGGTTTGCTAAGGATTTATTTGCTGATGATGCAATGCTCTTCAATGGCTTGGGAAAAATATAAACGTTTCCTCGGATGTCGTGACATGCTTGCCTGCCCTACCCAAGGTTCAAGTCTTATCTTGATAGAGTAGGCTTCCGTGCAAGTGGTGTTGCAGGGAGAGGTATCTCACCAGTTCTCAAACGTTTGTTTTGATGTACTCACTGTTTTCACTTTTCATTTAACCCATAGCATTTTAAGTAGGCTATTGAATTCCAGTACAGTAATTCGAGCCGGACATTAGAATATTATCTATTTTTCTTAATATAAAACTATTTTCTACATTGTCCAACAAAGTATTAATCTTAAAGTTTCTGAATCCGTTGTCGGTTTTAGACTAAAATTGAGGATCCGCCTTCGCTTCAAGATGATTCGTCCGCGTTTTCCCACCGACAGCCTTTCGCGCACCAAATGTGGGTGTGCTCTCTGTCAGTCAAGATGAGTGACACGCCGAATGCTCTAAGCCCCGCCTCTCAGCTGCCGATGCTATTTGAGTGAGAGACGGCTGTTTTATTCACCCAGAGCTGGTTGCCGGAGCGTCGTCAATGGGAAGGGAACGCCGCGTTGGAAAAAGCGCACACTGTTTATCCAACTTTCAACTGCACCATGGTTTGCACCTCAGTTTCGTGTTTATGGACTGTATTTTGCCTTCATTTATGTTTTTATGTGAACACTGGAATAGCACAGAACACAAGAGAGGGTGAGTGCTAAAGTTTCCTTCATTGCATCCTGACAGCGCGAGCGCGAGAACGAGCAAATCAGTAGTTAGATCAGATACAGTATCGACAGTCTGACAGACAAACAGACAGATTTTTTATTATCACACATAAGACATCGATATACGCCTGACTGTGTTTCATATCATGTATTTCCTTGACGCACAGACTTTCGCTAATCAGACACGAAGACGACTTACAACTGCACATCGCAAATAAACATCATAGACAATATTATCTGGTTAAGCTTAATCCTCACAGCCCTGTATCTCCTCATTATCACGTTCTCATTTTATTGGAAAACACTACGTGCTTTCCATTTACTGCAAAGAGGCAACAGCAACACCAAACTTGAAAAAGATCTGCTTGATGTGCCTTTGTTAACCAACCGGGCAGTAGGGTATACAGTCATTTCTGCAACTTGACTGTAACATGTATCACGCTTATTATTTTAAAATAGGCTACTCATGGGATCAGCTTCAGGTAGTAAAGGATTTGTCCGGGATAGAAACCTCCTGCAGTAATTAAGCAATAGAAGTGCCTCTGTATTACCAAGTTATCGAGAGCAGATTTAGTATAAAGAGCAGTGTGTTTCTACCATGCATGTCTGCACTGCAAATATGTATATCACAAATCAACATCGACCATATTAGCTTCATATCGTCTAAGTCGAAGGTATGTGTCTCCTTGCTGAAATATGAAATTAAAGAATCATTCAATTCTGTAGCTATACGGTATAAATAGATCCAGTTGATCTTTATGGCTGTTTGCTGTAGTTCACTTAGAGGTTTATTGATCACTGAACATACTCAATGCCTAATTTATTTATCAAATTGATGTTATTTATTTTTTAAATTAAGGTTCTGATCTCAGCGAATGCCCTTTTGAGAGTTTTTTTTTATTTACAATATTTAATCAAATGATTATTTCTATTATTTAACGAGCTCCTTTTAGTCATATGACCAGAATAAAACCAGATAACGCTTCAACGAAATGCATTTAAATAACAAAACGGCGATTAATTTCGCACGCGATGAAGTCGTTCTTAACCTGCGCTGCGCGCGCGCGTATCCGCGTAATATTCTTACGGTTCAAACGAAGGAACTTTACCGATTTCTCGATCTACGCCAAAAGCGAAAGCGTGCCCGTCGGTTATATTGACACACGAACAGGTGTCGCACAGGTTTCAGAGGTGCGAGGTGCTTATTGGCATAAATCTCCACCGCTGTCTGCTGAAAATGGGTCAAACTCGCGCGCTCTCTCACATTTGGTTTGTATCTGCGCTCGCTCGCGATGTAAAATGCTTCTGGAATACGAGCGAGATGTGTGGCAAACATTAATCGCAATTAAAGATGCATTATTGTAAGTGTGCGCTTTATGTGTCGTCGGCAGTGATCCTGCTGGATTCAAAGGCGCAGCAGACAGAGCTGGAATGGATATCGTCTCCTCCAAGCGGGGTAAGCTGGAAACTTTACAACTTCTACTTTACAGCAAACATTTATGATTTTCACCTCTTCTGTAATGCGCTTACTGCTTGTAGTATTTTGAGTGCAACCTAAAATTATGTGGTGGCATAATGTGTTGTTCTTTTTTCAAGTGTAAGTCTTTGCACCACATCACAATGTTTCTAAAACTCTAAACAATGGATAATTTGGTTTTACTTTATTCGAAGGTGGTTTTGTTTCTTTTAAAAGTTGTTTGTCGATCCCAAACTAGTTTTTATAAAAGGTTTAAGGCGTAAAATACAGACGCGTTTGTTTTGAAGTCGTCTGAGGCCATCTGAGTGATTTTCTGCTGAACTTAGTATACTAACTTGTTACTTTCTTAATTATGATGTTTTGTTGTTTTTGTAAGTCTTAGGCGTTTTTAACAATTATGTAGAACATGAAATAATTCTGAAAAGTCCTAACTAAAAAAAGTAACAGCAATTAAAATTTTTACAATGGAGATTTTATGTTGTTAGTCATGTGATTTGAGTGCATTGAATCTTATTTTACTTTAAAAATGTTTTCATCTTTGTAACAGCATATTTGATTTTATTCATTTAACTAAATTTCTGTCAGTTCTGCTCACTTTTACGAGTTATAAACTTGGAGTCATTGAGGTAAAAGTATTATGTTTTTGTATAAATTAAAAACTTTTTTAATGAGTTAAAATAAATAATAACAGAAACCCAACTAACATGTGTCCAGCATAAATGGAATTTAAGCCCAGGTGAAAGTTGTTTAAAAGAAGTGCAGACAATTACTTTTGCTGGTGTAACCTAAAGTAGTCGGGTTAAGTCATATAAAATAATGTTTTTTAACTGAATTAAAAGCGGTTAATTTTGATATCATCACACACTAGCACACTTTTTTTTTTTTTTCAGATGAACATTTTCATAATGGAGTTTATAAATGAAAACATAAATGAAAACATTCTGACTGGTAGTGCACATTGTTACTATTGGGAATGAGGTAGCCTAATTTTTGCAATACATTTATTAGATCATTTTTTTTTCATGTGCTTATAAGTGTTTGTATTGATTGACATATACCAACAATTATCAGAACTGCGCATATAATTGCAGATCACTAAAAATAAATATTTTAAGTTAAAACGCTCGACAAGACAGGCATTTCAAATTCTCAGTTTATGCAAAAGATGGGAAAAAATGAAGCACCTGGCTGCAGATGAATTCATGTAGATCATCTTATAGCAAGGAGTATATAGCATTTGTTCACACAGAGGCCAGTTTTAACACGCTGTAAGATTCTCCCTTGCGGTTAGTTCTGAGCATTTTAGTACAACACACAATATAATGATGATTAACTGTTTTTTACTTTTTCTCAGTGGGAAGAGATCAGCGGCTTGGATGAAAACTACACACCCATTCGCACATACCAGGTCTGCCAGGTCATGGAGCCAAATCAGAACAATTGGCTACGGACTAACTGGATTGAGAAGGGCGATGCCCAGAGGATTTTTGTGGAGCTGAAGTTTACCTTGAGGGATTGTAACAGCCTTCCAGGGGTGGTTGGCTCTTGCAAGGAGACTTTCAACTTGTACTACCAGGAAACCGACGTGGAGGTGGGCAGGAATATAAGGGAGAGTCAGTATGTGAAAATTGACACTATAGCTGCGGACGAGAGTTTCACTCAGGGTGACCTGGGGGAAAGAAAGATGAAGCTCAACACGGAGGTGCGTATAATCGGGCCCCTCTCCCGCCGAGGCTTCTACCTGGCCTTTCAGGATGTAGGTGCCTGCATCGCTTTGGTCTCCGTCAAAGTGTATTACAAGAAGTGTTGGTCGATTATTGAGAACCTGGCCACGTTCCCAGATACGGTGACGGGATCTGAGTTCTCGTCGCTGGTGGAAGTGGAGGGCACATGCGTCAGTGACGCAGAGGAGGAGGCCGACAACTCTCCCAAAATGCACTGCAGCGCTGAAGGAGAGTGGCTGGTACCCATTGGGAAATGTATATGCAAAGCTGGATTTCACCAGAAGGGAGATGCATGTGAACGTGAGTACTTTATTTCCATTTGCACACATCTGTTGGCATGTATTAGAGTGCTGCTGATTAACCTTACGCGAGAAAGGACAATGAAGCAATTAATACGTTATTATTATGTGTAAGACTCGCTTATGTGTCCATTTACCAAGACAATCCTTGTTCCAATTGTTTGACTGAGTGCCCATGCATAGAATTATCCCAATGCGAGGTAATTCATCCGAATTACAGCAAAGCAATGCAATAACAATACAAACCATGCTGAAAAATACAAAGCAGACGACGAACAATTAATAAAAGAAAAGCAGAGTAAAAAAAAAACATGCTTATTGGGCGGAGATAATAATGATGGATTAAATGTGGGGGCAAAAATCCTTGGCACAATAATTGGAATCCCTGTTAGTCATTTGATTTGTGGGCTCTTAATTTATAGCCTTATGCACGTTGACACTGGAATTAAATGATAACTAGCACTCCAGCCTTGCTCTCAGAAACTGCCCGCTCTCTTTCTTCTCCTCTCCTATTTTCTTTCCATTTGGCACCGAGCCAAACCAATTGTTCGCAAATGACACTGCGTCCAGAGGAGGTTCAGCATGTCGCCCGGTCCCTCTCTGGACCTTTCAAGTGACCCCGACAGAAAGAGAAAACAAACAGCGGAGCCCCGGAGTTATTTAGGTAGTGTCCGAACCGGAAACACAATTACAGTCGCCTCTGATATACTCTGCAATTAAGATAAAACACTCCCAGTGCCATCGCTGTCACTAATGGTGCTAAATGTTGTTTTTTTGGCAGTCACATGACACATGATTAGGATCTGAGGGAGAGGACCTCTTGGTTTTGTGTGGTTGAAGTGGCCGTCCACCCTTTTTTCCGCCAATCTGGGTCACCTCCACATCTATAGATTATGAAGTGTGCAGACCAGTAATGATTTAACAGATATCTCTGGGAGGTTTGGATAGCTTTTATGCGGTGCACATACACGTCTGCATCATTAAGTTATCATGTAAAGGGTGCTTCAGAACACTATTATGTTATCAAAAGCTAAAATGGGCAAGGCTGCTTCACGCTGAGAGGTTGTTGCAAAGCTGAAAGCCATTTCAAAAGCCAGAAAGGGAGCAAAGGAGAAAGTTGATGGTGCTTCTATGTAATATGGGCTATTTGGCACACATTAAGCATAATAAAAGGATGCGTTTTATGTCTTTTTTACAATTCCACCCTTTTTTAACCTATTTAACATTCAGGAATTTTTACTCACTCAAAGCAAAAAATAAATAAATAAATAAAAGTGAAATTTGCATGCAATGCTGAACTCTCAGAAAGTCTCGGATGCTTTTCCAGAGAATTAATCGCTGTTCACAAAGCCATCTTACATTCCTCAAAAACAATGTTGCGTGTTTCTCTTCGAGCCGGCAACAAACAAACCCTGTCACCCAGTTAGATTTCTGCCCCCTTCCATTGTCACTTTATGAGTTGTGCGTCGCTCCTGGCATGAGTGGCTGTGATATTACCGCTGCGGTTAATCTAAATAAAATGAGCATGAGACTGCCGCATCAGCACTTCCTCTTAGCGATCCTCCCGATATTAAATTGCCTGTTCAGAGTTTCCCCCCGAGCACCAACCAGACTGAAAAATACTGGTGTGTTTTCCAGTTTTGCCGGAGAAACAGTAATTCAGTGCACGGTATCTGGGGCTGAAGGCCTGTGAGTGACAGGGGTCTTTTTAATATGGAGGACTGATCTTTCCAAGAGTATACAGCTCATGTTGCAGCTCTCACTGTCTTTTTCTTTCTCTTCCTCCCCTCAGGGGCTCGGCCAAGGCACTGTGACCCTGATGCCTTCAAAAGCTCCTGTTTTTACACCACCTTACCGTGTTCCGTTATAAAATCCGCACTATTTATATACACAAACAGACGCTCATGCATACGGGATAAAGTCTAAAATGTCTTGCATTAAAAATTGAGTGGGGTAACCTAAGGAGGGCCATGAAAATGTGTGTTTTGACCGTCTCATTTATCAGATGCCTGATGGAGGATTGTGTGTCTTGCATTTCTTCCTCCCTTTTCAATCTTCCGCTTCCTTTAAGTGGGCATTTGCACGACACACTCTTGCATCCGTTGGCACAGTATTTTAATTGCTTTCCTACGTAAACACAAGCTAAGTGGATGGTTTTGACTGTTGTGACAAGTCTTGAGCAATGAGTTCCTTGTGTTTGGGACGCCACAAACTTTTAAAATGTCAAAATTCTAAAACTCTCTTTTGTGAACAGTCAACTCTTAAAGGGATATTTCATCCAAAAATGAACATTTAGTCATCAATTATTTTCTCTCTTCTGTAGTACACAAAATAAGCTATTTTGAAAAATATACTATGAATGTCAACTGTGTCCAATGACCCCATTGACTTCTACTTTTGTGCTCCACAGAAAAAAAAAAAAAAGAAAGTCATACAGGTTTGGAACAACATAAAATTTCACCCTCATTTTGGATGAACTATCCCATAACTTTTTCTTTCTCCGTCCCTTGCTCTCTTCAACTCATTTCGTGGCACTCGTGGCTTCACTCCTTCCTGCTTTTCCAGAGATCCGCTCCTCACAGTTACAAGAATCAGTGTTATGAGTGTTGGAAAAAAAGCAATTTGAAGTGTTCAGCAGCATGCCAGAGTTTATTTGCATAGAGCTCAAGCAAAAATAGCGTCTATTCATTTGCGAAGCTCTGTTCAACAGTGGCTACTCAGAGAAAATGGAGACACTAAGTCCTTTGGAAGCAGAAAAAGAGTCCTTGTAGCAAGACATTGATCTCTTTGTTTTCATTAAGCTTTTGCGAACAATCATTGGAATGTATGTTGCTCAGTCACGTCACGTCACGTTAATAACCGTATCTTGTCAAAAGAAATGCCTAATATTAACCGATAGTTGACCTGCTCTTCCAGTTTGAGTTATTTACAAGGCAAGCCTCTGTTTATTATTCTAAGGGGAAAAAAAACAAGCTAGCATTGGCTAACATGCTAACAGGAGGAGGTACTGGCAACGGCAGGCGCTGACACCATCCATCTCCCAGATGTCAAATAGTTGGACAGAAGTTAGTCAAAGCCTGATGGATTGCCAGAACACAGAAGGAGGGCACTAGCTGTGGAGACAAGCTGCAGAAGTAAGCTGCAGAAGGGACGCAAGAGCAAGACCCAGGCTCAGTTAAGGCCATGCTTTGCATTTCAAATGATGCCACCAGGAGTTGGAGGCGGCCAGATTGTATAAAGGCCTGACACACAAGTGATTGATAAGGTGTGAAAGTAAAGGCTACAAACGGCCATCCGTTAGAGAACTGTAAGTGGGCTTAATTATTCAAACGGAGGCGAGTTCCTCAGGGAAGCCCGTTGGGTCTGAAGCTGTCAGGGTTAGAATCATCCACTGATGGATAATGGCCTTCTCGCCCGGCCAGGGTCTTGGAGAAGAGCGGCGTGCTTTCGGAGTACTGTTTGTTTTTTCCCCCTCGGTTTTGTCAGATGGAAGGTGGCTTTGAACACAAGCGGAGCTGTCATTGTGTTGTGTCGTCAGTCAGGCCTGTCAGTTGGCGGCAGTCCAGTTATTGATGTGTTGTAGTGGCTTCATGTTCGTAATCACATTTCCTGTTGTTTCATTGGATCAAAAAAAGTTCCTAAATAAATGTAAAATGATGAACAATTAACAAAGTGTTGTTAATAATTAAAGCACTATATTCTCACTAGATTCTTATAAAAAACAATTATAAGGCTCTTGACTGTGGAATTTTTTTTTTTTGCTAAAGCATAAAAATAAATAAAATAAAATAAAATAAAATAATTTATTCTCCGAGGTGGCATTCACACCACTAAAAAAAAAATAAATAAAAAGCATGAAAAAAGAATACTGTGCAGTGTCAGCATTTCTGATTCTGGAACAAATGACTCTTTTCAACTGGTTCTTTTATTGAATCAATCCAAACAATTCATGAAATAGTCTTGAACTTACAGGCAACTTAGTGGTTTAACTCAGACTCACTCAATGATTCATGTAACTATTGCATGAATTCACTGACAGAACTGGAAGTCATGATTTGATCTGATTAATAATAGTTTAATATTTAAACTAATTAATAATAGTTAATAAAGATACTGTACTTACTAAAAAAGTTTTGTTGTAAAATGTTATATTATTGGTTTATTGGTTATTGTCTAGCATAGAGAATAAAAGGTTGAATTGAATCAAGTGAGTCGAATACACAGCCTTTTGCAGCTGTTCTACACTAACTGATAGTCTAATAATTGTAAAGCATAAATATGTAGCGCTTAATTTGCGTCCCATTGGATCTAGACCACAGCAGATAACTGTGATTAAACATGAGCATGGACAACAGCACTTCTGAACAACCATCTATTTCGAGCGATTCTGTAATTTGTCAACAAAGCTATTTGGCTCCTAAATGATCCATTATAGGAGCCAATGGCTCCCTTGTCATTTTCTGGAGTCCTCGTTGTGATATTAGCACAGTAAAAAAGGACATTTTCATACTAGAATAAACCTCCTAAGACTTCCTTCCTTCCTTCTCTCTGTCTCTCTCTCCCTCTCTCTCTGTAAAGGAGAAAAGTGTGCAGTTATGTAATAAGTTATTGATTTTGCTCTTAGGGAGAGATTGAGCTGCTGAGTCTCCTGCTCTGCCGTTCTCCCAGAGGAGAGTCACTCTGACAACAGACCCTCCCTGATGCTCACTGAGTGTTAAGGCCTTCAACCTGGTCACATATCACTTTCACCCGGTCGCCTCGGGCCAAAGCTGCTCCGAACACACACACACACACACACACACACACACACACACACACACACACACACACACACACACACACACACACACAAATACGCACACGGCTGCTTTGTTGCTTTTAACACAGTGTCCGCTTGTCCAATTGCATCCATTAGTACGGATGAGCAGAGAGCAATTCGAAAAGAGAAGTGTGTGTGCCAGCGTTTAGGCAGCTAAAGGGGGTAAACCGCCCATAGTGTGTGTATGCGTGCATAAAAGAACGTTTGGTTGGGTGTGTCGAGCTAAAAAGACTAAGCCTATCAAAATCTGCTTGTGTGTGTGTGTGTGTGTGCGTGCATGCAAGGGTTGATGGAGATGTCGGGACCTGTTAGTGCTGCTGGAGTTGCGAGCAGGGCGGTTGCTGGTAGGGGGTCTTTGTTCAGAGGGGAAAGAAACCATAGAGCTGGCTCCTCAGGCAAGCCAAGGGTCAACTGCTCAGCTCATCCATCTTCCAGCCTGGCAGTGACCTGTCAGCTCGGCTGCTCACGTTACTAAGCAGAGCAGGCAGGCCTGCATTGTGCAAGCTGCTCTGTTTGCAACCATGTGTAAATGAAGTTAATATTCACTGACCCCATGCCCAGCCCGTGAGCGACCCGGTGACACCACGGAAATCACAGCGTTACCAGCGAAATGACAAAGATTCCTGGCTATTCACATTGACTATTTATTTCGCATTGCTTCAGCGTTTTTGTTCTCGCTGTCAAAATATGTGCATTTGATATAGTGCCGCATTTCCCTGCTGAGTCAAAAAAATAAATAAAAAAAATAAAAAAAAGATTTCTCTGCTGAGTCACTTCAGCTTTATTGTGTTGAACTGAAGTTTTGCATTAAACATGACAGGAATTACGTGTTCAACGCTGTTGGGTCGAGGAAGCTCATGTTTTGCACTTTCCCATGCAAAAGCAAAGCTGAGTTTGTGTACAGTAAAAGACTAAAAGTTACAGGATCTTAAGGATAAGGACGTTAAGGATGTTGAGTGAATTTAATTTTGTATAAAGTATTTAGAATAAATGTTTTATAATATATATTATTATGTAAATAGATAAATAAGAAAAAAAATATTAAAAAATTATTTAAACTATTTAAAAATTAATATATACATACACATATATAAATATAAAATGAAATGCTTATTTTTATTTGTACTTATATAATAATTTATTTCAGAATATAATTGCAGTTTAATTAACAAAAGCACTCATGGAAGAGGATTAAATTAATGAGAATTTTTCAAATAAACATAAACCGTGTTTGCATAAAATACATCACTACTTTTACGATTGATCGAATCCAGAAAACAGAAAATGCTTATTTGTTACCTGATGCTTTGTGATAATATAAATAGGACTAAAAATTACAGAATGTTAAGGATGTTGAGTGAGTACAATTTAATAGGCAAAACTTTGTATACAGTACTTAGAAGAAATATTTTATATGTATTACTTTATAAATAAATAAAAAATAAACATTTTAATGTAAACGTAAAATTTAAAACTATATATATATATATATATATATATATATATATATATATATATATATATATATATATATATATATATATACATACACACACGTTTTTATTATTTTAACATTTTTGTTATAACTGAAATGCTTATTTTTATTTGTACTTATATTATAATTTATTTCAGGATATAATTGCAGTTTAATTAAAAGAAGCACTCATGGAAAAGGATAAAATTAATGAGAAGTTTTAAAATAAACAAACCGTGTTTGCATAAAAGACATCACTAATTTGATGTTTTTCGGGAAGTCACAGTGTACTTTTACGATCGAATCCTCCGAGATCTATGTTTAAACAAATAGCATGCTTATTGAAGCTTTCCAAATTCACATTCGAAATCGTTCCACATTCGCGGTGCTCTGCTGGGGCTGGGATGCTGTTTGTTAATGAGAAGCAGACTAAATTCTCTCCTGCTCATAAAATGAGATTAAGGAGAAGAAATGTCACACACACAGAGCGCTGTCTCTTAGCCAAGTTATTACTGAATGTAACTCAAAGTGAACACATTGTGCCAAAGAACAATCAATAAAATTAGAAAGTAATGCTGTTCTTCTACTTTTGTGGGGACAGCTACGAGCGGCACAGTAATCAAGACTACATGAAACGATCATTTGTCTGAGGAGATGATTATTGGAAGATAGAAATGTGAGCCGCATGTTGGTTTTTCATGGATCACCAACGGTGAGGCTGGGACTTGATTGAGTGCTGTATCATTTATTCTCTATAGGGATAGAGCGTGGGTGGCTTTGGGTGTGCGTGGATGTGCGTTTGTTCAAATGGGTGTGCGTCCGTGCAGGTTTGGACAGGTCACGGCTGTGTTTGGCTTCATAATGAGGGACCTCTGCCGGTTTGCCATTGTGCGTTCACTTAGTCACCTCTGTCAAAGCTGCAAAGTCATCCAGACTGTGTGTCTCGGAGTGTGTGAGGAGTAACTTGCTGATGGTGGAGGTTTGATTTAGATCCGATTAGCTATGGTCATAGTGTTCTTAAGAAGATCTTTTGCTTTTTATCTTTCAAGAAAAGACCACATTTTGGGGTTCTTTACCACGGTGACATCTGTGCTTCACTTCAGCACTTCATAAACACACAAAGTCTTTGTTGAAATAAAAAGATTAAATAAAAGTTTAAGGGGGAGGAGCTAACTCAATAGAGTTATGCTATAAACTGATATGTTTACATGCACTAATTTCTATCAAAACGAACAAATCCAATCCAATTTCAGATTTTTTCCAATCTGATTCACATTTTCAGAATTTTAAAGCCGAAGTCTTATCTAGGTGCATGCAAACGTAGCTAATGATTTATGGCGTCGTTTGTTTAGTGTAAAAATTTCTTTGTTTTCCATTTGCTAATCAGTGCAGTAAATCAGGCCGAATGACGCGGAAGGGGAAGTGCGGTTGCCTCTGGATATGCTTCCATTTTCTATTTTGCAGTCAGCAGCAAACAAGCGACCAGCATTTACACTTGGAAGGAAGCATTTCACCTGAGGCATTTTAAATTCTGGTGAAAGCCCAAAACCTTTTTTCCTAAAAGGCCGCTTTGTTCTAAAAGCGCTTCTTTTCACTGTAAACGTGACATTTCATGTTTCCTTCTTTTCCACTATCACAGAACATATCATGTGCCAGGAAAGCCATCTGGGCAGATGCTGTTGGGATGAGTTGAGCCGTTGTATTTAACTGAAATAGATCTCTCCCTTTTTTGGTCTGTTTAACAGCAATAACATTTTACAGATCCCTTCTTTCAGTATTTTGCCACAATTTTATGTCCATCCAGGCCGTATTTCGAGCGTAATCACATTTATTTGCAGTCTGCCTCACATGAGAAATGAGGAGCAAGTTGAAAGATCTCTCCTTGGCAGCGACGATGTCCACCTCCAGCCAACACAAATGTGACTGTCAAAGCATAATGCATTCAGCAGTAATTGCAGAGATATAACGTTCCTGCCCTATTCTGTTTAAAATATACATGTAAAAGAGAAGCATTGTTGTGCCATTGTGTTTTGCACAAAAGATGCCATTACATATGTCGTAAAATGTATTTAGCTTAGCGGCATGCAAATGATTTTAACAGCTGCTTTTCCCGAAGGTTTGTGCCAGAGCTTTTTCCTCAGTGTTTGTTTTTACCCTTTCACAACTACATTTTTTTTTATTAGTGTTTCATTCATAGACCTAATCTTCCAAAGAAAAAAAACAAGTAATCTATTGTTAAAATGAGCATTTGTGGCACTGATGTGACTTTTTTTTTTCTTTTTAAGCTAACAGCTGTTTTTTGGCATGATTCATGATGTTAACATTTTAACTATATTTAGGAGAGGAATCTGACAGGCTTTGATCTGTTCTTTCTTCACAAGTCTTTCTTGTTCCTCTCTGAGGGCTTCAGAGGGCATCCTGGTGTGTCCTTCAGCACAGTGTAAGAGAATGCTAATCTTCTCATTGTTTCTGACGGAAAGCTACTTATCTCTCCTCCACACAGGTAGCTGCCATGAATGAGATTCTTGTCTGCATGTAAAGGAACACACCCCTAATCCAACCTGTTCGTTCCCAGTAATGCGTGGGGCACTGTGCGAATAGCGCCGAACAAGATCCATCTTTTAACATTTTAATCTGACATTTTCACAACCCTCTAATCCAATTTTTCGGCTTTTTTCTGTAACCGTTATGGCTCCTCGTCTCAGTCTAGCAGTTGTAGGAGAAATGCAAAGGCTACAGGGCCAAAACCGGACCCCATCCTGGTGTGTTGCTTTCTTGCTGCCTTTTGATTCTTCCCCTTTCCTTTGTACCCTCGGCTTGTTTCCTGGAGTTGGGTAGATTTCTAGCCTTCTTAGGGGGAAAGATTAAAATGCTTGCCACACAAGGGCTGACAGCATGGAAACAGGCTTTCTGTGAGTTTGAAAGGTTTTAGTTTCTCTCAGAGTGCTTTCATCAGGGTGGAAATAAAAGTATCTTTTGATGGCTACTTCTTTTCATAGCCAGAAAGTGCACTATTCATAATGCTAATCTTGTTTGTTTACTTTTTTACAGCATGAGGCAGAGAAAAGTTTCACTATAATTAATGTAAGATCATTTCTATAACTCGCATAGATGCCCAGATGTCATCAGATAAACTATAGTTCTAAGCACTTCCAAGTAGTGTGATCACATACTAGCATGCTGCTTAATATATACTGCAGAAATGTTATTTGTGTGCTGTGCACAGTTTGAGCAAGTTCTATATGAAATATGCAGATGACCTACTGCATTTGCCAAAATGTGCAGTATACAACAGAGCACGCTGCATGAGATACTGCATCCCACAATGCAATGAGCTTGACTTGACCTTCCGTTACCAGTGTGATTGAATTTAATTAGTTGTTTTTTAAAACTCATTATTTGAATCGAATGTCAAATGTTTAGACATTTACCTATTTATTTCCAAGATGTTAGCAGGACGTCACTTATATACGATAATATATCGTATGCGAGGTCATGTGACAATAAGGTGGCACATTACATAACACTAATACATAATATTCTAGAAACTATTTCACTTACTATTAAAAAGTCCTTTAAAAAGGCAGCCCTTCTGAAAAATAAAAGTACTTATTAATCATACACTTTCAAATAATACTTGCTATCTAAATGCGACATTAACTGCATGTTATTGATTTAAAGCATGACAAAACATTATAAAAATATTGCTAATTATTTAAAGTTTACTATAAAGTAAAACTTGAACAAATGAAAAAAAAAAAAAAAACTACTGACTATTACAAAGTGCAGTTTTTAAACATGTACTTGTGTGTTAAGAATTATTGTCATGAAAGTGTATTCTCTTGAGGTACAATTATGTGGCCTGTTTATTATGTGTAAATACATTTTTTTTTTTAATATGTACTTTTAATACTTTTTACACCAAAAAATATACTAATGAGTGCATATTCAATACAATTAAGCACACTTGTTTTTCAGTACAATGTGTGTACTTTGCATTATTCTGTAAGTAGCAAACTACTGTTCCATTCTGAACATAGCCTGAGATCAGAAAATAATATACTGAGGTCTAAAAAGGGCAGTCCAGAAGTTTATAGGAAATTCATCGAAAGAAAGCCAACAAGAGAAAACAACTGACAGCACAAGACCAAGAGAAAAACCAGCACTTGCTTTAGGAAAGCCTGTGATTAGGACATTTCCTCACCCTCCCTAGAGGGAGGACTGTTAGAGAATTTCATAGTCAATACGCTAATTTTAGACAAGTCAGCAGTCTGTGCCGTTCAGCTGGACATTGTCTTGAATTTTACCTCTGGGTTGCTATTACATCTCTCAACTAAGTCTTTAAAAATGAGGAGGGACTTATTGCTGCAAAGGCCAAAAACAGTGTTAAAGCTGATTTTGAGGAAATCAGTATCTAAACCCTTCAGAAGTCTCGTTACAAATGTCCAGACATGCTTTTTGTGTGACTTTCTTGTGCAGAATACATATTAGAGATTGAGATATTATAGAGGCAAAGTCTTCCTGCATTATCAGTGCCATGTAAGAACCGCTGAGAGACCTGTTTTTTCCCCTTTAGCTAAACCAGAGGGCTTGACCACTGAAAGGTAAATTAGCGACGCTGGCACTCGCCGCCTGCTAAAGACTCTGGGAGGAATGTCAGGCTGTTTTAATCTCTTTCTCTGTTGTTCTGTTTAACCTCAACCTGTGTTTCTAAGGGGCCGACTAATTTCTTTGTGCAGTAAATGAGGTTGCTGTTGCCTGCTCTGCGTGCCCATGTCAACAAGCACATCCCATTAGCTCGCCTTCATGCTAGTGGCAGCTCGAATAAAGCCTGTGCTCACCAAGTCCTTCAGCAAACTTTTTAAACCCGTCTAAGCTAGTGTTTTTCCTTTCCGTTTCACAATTTAGCAGCCAAGCGGTTATGTTGGCAGAACATGTTTTCAATTCAGAGCCGAAATGGGCAGTTAAGTGGAGGATATCGTCTCAATGTCAGTTTCGTAGATTGGTTAGCATGCTCTCAAGAGCCGCTGGCACACAGGGTCATGTAGCGCTAATTCAGTCATGATTACATGCTAGCAGACATTATGCAGCATGGCAGAAGGAGGCATAATTGGGCAAGCCTCATCTTTTTCTCCCACAGAAATAAAGCTGTCAGGAAGGGGAAAACAAAGCTATCATTTATCTCTGCGGTGGAGGGTTAGTGCGTTAGCACAATGGTAGCATGTTTTTTGACTAGTTCAGCACCAGTATTTGCGCATCTGTGTTGGGAGGGCAGGAATTTGGGCCCCAGAAATGGCCGTGTTTGTGCATGTCACTCATGGTAAAACCAGAGAGGTGGAGTGGAGACAGGTTCTCAGGCGGGCCCCCGTGTCAATGCTACATTTGATTTGAGGCCTAATTTGCTGGTTGGTTGCTTGTGTAAACAACTCGGGATACTTGGGCTTCTCAGACGCCGCGATAAACAAATCCTGATCACACGGATGTAAAAATAAACCGTCCCTGCTTCAGAGACGTAAAAAGCCATTCGAGTCGGCAGTCGAGAGTCCTCCTGTTTTGGTGATTTGCGATGGCGCTAATCTTAGTGTGTTCACGAGAGAGCCGCTGAGTGCCCACAGCCAGGCCTTGAGCTCTCGGGCTCAGGCGGGATCTTTTCCCCATACAGATCGGCTCAGAGCTGAAAACTAAAACTAACAGACACACCAGCTTACCAGGAAAATGGTTTCTATCTTTCCTGTTCTGTTTCTTTTTCTCATCATCTTTTCATTCCTTCCCTTTCCCTTTCCTGTTCCCTTATATCTACTGTTCCTTCTCATTTTCCCGTTCCTCAGCTTACCTTCCCTGTCCGTTTTCCTTTCGGTTTTGTTCTTTACTTACTTTTTTGTTCCTTCTCTTGTTTATCTTCATTACTTTGCCTTTTCCTTTTCTTGTTCCTTTTGCTTGTGTTTCATGTTCCTGTACCTGTCTTTTTCCATTTACCTTTTCCTTTTCCTTTTCTTTTTTCCCTTTCCTCTTCCCCTTTCCTTTCCTTTCCTTTCCTTTCCTGTTTTTTTTTTTTTTTACCTTTCTTGTACTTTCTACTGTTTGTCTTCCTTATCTTTCCTTTTTCTTTTTTGTGTTCCTTTTCATGTCTTTGTACTTTTTCCTAGTTGTCGTCTTCTTTTTCCTATTTCTTTCTTACCTTTCCTTTTACCGGTTATTTTACTTTACTGTCCCTTCCTTTCCCCCCTGTATTCAGCATTTCCTTTTCTTGGTTCTTTTCCTGTTCATTTTCCCTCTCCTTCTTTTCTTCTCTTTTCCAATGGTTTGAAATCCCTTGTTCAGAGACAATAAATAAATGCATAAATATATGGAAAGGAATCTTAATACGGTATGTTTTGACACTACACATATATTGTTTAATATGTTTATTTTTTATTTTTGGGTGTAATTATTTAATTTACACAATGAAAAATGAGTCAAGACAATTAAATGTATCCTAAATGGACAAATACCTGAATGCCATTAAACCATGGCTATTTCATGGTACGCTTTGCCAGCACCACCTCCTTACAACAAGAACTAGACTTGCTGCTTTCAATTACAAGCCCTCACTGGTTGAGAAAGATCCCAGATAAAATCACATCCCTTTCCTCCACTTCTCAGCCTCAGAAGGCTCTTGTTCTTTACGTTGCACAGTCACACCATGCCATGCTTCTGAGCTAAATACACAGTGACAGGGCTTTCATGTAGCTGAAATGGGGATACCGTATCCCTCAGCCACCCCCCATCTCAACAAGGTGGTGTTTAAAATGAGGAAATCGGCCGACCTCCTGTGCGATCTCCATTTTAGTCTTGTCACGGAAAGCTGCAGGATTTTTTCTCCTCTTTTTGAAGGCCTTGAAACAATAATGCAACTACTGAGATCTAAAAACTAGGCTTGGAATTGATAATCAGTAGTGTTGTGTCCCTGGTAATAATCATTAGAATGCATAGCTGTGAACAAAGTAATATTTATCCAGGGGATGCGGGCGTGGTTGGGGTTTAAGAAAAATCATGTAGGCCCGATTCCCTCTTTAGGCTGAAGGGGGTTTTAAGCAAACAGCTGCTAAGTGTGGATTAGTGGCTCTCAGCAGTGCTGACCAAAAGGCCAAACCGAAAATAGCTTATTTCTCTTTGCTTACTGATGTGAACTAGAAAATACCTCAGCCTGTGGAATCACCCCAGACTTATTCTCTCTTCCATTTTTTTTTTCCCCCTTTTCAGAAGGTTAATTAACACCACCGTTTCTAGTGATGAATTACAAAGTCATGAAAAACTGAATAAAAGGGAAAAATCATTTTATTAGGTATTTAATGTTGTCTAATTATAATGCAAATAGTAATATATGATTATGGTGCTTCATTGGCAATTCAGCCCATATGTGCATATGAAATAAAGAGTGGGAGTAAATGACTCGTTGTCATTGGAACGTGTGAGGGTGATTCTTGTGCATAGCCTAAAGCGATCTGGCCCTAATTTCTGCTTTGTCTCTGATCCCTGGCTGCCTGCGGGATGTCCTTTTTTCCCTTCATAAAAGGTGAAATACTGAAATAATCCATTTAAGTTTCCTATTTTCCACAGTAACCTTGCCTCTAGGTCATTTGTGACTGCTAGAGGTGGTGTAAAGGCAAGCATGCTAGTGCTTTTGGGGTGATCAGGAATATTAGGCCCCTGGTTGATGCAACATATGAGTGACTGTAATGTGTAGTGTGTGTTGTAATGACCCAGCAGAAAATGTTAGTGCTCAGAGTTTGATCGTTTCATATTTCTTAATGATTAATTATTTTTTCATGAATTGACTTGTTTCTTAAAATATCTTAGCAGAAAAAACAATTGTTGACAAAATTCCTGTTATAAACATTGCTATTTTAGTATTATGTACATATTATATATTTATTAATGTTTTGAATTAACTTTTATTTTTATATAATTAGTTTTTATTTTAATTCACTTTGAGTAATTTTGTTGTGTTTTTGCCTTTTTTATTAGCTACTGAATTTTTAAATGTATATATTTATCTTGAATTTATTTTTATTTCAGTTTAGTTTTAGTAATTTTAGTACTTCATATTAAACTTAATTCCAGGTAGTTCCCAAGACAACATTTCAATCTTTTCGAAGTTTAAATTTTTATTTTATTTTATTTTATTTTATTTTATTTTATTTTATTTTATTTTATTTTATTTTATTTTATTTTATTTTATTTTATTTTATTTTATTTTATTTTATTTTATTTTATTTTATTTTATTTTATTTACCAAGAATATGTTTTCTTAATTTTAGTTTTAGTTAACTATAACAGCACTGGCTGTAAATATAAAATTCATATGGTTTGCATATCTCTGATCATTTGACTCCTGGGAGAAATGTTAATATTAAAATCTCTGACTTTTGATTGCAAATGTTGAGATCTCTTCTAAAACCCTAGAAGAGATACATATGATCATGGTCTGAGAATCTGAAAAAAAAAAAAAAAAAAAAAAGAGATATTAAAGAGACATTTTTCTTTCTTTCTTATGAGAATGCTTAAGGGGCAGTCTGATCCAAACACTAGTAGATGATACAAAATGTGAACACATGCTAATTCTCTCTCTCTTTCTCTCCATCACCATCCAGCCTGTGGTCGTGGATTCTACAAGTCTTCATCTCAGGATCTTCAGTGTTCCCGTTGTCCCGCACACAGTTATAACGACCGAGAGGGCTCATGGAGATGTGACTGTGAGGACGGTTATTATAGAGCCCTCTCTGACCCCCCATCTGTCGCCTGCACTAGTGAGTGAGCCGTTTGTCAATCTTTGGTCTTCTTACTTTCCTTTCCTTTCCTTCCTTTCTATATGTCTTTTTTATCCACGAACTGACATATCTAATTCCCAGTTCCAAGCAATTGTCTGTTTCCTGTCAGATGAAATTTTAATTACCAGAAGCGACAGGCATTGTATTTTGAGGAGCACTGTGGCAGTCCTGACTTGGTGCCCAAGGCAAAATAAGGAGAAAGAGAGGGAAAAAAAATGTTTTAGCTGCTTAGTAGTTCTTACTTAATTTAAGTATGGTACATGATAGTCTTACAGTATATTTACAGTATTACAGTGTTACAGTATTTCTTTTGCATGATTTTTTATTATTTTTTTTAATAATAAAATCAACTTAACTCAAAAATCTGAGTGGGCAGGTGTTTGGATTCAGTTTGAATGGGCATAACGATTCCAGTAATTACAGTCAGAACAAACGGAAGCGGGTCTCAGCAGTTCTTTCCTCTCCTTCCCTCCCCTCTAATAACCACCTGTCCTCTTCTTTCCTCTCCTCGGCCATCTCTCTTTTTGAATAACACGCCTGTTCTACAGCCATTGATGACTTATTTACACAGGCCAGACAGGGGTGAAAAGAGGCGGGGAGGTAGTTCAGGGCGAGTCGGACTACCTGGAAATATGCTCAAGGACAGGTTCAATCAGGTAGAATCCCAGGATGTGCTTCACTTCCTGAAGACAAAGAGACGGAGAGAGTGCATTAAAGCAAGCAGTAGGGCTGTAAGATATTAGGAAATATCTTGGGATCTTGAGTCGCATCCTGAGTCCCTTTTGTTTTTTAATTATTGTACAAAGGCATTTGATGATGATTTTATTTTGGTTAACTGTGCTATGATAGACAACAGAGAATGACAAATGAATTTGTGTAGGTGAGAGAAACATATTAGACCCTAGCTGTGCTGTTGTGGATCAGGGCAGATGTGCAGCCTATCCTATGATGACACATATGCCATGCATTAATCATTCAACTAGGCTTTACCTCTACAGTATTTTCCAGTCTGTATCCACCCACATTTCTTCTTTCTTACAGTAACTCCCCCACATTTGTCTCACCGCTGCTTTCCAAAAGAGATGATCACACTAAAACATGCTAGTCTAATTGTTGCCCATTGCCCACCAATCAGAGAACAGAGAAAACACAGGCCTCGAATTCACCACACAATTACCCTCGTCTCTGCTGCCTTCCTCTTTCTCTTTCCCTCCAAGTACACATCAGATCTGTTACTCCCCTGACCCAGTCTGGCTGTTGTTACTCTGTCTGGGCATGAAAACATTGACGTTGCTGAAAAATGCACGCAGAACGCAAGGATTGAGTCATGTAGTTTCTCGCAATGACTTTTTCAGAGGGAAAATTAATGGTTTAGTCATATGAGTTGTACAATGTGGAAATGCAGTTATAATGACGACACAGGCCCTTAATGATTATGCATAAGTATACATGATATATATGTATATATATTAATTTTAATATATTATAAAAATATAAATTATTTTATATAAAAATAATATATATATATATATATATATATATATATATATATATATATATATATATATATATATATATATATATATATATATATTTTTTTTTTTTTTTTTTTTTAGAAATTAACTCTTTTTATTCACAAAGAACACTAAATCAGCATACGTGAATGATTTCTGAATGATTTTGTGACACTGATGGCTGCTGAAAATTCAGCTTTGCATCACAAGAATAAATTACATTTTAAAATATATTCAAATAGAAAAAGGTTTTTTTTTGTGATAATATTTCACTTTTTACTGTATTTTTGATCAAACAAATGTAGCAACATTAAAAAATCTTGTGTAGAACGATGTAGGCGACACCATGCATTGTTAAATCACAAAGATATAACGTTAAAGAAGAAATCCAAATGCACAAAGAATTAAGGGAGGATTCTAAATCACAGCGAGTCATAAAGGATGTGGCAAGAGTTTGGGATAATAAGGATGTGACAGGAGGGAAAAAAAATGGAACAAAAATTTTTTAACAAACATAAATCGCATCTGTTTTGAAGTGTTGTGCATGCGAAATACTGTCCACACCAGACTTGTCTTAATTATCTCGGGATTAAGTTATTGTGACCATCTGAATTGTCTGGGATGAAGATTTCTTTTTTGGGGATTTAAAGCCGCATGGAACTGAATGGTAATTGGGGGTGAATTTACATTCGCTGAATAAACACCCTGATGGACAGCTTTTTAAATGAGCGAGGTGTAAACCTACCGAATCTTAAGCTCTGTCAATACGCACTCAGCTCCTCAGAACACGGATTAAGAGCGGCCTTAATGAAATTCAGATTTCCAGAGTGAAAGGAATTAATATTCACTTGAAGAAAGGTCTGTCATTGCTGAAAGGAAGAAAAAACAGCACAAAGTTTTTCACAAATATTCACTTTTTTGAGATTTTTATCTACAGTACAAAATAATCCCAATGCCATGGCATAAATTTTCCCGGTTTACCACAACCTGTGAGGCGTCAAGATAAATGGGCGATATTTAGGCAATCCTGCTGTGTTCGAGAGAATTTTTTTTCTTTTTAGATAGAACGAAAGAAGGGAGTTCTTGACAGCTTTCAGAGATGACATCAATCACCTGACAGCTGCGCATGGTGTCGGCACTAGCGAAGGTCTGGAAGGGGCGGTAGGAGGGTGGGACTTTGTGACAGAGAGAAAAAGAGGAAAAGGGAGAGCAGGAGACACTGAAAAAGTGAGAAAGAAAGTAAGAGAAAGTGAGAGCGCATAACCTACATACTCTCTTCTCAGCTCTCTTCAAGCCCTGGAATCGTCACCTCCATTCGTTGACGTGTCCCTGAGGGTGAGACTTTCCTTTTTCCCACAGTTGCTAAGGGACAGGAGTACAGTAATAAAACCAGCCTCTCTCGACCATCTCTCTCCGGCTCCATCCCTCAATCTACCCATGGTGCTTGGTACATGTAAGGCCAAAGTTCAGGTACCATGTTTGTAGATTAAGGATTAGTGGCTGGACTGTTTAAACACGGTTCAGAAGTAGCAGCTCTCTGGGACTCTCATTAGTGTGGTGAGTCTTAAAGGAATAGACAATCAAAAAATGAAATATCTCATTTACTCATCCTCATGTTATTCCAAACTGGTATGGCTTTCTTTCTTATGTGGCAAAAAATCACTATAAATATAACCTGTATAGACACTACCTTTTAAAAATGTCGGGTTCAGTTTTTTTTCTCTTCAGAAAGGATGCATTAAATTGATCAAAAGTCATAGTAAATACTTTTTCATTGTTACAAAATAAATGCTGTTCTTTTGAACATTTTATTAATCAAAAGTATCATGATTTCCACAAAAAAAAAAAAAAAAAAAAAAAAAATTAGGGTGAGTTTTTTTAACATTGATAATAATACGAAATATTCCTTGAGCAGCAAATCAGCTATTATATTGATTTCTGAAGTATCATGTGACACTGAAGACTGGAGTAATGGCTGCTGAAAATTCAGGAACATACAGGAACAAATTCAGGAACAAACAAACAAACAAAAAAAATACATTTCACAATCTATTTAAATAAAGCAATGATTTTAAATTGTAATAATATTTCTCAATGCTGGTGTTTTTACTGTATTTTTGATCAAATAAATGCAGCCGTGGTAAGGATAAGAGACTTCATTAAACACATTACCGTATCTTTTGTATGGATATATACTATGTTTTTTGCTTATGTGTAACAAGCAGACTGAAATTTAAGTCATTATTCACTCCAATATTGACTGCAAAATATATATAGTCAACACAAATGTCATTACCTTTCATTAAATTGAAAATAGGATATTTGTTAAGATTCATCTTCTGTGTTTTGTTAAGATTCATCTTCAGAAAAAAATTAAGTCATATAGGATTGGAATGGCTTGAGGGCGAGTGAATGACAAGATTTTTGGGTGAATTATCCTTTATTAGGAGAAGTAGCACTAAGACAGCCAAGAGCTGCTCAATGTGCAGATAACAACTGGATTCCTGAGTTAAGCTCCAGCGCTGCTTGGCCTGAGACTTCAGGCTTCATACACACACCCACACACACACACACACACACACACACACACACACACACACACAAGATCAGCAGGTTGACCTAATTAACATTCTCTCACAGGAAAACAGCAAGGGTAAGAATCGTGAACACATTTCCTGATTTCAAAGATGATTTTATTATTACTTCTTCGCATACATTATCTCACTTTTTAGATTGGAAGGATATTCAGCTCCTTTACTTGTTAAAAATCACTGTTAGAAATGTCACTTAATCTCATCTGCCAGACTTTTGACTAAAGGCTTAAAGTGTGGTCCACACCGCAGCTCATTCTGACCAAGAACAGCCTACTTGGACAGGGTAAGACCTGCATATAAAGCGATCAATCACATTTTTTGTTTTTACACGCCATTTAAGAGTGGGTTTATCCAAATATATTATACCACAACAATAGACCGCTTTGGAAAAAAAAAAATCATTCAGATGGCACTGCCCTTTCTTTGAAAAAATAGAAGAGAAGTTTGCAGTTTTGTGTGTAATTTTCATCAGATACTCAGTGAACAGACTGTGGGCGGTTTGAGGCTATACAATCTATAAAGCGTGGTTTAAAAAAAACTTATTTAAAAGAAGGTTCAAGGGGAAGGCAAAAAGAACGAGTGTGAAAGAGTGCACACAGGCTTTAAGCAAACTTCATATCCATTAAAAGAATAGTTTGGTTTGTGGTGTAGAGAATCAAGCTGTCTGTGGCAGATATTTGTCCCAGTTTCCCCCAGACTTCCTCTGGCGTCCCTGCAGAATCAGTCTCAAAGCAGACTGCAGAGGAGATGACAGATTACATATATAGAAACACATATGCGCTCGTGTGTGAAAGAGCAAATGAGAGCAGTAAACTCGGAGGGCATTTTGTTGTTAACCAGCAGACGATGACGCTCTCAACAGTGTATGAAAAAAAAGACGACTGCAGGTCTCTCCAGACGCCAGATGTACACTCGACAGGAAAGACTTGCTTTAGCCGTTTTCATTCTATACTCATTGTTTTCATCCCGGACTTAAAAAAAAAGAAAAAAGAAAAAAAAAAATGAATAAAATATTTTCAGAAATGCCAGATGTTCGATTGCGATTCTATGTATACAAAGAGATAAATTATGCTATTTTTAATACATTATGCATTTGAAAATCATGTCGTTCCAAACCTGTAAGACCTTCATTCATCTTCGGAACTCAAAATTAAGATTATTTCCATGTGTGCGTCATGTTTCTGTCATGAACGTGCATCGACTGACATGGAAGAGAAGAAATTGTTGAATAAAGTTGCTATTTTTGTTTTCTTTGTGCACACAAAGTATTTTTGTAGCTTTATAAAATTAAGGTTGAACCATTGATGGCACATGGGCTATTTTAACGATGTCCTTACTACCTTTCTGGGCCTTGAACATGGTAGTTGCGTTGTTGTCTAGGCAGGGTCAGAAAACACTCGGATTTCATCAAAAATATCTTAATTTGTGTTCCGAAGATGAACAAAGGTCTTATGGGTTTGGAACGAAATGAGCGTGAGTAATGAATGACAGAATTGTCATTTTTGGGTGAACTATCCCTTTAAATATTTGCTTGGATATGTCTAAATCTTGAATTTTTTCTATATTGAGATCAGGCGTGATGCCTTGTAAGCTGTCTGAAACCACCATGCCTTCATACAAAAACATTGTGCATTAAGTGTTTGACGAACTGGGCAGTTTCATACAAAGGTTCAAATCATGCAATTTGAACAACATCATGGATTGTTATTAGATTACAGTGCTTTTATTTAACGTTTTGTGAGAATTAAATCAATAGGACCTCTCCAGTAGTGATTCATCTCAGTGCTACCTTGTCGCTTGAATAGATATGCTCAATCACAGCTTGACTTGAGTCCCTTCCTGTCTCAGCTGTCCATTTAAAGATAAACAATCCCTTGATCTCTGCCACTCAAGAGCGGAATGAGAAGGCCCTGCCAAATAGAGCCATTAGTGTTATTATTATTCTTACAGGTAACCATAGAAATAGAATGCTAAAGTCTCAGGAGGATGAGTGTGTGTGTGTGTGTGTGTGTGTGTTTTGCGGCTCTCCCTGAGGGGAATGGAGTAGGAGGGACATCATTAGCATCAGTACGTGAAGTTGTGCTTGGAGCTTGAGAGATAGATACAGAGAAGAGAGAGATGGAGAGACGGACCACATCTCTTCACCTGCCACAGGTGGCCCTTTCATCTCCTCCGTTCACTCGTTCCCCTCCTACTTTGATGAATATGGATGGATGTGTGTGCCATTAACTTTAATGAGGAGCAAACTTTAAGTGTCATATTAACCATTCGCACAATTCTAATGCTTGCTCTTTCCCCTCATTCATATGCATTGAGTGTTTTGTTAGTAAATGTCCGCAGTTTTGCAGATAGGCGGTATTGGCGACACAGGACTTTGCGTTTTGTAGCGACAAATGACCTCGACATCACTTAGGTAAAAATGCAAACTTTATTTCAGAATGCCCAAAGTATACTACACAATACAGACAGTATTGAACAGTTCAGATGCAAAAGCCTCTAAGTGCCATTTGAAATTTTCTTCTAAAAAGAGCATTTTTATCGAGCTCTTATGTGTAGGTTCAGTATTTTCACTTTGATGGCAATGAGCAGATTCTTTTCATTGCCATTAAAGTGAAATAACTGAACCTAAACATAGGAACTCTTCATATGCAAAATATACTGGTACCATATCATTTATCAGTTCATATTACAGTATTTAATTTCCCTTTATTGGATGATATTTCATACTCAGTAACACTACTTTTACATTTAGATTACTTCTGCCATCCTCTAACACTCACTTAAAATTAATCTTTAAAACTAAATAACTAAAATAATCTTTATTAAAATAATTTAATAATGCAGTTCAATGTCATCTTAAAAAAGCAAATCTCAAAATACCATTTTCATACTGTCCATTATATTTTGAATTTATTTTTATTTATTAATTATATATATATTAATATATTATGAATTTATTTTGAAGTTTAACAATGTCCATTTATCGATTATTCTCCAGAAAATTTAAATATTACGACAAAAGTATATATTTTTAGTTTTAATGTTTTAGCTTTTATGCAAACAAAACAGTATAGGTATAATATTGCCTAAAGCTTGCAAATAGCATTTGAAATCTAATTACCGTATTATATTATTTATTTTTTGTTTTTGTGAACAGCTGTTTTTATAAATAATCTGTAAATCAATAAAAGCTATCAGCAGATTTTGAATTCCTATGAGAGACGTCAGATGACATTTTCACCTCTTGCTAACAATTCTTATTTTTTAAACGCTCACCAGTTGCTCTGTTGTCAATCACACAATCCCTCTCGTGAGCTCAGCTCCACTAGAGAACAGATTGAAAACGCCTATTCAGCTCCACACGAGTGGACATGTATGGGTCACTATTTCACTTTCAGGTACAAAAATCGAACCTCTCCAAAACGGCAAACCCATGATGCAAGACCATCACAAAGACAAGTTGTAATAAAAGAGATATTGAACAGGCAGCGGCCCCGTTATAAAAACATTAGGGTGATAAAAGTAAGGGCTTGGTGGTTGGATAAAAGTAGCAAAGTATAAATCATTGCTTTATGAGACGCGCCAGATTCCTTGGCACTGGCGGGGATTAGGGGATGATGGGTTGTTTTCCACTGTGGTCATCCGTCTGTGAGCTGGTTATTGTAGGCTGAGTGGAATCCTGCGCTGTTGCTATTGTCGGGGTGACAACTCGCTCATGATCTGACTCTTAAATTCTGGAAGTGACTCAGACTCACTGTCTTCCATGGCTTAGACTCCCTGTCACCCTGGCAGTCAAAAAAAAAGTGTTTTGCCAATTGTATCACCTCTTTTCTTTCCACAGGAAACTCATAACTCCCTGGCTCAGTAATGAAACGCTACTGAGTAGATGAGTACCAAGGCAGTCTTATCTCAAGGTTTTCCAGTACCAAGGCGGTCTTATCTCAAGGTTTTCTACCTTGAAACAGTATCTCGTTGTTCACCGTTTCATTGTTTTGTTACATCCCTGGTCTACATCGACCTTGGCAGCGCTCAAGTTCAACTCCCCAGCATTCTTCAGCATAACATCTCTATGTATCTAGGTTACGGTATAATTGCATGTCAGGATTTGCCAAGGGCCCAGATTTCTCATATTTCCATGGTGTTTTTGTCTCGAGAAAAGACTAGAGTGCTATTAAATATAAGTCACATCTAAGCATCCCCCTCTTTTCTTACTACAGGGCCACCATCAGCTCCTCAGAACCTGCTTTACAACATCAACCACACCACCGTCAGCCTAGAGTGGACCCCGCCGGCCGACACGGGCGGCCGTAACGACGTGACGTACCGGATTATTTGCCGCCGCTGCACCTGGGAGCCGGAAGAGTGCTTTCCTTGCGGGAGCAATGTTGGCTTCTCGCCACAGCAGAGTGGATTAACGGACACCTACGTCACCATCACCGACCTGTTAGCGCACGCAAACTACACCTTTGAGGTCGAGGCCGTGAACGGCGTGTCCGACCTCAGCCGTACCCAGCGACTGTTTGCGGCCGTCAGCATCGCGACCAGCCAAGCAGGTAAGAGGTTTGGACTTCAGTGGCTATTCGGCTTGACACCATTCTGATGTGCTTTTGATGCTTTTTTACACTAGAAGGAGGTTCTGATGTTTTTAGTGTTGCTTGGTTGGACGGCACTCTCAACCCGAGGCTGTATAATTTCCAACTAGTGCATTCACAGTTCTGTACTTACCACCGTTGGGATAATTTAACAAATTATCTTGTAGCCGTGTTTCTGCAGTTCATAATTTGTGGTTTTGTGGCGACGATATAGTGGTGAACAGCAACAGATGATAAATAATAGAAGTCATGCACAAGAATACCTCTCTCGTTTCCCCTTTAGTTGTTATTGTCTGCCAGAAGAACCGCCACCTTTAAATATCACTTACAGTCGCCATGGTTGACATTTCCAAGCAAGACTTGTTGAATTCTTGATAAATGATATGAGCTTTCACTTTATCCCCTGAAATTAAATGGGTGGCAAATGCTAGCGTTGGTGCTGAAGTCATGGCCGCAAACATTATTAGCTCGACGAGTGGTTGCCTGTCTTTGGCTCTCCCTCTTTCCCTCTTTCTCTCTTTCTCTCACGCTCACTCTCTCGGGAGTTGGCCATAATTTAAGAGCTGTTTCTGAGACTGCACATGCTAGAGAAATGCATGTTTTTTAATGAACTATTTTTTATGGATCTGCAAAACAAGATTTCTCTTTCATGCCCAAGCATCCATGAAATACAATTTGCCTTCAAATGCATACTGGTTCTGGTCATTAACAAGAGGTTAGTAGACAGTGATAGCTTAGCACCACGCTTCAGCAACTAGCGCATAGACTGCAGTGTTGTTGTACGTGCACACATACAATATTTGACTGTTTCTTTGTGAGTCTTTGTTGTTTAGAAAATAGATCCCACTGTATCTGATATGTTACCTAGGGATGGTCATCCAACAACTGACTAGTTGATTAGTGAAGCTGACTTTTTCATCTAGATAATATATAATATTTTTTATCTAGACATCTATAATGTAATATATAATATTAGAAATATACATTTATTTTATCCAGTTTTTTTCACTTGCTAACAATAATAACACAGTAATTTATGTAGACATATGTTGACTGGGTTATCAAGATTTATTTGTTTATTTTGTTAGTCTAGAAAATATTTTGTCCAGTATATACTTTACATGATCTAAAATACACGTTCTTTTCTATATCTTACTTAATGTATCATTTTAATATATAATTTATCTAGCAATTGTATAATATTTTATCTAGACATTTGTTGACTGTTTTATCTAGATATGAATGCCCTGGTAAAAAAGGAATATATTTAAAATGCATTTATTTCATACTTAGATCAAATCTATTAACATTTATTGATGTATGGCTCAAGAGTTATAATTAAACTTTATTTGGAGTGTCACTTGTACACAATGCGCAGTTCTTAATATTAAGCCTAAAATGTTTTTTAATGTCACTGTTGATGAGGATTGTATGATCTTTAATAAATGTATGTCTTTAAATGCTGAAGTACACTTGCAATAGTTCCACTTTTGAACAATGAAATATATCTTTATTTGGACTTCAGCACTACTTCTGCACAATTAAAGTGCATTAAGCACAAAATTAGTTGTTCTAATTTAGCAGACTTTAAGTATACCAGTTCAGTATATTTAAATAAATACATTGTAGTATATTTATTTTTGTCTAGTATGGTATGTTGTCTAATTCATCTCCTTTTGTCTACAAAATATGTAATATTATATATTTTAAATATGTAGTCCATTTTCTCTTTATCTAGATTATTATATGCTATTCTCATCTAGACACCATACTAAGTAAAGCACCTAAGATCTTCAAGACAGATATTTTTGGCTGTGTGTCTAGAGAATCCTGCTTCCTGTTCCATTCTGTTGTGCATTAGTTCAGTTTTTTTGGAATGCAAGAATGTGTTTTATGTAAACACTGTCAAAGAAATACAAAAAAAGGTTCTTTTTAATCTAGACCAATTAGTCATCCAGTCATTCAGGTAACTTACAGACTCGTTGATTCTGACAGTTTGTAGTTTTGTACATCTCTAGTGTTTCACCACCTGCATTCAAAACTCAAGCTCTCATTTGCATTTTTGTTGTTTTTATGGTTTGCAAACAAAACAAGGTCAGTGACAGGATAACACAAGCAGCTCATGCATGCACGTGTTCACAGAGAGATGAGGGAAGAGACACAGAGGGAGAGGCGATAATGACCGGCAGCCAGTAAAATGAGGGAGGAGCGGAGCTGAGGAGGAAGGGGAGAGGGGATGATGTATGTTTCATGACAGGGATCGTGACAGAGACACTCGCTGGAGTAAGGAGCCACAAGGACACACGGACACCTTGGTAGGTTAGGAGCAGAGAGAGAAAGCAAGATAAGGGACAGAGAGAGCGGGGGAAAAGACCCTTGTCTCAAAGTGAGAGCCGGCCGTAATTATCTCTGGCATACTGACAACAGACAATTACACCAGCCACCCTGGGCAATATTTAGTCATTAGTTATTGTCAGATTGAGAAAATATATTAGTAAAGCCCTGTTTTCTGTAGTGCCAGTATTACCGGTTTCATTTTTCATGTCTTTCAAGCTATAGAGTAGGCCAAAAATGGAGGACAGAATAAAAAATGTCCCATTTGAATGTGAGTAGATTCTAGGTAGGAGTGGGTCTCTATGGTTGACAATTCAACTAGTCTTCCAATGACAGGTTAGTCATTTAAACCTCGTTCAGACTGTCAGCCCAAATCCGATTTTGTGCATATCTGGATTGAATCTGATTTGAATAACTGCCTGTCTAACTGACTGGTTTCTATGGTAATGCTGTTGCGTTGTTAGGCCCATGCTAAAAACAACAAAAACAGCAATACTGTTTGCAAAACAGACGTTTCAACACTCAAAAAAGTGCGAATACTAGCAGTATATTGTCTTTTCCCGCTTGACTTGCAGTTCGTAACAACACAAGCTTGTTTCTGCAAAAACTTCTGATGTTTTTAAGTGGCGTGAGAACATGAAAAAGCTACGCTAAATCCGATCTGACCGGTCAGTCTAAAATGGATGTCCAAGAATACGATTTGAATTGAATTGCAAACCACATATGAATGTAGCTTTAGTGAGGTTGGCTCGTTTTGGATTTTCGCCTTTTTCTTTTAGTTTTGATATTTTATCATTAGCAACAGAATTTAAATGAACATTTCTTTGCGCTTCATTCAACTGATTTTGAAAACAGGAATCCATCTTCTAAGTCCCTCTAAGAAATGCGTCTGATTGTGGTCAGGCAAATCTGTCTAATTATACAGAACTACCAAATGGACAAATCAACTGCACGTCCCTGAGTCTAGCTTTGCTTGTATCCACATTTGAATGAAAATGAAATGATTGCCCACTCAATTACTCATATATTTAAAGATTCACCTTTAATAATTAAGCACAGGCTCCATTTGAATACAACAGGCTTACTGTGATGGCAAACCGATAGGAGCCCTGGACAATCAGCCCCTTGTTTAGAGCCGAGATGGAAAATTTAACCCTATCTGAGCATGCTCAATTCTCTGCTCGCCGGAGCCTTACAGGCGCAATTTTACCCCTGGGTTACCACGGCAATGGATGACTACCTCATAATGGGTGAGAATGGAGCTTCCTGAAACAATAAGCTCCTGGCCGGTCAGACAGAGCAGGACACTCATTAACACTGATGACTTTATCAAGGCCTTCAGAGTAGAAAAAAATAGCATCTTTTAAGCTCTTCCCAAGTCTTATTACCTGGGGAAGGATATCTGAAAGAGTATTAAGAGAGAGAACGGAAAGGTGAAGTGCATTTGGGGTGAGGAGCAATTGATCTAATGCACATTAATAAATACTTCTTTTTTTTGATTCATCAGTTTTAGCCTTGTGGGCAACGTGCCGACATAGAGCGAATCCCAACTCGAGGACCTTTCCCGTTCCTGCTCCCACTTCACTTCCTGTCAGCTCTGATCTGTCCAATCATAATAAAGGCGAAAATGCCAAATATAAATCTTAAAAAAAAAAAAAAAAAAGAAAAAAAAAAAAAAAAATCATCAGTTGTATTCATATTATTCTTAAATAACCCTTCCCACCTCTGCTGATGAATTTGATAAAAAAAAAAAAATTATATTACATGTTCAAAAGTTTGGGGTCATTATGATTTTTTACATTTATTTTATTTATTATTTTTTTTTAAGAAATTAAATGCAAAAACACATTAAATTGATCAAAAGTGACAGTAAACACATTTATAATATATATAAAAAAATCAGTTTCATATAAATACTGTTCTTTTTTAACTTTTCTTCAAAGAATCATGAAAAAACGTATCACGGATTCCACAAAAATATTAAGCAACATGACAAATGTTTTCAACATTGATAATAATAAGAAATGTTTCTCGAGCACCGAATCAGCATATTAGAATGGACGATCATGTGACACTGAAGGCTGCTGAAAATTCAGCTTTGCCTTCGACAGAATAAATATATTAAAATAGAAAAGCTATTTTAAACTGTAATAATTTTACGGTGTTAATATTGACTGTTTTTACTGTCTGTTGATCAAGTAAATACACCATTAGTGAGCGGAGACACTTTTCAAAAACTTAACAAAAAAAAGTACCGACCCTGAACTTTTGAATGTTATACTGAGCTATACCTTTAACAGCAGAAAAGCACCAAAGAAAGACAAGGCAGAGAGAAAACCAGGGATGGATGAAAAGGAGGGTGGGGGGGTGGGGGGTGGGGGGGGGGGTAGGGGTGAGACCCTCTCCTCTCTCATCTCTCGTCTCCATCTGCATGAGAATAAGTCGGTGCTTCAGGCACCAAGCGTAGGAGTAGAAACGGTAAGGACAGCAGAAAGCAAAGGTGCGGAGCCCGAATCCAGATGGCTATGCATCTGATGAGGAATTCAGGAATCCTCTCTTTAATTATCCTTCCACTACTGAGCGACACAATAAGCGACAAAAAGAGAGCAGAAGAAGGGACGTGTCCGTATGAGAGAGGGGCTACTCAGAGTACTCATTGTTCCTCCAAAGCCTAATTACTTCCCTGCTCTCCGTGAAATGGTTTTAAATAGCGACTGCTTCTGTATCGGCAGGTACAGATCATCACCATTTCTTTTTTTTAATGCTCTTTTTTTCCTCCAATGATGCCCTTTGCCATCCCCCCTGCAGACGAATGTGAATTCTCTCTCTCTCTCTTTAATGGCAATTCCTTTTTTCCTCTTTCTAGAGGACTGCATGGGAAGTTTGGTGAAGAGCATTTCAATCAGCATTCTATTGTCACTTGACATCTCTGTAGAGATGCCCTCGGATGCGTCTCTCTCTCGCTCTCTCTCCTTCACTCGCTTCTCCTCTCTGTGTGTCTGTCTAAACAACACCCATTGTTCTTCCCAATGCTCTTGAGCGGAAATAGCTCAAAGAATAACCATTAATATTTATTCAGGAGAGTCCTTCTGAGGAAAACAGTGTGGAATCAGGCATCGAACAGCCCTTTCCACGCCGCAGAATTCAGCAGCCAGATGTGAGACGCGTGTTTTAGATGCAAACAGCATGCGCGGTAAACAGAATCAAAGCGAGGGAAGGCGAGAAGCTGTGGAAATGGATTTTTAATGCTTAGGTTACATGTCAGAAGAGCACGATGTGCATGTTGCCCGCTGATAGCTCCCTCTGACTGTGGCCCACTCTGTCTAGGATGTTGCAAAGTGTTGCAAAGTTGTTTAAGTGTTTGATAGGGAAGCACATTAACCCTGTACTCCGCTACGCTGCTCTTATCTTCTGCCTTAGAGGGGAAATGGCTTTAAATAAGAAATTTTATTCGTTGAGGCACATGGATTCCATACGTTGCTCGGTTTTTCCAATGCTACTAGATTCCAGTCAGGTTATTTCCTCTCATCTCTCGAGGAGAAATGCTCTGTAGCTTGCGCCGTACTTTGATCTCAAGAACCTTTGTATTTCGAGCTGCACGACTGAAGTAAATAACAGAAAATGTTCTCTCTTGTTCAGGGCAGTGTGGTCGCATTAGCAGGAACTGTTTTGTTGCTCCACATGTTTTAAAGTAAAAAAAAAAAACAACGACACTGCAACTGAGATCTTTTCTTTCTGATTGTGACATAGATTCTTGAACTAGAAAATATTAGGTGATTATTAGGTAGGGAATTGACTGGATCATTGTCATTTACTATTTTCTGTGATCTCAAGTAAGTGGCATATTGTATGTTTTTGATTAAAGAATACAAAGGTGCATTGATTTGAAATAATAATGATGTCCACAGATAAATAATTTCAAAAAACATCGCAATACTTCAAATGAAGCTGAACTCTGAGAACCCAAATGAGTTTGTTTTCTTCTGCAAGCTTCAAGTGACATCCAAATGTGTCGCGCCAAGCGTTATAAAGTGCGAAAAAGCATTCTCATGCCCCAGACTGAAAGATGATCCTCCCGGTAATTCTCTCGTAATTAATACGGCCACTTTTTCGACACGTTATCACTGCAAAATGGATCCTGTTCAATACCCCTGAGAAGAATCACACTTTGGGGAACAATAAGTCCATTGATTGATCTCTGCAAAATCCTAATCTGTGGCAGGGACGTTAAACAGAATGGATTGATTGATTCCCGGGATTCCCAATCGGCCAGTGCTAGGTGGTGTAATTTTCTAGTTAAGCGGATCCCTCAAGCCTCTTTAGTAGCATTTGTATGCCGTTTTATGTTACCTGAGAGGCCTTTCTCTCTCTCTCCCTAGCCACTCTCTCTCTTTCTGTCTTTCCTCTTTTGGTAATTCCATCTGTGGTAATTTGATAAGAGCTGGACCGGTCGCTACAATTCAACAGCTGTGGTTAAATCGCTGGTGGTCTGGCTCACAGTGGCCTCGGCGGCCTTACTCTGGGCACTTAACCTGTGGCATTGTGCGGAATGCCTCGCGATTCGTCCGTTACCCAATCCGTCAGCAATGAATAATTTTCATGGAAGGTGCACTTTAATTACTTTCCCATTTAAATGGCATTGCGGTGGCCTATCTAGGTCATTAATCTCAGTGAGGATCCTGTTGCAAGCCTTTTATTGCTGGCAAACGAAGCCCCCCAAATCCCCCAGAATCTTCTCTGCTTGACTGACTGCAGACTCCCAGCAGCCACTGCTCCAGTGTGTCCTTCTGAACTGGCCACTGTCACGGAAGTGAGAGAGACAGACACAGAGAAAAAGAAAGAGAGATCTACACTTGTCTCTCAGCATGAACGAGGGGATGGAGGGGAAGTTTGCCAACCACCTTGAAGGGACCTGTTGGATTGAATTTGAGCAGGACTTTCTAGCATCCAACAAGTAGAATCAATTGCAACTGGCTGTTCAGAGATTTACCAGATGAACCGTACCGTTTACAACAGCATTATGGTAATGTAGGGCTTTAAAAGCAATTTTAAAATACTAGTTACATTTTAAATAATTATTTTGATTTAAAAATAAGAAAATCCCTAAAATTACATATTGTGTCAGACCAAAGAATTAAATAGATAAAATGATAAAAAAGTGAAGTAAATACATATTTTGCTGGTCCACTTTTTATAGTTAAATTGAAATCCCTACTTGTTTTGTATGCACAGAGAATACAAGGAACATTATTTCGGTCTTTCTGCTTCGAAATTACAATGCATTGCTGTTTCTTTGTACTTGTTTACTAGTATTTAGAGTAAATAATTTACTCATTTTTCATTATTTTTTTCAGTGAGAGACTGAGGCAGGTATGAAAAGCATACCTTGTATGTATTTGGGTTCACTTCATTGTTCTGTGTCACTTATTCAAACTTCCCCTCCACCTCCCTCTTGCTCAAAGTCATCTTTTCTCTCTGTCAGACGAGCGGATACCAACTCGCTCAATTATTTAGATTCCTGTGAGGCAAGCAACAAAGTTTTCAGACATGTCCCCCCCCCCACCTCTTTTATCCCCTGCTTTTGCCATCAAATGCGTTGTCTCTATCTGAGCAAACGAGTATCAGACACTTTCCAAATTAGCATCAATCTTTTTCAAGTTCCAGGTGCCTACCATGCATAAAAGTTGGAGGCTTTAGTCTCCTTGTAATTGTCACCACCTTCTGAACTCTCTGAGACTTTTCACCTGAATGTCCTCAGATGTGCCGTCAGCAGAGAAATATAAATTGGAACAAAAATGGAAGCATCGCATAATGCTGGTGGCCTTCGTGGCGGGTGGTTATTAACGGCCAGTTCTAACTGACAGGCGTTAATTGAACATTCTGACTGGATAATTCATAGAGGCTTTGAGAAAACTGTTTCAGCTCACAATGAGTCTGATATAAAGAGGTTATGAGGATATTTTAAACCCAGAAGCAGTCAGGCACTTCTTAATAGGGTATTAGCACATGTTTTTTCTAGCATGAAGACGGAATACAAGAGGTAATGTGTATCTTATATTGTTTTAAATATAACAATACTACATTTATATAGGTATCTATATCCATTATATTAAAAAAAAAAAGAATTGTTAAAACACAATGCGACATAGGAAATAACAATAGCAAGTAGAAACATATAATGGATTTATATACACCCCCCCCCCCCCCCCCCCCTTCCCTCTCAATTTATGACTCCATTTCTACTTTTTATTATTATTTATTCATTATACTATCAGACTTTTGGACTTTTGGGTTTTAACTGCTAGGCCACAACTTCAACCTGACACATTATTTAGCCAAACATTTTGTAAAAAAATCACACATGCGCACAGTCGCAAATACAAACAAACACACCTGTGCCACTCTGTCCTCCTGTTTACATGCAACATGTGTCCTTGTGCTAGGCTGTTCTTGGGTTAGAGTGTTTCATTTCCTGCTGCAGAAGGGTTGAATCATAGGGGAGGTACTGTGGTAGTTTGTGACTGAATTGAGATATGTGTCAGCGGTGCCCGAGACCAGCTGCCGCAACCTACCACACTCAAGAACAAACTCATCGCCTTAACAGCTCACTCTTAAAATGTGTGACTGTGAGAGAGAAATTGCGTGCATGTGCATTTAAAGTGTGTGTGTGTGTGTGTGTGTGTGTGTGTGTGTGTGTGTGTGCTTGGATGTAAAATACAGCTGTAGAGCAGCAAATCCTTTAACCCTGTCTTTTGCCTGTTTGACAAGCACAAATCTGTGAGCCAAACTGAACAGCGGACTGGCACATCTGATATCGTACTTTCTTAGAACAGCCTTGTCAAGCTTGTCAAACATTCAAGGAATCATACATATACACACATTTTGGTGATAAGTAAGGAAAAGATCCTTATATTAAACGGTTGTCTGGAATTCTTGACTCTGATTGGTCAATTACATTTGGCTGAAAATGTATTGTTGAACATACCTAAACTGTGCTAGTTTAACATCTCTCATATTAAGTCTCTCTTTTATCACATAATAATATAAATTCAGCTTAAATCAATATTTGATATAAAATTGTTTTACTTATTTTATTCTTGTACCAGTAATCGAATAATTATATTCATGTTATGGATAATATTTAAATATAATACTATTTTGTTTAGAGAAATAAAAAATGAAAACATTCAAATCAGTTGTTTTAGATGGTACATTATATTGTACAGTATGAAAATTGTATTTGAGATCAGACTAATCGTAATATTACGAAACATCACAGCGTCCCTTTTTTTAGGGACTGGCCCTTTTTTACTTGATTAAAGGCCAGAAGATGATGGAAAAGTTCTCCTTTTCCTCATTATTCTGTTGTTCATTGTCTCATCAACGCACCGTCTCCTGTGGAGAAGGAAACTAATTATGTCTTCATCCCTTCCTGTTCGCACCTCCTCCTATTCTCTCCATTAGCCAAAGAAATTCTAATGAGTTTTAGTCTAGCTACTTTTGGCATGGGAATAAGTGAAGGAGAATATAAACGTTCACTAGAATAAAATCGAAAAAAAAGAAACATTTGTTCCACGATTGGCACCTGCACAGAATCGTCAACTTTTTTGACAACTTTTAGCTGTTTCCGAAGCGTAACTTGATTTTTCATCTCTCACACCTGCTGGTTTCTGTAAGCTATATGTGATGGTAACACACACAGACACACACACTCTGCCTCTCAGCCATATTGCTCTGGTGCCTTTTCATCAAAGCTGCAGGACGATATGAGGGCCATCTGCTCTCCTGGCTTTTAATGTTTATAGTATAAAACAACAATAAAAAGATTACAGCATCCACAGACTGAGTGAGAGGAATCTATTCGGCAGACAGATGGGGAACACAGCTGGACTGGACACCGGTAAAAAAAAAGGGTAACAGGAGGCAGAGAGGATGCTGGGATGGCAGATAGTGACCATCAGCTTTGAAAAACTTATTTCTGTCTTATCCAACAGCAGGTGTTCTGTCATTGCAGTGGGCAGGAAAGGCTTGCTGCTTTTTGTTTAGGACAAGCTTTGTTTCGCCACAATTAAAATCATCTCTGTCATGTATGATATGGGCCAGGAGGCTTTTCTTTATCTTTTTGTGTCCATTTGTGTCCGTTTGGATTAGTTATCATGGCTCGGCAATAAGGAAGGTCTGATAGCCCGGAGCCAGCGTGAGAGTGTTTCGGGCCAGTTGAGGAAATTGTCACGCACCCCCCTAAAAGGTGTTTGTGTGTGTGTATATACTGTATAAAGTTTAAAAAAAATAAACACCAAAAACAAGCAAACTGTAATTAAATACATAGTTTTTTTAATTTTTATTTATTGCTCGCTTGATATATGAAAGATTTAAAATCTTTTAATTAAACATTCTTTAGCAAAAATAAGCAGAATATGTTAATAAATAAATATAAATATATTAATGCTGTCAGACTATCTATCTATCTATCTATCTATCTATCTATCTATCTATCTATCTATCTATCTATCTATCTATCTATCTATCTATCTATCTATCTATCTATCTATCTATCTATCTATCTATCTATCTATCTATCTATCTATCTTGATATATAAAAGATTAAAAATAACTTTTAAATAAACTTTTTTTTTTTTACCAAAAATTAGCAAAAACATGAATAAATTAATAAATGCATTTTTGTTTTTGACATAGAAACGATTGAAACTTTTAATTGAAAAGTATTTACCAAAAACAAGCACAGTGTAAATAAATGTGTCTACATGTATCTATTTCAGACAGACATAAGTTTTTGTTGTTGTTGTTGTTGTTAATTTTTTTTTTTTTTTAGTGGGGGCAAGTGCAAATCTGAACTTAAACAGAAATAAAACCTCTCTTATTTTTGAGCCCTGGTTATGAAAGCCAAGACACTTTAGTTAAATATTTAGCCTCATGTTTGAATTTGTAAATGGTACCAAACAAGGGCATTTGGCATAACCATATTGTACTAACAACCACGTGGAATGCACCTGTGCAGATTTGTGCAAAAGAACAATTTCAGACTCAAGGGAAATGCTCAGTTGTTTGCTCTTTTGTTGCTTTCTTACGTTTCCTTCTGGTTTATTTATAGAACTCGTTCCTTTTATACTTTCCTTTGCTGCGAGGAATGCGATTTTTCTTCCCTGACAGTACAGAGGAAAAAAACTGAAATTGTGAAAATGTAGAGTATTTTTTCTCCTGCTTTAGTGAAAAGCAGGCGCCCACTTTCACATGCAGTTAAAGCAAAACAAAACAAAACACAAACCGCCGCCTTTGTGTTGCTTTGTCTGTTTTTGCTGACCTTTCCTCTCTGTCGGTAGAAAAGAAAGGACGGGGATTCCATGTGGTCTAGACAGGTGTGTTTCCTCTTTCAGAAAGATCACAGACTGTAAACAGGTTAAGCCCTTTACCCCTACCCTCGGTGACAGATGTGAACAAGATATATGAACAAGTTGAGAAAAAAAAATAATTATTTAAATGTATTATATAGTGTAAACGTACCTATTAAGCTCACCAAAATCTACATTGAGACATTTTTAGTGCACAAGATACTGGTTTCAGTACAAAAAAGTATGTTAAAATATGAATCTCTCACACAAAAATATTTAGTTTTATAAGATATACATCATTAAATTAAAAAAAGTCTGGCTGTGCTCAATGGGTACATTGCTGTACCCTTTAAGCACACCCCTGTTCCCATTAAGCTCACATCATGATTTAATAAAAAAATCTTGTTTATTTTAAGGAATATTTTAAAGAATATTTGTAAAAATATATATTTTTGAAGGCACAAAGTCAATCACAAAGAAACAGAACACTAAAATCAAGCAGCAAAGGCATTCAAGTCGATCAGTTATATATTCATAATGAAGTGCCATCTAAGCTCATCGCAACATCTAGACTAGTCCAAGTCAAGCTAAGTAAAGCATTCAAAATTCAAATAAAACAAACCAATAAAACATTTAATTCATGGGGACGAACACAGAAACTAGCCTCATTATGAAACCTCTTTTTAAGTGGATGTCAATTTATCTAGTCTCTTAAAGCTGGAATACAGTGCACGACTTTTGCCCCGATTTTCCACAGATTTACAGTCTGGAGAAGTTGATGCTAGTTGGGAAAGGTCAGAGCCAGTCTGCAGATTTGAGTCGACAGAATCCATAGAAAATCGATTAACTTAACTTAAAGTGACAACCATCAGTTAATATTTAAAGTCTGTTTATGAAGTATTTACATAGACGTTCAATGTGCAAGAGCTTAAAGAGAGCACACTGAGCTTAATTGGAGCAGTAACCATTTTTAGTAAATTTCATGTAATATTAATTAAAATGACAGTATTTTGCTAAATAAATCTTCTAGGTCTTACCCAAAATAAAGGCTGAAAAACAACTAAAAAACACACATTTAAGGGGCTCCTCTTTTGGTGAAAGTTTTTAGACAGCTTTCAAAATGGCTGCCAGACAGTGTGGATATATGGAGACCCATATCTCAGTGTGCAAGGGTCTGATTGACTTGAAATTATAGGAGGTATATAGTAACAGACATATCAATTGGTTTAGACATCAAGCAGAATAATATATATATATATATATATATATATATATATATGTATATATTATATATATATATATATATATATATATATATATATATATATATATATATATATTATAATCTGATCTCAAAAATGGAAGTGTGCTTAATGGGTACATGAGCTTAATAGGTACGTTTACCCTATCATAAATTATACATTGATTAAAAAAGTATTAATTCCTTTTTAAATTTGGGTCCAAAAACAGGACTACAATCTGGAAAGCGTCTCTCAAGTTTCTGGTTGCCAAAATGCCATAAATATCCCCCATTCAAGGGGAATTATGAGTATGGCAACAAACAAGCTTATAAACATTTCTTATTCCATGAACCTGACCACCCAGTCTGAATATCATTGATAGAAATGTTTCTTTAGGCAGGTGTGGGAACAGAGCAGGGGCATTGAAGGGCTTTTCTTACTCTTTTACCCCTAATTAATGGAAGAGGTGGCTGTGTTCAAATGAAGTGAAAACTTTTCCTATTTGCATAATAGAAAAGCAGCATCCTCCAATTAACTGCTGACAAAGTGGATTTAGTTCCCTTAAGAAAACAAGGCGAGAGCACAAAGAAAGGCCAAAGCTTCGTTCTAACCGTCATTGTGCTTGGAAAAGTTGGGGTCGGACTTGGTCACAATTTATTTAGCAAGCACTGGTTCCACACTTATGACCAGGCTCACGAAAAATCGCCAATTACAGTAACACTATTCAGTCCCTACAAAGTGGCGGAGAAAATAGTAACACCTGTTAAGTTGTTACCCACTGGAGTGGCCTGATCTATGTCTGTTTTTCTCTTGCTCCGTGTTCATTGTTACGAGGACCCGGTGTATGTTTAAAAGCCACAAGAGCTACAGTGATGGTGGTCTTTGTGTTCCGATTGGCCCAGTCTGAGACAGGGGGAGGGATTTTAGATTTGAAAGGCTATTGGTCTGGTTTAATAGTGAGGGATTACAGTAATTCAAGCCAATAAACAAAGACCAGACTAGAGCAGCTTCTTTTTTAAAGATGTGTACTTTGATTAATGATGCTTGTGTTAAGAGGACCACTTTTAGAGACAGCGCCATTAAGAGTGATTCACGGCATCGGATGCTGATTAGTTCCATATGGACGGAGAGTTCATTTGACCGGAAATTCACAGACATCTTTGTTATGTTGTTCTGAGCTTCTGCATTTTTATGTATTGTCCATCTTTTCCGGGGTGAAAACGCAGAATTTTTAATCTAAGCTGGAGGTTTTGAATCTGGCTATTCTCCAGACTTTAATCAGACTTCAAAGGATCCGTGAGACCTCTCTATCCCCCCACATCCTCACGTCTCAATACTTTCCACTTGCTGTCCTCTCAAACTTATAGATGTACAGAGGGAGACAAAGAGAGCAGGAAGGGTAATGATTCATCTTACACGCTGAGCGGAATTTTATTTGACTCGTCTACGGTTTTGACGTTTGAAGAAACCTACAATAATGTCCTCCGCCGGTCAGCAGGGAAGTCTGGCTTTGATCCTAAATTAGAAAACATTATCCATTTAATGGAGCAATTTCAGCTAGTACCCTCAATAATTACTTAATGACACAAGGTATGTTATCTAGAGACCACCATATTTATAGGACTATTTGTGGAGTTCTTCAAGTGAAGTAGCTCTAAGCCGACCTGAGCTGCACTTTGTGCTTCTGATGGCCAGTCATTTCCTAATGTGATATTTCAATGTGAACTTTTCAGTAGTTTACTATGAATACGATGAATGTATTTATTCTAGTTTTGAATAATTACATTTATTCAGTTAAAAAAGTATGAATGTGAAACTGAAAGAAATAGTTTTTATTGATAAATATATAAATCTGGTTACTGTGTATGAATCAGTTTATTAGTACTATTAGAGAAAACAGTTTCATGTATGTATGATTGACAAAAATATTTTACTCTACATGTATTAGTTTTTAAAAAACATGTAATCCAAATTGAAATTGTATATGTATTAAATTTAGGCCTAAATAGATAATACTGCAGCTGATCGTACATCATTGTGGGGTTTTATGAAGTCAGACAGTTTAATAAGAAGCTGTGTTTCTCATAAAAACTGCTACTAATAATAATGAATAACATAAATGCACTCGAAATGTGGAGTCCGTATCTAGTCCATTAGGAGAGATGGGCTTTAAAAGCTCACTTTTATTGTCTTCACTGACTCTGAATACTATGTTAATATGATGCTGAGTTATTATGGAATAATGACGCTAGTGAAATTTGACGTTGAAGGCTTTCACGTCCTAGACCTATTAAAAACGTTAGATGCACTTCACTGCATTACTGAAAACTGGTACGGCGACTGTTTGCAGAAGGCGTGCGAAAACCAGCGACATGGGGAAAATACAGTTTTGCGAGTTGAAGATTAGAGTGAAGATAAGGCTTTCACATGCAAACTAGTAACGTCATATCAAAATGTTGTGTATCCAGAAATTATAACACAGACAAACTGTATATACGCATACTCATTTATATCAGTGATAGCTGGTACGTTTACCTCAGGAATAGCTTTCTGCCACACACGGGTCAGAGTTCAAGATACCCGACTTAAAAGAGACCCCTTCCAGCAGCGAGATGAATGTTGCCACCGCTTTATCCATCAGAATATTGTTATTCTCATTTCATAAAAGTACAGAAAATAGGATTAGGGGCCAGCTATCCTGGGGGATGAGAGTCAACTGGCCCTCTCTTTTATCTCTGCACTGTGCACTGGGAGCTTGGACTGCTCACAGGCACTTTCAATTGGAGCGATTAAGTCGGCTGAATCTGCAATGTACAGAGCGAGATATGGAGATATGAAGGGACACAGGGAAGAGACAGGGGAATATGCTTTGCCGTCTGTCATCTGAAAGCCATGTTTGAGTTTCCTAGCAAAACGTTTTGGCCTAGAAAGCCGAGAATAAAGAGAGACATGAAAGGGAGAGGGAAAAAAAATCTAAGTTTATATAATGGCGTCCAAAAGATCTGAGGATACATTGAAAAGATAGCATTCAAGATTGAATTTAAACTGTGGTAAACAACATTTGGGAATTTGGGGAATTTAAATTGAATAAGAAATGTATAAACTTGTCTACACTCTTTTATGGCACAGTGATTTTTGTTTATTTTAGTCATCATTTTAGTCATTTTATTCATGTTTTAAATCAGTTTTTATTTTTGTATCTTCCATTTCCATTTTAATTTTAGTTCAGGTTTTTAGTTAGTTTAGTTAGTAGGGTTTTTGTTTTTGTATGTCTATTCAATTTAAAAATGTTTAGTTAAGTTTTAGTTATTTTAGCACATCAAGCTAAACTAAATTAAAATTAGTTTTGTTTTAAAATTCCATTTAACGTTTATTTTATTTCAATAAGATCACATATAATTAAATAAGATCACATGCATTATTGAAATATAGTATTAAATATAGATGTCAACTATTTTAATCTGTGTGTGTGTGTGTATGTGTATGTATATAATTTATTTATCTTAAAATTTACTTGAGTAATAGATTTATGAAATAAAATTCAAACAAATAATTTTCATTGTCTTAGACCTGTGTACTCTATTGTATCAGTCATGTTTATTTACATGAAATACATTATATATATTTTTTCAAGTTTGCCTGTGACAACAAAACTAATGTATTTTAATTTCATACAATTTTTATGTTAAAATATAGATTTATTTAAAAGAAAAAACACACACATTTTCACTGGTGGTCTTAAACTTTTTAACTCCATTATATTTTCAAGGTTTCCTGTGAGTTCAAAACGAAAATGTTTTTTCAATTTGATTCATTTAGTGGGAAAGGGTGTAAGAGGAGAGTTTTGGTAAACCACGGCTGAGTAAGAGAGAGCTTTGTTTTAGCTTGTAGAGGATCCGTCAGCAGCGCTCAGGTTCTCACACTAAAGCGAGCCAGATGGATACTAGAATCCTCTTCTCTTCAGACAGAGAGAATAATCAGCTCTTTCTCACTCTGATCACCCTATTCTCAGGCCAGAGAGAACAAAACCGAAGAGAAGAATAAAAGCACTGAAATCAGCTTGAACTTTCAGCCCTCACTGCATAGTACGGTTCCCTTGAACGTCTGTTTCCCAGCGGCAGAGTTAATTGGGCCATGAATCATTTCATTGGGACTAATGTAAACATCCTGGTAATTGATAACAAATCATCATTACAGGTGAGATCAAAACAGATCTACTGACCAACCACTAAAAACTCACATAGTCATTTTTTTTCTAATAGGAAAGCCTCATTAACAAATCTGTTTGTTTCTGGTTCCATTTCAACTCGACATTAATCACAATCAACACAAGTTTCTGTTCGCTAACAGAACAGAGCAGTGGGTCTTTTTGGGCCTCATTATTTGTAATCCGATGGACCGTCGCCGCACAGTAATATCGCAGGCCAACAGAAGCAAGACCGCTTGGAATAAATTTCAGGAGGCAATACATCTGTAAGCACCGACAAGGGCTTTGTCTAAACACGCTTAAAAAAGAAAGATGTGGCGGCTTTTCATACGCAGAAGGGATTCCTTCACGCTGGGTTCTGTGCGTCTGTAAAGAAGACGTCAAGTCCAGATGAGACATAAAAATGATAGGTCTGTTCACCTGCAATGACAGATACATGCAAACAAACACGATCCTCATCCGCATGACTCAGAAGTCTTGCGCAATGTTCGCCGCAGTGGCAGACGAACAGCTGGTGCTGGTGTGCGAGCGTGTCTGGAATTAGTTTAATGTTAGTTAAGATGACCTCCATCAAAGCCTGTTCACCGCAGCTCAGATGAACAAAACCAGATGCATCTCTAAACAAGCCAATTGTAATGTTGAGTCATCCATTTTGTCTGACTCTAATAACAAGGATTCTGCTCACAAGCAATTTGTCTGTTCACACCGAACATGAAAGTAGGGCGTGACTCGACACGGTCAATCACAAAACACAGCCAATAACAGCAGTTCTCTCTTTGATCGCGCTCATACAACTGAAGACTGCAAACTAAGAACACATACCACATGGGATGCTTGGGATGGCCTTTTCCCGTGGAATTGGATGGATTTGTAACTTAATGTCTCTTTTCATGCATGGAGGAGTTGTACGGTTTTGTGATTTACGCATGTTCAGTTGAGATCCAGAGAACCCCATGCTGTATGTGCAAAAATAACAATTATTTTCAAAATGGTCCTTTTAATAATAATAATAATAATAATAATAATAGGTATTATTATATTCAAATCCTTGTTTACTATTAATGCAAGATCCTATTTTACAATCAAATTCATTTAATATGTTTCATTAAAAATATGAATAATAATAACAACAGCAAATTATTGTTAATCACAATAAAAATAATTTGTAATTATTATTATCATTATTATTAAATCATCATTATTATTAGAAACATATTAAAGGAATTTGATTGTAAAAATAGAATCTTGATAAGAAGAAGAAGAATATCAGAATGTCAAATATTAATATCATCATCATCATCATTATTATTTTTAATAGTATTATTATTATTATTATTCTAGTTTAATATAATAATACTTTAAGATCATATTTTGCCTTCAAATTCTTTCAAAATGTTTGACTTAATCAGCATCATTATTATTAGAAACATATTAAAGAAATTTGATTGTAAAAATAAAATCTTGATGATGATAATAATAATAATAATAAAATGATGATGATGATGATTATTATTATTATCCTACTTTAATATAATAATATATCAAGATCCTATTTTGCCTGCAAATTCTTTTAATATGTTTGTGACTTAAATGTTAATATGTTTTATATGTTCCTGTTACACACATACAAAAAAAACAACAACACGGCAAACGTTATTGAATCTGTAACCCTCTGTTTAAATGGTTAAAGAGAGTGTTACTTAATATAACCAGAACTAATATTAACAAGGTTTTTCCAGATCCAACTGAGCACACACACGCACACTGAACAGAAACATAAAACGTGTGCGTACACATTGTTTGGTATGTATCTGTTTGTTGCCAGGTGTTTTCGGCTGAATGAGTGCCTGTATGGCTTGTGAGTGTGCAGATATGTTAAACACAAAACCTGAACGAGTGCCACCGTATATCTGTGTGGAGTATTGGTGACAACAAGCAACCTAAGCAAATGTTCTCTCCATCACTAGCAGGATAACAAGAGGTCATTAAAAAGAGAGAGAGGGGCAAGTGTGGGGTCCACACTGTAGGTTGGAAAATAAATTTGGCCTCTTTGTGGAAGGAAGAAGTATTTTCTTTTGTTTGGTTTTTAGGCCCAGGCAGCCTCCTCTGTTTTTCATTTCATATTTTCTCAGGCTACAAGCAGAATTGGAGTGTTTGTTGAACAAGAGCAGTTCTTTCTTACCCTTCAATCTCTCATCTGTCTCTCTCTCATTTTCTCTACCTCTCTCACTCGCTTTGATGCCAATTTGGCTGGAGCGGAGCATGTCCAGGCTTTTGCAGATGTGTCCCTCTCCCTGCCTCTGATTGCAGCGTTCAGGCCAAATAAAACATCACATACAAGCCTATCTCCCTCACTCTCTGCCTTTCTTCTCATTCTCCTCATCACTCACTGTCTTAGAAAGCAGGCATGCAAAAAAGAAAGAGCATCCATCAGAATCGGAAGATCAGAAGAAGTGAGGAGGAGATTTTTGAGCCAAGTAGATTTTAAAAACGTAAAGTGAAATTTAAAATGAAATACAGTTGTTCTGTATTTTTATATAAAAAGAAAGCTGTAATATAAGAATACTGTATATATATATATATATATATATATATATATATATATATATATATATATATTAGCGCTGTCAAACAATTAATCATGATTTAACAAAATATTTTGTTTATGTAATATATGTGTGTGAACTGTATATATTTATTATGTATATATATAAATACACATACAGGATATATTTTGAAAATATTTACATGTATATATTTATATTTGTATAATTTATATATACAGTAAATATATTTAATATAGAAATATAACATATTTTATATAAAATATATGCATGCATGTGTATGTATTTATATATAATACATATACACAGCACACACACACACTCACACACACACACACACACACACACACACACACACACACACACACACACACACACACACACACACACACACACACACACACACATATATATATACATATATATATATATATATATATATATATATATATATAAATACTTGTCCGAGTATAAAAATTACTTGCCCAGAGAGAAAAAAAAAAAAAAATAAAAAAATAAAATTAATTGAGTTATAAATATAATTATTTATTGTAGTTATACAGAACGCATTTAGTTTATTTAGTTTTTCTTTTGAAATAAAATAATGAAAAAATAATTAAGTGTGATAATACTATTATATTTAAAAAAAGAAAAAAGTATTAATTACAAATACAATTATTTTATATTAAACTTAAAAATAAAATGCTAATATTTACTTCTTTTTTATATATGAATTGTCAAACTTAAATTTAATTATTATTATTATTTTTTTTTAATTAGAGTTAATTAGTGTAATAAGACATTTGGGCTTTTACCAAACAAATTAAATCAGGTATCAACAAAATTCATCTTTGCAATGCAGAGGAAACACAGAAGCTGCATCTGAAGTGGAATAGATATATTTACCCACTGTTAATGCAGCTCTGAGAGACATGGAATGCTTTAATCGGCAGTTACAAATGAATAAATAATGTTTTGATTCATAAAACGTTGAATACTGATATTTGAAATTATTTAAAAAAATAAAAAATACTGTAAATGTGAAATTAAAACCGCCAGTAGGTGGCATTAAGTTACTGTTAATAAGCGAGTCATTGTGATTGAACCGAATCATTTAAACGGTTGATGAAATGCCATTGTGTTGCTCAGAGATGCAAAACAGTGCTGTGGCTGTGTTTGGAATTATTTTTGTTGGTGAAATAGAGCAAAAACAGGAAATATGGTGTCTAAAACGTAAGTCTCTTAATGTTAACTTCTTGTTTTGAACAGTTATAAAATCACATTTGTAATCACGATGGTTTTTGGAGCAAAAAAAAAAAAAACTGTTCTCAATCTTCATGTGATATTGTTTAACTATATGAAATTATATAAATATATACATTTTCTGCCCCCATATCTTGTGCTCTCTGATCATTCTTCATGCATTGTAATACTGAATCATGCAGTGAAACCTAGACGACTTTACGTAATGCATGCGTGCACTCTGTAGGTGTGTTTTGTTTGATTAAAACAACAATTACGAAATGATCGCAAACGATATATATCACACACCCTTATAACAAAGGCTATATCATAAATAAAGGCAGTTATTATTGTTTTTGGTATTGACTTTTTCAAGTTACTTGTCCAATTGGGCAAGCGTTAATTCAGAATTAGAGCATCTGTGAGTCTAACCTTATCATATTTGGATATGTGTGATTTTGGCTTTCCTCATGTATGAATGAATGAGGCACCATGTGACTCAAGTCGTTCTGCATGTTTTTTTGTTTTGTTTGTTTTTTTAAAGAAAGATCAATGACTGTGATTTTTGGTTTAGTCAGCTCTCGGTGAGTGACTAACCCTTGGCGCTCACTCAAGCTTTAATCAGAGCCATGCATTTAACCAGTGAAAATACGGAAAGCGGAGTGGTGCATTTGGTTCCACCCATGTGGACGGCATCCAAACCTGTGATTAAAGAGCATATGAGGTCTGATTAATACAATCGTTTTGCTGATGACAGATGCTTTGGGATAATAAATCGCTATTTACGATAGCATCATTTTCCAAAGTGCTTGTGCAGTTTAGTTTGAGGTTTTAAAATGTACTGTTCAGGTGCAAAATGTATGATTTATTCAGTGGAGGAAAAGGGTGAATTCACCAAAAATCATTTACTTTTGTTATTCCAAACAGAATGACGTTTTCTTTCTTCTATGGAACACAAAAGGAGAATTTTTAAAGAATCTTGCTTGTTTGCTTGTTTCTATACAATTACAATGAATGCAGAGTAGTTTTCAAGCACCTTACAAGTCTGATAAAAGTTGTCTGTTTCTCATCCAAAGCCATCTTAGGGAAAAAAAAAAAAAAAAGTCATGCAGGTTTGAAACGACACAAGGTTGAATAAATGATAGGATTTTCATTTATGGGTGAACTGTTTCTTTAAGAAATAGTCAGATGAACTGAACTTATGGTAAAACTAAGATAAGTGGCCTTGAATGCATGCAAAATCTAAAATAATAGCTTTTGCTATGTGCCTCTGACCCTGAAAAGCCCATCAGTTTAAAGCACAGCTTGTTTGGTGAATAATCTTAGCTTTTCGGTTCCGCCGCGGCTCAGATATGCAATCAGCACGGCGTGTGAGTGTGAATGTGTTGCACGGGCCTGAGGCATTACTTTGACATTTCGCTGAGATGAGAAGGTTGAGGTCCTTCTGCCTGTTTAGTGAGCCCTTCAAATGCGAATCGTCACGCAGCCTCCGCTTTATTAAGACAAACGATAAAAAGCACAGAGCGTGTTAACACTCAGAGAATGTCTTGTAGTCATGTAGCTTCTTGTATAGCCAAAGGTCAGGCTGGCAGCAGATAAACTGGAAGAGTGGGCCGAAATTGGCCTCTGTCCTAGGACGTTCATCCCTCATTTGGATTGCGTCGCTTCTGGGGTCGGCTGTTCGCTCCGATGGGCCCTGTGGTCGGGATCATAGTATGAAACGCCCAGTGAGAGAGGGGTCTGTGGCATATTTTTATGATTACATCACAACCTTTAACCCCACCACTGCTTTCTGTGTTCCTGAAAAGTCTGTAATTAGAGTGAAGCTTGTTTGTTCATGTGTGTGTGTGCGTGTGTGCGTGTGTGTGTGTGTGCGTGTGTGTGTGTGTGTGTGTGTGTGTGTGTGTGTGTGTGTGTGTGTGTGTGTGTGTGTGTGTGTGTGTGTGCCTACTTAACCATATTTTGGGAACAAATTTGTGAGTTTAACCTGACCTGACCTTCTTTAAAGATATTCTCATTAGCAAAAGTGGTATACTGTATAAAAATGTAAACTTACTTATTTCAGCTTGTTAAAGATCAATTTAATAATATATATATATATATATATACACACACACACACACACACACACACACACACACACACACACACACACACACTGTGTATAGATAGATAGATAGATAGATAGATAGATAGATAGATAGATAGATAGATAGATAGATAGATAGATAGATAGATAGATAGATAGATATAAATAAAATAAAATATAAAACATGTAAACTTACTTATTTCAGCGAGTTACCTTGACGTTTCTCATTTTTGTTTAATTTAACTTGACATGTTAAAATAACTAAAACTAAATAAACTAAAATGAATGTTTGAAAAAATAAATAAATAGAGACATTAAAAAATAATAAAGATGACAAACAAAAAATTTTTAAGCAAGCAAAAAACATTTTAAAAGTGACATAAAAAAAACAAAAAAACAACTATATTAGTATATCAGTGAGACTGAAATACCACTGGATAGGGTTAGAGTTATAGTGTGGGTTAGATTATATTGCAGTATTTATAACTAACTGTAAATAAAAACAATAGGAATATATGCAATGTCCCCATTTAGATAGCTAAGTCAACATGTGTGTGTGTGTTTGTACATGCTGAAAGCACAGGCCAGTCTGAGCATGTGCAAACTTCCAGTGAAGTAAAAAAAAAAAGCCTCCCAAACTCAGTTCCATATTTTCAACCTTGTTATTTCCACAGAAATCCAGATCAAAGATGTTTTATGCAACCTCAAGCATTTGATTTTGATTGGTGATTTGCTGGTAAGTCACACGGGCGGCTCGTGGCAGCAGGTGGGGAGTGTAATGTCAGAAGCGGTCTGAGGGTTTTTCCTGCGGAAGCTGCGGTGGAGTTGGGAATTGAACGTGGAGCGCTGATGTGTGTATTGCAGAGATGATGAGGTGCTTATTGGCTGAGGCCATCACGCTTGAGTGGAGGGGATGCTGGGTAGCCTGTTAAAATCCAGAGTGCTGTCTTTTTTAGCACATGGGAGTCAAGTCATAATCACACCATTTCTATTTCTTCTCTCTTCACCCACATCGGAGACTCAGGGATGCGCACGGATGTCTCTCATTCTCTCCCTTAACCATTACTCATCTTAGGAAATGAGAACATAATTCCGCTGTTGCTTGTTTTGTAACGTCTCTGTGTTGATAATGGTTTCTCATTGTGTTTATGAATGTTATCTTCCAAATCTTTTTTGCTTTCTTATTAAGTCTTATTGACCAGATGTCTGGGTATTTGTATTACAGGAAATATGAAGTAGCAGTAATACACTACAAAGACTGAAAAGTAAGGAGAAACTTTTAACTGTGCAGTACGAATCCTATTTGTAATATACAGTGAGGCCCAAAATACATTCAAGGTACAAATTACATTTAGAAGAAACAAAGCTTTGGGACTTTTAAAAGTGAGAAAGCAAAGAAACATTATGATGTAAAATGAAAGCAAAATATTTCAAATTCTGTTTGTGGGTTTACTAATCAAAGAAGTAAATTTATGATTGATCATGTGATTCTTTGTACAGACGGTCAAATGCTCATCCTCTGGCACAAATGTGCGTGCTGCCGCCATTAAAGCAAAAAGAGTGTCAAACTAAAGTACAAACTATATACTAGGACATTTTAAAAATCCTGTTAATTTTTTAAAACTTCAACTCTTGACTAAAATTGCTATGCTGATAATATAAAGCCTGATTTTCATTAGTGATTTCTGACATGTGGCAATCTTGGGTCAGTAATAGTGTATGATTAAATGCCAGTAAATGAATGGTTCTGATGCGGGTCAGGTGACTCTGTGTGTGGGGTCAGAAGGTGCGTGGCTGATAATAGGCTGCCACTGCAGGACTCTAATTTATGTGAGGAAGTCTGGAGAGGGTCTTCACCAGCTTTGCTTTATCAGGCATTTCAGCATCTGCTACTCGACTGAATGCCATTCCAAACTTACGACAGCCTCGCAACACAGGACAGCTGGGCTGTTTATATGAACCCGTGGCTGGTGAGACATATGATCAAGGGTTATGAGCTGGATTGTCAGATCACTCCTCCTTCAGGGATATTAAATAAACCTGGAAAACCTTCAGCTGTTTTTTTTTTTTTTGTTTTTTTTTTTTGTTTTGTTTTGTTTTGTTTTGTTTTGGCCATTACATTTGACCTCTGAGTAAAAAATAAATATATACATTTGACTTCATTATTTAAATTTATTAATTAATTTAATAATAATAAAAAGGTGGATCAGATCAGACCTCCTTCAAATATTGGAGGCTCTGATAAATCTTTTTTTTTTTTTTTCTGCTTCCTTTTTGTTGTTGTCTTGTTTTATTTGTTTGGTTTTGCCATTACATTTGACCTATTATTTTTTATTTTTTTTTTTTATAAATTTGACTTCAGAGATATTAGAGTCTGATAAACCTTTTTTTCTGCTTGTTTTATTTTGTTTTGCTGCTTTCATTTCAAAAATTGTCAATTTATTTTGACTTTATTATTTTAAACCCTTACTATTCATTTATTTAGCTTGCACACTCGCTCTGAGGGAAAAAGAGGCTTTCATGTTTTTTATTTTTTTATTTTCTTTTATTTATTTTTTTTCTTGTGTGTGTGTGTGTGTGTGTGTGTGTGTATTTATTTGTTTTTGTCCTGGACAGACTTTATATTTTACATTGTGATCCTGTCATTTGTATGTTTCAGAGCTTGTCCACATCTGTAAGTGATTTTAATTAGTCATCTTTATTAATTGGCTCTGCCAAAGTCAGACTCCAGAATGAACGGTCTTTCTGCCTGGGTACAGTAGCAGCCTTTGAACTGGATTCCACTTCTCTCTACAGCCCTATATTCAAAATCCTGAGATCCAGCTATCCTAATAGCAAAAACACTCCTCTAAAGCAGAGGATGTGTCATAAGGGACTCTCAGAAGGAATTCTTGCCATTAGTATTCGAGAAGGACTGAAAGTGAGGAGGGAGAAGTGGGAAAAAGCTTTCAGCTTTTCAAATATTCCAGCAAAATATTACAGGTTGTGAGACGAAAATGTTTCGGTTGCTTACATTTACATCATTTAAAGAAAAGACCAAGCAAACTAGACGTGACTAGACCCAAAACTGTACTTTATACTTTCAGATTCAGCTGTAAGTGTGAGTTTCAGTGGCCTTTTCACTTCTAAAGCGTCTCACGGTTTGCCGAAAAGCTCGGGCTTTGATCCCTGAGAGAAATGAAAGCGTTACTTAGCAGCTTGAGCGGTTCCTGTGTGGAGCGCCAAATCGGAGCGTCCCCCTGGCCCCGCTCTAACTGAAAGTGACAAAGCTCTTGGTAACGGTGGTTGGGAAAGCACATTTCTGTTTGGTAGTGTGCAGCGGGAGGACGCCGGGGCTGGGGGTCGAGGGACAGACAGCGAGCGAGAAAGGGAGAGACAGCACAAGACAGCAAAAGAGAAAACCTTGTCACGGCAATTCTGCCGGTTCCCTCAACATTCATCAAAAAGGCGGGCCATCATCTTCTACCTACTTTATTTTCTGAATCACTGAGCCTCTACTGACGGAGTGAATTCTCCTCTTCTTGCTTTCTTTGCCTTTCTGGCTTCTGTCTCTTTATTTCTCTCGGTTTTGTCCTCTCTTTCTCTTTCTCTTTCTCATTCAGTCTTTCTAATGCTTGCACTCAGCTGCTGTATATGCACTATCAACAGACTGAGTGAATAACCTTCACTGTAAGGCCAGTCCCAGCACACACAGCCACGAGCAATTGATGATGTACTGTACATCAATGGTTTTCACCTGGTTTTACTTCAGGACCCAGATTTTGCAATGGACTTAATTAAACAAAATTAAACCAAAACGTCTGTGAAAATCAAGTAATATTATGTATGTTATATAATATTTATTTATTTATTAGAATTTAATAATATTAATTAATAGTTTTTTTATATTTAATATTATTCAATTTTATTATTATTATTATTTCATTTTTATTTGATTAATTTTACCTTTTATCTCAATTTGTATTAGTTTATTTATTTAAAAGTATGCAGCAGTTAAAATTATGGGTCAAATTCTGTTACTTTAAAATAAATAAACTCGAAAATATTTTAAAGTTAACTCATTTAAATTATTAGCCGGTTTAACATCTAACAGCATTTCCTCAGCTTTCTTATTTCTTTATTAAATGTATTTATTTATTTATTTTATTTTTTTGGGTCATGATGCACCAGTTGAGAGCAACTTAAATTACATATAAATTACATTCACACACAATCTCATGTCTGAAACTCATTATGCAGGTTAGTCTAAATAAGCACACACACACACACACACACACACACAGACCTTTCCCTGGCCTTGTGAAGCAGTGGCAGACAGGAGGAACAAGAGGATATTCTCCTTCACACACACACACACACACACACACACACACACACACACACACACACACACACACACACACACACACACACACACACACACACACACACACACACACACAGACACACACAGACACACACACTTTGTGGTAGCCAGGGGCAATAATGAGGCAGATCTAACACCCACGCTTTCTGTCTCCGTTCACATACTCATTTACACACTCTCACACACCGGTTCAGCCTCTCCTTGAGTTTTTTTTTTATATTGCTCCGTCTCTTTCGTGGGCCTTTTTTCTTTTCCGGCTCAGAGTCAAAATGTCAAGCTAAGTAATGTTGATTACGTCAGCACTCGTTAGTGTCTGTCCGACGAGAGCTCTGTCGCCGATCTCGATGTTTTCATAGGGCTCTGGAAAAGCTGTCTGCAGGAGGCCCAGCCCTATTAAAGCCTAGCGCTCCAGCCGAGAGATGACCATAAATATAAAAAATATCCAACTAACGACAGGAATCGGTAGAGAGGACGTCACACCCACCCGTCTAACCCCCCAACCCGACATGTCTGCAGCATTTCTTTAGTCATGTGTCAAACTGCCCCACATTTAAAGCCATGTTGACTATTTTACCACCTTTAGAAAGTTTAAAATTCATCCCTGTTACTTTTTGTGCACTAATAATGTAATTTTGACAGATTGCAGCAAAACAAGGTTATTTATTTATTATAATATGTGACCCTGGACCACAAAACCAGTCATAAGTAGCACTGGTATATTTGTAGCAATAGCCAACAATACTTTGTATAGGTCAGAATGATTATTTTTTCTTTTATGCCAACAATCATTAGGATATTAAGTGAAGATCATGCTCCATGAAGATATTTTGTAAATTTCCTACCGTAAATATATCAAAACTTAACTTTAGATTAGTAATATGCATTGCTAAGAACTTCATTTGGACAGCTTTAAAGGCGATTTTCTCAATATTTGGATTTTTTTTTTTTGCACCCTCAGATTCCAGATTTTCAAATAGATGCATCTCTGCCAAATATTGTGCTATCCTAACAAACCATACACTTCTCTCTCCTCACATTGACCCTTATGACTTGTTTTGTGGTCCAGGGTCACATATCATTTAATTTAATATAATACATTTTTTTGTTTACCAGATTGATAAGATACTTCATATTTAATTCTTTTAATTAACCAACTTTCAATACAAACTTTTACTGAAAGTATTTGTTTTGCATCACCTTCTGTTAAATTGTGCTAAATAAATTACTGACTTGACTTTGTAACTGTAAACTTCATAGGCCCAACAATATTCTGAAATATTAATTTACACAATTTAATTTTACACAGTATTAAACTGCCCCAAACTTAAAGCTGTATTGAATATTGCAATGCTTAGAATGTTCAAAACTCATCCTAACAGTTTTTGTGCACTAATAATTTAGCCAGCTTACGGCCTAGCAGATGTCTCTGCCGAACGGTAGTCTCAGCAATCGATCAAACAAACTCAGCGCCCACCTGCTTTACAGCAAACCAGTTAGAACCACTGGGCGAACGTTACATTGCCTCATTAATATTCATGAGCCAGGCTGATAAGGTTTATAATGTGCTTCTCAGATCGTTCCTATGCCCTTGGCTAAAGCGAAACCTCCGTTCTTCCATCTCAGGCTTCTGTCAAAGAACAGGAACTGCAATGCAGCACTTAAGAACGTGTTTGTGGCACCGTTTCAGTCGGTGTCTCTTGATAAGCGCTCAAAGTTATTCGATAGTTTTGAGGTGGATGAAAAGAAACCGTGGACGTGAGAGTGTCAGCCTTGACTTAAGTGGCTGGATAATTAAAATACTTCAAAGTTAATACTGCGCAAGCAAAGCGGAGAGAGAAAATGATTTCTGTTATATAATGCCATTCTAGCGCTTTCAGAAACTCTAGAAACGCCACAGCCAGCCAACAGAGGGAAAGAGAGAAAGGAGCTGAGAGTATATAAAAACATCCATGCATAATGTATCCCTAATGTATTCTAATGCAGAACATGATAGACGCTTGCTTCTGCTTGAATTAACTTATGCATTAGGAGGCTCGAGAAGGTCACTAATATCTGCTTTTATGTCACCCAACCACTGCACACAAAACGCGCCCCCCCCCCCCCCCCGCGCACAACTGCTTCAGGACAGACGGAACAATTATACGATTTTCTGCTGCGCTAGGCCCCTTTCGTGCGATAAAAGTGGGAGTGGGTTGACTTGCTCTGAGGTAAGCATGTCATTAATGGTTGTTATAGGGCAGTGGTTAAACATACCACGGGGAAGGTGCCACGGAGAGGGAGTGAGGGACACATTTCCTCCATATTAACACTGAACTCAGGGTCTCTCTTCCAGCTCACAGATTCGAGTCGATATGAGGGCTGTCACTACGCTCGATTCTCAATTACCCGGCTGGTTCTCAGCGGAGAGAGGGGACGGCAGCCGGTCCCACATTGCTGGAACGCGAGACTGCTATTTATGATGAAAGTTTGGACTTTGCCTTAAATTATGTCAAATTTAAAAAAATAAATAAATAAATAAAACAAAGAAAGTTTTTTTGTGTTTTAGCTTTCATGAGAGGGATGCATTGAAAGTTATGGGCCAAATAAATATATCTGTGGGCATATCAAATGGGCTTTTGTGCATTGAAGAGCTTTTAAAAATGGTATAGTTGTTTGTTCTTAGAAGAAAGTTCTTAGACACCAAAAATAAAAATTGCTTGATGAGGGCAGTTTTCTATCTTTTCTAAAAGCTTCAAAACTCCAATTGTTGTAATAAATAATATTTAGTATTGTTTTTATTTATTTAAGAATGTATTTAATTTTTTATTTGTTTAAAATTATTAGTTATAAGTGAAGGGACACATTATATCTTAGCATCATAAGTTAATGCCCAATATTAGCTTTTTATTTATTTATTTATAATCATTATCAGTTGATATCGTAGGCTATATTTAATTATTTATTCTCATTTCCTTTATTTTTACATTTGGATTACTTTTAGTAACACTTTTAGCAAGATACCTAAATTAACTATTATTATTATTTTTTTTAAATATATATTTATATTTATTTAGACAAAATTATCAGTTATCAGCCATAACTTCAATATAATTATCAATATCGGGCAGAATATCAGTTTACCTTCATACACTACTTATAGATGGCCTGTGATTTACAGACTTGGACTAACAGCCTCAAAAGTCCAATTTGGATTTCACAGGGTTTTTAAGAACTTATTTCTTTTCTAGTTTCTCTACAAATACATCCACTTACTATTATTTGACTTTATGGTTAACAAGCGGCCACCACAGCTTGTCAAAACTAACAAACGTCTTTTACCCCAGGGCCAAAGTTTAGTGCATTTGCAAGTAAACACAAGTGACTAACAGATTGACTTGTCAATGGAAATGTGCCTCGGAGACCTCAAAAGCAGTGTACATGTGTTTGTAAAGTGTAACTAGATTCAGAAGTCAGAGGGTATGCTGGATATGGAAATAGATATACAAGAAGAATAACAAGAAAACACTTCATGTGGGAAAAGTAACTCCAGAGAAACAGTTACAACTTTTATTTCCCAGATCAGGTTAAAAGGAGCGAGGCTATTACTCCGAGAGATAGTCAAGCACCTCATACCCACTACTACTGAAGAAGCAGTCAGTTTGAAAGGGCCAAAAGATCCAATTACTCCAATACAACTGGTTCTGTGCCGTACAAGTGTGCTCTTTAAATTGCTATGTCCTGCCTGCATCGCCCCACTTCTCATGGGTAATTGACACTCTCTGCATACAATGAATGTGGACAGAGAGGAAAAACAAACACAGATTCTGAGACGTTCAGACTGCTTTGACTACAGCTGAAAGTAGGAAATCACTCCTGTTCAAAAAAGCCAGCCTCTTCATCAGCACAGTTTCCAAACAAGGGAGTTTAAACACTTTGAGTATGTAACATCCCTAAGTGCATCAGTACGATCACTGTGGTTTGGATTGAACAGCCTCGTAAAGAGAGTGAGGATTTTGGCTGCTGTTACAAATGAGCTTGTAGGCCGGCACAGTGTGGTGTGCGTTCATGTCTGAGTCGGTCTGGCCGACCTTCAGATCTGGATGGGAAATTAGATTGTTTTAGTTGGATTACACTAGATATGTCAAAACACAATCTGACTGTTGCGGTTTTGGATCTGCGCTGCCATCCGTGGTCCTGTAATGAGGTTTTAATCCTGGATTGCTCATTACCACGAGGTCAGCGTAAAACAAAATTCCGGGTCAAATGAGGTTGTGACCTTGAAACTTTGCCCTCGACGGATCACTGGGCAGGATACGGAGACGTGACCGCTTCTCTCGCTCTCTCCTGAGTTAAATTCCTCCCGAAGCCTAATTCTCGTTTTTCTTCCCTTCTACTTGAGGAAAGTCTTTTCTTACTTTAACAGACATCCGTTGAGAATGGACACTCATTAATGGCGTATGCATGAACGCTACATTTCCATGCACTTCTTCCAGAACGTCCTTATTCGAAGGTTACCTTCGAACGGATCTTATTTCTGAAGTTATTAAAAACAAGGAATTTAATTTGGGTTAGCCACAAGCTTCTCGTTTTAAATTCACACAGCATTTGGAAATAGTATACCGAGTCAACGTACAAAGTGTGCAATAACTTTGTAATTTAAGGAAAATTACGGCACACTGGAGAAGAAACTGTATAGGAGGCACACGTGGATCGGGAAGTGGTGCTAAAGGGAGGGAATAAATGAGATGCCGGGAAAGCCAGCGGCGTGGGGTTAGGGTACATTTCTCTAAAATGCGCTTCCGCATGTGTCGGCTGAATTAATTTGACTTAATTGACATTCATAAGCCAGACGTTGCAGTTTTACTCTAACTGGGATAAGGCTGTCTTCTGCTGTTTGCTCAGTAATTGAAATTTCCATTATGAGGTGTAAACATTTAGCAGCCACCAAGTGAATATTCATCAGCAGGAGCAGTAGTGACACAAGATTCTGTCTGTGTGCATTTGTGCCAGCCAGGTACTGAATTTGCATTAAAGCAAGGGAATAGGTTTTTTATGCGTATATGAATATATTAAGGTGCTGTTCGCTCAGTATGAGGTTGATTTGTTTTAGGTTGTTTTATCCAAACACCATCTAATACTATAAGTAATATTGTTCCCTATTATTGATATGTTTTTGTTAACAAGTGTTTAACGTGTGTTTTACTTGACTTCCTGCAGTTTATTTTATTTTATTTTTTAAGTTTACATTAATGTAACTTTGTATTGTAAGTATTAAATGTAAATCAATAAAAATATAAAATATTAAAGAGATAGTTCACTCAAAAATGACAATTTTGTCATTATTTACTCACCCTCATGTCATTCCAAACCTGTATGTGTTTCTTTCATATGTTGAATACAAAGGAAGATATTTTGCAGAATGCTGGTAATCAAGCAGTTGATGGCCCACATTATGTAAGTCAACAACTGTTTGGTTCTTCAAAATGCTTTAAAATATCTTCTTTTGTGTTCAACATAAAAAAGAGACTCATACAGGTTTGGAACAACATGAGGGTGAGTAAATGATGACAACATTTTCATTTTGGGGTGAACTATTCCTTTAAGCTTTGTCGAGATCAATTAATGAATTAATTAAATAAAGAAGATGCATGAAATCCCTAGTGAAAAATCTACTAAATATAGTAATATAATATACTAAAATGTTTTTGAAATACATTTATTTCATATTAAGTATACTAAAAATAAATTTAACTATTTATGTGCTTAATAAAATACTCTGCAATTGTACTTTTGGTATACTAAACTGGTATATTTAAAGTCTGCTGAATTGGAACAAATAAAGATATACTGAAGTATATTTAATTGTTCTAAAGCAGAAGTTTTAGAAGCATATTTTAGGTACGCTTTAAATATCTTGCATTTAAAGACTGATATTATTCAAAGATCATACAATCCTCATCTGACATTAAAACACACGTTAGGCTTAATATTAAGAAATGTGCATTGTGTACAAGTAGTACTCCAAATAAAGTTATAATTTTTATATCAGTAAGTCTCGAGCGCTATGTCATTAACTATGTTAATAGATCTGAACTATACTTAGTATGAAATAAATGTATTTTTTTTTTTTTACTATGTATTTCAATTACTATTTTGTTTTTAATTGTACTAGTTGAATTACTAAAAGTCATTATCTTTCCTGTTTTCTTTCTTTTAGCCCCATCTCAAGTGAGTGAGGTGATAAAGGAGCGAGTTCAGCAGCACAGCGTTCAGCTCTCCTGGCAGGAACCAGAGCAGCCCAATGGCGTCATCACCGAATACGAGATCAAGTACTATGAGAAAGTGAGTACACACCACCTGCTCCAGAGCATAAGCTATTAATGAATATATGTCTGTGTGTTTCACAAAATGAAAGACAGAGAGAGACAACGACTGTGTGTCTACCTGTCTACCAGCATCCCTATTCCCATGCAACCCGTCCTATCCTGTATTTATTTCTTTTTCATGATTTGCATTGTCTATGCACGAAGCTCGCAGTCAAATGCTCCGGTCTGAGTGGATCCTTCCCCTCTAATTGCTATAATGAATGAGACACTCATAAGATTTTAATTAGACTGACGTCCTTCACCAATCCCACACAAACATACACAGGACCGTCTCAGTTTACCACAGCCACACTCGTACATATCTAAGACCACTTGAGAAACACACACACACCAGGGCAGCTCACGTTCGTCTGGTACTGTACCTGAGCATCTGTTCAATGAAAAACAACCCAAAAACAATCCCTTGCAGGCACTCACACGCCGCCACTAAAACATTAATCAGAATTGTACTCCCAAAAAAACATGAACACAAACACATACACACTTAATTTCTTTCACCTCGTCTCAGTCCCCCCCCCCCCCCACCCATCCATTATAAAACACAGATTCGTAGTGTCTACCTTCAATCTCATATGTCAGCTAGCCAGGCTTTTTTAAAATGTATTATTTTTATCATTGTTGAAAACAGTTTTTGTGGATTTTTTAAATAGAAAGTTCAAAACAACAGCATTTATTTGAAACAAAATTATTTTATGTCTTTACTGTTACTTTTGATCAGATGTATTTTTCCTTGTTTTATAAAAGTATTCATTTATTTTAAAAAAGTCTTACTGACCACAGGCTTTTGACAGTAGTTACTTTCTTTATCGGAGTTTATATCTCAAAATTGTTACTGTACTTCATGTAATTTTAACTTTTTTTTTTCTCAGAACTCATTTATATAATCACAATATCTCAATGTGATATCTCAGTCTCAATCTTGTAATTGTCTCTTTATCTAATTTGTATAATTTATTAATTATTCAATTAATTGCAACTTTATTTTTCGATAATTGCCACTTTTGTATCTTACAATTTTGTTTCTCTGACTTTTTACCTTACAATTTATTTCTCACTTGTCTGAAAATAACCTTATTCATTTTGTTATTGTAGTTTTTTTTTTTTTTTTTTTTACTTTAAGGTTAAAATGGACAAAGATGGATTTTATGTTTCCATTTAGCATATGTTTTTAGCATTATGTTTAAGTTTTAGCATATAACTAAATTAATTATCTTAATACATTTCAAACATTTAAAGTAGAGAATTGATTTTTTTTATTCTTAACATTATCTGAAAATGTATTATACATGAATTAGTTTCAAACATTTAATAAATAAATAAATAAAGCTGTAGTAGTAAACTGGTACAAACTGCTTCCTTTGTGTGTGTGTGTGTGTGTGTGTGTGTGTGTGTAAGTGGGTGTGGGCAATATTAACCAAAAAAAGCATGGCGAAAAAATTCTACTAAAAATAGAACAGACATCTTCAGACATCTTTTGCATATCATTGTGACACACTAATCTTAACCTTGCGTACTATATAGGATGGATAGCATGCAAATTGGGATCAGCCGTATACTCTGTGTGGGTGTGCATGTGTTTGTGTTTCCTCAAGCTCTCTTTGACATTCCGATTGTAAATGAAGCACCAGCTCCTTGCAAACAGCTTGCTTCTGGTTACCTAGGTTACGGATGAAATACTGTGATATTGCCTCTGCTTGAACTCTTTGCGTGTGAAAAAGGCCAAATGCTCCAGTACTCACTGCCAAACACTTCAGCGTAACCACTCCTCTCTGTAAAGAATTTGTACAATTTGTGCTTTTGATACCCTGTGACAAGATTGTTATTTTGTTTTCTTCTTTTGAACCTAAAGGACCAGAAGGATCGCATTTACTCCACCGTGAAGTCAAAGTCTACTTCAGCCACAGTCAATAATCTGAAGCCAAGCACAGCATACATCTTTCAGATCCGAGCATTCACCGCCGCGGGATACGGCACTTTCGGTCCCAGAGTAGAGGTCACCACCAAGGAAGAATCCACTGGATCTGGTGAGCGAAACAGTATGTGAAACGGCTATTTTGAGCTATTTCTGAATCCATTTTTTGTTAATCGGCATGCTAGTGTAGCTCTAAATTAGCAAGGTTTTGAATTAGGATCTATCCGATTACACTTAAAGGCAAGGTCCAGTTTCTTCCTGATAAAATCTCTGACCCAGACTGTTCCTAAGACATTGTGTATTTTCGATAAGATGTTCAGTTTCGGTTCCCTCTGCAGTTGGTCAATGAGCGCAGTATTTTCAATTCGGAGGAACAAACCTAATGAGAAACAATCCAACCTGAATGTGTCATTGTTTCAAATGCAGGCCACTGTATTACCATCTGGGACTATTAAGCCCACTTTCAGAAACAGTAGAACCGTGCACTCAGCGAGACCCTAAAATAGAGCCAGCCCCTCCTCGCAGCAGAGAGAGGACGAAAAGGGGGTTACAACCGTCCCATGCTTTTTCAATGGAGCTTTGCTTTAAGCTATTCTGCTGCTCCTTCTACCAAATAATTAATCAGGAATACACAAATATTACAATTCTGAATGATTCCAGTAAACAGATCATTAAATGGTCGATTAAATGTCTATATTATTTTGTGTAAATTTGAAATAAAACACTAAAAATCACAGAGCCCAAAACATGACATGCTGCATTAATCTGATCAAAAATATAATAAAAACAATTATAAAATATTGTTACAATTTAAAATAACTATTTTCTGTTAATTTGTAATTTTTTAAAATGTGACTGTTTTCCTGTCATGGTAAAGCTGAATTGTCTGCTGTCATCACTCTGATAATTGATCATTTGGTGCTCAAGAAACATCTTTTATTATAACAGAAACTGTGATATTTTTTTCTTTGAATAGAAAGTTTAAAAGAACAGCTTTTATTTGAAATAGAAAGGCTACATGATTTGGGGAAAAAAGCAGAAATTGTGAAGAATTTGTTCTTATGATTTATTAGTTAATTCACACAATCTATTATTTAGTTTTGGTAAACCGTGGTCACGTTATACTGATTTGTTCAAATAAATTATGAATTTGTTCCCTGGTTTTAATTAAATTGTTGCCACGATTTAACTAAATTAAAACAAAGGAATGAAATAGTATAACGTGTCCAAAATTGAACTAAAACGAGACTGAGTAAATACGTTGTGAGAAGAAATTTTCAATTATAAAATATTTTTCTATCGACCTATCTATCTAAAAATTGATTTTTAAATATTTAATATATTTAAATATTTTACTTCAACAAGTGAATTTATGCATCCCAATGCATTTGTATGAAAATTAATATTAATTTTGAATTTGCTAAAAATTACATTAAATTATATTTTTAAATTACTAGTGGTTTTAAAAATTGAGTGTTAGATGACAGAAAAGAAAAGGGAAATGAACATCAAATATTAAAACAAAATTATACATTAAAAAAAAAAAACTTGGCTGTTAACAACATGGTACCAATATATTGTGAACTCCTATATTTAATTTTTTTTTTTAAAACTTACAGGACTACAATTGACATCTTGTGTTTATTTGTGTTTTAATTGCAGCTACAGTCATATCTAGTGAGCAGAATCCAGTCATCATCATTGCGGTGGTGGCGGTAGCCGGTACCATCATCCTGGTTTTCATGGTGTTCGGTTTCATCATAGGGAGAAGGTACGCTCTCGCGGCCCCCATTGACTCTCCGCTACTGTGAGTCTCGTACGCTCTCTCAGTTTGCCTTTCTGTCCCTCAAAGGCCACCATAGCTGTGGAGTTCACACCCTCGCCCACTTGCGTGTGATCACACCCACCCACCATCATGTTGTACACTGTGGAAATGTGACCTCTGATGCATTTTCCCCCTCGCAAGCTCATGCTGCTAGCATACACCCAGAATGGGATTCACAACTGCAAATCCTCCCTTCTCAGTCTCACCTTTTTTACCTGTTTGTCATGATTGAATCAAGATCGCCAGTGTTTTTCCATCTGAAAACTTCACTCATGGTGTTTGTCATATTACTGGAGTAAACTAATTCCCATGAATCCTTCACAATCACGTATTGCTCTCCTGCATGTCCATTAGCACTGAATGCTCTGAATGCTTTGGTATTCCATATCAGTTAAATTCATTATGGAGTTATTTCCAGTAATCAGCTGGCAAGATAATTTCCAGAAATTCCAGATTGCAGATCATTTACTTATTCTCAGTGTTTATTTTTCCTAAACCTATTCATTCTGAAAGACAATTTGCCAGCACAAACACACACAAAAAAGAAAAATCATCTAATTGATTAATTTATCTCAAAGCTCATAGCTTGGAACAGAACGGAACAGGAATTCATGGCATTTCTAATCCATGTCAAGAAAAACATTCTGATTAACATTTCCGATTTCACCATTTCTTCAGGTTTAGCTGAGGTGTATTGCCCTGTAGCCCTGTTATGTTTGAAATCATACATCTGGTCACTGCAGGCCTTTAATTAGTTTCTTTTTGTTCCCTGTGTAGACACTGCGGCTACAGTAAGGCCGATCAGGAAGGGGACGAGGAGCTCTACTTTCAATGTGAGTGCCAGCTTTCATCAGCTCATTATACACACGCTCATCAGTGGTGCTCAGCCGCGCTCCTGGAGAACCGTCCTGCAGAGTTTAGTTCCAACTCTAATCAAACACCTGAACCAGCTAATCAAGGTCTTCGGGCTCACACTTGAAAATTACAGGCAGGTGTGTTAAAGCAGGACTGGAACTAAACTCTACAGGAGGGGAGGAGGAGGACTGAGCCATGCTGTACATCATTGATCATGTTCTGGTCAACCGTTACAGCTGTACCCTCTCATGAGCTCCAGTTTTGATGAAATATCTTGAACATTTGCTTTTTAGTTTAATGCTTTCAGCTAGCAATAAGAGTAGGGATGTACCGACATCGACATTCTGGTCAATAATTGTTTTCATGTAATTATTTCATTTATTATTTATTTCAATTATTTAATGTCCGTAATTATTAATCTATAGCAGTGTCATTTTATTTGTTTTTATAGACTATAGTTTGTATTAATATTTTGAATTTGCTTATTTTTATATTTTCAGTTTTCATTTTAATTTTAGTTTTACTAAATTGTAGTGCTTTATATGTATATGTATATATTATATATATATATATATATATATATATATATATATATATATATATATATATATAGTTTTAGTGCATCAACTTACTGTATTTCAGTTAGTTGCTAAGTTTGTTGCAACTTTGAATAAATATTTATAGAAATATAATTATAATATATGTTTATATAATAATACATATAGTTTTTATATAAGATTTTGCATCTAGCAGACTTTTGCTGACAATTTTTGCTGACTTTTGACCGCTTCGGGAATTTTCTTAAAACTACTACAGATCAAACTTTCGCATTTTTATACCTCCACCCACAGACCGTTGGATAAATGCCAAACACCACGGCCCTTTTTCTCTGTTTTCTCTAGTCACGTAGCTTCGATTTCACAAATGTTTTCATGTTTCTCCTGCATTGAGAGCCAAGTTTTATTAAAAGCCCATCTTTCCAGCTGTGAATCTCCCCTTAAGTAGTATAATAAGCCTGATCTATACTACTTTGTTAATAAAATAATGGACTGATATTTAAGAGATGAGAAAGCAAATCCATTACACTTTTTCCCCCCTTAAAACCAGTGTTTGTTGGTGCCGATACCCTCATGAACAGTGAGCCTATACATAGCGCCGTTGTGCTTTGGGTGATCTGAGTTTGAGGCCCATCTCGCGGTCCTCTCCCAATCCTGTCCCCCCTCTCTTTCTCACCTCATTTCCTGTCAATATATACTGTCCTATCCTAATAAAAAAGAAAAAAAAAAATCTAAATATTCTGTGTCCACCAATAACTGTATGGACCCACAGTCGATGTTCTGAACTGTTACATAATCACAGAACTTGTCTAGCATCGCCTATGGTGTAAAAGCTAGGCCATAACCCTACAGTAACATCCAGATCTTCATCTAAAGAGAGCTTTCAGAGCTGTCAGCGTTACGATGTTCCTCTAGGTGCTTGACTTTTCTGGATTCTGAACCCCTGCACCCAGGCCTCTCGGCCAGTAAGATGTTTTCTCTCAGCAGTCCCTAATGAAGCCCCTGGAGATAGCGCTGGCGACGGCCTCCCTAGACTTGCTCTGCTAATGATCAGTGCTGTAGGCAAACTGCTGATTTGGAAACAAAGGTTCAAGGTGGCACAGCTTGCTTGTACAGGGGCAGCTCAACCTCGCTAGCGTTCTTGCCCACACGCTAAGGCTTACAGACTGCCATATTCTCGCCGCCGCGCAGCCCTGCCAAAAACAGCACCAGACGCTACAGACAACATCTGCTTATAAAGAGAACCTGCTCGGCTGTGCAAAAGCACAAGATGCTGGCTGCTTTGACAAAAGGCAGATAAGGTGCGCGCCGTACTCGTACGCCCAATTTGTTGCTCGTGTTGTGCGGGCAACAGTGATAAACACGTTCTATCAGATTTACTGACAGCCTAGATGGACGAAACAATTATAGCAGGCGAGAAGAAGGGAAATATCAGCTGTCGTTGCATATGAGTGGAGCACAATGCCTCCCGTTTGCTTATGTCGTCGCATTGGCCCGACACGGCCGTGAAGGAGCTGGGGGATATTGGGAAAAAGCTTTCTCTCTGTTCCTCGACATTGCTTTTGTTGCAAATTAGTAATTTAATTACTCGTTAGCAACAGTCCATTTTAGTCGTTTTCATCCCAGCATGATGTAGCCTATTAGTTTTTGCATCTCATTAAATTGAGCTTAATGTTGAAGTTGACAGGTAGCAATGTCATTATAGGATTTGATTAGATAGCAAAACTGGTTGAACACATTAATTGGGCCTAAATTGTTGTATATAGATAAAAGTAAAATATTGCTAACTAGGCATTATTATATATTAATATAATTAGCGTTTTATTAATAATTTTATTAAAATAGTTATTGAAATGCGTAATTTATTAACATTAAAATAATATTTATTATTAATAATTAATAATACAATTAATTAATTAGTGATGAATTCATAATAACAGTTATTAATATCTTAATAATAATTAATAATGTTAATAATACTATAATTGCTGAATGTTGTTGTTTTTAAATATTATATTTTATATATTTAAATATTATTATTATTATTAATAATAATAATAATAATGATAATTTTTACAATGAATAATTAATTAAGTGTTATTATTAGAATAATTCCTAATAACAACTATTAATACTGTGTTAATAATTAATACCGCTAATAGTAATAATACTATAATTGTTGTGTTGTTGTTTTTTAATATAATATGTTATATATTTAAATGTTTTATTAACCATAATAATAGCTTTTACAATGAATAATTAATTAATCAATGTTATTATTACAATAATTCATAATAACAATTATTAATACTGTATTAATAATTAATACTGTTAATAATAGTACTATAATTGTTGAATGTTGTTGTTTTTAAATATTATTTTTATATAATTAAATATTCTACTATTAACAATAATAATAGTTTTTACAGTGAATAAGTAATTAAATCAATGGCATTATTAAAAAGATTTATAATAACATCAATATCTATTAATGATATTGATGTTAATACTGTGTATGTATATATATATATATATATATATATATATATATATATAATTTTTTTTTTTTTTTTTTTTTCAATGGCATTATTTAAAAAATTTATAATAACATCGATGTCTATTAATGACATTGATGTTAATACTGTGCATATATATATATATATATATATATATATATATATATATATATATATATATATATATACATATATATATATATATATATATATATATATATATATATACATATATATATATATATATATATATATATATATACATATATATATATATATATATATATATACATATATATATATATATATATATATATATATATTTTTTTTTTTTTTTTTTTTTTTTTACTATGAATAATAAAAAAATAATCAAACTTAACATTGATAATTGTTAATAGTATTAATGTTAAGAAGACAAAAAAGAAGAAGAATAGTTTTGTGTTTGTGTTTGTAATAACTGTGTTAGTTTCATGGTCATATGCAGTGAAATGTTCTTTCTCGGCATTCAAACTAATAGTTCAGTCTTCTGAAACCCATTATCCAATGAGTGACAGCTACGAATGCTGCTGCCATGCTGTACGGCTAATACCCTTTCGGCTCCATTGTGAGAAGGTTAACAAGAAAATATAATAGCGCTTTCATGAAATATGTAGGAAAAATAAAAGCATAGGTTTTATTATTTGATGAAAGAGACCTTTTGACATGCTATCTTCCATCACAGTATGTTGTTTAGCCCACAGCCCCACGCCTCTACCCTCCAGTAATCGCATCTGTCCATCAGGGGCTCTGTGTGTGTGTGGCATGCATATTTAATCGTAACAGTAATCCTCTTACCCTTCTACAGTTAAATTTCCAGGCACCAAAACCTACATTGACCCTGAAACCTACGAGGACCCGAACAGGGCTGTCCATCAGTTCGCAAAGGAGCTGGATGCCTCTTGCATTAAGATTGAGAGGGTTATCGGCGCAGGTGAGCTCTTCCCTTGTCTTCTCCGCTGCCTCGCTTTAGTCACACACCTCTCTCATTTATCACAATGACAACCAAATATTTACACTCTCAATAGCGGCCTGAGCATCTCTCTGGCCCCTTGTTATTGATAGCGCTGCTGTAGGATTGGTTTATAATTAATATGTCTTCTCTTAAGGCCAGGATGCACATAAATGCATCGCCACTGATGAATTGCTGCCGCATCGCGTTTAGTTACAAACCGTATAAGTGTGTTAGCGTGTCCTCTATATAGCATATCCAATTATCTGCTCTCTTGGTTGCACTCCCCTGTGTACTGATGCATAGCATCATATAATGCTGAATTCTGCAGCTGGTGTGACTGATATGTATGAAGCAGCACAGGTACAGGCAACGGTGTCAAACGTGGCCCGGATCTCTGGAACTCAGCTTGCGGGTGGTTGTGTGCTTCACAGGAGAGTTTGGAGAGGTGTGCAGCGGACGACTGAAGCTGCCAGGAAAGAGGGACGTGTCGGTGGCCATAAAAACGCTGAAAGTAGGCTACACTGAAAAACAAAGGCGGGACTTCCTGTGTGAGGCCAGCATAATGGGCCAGTTTGATCACCCCAATGTGGTTCATCTGGAGGGTGTCGTTACCAGAGGTGGGCAGCTTTGAATGCTAGAACTAGCTTAACCAACAAGACTTCCTTCTCTTAAAAGGGTAATTAATTGTACTGAATGTGCACTTTTAGTGCACTTCAAATTTTAAAAGTATATTTACGTGTCCTTGTTATAGTGTAATTATACATTTAAGCACTGAGTAATATTAATTAACTACATGTACTTACTATATGGTTAGGGTTAGGACAAGGGTTTGGCTTAGGGCATGTAATTATGCATAATTTATTGTTATTATAATAGTAACAAGGACACATGACTATATATATATATATATATATATAATATATATAAAATAAAGTGTTACCGTGTTTTTTAAAAACTGTAATTGCAGATAGTATAATATTAATGAAATAAAAAGTCAATTAAGTGTATTTAAGTGCACTTAAGTTCACTTTCATGACTGTTTCTTGACGAGTACACTTTTAAAAAGTACATTTTGTAATATCAAATTGAAAGTTTTACTGTAAAGCACAAAAAAAAAAAAAAAAAAATATATATATATATATATATATATATATATATATATATATATATATATATATATATATATTTATTAAAACAATGATTTAAAATGTACTTTAAAGGAATAGTTCACCAAAAAAAATGAAAATTCTGTAATTTACTCACCCTTATGTCGCTCCAAACCCATAAGACTTTCGTTCATCTTCGGAACACAAATTAGATATTTTAGATGAAATCCAAGAGATTTCTGACACTGCATAGACAGCAATGCAACTGACACATTCAAGGCCCAGAAAGGTAGTAAGGACGTCGTTAAAATAATCAGTAGTTCAACCCTAATGTTATGAAGCTACAAGAATAAGTTGCGGTACTCTCATGAATGTACATCGAAGACTGACACGGAAGAGAAGAAATTGTTGAATAAAGTCATTATTCTTATAGCTTCATCAAATTAAGGTTGAACCACTGATGTCACATGGACAATTTTAACAATGTTCTTACTACCTGTCTGGGCCTTGAACGTGTCAGTTCCGTGGCTGTCTATGAAAGCTGTCAGAAAGCTCTCGGATTTCATCAAAAATATCTTAATTTGCATTACAAAGATGAAAGAAGGTCTTATGTGTTTGGAATGACATGAGGATGAGTAATTAATGACATAATTTTCATTTTTGGGAGAAAAAGTACTTTAAAATCCTTCTTTTTTTATATGTTGGCAAATATACTAAAACGCATGTAAAGTTCTTGATTATAATTTGCAATGTAGTGTTATTTGATATTGTATTTAAAGTAAATATACTAAACTACAGCTTAATAACAAATGTGCAATCACAAATACATTTAAATACATGACATACAAGTTACATTCAGTATATTTTAGTTTACCATAAATACTTGTCAGTACATTTTAACTATATTTGAAAGACAATAGAAGTAATTATAAAATTGCAAAAAAATCACTGTAGTGTTTAGTGGGTCAAAAAAAAAAACACTGTAATGTTTAACCAGTTGCATTTAATATGAATTTAAAGTATATATAATTACATCAGCGATATATATATATATATATATATATATATATGTATTCCTTTTTCACAAAGGTTTGTCAAGAAATGAAGGGACACACATCAAAAATGACAAGGCCAATTGTAGTCCGATGAATGACATTATCTAAATCTGTTAGTCTGACTTTGCAAAAACCAGACTCATGCGATTTCAGTCAGACTAAAGTGTTTACATGACATTTAAACAAGACAAATCACCATTTAAAGCATACAATTAATCTTCTAAACGGAGAGTTATGACTTACCGTAAGTTCAGTTGTGAAGTCATATTGTTATGATTTGATCTTGTAATTTGGATAATATTATTTGTGGCTCAGGGTCGTTTATTATTATTTTTGGAGAGTGTACAGTCCAAAAGGGTTTATGAAAAGCCCGGACGACAGACTAAAGTGAATCTAGCATTGTAGAATTGTCTGCGAATTGTTTCTCATTACTGCTTTTGTACAGTGTGTGTTGGCCGCACTTCACTTTAATGGAGTCTGTTCTTTGCTCTTTCAGGAAAACCAGTCATGATAGTAATTGAATACATGGAAAATGGCTCATTAGATGCATTCCTCAGGGTACGTATAAACCACCCTAGACAATCTGGTCAGTGAATACAATATCTTTTCTGTTCTGTTCATTACACCCACTGCGATTTACCATTTCATTGCTCATTCTCTGGCCGTGTTACTGTCAGCCCCCCCACGTGGTGGATGGAGCATGTGTCTGTTGTGTGCTGGTGATGGATAGACAACGTTTCTCTGTTTGTGCTTGCACAGAAACATGATGGGCAGTTCACAGTAATTCAGCTGGTGGGAATGCTGCGCGGCATCGCGGCCGGCATGAGATACCTCTCAGACATGGGCTACGTCCATCGCGATCTGGCGGCGCGAAACATCCTTGTCAACAGCAATCTCGTATGTAAAGTGTCCGACTTCGGCCTGTCCAGAGTGATTGACGACGATCCCGAAGCTGTCTACACAACGACGGTGAGTCAATTAATCCGCTGTCTCATCCTACCTGCCTTGGAAGCCCACGGCGCTCTCAGAATAAACAAATCAATCCGTGCATCAGATAGGAGTACAAATATAGATACTCTCTGTGCTGCATTGTGATGCTAGAATGGTACTGAACACCAATACAGTGCGTTTTAACTCTTCTCTGGTTGATGCAGAGTTTACTGATTGTGAATTTTACTCACTAAACAGGGTGGAAAAATCCCAGTTCGGTGGACAGCAATGGAAGCCATCCAGTATCGTAAATTCACATCAGCTAGTGATGTATGGAGCTACGGGATCGTCATGTGGGAGGTCATGTCCTACGGAGAACGACCTTACTGGGACATGTCCAATCAAGATGTAAGTTACTGTTTTTGTACAGTTGAATGTTTTGTACGATCAAATCAAATAGCTTCTGAATATAATATAATAAAAATCCATAGAACATTATTTTAAAAAATTATATATAATATAATTATACAATGATTACAAATTGTATTATAGTACAAAATAATAAAATATAAATTAAATGAATATACAATTATAAAATAATTTATTAGGTATCATTGCACTAATGCATCAAGGCATACAGTATGTTGGTTCTGTGATCATGTTGTTTTAAATTCTTTCTACGTTCATGTTTTTTTAATGCAGCTATTATACACATTTGATCACTTTCAAACGTTTCTCATGTGGTGTAAATGAAAAAGTCAGAAACTACAATTCTTTCAACTTCATCAAGGCACTTTTAGAAGAAAAGACAATTCTCTTGTTCGTTCAGCTTACTTTATAGTCTTGTAAAACCACAGCTTGCACCAAAAGGCCTATTTTTACTCTGTGAAAAAAATCTGTAGGTATTTAAGTATTAGGACAGTCAAGCACATCTGACACTTTGAATTTTCTAGCTGGATATCAACACAGGTGTCATGAGTGACCTTGTTTTAATGATATATTTTGAGCATTAAAAGGTTTAATGGATCTGCGGAAACAAATGGAGTGTTTTGCTTGTAGAATTCGTTTTTGTATTCTGCTACACTTTCAACCTTTATAATGAGAAATGATAATGCGAGCCAAATTCATCATTAGCAGAGTTCAATCAATTCAAAGATATCTGCTTAGCCATGCAAAACCTTCTGAACGATCTGCAGGCCGAGCTTTTGTCTCAAAGAAATTGGGACAGCAAAGTGCCGTTCATCATTCTGATCACATGCGTGCAGGGTTTTCAAGTTGAAGCGGATTGAAATTCAGATATAGTCACGGCTAACGATATGTATGAGGGGAAGTGTTGTTAATCTGCCGCTGTATGTAGGCACTTGTCTTGTGTATGCAGATTCTTTGTCAAAATTACACAAGCTTGAACATCCTCAGAGAAGGTAAACAGTCCTTATCACTGAGACTAATGATGACTTGTAATTCTCTGCTCACTAGTGAACGTTAGCTCTCAGTGGTAGTAGTAGTTAGTAGCTCGTATCAGTCTTTAATGTTATTATTTTTTGGGTTCGAACATTTGCCTCAGTGAGTCTTGATACTTGTCAAGGCTCAACGTCAGATGTTTTTATACCCTTTTGAGGGGGAGGCGAACAACTCCTTGAGGGCTGCTAAAAAAGAAGGAAATATTTACATTTCTTCAACTCTTTCTGTTTTGACACTTTTCTTTCCGTAGCTCAAGCCTTGTTTGGAGAGACATGACAAGAATAGCAGATGAGGATTTGGGGAAAATAAACAGTCTGCTTCTACTATTCCTCGGGAGTAGACGAGGGGAAAAATCATAGATCTGGACAAGCCTTTTCTCTTTTTAGTTTAGTCAACTCAGATTCAAGGAATTCAATCAGCTGCTAGTTGTGAGTCCACATTTCTGAAAGTCTCTTTTGCTCATCACAGCTGCATTTATTTGATTAGAAATACAGTAAAAACAGTAATATTGTGAAATATTACAATTTAAATTTATTCCTGTGATGGCAAAGCTGAATTTTTACCAGCCATTACTCCAGTCTTCAGTGTCATGATGTTTCAGCATTATAATATGCTGATTTGGTGCTCAAGTAACATTTATTATTATTATTATTATTATTATTATTATTATTATTATTTATTTATTTATTTACAATTTTTATTATCAATGTTGAAATCAATAGTGCTGCTTAATATTTTATTAATTTTATTAGGATTATTTTGATCAAATAAATGCATCCATACTGAAAAAAATATATATAATAATTTCTTTAAAAAAAAAAAACCTACCGACACCAAACTTTTGAACGGTACTGTATATTTAGTATTCACACATAATTCAGACGCAGCATGCTGAGTGAGTAGAAGAACAGGTGGTTTTATTGTTTTATGGTTCCTTTACATTCATAAACCCCAACATGTGGAGCCAGTCAACTGCACAGACACCCAAGTGCCAATGCGTTCATCTTTGGTTTAAACCGTAACCCTGTTTGCTAGAGTTAATTAGATAGACTCATGATAGTATGACAGTCACCAGCAGCTGTTGAACAGACGGCTTTTAGTGCGCTTGCCTCATTCACATCCAGTTTTAGCGGTACCCTTTTCTTGCGCTCACGCGCCCTCCAATAACCAATGCAAGAATAATCACATCTGGTTAGCCTACTTTTCCCTGTGTTGTAGTTTGTAATGCTGGAGGTGAACCACAACAGATTTATCCAGCAAAGCTGCTGTTTACAGATGCCTGATTAAAGGATGAGCAAATGGAGAGCCGGAGGTGCAGGCAGGCTTTGTGTACATTTCGTTCTGGATGCTAATGGCTAAGCTACTCGGTTTTTCCTTGTATTCTTGTACCTCTGTCTCTGAAGCTGTTGGTTTTCTTTCACACATTTTCTAATTTTCCATCTCTCACTCTGATCTTGCAGGTCATAAAGGCTATAGAGGAGGGATATCGTCTTCCCGCCCCCATGGACTGCCCTCCTGGCCTCCATCAGCTCATGCTGGACTGCTGGCAGAAAGACCGAGCAGACCGGCCCAAATTCGACCAGATCGTCGGCATCCTGGACAAAATGATCCGCAATCCTAACACCTTAAAAACGCCAATGGGAACGTGTACACGGTGAGGATTCAGTATTTTTTTTATTGCCTGCCGTTATCCATCTCTGCTCAAGGAAAATGATGCTGTTCATGGACCAGCTTTGCTTTTACGACACATGGCATTTGCTTGTTATGTTTTATACTCCTGCACCTCCCTGCAATGTCTTTGAGCCCTTTTATAGGTTCGCGAGTAAATTTGCGAACAATTCCATCTGTCCGGCATTTGATTTATCCGCTAGGGTTTACTGATGAAAGATAAATCCCAGGGAATCAATAAAGCGAAACAGCCTCCATGCCTTCATGTTCGATAACAAGGACTTTAAATCAATTGTCATAATGAGTGTTTGAGACTTTAAAGCCTTGTGGGAACTCCAGTCCCCAGAGTAGTATTAGACAGAGGAAGCAAGTGTGTTTACAATCACAACTGCAACCGTGTCTCACATTGATGATATGACCTTTAAAACTTAGGGAAGAAGCCCTTGGTCCACCTATCCATCTTTTACAAGTAATGCAAAGCAACAGTTCACTAAATCACTGCAATGTGAATACAATAAACCATGTGTCCTTGTCTGTAATCCATGTGAGTTAGGGTTGGCGGATATCAGTGAGATTTCATTATTCTCTGTTCCAACACCGCTGCAAGAATATTATGCTATTGAACACCTCCTATTTATTTGAAATGCTTATTAAATTAACAAATTAAACTTGAACAATGGCATGCAGCCTTCAAATATTTCTCAATTAAGTAAACATTCCAGTTTTTCAGCTTCAAGTTGTTCAAGTAATTGATTTAGACAAAGAAACTAATTACAAGCAGTAAAACAAATAAAAACAAAGGATGCAGACCAAGTTTGTTTTTATTATTAAAAGTAGTATCAGCTATTCTAAAAATTCAGAAATTAAAAAAGAAAATACCAAAGTAATCAAAACAATTTACATTATTAGCATTGTCTATACTGCATGATTCTGAAATATAATACATTGGCCAAGCAGTAGGCCAGGAAATTTAAATTAGTTGGGCAGTTTAGACCTCTTTTTTACCAAACTGAGAATTATTTTCATGTTATGGATGTTAGCTAATGGCAGTGGTAATCTAAATGTACAAAATAAGGGGAAAGAGCATGTTTAGTACATTTGGCATAAAAGGTCGACTGAGGACAGTATCATATGCAAGAAGTATTATACTTAGAAATAGTGGTACTGTGCCTTCGTAACACTCATATTTGTCTCTTCTTTTCCTCAGACCCATAAGCCCACTGCTTGACCAGAACACTCCAGATTTCACCTCTTTTCGATTGGTCAGTGAGTGGTTGGAAGCCATCAAGATGGAGAGATACATAGACAGCTTCACAGCTGCCGGCTACAGCTCGCTCGAATCTGTCGCTAGAATGACTATCGAGTAAGAGTGCCTTGCTATGATCTTTCCTGCACACAGTCACGCTCTATAGAAACGCATGATCTTTCTAGGAGTAATTTCAGCCCTCAGCTCTCATTCACAATACCATCCTGACATTGCGCTGCATTTTAATCAGATCTCTTTGACTCATACTCAGACTCATCGTGTTATAGTTAATATGGCCTTTTCTCACTTTCCTTTTGCTTCGGTAATGAAATACCTCTTGGGCGCTTCATGCTCCATTGCTGTGATTTATGAACGTTGTGTTTCTGCTTTAGGGATGTAATGAGTTTGGGAATCTCCTTGGTGGGCCATCAGAAGAAGATCATGAGCAGTATACAGACTATGAGAGCCCAGATGCTGCATCTTCACGGGACAGGCATTCAAGTGTGATGGGCGTCCGCAGTCCTTCCCAGTCGGATGAACCAGAACTCTCCAGGACAGCACCGCAAAGTGTGTGACAGCAAAAAAATATGAAAAAACAAATCATCAACAAAGAAAAAAACTTTCCGCACCCTTGCGGTGAGATTAACCTTCCAGAACTGGCAGAACAGAATCATTCCTTTGTTATTGGCGAAGGATTTTGGCGAAGGTGCTGGAAACCAAGAGACGGAGAGAAAACGCAAACAGGCAAGAGAGAGAGAATCCTAAATGGACAGTGACCTCTGGATGCTCTAAAGAACTCGTCACGTCATTGAGATGGAGCATTCGAGAGGATTTTTATGCTTTGTACGGACTGTCATTATCGTCAAAAAGGTTGATTTGCTCATAGTTGCTATAGATTTCACTGATTTCTTTTTTTTTTTTTTAAATCAAGGGTGAATATAAAAACACGCAAATCCAGTTCATAAGGAGTGAATTTGCAGCGATTTCATTTGCTTTGGTTTGTAATATCCACATTAAGACAATGTGGGACGTTACTCTTCTACTCGATCGATTTGTGTTAGCTTGTTTTCTCGGATTGTGTTACGGAACTGACAACAGGGTAAAACGTCTCATCTGGATGGAAAGAGACAGAAGCAGAGGCTGAAAGTCGACAGAGGAGGTTTGTCTTCTCCAGCCAGCACTATTTACATGAAGCTCTCTCCAGACTGAAGCATTGGCAGAGAGTCGGGCCGAGCCGGTCTTTTATATCAAGCAGAAATATCCCACCGCTTGGTTACGTGAAGCTCCTGAGAGTGGCTGGTTGTGTTTAAGAACAGCCCGAGTAGACGGTTAAGTATATTTTATGATCCTACATGACAATTCAGATGTGAATTAGTACAAAGAGAATTGCTAACCACTTCAGGTGGAGTTTTTTTTAATGTAAGAACAACTATTACGGTGGCAATATTCTTTATAAGTTTATATTTACCACATGAATGGATTTATCAGTGCTGTTGTTGAATGTGTCCTTTTTAATATTGATATTATTTACCATGAATACATGTTTCCATAAAGATACACAAAAATGAAAAAAAAAAATAAAATAAAATAAAGTTAGGCTATTTTAATTTAATTGTTTCAGCAACAGTATCATTTTGGTTTAGAATCAGTTGGTTTCCTAGCAGGTGACCGACTTTAAAATCATACAATGTTGTGGTGTACAGGAGTAATACTGCCTTAAAACAAGTCAACTATTGCTCTTATTTTTAGGTACTTAGATACTTTGTGAGATCACGGCTGAGTTGGGGAGAGACTGACTAATATGAGCAATAATTTGAGGTGCTGTATAGACTTTTACTCACGTACTGCTTGGAAATCAGCAGCAGTGCTGTGAAATTTGATCAAAGAGAGTTGGTGAATTTATATACGAGGATCTCTTTCGGTGTGTTTCTTCCGCCCTTTTGTTGTGCCGAGCTCAAAGATGAGGTTTACGCTCAAGTTTTAGTGCCATAACAGCCTTCCACACTCAACTGAATGTTTTGTTGACAATTAAATGTTACGCATTTTAGTGTTAAATACATTTAAGGAGTACTGTAGACCTTTTATTAGCTGGGCTGCCACAAAACTCCACCGTTTTATTCAGCTTTGAGCTGAAGTAGTTTTGTTTTATTTACTATGAAACCTTAATGTGACACATTTTAAACACACACAACATGTTTTTCATTATTTTGGGGAGCCAATGCCATTTTAACCACAACAGCCGTGCCAACCTGTGGCATTTTTCTTGATTAGAAAGAGAGCGAAGGCGGAGCCGCTGGAGCGCCGCATGACTGGAGGATTTAGCCAAACGGTTGGCGCTTCAAAAAAGCCATCGTTTACCACGCCGTCTCCATTGTGAACCCAGCTGGTTTGTCTCATGCGGATCATATCGTAGCCTGGTTAGAGGCCCATCTCCGATCCGCTATCCTTCCATCTCGCTAACCTCAGCATTGAGCCCACGCCAGGCCTTTGAATTGAATGCGAGCGGAAAGGCTCTCGGTCAGCACAAACCTCCCGAGCTTCGGCAGTAGCTGCAGTCACTCAGATCAGCCTCCCTGCACGCTCTGATCTCACACTCCGGCCTCCCAGGGGCCCCTCGCAGGCCCTTACCCTCTCTGCTCGGATCCGGGGCCCTTGTAGAGACAGCAATTTGAGCCAATTTGAGATTAACGCCTGGATTCAATCAATCCCACATTGAGGCCACCCTACGGGTCAATGACAAATCTGTCAATTTTTTCTCCTTTTCTGCTTTGTGCCATTTTTAACTTTTCTGGTTTGATGGTAGCAGAGTTTTCAGTCAAGACGGTTTGTGCTGTGGATTGATTGAGTTCACGGTGCAGCAGGGTATTAAAGACTTCTCGAAAGACGCTAGAGAGCCCACCTAGACAAAAAGTGAAGTGGAATATTCCAAAGAGTTCAGCACTGTTGATTGTGTCAGAGTAATCACAAACCAGAGGACAATTTGTACATGTTCTAGCTGTAAAACTTGTATATTTTATTTATAATTGTGGTTTCTTTTCTTTGTTTTTCACTTAAGTACTCTGTAGTGAGCTCATTGAAAATGCACTATATTTTTCTATCTCACATGCAGCTGATTCTCGTCACCCTCACTCTTTCAGTTGTACATAATTTCTCATTTAGGACCAAAGAGAGCTAATAGGTTTCCATTTTAGAAGAGTATTTTTTTTTTTCTTTTCTCTTTTAGGTTGGAAAAATGTACAGTACAAATGAATTGTCGATTTATTATTTATTTTTCTGTGACAAGAGTATGGAGAGTATTCATTGGTCAAAAAAAAAGTATTTTCCCCAGTTGAGAAACTGTATGGTCATTTACCTAGACGATTTCTTGTTACATAGACCATTTTTTTTCTTTTGCTTTGTAACCTTTGTAATAGACTGTACATATATTTTTGGAAATATAATGCAATCTCTATAGTGGTGTCTGTGCCTTCGATTTCTGTTTCTCTATGATTAACAGGGTTACACGCCATTCAGAACTGAATTTAAATCAATTCAATTTTACACATTATTATTAACATATTTAATTAACATACTTCAAATGACAACATGTCACGCATCTCAGGACACAGACTGTTTGCGAACTAGAGCTTCTAACGGATGCAATGACTTTACTGATTAGTGATTGGCTCTTTTATTTAGAAGGCGGGACTTATTCTGCCATAGCATACATCCCACATTCTCCCATTTTAAGTAATATGAGTGAACATTCTTGATATATACAATCTTGTATTAAGGTAGAAAGCTGGATACCTAATTGCAATTTGAATTTGAAGGTGACGTAGTAGAATTTAAATTTCAATAAAAATTTAATAATGATAAATTTGACTGTGGAAATACCCACAAAATACATTTTAAAGCTATTTTTGTGTCAAATGAGAAAGTATCAAGTAGGCCTAGACATTACAAATTGTAGCTTTGATTCAACAAAAAAAATATTACATATAAGCATATAGGCTACAACAGCCTAACATAAACTATGGAACATAAAATAAGATAATTTGAGAAACATCTCAGTATTGTTTGTTCACACAATGAAAGTCATTGGTAACCAGAACAGCTTTGTTACCAACAGACTTCAAAATACCTAAAGTAAAGTTCCACGAAAGAAAGGTTTGAAACAACATGAAGGTGAGTAAATGATGACAGAATTGTATTTTATTTATTTTTTTTGTGGTGAACTATACCTTTAATGTTTTATTTATTATTATTATTATTGTTATTGTTATTGTTGTTGTTATTATTCTTATTATTATTAATTAAATGATTCTCTAAATAAGAAACTAAATCTGCCAGCAGGTGGCGGTAAATGTCATTCATTCGATTCGTTCAAACGGCTGATTCATTCAGGAATGAAGTAAATGGGACTTTGAATCACCGATTCACACGATTCGTTCAAAATGCGGGTTCATTAAGAAACTAAACACCGCTGTGCTGTTCGGAGGCAGACAATTCTGCCGTGGTTTAAAGGTTATATGTTCTCTGCAAAACTGAGCAAAAAACAGACAATATTGGGTTTAAAATACAACTCAATATCAACTTCTTATTTACTGAACTGTTGTATAAAATCACATTTAAACTCCTGATATTCGGGACAATCAGCACTAGTGTGATATTGCTCTCGCCGCTCCTGTGATACTGATGATATAAATATGAGACAAAAACACAGGGGCATTTTTTGCACCAATATCTTGAATTTTAGGGCATAACTGCATTCATGGAGTTGTTGCCCTGCATCATGTTTGTCAACAGTCAACTGTATGAAATGTAGGATGATGTACAGGTCTGGGGGCGGGGCCAGTGCGTTAACTGCATTCAAATATTTTAATTGCGTATTTTTATTTATTTTTTTTTAACTAATTGATTAACGCATTAAACTGACAGCTCTAAAATGTACACATGAAAGTGAGACACTTCTTCAATTCTGAATTTTGGTGATTTGAGTGTGGTAACTCAAGTATTTTCCAACTGGCTTTTTGTGTGATTCAGCAAACACACAGGAAACAAGAGCTAATGTGACCCTTGAGAATTGTTTGGTCCCCTGCTAAAGCTCTTTGACTTGAATATTAACATCATGTATTGACAAGACAGAGAGCAAAAGGAAGAGAGGGTAGGAGATTTGTTTGATGACCCAGCTCATGACAAGATCCTGGAAAGTGTCATTAAAAAGACATTACCCAAAGCCTCCGACATGGGAAAATTAAGCCACGGCCCCTTTGGGAGTTAAACAAAGAGGCCCTAATGGATTTATGAAGATTATATCTCTGCAGATTCTCTGATATTTATTTTATTAACTCGAGGGGAATCTTAACCTCATCGTGTCTCAAAAGACTCTGGACGAGCGGGGCCATTTGTCTTGATGCCAGAACATCCAAAAACCCTGCTAATCTCACTTCCGTCAACAATTACCAGGCTGTTGTGCTCTTTTGATGGAAACACAACAGTGCAACTCATACCATGACATTTACAGTTCAGTGTTCGCTCAGTTGAGATTGTAATTCCAAAGAACAAAATAAAAGAGATCAAGATCCTGTAAACGACAAGCTTCTCACAAGTAAGAAGAGTTGAATGAAGGATTGCGACCTGCTGGTTTAGACGACTAATGTACACATTGCTCTATTTATTAGGCTATTCAGGGAACTCTGTGAGGGTCAATATCAAGTAAAATGTAAACTGCATGTAATGAAAAACTAGATTTGCTGAAACTCATTAGAATATTTTTGATAGCAAGTTGACTGAGAGCCAAATCAAGATGTTGCACAGCTGTTGTTTTAAGCCAGACGTTGTTTGTGTGTTCGGTCCAATTTCACATTCTCCAAAGTGCATTACAGACTCAAGTTTCTTTGTCCTCTACACTAATAGACTCGGAGTTTCACCCAGAGTTTCAAACAACAGCCTTAGCAGGATTAAATTGATCAAAAGTGACAGTTTAAAAAAGAAATAAATAAATAAATTATGGTAATGTTACAGAAGATTTCTCTATCATGTAAATGCTGTTCTTTTGAACTTTCTTTTTTCATCAAAGAATCCTGAAAAAACTGTGTATCACTAAAATAGTAAGCAGCTCAACTGTTTTCAGCATTGATAACAATAAGAAATGTTGCTTGAGCAACAGATCAGCATATTAGAATTGCTTTTGGAGGATTGTGTGACACCAAAGACTAGTGTAATGGCTGCTTTTCCGTCACAGAAATAAATTATATTTTAAAATAGATTTATTTATTTTTTTTAACAAACATTTGTAATATTTCAAAATACAGTTGCAGTTTTACTGTATTTTTGACCAAATAAATGCAGCCTCAGTGAGCATTAAGGACTTCTTTCAAAAAAAAAAAAAAAGTTTTTTTACAATTTCTATTTTTAAATTATTTAAAATGACAAAATCTAATTTTATATATATATATATATATATATATATATATATATATATATATATATATATATAACAATTTATAAATAACTAAATACATATTTTTTTTTTAATTTTAAGGCTCAAGCTATAAGACTGTTGTTTTAGTCCCTTTTGCTCTTGCCATCATGATGATAGAAAGATTTGCCAGGTGTCATTCCCAATCTTCACTAATTGATGCACTTTTTGCAGGGATTGAGCACTGATCCGTGCCATATTCCCTCACACATCAAACACCTCACACAGATCTTCCACAGATTGTCAATTAGGAGCATGGCCTGTGAGTGTCTGTCTATCTGATATCTGAGTGTCCTGACTTCTATATAGAGGTGAGAAAGTGAGGCAAAACATTAGACACTGCTTACTGTGCTGTAGCGCAGACATGGAGGTATGTGTGTGTTTGACATTAATGAACGAGGGAGCTGTCGTATAGCGTTCATTCTGTCAGGTGTACAAGCACTACACGACTTGAACGCATTCAGATGTCAGCTTTCACTAATGAAAACAGCTCAGCGTGAAACCTGCTCAAAGTTTCCCAAGAGATTCAATCCAACTCGCTCTACAACACAACACTAAAACACTGAAAGTTAGAATATGCTGTACTAAACAACTGCTTAGCAGTCATTCACTTTCATTAAAGGAATATTCTGGGTTTATATATATATAATGTATATAATGTTAAACAGCACTGAAATTATTTTTTCCAATTGTCCCTCCTTTCTCTCTCTCTCTGTCTTTTTTTTTTTTTTTTTGTTAAGCAAAAATCTGGATTAGAGTGAGGCACTTACAATAGAAGTGAATGGGGCCAATATTTTAGCATGAAAATGCTACAGTTTCAACATTATGGCCAATAGTATAATACTATAGTATAGTTCAAAAGTAGTTATATTAGTTATTGGTTTATATATATATATATATATATATATATATACTTTTGAACTATACTATAGTATTATACTATTGGCCATAATGTTGAAACTGTAGTATTTTCATATTAAAATATTGGCACAAAAAAACAACAACATATATACGTTTATATATATATATATATATATATATATATATATATATATATATATATATATATATATATATATATATATATATATATATTTTTTTTTTTTTTTTTTTTTTTTTTTTTTTGGTGCTAATTAACATTATAATGCCTCATGCAAGCTTAGCTGGTACTGATGCCAGAATATTATTTTACAGTAATGTATATTAAATGTATATATAATGTATAGTAAAACTTAAAAACTTTAGACATTAAAATAATAATAATGAACAAAAACAAAAAAATTGTATAACTAAATCACTTAAAATGAAGATAACAGAATAGAATATTAACAAAACCTAAAATAATATATTAATGATACTGATATAAAACTGGTATAGCCATAACACTTAAACAATATACATGTTAACATGATTTGTGACCCTGGACCAAAACAAGCCTTAAGTGTCAATTTTTCAAAATTGAGATTTATACATCACCTGAAAGCTGAATAAATAGGGATAGGACAATATTTGGCCGAGATACAACTATTTGAAAATCTGCACAAAAAAATCTAAATACTGAGAAAATTGCCTTTAAAGTTGTCCAAATAAAGTCCTTAGCATTGCATATTACTAATGAAAGTGAAGTTTTGATATATTTACGGTAGGGAATTTACAAAATATCTTCATGGAACATGATCTTTACTTAATATCCAAATGTTTTTTGGCATAAAAGAAAAATCTATCATTTTGACCCACACAATGTATTTTTGGCTATTGCTACAAATATACCCCAGCGACTTAAGACTGGTTTTGTGGTCCAGGCCAGGGTCACATTTTAGTAGGAAAAAACTACTTAGTAACTTTGTATGTGTGAAGTTATATCTAATATTACAATTTTGTTTCCAATACAATGCCATAAACGCTAAAATGCCTCTGAAAATGATAATTTAAACAACTTTACATCTCAGATAACACAAGAACTAATATATTTTCTAAATAAAATTATACACTTATATTTCTGCTTTCAAAATCCTTCAAAAATTAGCCTCACCTTCCCTTGTTTTTGCTTTCAGTTTCTTTTAAAGAAAACAAAGCATGAGTTGATTTAATTTTATTTATTTGTGCTAATCAACATTATAATGCCTTCAAGCGAGCTTAACTGGTACTGAAGCCAGAATATTCTTTTACATCAATGGTTCTGTCAGCACATGCAGCTACATGAACACAGTCTGATATATGTGTGTATCTATTGCGCATGTGTCAGTGTTTTGTCCGTTCTTCTTTTATTATTTTTTCCCTTTTTAATATACTCATTCCTTGCTGGTTATACAATACCCATGGGAACGTGATGTAGCGTATAATTGGAAAGGTGCAGAAAAGTTTCTGGGTAGTAATTACCATCCCCTGCACTGTGATGCAATAATGATAGCCGAGCGCTTTCTTTGCCAGGGGATCCAGCGTGCCTGTTATAATAACATTAATAATCAGCCATTCATATCAACATGCTGAAAAGAAGACATCCTTCCCCCTCGGTCACACGCTGACCGATGGCACTCGGCTCAAGATCGCCGGCATCTCCATTTCTAATTCAAATACACTGTGGAATTCAAAGTCAATATTATGGCTTTTTCTCTTTTATATATCAGGTTTAGTGGTGAATGGAGAGTGATAGCGTGACTGGACTCTGGATATTGTATTGTTTATTAAAAGCCTTTTAGATGCTCTTATCGTATCCCTGCTACACCTAAAGGCAATTTCGGTCCGAGCGCTTTGACTGCTGCACATTTCCTTTTTTTACAGCCGGGCTCATGGCACCTTACGGCATTAAGTATTTAAAGGAGCCAGTAAAATATGTGTCCCCTCTCTGCCATCCTCTCCCATCTCCTGAGCAGATGATCAATTTCACAGGCTGGCTGATGCCTCCTCTGATGGATCTGGCAGATATGATGGTTTCCTCAAAGGCACGCAGGAGCGGGGTGAGTAATAGGGGTGCCGCCATTAGCTGGCCCGTGGCACGGACAGCTCATATTTGGAAGGACAGAGATTTCATTTATGATGGTGAAATGACTGCAGGTGTGGATGGAGCTCGAAATGACGGCCGCGACCATGCCGCTTACGGGATCTGAGGCCTGAAGAGATTTCAAAGGTCAGCGAGATAAATGGATTAGCATTGTATTTCCAGAACCGAGAAATAAAACAGACCCTTATGAATTTTAGACTGGTTTTAATTTGAAAATATTGCATTATTTTCATCCGCTGCTTTATATTGGGTGATGTTGTTAGTGTGTGACCGAAAACTAGAGTAAGTGAGACTGGAGAGTCAGGTTAACCAATTAAAAATGAGCTAGAGGGGTGAAAATCACATGGCCACCAACCTCTTGAGATGGCAGTAGAAGTTATAAGAAAACACACACACACACACACACACACACACCTCACTCACTCACTATACAATCACATAAATAAGGTATAAGCCTTAAGCCTTAAGATTCACGCAATTTAATTGACAGTAAAATTCCTTCAAATTGAAGTCAACAATCCTTACGTATTTTAATACAAAAATAAAAAAGAATTTCCCTATTTATTTAAAAATAATTTAATAACATGAGAATGGGGGCATTTAGGTTAATATTTAATATTAATAATATTTAAGTATTGAAACAAATGACAGTAAATTTAATCACAATACATTAATGCATAAAATGTGTTACGTTTTAGTTTAAATTGTTTAATTAAGTTTTTTTTTTCTTCTTTTTTTAGGGATACGTTTTCTAAACTGAAGCATGTAGATGTGTGAATATCAAATTTGACACATTGCATAACATTTACAGACATTTAAAAGTTTACATAAAAAGTGTCTAAAATTAAAATGTCACATACTCTGCTACTTCATAGAGAGCATAGAGAAAATTTCAGTGATAAATCAAAATATATAATTTGGATTAATATTTGAACATGCAAACTGATGTGCAACAATTTCAAAATTAAGGTTTTGATTTGTTTGATTTATTTCTTTTAGACAACATGGCAATGATTGAAGTGAAAAGGGAGTCCGGCAGGCAGATCAGCACAGGTCGAGCGCTGGATGTGCGTGGGGTCAGCGATGGAGGCTCAGCCTCAGACTTCACCACACAGTCATGCAAAGCACGAAATACTCAACAGATGGGAGAATAGCCCATTGTGGATAAGGCTCGGGGAGAGATGTGTGACAGCATTGTGACACCATTATCAGTTCATCTCGCAAAAGATGTGGGATATTACTCATAATAATGGGCAGAACAGAGAATCCCAGAGGCTTTGATGGTCTGGGATACTAGATGAATAAAGAAGATCTGCCAGTCTGATCACAGAAGTGAACGATTCAAATGAATGACTGCAGAATGCAGTTGATACCTTGACTAAGGAAGACAGAAAGACAGACAATAAATCAATCAATCAATCAATCAATAACAATTCACATTTGAACTGTTTTCATGCATTCTGATGCATTTAAGCTTTTAATGGTTGACATATTAAATTTTTGACCAATCACATGTTACAATGCTAATTATGCATAAAGCATATTTTTGGAATCGGTTCTTTGATTTTGTATCTTATACTTTCTTCTTGAATTTCTCCAAGCTGCCATGTGAAGTTTAGCTATGGATGAAAGCCCAAACTGATGAGTTTCGTTCCTCTGAATAGCACTGAGAAAGACATCTGGTACACCGACGCTGAACTGTTTGACAATTTCGTATTGCTATTCCTATCCCTATGCAATTTGCCTTGTTTTACTCATCTCAGTAATTACACATTGCTCAAAAAACCACATGACAATCAGCCTGAATGAGTAACATGGAGGAAAACAGACAGACAGACATAAGTTAGAAGTGCCGAATGTGTAATGATTTATCCGCACGGCGGCGGTAGCAGAGGTGCCAACAGATGTTTGGCTGACGCTCTGGTAGGATGGCAGGTTCGGAGAAAAACAGCTGATAACAACTCAACTCCAGCAAATAATCACAGCTGAACATTACAGTCACCCACTCACACGAGCAAGAGCCAGTCATTAAGATATGATGAGGGTGAAAGAAAGAAAGAAAACTTGTTTTAATTCAATGACTTGAATACACATCTTACGATGAATTTCTGTGTCATTTTTCATGAAGACAAAAAATGTCAGAAAAAAGGCCTTTTTAAAAGAATGAATTGAAACTGTTTGGTATAATCGCTCATTATTATTTCTTATGGAAAAATCTATTTATTATTATTATGATTGATGATGATGATGATTGTCATTGTTATTATTATTTTACAAGTCTCTTAATATTTTTTGTTATTATGATATTATGATCTTACCTTGCCATCTCACCCTTAAAAAAATATTTTATGCAGAAATGCATCTTAAGGTTCAAGTCATTGTATGGACGAATTACATTTGAACAGTTGAATTGAATCATAATTTATTATTATTATTATTATTATTACTACAAGTTTCTTAAAATAGTACAAAATTTGACCAAGGCAACACTAGCTCAGGTTACTCCTACAAGGATACAACTCCTCAAAAACGTTATTAATAATTCAATATAAAAAATATTTTTTTATCTTGAGAAACTTTTTTTTTATTATTAATAAAAGAAAACAAAACAAAAATCAAAGAAAAAGAAAAGAACAGGCAACTGGAGCTGCACAGCACCCGGTGAGCGGATCGGGTCGATACCCTGATGCCTCTGTAGGGGGTGGTGATACTGACGCCATTGATTGGGTCCCAGTGTGTTACTGATGTGTTTAAATGGGAACACAGCTGAACTTTAAGAAGGAAAGCGGAGTTCTGAGAGGCAACAACAGACATTCGGTATTGATTACTCCCAGGGGTACGAGGCAGTGTAATCCCACCACAGCACGAGGGAATTTGCCAGAAAATTCTCCTAAATTGAGCTATCTTCAAGATCAAGGAGGAACTATTATGGCTCTCGCTGCTGGCGTATCTTACTACAAATTTAGCCCTCATTGTTATCAATGATGTATGTTGCTATGATTAATAGATACACTGTGCAAGTGCTTCAGCTAATTGATAAGCAGCAGCAGTAGATGCAAATAAATCATTTTTATGGATCATTATTGAAATCCAAACTAATGACTCTGTGAGTGTGCGTTATTTCTGCTGGCTATGTCATTTCTTGGGTTTGTTTTCCCAAGGAAGCTGTATGTTAACAGACTAAACTATAATGCTTCTGGCTTGAAATGTTTCTATGGTTCCACAACAACATAAAAAGCTTGTATTTCTCTATAGTGCTTAGTTGACCTCCAGTGTATTGTCCTTGTTTGAAAAACTGCCTTGATGATATATGGTGTACATGTCTCCTCCTCACCTCATGTGGTGTGTTTATTGTAAACTGGGTTAGCTTACTGTCACCTTTACCTGTGGAACATTGCGCATGGTGATAAGGATCATGGGAAACCATGTCCCCCTTGACCAGAGCTCACGATGTTCTGGGTCTAGCATTAAAACCTGAGCAACACAGTTACAGCAAACCAGAGAATATACCATCAACTTGTACTTGTGGGAGAAAATAGATACATTCTCAAGCAATGCAGTTCACACTCCCAAACTCTTAAGGCCTCTTCACACCAAGGATGATTACCATAATGGTAACATTAAAGTTGTTGGAATATATATATATATATTTTTTTTTTAAAGTTTGAACGATAAAAACCATTGACAGCCAATCAGAATCCAATCAACTTTAAAGGCCTGAGGAGCATACCTGCAGCACATGCTTATAATAAACAGAATGTTATCGTCTGTTGGTGTGGACACCCATAGAGTTATCATTTTATTTATCATTCTTGATGTTAACAGACTTTTAGTATGTGGTTGAACTGTATCTTATGTGTAAATGAATATTCATGGTTTAGTGTAAGTTAAGGTTTGTAAAGACATGAGGGTGATCTATTCCTTTAAGCCACATCATGATTCCTTTCTTTCCCACCCTAAATGTAATGCCTCTTGAAATTACTAATCTTCTAATACCATTTAGGGTATTTCAGAATTTTTATGGCCTTAAATTTGATACTAAATCAAAAAGCTTTTTAAGGACCCGCAGAAACCCAGTAGTGGCAGGGTGGTGATACTGTACATTTTGGTCTGTTGGGATTGGTCAACCACTTAAAGCATGTATTAGAAATGTAACACCAAATTTGTTTGGGACGTTCCACCAAATGGGCACCATTTCTGTCCCCAGGACATTATACAGTAGGTACAAACATGCATAAAAATTAACTACAAAATACATTTTATTATTAAGCAAAGTGTCCTGCACATTAATCTAACGGCAAATTTAAAATATATAATTTAAAAATATATTAAAAACTACCTAAAACACTGAAAATATAACATTTGTACATGTCCTCAGTATGTAATGCTACATTTTAACATTAAATATACTGTTTAAAATCCTTCAGAAATCATTTTTGTTTTGCATTTTTGTATACCTCCATATCCCATCTGTGCTTTAACATACATTTATTTCAAAATAAATGTATAATATTTTGGATAAAATACACATTTTGGTCGTGTCCCCATGTTTTCACTCAGTCCTGTTACCCTCACACATTTCCCCCTTTAAAAAACTGGGAAAATTCCACAAGACACATTTTCAACATAATATTGCAACATCTGGACAATATGACCGAAATTACCAAAAGCATGTGGTCTCATTTATAAATATGCTGTCCTGTTACCTAAATTATTTCTTAGATGTTATTTGTTTATTTTAAAAATACAAATCTTTGGTGAATCACTATAATTTGCTGAGTATTCTTATAATGTTATCCTGTACTCCATGTGGCTGGATTATATGTATTTGCTAATTTTATCCTAAAATCTCAGTCCTGTTACTTTCAGTCCTGTTACTCATATACTTATATATCCTATACTTATATATATAGTAACTGAGTAAAAGTAACAGGAGTGAGTAGTGTCATCAGATTTATTAATGTAACATCCATATGAATGTAGATAAATTTGAAAATGCATCTTTTTCTCAATATTTCGGCCTTCTATCCACACTGACACCAGAGAAAACCTATGGTTGTTCCTGCATTGCTGTTTTATATTACTTTCCTGCAAGTATGTATTAGACTTGTATATGGAATGGCCTTTGAGTTTGAGCTGCTCTATAAGACAACAATATCCACAGAAAAGCTGAAAAGATATAATTTAGGTTTATTGTTTTTAATATTAATTTTAATTTCATATTTATTCTTTATTCTTTTTTTAGTTATTTATTTCTTATCTTATAACCTATCCTCTACCCCTAAACATAACCCTAACAAAAACCTTTGCAGACCACTAGATTTAAATAGAAACATGATTTGGCCTTTTTTAGCAGTGAGGTCAGCTCACTAGTCAATGCTCAACACTTTCACTGTATCAGTGAGGGCATTAATACCTCACATGTGTATACTAACATAATGGATACTCCTTCCTGTTGCCTTCCTGTTACCAGTTTCATTCCTGTTACTAAATAGTTTTTTTTCTTTAAAAAAATAAAGTTAAACCACTATTTTTTCAATTAAATTTGGTCCATAATTTATCCTATTTTTAAATAAATTGCATCATAGAAAACTGAGAAGCTTGATATTTGAGTCGCCTTTAAAATGAAAAAAAAAAAAATGTTTGTGTTCTTTAGAAAAATACACCTTGTGTAGATAAATTGTTGGTTTCATGGTGAAAAAAAACATTATTTTTTATCATAAAAAGTCACTATTTCTTTAAAATAAACACCTGCCTGAGGAGGAAATGAAGGAATTTCTTGACATAATTTTAAACATGCTTTTTAAAAGACATTAGAATTTTGGTAACAGGACTGAGAAAAATGCATCCATCATCCACTTAAAAATTGTGTAAAAATTAAATAATGTTACCTGAGATGGACCAATACAGATTTTGAATAGTTAAATATGCGTATTACTAGATTCAGTCTTTAAAAAAGATAGAAAATGAAATGAGTTTTGGAAGCAAACGGCACCCATTCGGTGCAATGACCAGTTTAACTATGGTGTATGCATTGTAAGTCCTTTTTTGTTTTGTAGTCCTTACAAAACAAACAAACAAACAAAACAAAAAAACAGCAAATATAGTGAAATCACTTACCCAACTGTTCGCTGAGGGCAGACCAAAACAGCCATAGACAGAAATTCAGTCACGCAAATAATGGCAGGACTACAACTGAGGCATTTTTTAGGCAAACGTTTTCTGTTGTAGAGATTCACTTCCTTTGGGATGGACTTTGTGCTTTGTAATCTGCAGATTGTTTAAGAAGCCTTATTACTCTTATTACTTCTTGTTAAAGAACTCAACTCTTAGAAGTTTCATGTTGTTTTGGGTGCCATATTTATGTCTGTATAAGCCTATGGACCAACAACTATAAATATTCCCTCTTGAAACGCATCCTGTTTCTTTTTCCTCAGTGTGGTGAGCATCACCACCAGTTTACATAATTCATTACCATCTCCCATTTATGCAGATTTCATGATTAGTAAATTAACCTCTTGGCCTCCATTCAGAAGTAATTGTTCAGGAGAAATCTTGATTTGGGTTATGACTGTTCTGGTGAGTAATGCAGCTGTCAGCTGTGTTGTACATCTGTCGTGGCAGGATAAGTGCGAGGAAGAATGTTCTGGAAAAGGATACAAATGGTTTTAGCGATGGCTCTTAACAGAGGAATGTTAGTTTGACATATCCACAGCACTTATAGCATAGATTTATCAAGAACTCACACATCTATCAAAGAAGCCAGTGAGATCATTGAACAGTTGCGAACGTCGCGCTTACTGTCACATTCATTATCCTCTGAAATAAACCAAGCACTTTTATCTCCACAAGACTATATATAATGACGCTAAAGTGCAGTGGCTGGTGAAATAGTTTCCTATTCTCACTAAATAAAGAATACGGCCTAAGCTTACCATCCATGGAAGAGAGAAGCATAATTTGATATTTTTTGCAGTCTCCATGGACACAAATACCGCAGAGTCGGATATTTCCTCGTCGCATTGTCCTGACAGGCTTCATGGCATGTGTCCCAGGCAAAATGAAACCCCTAAAATACATCTCTGAGATTTGCATATGATTACTTCCCTGTGCTTGCGGCCATATGTTCTGCGTGCGTTAATTAGTTTATGAGAGAGACGACGGGAGAGAATCACTACGAAGGAATCATTTGCTGTCCAGGAAGCCATCCTGAAATGAAGATGCAGGTGTGGGGTTTTATAAAAGGAACTGAGACCCTTTTTCAGACTCTATTCCTGGACTGGTCAGTTGTGCTGACAGGGCTGTCTGCTGCTGGTCATTTCTCTCATCCACTGTCACTGTAGGTGAGCTGAACCCTTGTGCTCAGTGACTGATGCTTCCCTCACCCCCTGTAGTTGACTCTTTACTGTCCTCTTTTCATTTTTCTGTTTGGATCTCACCTTTCCTCAAGAAATCTTGACCTGACTTAGTCAAGCCTTTTTCTTAAACTCTTCTTTTTTTTTTCTTTCTTGTGCATTTTGGAATATTTGTAAGGCAATGCCATGACTACTGTCAAGTAATCCAGATAAGTTGGTTTTGCTTCTCTGCTAATGTAATAGCTGTTTTTTTTATTATTTTTATTATTATTATTTTTTTTACATATTCATTGAGTATGCAAGTTCACGCACTGTCATTTTCACACTGACCCATCAAATGAAAAGAGGCTCAACATATTGACCCAACAACTGCTGGGGTGTGTTGGTGTTTGCTGTGGCTGTGTGAACTAGCATTCTATATGCTTAAGCCAGTGCTATTGTCTTTCTTAACCACAGGATTTAACCCTAGGTTGAGCAACATTTCTAATCATTAAAAAAAAAAAAACAGGCTGGCACACTGACTGCTGTGCCAAATTGTATAGAGCAAGATGAAATATGAACATTATGAGACATTATCAAAATTTCAAAATTGGGAAAATCTTGACAGTATTTATAAAATGTATATACATATATTCACTAGCATTTAAAAGTTTGTGGTCGGTGAGTTTTATTTTTATTTTATTTTATTTTATCTTTTTTACTTTATTTAAGTCTCTTATGCTTATCAAGGCTACATTTAACCAACAATACAGTAAAAATACTAATTAAATTATTACACAGTAACTTTTCTATTAATATAATATAAATATTATATATATAACAATATATTATAATTATTCCTATATATAATATATGTATACACACGCACGCACACACACACACACACACACACACACACACACACACACACACACACACACACACACACACACACACACACACACACACACACACACACACACACACACACACACACACAACACAGTCTGGTATATGGGGTTTACAGGGACTCTCCATAGGCGTAATAGTTTTTATACTGAACAAACTGTATGTGCTACTGCCCTACACACTCTCAGAAATAAAGGTACAAAAGCTGTCATTGGGGTACACATTTGTACCTATTAGATTCTAATATGTACACTTTAAGTACTAATATGTACCTTTAAGGTACCAAAATGGACTCTTTAGGTACAGACATGTACCTTTTGAAAAGGTACCGCCCCAGTGACAGCTTTTGTACCTTTATTTCTGAGAGTGCACCAACCCTACACCTAAACCTACCCCTTACAGGAAACTTTGGGCATTTTTGGATTTTCAAAAAAAGCACCATTTAGTATGTTTTTTAAGCCTTTTGGTTTACGGGGACATAGGCAGTGTCATCATAAACCAACTTCACGTTGTAGTACCCATGTTATTATACAGATTTGTGTCCTCATAAACCATATATAACAGTTCACACACACACACACACACACACACACACACACACACACACACACACACACACACACACACACACACACACACACACACACACACGGTATATATATATATATATATATATATATATATACAGTCATAGACACAAATATCAGCACCCTTGATAAATGTGATCAAAGAAGGCTGTGAAAATTAATCTACATTGTTAATCCTTTTGATCTTTTATTAAAAGAAATCACAAAAATCTAACCTTTCATTGGATAGTAAGAATTTAAAATGGAGGGAAATATCATGAAATAAATGTTTTTCTCAAATACACGTTGGACACAATTATTGGCACCCCTAGAAATTCTTATGAGTAAAATATCTCTGAAGTATATTCCCATTCATATTCACAATTTTGAGCACTCAAGGGTAATTATGAACATGAAATTATCCAGCCATGGCTTCCTGTTTCACAGAAATATAAATAGGAGGGAAAGCAAAGCCCAAATTCCTTTAATCATCCATCACAATGAGAAAAACCAAAGAATATATTTCTTATGTGCAGCAAAAGATAATTGAGCTTCACAAATTAGTGAAGTGGCTTTAAGAAAAGAGCTAGAGCATTGGGATTTCCCATTTCCACCATCAGGGCAATAATTAAGAATTTCCAATCAACATAAAATGTTATGAAACTGCCTGGAAGAGGACGTATGTCTATATCGTCCTAATGCACGGTGAGAAGGAGAGTTTGAGTGGCTAAAGACTCTCCAAGGACCACAGCTGGAGACTTGCAGAAAATAGTTGAGTCTCGGGGTCAGAAAACCTTAAAAAAAATTGTCAAACAGCATCTACATCACCACATGTTGTTTGGGAGAGTTTCAAGAAAAATTCTCCTTGCTCATCCAAAAACAAACTCCAGCATATTCAGTTATCAGACACGACTGGAACTTCACATGGGACTTGCTTCTATGGTCAGATGAAACTAAAAAAATTAGCTTTTTAGCAGCAAACACTCAAGATGGGTTTGGTGAACACAGGGATAAAAAGTACCCATTGTGTCTGCTGGAGGTCCTGGACATCTTGTTTAGACACATGGCGTTATGGATTCTATCAAATACCAAGAGATAAAAAATCAATAAGTGACTGACTCTGTTAGAAATCTTATAATGGGCCATGTTTGGATCTTCCAACCGTACAATAATCCAAACACAAACCTCAAAAACAACACAAAAATGAGTCACTGAACACAAAACCAAGCTTCTGCTGGCCATTCCAGTCCTCTGACCTGAACCCTGTAGAAAATGAGTGGTGAACTGATGAGAAGAAGCACCAACATGGAGCTGGGAATCTAAAGGGTCTGGAGTGATTCTGGATGAAGGAATGGTCTCTGATCTCTTGTCAGGTGTTCTCTGACCTCATCAGGCATTATAGGAGAAAATTTAGAGCTGTTAAACTGGCAAACGAAGGTTTCAAAAAGTATGGAATAAAAGGATGCCGTTAATTGTGGCCAATGTGTATTAGAGGAAAACATTTATTTCATAATGATATTTCCCCCCATTTTAAATTATTTTTATCCAATGAAAGGTTAGATTTTTGTGATTTTTAAAAATAAAAGATCAAAAGGATTAACAATGCAGATTAATTTTCACAGCCTTCTTTGATCATATTTACCAAGGGTGCCGATATTTTTGGCCATGACTGTATATATATATATATATATATATATATATTATTCCTGTGATGCATTTTCAGCAGCCATTACTCAAGTCTTCAGTGTCATAAAATTCTTCACTATTTTTTTTTTTTTTATGTATTTTTGATTATTTAACTGTGATGCATTTTTTATGATTCTTGTTGCACACATTTGATGCCACATTTGCTGGAAGTTATTGCTTAGTAAAATCATTCATTTGTACTTTTAAACGGTAGTGTATACGAGTGTGAAATGAGTGTAAAACATGAGTGATGAATGATGGCTGATGGGGTAAAACCTGAAAATGCTTGCAATGTATAAAATAAATATTGCAGGAAATTGGTGCATTGTGTTTTGGACTGAATTGATATTATTTGCCAATTGTTGCTTCATGGTAATGTATTGTAATGTGATGTTCATGAGTGCCTCCAGCCTCTTGCATGTAAACATCTGTATGTGCGTGTTCTCGCATCGCAAAATCAATGAGATGAGTGAGATTAAAAAAGATGTTTCAGCAGCCATCCTGCATGACATACAGTGCTTTAATTTGGCAGGCTTGTGTTTATGCTGAGGGAACTCTCAGACAGGAGCTCAGGAATAGCAATCAGTATGCTGTGGGGCATCTCACAATGCAATCGGCTGATCTCTGAGCTATTTTTGTATGTTGCCGCATGTAAAGATGACTATCGTTCTGCGGGGAGACAGTCTTTGGTTTGGCATCTGTAGGTCACAGGAGATATTGACAGAAAATGTTTCCTCACACATAACCACAGCTAATTCCTCCATTTCAGAGGTCAGTGCCGGAGGACGCCTCTGCCTCTGTGTTACCAAATAGTGATGTGTCAGTTGGAGATTGAAATGGGTTTTCTTTTGAATGGGCCAGTTTTCCTTTTAAAGGAATAGTACACCCTAAAATGAAAAACCTGCCATGATTTACTCTGCCTCATGTCATTCCAAACCCGCCCTGTATGAGATTTTCTTCCATGGAACACACAAGCTTTCAAGCTTCAAAAGGGACATAAAAGCATCAGAAAAAACTGTAAAAATGATCCATATGATGTTATTCACTAAAAATGTTCCAATCCAGTCAGCTGTTAACCACTGCAACCAGTACAAGCCAATGAATTGAATTCATTTACTGGATCAGCCGTTGAAAATGAAATGAACCCGTTTTGTGAATTGAATGAATCAACTGAGAAAAAAATAAATAATACAAATCAACCACTTTTACAACTTTTATTGTGCTTTTGTTTTCTTTCTGACAAGTGTAACTACAGATTGTGAATTTTGTTGTGAATTACAGTTTTTCTCGATTGCTAACACACAATTCATGAAACAATTCACCATTTTCTCACAACTATAAACACAATCTCAAAATTACACACCAACTTGTGCAAACTTCAAACTTCCAGGTCAAAATCAAATAGTTTAGTCAAAAAAATATTCTCTTTTGTCAGAGTCAAACTTTGGCCTCAGATGATACACAAACCTGTCAAATACTCAGACTACGTTCCTGTCTAGAGGACACTAGTGAGATCAATTCAAAACACTGTTACAAAAACCTCCTTTTGGGAAATAGGAATCCTTTTGCTACTCAATGTCTGTTACACATACAGCATAAATAAAGGGGTGCAGAGACAGTAAAATTCAGCAATAAACTTTAAGAAAAGTTTACTTTCATTACACGACTGTAAAGATATCTTACAGTAGATGAAAAGCACTAGAAGAGAAAAGTTCAAAGACCACACAACTGAATATACAGTAAACACACATTGGACTATACTGTCAGTTACTGTGAATGAATAAATAAATAAATAAATTCATTCATTCATTCATTCATTCATTCATTCATTCATTCATTCATTCATTCATTCATTCAGCATCCTCAGCCAAATTGCATTACAGTATTGGTAGTATCCTTATTTGTTATAGCAGTTTTTTAGTCTTCTGAAAAAAGACTTCTCTGCCTCCCCTGGACAGTCGTCTCTCAGTTTGTGCAAAAATAAAGTAGATGTAAGGACTACTTGGCTACATATAATTTCAACAGTAATGAGTTTAAGGGTGTACAACATGTGCTACATTATTTACTGTACATAGAATAATGAAAGATCTCTGCTATGTACTGTAATTATGTTGTATGTGTCAGTAGTATTGAAACCTTGTAGATGAGCCTGTAGGCCATCTTCCCTCACGGTCAGTCCATGCAGAAGAACATGGTCAACTATAGTGCTTTGTATTTCATCAGGAACAAACGACCTTTGACCTCATCCCCTTAATTTTTTTCTTTTCTCCTCCTATTCCTCTTTGTCTCGCACTACCAATATTCATTTTCCAAAACACATAATCACTTGTGCTCCTGTTCATATCATCCTGAGATTCTGACCTGTGTGTCATCAGTTTTGCTACTGAATGTTCACACATGGATAAACATGTGCTGTTTGTGTTCATTTTTTGATGCTTGAGTTAATTATATTGTGTGTTTGAGTTTTCTAATGAGAACATGGTTAAACTTGTGCAAAATGATGGCATTTTTGTGTAGAGTTTTGCAGAAAACACTGAGCAAATTGGAACGTGTGTGCAAACAGGTGAAATGTGTTAAAAGTTTTGAGAAACATGTCTTTGTTTTGAGAACTGTATGAATGGTTTGGAAAAATGGGCCAAATGAATCAGTTATAGTGTGTTAGCAATCGAGAAAAACTGTAATTCGTCCTCTGCTTGAGGAATAATAATAATAATAATAACAATAATAATAATAAACACTAAGTTTGTCCCACATTTAGCAAAACAAAAAAAAAATTCCCCATATTTTCCTACATGATGGAACTCCATGAAAGTACTACCCAGTAGGTTTAAAAGATCAGCCATTAAGTGCTGTTTGATTGCAGCCACCGGGCAAAACACAGCACCATCTACTCTGCCAAGCAGCCACTCAGTGATGTGTAAAGAAAGAGCGGCTGTCATTTACAGTGCTGGAATTTCATTGGATGCACACAGTTTGTTCTGGATACTAATACTAATTGCATTTTAATGTGTCATTAAAATAAACCCATAAATCACCAAATAGCACAGTAATTGGGGTTTAGAGATTTACTGGCCTCAGTGGAGACGTAATCCTACTTTTCTGGACAGGAGTGCATGGAAGGGAGCAGGAGACTCCTGGCAAACATGAGAGAAACAGACATTGTTTTTCTTTTCCTTTTTTCTCTCTTCCCACAATTACCACTCTCAGTACCACTTCAGTTCAGAGGAATTCCTCAGTAAACTGAAGCCCGGGCACTGCAGAGAGAGGTCGAGGTGTCAGAATGCAAAGTGGATATAAAACTTTTCTGCTTTGAGAGTTCAGACATAAAATAACAGCAATAAGAATTTAATTGAAATGGATTGTTCATCCAAAAATGAAAATTCTGTAATCATTTACCCTCGTGTCATTTAAAAAATTCAGGAATGTCTGTTTAATTGAAACTTTTAGGCATGGTAAACATTTAACTATACATGTGTGAACTCTGAATGGCAAAACACTAGCCAACATCATCAGAGTGGTTTGCAGAAAAATCCGACTACTCTCTGTGTGGACACTACTCATACGATTTGGGGTTTTGGTAGCATTAGAGGATGTTCCTAGGCTCAGACTCTGTTTTGGGTGAATGGCTTGGAATACCAATGTCTCTTAAATATTCCATGCATTTCCAGGGCAGATGAGTGTGCAAGAGAATCATGGGTTTATGGACACACATTGTATGACAGCTGGATGAGGAATGCACAACACTGTCCTGCTTGGCAGGAGCTGCCTTAATTACAGGAATACAAATTGCGGCTCACCCTGTGAACCTCAAATTAAATACATTCCAATCTGATAAGAGCAACAACAAATACTGGCTAAGGGAACATTTTATTACTTTTACATAAACCTTTTCAGATGAAAAATAAATGGTTACACCTTGAGCTACAGTAGATCTCAGTAGGACATCTGCAAGCATTCTGGGGGTAAAGATAAATGGAACATAAGACTTGAAGTCACTAAACAGCCAACAATTGCAATACAAATACCTGCAATGCAAAAATATGCATTTAGTCATCTGACCTAGCCACCATCTGCACAAAAATAAGTGTTTAACATCGAAAAGCATAGGATACAGCACTATTTCAATGTTGAACGATCATTTCAGTCTGCACCTTATTTACCAAAATCACTTAGGCTATTTACTTGGTGATTAACATTAATTTTGTGGTATTAATTCTCAAGCAGGAAGAACTGTTTATAAGAGTATGTGTGTATGGCCATTTTCAATTGATCATCCCTAATGAAAAATAAATATACTAAAATGTATTTGAAATACATTTATTTCATGCTAAGTATACTACAAATACCTTTACATATTTACTGTATGTACGTAAAACAAAAAAAAGCCCTGCAATTATGGTATGCTAAGCTGGTAAAGTCAATGTCTGCTAAATTGGAACGACTAATTTTGTACTTATTGCACTTTAAATGTGCGGTAGTAGTGCTGAAATCAAACTAAAGGTATACTGAAGTATATTTAATTATGCTAAAATGGAACTTTTGCAAGTATACTTTAGATACACTTTAAATGTCTTGCTTTTAAAGGCTGATATTATTTGAAGGTCATACGATCCATGTCAATAGTGACATAATATTAATAAATGTACATTGTGCACAAGTGATACTCCAAATAAAGTTTATATCAGTAAGTCTCAAGAGATATGTCAGTAAATATGTTAATAGGTTTGAACCATACTTATTATGAAATAAATGTATTTTAAATATATTACTTTTTTTACTATAGGAATGACAGATAATTCAAATAATTACCTTATCATATTATTAATAATTATCTTGTTGCAGTATAATAACCAGGTAAATAATCCTGTGTGTTGACATGGTGTTGAATATCCATAGCATTTCCACAGTAATAATCCAATTTTATCCTAACATAAATCAGTCTATCTGTCTCACTGCATTTGAAGCAATAAATGTGCCTCTGGACTGTTTCAAAAGTTGTTTATGTGATCAGTTGTTGCAGTTTTCCCGTACATCCCATTAACTGGAATCAGAGAAGCATATATTTGTGATTCAGCTAATGCAAATCATTATGATAAATCAATAGTCCATTAGAGTAAAAGTTCAGTGTGCTCATATGAGTGGGAGTTCGGTCTCCAAGCCCGAAACTGTACTAAAATCATTAACAGATAGGTTTTAGAATGGGACCGGTGATGTATAGAGGTGTCATTTGTCCATTCTCTCTTTGAGCAATGTCATATTAACCAATAACCCAAAATCAGCAACACTGGATGGATGGGAAAGGAAGCGAGAGTGAGAGAGATTTCACTTAAAATTTCTCAGAATTTGTACAGGTCTCCCACAGCTATATATCTTTGTCAAAATGTTTTATCCATCAGGTACACTCCAGTCCAAAGACAGCCTCCGTCCCCTTTGGAAGAATTGACTGTGACTTTTCTCCCTCCATCCTGTCCTCCATTTACTAAAGAAATGGAAGGAGGTGGGTTGAAAGGCATCACAGCTCTAATAGGTGCACCGTGACAATAAAAGCACATTAACCTGCTAGCATGAGCTCCCTGCTCATTACAGCTGCAGAGCTTAGCGGGTCAGGGTCAGCGGGGCCGGCGAGCTCAGCACCAGGACTGCTGCGGTTGGCCGCTGGAGATGGAAGTCTGGCTGAGGCCTTTGAATAAAGATGTCAGGCACACTGATGGATTCCGAGCCCATTTCGAATTAGCCATATCCAAGAATATTAAAATCTAAAATCCAAAGCCACCCGCTCTGCAACCCACCTCCTTTGCTAAAGCTGTCAACAAAAGACAGGATAATAGCTGACCATAGACAAGACCCAGGGACCCTGCTCCCAGCATGCACCTCTCCTCACAAAAGCCTTTTCAGACTCACATCTAGAGACTTAGACACTGTGACCTAAAAGAGACTGCTGGGAATTTAAACGCAGGCGAGGGTAACAATGCCGCAGAAGATTCCGGACCCGTACGCGGAGCCAAACCGAGAGCTTTATTGTCCACACCCAAACTTTTGTCCGGCACTGCGGCGCTGATTTCTTGGAAATTTCGGAATGTCCTCAATTATGATCTTCTCCACCGCAGGGGTGACTCCGCCTCCCTCTCACCTCGCTCTAATCTCCAGCTACGCCCGACGGAGCTGACCAATGAGAGAGGGTGTTCCGCAGCCCTCACACCCAGGCAAAACTGAGATAATTAGCCCAGGATTTCTCTGATCCCCAAAGTTCCTCACATCTCTCCCAGAGAATCGGCCTTTTGTCAAAGGCACACTCGCCCTGCCTGCAGGAGACATAATTACACAGCCTTGTTTTTCCCTGTGGAGGCCCCCCACTCTACAATAGAATTGAGGGGGAGGCGGATTCGTTTTAAAGACATGCCCCTGTGTAATCCTTAAGATGACTTCATTTGATTATTTCACGGACGCTATTCAATCACTATTTCACTCAGCTCGCTCAGAATGGAGCACCTGGGCATTTTTCAAGTGCCAAGCAAGCCAGATAACAGTTTTTAAATGAGTTCTTTGCATCTAAGAACTAACGGAACTGAGCAAACAACTTTAGATAAATGATTCAACATGAGCTTGGCTATTAAAGGACACAATTAACATCCCCTATAGCTTTTAATTAAAAACAAATAAAAACTAGGGCTCACAATCAATTTAAGATTTAATAGAAGAAATCACCGGACATGCCCATTAATTATTTTAATGAATCACAATTAAGCCCTTATATCAGCATTTTCAAAAAAAGCCCCTTAAAGTTCAATTGATTAAACATAAATCTATCACTAGCCTTCGGTCCACAGCAATCTATTTTGTAATCAATTATCAATCTGTAATATTTTATTAAAACTATAGCACACTAATTTAGAGTTGTTAATAATAATAATAATAATAATAATAATAATAATAATAATAATAATAATAATAAAAGTCTTATATAATAAATTACAAATATTGTTTAATTAAATAATAAGTGACATGTAATAACATTTGATCAAATTTAATTATTATATTAAATAATTTTATGATAATGATGATTATAATAACAATAACAATAACATAACATAACATAACATAACATAACATAACATAACATAACAATCACTTTAACATCATTCCTTAAATACATACATTTTTCATTTAAATAATAATTCTAATAATTTAAAATGAAGTTAATCATGCCTTAATCATGTCTCATCAAATATGTTATTATTATAACTATTATTAAAGTATTACAATATAATAACACAAAATGTTACTGAAAATACTTTAAATAATAAATTAACAATTAGCCATGCCCATTACTGCTATTACTTCTACTACTTAATTCTTAGCATTAAATTTGTGTTAAGTTTTAATTAGTGACAGTTTTGGCAAAAATAATCAAATTAAAATATTAGAAGAAACGATGCAAAGGTCTCCACCTCCCAGTTACTTCACTCTCATTATGCAGAGGATAGAGAAGCAGAGGAATGGACACTGCATACTATAAAGGGAAGTGAAAAAAGCTCAGTGCAACAGTGATGCTAAAGGCCTATAGTGTTCCTGCAGGACCACACTAATTCCCGTCCTAGTCATGAGGACGATACCTCAATTTCTAGTAACACTACAGGAAAGACACCGAATCAGTGAGAGAAGGATGGGTCTCGTAGGACTTGGGATTCTTCCCTTGCCCATCGGCCACCTGAGAAGTGCTGAGCGAAAACTTTGAATCTCTGCCGGAGTCGAAAAACTGGGTCAGCCAGCTGCAGCCACTGCCACACTGCTGCATGGATCTCTGCATTTCGAAAATGGATGCAGAAAAAGTGCTGCAGCAGCACCAGTACTAGAGTTCAGCACATGAGCGCCAGACTGCGTATAGATCGATACATTTTGCATGTTATATCTACATGCACTGAAACTCGCTTCCTCTTGAGTTCTGCAGCGGTTAGCGTGTGGTAATGACCCAGCGAGCAGCATATAAATCAGTTTACTTTGCTCCTCTGGGAACACCTGTATGTGTCTCTCTTATTAAAAGCTGTTACTGCAGAAAAGAGCAAAATTATATGTAAAAAACATAAGGTGATAAGCCGTCTGGTCCCTGGTGAGCTGGCAAGTTATTATAGGTGAGCTTACCTACAAGAGCAGCAACAGCTGTGGAGAAGCAAACATCTGATAGGTTCACAAGATTAGTCACTCTCAAATGTGGCACCTGGCAAGAAATTACAAAGGAACTCCCTTAGTATTAGCTTTTCCTCTCCCAATGCATTTAAGAGAGATTTCGAAAGAATAATGAATTAACCAGAAGCCCTGCTTCTCAAAACTTCTGTCTGGTTGGCAGTGGGAAGGATGTGGTGTGCTGTAAAGCCCAAAGTGGGGCTGTTCGTTAGTTTAAGAACAGACTGAAGTGTAAGGGTGCAGTTACTCTGGAGGAATGCTGCATGCCACATCCAAGAGATGCCAAACTACTAAACTCTGCATGGTTTATTTTTCTTTGACCAAAGTCGTCAGCCTGTCAGCCCACCATGACACTCAAAGCACAGATAAATTCTAGCACCAATTATTGCAAAAATAGGGCTGGAGGTTTTATGCAATACATTCAGTTCCCTGCTGAACACTTCATCTTTTATGAGCAAAGCCTAAAACTGATTATAAAGGAATTTGTGTTAAGAACGATACATGATCCAACACATAATTCAGGCAATTCAAATAGTAGAGCATGACATTAGAAACACAGGGGCCAGGGGTTTGATTCCAACGCAATTCATGAACTAATAAAATACACGTAAGCTGCTTCGGATAAAAGTGTCTGTTAAAATGCATCCATGTATAAATAAACAATCAATTGCTCTATGCTCTTCATTATGCTTGTTTTAAAATAAACATCTGATAATCAGGACAGAACAGTTCAGAATTTTAGATGAACACAGTGACTGTAATTCAATAGCTGTTTAGGTGTGCAGGTTGTATTGTTTTTAAAATGAGTCAAAAAAGAATTCACTGGTAGCCAAAAATCTCGGAAGAGATGACAGCTTTGCGTACTGTAATACATTCAGAAAGGAAGTTGCATGAACCGATTGAGATTTTCTAAGAGATGTTGCTGATTTTCTGAGAGACTGTCCCTATAGGCAACTGGAGTTTCTTCATCATTAATATTCCTGCAATTAAAAACATAATGGCTGAATCATCACAAAGCTATCCCTCCTTTTTGAAGATGCAGTTCACCTGAAGTTTAATATATCTGTTAAAATGCCTGAAGAGTTGAGAAACAAACGGTGGGAAACCACACTAATAACGAAGGTGCTCATTTACGATATGTTTTTAAGAAATTAACCATGATGAGTTATACAGATTTCTCACTAACTTATAGCTGCTGTCTTCCATAATCAACAAAAATACCTGCTGAAAGCAATGACGCTAAACATTACTGATTGGTTCAACATTTCAAAAGTCTTAGTGAGGCTTTCATGACTTTTCTGCTAATTCAACAAACCTCATTTGTCATTTATGTTATCCAGTAAGAATACAAAACCGAAAACCACTGAAAATTTGCAAAACCGGATTATTTTAACAATTCCCTGTCTACCTTTCTAGGCCTTGAACATGGTAGTTGTGTTGCTGTCTATACGGGGTCAGAAAACTCTTGGATTCTGTCAAAAAATATCTTAATTTGTGTTCTGGAGATGAACAAAGGACCTACAGGTCTGGAACGACCTGAAGGTGAGTAATTAATGACAGAATTTTCATTTCTGGGTGAACTAACCCTTTGTTGAGCCCTGTATTTATACTGTATCCACACACAGTTTCTGTCTTTTTCTTGGAAGGATATTTCTATAGTTCTGAGCAAGCCAGCCCTCCCCTCCCCAAAAAGTGTGTGATACTATTTAAATAGCTATTCTCTTACACAAATAAAACAATATGGTAATTGCTCAGGCAGGTGGGTGGAAGAGATTGGGAGAAGCTGGCCGAACTTCTGTTTTTCTCATGACCTGCAGAGAAAAGGCCACAAAGCGTTTGTTCAATCCTTCCACAAAGGCCTTGAGCAAACATCCCAAGAAGAGGGAGGCAAAGTGCCGAAACCCAAACAACGATGTCGAAATGCTCCGGACATTTGAATGTGAATGACGGTTTAATGACCCCTGTCAAGTCCTCCCGCAATTCAGCCCGTGTTTTGTTGCCTTTGTAATTTGACTTTCAGTCAAACTCCCCAAGATCCTTGTAATTACAGACCATAATTAAGTTTGCGGCGATGTGATGCACAGCCAGGTCTGGGCTGAACGTTGGGGGAAAGCCGAGCACTTGTAATGTTTGTGCCGCGCATTGACATTGACGCAGAGCTGCAAAGACAACAAGCACGGTGTGCTATTTAAATGTTTGGGAGAGCGAAATGAGAGGTGACACTTCAGAGTTAGAGAAAAGGGGCGTGCTCAACCGCCGACTCGTCCTGGGTGCTTGTAATTAACTTTCTCGGTGATGGGTTCACAATTAATGCACTACGGTGTTTGTGACAGTTCTGCTAACGTTCACACACTGCTCATGGCAGAACCTACGGGGAGAGCTTTGGGCTTTTATCTAACAGGCTTTAATCGGGTGTTCCTCCCTCCTGTTTGTTCAGACCTTCTCAGCATGATGGTCCCAACACCTCCTTTCTTGGCAGTTTGCCTTTGTCAAAATGAAACCTTGTTCGATTCATGACAGCTCACCTGCAAGGCAAGTGGCATAGGCAGTAAAAGAAAGAGATTTAAAGCTCTGACTGCATGTCTACTCAATTGTAGTGCTATTGGGGCTTCTCAAAAAGGCAGTGAGGAAGAAGTGTGGGACACACCAGTAGGTCAAATGGGACCAGCGGGTCTTGGTGTCCAAGCCCTGGCAGTCTTCCCTGTGGTTGTGGACCAACCCCTGAAGCAACAAGCCCCCATATCTCTTCCAGGTCAATACCCAGCTGTACAAATGGGTGCTGGAAATGTGTGTGAAGATTTAGCCAGACGATAAAGACCAACCTGTCTCGTCATTGCTATTTGCCCTCAGTCGAGTCCGTGCCAGCTCCTTTCTCTGCATGCCAAAAACTCATGGTAAAGTCCCTGGGAATGAGCTGCTCAAACAAGACATATTGAGATGGGCTAGAGCTAACCTTCTACCCCAACCAAAGCACGTTCAAAGAAAGCATGGATGTTTGTCAGGAAGGTCACTGAGATCACTCATTAGGTTAGTTAATAGTGTGCACAGCTGTCCTCACTTAGACCTCCAGCTTCTGTTCGATGCGATGCGCAGTATAGGGCAAAAAATGACAACCTTGCTATTGTCTTGATACTTCTGGGTCAACATGGAAGAGCTGGAATGCCTTTGGTCCTGTCGGATTTGGTTCATGTCCCCTGAGAGCTGATATTTTTATTGTGAGCTCGCATGGAGTGAGATATTAATCCTAATTAGGTGGTACTTATGTCCCAATTGACCATTCCATTCTTGCTACTAGACTAGAGGATATTCCCACTTGTCCAGTGTTGTGAATGATCTTGCAGTCCATTTGGATCTACGGGGAATATTCTGAGAAGAGATGACTGTAGACGGACTTCATTAGGGAACAGAAAGAGCATTTATTAAGTGTCTTTCAAGACTACACACTTGAACTAAAATGACAAAAAATACAAAGTTTGCGACAAATCTGTAAAACCTGCACTTCTATCAAAAGTTCTGTCCTAGAAACATTATTACAAAGCAGAGTAATATTTACAGTATACAGCACAAATATATTATAGTTCACCCAAAATGAAAATTCGGTCATCATTTACTCACCCTCATGTCGTTCCAAATCCATAAGACTTTTGTTCATCTTTATAACACATATGAAGATATTTTAATGAAATTTGAGAAATTTCTGTCCCTCTATTTAAAGCTTTGATGCTTAAAAAGTTTGTGTTTTAAAGATGAACAAAAGTCTAACTAACACTAGATTGTTGCACATACTGTATTGAAATGGGCATTCATTATAGCACATTTAATGAATTAAAAAGCACAAATATGTAATTTGTCAACTTAAAGATGTTTGGCTCCTAAGTGTTCCATTTTATAATCCAATGTTTAATGTGTAGACGTTTGTGTTTTCACAGAAACGTCCAAGCTGGTAGACAAAATGTCTGAAAGTAAGCTCTCACTAAAATGAATCAAAGCAATAAGGACTGGTTTATAGTTAAAACAGGATTCATTTCAACATCAGCTACTCATCAGAAAGTTATTTAATTAGAGTAATTTGATTTAAAAAGGTTGTAGCCTTTGAATCAAAGTAAGGCATGTCAACTATTCTTGCGGTTGTGGATTAATGCATTCCTTAAACTAAGTCATGTATCTGAACAGAGTTTGGGTCCTTAATTGCCCAAGTAATTCAAAAGTCAGATAAATCAATTTTAAACCCCCTCCTTTTCCTTTTTTTTTCAGAGGAAATTCAAAGCAGCACTCCAACTGTGCTGAATTTGCCTGGTGGAGCTCACATAAATTGTTTATGACCAGTGACAAGGGGTTTAAAAGCCTTTGATTTCCTCATCATAATGTGTGATAATTAGGTTCAATCCACTTGTGTTTTGTTCTGTAAATGTGTGCGGACAACAATTAATCCTATTCACTCAAATTAATCAGGGTTGGGACACAAGTTTACATACAACAATAACATTATACCAAAAGTTTTCTTAGATCACTCAGTTTCTAATACAAAGTCTGGCACAGATGCATCTTCCATATCCAGGATTATTAACAAATTACTTGTAAATGTCTTGTTTCTGTCTATGAATAAAGCAAGACAAGATTTGTTTTCTTACAAAATCTTCATATTTCTAAGACTTAACCTAAGGCTAATCCCAAACTGCAGCTAAACATTTCTTAAATCATCTGTATTCAGACAGATGATTATGGAGCATGGAACTTCGAGTTGCATCACCTCCATTATTTTGTTGCTTCATAAAAGCATGTTTTTCAAAAGATTGTGTTTATAAAAAGGTTTAAAGTGCATTCACTGTATTTTCCACAAGTTCAGTGTATTATGCTTATTTAAAAAGCCCATGTGAATGCTGTAACATGTTAATATAGGCATCAAAATAAATATGCACTGCTATCTCAAGTAAATGTAAAGCAGGCCTGAGGGTACAGGTAATGTTTTGTGTACACCTCAAGTATCGAACAAAAAATGGGTACAAAGAAACAAGCCAACGAAGGTTATAGGTAGCATGTATCGAAGGTTAGGACTGAGTTTTATTCCAGGCCAATGCATGACTGATATGCATGGCTTATTTTAGTAATTGTCTTGGTGCACTGGACCCAAAGACAGACATAGCAATCTTTGCAGTCCAGTAATGTATGCCCTAAAATGGTTTTCAGTGTGAATTATCACTTCGAGCTTTGCCTTGGGCATGTCTGGGCCTCAGGAGAGCCCAAGCACTGTCAAGCATCACTTAAAATAAAAAATAAAAAAACAACAACAGTACCGGCCAGGTCTTAAACAGGTATGTCAAACACACACAATATATTATAAATAATAACTGCACTGAATAATTAAATTTATTTGTTTTTAAATATTTATTTAAGCAAGATCTCAAGAATTGACTTATAATTTGTTTATATTGTTGTTGTAATGATTATAATCATACAATAACTTTTACTTATCCAATCACAATAAATAAAGGGAAAGTTCACCCCAAACTTAAAATTCTGTTTTTCTTCCTAACAGCTGATGGTATCCATTGACCTCTATAGTATGGAAAAATACAGTGGGGAAAATAACTATTTGACTATTTCTCCTGCTGAGTTTTGTAAGTTTGCAAAAAAAAAAAAAAAAGGGTTTATCATTTCTATGGTAGGTTTATTTTAACTGATAGAGACAGAATATCAAACAAAAAATCCAGAAAAAAGCAGAATACAAATGTTTAAAAAAACACTTTACATTTTAGTAAGTCAAATAAGTATTTGATCCCCTGCCAACCAGCAGGAATTTTGGCTCCCACAGATTGGTTATGTGCACATGTGGAACACAGATTAGTTCTGTCACTTTAAGAAGATACTCCTAATTTGAGTTCTCTGTGTGTATAAAAGACTCCTGTCCACAGATACTGTATCTTCCAAGCCTCTCCACTACCATGGGCAAAGAGCTGTCAAAGGACATCAGGGAAAGATTGTAGATCTGCACAAGGCTGGAATGGGCTACAAGACCATCAGCAAGAAGCTTGGTGAGAAGGAGACAACTGTTGGTGCAATTATTTGGAAATGGAAGACATACAAAACAACCATAAATCGGCCTTGGTCTGGAGCTCCATGCAAGATCTTGCCTCATGGGGTAAGGATGATCATGAGAAAGGTGTTGGATCAGCCCCGAACTACATGGGAGGAGCTTGTTAATAATCTCATGGCAGTTGGGACCACAATCACCAAGCAAAACATTGGTAACACACTACGCCACAATGGATTGAAATCCTGCAGCGCCCGCAAAGTCTCTCTGCTCAAGAAGTCACATGTACAGGCCCGTCTAAAGTTTGCCAATGTCTAAATGATTCAGAGAAGGCTTGGGAGAATGTGCTGTGGTCAGATGAGACCAAAATTGAGCTCTTTGGCATCAACTCAACTCGTCGTGTTCGGAGGAAGATAAATGCTGACTATCACCCCAATAACACCATTCCTACAGTCAAGCACGGAGGTGGAAACATTACTCCGCTCCTGAGATGTGTGCAAACCTGGTGACCAGCCACAAGAAATGTCTTACATCTGTGTATGCCATCAACGGTTTCTGCACCAAGTACTAAGTCATGTTTTGCTTGGGGATCAAATACTTATTTGACTTACTAAAATGTAAAAATAAATAAATAACATTTGTATGCTGTTTTTTTTTTTCTGGATTTTTTGTTTGATATTCTGTCTCTATCAGTTAAAATAAACCTAACATAAAAATGATAAACCCTTCTTCTTTTCTTTTTTTTTTTTAAGTGGGCAAACTTACAAAATCAGCAGGGGATAAAATAATTATTTTCCCCACTGTATACTAAGGAAGTCAATGGCTACCGTCAAATGCTGGGTTACCAACAATCTTCAAAATATCTTCTTTTGTGTTCAGCTGAAGAAAGAATCTCATACAGGTTTGTAACAACTTGAGGGTGAGTAAATGATGACAACATTTTTGGGTGAACTATCCCCTTAAGTTATCTTACTGTACATCAGATATATGTAAAGTACCATCCTGACCATGAGAAACCATAGCCAACGACATACAAATACAAACAAATTCACCATTAATTCACCAAATGTTAAACAGTTTTGAATTGCCAGTATGGGCTACTGCATGCAACTTCATAACGAAATACCTCTGCTTTCTATTGCTTGGTTTTTGAAGTCAGGTGACGTAAAAAAATGTCAGTAACTCAACATGGGCACTGGGGTCATGGTTTTGGGTAGGGGAAACCAAATATTATTCAAAGACCAAAGCAGCAGCATAGAAGACGATTTGCAGATGTCTGTATCTTTGAGACTGAATTGAAGACTATGTCAATATATATTGATCATCAGCAAACTCTTCCCACAGCTAAAATCTGATCAGTCGTGTTTATAATATGTGACCCTGGACCACAAAATGAGTCTTAAGTCACTGGGGTATATTTGTAGCAATAGCCAAAAATACATTGTATGGGTCAAAATTATCGATTTTTCGTTTATGCCAAAAATCGTTAGGGCATTAAGTAAAGATCATGTTCCATGAAGATATTTTGTGAACTTCCAACTGTAAATATATCAAAACGTAATTTTTGATTAGTAATATGCATTGCAAATAACTTGATTTGGACAACTTTAAAAGCGATTTTCTCAATATTTTGATTTTTTTTGCACTCTCAGATTCCAGATTTTCAAATAGTTGTGTCTCGGCCAAATATTGTACTATCCTAACAAACCATACATAAATGGAAAGCTTATTTTTTCAGCTTTCAGGTGATGTATAAATCTCAATTTTGGAAAATTGACACTTAAGACTGGTTTTGTGGTCCAGGGTCACATATGACATTAGAGGAGAATACAAAACATTAAGCAGTCAAACTGCTGCATTTCAGTGGAACACAGTGATTTCGTAACATTTACTCTTTATTTTAAATTACATATTCATCGCCTGGCAATATCATATATTGAAACTCCCAGCTGCTGTTTACTAGACATGCTGATTTGTTTACAAAGAGTAAAACTTAAGTAGGAGGCACTAGAATATGTGATCATTTACAATGTATTTGCTAAAACTAAGCCAAGGAGGAGGTCATTATTATTTCTCATCATCATTCTTAGCCAGACTCTTTCAAAATGCTTTCCACGATCCTCAAAGCAATCCTCATAGTAGACGCAATCAATAATACAGCATTCTTACATTCTTTAAACCATACAGTATATTATGTGATATGTTTCTGGTTCATGCTTATTTTCACATAATGAACCAATTTATTACAGGTATAACAGTTAATGGCACATCCTTCTCTGTATATCCAACCAACTACGATTCCTAAGATTCCAGATACCTAATGAGTAGGGCTATGATACAAACTCTACAAATGATACAAAAAAAAAAAAACTTTAAAATGTTAAACTTTCATCCTTGAGTTTCTCAGTGCCCGTAGGGTCTTCCTGAAGTTTATCTCTTCAATGCACAGAATCAAAAAAAAAAAAAAAAAAAAAAGATGAAAAGCATTTACATATAGAAGCTCCATTTAGTTCAGTTAAGCTTAGCAGATGAAAGGCATCTGAGCAAAGATGACCACTGGAGACTCCTATGTAAAATGTAAAACAGAAAACATTCTGCGCATGCACTAGATGTTGCATGTAATGATTCTGGAAATGCAACCAGTGAGATATACGAGAACATATAACATTGCAGGAAATCATTCTGCTTTTGATCCTCTAATGCCAGTGAATCAGCAGATGAAAAATGTATGAGGAGAGAAAGTATAAGCCAAACAGAGAAGAAGAAAAACGAAAACAAAGGACAAGTAAGCTCCTACAACAGTACTGACATGATTACGTGCCTGATATCCCTTTTCATCACAGAGCATGTTTGCTTTCATATACAGCCACCCCTTCCAAAAAATTCAGAAAGATTGATGTCGGGCCTTGTGATACAAGGAGAAGAGGCGAGTATGATGAAAAATGGACTTGTTTATTTCCTGGTCTTGCTTGCTCAATGCATGTTCACCGCTTTTTGTACATCAGTACATGATGTCCTACACTTTCAACAATAAAAAAGTCCATAGTTGACTATAGAAGATGTTTTAATTACAACAATAACATATTCTAAAATAAAGGCAGCTATATCTATCTCCATAGCAGTCTCATCTGTTATTATTTAAGCAGCATTATACTTCACCAGTACACTGTACATTTTTGAATTTGGTATAATCTGTTTTATTTTGCCTCATTCACTGAGAATAAATCGAGTGGAATGTATTTTAGCATTTTTAATCCTGTTACTTGTGCACTTTCGTTCAGACCAGTGAATGTTTGAACTTTGATAAGTGCTTGGCTTCATGGATTAAGCAAACCTAATAGGATTTATGTTACACTTCCTCGTTTAGCTCATTTGAATGTCAGATACACTTTAGGGAAATGGCATCATTATGGTTTAATTACATAATTTTTCAGTTAAGTGACGGTCACTGTTGGATATTTGGACATAATTAACTGTGTTTGGCTTGAATGAAAAATGCAAAAGCTAGTTCTACTGCCGTTTGTAGAATCTATTGTTCCCTGTATCATGCCTGGAAGGGACTGGTGGTAGTCAAAATGTAATATATGAAAGAGAATCTATTTGTTAAAGTCACCCAAAACATGTTTTCCCGAGGCATCGTGCTGAACATCAGAAAGAAACTTAAAACCAAATAGTTGTGAAGCAATTCCTTGTGAAAAAGAAGTGTGCTTAGTTGTACTGAATGTGCACAAATCTTAAAATTATATAGATAATACTGTATATATAAAGTAATTCCAAATACTTCATTTATTTGCTTAATTACTTACAGATAGATAGATAGATAGATAGATAGATAGATAGATAGATAGATAGATAGATAGATAGATAGATAGATAGATAGATAGATAGATAGATAGATAGATAGATAGATAGATAGATAGATAGATAGATAGATAGATAGATAGATAGATAGATCATTCAGTCAAAGGTTCTTTAAAGAACCATCTCTTCCTTACCTTTTTAAAATCTTCAGATGTTAAAGGTTCTTTATGGAACCATTTAGACAAAAAGGTTCTTCTATAGCATCGTGAAGCACCTTTATTTTAAGAGTGCACTTGTGGTCTTGGCCACTTGAGAGTGCGTGTGCACGACAGGAAGTAAGTGCGCAAGACTGTACCAGGTCTTAAAAACGCTCCGGAGCGCTATTCGAGGCTTTGCGTATCCCATCATGCATCATTTTTTAGAATAAATCATGAGATTTTTGCTGAGATCTTGCGAGAGGTCACGTAAACCTAAATATTAATATAATAATTAGATATTATTACATATAATTTGGTAGAAAAACAAAGTGTTGAATGTTTTATTGGTGCAAAGATGAGAAGTGGTGATATTTATTTTGTGCAACATTTGCAACTGCTTTTAATCACTTATTTAGAAGCACCACAAATTAAATTGTGTCATGTTATAGGAACTACTGAACAGACATGTAGAAGTTGATTTTAAAATGCGAAGTATTTAAAATAAAAATAAAGCTATGTAAACACATAGTGTCCCATCAGGTAATGAAAAGTTCTACACAAAGGTCTTCATCGTCACTTGGACACTTGGCCAAATACAGGAAATATGTCATATAAGTAGTCAAGTGGTCAAGTGCAAAGACCACAAGTGTGGGTATTTGGACAAGGGGATAGATGGATAGACACAGTGTGACACACACTCTACGGTTATTGGATATGGTTTTACCCAGTGGATATCTAGCTATATTGCATCTATTTCTCTGTGACAGAGCCCTTTAGGACCAGGTGCATCTGTCCATTCCTGGATGGCTTGCTGTCAAGCCCCATTTTGACATGGCCGTCCCATGAGCTGGAGGCCATCTTGAGATCTCCATCCTGCCACCAATCAAACCAGCATTTGTCATGTACTGTCAAACCAGCCATTTGATAAATGCCACACCCCACCTCCATCTCAGGCCAACCAGTCAAATATAAATATATTTTCTCAGTGGAATTCTCTCCTGCCTCATGTCCAAAATAGAGAAAACAAACAATTTACCTGAAAAAAAAGCAAAAGCTCCTCTTTTGTTAGACATGAAATCATTTTTGAGCAGATTCTTTTATTTCCTCCTGTTACACGAAACCCCTCACCGCCGCCATTCCCTGAGGAAGTCTTGCATTCTCCCTGCATTCAAGGCCATTGTTTGTGCTTTTAAATTGATAAGTGAATCAGAGGGGTATTACAGCATTAATTATTAATTTCACATTGTGAGACAGAAACAAGAGCAGATCAAAAAACTGAAATGAATCAGAACGACTTTATGTGGACAACAAAGACCTAAAGTGCTGAGTGGAATATAAATGCACAGCGTGTTTGACAGGAGGTGAAACGGCCATGTTGAGGCTCTGTGGACCTTTATGCTAATGACCTACTGTAAGCCTGTGAAAACTGCACAGATTGATACAGTTGGAAAAGCATTTACTACTCTTCAATGAAACACCTCCATCGGTCAGATGAAAAGAAATACTACTTATGGTCCTTTCTTTTAGCTTTCTAAGAGATTGAGGCTTTATAACAGCAATTATCCTATGCAGAAAGAGTCAATAACTGAATTAGAATTGATTGTAAAATCATGTAAACTGTTTTTTATTGATGTGGGCTGCTGTAGTCTACAATAGACAACCACTGAGCAAATTATTATGCCTCTTCTGATCCATGTGACTCAGTACATGCGTTTACATGGGTCATGCATACTCAAAGACACATTTTGGTTTTAGCTTGTAGAGCAACTTTGATGTTTTCATCCACTTCATATGTTAACTACTGTACATTAACATATTTTTGTAACTTAAACATAATATAATATAATATAATGATATTAAAAAAAAAAGAAAGAAAGAAATACAGCACAATTTAAAACAGAAAAACATACATTCAACAAATTAGGTGGGACCTCTTTTGTATATAATGTCCTTCCACTTTTGGATGAGATTTTATACATTACTATGCCTATGCCAGTGTCAAATAACATCCATAATAATCCAAATATGTATACATTTATAGGATGTGTGTTCATAGTGCAGTATCAGTAAATACTGTTTACTGCGAGCTGGAAAAGGAGAGCAGTGGACAGATAGCAAGGTTTGGAGTGTCTCACACAAGTCCTGCTATCAGCATTCATCTCATCCTAATTTCTCTGGCCCACTCCAGATCTGCGTGGAGAGGTGGGGAAGAGACTCATGGTCAGCTGTGATTAGACTCTGAGCTGCTGATGGCTACACCACACACACACACACACACACACACACACACACACACACACACACACACACACACACACACACACACACACATACGCACACCCAATGCCTAGTGCTGCGTTAAGCCTTTACGGGTCCCTGGGAAAACGTAGCTTTCCCCACCCCCCACCAAAACCAAAATCAAAAATGCAATCAAACACTGTATAATGACGCGCATGATATACTCGTGAAATAAAAAAATAAACAAACACAATGCGCACGTCAAAATCCCATAGAAGGGAAAAATTTTGTACATAAATTAAACAATATTATCGAGTAATAATCTTACAAATCAGCAACAGCCATTACAAATACAATTAAATATCACTCGCCACTAAAAGGGCTTCTTCCTGTACTTCTTATAATGCGCTAGAAGTTATAGACATTTTGAAAATGTATAGGTAACACTTTATTTTGATGGTCCCTTTTGAACATTCTGTTGACACTAAGTAATGTTGCAACAAGTCAACAAACTCTCATAAGAGTATTAGTAGACTGTCTGCTTCATATCTACTAACTCCTTATTGTGTTGGTCTCCCAACAGATATTCTACTGACTATAAGTAACTTTGCAAGAATGTGTCAACTTAATATAACCCTAACCCTAGCAGTCAACTAATACACTACTAACACTCTAATGAGAGTTAGTAGAAATGTAGGTGCAGCATTACTTATAGTCAATAGAATGTGTTAAAGGGACCATCAAAATAAAGTGAAACCAATGTATAATTTTGTTTCTCTATTTAACAACATTAACTTACTAAGACATTTTCACTCAGGTATTTGTATTTGTATTTATTAAGCACCGATAAACGCAACAGCAGTTGACCATAGTGCTGTACAAATAAAATAAAAACCAGTAAAAAAAATAACATCAGTAAACTCAAAATATAATTTAACAAAGTTTAAAAAGTCAAGGTAAGAAAATAAGATTTCAATTTGGTTTTAAACTCATAGATGGAATATGAAGCTTTCACAGATAAAGAAAGGTTATTCCATAGCCTCGGTCCAACTATTGCAAAAAGGCACCCTAGATATATGTTTTCTAGCTGGATGTTGTGCTTACGATCAATAATCACGTCTTTATATTAGACCAAAATGATTTGCAGAAATCAAAACACTCGCTGTGAAGCGGGAGTGATAGGCAGCAGATGATTCCGCATGGTCTTAAAGACGTCCTTATCAGCTATGTTCGGCTACGTTCGCAATTCAAACAATGATTTGGAAAAATAATAATTTATTTGTTATTTGTATGGTCTTAGGTGGTCATACGTTGTATGGCTGCAAATACGGGACAAACTGATGCCTTAAATACGGGACAATTCTGTATTATACATAACGGTTGGCAACCCTGTATAAAATGCAAAAGCGAATTGACTCGGTGGCCCCCTAGTGTTCGGGGCCCTGGGCTGCAGCCCATGTTGCCCATTTGGATAACGCAGCCCTGCCAATGCCACATTACAAGAGTTCAGGACTTTACAGCACAGAAGAAAATAAATAAATAAATATTCCAATCTGTCAAGAAGGAGGGGTTGGAAATGGAGTTGGGACTGATATGACTATGATAAAAATGCTGTGAGTTTGTGTGTGTGTGTGTGTGTGTGTGAGAGAGAGAGAAAGAGAGAGAGAGAGAGAGAAGAGAGAGAGTGTCTGCTTATGCATCGGTAATCCTACTTAAGTACAATATTTGAGACCAAACTTGAAATTTCAAACACTATGTCTGTACTGGATGAGAGTGGAGCGTCACAACATGTCAAAACTAAATCACTCCCATTACGCTATAATCAGTGACATTGTCCACTAGGTTCATCCACTTCAGCTGACAAACACTCACTATTTTGATGTACTACAGAGCTACTCCAGCCACTCCACATTCCTCATTCCTCAATCATCTAAAAACAAAATTATTTTGCTTACAAATATCATGCGTGCAAATAGACTGGCATGGATTTTATTATTTAAATGACTTCTGGTAGATACAAAGTTTCAGAAAGAAAGAAAGACAGAGAGAAACATAGATATTTTTATACAAATGAATTTTGAAAACGAGAGTTGATTGGACTGGTTTGTGAACAACAGCCGTCATGGCACGATGTGTCATCGGTTGCTTCAGTGTAGATGTGGTATAACACTAAATGCTTGACAGGATATGACTGGGTTTTCCTGCCAGTTTAAGCAGATCTGCTCAGTGGACGTGAAAGGATCAGAGAGGATATTGAAAAGAAGCGTTGCTTTCACACTCTTCACAAGGAACACAGGTTGTAGGTCATGTAAAATAAAGCAAATGACCGCCATGTTTCATAAATCCTTCACTTGAGATTTGTGTGGACTTATGGCCACAAAGGTCCAGACACAGCTAAATCAAAAAGACAGTGGTGCTATACAGTGGTATGAGTGAGCTAGGGGAAAAAAAAAGAGATGGAATTATGCAGACTGAAGTGATTTGTATATGGTTATAAAAAAAACACCGGAACCATACAACATATTGGCAGAATCTTAAATATAAACCCTTTCATATGTGCATTACTCTTCAAAAGTTTGGGGGTTGTATTGTATTGTTTTTGAAAAAAAAAAAAAAAAAAAAGTATTTTATGCACACCAAGGCTGCATTTATTTGATCAATCATACAGTAAAATACAGTAATATTCTGGTATTACTGTAAATTAATAAAACTTTTCTCAAATGTATTTCTCTGATGGCAAAGTTAATTTTTTCAGTGTCACACGGTCCTTCAGAAATCATTATGTTGGTTTAAATATTTCTTATTATTACCAAAACTGAAAATATTTTTGTGGAAACTGTTTTCTCTCTCTCTCTCTCTCTCTCTCTCTCTCTCTCTCTCAGTATTATCTGATGAATAAAAACAACATTTATTTAAAAATAGAAATGTTTTGTAGCATTATAAATGTCTTTACTGTCACTTTTGATTAGTTGAATGTATCCTTACTTACAACAACAACAACAAAACTGATCGAGTCTTGAATGGTAGTGTATAAAACTTTCGACATACAGAAAGCATATTCTGTTGCAATCCTGTGGCTAATTTCAGTCTAATTTATAAATCAAATTAAACAACTTTGTCTAAGAAGTAACTGTTAATTGGCAAATATATTTTAACATTTGACTTATTTATAAATACAAATAAAAAAGTGGCATTAAATGTAACCCTTGAATTTATTTGTTTATTTATTTAGAATTATTTTATCCCTTTTTTTCTTGTTTGTTATTCCTTCTTCCTTGATTGTTTTTTTCCAATGATGTTATTTTGTTTACAGTCTTTTTAAAGACAATAAAAAGTTGATCACAAAAAAAGGTGGCATTAAATGACCATTAAGTCTGATTTATTATATATTGAAAGTATATTACACACTTGATCTTTATTATCAGAATTTTATATGAACAAGTTATATCAACTGTCAATCTCATGCAAGGTCAGATGAAATGTGGCGTAGTTTTGTACAAGAACATGTTGTATGAATGTGTGTGTGTGTGTGTGTGTGTGTCAGCAAGTGTGTGCATATGTAAATGTGTGTATGCGTGGGTGAGCGCTCACAATCTCCTGAGGAGGGAGATTCAACTTTCAGTGCAGCACTTTAATTGTGCTTTAATATTAAAGGATGTGAGATAAACAAAGTGCTGTAATCTCTTCCTGTGGTAACAGACACACCAGGGGAGGCGGCTTAACAGCGGATTGGTGCTAATGGAGAACGACCTTAAGCCCCTCCTATTCTCCACACACAGGAACATTCACTGCTTTCTTTCATGGGAGGTGCACTGTGTTTTGAACGGTACTGGGGGAAAAAAATGTAATAAAGGATATATATATATATATATATATATATATATATATATATATATATATATATATATATATATATCAAGTATAGTGCAGTCAGAACCACGTAAGTCAAAAAGACAGTCTGAAGTCATTCTGTCAGTGTTGCCGTTATTGTTCTGTTCTGAGCAACTGTCTTACCACACAACCAAGCCTTGACATAGTGGGAACGGCGGCAATTAATCCCCTTAAAAGAAACCCATATGCCAAACAGCCCCCAGCCATTACCTGATGCTGATCAACACTTATGCATCACTGTGAAGAGCCTGCTGGAGAGTAAGAGCTGTGAGCTCAATGCATTAGTAATTCATTGACTAGGAACAATTGAGGGAAACATATAAGGAGAAGCGTACACCTCAGGTAGCAACAAGCAGAGACATAAGCAACAAGCATGTTTCTGTTAACCCGAAATACTTTCAATCCTGAACATAAACCAAATGATCAGCCTTAGTGTCATTTATGTAGACGGAATACACATAATCTTAAGATTCCTTTATAGCAGCAAAACTGGAATGAAAGGGTAACATCCACAAGTTACAATCTAAAAGATAATTCAATATGAGAGCAGGTTGCAATGTTATGTACTCATATAAAAGCCAAGACACAGGCTGGCACCTGAAAAAAATAAAAATAAATAAATAAATATTTATAAAACATCATTATTTAATAAATAATAATAAAATAATATGAACTGTAACTGGATTGGCTAAAATTAGTAAATTAGTAAAATCCACAATACTAATGCTAATAATTTGCTGTATTCACTATTGTATTTTCCTAATATATTTATAATGACTGTATTGACAATTCATTGATGAATTAGTCAAATAAACTAATATAATGAATACATTTGTGACAAACTATAATGAATTCAAGCAGTTTTATTTGCTTTATTTCATATTTATTGACTATTATTCATAAAATGTGACCCTGGACCACAAAATCAGTCATAAGGGTATTTTTTTCTTTTCTTTCTTTTTTTTTTAAATTAAGATTTATGCATCTGAAAGCTGAATAAATAAGCTTTTCATTGATGTATGGACAATATTTGGCCAAGATGCAACTATTTGAAAATCTGGAATCTGAGTGTGCAAAAAAAATTGAAATATTGAGAAAATTGCCTTTAAAGTTGTCCAAATTAAGTTCTTAGCAATGCATATTACTAATCAAAAAATAAGTTTTGATATATTTACAGTAGGTAAATAAATTGACAAAATATCTATGGAACATGATATTTACTTAATATCCTAATGATTTTTGGAAAAAAGAAAAATCGATAATTTTGACCCATACAGTGTATTGTTGGCTATTGCTACAAATATTCCCGTGCTATTGTAGTCTAGGGTCACATACATGAACTCATTTATTCTGATTAAAATGCATAAAATACACCATCATACATAATTGAATACCAGACCCTATTACTTGAAAACATTAAAATACAGTTGCTCTAAAACCACTTTAAGGTCAAAACTAGTCCACATAAGCACTTAAACATATCGCACATAAACACACATGAAAATAATATATCCATCTTATGATGTCATGGATTCTCACATCAGGGCTTGGTTACCGTAATTTCATGAATCAATTGCGCAACGGTACACCACGACTCTTACATGAAGTCTTCATTATTTACATGAACTACAATACATGCCTCAGTGGAGGAATCAAACACGCCCACACCGTCAATACGCCAAGACCAATCCAATTCAGACCAATAACCATCTAAACTTGGTTCATGTGACCTGACTTAACTAATGTGACATGTTGTAATATAGAAATGATGAATAAAAGTATTTTGTGGGTGTATGTGTTTTATCCGATGAATAACATCATATTAAAGAGGATGTTAATTTTTCTTATTTACTTGTCCATTTAATCTTTCAGCAGACTCTTTTATCCAAAGCGACTTACAAATAAGGAAACATGACAAGCAATTTATCATACAAGTCTTTCAAGCAGAATATGATTATATAAAAATAATGCAATTTCAGAACATTGTATTGTGAAGCCAAATGGCATGCCAAACCAACCGCAAGAATGTTTTTTTTTTTTTTTTTTTGAGTGCTTGCAGTGGTGTTGCTTGCAATGTAGTTTAAGAGGTAGTTTAAGTGAATGTGAAGTGAATCTTCCTGCAGTGTGACCATGTTTTCATAATGTCATGAACTTGAATCTAAAAAATACAACAACAACAACAAAAAAAAAATTGTAGTTTTTGTAGGCAGTTTTGGAAGTGTGACTTCAAGTGTTGTTCAAATGGAATATTCCAAGTAGAAATCAGAGCTGTTTTCAACGGCACTGGTTGGAATTGTATAGACATGTTGTTTCTCTAACATCTGAGCCTTAAATGTCATGTGATTGATTATTTTGGAACAGCAGGAAAATTACATTCAAGCTTCCAGCAGGAGCCAACCGCAAAAGCTAAGCAGCCATTGACCACTTGCAGGAAAGAGGCATCAAGAATGTTCAAAATACAAATATACAGTATTGAAATAAAAGACAGACACGGTAGAAACAAAACATTGTGACCTTACGTGGTTGCTGGTAAAACAATCATGATGTTGCACATAAAACCTTTTCAGAAGATTCCGATCTAATTTTAAAGCACCTTGCGAAACATCAGCTTTTAAATCTCTTACAAAAAAAGTGCAATAACCTTTCATCAAATATTCCTAAAATGGATGTATCTGGAGTAAATAAGAGCCATGAGAAAGCACCATGGTTGATTGATTGATGTAGTTGCTGGGAGTGAGTCTTGTTAGTCCTTTAATACACTTTTTGGAGTTCAGTCAAAAATGTTCTAAGGGGTCTAAATTTCATCGTACAAAGGACTGGAATGTTGCGCTGACCTTAAATTACATCGTCTCTCAACTATCAAATGCATCTTTAATTCAAAGACTGTGACTCAACACCAACAAAATAGACAAAATCCATGTTCTAAAAGCATTGAGCACTTTAAAGGCACTTTACCAGACAGAGAGAGTGAGTGAAGTTGATTAAAGCAAACTAAGATGCTAATATGTGATTTCAGAAGAAATTATTTAAATTCAATTTACAGTCGGCCCCTTTCCAGGAAAGCCATTACAGATTGTTTTCTCTGCTTGTCCTCATCTGATTGTCGCGAGGGAAGTGACATCTTGTCGGCGGGAATTCTAGCAGTAAACAAATCAACACCTCAGCAGACAGGATTAACAAGGTTTTGACTTGATCTGAGCAGGACTCTAGATGATTCTCTTGAAGATGAATGTGTTATGTAAACTGACTGGGTTTGCTTGAGCTGAGTTATTCTAAAGTTGAGCTGAGTATTCTAAAGCTCACGTGACTACTGTATATTATATGGCAGTTAGTTTTGCTCTTCAAATTTGATTGGTCGAATAATGTTCCAAGAGTTTCTTGAAGTGATTACTGGAAAGTTGGTGTGGAGCATCTGTTCCAGATGTTGCATTGCTTGGTGACAAGCAAGATGCTTTGGCTTCTTTTGGGTTTATTTTTACTGGCAGATAGAATAGGTGCATGAACACCTGTGTATTGTGTGAGTTCAAAAAATCTTTGGCACTCTCAGATGCTAATATAGATATTACATGATGACAGTTAAATTAATCAAATATAATAAGATATGATATACCTTACAGCAACCTCACAGATGTTGTATCCTGTCACAATCTCAGCTGATATCGGGTGTCTCATGTATTGTTTTCATTTCATTTTGTCATATATTGTGATATCATCTTACAGTTTGATTACATTCAGTTTATTTGTATAGTGTTTTAAACAATATTGTTGCACGGCAACCTTACAATGAAATGTGCCTTGCAAACCAAAGGAGGAACCAGATTCAACTGTGGAAGCCCACCTGTTCAGGGTGATCCATATTTAAATATACAGAGCTGCTAATTGCAAGGAATGTAATTGCTTTCCTAATATGGGAAAGAGGGAGTGAAGTAAAGATAAGTTTAATCAAATGTCTAAATGCTCTTAATTAAATGTTTGTAAAATAGATTCCAGCATGTGCACAACTAGCCGACATAAATAGTTTCTTAAAATGAATCCTGAAAAAAAAAAAAAAAACTGTATCATGGTTTCCATATTAAGCAGCTTGACTGTTTCAGTATTGATAATAGTAAGAAATGTATCTTGAGCACCAAATCAGCATCTTAGAATGATTTCTGAAGGACCACGTCACACTAAAGACTGCTGAAAATTCAGCTTTGCCATCACAGGAATAATTATATTTTAAAAATATTAAAATAATAAATTATTATTTCCAATTGTTATAAAATGTATTCTTTTTTTTCAACTTTATTTGTTTATGTCTATTTTCAGACACACAAGGAAGATTTTTAAGGTGCTCTTGGTACATACATGCATACATACTGTATGCATTTCAAGCATTAGAGACTTCTTTCAAAAACATTTTTATTGGCTATATACACTATTGTTGCTAAATGTAATCCAGCTAGTACTTATGATAGAACATCATATTGTTCATTTAAATATGAATGACAGCATTCTCACAGAAATCTACCTAAACACATATGAAATAATCTGCAGCAGCATGTTTGCAATATTCCCCAAATAACACATTTGTTTTTATTTCTTATGAATAGGTTGGTATTTATTTCATGAACTTTACATAAAGAGTATTTAGACATTTAATACTTTTATTTCACTCTCTCATTCCCAGAGTCAGGAAAGCAATTCAATTCCTTGCAACTAAAAGCACTTCCAGTGATAGACATAACCAATGGTATTTTTTTTTTTTTTTTTTTTTTTAAATGAAATTTTGTTTATGTCTGTCAAGGGCTGTCTAATGAAATACAGCTAGCAATTACCTATGCCTTGGCTTGTTTTCTTTCTTTCTTTCTTTCTTTCTTTCTTTCTTTCTTTCTTTCTTTCTTTCTTTCTTTCTTTCTTTCTTTCTTTCTTTCTTTCTTTCTTTCTTTCTTTCTTTCTTTCTTTCTCTGTTTTCCGGGGATCAAGGCAGGTGAAACCCTGGGTCATGTTGCACATGAATTTAACTTTAAATAATTCACATGCAGGCCTGTGGGTTAACTACCCTGGGGCAGAGGAACCATGGCTGTTTGAAGTGCTATCATATGGCAATATTTGTTGTCTCAAAGGTAACCTTGCCTTGATTAAGGCAGGGGTCTAAAAGACAGATTGATTGACATTTCAGCATGGATGAAATCACGGCTTTAAAGTCCAATAGAGGTGGACTGAACTTAATTTTTTACTGAAAAAAAACAAAAAAAACCTGCTGAAGAAAATCCATTCAGATTGTCTAAAATAGCCCTGGCAGTCCAAAACTATTCTTATATCAAATTAGAATGATGAACCACTTTAATGTGAAAATCATTAGCAATTATTCAGAAAAAAAAGAGATGTGCCCACTGAATGTGCTCACAATGATACATTGTGCTATATATACTTCACAGAACATCTCGCAGTTATAAACCTCTGTCTGGAGAGTCTGAAGAAAGTGGAAATGTGTCAGACTCTGTGGTGTGGTAAAAAAGCAATTGTACTGTAATCCATATCTCTCACTGACTGTAATTGCTCCCTTGAGTCTCGTACTCACACAAGTATGTGAGAACATGTGGTCAGTGAGCCCGGATGCACCATATTACCATGAAAACGACTCAGATCAAAAGAGTCATCATCTGAAAGCTCGTGGGAAGGACTTGACATGTTGTCTCAAACTGTAACACATCCAGACGTGTGACAGGGTCAAAAACTTTCAATGTTTACCATGGAGCATGTAGACCATGAAATATCCATATGAGTTGTGTGTTGTATTTTATGTTCTACGATGGCTTTGTGTAAAGGGCAGATTCCATTCAAAAAGTCATATTTATTAGAGAAATAGTCTGATTCATAAACCCAATCACTTTGCAAACCCAGTGTGAATGATTCATTCACTAATTCATTTGGATGATTTGAAGGGATGCGGTTCTTGAGTCCAGTTTACTAGAGGATAAGATTGTCATTGAATAATAATGCACATTTTGGTCCAAACCATTGTATGACTTCATATGGTTATGACACCTGAAGTTGTTTTTGGCTTCATTTCAGAGCTTTATCGGTTCAAAGCACCCGTTTATTGTAAAAGTAATAAAAGAGCAGCCAAAACAATTCAGTGGGTTTCATAAGATAAGGGAAGTCATGTTTTTAAATGGCATGAGGGTGAATAAATAATGACAGAACTTTCATTTCTGGCTGAAATAATTCTTTAAGTTTGTGCTTCAATGTTCAGAAAACTCCATCATCTCAGTTTGGGAGTCAATATGCTGAAGACAGACACAGATTTGACCCATTTTGCCATATTGTTTACAGCTAACTGAAGCTGCAGGGAACCTTTCCTTCCCATGTAGTATGATGTCAGTTTCACAGCACGGCTCAAATGCATCTGTCTCCAAAAATAAAATCGATGCAGTTATAGCAGTTTGTCGAGGCAACTGCACAGTTCAGGACAAGCAAAGACATGCAGCATGTGGTGGACATCATGAGTCACATGGCTTAAATGTTTACCTTTACATTTTAAATCATCATGTTTTAATAATCATTTTAAAGAAGTGCACTTAAGGACAAAAACATATTTATTGTGGCCACACACTAAGAATTTGTTCCTATATTAATTATTAATTAGTTCCCTCATTATAGTAAATCATGGCCACATTGTAATAATTCTTTGTCTTGTTTTGATTTAATCAAAACAAGGGAACAAGTCTAAGGGAACAAATGAATACAATGTGGTAACAAATTCTTAATTAGTTTCCTTACGCATTTAATATAAATTTAAACTTTCAAACATTTTCACTTAAATGCAGTTAACATTCAATGAAGCATCCGAAAACATTACATTCAGTGTGGACTTATATTCTGTTAAACTGTATTATTTGTATAATACTGCACTCTCAGGAAAAAAAAAGTACAAAATCCATCACTGAGGCGGTACCCTTTTAAAAGGCACTAATATGCACCATTTAGGTACTATTATGTAACAATATGTTATGTGATAAAGTGTTCATTTAAGATACTGATATGCACCCTTTAGGGGTTAAAAGGTCCAAAATATGTTCCTTCTTAAAAGGTACCACCTCACTGACAGCTTTTGTACCTTTTTTTATTTGATAATACAGTATGTAAGTAATAAATACGCTGAAGTGGACTTCTTTTTCACAAGTGCCTGCACGGCACATCTGAAATGAAAAATATTAGAAAACCTCCTTATTTAATCTCTCATCCAATGTCTTTTTGCTTTGTGGCTTGGTAGGTTTTAATTTTAAGCCAAATAAATAACTATTGATTTTTGTCATTTTCTTAAACTCAGCTCCTCAACTAGGGCCGAGAGGACAGAATATTCAATAAGCCGACATAAACGTGAGCAGTCACTTCGCTACGAGCCAGAGAAGCGCACGTGAGTCCTCCGACCACCTGGGAAATCACTCTTCAGGCATCTATAGACTCTCTCGCTTCAGTGCTTCATCTGAAGCAGGCAAGGCCAAGCAGTTACAGGCAGGCCTCAGAGTGCACATTAGGACGACAAGACTGAGAGAGCTGCAGTGCAGTCGCTCTCTCGCTCACTCGCTGGTGAAGGTGAATGCATATTCATGTGCTGTTGCCAGGATCAGGAAGTTGAAGAGTGGAGGTTGGGAGCCTCATCGGAGGGGCTGGGAGCCAGCATGGTGGCAGTCGTCAGGAGCGAAGCTTGTCTCTAGATGGATATCACAGTGATGAAAGATGAAGTGTACGCAGCCATCCGAAACTAACAGACAGGCTGAACGCTGAGCGCAAAGCTGCCAATGCCGAACCTTTCACGCACACACATTCACATAAACCCATAAACACACTCACACTCCCAATGTGTTGTCTCTCTCTTTTTTGGACTCACCACCACCCACACGCACTCAGCTAACTTAAAAGTTCAGCTTAAACTCGGCTAGTTCATTTGCTCCTTCATCAAAATCAGAGGCAGACATGTTAATGAGCAGAAACCAGACCCAATGTTTATTAATCATCTCTCTGCAGACCCTCTCAACCACAATCTGCCTGATGACCCTCTATTCAGCTTACTATTATACTTAAAGGTTATTTCATTTCACAGTCTCCAGTGATTGGGGTGTGAGAATGCAATATCATGATGAAACGCCTTTGAAATTCATCACATACTTTAAAAACTAGTTTCCTTCATTTAACGAGAGCAAAAATAATATATATATATATATATATATATATATATATATATATATATATATATATATATATATATATATATATATAATTTCCAGTTTCTTATAACATCTATACTAAAAAAAAAGTTTGCTGGTCTTAGCTGGTTTAAGCTAGTTTACCTGGTCTACCAGTCCAGCCAAGCTAGTTTGCTTAGCCTGGTCAACCTGCTTTTCTGCTGGTCTATAGCTGGTCTCTAAGCCTGGTTTTCAGTTTGTCCTAGCTGTTTTAAACTATTCTACTAGCTGCTCTCCTTGCCTGGCCAAGCTGGTCTTCAGCTGATCTTACCTATTATTAACTGGTCTAGCTAGTATCTCAGCCAAACCAAGCTGGTTTTCAGCTGATTCTAACTGTTTTATAGTAGTCTAGCTAGTCTCCTAGCTTGGCCAAACTACATTTCTTCTGTTGCTTTAAACTGTTCTTGTCTAACTTCCTAGCCTGGCAAAGCTGGTTTCCAGCTGTCTTAAACTGTTCTAGTTAACCTCTTAGCTCGGCAAAATTGCTTTTCTGTTGGTCTTAGCTGTTAAACTGGTCAAGTTACTCAGCCCGCCAAGCCAAGCTGGTTTTTAGCTTGTCCTAGCTGTTTTAAAGTGGTCTTTATGGCTGGTAAGAACTAGTTCCCTTCATTTAACAAAGAGGAACACATTATTAAAAATGATACATTTCCAGTTTATGTTCAGTTTCAACATCTCTGCTGAAAAAAAAAAAAAGAAAAGAAAAAATCACTGGTCTTATCTCATTTAAGCTAGTTTACCTGGTCTACCAGTCTATCCAAGCTGATCTTTCTCCCACTAACTAGACTGGTTTGATCTATCAAGCCAGTCGACCAACTGACAAGTGCCCAGAATTCCTTTATACTGGTTTATACTGGTTTTAAGCTGTTTTTTTTTTTTCTTTCTTTTCTCAGCAGGGATACATTATATATTTTTATGACACATCTTTACTACACTCTAGTTGATCTTAATGAATTGATAAATTATTAAACCCCTCTCAATTCTCCATCTCCTACAGTTCAAGGGCAAATGCGTTTGAACTCTTTCATGCTGCGTTATCATTCCTGAAGGATTAAGAAGCAAATTACGACCAGCACAACATGAGTGGCCTGACAGGGCAGTGTTAGACATGCAAACACACACTGACTGCAAATCTGCCTAGCTCAGGGTGAGAATCCAGAAACCCATCCGTGACCCCCGCCTCTGTTTTTTAAGAAAATTGCGCTTCCAGGACACGCACGCTGGGGAAGATGCAGTAATTTGATTCAGCATGGCTAAGGGATGTAATCTTAATTAATTTCACTATGTTATTTAATTAAAACCTGTGCATGAGTGAAATAAATCTGCTGATGGTAATTATTTGCAAATGATCTCGCAAGCAGATTCGGAGAGGCCCAGATGATATGAAAATCAGACGAGACTGTTGCCAACCACGTCTCTCACAGGTTAGCACTGTTGTGTTTGTGTTCTGTCTGAAGTATCATAATACAGCACAATCCTCTCTTAGAATAAACATATAGGAAATATAATAGCGTACATATATAAACGAATAAAATAGAACCTAAAAAGGCACAGAAGCAAAACCACATGATATTTAAAAACAACTTCATGCTGAAGAACAACAAGCAGTGCTTTCTTTTTTCCATCGCATTTAATAACTTTGTAAGTGACCAATCACCTGAGTGCTCAATTACCTCACCCGCTGACCTGCAGATCAACCAATCACACTTCCCTGTCAACCCCTGATCGCCAGAACATTAGCTCAGTGTTTTAATAAAGCATTGATCAAAACACCCGCAGGCTGTTTTGAATACCCCGTCCTTTCCTACCTTTATATTTGAAGACCAAACACATATTTTCTTCTTGTCAGAAGTCTACAGTAATAATTGTGTATGGCAGGTGAGCCTATCGCATTTGATTTGTGAAATTGATGTGTGCGCATGTGACTGTGAGATTAGATCAACTCATTCTATTAACGACAGCCCACTGACTAATCAAATATCATGTGTGCATTTGTGTGTATTATGTTTTTTAGCAGCAAAGAGGTGTCCCACAGGGATCTCTCTTCCTCAATTACTGAAAGTTTTAGAGGAAATGACTGGCTTGATAAAATCAGCATCGGTGCGGATACAGGATCTGGCTGGTTTTCTCTTAGAAGGAGAGCTGAGCTGGTGTGTGTTTCTCTTTCTTAGATATATTTGCTCTGGATAGCTGCATTTATTACAAGTGGCACACAAAAAAACAAAGGGCAGGCGGTCAGAACATATCTGTTCAAATTTTATACTGCAATGACAATACATTTGATTAGTGTGACATTGATTAACTCCTCTGCCTTCATATTTCCATGACTTTGCAAAAGTAGGAACAGTCGATTCAGCACATTGCACATCTCCGGTGAAGCTCATGGGGAATTTAAGGGCTACATTTGTAAACTATGTTAGTTAGAAGTTTCTGGAACGCTACACAAGACTGACCTCAATCTGAAATATCTAACATTTCTCTCTTGCTGAGTTGGGTTGAACTAAAAGTTTATTTTATAGTTATTATAATTCTTTTTTTTCTTTGTTTTTCTAAATGTATCTTTAGCTGTTTTTTTTTTTGTTTGTTTGTTTTATTTGTTTTTTTGTTACATTTACTTACTTTACTTATCTTAATTTCTTAATTTTAACTTAAGTATAGTTTAGTATTTGTTTTTTTAGAGTTAATTTATAATTGTAATTTTAGTTGTTTAGGAACTGGTGATTTTTTTTTCCTGTACATACTGTACATAGTACATATATAAAGTATAACAGCGTTTAATAAAAATTTTGACCATTTTAATTTCATTTTAATGAGGTCTGGTGTCTTGAAAATATATTTTAGTTTACTTTGAGTTTTTCCCAGTTATGGTAGTTTTTATTTCATTTAACAAAAATGTTTTCTTTTGGTTTCTATTAACGATAATAAGACTGAAGCGAATTCTCTGTCTCGTTCTCGGTGACCCAACCTGTGTCACATAAACACACATCTCTGTAGTTTGGCCATCCGTATAATCACACCAAGCCTAGTCTGAACTCAGTTTGGCCTGAAGACATCGCCGAGCTTCCTCCTTCCTTGGATCCTATCCATCATGCCTTCAAGTCCTCTGACCTGCTGCTTGGGTCTGCCATTTCATAAACACAACTGGACTTTGTTAAGAGCTGGCTGCTGCAACCAACTCGCTCTGAAACTTGAAGAAGGGAAATTCACCACGAGTCGAATTCCTGCAGCTGGGGACATTTAATTCCTATTTATGTTTCGCCAATTTTCTAAATTCTTGGGATGCACCCAATGGGATCACTCATCTACAATTTATCATTACTGAATCTTTTTAACCCCTGATTCAGGTCGGTTTGAAATCTAGGTGTCCGGTTTTGTTCAGAGAAGCAGGGGAGTCGGTCTCGGACCCAACACAATTTTGGCACACAGATGTTTGTTTGCTTCTGTGAAACGTTCCACTGGTCTCAGTCAAAAGTGCCACTGCAGTTATGATTAATGTGATATGCCTGACAAACTGAGCAACTACTGGAAATATGAACATGCTACTTTGATTTAAAACAGAGAAGACAGAGTGACAGCGTGAATTAATGACCTACGGTTTTTTCACATTATTTGTTTATGAGAATTGAAATTTTTGACCATGAGCTCCATAAAGCTGAGTGACGGTTTGTTTTGAGAAAGTGAAAAGGAACAGAGAAGATTGGGTCAGGTATCAGATTAATATCACAGGAGCTTGAAACCTATTCAATATCAGGTTCATGTGTCTCACCACGAGAGGATGAAAGTTAATCTCCAATCCCTGCAGTTTTACACAAAAGCTAATCCCCATCCAATATCACATATATCGTTTCAAACCATATGGCTGAATTATCTCATACATATTTCACAGCTTCAGTTCAGCATAATTGGTTGATTAACCTTTAACATTACGTTGTTGGAATACATCCTGATGTTTTCACCTTGTTCACAGATGTGCTTAGAGTGACTACCACACTAAACAGTGGCACATTGGAGAGTGTTGCAACACTTTATATTTTAACGTCAGTTTAACTCATTTTGGTTGTTTTTTATCTCAACCTTTATGATTGTTTTCACACATTTGAATGATTTAATGTCAAGTACAAGATTGCTGTCATTACAGGGATAAAGAGATATCTCACCCAGAAGTTAAAATTCTGTCATCAACTTGTTTTTAAGTTTTAGTAATTTTATGCGAACAATTAAAAAAAAAAAAAAACATTTTATTTATTTATTTACATTTAACTGCTTTTATGGCTTTAATTAATTTTTAGTTTAGTTTTAGTAATTTATTAGTTACTTGCCTCAACTTTACATATTTCAACATATATCTCAACTTTACATATTTCAAAATATGCATATTATATTTCAGTTTTATTTTTTTATTTATTGAGCCCTCTCAATAATTGTCACTCTCCCATTTTGTTCAATGTTTGCGGGGAAAACCATGTTACTAAACATGAGCAAATGTTATTAAATCGAAGAGGAGCTTGCTCATTCAGATGATACCAGTTTAGTCATTTAACGTATAAACTTGATCAGTATCAAATTATAAACAAAATGTAAAATGTTGATTTAAAAAAATATATATAAATATATATTTTCCTATAAAAGCTTCTTTTTTTTTCTTTTTTTTTTTCTTCACCCCGCAGCATATTTAAATAGAGCTCTGCACATTATATTCAGGAAAAAAAAAAAAAAAAAAATATATATATATATATATATATATATATATATATTTATATATTTAATTTTTTTTTTTCTTTGTCTGCATGTTTTGTTTGGGGCTCCATATATTTCTGTGCTTAATTGGTTAAACCTAGGATATTATTCAGCTTGTGTTACAATGGCCTCCCCTACTAAAATACACTAAATACACACTACTGCTGGCCTGATTAGGTTAGGGACAGAGAGAGAGCATTGTGGGCGTGTCTTGCAGTCAGAGAACGGCTCACTCTCTGATTGCTGGATTGCCCTGGAGCACACCTATCCCTCCTACACCAACGAGAACCACTAAGTACTGATCATGAGCAGCTGGTGGAGAGAGAGAGCTTTACAGATAGCCAGTATCAGGCTGTCTGGCATTTTCTTGCCTGCTTCTCCGTCTGTTTTCTTGCAAATACAAGTTTGGCATTTCAACACATTTTAAATCCGTTTTGAATCCTCGGGCTCAGCTCCTAGTACATAGTTCTGCTGCCCAGCTCATTTAAAACACATTTTGTAGGTTTCTGAGCTTTGGCATCCTGCCGTAGAGCCCAGGTCCTCTGTGTCACCTGCTGTAGGGCAGCTCTTAACACTGCAGCATCTGTGCACAGTGGCCTCCTGCCTTCCAGCCCCACAGGCCTGCGGGCTGACGTATCCTGTGTGTGTTAATGATGAGGCCGGCACCGCAGCTACAGCTGGAGTACTGTAAGGGGGATATGAGAGGTCTTAGCTGGGGTCAGGCCAGCACAGGTGACCATTGTCACAGCCAGCAGCGCACAGGTGGGAATGAGGAGCACTGGCTTGTCCATATGCATTTTGATCAGTAACTCCACTGTCCCTGCAGTAAGGTGGATAACTGTATTGAATTAAATACATCAGTGATAAACATAAGTATAAATACAAATTTCTATAGGTGACATTTCAGTCACATTGTATAAAACACAACTTCAATGCTCATTTTGAATTGACAAAAGCTTAATTTATAGTTAAAAATTTACATTACTGCAGTTATAAGAACTTATTTGAATTTCAGTTCATTATGTTTTACGGTAACACTTTATAATAACTGCACGCTATGAATCATTAGGTAAGCATTAGTAAATAGTCAATTCATCCTTTATAAAGCATTGTCCCAACATTAATAGCCATTAGTAAGCAGTTTATAAATACAGCTATAAATGCCTTTTTCTTGATTTATAAGCATATCTATTACAAAGGAGATTTAAAGGCTCAGTTATCTTCCTAACAGAAAAAAATAAACAAACACAACACAGAGGGATACAGAACTCAAAAATATTTATTTCAAGATTAAAAAAAAAATGAAACTGTCCAACTGTACACTTTAATTTTTATTTTTAGTTGTACAGTTGTACAGTTTCATTTTTGCATCTTGAAAAAATATTTCAGTGTTCTGTATCCCTTGGTGTTGTGTTTGTTTAACTTGTCTGTTTGGCAGATAAATGAGTCTTTAAATCTGCTTTGTAAATGCTTTACAAGGTATGAATAGTCCTCACTTTAGATGAGCTCACAAATATAGATGGCTGGCAACTACTAAATGTTTTATAACTACCTGACTTAATCATGAATTACAGTAGGAATATGTGTTAATAAAGCATTTATTAACACACTGAGCAACTATTATCATGTGTCTAAATAATAAGATTTATAAATGTAAATTTAAATAGTTTATTAATCATTTACATACACTTTCTAAATGATCTTATGAACCACTGACAACTCCTAAATAACTGGTTTGTAAATAACGTAATAATTTAGAAATGATAAATTGATCATTAATAAAGTATGAAAATACAATTATTAAACATTATAGATATGCTCAAGAACAAAACATTTATAGCTGTTTTTATAAACTGCTTACTAATGACTATTAATTTTGTAATAATTCTTTATAAATAATGAATTGACTATTTACTAATGATTAACTAATGATTCATAGTGTGCAGTTATTATAAAGTGTTACCTGTTTTATTTTTTAATTCAAATCTAATTGCAATTCAGGAGCTGAATTAGAATTGAATACAAATTCTAACACTTTACATTAATGTCCTGTTAGTTACCAGTAGTTAGCACATTAACTAATATTAACTAAAAATCAGCAATATATTTGTTACAATATAGATATACAACGTTTGATTTAGTGATGTATTAGTAATTGGTGAAATTGACTAATATTAATGAATTATTTAGAAGTATTTTTTTCATTGTTGGTTAATGTTAACAAATGAACCTTGTTGAAAAGTGTTAACAAACTGTCATGGTGTGTCAGGCAGGAAAACACAGGAGACTCAGGAATCTTCGTAATAGGAACATTTAATAGCCAAACTCAGGAAACATGGAGGATACACACACTTAAAAAAGTTTAAATACTGTATGTTCATATATAATGTTCATTTTAATGGGAGACAAGTACAATAAACAAGATATCTGAGCACGTTTCCCAAATTATATATATATTTTTTAATGCATGATTTATTGCCTGTCTGTAAATGTGATTGTCGATTTAACATGTCTGTCAGATTATTTTTTCATTCATATCTGAATAAACAGTTATTACCCAGATAGTTGCAATATAAATGTAATACCGATCAAAAGTTTGATTTATGAGTCTAACAGTCTTTGTGTGAGAGTATACAAGAATAATTCCCAGTACTGTGAGCAAAATAGCACAGAATTACTGTTATTCTGTACCAGTAAGTACCGGCCCACTTATGACCCAGCACTGCTTATGACCCTCTCGGCGCAGGAAGTTCATGCTGACATCGTTGTGTGAGGTATGTTTTGAGAATCTGATTTGTTGGCTTGGACAGACTTTCCTTCAAAGGCCCTAAGACCTCTCTTGACCCAAGCGTGGCCCCCAGGGGTGCGATCACGGCAGCATTTCAATCAGCAAAGCATGCAGAAGTCTGAAGGACAGTGGAGTGTGTTTGTGTTTGTAAGTGATACCTACAACCCATGTCTCTCAGCACTATCCCACAGGCCATTAGTGTTGTTTTGAACCCCATGCCCAAAACATGTAATAATAGACAGGTTAGTGAAGGCTAGCATAGGCACTCCTGTTAGATGAATTAATGAACACTGTTTCTTTGGACATAGGGGATGACATATCTGAACTGGCAGACATATTTGCAGACTGCGACAATGAAGCTGTGCCTTTGCGGCGATGATAACTAGAAGTCATATTATATTTTTACCATATAAACATTCACTGGCACTGAAAGCAGCAGCCTGTCTAGGAGTGAACATGTCATTTATAACCTTTTGCCTTCAGACAGAACGCAAGCGAGGCTGTCCGTGTTTCCCCGCTCTCACCGTTCTTATCTCAGTCTCTTTTTAATTATTTCAAAGAATTAGGCTGGACAGACTTCATTTAAAACTTTGCTTCAATTTAAGTAGATTTGGGTTTTACTGATGCAGACTTTACAGTCTGGCAAAGTGCTTTGAGACAAAGTACTTCTTTCATTTTCTTAGTGTCTTTTTATCTAAAAATACTGGGAATGACTCATGGGCCACAATTAATAATTTATTTGCAGATACTTTTTCAAATTTCCAGATGAAAGTTGGTGGAATGAAAAGTTGTTGATCCATTTGTAAACCATTAAATATTTATCTGGACTTTATCCTTATGATAATAACTATTATTGGATGCCCTGCCTGCATTTAATGGAATAGTTCACCCAAAAATGGAAGTTTGCTGGAAATTTAGCATTACATGATTTGCTCACCAATGGGTGCCATCAGAATGAGGGTTTCAGTCCATCAGTTAATGTCTTGTGAAGCGAAAATCTGCATGTTTGTAATATAGGAATCCATAATTAAGATGTATTTAACTTCAAACCACTGATCCAGCTACATAAGCCCTCTATGCAGTGTTTTTTTTTCCAGTAAAAAAAAAAAAAAAAAGGTTTTGTCTGAATCAGGAGAGAAATATGCACAGATCAAGCACCATTTACAAGTGAAAACTGGCCTAAACAGCTTTAAACAAATATGTGAGGACAACATGGGATACACTTTTTCAATGGCCAAAGTGTTATTATGGATTATTAACTGGTATTTTGACCAGAAGTGATGGTTTGTTTATGACAAACATTCATCTTTTCACTTCACAGGACATTAATTGATCACTTGTGAATTACTGTGATGTTTTTATCAGCTGTTTGGACTCTGGTTTTAATGGCACAATCACTGCAGAGAATACATTTGTGAGCAAATGATGTGATGCTAAATTTCTCCAAATCTGTTAAAGATGAAGAAACAAACTCATCTACATCATAGATGGCCTGAGGCTGAATAAATTTTCAGTAAATTTTATTTTTAAGTGAACTATTCCTTGAACACACCAATAGTAGATTGGTGCACTGGATGAAGTGACTTTAACGGTTCAGAGTCTTTTCTAGAAGGCTAGAATAGAGACAGAGAGAAGCGTTTAGTGACGGATCCGCCATGCACTGAATACACTCATCGATATGTCATTACACAATGGCGGGGAAGAATGTGGTTTAATGAAGAGTTCTTGCGATCCGATTGGTTGGTAATAGCATAGACTTTACTGAGCATTGTGCTCTGTATACTGAACAGATATTTTGCCACCAGCTCGCTATGCTAGATTATTAACTGTCAAATGCAGTATATATTTGTGACCATGTGTGAATGTGTCAAGGAAGAAATGTCATTTTGCCTTCTAAAGCACTGTGCACAGTATGAACAATGTCTTCAAATGTACTGCCACTATATATATGCCTTACCAAAGTATATCTTACCCTTAGTGAATTAGGCTTTAAAAAATAATTTTTAAATGCTATTATATTACATTAAAAAGATTTTGTATATTAATAAATGTATGCACTGTATGTATTTATTTATTTTTATTTTATTTTACCCCAAAACACTCTATATTACTTGTTCCATTAATATATTGAATCATCATAACAACAACAATAACTGCTAAACCACAACATAATTATATTCGAAAGAATTAATATTAATTAATTACAACAAGGGCACAAATGTAGTTTGTGACAAAGTTTGTAATATACTAAACCAAATAACAATTATTATTGTTAATTATTTTCTCAGCAAGTATTTTGGCTCAAATGCAAATTCTCTGTGTTGCGCTCATTAGGGTAGTCCACTAAGAGCCATTGTGTGTTTTCTTGGCTTGAAGTCAATTTGGATATGTAGTGCTTTCACCCAGAAATTGCTGAGGTTTAATAAGGAATTAATAGGTGGGATAAGCTACCTCTTTTGTGGAAAAAGCAATTCTGAACACAAAAGAGTGAAAGTAATGTGGCTTTTTGAAGATAAGAAAACAGGCACAGGTTACAGATTCATGTGCATGTGTAAAATCACAGTTTCTACTAATTTTGACAAGAAGTGGATGTGATTTTGGCTCTGGTTCTCTCAGTGTTCAAATCTCATACAACTATGTCAACAGAGTTTTGTGCTGCTCCAGCACAATGAAAGAAACATTCTTGCGCAATTTGCGTTCTTTTTTAGAAAGCTACTTATGTGGTTTTAAACTAAACTACGGGATAGAGTGGTGGAACTATGATGTCACTTTGTAGGCAAAAACCCAGAAGCGAGTTTGCATTTTAGCACTTCCAGTTCCATCGTCCCAGAGTCAATGGGTTTTTGAATGGGATTTTGGTTAAATCCCTTAAATAAGGTTTGTGGTTCACACAGGCACAAGATACTTTCACGTTTTATTCTACGACATAGAACACACAAGTTACACCCCACTCGTGATTCGTTTTAAACTGTTATGTTTCTTAAAAAAGGTGGTTGCTAACAAGTTGCTAAATGGGACTACAGGCGCTGTCAGAGACATCATCACACCAAACAGTTTATCAATTTACAGTATTTTCCAGCCTATGGAAAAATCCTATTGGCTTTTTGTGGAGGGAACCAGTTTCATGCTAACAGCCGATCCACCTACAAAGTGACATCATAGTTCCCCCACTCCATTACTGGCAGAGTGCAATTCAATCTTTGCATGCTAACACAAGCCAAAATACAATTAAAAAAAAGTCATGGGATGAATGCATACAATACATGTAAAGTATTTTAAAGAAAATACAAAACAAAACACCAGTGACATAAACAGGGTGGCATGTCCAAACCCTAAGTGCCATGTGAAATAACTCGACAGGTTCATTAAAGCAGGAAGAAAAGGTTTCCCCAGTCTCTGTTTTGTAGACTTTCACCAGTTTAGTCAAATGGGTCGACATATTTTAGCTGTGAGCTTTTTGGGACAGTCTTCAGAGATAAGTATTTGGGTATAAATTGTGTGTCTGGGTTTTGTGTAAAGCATGTTGAATTTGTCCGTAAAATGACTGTTATGGTTTGTTATTCGTGAATAGATCAGTCTGGCATGTGCTTATCTCAAGCCAACAAATTCCCTCACTTTTCATGAATATACATCAAGCCAGAAATCTGGACACACAAGCACCTCCACCAGTCTGGCCTTCGGGAAACTCGCTCTGCAATTTCCATCAGTCACTCCACATTGTGTGAAGGCCATGAAATGAAGCAGTTGGCCTTCCTACTTAAGAAAATAATCTTTTCAAATTAAACAATAGGAAGCTGAGGTCATGTAACATCAGAGAATGTAAATAAACGCATACCTGCTGCCGCTCTGACAGTTTAGGAGAAAATTCCATGAATCATCCACCCACTCACGTTCAGACCTGAGACCTGTATTTGGTAAAATGTAATTATTGGAAACACTAGTTTAATCTAACACAGAATTCAGAATAATAGTATAGAAATGGCAAACTCTGCAGAAGATGAATGAATGAATGAATGAATGAATGGATGGATATTGCAAGATATTAATGGGGGGAAAAACTGTGTTTGCAGCATGTGAAAATATAGAGGCAATATTACATCCTGGATAATTATGTTCCCTTGCAGCATGAAAAGAACACAGTATCTTTGTTATTGTGCAAATCCCAGTTCCATTAAATTTCTTCTATATTCTTTGTCGAACTCAGCATGTGTGTTACACTTTCCATATCAGGTTAGTAATAGAAAAGTCACAAAAAATAAATAAATGAAAATTATACATATAATATACAGTGCATGTGAAATATTCAGAGCTGAAATCATGCACTTTAAAAAATATATATTATTACTGATAAAATAACACTACATTTAAGCAAGTGCATGATTTCAACTCTGAATTTTTGAGCGGTGCTTCATACAAAGTATCCAAGAGTCTTAGATCATCGTGTAGAGTCCACATCTTTGAGTTTACATCTATTCCATCTGTTTGCTTTCATATTCTACCAGAGCTTAGCAAAGCAGGAATTTTCCTGTGCTTTTAGTTCTGCTAGTTACTGTCAAAGGACAAATCATACAGGCCCACCTGGAATGCTTTCATAATCTTTCCAAATGTTTAAAAATTTCCAAGTCAAAGCATTTTTCTTGCACAGATTAGTCAGCGTATAAACACATTCTGCAAGTCTGATTTGCATTACTCTAAAAATATGTTTATACGGCCTTTAAACAAAGCCATATAAAGTTTGTGCTCTCTCTGAGTTTGAACTCCAGCAACCTGTCATTATCCAATTTATCGAATTAAAACGGCAGAGATCCATTACCATCAGAGCACAGGTCACGGTCGACTTGAAAGTGGATCAATGTAGTCAACATTCTAGGCTGGTAAATTTTGGGTTGAGAAATGGTGGCATAATATCTCTGCAGTACAGTTCAGTGCTTGTTTCATTAAATGTCTCACGAGTCTAGAAAAAGACTAATGGTAGAAAGCACGTTGGAGGTGGTTGCCAAGTGTTTTTTAAATAATCTTAAAAGGCATATTGACAGTGATCTGGAGCAAATGATTAGCGTCATGGTGCAGTGGCTGTAGACCAGACAAGTCCCTGATTCAGAAGGAGTTTTTTAAGGCAAATTTCAGTGCCTCATACCTCCAAAATTGCACATTTCCCTAATATATAATACTACGCAAAAACTGTATGTGAAAAAAAGTAGTATGTCCAAAATTCACAGTATTCATAAGAGAATAATTTACTACTGTACTTTCAATGAGATTCTGAAGTGCGCATCTGATGTACACTTTATTCAAAATTCAGTGTATATATATAATATTGTATGTATATACATATATATATATATATATATATATATATATATATATATATGTATATACATATATATATATATATATATGTATATACATATATATATATATATATATACATACATATATATATATATATATATATATATATATATATATATATATATATATATATATATATATATATAATATATGTAATATTGTATGCAATCTGAGATTTATAATCTGCAATTTGAAAACTGACAAATTACAAATTGAATATTCTTTTTTTTTTTTAAACTTTAAATTATTATTATGCCTAAATTCACTTAAGCATTTTAAGTGATTGACTTTATTCTGAAAAATCTAAAACGTATACATTTTAAAATCAGACATTTATCAAAGTAACATTATGAAAAATAATTATTTTAATTTACATGTTTGTGTAATTTAGACATTATTTATATAATAGAAATGAGCAAATGTTATCAAATACTACTTGAGTGTAGACTTTAAGGGATAGTTCACCCAAAAATGAAGAATTGCTAAACCAAAAATTTGAAGACTTGTCAAATCAAATCATTATTTTTGTTTTCTTTGTGCACAAAAATTATTCTCGTAACCTCATAAAATTTGAATTGAACCACTGATGTCACATGGACTATTTTATCAATGTCCTTACTACCTTTCTGGGCCTTGAACATGGTAGTTGCGTTGCTGTCTATGCAGGGTCAGAAAGCTCTCGGATTTCATCAAAAATAACTTAATTTGTGTTCTGAAGATGAACAAAGGTCTTACACCTTTGGAACGACATGAGGGTGACTAATGACATAATTTTCATTTTTGGGTGAACTATCCCTTTAAGTTTCCATCTCATTAGTAGACAGTGATCTGACAACTGATTGAACAGGAAAGCCTATTAGCAATCAACAGCACAGAGAACAACTTCCAATTGTTTAATCACTACCGGTATGAATGATCCATTATTGTTCCGATCCTCCATTGCTAAACAAGGCTCATTTTTAGCAAAAAGGTCTCAATCGCCTGTTCCAATGAGTCTGCCTGATCACTCATGATGAAAAGACTGTGTAGTAAAATTGCCTGGACTTGATTGGACTCTTAAAATCTCTTACATGAGCTGAAATCAAATCTGTCGTTTTTGGTGGGAACAATTTGATCAGTAGTGCAGAAAGTATTTCTTTCAAAGTGCATATCTCTCCTGATGCTGATTTTGTTATCGGTGCAATTTGTAATCTACCCAATGTGATTATAAAACAACTTCCGCCAATCTGAGATTACGTCAATTGTCTGTGTCGTAGCAATCGTTCAGTTCTGTTGGGCTCAATGAGGTTTTGCTGGCCGCAGGTTTGCGTGCTGGGATTCGAGTGAATTTGTACAGAATATCTCTGATCATCCATTGTCTTTCAAACTCCAGTCCTGACCCGCAATTCAGGTCTCCATTTTTTATAAGACTAATGGACTCCAGGAGCAAGCAAACATCTTTCAGTTCATCCACCCCACTTTCGTCGTCTTGTTTTATTTACAGCTGTGTGTGACCTCTTAATGATAGCCATTGTTTTACGTGGCAATCTGCAGGCTAGCGTGCAATAACAGCAGTTTTTTCGAATCCATCAGCGGAGAGCTTTCTTCCCCTCTTCTTTCTGATTCAGCTTTTCCACAAGCCCAGGCTTAACCGCATATGGCTCACAGCCACTGGGCTTTCCAAAACACCCACAGGCGACCCAAAATGTCAGAGGGCCGCGGTCCCGACTGCGTATAACACATCCCCAAAAAAACTGAGAAACCCTGGAGGCCCATAATTCAAGAATGCTGCCTTATTGCTTTGGGACGGGTGATCCCAACGTGAGTCTCACAGGTTTGAGTAGATTCGGCGTTGGTCGAGTAGGATTTTATAATGTAACTTAAAGGTGTTGGATAATAAACAGCTGTCAAACCCATGAAATAGAGCCACAACATGCAGGCTTCAGCTTTCAAGTTTCTAGTGTCTTGATAGAAAAGAGCTGTGAAGAAACTAAAGGCAGAAAAGCAAGCTTTTAACTCACGGATCCCACATTTTGACTCATTCAGCTGTATAAGCTTGCCTTCTAAGACCTTTAAACAGGAACGCCGGCTCCGCTTTTAATTTCACCCGCGTAACCTCAACGGCTTCCTCGCCACTCAAAGATGGCAGAATGCTAATTCAACTTTCCTCTCAGCCCTCTGAAACATTTCTCATCCTTTCTGTTCTTCACAGATGCTTTTCAAAAGCATCTTCTAAACCTTCTAAAGCATCATTGTTCTATTTCTCTCCCACTCAATCTGTCTACTGTGTGGTTTTGATATGTTTCTCTCTTCTCCCACCAAACGCATTTCAAGGAGGAGGATGGAGACACTGAGGATGGCCTTGGATGCCGAGTCTTTGTAGTGCGTCCAAGGCCCTCTTCTCTTCATCGGGGATTCGGCATCAGTGTGGGCTGCCCTTGCCTTCCTCGTCTGTCTTTCTGTCCTTTAACCCTTCAAGCTGGGGTTCAGTGGCTCCAAAGGACCCGGCACTTCACCCAGCCCGGCTATCGATCGCTATCACGCAGGACGGAGCGGGGGTTCAGCTCTCTCAGGTAAGCAGGGGGTTTAAAGAGCTTGTGTCGGAGAAACGAAAAGCGAGAAGGTCATCAAAGACCGTCCGTCTGGGCTGGGAAGGCATGATATCTTGATTGCAAAATCTCAAAGCTGAATGTATCTATTGGAACCGTGTGAGAAGAGAGAGAGAGAGAGAGAGAGAGAGAGAAATGGTGTGTAAGAGAGAGAATTTGTAATGGAAAATTTAAGTGTGTATCTATCTGTTTATTTTTCCTCTTACCGGGTTTATATATCTTCATTCGGTACATTCACAACATCGATCATTGGATTTTATGGAGAGTTTAGACTCAATAACAATTCCAGAAAAAAAAAAAAAGAATCTTTCACCTTAATTGCAACTGTTGCATCAGTGTGCTGGAGTTAAAGCGTGTTTTTGTCATAGTCAAATACTCAGTTTAACAATATACCAACATAGTGAGCACAGTTTTAGGCTCTGTGCTTGACTTCAAGATCATTTGCCAAAGATGCATAAAAATGTCAATGATTTTGGGTAGGATCTTTATCATAGGAACATGAAAAACACAAACTGGAAAATAACATCTAAGGCTGTAAATAGATTAAAATAATGTTCATTACTATCAACTCACCTTCCTGTTGTGCCAAAACTATATGCTGCTATTCTATTTTGTTGAACAACATTTTTTTTTGTATTATTTTTTTTTTTTTTTATGCAGCTGCATAAATATTCTTTAAGGATATCTATTCTTTAAAAATATCTAATATCTAATATTCTTTAAACAACTGCATAAAAATGATTTAAAGATATCTATCTTTAAAATTATCTAATATATAATAAATTGTAAATAGTTTTTTTTTTTTTTTAATCGTGATTATTAAAATAGTGAACTTAAAAGTCTAAAATGTAATCTGTACATGACAGCATTGTAATGTACAACATGGAACATGGATATTCATTTTGAGATTTGCTAAAGATTAGCAGTCTTATTGAATTATTTGTGTTTTTAAACAATAATTTTAAGCAAGCATTAGATGACAGCAAAGGTAATCTAAATGTAACTACTGTAAAATTACAGTAAATATCCAATATTGACCTTTTTTTAATCATCCGATAACATATGTGGTCCCATAAATTTTGCATCCTATTTTTTTGTTAAAAACCGGTTTTAAAACGACATGAGTAAATACTGGCAGAACTGTCATTTTGGGGTGATCTCTCATTTTAACAGAGACAGCTAAAATCATAAGAGTATACATTAAGAATATACACTGGCACAAAAGAGAGTCACACAGAAAAAAAAAGTGTCAAATACAAGAGGACATGGCTCTTCAGTAGTAAAGAAGCCACTGTGATCCTCAATGACTTTACTTGATCTGCACAATCTCTATCTGTCATTTGCCGTTAAGGAGAGAATGAAGCAGAGAAAAAGAGACAGACAGAGAGAGCTGTATGCATGCTTGTGAAAGATGCCCAGACAAGGGTAGTAAAATGATGTTTCTTTGTCTTTGAGTAAGTGACATGTTTATGGGCAGGCGCCGGCCCATCATAGCACATCCATCACTTAGAGAGGGCTGAGGGGATTGAGTTTCCCCCAATTTCATGCTCTCCGTCTCCCCCTCTCACTCTCCTTTTCTCTGTGACATCTTTTTATGAGTCACCCTGTTATAGTCTGTGAAGCTACCTGTCCCAACATGATGTGCCTTTCATCCCAGAGCGGAAGAGGAAAAGAAAGAATGATGAAAACGTTCCCCAATTGAGTTGTCACGACAAGACAAGCATTTATAACAATTCCGGAAGTTATTTCAATTCATAAAATTTATCAACATCCAACATTTGACCTCCCTAAAGCTTTTTGTATCACGTCAACTTAATAAAAACGGAATTGATTCCAGGCAATATTTTAATTACTTGCTGTATAGACTTTAATTAATTTTACTAAAATAAATGTTTTTTTTCTAAGTTTTTATTTTATTTTCTATGCAAAATTCAGCAAAAACAGACAATCTTAAGCCTAGTCCTAGACTAAAATGTAAGTCTTAGCTGTTTCAACTGAAATAAACTTGCACTGACTGATCTTAGAATATTACAGTGCCTTTAATTGTTTTGTCTCAAGATGCACAGCAGTGATGTTTTTTTTTTTTTTTTTTTTTCTAAGCATGTTTATAAAAATGACTTAAATGACCTAATTGAACTATGGCCTAATCCTGGATTAGTCTAAACCCTGTCTGTGAAACCGGGCCATTGTGTTCAAAATATAACAGAAAATTGACTTCTTATGAACTGTTGTATAAAATCACAACTCGTGATATTCAGGACAGAAACAACACTTGTATGAAATAGCTTTCGCTGCTAGTGTGATATCACTTCATGTGATATAAACATGAGATAAAAATTCATACAGGGACATTTTTTGCTACAATATCTTGAATTTTAGGGCATAACTGTATTTATGGAGTTGTTAGCCTGCATCATATTTGTCAACAGTCAACTGTATGAAATATATACTGTATGTGAAATATATATGTCCATTTTATATATATATATATATATATATATATATATATATATATATATATATATATTATATATAATGTATTTGAAATATACAATAGCCTGTATAAATATTTCGTACAGCTGACTGTTGAAAAATTATATATAAGGCCCTATTTTAACGATGCACTTAAGGCGTATCCGAATCCACTTTTAACGCTAGTTTAACGACAGGAAAAACTGAATGCGTTTCCAGAGAGGAAACGGATCTGCTCGTGCGTAAGGTTAAAGCACGCGAGTAGACCATCTACGGGACAAGCTGGATTTCACCAAAGCTATCTATTATAACATGTAGGTATTTTTATATTTATGTACACAATAATAATATTTTACATTTTAATCCTTTAATTTTTCATATTTAAAAATGATTGTGTGCTGCTGTGCGTCCCTGTGTGTGTAATAAGCAAAGTGTGTGCACGCTGTGGACCCGACTATAGGCACATATTATTAACACACTCTTTAAATAACAAAAAAAAAAAAAAAAAAAGAGTAAAATACAGATATTGCGCCATTGACTTTAGACCAGATTTCAGTTGGTCAATGGCACAGTCTATTTCAGTTGCCTCAAAATAGCAACGTGCCAATAATGCGCCTGAACACACCTTGTTTTCAGACCAGTACGGCCATGGGCGCAAATGCATTTGCTATTTAAACAATGTGGCACAGAATATGAAAATGATAACTGCATTGGGCTGAAACTAGCAAAAAACACTTGCGTTGCACCTGGCACTGCATTGCACCAGGTGTATGATAGAGCCTATAATGTATGATTATTGTGATATTATGTGTTTTATTTATTTATTTATTTATTTTAACCTTCCTAAAGCCTGATTTTTCTATCCTTCCACCGAAAATATGACAGGCATTTTTAGCATTTTCTGGATCATAAAATCTTAGGATCTTTTATTTTTTTCTCTGTTTACGTCTTTTGAGTGGCATGTCCCATGGCCACTAACTGATACCATCATTACCAAATTGCGCAACCTCTCGTTGAAGTATGAAAATGTCATGGAGATTGGCTGTCTCGCAGGGCAGACGGCGCAGGAATGGAGGGCACGGTCACAACGCCGACGGACAGTCGGAGCGCTATCTCTCTCCCTGCCACATCTGGGTCTCACATTAGCCTTCTCCCGTCGCATGGAAAGGTCAAGCATGAAATGCGACGAGTCTGATTATTCAGCGCACCATGGGCTCTGATCCCATCTGTACACAAGGGTCTCATACTCTCTTCATCTCTCTCTCTCTTCTTTTTCATCACGCCCTGTTATTCTAGCCTATCATCTCTCCACACATCTCTTAAGGGTGGCAAATATTGCAGGCTTTGTGCTGTGTGAAACTACAAAGTGCTGGTTGTCATTTGCTGCTTTGAATGCCAGCTAGGGCTAAGTAGTATATACTCTGGACTGCCTTCAGATTGTTTTGTGACTTTTATTTGGCCAAATCTGTTTTGCTGATATGCCATGCTGATACTGAGTACAACACTGTGATTGTGAGTGTGGTATTGGTTGGATGTTTTTTTATTTACAACCAAAATGATAAAAGATGATTTGTCAAGTCAGCTGAGGAGTAAAAGAAAAGTGTTTCACACGGTAACATCTAAACGAAGTGGTTTTATTTTAAAATACAATAGCGAAGTCAACCTGAATACATGAAATTGTCAGAACACTTGGCATTTTTAAGAGGTTTCAGTTGTTTTTGTTGCATTGGCCATTACAATACCCATTAAACGAACTATTGCCATAACTACCTGCGGCAGAAGGAATCTGCTGCAACATTGAAAATGATGGACTGGCCCCCTCAAGGTCCGAACCTCAACCCCATCGAGCAAATTTGAGGTGAGCTGGAAAATAAACTGGACAGATCTATTGTACATTCAAAGGAAAGCCTTTGGCTTGATTTGCAGAAAGCATGGGATAACATTAGTGTTGAAGTTCTCAGGAAATATATTGACACTATTCCAGAGAGATGTGCTGCTGTAATTGCTGCAAAAGGTAGACATACCAAATATTAAAGTTAAAAGTGGACAAAAAACAAACAAACAAAAACATTTTGACTCTCTTCATCTGATATTTGTTGTGCTCAGAGCAACCTTCTGTTTCATGAACATTATGAAATGAAATCATGTTTTGGAAGCAAAAAAGGTTGATATATATATATATATATATATGTATGTGTGTGTGTGTGTGTGTGTATTTATAATATTACTGCACATATATCCGCATGCAGTATAAATAGGTCTTTATACAGGAAAATAAACTGCCTTTATATTTTAATAAGGGGGTCCCTCCCATGGGAATCATATTTGAGGGTAATTTTAAGGTTTACCTTAGGCAGAAATAGATCCTTAGAGTAAATATTGCTTTTTTTTCAAAATTTTTACAGTGAGTATTCATGAGGCTGCAGTCGAGACATGATCACAGAAAGATTAATTTTATGAGAATAAAATCTCTCTAAAATCCTTTTTGACACCCCAGTATTATTGTGGATTGTCTGTCTCAGGCCTCTAGATATTTGAAAACATATCTTAGTCCCACCATTCTCATCCGTTTAACACAACTGAAATAGAGCGCGTGGGAAAGACACGCGGGATGTTAATGATGTAAAGTGAATTGAATCCTTTGTTTAATTCATGGGTTCGAGAACACGAGTAACCAATCTGTTACACTGGATTTTGCCCTTGTTAAAATGATTTGTCTCCATGTGGGCCTTCCTCCATTAGAAAGATCTAGTAAAACACAGCTGTTCTGATCATAAAGCATAATAACACCAGCACCCTTGTGGCCTGTGAGAAATCCCAAACAACAGACTTTCAGCGTTCAGTTTTCAGTATGCGTAGCACTTCCAGTTGTGGCAGGAGGCAGTGGGCTGGAAACAGTGCTGTAAATAAAAGTCTTAAAAAGAATTAAAGAGAACTTTAAATGACAGTATAGTTTGCTTAATAATTTATTGGTCCATTAGAAGCAGAAAGCTGTTTGAGTGTGTTCTCCATAGTGCTGGGGTCGGAATATCTCTTTTATTTTTGAAAGTCACGGACATCACGAACAATGGAAACTAATGATTTGAGCAATGCAGGACACAGCAGATGTTATGCACGCACAAACCATCGAGTCGTTTGTTTTGGGAGTGATTGCAGCCTACGTGACTCCTCAGAAGGCAACATGCGGTGCAATGCAGCAATATTAATAATGCATTGGTCAGCAACCCACTCACCTCACAAATACAATGTCTTAAGGCCTTTGTGTCTGTGTGTGTACGGTAATGTGTGTGTGTGTGGTGGTATGAGCATAATTAACCCTTTGAGCTAATTTAAGCTAAATGTGCTTTTGACAAACACTGTGAATGGCTCTTATTTTTATTTGTTTTTTAAATTTATTTATTTATTTATGTGAAATGAGAATAAAAGAATAGAAGAGGAATGTGGAGGAATAGATTTGAAATCCCGGATGTGTTTTTTGTTTTTGAATATGTCTTTTGTTGAACATACTCACCCTCAGGCCATCCAAGATGTAGATGAGTTTGTTTCTTCATCGATTTAGAGAAATGTAGACTTAGATGCTCACCACTGGATTCTCTGCAGTGAATGGGTGCTGTCAGAATGAGAGTCCAAACAGCTGATCGTCCAAAACATCACAATAATCCACATGGCTCCAGATGATAAATTCATGTCTTGTGAAGTGTAAATCTGCCTCTTTGTAAGAAACAAATCCCTCATTGTGGCATTTTAACTTTAAACCATCACTTCTGGCCAAAATGCCAGTCCATAATTCATAATAACACTTTCTCCAGTGAAAAAGCTCATCCCCAGTGGTCCTCTCACAATCCACTAACATGTTTAAAACTGTTTTCGACTGTTTTCACTTGTAAATGATGCTTGATCTGTGCATATTTCTCTTCTGAATCATACAAGATTACCTTTTCACTAGAGGAAGCAATATTATGGATAGAGGACTTGTGTTTTAGTCAAAAACTTTAAAAACATCGTAATGATGGGTTTGTTTCTTACAAACACACCACTTTTCATTTCACAAGATGTTAATTGATGAACTGGAGTTGTGTAAATTATTGTGATGTTGGTAACACTTTAGAATAGGGAACACTTATTAACTATTAACTACGACTTTTCCCTCAATAAATTCCTAATTTGCTGCTTATTAATAGTTATTAAGGTAGTTGTTGCGTTTAGGTATTGGGTAGGATTAGGGATGTAGAATAAGGTCATGTAGAATAAGGCATTAATATGTGCTTAATTACTGCTAATAAATGGCTAATATTCTATTAATATGCATGCTAATTAGCAACTAGTTAAGAGACCTTAAAATAAAGTGTTACCGTGATGTTTTTATCAGCTGTTTGGACTCTCATTCTGACGGCACCCATTCACTGCAAATGATCCACTAGTGAGCAAGTGATGTAATGCAACATTTCTCCAAATCTGTTCAGATGAAGAAACAAACACATCTACTGTACATATTGGATATCCTGAGATCAGATCATCAGTACACATCAGATCAGTCTAAATAAGTTTTTAAAAAATGAAATTGATGAACTGATCTTTAGAATAACATTGGAAAAATACGAAGGTCAGAGCGTCTTGTGTTGTTTAGATCAGCTAAAGAATGTTTGAGTATGTTAATGTCATATAAAAACAAGTTAATTAAAAAGAGCAGATTTATTTTGAGAAGGCATTATCTGCATTCTCAATGGGAGTCCATAACATGTCTTTTTTCATTAGTAAATCAGTGTCTTGTTTTGAAAAAAAAGCTTGTTCAGGTGGACCTGCCTGATCCCACGTCAGCTCCTGTTGGTGTCCGACACTCCTTCCCTACTGCATCAGAAGGAGACTAATTAACTAATGACATGGACTTCAGTTCTTCCCATCAGAGTTCATTACATCTCCAAACAAACACTCCCATGGCACAATCATGATTAACAACAACAGGAATAAACAAGAGACACGTCTCCCCAAAGGGCCAGCACTCTATAATTTAATCAGTCTGCAAAATAACTGAAGAAGTGACAATGAACTTTTGGCATGTTTCCTAAGCCCTTGATCCAGTCACATGTTATTAAAAGCACTGGGGTGTGTTACCTTTTTTAGGGATGCACAGTATATTAGTTCTATTGGTTATTGGATTATTGCATGCTAGGTGAATATTGCATGCTGCTCACTTAAATGTAATATCTAAAAACACTAATGATTTTTGTAATAATAATCACTGTTCAATGTAATTTTAAGCAAATCAAAGAAAAAAAAAATAATGTTGTGATACTGTTGTGAAACATTTAAAAAAAACAAAAAACAAAAAAGCAATTAGGGATTATTTTTTCTTTTATTTAAACAAAATACTACAGAATTCTATCATGGGCCATTTATTGCTAATGGCCATAAAATTTAAAATGTTTCTACTACTCTATCAGTCTGACCGCACCATTTAGCATATTAAAATACTGCAATACTTAACGCAACTCGAACCTTCAGCTCCCTCCACAGATTTTCTATGGGATTAAGGTCTGGAGATTGGCCAGGCCACTCCAGGACCTTAAAGTGCTTCTTCTTGAGCCATTCCTTTGTTGCCTTGGCCGTGTGTTTCGGGTAATTGTCATGCTGGAATACCCATCCACTATGCATTTTCAGTGCCGTCCATTGTCCCTTTTATGCAGCGCCGTTGTCCTGTCCCCTTAGCAGAAAAACACCCCCAAAACATAATATTTCCACCTCCATGTTTGACAGTGGGGATGGTGTTCTTGGGGTCATAGGCAGCATTCCTCCTCCAAACACAACGAATTGAGTTGATGCCAAAGAGCTCGATTTTGGTCTCATCTGTCCACAACACTTTCACCCAGTTCTCCTCTGAATCATTCAGATGTTCATTGGCAAACTTCAGATGGGCCTGTACATGTGTTTACTTGAGCAGGGGGATCTTGTGGTAGCTGCAGGATTTCAGTCCTTCACGGCGTAGTGCGTTACCAATTGTTTTCTTGGTGACTATGGTCCCAGCTGCCTTGAGATCATTGACAAGATCCTACCGCGTTGTTCTGGCCTGACCATTCTCATGATCATTGAAATTTGCATGGAGCCCCAGTCCGAGGGAGATTGACAGTTATTTGTGTTCCATTTTCCATTCCATTCCATTTGCGAATAATCGCACCAACTGGTGTCACCTTCTCACCAAGCTGCTTGGCGATGGTCTTGTAGCCCATTTCAGCCTTGTGTAGGTCTACAATCTTGTCCTTGACATCCATGGACAGCGCTTTGGTCTTGGCCATGGTGGAGAGTTTGGAATCTGATTGATTGATTGCTTCTGTGGACAGGTGTCTTTTATACAGCTAACAAAATGAGATTAGGAGCACTCCCTTTAAGATAGTGCTCCTAATCTCAGCTCCTTACCTGTATAAAAGACACCTGGGAGCCAGAAATTCTCCTTTGCCGAGATACTCCATCCACCTCACAGGTGTGGCATATCAAGATGCTGATTAGGCAGCATGATTATTGCACAGGTGTGCCTTAGGCTGTATCACCAGTATCTGGTGTGACCACCATTTGCCTCACGCAGTGCAACACATCGCATAGAGTTGGTCAGGTTGTTGATTGTGGCCTGTGGAATGTTGCTCCACTCCTCTTCAATGGCTGTGTGAAGTTGCTGGATATTGGCAGGAACTGGAACACACTGTCGTATACACCGATCCAGAGCATCCCAAACATGCTCAATGGGTGACATGCCCGGTGAGTATGCTGGCCATGCAAGAACTGGGATGTTTTCACCTTCCAGGAATTGTGTACAGATCCTTGCAACATGGGGCCGTGCATTATCATGCTGCAAAATGAGGTGATGGTCGTGGATGAATGGCACAACAATGGGCCTCAGGATCTCATCATGGTATCTGACGGTATCAATAAAATGCACCCGTGTTCGTTGTCCATAACATACCATAACCCCACCTCCACCATGGGCCACTCGATCCACAACGTTGACATCAGCAAACCGCTCACCCACACGACGCCATACAAACTGTCTGCCATTTGCACTGTACAGTGAAAACCGGGATTCAACCGTGAAGAGAACACCTCTTCAACGTGCCAGACGCCATCGAATGTGAGCATTTGCCCAGTCAAGTCGGTTACGATGACGAACTGCAGTCAGGTCAAGACCCCGGTGAGGACGATGAGTATACAGATGAGCTTCCCTGAGACGGTTTCTGACAGTTTGTGCAGAAATTATTTGGTTATGCATGTTGCAGCAGCTGTCCGGACGGCTGGTCTCAGACGATCTTGGAGGTGAAGATGCTGGATGTGGAGGTCCTGGGCTGGTGTGGTTATACGTGGTTGGATGCACTGCCAAATTTTCTGAAACAACTTTGGAGACAGCTTATGGTAGAGAAATGAACATTTGATTCATGGGCAACAGCTCTGGTGGACATTGCCGCAGTCAGGACGCCAATTGCATGCTCCCTCAGAACTTGTGCTGTGTGATAAAACTGCACATTTTAGAGTGGCCTTTTATTGTGGCCAGCCTAAAGCACACCTGTACAATAATCATGCTGTCTAATCAGCATCTTGATATGCCACACCTGTGAGGTGGATGGATTATCTCGGCAAAGGAGAAGTGCTCACTAACACAGATTTAGACAGATTTGTCAACAATATTTGAGAGAAATAGGCCTTTTGTGCACATAGAAAAAGTCTTAGATCTTTGAGTTCAGCTCATAAAAAATGTGGGCAAAAACAAAAGTGTTGCCTCTATAATTTTGTTCGATAGATAGATAGATAGATAGATAGATAGATAGATAGATAGATAGATAGATAGATAGATAGATAGATAGATAGGTGTTTTATGCATGCATGTGTATATATGCATGTATGTATTTATATTGCAGTTCACTTAAAACAGAGGTTTACGTTGTGTATAACAGTAAATTAAATATTTGAAAAAGGTAGCACATTATAAAAGTATTTATGGTAACATTCTGATTATGTAATGTGTGCTGATGTAACACAGATAGATTTGGCTTATTTTCTATAAGCTGTCACGGCTAAAGTTGTGTGGGGATAAGCAAAACTGACCCAGTTTCTTGACGTATTGCTTACTCTCTGCATCTTCAGTAGCTATTGTGGCTAATTTATGAAGTCGACAGTATATTATGAATCACATGATATGTCTGTATTATGATCTGTCAGGCGATTAGGTGTTTGTTTGTGATTGACTGCACTGGATTGATATTCAACCTTTGAATCAGTGTGAGTTTGATGAGCCCTCCATAAAACCTGAAGCACTGCAGACACTGCAGTAACGCAAGCACAATCTCAGCGCTGATATATGATGTTGGACTGACTTTGTTTAGCCATTCCTTATCTAATCAATGTTTTCTTGGTACTTTATGGTGTGAGAGAAAAATCGCAAAAGTACTTGTCATCTTTATTAGATATTAGAATGTGGAGCAGCTGCCAAGCCATTAAGTCATGTCAGCTTTAAGGCTGCCTTTTGAAAAATTAATTATCGACAGTAAAAAATAGTTAAGAAATTAAACTGTCATGATGTCTGTCTCATAATGCTAAGTGATTAAGCAGTGTTACTTCAGATGGTGAGTTAATCTGAGCTTTTGCTAACGAGCACTCGCTAACTGTGCAGATAAAATGACCCGGCAGGAAACTGTTTGAGTTCAGTGGTCTGTCACAGGATGCGGTTTTAAGCCCGAGCAGGGAGACTAATATCAAATGCATATAAACCCTGCTTTGAAAATCCTCCTTCTGTCACCACTGTAATAAATACTACAGCGACAGTGTGGTTGCATTTAAATATATATAAAAATACAGATATAATATGTCATCATGAAGTGAATTCATATCTATTTTCTAAATGTATGTTACTATTTTTTTGTTTGTTTGACCTCCGCTTAAAATTCTGTCCTTTTCTTACAATCAACTGCAAGCTTGCATTCAAATCTGCCTCTGTCCAATCAAAAACTGATGAATAGAACCAAGTTCATGCCTACATTTTTCCCCTATTATCTGTTTAATTTGCATTTACAGTACGCCTCAATATGGAAGACAATTTATGTTGCTACTTCTATAACATTTCTACTTGATTGAATCAATTTTTTTTAAACATTTTACTCAATCTTTTTAAAATCTTTTTGTTGTTTTTCAACTTTTTTTTCTTTTTCAATAATCCATTTCACTCAGATTTACATCTCAGTACAGCAGAAAAGTTATTTTGCTTCTTCAAATACAGTGCAACTTTTAAAATGTTAGTTTTTTTTTGTCTTTTTTATTCAAAATTTCTAATTGATCTGTACAATCTATATAATAATAATCCATTTAATCTTACTTGCATTTACGTCTCCATACTGAATACAAGTTTTGTCGCTACTTCTGTTACATCGATCACGACTTTAAATATTCAATAAAATGTTTTATGTTTTTGTGTGTGTGGGTGTGTTACTTTTCTAATATTTACTTAATATGAATGGTAATTGTTTAAATTAATGGTAACACTTTAATTTAAGGTCCAATTCTCACTATTAACAAACCATTAACTATGACTTCTGCCACACTGTAAAAAAAAAAAAAAAAAAAGTTGAGCCAACTTAAAAGTTTAAGGAAACCAGAAAAATTTCTCAACTTTTTGTTGAATAAACGTTTTTTTTTACAGAGCACAATAAACTCCTAATTTGCTGCTTAATAGTTAGTAAGGTAGTTGTTAAGTTTAGCTATTGATTAGGGGTGTAGAATATGGTTATGCAGAATATGTGCTTTATAATTACATGTACTAATAAACAGACAATATGTTAGTAAATAATAGGCATGCTAATAAGCAACTTTATAGTGAGAATTGGTCCCTATACCAAAGTGTTACCAAAATAATTAAATGAATTATGAATACAATGTTACATTCACCATGAGAACTACAAGTGATTGTAGGGGTGTAGTGCTATGTCAGAAAGCTGGCATGCCCCCAAAATCCTCATTTTTCTGAAATAAAGTGTGATTCACAGGTAGTTCACGGTGCTCCACAGGTGAGGGCAGGCCGACAAATCTCTTCCTCATTTTCCTAACCCTGAGCTCTCACTACACAAACACAACCGAGATCATAAAACGCCCAGTGAGAATGAACAGATTGGCAGATAGAGAAGACCTTGTCTTTTTTTTCAGTTCCTCTTCCCCTGTCGGGTCTGATGGAGCTTTATTGATTGGCGCGGCAGAAAACCACACTGCATTTGGAGAGGATTTTCTGTCATCGTTCAGATAAAGAAAGAGAGGGAGAGAAAAAAGTCATAATCCGAACAGCAGGCTCCCTGACTGTGCTCAACACATCCGCCTTAAAGCCGTAGGTGCGCCGACCCGGTTAGTTCCAACGGGGACGGCAAAGCGACTCGGAACGCTGGAGCCGCGGATCGGCCGTGGACGACGGCTGTTCTCTTCTCAGTGGAAATCCTCTCTCTTTAACGGTCTCTGGATGACCTTGCCTGGTCGGACCGGCGAGTTTAGCTCAGCTATCAAGGGAGGGAAGCTTTCTAATAGGCGCTGTGTAGTGGTAAGGTGTCTGCCTGTCATACCTCATTTAGCCTGATACACCACGACTACCTGCATCTCTCTGGCCGGACAATTACTGTCCAATTCCAATTTACTTCACCAAAGCACCGATGTAATGAAAAATAATTAGGAGGCTGAAAATGAGTTTTCTCATGAAATGGCCTCTCAGGTTGAACACAATCGCACTTGGCAGATGGCTGTGCGGGTCTGCTTTAATATGGGTGAGACGGTTAATCGTGTCCAAGGTGCATGCGGCAAACATGAAGCGTTCACGCTGGTAATGCTGCGTGGAATATTGAGAAGCTCTTCACCTGCTTCCACATGTCTGCATTGACTTACATGCAAGAGAAACAAACAAGCAAGCGGGACTGCTAGCAGACACAAATCTGAAAAGAACTGAACTGAAATGAGATGGAAAACTCATGTTTGTTCAAGAAAGTGCTGGAACTCCATGGCACAGAAAACTAATTTCCCCTTTTAGTCTCATTCAGACCTCAGTGTATTAGTCTCCTTGGATAGACTCGCTTGATATATTTCCCCTTAATAAGCAACACATTTGGAGTCAAAATAAAATGGCTACATAAACCTTCAATCTTTAAATTAAAGGTGCATTTAAAACCCAATTTGTGTGGAAAAAAAAAAACATTCCTGTTAGTTGATTAAGTTGATTGTCAATAAGAAAGTAAATCAACTCACACACACACACACACACACACACACACACACACACACACACACACACACACACTCAACAGTCCTCTAGCATCTGTTTATTAGTAAATGATGGAGAAAGACCTTCTTAATGGATCATTTATTTGTAAATCAAATCCACAAAGTCATTATTTTCTTTATATGTTGTTATTGACGCTCATGTCAAAATGATCACCCTTGAGCAACACAGATAGTTGAACGTGCAAACATTGAGGACCAATGCATGATTTAAGATCGAATATTTCAAATTTGCATCAAATTTAATGTGTGCACAACAGGTGCATTTCAATTTGTTTACTGCCTTTACTATGGCTTTGGGTTTCTTTACTTTGATTGGCTAAAACAAGTGAAAAATAATCTTCAATCAAGCAGCAAAAATATATAGACATACATAAATATAGAGTACAATAGTCCAGTTTAATCAGAAAATAACTGAGCTAATGACTTATTAGTTCAAGGAATCGTACAGACATGCCAGTAAGAACACAAACATCTTTGATTAGTGTGTGCTGATATCCTGTCTATATTGTTCCACATATTTGGAATTGCTGGCAGTAAGTTGTATGTATTGAAGGAAATTCCACTGATACCAAGTCCCTGGCCTCCTCAAGACAGCATGGACACTTTAAAGAAAGAACAGACTGCTTCACCATGAAGTGCTGGTGCTGGCCAGACTGTGGTGTTACTGGATTCACTCTGATGTATCAGCTATAACACAATGTGACATTTCTGTCTTGTAGCAGGTCAGTAAGAAAGTGTCACTCCTCTCCAGTGTGTCTCATCTTTGTTTACAGGCAGAATAAAAAGGATTTAGTGAGAACCTGTTCATTTTATGTAACAAACCAAATAGTATTTTTAAGAAATATTAAACACATACAGTATTTAACACTACATTAACTTAATTAATTTGATGGTTAAAACTAATTAGAAAAAAAAAGGTAACGAAAGTGAAGTTGATTTTGAGAAAATCTCTAGCATCATTAGATGCTGCTTGGTTTTAATATTTTATATCTAATGCATGCAATGAATTAAGTGTGGCTTAAGTGTGCAGAGGTGTTCAAATTCGTTTGAGGGCTTTTGTTTTTCTTTGATAACCTACACTTTCATCAAAAATTACTGCCTACAATTATTTATATTTACATTTATGCATTTAGCAGACTCTTTTATTCAAAGTGACTTACAAAATCTTATTAGTCTTTTGCCACAAACCCGTACTTATACCTCTGTAACTCAGCAGCTGGGTTGTTTCTTTGGAGACAGGCTTAACCCAGCATTAAAAATGACCCAACAACTTAGTTACAGGAAAAACACGCTTTTATCACTCACTGGACATTTCACTTCGAAAGTAATGCAAAACATGCCAGAAGCAATGTAATATAATTTTGCAGAAATATATTTACAGCCATGTTTTTCAATGAGCCTTGGTCGTAAAATTTAAGGAAAATAGTCCAGAGGAAAATTGGGGTAAATGTTGAGGGTTCACTGCATCCTGCCATTATGCTTCAATCAAATCTCTTTGCTTGTTCCTTGGACAAAAGCATTTATCTAGTCCACAGCTGCATTTGCTTGCTTAGGCATTTCTCAGTTTTGGTATTTAAATAGTATCTTTTAAGGCACTTTAAAGGGAACCTCTAAAATAAAAATGAGTTATTTTTGCTTTGCTTTGCTTTGAATGGAAATTTACAGTAGCTTTGCCCTGGAAATCCACTCAATAACGATTCGTTCAGCTGTCAGTGTCAGAGTCCTTTGCTCACTCACATTGGTTCTTTCTCCTTCTTTAGGACATTGTTCTCCATTGGTTGCATGACTTTTATGTTCTACATGAGTTTCAGAGAAAGTGTTTGAATGTTATTTTCACATAGTGTCATACTGGTTTTAATTATACATCCTATTACATTCACATCATATTGGTGACTCATAACATTCAGTCTCTTTGCAGTTCAAATACAGGCTTACACATCACAGTATTCACACAAGGATTTCAATTTAATCTTTGCACATTCAATTAAATGCAAAGGTTTATTTAAAGCACCTGTTTAATGACAACTCATAACGAGCATTTGCTCAGTCCATGATAAAGATATGTGAGCAAACATAATATATATATGTGAGTTTTGCACATATACTCTGTCTGAATTCTTTCTTTGGAAATGTCGGCTTGAGCAATTAAATGCCCTCATTCATTTGAGTGTTAACAGTCATTGGAAACAAACCATCAATCTCCACGTGTCTTGTTCGCTGAGACACCAAGGCATTGAAATACTCCTGGGAAGTGGTAATAGTATAGTCTCCTGCTATATAAACAGCAAATATGAAGTCATCCATTAGTTATATTTTGTAAGTTGCTATACATGAACTTTAAACACATCTTTTTGTATCCTACAATCTAAAGCCCTATTAATAATATGACTGTGTTGATCTTCAGTGTAATAAACTGCAGAGTCCACTGGCTTGGTAAATAGGGCTGAAATGAAGTGCTGCATACAGAAGGCACCAGCGGTGCGGCTCTGATCATGTATGTGTAGGGTGATGTATTACTGCTGTGCTTAAGAGTCTAAACGTTGAGAGTTATAGCTCAGTGAATAGTAAATGGTTGCAGAACAGGGAGAGGCATCAAGCTTATTCAGATTCAGAAAATATATATGTATTTATAGATTGCGCCACCATTATTATAGGTAAAAATGTGCTTGTCTAGAATGCTGACGCAGATATCAGACATTCACAAGTTTTCTTGATAATTGATTGCACCTTCTGTAGATCACTCGCTGTAAACTGAATGACTGTGCAATGCAAATTTTTTTTTTTTTTTTTTATTTCAGAAATATTATATTATATGATATATTAGTCAGTCAGTACTGCTGCTGGTGTCCCTCCAAATAAATAAATAAATGGGTGCATGATTCTCCTGACATCATCTAAAATCAGCTTCTGAACACCCTGATTGGCTAGCAGATACTTCTTGTGATCGCAGACCACATTTTTCAGTTCTGTATGAAGAACACTTTAAATTATATATCTTCTAGTCCCACTGGAGCCAAAGGAAGTGTTACACATTTGTCTCACAGATCACTTTGCTCAACACGGCCAAAAGCGACCCAGCAGGTTGCTGCCGCATATTAGGAAATGAGATCATCAAAAATAATCATCAAAAATAATATTCCATGTCTGTACATTTGGCACAAATCATTCTGGCCTTATAATGGCCTTATATATATATATATATATATATATATATATATATATATATATATATATATATAATTTCCCTCCAGTCTGTAGCATGGTTCAGTCTGTGTTTGTCAACATTTCTTTATTTTAGGCCCAAAATTATTTGTAATGTAAAGGTACCTTTTTGTCTGCAGTAGTTCATTTGAAATGGTCCTGCGGTATGACAAATGATTTTTTTAAAAGGACACATATTCCATGTCGTTTTTCAATTAATGAGGTCATAAAAGCTGCATGCATAATAATTAAAAAACAATTAGAATTTTTGTAAAAAATAGTTTTAGATGAAGTATTGCGTGTCACACCACAGGACGTGTCAACTTCCCAAAAGCATTTCATGTCAGCTACCCACAAACAGATGTGTAAATGAAAAAGAGATTGTTATTGACTTTGAATCACAAGTTTAGTTCACTTTTCATGACTTTCATGTGGCCCTAAAGTTTCTTGGAGTCATCAGTGCGAATGGGGTGCCAAGTGTTGTTTTGGAGTAGCGCAGCACTTGCTGTGTGCATTAGACCTCTGCAGTGAGCTAAATGGCGATCTTCTGGCTGACTAAATGTCAGGAAATATACAGGAAATATAAAGTCACTCTCACATCCTTCATAGCCCTGACAGCTTCCTCCCAGATAAACACACACTTCTGCTGCTGCAGAGCAAGAGTCATCTACTGCACTTAGCACAGGGATGTAGGGAGTAAGGAGGAAGGCTGAGACAAAGAAAGAGGGAGACTTGTAACTATATCGATGTGTTCCCGACCTGTCATTTCTGACTGACCACCCCATTTAACATGGCACTCAGACAAGCGTCTCGTTCATCTGCTCTTACAAAGGAATAATATCGGCCTTACCTGTTTTTGTAGAGCATGATTTCTTATAGCTCGTATAAAGCACTTTAGCACACAGCGTATCAGGAAAGAATCGAAGATAACAAAGTCTGTAATACAGTTCAACACTGAAGATTGTGTGTCTTCATATAAACTTCATGTGTTTATGTTCTAGAGAGACGTTTTGCTATATTTCAGAAGGTGCCAAGACAAATATATTGCTAGTGGGATTTGGTCCTAAAGTGGACTAAAGTGTTTTTTTTGTTTGTTTGTTTGTCTGTTTTTTTTTTTTTTTTTTTTAAAGAAATTAATACTTTTATTCAGCAAGGACACATTATTGCTGAAAAGTGTCAGTAAAGCAATTTTAAACATTAAACATATTTCTGTAAAAAATAATAATAAAAAAACAATACTGTTCTTTTTAACTTTACAAAGAATCATTATGATTTTCACCAAAAAATATTAAGTAGAACAGCTGATTTTACAATTGTCTTTGCCATCACACACATTTTAATAGTATTTTATAATATTACTGTTTTTGCTGTTGTTGTTGTTGTTGTTGTTGTTGGTGGTGGTGGTGGTTTTTGTTGTTGTTGTTTTAGCGTAAGAGGCATCTTTCCAGATCCCTAAACTTTTGAATGGTAGTCATGGAACATGATAGATAGATAGATAGATAGATAGATAGATAGATAGATAGATAGATAGATAGATAGATAGATAGATAGATAGATAGATAGATAGATAGATAGATAGATAGATAGATAGATAGATAGATAGATAGATAGATAGATCTGGGCAAAAGAAAAGAACGCAGATGTATATTTTATATATTTTTTATGTATAACTCTAGAAGGATCATAAAACACATTGTTAAAGTTCTACAAGAAAACAAAACTGTACGCGGATAAAAGTGGTGTTTCCCTTATGGGAATACCTTGTTTTGGTGTACAACAAGAATAGAGCTGGATATAATTGGAACCAAACATTACTTTCATGTGGCCAGTAGGTAGTGGCTTTCTACAGTCTTTCTGGAAGCACATGTAAGTTTTGTTGTTGTTTTGAAGGCTTTTGTTTCTATAGCACAACTACCAGATTGCCAGCTTCAACAACAGATGTGGTCACAAATCTACATTTCTGCAAATTGTGTGGGATATACAGCATGGTATAGAATGTACTGTAAATAGAAAATATGTTTTGAGGTCAAGGTCATACTCAAAATCAGGTCAAATCCGAGACTAAAATCCCAGTTAACTGGGCGTCTCTCCCACCAGTGGGACTATTTTAATTCACTTTTATGAAATGGAGTGACGTGAACAATCATCTCCAGTTTAATTTCAGCCATGCTAAAATTCCACAGGGGCTCAGACTGTCTTTTGCTTTACATTTTCACGTAATGCTTTGAAGAAAACTTTGAGAAACAAAGGCATGTATTATCTGCAGACAGCTTAGCAATATGTTGGATTTGAGGTACTGTACAACAATGCAGTGATGTTCGTCATAAGGCACAGGAAGCAAAACTCACCATATTTAGAATTAGCACAGATCCAAAGTTGAGCATAAATCTTCCCACAGCACAATAACACTCTTCTAAACTTTTGTGGCATCCTTATGTTCATATATTGTTCAAGATGTAATGATGAACGAAGGTGCTAATTAAGTGCTGGTAATGGTGTTTTCATTTCCTCTCTCTGCATGTACGTCTGGCTCCGAATCCGTCACATTCCCACAAGCTTCATTAGCTATGAGCGAATCACACGTGGCTTGGAGCCTTGTCTTTACTTCCGCCTCGCTGCTGTCCACCTGCCCTGTAATTAATAAAGACCTGCCATTTATCGTGCCTCTCCATCTTGCTCTTTGATTTCGACTGTCAGAAGCTATTAAAGCCCACTCTGGAGGCCCACAGAGCACCAGCAGGAGGCCATGTCAGAATCACATCAACCTGATTTAGCGGGCATATTGGAAACCTGCAGTGGAATCCAAGAGAAATGCAAAATGAGCGCATGAGCCTTGAAACATTGCTCGTTTGGCAGCAGGTTTCTCTTTGTCGCTGCTTAGTTTTCTTTCTTTTTTGCAAGTAATTACTGGATCTGTACTGGATCTGTGAACATCCAGAGGTACGAACTGTTACACAGTTAGCATAACCCCTTTGAAGTCATAGTGATATGATAGTAGTGACAGATCATTTCTTCCATATTTTGATGTATATCCGGCAGAGACTTGACTCCATGCATTTGTTGTTGATTGAAGTTTGAGATGTGGATGTTAAATGTGGAGGCAGATGAAGGTAAGGTTGCAGGGGCATAATTAATAATTCATATTAATAATTTTTTTTTTTTTTATTCAGCAAGGATGTATTAAACTGTTAAATTGTTGGTTTGGATGGTTCTACTGTCATCATTTTGTCAGTTACCTAAATAAAAGTTAAAAGATGCAAATGTAAAGTGAACAAAATTGACAGTAAATGTATTTTTAAAGTCACAAAAGAGTTCTTTCAAATAAATATTGTTTTTGAACTTTCTATTTACCAAAGCGACACTGTTTCCACACACACACACACACACACACACACACACACACACACACACACACACACACACACACACACAAAAGCAGTTTTCAACAGTAGTAATAAGAAGAAATATTTCTTGAGCAGCAAATCGGCATATTAGAATGATTCCTGAAGGATCATGTGACACTGAAGACTGGAGTAATGATGCTGGAAATTCACCACTGCATCACAGAAATAAATGACATTTAAAGGAACACTCCACTTTTTTTGGAAATAGGCTCATTCTCCAACTCCCCCAGAGTTAATAAGTTGAGTTTTACCGTTTTTGAATCCATTCAGCCGATCTCCGGATCTGGCGATAGCAGTTTTAGCATAGCTTAGCATAGATCATTGAATCCTATTAGACCAGTAGCATCGCGTTCAAAAACGATCAAAGAGTTTCGATAGTTTTCCTATTTAAAACTTGACTCTTCTGTAGTTATGTCGTGTACTAAGACCGGCGGAAAATGAAAAGTTGCGATTTTCTAGTCCTATTTGGCTAGGAACTATACTCTCATTCCGGTGTAATAATCAAGGAACTTTGCTGCCGTAACATGGCCGCAGCAGGTGCAGTAATATTACATTGCGCCTGAAAGTAGTCCCCAGCTAGGTAACTAGTTATAATATAGTAACCAGGTAACTTAGTACACGATATAACTACAGAAGAGTCAAGTTTTAAATAGGAAAACTATCGAAACTCTTTGATCGTTTTTGAACGCGATGCTACTGGTCTAATAGGATTCAATGATCTATGTTAAGCTATGCTAAAACTGCTATCGCCAGACCCGGAGATCGGCTGAATGGATTCAAAAACGGTAAAACTCAACTTATTGAGTTGGAGAATGAGCCTATTTCCAAAAAAAGTGGAGTGTTCCTTTAAATACCTATTAAAACAGAAAACAGTTACTTTAAATTGTAATAATATTTTGCAATATTACTGTTTTTACGGTATTTTACTAAATAAATTCCGCTTTGGTAAGCATTAAAAAAAATAAAATAAACTTACAGACCACAAATGTCTATGTAATTTAGTATTTTACATAAATAATAATAGTAATAATGATAATAATAATAATTATTATTATTAATATAATTTATTTTTAGAAAAAAAGTATAATTTATTTACAGTACTGAATTACAATCTTTTTTTTTTTGCTTTTTTTTTTGCTTTGAAGAATAATTCCCCATTATTTTTAAGCATAATTTCATTCATTCATTCATTTTTAGCTTTAATTTTGAAACCTTTGATATTCTATGTTTTATAAAATGAGAGTTACACTCCATGTAGACTGTGAATGTTCCTTATGTGGAAAAACAATCTGAACCATAAGATAACAATATATAGGCTAGTTTTTACTTCTCTTTGATATGTAAAAAATCCCAACGCATGGGTTCGTTCATTGATAAACATCTTATGAGCACAATAGTGCATACTGAGGCTCGGTATCAGCGTGCTTTGCTTTGCCGCTGGCTGTGAAGTGACATCATTAAGGGGCTTTGCTCAAACTCGTTTACATGCACTCCTCTGAACAGCTCTGTTTTTCCTCCTCTGTTTTGCCTTCTGATCTGATGGCCAACAGCCCTTGCTTTTCTATTCATCCTTCTCTTTCGTCCTGCCTCCCTCCCTCCTGAGCTGTTAAGGGCTGTTTTGTTGGGCATTTTGATGTGTTTATTTACTGAGTGTGTGTGTGTGTGTGTGTGTGCGTGCGCGCGCGCGTGTGTGTGTGTGTGTGCGTCTTTGATCCAACCGGGAGCTGCAGAGAGGGACAGAAGGAGAGAGACAGACAGGAAAAGAGAGCGAAGAAAGCGTGATGGGGAAAGGTTTGTCGACATGAGACACACACGAGAGAAGTGCCACATCTGCTCTCCGTGAAGAGAGACAGGCCACCAGAGGAAGTCAAAGGGGATGCAGGGAAAACATACTGGAATATACAAATCCAGAGAGGAGTGCTGCTGGTATAGTAGCTGAATTTCCCGAAGGCGCTGTTGAATACAGAGATCATCACGGTACGAGGAACATGGTTGCTGGGAAACTTGGCTCGGTGCAGCAAAACACAAATCATCGAAAGTGAAGTGATTTCAAAAAATCATCAACCTTCACAAATTCATCACAGAGCTTTAATATCAAAGACGAAAAACAATCTTTTCACATTTAACTTGTGATGTTTGTATTCTCTGTAGACACATTTTTGTTCTAAGAGCTCTACTGTATGAAAACTGCAGTGTAGAGTGTAAAGAGGTTAGATGCCATAATACTGTATATGCTGTCACAGTCCATCATTTCCAAGAATAATGCAACTGAGCTTTTTCAAAAACATGCCTTTCAGAAACACAGACAGCAAATCTCGTTATTCAGAGTCGCTGCATATTAATTCAGGAAGATCAATAGCTCAGTGATGTTTGAAAGCTTGCTTTCATTTTATTGGCAAACACTGTATTTGTTATTACTTTGGCTAATGGCCTAAACTGGCTTAGAGTAATGAATGAATGCACTTTTGCACAGCGAGGCATGTTTACACAGCACTATTTTTATATAAATATATTTTAGCTATTTTCGGTTAAGAGGTTATCTAGCAATAATTCAGCACTATTTTACTGTTTGCATTTGAGAGGCTATGTAAAAAAATATTCTTAGGTTTTGTAAATAATGGCGTTAAAATAGCTTTTCGTTTAGATATTTGTAAATTCTTACTAGTGTTATTTTTTATTAATTTAAAAAGTGTTATTAATTTATATATTTCATTTTAAATTTATTTAAAGTTTTGGTTAAAAACTGGGAAAAAAATATACAGAAACTGCTAACTTCTAAATTCTACCTTCCTATTTTAGGGCTAAGTTGATTTTGAAAGAAAGTTTTTCTTTTAACATTTTTGTACATTTTTTATTTATTTATTTTTTTTATGGTACTTATGTCATATTTATAGATGTTTTTAGAAAACATGAAATGAAGCCAGCAATGAGCATTTTAAAATATGAACAAATATTTCCTTCTATTTACATGTTTTTTTTTTTAGGTTTTTTTTTGTTTGTTTGTTTTTTTTGAGGTTGACTGATTTATAATCTAATTATATAAGTCACTATATCTCAGTATTTTAACATTAGTAAGCAAGTTACTTAAAATAATTAAGTACTTTATTAGAGAATTTCACTTTTTTTAGGTTCTATTTTTACAGTGTCTTTGCTGTTTTCATAAGATTTCAATGTTCACTTAAACATTTGTACTGGAGATATGTGGTTGTTATACAGTAGCACTGTTGAACTTCCCAGACGGGATCATGCACTTTCTGATATTTTAGTTTAACTTCTATTGATTATTGAGAGACTCCCTTCTTACATCCTTCAGCCTTTCTAACACACAATTACACCCCCTCACACACATACTGCTTGACCTCATTAAGGGGTCATGGGAGGAAGTCAGGCAGAGGCATGTGACAGACTGTTATCTGGACAGAAAACATTCCTATCACACCTCACCTGATACGGATAACCTTGGGGCACTTAAACAATTCATAAATCTCCCCGACAGACATCCAGAGAAATTCTCAAGACTTTTTCTGTTCCAGCATCCAAATGATGTGGTAGTTGTGGTAGAGGATGGATGACACATGAGCTCTAACATATGTAAATGGCCTGATAACATGACGGGCCTTTGCCTGATATACTTTATGGTTCCAAAAAGGATCTGTGCATTTGACCTGACAAATCAATTGGAATGTGACTGTTTATAAATAACTTTGCAAAAGAGAATTATTACACTGACTGATGTGCCCATATGATTTATTAAAAACTCAAATAATGGTTATCAGTTTTATTAAACAAAAATCAAATATTAGTACCAGGAAACTTTTTGGAACACTAAGGAACTGCAATTGTACAATAAATGGTCAGTTCTCAAAATAGAAGTAAATTATATATATGTACATCCGTTTGATTATTTCGTTCTTCAAAGACATCAGCACCATTGCTCAAGGCTCTGGGTTCCTGACAGGATGAAGTTGTGGCCTAAACTTAGGCCTAGTTCTGGCAGACAACAGGTTTGACTCTTTACCACAATAAGAATGAGACATCTGCCTCAAAGACAAGCAGACCGGATCAAAGGATCAAAGAGGTGCTGTAGCATTAAATAATAATGATGAACTCTCATTGTGCGCGGTGTTTATGAAGTCTCAGTCTTGTTCTGGCAGATTGTCCTCAGATCTTCCCCTGCCTTCCATCCCTCTTTCTCTTCTCCAGTCCCATCAAAAAGACAGCAGGTCAGTACTCGGGTCTCTTTTGCTGAGTATCATGTGGTGTATACCAACTCTAAACATTCAGATCAACAACTTGACCATTTGTCTTTTGAAAATAACTTTGTTATGTCTTACTAGGAATGACCTGTGTGTAAGATTGGCTCTTTAAGTTATTGCTCACTTCTCTGCTGACCCGATCAGCCATCTTCCTGCCGATTAAATCGTTTCATCTTTGGTGAAAACGGTCCATCCTTTGACATTTATGCAACAATCTGGGATCCTCTTGTCATACATTTATTCATTAATCTGCTCATTGGCTCTCTCATGAATACAAATGCCACTGTGACCTGCTTTACCTAACCCAAGACGTTTACAGGGATTTCGCCACAGCTTTTGATACTTGCTCCCCTCATGCATACACATCATATCAACAATAACCAAAGGGCCGGGCATGCTGATAACACGAGGCGGAATTGGACTTCCTCGGCTTCGCTTCGCTTTACTTTGCATGGTGCAGTTTTCATTTGCATAGATCAAAATACAATTTGATCCCATTCCGTTTCAAGGGGGAAATACAATATCACGCTATTTCTAAGACTCTGATGGCTGACAGCTGAAAACATATATGCTCGTCAGAAAGGCTTGTAATGTCTTAGATTTAATATAGATGTGGTTATGATGAAAGACTGGGTCCTTAACAGGGTTTTCCAAACAAGTTTCTTTTGTTTGTCTTTTGCATGTGTATTAGCTTTCACATCAATTTGGTTACTAGCACAAACCAAACAACACGAGGGAAAGTGTTTCACATGAAACCTATACTAATGCAAACCTTTACATAGACGTTGACACGCGTGGATGGAAAGGATGGCAGCCTTGATTTTTTTTTTTTTTTTTTAATTTATTTAACACTGATAATGATCTGGATGATGTCAATGCTAATATAATCCACAATTATATTATATTATATTACATTATATTATATTATATTATAGTTTTGTAATTATATTTTATTTATCAATTTGTCCTTAAAGGGGTCATATGATGCTATTTTAAAGATCATTATTTTGTGCATTTGGTGTAACAAAATATGTTGACATGCTTTAATGTTCAAAATACACATTATTTTTCAAATACTGTACATTATTATAGGTCCTCTATGCCCCGCCTCACTCAAATGCGTCGTTTTCTACAAAGCCCCTCATTCCGACAAGCGCAGCCTGCTCTGATTGGCCAGCTGACACAGTGCATTGTGATAGGCCGAACACCACAAGCACGTGTCAGAAATGTAACGCCTCTTACCATAATCGCGAGCTTCAGCTTTCAAAGAGGGGAAGCTCATTTTCGGCCTACATCATAAAAGACTTTGAGCTTTGTAACTCTGCAGATCGTATACATGCACATAAACTACATAAGCTACATAACACACTAAAGAAAAGGAAAACAAGAAATCACATCATATGACCCCTTTAAGTATAATTGCAAAATAAATGTGAAAAAGTTGTGAAATAATTATAAACTTTTCATATTCTTATTAACTTTTAATATAATATTTTAATTTTGAATGTAGTAATTGGTAATTGTTCATGATATAATAATTAACATACTATTGCATAATAGTGAATTGGTGGGTTTCTGTTAAATGTGAGCCAAAATCATCACAATTAAAAGAACCAAAGATTTAAACTACTTCAGTCTGTGTGCATTGAATTTATTTAATACACGAGTTTCACAATTTGAGTTGAATTACTGAAATAAATGAACTTTTCCAAGACATTCTAATTTATTGAGATGCACCTGTATATATTGATTTAGACCCAGTTTGTTCCTTATCCTTAAGTTACTTTATTGGGAACACCAGGTCAAAAGTTAGTTTTGTGACTATAATAACCTTAGCTAATTATCTTTCTTTATGCCTCTCTTGTTTTTCTCTCAGTATGGGGAATATATGTTTATTTCGTTTCACAGTGCTCATTGATCACTGTTTTTTATTTCTCTCTTTCATAATAACTAGGTCTCTTTCACCATATTCAAACAGAGTCAGTGTCTTAATTAGCGCCATTTTCTCTTAGATTTCATCCTCACTGAAGGTTACTTACTTAACAATGATGTTTGGGTTCATGTGCATACCTTTGATCTGCCAAACGTGGAAAAAATAACAGTGAAACAGCATCACACTTGATGCTTCAACTCGACGCCCACAAGAAAAGCACAGAATATGAAAGAGAAAGTGTCTTTGAACTGTCATTTGGCTTGTTATCTCTCTGATCATGTGTCACACACTCTTCCCAAACGGCCCAGGTGAAGACCTCCGACCTCCCAGACCTCTCACACACCTCATTATTTATTCAGACATTCAAGCCAGGAAACAGGTGCCATCTTTGTAGAGTGACATTTGACCTTAGCACTAAAAACAACCCACGTCTGTGCCCTCCCCATGTGAAAAAGAAGTGTGCTAAACTGTATTAAATGTACACTTGTAGTGTACTTCAAATATTAAATGGATTATATATTATTGAAATAAGTTTGTACCTAAAGAGTGTGCTTTTGTGACTACTGTATGTTTCTTAACATACTTCAGTACACTTTAAAAAAGTGCACTTTTTAATTGTCAAAATTAAGGTTTGTTAACTCTTCATATTAAGGTGTCCTTGTTACACATGTTGCATGCACATTTATAATGTGAATAAATGATACATAATTACATGCAAGTAACACTAAGCCAAACCCTAACCAAATAGTAAGTACGTGTAGTTACTTAATATAACTCAGTATTTAAATGTATAATTACACTGTAAACAGGGACACCTAACCACAAGTTTTACTTTAAAGTACATTTTACATTATAATATTTTTTTGCTAAGCTTTAAATATTTTGATGTTTTAACCAGCATATTAAAGCACATGTAAAGTATTATTATTTTAACTGTAGTGTCTTATTTGGTTTCATATTTAAAGTTAATATATTTCATACCAAATCGTAACTTCATTAATCTGCAATTGCACATTTATGAAGTAACACTGAAGTATATTTTAATTTACCATAAATGCTTGTCAGTACATGCAGCAGTACTCTTTAAACATATTTCATAAAAGTCATTATGAAATTACATAGTGGGTCAAAAAAAGCACTCTAATTCAGCTAACGGCACTTAATATAATTTTAAACTAAAATACATTATCATTTAATTGCAATTAACATGCAGTTTAGTGTAGAAAACATTACATTTTTATTATTATTTTAGTATATTATTTTGGCTGCAAGTACTTTTATTTTAAAATTATGCTAATGTGTAGAGTTATAACACACTCTAGCGCAGTTTACAGCAGATTCATAGCAGTCTTTATTTTCCATTTCAAGAATTTGTCTGTAAGTCTTTACTAAACTGATATTTTAACACCAGACGCTGAAATAAAAACAACTGCATTCAAAATTGAGATATTGCTATTGATTTAAGGTGCGTGTCTGAGTGATTTTAATAACATCAGTCTCAAAAATAAGGAATAGTAATAAAGTCAATCATTCTTCATTACAGTGTAACATTTTCATTATTGTTTATAATGACACATTTTCTTGAAATAAGTTGGCTCAGTTTCTTCTGAGATGTTTTGAACAGTCATTACACTTCCTCCAGGCTATGCTTGTTCTGCATGGGCCTGCATAGTGCCCAACTGTTTGTTCTCCAGCATTTTGAAGCCCCTCCTTCGCTTTCTGGCAACAAACATCACCTTTCTTGCGCTCTGTCTACTTCAGTGCGTCTAGTTGTTGACAGATGTCGTGTTATTCATGAATATTCGGCGCAGAGGCAGCGAGCCTGGCACTATAGACAAGCCTTTGATCCTCGTTTCAAAGAGGTGGCTGTCTGTGGCCCTGCCAGAGACGCCCCGTGACTCACTGTAGATTTGCCGCAGCGACCTGTTTGTTTCAGACGAGCCGCAGAGCCCCGTTGCTCGCAGGGACACGGCAAGAGCGACAGCCACCTGCATTAGCGCCCACGCTGCAGATTGGCAGTGAATATATTAGCCGCATGACCGCAGTACATCAATAAGTTTGAATTTGTATATGTATATTAGTGCTGTCAAATGATTAATCGCAATGAATCGCATCCTAAATAAAAGTTTTTGTTTACATAATATTTGTGTTTACTGTTTATATGTATTATGTATATATAAATACACACACAAACAGTATATTTTTTGAAAATATTTACTTGTATTTTACATTTAATATAAAAACATAACATATTTTTCTTAAATATATACATACATGTGCGTGTATTTATATATACGTAATAAATATATACAGTACACACACATATATTATGTAAATAAAAAACTTTTATTTGGGATGCGATTAATCACGATTAATTGTTTGTCAGCAAGTATTAATAAAATAATTAGACATATATTTGTGCTTTTTGCTATCTGACAGTAACGTCAACAATGCCATGCACTTTTATGAGTAAACAGGAAGCAGGACGCTGACAGCTTGACTGTATTATCAAACACAAACGGTACAGTAATCTCCTCTCGTCGCCAAGCGTGACGATACAATGAGCACGTCTCATGTTCCAATAAGATTACAGGGTATGTGTTTCATTAAAACTCTGACGGGCAAATACACTGACACACTGTGTGTTCAGAGCTCGGCGCGTCTGTGTCGCTTAATCTGTGGTGACATTCACAACACCACACAAAAAAAATAAAAATGGTGAACTGTAAAACAACCCATCTGTCTGGCCGACGTTACAGCCTGAGCATTTCGAAGGCATTCGCGGGTGGGTGTCTGCGGTGCTCTGTGACACTTTCCCATTATAAACAATGAGAAGCCGCCATCTGCAGTCTGAGAAGCTACTCTGTGCCCGCGGCCCCTCTCGACCCCTGGAAAAAAAAAAAAAAAAAACACCCGGTAGTCCATTCATTGCCGGGATCTTTTCATCCTATCTGCTCCTCCAGTGTCGCTAATGATATTGGTTTCTCTCATCGAGGCATTTGAGAGGCAACCCTGTCTCAGGCTCTCTTTTGTCATGGTGAAGGAATGGAGGGTATCCTCTTCCCATCTGCCTCTCCCAGAATGCACTATACAGAAGAGCAAGGGCCTTGTTGGCACCCACTGATTCTCATAGTTCCTCACCTTTAGGTAGAGAACAATAGAGTTCTGAGCAGTCCTCAACAACTAGGTTTCCATAGGCCAAAATAATTGCCTAAAGAGCAACTGAAAATATTTTGTGAGTGACACTCCTTAGTGGATGAGGCTGAGATGCTTTTGTCAAAGTTATTTTTGATCTCAGTCTCATTCAGTCCATCCATCCTTTGCCTTTGCCTTACCAGTTTGGAGTTAGTAAGATTTTTTTTTTTTTTTTTTTTAAAGAAATTTCTTATGCTCACCAAAGCTGCCTTTTTTAAAATACAGAAAAACAGTAGTATTGTGAAATATTACTACAATTTAAAAGAACTGTTTTCTATTTTAATATATTTAAAAATGTAACTTATTCCTGTGATGGCATATCTGAATTTTCAGCATCACTACTTCAGTCTTCAATGTCACATAATCCTTCAGAAACCATTCTATATGCTGATTTGATGCTCAAGAAACATTTCATATTATGTTGAAAACAGTTGTTTAACTTGTGGGAACCAAGATACTTTTTTTCCAGTTTTCTTTGATGAATAGAAAATTCAAAAGAATATACCTACAGTATAGCATGCCATTTTAAACCATTATATTTACATGTTTTCACGTTTTTAAATCTGATTTGGCAGCAATATTATGTTGTAATGCTTTTAAATATCGCCTCTTGGATGTTTATTTATAAGTGTATTAAAAGTATAAGTGTAGTAAAAGTTGTGTTTGTTAACATTAGTTAATGCACTGTGAACTAAGATGAATAAACAATGAACAACTGTATTTTCATTAACTAACATTAACAAAGATTAGTGAAGCCCAGTTGAAGTTTAATTTAATTGATTTGTTAATATTTCTTTATTATTATTTTCTAATATTTTATATTTATGTTTATGTGTATTGGTTTTTCTAGATGTAGCTATAAGTTTCATTTTTATTGAAAAAGGAAAAATTTGTTAAGTTAAAAGTAGCCTACTTACCGGTTGTTATGGGATGGGATTGGTGTAACGCTCGAGGGGGCGGGAGGAAGCAGAGGCGCGAGAAGTGGGGGTGCTGAGGGTGCTGCAGCACCCCCTGTTATTTTCTGAGGGCAACTGTTTAACTGTTGGGAATATAAAAAAATAAAAAAAATCGGTTGTTGGCAGAGGCGCAGATGGTAAATCGTGTCACACTCCTTTTGACAGTTTCGACCGGGGTTCGAATCTGCCTTTTGGCTAACTTTTTTTGCGGTTGGTTTCAAGTAAATGCACAAAATGCATTATTTGGGTCTTTACAATAATTCACTAACACTTAAATTAAACAGAAAAGCAAGCAGGTGCATGATTTGGCATGGCAGCCAATACAAATTATTAATAACCACTTACTTACCTAAATCCTGAGTTTGGACCAGGCTCAGTTGCAGAATCTCATCATTCTATCTGTGCTTCTGAAATTATTATCTTGATCTATATATAGTTAGCTATCTCTGTGTCGTACGTGGTCGCTTGTCAAGCATTAAATTAAATTCTGAATATGTAGTATACAGCATGCAAAGAGCGCTCCCTTTCAAATTTATTAAAAACTGTCACTCATTCATCACAATCTTACAAAGTTCCGTTTTAACCAATGAATGTGACCACACAATGAAACTTTTTTTTTTTTTTTTAAATGAAGTTATGAGCATGATAGGACTCGGCGTGGGCCTGCCTCTACCACAACCAGGAATTCTCAGTGGTTCCTCTGGCAGCGCTCGACATGCTCGCCGTCTTGCATTCCCTTCTTCCAGGCCATTTTGAACATTGAAAATTAGTGGTTTGATAACTGTTGGGGATCAACCTTCATAATTCACCTTCATATTTCATCTGGTGATATTTGGGACATTTTGAAATTTGCTGTCCAACTTCTCATTTGTTGCTGGGACTGTTATATTTATTGTTTTAATTCTATTTAAATTAAGTAAATTAATCCCTGTTCTATTTCTCTTAACAGTCTGTGTGGTTATTTTATTGATTAATAGGACCACCAATATTAACATTAAGGGTTTTTGAAACAAAGTTAATAATATTCAGAGAATATTTAGAGAGATCTAATAACAAACGAACCCAGGGCCCCTTCCATTTTAGTTAAGGGAGCGGGCTGCTACATAAATGGAGGCACCGCTGGGATTTTAGAATTTTTCTCTGATATTGTTTAGCTTTATCAGTGAGATATAACACTTGATGGTTTGAAATTGAGGAAAAAAATAACAACAGCAACAAAATGCAGCAGTTTAGGGAAGAGCTTAGGAGCTGGTGCAAAGGGGAATCCGTGAGGGAAGACCATGCTCTAATGGTTGTAATACCAGAATATCTGGAAATAACACAGATTGAAGACACAATGCAGACAATCAAGTGCCTTGGCCGAGTAAGAAGTAGGGTGTTTAGAGATAATCTCAAGTGTTTCCTTGACAGCTCTGTGAAAGTAAGGAGCATATAGATCCAAACTTAGTACCCCCTGAAGTCTTGCCTGGGTCTGGAGCAGAACCCTGGAAAATTGTCATTGCAAGTGGGGAGGATACTACTTCTGAGGAGTTTGCTAAAAAAAAGTGCACAATTTACTGCAGAGTGAAGGAAGGACAGCTGAAGATCTTCAGGCCATGTTTTTGTCCGCTCTTTCTGAAAACTCCTCGCCTGATGCTATTATCCGTGCTGTTGGGGACCTACTAGGAAAAACTGGGAAAACTCCAAGTGAAGCGGGAGGTTATAGAAGGTTGAGAATGTTTTCTGGAACCATACCAACCCCTGCAGATGAGGAATAGTTTGAACACTAGATGGAACAAGCATGGCTGATGGTTGAGGAAAGTGAAGATACTGCAAAAAAGAAAAAGAGGAGGATGATTGAAAGCTTGAGAGGGCCTGCACTAGGAATCGTCAAAGTTGTTTTGTGATTTGGACACTGATGTTACTCCAGAAGAGTACTTGAATTACTTAGAGCGAGCCTTTGGATCTGCAGAGTCAGGGGATGACAGGGGCAGCAAGAAGGAGAAAAACCGTCAGATTTTCTAAGGAGACTGGAGTGTGCCCTAACCAAAGTGGTCCACAGTGGTGGTATACTGGTAGATCTCAGAGATAAAGTATGCATTGAGCAGTTGCTGAGAGGTGCAGTAGGTGCTGATATGATGCTGCTTCATTTGAGACTCCGGGAAAGAAAGACAAATCCTCCTAATGTCCTTTAGTTGTTAGGTGAAATAGGGGCTGAAGAGGAGTATGAGGCGTCTCGGGCAAAGTTGAACACAAGGGTACAGAAAGCTAGTGCAAGTGTGGATGGTAAACACAAAGAAATTCAAACTCTGAAAGCTGAAATTAAAGAGCTAAAATATCAGTTTTCCACTATGGTAACTCAGTCACAGACAGCAGTGTATCACAAGCCTACCTCCAGTCCAAATGTCAGTGGCCCTAGACAGGAAGGAGAAATCGCTGTTCTAAAGAAGCAACTGAAGAGCCTTCGACGAAAAGTCACTGGTAAAGACAGTTATCAAGATGGGGTTTCAGCCCTAACTCTGAAGGCCACTACTCCAAAGAAATCACTGGTCAGTTCAAGACATCAGTACTCTGAGTCTGAAGAGTATTTTTGCTACAACTGCGGAGAGGATGAGCATATAGCTCCAAGATGTCAAAATCCTGAGAATAAGGACAAAGTCATACAAAAATTGATTCGATCAAACAGGAAGATGAAATGGGGACAAAAAGAAAAGCCCTCAGAAACAGAAAACATTAATACTTCCTGTTCGGTGAAAAAGAGTGTTGTTAGTTCAGTTGCTGGGAAACAAATTCCAGAAGGACTGAAAGAACCCCCCTCTACTGTACAGTTGCGAGTAAACAGGCAGCCATGCTCTGCTTTATTGGACAGCGGTGACTATAATCTTTGCCCAAGTGGCCCAAGTGACTATAATCTTTGAAAAGTAGTACAGAAAATACCTACCAGAAGTTCCACCTACCAGTCCGGTTTGGCTGTATGAGATTAAGTGACTCCAGTTATCCCTATATCGGGTATGTAATAGTGGATATTCCAGGAAAAAGCCATAGGTGGCGCAAAAAGTCTTTCAGTTCTGGCACTGATTTGTCCTGGTCCTACAAGCCCTGATCAAACTGCAATGATCATTGGCACAAATGACAGTCTATTCTCCCGATTGGCACAATTGTGCAAAGAATCAATAGGGACAGATATTGCACATACCTTGGGTATTCAAGTTGAGTCCACCTCTGAGGAGGTGGTACCATCTAGTCAGACAGGTACAGTACCTTTTGACATGGATGATGCTGTCAGATGTGTGAAATGGCCAGGTTCAGAATCCCTTACTCTTCAACCCAGAGGAGGTTTCTGTGTAAAAAGTGAGGTGGAAATGACTGAATCTCTTGGTAAAACTGCACTGATGGTAGATGTGTCTGCTGTGACTTCACTTCCGGCTGGAGTGTTGGTACAAACCATTATAGTTCCAAGTCATGCAATCGAAAACCGTCAGTTATTAGTACTGGTACAAAATGGATCAATGAAAGAAGTGTCCCTTTCTGTAGGGATTGTCCTTGGTTATTTGTATGTAGCAGACCCAGTCAGTCCTTCTCCAGTGATTGAACCGTGTGACTAGGTGATTGATCCAAAGTGGTTCAATTTCGGAGATTCAACCATTCCAGAAGAATGGAAAGACAGAAAGCAACAAGCTGAGCAAAAGAACAAAAGCTGAGCAAAAGAACAAAATTATTCTTGCTTCAGGAGTTGGATATGGGCCTTGCTAAGGGAGTAGAGCATAGTATCCGACTTTCAGATTCAAGGCCTTTCAAAGAACGCTCTAGGCGTTTAGCCCCAGCGGCTATAGATTATGTAAGGAAACACCTTCAGGACCTCTTAAACGTTGGCATTATAAAGGAGTCACACAGTCCATACGCATCTCCAATTGTAATTGCCAGGAAGAAAAACGGAGCAGTCTGTATGTGTATTGAACCTTGAATGCAAGAACAATTCCTGATCAATGCACAACTCCAAGAGTTGATGATTCATTGGACTGTCTAGTGGGTAGTCAATGGTTTTCAGTCCTGGATTTATTATCAAATTTCTATGGCTTATGCAGATAAAGATAAAACTGTTTTTATCTGCCCACTTGGATTCTACCAATTCAAGCGGATGCCACAAGGGGTGACAGGAGCTCCCGCAACTTTCCAGAGATTAATGGAAAGAGTTGTCTGTGATATGAATCTACTCCAAGTCCTGGTCTATTTGGATGATTTAATAGTCTTCGGCAAGTCGCTGGAGAAACATGAGGAGAGGCTCATGAAAGTGCTGGATCGGTTAGAAGAAGCCGGGCTAAAGGTGTCCATTAATAAGTGTTGCTTTTGCCAGAACCGAGTCAAGTACGTAGGTCATTTCGTATCCAAAGAAGGGATAGCAACAGATCCAGACATGACAGTGGCAGTGACCCACTGGCCACAACCAACAGACTTGAAGTCCCTGCTCTCCTTTTTAGGATTCTGTGGGTACTATCGTCGGTTCATTGCTAATTACTCTTCCATTGTAAGGCCACTGACAGAGCTCACTAAGGGCTATGTGCCAACACAAAAAGGAAAGAAGTCCAGCAAAGAGAAAAGCACGACTTACTTCAGAGAATCTGAGCCCTTTGGAGATCGATGGGATGAGTCCTGCATGACCATTTTTCGGCAGATAATTCACTGTTTGACAAATGCTCCTGTCTTAGCCTTCGCAGACCCCAATAATCCATACATTATTCACGTGGATGCTAGCTTGAAGGGCCTTGGGGCTGTGTTATATCAAGAACACCCAGAAGGATTTTGGCCAGTGGCTTTCGCCAGTAGTAAGTTGAGACCCACGGAACAAAGGTACCCCATTCATCAACTGGAATTCCTTTCCTTAAAATGGGCAGTCGTGGACAAATTCCATGATTACTTATATGGCGCCAAGTTTACTGTCAAAACCGACAACAACCCACTTACATATGTACTGACCTCAGCTAAGTTGAATGCAACCGGTCACAGGTGGCTCGACGCTCTTGCCACTTATGATTTTAGCATCCAGTATAGACCTGGAAAGAACAACACAGATGCAGATTTGTTATCCAGAAGGTTTGTGGATGAGGATGAAGTTAATAAATGGAAAAATATACCTGTATCTGGTGTAAAGTCCATATGCCAGCAGGTGAGTTCACAAGTGGCTTTGGAGGACACTCCCAGATATGCTGAACAACTAGGAGCACCTCCGGAGCCCATTCCAGAAGCTTATGCGTACCCCACTAGGTTGGAACATAACTCCTTGGAATTGTTATCCCGAGCAGAGATAATCAGAGCACAGGAAGAGGATTCAACTGTAAAACTGGCAATAACTGCCCTAAAAAAAAAGAAAGTGGCCAGCTAAAATAAATTATCCTGAAGTGGTGGCATTGAAACACGAAGCAGGGAAACTACTGATGAAAGACAAATTACTTCAGAGAGTAACCAAGAAATGTAAGAAATAATTATTTCAGGTAGTATTACCCACCACATTTCGAGAAGTGGTTCTCAAAGCAATGCATGACAATCTAGGTCATTTAGGGATTGAAAGGGTTACTGATCTTTTGAGAAGTCGGTTTAACCGGCCAAAGATGATGTTTGAACTGTGGAGCGTGCATCACACGTAAAAGTCCAGGTCAGAGAGCTGCCCCATTACATCAAATTAAAAGTAGTGGACCAATGGACTTAGTATGCAAAGATTTTCTTACTGTGGAGCCAAACTCAAAAGGGGTGAGCAACATGTTAATAATTACTGATCATTTCACACGTTTTGCACAAGCGTTTCCCAGCAAGAATCAAAAAGCTATCAGTGTTGCTTATATACTGGTCGAGAAATACTTCCTCCATTATGGCCTACTGGCACACATTCACTCAGATCAGGGTCGTGACTTTGAGAGTCGGCTGATGAAGGAGCTGTTGAACCTGCTTGGTATTAGAAAATAAAGAACAACACCATATCATCCTCAGGGTGACCCTCACCCTGAGCGGTTCAATCAAACCCTTTTAGCCATGCTAGGGACCCTGACTGCTGAGAAGAAAACTAAACTGGAGCCAACAGATTCTTTACTTGGTACATGCTTACAATAGTACCAGAAATGATGCTATTGGGTACTCACCATATCTCTTGATGTTCGGGAGGGAAGCCGGCTACCCGAAGACATCTGCTTTGGAATATCACCAGATGGAGTGAATGAGGTTACACACTCTCATTATGTCACTAATCTGAAAAAAAAAGACCTAAAGCATGCTTACCAACTAGCAAGAGAAGAAGCCGACAAAGTTCACTAAAAGAATAAAAGATCATATGACAAGCGGGTGTCATGTCAAGCCTTGAGCTCTGGGGACCGGGTACTGATTAAGAACCTAGGGTTAAAAGGGAAACACAAGCTCAAAACCAGATGGAGTCCAGTACCCTATGTTGTTTGTGAAAAAACTCCCAAACCTACCAGTATACCTGGTAAAACCTGGAACAGGACAGGGAAGAATCAAAACACTTCACAGAGATCAACTCTTACCCATAGGACAGCTGGTGAGATGGTCACAAGACAGAGCTGAAACTGAGGGAAGAGAAAGAAACATCAGAAAGAGGGAAAGAGATCAAATATTGATGCCCCAGTGATAACAAATGAGGATGTATCAACCTCATCTGAGTTTGAATACAATGCACCAAAACCATACCGACCATATCTGGAGGGGATCCTAAATGAGAACTATGCATCGGAAAGAGCAGCAAAATCTGTAAGCCAGAAAAGGGACATGATCTGGGAGGACATTTGTTCCGAGGAAGGGAACTTGGTACCTGAAGAGGTTGCGGAGAGCGTTCAGCCAGTTCATCTGCAGAAAATGAAGAAGAAAGTCAGGAAAACACTAGTGAGGAAGAGGGACACAGTAGTAAGCCACCTGAAAGTGAACCAGTCAGGGAAAAAAGGAGAGTAAAGCCAGTTGTTAAACTCACCTATGATGAGCCAGGGAGGTCAAGAGATCAGCCCCTCGAGGGGGCGGGAGGAAGGAGAGAACGGAAGCAAGAGGCTGTAAGAGGAAACATGTCCGAGTTTATCTGTAGCATAAAGATACCATCTTATGACGGTTGTCAACACGAGAACTAATTTAGAGTTGGTATAAAGTTATTTGAGCATGAGGGGATAGAATTTCCCCTTGGATCATTGGATGACAAAACTGCACGTCTGATTTTCACAAATCAGCGCTAAACTTCCACGTGAGAGATGAGCGAGTTCGCGGTTATGGAAAACTACCGTCGATCGCATCTCTTACCAACCTGAGCTACCGAAGACATCCCAGATAGCGCCCTGAGATACCAGGAATTCTCAGTGGTTCCTCTGGCAGCGCTCGACATTCTCACCGTCCTACATTCCCTTCTTCCAGGTCTGTAATGCCTCGTGTTTGAAAGTGCGTCATAGGGATACCGACCCAGACTAGTGGCAGTAAGACAGCTGTTTATTTTGTTTGCTCATTGAGCGAAGTGGCAAATTGTTTTGTGCCTCAACAAACCCCAGCATCGTATCAGGCCTGCAGCAGGGTATTTATTTTATTGATGGCCATTTTGAACATTGAAAATTAGTGGTTTGATTACTGTTGGGGACATTTGAGTGAACTAATTTGTGTTAATTGTTGGACTTGAGTATAATTCACCTTCATATTTCATCTGGTGATATTTGGGATATTTTGACATTTGCTGTCCAGCTTCTGAATTGTTGCTGGAACTGTTATATTTATTGTTTTAATTCTATTTAATTTAAGTAAATTAATCCTTGTTCTATTTCCCTTAACAGTCTGTGTAGTTATTTTATTGATTAATAGGCCCACCAATATAACATTAAGGGTTTTTGAAATGAAGTTAATAATATTCAGAGAATATTTAGAGAGATCTAACAACAAACGAACCCAGGGTCCCTTCCATTTTAGTTAAGGGAGCGGGCCACTACATTAATAAATAGTGTAATAAATGCATTGTTTGTTGTTAGTTCATGTTAGTTAATACATCAACTAATGTTAACAAATGACACCTTATTATAGTCTTTGTATTGTTTTATGTCAGCCTGTACTTGATAATCGGAAGGTATGTTTGGTGTTTGAGGATGTGTCTCATACAGGTTTCTGGCCTTTGTGTACTTCTACAGAGTTGATTAAAGTTAAGTTAATTTAATTACCACAGATATTCACTGCCAATATGTCAAAGATAGATGTTTGAGGCAACCTTCACAGCTTTAAACTCCACATATTTCCAAGTAAACGAGTAAAAATCTATTATAACTCTGTTGCAATTATCCCCGCTCTGTCCAATTATGTGGATGTTTCCTAAGTTGAACTAAAGTCTGTTGTGATGGACAGCGGAAATAACTGTTAGACAAATGACAACACAGAATGATATTATACTTGTGTAGCTTTTGGACCTCCTCACGACTCTGTTCTCAGTGTGATTTATGGGCACCGTCCAGATGCAATACTTAAATCAAGACTGGAGATTGGAAGGAAATCGGCCTTCATTGAAACCTATGTGGTCCGACTTCACAATTCCAACTCTGCTGACCCAGTTTGCCAGTGAGAAAAGCCATTAGTAGCCACTCAGTGAAGCCCAAAGCAGATGCTTCTTATTGTTATCATCCTAACTATGAGCAAGAACACGGGGGTTTTGGCAGAAACTTCTGTGCGTTCAGTAGAAAACAAAAAGCAAAAGGGCGGGAGAATAAAGCGAGCCAGAGACAGAGGAGGCTTGGGGCCTGAATGCAGTCTGTAGCCCTAGGCCATCTTTATGTGTTGTACAGTGCTGACAGTTGGTTGTATTATTTTCCAAAAAGAGCTTATTTAACTGAATAAACTTCAATAAAAGAAATTATGTGGCTTAAATTTAAAAGAACGATCAAATCCGCCACATACACCGCTATCAATCAGTTAATTAATGAAGATTTGTTTTACAATTTGCATAAAATATTTAATACTAGTTCTTGTTTGGTACAAGACTAACCATGGCATTAAACCAAGCTTTGTTTACCTCATTAATAACAGTGTTCTACACAGACCTGTCATTACCTCATGCTAATCAGATGATGGATTCGCGTACGCTAGCCTCAGTGTGCAGTAGCACACACATACACACACACACACACACACACACACACACACACACACACACACACACACACACACGCACAAAGTCTGGGATACAGTGATTAATGTTTCTTCCCCTGTTTGTGTATTCGTCTATTTAGGCATTTCCAGAGCAGACCTCAGGAAATGTTGATTAAGTACTGCAGGAGTATCTCTCTTTCCCTTTCTCTCTTTCCCTTTCCCTTTCTCTCTCTCTCTCTCTCTCTCACTCTCTCTCATTTTCTCTCTGTGAGAGTAACAGTCTCTTTGACCTCAGCCTGGTTCTTCTGTAACACGCCACCATCTAATTGGTGCTGGCAGGACACAGACTGTCCATGCTAACGATGGGGGCTAATTTAGCAGACGTATTAGCTCTGGGGTGACACATCCAAAGTGTGCCAAACAAAAGAATGAAGAGCTAAAGCATCTGCAGTCAGACACCTGCTGCAGTCTGTTCATTTCTATCTCTGTCCAGTGGAGGAAGTGTGGTATAGGGTTTAGCAAGTTAGCATGGACACGTGAGCCCCTGCTGGTTAATGCCAAAAAGTAACTACAGGCTCTGCCTGCAGTTGTTATAGCTAATCAAGAGATTTTCTTAAGCTGTTAGCACTATGCTAACCATGTGTGAAAAGTTGTTAGCATTCTAAGAGAACGCTTACTGAAAGCACAAAGAAAGGGAAATGTTTAAATTGAACAATCTATTACAAATTCTATAAAAAATAAAAAATAAAAGATTTCTGTATTCAATTTCATTTGACAAAACTTTTCATTCATCAAAGAATCCTGAAAAAATATAGCATGGTTTCCACAAAATATTAAGCAGCATATTAGAATGATTTCTGAAGGATCATGTGACATTGAAGAATGAAATAATGACTGCTGAAATTTCAGCTTTGACAACCCTTAAGCCAATAGAAACCATCACAGAAATTCCAATGGTTTCAATTAAAATACTATTATAAACCATTAACTTTTTGTAGTGTGTTTTGGGCATTTTTCCAATAGGATTTAACATCCCACCAATAGAACTCATCACATACCAGCAGACACCGTTATAGTTTCCATTAAAACCAATACAATTCCTATTATAACTATTAAAACCATTACATTTTCTATCATGTTTTGGGCAGGGTTCTATTGTTTTTTTTTGTTTGTTTGTTTGTTTTCAGCAGGGATACTGTACATTTTAAATTGTAATATTATTTCACAATTTTACTGCTTTTATTGTATTTTTTATCAAAATAAATTCAGTTTTGGTGAGAATAAGAAGCTACAAAAACAAACAAACAAAAATACTTTATATATGATATGGTTCATTTTTCATTATAGTATAGTAGATATATAGTGCACAGTTGTGTTTTTGAATGCTCAGTCATCTTTCATTGTCATTTTCCTCGCAGATATTGAGTAAAGTCACATTTATGTCCAGAAGGTGTCTATAAGAAAATATAGCAAAATTCACTTCAACAAAAACTAACTAACATTAATGTATAAAACCATATTGTAAAGCATTAGCATACAGTAAGTCTCTGTAGGCAGGAGAGGAATTTCTGCAGTCATGTGTCAATTGCTTCATGCTGTTTATCTGACCATTATCTTTTTTTTTTTCTTTGTCCAGTATCATATCTAACAATAGTTCTTCTGTTCAGCCCAAGCCTCAGATAATATTGTATATAATGACAGCTACTTTTTGTGTGAAGAGGATTCAGTCTTTGAAAACAATTGAAAAGTAGAAAAATTTCTTGGAGCTGAGGGCTGATGAATAAAACATGGAATGGCAAAGAAACGTTATTTGGGTGAGAGTGTGAGGCTGAGAGAGAGAGAGAGAGAGAGAAAGAGAAAGAGAGAGAGAGGCTTTTTTCTCTGCAGCAGGAGCTTTTCCTCTGGAAGTGCTGAGGGCGGCTTGTATAGAGCCAGAGGGCTCTGCCTTTGAAACCCCTAATGAAGATCTTCTGCTGACAGCAGCCCGCACAGAGTGGCATCTGTAGCCCACATGTAGCATTTTTAAAAGGCATGTGGAAACGAAAGCTTTACAAGCGTCCCCAGCACAGGGGATACAGACCAATACACACAGGTACACACGCTGTCAAATATAGGGGTTATTCTTTTTAAATACTGGCATTAGCTTTACAGCACTGGTCAAAGCTTTTCGATTTACAGCTGTATGTAAATCAGCATCAAAGGTTGATCTTGGGTTTAAACCTGAAGAAAAAAAGTGACGTGTAAATTAGCCAACAAAAGTGTAAATCTATGCATCCTCAACAGGATAACAACAAAAAAGGTTATATTTAGATCAAATAATTGCTAAAAAATGAACACATTGGTGCATTAAAACAAAATCACTCCCATTACAGTTAATGAAGCTGTCTACACTGTCCTCAACTAGTTCAGCCACTTTATTTCCTCATCCACATGAAACAAAGTGTTGTTTTTTTGTTTTTGTTTTTTTTTTCTATGAATTTTTATTTGTTATGCATATAGGACTCTTTATATAACAGTTACATAAAAGCTTGGATTTTCCAATCCTTTGCAGCTATATATACACAGTTGCAGCATTACTAACATTGAGTAAAATTATTTTTATAGTTATACTTTTAATTGTTTTATAATTACTGTGTAATTATTTTTATGGCAATAATTTTTTGATTAAAGCAAAGGATTTTATTTTCAACTGATTTAAGTTTCACGTGTGGTGTCATGTTTACATTTGGTTTGTGTTCATGCAGGTTCTGAGATGATGTGCATCTTGTTCGCTTCTATTGGTGCAACATGGCCATATTGCTGGTTATCAATATAAGATATTGTCCCCATGGAATTATAAGGTTCTATCTGACATTTTTCAATTCACCTTTATTCCACAAAGTGGCACTGTTTAAAACATAACGATGACGTGATTTTTCACTCATAATTAGCGAATAAATAAAACAAATAATCATATGCAAAAATTGAACTGGCTTGAATGGCTTTACTGCAGAGCAATTACTGCACATAAGTAAATATAAGTGTCACTGTCGTTCGATGGTGGATGGGGTGAATAGTGATCAAAATGTTGTTTTTGAAGATATATTGAGATCGTGAATATGAGCCAGATGCTGAATGTGTACTGGCGAAATGCGCTCTAACGATGGCAGTCAATGGTAAAATCATATGCTCAAATCGAACCCTTCTAAGTTTCAAAAGGTAAGAAAGTATGCTTATTTTATTCTTTTTTATTTTATTTTATGTTCTGAAAATATCAGGAGAGTTTGCTATTGCAGCAATTAGAGATCCATCCATGCTGGATATAAGTCTGGGTCGCTAAAGAACCGAATATGTAATGATTGGCGAAATATTCATGCAGTTTAAAGTCTTAAAATGTCTTACATTTTACAACATTAAGCCTTAAATATCAAATAGTCAACCATTTAAATGATGGGGTCTTAATTACAACAATAAACGTTTGCATGTTATCTCGGCCATACTGATCTAAAGAGAAAGCCATTTTCCCTGTCCCGCTTTTTGTGGAATAAAGTCCTGGTCAGATGGATTAGAGTAGCTGCCTTAACTGTTCCCTCAATAATGTGTTTAATTAGCTAAATTTAACCTTAGCACTGAACAAAATACTTAGTATTGCCCTTTGTGCCTAACTTAACCAAGAAAAAGTTATTTGTCCTAAAATATGGAATGAATATGATAAAGAAAGCATTAAATGTACCTTTCTCATACATGTTGACACATTGTTACAACACTAATATTATGTTTTAAAACAAATTGTAAAAAAAAAAACTATTTGTATTTCTTGAAAATTGTTGCTTCAATTAATGTTTTGCAAGATAGAACCTTATAATTCCAAGCGGAAAAGGTTCTATCTGCATTTGACCTGTTCCAAAAATCCCCATTTAAAAATTTGAGAGGATTTTGATATTGTACATTTAGAATACATTTAGAGTCTCTGTGATTTTTATGTAGGAGAGAGACTTGTTCCCCATATCATTTTTGCTATATGGAAGGCAAAACTTTGAAGCTCAATATCTCAAAACCACTCAGAATGCAGATAGAACCTTATAATTCCAAGGCGACGATATGTTTTGGGAAATTGAATACTGGTCAAGATAATCCCACATCATTCACTGGAGCCTATTTCAGAAAAGATGCTAGGAAAAGCGGGATTAAAGTCCAAAACCTGACCTTGCAAACCAATCGGGGCTAAAGCGGTTCAATAAACGAAAATTTAAGTTCACGCAATCACACTAATTTGATCCAGGTTCAACGAGTCAAGATAATTTGATGTGCACGCTTATTCTTATGCAGTCGATCATGGATCAAATCGATCCACCATGGGAAACAGCGAATATACAGGTGCTGGTCATATAATTAGAAAATCATCAAAAAGTTGATTTATTTCACTAATTCCATTCAAAAAGTGAAACTTGTATATTATATTCATTCATTACACACAGACTGATATATTTCAAATGTTTATTTCTTTTAATTTTGATGATTAGAGCTTACAGCTCATGAAAGTCAAAAATCAGTATCTCAAAATATAAGAATATTACTTAAGACCAATACAAAGAAAGGATTTTTAGAAATCTTGGCCAACTGAAAAGTATGAACATGAAAAGTATGAGCATGTACAGCACTCAATACTTAGTTGGGGCTCCTTTTGCCTGAATTACTGCAGCAATGCGGCATGGCATGGAGTCGATCAGTCTGTGGCACTGCTCAGGTGTTATGAGAGCCCAGGTTGCTCTGATAGTGGCCTTCAGCTCATCTGCATTGTTGGGACTGGTGTCTCTCATCTTCCTCTTGACAATACCCCACAGATTCTCTATGGGGTTCAGGTCAGGCGAGTTTGCTGGCCAATCAAGCACAGTAACACTATGGTCATTGAACCAGCTTTTAGTACCTTTGGCAGTGTGGGCAGGTGCCAAGTCCTGCTGGAAAATGAAATCAGCATCTCCATAAAGCTTGTCAGCAGAAGGAAGTATGAAGTGCTCTAAAATTTCCTAGTAGATGGCTGCGTTGACTGTGGACTTCAGAAAACACAGTGGACCAACACCAGCAGATGACATGGCAGCCCAAATCATCACTGACTGTGGAAACTTCACACTGGACTTCAAGCAACATGGATTCTGTGCCTCTCCACTCTTCCTTCAGACTCTGGGACCTTGATTTCCAAATTAAATGTAAAATTTACTTTCATCTGAAAAGAGGACTTTGGACCACTGAGCAACAGTCCAGTTCTTTTTCTCCACAGCCCAGTTAAGATGATTCTGAATTGTCTCTGGTTCAGGATTGGCTTGGTAGCCCTTTTCCTGAAGACGTCTGAGCGTGGTGACTCTTGATGCTCTGACTCCAGCTTCATTCCACTCCTTGTGAAGCTCTCACAAGTGTTTAAATCAGCTTTGCTTGACTGTATTCTCAAGCTTGCGGTCATCCTTGTTGCTTGTGCAGCTTTTCCTACCCAAATTCTTCCTTCCAGTCAACTTTGCATTTAATATGCTTTGATACAGCACTCTGTAAACAGCCACACCTTTCAGTAATGACCCTCTGTTACTTACCCTCTTTGTGGAGGGTGTCAATGTTCGTCTTCTGGATCATTGCCAAGTCAGCAGTCTTCCCCATTATTGTGGTTTCAAAGAACAAGAGATACCCAGAATTTGTACTGTAGGGATGGTAATTTATTCAAACTCAAATGTAAATATTCTAATATTTTGAGATACTGATTTTTGAGTTTCATAAGCTGTAAGCTCTAATCATCAAAATTAAAAGAAATAAACATTTGAAATATATCAGTCTGTGTGTAATGAATGAATATAATATACAAGTTTCACTTTTTGAATGGAATTAGTGAAATAAATCAACTTTTTGATGATATTCTAATTATATGACCAGCACCTGTATTTGTGCTGTTTAATGCTTTTGAGACATTGTGGTCCCTATTTGTCAGTCACTATACAAGTTATGTCGTGACGACAAATGGGGATTCAATTGGGAGCCCCAATCATCTCTGACTTTAAGAGAAAACGGTAATGAATATTGGCTAGTGGATTTTGCATACCTGAGCCACTCCCCGTGCATACAAGTATAAATAGGCGACAGGTGCATCCATTCATCAGCCACGATCATTGTCTTCAGTGTCTGGACATCCAGCACGCTGAAGCTACATTCATGGATGGTTTATGTGTTCGCTGTGAGTGTATAACCATGGCAGCACTGCAATTGCACCTCTCCTCACGGGGATGGTAGGGGCTCCCTCTGTCAATACCCATGCTGGCTTCTCTGCCACGGGTAGAGAACCATTGACTGGTGCTATGGGCAATCTGAGGATTACAGTGAGAGCCTTTCCACCGGGCCAGTCCCCATGGACCTTTTACTCCTCCCTCAACAGCTGTTCTGTTTTGCTCCCCAGTGATTCTGCTGTGCCATCTGACAGCGTGCCCAGCGTTTCATTCGGCACGCCGATAGAGGATCAGATGTCGATAGCAGCATTGGGGGATGGGTAATTGTCCTCTGAGGATGAAGATTTGGTGGGGCGGCCCCCCTTGGGTGTTGTCACCACTGCCGAATTGGACCCGGAGTTGACGGCCGTGCTTTCCCGGGCCACCTTGCCATCGGGCTGGAGGCATGCACACCTCCCAGTCTTGAGCCCTCACGGTGGGATGATTATCTCCTCGCACAGGCCGTGGCTCGCGACCACGCCCTGCCCTGGTTCCTTTCTTCCTGGAGGTGCATGAGGAGCTGATGAAGTTGTGGACGCCCCTTTTTTGGCCGGAAACCGCTCATCTGCCTCCACCCCCCCCATCCTCGCTACCCTCGGTGGCTAGGGGGTACATTGACATTCCCCAGGTGAGGAGTCTGGTTGTGATGCACCTGTGCCTGCAAAATGTCACCACTTGGAGGAATTGTCCTCATCTCCCGTCCAAAGCCTATAGGCTTTCAGCTGCTCTTGCGGCCAAAGCTTACAGTACTGCGGGCCAAGCTACCTCTCCCCTGCATGCCATGGCTATCCTGCGAGTATACCAAGCCGAGGCACTAAAATGCACGAGGACGATGCAGGAGCTGCGCTCGGCAACTGACCTTCCTCTACGGGCGGCGGAAGTCACAGCGTGGTCCCTCGGGAAGGCGATGTCCACACTTATGGCCCAAGAGCGGCAACTATGGCTCAGCCTTGCTGAAGAGAGCAATTTCGACACAGTGTGCTTTCTCGACGCTCCTGTTTCCCAGGCTGGACTGTTTGGTGACATTGTCGAGGACTGTGCCCAGCAGTTCTCGGCAGTACAGAAGCAGACCAAGGCCATCCAACACATCTTGCCCTGGTGTGATGCACCATCTACCACTGCTCCGCCATGGGCCAAGCCCCAGTCTGCTCGTCGCCGTGGGCACCCTCCTGCATCCTCCAGAGCTGCTCCGCCCCATGCGGAATTGTCACCTAGGCTGGCGTGTTGAGCCTCTCGCAGGAGTGCGGTACCGCCCGTGTCCAAGCCAGCCACTAAGTCGTCTAAGAATTTGGCCAAGCGACCCTGACATGGGCAACCTGGAAATGTGGGAAGCTGCTCTTTTTCAGGAGATGGCAAGAACAGCGCCACTCCTTTCCCCGGAGGAGGGCCGGGGGGAGAATCTTCTGTTTTCTTTTGTTTCTGTTCTGCTGCTGGCTCAAGGGCCAACGCTAACCACATTGTCAAAGAAAGAGCAATTTCCTTTTCCTCTGGGTTCTCAGGCTCGAGGGCTGACAGTATGCGATGCACTGCTTCCTCACTCTTGCCACGATGCCCCCTCTTGCCAGCAATGCTTCTCAACGCATCTCTGGCCAGTCCCTCCGGGCCACGGGGAGTTCTGCTGTGATCAGTCAGAACGCAATGCTTTCTGTGCTATTCAGCTCGACTCCCCTCCTCGGCACCACCGCGGGTATGTTGATTGTCCCTTTGGTGCCACTTATACAGAGTTTGGAGGCATGGCTTGTGCTGCCCATCCCATCCTGCTGTCTCATTCACGCAATCCGACTCGGCTATGCGATTCAGTTCTCCAGGCGACCTCCCGAGTTCAGCAGCATTCTCGAGACTTTGGTGGCAGTCTGAGACACACCTGTCTTGCATGAGGAGATTGCTTTCCTCCTGGCAAAGGATGCAATCGAGTCGGTCCCTCCAGCCGAGATGAAACAGGGGTTTTACAGCCCTTACTTCATCTTAGCCAAGAAAGGTGATGGCTTCTGGCCAATCCTGGATCTGCGAGTCTTGAATTGGGCCCTGCACTAGCTTCTGTTGAAGATGTTGACGCAGAAGCACCTCATCAGATGCATCCAACCCCAGGATTGGTTTGTGGCGGTCGACCTGAAAGACGTTTACTTTCATGTCTCAATTCTCCCTCGACACAGACTTTTGGTTTGCGTTCGAGGGTCGGGCATGGCAGTACAGGGTCCTTCCCTTTGGGTTCTCCCTGTCCCCTGGTGTCTTGCTAAAGACGGGAAGTGGGCATCAGGATCGTCAACTGTCTCGAGCATGGCCCGCATACGAGAACAGTGCTCCGGCACCTCAGCCAGTTGGGGCTTCATGTCAACTGGGAAAAGAGCAAGCTCTCCCCTGTGCAGAGAAAGTCTCTTCTCAGTATGGAGTTAGACTCGGTGAGTGTGGTGACACATCTCAACAAACGAGCGTGCCCAGTCCATGCTGAACTGACTGAGTTCCTTCAGAGGCAGGATGGTGGTACCACTGAAACACTCAGAGGTTCCTGGGGCATATGGCATCCACAGCCGCAGTCTCGCTGCTCGGATTGCTTCGTATGAGACCACTTCAGCACAGTTTACATTCCCGAGTCCCAAGATGGGCATGGGTGTACAGTTTGCGTGACTACCATGCCAATGCGTTGCCACTCATTTGGGTCGGAGGACCTTAGAACGAGTGTCTAGACATGTTGTTGTCACGATGGATGCCTTCAGTGTGGGCTGGTGCGCTTCATGCCATGGGCAGGCAGCCTCGGGGTTCTGGACAGCGCCTCAACTGCTTTGGCATATCAACTGCCTCGAGTTGCTGGAAGTGCTACTAGCCTTGCAGCAGTCCGGCCGCCGCTGCTTGGCTAGCACGTGTTGATCCGCACGGACAACAAACAACAAATAGGAAAGACTTGAAGCAATCTTTTACTGAAGGTCAAAATCCCTTTTGTTAGGAAATTTCTGTGGGGAAAGGAACAGCGCTTGGCTATCTGCATCAGCGATGTACTCACCTGTGGTCCCTGCGGGTTCCAAGGTCAGCAAATTTGCGCTGGGGCAATGGGAAGGTTACAACCTTTGCATGGCATGTGCGTGCTTGCTTGTCAACATTTGCAATGCCATAAGTTTGTGAAGGGGTTCAAGTTGTGGCGCTTTCCATGGAGCCCATTTTTCATCATGACATAACTCGTAGTGACCAACAGATAGGGGATGTCTTGGTTACATACGTAAATCTCGCTCCCTTATGGAGGGAACCGAGACATTATGTCCCCATGCCACAATCTTGAACCATTGCTGGTTGCCAGGGACACGTTCTCGGCTCCTCAGCGGAAAACCTGATGTGTGGATATACCTGGCGCCTATTTATACCCATATGCACAGGGAGTGGCTCAGGTATGCAAAATCCACTAACCAATATTCATTGGCGTTTTCTCTTAAAGTCAGAGATGATTGAGGCTCCCAAGTGAATCCCCATTTGTCATCACGACATAACATCTCCTTTCCCTCCATCAGTGAACGAGGGTTACGTACGTAACCAAGACGTTTTCCTCAATGCATAAGACAAGTCAAAGGTATATTCTTCATCTGTAAATATTAGAAAATCATGCAGATATATCCATTTTACTGTCAGGAGTGGGCGAGGCTTACGTGAATGAACAAACACTGCTGCGCACATGTGTGTGCTAAACAGATGGAGCACAATAGAATAGGAGCGCAATAATTCTGAGTAAAATTTACATTTTGCTAAAATATTTGTTGTTGGACATTAAATGTGCCTCATGTAGAATTTTAAACCTACATACTGTATAGATGTATTTTTATGATAGCAGTAACTGTAAAAAGGTACTATTGTAATGGGTAAATAAATTGCAGGCCAATACAGTCCTAATTACTAATGTAACCCAGGTCATTAACTCGGGTCACTAATATTAATAATTATTGTTATTTTATTTATATTACTATAAAACCTAATAGTAATACAGAAGAACATGAAGTAAATTTATTTATTTTATTATAAATAATTCCAAATGAAAGAAAAGGTTCCTGAACTGAATCCTTATTGGTGAGGGGAAAGGTTAGCTCCGCCCCTTGTTTTAAAAGTTTCCAGAAGATCGCGTCAAGTGAAATGAGTGAGAGTGAGAGAGATTGCGAACGACACGACAGTGATAGCAGACGAAATGATTTGAGAATAGCTGTTTAATAATCCAGCAATAGATAATTTAAAAAGTGAGAAGTAGATTTGTGTCTAAGCTTTGAGAAGTTCGTTGTGAATCTGCATGTGATGAGAAGATAACACTAACGTGATAGGATCAATCTGGCGATCTTTTTCCTGAAACTATTTTTTTTTCTTTCCTTTTGTTCTCTGATTTATATTTCTCCTTGGTGAGTGCAAATTTCTTTATAAGAAATGTTTAGATAAAGTGGATGCTGTTTTTGTAATCTTAATGTGTAAAATACATTGGAAAAGTGATGATTGATTGTAAAAAATAATTTGCAAATGCTTTAAGTGTTTTCTGATAATATGTGAGTGCATATAGTTATGTTTACATGTTTAAAAGACGTAGTATTTTGCTTGAGTATATATTTTTTTTCTGTTGTGAAGTGTGCCATGCGGCGCTAGCTTTGCTAGCTCTGTACATATACTCTCTAGCGTATTAATCAAGCACATGGTGACTAGCATGTATTTGTTTCCTGTATCCAAATAATTGAAAAAGACATTTTTAGTAATTTGAAACTGTTTATTTGAATGAGTTTAACTGATGATTGTTTTGGCTTTGTTTTTGCAAGGCCGGGTTTTTTTTTTGTTTGTTTGTTTCTTGTTTTATTCCTCTCTCTGAGAAGTTTCTGAATTGCTGCTGTGATCTTGAATTCTGTCCTGGCTGTGGATCCTTATTCCTGGTTTGGACTGGCGAGCCATCCCATCTTTTGTACCTGGACACAGAGTAAAAGAATTGTGAGAGAGTTTTTCTGAGTGGGTAGGACAGAACTGCACACATTACGGGTTTTTTTTCTTTTTCCAATTTTTTCCTGGATTTCCTTGAGGACAAAGTTTCCTTTTCATGGACTGAACTCATTAATTCAAGTTTGAACATTCCTATTTTTGGGGAATTTGAAATCGAGACATTGAACTTGCAATTGAGACACTGAGGTCAAATTTCTGAAATTGACATTGGGAATTGTTGACTGTTTTTGTGTTTATTTCATCATTTATTTCAAATACTGTGTGTTACTGTTAACCATTTGTTTTGTTATTTTGTTTTATTTCATTCTGCCAATTTCGAAAAATACAACATATGCAAAACAACAAACAAAGAGAAAAGAAATATACGTACCTTAATTAGCTGCATTCCAGTTGTCTGAGTGGTTCATTTTATTTTATTAATTTTTACTATTATCTTTGCTAATAATTGCTTCAGAGAGTCGATCCAGGTCTTCTGTTTCTGGTCCATGGTTTTGAGGTTGTAGGATCTAGTATCGAGTCGTGTGCTACACTAATCACAAATGAGTTAATGTGTGCCGCTCTTACCAGTTAAAATGTAGTCTTTTTTTTATTATTTGTTTTTATTTTTAATTTATTGATTTAGTGATTTAAATGTTTTAAAGAGCAAGAGAAACAGGAAGGAAACAGGAAACGGTGGAAAACAACTCAAACTCAGATCAAAACGTGATCTACTGTGACAGCATTAAACATCAAATAGGCTATATTTAATTGGCTTTGAACAGTTTGTTATTATGCATGATATTTATGAATATTAGTGCATCTAGTGAATCATCCTGTGTCACGTTACTCTATTCTAAGGCTGTGTACAGACATGTACTCTGCTTTATATCACCTTATCCGGCACATACGTCACAGAAAGATTTATTGCCGTACCACATCATATGAAGAACTGCATTTCAAATGCCTTAAAAACATGTCTACTGCCGATAGGCCTATTTCACTCCCGAGGTAAGAGACAAAATTGTATGTAAACCTGTCAAAACATGCATTAATCTCCTTTGCAAAGGCTGAACAAGAACTCTCTCCCATAACCAAAACCTTGATGAAAAGCTAATGGTAGGTTTCAACATAGGTGGTTTATTTCAAGTATGTGACATTATTTATAGGCGAGCATCAGTTCTTCGTCAATTCAAGTAAATAAACAGCACATGTGTTTAGCGGGTGGGTTTGTATGCACATATTGAGTTGGGTTTTTTTGGCCAAGAAGACTTTGAGCGTAAAATGAACACAGCTGGCTCATGGACCGAACCTCTTTACAGGTGGGGTGGCCAACAATCACAGCACGGGTGAAATAAATATTTTCATTTGACAGATACTTTTAACTAGAGATTGAGCATTTTTGTGATCAAGATATTTTATTTATTTGTTTATTTATTTCCTTGAAATCGAACCCATGACCTTGGTATTGCCATCACCAGAGCTTAATAAAACACTGGATTCAGACATATTCCTTAAATTCTTTGCACGTAGTACAGGACTGTCACAATGGGAAATGGAGAGACCATCAGAGTGTCCTATAAAATCCAGTGGATTATTAAGCCATATTATGGCATTTATGAGCACATCTCTGCATTGGACTGTGGTATCAGAAGGTTGCCTTTTAATAGAGAAATATTTATGATTTTTCCCCCTACATTAGTTCCTACATGCTGTTTTATGAATAACCGACAATGTGTTGTGTCAAGAATCTCATTCTTTTTTGATTAAAAAGTCATCAGCTGCATTTTCATTCTGTTTCAAAAACAGGCAGAAACAACTGCAGGCCTCATTTGCGTTGCCATTTTTTAAGGTAAATGATATTTTAATGACTTAATTATGTTTAGTAACAAGAGTAATGCAATTTTGTATTCAGTCAGTGACTAACCCCAATCTGTTTGCATAGAAAAGTGGCACTTTTTTCCTTGTAAGCACTGCGTTTTTGTTTAGAGTTGATGTGTGTTGATTTATTGTTTAATTGTAATTTACACAGAGCTTGTGGGTGTAGGTGTACGTGTATGAGAGAATGTAAGTGTTAGTGTGGACATGTGTATGTGAGAGGAGGTGAAAGGGAGAGTGAGAGAAGGAGTGGGTGAATGTGTGTATATGCATGTGCATGACGTGTTCACATCTAAAATCTAGTGTAACTGAGACAATCGCTGTCTTTAATGTCCCTGGGAAAAATGGTTAATCAAGCCCCTTGATTTCTGTTACAGAGGCATAAATGTTCCACTCGCCTTATCACAGAACTGCTGCAGTCTGCTCAAATAGCATGCAGTTGCTCTAAGTCTGTCATCTAATGGCCTCAACTGTGTAAAATGCAACACAGGGAAGGTAAATTTCAAGTGGCAGGCATGAAGAGCAGGGAAAAGCAGTAGAAGATGCCGATTTGTTTTTTATAATCTACCCACTGCTCTCAAAATGGCATTGAGTGTATAACGGTGAGACAAAACTTCCTTCTGCTGAGTGAGCGGTCAAAAGTTGTCCAAATTAACTTTGAAGCCTATTAAAATAATGCATTTATATGAAAATATTAGCAGGAAATAGAGATAAAATGAGCAACTTCTACCCGATTTAACCTATAAACAGTTAAGTTGGTATGAGTTAATGTATTTAGGTTGATTCAGTGATATTAAATAACATTTTGGACTGAAAACAAGTTAATCTAGATATTACCTTTTTTCTTTTTTTTTACAGTACGAAGAGCCATTGAATGAGGTCTAAATGTGTCTATTTTCCATTCTTGAACTGGCCAGGCTGGTTTGTGTGCTGGTTTTTTGAGGGATTTTAGCAAAAATTGTAATACTGATTTGATACTGCATTTGTATAAGTGAGAAATTCATATCAGCATATTTTCATATTAATAATAAAGCAGAAAGACCAGAGCTCCATATTTCTCTGTTCAGCTTCTCCATTTCAACTTTCGCCTCAAGGAAGCAGACCGACGCCATTCACTCTGATTCACTAAGTGCTAGAGGTCCTTTTAAAGATTAAATAAGTGTTCACCGGTAAACATTACTTTATCCCATTAGGTCTGTCTCCATGGCTCATTTCCATCATCATTCCTGTGGTACTACTGCATTAATTTTGTTGGAATGCGCTGTCATTATCCGCATTCGGAGAATGAACCAAGAACCCAAATATGCTGCTGATGAATGAAGGAATTGTGAGTATTTTAATGGATGTCAAAGCTCATGGAGTCCAAGTATGAGACGGAGGTTAGGAGAAGGTGAGGGGGGGGCTGAGGGCACTTTAACTCATACTGAACACAGAAATATATGTCCTTGGGATGTGGAGGTACAAGAGGCAGGAGTTTGATGTTACCCTTATACAACAGTTCTACTGTCTCTCCTAAATATTGAGCCTTTTGTCATTGTCATAAAAAGTAAACTCATTTCTATGCTTTATACACTTGGTATTCCTCCCTGGAGTCAGTCTTGTTCCCAGTGTTTCAATTCACCTTACAATGTGTGTGATTGAATACAGGCCCAGTTTAATGAAATGGCATGCTTCGGTTATAGTCCCAGAACCAGGTTGGTTCAGCAGATGCCCGTATTTCTCAGTGTTGTAGCTGAGAAAACAGAAGTTACCTCCTTATCTTCCCATTTCACTCTCTTTTTTCCGCAGTCTCCCTTTTTTCCGCAGTCTGAGCTAGAGAGGCTTAATAATATCCCAGAGGCACGGATGAAACACTCTCTCTCCACAGTGTCTGTTTACCAAAGAGAGTGTTTGAAGTTGAGCTCAAGATGTCTTCATTTCTCCACCAGAGGAATGTTCCAACGGGAAAGATTCGTTATTCAAATGGGGGGGTACAGAAGAAATGATGAGGGAAAGGAAAGGAATCAGCCAGTGTTTCCTAGATGTGCTATAAATATTGTTCAACCAGAGGATGTAGTGCTTGGAGACATCTTTGTTTATACATATCAGAGAAAGCATTGGAGGAACGAGCATCTCACGACAGGATGGTTTAGCATTAGTGCCATATCAGTCTGAGTCTCCCACAGCTGCATTAGTCTGGCCATCGTCATTAATTCATCGCACATTTCTCTCTCTCAGGGCCTCCGTTCAAACATCTCCTTCATTTGAAATCTGAATACAAAGGTCAAATGTCAGATTTGCTCAACTTTTTGATAAAGTGACACTGCACATAAAATAACTCTAATGGAGAAAGACCAAGCATGCCACACGAGTCCTGAAAAGTGAAGCCAAAGCATCTCGATCACCAGTTGACTGGATGCAGTATAGGTCATAAACCCCGCCCTCTCCATGTAATGTAATGTAATGGGACCTGAGACAAACTAAACAATCAAATTACACTTCAAATATATATTTTTTTTTTTTCAAAGATGGTTTCATTTGAGGTAGTTCTTATCTTATCTTAGATTTATGTTCAAGTGTTAATTTTTCTATTAAACGCACAATATGAACAATTTTTTAAATTAAAATATCTAAAAAACACTAGAACAGTGTTATACATTTTGCTGAGTTGTGTACTTACATTATCCCAAATGTTTAGAAGAAAACATTTAAATAGTGGCTTGTCCCTGGTCATTGCGTCGCCTGCCAAGTCATACACCCTCGATTTCTGGTTTTGTTTTGTAGAAAACATGGAAAGACCAAAAACACTTTAATATGTTATGCATTTCATTAGACAGGTGACGACCGCACAGAGTAGCATTATAACAGAACTTTCAAATGTATCTAGTATGATAAAACAGTGCTGCTTTACCCCACATATGCACAACCGGAATGAGTGGAAGCGGTCTACTGTGGCATAATAAAAGCTCCGCTGCTTTCGAGCCGTGTGTCACGCTCGTTCAGCGGCCTCGTTTAGCTTCGACGGCTTTCAGCCTCACCCTGCTTAATACTGCAACGTTAATAAATCTTTAATACATTAGCTCACCCATAAACATAATTTCTGTCTGAGTCCCGTCGGATTGCATCAGCTGTGGGGATGAAGACGACAATGCCCATGATTCCACACTCAGTCACGGTATCATCTAACTAGGCCTTTGTGTATTTGTTTGTTTTGAATATGCGTCCTCTAGCGTATAAAAACTTACATATTGTGCCTTTTAAGTTTGCTTTTAGTTAGTTATTTAATGCTATAAAAACAGGGTGTGGTGTCATGATTGTGATCTTGCGATTGAGTCTGCAGAGTTCAAAGTGGGACTTTGATACCGTGGCTCCACCTCACGTCTGCTACTGCGCTGACTCTGGCTCCAAATGAATCACTACTGCGCATCACTAGAATGAATTGGACATTTAAGAGGGAGAACCATTTAGGATGAACCAATCCACTAGAATGAACTGAACTTTCTGATACATAAGACCTATAAGAGGGAGAACTATTTAGGATGAACTGATTCATTAGAATGAATTGGACTTTCCATCACTACATAGAAGAGAGAACAGTTTATGGTGAACTGAATAACTACTGTAGAATGAACCGGACTTCCCTACACTATATGTGTGAGAAAGAACCCTTCATGATGAGCCGATTCGCTAGTATGAACTGGAATTTCCAACAATACAAGAGAAAAAGAACCATTTAGGATGAACCGATTCTAATTGGACTTTCCAGTGCTCCATATGAGAGAGAATCATTTATGATAAACAGAATCATGAATTGACCCTTTGCAAATACCCACCCTCCTTAGTTACTTTTGCTATGTCCGACAAGCCATACCGCTCTCACACTACCATGTTCTCACGCAGTAAAAAATACATTTTGGACCAAAGAGGAAACTGACAACATGCCAACAGATAAGACAGAGCAGGTTACTTCTGGTATGAAGCAAGGTCTCATATTTATTTATTATTTTTCTCCTTTTTTTAAGAAATCCAAACAATAAATACCATTTTGTAGCTCTTTAATGTGTCTTGAAAGATCACTGTATTTCCTCAGTTCAAGCGGTGCGCGTGAAATGATCGTCTTTTCATATTTACTTAAAGCATGAAATAAACATGAATGAACATCATAACGTATTTTATTTCAACCGCAGAAAGATGTCAATACACCATTTTTTTTTTCAAGTTTAAGTCCACCGAAGTTATTGACCTATCTGATTTGTTTGTTAGGCAAGATGGCAGATTCAGCGTTATGATTGGTCAGATTGCCTGTCAGTCAAGCTCTTTGCTAACAGTCAATTGGACGTTTCTATGCTACATCCACAGATCCAGTGAGTGGCCTGTCTAAATGAACTAATTCTAGAAAGAATGAATCAAATTTTTCTGTTTCTAAGTTTGAGAGACACAGATGAGTGCATTTCATTAGCCACAAATATGTAGCATTTGGTCACACTACATGGCTATTTGTTGGGAAAGTAGTTTGTTACCTACTTTAAAACTGCTTATAAAACAGCTGAACTCATACTACTGATTTTATTAAATTAGCAGCATTTATTAATTCTGTTTGGTTCTATCTTTACTACACTTAAGCTTGACAGATGGCTAAGCCTCACTGAACTTTAGAAACAGATACAGTTTATTCTCAGATGTCTTCAATTTAATGAGTTCTTATTCTTTTTTGTCTAAGATTAAAAAATGATTATAAAATATAAATTGATGATACTATTTTAACACTATTTTAAATAAATATTATTTCACTTTGGCTTTTTAATGCAACGTAAAAAAAAAAAAAAAAAAAAAGACACCCTAATAAAATGTTTAGTAAAATAATTCTCTATTCTACCTTTTACAAAATTATGAGAAACAATCCAATCCACTGCACAGAACCATCCCCATTATTAAGGACCTTAGTAGAAACCTTTATACCTATATTTTGTGCAGAACACATGTCTAACCTTTTACAAAAAGACACATCCCACTCAGACTAAGCTGTAGCATAATGGTTTTGTTATTTGTGTTGTCTATGTATTCAGCGTACAGGAAGAGAGAGAACAACTGAGACTGAGCCATCGAGCGCCACGGTATCGGCCTTCTGTCCTGCGGCTGAACAGCTACTTATCAGGTCACATAAGCCACCCATTGATTCCCATTACTGAATCTTGTTATTGTTGGTTTGTATGGCTCAAGGGAGAGTTTACTGCTTGCCACTTAAATCAGTTGACTTACAGTGTTCCATTTGTGCTCATTAAGGCACGGGTCATTGAAGGGCAACATGCCTTCGTCACAGTTTGGGGAAAATAGATCATTTCACACTCGATTTAAAGCACAATAGAGTGTCATTAATGTTCTTGTAAACATTTATGTTTCTATTACCTAAAAAAAAAACCCATCATTTGCATTTAGGGTTTTGGGGTTTGTTTGATGTGCATGCCAGTTCATATTACTTTTGGATAAAGGGAAATTCTAACCACAAGGTCTAGACTCATTTCCAAAAATGTTTAAATGTCATAGATGAAGTTGTAACATGTAGCAGACCTTATACTGATAGCCAAAGTCTGGTTTGTTAGACTATGTTCAGTTTACATAAAGCAGGTCTGAGACATCTTATCTGAAATGTTGCAGGTTTCACTGATACAATATGTGATTTTTTTTTTCTTTCAGGCAGTTTTGAAAGACGGAGCACAGAAAGATAATGAATTTACCAGAGTCTATTACACTGTACTTCTGACGGTTTGAACATCCTGTGACCTCGCTGTAAAGCGAGCTCCGCTTCTGACGGCAGAGATGAGTCTGGATCTGGATGCCGGTTCTATGCTGTCTGGCCTTGGAGGAGAAGAGAGGGTGGAGGCCGGGGTCATCATCATCGTCTGCCCTGGGCCTTCTGAGAGACACGATCACAGGCCTGGCAGCTCCTCTGACAGTACTGAAAAGCCTCTGATTGAAGATGCACTGGAAGAGAGCGAGCCAGAGAGGGAGAGACAGACAGAGAGCGAGAAGGTGGAATATGGTCGGAGGGAATGAAACAAGCAGTCAAACTGTCAAGTGAGTCGTAAAATAGCTCCCACTTTGCCGAAGGACACTGCTCATCCTTTCCTGACAGCTCTCTTTCTCTTCCACCCCTCCCTTTCTGGTTTTCCTCTTTCATTGCAATCTCTTTTTGTCTTTTAACAAATCATCTTAAACCTTATTTATCTTTAAACAACTTTAAATTTATATACAAACTATAAACACACACACAAAGATATACTGGGGAGATGAGGGATTGTTGTCAGCTTTTTTTTCTCCAGTGCATATTTCTCAATGAAGGTTTGTTTTTGAAAGACAGTTTCTATATAGACTAAAGTCTGGGCTGCAAAAAAGTTGAACATTTCTACCATTACTGCTCAGGGGAAAAAAAAGATGTTAGATATGCTGGCCAATAGCTGTGCATGTTGTCACAATAGAACCTGAACATCCTATTATAGGCTTTTTAGCTAAATGCAAACATTATGACAATTATGAAACACTCATGAAACATCAAAAATGTGAAAGGTAACGCACAAAGATATCAAAGCGTTGCTTTGATCAACAAATTTTATAATTAAAAATGACATTTATGAAAAACACCCTGGGCCTGAAAGCACTGTACAACCTTTAAGTTAATATCTGTACCTCAACAGCTATTGCAAAAATAGTATGATATTGATATTACTGTTTGGAGGGCAGAATTTCTAAACAATATTCTAAAAGATTTTTGTTGGATTTTTGGCTCCAGATATTTGGATATGTCACTTGTGACAGCTTCCTATCCCCTGTCTCATCGTCATGACCTTTTGACCCAGGAAACATTCTATGCTGCTTTTCTTCCTCTGGTGCTCTTTCTTCTTTTACTTTCCCACATGTGGTCTCTGTCAAATCCCAGAGCTCTTCCGTTTCTTCTCACTTACAGAATCAGTGTGACGTGTGAAATCCCAACATGATGCAACAAATATGATGAAACATCCCTGTAAATCTCTCACTCATTATTTCCCTTAATCTACAGCATTTTTTTCAGAACACACAAGATAAAATTGTGTTAGTAACATTGGTAATATAAAAATAATATTGTAAGTATGAACAGATTTGTCTTTTTTATCTTTTTGTTTTTGCATATTAAAATATATATTTTATTTATTTTTTCTGTAATTTTTTCTTTTTTTTCAGTAACAGAGATATGATGCTAGTTTGATAAAGACATGATTGCACGCATCTTACACAAAAGATAACCTAAATCAAAAATCAGATTGCCAATCCGGAACACTGTGTGTGTGTGTCTGTCCATGTTATTTTAGTATTATTCATATGCCTTTTTCATATTTATTTTTATATACAAATATTTATATATATATATATATATATATATATATATATATATATATATATATATATATATATATATATATATATATTTCTATTTAGCTTTAATTTATTTTTATTTTGGTTTTAGTTTTAGTAAGTTTACTACATAAACTTTTTTCAGTTAGTTGCCAAAGTAACATTTCTAATTTGGTTTTAAGTTAAAAATTTTAGATTTATTATTTTATTTTATAATATTTGATTTTCAGCTATTGAAAATCATTTTAAAAGTTTTAGTTTTAGTTATTGATAAACCAATGTCTGTTTACATTTTTTGTTGTTATTGTTTGTCAAAACAGGTGAAAAAATATATGATTTCAAAATCTCATCCAAACGTTGTTATAATGAGCTGATTTTGGATTGTTACCGTTGTTTATATGTAAGCACACTCATATAATCTAGTTCATTTCAAAACTGTAATTCCTGTTAGACATGCTGAAACTCCTTCTGCAGTTCTTAAGAAAGGATGAGTCTTCATTATAAAATAGTGATTCAGCAGAGACGCTTTACACAATTCAGCAGATACAGCTAAAACAGCCAGAGGGGGGTATAAAGAGTTTCAATTCAGCTGGTAAGCTCTTTCTTCAAAACACCTCATGCATCATTATTTATTCAGAGCTCTGGTGATACATTGTGCAAGTCAACAGTGCACAGTGTTGGAGGCCTGTTGCCAGCTGATTAGATCTGGAGAACAGTTTGAGCTCTCTGCAAATAGTAGGTCCACATGAAGTTCTGGCCAGTGGAAACTTTAGCAGAAATAGATGTGGGTAAAAGGCAAAGTTCAAAAGAAAACTGATAAAAGATCATAAATAAATCATGGATCAAAAATGTATTATTTTTTCATGACTTTATTCCCATCGCTGCTACTTTATTCTTCCAGTTGTAGTTTAGTGCAATTACGTCATTTCAAACCTGTATGTTGTTAATATTTCCTTTGAACACAATTTGACCCTGTCTGTTGAGCTTCAAAAATGACAAACACCAAGTGGCACATACAACTCCATTCCTGTATATTAAAATCTTCTGAAGCCATTAGCTATGTTTCCATCACGCTGTTTTAATGCGCATTTTGAAGTATCGCATCAGAAACAAGTGATGGAAACGTCAAATTTCGAATAAAAATCCCTTAATTCACAAAAAAGTGTTTACGCTTGCTTGAGGTGGTTTTTGACTTGTGGGAATAATGGGAGATGGAAACGCATTTGCCGAATAAATTCCTCCATGTGCATGAAAAAAGTCATGTGACTTTGTGCTATGGGATGGCAAAACCTGACTAACCAGTGGACCGATCTCGTTCCACAGCATCTGAAATGTTATTTCTGTATAATTGCCTCTCATAACTGTTACACGACTGCGTTCCCAAATGGGCATCCACCTCTGAAAGCAGTGACCGCATTTATTGTGTTTTGTTTGCTCAGGCTAATTTATTATATATGAAAATTATTATATTCAGTGGCTTCTCCTACTTTTCTTAGTGATTTATAGTGCCAGTTTATAAGGAAGTGACTTTGACTCATTGGATGTAAATCTGAAGTAAAATGTACGTTACACGTTGTGGATCACATTTCAGGTTGATTGTCTGAATAAAAAAGGAAAACAATGAGAATCAAACATCATCTTTTGCTGTCCTTCAGCAAACACTTTGCCAAAACCGAGAAAAAAAAAAAAAATGCGATCAGTTGTCAGGGAGAACAGAAAATCACCAATGTCAAAATCATCTCTCAGCTTCTCAATTTTGATCCAAAACAGTGAATGTCAATCCATCTTTGGAGATTTATTGACATCGCCACTCCTTTGTTCTTTTAACAGGATTTTTTCAATACATGCACTCAAAGGCCTCGGAAAGCAAGCGGCCTCTGAGACTGAGGCGCCGTGGGATGAGCTGATTGATGGATGTGGGCATGCAGGGGGAATATAAATGCTGGCCTCTGATTTCTGCCTCCCCAGGGAGACACAGGACTTTCCCTTTTATGACCGGGAGCTTGCAGTGATTCTTCTGCTGCCTGGAGAGACTCCTACCTGAGCTTCACAGATTAAACTGAGGAACAGGACACTAGGCAGACGAGATGTTCAATCACCTAACACTCTTAAATTTAATTTATATTACAGATATATATTAATATCTTTATACATGATGTTATGAATTTGAGAGAGCCCTATATATGGCCATGTTCTGTGAGAGGTGCTTGTCATCTGCCTTTTTTCTCTTACCTTTGTTACTTTCCGTCAGTGCTGGATTTTTTCACTTAGACTGCAGCTCTCCTGATAATGGCAAACTGTCTCTGTTCAGACAGTTCAGAGAGCTTCCACAGAGCCGTGGGATTATTGTAACTTCACATTTTCTTGGACAATTTAATAAAAGACAGTTTATATCCACCGTCATATTCATGTGAAGGGGATTTATTTCTGAAATGAAATATTGTTGATGTGTAGAGAAGCTTACTCAAGAGGCTAAATGGGGTCTTGAAATAGTGGCTTCTCAATGAAAATAAACTGCATGACCATTAAAGCTGATTTTTACAAGCCCCCTGGGTATGTGTGTGTGTATGTTTGTGTAAAGGTACAATATATAAGCGATCCCAAAGGCTGTCAACAAGCTATATATTCACTCGATCTCACGCTTGCTGTTTGAAGTAATGATGACACCGTACTATGTTAAAGGGATAGTTCACCCAAAAATGAAAATTCTGTCAATATTACCCTCCTTCGTTCATCTTCAGAACAGAGATTAAGATATTTTTGATGAAATCTGAGATCTTTCTGACCCTGCAATGCAACTGACATGTTCAAGGCCCAGAAACGTAGTAAGGACATCATTAAAATAGTCCATGTGACATCAGTGGTTCAACTATGTTATGAAGCTACAAGAATCATTTTTGTGCGATATATCAAACATGTTTGATATTTATAAATCGGGATGATTATGTCTATGATTACGTCAGAACTTTCACAATAGCCAATGTTCAACTGTGAAAGAAGCTACCATACAGGTCCGCTGGACAGCGGGGATGAAGAAACGGCTTGTGGAAGTTTGGCAACAATGTGTCAAAAACGTTCCACAACCATACAGACAAAACGAAGATCTGGGGAGAAATTTCTGCACCAGGCAAGTGTAGAAAGCTACTGTACTAGCACACCACTATATTAGCTAGCACTAACAAACAAATCTAAATTCTGTTATAAAGCAGCTCTAAAAAGACATTAGGTGTCATTACTGAGCTAAAAATTCAGTTCAATAACAATGTTCAGTTGTAAAACAAGTTCAGTTTAGCAATGAGTAGCGCCTCAAGTATAATGTTGTAGTGTAAAGTTAGAAGTAGTGTGGTACTAATATAGTTTTAACTATATTATTTGATAGAAGTTACTGATTTTGCCACCATTTTATAAAAGCAATAAGCCACTCAAGACTCTGTTACCGTGGCTAGCCTCTCTTCTAACATGTAGCCTCTCTTCACTCATTGCTCAATTTACAACGGCCAAATTACACAGTGATTCACCTACATGTGGCGGTGCAACCTGGGAGCACGAGAGATATGATACCTTCATCATCTCATTCATTTTGCTTTTTTCTTCTCACTCCCATTTCAATTTGTGTCTTTAGTATCTCTCCCTCTCACTCGGCTCTCTCGTGGAGGTTGGTGCGGGGCCAGTCAATATACTGTCAGAGCTCCATTTAACAGTGACGTGGTGGGGAGGCCCAGAGATGTGCCTGGCTGACAGAGATGGATGCTACGGGCCTTCACCGCCTGCAAGGACAAAGGGACACACAGGCAGGCAAGCAGGCCAGCAAGGAGGGAAGGTGGTTCAGTCCTGCATTACTGCTCTTTGCAACAGCCATCATCATCTGCAGGGAGTTGAATTGCGGTTATAGGGGGCGGGGATGGGGAAGTGTGCCGAAGAAGAGGGACTCGTTTTTCTGACACCTCTAGTTTTGTCAGCTGCGTACGCATTATTCACTGCTGTAGGGTGAGAACAGGGCAGTCAATTACACTGATATCACCCCGCAGCGAGAGAGATGCACTTGTCAAGTGACGCAGTGCTGAACCGACAGCACATTTGAGCTGCTACTGACTCAATGATCAATACACGCAGATATGAAGCTGCCAACAAATACGCTGCCATTGTCTTTGAGGAATTTGATACAAGGCAATAGTTCATTATGTGCATTATAATGTAAATCAGTGGTTGAAAAAGGATTTTTATCATATCAAGACAAATTTTGTATATATAAAATTTGTATATAAATATACAGTGTATATATATATATAATTTTTTTTTTTTTTTTTTGCTCATTGAATGCATTGACAGTGGATAGACTTCCCACTAATGAGACTACTTAGACTGTGTGAAAGATATTTTTTCTCACGTTGGCATTAGATAACCACATTCTCACTCGCATGTCATCCAGAAAAACATGTGAAGAAAATGTGGTGACCAAAAAAAGAACATAAATAAATAAGATGAAAAGGAACTTGTCCACAAACTCACTCACAAATACCAGAACAAAGTTTCTGAGCAGTCACACTTCGGGATGAAGTGTGAAAATGTTGTTGCTCTTACTCAGATGGGGCACCTGGCACTGTGGATGTGTGAAAATGAGTCGATAATGCTCTTTACATGACAGTAAGCTCAAGTCGTGGTCGGGATGATTGAGTTATCTCATTACTGTATGTAGGTAGGCCTTGGATCCATCCCATCAACGCCTCCTACCGCCAAACAAATAACTCACCACACTGACACATCACACACAAAGAGTGAAAGAGAGAGAGAGTCAAGGGGATCTCTAAGCCCACAGACTACAAAGAATATTACAAATGAAATGATATCTGTGGAGAGAAGTAGTTTGGGTTTCCTCCACTTGCAATAACTCCTCTAGATACTCTGATGTTGCTTTTTCCATTATCCTGAGGTTGATTTGGCCCAGATTCAAAGGTCAATATATGTAAGATGTATTCAAGACATGACTCTCGCCTCTGCTGAAGAACCTCTGAGAACCCTCAAGCAGCACTTGACCAGTTACTTGAAGTAACTCTGTGAGGTCTGCACTGACAACATGTGTTCTTCCTGTGATTGAGAGGTTAAATTTCTCTAACTGGTTTCCACAGATAAAGGTTATCAACAAAACTGTACATCCTTGAAGATAACAAGGCTTCAACCGTCCCAGATATGCAGTGTATTTTTTCACAGGCCTCCATGTACTGCGATGAAAGGACTGACTGACTAAATTACATGTTGTTTGCAAATTACATGTAGTCATTTTTGACATGTTTGACATTTGGTTTATATTTTAATTTTGAGTGGTATGCATATAAATAAATATATATATATATATTGTGACGGGCGTCCCGGTGGATTATCAGCGTTGCCCTGGAGACATACCAGGATCACCTGCACCTGCTCGTCAGGGCGGAATCGGCCACACCTGCAGCTCGTCAGCCCGCGGCCACATAAGCCGCGTAAGGCTGCAAGACAGACAGAGTTCGCTCTGGCCACCGACTAATGTGTTGTCTCTCTCTCTCTCCCAGAAACCAGCGACTGACCGATTCTGCTCTGACGAGAGCCACAGAACGCACACGCTGCACAACGGGGGATTACACGAAGAGCACCACAGCACGCCAGCCAGCCACCTCTCACTTTACTCACTCACTATTTGTGAATAAATCCACCCTCCGGGGTATTTATTTCAGCTCTCCTTGTCGCGTGATTCTTCCACCCCGTTACAGTGGTGGAGAATGCGGGCATGATCGGAAGTTTCACCGACAAGTGATCTGCACGTTCCAACCCCTTCTTTTTTTTCTGTTTTCTGCACTTCAGGACGGCGAGTACTCCTCCCCTAAGGATGGAAGAACTTCTCCAACAGCTCACCGCCGTCAGCCTGCGCCAGCAGCAAATAGTTGAACATCTTGCGACCCGTCAAAGCCAGGCTGACCAGGAGATTGCCGCTCTCCGTACGGCCGCCCGCCAGCGCGTTCCGTTACCGGACCCGCGAGTCCAGGCCGCCCAACTACTGCCTAAAATGACCGCACATGATGACGTGGAATCGTACCTTCAAATGTTCGAGAACACGGCGACTCTGGAGGGATGGGATCCAGAAGATTGGGCCCGCGCCCTCGCGCCACTTCTCACGGGTGAGCCCCAACGGACGTTCTTCGGTCTCCCGGCCGACATCGCGGGAAATTACGAGGCGGTGAAGAACGAGATCCTGGCCCGAGTGGGCCTCTCCCCCGTCTGCGCGGCCCAGGCGCTCCACGAGTGGTCCTACCATCCTCGACGTCCAGCGAGAAGACGACCGCCTGAAGAATTGCTGGAACCAGGTCTGCGTCCTCGACGGGAAGGAGGTCCGGCCAAAGCCCCATCCTCTCCCCCACTTCATCGTAGAGAACGGCCTGCTCTACTGTGTCGCTCAGCGAAGGGGGGAGGAGAAGAAACTCTTAGTGGTCCCACGCTCCAAGACGGAGACAGTGTTAAGCTTGGCCCATGCCCACCCGACGGCCGGACACCTAGGGGCCGGCAACACCATCAACCGTATCCGGGACCGCTTTCACTGGCCCGGCCTGGAGGCCGAGGTTCGGCGATTTTTGTCAAGCCTGCCCCGAGTGCCAAAGGACTTCGCCGCGCCACCCTCCCCCCTCTCCGCTTATTCCGCTACCCATCATTGAGGTGCCCTTCGAGCGGATCGGGATGGATCTGGTAGGCCCGTTGCCGAAGTCAGCCCGGGGGCATGAACACATCCTCGTCGTAGTGGACTATGCCACCCGGTACCCTGAAGCCATCCCCCTCCGGAAAGCGACAGCCAAGGCCATCGCTCACGAGCTCTTCCTGCTCTTCAGCCGGGTCGGTATCCCGACGGAGATTCTGACCGATCAGGGAACACCGTTCATGTCCCGGCTAATGGCTGACCTGTGCCGACTGCTCCGGGTAAAGCAGTTGAGGACCACCGTATACCACCCCCAGACGGACGGACTAGTGGAACGGTTCAATCAAACCCTCAAGCAGATGCTACGACGGGTCGCTGCTGAGGACAAGAAGGACTGGGACCAGATGTTACCCTACGTCCTCTTTGGTATACGGGAGGTCCCCCAGGCGTCCACCGGCTTTACACCGTTTGAGCTCCTCTTCGGACGGCAACCTCGCGGACTGCTCGACGTCGCAAAGGAGGCATGGGAACACCAACAACCCACCCCGCACCGGTCCCTCGTCGAGCACGTCACCGAAATGAGGCACCGTATCGACCGCGTCATGCCATTAGTCCGGGAACACCTGGCCAAAGCCCAGCAGGCCCAAGCTCGCCACTACAACCGAGCAGCTCAGCCCCGTGAGTTCCAGACGGGCGACCAGGTCATGGTGCTGGTCCCCACCTCCGCATGTAAATTCCTGGCCACTTGGCAGGGGCCCTACACAGTCGTGGAGAAAGTGGGACCGGTGACTTATCGTGTGCGACAGCCCGGGAGGCGAAGCCCACAACAGCTTTACCACATTAACCTCCTGAAGAAGTGGGTGGGGACCAGGGAACAGACAGCCGCCCTAGCAGCCATGCAGCCCGTCACCGTGGACATCAGTCCGGATCTGTCGGCGAGCCAGAAAGCTGAGCTGCAACACCTGATCGGTCAGTTCTCGGATGTGTTCTCCCCTGTCCCCGGGAAGACCCAAGTGGTCCAGCACGACATACGGACGCCACCAGGAGTAGTCGTAAAGCAACGGCCCTACCGGATCCCAGAGGCCCGTCGGCAGGCTATTGAGGAGGAAATTCAGGAAATGCTGAAGTTGGGGGTGATAGAACCATCACGCAGCCCGTGGTCCAGCCCGATCGTCCTGGTCCCAAAACCGGATGGCACCCTCCGCTTCTGCAATGACTTTCGCCGCCTCAACGAAGTGTCGGAGTTCGACGGCTACCCAATGCCCCGGGTGGACGAATTATTGGATCGACTGGGAAGGGCCCGGTATATCTCTACCCTGGACCTGACTAAGGGATATTGGCAGGTGCCCCTCTCCAACAGTGCCAAGCCTAAAACGGCCTTCTCGACCCCCTCTGGACATTGGCAGTACCGGACCCTTCCCTTCGGCCTTCACGGGGCCCCAGCCACATTTCAGAGGCTGATGGATATCATCCTCCGACCCCATCAACAATATGCCGCCGCCTACCTAGATGATGTGGTCGTCCACTCGGAGCGTTGGGAGGACCACCTAGACCGTCTGCGGAGGGTGCTCACGGAGCTGCGTAAGGCTGGACTCACCGCCAACCCCAGGAAGTGTCACCTAGCGCTCGCCGAGGCCAAGTATCTGGGTTTTCGAGTCGGTCGGGGCCTCATCAAGCCCCAAGAAGCAAAGGTGGAAGCGGTACGGGGATGCCCCGCGGCCCCGGACGAAGACTCAGGTACGAGCGTTCCTGGGGTTGGCCGGATATTACCGTTGCTTCATCCCCAACTTTTCCTCCATAGCTGCCCCCTTGACAGACCTGACCAGAAAGGGGCAGCCTGAACGCATTGAGTGGACTCCCGCGACCGAAGAGGCGTTCAACCACATCAAGCGCGCACTCACGGAGGAACCGGTGCTACGAGCCCCCGACTTCGGCTGCCCCTTTCTGCTGCAAACGGACGCGTCCGAGGCGGGGTTGGGAGCCGTCCTCTCCCAAGTGCAGGAAGGTGAGGAACACCCCGTCCTCTACATCAGCAGGAAGCTGACGAAGGCCGAGAAGAATTACGCGACCGTCGAGAAGGAGGCTCTGGCCATCAAGTGGGCAGTCCTGGAGCTGAGGTACTACCTGCTGGGCCGGAAATTCACCCTGTTGACCGACCACGCACCACTTCAATGGATGGCCAGGGCTAAAGACACCAACGCCAGGGTGACGCGGTGGTTCCTCGCGCTCCAGGACTTCTGTTTCACCATCCGTCACCGGGCTGGAGCCTCCAACTCCAATGCCGATGGGCTCTCTCGGCTGTGGTCAGCCTTCGCAGGTCTGTCAGGGGTCACTCCCCACCCACCCCCAGTCTCCCCCTTACTGTTACCTTTTGTTTCCACCAGGACCAGGACAACGCTTAGGGGGGGGGAGTGTGACGGGCGTCCCGGTGGATTATCAGCGTTGCCCTGGAGACATACCAGGATCACCTGCACCTGCTCGTCAGGGCGGAATCGGCCACACCTGCAGCTCGTCAGCCCGCGGCCACATAAGCCACGTAAGGCTGCAAGACAGACAGAGTTCGCTCTGGCCACCGACTAATGTGTTGTCTCTCTCTCTCTCCCAGAAACCAGCGACTGACCGATTCTGCTCTGACGAGAGCCACAGAACGCACACGCTGCACAACGGGGGATTACACGAAGAGCACCACAGCACGCCAGCCAGCCACCTCTCACTTTACTCACTCACTATTTGTGAATAAATCCACCCTCCGGGGTATTTATTTCAGCTCTCCTTGTCGCGTGATTCTTCCACCCCGTTACAATATATATATATATATATATATATATATATATATATATATATATATATATATATATATATATATATATACATATATATATGTATATATAATGTGTAAATTTACAACTGCAAATCAAATGTTTGTATTTCGTTTTAAACGCCTTCCCCTAAGAAGCTATTACAACTTCACAAACTCTGTGTCTGTTCAGGTTGTTTAAATATCTGTTATCTACATTTCCTCCCTATCGGTTTAGGACACAGAGCTTAGATCCTGATACACAGTGGCTGATTCTTTGGAGAATGAGGTCTTTAAGACAGCCAGCCATTCTGTTCTTTGAGTAAACAGAGAAAGGGACTGTTTAACTCACCCTTTATCTAACAAGATATGGACTTCTTTCCAGTCTTGTTTAGTCCAGATAAAGCTATGCTTACATTTCTGCTAGCTTGATCATGCTGAAACAAGACAGACATTCTTTTTTATTTTCTTTCCTTTTTTTATTTGGTCAACTGACAATTTTTTTTATTTATTATTATTATTATGTTAAGCTTCTTGCACTACAAAGTCGCATAGTTGTATTGTCTATGTCCATAATTTAGTTAAATCATATCTAAAGATTGAATAACGCATAACGTTTTTTTCTTTTCTTTTTTTTAAATATGTGACATTTTTTGGAACAGGATTGTTCCTGTTAAAGGCTCTGTACAAAGCAGTCAAAGTGTTGCATTATGTGTTACTGTAGTCACCCACAGGAACTTCTCCACCTACACTTGTGTGATTTGTCACATAGGTTCTGAGAATGAACTAGATCAATATCACACACAACTAAGGAGTTTTGAGCTTTTCTAGGTTACAGTGAATGCATTTGCATTGAGAGGGACATAAATATTTTAATAATCACTACATGTGGCAGAGATCTGCTGTAACATGTATGACAGCAACAGGCTGAGAAAAGTTTGACTTTTGCAAATAAGCAGTGATGCCATGTGGTGACTTCCAATGGGAATCAGTGAAGACATATGTGCCCGGTTTGATTTGGTATGATTTGTTTCTTCCTACAGAGATATAATAATAATAATAATAATAATAATGAAATGCATGGAAAACATCCAGACTTTTGATTGAGTTTGATATTCATTTTGGTCCTATGATATATTATGCACTATTGCGATTTATAGACATACATTTTTTCCCTGCATAATGAACTTTTTTACCACAAGAATACTGATTGCTTGTCATTACAATTATATTTTATTTTAACCTGTGATCACATCCCAACGATACATTTTGGGCATCTAGCAGCAGGGACACCTACTCGCGACCTATTGGCCTCCAGTGATAAAATCATTCCAAGTGATGCAAGCCATCAATGTATTGATAAAAAAGAGAAAGAGAGAGGATATGGAGAACAGAAACAACAGGTGGGCACCAGACCACTGGATAAAAGGAGGCTTTGTGTGGAAAACAAGATGAACGCATGCAAGGAGGCTCCGGGGAAGACGAAGGAGAGTCAGATAGAATGTCAAAAAGTGTTATAAAAAGAGGAGAATGGTTTGAAGGTCTCAAGGGAAGCTTTGAAATAAAACAAACCCCTTAGAGAAGACCAGTTGAGGAAAGCACTGATCCTGAATCGCTCAGGAACAGGTGCTATGTACACTCAACATCTCATATCTTTAAAATGTATTTTGTGATTAATTAAAGCAAACTGGGTGAAATTCAGATTAGTCTTCATGCTTCTCTGGTTTCAGTAGAAGTAGCAAACACATAATCTATTGGCTAAAATTGATCATGCATTTCAGCTCAATGTTTTTCTTGTGGGTGTCACATAAGAGAGTTTCTTGCATTTTTGTGAAGAACCTAACAAAAAGAAGCAGGCGTTCGAGTACAGTAGCCCTTAAGCAATGCATTGGGTGAATATGGAGACCCAGAAGAAATGTGCCATTCTTTGGAAGTTATTGAAGTGTTTCATGATGAGGTACATGCAGGCCCTTTTTGCAGCAGGAAAATTTGATAAATATGGTTGCAAGTTGCCCACATTAATCTTTTGTTTTGTTCAATGTTTAAAGAATTGATGAAACTCTTTTCCCATGAGATCCCTACTGTTTCTCAGAGCAGGGTGTATTGGGTAAAATAATGAAGTAAAAGAAGCAGAACTCACTTATTAAAACAACATTTGAAATAAATCAGTCTGAGGAGAAGAAAATAAAAAAGGAAAACAGTATGACATTGCAGGGTTACACTTTACTTGAAGGGGTGTGCATAAGACTGACATGACACCTTCATAATCATGACATGACATGTCATGAATATGAAGGTTTTTTATGCATGTTTATGACAACTGTCATTAAGTGTCATTCGCTCAGTTATTGCAAAGATAACATTGCTTGAGAGGTCTTTGTTATGGGCTAGGGTTAGGTTAGGCTTAAGTCAAATAATGTCATCTTTGCATTAAAAATGACATAACTGAGCGAATGACACTTAATGACAGTTGTCATAAAACCTCCTTCATATTCGTGACGTGTCATGTCATGATTATGAAGGTGTCATGTCAGTCTTATGCACACCCCTTCGAGTAAAGTGTTACCCATTGCAGCTCTGTAGGGTCACAGAACATATGGTCCCATTATTCAGTCTAAGAAAGATATTCCGCTCTCTACACATAGAGGGAGGGAGTTTGCAATATACTCAAAGGGATTTTACTCTGGGCATCATGCAATAATGTCACTATAGTTTGTATTACTGTATTTACACTAGTTTCTCTTTTTCTACTTTAATAAATCATTGTAGCATTTGTGCAAATATACTTTCTTATGTCTGTCATAAAATGTAGAAGATGGATGTCAAAGTCCATGAACATCAAATTGGCATGATTCCTATTTTAAGGTAAACATATTTCACATTATGTTGTTTTGAATATCTATATATATGCAGACCAACAGCAGGATTATGAGTAGAATACTGCATTACAACAGGTCATTAATAAAAAGTTAATACTAAGTAACATTTTAGGCAAAGACATTAAATTGAATAGCATTTTATTTTTTAATGAACTGGTTGAGTGAATGAATCAATGACTCACATAAAGACAAAATTTTGTTTAAGTAAGAATCAGAATTTCAGAAAGAGTCAGCTAAGTGAATGACTCATTTGATGGTCATTTGATTTCTAAATGAATCAGCATTTTTTAACTAAATGGTTAACTGCTTTATTCATGAATGAATCAGCATTTTTGAATGAACTGATTGAAACCCAGACCACATCTGGATTGGAACTAATTGTTATATAAATGTATCTGAAAATGAAATTGAATATACATTTAAAAATCCAGATTTTGAGGCTGATTATCAACACAGCAAGATAAAAGCTATCACACAATCTCAAAATATATTGCTTAAAAATATTTCAGTTATGTTACAATCCTGTTTGCTAGCTCAGGGAGGGTTGCAGGAAGTGATGTTTAGGGCAAGTAATAATTTTCCAATTTTAGAAGCTATTTGTTGTGTTTTCTCGTAGGGCAACACATGCCTTTTGCCTAGAGACTTGAGACAAGAGGCCAGTTCCTTCACAAAGAACTGAGAATAAATCAGGTTCTTTCTTCCTGCAGTGGGATGATGGGATGGTATGCTGCACAGCTCCTCACATGTTTGGTCATGTAAATTTACAGCTGACGGCAGCAGTGCAGAGGGGAGAAAAGGTTATTCCACCCGTTGATTAATGGCCCATATCTGAGAAATCAATAAATGTAAATCAAAAGGAGAAAACTCTTTCTTCAGGACATCACTCAGTTCCCTTCTGAGAACGAGCACACGCAGCTGGCTTCCACCCATGGACAGATACCTGTTCACATTCCGTCAATTCTCATTGGAGGATGAAAGGAGATTGATAGGCAGGAATTTAGGAATGCCCACAGGACAGCGGTGTGTCTTGGAAGGAATGATTTTATCACACAGTTCTCTAGGATGCTTGATTCTGATTGGTCAATCAAGGCATCTAGCAGTCTGATATTTCCTATTTGCCATCATCCATGGCAATGATGTATATAATCTAACTTAAACTGGCTCTACTTTCAAGTCTTTCATATCGCACAGCAAACACGCTCTCTCTGATTTTGGAGAAAACATAACTATTGTGTTGTGGCTTGTGTCTGTTGTGTTGTGCTAATTTTAATGTGTTGTGGCTTGTTTTCTAGTGTCGTGTAAAATTTTGTTGTGTTGCGGCTTGTTTCGTTTTGTAATGGCTTTTTCTTTGTGTTGGGGCTTGTTTCCGTTCTGTTGTGGCTTGTTTCATTGTGTTGTCCAAATTTTGTTGGATTGTGACTTGTTTCCATTCTGTTGACTTATTTCTGTTGTGTTGTGCAAATTTCACTGTTACGGCTTGTTTCTTTTGTGTTGTTCTAATATTGTTGTGTTGTGGCTTTTTTTCTATTGTGTTGTGCAAATTTTGTTGTGTTGCAGCTTGTTTCTATTGTGTTGTGCTAATTTTGTTGCACTGTGGCTTGTTTCCGCTGTGTTGTGCAAATTTTGTTGTGTTGCAGCTTGTTTCCATTGTGTTGTGCTAATTTTGTTGTGTTGTGGATTTTTTTGTTGTGTTGTGCTAATTTTAATGTGTTGCGGCTTGTTTCTGTTGTGTTGTGGAGATTTTGTTGTGTTGTGCACTACTGGGCCACCGTAGAAAAACTTAAAAATGAGTTATGTTGCCTTTTTAGCAAACAAAACAAAATAAGCTGCAGTTGAAGTCCCAAAATTACTAAAACTAAAATAAAAATATAGATTAATATAAATGTTAAAACGCAATGCATATCAAAATTACAAAAAACTTAAACTCAAATTAAAAAAAAAAAAAAAAAAAAAAAACTATTTTAAAATATTAATAAATACTAATGGTATATAAACCCTAAAATGTTTGTGACATTTAAAGTACCCATCCGGATTTATTAATTCAAATAGCAGCTATAACTTGGTCAACAACAAAGTAAACTGACCTTCATACAGAATATCCAACAGTTCTGCATGAAAAAGGTTTTCAGAGCCAGCACACCATGCATTAATTCACATCCAATGAGTTCCATGCAGTGAGATTTCCATTGCCCACACAGTGGTACTTAATGATCAGCTGTATTTTTTTTTTGTTGTTGTTGTGTTTTTTTTTAACTCTAATAGAGGTCATTGTCAGTCTCTTGCAGGTTACAGCTGGGTCAGGTTACAAGGATGAGGAGAATGTTGCCGGTTTGAAGAGTGTGATTAATGGTTAGAGTGGTGTCTGTGACAGCACCCCCTACAGTTGTCTCTGGGTACTCCACACATCTGTTCCTGCTCAGAGATGCCAGGGTCATGTTTACAGACGAGATATCATCAAGCCGATTGGCTCAGGAAGGAGTTGATGAATAGTTGTGTGGCTGTTTGTGACAGTGCCCCTGCTGGCCAGGGCTTGGTGTTTATGGGTGGTGAAGAGACCTCAAACTGTGTAACCATGGGGACCTAGAGACACTAGGTCATGATAAATGTGTTTAGGGACTCAGCGTGTATTTGTGTGTGTAGGCTGATGTCTGTTTCTGTGTGTGTTTTTATGTGTCTCAGAGAGCAAATGGATGGGATTGTGTTGTGTTGTGATTGTGTGTGTGTGTGTGTGTGTACTGGGATGCAACTTCCCTACAGGCCTTGTTTTCCATCATCATAATCTGGGCTTAAACTCCCACACAAGCACACAGAGACAAACACAGACTACAACAGCATGCAGTGGAGCTTTGTCCTGACCAAGGGGTCAACTAAGCAAGATTTGGCTGGTCTTATTACCCCTGCTGGTAGATGCCATAACTGCAGAATTATTAAAGGGGTGGTTGATTGCGATTTCACTTTTTTAATGTTAGTGTGTAATGTTGCTCTTTGAGCATAAACAATATCTGCAAAGTTACGAAGCTAAAAGTTCAATGCATTTATTAAAATTATGGCAGTTTAATGCAAAAACGGCTCATAGGGACAACTACGAGTTACTTTCCGGGTTCGTGTCATAACAAACCCAAATAAAACCCGCCCCCGGGAACATCCAGCAAAGGGGGCGAGGCCATGCTGCGATGCTTTAGAGAAGAGGAAGAGAAAACTAAGGGTGCACGTAAAAATCTATTCATATATGAATCGCGATTCTGTTTTCTAACGATTCTAATGGATTCACAAGTTTCAAAATCAATGTTTTAAAGCAGTGGTTCTTAATCATGTTCTTCAGATCCCCCTGCTCTGCACACACTCTGCATCTCTCTCTTTCTCTCTCATTTAGATCATCAGCTCAGCGCCAAAAATGAGCTGTTCCAATTATACACTTATTCTCACATAGCAATGAGAAGCGTTATACATGTGGTTGCCGTGCTGTATTATTGCTTCAACCAGGATAAAACCGTATATTAAAAGCTAACATTAGCAGTAGCATTTACAAATAACAGCATATCTAAATGTATGAGACATTAACAAACAAACATACCATTAAGAGCCATGCTTGAACAGGTTCTGCGCAATCCTCTTCACTAATATCCTCTGCGTCTCAATCAACAGAGGGCTTAATAAAACCAGGAAATCATTGGAGCGTTTATCAGAGAAGGGACAGAGCGGTGTAGAATAAAGGTAAATTATGTGAAAAATAATGTGAGTTAAAAAAAAAAATAAAAAAAACGAAGCATGAACATGTAAGACTGCACCCCATAAACACAAACAAGCCTAGAAAAAAACAGTCAACCACCCCTTTAAGCAAAAAGCATCATTTTCCAGTAACAATGTATTTGTAACGGTACATGGTTGTAGATACACGAAGACGAAGGAGTAGACGAAATAAGTATTTAATAAGCATCAACACACATTTCCATTAGAAAACATTAAAACAAGACCAAGAAGATACACAAACTTAAGGCTTACAAAGGACCGAAAACAAAGGAGCAAACGAGATGAATGAAACAAGACAGGTGATAAGAATAAACGATGATTAACTAATGAGAACAGGAAATACTAAATAAGAGCAAAATGGAACTAAACAGAAACTGACACGTGAGAGAAGGCGCGTCTTGCACCGTAACAGTTCCATCAGGGGAGGGGTGGAGGACCCAGGGAGAGCCTCCAGGGCGGATCAGGGAGTTTGGGGAGCCATGGCAGATCAGGAGACTCAGGAGGCCATGGCGGATCAGGAGACTCTGTGGCCTTGGCCCAGCCACTGGCATATGCCCCCCCCCCCCCCCCCCCCATTTTCTTGGGGAGACTTAGGAGCTCGGGCTCGCGAGGAGCGGGCTCTGGAGGGCGCTTGCGAGGAGCGGAGCTGACCGCCACAGGAGACTCAGGGGACGAAGGAGGCTCAGGAGACGATGGGGAGCTGGACGGGACCAGCAGAGGCGAAGGAGACTCAGGAGACGGAGAAAGGCTGGATAGGACCAGCAGACGAAGGAGACTCAGGAGATGAAAGAGGGCTTTCTGGAGCGGCCTCTGGGGTGAGGACAGTAGCTGAGAACTCCGGGGGTAGCGCCATATCCATGAGCGCTGGGGTAGGAGCTGGCGGGCTTGACAGCGGAGAGGTCGGCGGGATTGAGGGAGCCGAGGACAGCGGTGTTGATTTCCCTGCGGACGGCAGGCTTAGGAGACCCGTGAATGACAGGCTTGAGTGAGCTGCAAATGGCGGCGGGCTTGATTTCCCCACGAACGGCAGGCTTGACTAGGGTTTGGCAGGCGGACTGGATGGCGAAACGGCCGACTGACTGAACGGCGGGCTGGTTCTGGCTCGGGCCCAGACACTTCCCAGACACCAGAAGATCCCTTCTCTCCAACTTAGGTCCACGGGGCGATGGTAATTGGTCCCGAGTCAGAACAGATGATTGATGGCTGTGTCGTCCTGTGTCGTCCAGCATTGTCCCCGAGGCAAGCCCGCAGAATTCCCTGGTGTACTCGTAGAAGGGGAGATCCTTAAGAGCCAGGGCGGCCAAATGTTCAGCGAACTCCATTTTTTGTATCGGTCTTGGTTTCTGTAACGGTACGTGGTTGTAGATACACATGAAGACGAAGGAGTAGACAAAATAAGTATTTAATAAGCATCAACACACATTTCCATTAGAAAACATTAAACCAAGACCAAGAAGGTACACAAACTGAAGGCTTACAAAGGACCGGAAACAAAGGCGCAAAACAGATGAATGAAACAAGACAGGTGATAAGAATAAACGATGAGAACAGGAAATACTAAATAAGGTCAAAATGGAACCAAACAGAAACAGACACATGACAGTATTTAGACAAAAAAACTATTTATGCAAGATAAAATATTTTATTATAGTATATAATGAACAACAAATGACTTCTAGTATACAATATTTCAATATAGTATATAATGAACAAAAGATTATATATTTAATATGAGATTTAAGTATTATACATTAGGATTTAAAAATTAGGGATTGGTAAGATTTTTTAATGTTTTTAAAGTTTTGAAACTCTTTTATGCTCACCATGTTGGCATTTATTTGATAAAAAATAAATGAATAAAATAATAATAATAATTAAATAAAAATTCTAATACTGTGAAAATGTATTATAATTTAAAATAACTTTTCTAATTGAATATATTTAATATTTTTAGTGTATTCAGTGTCACATTATACTTGCTGATAGCACATTATACTTGAGAATAATTTCATATTATTATTAGTGCTGTCAAAGTTAACGCGTTAATAACGCGTTAACGCAAAATCATATTAACGGCACTAATTTTTTTAACGCGCGATTAACGCAGCGCGTATTTTCTGTTTGACCGATGGCCCAACCCCTAGTTGGAGAAATGGAGATACACAGTGTTGCCAACTTAGCAACATTGCAGGCCCCTTTAGCGAATTTTTTCCCTTCAAAAAAGCGCTCAAACCTTATTTATTTTCTGAGAATCGCCGGTACTGCTCTCCCAGCACTTGCGCGCATCTTTCTCTCTCTGCGTCTCGCGCGGCAGAGAGGAGCAGCGCTTTAATTCAGTTCAACACAGATATTATGTTGCTTCTCTAATTTTACATGCAAGTATAGCCGAAATCACAGCACAGATATTGTCTTTATCTTATGTGTATTTGATTTCATTAGACGACGGCTCGATTATCAGGATTTTTGTGCAGATTAACATCTTGGAAGGGGGAGCTGTCTTAATGGGTCGCGTTTCAGTCACTATTTCATATTCATTCCGTTGTTTGACAACGGAAACAGTAAAATATAGCAATGAAAACAGATTTATTGTGAATTTAGCTGCATCAAAATGGGCACAGAGAGAGACAAACTAATGTAATAATAAATAATAAATGTACATTTAGCATTTTCAGAAGAGCTGCCCTGTCATGCAAAAATCTAAACGTTTGTGTTAATAAATTGCTCAGTGCAAAAAAACAGAAGTAATGGGAACCTGGTATTTCTTTGTTCTTTCTTCATGTGTCTAATAGACATGAACAAGTTCTTTGAAAAACATCTATGACCTTTGAAACATCTCTCCTCTTCATGCACTATGTTGACTATGGTTTCAATAATAAACATACATTTGCATAAGACATCCATATTTATCCATGCCCATGGTTATTAGAGTATTACAAACTTGAAAAGTATTAATTTAAGGTAAATTTAGAACAAATTAAAAAAAATGTGATTAATTGCGATTAATCGCGAGTTAACTCATGGCAATCATGCGATTAATCGTGATTTTTTTTTTTTTTTTAATTAATCGATTGACAGCCCTAATTGTTATCAATGTTGAAAACAGTTGTGCTGCTTAATATTTTGTGGAAATCATAATACTTTTGTCTTTGATGAATGGAAAGTTCAAATGTAGAAATGGAAGTATTTTTTTAACATTATAAATGTCTTGACTGTCACTTTTGATACATTTATATTAAAATACAATACCTATCTATGTGTATATATTCGTTACATTTTTCTTATGAACTTGTAAACTTTTTTTTGTTTGTTTTTTCTGTTTTGTTTTGTTTTTTTCTTTTTCTTTTTGCAGGGTCTCAAAAGGTTATAGGCCTCTTTGGTCGCAACCATGCATGGAGCTAGACTGAGTATACACTGTTCTACAAATGTTTGGACAGCCAACAACAGAAATACAGAAGGGACATTTTTAATCTTTCTTCAGTAAACATATGAAAGCGTGTGTGTTTGCGTACATTTGCGAGAGTTATGACTATTCAACTGGGGGCCGCTGACAAGCTTTGCTGATTTCCACATAAATACTTTATAATAGTTGGAGTGGTTTACCATATTCATGAAGCATGCATTACTTTGGTGGATCTCTATGTCTTATTTCTCTAGAGGGTCTCATTAGAGTAAACAGATATGAGTAAAAGGTTTATGTGAATGCCGTACAAACATACACTTACATCCCACTTTACATAGAGAGTGAAACACACGGCATCCAGGTCTCAATGCACAGGTAAGTTCAGGATAATTTCATGATGCAAATTAAAGGACTATTGTACTGTAACTGTAGTTAAGAAGTCATCTGTGGCTAACCAAGAATTAGCTTCTTGATAAAGACTCTTATTTTCTTCTCTTATTGTGCCTGATTCCTAAAGAAAAAAAAAAAAAAACGTTTTTTTTTTGTTTTTGTTTTTGTTTTTATCATAAGCTTTATAATAATGTACTTTCTGAATTTTTTTTCTCTCTCCAATGACACGAGCGAGGCCACACAGGCATGAAAAATAATATTAACCACCAAAATCATAACCTAGTTTTCATAATCTAATCATATTCTTATGGATACAAAACTTGGTCCATTGCTGTTTTAGTATTGTGTCATATTTGTTAATATTATGAATTTGCTTTTAATATTTTAGAGTTTATTTGAACTTTTTGTTTTAATAATTTTGTTGTGTGGTTTTGTCATATTTTTCCTTTGTAGCTTTAATTTATTTTTATTTAAATGTTAGTATTTTAGTTTCAATGTATTTTAGTTAATTGCCAAGACAACATTTCTCATTTGTTTTTCATCAAATTTGAATAATTTGTTTAATTTTAGCTCTATTTCAGTTGTTTCAGTGAAATGACACTTAATAGTCCACGTTCAAAGCAATGATGTTAATAAGTAGTCTTATTTTTAGTTAACAAAAACAACACTATGTTTGCCTCAGAAAGACATTATGGATGTTAAATGCATTCTGAATGTCATTTCTTTTTGTCTTTCAGCAGTCTGTAAATGTATGTGGCCTGTAAACAAAATGATTGCTGTCATTTTGTTCTGACACGTCTTCCCTCATTTTAATACAACCCTAAAGATGAAAACACAAGCCAAATGGCATAACTGATCAATAATGTCACGTTAAGAGAAACTCGGAGCAAGCTGATCTGAACTGGAAGTGAGATTGCCTTGAGAAAAATCAACAGGGAAAAAAGTGGTGGGTCATTTGATATTTGCTTATCCGATCTCAAATATCTTGCCATGTTCTTTCAGGAGCTCCGTGTGTGTATGTACACGAGTGTGTGTGGGAATCAACCTCAGTCATTCGGGTTTGACTCTGAAACACTGGGTCATGCTATCCTGTTAGTTGTCTCCTTGGCAACAATGGCTGTACAATACTTAATAAATATATTTTAAAAGACGTAGGGTGTGTAAGAGAGAGAGCGTGCTTAAACATGAAATCAATATTCTGCTTGGCAGAGGAGTTTATCCACACCACTGTTTGTTGTGGCGGGGGGGGTCACGAGGACACCCACTCACACATCCATCATGAAGGAGCTGAAGCCAGATGAGGAGAGAAGGGGAGAGAGATAGTGTGTGTTCAGAGGAGGTGAACGAGTGCAGTAGTGGGTGAGGAGGAGGAATGTGTTAAACAGGAGCTCAAATACTCCTTGTGCAGCTGGTCTTGTCACTGTTAGCGGGAGCTGTCTCCGACTGGATGGGCTGAACTAAATTGGGATTTTTATGATGACATGATAATACTGAAATGAGAACATTACCACTATGGCCTAGGGGGGTCTATAATACCTGGGACCTATCCGTTAGCATGTTCATTCATCTCAATGGCAGCTGGTCAGCTGACGCTGGACCCTCAGGAAGTGTGTGATTTGAAATCTGACGTTTTTGTTCATGGGAAGTTTTTATAGCTATTCACCGTAGTTTTAAATATGTTGTGGCTAATTATAGAGTTGCAGAAAAATTACAGCAAGACAGTGTTGATTAGCTGATGGCAAAACAATGGGCACTGTGCATATCATTTTGAAAAAAAAAGAAAGAAAGAAAAAGAACAAACAAATAAAAAAATCTGTCACAGGAAAACCTTGTAATACAATGCTATTGCAGGAAAAAAATTCAAATTCATGAATGTAATTTGTATTTACTAATTTCTTCACATTTAATGTAATTTAAATATAAAACTGAATGTGTTAGAATTTTCCATTTAAATTTTGCTATGAATTAAGCAAATATATTAAAACAAATTTTCAATTTGTTAATGCAATAAAACTATGGCGCTACTGGGCATTTTTGTCACACTGTACAACAATAATTACTATTTTTTTTCATTATTGTAAGGATTAGGTTTAGGGTTGGGGTAGGTGTAGATATAAATAAAACAGAATCTAATTGGTAGAAAATTAATTTCATTGTTCTTCCACGCACTCGGACAACTTCTCTGCAAGCACTCTTAAATAAAGGTGCTTCGCGATGCCATAGAAGAACCTTTTTGTCTAAATGGTTCCATGAAAAACCTTTAACATCTGAAGAACCTTTCTGTTTCACAAAAGGTTCTTTGTGGTGAAAGAAGGTTCTTTAGATTATAAAAAGGTAAGGAAGAGATGGTTCTTTAAAGAACCTTTGACTGAATGGTTCTTCTATAGCATGGCTTGAAGAACCTTTTGAAGCACCTTTATTTTTAAGAGTGTGGGGTCACAAGCTTTTGGTTATGCGGCTCCCCTTTTATGGAACTCACTTCCTGTAGAAGTTTGCAATAGTTCAAGTCTTCCGGTCTTTAAATCTCGTCTTAAAACGTATTTGTTTAGGCAGGCTTTTATGTGATTTTAAGTCTGTTTGTTGTATTGGTTTTTATTGTTTAAAGTAATCGTTTAACCCTGTTTTATGGGCTTTGTGGTTTCATGGTAAGGTGTCCTTGAGTGCCATGAAAGGCGCCTATAAATAAAATGTATTATAATAATAATAATGATAATAATGATAATAATAATAATAATAATAATAATAATTGTTCGTTTCCAGTCGGAGCTGTATCCCTTCTTGCCACAACCACATCAGATTTGAAATTACATGTACAAACATTTGTACAAATGTTTTCATAGTAAAGTGTGTATTTTAATTTTTTTTTTAATTCTATGGAAATCCATTTTTGATTATAAAATGTTGAAAGTCAGATGACATACTAAACATACAAATTTATATTTATGAGATGAAAGTTGAAATCACAAGATACCTCATGTCTTAATTGAACTAATGACAATGTCAAAATTATGACAATTTTTACTTTTCATTATGACATTGTCATAATTTCAATTTATATAATAAGTCTTATCTCATAATTGTGATTTACCAAATTAGATTTTTATAGAATTCCCAGAAATGTGTAAATGTATATTTGTTTTATTTCCAGTATATTTGAGAATCCAGACTAGCCCATTGGATCAACTAATGGTGTGAGTTTTGGTTGAGATAATCTATTTGGCTGACCAACAGCACACATTAACTCTTATTTCGGCAAACCTTTTATCATTATATTTTCAATTCTGTCTGGTGACACTACAGGCACAAAAATTACACACTTCACCTTTAAAGCAAATAAAGATAAATCTTATAAACATTGGCCAGATAAATAGCTTAACACCTAATGTTCCTGTCTGGTGTGGATTATTCCTCTGTCCTCATGGTCACTGTAGGGCTCTCTCTGTTTTAAAGCCAGATCATACAGTGCTGGGCAATGTCAAGCAGACGTCGGAGGGGTGGGAGGTTGACGTTAATCATTGTGAGATTGCTGGGTAGATAGTGCTGTGACTAATTTCTGTCTTAGCTGGGAAAGTGATTAATGTTGGGAGCTCAGGTTGCAGGAGATAAGTTTCAGCCTTCTGTGAGGCTGCTAGGGAGGATAAAACAGACTACACTTATCAAGGGCATGATGGGAAAGTTAGGGGGGCTCTAGAGAGTTTTGATGCATATGGTCATCAGCAGATATGATCAGCCAGTCAGTGGAGTAATCCATTAAGCCTAACCCCAACTATAGACGCTCTGACACTGGAATTTGAGGAACAATAGAGTGTCATGTTGAAGGATTCACAGGAAATTCAATTGCATAAAGAACCAACTCTATAGATTCATGTTTACAAATTTGCTCAGGGCAAGATGGACTGATAGTGTTAAGAAAGACATGAGCTTTTGGCACATTTGCAAATGTTAACCCAGCGTCACTGTAAACCCTGAGTTATCTTGTGCTATGTTTCAGTCTGTTTAATCTTTACCCATGGTTAGTAATGGGAGCCGGATTTCGAGTTTTACACTGTACATCTGTTAACCTTGTATTTGTAAATTTGTAAATCCATATTTATGAAGTCAGTAACAATGATTACAGAGTGTACAGAGTGTAAGTTGCGATTATTTTACTAGTCATGGAATGGGAAATATTACATTAACCTGTTATCAGCGGTTTTCTGTGTTCATATATTTAAATAAAGCGTAATTCTTCAAATAAGTACCACGTTTTCTTTACTCGTCTTATTTTTGTATTTGTATTTGTAATCAAGTTATGGCCAATACGGCATGTGTGTAGCACTTGATTTATTAAAACTGATCTAGAAAAACTGAGCGACCACATTGCAACATTTAACTCTGTAAAATGTAAAGTTGGTCGCAGTGCCATACATTTAATGCCTCATCTGCAGCCGTTCTAGGCGCATATTAAAACTGAATTAGCAGCATGCTTACTGTATGACTTCATTGGCGCTAGTGTAATGATAGGTTAAGGAGCTTAAAATACGGGTACGCAAGTTAACAGTTTATAGTATCAGTTTTGATGTTAATGTTTATTCATCATACTGTTGAACTTGACAGTATTTTCTCTCTTGTTATTTCATAAGGAGCTTCAAAGAAGACAGAGAAAGCCAGTGTCTTGTGCCCTGTGTTTATCAGTAGGTATCCTTATGTTCATTGGGTAAAAAAAGAAAAACTAAATAAAGTAAAAATTAATCTGACTGATAAAACCACCCCCAGACCCCGCCCCCCGCACTTTTTTGAAAACGATACCATTATCGTCTCTGTGTAATTAATGTACAAAAAAACATGAATTTGGGAAAACAGTGACATAATGTGTATGCATATTACGTGTTCAGTCTATAGATATGTGCGCAGACATGCACTGTTTCTTTACAAAGTGATATCGCCAACTACTGGCCTGCCATGCATAGTACATTGCATGCAACACTGTAGTCTGAACATGAAACTTTTAAAAAAACACAAAGGAAAAACTTCAGTTTTTAATACAATGTTGTTATGTACAGTATGTTTAATTCTACCTGTGAGCTACCTGTGGTTTAATTCAATAATTCACCATAAGATCAAGTAATGAAACGCTGAATAAGAATTACGAGGTCAAAAAAACAAAAACATATGAAGCAATCAATTTGTCACAATACCAGGGAGTCAAGGAAGCCAGGAACGAGGAGACGAGGGAATTCACAAAACAAGAGTCTTTAATAATCCAAATGGGAACATAGAGCACATGCAAGGAAGACATTCAAGGACCGACAAACACTAACTGAAAGGACTGGGGCTCATATAGACAGGATAACGAGGGACAAAAGGAGACACACCTGGAATCAAATAAATAATCAGACTGGGGAGAAACTGGGTCACGGAACACATGGGGAACAAAACACAACACAGACAGGTCCATAATCCTGACAATACACCCCCTCCCGGAAAGTGTGTCCTTGCACCATAGATACAATATGGGGAGAGGCAGGTGGGATCTTGGGAGGCAGCTCAGGAGGAGGATGGAGTCCAGCTGGACCCAGGCCACAGCCATGATGTCGACCCAGGGTGGAGCCGACAGAGGGAGGAGCCATGGAGGAGGGATGGCCGCCAACTCCAGGGGGCCGACCAACGGCGGCGGAGCAGGTGGTGGAGGAGCCCGAGGTGGAGACGGAGAGCAAGGGTGACGCGGAGGAGCCAGAGCGACAGAGGACTGAGAAGGAGCCGAGGGGATAGAGGAGTCTGACGGAGCCAGAGGAACAGAGGGACAAGGCACAGCCGGAGGAGTGGCGTCCCGAGGCGCAGGATGGTCGACGCCAGACCAAGGTGGAGCCAGAGGGACGAGGGAGCCTGGCGGAGCCAATGGGTCGACGGGCCGAGGTGGAGTCCGGGCCTTGGAGGCTGGAGACGGAGGTGAGGGATACTTCAGCCCCGGCGACGCTGGAGGATGGTAGTCCCATGGGGCTCGCACCAAACAGATAGGGGGCTGAGGGCGAGTGGAGGAGCTACCAGATGACAGCGGTGGAGGAGGCAGGAGCGGATGGGAGGGCGGGTTTTTGTGAGCCTCTAGGCTTCCAGGGATGAACTCAGGAACAGGAGCCGACACTGGAGGGTGCTCTGGCGGAGCAGGCACTGGAGGGCGCTCTGGAGGCACGGGTTCTGGAGGATGCTTTCGGGAGCGGGCACTGGAGGGCGATCTGGAGGCACGGAGCTGGCTGGAACCAGCGGAGACGAATGAGATTCAAGAGACGAAGAAGAGCTGGACTTGGGATCTGTGGCCCTACCGGGGCCAAACTCGGGAATAGGAGCCCTCACTCCCTTGATGTGGCACTGTCCACGCGCCATACTCAGCTCACCCTCAGCTGCGGTGTAGGGGGCGGAACTCCTCTTCAAACTCACACAGTCCGCGGCATTCTCCCCCGTGGGGGGGCGTTGTTGCCGGTCCTCAGCACTGTCGCATCCATGCGGCGATGGCTCGTCAGTCGTAGTGGGCTCCGGCTCTCTGTCTGCGGTGGACCCGGGCATGCACTCCGCGCAGTGGGGAGATGGTGGGCTGGGCACTGTGTCCGGAGTGGCACTCCACAAACGCTGCAAAATTTGCTCGAGGGCCTTCTTCGGACGACGGCGCTCTGTACGTGAAGTTTAAGCTGGAGTCATAGAACGCACAGAGCGTGTCGTCCGGGTAGCTGGAGAGGTTGGCGAGTACCAGGAACAGTATGATGTGGCCTTCGAGTGATCTCTCCCCTTCTCCAGCAGGAGGAGGAGGTATTCCGGACGAAGGAGTGGATCCATGGGGACACAACGGAAAGAAAAACACTGAGAAAACACGGAAACAAAATCGGAGGGTAGACGCAGAGGTAACTGTTTTTGGTCGGTCCTTCTGTCACAATACCAGGGAGTCAAGCAAGCCAGGAACAAGGAGACGAGGAATTCACAAAACGAGAGTCTTTAATAATCCAAATGAGAACATAGAGCACATGCAAGGAAGACATTAAAGGACCGACAAACACTAACTGAAAGGACTGGGGCTTATAAAGACAGGATAACGAGGGACGGATGGAGACACACCTGGATTCAAATAAACTATCAGACTGGGGAGAAACTGGGTCACGGAACACATGGGGAGCAAAACACAACACAGACAGGTCCATAATTCTGACACAATCGTTCACAATAAGATCAATAACTTGAATAAATTTTTTTTTTTTTAAAGATATGCTGGAACGCCTATCTTTCATGAACATATGTAGCGGAAACTAGAGATTATACAGTTTATAAAGTCTTACACAAATGCATCGTTTCATTTAAGAAGGCCTTTATTAATCCCCGGAGCTGTGTGGAGTATACTTTATGATGGATGGATGTCTTTTTTGGGGCTTCAAAATCACAACCCCCATTCTGTGCCATTATAAAGTGTGGAAGAGCCAAGACATTTTTTAATATAACTCTGTCTGAAGGAAGAAAGAGTTTGAGGGTGAGTAAATCATAAGGTAATTTTCATTTTTGGGTGAACTATCCCTTTAACAGAAATGAATACAGTGAGCTGAGGTTGTAGATTGTCTGTAGCGTAAAAATGTAAAATCATATTCTAGTAGTAGATTTATGCTGTTCAGCTGAATGTGTTTAAAACATTTCACCACTCGTCCAAGTGGCTCCATTAGTTGTGGTTTGTAAAATCATGTTCTCATGTCCTCTTTAGTCAGCTCTCATCAGAAATGACCATCCCTTTGGTTGTTTTTTTTTTTTTTTTTTTGTCTCTCGTCATATAATTACTTTAAACCGATGCCACACAATGCTTAACTTAGTGAGCTCCGCACCAGCTACATACTGACATCTGATGGTTAAATGGGGTAAATTAATTTGTTTTGCTCTCACTTTTGTCTCTCTCTTTCTCTGTCCCTCACACACATACCCTATTTTTTGTTCCCTGCTTACGTTGGACAGAAGCTGAGCCGTCCAGAAGGAAGGGCAGCATCAGATTCCACCGCTGAATTTGCCTCAGTACGATGGGAAAAGGAAGGCACATGTGGTTTTGTGATGGGACTGTGCTGAGATTCTTTCTTTCCCATGTCATGACGCTGAACAGTGAACCAGTTTTGACAGATCTCCTGCTGCAACAGTAAACAGTTTTACCCAACCGCAGCTATCAGCTCAAGATGGGCCAGCACAAGATGCTCATCACAGCCATCTGTACCACATTCAAAAAGACAAGTGTTGCAAAACTAATTGTTCTGCAGACAGTAAACATGAGAGAAGTTAAAGTTAGTATAGAGCGTCGTGCTCTGATTGCAGTTTATATCTTGTATTTGCAGTCATGTCTGTGTACTCCAGAAGTTTGGTTTAACAAATTGCACAATCACATAAGCCAAAAAAAAAATAGTACAGTACTTTTTATGATTAATATCTTTAAAAAACTAAACTTAAAATAACTTTTTTTAAAGTAGTGATTCATTGCTCTTATTTTCTTCTTTCTTTATACTTTCAAAAATTCATTTGAAAAATTTCAAATATATCTGATTGTATAAATGTATTTTAAAGTGAGATGATACTACCAGTCAAAAGTTTTTGAACAGTAAAAAAACAGTTTTTTAATGTTTTTAAAAGAAGTCTCCTCTGTCCACCAAGCCTGCATTTATTTGATATCGATAAAAAAATACTGCTATTTTCACTTAGTGTAAATAGCATATAGGCCTATTGCTATTTGCACTTAGTGTAAATAGCCTCTATCGATATTTACACTTGGTGCAAATTGCAGCTGCCATTATTTTATTATATACTTTGTTGAAAAACTGAAAAACATCAATTTTCAAATTTAAACTAAACTAAAAAAACAACAACAAAACACTAAAATAAAAATACATTTTAATTATTTAAATTATGCAGAAAAGCTTGGTTGCTCATATTAGCAAAATCTTCTGAAGTTACTTGATTCCTTTGTGTGAAAACCAGACCAAAATATATATTGTTATTTACTCTAAATATTGTTCTGGACATGTTAGTCTGGCTAGTTTGGTAATCTGTCTTGTTTTGTGAAACACCAGACAGGACCTTCAGGACTTAAGCAGCCAGACAAACATCAAATTAATGACAATTAACTGGGATCAAGCAGTCTGCCTTGTATGCCTGTCAAACGAGGAATCTTCTAATTAGACCCAGCATGCTCCCATCACTCGCATGGAAGTCTGTAACTGTGCCACCACACACCCAATTATTTTAAATCTCGACCAGCTCCTCCTGAGCAAAAGCTCTCAGAGTCTATGAGAACAGATAACACGGCTAAAGACACCCGCAGCAGCCAGCTCAGCAGCCACGTGGCCCAGCCTGTGCCTCACTGCCCCGGGGCATCTGCTATGCTGGCCCCCATTCCTCCAGGCTCTGGGAGAGCTGCCTAAAATAAGATGTCAAGGGATTGTAGAAGCGGCTGTCAGTATTCCCAGAGTCTGTATACCATGGGGGATGACTTGGTGGATTAGGCAAGGCTATCTTTTATTTACCAAACTAAACAGCATGGACAGTTATTGGTGATATTGGGCGTAGTTTGTAGAAACATGAAGGAATGTGACACCTTGGGAAACTTCCTACAGATTTATAATGCTGCGGGGTGAGGAACAGTTCTGTTGACATGTTAACACAGTTGATGTCAATCAGGAATGACGTTAATGATAGTAGTCAGCCTAATGATTTACTCGCTGAGAAATACTTTAGTAGCTTCATCTAAGTAAATCAGTAAGTCATCAATCATCCACTGAGTTTCTGTTGCCACAACTTTGGATTCTTATGTAATATGATAGGGTTGTGCCGATAGACGATTATATCGTGTATTGACGATAGTCAGAGATATAGACTGTGGATGATGCTTTTGACGATAGCAAGAGGATAATAATAATAGTAATACTTATTATTATTATTATTATTATTATTATTATTATTATTATTATTATTATTATTATTATCAGGCTAGTAATACCTAATTAATATTAGGGCTTGTTTGTTGCATTATATCTATTTTCCCGCGTTTTTACAGTGTTGCGCATTATTATAACCAATCACACGATTATGCTGAGTTTATGAATGCAATGGCGCCAATCAGAGGCGTTCAGATGAGTCATCGCTGGAACAGCGGAGTTCTGTTGTTCAGCGCGCGCCGACTGAATTCTCACTCGCGAGTTCTCTCATCATAAACAACAAAGTGAAGATGTATATACGATGTAAGTATAAGAGATTTATTCATCATACAGTGTAGATTCACTGATTATAACGGGAGTGTTTTTAACGTGCATAAACTCACGCTAGGCCGAGCTTGTGATGATGTTCTTTGGTAATGTAATGTTCTTTGCTTGTTTTCTGTGGCAGCTTTTTGAATAACTGAGGAAATGTAAGCATTATAATTAGTAACTTACGATGTTTCTATTAATTTGTTATTATGTTAAATACAAATTCAGTCATATTAAAAACATGAGGCTGCTTTTAGCCTTACGCTGGAGTTAGTTCACATTCCGGCAATGAAACTAAGTAAATAAATAATTAAATAAATTAGAACGATAATATCATGTATCGGCGATCTCACAGGCTGAGGATAAGACAATATGAAATTTGAGCATATCGCTCAACACTATAATATGACACACACCTGTACACTCGTATGTGATTTCTTAGAGAGCTATCTTATCCTCAATGGCCATCTCTATAGACCCAAGTCAAATAACACCTCTAAAATCCAGCTCTAGCCTCATGCTGAATGAAGCCCTGAGGCAGTGGAATAAGATACTGCACAGCTTCATTAATAGCTCCAACACTTTTGCTTCGCTACCACTTCTCGTATGTGAAGTGCTGTTGAAGTCAGAGTTGGGAAAAAATCAAAAATTAATTCAGTTACATTTATTTCAGGAGTTGGCGGTAAATTGGCCATATGCCTCATTTAAGTACGCAATAACAGTATAAAAAATACTATATGTAAGCAAAAAGGTAGGAGACACCATGCTTTATTGTGAATAAGTCATGACTGAAGGGTGCTGTTAAGCACGATGCAAAGCACAGCACAGCATCATTACAGAGTAAAGTGGTGGAACTACAGTACTGAAACAGAAAAAATACAGTAATATTCCCTCCACACTTTGGAAACTGTTGGCTTCCACACAGACACGCGCATACATTGTTCCACCCCCATGAGAAGGCTTTCTTTGACAGCAGGAAGAGCATCAAAGGTGAATGACGCAGCATAACGCCAGAAGGGGTCACTCATATATCATTACATAAATAATAAAGAGTTAATTTTGCTGAAATACATAATACATGGAACCGTTTTGACTCAATATTGATTGCTTATGTTGCTAAAAGTGGTACGCAGTGATACACAGAACTGTTGGGTGAAGCAAATAAACCACAGCTATTGACCAATCAGAATAAAGGACTCAAACTAAACTTTTTATTTTTAAACTATTTTTAAAGAAAAATTAATAAAAAATGCACGAATAAAAGTGACAGTAAAGACATTTATAATGTTAGATTTAAAAAAAAAAAAAATGTAACATGGATTAGACACACAACTGTTTGAACATTGATAAGAAGAAATGTTTCTTGATCACCAAATCAGTATATCACAATGATTTCTGAAGGATCATGTGATGCTGAAGACTGAAGTAATGGCTGCTCAACATTCAGCTTTGCCATCACAGGAATATACTGCTTTATCATCGGGTCATCGGATGTAAAATTCACTTTACAAGTTGTTTGAACATAAATGTGTGTTGGAAGTGTGTGCACACATCCATCCTATAATGATAAAAATACACCCAGTGTTTTTTTTTTTTAAATCTCCTTTCTCAAATCAGGCTGTTCTCAGATTCCTGTCAGAATGACGTAGTTCTGCACACACCGCTCCCACGATAGTTGATTGACAACACCGTCTCACCTTAGACCCGCCCTAAGTGAGCTGAGAGCTGTCCGCCATTGTGTCGACTCCGGTGCAGGGGAAGACAGGATGTCTCAGATTAAGCGATTGAGGTATTTTGTTGTTGGATGTAATAATGAACATAGCAGGCGTCATTTACTCCCGACATCTGAGCCGCTCAAGACATAGAGGATTAATGTTACTTTAGTTTTTGAAGGGAATGTGCCGATCCCCGATCTGGCTAAATGCGCCTATGTTCGCACGAATCATTCGTGATCCAGCTTCATCTACAGAGAAAGTGAGTATAAGGGTTTTTTTATGAATCCTTGTAAATCGCCTTTCCTAATAATGTGCTAGTTAGCCAGTTTCACAGCTAAAGTTTACAGTCTGCTCAACACCCCACAGAAGAGAGGGACGGGGTCAGCAGACCTTATTAGCATTTAAAGCAACATGGGCTAAAATGGCTTAATGAAAACAGAGCTGATTTTGACAGGGTAAAAAAGGTGTTTTTTACACTACCATTGAAAAACTTTAACCAAAGTATGTTATAGACTTTTCATTAAGACACTAAAGAATCATATCAACTTGTGGAAAATGGGCATCCGATGACCCCTTTAAATTGTAATAATATTTCACAAATTTACTGTATTTTTGGTCAAATAGATGCAGCCTTGGTAAACATTAGATATTCCTTTTAAAAACATGACAAACCTTACTAAGCGCAGATTTAGTGGTAGTGTATTAAAAAAAAAAAACATATATATATATATATATATATATATATATATATATATATATATATATATAATATTAAATATTAAAAAATATTAAAATATTAACTGAGGCATAACTAAGAAATTCCATTAAGCCTCCTGAGCATTGAAGGAGCCACTAAACAATAAATTTTCCACTGCGATAGTGTGCGCTTTGCTTAAGTCAGCGGAGACAAGATAATCACTGTCTGCAGGGTCAGTTTCCAGAAAATATGGGCAGGCTGACCAAGACAAACCTTGTCCAAGGTGAAGACTAGCTCTCAGGTGAGCATTTTAGAGCAGGTAAACCAATAACAACATAGAATAGATAGGTTCATAGGGAAGAACGCAAAGCCCTTTTTTATTGCACACTACAGCACCCGCTCCCCTGAGCAAAACTAAACTCTCACACTGTTGTCACATACATCTTGTTTTATTGAGACAGTTATTTTCAAAGCACCAGCTCCTGACGTATACCTCAAGGATGCAGGCAATTATGTGAAGTGAAATGAGAGATCATGAGCAATAAATTGCAACTCCCGCACTCGGCACCTCAACTCTCAGAGCGGAGTTTGTTTTAGAGTACTACAACCGTATGCTTTCAGAGTAGAATTAATAATAAAGAACGAACGAGATTAGCAGACTCGCATTTCATTTTCCAGTTCTGAGTGTAAACAAAAGAAGTGAGACCGGAGAAGCGAAACTATTTCAAGTTAGTGCCCCTGAGGGAGCAAGAGCAAACTAACCCAACAGCAGTGGATACGGGACACATTGGTACACTCTTTTTGCCAATACACAAAGCTCACACTTAATTGATTACTTGATACGCTGTAATTGATTGTGAGTCTTGGAAATCAAAAGCTATAAGGCAGATTGTGTGGAGGCGAGGGAGTCAGATTAAGGGGTGGCAATACGGGCATCTGCCCTGAATAAGGATGACTCTATCCTGATTGCTTTTGAGGTCGCAAATTATATTCGAGGAATCTGGAAATTCTTCCAGCATTGTTGGAATGGCATTACCTCTGTCTACAGATACACTGTTAGGCACAGATATAATAGAAATTATGCCAATATAAAGCTGACGGGAGAGTCCAAGTGGGAGGGTTGCTTGAACAATTCGTCATTTAAAGCAACAGACCCATTAATCAGGCGTTTCTCCATGTGTGTTCACACTGAGAGTTACTTTCCCATAGGGAGGTGAGATGGAGGAGACACAGAGACAACGGATGGGGAAAAACATCGGAAAAGAGCCTAAATCATCTGGTCCCCATCAAAATCCAGCTACCTGATGTTACAGATGAGGGATAAAAAAGAAGGATTACGCTCGCTGATTAGATCTCAGTCACTTTGTTCTTGCCGATAACACGTTATTATTATTATCAGAGACATCTTTTCATTGCTGATGGAATAAAAGTGAAAAAGGAGAAAGGAAAAAAAAAAAAAAAACGCCAGGTGACATTGAAAGTTGTGGCGGGCTCTTAAATTGTGCCCCCACCCCCCACCCCTTTAGTTCTGACTACGACAGCTTGTTGTAAATATTTTAGCGCACTAAAGCTATCACAGCAGAATAAGCCATTAATCACATACAGGCTTGTTTGCTTGGAGACCCTTTTCTTTGTGGCCTATAATCCACAGTCTGAATGAGTTCTCAAAGGAGCTTCTATGAAGTTGTTTTCAATTACAAAGCCATTTAAGTGGCTGAGAATGAAGAGGACCAAGCTGAATCTTCCCCTGTTTTCTTTACAAATTAAACACGCTCTAATCCTCTCAGCTATTTGCCTTTGCCCTTGAATTTAATTTGCAGAAATTTCAAATTGCAAATTCCTAAAAAAAAAAAAACTCTCACTTTCCTGAGATTCTCATAGCAAAAGCAAGTTGTTCGCTTTGCACGTCCTCGCCGTCTGCTGCCCTATTTTCCACCGTCTCTCCTTTTTAACTTTTTTTTCAAAGAAGCAGTCACAGCCAAAAGGTGAGGGGCTCTGGGTATAATGATATCAAAGCTCTCACAGAAAGTGACTCCATTGAAGTGAAGCCTGATTTGGGTGAATCTGAGGTCAGGCCCTGGGCCCTGTCAAATGCAGAAGGCACTTGATGCTGTCAGTGTCACTCAATAATTCAGAGTCCATCCTGAGGGAAGGCTGACTCTATATACCTTCTCCCACACTGTAGCAGACTGATTTTCACCTCTTGTCGGACCCCTCACACCCAGGCAGGACACAAGCCCTGTGGTGAAATCTTTGAATTAACTAGAGGTGACCACTGGTCAAACTGCAAAAAGTGCAAAGGAAGATGAGGACATTTCTAACACTACTGGGGGACAACTGGAACAAGGGACGCATTTCTTTAATAGCAGTTATAGTGATGATATATACAAAACATTTTTAAGTACATATTTTAAGTCAAAAAAGTTTGGGGATCCTTGCATTAAAGCAGATGAATGGATGTGTGGATGGATGGATAGAAAATAAATAAATAAATAAATACACACGCACACATTTTGGGTTTTCATGTTTTATGAGGACATTCTATAGGCATAATGTTTTTTATACTGTATAAACTATATTTTCTATTGCTTATAAACCTACCCCTTACAGGAATCTTTGTTCATTTTTAGAACTTCATTCTATATGATTCATAAGCTTGTTTCCTCATGGGAACCAAAAAATGTCCCCACAAGGACAAGGATTTTGTATATTGCCATATGGGGACATTTTGTCCCCATAATGTTTTTGCTATATGCCAAACTGTATTATTTGATTTTTCTTTTTCTTTTTTTTTATTTCAAAAAACAACTTTTTTGTATTTATGCAAGAAGGAAAAAAGCATTTATACAAGAAAGAAAAAAATAGGTATAGGTACCACTGCCATTATTGCTGAGAGACAAAATAATTAGTACCATATAAAGGTGAAAACTATTCAGTAACATTATTACTTTTGAAGTGTGCTCTTATATTAATTTAACTAATAAGTAAGTGTTACAACTGACACTGTTACAACCCAAGCACAGTTACAGGTACAAACATTACACTCTTACATATTTTATTAAATTCAATATTATGATCTAGTCTTACTAAATACTACGGTACACCTATGTTACATTTACATACAAGTGTTTCAAATATCAAAAGATGGCAGCTAAAAAAAAGTACAATTGACCCTTCACAAAAACCCACCCTCCTTAGTTACTGTTGCTATGTCCAACAAGCCATGCCGCTCTCATACACATAATGTTCACACAATGAAAAATACGTCATGGAGCAAAGAGGAACCTGACAACACGCAAACAGACGAGACAGTAAGTTACTTCTGGTATGAAACAAAGTCTCGGCTTTCAAATTTTGTCATTTTTTAAGAAATTCAAACAAAAAAAATAAAGTTTTGTGGCTCTTTAATGTGTTGTGACAAATCACTGTATTGTACATGAACCAATCACCTTTTCATATTTGCACGAAATAAACCTGAATGAACATCAGAACGTATTTCATTTTATCCACATCAATACACACAATTTTTCAAGTACAAATCCACGCACGTCAATCTCCTCTCCTGTCTGATTTTTTTTTTGTCGGACAAAATGGCGGATTCAGCGTTATAATTGGTCAGATCACCTGCTAATCAAGCTCTTTGCAAAGGGTCAGTTGCTCCAAAGACTATAGAATACCTAAGACATGTCACTCGTATAGTTTTGAATGGGGAAAAGTGCAACGCTCAATATGGCCGCTCAATCGCAGGAAGCCCCACCTTCTGAATGAAAGAGCCAATCACTAATCAGTAAAGGCAGCGCAAGGTCCCAAAACTCCATCAGTGACAGAGATTGAGTAGAAAACCTTGGGAACAACCAGGCACAGTCAGGGGGCAGTTCTCCTCTGGCCAGACGAAGTCAGCATGGCGTGGTTTAATTCTAGGCTGCAACACAGGTCAGACTGAGCAGAGGACTTGTCTGGTTCTCGTGGCCAAAGAGGTCTTTGGAGGGAATCTGTCTCTGGAGCTCATCCAGCTGACATGGTCTCCACTGACATTCAGGGCTGTAGAGGTCATCTCTAGATGCTGATCCACCATCTGATCTGGATACAGACTGTATCTGGTGGCTATGGTGACCTCGGAATAGAAAAGAAACAGACTAATATTAGCGTAGATGCCACTGAGAACAATAAAACACATTATAGTAATAACTCTAAACACTTACACGTATTACCTGGAATGAAAACAATAAACTCCTAGTCTCGAAGGTACACACAGTATGTAGTTGCAGTGCAACGGTCTGGTCACATGCCAGTGTATGGTGCCTTGGAAGAACTGACTGGGTTGCATCTGAAATCTTGCAATGATGGCAAAGCACCAATGAATCCTTTGGCTACACCCTGATGGAGAAAGAAAAGTAAATTTTAAGTTTTAAAAAAAAATGAAACAATGCCTTTTAAATCATTTACAATGTATCGATATCAGTTAAGTAAATTTGAGATGAAATAGAAGTTTTGGCTGGATTTATTTTTATTTGTTTAGTCAACATTTAGCATTCTGAATGTTGACTGGATTTGTAAATAACCATTCATTTAATGGTTTTAATATATATTTGTGCAGACTTAATATAATATGTCTTCTCAACTAAGCCCAAGCAATAAAATTAGTTCAACTTAAATATTTTTGCCCTTCCAACATTTTGTTAATTGGATTTTTTACAGTGTATGTTCTATGTTTATGCCGATGTTATCAATTTTCTTCGCACAAGAATGTAAACCCACACATTTTTCAGAAACTATATTCAATAGTAGATTGATATGAAAGGCTCATTACATTTCAGTATATTTAAGACATTTTCAGACAGTTATTTTGCACTGTACCACCTATTACTGTAACTAGGTTTTGCATAAATCTTGCTGTTTGTGGACACCAAACACAGGAACGTTCCTTGAATTACTTGACACAGATGGCCAAAAGAGCTGCTTTCACAATGCTGTTCTGAAGGACTACATATAATTACACCCAGTGATAAGGCTGTGTAAAATCACAACGGTTGTCATGGGGAGCATAAATGTTCTGACCTGTGGATTTAAGGTGACCTTTGTCTGGAGGAGCATCTTCTAACCTTCTGTCTCACATTCCTCTGGGCAGCTGTAAAGCTCACATTAACTGCATGGCTATTATTTCAGCTCTCACTGGGAAAATAAAGCCAGTGGCTGTATGGATGCCATTTTGAGGCTCATTTTAACGCTTGATTAAAAGCTTTTTAAAGCCCACACTGCCTCACAAAAAGTCGACCACCGGTGAACGCAAAAGAACAAGATGTTGACTGCTATTATCAGTGATTCATTTGTGCGAATTGTGCACACAGGGTTGTTGCCTTTCTGTTAAGAGGGCAAATATATAGTCGTGTGAACAGCTTTTCCAGTATGCTCAGTATATCTCAACACATTGCAATTCATGAGTTTAAACATAAGCTTGCTTTTCGTTTTCATTTATGGTTTCTTTACAAACCCTGTCAACGCCTTCCTTCTGAACTCTCCAGGAAGAAAACCATGTCCTCTTTGCCTTCTGAGACCCTCAGTCATGGTCTCCGAGCCTCTTTCTCTCTCTTCAGAGGGGGCTGAACATATATTTACTGTGAGGAGGTGAGAATAGAGGGTTTGTTGTAGACAGAGGAGCTGAGAGAGCAGCAAGAGTTGATGGCTTTTTTCCCCTCTCTATCCCATCTGCCCAGCAGGCTCCTGGCTGCCCTGATCTCAGCTCCATTCCCCGCCAACATTCCTCCCCAGGCCACAGCCGACATAATCAGATCCCCCGCACCAACCCATCTCCCATCTTTACATGTTAATACATATCCTGACCAGAGGGTCTGTGTCAAATGGGACGAAATGATGGCTTGCGAGGGGGCAGGAGGAGATAAAATACAGTACACCTGCAATAGATTCAGCACCTGGTGGACACATGGTGGGGTTTTCACTGCCTGTTTAAAACAAACATTTATTGGGGACATTAAATCAAGGTCTTCTGTCCATATGCCCATATGGATGGAGTTTGAGTAGAGTTTCAACCTTTATTGGTCCAAAAGTGCCAAATACTTGCAATTCCCACATATCCAATGTAACAACAATACCATCTTGCATTACAAATCATTATAAATAAGAATTTTCTTCTCAAATGAGTTGCCAGATAAAAAAAACAACAACAACAACAATAATAATAAAAAGAAAAATAATATTAATATTAAAAATATATCAATAAATATTAACTTATATACTTAAAAATATATGCTATGATGCTCTGTCATTTAGTCTTTTAAATAAATTTCATCAATAGGAACTCTAAAACAAAAATAAATAAATACATGTAAAGCATATACACGTGTGTATATAATAATAATTCCAATAATAATAATAATAATCTGTTTCAATAAATATTGTCTTTTAAAAATATATGCTATTATGCTATGATGCCGTCTCATTTAGTAAGTCTCTTTAGTAAATTTCATCAATAGCGACCCTGATACAGCTAATTTTTTCAATTATTAAATAAATAATTAAATAAATACATACAAACATGCATATATGCCATAAATAAATAACACATTGCATTTAGTTTTTTTTTTTTTTTCTTCCAGATTTTTGTGGCATGTGCCAGGCTGTCTTTGTTAATAATAACTGTTAAATAAATAAAAAACAATGTTGAATTGCATTAAGATTCTGTATCTGTTTGTGTAGCATGAGCCAGGCTGTCATTGTAAACCAATATTGTGAAATAACTAAATAATAACAATGATTTTTGAAGCTACATAGGTATAAAAATAAAATACATACCACAAATTGTACATAATAAATAAATATAAAATCATGAATGAGATACAATTGATGGAAATCTCATCTGCATCATGGCGAGACCGTGTGGGGTCACGACCCCAAGGTTGAGAAACTCTAGATGGACATGGCTTACAGCAACAGTAATGCAGAGGGACATGACCTTAGAAGATCTTTGTTTTCATTTACATGTTCCCTTCAGGACGGACTAATATTTCACATAATTAGTCAAATTTTCATTCTCATTATCAAGTGGTCCTGAGGGATCTTTTTAGCGAAGGAGAAGCCTGATAAAATGTAATATGATTTTGTCTTGAGTCTTTATGGTGATTTTAGACATACACACTTCCTTCTGCCTTTCACTTCTTAAAGAACCATTACACAGCAAGAAGCTTCCTTTCATTTAGGAAATGGTAGCCATTATCTTGTATTTTAACTTAATCCTGCACCCTCCTCACTCGTCAGAGAATCATTTAAATTCCTATTAGCTTTTAGTGCCATTTCAAAAGATATGAGCTTGTCAGAAACTAGAACAACGAGCACATTTTATGAGCTCTTAATCTGACTAAATGAACCCCAGAAATGAAAGATTTCAGTAGAGTTTGCAGATGGGTACTTGATGAATTTTTCATTCCTTTGTATGAAGACACATCATCCCCGATATACACTGCAGTCAGGATGATGGCACCAGGTGGAACAGGAACAAATGAAAGTCTAATACTTGACTCCATGAAAGCGTTTTAAGAAGCACAGCAAAGACGACCTTTTCTTAGAGGTCAAAAACTATTTGTACTCCACTCCAAAAGAACAGCATAACTTTCCCCCAATCTAGCTTAGTCGCTTGCACTACACTACAGAAAAAAAGATCTCTTTCACTGTTAGTGCTAAATCTTTTCTGAAAGACACTCAACACTGATGCAGAGATGCCACTCTCAGCTGATAATGGTCTGTTAATGGAGTGTCTTATCTAAAGCTCTTGCAGCTCTGAGGCATCTATATGAGGGGCCTACTGCGCTCTTTTTTACTGAAATAGCCCCCACACAACATGGTGGATAAATTACACATATAGTATCACGAGATAAAGTACAGTTACCCTAATGAAATATTACTCCACTTAAAGTATGAGTACTCCTTTTACATTTTATTTGAGTGAGTACATATTTTTGATGTAATAGTTTCCCCAAAAATGAAAATTTAATGCACCTCAGGCCATCCAAGATGTACATGAGTTTGCAAAAAGCAACGGTTTGAAGTTAAAAACAGATTTAGGTAACACTTTATATGAAGCCCATATTTATAATACATTATAAAGATATTCTTAAGGCATTATAATGAATGCATAATGCATTATAAATAACTTTATAATATGTTGTATCATCTCATGAATATTCATAAGAACAGTTTTAATGTATTATAATAGTTACTTATTTGTGGTTATAGCTTTTAAGAGTATGATGATTTATAACCGACAATGGACACGATCCATCTGCTTAAGTTAAAATGGATTATATTTCTCATAGTTATGATTTATTATAAGTCTTGTATCTTGCCACGCTAATTACGTTACTTTACTTAAAGCAGAAGAAGTAAGTACTTATAAGTAATAATAATAACAATAATATGTTTTTTTTTCTCTCAAACAGCCATAAGATCAGATATCAGATCAGAGGAATGTGTAATATGATACATTTGCCTTGAACATTTTTTTTTAATAATATTAGTTTGATTATTTTGATGGCATCCTTTAGACAGATGTAGTGTGTCTGCTGAATATACTGTATGCTAACACTTTATTTTGATGGTTCCTCAACAGACAAACTGAATATAGGATACTTTGCAAGTATGTGCACATTCTACATACCCTACCTAAGTCTACTAATACGATTAGTTTTATATACACTGAACAAAATTATAAACGCAACACTTGTTTTTGCCCCCATTTTTCATGAGCTGAACTCAAAGATCTAAGACTTTTTCTATGTGCACAAAAGGCCTATTTCTCTCAAATATTGTTCACAAATCTGTCTGAATCTGTGTTAGTGAGCACTTCTCCTTTGCCGAGATACTCCATCCACCTCACAGGTGTGGCATATCAAGACACTGATTAGACAGCATGATTATTGCACAGGTGTGCCTTAGGCTGCCACAATAAAAGGCCACTCTAAAATGTGCAGTTTTACTGTATTGGGGGGGTCCGCGGGGGTCCAAAAACCAGTCAGTATCTGGTGTGACCACCATATGCCTCACACAGTGCAACACATCTCCTTCGCATAGAGTTGATATAGGTTATTGATATTGAATAGGTTATTGATTGTGGCCTGTGGAATGTTGGTCCACTCCTCTTCAATGGCTGTGTGAAGTTGCTGGATATTGGCAGGAACTGGAACACGCTGTCGTATGCGCCGATCCATAGCATCCCAAACATGCTCAATGGGTGACATGTTCGGTGAGTATGCTGGCCATGCAAGAACTGGGATGTTTTCAGCTTCCAGGAATTGTGTACAGATCCTTGCAACATGGGGCCGTGCATTATCATGCTGCAACATGAGGTGATGGTCGTGGATGAATGGCACAACAATGGGCCTCAGGATCTCGTCACGGTATCTCTGTGCATTCAAAATGCTATCAATAAAATGCACCTGTGTTCATTGTTCATAACATACGCCTGCCCATACCATAACCCCACCTCCACCATGGGCCACTCGATCCACAACGTTGACATCAGCAAACCCGCTCACCCACACGACGCCATACACGCTGTCTGCCATCTGCCCTGTACAGTGAAAACCGGGATTCATCAGTGAAGAGAACACCTTCATATATAAAAACATACTGTAAATAAACTTAACATCACATGTAGGGGTTTTTTTTTTCTTCAAATTTTTGTGGCATGTGCCAGGCTGTCATTGCTAAATAAATAACTAAATAAATGTCACCATTGCATTAAGATACTGCATCAGTTTTGTGGCATGAGCCAGGCTGTCACTGTAAACCAATATTGTGAAATAAATAAATACATACTACTCATTTAAGCATTGAAAGTAAAACAACAAATGGAAAAAAAATAAATAAATAATCATATGAACCATTCATTCATGAATCATACAATCAGACATTGCTATCATGCCTCGGAGTACGTGTTAATCTTTAATTTAAAAAAAAAAAGTAATGATTTGTTTGTTTGTGTGTGTGTGTGTGTGTGTGTCGACTGATACAGTTTTGCAGGACTACAACCCTGGCACACAAGAATATCAGAGAGGGCTGTTAAAAATTCTGAGACTAAGAAACCAGTATTTTTCTAGATAATAAATAAATTATAATATCTGCAGATCCAGACAGGTGACAACCAGACCTCGTTTGATCATTGGAAAAATTCCCAGAAAACTGTCATTCACATCTTGAGTTATAATGGAGTCTTATTTCTATGACATCTTCATCATTCCCACAGTATAACACAGTGTCAGGGCTTGGCAGGTAAAAATTTAATGTGCTGTGCTGATTTGCAGCTAAACCTTTAGGCCTCCCAGGCCCTGCAGTTTCTTCAGGTATGAGAGAGTCGGAGCCTGAGGGGCACCTGCTCTGAGTTAGACACTCATAAATAATATCGGCCTGCTTGTTTAAGCCTCGTATACAGTTCCAAAGCTCAAAACCGTGGCCGCACAGGCATGTTGTAACAACACAATCAACACCCAGAGCTGCTTGTAACCTTCTCACTGTTTGACCTGGCATCAAACACAAGATTAATGACATTAAAAGCTCCATGTTTATGAAGTAAAGAAAGCATTTATTTACACATCTGGATGGAATGACGGCAATGAAACAGAGTTTCTAAACATAGCCGTGGCTTGATACACCTACTGTAATACAACCAATTTTTGCACACAACCAGTTTTCTCTGTTTATCTTGATTTACTGTATGTCAGTTGATTGCTGTGAACATATGGACATTAACCTTACATGTGATTTACATTAGAACTCATGTTCATGTGCACGCATGTGAACGCAACATATACAAGTTCAGTGAATTCCTTTGAAGTGCAATTTTATCTAAATACCTCTGAATTGTAGCAAACGCCGTTTTGTTAACAAGCTAAGGTTGTCAGACCGCAATTTATGGTTCGAATTTGAACTAAACGCATAAAACTTTCAAGTATATCCACCCTCTTGTTGCTGTAAAAAAAAAAAAAAAAAATGAAAAGGGGAAAGTCCCACAGAGGCTGGATGAATTAGTCCCTGTCTTTAAATGAGGAGCGGGGGAGAGAAGGAAGTGAGTTTGATTTAATGTTCTTCTCTCTTCTCAGGCCTATACAAGGGGAGTGAATTTCTTGTGTGTGTCTGCTCTAAAAACATTTTTTATTATTTTTGATACACTACAGCTGCTTTACCAAGATTATTTGCGTAAACATTTTAGCAGGAAAAAATAATGACTATGTGCATATATTTTGATTGTAATTTCTTTACTAGCAAGCAAAGAATATAAAATGCAGCTAGTAATGTGTGTATGCAGCTTTACTTTCAAGCAAACAAAAATAGTCAAACATAAATATCATTCTAGCATCAGATTCATTCAGCAAATCAAGTGTACTTGTTCAAGTGTAATGCTTTCACCACGAATTGATATCCTTACTGTCTATAAAAAACAAATAACTAAAATTAAAAATAAATATTCTAAAACAAAATATTTCAAAAATAATAATAATAAATGTACATGAATTAAAATATATTATATGAATCATTAAATTAAATTAAATATACAAATAAATAAATATAAAAATACTTTGGTAACTTTACTCAAGCAAAAAAAAAAGTATAAATTGTATATGAAATTTATAATATATAATCAGTGTATTAGAATGATTTCTGAAGGATCCTGTGGCACTAAACACTGGATTAATGGTTGCTGAAAAATAAAATACATTTTAGCAATATTTCACAATTTTACTGTTTTTACTGTGTTTTTGATCAAATAAATGCAGCCATGGTGAGCATAAGAGACTTCCTTCAAAACCATTTAAATAATCCTAATTAAACTTTTAATAAATTATGTTAGCTTGGGAGGCTCCAGTTTCAGAGCTTTCCCAACACTGCTTAGATGAGTTCAGCATGCTGGAGGATCAGCAGGTTTACGGTGTCTTTGTGTCTCAGGGGAAACATACGGTCTTGTGTGCTGCTGGTTCAACATAGTTCTGCTTTACAGATGTGAGAGCAGAATGTGAGATCACTTGGCCTTCAAAAATGATGAAGAAATCAATGGTGTGTCAGCCTGCTACAGTAAGTAAAGCTCAGGGTTATATCTGAGACGCTGTAGACATGGCCTTTAAGATAAGCTAGTTTTGACTCTCTGTCATTGCTAGACATATAAGTGCTCTTTTTTGAAAAGATATTATTTTATGTTTTCAATAGTGAGCCAGACTCCAACTCTGCATTGTTGTGTTAAATTTTAAATCTATGTACTGTAGGTCAAAAGTGTATGTATTAAATGTTATCATAGCATGCGCTTCGGAATATCGCTATTATCCTAAATAATGGTTCTTTTGACAGCTAATGTAGAGGACAATGTGTAATTACTGCATTGAAGAGTCGCACAGAACTTCTGAAATGCATCAAAAAGACCAAGTCTTATATAAAGTCCATTTGGTAATATTTACTGAACATTTTCTTGACCTTTATGGCCTGTACCTGCTTCCCTTGCATCACAAACCCATGTTATTAAAGCCATGCCATGAAAGACCCCGCACTCATATGAAGCATGTAGAAATACAGTCATAACCATCACTTTTTAACAAGGCAATCATAAACAATCCCAATCCTGCCACAGAATGGTAAATAAGATCCTATCTGGGGTTGGTGCCACTGAGAATTGCTTCTATAAATGCATGATTCCATTCTTTCAGGAAATATGCTGCATGATTCATAGCCTTACCTATCACAAGAGAAACATTTTTAATCTTTTAGCATCTTCCTGCAGCTCTCCTTCCTTTAAAAATAGATAGCAAAATGTCCAGCATAATGAGTAAATTTGCCCTGGAATAAACGGTTGTTATTTTAAGTTTAACTAAAAATGCACATCAAAATCTGTTTTATTATGGCCTTGGGCATTTTTGAAGGAAGTGCTCAAATCGCTTTTTGATGTTGCGGTTGACATTTATGTGATGAAATGGAACATTATTTAAATGTACCGTGACCCTGAAATGCAGGGAGGCCACACAGAGGCCAATGTACATACATTTCAAATGAAGACTTTTGAGCTCCAGGGCTACTAGTATACATGGACCTCCTTCTTAAGCATATATTTTACATGCTACCATTAAAGCTGGTTAAGTTTGGGTAAGTCGTTTCATTTTAAGAAATAAATAGTTTTATTCAGAAATAACACATTAAATTGATCAAAAGGGACAGTAAATATATTTATAATGTTACGAAAGACTTGTGTTTTACAGAAATTTTCTATTCATCAAAGAAACCTGACCAAAATATGTCATGGTTTCCACAAAAATATTAAGCAGCACAACTGCTTTCAAAATCAATAGTAAGAAGAAATGTTTCTTAGGCATCAAATTAGCATATTAAAAGATCATGTGACACTGAAGAATGAAGTAATGGCTGCTGAAAATTCATCTTTGCCATCACAGGAATAAATTACACACATATATAAATATATATATATATATATATATATATATATATATATATATATATATATATATATATATATATATATATATGGATAAATGTGCTTGATTCTCTAAAAAAACCTGCTCATTAGTTATTAGTTCAAACTGTGCTGATTGCACTGTATGCTTGTGCAGGGGTGGCCAACTTCAATCCTAGAGAGCCACAGTCCTGCAGAGTTTTACCTTGATAGAACTGCCTATAGCTTTCTAGCAACCCTTAGGCCTTGATTAGCTTGTTAAGGTGTGTTTGATTAGGGTTGGAGTAAAACTCTGCAGGACTGTGGCTCTCGAGGACCGCAGTTGGCCACCTCTGCATTAGAGGCATTTGTTCAGGAGTATAATATACTGTTCGCACCATATGACTTTGATTAACTAAAAAGAAGACTCGTTAGAGTTGTTCATTGTTCATACCACACTGTCTCCTTTGTGTGGTAGATTTAGCAGCAGTGTTGAGTCACCATTAAATAAGTGCAGGAAACTCAAAAGGTGTTCCCTAATTCACATACTTAAAGGGATAGTTCACCCAAAAATACAAAAAATTCTGTCATTAATTACTCACCTTCATGTCGTTCCAATCCCATAAGACCTTCTTTCATCTTTGGAAAACAAATTAAAAGGATAGTTCACCTAAAAATGAAAATTGGATGTTTATCTGCTTACCCCCAGGGTATCCAAGATGTAGGTGACTTTTGTTTCTTCAGTAGAACACAAACAGATTTTTTTTAACTCAAATTGTTGTAGTCTGTCAGTCATATAATGGCAGTCAATGGGACCCATGGCTTTGAGAGTAAAAAAAAACTCATGCACAGACAAAACCAAAGTAAACCCTGCGGCTCGTGATGATACATTGAGGTCATAAGACACGAAACGATCGGTCTGTGCAAGAAACTGAACAGTATTTATATAATTTTTTACCTCTGTCCAACTGTCGGTACGTGACACGTCAATGTGCTCTGGCATAATAGACGCGTGCACGGAAGCAATCTGTCGTGAGTATACGTCACTCATTGTTTACACCGTCACGTGCCGGCTGTTGTGAACGCGCTCAGGACAGTTTTGCGCGCACAGTTATGTCTGTGTTTGTCTATGTTTTTTTGTTTACTCTCAAAACTGTGGGTCCCATTGACTGCCATTATATGACTGACAGACTGCAACGGTTTGAGTTAAAAATCTTCATTTGTGTTCTCCTGAAGAAACAGTCACCTACATCTTGGATGCCCTGGGGGTAAGCAGATAAACATCAAATTTTCATTTTTGGGTGAACTATCCCGTTTGGATATTTTGGATGAAATCCAAGAGCTTTCTGACCCTCCATGAACAGCAATGCAACTGACATGTTCAAGGCCCAGAAAGGTAGCAAGGATATCATTAAAATAGTCCATGTGACATCAATGGTTCATCCTTAATTTTATGAAGCTATGAGAATACTACTCATAGATTGTGATATTGTCGTGAATGGCAACAGAGACTGTCGTGGAAGAGAAGAAATTGTTAAATAAAGCCATTATTTTTGTTTTCTTTGCACACAAAAAGCCTTCTCGTAGATGCATAAAATTATTGTTGAGCCACTAATGTCATATGGACTATTTTATCGATGTTCACTACCTTTCTGGGCCTTGAAAGTGGCAATTGCGTTGCTGTCTATGCAGGGTCAGAAAGTTCTTTGATTCCATCAAAAATATCTTTAATTTGCATTCCGAGGATGAACGAAGGTCTTGCGGGTTTGGAATAACATGACGGTGAGTAATTAATGAAATAATTTTTTGGTGACCAATCCCTTTAAGTACTATTCTAAGCCATTTTGTGGTATAAAAAGTGGGAGTGGTGTGCTCACACTGAAAATTCCAATCAGAAAAAGTACACTTTAAATACAAGCAAGTGTGGTATATTGGACACTTCATGAATTCTATTGTCACTGCTTTGCTTACATAGCCAAAGGTGAATTGCTATCAGACTCCGATCGATGCTGGATGACAAAATAACTTTAAACCTCATACACTAGATAGTTGAGTACATAGTACATTAGTTATTGCCTACATTTTCACAGAAAAGAACATCGCTCAGAGCAGTTCTGGTACTATATATATATATATATTTTTCATCAAACAACTTTATCTGTGGGGATACAAAAAATCTTTCCGCCTAGGCTAATTTCTTCTTATTGTAGTCCTTGTAAGGGCGTGAATATGTAATGTTCCCCATTTTGGCAAAGGTCTCTCTGCTGATGCCTCATCTCAGTAAATATGCTGATTGCTCTCCGATAGTCCTGCCCTGAACCCTACCTTTGCACCTCATTTGAATATATTCAAATATGGAATATGAATGTTACATACAGTGGTGTGCTAATTTCATTGCTAGAGAGTAAAGACGGGTTAAAAGATGTTCCTGCAAATCTCAGCACTTCCGTTGCTCAAATTCCCACGGCGCAACTTATACAACTTATTTGATGGGCTCTTTTAACCCCGCCTAAGTTTACCCTTGAAATTTGCTGCTAAAATGCAAACACATCCAGTTGAATGTCATGTTTGTGCTGCTTGTAAAAAAAAAAAAAAAATGTCTTTAATATCACCAGAGCAAGAAGCTGCAATGTTAGCACGTACGCTAATTGGTCACAGATCACGGTTGACCTGATTTGCGCTACACTCTCTCTTTTTCCTTATTGTGTCACTCCCTGTCATGTATTCCGGCAAATGAAAGGATGAAGAAAGCAGCACAGATGGTGTTTTATGGAAGAGGATTTCTCAGCAGACGTTTCTTGAATGCTTATTTAATGTTAAATGCAATAAGTGTTGGGGGGTTGGGAGGTTGGACAGCCTTTGTTTCAGAGGCAAGTGCTCAGCATATCAATCAATGAGGGCAAGCGAATGGTTTCATAAATACCAATGAATACAGACATGCACTTGCTTACAGTCTCCATACACTCTAGACTGTTGGGAATTAGCAAGCATGGAAAAACACACACAACCAAAATTACTATGAAAACATGTAAACACAATCAGATGGAATATGGCCAGAGTAATTTTTCTCATTGTTCTGTAAATGCGTATGGACGTCTGTGTCGTGTCTGTCAGACAGTATTTCTCATTCTGTTTTCCCAGATGATACTGCTGTGTTGTTCAGTGCTCAACCTTTGTTTGGGCTCTTCAGAGGGACTCTAAATTAGATTGTACCAAAACTATGACTTATATAATTTTGCAGGACTGTTTGGATATTTCTTGGCAGAGAGGAAGTTAGATTGCATCTGTCTGAATGATAAGCTTGCTCAACACAATGTATACCTGTTTACACACACCGGAATCTGGGGGATGCTCGAGGTTTTCCCAGATACATATTTTCTCAGATATACACTGTAGAAGAGACCAGAGCTAAATTTCATATTGGGACGTTGTCACAATGGCTATATCTCATTAGCGCAATTTTAAATCACACATTCAATTACACAAATGTGTTTCCTCTAGCAGTGATTTGGTATGTAAATTTGAATGATTTTGTTAGTTCTGTCCTCCATACCAAAATTAAATTTTTGATACAGCCGTTGTGGCAACAAGTCAATCTAATAACCACTGATAAACTTTCACCTATGTAATAAAGGTAGATTTTAACTGAAGGGTTGAACTGGACAACAGTATTTTTTTGTAAATGTCAGGCAGGGGTAAGTAAACCATACAATTCATAAATTACAATATTGGTCAAAACTGATTTTTAATGTGGTTTTTATATATTTTTATGTTTTTGTTGTTTTACATTTTGATTGTTTCAAGAATTGTTTTTCATAACTCTTACTCTTAACATTGTGTTATATAAATATTTGCTATAAGCCTAAAATAAGCTGTTTAATGTCAAACAACAACTTTATCATACACTTTATCAGGGGCATTCAATGAAAGTTCCAAAACCTCAAAATAGGCATCACAGATGGGGATATTGGGTCCTCAGAGCCAAAGACCAATGGCTTCTGAGATTTTTTTTCGGCAACACTTTATTTCGATAGTCCACTTTAGACATTCTACTAACAGTGAGTAACTTTGCAACTACATGTCAACTAGCAGTCATTAGAGTATTAGTAGACTGTCTGCTTAATATCTTCTAACACTTTATTTTAATGGGTCCACAACATACAACATACTGAGTATTAGAAACTTTGCAAGTATTGTACAATGGGGTTAAAGGCCCCCCTTAAGAAATAATGTGCTATTCACTGTGCCTAAAATGTATAATTGCAGAAAAAATGATATACGTTGTATTGAGCATCAATGGAGCAACAGATTTTGTGTGAAAATAAATCATCCAAGCTGTTTATTTTTGTTTAAGAATCTTATAAATGCATGAGGTGGCAAGGGGTAAAAGGCACACGGTATTGATACAAAAACTTCAGCTAAAATAATGTTTTTTAAAATAATGTCTAAGTTAATACTTGTTCAAAACAATCATTTAAGCAAAGTTTGTACTATTTTCTGCTTATTTTGAAAAATAAAATAATTATTTTTTGTTCTGTAAATATACTGTCATTAAAATATGTTAATATAAAAAAATATATTTTAAAATACAGAAACAAAATCATTTTAATAAGTAAAGATTCTGAATCTGTATTGAAGGAGATCCAATAATAATTTAATATATATTTACAGTAGTAACAACAAATTATATTTTATTATATGATATGATTTTAAACATGGTGATTATCTCTAATATGGACACCCAACATAATATATGATTTACCATCTGAATCGAATCATGTCATGTCAACAAATGAAAAAGTCAGTGATCTATTAATTATCATATTAATTACTGTGTGCCTTTAGCCCCAACAGCAGGGGTGTTTTTTTTTACCCCAAATACCATACTTTTACATATTCTTTTGTTATTAAAAAAAATAATAATAATAAAGAAGACCTTTGTCTCAAAATCGATGCATTAATTTTAGTGATTCTCATTTGCTACTTAAATCTACAACATTTAAAAAAAACATAAAATATTAGATCAAGTAAGCACAGAATCAACTTCACGTGATCACATCAAAGATCAGACAAATAAACACATGTATCTTGAAAAGTGAATGTTTTGGAAAGTGCTAAGCCATGTTTTTGTGGCATCTAGTGGTTTAGATGAAAATAATATCAAAGGATATGTCTTGCAATCAGGTTGGAACCAAGCCGAGGTTCAGACAGAGACCGCCATTTGAATATGCCTGAATTATATCATTTAATTTTACCAACCAGGGGTACGTTTTTCCAAAAGCAACTACGGTCACAAGTTCCATTGTTACCAATAGAGTTCAATGGAACTAACGACCATAATTAGCTAATGATGCTTTTGGGAAGCTCACCCCTGATAAGAGTCTACATGAATGAATGAATGAATGAATGAATGAATGGATGGACGGATGGAAGGACAGACGGATGGATGGATGATGGACGGATGGATGGAAAGGGCGATCAAAAATTTGATCAGTAGATTATTCAGTCAATCAATTAATCCTGTTAAACTGGGAAATTCTAAAAAAAAAAAAAAAATTACTTGCTGAATTTTAAAACCAGCCAACTAACGTTTGTGTCACACTGACACCAAATCCTTACAATTTTAAGATATATAAACTCATATAATTACAACATTCCAGTGCCCCAATCCATTTACCCAAATACTGTTACCAAAATATGCAAAGAATACGATATCACTTCACCCTTATGCTAGCAATAGTTAAGAATGATAACTGGATAATCTCATGATGCTAAATGCATCATTAATCTGCGATCTCAGAACTATAGGCGAGTCCAGATAATACCTCTGTTGAAGTCTTTTCAATGCCCATCTTTCCTTATTAACCCTGATCACAGATATCCATTATGCCAACCCTGCTATTGCCCCCAGCAGAAATCACATTTTAATTGTGTCTGCTCAGATTTACTGCTTTCGTGTAATGCGTTATGAAAAGCATATAAACTGATTAGAAAACCATAGCACCCTGATCGCCCTTCTATTAGTGTAACTGCTATGACATTATGAAAATAGCTGACAACACGAAAGAAATTTCTGTCCTCCTGCTGTCAGCCCTGTAATATCTCTTCTTAAATTAGATAACATGTCAGTCTATGCAAATATGCAAATAATAATAATAATAATAATGAAATATCACTGAAGCTAAAAGTTAACAAGGGCTGTAAGTTTATAGCATCAAGTAATCAGTTGAGTGATCTCCCCTGTGAAAATAAACGCAATTAACTTTCCTCCTTGAAATGACACTATGAAACTAAATTTAGTCACAGAACTGCAGACATATAGCAAGGAAGCACAAAATAATGAACACATTTGAGTTTAATGAAGCATTTTGGGGGAAAGCTCAAAGCCATTCTATGTTTTCATGTGGAAAGAGCAAAAGGCATTTGGCCTCTCCACGGAAAGTGCTGGAACCCATCAGGAAGTAAATAGATTAACAACAGGGAGCTGCTGAATGATCGTAGTGGTCAATCAGAGAAATGAATCGTAATTGTCTCTTAAATGAGGCAGTGTGGGCCGTATTGCTGCTTTATGAGGACAGGGTGATGGATTCTTAAAATGTGAAACCACCCCAGCTGCCCATGATTCAAATCAGCTGGGGCCTTTGTCCTGGTGATATATTGAATTATTTTTAGTGGTGAAAGTTTCCGTGCCATTTTCATTGCTCCGGCATGCCTGAGATCAAGGAGAAAGATGGAGAATGGCTTGATATATGATTATGTTAAACCAAACACAGCCGAAATCAGGTCTGATAATGTCTATGGGCAGTACTTCCCGACTCGCTCCTTGATCTCAGGCATACGGTCACGGTTTAAGACTCTTTATTGCCCAGCGAGGCAGTTTAAATACTGAATGATTAAAATGAAGTGGTGGCCAGCCACTGTTGTTGATTCTTATCAAATGGTACACCAGCAAAATAAATAGTCACTCAAGAAAATCAAGGGGAAAAGGGATGCTATGGCAAATGGGTATAGCAATGAACTAAATGTCTTTATTATTATAAATAATGTTTTATGAATAACATTTAGCTTGACTTATTTACTTGATTTATATTATAGCTATAACATAAATCAAGTAAATTCCAGAAGATCTGGGCGAGGTAAGGCTGCTCTCGGCAGGTTCATGAGCGCTGAACGACCACTGACGCCCTAGAGCTCAAATCTCCGAAAATACTGAAGCAAACTTTTAAATGGACCTTATCTTTATTAACAAACCGCATATTTGCTGTCTAAACAATTACATTCGTGCCTAAAAACTCTTAAAACTACAATGTATGACACAAAAACAGTATTATTTAAAAAATTATAGCATTTGGTCATACGCCATGACACTCGCTGTGAGAAATACCGCAAGAGAAGTTATACAAACGCTGAAATGGTTGGAGTTCCGATATCACTAGAATATCACACTCCTCTCAGCCAATCAGATTCGAGGACCAGAAAGAACTGCCGTGTGTGTATACACACAGTGCAGGGTAGTAACTGATTACATGTAATCTGGATTACGTAATCATTTATCAGATTCCAAAAACTAATACTTGTAATTAGTTGATTTTACATTTTAAAATGCTCATAATCAGATTACAACAACTTTTTATTCATTACATGATTACATATTCACACAATGGCAGCAAATTATCCATAATTTCTGATTTTCCCTAATTCTTTTAATCTTCTAAAATTTACTTACTGTATCACAGCATTCATCTTTGAAAACCTTGGATGTGTAATGTTGCTTTGCTTTTTTTATATCAATGTGGTGCATGTAGTGTAAGTTTAAAACAAGTTAAAAGTAATCTAAAAGTAATCTAAAAAGTAGTCCAAATACATTGCCTAAAATGAGTATCCTGGATTACATTACTAACTACAATTTTCATAGTGTAATCTGTAATCATTAACACATTACAATATGTAAGTAATTTACCTAACACTGTATATAGCCTATATATGAGAGTGCGGTCAATCATATTGTGTGTAATACCGTAAAAATCAATGTAAACATGTCTTACATACAGATTTATTCTATTAAATAAAAATTTCCCATGACATTTTTTCCACTTTTAATCACCTTTGCTCAGAACCAATCGTGTTACTGTTACCATTCCCGTCACGCAAACAGATCGAGCCGTGTCCTCTCCGCTCATGAATATTTAGAAGATAAGCAAAGCAGTCAACATTCCGATCCCCTCCAGGAAAGACGATTTCTTCATCAATATGCATTTGCGAGGACTTCCGGAAAAGGCACTTCAAAGTTCATCAAGCATTCCTTTTGTCTTTTCTGTGAATCCTGCACGACCAACCATGCAAACTGTCTCTCTCTCTCTCTCTCTCTCTCTCTCTCTCTCTCTCCTCCTCCTCTTTTTCCTGACGTCTATCAATAAATTATGGCTGAAGGCTTGATGTCTCACTCAGAAGATCTCAGTGTGGGAGAAATGCGAGTCCAGAGACTCCAGCTCCTCAGCTGTGAATCACACGCTTCAGCTGCGGCACACAATTAGGAAGAAACAGTGGCCTATATTTTTCTGAAATATCTCACAATAAAAATGCTAATCTGGAATCAATTTTTGCATATTGTCTCCTCATTAATATGATAGTGTGGACAGAAGGAAACTGATCTGAGACTGTTATCATTGGTCCAAGTCAAACTGAATATGTAAGTGACAGGATGAAAAGGCAAATGGCTAGAGATTTTACAGAGAAAGAGACACAAGGTGAGGGAGGAAGGTTTTCACTTGGTGTTGGAGTATTGCATGGCCCAGTATATGTTAATAAAACAAGACACTGGAAAGTTTTCGACAGAAAGGAGAAACTCATCTCCTTCAAGCCAACAGCAATTAGTCATGTATGACATGAGCGCTTGGGGATGTTAAGCCACTCAATAGGCTGTTTTAAAAATGTTAACAGCTTTACAAATATATGCAAATTAGACTGAAACAACCTATAACTCTACTTTTTGGGGGCAACAAAAAAAGTTAACTTTGTACTGCATACAAGTGATCCTAAGAAGTGAAGAGACTGTTGGCATACTAATACAAAAAGGTCTAAGAGTTTGCTGACTCCGTTGGCTGTAAAAGAGTACATAGACTCAGAAACAAGGAAGGTATGATGAATCGAAGGTCACCGTGCTTTATTAGGACCTTGGAAGTTAATAATGCATCATGGCCAGAGTGTCTGATTGATTGCATTGAGAGTCAGGGAAATAATTCCAACCGGGGTCTCTCGCTCCCTCTTCAGGCCCCGCCGGGGGAGGCCTTCTCCGCACAACACCTGCAACTCTGCCCCTGCCGCTGCTCCGGATGCATAATATACCCATCATTCTCACTCGGGTGAGAAGAGAGCATCGCTGGACTTCATCCAGGAGCCGGTGAAGGACACGAGAAGTATATGTGTATGTGTGTGTGTGTGTGTGTGTGTGTGTGTGTACAAGAGGGGAAGGGAATGTGTTAGCAAACCACCTGAGAGCAAGTCTTGTGGCAGTGCACCATATGAGGCTAAACTCGAAGTGAAAATGTACTTTGTGCTAACACAATCCACTAGGTACGCAATTTGTGAAATTTTGCATATTTCAACTTTATTTATTTATTATTTATTATTTTATTTACTTCTTCTATTCATTGAACTTTTTCAGTTTGAACTGGGAAAAAAATGTTACAATTATTGGGCTATTTGGGCAAAGTTTTTATTTTATTGGACTTTAAATATTTGCACTGGTGAATACTGTTTTCTCACAATAACTTTTTTTTTTTCTATTACAACGAGCCAGAAATCTCCACTTAAGTAGCACTTACTAAACAACGTTTTATTTCTTTTTATATCCTGACAGTTTTTACAAAGGAGTTCACATTGTTCATATATCATTTGCCTGATTTTATACATTCTATTCTTAAAAACATGTTTGTTTTTTTTCTTCCAAGCTGTTGAAACTTCTGATTTATGGAGTGCTAAAAACATGTGCAAAATCCCTTTACTAAAACCTTTGACACTTAAAATTAAACAAGAATTTTGAGCCTTTATCCAACATTTAGATTTCTGTTCTGAAACGTTATGGAAATGAATGCATATTTAATAAGATAATGTCCTTATTTGCATATTTAAACACAACATTTCAGAAAACTTGTAAAAAAAAAAAAAAAAAAAAGATTTGAAATTCCTAATATAATCAATCAAACTAGGAAAGTATGATAACTATTGGTTACATTTTTACACCATTCAGCTTAAGTGTCTTGCCTTAAGACATAAATATTAATTATATTATGTTGTGTATAGAAAACAATACATAATAATATCATTTAAATATTAAAAAAAAAGGTTCCTTTCTTCCCCTCATAAAGCCAGTAAATGGAACTGAGAAAAATACAACAATTATATTATTTCCATATGCAATGGAATCAGACCAGTTCTTTCTGAGTTTCTGAGGACTGGGTGTTGAAAACCGGCTGTGATTGCATGCAAGATTATACATGCGATTATAAAGGCTGTTGATGTAGTGCTTGTAGAAGTACTGAGTAAATCAAAAAGTAATCAACTCAAACTCCTTGCACAGGAAGTGGCCACGGCTGACCACATCGTCTGCATTCATAAACACCCTTTTAATGTCAAACGCTCTCAAAGGGAGGGTCAGTGAGTCAAGGGCTTTTGTGTATGTAGGTGTACTGCTCTATTATTCAGACCATGGAAGAACGATTAAAACAGATGGAAAAGATTTTATACAAAGTCAAAAATACATCACGTCATATACTTAAAACAGATCAGATCTTCCAACTAAAATGAACCTTATATCTTTGTCACGACACAAAGGTACATGGATCAGCAGTGTTGCTGTACTAATATTCTGTGGCGTAGTGTATATGCTTTAATATTCACTACTGCAGCACGGTTGTGTAACTTTTATACAACAACTTTTATATATGTAAGAAGTTAAACTAGCACATTCAGACATAATCTGGCTAGTTAATATGTGCATTTTCTTCCAATAGAAGTCCTTTAAAATGAAAAAATAAATAAATAAAAATCACATATTATTCTGCTGTAGTTCTGTATACTGCTCAACCCTTTCACATATACGTTTAAAATGTGGGTGTCTAAATCTAATCCAGATAAATTTCTAGTGAAAATTTTGAATAGAACAAATTATGATTTATTTATTTGATTAGTGCTATAAACTAACATTATTTCCACCATAATAGATGTGCAAGAGACATGGAATGGTGAAACTGTAGTTGACAGGAAAATGCTAAACTTTTCCCTGATTGAGTGACAGAGAAGTATTGCAGAGAGAGTCTGAAAGCACCCACGGCATGTTGTAAGAGCCGTAAGGGAGTAAGAGAGAGAGAAATTAAGAAAGGAAATGAAACAGAGAATGAAAGTCATTGAGACTGACATATACAGATGTCCATGATGCTGTGATGCAGGGAGCCAATATAAAAAAACAAACATCAATGTACACATCACTGCAGCGTCTCATCTTCTAGAATATTCCCTCTGTCTCACTCCCACTCTTCTCAGCAGCCAATCCACCAGCAGAGAAAGGTTTTAAGAGCTTTTGAGCTCAGGAAATTCGAGCTCTGAGTAGTGTGACATGTAAATGAGGTTAGCGTGCATGTAAAGAATCATTAGTATGTGCTAAACCATTCAATGATGTATGCAATAATTTTTGTTTAATAAAAAAAAAAGGTATGTGCTGAATTCTGGTGGTGGAAAACAAGGTAAGACATAAATTACGTACTCAGCAACTAATGCCAAATAGTTGCCCTTGTTTAATCTGTTTGCCAGACTCATTGCCAAGCAATATTGCCCGAATAGTTACTCTGGGTATAATCTCCATTGAATCTATTGCATTCAATAAGCCACTTCACCACTCAGACACCAACTTAAGTGGGCAGGCATAACAAATATGATTTACATAAGGTTACTTGTGAGCTGAAAGCTCTGCCTTGCAATATTCTCAATAATGTTTCAATAGCTCCGCTGTGAATGCAGTCATTGCTTTAGATTTGCTGAATGACACAAGAGTAGTACTCAAAGCAGTCTGTTATCAAAGAGATAAATCCCTCATGAGCTTCAATATGTATGAAACATTATGTTCATATGCAACATTACAAAATTGTTTTTGAACTGTACGGGATACACCCGTCTAAAAGCTGAGTTGGTATACTGTGTTTATGAGGGAGTCGTGTGAATCATTCACTTAACCAATTAGTTAAAGGAGACTTATATTCTGTCAAAAAAAAACATCTGTTTGGTTTTCATTATCATGTCTATCACACTGAAATCATGCGTTTTAAAGCCATATTAGTTTAAATTTATGATATAGGGTTTTCTGAGTGCACACATCTGAAGCATGCGCACAGAAAGCGGCGGTCACATGGCATGCGAGTAGTAAACTAAATTCTCTTTCATGTCTTATTGCACTTAAACTGTCAAATACACAGAAGTTTATGGTAAAAACACATATGAGATAGAAAAACAGCTGGTTATGTCTGTGAAGGTAAACAGCTGGGAAAGACATCACATGTTTATATTAGATCTGAGTGGCAGCAGTATAATATAAGTAAATAAATCAGTAAATCCACTGTTCTCTTGTCGCCTCTGAAGCTGGGACTCTAAACAGTGTTATGTGCTCATCTGTGCAGGCAACGACAGAACGGTTAGCATGCTTTGCTTGAAGTTTCGCCATGGCGTTAGAACTAGTACACCATTGTCACTTGTGAAAACACAATGGCGGTGCCGTGGGTGGAAACGTGCAGATTAAGGGGTGTTAATATTATAATAAGATCCCGTTTCTACGTCACGGGGGGAGTGAAATCTGAGCGGCTTGTTTTTTCCAAAACAAAGTTACTGAGTAGATGCACCGGGGACCCGATTATAGCACTTACACATGGAAAAAGTCAGACTTTCATAACATGTCCCCTTTTTTAAAAATGCTGATTTATTCAGGAATGATGCAAGTGGCTGTCTTTATGAACAGTCATTTAGGCTTTAGGCTTTTTTTTTTAGCCGTTGATAGAACAAAAGCAGGTAAAATAACTGGAAATATTGTGTCTAAAATGTAAGTTACCCAGTTTTAACTTCTTGTTTATTTAACTGTTGTATAAAATCACTTTCTCTGAACCCATTTCCCATAGTTAACATTTCTGCTGACACCTGTAAATTCACTGTATTGTAATCATAACCACAGCTGGCCTGTCTCCTTCTATAAAAAATAGTATCCATCTTACCTATTTTGACTTGCAGAACATTGGCTGCTGGTTGGTCAGAAATCCTTACATTCAAATCTAATTCATGCAAACCCTCAAACTAAAGACTTGCCAACCCAGCATGTGGCCAACTTGTCGCAGGTACAGTAAATGAATGTCAGTATAGAAAGAGGCACGCAGCAATTTAGAGTGTAAATCTTTCGAAATACTAAATAACTGCTGATCTCTGTAGAGGAGACACAAATAAATAATTGTTTAGAAAATAAATAAATTCAATTATTAATGAAAATAAATGAATTTATATATTAACATGAACATCATAATATTTTTTGATAAAATGTAATTTAAAAATTCATTTTAATGTGTAAATAATTAAAATTGAATGTAATTAATTATGGAATAAAAAAAGCATTTGCTATACACAAAGGTAAAATATTTTAAGTTTAAAACTTGAAATAGAAAACGAAATATCCCATTAGTCAGTGATCCTTCAGTTCCCTGCCACATCTTAATCAAAGGCATCTTATTTACAGCTACTGCAACATACGCAGCATTGTTTAATCCTCACAGCTGATGTTGGACCTTTTAATTGGCATTTGGACTTCTGCAGGGAGGTTTACATCTCTTACAGGTAATGCACTGGGAAGTTTTCATCTTGGCTGTGTTTAAATGTTCAAATTGGTCTCGGCTCTGTTGCTCCCATTGTGTATCCATAATGAGTCATCTTTTCAAAATGCGGTGTCGATGACCGTAGTCAGAGACTCTCTGAAAAGGCCCAGACTGCACACGGGGCGCCATCAGCAGCGAATGCCATTCACAGTGTGTAAGGGATAGGTCAAATCAATAGAGTGTTTCCCCTATTTTCCTGTCAACCTCTATTGTTTGCTCCGCTCTGAAAGCTTGCGAACACACTCACAAAAAGGCTGCCAGCCCTAAGGCTGTAAAAATAGCAGGCGACCTGTGCAGCAAGCAGAGGACGGGAGAATATTTCTGAGAAGTGGCAGGGAAAGTGACGCCAAGATCAGGCGATTAACACCGCGCAGAGGGCGTAGCGATGCAAAAGGGGGGCTGGCAGCAGAGGAAAGCAGCACACCTGCTCAAACTCAATCTCCAGTCAGAGAAGAAAATGAAAGAGAGGAGTAGGAGAGAGACTGTGAAATTGAGAGAGAGAAAGCAAGGGAAGGAGGGTAAGGGAGGTGTAGATAAGGAGTTTGTGACAATCTCGTCCTCTGTCATGTGTACTTAGTACACGCTTTCACCCACATCAATACACTTGCAATCCTGGCTGTTATCCACTGGGGTGGCCCTCAAGTGGATCTGTGTGATTTTTCGTAATGTCTGATTCGTGAACTTTTTTTTTTTTTTTTTTCCAGTCAGATCTATCTTTCAACAAATCGGTTAACCTAGTTCACAAAGCCAGATGAATCAGACTGACTCAATTTCAACTGAATTCAATTTGCTTTATTGGCATGACAAAAGCACATATACAACAATGTAATTTGGAACAATATAGCAATTGAAATAACATTTGAACAAGTAATATTAAAAGGATGACATTAAAACATATGGATACATACAGTAAAGGTTGTGCAACAACATTATTTATGTATTATTTAACTAATAAACTGAATAACTGAAATCAACATTATCTACAGTCATGTGGTTGGTTTGGTGTGAGTTAGCCATATATTTACTGGATATTGGTTTCTTGCCTGTGGCTGTCCCTCAGAAGTTGGCAGGCTGCTATAAATCTTGCCACTATATTTGCACATTCAGATTGTTCACCAAGAATGAAGGAGAGTTCAATGAAGGTGAAGGTGCAATTATTAAATTGGGGAAATATTTTGTTTATTTTGGGATAGTAGTGTGAGGAAGTGCAGCCCTGTCTCACTCAAACTCACTGACTCATTGAACCAAGAACTCTGACTTTTTGACATGTCCAACTCGTCATGACCAGGTTTAACAATTCACTGACTCACTAAAGCAAAAACAGTTTTTTGACACATTAACCTGGTTCATAATGAGTTAGACACCTTACTGACTCATTAAAGCAAAATCTATCTTATTCAGACATGTGTGACACATAAAGAGCTGGTTTAAAAACTCACTGACCCAATGTACTGAAAAGTGTGTCTTAATGAGTCAAGAACCAGTTAGTGAGCATTTGGAATGAACAGAGGATTTGACTGATGAGGCAATAAAAAATAATAATAATTAATAATTGCTCTGAATTTCAGAGATAAATTTTATTATTGTTTATTGTAAATGAAAATTGCATTTGGTCTAAAGTTGTTATGAGGTAAATCATGGCTGTGACATGCAACAAGCTGCATGGAATTACAATAAATTAAATTTCCGTAATTACTTTTACAGTAATTACAATAACAGAAAAATAATATAAAGCATTATGTTCCTACATTTATCTTTACGGGAACATTTTACTTTATTTACAGATTTCCCTGCATTTAATTGTTAATTAATTGTTTTTCAACCAGTTAACTGAAATAAATGATTTACAGAAATGAGTTCAGTTTCGGTTTATGTTAGCCTTTCTAGTTTTTCCTATGTGATGTTTTTCCAAATCAGTGTTCTCTACATGCATGCAGCTTTAGGTTACATGGATCTAGTGAGCAATATATGAACACAGGGCCTGAACTGGTCAAAGCACGTAGTTTAAGCCAAGTTAGCCCCACATACAAGACAATACACACATACACCATGCATAACTTTCTCCCATCTAATTACATCCTGCTAATGTTATTCCAGCCATGTTTAAAGTCTGACCGAATCGCTGGCTTCAGTCTGCCGCTAGCGGACCACTGAAATTGAATTAGGCAGTAAGCAATATTAAAAAAGGGCAGAGGAATCCCGAAGGGCCTCCCTTAAAACATTGAGTCAGTCAGAACTTTAATTAAACTTTCAATACACACACATAACGTGTACTTTAGCTTTTCGTAATTCTGGTACAAGCAAAGTCTGCGCTAATACAAATTCCATCCGAAAGGTTGTGGTAATATTGAAGCAGGTTATTGTGAGTCTACAGTATGTGCAAAGTTAAATATCACAGAAGATTTATCTGATTTGGTTCATTTTAAGAAACAAATTTGGCGAGGAAATAAGCTATTAAAAATGTTTTAACAAAAATGATACTGGATTTTGCAGCTGATAGTTCTTTAATAGATAGTTCAATATGGCTAAAATCTGACGTGCAAAAATGAATGTATTTTGCTTTTGATGTGTGTTGCAATGAAGACAATATGAAACCAGAGTAACATCACATTACATCATCCGTCCATGTTATTACAGCTTAGACAAATTTCGAGAAGTCGACCTGAAAACCTCACAGACTATATTACTCAATATTTAGAGGAGTATCTCATCATTTATGCATCAAAGCATGGATGGTGCGAAAAGCTACCTGATAGGACCTTCACCGTGCAGCATGAGGTAAAAACTTCTGTCTGTCTGCCTCTCAGATCTTTCTCTTCCCCTACTGTGTGCTGGAGGGGGCAACCAGGAATGTGGCAATTCCTTTCACACACTTTACGAATATGTTAGTGTCTGCAGACGGTGCAGGGCTCCTGAGGTGAGAGGGAGAGAGCGAGTGAGAGAGAGAACGGGTGAGTGAGAGATGTGAACAGCAGTAGCGGAAGAAGTAATCAATGCTGTCTTAACTGAATAAAGTTTAAATAAGATCCAACAATTCGATGTTAAAGAACACTGGGTTTTGAATATACACAAATAAAGCACAACTTGAATATATCCACATAACTTACTTTAGAGGTACCAAGCAGAATTTTCTTTCGTCATACAGAATCACAGAATTCAGTCATAAAAATGGAATTTACTGTATAACAAGGAATGTCACAGAATTTGCCAAATTTTGGATGAATAAATCAAAAGTAGGTTAGTACACTTAAATCAAAGTGTGATATGGACTAGTTTCTGCGAATATTAAACTGCAAAAAAAAAAATTTTAAATTAAATACTAATCCTGCATTTTCTGCGTGTCTCAACAACGAGTTTCGTTTACTACCAGCCTCTACTGCTTCAATATAGGAGTACATGAACACATGAATAAAATCTCTATAACTGCTCTGAGAGTCACATCATGAGCATTTTACCGTTTCTTGAGAGAACTATTACCATCATAATCATATACAAATTTGTAAACAGACAATTAAAGGTCTTCACAGCAACCCGTCAAAACAAAAGTTAGGTTTCAACTTGAAGAAACTATGACAGAAATGTGTTACTTAACATAATGACAGTACTATTACTAATAATAAAATTATTATTAAAAATTATTTTAAAAAAATATTTGCCAGAAAAATTATTCACCAGAATTTATTTACAAGAAAAATGTAAATATACAAAAATAAACTCATTTTGGGGAAAAAAATAAACGTATTTCATAGAGCCTTAAATTTTTATTTTTGTTAATTATTTAATAAATAGTTGTTAAATTGTGTATGTTTCATGATTTGCATTAATTAGACATGCTTTTTGATTAATGAAATTTAATTTAACCATTAAAACAGAGTCTAGAAAAAAAATTAATGGAAAAAAATGGAATCTAGAAAAATAAAAATGTAAAATAATAATAATAATAATAATAATAATAATAATAATAATAAATGTAATTTGGAATAAAATAAAACTTAATTTGGAAAAAATTCAAACAGATTTCATAGGGCCCTACATACCCCTTTTCAAATGAAAGATAAGTCACAATGGTAATCGACCCTAATCTAATGGTTCTACAATGTGGTTAACTGATTTATCTAGAATGTTTAGCTTTAATCCTTTAATCAGTGTCATTTAATTACTTTTAAATGGTATATATATATATATATATATTTTTTTTTTTTTTTTTTTTTTTTTTTTTTTTTTTTTAAACAAGTAAAAGTCATTTTAGTAATTGAAAAACGAAAAGAAAAAATGGTCAGGTCAGGTCATGGCGCACATGTCTTTTTTTGTAAGCCTGTTCACCTTTAATACACAAACTTTAATTTAAGATGTGACTGATCCAAATAGCTGCAGGAATGTTCACCAGTTTTAGAGTGTCTGACCTACAGCATAAACATGGTGCAGTACATGGCTGATCACATCCACCTCCAGTTGAGTGTGAGACGTGCTGTGATGGAGCGGCCCACCCCAGCACTCAGAGGTGAGTATGTGGGTGAGCAGACTGTGTATCGGTCAGTGATACAGATGGAGAGAGCAGTATGCGTCCTGGCAGCAGACATATGAATCTATGAGCAGTTCAACCTACATGTCGCAGGTACACGTGTGGGTGTAACTACAGCCACTTTTACATCCTATTTTTCACAAACTGTCTAGAAAACTTACAAAAATAATAATTTATTTCCAATTGCCTTTTATTTGAGATTTATATTACAAATATAAATATTTAAAAAAAATATGCTAAATGTGTAAATTTATTTTGGGAAAAGGACTACGTAAATAATTTGTCAAAAATGTAGTTATTTTTAGTTGAAAAAAAATATGTTTTTTTTTTTGTTTTTTTTTTCAAAAGTTAGTGTATACTGTTACCAACTAGAATAGAATAGAGACAACTAGAGTGAATAGAGACATTTGATGTGTGAAGAAAACAAATTAATTTATTTTTTATTTATTAATTACATCAAAAGTTTGTAAATGATAATTTTGTGTATTTAAGATACATAAAATATTCTGAATTACATGTGTTTTATGCATTCCTTTAAAAGAACTTTAGTAGAACAATAAGGTTATAATTTTGTATGATTATTTGTTCATTCATTCTAAAGCTCTTAACTATGACAGTTCATTAAAGTGAACAGTCTGATATTTGTTCATGGTTCAGTCACTTCCTCTCTTTGCATTTAAGATCCTGTCCCTGGAGGAGCAAATGTCTGTCCCCAAAGAAAAGCTCTTTGCTGGCATCGCAGTTGCCCCTGTTTGTTTTGAATTGAAGCTTTTGAGTTAATAATTTAACAGCAATGACTCTCATACATGAATCATTGTCAGGTTAGCATGCATGAGCTATAGGTGAGTGCTTTCTAAACTCAATTTAACATCGAATAAACGTCACTAAAATCAGATCTTGCAGTGTGAAAGCATAGTACCCTGGTTTCAAAGGTCTCTAAAAGTTTATTTCAAAACAGCAACTCATGCATCCTTCTACATGAATTTGCCTTCTTCACAGCTCACCTTACTGCAGCTTACTGCTCACCTTACAATCTGAATCATTGTTTGTTGTAATCTTAAAACGTATGCTAGACAAATGAACAAATCAAGTCATTGTGCAATCATAATCATCTCTCTAATAATGGGAAAGCAACAGGCACGGCGGCCCGACTGTGTGCTAAATTGTTACATTACATCTGATCAGAGCCTCGGGTGACTCCCCTTGCACCCGAAAATGCGTTTTTCTGGAGGCGTCTTGCTTTCTTCTCGTTCTGCATGGCTAATGGAAGACGCAGATGAGGCTTTGAAAAGGTTTCACGGAAAAGGCTCTCTCCTTTGCTCCCCAGAGAGACAGGACGGGAGAAGAGTCTCTCATCTGCAGTTCCACTTCATTTAAGTCCATGAATGCAGTGAATGGATATGTAATTGTTCAGAGGCTGCAAAATAATGGGATCACTTTGAAATAAAACACAAAGTTAGACAATGGTAATTCGATACACTTATTGTGTATATATATATATATATATATATATGTATATGTGTGTGTGTATCTGAATGTGAGTGTCCCTGTTCTAAAAGATCCTGGTTACTGACTGGACGTTAGATCCTTCCCCAGTGTCCGCATCCTGGAAGAGCGCAGTTCAGTCGGGATGGGAGTTTTTTTTTGTTTTGGTGGACGGCTGTAATACCTCAACTCTCTACAGATTGTTCTGGAACTGTAAGATGACTATTAAACATGTTTTAAAGGACTGGAAACTTCATTAAATCATTTGGCCCATGCAAAATGATGTCTCATCCAGCAAAAACCAGGAGGAATTGCAGTTGAAATCAGCTTTTGTTTAGGACAGATGGAGAGAGCTTCGTTCCCATGCATTCACGATAAATGGATGCAACAAATATGATTCCTGCTGAGAAAAACAGCCTACGATGGTAATCTGGTCTCCCAGCATGGCCAAATTGTATATGCTGGTCTGTTTTAATGGTTTTACATTTGAGCTTTGGGCACTTTTTAGGTCAGCTAGACCAACTTACGCTACGTAAGCATAGTCTATTTTTCAGCGTGGTATCCTCGATTCTATTTCCTGCTTACTGTTCACCAAATTTTCAAGGGCACAATCCAGTAATCCACGTGATCGGGAATTTCTTTTGAAATTTTGAAATTTCTTTTGTGTTTGTATGAATTAAAAAAGCCACACAAGTCAGCATTGTGATTCAAAAAGAAAGTAGCGGTGGTTACATAAGTGGTCTTACATTATATATACACAGCGTTGCAATGAACACTGACCAATCAGAATTGAGTATTTCAGAGCGCTTGCATAGACCATCTTAACCTAAGCATTCCATACTGTGAATACAAATGTAATGTGAACTTGATGTGCACAACTAGTAATTCAGCTCAAAGACTTTCATCTGCTTATTTAACACATGCTTGGCAATGGCATCTCTGCAAGCGATTAGCATTTTAGTAGCAATGGGAAACGTTAAAAGCCCAATGAAGTGCTCGAGCAGAGTGTCAGCTTGTTAATTGTGGGCGCTGTGTGTAATTTGTTGCTGGAAGGTGTGTTCTCTCACCGCCAGCAGGCATGTTAATAATTCAGTTCCTGCAGATTAAGAGATAGACGTTTCAACTGAGAGGAATGGATGGAGAGCACTTGTGAAAGTGCTGGAATGCCTTTTGACAGGATCACTCTGGTTGTATGCAAAGTATTAAAATACAAGTCATGTATGTTTACTATTCAAAATACTATAGACAATATGTCATGTCAACAAGTTCTTTCTAACCCGTTGACTGTAGTTTATTATCCTGCTTATTACATGCCTACTCACCTATTAATATGTGGACATGAAATACTTGAGTTTAAATTATTTTACAATCTTATGTGTATATTATCTCAAAATTTCCTACAAACACATTATGGTGGAAATCATAGTTACAAGATTCTGTCAAGTTCTTGTAATATTTGTAAACTCAGTACCACCTGACTTCTGCAATGTGTGGAATAGTAAATAAACTATTAGTTTATTGCTAAGGCATTTGCATTGCCTGTTATATTGTGGGTATGTCTATTAACTACTTGAATTACACAGATTCATATTAGTGTAGTGTTGCCACAAAAACACATGACTAAGTAAATGTCTGACCACTCAATGCAGCAATTGGCCAATCAGAATCAAGAGGCATTCCACAGAGCCTTATACAGCATATATTACATGTTGTATAATGTTTAACTTTAACATCAGTTAAGTAGCAATTAGATCAGTCAGGCATATAACTGATATCCTAAAACACACACCCATATGGGATCCAAAATAAAGCTGCCATTCATAACGCATTAAACTGCAGCAATGTTGCAGAAGATCAATGAAAACCAGACTGAGACACAGGGCATGTTTATAAAACACTAATCTCACCACAGGTCTAGCAACTTTTCTGCACCATGAGCAAGTGATGAGTTCCGAAAGTCTGTTCGTTTACTTCCTTTCTCTGAAATTGATTTAAATATATTCCTCCTGCGACGGCGTTCTTGCACCTCGGTTGAATCACAGAGTTTGCTTAATTAATGCAAATTTCCCGCATGTGAGAAAGTGCTGCAAGAGAGTTGAGGAAGTCAAGTAAACTGTGATACCATCCACGAGCAGCTTAAGGATATACGTGCAGCTTGCAAAATGAGCTGTAAAGAAAACAACTCGACAAAACTGTTTCTGCGTTTAGCCTGAGTTTAGTTTATTTTTAACAAATTCCATCTGTGCGTTCTCTCATTAGAGAACAAGTATCTAACCTATGCATAAACTAGTTTTATCTAGAGCTCCTACTTATGACTAAACAATTACATTAGCATTACAATTGCTTACAACTTTGTTAGAGCAATTGTAACAATAACCGTAATTATTGTGTGCTTCAGGGGATTAGTTTAACTTCATCATTAGCGATTCCTTTAGGAGTGAATCTGTTTTAAGAAAAAACATAGTTTAACAACTTTAATGCAGGCATTTGATTCACTTGCCTATTTTTTCGAACCTTAAAGCTTATTAGAAAACTGAACTAATTGTTTAAATCACATCTGCCACTAACCCTTCTATAGTGTCCACTTGTTAACTCATTCAAACGCACTCCATACAAACAACACAGCAATAGCACAGTTGAGGCAATTTTGAGTATGTGATCAATATACCGCATGTGTGAAGGCATCTGGCTTTTTATAACATATATATATAATAATAACAGAGTGTAATGTCATGTTCTGCAAGTGAGCTATAGGCTCAGAGAAGCAGTACACACTTGGACTGAAGTATCATATCGATCTTCTGGATAGTGGGTGTGTTTGCTCCCAGTCTCGGCTCTTGACCTTTTTAAAGGTCTACAGTACTTTTAGATCCCAGAAAATGAACTCTTTGAATGGCAATGTTTTTAGTCTATTAAAACCTCAATGATGATGGGAAAAACATTAATAAGTTGTATTTTCCTACAATAAATGACTGTATTAAGAATTTCACTGTGAAATCATAAAATAAAATAAAATAAAAAATTTAATAAAATACTTCAGTCCCATCCCACCAGAGTGCACTTACGTTTTCTGGGAAAATCAACATATAAAATGGTTTACTTACTTGTCCATGCATTAAGCTGCGAAAGAGAAAGTATTGCAAGATTGCAAAAAAAAAAAAAAAAATCACACACTTCAGCTTTAAAGTGTGTCACAATCACAGTTATTTCCTTAGATGGCATGAATGAGAGCAGAGTGCCCTGGAAATACTGTTTCTGCCGAGAAAAAAGTGGTAAACAAGTCCTAAACACGCATCATTATCTCAGGTTTACAGCATGGCGATAGGGAAGAACATTTAGAGCAGAATAGCGAGCCGTCCATTCGAGCCGAATAGAGAGCTTGTACGTAGGTGTATGGTAGAAGAAAACCAATTATGTTCCAACTCTTCACAAGCATTTCACACATGAGAATCAGACAGCTGTGCAGACCGAACTACGCATCTGGTCTTGCGAGTGTGTTTGAGTCCACTAACCCATTTCCTAATGAAAGGCTGGTGGTAGAGTCCCTCTCTGTCTCTCATGCATCAGTGAATTCAGATGTAGTCATGCACCACACTGTCATATGACATTTGTCAGCCTTCATTCACTCAGACGTCAAGGGTTTGTGTTTAATTGAGCAGCAGTTACAGGTTTAGCGTGCTGCCGTGCATGGCTTCATCTGCTGTAGTGGGCTGAATATTGTTTGGCACAGCAGAGATAAAGTTTTGTGCAGTGGCGCAAAGTTGCTGCAGGCATCTTTGGTTCACAGCTGTCATGATGTCAAAACAATGTTTACTGCACAAGAATACTGAATTCCCTCAAGCTTGGCCATGCTCTGAATAATAATATCTAGTGAACTCTGAAGTGTTAAAAGCAATCATAAATACCGATGACATAAGAATGCATGTAAAGTATGTGTAAGTTATTTTGCAAATGCATAAACAAACCACTTAAAACTGGAGAGAAAAAGTTGTTGTTTCTTACCAAAGAACTACTAGTTGCCTGTTCCTAAAATGACTGCACAAACACAGACCACGCTGTTTATAAATTTCAGATCTTTCTTAAGCAAGAGTGGGAAATAAATAGATGTCAGATGCAGTTTTGGAGGAACTATTTACAGCTCTGGTGATTACTTATATAATCTTCCTGTTCAGAATTTACGGTATGGCTCACTTTTGGGGGGTTTTCCACTGTATACAGTACCTGGTACTTTTTTCAGTACCACCTCGGCTGAGGTTCCAAGCAAGCCGTACCATTACCAAAATGTGACGTGTAAATGCTGCTAATCACTGATAGGCCGGAGAAAATCGTTACTACCTGTGTCATTGAACCAGACCAGCTAGATTTAAATCCAGCCAGCAACAGATCGAACACAACTGTTTTGAACGAGCGCACCTTTTTTAACAACCAAAAAAATGGCTGTTTCGTGGTCTGCCGAGGAAGTACAGACGGTTCTCTCATTGACAGCCAAGGAGCAGATCCAGCGAGAGTTTGATGGGGCGACGCAGAATGAAAAAGTTTGTATGTGTACAATCCATGTGTATAATCCCACCCAGTTTAAAGCAGTACTAAACTGCAGTGGAAACGCAAACCGAGCCGAGCCGTGCCGAGTCGTACCAAGCAGTGGAAATACGCCAATAGTGGTGGTGGTAGTGCTGGGCTCCTCACATTCTTGTATGTGCTATATAAGAACTGTTTGGTCTATTGAAAATCATTTTAACATCTTTTTGCCAGTATGATCTGAAGATGATCCGAGTCAATTTTGGTAACAATCGGATGAACCATCTGGTTTTAGAAGGTTTTACAAGAAGAAGAAGAAAAAGAAGGTGAAGAAGGTGAAGAAAAAAAGGTGAAGAATGTGAAGTAGTAGCTCAAGAAGAAGGTGAAGAAGAATTTGAAGAAGAAGGTGAAGAGTGAAGAAGAAGAAGAAAAATAAGAGGGTGAAGAAGAAAGAAAAGAAGAAAGCGAAGAAGAAAGTGAAGAAGAAGAAAACGAAGAAGAAAGCGAAGAAGTAGTAGTAGTGGTGGTGGTGTTGGGCTGCTAATGAGATGAATGGGAAAAAAATTCATAATTTAATGTTTATTTTTTAAGCTGTTCTATCGGTATAAATAATGCATGACATGTAAATAAAAAAGGTTAAAAACTAAAAAAAAAAATGGTTTAAAAAAACTGATGATTCTCTGATGATGTCTCATATTAATGATTCCTGTGTTTAATACACTTTGATGCATTACAAATTTTGGAAATGCATCTTTTCAAGGTCATCACACACAAACTAATGTATATCAGGGGATAAAAGTAAAGAGAAAATACTAAAACATAGCAACTGAAGAGAGTAAGTCTTAGTTGATAGAGAAAGCAACACAAAAGTAACCAAACACAGTAACACTCCCAACAGTGATCAAATGTACTTGAACGATTGAGTGATTTACTTCTCAAATGATTGATCATGTGATTTAGCTCTTCTCCAGCTTCCTCACACCTCTATTTGTTCCTGCGCACTCTGTAGTGTCAAGGCTTTCCTCGCTATAAAACATCTGGCATTGTGAGCATCTTCCAAGAAAGGCTGTTTTACATGGTCTCAAGAGGGAGGGTAAGCGAAACAATGGAGAATCCAGATTGTGAGGTAATAAATCTGTTAAACCGGTTTCATTGTTCTTCCCTGAAGTCCTAGTTGCCATGAATTATGTTGACATAATTGCCAACATGCCTCAAAGCAAGTATAAGCAGCTTCAGGAAGCAAGGTCACATCTCATCATGCAAAAACTCGCCAACAACATACGCATACATATACGCAGTCCAAAATATTACCTCCTGATCCATCTCTGGAGGATATTGATAGATAGGTTGCAGATGAAACTGACTGGAATTAGTAGTTTATCAACTTAGTACATATACACAGCATTCCAGTTAATCATGCAGGTGTCAACTAAAGCTTATGGCCTTGAGAACAGAAGAAACAATGGTAAATCCCATCATCAACTTTGGGAAATAAAGTAGTTGAATAGTTGCTCCCAGGCTAAAACTGAAGAATAGCAGAAGAAGAAAAAAAAACATGTTGATGAAACATCTCAAAACTGAGAGCAAATATTAAAAACACACTGCTGAATGTCTCCATTAACCAATCAAACATTAGTGAACTTCTCAAACATGAATAGCAGGATTGATCATGAGACGATTCAGTATTCTTAAGGGAGTTGTAAAGTGTCTATCATTGTGAAAGACACTATATGAAGGGCTATTTTAACAAGATTTGCTGTAGCACAGCCAGTACATTTGATCATAACCCATTTGAGCCTTTAATTTTTTTATTACTTACACACAAATTTATCCACGTCTGCAAGGCCTCCAATCTAATCTATACTTTGCACATTTACCTAGACATTTGACCTTGCAAGGCTGTGAAACACAAAGCAATGGAGCAGCATACGACAGTTTGTATGAAAGAAGTACTGAAATGTTTCATCCATTAAATGCATACTTCTCACATGTGAATATGGACGGTTGTTAACAAAAATGGCAATCAATGGAACTAAGTGCAGATCAGGTTTGGGTAAATTCACCATTCGAGAGCTATATTCATGCTCTTTTGCACATTTTCAAAGACAAACAAGGCTCTGATGGAACCGCAAGGTTTGAAAGCTTTTCACCAGTTTCAATCTCAAGTCTGACCCTCATAACTCGCTTTCACTTTCAGGCTGGCCTCCATGTCACCAAGCTGAGACGTAAACACACCACACAAAAGCATTGCAGGAGCACATCTTAGTTAACTAGCACTCCTGCAATATACTCAATTCACTACAGAATGTGCCATTAAGGCCAAACCTGTCAGGATGGTTCCCTGCTGGCATTAACTCATAGGGGAGATTCCTGATGGATGAAGGTGAGGTATGCTCTGCAGGTGTCCGCTGGGAACATCTTCATTCCCCCTTTCTTCTCTTTGCTCCCCGTCTCTCCTGGGAAAAGAGCAGTAAGGGTAGCATCCTCAGCAGCTTGCAGCGCATTAGCTCTGATCAAACGGCTGCATGCGTCTCCCATGCCCCTCTCAGCTCCTGCACTCCGGAACAGAATATGTGCATTAGTGCTTGTGCATTATAAATGGAAGCAGACATACGTTTTCAAACATCGTTACCGAGGCAGAGGATGAGGTTTAAAAACTAATACACATTATCATTTATCTATTATGGTTTATATAATATTTAATATGGTTTATATATATATATATATATATATATATATATATATATATATATATATATATATATATATATATATATATATATATAAAATGGCATAGTGAGTGGTGAGTAGGAAATGGAAAACCCAGAGTGAAGCAGGAGCAGATCGTTTTTTAAGGTTGGAGCAATTGAGGGGAAAAACAAACAAAACATAAGTGACCAAATTTTGCATCTTAAATACACATACATCAAGCAAGTATTATTATTACTTTTTTAAACTACTGACAGTACCTCAGTCAAGCTGAGGTCAGGACTCTTACTGGGCCATTCAGTAACAACAGAATTTCTTCTGTTGAAGCTGTTCTGTTTTTGATTTACTCCTGTAAGAGTAGTACTGTAAGAGTATTTTCTCCTTTGGATTGATGTCCTGTTGGATCACTCAACATCTCTTGAGCTTCAATTGGTGGACAAAACTAATTTATCTCTGATAAACTTGAGAATTAAGTTTTCCATCAGTGATAGCTCTGAGGCAGCAGTTCCAAGCCATGATGAACATTTGATGTTGGTCTACCGTGGCTTTCACACACACTTTCTTGGTTCAAGTCCATAGAATATTTTTCCAAGTGCACTGTGGAGCATCCAAAAGCTCTTTTGCGATCTTCAAACATTCAGAACCCCCCCCCCCCCCCCCCCCCCGCTTGTTAGGTTGTTTTGGGCAGTGACTTCCTTCATGGTGTTCTCCCATGAGTACCATTTTTGTTTATTCCAGAATGGGGCTCACATACTTTTTCCACCTTGCACTGTGGATGTTTACATAATGTGTTCATTAAAGACAAGAAAGCTCACAGTCTGTGTGCATTTGTTTGGGCAGACCACATTTTACTATTGTTGTTACTTATATGATCATATTGTATGATTAATTCAAGTAGAAATCAATGGGTTTTCCATTGTAACATATTTCAAAATGTAATTTATGATGGCAAAGCTGAATTTTCAGCAGTCATTACTCCAGTCCTCATTGTCACATGATCCTTCACAAATCATTCTAATATGTTGATTTGGTTCTCAAGAAACATTTCTTGTTATTATCAATACTAAAAATAGTTGTGCTGCTTCATATTTTACGCAAACCTACAGTAACACTTTATTATAGTTCAATTTGTAAACATTAGTTAATGCATTACCCTAGTAAAAAAAATAGCATACTTAAGCACAATTTATTCGTATGTACTTTAGTATAACTAAATGTATTTGTGGCACACTATAAATTGGTATACTGTCTGTTAAATTGGAACAACTAATTTTGTACTAAATGCATTTTAGTTGTGCCAAAGCAGTGCTTAAGTTCAACTAAAGTTGTAATAAATAAACTTGTTTGTGCTAAAGTGGAACTATTTCAAGTATACTTAAGTACACTTTAAATATCCCTTTTTGTATTTAAGCTCTGAAATGCAGAATGCAATCAGCATAAACTTCAAATGTACTTTGCTGACATTACAATTGCAATTCAATTGCACTTTAAGAGTGTTGAAGATACATTAATATTATAAACTGAGGTCACACTATCCTTTACATTTAGTGACTTTAAAATGCATTGCAGTGGCATTCCAAGTAAACTTGAAGTGTGTTAATAGCATCATTATTGTGCTTCTAATGCAATTAATTAATCTTTATAAAATACAGCACAGCTTTACAATTTGTCTTTTACTAACATTCCCAGCATGCCAGCCAAATCCAAATTATATGGATTGCTGAGTAGTCTTATTTAATAAGACTACATTATATGGATTTAAAGTATCATAAAATATCATTTGCAGAATGTTTTGCTTCCCTTTTACCTGACATGATCTGTCACTAATGCCGCAGGAAACAATTGCATATGACATAACATTAGTTTTATTTTTGTGCACGTACTAAAACACAGACAGTTCCGTTCGTTGGTGGAAGAATGTGAACTGCGTATGTTTCAGTGCATGCAGATGTAAAACGCAATGAAAGATTTGCTGGTTTGACGTTCTCACATTACGCGGCGGATTTATATGTGTGACGCATGAATTGAAATTATTTTAATAAATTTTACGTTGTTACTTTCCATGCAGTTAAAGTCTCTGAAGTTATTTAGGGTAAAATGTGTCACAGTTTACTTTATTTTGCTATCCTCACTTACATACATGAACTATAGTGTCCAGCACCCACTAGTAAAAAAAAAAAAAAGATATAAAAAAAAATTATATCTGGTGTCTGAATAATTTTTGGTTTGACTATGTTGTTTACATATCTTTTTGTAACTACTTTCTGTATATGTAAAACTGCTTTAAATCCATGCAAAATTGCGAGAAAAAAAAAAAAAAAACACTAAATTTGAAGTGTGGTTAAATTATTAAAAACGGTAAAGGTCATAATTATTAAAAAAAAAATTTAAAGTACTGCATGATTACAAATTATTATTATTTGCAACTCAAAACATTTATTTTTATTTATACTATTTTTATACTCAGCAAGTAGAACTCAAATACAGTGTACTGTATAGTACATTTAATCATAACAGATCAACAAAAGATTCAACTATTACTTCAATATTTAACAAATTAAATTGTTTTATTTGCAAATTGTTCATTTGCACTGTAGGCACAAGTTGCGTCTGGAAACGCTGCCCTTACAGCACCTGTTAGCAGAAACATACCAGATGTTTCAATTCATATCTATCATTTTCTTTGGTTGACCCAAAAAGAAAGTCTCATAAAAAATAAATAAATAAATAAAATACACAGCACCATCTTAAAATAATTTCATTATTCTCATATTTGAAATATATGGTGAGACTTGTGTCTTTAGCTGTAATGAGTTTCTAGACTCTAAAGGTTTCTTCAGAAATATGTGCCAAATCTGCAACACAGATCCCCAATAGTGTGCACTATAGTGAGTTCAGACAATTAGCAAAAGTACAGCTAAACTGATTGTTGGTGAATTTCACAGCTTGTGAAGGTGAGGAGAAATTGACTTATCAAGCCCCCTTCACTGAACATACTCTAGCCTATATTTAGGCCGATGTTAAAATCACATTATTACAATACTTAAGACACATTTAAGGGGCAAAGGAACAAACAAATATCAATACACAGAATGTGATATTGTCTCTTATGCCATAGTCTTAGGTGAAAACTCATACAGTGGCCTTAAAGATATGACAACATACAGTACAAACAATCCCCACAGACATTTGCCTCATTCATCTTTTACCAAGACTAACTGTTGGGTTGAGTAAGCACGGACATGTCATTGGGGTTATGAAGTGAGCATCCTCATTCAAAGGTTTCATCCAGTTGGTTTATACGGGTGTGTGTAGGTCATATTTAAAGTTTTATTTTTTTGTTTGTTTGTTTCATTATGAAAATCACATTTTAAACATGTAGATGGAATTAAGAACCTAGCCAGTGTACTTTCTTAAGGATGAATATATATATTTCCTTTACCAAATGCATTTGTAAAAAGTATTCAGCCTATTCAGCCTATTCCCAACACAAAGTGAGACAGCAGATCTTATCAGTATCATTTGTTTGAAAAGCTTTTATAGTTTTTGGCTTATTATGCAGTTTTCCCCCATATCAGAACCATCATTTCAAGCTCGTATCTTCATTAAACAGGTTGTGTTTTATTAGGAAGAAACATAATAACCTTGACTCGCAAGGACAGGCAGAAGAAAAAAAAAATGCATCTTTGATTTCTTTCAGAGTCATTAATATTTATTAGAAGGCAGCAAGTGCAAAAGTATAGGCACCAGCAAAAAAGTTTATCAAAGTACAAGCTGTTTATCAGGGTGGTAATGTAATTAGTCCTGGGTGAATATAGTCTCCTTTACATTACCTTAACCTGGACAGGGGGCAGATTCCAGGTCCAGGAACAGGGTCCTGCCAACACTTCCTCATAAATAATGTTCCTCTGCTCATCTCCAGCTCCTCTGCTGATCAAACACTCTGAGACACAGTGGGAGTAAAATAAGGGAACGTACTTCTAGCATTTGTGAGAATTTCAGCTCTGCAGGAGGAACTTAGGAGATGCTGAATAAACATAAATGTAGCTATGCTTCTGAAGCCATGCAATTCTGCTGAGACTCGAGTATAATTTTATCATCAAGTATAATTTTTTAACATATCCCTTACGTACCACATAAATGCCTCAACGGTAGGTCTTTATGTAACTTTAATGGGACGTTTTTGAGCATAGAAACAACAGTATCAGAAAAGGCAGTAAATTAAACTAATCAGGCTACAAAGCAGGCTAGATTTGAACCAAAATCTTCTACTTTGGCCCCACAGCACAGTGTCTGTACACTTTTTTTTGTGACACTTCCTGTCATAGCATCAAGTCACAAACATGTTTTCATTTAAAAGGCAATCTTCTGTGTCAGTGATTGCAAATGCTCATGCATATCCGTGTCTTAATTGTTGAGTTTTTAACAGGTGTCAATGGCAATTTCCTTTTCTGCTATACCTAATCAGACATTAGAAAAGAACCAGGCTTTGCCCCTGCTGTGCATAATCATATTATTTCTCTTGTGCTGTTTGTACATCTTCCCCTTTTTGATATGGGTTGATTTTATGCTGGGATTTATATAGAGGGATTTAAGATCTTTTTATGCAGCCTCTGTTTCATGCTTCTTATGCAACTAAATTGAAAACTTGAGCAAACTTCTGCTGTGCCCCCTGTTTGACAGTGCAACAAGAACTGCATGTTATTCATTATTTATGGTCCTTTCGATTTACTTCAGAATGGTTCGGCTCAGCCCTTTAACTAATTTTCTTTACCATTTTCCCAGAAATGTTTGGCTTGTTGACTAGCCAGGAAAGTTGGCCACAGTTTTTCATTCCACTGGCAGACCAATTCCAGTTCTGCTAAAGAAATTCTGGAAAAATACATACAAAATAATAAAATAAATAATTTAATCAAGTTCAAATAAAAAAAAAGTTATGTTTTTATTTCAAAGTTGTTGACTACTACTACTACTACTACTACTACTACTACTTTTTCCAAGTACAGTGCTCCAAGTCAGTTGTGAATTTGCACATGGCTTATTCTATTACTTATGAACCAAAGGAATGTGTGAATTTACAATGTATGTCAATACACAAGAGCACTAGCCCTATAGGTATGCCTCCATTACTCACAATGTGCAAAGTATTATTAGATATTTCTGTAGCATTCAGCACAGACTTTGTTCACATGCACTGCTACTGTATACGTCCCTCGTGTAATCAGACTATGTATAATGCTGGTGTTTCACCTGAAGCATTGCAGTAGGTAAAGAATGAGGGTCAGAGAGAACGGCAATACAAAGCACCATTATTTGCCATGCCAATAAAGAACATCAAAATGGCAGAAAGCAAAAGACTGTGGAGGGGAAAGAGAGAGAGAGAGAGAGAGAGAGAGAGAGAGAGAGAGAGAGAGAGAGAGAGAACCGAAGTAGAGCAAACAACTTAAGGAAAACTTAAGATATAAGTAAAGATAAGACAGCGAGTAAGAGAAAAAGGTTTGAAGGAGAGAAGATCCGAGTTGAGTGGGGTGCTGTGATGCCCTCAGCTCTCTGTAATCCCAGATCACAGTGCTCTGATAGCATCTGCCCTTCTCACTCAGGATTAACAATAATGCAGCGCAATCCAACGGTCTCTCTCACACATCCGTCAAACATGTGGTTCCTTCTCTAGTGGGTGGCCAACCAGAACACAACCATGGGTCGGTGCGCTCATTACGTGACACACGCCAAGAGTAATTGATGCCAATCTCTTTTAAATGCCAATTAAACCAAAGATATTTGTTCTTCCAAGCATGTCACAAGAGGTATCTCTTAGAGGAACAAACATCGTTTAACAATTGAACATGAGTAAATTAGACAACTGTGTTAGTGTAATAGCAAATACGCATATGTTTACAGTAAAACAACTTTAAAATTTAACTTCAGTAAATACAGCGCCAATGTTACAGGATAGTTAACCAATAACCAATATGACTTTTCTAAAACAAATGTAAGTTGCATGTACATATTGCCTTGTTAAATATAAATTGTATCTATAAATTAAGAAATGCATATTTTTACTTGTAAAAATATTTTCTTTTTTTGGTTAAAATGGTCTAATTTTAGAATAAAAATGTTTTGTCTTTCAATAAAAAAAAATAATTGGTATAAAGTTAACAGATTCATTGTATTTGTGCTGTATTTGTTTACTAACACTTTTACAGTCATATATTGTTTGATGTAGTTAAGTGAATTGCAAGTATATTTAAAAAATATTTATTTCTGGAAACTCAGTGAATTTATGCACATATGTGGGTACATTTATCATTAAAACCCTCTTCTAATTATCAATGCTCATGCTGGTTTTATTTGCTATACAGAAAAGCTTACCAAGAAACTGCAATGATGGCCCAAAGTTTTAGTGTGACTGATGAGCGCTTTATGTTGATTAAAATGTGAATGAATCCCTAATTTCGCCTGCAATTTAGAATCGGCATCTCAAAAGTGGCACTCAGTACAGACAACAGCGTTGCTTTACACAGCTCTCACAGCTGTGGGCAATTATGCTCTGGAGCACCGGGGCCCGCCATATTCTCATCTAACTGTGTTCATCAACTCGCTGAAGTTTAAGGAAAGCTGCTGATGCAAAGCAGTGTGTAAACAAGGTTTCCCCTTATGTTCACATTGAAGAGTAAGTCATACAGCAGGAGGGTGTACAGTATGTGTGTGTGTAGGCAGATGGGAGAGCGGTCAGTTCTGACTGAATGTGTCGCATTTGTTTGTGTATCATAAAAATATTCCTTTTTATCATTTTAATGTCCGAGCAGAATGTCCCCATCGCTGTGAAATTCACCGGTCTATTGAGAGCCTGCCTCTGGTGACATTTGGTTTAGCACTCTGAGGTTTTAATACTCAAACAGAATCAAAAACAGGCAGGCTACAAAATCCAGGTGATATTGACTCCATGCTGAGTTTATCTAGACAGTCAGAGTTTTCAGTAACTGGCATCCTTACAAAGTAGCCATAAGAGAACACGCTCCAAAAAGAGGTCCCTTTGCTCTTGTTAAAACAGACCCCTGAAGACTAGCAAAATAGCTCCCCCTCAGCATTACTGGGTAAAATGATGCTGGAAACTCTAACAACCACTGGCCTCAAGCATACGCGGATGGCTGTCAACCCAATGCCACATGCAAAACTGCAACAAGCGAGGGGAACAAATTCGATTTATGCATTTTAGAGTTTCTCATTATGCATGTGCAGAGTGGGCTGAGCTGGAACACTTATGCAAAGCAGAAGCCAATTTGAGGCAAGTAGATGCGAAAGCACAGAAATGTTCTTAAACTGCCTGGTTTGACAGCTATTTCAGCTGAGGGGTTCTGACAAATACATTAAGGATATTAGCTCGCACTCAGTATTTACTTAGCATGGTTTTTAAAGGTGCACTCGGTAATTTTTCCCAAGTTAAAAAGTTCTACAAAGAAATTAATAGCGGGTTTTGAAAAATGTTTAAAAACCACATACTCGCACTACTGTTTAAAAGTATGTTATCAGTTATATTCTTTTGAAAGAAATTACTACTTTTATTCAGCAAGGATGCATTAAATTGATCAAAAGTGACAGTAAAGACATTTATAATGTTAAGCAGATTTCAATTTAAATGAATGCTGTTCTTTTGAGCTGTCTATTCATCAAAGAATAACACCAAAAAATACATCATGGTTCCACAAAATTATTAAAGGGATACTTCACCGAAAAATGAAAATTCTTGAATGTGTCAGTTGCATCACTGTCTATGCAGGTTCAGAAAGCTATCAGATTTCATCAAAAATATCTTAATTTGTGTTCTGAAGATGAATGAAGGCTTTACAAGTTTGGAACGACATGAGGGTGAGTAACTGATGACCGAATTTTAAGCAATTGTTTTTAACACTGATAAAAAGAAATCACTTAAATCAGCATATTAGAATGATGTCTTCGCATCACATAACTAAATTATAATTTAATATAAATATATTATTAAAATAGAAGAGTCACTTTAAACCGAAATAATATTTCACAATATTACTATTTTACTGTAGTTTTGATCAAATAAATTTAGCCTTGGCAAGTATAAGATAGAAAATGAAATGAAAGTCATATCATATCAATTCACTTCATGTAAAACAAATCAGCTTTCAAAAAGGCTATTGTGTCAGCGCCGATGAGCCTCTTGGGCAGTATGTCGACATACAGCACCGTTGCACTTCAGGCGATTTTTCCTGATCTCTCTCTCTCTCTCCCATTGTGCTTCCTGTCCTATCAAATTAAAGACAAAAAATGGAAAAAATAATCATTCTTAAAAAAACGTCTATTGATAGGCTAATGAAAGCAGTATTGAGTCTTCCTCTCATGTGTGTCATGTCTATCATTTTAAAGGTATTTTTCAAAAGGACTACTCATTTCTTCAACTGTAAAACTTTTTAATGAGGACAAAAATGAATGAGCGCACCTTTAAGTGCTCTGACCTTTCAAAATCCATAAAATATGAGTATTATGTATCTCAGCACTCACTCAATATCCAGTCTCTGTCAAGGACCCGGGTTGTTCATAAGTTGCCACGGTTCTTTTTGGCTGTAAGTATTTATTGAAATTACATATAAAAGAAAACACTTTATTTTAAAATACTGTTATTTTCCTACTAAATCTACTATGGTCTGCTCTTCACCAAGAATCATCTGATTGTAATGACTGTCGTAAATACATTTGACATTTTTGTCAGCCAAAGCTAGAGGACAGCTGAGGATGAAGCGCCCGGCTGACATTTATGGTAATAAACAAGGTAGTGGACCGATGCCATTGATCCCATCTCTTGCTCACCGAGTGTTGACTATGCAATCCTTTGAAGTAGGATAGTACATAAAAAAAGTCATAGCTGAGTTAATAAGAGATACAGAAGAGACTAAGCCTGTCAGGACTGCTGTTCCACATACAAGAGGAAAACAAAAGAAAGCTATTTTCTCATCAAAAGATGAAGAAGAGGGGGGAGGGGTGTTGTCTTCACGTGGGATGAAGAACATAAAGGATGGCGTGATGCATTTTTGACCTGCATGCCTCAGCCTGCTGTGTTTTTCATAGAGATATCTATTTGAAAGAAGTTGAGAGAATCGCTGCTCAATCATTATTTTGTTATTTCACAAAGACTTTTTTTCTTACATAACCAGAATGTAATAATTAGCATTGCGATTTGTCCTTGAGACAACAACCCTTTTCTTAGACCAATCTAACTACACTCAAACGTTGGCTCAAATAGGTCATAGTTTGTTTAGTTTGCATGGCCCCATTAATCGTAGAAGATATATATATATATATATATATATATTGTGACGGGAGGAGCCAACGACAGACACAGTGGGTGTGGCGTCAGGCCTCGGAGAGGTTTTTATTAAACAAAAATAATAATAGGAAGTGTCCAGGGGGAAAAAGTGTCCAAAGAAGGGGGGAATCTGGTGTCCTCGTCGTGCTTCGGGGCTTGTGCAGGATGGCAGTGTTCCAAAGGGGAAGGGTCCAGGCAAGGGGCGGAGTCAGGTGGCCGCACACGCTCCCGCGGTCCGGGGCACGAGGGGCGGCGGCTTCTCTGGAGCGGCGGCTCTTCCTGTGCCACTTACTGGCCCATTGGCGGGATGGACGGCCCGGCATCCTGGCCCGACGGCCGTTATACGGGTGCGGCTTGCACGATGACCCTGGAGGTTCCGCGGCTCACATCCTCGGCGGCGCGATGTCCCTCGACGCACCCTTCCTGGACCCACGAGGACACCAGCGTGCATGCACGGGGGAAGAGACCGGTCTCTCGAGGAGAGGCGCGCTCGGCATTTAACGGCGGCGGTGATGAGGCTTAATTCAGTTCAGCTGTGCCTCATCACACGCCGCCAGCCCACGTTGGTCCCACGCCCCTCCTCTCATCCACCCACTCCAGTCGGGAGCCTGGTGAAGGGCGGCGAATAAGGGACGGGGTGGTGATGATGATGAGGGGGAGGGCCGTCGATCCGTCACAATATATATATATATATATATATATATTATATATAAAAGACACTGAAAACTGTCGAACATTCGACTTTACAATCACAGGAATAAAATGACATTTTACAATGTATTAAAATGGAAATGGATTTTAAATTGTAATATTTTACTATATAAGTGTATTTTTGATCAAATAAATGCAGTGTTGGTGAGCATAAAACAAAGGTTAAATCTTACAGTACCAACCCCAAATCTTTGCTAGTATGCGTGTGTGTGAGTGTGTGTTGCATGCATTCTTAGGTCAGCACCTGCTCTTCTGTATTTGAATTTGATAATGAATAACACTTAGTTGTCTTGCCAAAAAAAAAATATATATATATATATATATATATATATATTTTTTTTTTTTTTTTTTTTTTTTTTTTTTACGTTATTTGAAGAGCAATTTTATGCAGAATGGAATAGACTGCCTGCAGCTATGCTGACACTGTCCGTGATGAAACATTATAACCGGCTGACGGAATCAATTTAACTCTATTTATTTCATCAGAAATATCACTAAATGAGAGAGCAGCAAAGAGCAAGGCTGTTTGCAGAGAATTAAGTCATCTTATCAGGAAAAAAAAAAAAAAAGAAAAAGAAAAACAGGAAATTTAAGGGAAGAGTTGGCAGGGTTTTTTACCATACAAATAATTGACCAGAATGTGAATTAACACATTTATGAATAGTTTTTCATTCATATTTGATGCTTTCTGAAGTGAAATGACCTTACAGCATTTTATAAAGGGCTTTCAAATTCAAACATAATAAACGCTTAGCTGTTGGCAGCGTTTTTCAAATATATATATTTTCTCGTCTGTCTAGTTTTTTTTTTTCAGGGACAAACATTTTATACTTTCCAAAAGGAAACCGTCGATAAGGGTTAACCTCAGTTACTTTATTGCAAAGTGAATAGGTGAACTCGACCAACTTCAAAAACAAACTTCAAACACTTAAAAGAGCCCCTTCATATCAAACAAGAACTGTCAGTTGAGAGCTTTCTCAGTAGCTCTACCAACACAAGCAGCCACCACCACCCTACCTGTCCTCCACCGACACACTCAAGGTCTTCCGAGGAAGGAAACTTCTTTAACTGATCACATGCTGGAAACATCTCCAAACGTTCTGTTCTGCTCCACAAGCACAATTCCAGCGATTCCTTCGCTTGTCCAGCCATCGCTGTTATAATCAGACGCTGCCAGGCTGCGAGTCGAGGAGCCTGATCTCAAAGAACATTCTGTGTTGAAGCGTCATTAGCCTCTGCTCGACCTTCACCTCCCTCCTGAGTGTGCTGAAAAAAGAAACATGAAGAGAAGGGCTGAAGTGAGAGCTGAACTGACAGGTCTAGGTGTCCAAGACTTTCTCCTCAGGCAAGAGAATAACCATTTGGTGGCTAACAGCACCAGAGATTAAATTGGGTTGCTGTACTTGTTGAATAGAGTGTGGCATTAGCTCATTCTATGAGCTCTGACTGGGTTGAATGGCCCATTCACTGTAAATGGAACCATTAATGGGTCTGTCAGGTAAAGGAGAGAGCTCTTAAACAATTATCTGTCGACACTTGAGAGCTAGGTGGTCCGGTGTAATGAGAACGTCTGCGAAGGCAATGGAACTACCAAGGTGGTTCCTGCGATATAAGGCTAATGTTGAAATATTGTCATGAGCCAGAAACACAAAACAGCAGCTCTAGGTTACGCTTTATTGAATCTTTATGATTCACTCAAGCCCAAATGGTCTAATGCGGTTTGTTTTCCAGTCATTCTCATTTCCATCAGCCAGTTCCAAATCACAGAGCATGGAATGGAAAATAAAATTATACCTCAAACATGGGCTTGCCAAAGATGCTGATGGGACTGGGGGAGATTTCTATGCTATATTATTTAAAAGAGCGTAAGATTCATAGACAATGGTTAGATCTATCAATGTTCAACAATTTTGCTGAACCAGAAGTTCTGATTTTCACTGGCCATACCACAAAAAATTTATTTATATAATAATAATAATAATAATAATAATAATAATAAATAATTAAAATAATTAATTATGCAGCCATAATCATAAATACACTTTTGCTGATAAATGGTGACAAAACATTACTGCACAAAACATTACTGATTGGTTTGGAATTTAACACATACTTATGAAAAGCTTCCAAGGCATTTTTAAAACGTAAACAAAACCTAAACTCAGTCATTCAGATAGAGCTGGATAACATTATCTTAGTGACAAATCAGCCAAATTTGCAGCATCAGTGTAGAATACACATCTATCGCAGAAAACCAAATAATCATGTTCACAAGGCTTAAAAAATGGATGTACAACCTCAATGGATGTAAAAATCATCCATAGGACAAGTGACTGTTTCATCAACGTTAAACTTTCTCACACTGGTCACAGCCTGGCAAGAATTAAAAGGATTGTTTTCCCAAAAATGAAAGTTGTGGACATGAAAAATGTCGATTCAAACTTGTATGGCCTTCCTTCTACTGTGGAACATAAAAGAAGATAAAAAATAAAATAAAATATATATATATATATATTTTTTTTTGACAATACAATGGAACTCAATGGTGACCAAAACTGTAAAGTTCTTCAAAAAAAAAGAAAAGAAAGTCATAGTTTGGAATGACATGAAGGTGAGTAAATGATGACAGAACGTTCATTTTTGGACAAAGGTTGGTGGAAAAGGTTGAGAACCTCTGACTGATCACAATGGGTCTGGTGCAATGGTACAAGCCTGGTCAGGCAGTATCGCTTTCTGACTAACCACAGTGCATGGACAGGCATGAAAAAGCAGGTGTTAGCAGGAATTCCTCTGACAATTGTTTCATTTCATCTGTTCTTTAGATCACTGACCTCTGAAGGACCTGTACCACATGCCTGCCACCAGCAGCAGGAAAAACAACCAGTTGGATGCCAGTTAGGTCTGTTGTAGCTTTATAAAACCCTATAATTCACAGACTACACGTACATGGGGCAAGAAAATTCGGAAAAGGGTGACATTCAAATATTTGTCGGTGAGAGGTACATTTTGATGTGGATAGACTTTGTATGTGATCTTTTTGTCTGATGTAATATTGATGGAGTCAACTGTGCTTCAAATAATATCCCAGCGTAACAGGATCAAACCAGCATAGTGATAATATACATGAGACTCTATGTGGAAAATTTCCTCAGGGGGCATCAGAGATAGAGATGAAGATATCAGGTTTGACATAATGAGCTCCTGTGAGATTTCTATTTTTTCTCTCTCTCTCAATAAAAACTACAGAACACCTCAGAGGTCTCTTGGAATACAAATTCTCCTCAGTAAAGGATAAAGGCTTACATCACACAGCGGTAAGCAGGTGACAGACCAAGCAAGCACACGGCATCCTGTAAACCTAATTGAAGTTTAGCTGGGATTCTTACTGCATACCAAGAGATGTTTAACAATCAAGGGTGTAATTCAATAAAAAGAATTAAAATAGGGGTGGAATTCAAAGATGTTCATATAATTGCTTTAAATGCTGTTGTCTGTGTAGCTTCCAGTACTATTTTTTAATCATTAGTATGTAAATTCAGCTCAATATAATATCAATAAATTCATTGACACCAATATTTTTTTTAGTTTAAAATATTATCAATAAGATTATATTATTAAACTAACACAAAACGTTTTTAATTTAGTGCCAAATATTGCCAATATGTGGGCTATTTTACGAAGTTCTGATGCGTTACTTATTTTGACAGTTTTAACATAATTCAGAGAAATATGAAAGTTGAGAAACTCACCATGCCGTCCAAGAAACAGTAGGCTATTTCCCTCTTTCTTCCATGAAACCGATCTACCGTTGCAGATTCACGACGCGTTTAAAGGGGAGGTTGATTGCAATTTCACTTTTTTAACATTAGTTAGGAAAAGGGATAATCAACGGCTAGCTGTGCATTAAATGATTTGAATGCTCGACGTGGAGGCAAAGAACCGCCCGACGCGCAGCGGAGTTGGAGGCAAGCCGTTGATTACCCCGTTATGCCATGGTCATTTCCCAGCATTCATATATTAAAGATGTTAACAATATTTGTGCTGCAATATTTGACTGGAACGATAAAAATGAGGTTATTTTCATCTGTATTACTTTTCAACTGTAACTGTATGTTACTATGGTTACCAATGTTTATAGGAGGCGCATTAATATAGAACGTGATTAAACTGACCTGGAACTACCTGTGCAGTTAAACAAATTTAATCAACACCTGCCAGCCAATCAGAATCGAGTATTCAGACAGCCCATGGAATAACGTGTAATGTTGCTGTTTGAGCATAAACAATATCTGCAAAGTTGCAGCGCTGAAAGTTCAGTGCAAACAGAGATATCGTCTTTTAAAATTCTGGAAGTTTAATGCCTACAAAAACGGCTGGTAAGGGACTACAACGAACTACTTCCCGGGTCTGATACATCACGGACCCAGATAAAGCCCGCCCTAGGGAACATGTAAGGAAGGGGGCGGGGCCATGCTGCCCTGCTTTAGAGAAGAGGAAGAGAAAACTAGGGGTGCATGTAAAAATCTATTCATATATGAATCGCGATTCTGACTTCTATCGATTCTAATGAATTCACAAGTTTCAAAATCAATGTTCTAAAACAGCTGTTCTTAATACTGTTCCTCCCGTCGCCCTGCTCTGCATCTCTCTCTCTCTCTCTCTCTCTCTCGCTCTCTCTCTCTCTCTCATTCAGATCGTCAGATCAGGTCCAACAAACTGTTACAATTATACATTTTCACATAGCAATGAGAAGCGTTATACATGGACGCGTGTGCGGTTGTCATACTGTATTAAAGCTTTAATCAGAATAAAACCGTATATTAAAAGCTAACATAAGCAGTAGCATAATAACAGCTTATCAAAAAAGTATGACACAACAAACAAACAAACAAACAAACATACCATTAAGAGCCGTGCTTGCACAGGTTCTGTGTGATTCTCTTCACTAATATCCTCTGTGTCTCAATAGGGCTCATAGTCCATGGGCCCAGGCCACATTTTTCACTAATTGGTACCACCCAAGGTGGCAAATTCTAGTTAGATTTTTTTTTTAAAGTCCATATCTCTAGATGATATTACAACATGATAACCTTTTGTTAGTGGTAGCTTTGTCACAGAAATCAGCCTTCAATGACACTAACCGTTGAGCCAAATAATGAAAATATCTTGTAACTTTATTTGAACAGAACGTCATACAAAGAAAAACAACATAATTCTACCTTGTTCATGAACTTATTTGGTCATTGCAAACTGTTTCTGTTTATTCATCATCATCATCATCATCATACAGGTGCTGGTCATATAATTAGAATATCATCAAAAAGTTGATTTATTTCACTAATTCCATTCAAAAAGTGAAACTTGTATATCATATTCATTCATTACACACAGACTGATATATTTCAAATGTTTATTTCTTTTAATTTTGATGATTAGAGCTTACAGCTCATGAAAGTCAAAAATCAGTATCTCAAAATATTAGAATATTTACATTTGAGTTTCAATAAATGACATCCCTACAGTATAAATTCCAGGTATCGCTTGTTCTTTGAAACCATAATAATGGAGAAGACTGCTGACTTGACAATGATCCAGAAGACGAACATTGACACCCTCCACAAAGAGGGTAAGTCACAGAGGGTCATTACTGAAAGGTGTGGCTGTTTACAGAGTGCTGTATCATAGCATATTAAATGCAAAGTTGACTGGAAGGAATAATTTGGGTAGGAAAAGGTGCACAAGCAACAGGGATGACCGCAAGCTTGAGAATACTGTCAAGCAAAGCTGATTCAAACACTTGTGAGAGCTTCACAAGGAGAGAACTGAAGCTGGAGTCAGTGCATCAACAGTCTCCACGCTCAGACGTCTTCAGGAAAAGGGCCACCAAGCCACTTCTGAACCAGAGACAACGTCAGAAGCATCTTACCTGGGCTGTGGAGAAAAAGAACTGGACTGTTGCTCAATGGTCCAAAGTCCTCGTTTCAGATGAAAGTAAATTTTACATTTCATTTGGAAATCAAGGTCCCAGAGTCTGAAGGAAGAGTGGAGAGGCACAGAATCCATGTTGCTTGAAGTCCAGTGTGAAGTTTCCACAGTCAGTGATGATTTGGGGTGCCATGTCATCTGCTGGTGTTGGTCCACTGTGTTTTCTGATGTCCACAGTCAACGCAGCCATCTACCAGGAAATTTTAGAGCACTTCATGCTTCCTTTTGTTGACAAGCTTTATGAAGATGCTGATTTCATTTTCCAGCAGGACTTGGCACCTGCTCACACTGCCAAAGGTAAAGCTGGTTCAATGACCATAGTGTTACTGTGCTTGATTGGCCAGCAAACACGCCTGACCTGAACCCCACAGAGAATCTATGGGGTATTGTCAAGAGGAAGATGCAATATGCCAGACCCAACAATACAGAAGAGCTGAAGGCCACTATCAGAGCAACCTGGGCTCTCATAACACCTGAGCAGTGCCACAGACTGATCGACTCCATGCCACGCCGCATTGCTGCAGTAATTCGGCCAAAAGGAGCCCCAACTAAGTATTGATTGCTGTACATGCTCATACTTTTCATTTTCATAATTTTCAGTTGGCCAAGATTTCTAAAAATCCTTTCTTTGTATTGGTCTTAAGTAATATTCTAATATTTTGAGATACTGATTTTTGACTTTCATGAGCTGTAAGCTCTAATAATCAAAATTAAAAGAAATATACATTTGAAATATATCAGTGTGTGTAATGAATGAATATAATATACAAGTTTCACTTTTTGAATGGAATTAGTGAAATAAATCAACTTTTTGATGATATTCTAATTATATGACCAGCACCTGTATTAGGAACACTGATGCATTAAAACCAGCCAGACGTGATGGCACAGGTGGCGTTGCGCGCGTGCAGTGAATCATCCATCATCCTCATCCACACAGTAACAATATTTAATTACACACAGACTGATATATTTCAAATGTTTATTTCTTTTAATTTTGATGATTATAACTGACAACTAAGGAAAATCCCAAATTCAGTATCTCAGAAAATTAGAATATTGTGAAAAGGTTCAATATTGAAGACACCGGTGCCACACTCTAATCAGCTAATTAACTCAAAACACCTGCAAAGGCCTTTAAATGGTCTCTCAGTCTAGTTCTGTAGGCTACACAATCATGGGGAAGACTGCTGACTTGACAGTTGTCCAAAAGACGACCATTGACACGTTGCACAAGGAGGGCAAGACACAAAAGGTCATTGCAAAAGAGGCTGGCTGTTCACAGAGCTCTGTGTCCAAGCACATTAATAGAGAGGCGAAGGGAAGGAAAAGATGTGGTAGAAAAAAGTGTACAAGCAATAGGGATAACCACCCCAAACCATCACTGACTGTGGAGAGGATTGTGAAACAAAAGCCATTCAAAAATGTGGGGGAGATTCACAAAGAGTGGACTGCAGCTGGAGTCAGTGCTTCAAGAACCACTATGCACAGACGTATCCAAGACATGGGTTTCAGCTGTCGCATTCCTTGTGCCAAGCCACTCTTGAACAACAGACAGCGTCAGAAGCGTCTCGCCTGGGCTACAGACAAAAAGGACTGGACTGCTGCTGAGTGGTCCAAAGTTATGTTCTCTGATGAAAGTAAATTTTGCATTTCCTTTGGAAATCAGGGTCCCAGAGTCTGGAGGAAGAGAGGAGAGGCACACAATCCATGTTGCTTGAGGTCCAGTGTAAAGTTTCCACAGTCAGTGATGGTTTGGGGTGCCATGTCATCTGCTGGTGTTGGTCCACTGTGTTTTCTGAGGTCCAAGGTCAACGCAGCCGTATACCAGGAAGTTTTAGAGCACTTCATGCTTCCTGCTGCTGAGCAACTTTATGGAGATGCAGATTTCATTTTTCAACAGGACTTGGCACCTGCACACAGTGCCAAAGCAACCAGTATCTGGTTTAAGGACCATGGTATCCCTGTTCTTAATTGGCCAGCAAACTCGCCTGACCTTAACCCCATAGAAAATCTATGGAGTATTGTGAAGAGGAAGATGCGATTATGCCAGACCCAACAATGCAGAAGAGCTGAAGGCCACTATCAGAGCAACCTGGGCTCTCATAACACCTGAGCAGTGCCACAGACTGATCGACTCCATGCCACGCCGCATTGCTGCAGTAATTCAGGCAAAAGGAGCCCCAACTAAGTATTGAGTGCTGGACATGCTCATACTTTTCATGTTCATACTTTTAAGCTGGCCAAGATTTCTAAAAATCCTTTCTTTGTATTGGTCTTAAGTAATATTCTAACTTTCTGCTTATTTTGTTTTACTTGCTTATAGAACAAAGATGGTCAGAGTAATCTTGAATTGAAAATGCATCAAATTAAACAAAGTTGCAATCATCGGCCATTTCTTTACTCATTTTCACACAGCTGAGTCATAGCTGAATAAGTCGCAAAGTGCTTGTGGCCTCCAAGGGTAACGTATCAAAATAAACAGCAGGACTTACCTTTTCAGATGATGCTAGTGGCTTATCAGTACAACAAAGTATGGTGGAGTAATCTGGTTTTGAAACTAGCACCAGTCGTTGTTGTTGCATAATATACTATTTCATATACAGTTCATACATATTTTTTCAAATTGCTAGGTCATGGATTGTCCCACCATCATGGTTCTGATATCACCAGATTACAGACAGTCTTGTCTATCCTTATCTGAAAAGATATCCCCCCTAACATCAATATCTTTTGAGATAGATATACAAATATAACAATTTAATAGATGCAAAAAATTGTTTTCTTTAAAGGGGTCATATAATGCCATTTTTGTACAAGCTAATATGATTCTTTAGGGTCTAAATTGAAAGTTTGTAATATACTTTAATTAAAAATTAATTTTATTTAATTAAAAATAAATCATTAGTATTGTAAGAAAACACTCATTTTACCTGCTCAAAAACAGCTCTGTTTTCAGCACACCGTTTTAGTGCGTGTGTTTTTAAATGCTAGTGAGCTTTGCTCGCTCCGCCCCTCTGTTCTGTGGGGCGTTTTTGACACAACACACGTGGAGTGTTGCCTTGACAACAGTTGAGGGTATATTTTGAAGAATGGCAGTAAATATGTGATCAGATAACATAACTTATTCTGGCATAATATTGAAAAACATCAATTAGAGTATTTATAGTCTTGGATCATATGCATTTGCAGGATGTAAACAGTATTTTGCAGGTATTGTGTTACCATTAATTTTCATGCAGTTATAACTGTTTTTTATTTATTTAAATTTTTTACATTACTTCTTAACAGACACCGTTATAAACCATCTACAAAAGTAAGCTTAGTGTAGTGTTATCATGTTAACTTTAATACCTGCGTACACAGTTTGTAATAACACAATAACCATAACGTTTTGTTCATTATAAACGTGGGATTATTAATTATATTGAGAACGTCGTAAATAGAAAACATGCATGTACCCTGAATGTAAACATTAGCCACATACATCGTGAAGCATGCTAGCGATTTGCAAAGATTAATATAAAGATTAATATAAAGGTTAATTAAACGTTACACTCACTTCTTCTGGAGGTTCAGCAGGAACACGAATAGTTGGTACCGATTCTTTTTTCAGGAGCAGCTTCTTAGCAAAACCAGCTTTATACTGACCTTCATTTATAAAGCAGTCTGGTGAAAAATGATTCGCGCAAACATGAAAACATTGACGTTGCTCGTGGGGAATATTCCCTTCAAAAGCAAAACCCAGCCACGGTTGTCACGACAAATATTCGGAAACAGTCTGCGAGTAACTCAGTTTATTGAGGTGGTGAAAATGATGATAATTACAATCCAAAAGAGAAAACAGGTTAGTGACGCAGGAACTTTGATGGTCAGATGGGTCCGTGATGAGAAGTGCTGATATGACGTGACGAATCCAGAACATCCACAGAACACGAACAGGAACAGGAACAGAGACGGCGAAGACTGGAATGAGGACGAGATCAACACAACCGGGACTCACAAACAACGATCTGACAAAGGAGATGAGAATTGGGTGAGTATTTATAGGTGGTGTGATGAGCAGCAGCTGGTGATGGTGATTGAATCAGCTGGAGCGTAATCAGCGCCGATGAGCCGGCACGCCCACACACACAAATACAACGCGCACGAGACAAGGAAGAAGCATAGGATTTCCGAACCGTGACAGTACCCCTCCCCCTAGGAACGCCTCCTGGCGTTCCCAGGCTCCCTTACCTGTCGATTGTAATCATCGATAAGGGTGTGGTCCAGGATGTCTCTAGCCGGAACCCAACTTCTCTCCTCCGGACCGTAACCTTCCCAGTCCACCAAGTACTGAAATCCGCGTCCCCTCCGTCTTGAGTCCAGAATACGATTGACCGAATAAGTCGGTTCCCCATCTACGAGTCGCGGCGGGGGGGGAACCGGGGCCGGCGGATTAATGTGTGAGTGAAAAACGGGCTTTATTTTAGATACATGAAAGACGGGATGAATTCTCCTGTACACTGGAGGGAGGTTGAGGCGGACTGCCACCGGACTAATGATCTTGGTGACAGTGAACGGGCCAATGAATTTGGGTGCAAGTTTATTAGACACGGAGCGGAGGGGAATGTTCTTGGTAGAAAGCCACACTTTTTGACCAGCGACGTATACGGGAGGCCTAGACCGGTGGCGGTCGGCTCTGGCCTTGGTGCGTGACCCCACTTGGAGTAGAGTCTCACGGGCTCTAGTCCAAGTGCGGTGACACCTCTGGACGAAGGCGTGGGCGGAGGGGACCGCGACCTCGGACTCCATACTAGGAAAAATTGGTGGCTGGTAACCTACGCTACACTCAAACGGAGATAGGCCCGTGGATGACACTGGCAACGTATTGTGGGCGTACTCCACCATAGACAGTTGTTGGCTCCAAGAGGAAGGATTCTTGGATACCACACACCGCAGCGTTCTTTCTAAATCTTGGTTGGCTCGCTCGGTTTGACCATTGCTCTGGGGGTGGAACCCAGAGGACAGACTGACAGTCGCTCCCAGTAATTTACAAAACTCTCGCCAAAATTTGGACACAAATTGGGGTCCTCTGTCGGAAACCACGTCCATCGGGAGGCCATGTAACCGAAAGACGTGGTTAACGACAATCAACGCTGTCTCCTTGGCTGAGGGTAATTTGGGCAAGGGAATGAAATGGGCCGCCTTCGAGAACCGGTCCACCACGGTCAAAACTACCGTGTGACCCTGGGAGGGTGGGAGGGCGGTGACAAAATCTAGCGCAATGTGGGACCAGGGTCTCGAAGGAACCGGCAGCGGTTGGAGTAACCCATCTGGGGGTCGATTGGAAGACTTACCAGTGGCACAAACCGAGCAAGCCAAGACAAAACTGTGAACGTCACGGGCCATGAGAGGCCACCAGAATCGTTGCTTGACCAAAAATCTAGTACGACTGACTCCTGGATGACAAGCCACATTGGAACAATGTCCCCACTGAATAACGCTGGACCGTAACCCCTCAGGCACAAATAAACGGTTCGGTGGGCAACGGACCGGAGGCGTTACCCCTTCCAAGGCCGCTTTGACCTTCGATTCGACCTCCCATGTGAGCGTAGAGACAAATAGGGTCTCAGGTAAAATGCGCTCGGGAGTAGACGGGCGTTCGGAACGGTCAAAAATACGCGACAAAGAATCGGGTTTGATGTTTTTGGAACCCGGGCGGTACGAGAGAGTAAAATCAAAACGACCGAAAAAAAGAGCCCACCGAGCCTGCCTGGAGTTTAATCTTTTAGCCGTTCTAATATATTCCAAGTTCTTATGATCAGTCCAGATGATAAAAGGTACCCCCGACCCTTCTAACCAGTGGCGCCATTCCTCCAATGCTAACTTAACTGCCAACAACTCTCTGTTACCAATGTCATAATTACGTTCTGCAGGGGATAGACGATGAGACAAAAACGCGCAAGGGTGCATCTTGTCGTCTGAGAGAGAACGCTGGGATAGCACTGCACCTACCCCCACCTCTGACGCATCGACCTCCACCATGAACTGACGTGAAGGATCAGGGGTAACAAGGATGGGGGCTGAAACGAAGCAACCTTTCAGTTTGGCAAACGCAGCCTCGGCTGCGTCTGACCACCTGAACGTCGTTCTGGGAGAGGTCAAGGCGGTCAGAGGCGCAGCTAGTTGGCTGAAGTTGCGAATGAAACGCCGGTAGAAATTGGCGAATCCCAGAAACCTCTGTAGGGCCTTACGGGAATCTGGGCTTGGCCATTCCACCACAGCCTTAATCTTCTCAGGATCCATACGCACTCCCTCAACCGACACGATGTAACCTAAAAAAGGAACAGACTGTGCATGAAAATCGCATTTCTCCGCCTTGACAAAAAGCCCATTCTCTAGCAACCTCTGGAGCACTTGTCGGACATGCTGCACGTGCTCCTGGAGAGATGCAGAAAAAATCAATATGTCATCCAGGTAGACATATATGAACTGATCGACCATGTCTCGCAGCACGTCGTTGACAAGTGCTTGGAAGACCGCTGGAGAGTTGGAAAGCCCGAAGGGCATAACCAAGTATTCAAAGTGCCCCCTGGGAGTGTTAAAGGCGGTCTTCCATTCATCCCCCTCCCTGATGCGAACCAAATGATAAGCATTCCGTAAATCCAACTTTGTGAAGACAGAGGCTCCCTGCAACCTCTCGAAGGCTGAAGACATCAACGGCAAAGGATAAGTATTCTTTACCGTGATGTTGTTCAACCCCCGGTAGTCAATACAAGGTCGTAGAGACCCGTCCTTCTTCCCCACAAAAAAGAACCCCGCCCCCGCTGGAGAAGAGGAAGGACGGATGAAGCCGGTTGCTAGAGAATCAGAAATATATTTCTCCATAGCCTCCCTCTCTGGAACCGAGAGTGAATATAACTTGCCTTTAGGCGGAGATGTACCTGGCAGTAACTCTATCGCACAGTCATAGGGACGATGCGGAGGAAGAGAAGCAGCCCGAGACTTACTGAACACCTCCTTCAGGTCCAGGTACTCCGCGGGCACGTTAGACAAATCCACTGCCTCCTCCTGAAACACAGGAACAGAAACAGACGGACAGGCAGACATTAGACAAGACTTATGACAATAATTGCTCCATGCTGACACCGACTTGGACTTCCAGTCCACTCTGGGGTTGTGGCGAGCGAGCCAGGGGTGTCCAAGGACGATGGGTGCAAGGGGGGTGTCCAGTATGTAAAAGGATATGGTCTCTACGTGATTGCCTGATGTGATGAGAGTGACGTCCTCTGTGATGAGTGAAATGGTGGGAAGTTCCTGGCCGTTGAGAGCGTGTACTGAGATCTTGTGTGTGAGGGGTCTGAGGGGAACTTGGAGTTTGAGTGCAAATGCGTGGTCCATGAAATTACCCTCTGCCCCAGAATCCAGAAGTGCTCGACAGTCGTGAAGGTGAGTTGACCATCTCAGTCTTACCGGAAGGAGAGTAGATGTGGATGAGGTCTTCTCGGCTGAGATCCCACCCGATAGTAGCCTCATATTTACTATCGGGCTGGGCCCTTTTAACGGGCAGCTGTAAGAAAAATGTCCCGCTCCTCCACAGTACATACAGAGGCCCTGGGACCTCCGCCTCTCTTTCTCCTCCCGGGAAAGCCGAGCTCGCCCCACCTGCATAGGCTCGTGATCGTAGACAGGGCTGACCGCGTCCCCGCCCCCAAACCGCTGGCTCTCAGTCTCTCCGGTGGCATGACTGGGCTGTTTGCAGCGATCAATGCGCGACAACCGCGCGTCCACCCTCAATGCTAGGGCGATCAGATCATTGAGCGAGGTGGGAAGGTCCATGGCGTAGATCTCCTTCTGGACGCGATCAGCCAGCCCATGCAGGAACATGTCCCACTGCGCCTCCTCGTTCCATTGGCTCTCTGCCGCCAGGGTCCGAAACTCGATTGAAAAATCGGATACGGATCTCTCCCCCTGTCGCAGATCGGCCAACATCCTAGCTGCCTCTCTACCAGCGACGGCCCGATCGAAGACTCGCCTCATTTCGGCGGAGAGATCCTGGAACGAAGCACAGCAGGGATCTTGATTCTCCCACACCGCTGTTCCCCAGAGTGCCGCTCTCCCAGTCAGTAACATCAACACAAAAGCGACCTTGGCTCGCTCGTTATTGAATGTTCTGGTTTGGAGAGAAAAATGCATAGAACATCGTGTAAGAAATGCTCGACAGTAGTTGGGTTCACCTGTGTATGACTCAGGGACTGGTAGGCGGGGTTCCGACTGGGAGGGGTTCTCCGGTGGTGGTAGGGGAACCGGCGGTGTGGGGGGCGCAGTGGAAACTCGCAGATGGTGAAGCTGTTGGGTGAGCTCGGACACCTGCGCCACTAGAGCCTGAACAGCACGTGCTGTATTGCTGAGGTTCCTCTCCTGGGAATCCATGCGAACTCTGCTGTTGTTAAAAAAATCCTCCAGTGATCCGGTAGAGCTACTCGCTGCTTCCATCCTTGGTCAGATCGTTCTGTCACGACAAATATTCGGAAACAGTCTGCGAGTAACTCAGTTTATTGAGGTGGTGAAAATGATGATAATTACAATCCAAAAGAGAAAACAGGTTAGTGACGCAGGAACTTTGATGGTCAGATGGGTCCGTGATGAGAAGTGCTGATATGACGTGACGAATCCAGAACATCCACAGAACACGAACAGGAACAGGAACAGAGACGGCGAAGACTGGAATGAGGACGAGATCAACACAACCGGGACTCACAAACAACGATCTGACAAAGGAGATGAGAATTGGGTGAGTATTTATAGGTGGTGTGATGAGCAGCAGCTGGTGATGGTGATTGAATCAGCTGGAGCGTAATCAGCGCCGATGAGCCGGCACGCCCACACACACAAATACAACGCGCACGAGACAAGGAAGAAGCATAGGATTTCCGAACCGTGACAACGGTGTCTTCAGCGGTTCGGACTTAGGAACATCAAAATAACTGCTGTGTTCATTATTGCACCCGAGAACAGAACACCACAATCGCTTAGACGCCATTCTGCTCATAGACAGCTCCAGCATATATCAACAATGACGTGCGGACTATGATTGACAGCTCGCACACGAGCAAGGGCGGGTCTGTGTTGAAACACTGCTGTCAATCAACCATCGTGGGAGGGGCGTCCGACCGTGTGGCGTCACACGGTCGAATGGCTTGATTTGAGACAGGGTAAAACAAATAAGGAGATTAAAAAAAAAAACACTGGATGGATTTTTATCATTTTATGATGGTTGTGTACAGGCACTGCTAACACACATTTCAGTACAATCAACTTGTAAAAGTGCATGTACCATTATATGACCCCTTTAATGTGAAGGCTAATATAAAATGTATACAACAAATATCATGTCAAATTATGGCAAATCTGGATAGCCCTGACTGTCCTGAAAAAATCAACATATAGCATTTATGGCTACCTCTTACAATAGATTTCATACAAACCTGCTGTGCAGATACTGTAGGACGATAATGGCAAAAATAATGATTGTTCCAAAAGATTAGTAAAGCTACTCATTTGAAATGGTTACCATGTTTCAAAGTACTTATATGGACTCTACAAACAAACTGGTACCAAAGAGATTTTGCCACCTTAGGTGGTACCAAATTCTGGCTTGGCCCATGGACTATCAAATTGATCAGCAATACAGATGACGCCATTATCTACAATACAACCGGAGCACATGCCGCTGAGCTGAGGGGCGGGACATTTAGTGAACGGGGCGGGGCACGCTCGGCGGTTTAGTGAATCACAACACACTGAGCCAGCTAACCAATCAGAGCCCATCACGTATTTCTGAGGGAGGGGCTTCATAAAAACAGGAAATAATCGAGGCTTTGTCAGAGAAGGGACAGAGCAGTGTGGAATAAAGGGAAATTATATGAAAAATAATGCGTTTTTTAAAAAAACGAAGCATGAACACATGTTAGACTGCATCCCTTAAACACAATCAAGCCTAGAAAAAAAACAGTCAACCACCCCTTTAATAAAAAAAATGGCGCTACTCGACGCTGCTGTTGGTTTGACCTCACTGACGGGAAACACCAGTGTCATGTGACCAATCGTTTATTTTTAACCATAGAACTTATTTAAACTATGAATAACTATAATTAAAATTGGAATTATTACATCTTGGATGCAATGGTGATCTAAGTTAGAAATAATTAAAAAATATTTTAAAAGTTTCATTTACATAGCATATAGGGTAGTGCAGAAGTCTTCAAGCTTGCTCCTTGGGACCCACTCTCCTGGAAAGTTTGGCTGTGTTCGAAATGCCATACTATCATACTACTCTTACTATTTCTGCAGCATCCAGTATGTATGCTGCGCATAGTATGCAAATTTTCTGTATGCATGTAATACCCGTATGACCTACTATATTTGCCAGAATCTGCTAAATATAACTCAAGTACACTGAAATCAGCACAGAAGCTGTGTTCCGAATGGCATACTATCATACAACTCCTGCTTTATTGCAGTATGCTTTGTGAATACTGTGAATAGTATGTGAATTGTCTGTATGCATGAAATGCCCGGATTACCTGCTACATTTGCTGAAATTTGATGTATGCATCTGAAGACACTGCGTGGGATACTGTTTCCCAGAAAGCAACGCGCTCCATGTGACGTTTCACCACGCGTGAGTGAACTGGAGGCTGGGAATAGTAATTATAAATGTTACACTTGTACTTATACATGTAAACTACAAGCTATCGCTGTGCATCTAAAAACAATATCATTAGTAGGACATAAATTGTACTTTAATCTCTACTGCACTTTTCCAATCAAGTCAAATGAGTCCCCTTTATCTCTATAGCGCTTTATACATCGTTTCAAAGATATTAAATAATAATATTAATATTGCAGTAATATAATATATAAATAAAATATATAAATAAAATTAATATTTCAATTAAGCAAACATAATTAAATTCCGCTGAAATGGGTGTATTTACTCTAAGGACAAGGCTGTAATTAGCTCCGCCCACCAATGCCTGGCTGCGATAAACAGCACTGCAGAAGACACGTGTATTACTATAGTATCAGTGGAGCAGTGAGTAAAAGACGCGAGATTTGCGCTTTGAACTCGTGCAACTCATTTTCCCCATCACATACCAGATCAGAAAGGCATTTATTTTCAATATAAAATTAAGTAAATTTTTGAAAGTGGAAATTAATCGCCTCATTAATAATACAGTGTGCTTAGCTGAAGGTAGGTTTTTGTCCCAATAAAGTGGCTTTCATCAAATAAAATTTATGATCATTTACACTCAAAAGGTTATTGCATACTATTTTATAATGTACTACAGTACTGAAGTATAAATATCTGGCACCTAACTACTATTTACACACCTGTTGCTAAAGAAAATGCTGCTATTTTAGTGTAAACAGAATTTATCATTATTTGCACTTGGTGTTACTAGAATATATCACTTTTTCCAGTTAGTGTAACTGCCAAAAATATCATTAAAGAGAGATCAGTTAAAGACAGCTCATTCAGTTCAGTCCAATATCCTATGTAAAGTTCTTCAATTATGAAATGAGTTCAGTTGGGCAATATAGCATTTTTTACTAATATGAAGCCTTCTTAATAAGCCTTTGTAAAAAGAATAGTTAGCACATTTGTTTGTAAGGTAACAACCTTGACAGCTGTGCTGAATTAATGTTTGTGTTTGTCATGTGACAATTAAGCATACTACTCTGAAACATTTGTTGCTTATTGTATACTGTTTCACACACTATTCTTTCAAAAATAGTAGGTAGTATGCACTGTGTACTGGGCAGTAAGCAAGTATGCCATTTCAAACACAGCCTTTATTTCCAACCGGCTTCAGCACACCTGCCTGCAATTGTCAAGCAGTCTTGAGGAGCTTGATTGGCCCCTTCAGGTGCGTTTGATTAGGGTTGTAGCTAAACTCTTCAGGATAGTGGGTCCCCAGGAACTGGGTTGAAGACCTCTGGGGTAGAGTGGGGGAAAACGCCCTCCTACCGTTTTTCCCAAAATAACCACAAGATAAATTCAAGATACATTTTTATTGTAACTATGGACTACATTGACAAGAGTGATGTAGAAGTTTTCACTATGAAGCTTACACTGGTGATGAACCGGAGAGAAAATGGATTTCACTGTAAATTATCTCATTTTCAGCAGTAAGAAAAAATATGATATGAGAACAGTAGGGCCTGTAGATAGAGAGTACGTGTTATTTGATAAAAAATATATATATATAATTATATTTTCAGAATGACATATTTTTTTCTCAAACATAGTTTGTGGGGTAAAAATGAACTCTAACTGGCTGGTTGAATATTGGGACTTTATATTTAAAAATTACCTCAAGTTAGCATCAGGTAGCTAGTTAGCTAGCCAGTTATCATCAGCTAACTTTTTTTCTCTCTCTCTCTCTTTCAAATAGACTATTATAATTTTGTAATTCATAATTATTGATTATATTCTTTTATTATTATTATTATTATTATTATTATTTTAAGCTAAAACTGCCTGTGCTCTGATTTTGCTGTAAATGTTTAAAGCAAATTGCTTTGTCAGACTGCGGGGCATTTTGGTACAATTTTTATTTTTTTTCAAATCAACTTTTTATTCATTTTTCTACATAACATCACAACATCCATTCAAAACAAAACAACAGACATACAATCAACACTTCAAAAGTCCAGTCAAAAAAGAGAGAGAGAGGGAGGGAAAAAACAAACAAGTAATTCCTTTATATAATCGAGTATGTTAAAGAAAAAACCCTGCCAAGCATCAATGGTAGAAGACTTGGCCCCATTAATTCGTCTAAGTCACTATTTTCAGGAGGCTATGGATCCAATATGTTTTTCCACACATGTGCAGTGTAAACCAGTTCGGTATTATTGTCTTCTTCGCAGCCGTAAAACCAGCAAACAACATTCTCTTTTGTATTAAGCTTATAAAGAGACCAGAATCATCATTAAGAAGACACAAACTTGGGTTGCAAAGCAATCAATTTGTAGTAAGGTCAGGGGATAAAACCAGGTTTACATGTGTCCGGTACAAATTAATTTTTTTTTAAAAATCTAATAATATGAAAACTCTTTTCTGAACACATTAACTTTTGTTTCACTGAAAAAGAAATGACACAATCCTTAAGGGCGATGTTTTCCCCCAATTTCCAACATCATCATTTGAGTCCACAGCAGCTATCAGACACAGTGAATTATTTGAGATAGAACTGTTTATGGCTTTCAGTAAAAAATCAAGGAAAATATTTCTTCTCCAATGCATGAGTGCAAAAAAAGTAGGACACGTTAAATAAAATTCATTTTATCCACAAAGTTGAAGAAAAATAAAAATAAAAACGCTCATAAATTAATATTTAATTTCCTGCAGCACAGTATATTCTATGTATCTCTAAATAAATAATTCTACCATCAGAATCACCAGGTATATTTCAAGTTCTATTGCCAGGGGTCATACTGATGTCATTTCTTTTGATGATGCAAATCCACTTTGCTGAACCTTTGTTAGCAAACAGCTGCGATCAAATGCAATGTTAATCAAGTGCTCGTGACAATCGTTTAGTGCCTTGTAGACATGTCTCACTGTGACTTTTTCCGCTGCTCTAGTTCCCCGACTGAAGCGTCCTCTCCTGCAGAGCAGAGAGGCCTGGCGTGGCTTACACATCCTCTCCGTTTCTTTTCTTTCTGCCTACCCTTGAGCCTGAGGAAAGTAATTTTCATGCTCTGCTGTCTCAATCCAACCCTACTTCACTCCACAGTCACTGAGCATGTAGAGCTCCTCCATCAGGGTCAGGGAGAAGAACATTGTATTTGTTGCCATTTTCTATTGCAAATCTGTAAGATATAATGAAAAATAACAAAATGCTTTGAATTATCATCTAAATGTTAAAGTAGATCATTAAAAATGTAATTAAGAAGAAAGAACTTTATTTAAGTCACATCAGCTCCTGTATAACACAAAATGCAAAAGAGTATGTTCACTGTTAGTATGGCCAATGACAAATAATTGTGCCAAAATTAAATAAATATGGAAAAACATGTTTAACAAAAATCTATTTACAACAGCTTTTATTAATTAACCTATATATATATATATATATATATATATATATATATATATATATGATTATTTTATTAGGATTTTTTTCTTCATTATGATATCAGAACAGTTGTAGCATCCTGACATTAATTCATAAATTAAGAAAACATGGAGGTACCTAGATGTATTCACTGAATTATTTGCATTTTAAAATAAGTATTGAATAAAGTTCTACTGTAATTGAAATATTTCTTGAGCACAAAATCAGCATATGAATACATTTATGAAGGATCATGTGACACTGAAGTTTAGACTAATGGCTTACCTTTTTACTGTATTTGTTCGTTTTTTTTTTTTTTTTTTTTTTTTTTTTAAATCTTACCGACTATTCAAAAGTTTGAAAACGTTAAGATTTTTTAAATGTTTTGGAAAAAAGTCTCTTATGCTGATTATATATTTTCTTATGATGATATATTTTATCAAAAATATATCCATTACACGTTTTATTTTTGAAGAGAAGAGTTCGGGTTAGCTCTGTTTTCCTGAACTATGGTTCACTGGAGACTGTGATATGCTCTTGTTACCCATATCTCACCTCTTAATGTGCTGAGCTTGGTACTCAGAAACAGATGGATAAAAGACTGCAACCTGTTCTCCTACTGCAGGGGAACCTTGACAATTTTATGACAACACTAAATGAGAAAAAGGGCCTTGGACTCAATATAAACCCTCAGGTCAGGTTAGTGTTGAGCAGAGGCACTGGCACATGAAAAATAAGAGCACATCTATATTAGTTCATGGTTTGTGAATTAAGTTATTCAGGTCATGAAATGTGTTGAGTTTTAAAGCTAGAAAACCCATTAAGGTTTGATGTAGATGCTAATTTAGCTAAAGGTTTCTTGAAAAATTTAGCAATTTGTTATTGATGTTGACATTAAAACTCAACATTCACGAGCAAAGAGATTGTGGTTATTCATAACTTATCAAGATTTGACCATTTTTTCCAGTATCTCCATCTGTTTAATTTATTTATCCTGCAACAGTTGTTGTTCTACAGCATTTAATAAGGCAGGCTTGGTTTGGGCTTGTTGGAAGAATTAATGTCTGCCGGGTGAAATTATTCCCGCAATAACACTAGCTAAATACTGTCACCACCCTGTGAGCCATTTGTTCAGATTGCATCTGAAAAGCTTGATGTATTTTCATCAGCAATATTTTTCATTTGCGAAATTTCAACAACCCAGTCATCATTCTGTCTGATGATGTAGCGAGCATGATGCATCCTGACACGAGCAAGATGAGAAGTTGTCTTTGTTTTTCCAACTGCTGTTCGGCCCATTTCATCACAGGCCATTTCAACCTCTCAAGGAAAGAGAAATTGTGTTTTCTATTGTGCAAATCAAACGAATAAGCTCTTTCTCTCATATGCCAGTCGCAACATGGATTTGAGTGACAGAGATTGCAGAGGATAAGGTTTCAGACCACAAATTTCCGGGTAAAAACACTTTGAAAATCTGGCTTAGCATTGAAGCATGAAGAACTGGCTCCGGAGATGAATTTACTTTCATGGAAAGTTTGAGTTTTGCAAAGGACTTAGGACAAAGGTCTTCACTTTGCAAGGACTAAAACTCAATAACGTCAATGTAGCACTTTAATTGTTATACAACCATCTTCATTAAATGCGTTTGGTTTTAAAGCAGATCTGACATGATGTTCAGGTAAAATTATTATACATCTGCTTTCCCTGGTGATAATAGTGCAATGTTAATTCAAGGTGCAATAAATGAATCTCATTTACATAGAAAGTAGGCATGTTTGCACTGAAAAGAATCCAAAAAATACTGCATCCAAAATGGCGCAACTGTTTAGTGAATTCACTCCTGTTTGTTTTGCATAAGATGACAGATTACAGCTCCTGGTAACTCTGTTAGCGAACTGAGCCAGATGTTAGCGCTCTCTCCATCACCAGCGCTCTGCAGGAAGAGAATGTGCCAGTCTGCTTTTCCTTAGCAAGAGAAAAAGCAATCAAGACGTTCCTTCAATTGTAGCTTCTTACATACAGTTCCTTTTATTCAGTTCCAACGAAGGGAAACCCATCTCATGGCAGCTGACTTCTTTTTCATTCGAATATGATGGCCTGTCAGTAATCCAGAACAAACTCTTTAAAATAAATGCCATTTTTACATTTACAAGCATGAATTTACCCTTTTGATTTTACTGGAGTTGCTGACTTTTTGGTGTAACTAATACAAGCCTTGGTAAACAAAATTAAATAAAACAATATGTATAAATATTTATAATATGTATTATAATTATTATAATATATCAGAATAGAATAGGCATATAATTTCTAGATTTTCTTGTTGACAAAATAGTGAAAATTTGAAAAACTGTCTGTTCCTTCAGTTCTTGACAAAATAGTGGCGATTACAAAAATTGTGTCAGTGAAAAAGATGTTATTGTGCTTTTTAGCCATTTGTCTTGCTACAATATAATAAAAATTATTACAGCTCAAGCTTTTTATCACTCTGAACAAAGCCAAGTGAAAATGTTTCTGCGACAAAAAAAGCATCAAGCAGTTCTTTATATAAATATATCGTAACATTTTTAACTGACAGAGTTCTCCAAACTGTCTCAAATGCCCAGTCACCACTCTTAATCTTCAGATTTATATATTTGGCACAAGTTTTTTTCTTTTTCAAACCCTCCTGTGGTCTCTCCGTTGACCTTTGCATGGCAGACACCATCATTAGTGGCAGGCCTGTCCTCACCCAGACACGGCTCGGCCACACGGAGAGCCTGCCTCACTGCCTCAGGTGCTAATGACATCACGGCTCTCCGCTGTCCAGTGAAAGGTCACGGATGATATGCATTTCACTGCAGCCCTTTCCGAGGATCCCTGGCCAAACGCATTCTCACTCACACACACCATACTTCCCGTTTTATTGCACTGAAAGCCCCTAGAAAACTCTCAGAATACTCTTGCAGAAAGTCTGATGTAAAATGACTGAATAAATAGAAAACGACAAGATTGTTCAGTATTTGCCATACGCTTGTTTGATTTAAATTATGATAGGCTTAAGGAAGCCTGTATGGCTTTGTCATTTAAGTAAAATTGAGTAAATATATCATACCGAATATAATTAGATACACACAGGTAATCCTGAGTGCATGACTGAGAGTCTGACCCAGTTCTTAGAGAGCATGAGCCACACAGTGTGCCGCCAGATGATTATGACTCCTTAGAGAAAGGATGAAAGAGAAAGTGACTGTTTACAAATTAGGCCAATCTTCAAGGATGATAAGTTAGGTAAAGTTGGTCAGGTGAATATGAAATAAGGTAGGGCAGACTTTGTTTCATTTGACTTTTTTAAAGGCCTTCACTTAAAAAAAAAGTTAAGGTTGCAAATAAAACAGATTTTTTTGAGTAGGAGAAAATACTTCTACGTCTAAGTCTTTCTACTTTAAAATGTCATATTTCAGTGTGTTACTTGTAGTTTTTTTGCAATTATTTGTTAAATTTACTAGCAATTTTTGAGTGAAAACTGTTTCTACACCAACTTTTTTCATTGCATATTCTTTTATCTCTGAATTTGTTGAAATGAATACCTGAATAGTCAATTTTCTTGGTGTTTTTACAGTTTTGATACTGAATGACAGATTTTTTTCATACACTCCTAAGTTTCCTTTGGTCAAAGCCAGCTGATCAGCCACTGAATCACAATACTAAACTACAAAAATATAATCATTGTTGCCCTAATGCTTTTTTTGTTTTTTTATACAAAGATGTTAAAAACTTGGAAAAATCTGAGGAAATCTTCCACCCCAACACTTTTTGCTAATAAATGCTGTTTTTTTTTCCTTTTAACATTTTCCAAGATCCTTCATTTAAACCATTTAGGCATAAAGAAAAATAAATAAAAGCAAGTACTGCCTATAGAGTGATCTTTAACTTCGTCCATCACGGAAGAGTGCAGAAACACACAAAGCCTGCCAATTTGCCTGACAATTTCCTGAATACAAAGGTGGCAATTTGTCTGCGCTATTTTTGAAAACAGTCGCAAGAACATTCCCACACCTTTAAAGTTGCCAAGGCACCAGCCTCCACATCGAGAGTTGCTTGACAAGGTAATCAGTAGCCGGCTCAGCCGCAAATAAGCCTGACCGCACTCTGTTAATGCTGCCAGAGACATGTTCAAGGTTATTACTGCTGATACAGACCGCTCTCTGCTTTATTCGGCTCTGAGAGGTAAAGAAGGTATATGAGAGTGAGAGATAGAAGACTTGAGAATCATTGTTTCATTCCCTTCCCTTCAGTTCTTCAGAGTAATCCATTGTCATCAAATAATGAAACAGGTGGGGACATTGGAATCAAACCTATAACTGTGGGATTTTCTGTTCTATCCTTTCAGTGGGTTTGCTGTGAAACTTGGAAATGTCAGCAACACTTTTCTGAAATGCATGTCATACAGGCAACATTTCAGCCTCAAAGTATCGATCCTCTATATGTCAGTCAATCCATGAGTGACTTCATTAAAACCAGAACAAGGACACTAATGAACAAGTTATAGGGTTACTGCATGAAATAGGGGCCTTTTACAGTTTGATAAGGAGATTTTTAAAGCATTTTACCATTCAAAATTGGGGAGTGGTAAGATTTTTTAATGTTTTTGAAAGTCGGTAACACTTTATTTTGATAGTGACATTCTAGTAACTTTTAACTAACTTTGCAACTACATGTCCAGTCAGTAGAGTATTAGTGGTCTGTCTGCTTAATATGTGCTAATACTTCATTTTCATGGTTCCCAGGATGACGTTAGTATAGGTGGATTTCAATGGATGCTGTTTTCTTCTGAAGAATTCTAATGCCAAAAGCAAAATTTGTAATAATTAACACTTTTAAAGCTTCATGTATCATATATTATAAGAACAAATGTGTGAACTTAATCTTACTAATTACATATGTCTGTAGTTTCTCCTGGCCAGCAGGCACAATTGGCTAGTATGGCCTTTGAAAAAAGTCAAAATGTACCAATTAGGTGCAAGCTAATTGCTCTATTTATATTAATGACCCAAGGACTATCCTATTTTAAATATGCCCTGAGCCATTAAATACAAGTGTATTTATAATTTCTCAATTATGGTTTTAATAAGACTTTGAACTGGGCTTGTAAAGATCTTGAAGAAAAGGCAGCCACCTAAAACAGCTACTTTAAGACCAAGCAGAAGCCTCGCCCAACCCGTTGCATCAGCAGTTCAGGTCACCTAATTAATATTCATCATCTATGCAAATTTTTATAATGTGTCCCCACGCTCTTCGGATAATTTCTACACCCTTGCATTTCTACATTATCTAAGTTTTAAAGTGCATATTATGACATATTTTATAAACTATTTTATTACAAAAAATAATTGTGGAACAGCATTTTCTCCTAAGAACATAATGGCCCTAAATGATCCAAACAATCCAAACACAACATCCAAACAGCCTGTGATCAGCTGCTTTCCTCTAATCAGTCCTCACCAAGAGACCTTAAGAAGGGTCGCTCATAAAATTCACCGAGCCACAAGGAGGAGAAATGTATATATGTGGTTTTAATTGAGATGGTGAAATAAATGTCACATTATATCACAGTAAGTGGGCTTACCCACTTGAGAAACCTTCATCTCCCAGGAATCCATAAGTTATTATTTAAAGGGGTCATAGGATGCCCTGATTTTCCACAAGTTGATATGATATGAAAAGTCTATAACATACTTTGGTTAAAATTTCGCAATGGTAGTGTAAAACAGCACCCTTTTTACCCTGTCAAAATCAGCTTTGTTTTCAGCAAGCCATTTTAGTCCATGTTCCTTTAAATCAGGGGTCTTCAACTAAAATGGCTCGAGGTCCAGTAATGAACCTTCCCCACCAGCCGAGGTCCGAACAATTATATATAAAAAACAATTGATGGTTTTTGCCAGGCCAGGGTATCTGCAGGATATTTAAGCTTAAATTCAAGACTTTTAAAGACCTTTTTTTTAAGACCTGCACAAAAAAATAAAAATAAATGAAAAATTAAATGACTGTAAAAAGCATGATTTACAGTTCAGATGCAGGTTTTCACAAAAACAATCAAGTATTATATTAATTAAATAACATATAAATATATTTTACGGCCTTTATTGTTTACATTTCATAACACATTATCTTGTTGATCCACCAGTTCACATTTACAACAAAATGGAAAATCATTCTCTTCCAGCAGGTGGCGCTTTGGGAATGGCAGCAGTACACAAAGCCCAACAGACAGATTCCACAAAGCACTGAAGCAGATGACTTTGAAATGTGCAGCGCTCATATTTATTCAATGAATAGTGCAATTCTTGTCTTTCAGTCCCCACATTTAAGACCTCCTGAAATCATAATTAAGACTTTCTTGTAACATTTAAGATTTTTATGGACCCGTCAACTTTCCTAATTTTTGAAAATGCCATTGTTTTTCACCCACTGAAAGTTTTATCTGTCTGTGCGCAGCGGGCCGCTCTCTGCTCTCTGCTTCATCACTGCTCGCATGACTGCACCCAAACGGCTCTAGAGTTGACCTTGATCTGCTATAAAAATTTTATTTACTAGAAATTAGCGTTTGGTATTTATTTCATTATGTTAAAAGACTTCACGGATTCGGGCCGGAGTCCACTACCGTAAAGACTACAAAAGCTGCGCCAGTTGAAATAGAAGCTAGATATGTTGGTCCGGGTCCAGATGGGACGGCTTCTGGGTCCGGACCCGGACCGCGGTCCGCCTGTTAGTGACCTATGCTTTAAATGCTAATTATTATATATTATTATTATTAGAAAAGGCGATTTGCAAAGATGCATAAAACCTTATACTTACTTCTTCTGTAGGTGAGGCTGGATCATGAATGATTCACGTGAACATAAACGCATTTAGGCAGATCGGGGGGTGCATTCCCTTCAAAAACAAAGGTAATCCACTGCATCTTCAGCGGCTCAGATGTTGGGAGTAAATGACGACTGCTATATTCAATATCACATCCAACAACAGAACACCTCCAGCGTCGAAACAATGGCGGACTGATGACAGCTCACTCAGAGCGGGTCTAAGGTAAAACGCTAGTGTCAGTCAACAATCGTGGGAGGGCCTGGGTCTGTGTGACATCAGACAGGCATCTGAGAATATCTTGATATGAGAAAGGGGAAATGATTTAAAACGATTTTAAAAAAAAACACTGGGTGGATCTTTATCATTATAGAGTATTTGTTTACACACACTGCCAACACACAATACAGTTCAAACAACATGTAAAAGTGCATGTCGCATCCGATGACCCCTTTAACAATCGCTTTGCTTTTATTTGCCATGTAAATTAAAATTAGCATGAAATGAAAATTCACCCTATCTATTTTGCAAATGGATGCTATTGAACTTTTAAATAAAATATAATTCTATATTCCAGTGAAATCACAGACTTCTCTCTGGTGGCATATGCCAGACTTATCCAATCATTTATTCTGCTTAAACTCCGCCCCTTTCTTACAATTGCCCGCCAGCTCCGTCTAATCAACAACCATTGGACAGAACAAAGGTACATGCAGTCTTCTGATAGAAACTGACACTTCAGAGCTGTTTTCACAAGATACACACTAAAATTTCTCCCATTTATGACTATTCATCAGAGTTTAAAATCTCAATTCTAAAAACAGCTAAACTATACAGTGAGAAATTTGAAGATAAAAGTCTCACATCAGTTGCATAGATAATTGCAAAAACGACCCCCTGCTCATACACACACATACACACACACACACACACACACACACACACACATACACACACACACACACACACATATATATATGTGTGTGTGTGTGTGTGTGTATATATATATATATATATATATATATATATATATATATATATACATATATATATATACACACACATACACATATGTCCCTTTCTCCAGGTATTACATTTAGTTAATTTTCACTGTAATGGGAGAGCTGAAATTGAGTGTTATTCAGACCCCCTGACTCACCACTGAATTTGTGGTGAAATGTCCAAATTAAACTTCAATGACCTTTATGGAACATGAAATACCATGGGTCTCATTATCACCCAACATGACGAAAGAGACAGAGGGACTATCCACCAGAGGTCTCACCTCCCACTCTGCGCCAGCTCTATATCTAATTAAACATAATTCCCTTTACTCCGGCCCTGCTGGGATTACGCATTTGACACGTTCTAACAGTACTATGCATAAACTACATGTACTTATGTATGTGCTGATTACCTGTGAAAACTGTCGGTGTAATTTAAAACCGAGTGCCGAGAGGATGTACATCAAATCTCCAACAACAAAAACACAGAAGAGCGAACTCAATCAACCCCGTGAGATGACAAACAAAGCAATCAACCTTGATTACGGACACATTTACAGTTCAACCCCATGTCAGGTTCTTGTGACTTTCATATGACACATGCATGGATCTGTCACAGCAAAGAGACGGGATAGTTGGCACTATAGCGAGCACAGCAGGTGTGAGACAAAAGGTATGAAAATGATGGCTTGTGGTCTACGTGATCAACCAAGCTTGGCGGTGGCAGAGCCCAGCAATTCTCACGATGTGATTGTTGCCAGGCATAAATATTCATTAAACACACATACAGGAGTGAACCGCCTTGATGAGGTCACAGTATTGCACCAGAAAGTGGAGAGTATCGCTGCTTTAAACAGCAGGAGGTAGAAGATTCTCCACTGTGTAAGAGTTTCTTCCATCTTTGATAGCATATGAGGATGGATATGTTTTTTCTGGGCCACTGGCCAACAACGAGGCCCACTGGAACCCAACGCTCTCTAGTCAAGAAAAATGCAGTTGGATGAAGCATGACTTTTAAGGACTATCATTATTAGTTAGATTTGAAGAGAGCAAATTTCTTGCAGAAGTCGCAAGAGAAGAGTCAGGATGAGAAATGCCACGAGGTCATGTTGGGATTCGTCCAGGAGGATGAATCGTTTCTCACTCGGGTCCATGGGGCTGCTCGAATTCGATTGGGGTTATTGTTACGTTATGGCTGTGAGATTAGCGGGCTTTGGCGTAATGCTTACTCAGAGGGTTTCTCTGGATTCCTGAGACTGATTACTTTTCCATGTTCCTTCCATAATGTACATTATAAAGAAAGGAGCTTTAAATTAGTTGACATTGAGCTCATAATCTTGATATGAATAAAACATAACTGTCACAATATGTAAAGTAAAGGAAATGAAAAATTCATGCATTTAAGGACCTTCAGGAAACAGAGCACATCTTCGGAAAAAATTAACAACCCTCGTCGTTCTTCTCACTGACAGCGTGACTGTTAAATTTCCATGTCCACTGAAGCTAGTAAATACCTTAACGGAGCGGCACCGCTCATTGTTACGGCTGCTAATTGCGCGGTGACTTTTACATGACTTCCCACAAATGAGGATGAGATAGAGAGGCTGGGCTGTATGCGGCAAGATGCATTGTCTTCCCTTAAATGCCCCATTAGTCCCAAGCCAAAGGATTATGAGAAGGCTCATTAGCTGGTCTATTCCTCACGGTGACAAACTATCTCTTATGGGCATCTCTTGCCCTAACTCCAGGGAACGCTCTGTGGTCAACAAGGATTTCTGTCGAAAGAGAAAACATCGGCTATTAATGTTTATTGCACCATATTTCCTGGATTGGCTGTGCAAAATAGTTCATTTTGTGCATAAGATGAGCATTAGCTTCTGTGTAAAGGCTAATTATTCATTCTTGTAAACTCAAAACCACGATCTGTGGGAACATTGCTAGGTCAATGACAACATTGTTTTGTGCTGAAAAATTACATTAACACATACAATGACTTTAAAAACATTAGTTTAGTGTTGTGACTCAGTGTGAGAAAAAACATTAATAAGTAGTTTGGCATAATATTTTATTATTATTTCTTTGGAAAAATAAGCAGTGAATCATTTTTCAAAAACTTATCCACCAAGGTAAATCTGGTGCAAGCAAGATGTTGAAAAAAATTATAAAACAGGAAATTAATCACTGTAAACCTTCATCATGACCGTATGTCAAGGTCAGTAAGTCTCTTAAAATACTAAATAAATAAATAAATAATGAATATGATTTATGATATGTTGTAATATAGAGATATACTTATATATAGCTAGTAATAAAAACGTCACAATTATCATTAATTCATAAAACATAACATCATAATAAAATAAAAATAAATAATAAAATCTTATATTTGATAAAATATGAAACATACACTATATAGACTATGTTTTTTTATATATATATATATATATATATTTTTTTTTTTTTTTTTGTCACTGACTCCTCATCTTTGACAGCTTTATATGATAAATAACATTGATGTGTTTGTGTAACCGGCTAATTGAAAAACGTACTTTGCTGACTTTTTCACTTTCCCCTGATGAAAAAAGGCTTTCGTGGCACACAGGGATATAACAGTAGTAGGCATTCAGAGCAGGATTAGCTCTCAAATAGCACAGAGTTTCAACGTCACGCTAGCTTAAGAGCTTTTACAGGACAAATGCAACAGTGATATGTGCTCCATTTTTTGCGTGCTTCTCAGCTTGACACTAAACGGTCAAAGGCCGAATGACAAACAGAACAGGAAGAAGATGGAAAACCTCTTTCCTTTGGCAATGGAGATGAAAATGAAACAGCTTATTGTTTATTAGAGCACTCGCAAGGTCATATTTATAATTCGGAGAGTCTTTGTGTTTTACTTTGGCATTTATGAAGTGAAAAATGGCTCCATGCATAGGCAGACCATAAATATAAATTTGTCAAGCCTTTTATGGATGTCTGGGCTCGTTCCACATATTGTGTTGTGGCTAGACATGATGTAGTCTTCAACTCGTCCAACTACAATGACAGATTCACTTCTCTTGAGAGACTCGTCCTCCCATTTGACATTGCACTTTGTCAATTCAAAGCAAGACAATAAGCAATCTCTCCAAAGTCATTTTCTTCCTCACCAACACTTCATTTTTTCCTAGGAGGTCCAAGGTGTCACAGTGAAAGAAAAGTGGGCAAAATGCACAAAACGAATAAGAGGGTCAAAAACGAAAGAGAGGAATCTGAATGTGCAGCTTTTCTGGGGCAGTCCTGTAATCCCAGCCTCATCAGCTGTGAGCATTGATCGCTGCCTATGAGAGAATACAGGTAAAATCAATCATAGCGTTCAGGGTAAAAGAGCATAGATGGACCAGATCATCCACTCATCAATAAAGAAACGCTCAGATCAATGGTCTGACCCGAAACCTCAGATGAGTTCACAGCTCAAGTTGGACAGTCCCTCTTTGACCTTGGATGTGTTATCGAAAAAGAACATAATGTGCATTTTGCCACTCAAAGGAGCCATGGAGTGTCTCCTTTTAATTTTGTTTTGGAGGGGGAAAAAAAACAAAACATTCTTCATCATTTCATTAGTTTATTTCAGTGGCCTTGATTACAAAGAGGTTTTTCCATATGGATTAAAACAATCATTAAAGAGTGCTTAAACAAAATAAATTATAAAATAAATAAATAAAATGATTCAAAGCAAAAGGAACTGCAATTGATGCAATCAAAAAAAAAAATCAAAAAGATGTATCAACAACAATTTTTTATATGAATAATTTATAAAAAATATTCATGAAAATATGAAAATGAATATAATCATAATTTAGATTTATAACAATTTTTCTATAAAACAACTGTGTTTATTTTATTTTTTTTAATGTAAATTAACATATTGACGCAAAGTTGAATGTTCAGCAGTCTTTTTCAGAAATCATTCGAATATACTGATTTGGTGATCAAGAAGTATTTCTTATTATAATCAGTTGAAAACAGCTGTGCTGCCTAATATTTTTGTGGAAACTGATACATATTTTCAGTTTTCCTTGATGATTAGAAAGTACTGTTGTGCTCTATTGTTGGTTTCCTTGATCATTTCAATCATTTCATTTTACAAGGGCGGTTTTTAAATGAACGATTTAATCCTCTCATTTTGGCAGTATCCATGACCAGTTTAAGAAAGGTGAATAAAATGGCAGCCGCCACCGCCGGGGTCACTCGCCCTTTCCTCCATAATTACAAAAGGTTCCGCTTGTATTATCTGCTAGTATTATTCACGCTCTCCTGTGAATCGTTCACAGCTTTGCTCGGTGTCACTAATATGAGAGATATACTGTTTAAAGGAGCTGACTGGCTAAAATATGAGCATTATCCTTGCTATGAATAAACCAGGCAGCCAATTAATTACAGTGATTAAAGCACTGACTAACTAGATTGAAGTTAAGAAGATTGAGGTCAAACAGTGTTAATTTATTTTTGCGAATCCTCATTTCTGACTTTTCATACACAAATTATCAAAGGTTTCCCGCTGCGCGCAAAATGATTAATTCCACGACATAATTGTTATGCGCCTGTTTAGGAGAAGATGGACAATGAATTATTCGTTTCTCCTTTTCTCCTTCGCTCACACACACCTTATCCAATTTCTAATTCATCCGTGCCAAATTAACGACCGAAAATATGATGCCCTAAAGGTCTTTTGAGCAGCAGATATGAGAAATAAAAATTGAAAAGAGGAAAAACACTAAATGATGAAATGGATGACAAGTCAGCCCTCAAGTGAGAAGATAAACAGCTTGTGATGTTCTTAATTGTGGAATATCATACTCGTTTAGTCAGTGCCACATCACACGCAGATGAAACGGGACAAACCCACAAGGCCAATTATAAAATGCCATGCTGGTTCATCCCTTTTTTGTCACTTCTTTTTTTGCTAAGTTCATCCCATAAGCTTCATTATCACAACGCTGTTGTTACAGAGAGTTTGGGAGTGTGAAAATCCTCCGTATTTAGTCAGCTCTGATACTCTGGGTGAACTCGACCGCATTAATACAGGATTACCGCGGAGAGGCCGTGTTCTCTAGATGGGGAGAATGGGAAAGAATTTCTGAGGAGTGATGATATCGTCAGCGCCCACTTTTTTGTAATTGCAGCTATATTTTCTTATGCTCTTTCAGTGCGGTGCCAAGCGGCCCGGCCCAGGCGCCCAGGGAGTCGTCGGAAGAAGCTTGTCGCGCAAATAGATGGCGCCACACGCCAGTGACACATTAAAATTTAAGCGTCTCGACAAAACTTTATTGTCACCCAGCCAACGTCTGTTTTAGAGTTTCGAGAGGACTGAAAGTTGAAGAGCTGAACATTAGTTTCACTTTGTCTTTTCGCAACTTTCCCCCAATACCTTCTGCTCGTTTCTCCTGTGTGAAAATCAGAGCGGTGCTGTTAATCTCCTCTCAGACTCACCCTCTCGCATTCAGATATTCCCTCAACGTTAATTGGCAGAAAATAAGCAGCACAGACTGTGAATTGTAAATCATTTCCTGATGTAATCACGCTATCAGTAAGATGAATCTCAGACTTTAGAGACTGCACAGCTGAGGTAGTCCATGCGTCTCAAAATGTTCTGCCAATAATGACTGCGGTACAGGAGGAACTAATTATATTACACATTACTCAATGGCCAGGATAAATAGAAGCCAAATAAATGGATCTATAGCACAATTTTCCACCGTCATAAAGATACCTTACGATTCAAACGAATAGCTTAGCTCATCCTAAATGTCTTTCTGAAGCAATGATGAGGACTGAATACTAATTGTTTTTTTTTTTCTTCCCCCAAATGAATTTATGAGGGATTATGCATGGGAGCCATAGTCATTCTTCATTCTGTTTGGTTTGTAATTATCCTAATTTAGTTTGCCAGGTCACATTCTCTTCGTCCCCATTCAGTTGCATTATTGCTTTTATAAACAAGTCATGATGAGGTCTGTTGTTTCTCCCCTGCAAACAATCAACAGAACAAATGTCCTCAGATTACCTAGTCACTTCATTTGCATTTAATGGCCCTTCAGTTAACTAGCTTCCATGGGAATGTGTACTGTATGCCAATCAATTTATTTGACAGCTCGAGGTTTATTGTACATTGACAGTCTGATGTGTTACTTGAAACAACACAAATTAAAAACACTTAGACCTTTAGATGTTTACACGAGCTTATTAATGGAGCAGTACACCAAAATGAAATGAGTATGTTGTTCATACACTGTAAAAAATTTCAACTAATTATTATTTAGTAACTAGTTCCACAGGAATTTTACGTTGCCTGAATTGTTATTTTTTAGTTGGCTCAACCTTTACTGAAACTTTATAGTGCACGTGTTTTTATTAGTTGAGTCAACATTAGCATAGCTAATTGTTGACTGGATTTGAAAATAACCATTCTTTCAATGTTTTTCAAATATATTTGTGTAGACTTAATATAATATGTCGTCTCAACTAAGGCCAAGCAATAAAATTAGCTCAACTTAAATATTTTTGCCATTCCAACATTTTGTTAATTTGATTTTTTACAGTGTAGTATTGTTTTTTTTTTTGGTGTTGTTGTTTTTTTCGCGTGGAAGAATCTTCCCACTGTTTATCTTCAGTTAGTTATAATGCTGTTAAGGGTCTCATTTCGTTATTGAATATTCAGAAGTCATGATTATTCAAGAAGTTTGAATTTAAAAAGAAATGTATAATGAAATGAGCATAAAATGTTCCATCTAAATTTATAATAAATCAATGATAAAAAGCTCCATCTGAAACCACATGTACACAAATGCACTTATTCCCAGTTTCTTTAGAAACAAGTTTTTATTTTAAGACATTTTTTAATATTTATTTTTAGCAATAGAATAACTAATTGACTCAACAGAAGTATTCATTATTTTTGAGCAACAATAAATAAAAATTTAAAAATAAAAAATTTAATTTTGCATGAGGAAATTTTCATTGCACATAATTAAACAAACGGCATGAAATTATTTGTGAATGAGTCTCAGTGAGTTGAACTCAGGGACCAGGTCAATGAATGAATCATTCTTTTAGGCTGATCGCTCTGACTAAATGATTCATTCATGAATTCAAATCATTGAATCGTTAATCCATTCAGCAATTTGGAAGTTAAAAACTCACTAGAAGTGAGTCAGACAACTTTAATTTCGTCTGATTGTCACACAAAATCACATGACTTCAGATATCTAGAAATACAGCAGATGAATCATATAAACACATGATATGATATCTTTATTGTGCTTGTTGTCTTTTTTTTTTCTTCTTCTTTTTTTTTTCTTCCCCACAGAAGAAACACAGTTTTGAAGGTTTGGAGTAACATAAGGGTAATAATGAGGGGTGAATAAATAATGACAATCTCCATTTTTGGGTTACCTTTTAAAGTCACATTCACAAGAACTGTAGTAGAAAATCGCAGAAAGTGCGCAGCCATGACATATTCTGCCTCTCCATGAAGAACCGCTATTCTGTAGCACTTTAATTTGAAACAATGTCCCAGAGAGCTAAAAGCAGAGAGCAGTCACAGTGAGTCCCTCTCCCCTGAGGAGAGGAGGCGCAGAGAAGGCCAGCGATTTGTCATTCGGCACCAGATATAGTGCAACCTTGGCAAAGTGCAGCAAGGGAGGAACACCACGAATCATCAGGAACTAAAGTTTAGGCGACTTCAATGACACTAGGGACGCGTCTTTCACTGGGAGGGGCTCATTATTGAGGAAGGACAAGAGGACATAAGCAGAAACATTCAGGTTGGGGAGCCTGGCCACATGGAGGTTGGGTTTGGGAGGAGTCTTGCCTTCTCCATGAAGAGATGTAGTTCAGCATGCCATTCTAAAAAGAGGCAAATGAAAAGGTGAGATTACATTTGTTTGTGTGAGAAGGTGAAAAGCTCTGGCTGCAAAAGGCCCAGGAGGGGGGGGGGGGGGGGGGGGGGTTATGGGTTGAAAATGCAGCGCCTCTGACTAATCCCCAGTTTAGATTAATTAAGAGAATTGATGGGCTCATTCTTCCTGCGATTCTCCCTCCCATGACAAGACCATGCACAGACTGCTCTGATGTGAATTTGATAATATCTTTTTTTTTTTAAAGAGAAGAATCAGATATAGACTGCCAGTGCAAGATTTGCCAGATGAGTTGGGACTTATTGCTGACATCTTCCTGGAAAACGAACGCTTTTTGTTCTCAGGTGCTTTCTACTGTACCGGTTCATCACGAAATATAAATCAAATGTATGATTAAAAGCGGAACCTGGGATCCCATCCAGAAATGCCCTGGATCAGATTTATATCCTGCCACATTTGGAATTTCAATGCGTGTTTTCTGTAATTACCAATAAATTTACTGTAAGATATTATCTTATCTCACGGAAGTTTGTCATCATGTGATATTGTTTGCCCTCAGTATGAATCACATTGACAAACGGTCTATAAAATCTCACATTACTTTCCCAAAGAACAGAGGAGGCTGGGATAGACACTTTGTATCTCAAACTTTGATAAACAGTACTGCTCAAAAGTTTGGGGTCAGTTTTTTTTAAGTATATACTTATATTCATCAAGATGCATTAAATTGAACAAATTTATAATATTAAAACGCACATTTATAATATTAGGAAAAAATATATATATTAAAAAAGTTTGAATTTTCTATTCATCAAACATCAAATAATACTGAAAAGTATCCCTGCTTGCAAAAAAAAAAAAAAAAATATATATATATATATATATATATATATATATATATATATATATATATATATATAAGAAAAAATACATAAACAATTAGGCTAGCGACTGGATTAAAAAAAAAAGATTAATAGGCTACTTTGCATCAAATGTCATCTTATACAATACCATTTTGTTTTGGTAAAATTATTGTTACAACCCTCTCTTTCAGCTCAGATATGATCATGATCTGCTCATGATCATTGTAGGTTTTTGTTTTTTTTACATTGAGGCTGAAGCTCATGCAAATGTTATTAAACAGAATCTTCTGACTCCACTGCTCGATGCAATACAAATTCTGTTATTTACCATCCATTAACCTGATCTCAAATCAAAATATGACATAGAAGTGAAATGTTGACTTTTCTACCTCAGAAATGAGCCCTACAACTTCTATTGTCACCTCAGGAGGATGGTGGTAATGTGATTTTATCCCTAAAACCAACTTCTAAGCAGTTGAAGTGACAATCATCCCTGGCCTTCCCTATATTTCAGTTGTCATCTACTTTGAGAAACTGAAATGCAAATGTCCCAGCGATCACTGAATGAAATATACTTCATTAGTTACTTGTAAAGGGTTATATATGCAAACCTGTCGCAGTCTTTCCTTGGCTGACAACACTGCTTACAGCACAGGCATTCCGACGCAATGCACTAACTTGTTCCCATTACACTTTTGACTCCCGCAGACATTAAATAATTGCTTTCATCTTCTACAAACCATAATCCGCTCACCAGCGACAATCTCCATAGCCAGAGGAGTCTAAAGGAAGATGGTCTGCCATCTTGCATTTCTTTAAACTCTAATCCGATTACAATGCCTGGTTAATGGAAGAAGCTGCTGCCTTTTTCCTCACCAGACCAACCAGACTTGCAGGGAGAGCAAATATGAACGCCGTGGGTACCCTTTGTTAATGAACACATTTGGGTGAATTGTGCAATTGGTGTTGGTGCTGAGAGAGTCTGTGGGGTTGACAGGGTTCCCTCAGCGCTTTCACTCTCGTCTTTTGTTCACCTCCTTTTGAAGATGTAAACCTGGTCTCTAGAGTTTCAGCGTTTGTGATTCCTGATAAAAAAAAATCCATAAATTATCTTTGCACCACAAAAGCAGCTCAACAGAGCTAAAATGCTATTGAAGATTAGCGTTTTTCACTCTTCACTGAGGCGAGTCTGAAAGCAGGCCGACAAATTCAGTAGGTGTAAAGCCTGTTCCATGCTCTGGTTGCTGGTTGTTTACTTTATGATTATGATTTTCAGACAGTCACAAGTTCAGCTTTTGTTATTAGAAGCAGCGTAACCGAAGGAGATAAGAGGGATGTTTACATGTTCAGGAGGATTTGTGCCTCCTCTTTTTCACTCACAACCAGCGAGTCACAGATTAAGCCACTGACTCAACTTTGCTGTACAGAACTGAATACTAGCATACTGCCAATTTATGTATTAAAAATGTCAGACAGTACATATTATGCAATACGAAACACTGCATTGTCATATGACCTTATTATGTTCCATGTCTAATAGAGATGTTCAGTCATGACGTCAATTTGTAGGCTAACCCTGAATGCTAATTCCTCCCTCAGGAAAAGCTAATGGGTTTTAGAATTTATAATGGGTGATCTATGCAGAAAATAATGGCCTGTGAATCATATTATTTCAAGAGACTTTCCTATTTTGTTCAACAACATAAATTTCACACAGTTTTGCCTTAAATATGAGTTTTGTGCTTTAAAAACACAAGTTGCTAAAAAACTGCTACATATGAACTACAAATTTTGTGTGGTTCGTCAACCACATAAATATACATCCATGTGGTAGTTGTAGTCCTTAACTACTTTTAGCAACTTTCACATTACAGGTTTTAGGACTACAAACTAAAAAGCTTCATTCTAAAAAATGAATTAATCTTCGAATTTAAAAACATACAAGAGATGAAAAGGCCAGTTGCATTATGGCCCATATCTCACCCAATGTGCACTGCTGTAAACTGCATAAGAGAAATGACAAAAAAATAATGAAAAAAATGTCTTACAAAGTAGTTGGTGTATGTCATATTAGTGTGTATGTGACCTTGCATCTGTTTATTTGCTTGCCTGATTGAAAATTGTTTTGCACATCGCAATCTGATTGCGTAAACAGCCCCCACTGCCACCATCTTAAGGAAAAACAACAGTTAGTCTCTGAAATGCAGTCTTAAATATTTTGCTTGAATGCTCAAATAATTCAAAAACAAAATCATAATTATAAAAAAAAAATACTTGTGATAAGCACACAAAGTAGTTCAACTTTTCAGCTATGCAACAGTGCCAGGGAATCACACTGCTTCCAGAATATGACTTCTGCTCTCCGTTTCACGACCCAGGATATTTGGAAAAACGTGTCTGCTGTAACATCAGCACAGCAGATTTTATGTTGCTTTTTATGCATGTTTGATGACACTTTCAAAATAAATGTCTATAGTGAGTGCCACTAAAAGCGCACTCAGTTTTATATAAAACAGATGAACTTGAATATGGTGATGTTTTATTATATCGGTAGTTGAATCGGCTGATTGGAAATAAATTGTTTGGTGAAAAGTTAAAGCACGTAACCAAACAGTTATACCGTTTAAAAATAAACACTAAATCTGACCGATAACAGAAGCAAATGTGACATTTCCTGAAGAAACCTTGCTATTTTATTTTCATGATTCGGTTTCATGGGACTGAGTGCTTTGAACTGCAAGTGCAAAACTGTACCAGGTGAGCTACCGAGCAAGTTTACTACATCAGAAAAGGCATGCATGTGATGAATATGGAGCTGGTTATATGATGGAAACATCAAAATGTATTAGTTTACAAATCATGCACTATGACAAAAGTGTTTTGAGGTCATAACATAGCATTTTGCAAGGAACTGAATGAAAACAAGACTTTAATAATCAAAGATCTGCCCCTACAATCAAAATTTGGCATTTTACTGCCATAGTGTTAATTTTAACTGCAGTGAATTATATTTATAAGTAAATTATGTGAGTTTTGAAGGCACATTTTCCAATGAGCTTACGTTACCATTTTATTAGAAATTACAGGTACAAAAAGCCCTTTCTCAAAGATAAGACGTGGCTGTAAATCTGACTCAGGTTGGTTTCACCTCTGTTTGAGCAGTGGCCCTGTGACAGATTGCGCCTTGCACCTTTATATACCACAGTTGGAATCGTGGTGGGTTTCACTCATCAAATTGCTCATTAGACTGTAGAGAGACATCAAGCATGTCGGCAGCACAGGTGTGGTGGCCCACCTAGTGACCCAGACAGCCTGAAGTACTCAGTTAGCTGATTAATTGCTCTCATTGTTCTTCACTGGCCTTAAAGCTGTTTGCCATAGATGATCATTTTACAGCTACACAGGTGCAGTTGTATGATAAATGCTACTTTAGTGGAGAAAAGTGGAACCACAGAACCATTTGAAAGTACTTAACAGGCATCACTCATTTAGTTAGAATTGCTGTTGTTCTGTTTGTTATGCTTGGTTGCTGTGGAATTGTCTGGTTAAGAGGGATAAACTCAGGTGTCATTTTCTTTCTTTTTTTCCCATTGTGTTTTATAGGAGTGTGTCTTTGAAGTAACCTCTCCATCGACTCACTTTTACAACTTTTTGTCCTGGAGAGAGATGCAGACTTAAGATAACTGACAGTTCATTTAATAGATTGAGACAATAAAGAACTGGGCAGACACTGCTCTGCCTTTCCATCAAAGAACAAGCGTATTCACCCACTTTCGCACTCACAAACAGACATGTGAGGGCACGCTCCAGCGCAAACGTGCACCTCGACTTCTCAAGGACAAAAGAGCTGTAGATCACAAGCTCCAATTCATAAACTCTGCCCAACTCTTGTATGTGTCTGCCAACTTCCATCTCCCTGACACCTACAATAACATCAGCTACTCTAACAACACGTCATATGTACCTACACACTTCATGCTCCAGGAAACCCAATCACAGGAGACAAAGACACAGTACAACTCTCCAATTTTCTCTCACTTAGAGGTGAGATAAATCACATTCTCCTGGCTCCAGGCCCGACTCAATGTGATTGCAATATGTTCGCAAATTATATTTCATCTCTACTTAGATTTATAAAATGTAATTCTTCTCGCAAAGAATGGCATTAGGTTCAATGACATGACGTTCATTTTTGGCCTTAATTTATTCCAAAATATATTCAATAATTTAATTAATTAATTAAATATACAGTACCTACATAGATATACAGTACCTACAAGTAATTTAACAAATACAAATAAAATATACAATCATAATGACTAGAATTTAAACAAATACAAAATCCATCCAAATATTACATTTACACATTTATTGTCACGAATCTGGTCTGCACTTCCATTCACCCTCCACCAGAGGTCACTCGCTCACCACATGGACTTCACACCACACATCACAATGGACTGCATTTCCCATCAGCCATCTCACCAATCACACGCACACAGCTGTCACCAATCACTCATTGCACTAATCACACGCACACCTGATCCCACGCATCACTAATCACACACACACTATTTTAACCCTGGACATTCTCTCCCTCGTGCCGAGTATTGTTTGTGTTTACCACTCCCCGAGCCGTAGCAACTCTCAGAGCTCCTGTTAGTTTCCCCTAGTGTTCCCCTGCCAGTCTTGGATTGTTTTTCCCATGTTTGATTTTAGCCCGTGTTCCCTGGATTATCTCTCTGCCTTGCCCTCTGGATTCTGTTCGCCGATTGTCGACCTTTGCTTGCCATAAGATTACTCTTTGTCTTGTCTCTGCCATACCTGTTTGCCATTGCTCGACCCTGCCTGTATTTATGACCATGCCTGTATTTATGACCGTGGGGAAGTCGTGGCCTAATGGTTAGAGAGTCGGACTCGTAATCTAAAGGTTGTGAGTTCGAGTCTCGGGCTGGCAGGGATTGTAGGTGGGGGGAGTGACTGTCCAGCGCTCTCTCCACCTCAATACCACGACTGCCCTTGAGCAAGGCACCGAACCCCCAACTGCTCCCCGGGCGCCGCAGCGTAAAAATGGCTGCCCACTGCTCCGGGTGTGTGTTCACGGTGTGTGTGTGTTCACTGCTGTGTGTGTGCACGTTGGATGGGTTAAATGCAGAGCACAAATTCCGAGTATTGGCCGAATGTCACTTCACTCACTCATTATGAATAAAAGCTTGCAGATGGATCCACATGACTCACGTCTCGTCAGCCAGAATACTCGGCCACACGAGGATCCAGCGGCTTTTCCAGGAAACCCTGGTCAGGTATGGATCCTTTCAACCAGCTGCTCGATCTACGACAGGGGAGTCTTTCCATTGAGGAGTACGTCACTCAATTTTGTGTGATCTCGGACGAGGTACCTTTTGATGAGGTGGTATTAAAAGACATTTTTCGTTTTGGACTGAATGAGCCTGTAAAATCTTGGTTACCTGAGGGAAAGTTTAATGTCAGTTTAAAGGATTTCATAGACTGCTTTGCTGTGTGCTGGCTCTTCGTTTACTGTGGGTGTCGCGGAAGAGGAACGCAACACCGTGCCTGTGACTAAAATGGTAGCGACACCAGAGCCCGTTCTCAAAATGGCAGCCACAACAACACCCCGTCATGTCATTGCTGTCAGTAAAGAACTAAGTCAAGTCTCAGTTGATGTCAGAGAGTCAAGTCAAGCCATAGTTGATCTTAAAGAACCAGTCAAGTCACAGTGGATTTTAAAGAACCAAGTCAAGTCACATTTGATATCAGAGAGTCAAGCCAAGTCACAGTTGGTCGTCATCAGTCGAGTCCCGTCTCCGCTGATCACCCAGAGTCACTTCACGTCTACGCTGATCTCCCAGAGTCACAGCGGCACGTCACGGCTGCCCGTCCAGAGTCACATCACATCTCAGCTGATCACCCAGAGTCACTTCACGTCTATGCTGATCTCCCAGAGTCACAGCGGCACGTCACGGCTGCCCATCCAGAGTCACAGCAGCACGTCACAGCTGCCCACCCAGAGTCACAGCAGCACTTCACAGCCGATCTCCTAAAGTCAAGTCGCGTCACAGCAGCGCGTCACGGCTTACCGTCCAGAGCCACAGCCCGTCACGGCTGACACACTCAGATCATCAAGGTCAGTCTTCCATTATACCGGTTTGAGGGATGTACCGCTGGTGTCTGCACGCATGGCTGGTATCCCCAAACCAACTCACTCTAACCCTCCTGTTCTTCTGCATATTCCCCTGTCTGAGGCACTTCCCCAGATGGGAATCGCTTTGTTGCGTTTGGGCTGCGTACACCACCGCAGAACTGCCCCAGGTGGTGGCGCCCGCTTCAGCTTCTCCAGAGGTGGCGGTCCACGCTGCAGAACCTCCAGAAGCGGCGGGGCTCGCGTCGACCCCTTGTATGGTGGTGGCACCCAGCAATGAACTCTCCCTGTGTCCTGAGTTTACCACTGCAGAACCTCCAGAGGTGGCGGCAACCACTGCAGAGCCTCCAGAGGTGTCAGCGGTATCAGTCAATGAACTCTCATTCTGTTGTGGTCAAAGAGACCATTACTGAACTCTCCCTGTGTTTACCACTGTAGAACCTCCAGAGGTGCCAGCGGTATCTGTCAATGAACTCTCGTTCTGTCCTGTCACGGCTCAGGAGGCCGCCAAGAGACTCTCGTTCTGTCCTGTCATGGCTATGGAGGCCGTCAATGAACTCCCGTTCAGTCCTGTCACGGCTATGGAGGCCGTCAATGAACTCCCGTTCTATCCTGTCATGGCTATGGAGGCCGTCAATGAACTCTCGTTCTGTTCTGTCACTGCTATAGAAACGAACTATGAACTTCCTTTGTTCCCTACCTCAGTCCTTGTGTCTGTGCATGTTCTGTCTTCTCCTTGTGTCTCCGTCCTCCCTAGGTCCCAGGCTCTGCTGTGGGTTCCTGATCCATCGTGGTGGGCTCCTGCTCTATCTGCTCCACCGTGGTGGTCTTCGGGTCCGTCTGCTCCGCTCTGGTGGTCTTCTGTTCCACCTGCTCCGCTGTGGTGGTCCACTATCTGGCTCTGGTGGTCTTCTGCGTTGCCCTGGTGGGCTCCTGCTCTATCTGCGCCGCTGTGGTGGTCTGCTGTCTGGCTCTGGTGGTCTTCTGCACCGCCATGGAGATCTTCTGGTCCGCCCTGGTGGACTCCAGTCCCGCCGGCTCCACCCAGGTTTCCTACTGTGCCGGCTCTACCTCGATCCCAGTCCACTCCACTTCCACATGGACCTGGCCTGAATCTGGTCTGCACTTACATTCACCCTCCACCAGAGGTCACTCGCTCACCACATGGACTTCACACCACACATCACAATGGACTGCATTTCCCATCAGCCATCTCACCAATCACACGCACACAGCTGTCACCAATCACTCATTGCACTAATCACACGCACACCTGATCCCACGCATCACTAATCACACGCACACCTGATCCCACGCATCACTAATCACACACACACACACACTATTTTAACCCTGGACATTCTCTCCCTCGTGCCGAGTATTGTTTGTTTACCGCTCCCCGAGCCGTAGCAACTCTCAGAGCCCCTGTTAGTTTCCCTAGTGTTCCCCTGCCGGTCTTGGATTGTTTTTCCCGTCTTTGATTTTAGCCCGTGTTCCCTAGATTATCTCTCTGCCTTGCCCTCTGGATTCTGTTCGCCGATTGTCGACCTTTGCTTGCCATAAGATTACTCTTGGTCTTGTCTCTGCCATACCTGTTTGCCATTGCTCGACCCTGCCTGTATTTATGACCATGCCTATGAATAAAAGCTTGCAGATGGATCCGCATGACTCGCGTCTCGTCAGCCCCGTTCCATTTATTATGACTTGAATACAACTCTTCTATTATGAACATGTTTTTCATTTCCAAAATGAAGTTATTTTGAGATTTGAGTGCATAAAGTAAAAAATATAAGGGTGATACCATAACTTAAAAATGCCTCAATAAAAAATAAAAAAAGCTTTCTATAAATTCTGTTTACTTTATTACAGAATTCTAAATTATTAAAAGAAAAACATATGCATAAAACGGTCTGCCAGGTGTGTGATTTTTAATTAAAAAAAAAGGAAAAATAATTTCATGGAGAGACCCAGTCAAGGTCAAAAAGTAATAATTTTAATTAATGATTTGACTATTTTAATTACAGGGCAAAGTTAATACAGGTCATGATAATAAATGTCATGTGATGTGCACCATAAAAATGTAATTATATTTATGAATGAATAATTTAGTTGTGAAAAAAAATCAAGCTTTTTAAAGTAATGATTAGGAACATTCATGTTTTCAAGGTAAAATGTTATTACTGTTTTCTTGATGGTTACACCAAATATTTTTAGTAAACTTTTCTTAAAGGAACACTCCACTTTTTTGGAAATAGGCTCATTCTCCAACTCCCCCAGAGTTAAGATTGGCTGAATGGATTCAAAAACGGTAAAACTCAACTTATTAACTCTGGGGGAGTTGGAGAATGAGCCTATTTCCAAAAAAAACTGGAGTGTTCCTTTAAAAGTACTACAAAAGTGTTTCAAAACTATATAAAACCATTATTAATACAAAAAGTGTAATTTTAAGAAGTTGTAATGTGTTTTAAACCAGATTTTTAAAAGTTTTATCCTTTATTGTGGACACTCTTATATTTTTATATTAGCAGCTTTGATTAGTGCAACAACTGAAACATTTAGTATATGCTGTGGACAATATCCACCTGTTTTGCACAATGTGAATAAAGAGTGAGACTGCACCCACACCATATACCAACTTATTGCCTTCACTGAAAAACAAACAGTGCTGAGGGACACAGAGGAACATCAATTTCCCATCAGCCCCCCAGTCCAGCGTTTAATTTGCTCGGTGGCACTGAACTCACACTGAGGCCAGGGGCCAGGTCTCCCTCATTTACCAGCCTGTGAAATGTCAATATATACTCAAAACAAAGGTATTCTGCAGCACGGCCAGGCCTGAGTGCTCTCTCTCTCTCTCATCTGGTGCAGAAACTACGGTGTTAAAAAAAAGAGAGGCTAAAATCCCATTACGTTTGTTGTTTTGGGCACCTGTTTTCTATCTTTGAGAGATATAATCCCTGGAGGAACACCTAAGTGGCCATATTGGCTCACAATGAGGTGAGTCCCTGTCAGTGCAGTCCCAGATGAACAGGTTCTGGGTGACGCTTGACCTGGCTGATGAAAGCGCTAACAGTCCTGTTTATTAAAGTCAGAGATTCAAAAGGGCAGTAGGGCAAAGGTGTGACCTTTAGGCTGCTGGAACGCATGTGCAGTTATATGTCTGTTGTGGACATATATTTCGGACATAACACCTACAGTGACCTTTCATTAACATTTTTACCATTGTTTACATAGTGCCTGTTTAACCTCTTCTCTCTAATATAATGAACCATTTGGTTTTAGATTTTCTTGGTGTATGGAAACATGTTGTCAGTTGCTTCACACCTCTGACTGAGTGACAAGATGGTTTTTAAAATAATCTCATATTTTTAACAGAAAAATTGTTAGTATGGAGTTTTACTGTTATGTTACAAATATTTTAAAAAAAATCTAATTTAATCATTTCAAATAAAAATTTGGACATACATAAGTAATATTTTATAAAAGTGTCCATCCATATAAAAAGACTAAAAATTCTTATTTTAACATTATTAGTTATTATTTTATTAAAATTAAGTGTAAGTAAAATTATCTTATATGCCAGTTCAACCTAGACACAGGACATACTGTTTTTGGTTTTATCTTGGAACACTGGTGCAAATAAATATTGTACATATTATTTCCATATACATATATGTAAATAACATATATATAAATAACATATACATATTATTTTCCACCCATATTAAATCGAAAATACAATAATTATGTGCAATAAAATATTACAGGAAGTAACATTTTTTTATTATTAAAATATGACTTAAGGAGGTTACTCTCAGCACAGGTAACACTATGAAATGCTTGATCAGATCATTGACATAACTGAGTAAACTGAGTAAATTTGGACAAGCACTAAGTTAACCTGACCATGAGACAAAGAGCACTGAGGTCTTCTCAAGGTGTCCTGAGGAAATTCAAAGGGATTTTCAACCAGTGTTGTTCATCGGGTCTCTGCCTATATGCAAAGAACTCTTCTCTGTTTAGTTATTCAGATAGCATGAAGTGAATTCCTCACTCGTCTTTGATGTTACAGGGATTGGCAAGAGTCTATACCCCTTTATGATCACTGCGGGCCGCTTGATTCAGCCCCATCTCCTGAGGGATTCTCCTTCACTCTATGCAAGCTAATATGTTTGCCATGTTTAATGATGCAAAAAATGTTCCCGAGTAGCAGTTATTTATCTTTATCACACTTCTCTCCCAGAGCACTGTCACTTATGCAGTCCAGTATCAGCATCTGCTAAATGGAAGTGACACTGCACATAGTCCAGGCCTGGACAAAAGCTGGCAAAGATATATTTAAACTGTACATTTAATATATATATATATATATATATATATATATATATATATATATATATATATATATATATATATACACACATACACACACACACACACTCTAAAAAGTGCTGGGTAAATATTGGACAGAAGACATGCTGAGTCGTTTTCAACCAACAGTTGGGTTAAATGTTCAACCAAACCTTCTGGGCAGTAAACCAACCGCTTGGTCAAAACAACCCAATCGCTGGGTTCATCCATATTTTACCCAGCATTTTTTAGTGTATATATATATATATATATATATATATATTGTCATGACAACTCTCGTGGTAATGTAACGTACATGACAATGTTAATGTATTTGGTCTTGGCGGAATAGATCTGCTACGTTGCTGCTGCTGCTGTGGCAGAGCAAAGTACCGAGACTTTCTACTGCCAATACATCCACAACATGCTGTTGTGAGCATGTAAGAAATACTGCTGCTGCAAATATAACATACATGAAATAACCCCCCACAAAGAAGGAGGCATACAGGGGCAGATCTAGAAAATAATTTTTAGGGTGGCAAAGGGTTGGCATGGGGTCTATGAGGGGTGGCAACACCAAAGCAAGCCCCCATGCACAGTTTTTGGGGATTTATTGCCTGATATGCACAGTTGTGATCACAAATATTGCATTACCATTAAGTCATCATCTATACTGTTTAAAATGAAAAATAAATAACAACATTTCAATATCCATCATGGCACCAAGTCAATACACAATATAAAAAACTTCAACAGGCTATAAATGTTTCTGAGCTTGTATCATTAAAGAAGACATTCTGTTATTACCAGAGGTGGGAATGCCTGCAATCACTCAGAACACTATCAATAGTCTAGCAACACCCAGCAACTGCATAGCAAAAGCCTAGCAACCATCCAGAATATCCTAGCAACCAACTAGCAACATTTTAGCAAACATCTAGAGCGTCTAACTGACCAAACTATTTATGTTTCTTAAACAAGACTTTAAGACAAGCCAGCATAAATTTGTCTTTCAAACTTTTCAATCTATTTATTACAGGTATTCTTAAATGCTTAAACACAATTCAAATACACAGATGACTTTCCTGCCCGGTGAACACTCAAGAGATCAATAACACTTAAACTCTTATTAGGATTCAGGAATTATTTTTGCTGCTCAATGTCTATTACAGTATGCAACATAAATTAAATTACAGATAATAATAATAATTCAGCAATGAACTTTTGCAAACAGATCATTTTCATTTTACTACTGTAAAGTAATCTGGCAGTAGATGAAAAACAATAGAAAAGTTTATATACCAAAGAATTGTATATGAACTTGGTGTGCACCACAATACAGTACAGACAGTACAAAATAAAATAAAAAAGTAAATTCAGCATCTTCTGCACATTTGGTCAAATTTCATTACAGTATACAGTACTATAGCAGTTTCCTGGTCTCCTGACATAAGACTAGCTATATCTCTCATTTCACAGTTCTGCAAACATGCAGTACACATAAAAAAAAAGGTTACAAATAAAATTTGAAATGTGTCTTTGTTTTGAGAACTGAATGAATGATTTGGGAAAATGGGCCAACTAAAATCTAAAAATATTATGTTAACAACTGAGAAAATTGCAATACAATATTCTTACCTAACTCTGCTCTTAGTTTTCGTGATCGGCATCTTCTTATTGATTTCATGTTATTGTTATTGAAAAGTAGCACATGAAACAATGCTTACATTTACAGTATATTTTATTCTGTGATAATTCTAGATCCGCCCCTGCAGACATAGAAGGGACAATACAAGCCAAAACAAGAACAAAACACCCCCAACAAGCAGATCTATCGCCAAGACATATGTACTGCTGCTGCTCCGAGGAGCCATGTGAATTGCATGTATTACTATCTATGTGTGCCTGGGCTACCATGCCGACCGGTTTAACAGTAGTGGCCTATAACTACGTGAGCCTTGGCTACCACGCCAACCGGCTTAACTCTAATTAGATGCACACTCTGTGTAACGTTAATTAACAAAATGGATATACATTTCAATCTGATACACAAGACCCCAGCACCCACCTGAGAAAATATCGTAATTTAGTCATTTGATAACTGCTGTTACTTTCTCCACTTCATCAGTCCCAGCGGCAGCAAAACAGCTCGTTAATTCATGTACGTGCAATGATGAGATGGACAAAGTTAGACGATGCATGCCATTTTACTCTCTCATGCAAATAAAAGTTGTCAGTTACAGTGCACAAAACTCCTTTGTGGACTGACCTGAATGACCTACTGGACTGTGCCATCTAGAGTTTCCTGCCAGAACTGTGTGTGTGTGTGTGTGTGTGTGTGTGTGTGTGTGTGTGTGTGTGTGTGTGTGTGTGTGTGTGTGTGTGTGTGTGTGTGTGTGTGTGTGTGTGTGTATTATATATATATATATATATATATATATATATATATATATATATATATATATGTTCAAATAATGCACCATTTCTACATTAACTAATGCTTACACTAAAGCAAATTAGCATACTACATGCTCTGGAGAGTTTCAAAGAACCTTTATAGGTCTGATCACATTTGGTTCATGTCTGCAAAATTCTTTTCTTGGTTTTACAGCTCATAATGGCCCTGTGTCACCTCATTTTCATATTCTATGACACCTCTTCCTTCCCTTATCCTCTAATTTCTGCAGTCAAGTGTGACACAGAGATGACTGATTATCTAATCACCAATGGGTAAGAATCAGCTCTGGATAAGGCCATTAATCATGCTATAGCCTGCCCTTTCAGCCAAATCAGCTCTAGATTCACAAATCCCTTAAATTTAATCAGCCTCAGGCTAATGCACAATCGCCACCACCACCACTGAAGATTCATAAAACGGACCTCTTGCTGATCCTAAGGTGATTCTGATAGTGTTTAGAGGTAAATACAGAAGTACTTCACTGATACAGTACCTTGATTTCAACTAACTCATCTGTTAGAGCATCTATTCACCAAAAATATCATCATAATTGTACCTAGTAGCACAGTAAAGTGCTAAATTGTGAACATTCTTACAGATGACAGTAAAAGAGATGTGTATGTAGTCAACTGCTCTCTGGGGAGTAAACTTTGGCTTAACGTGATGGTGTATGGTTCCTTTTAGAGAGAGAGCAGCTCTTGGTGTGCCTGTGGCTGTGTTGGATCCTCATCAGAGAAAAGCTGATCTTAAAAACACGATGGGGGATCGCAGAGTGCATCCGCTCTACGTCTTTCGCATTCAAAACAATCGATACACATCTCATCTTCATACCACAACACTGCCACACACAAAGAAATTCACAAAACCTCCAGTTAGTGAACTCAATACATGTTTCAAAGCTACAAACAGAATTATTTGCAGCATTCAAGGTGGTTTTAGAAGGTAAACAAGGTGTTATTTTTCTTTACTGCTTAGTATAATGGAGGATCATGTCTGAATATGCTCATTGTTTGCAGCTTTTTATGTGATACTCAGTATCTAACAAGCATTCTGGATGAATGGTGACAGTACTTCTTAGAAGTCGTGCAAGGAAACACAGAACATATTTCGATTATAATGACCCTGGGTGGCATAAAATCAAAGCATGTAATGATTAGCGATGAAGACATGAAGCCTTTGCCAAGTCCAAAGCATAAAAATGGAATGTGCATCGCTGACAACAAATGCCAGGTTAACACAGGAGCAAAATACGGGTTGACAGTCCTGTTTTAGGACCATTCACAGAGAATGCATTTTTGCTTTTCAATTGTGTTTCTATGTAAACATGGGCTAAAGCAGCAATGGTCAAAGTTGTGTGGACCTCTGTCCATGTAATACAAGTGGATAATCGTCTGAGAGGTGAGTTTTTGACAACAAACTTATATGCTGACAGTTGGCCGAAAGCAATGGTTTATAGTTTTATTAACTATTTTTCACACACACGCACACCTTTTCTTTTGTGTGCTTTTTGAATCATCAACTTTGTACCCATCCACTTAAATTAAATGGACTCACAAAGATGGATTATTTTTCTAAAAATCTCCATTTGTGTTCATCTGAAGAAAGAAAGTCATAAACATCTGGGATGGCATGAGGGTTAGTAAATGAAGAGAGTGTTCATTTAGGGGAGGAATATCCCTTTAAGAGAAGTTCAGATAACAAAACCTTGCATTTTAATCCTCATGTTTTTAATCACAAATATGTAAATGTGGTTACATTCACAAACAATTGGCTTATTAACAAGAGTGACAAGCAAATTTTAAACAGAACTGACAGCCCTAAATTTTCAAGGCTCACAATTAAGTGCATTTTCAGTAAACAAGTGCTGTGTGAATGGAACTGTAGTGGACAACTACTGCCACGCGCATCTGGTGTTTTCATGTACTGTTTGGGTAACAGAAATGTCGACCAGTCTAAGATGGCAGACACGCTGACAAGTCTGGAGCAATCAAATGGAGTATCTACAGTACGTATAGATGTATGGTTGGAATAAATACCATAGTTTTATATAGCTTTTTATATATAATCTCAGCCTCAGCATTAACTTATCATTCCTTGTTAGCCCTTCATAATTTACAGTCCCTGTTGAAATAAAATATGGATTCTCAGTATGTCTATGATTTGTCGTCTTTGCAGTCTGCACTGGTGAGGCAGGTTCTCTCTCTCTGTGAAGGCTGGCGTCTGATTAGTCTCTTCGCTTCGCCAGTAGCGCAGCACTCTGAGCCAGATGCCTTATTTTGCCATTCCCTTTCATGCCTGTGGAATAAACTTATCACTTTAATGCACTTTTCCAGATATCACGTTGATTCGCATCCCCTCTGGCTTGTCATTAAACTTCAGCACAAGATGAAAAGGAAAGAGTATACACTTTTAAATATGCACTCTGCTCAAATTCGACTCAGGCTAATGGCAGAAAGTTCAGCAAAAGGTCAGATGAATATAAGAGCTGAGAGAGCATTACAGAAGATGATGCATGTGGCTATCTACATATTTTCAGGCCACCTGAGACTAGATGTACTTCGGACAATCAGTAATTAAAAATACACCTGATTTAAATGTGGGACATGAGCACCAAGGCTCACTGTGTCTGGAAAATTTGCACTAACTCACGTAGTAAACAGACTTGGCCCAAATGTGGCCTCAAGCTGGCACTGCTGGCCTCCTGTCGGCAATGGCATGTACCCATTCAGCCAGAGCTGGGCCATGTGTGGCGATGATTGCACGGCGTGGATCACAGCAAACAATTTGAGGGCCAATTTTTGGTGGGAGCAGTGTGGCCCAGATCAGTCAGGTGATCATGTGGCCCAGATCAGGCAGTGACCTGACAGCATATTATGTGACCCATGAAAACGAGATAAATAAAATATGATAAAATGATCACAGAAATTTTAATTAAGTGTAGTATTGTTTAAATTTAATCTTTGCAATAGCAAGCCAAAACAGCAACATAGTGTTGGCCCAGATACGGCCCACATCTGGCCCGTGTGAAATCCATGCAGGCCAGATGTGGGCTGGATCTGGGCCAACACTGCTTGCTGTCAACATGATCATTTCAAAATAAAGCAAATCAGTAAATCAGTCAACTGCATTAAACTGCACTTAATTATAATTTGATTATATATTATTATTCTCAATACAAATAAATCTTTACATGGAGAGAGAGAGAGAGAGAGAGAGAGAGAGATCATTTAATCATCATCAAGTTATATTTATTTGGTTTACCATGGGGCACATAATTTTATTAATATGCTGTCATGCACAAGCATTAAATAAAATGATCTTTTTTTTTTTTATTATTCAAATCCTCGGTATCCATGTGATGATTTGTGTGAGGAAAAGATTCAAATTCAAACCATTCATCAGCAATATGTATCTCTTTTCTCTGTAGCTATAGTAACAATTTAAAAAATTGCCGTTAAGCAGTTTTACAACAAGTTTTACGGCAGCGATATCAAACGCTCATTGGCTCTCTCCTGTTTCGTCATAGATTGCGAAATGCAGTGTTTCCGGTGATGCGTGTTTTGAATAAGAAACGCCCGCCCTCACGGAGTTGATCGAGATTGTATTTTCAGCGTTTAACAACTTAAATTATGCTCTGCTCCTCACACTAATTTATTGTATTCCGCCAGAGAGGACCACGATTGCAACACATCGTCATTTGGACTACTGTGGCAGCCTACTGCTCTTTGACATTTCTGCAATAAATTGTGATTACGTGTCTAAGTGTCTGTCGGTTACGTTTTTCTGTATACTTTATACACTCATTCTATTTTGGTTGATTTGTTTTTCATTTAAAAAACAAAACAAAACAAAAAAAAAACATTTTCAATGCAATACGTTTTTTATTGCACAGTTACATGACCTGTGAATTTTAAGGCTGATTTTCTATTCAGTTTAATGTACTTTATTGGCATGATGTGTGTGTACATTACCAAAACATTTCACAAAATGAATAATTATAGCGATTATAGTAAATGCAATAATATCAAATATAAGATTCTGTATTGGATCTGGTCTATATATGGCTCAGATTCGGGGATTCTGGTTTACTTGAGGCTGAGAATTGGTACCAATAATAAAACCTGTGACGGAAAAATCTGAAGGCCGTCCGTCACTGACAGATTACACTGAGGGTGATCTATTGTCATTTTTAGCTGCAATTCCCACCCCTGTCCAGTGTGGCAGCAGAGCGCGGGATCATCAGCTCCAGAACAAAAATAACTCACTAGCCTTTTGCTATGCCTTTGATTACGCACAGGCGAGTATAGTAAGTTGAATCACTTGATCTGAGGTGTCTACACCGATCACATTAAAGAGCACCAAAACAGTATTTGTTGCTTGAATTTCCTAATAAAATGGACATAATTTGAAATCTGAGACTGTATTTCATATCAAAAGTAACAAAGCTTAGCCTATTGAGATTGGTTACACTTTATTTCGATAGTCCACTTTAGACATTCTACTAACTATAAGTAACTTTGTAAATACATGTCAACTACATGTCAACTAATTCTCATTAATTTGTAACTACATGTCTACTAACTCTCAGTAGGGTAGGTTTAGGGTTAGTAGAATAAGTTGACATGTATTTGCAAAGTTTCTGATAGTCAGTATGTTGTATGTTGTTGACCCATAAAAATAAAATGTTAGAAGATATTAAGCAGGCAGTCTACTAATATTCTAATGACTGCTAGTTGACATGTAGTTGCAAAGTTACTTACTGTTAGTAGAATGTCTAAAGTGGACTATCGAAATAAAGTGTTACCTTGAGATTTACTGGAGGCGCACTATACTGTATGTACTGTGCATTCATTAAATGAAAACAGCATCGATTGGGATTTAAGAATCTATATTGGTTCATAAAAATGAGAATATATTAAAATTGAAAAATCGTGGGGTTTTTTACCCAGCCCTAGCATATTTTGTTGTTTTTAGCGGCCTCAGCTGTCACTGCGGGGTGTGTGTTGAACATGAAAAGTGACACGCAGTCTCTGTTTTCTTCATAAATAAATGTATATATGCTTGTCTTTTAGGTTGATTATTAAAAATGAAATTGTGAACAAAAATAAAAGCAATTAAATTTGTTTTTACAATTAAAATATGAAAATTAAAATGACGGGTAATAATAGACTGACAGATTTTTTATGACCCTGTCTGTCAAAATGACGAACAATGTTAAAGCCTAACTCAACCTCTGCTCCACATCCAGCATCTTCACCTCCAAGATCGTCTGAGACCAGCCACCTGGACAGCTGCTGCAACAATCAGTTTGCATAACCAAAGAATTTCTTCTTTGCATTTTATTGATGGCATTTTGAATGCACAGAGATACCGTGACGAGATCCTGAGGCCCATTGTTGTGCCATTCATCCACGACCATCACCCCATGTTGCAAGGATCTGTACACAATTCCTGGAAGCTGAAAACATCCCAGTTCTTGCATGGCCAGCATACTCACCGGGCATGTCACCCATTGAGCATGTTTGGGATGCTCTGGATCGGCGTATATGACAGCGTGTTCCAGTTCCTACCAATATCCAGCAACTTCCCACAGCCATTGAAGAGGAGTGGACCAACATTCCACAGGCCACAATCAACAACCTGACCAACTCTATGCGAAGGAGACGTGTCGCACTGCGTGAGGCAAATGGTGGTCACACCAGATACTGACTGTTTTTTTTTAGCTTTGGAAATGAACTACATTTTAAAACATATTACAATATAACTGTTTTTATGGTACTGTTGATTAAATAAATGCAGCCTTGCATAAGAGACTCAAAAGTATTATATTATATATACATTTTATGTTTTCACTTTTTTTTATTTATTAATGTTTGCCGTGCTTGCAGACTATAAGTACTCAGTTTACATACTGTAAAATATCTGATTATATCTGTGTATGTATGAACTGAATGCTTTCCTTCTTTTACTCTTAATTTCATTCCACCTAGACACAATGTTATGGACATCTGATCCACTCGTTTGGTGAGGTCATTCAAGTAGCTGACGCAAGCATACAGCAAACAATGACATCAGACTCAAACAAATGTCAAGCCTGATAGACACCGCTAAAGAGGTTTCCATGGGAATGGCTCCGTTTCGGGGCTGTACTGTCTTGTGCTGGCACATTTTCAGGGAAATGAATGAGGATTGTTGTATATCTGGCAGTTCCATTCCTGACACTAAGTAGACGGCCAGCTTCGTCCCATGGGAGTAAGGATGGGTTGCCAGGTCCAGGTCAAAGAAGACGGCACTTCCTGTTAATTCATCCATCAGGTCTGCCAGGATCGTAGTGAGCGGTGACAGTTTAAGACTACTGCCTGATATCTTCATTAGACCCATGTGTGCAGGTAAGAAGCACATTGCATTGATTGATTGATTGATTGATTTGCTAGTTAAAAAGATTAGATGTAAATTACATCTTAAAATGTTCACTGCTGTCTTGTTAGCAGTATTCCTATCTTCATTTCTGAAGAGCAAAACAACATCCAATTAAAGCTCAATATATCACTAAGAAGCAGGCTGTGAATTTTCCTCTTGTCACATATTATTATTAGGACTAACATGAGAGCTGGAAGCTAGATTGTGTAATTCCATTAATTCATTAAGAGCCAAATTTGCATGCCCATATGAGGTGATCTTATGTAACAGCTCATATATATTGATGCATTTTAATATACAGTTGATTCCTCTCTGGACAGGAAGTGTTTCTCCTGGCTATGTGTGAAAATTTCAGTATTTGTGTTTAATATCTCTCCACATCTCTAGGGCCCCAGGCTTGTAAAATCACTTGATGCCCTATTTTATTTTATTTATTATTTTTTTACAGTATCAAAGGGTGGATTGTAAAAGCAGGGCAGCTTTTTGTCACTGTGTTTACCGGCCTCTAAAATATTAGGTGATTATGGTCGTAATTTTTCTGAGTTTCAGATTAGGTTTTAGGCACATTTGTCTTTGCACAATTACTAAATTGCAGCCAGGGGCAAAGTTATGTCTCAGAAATCAATAGCTCATGCACAGGTTGCAATTAGCTTGGAATTAATCAGAGACCAAGACCTGCAGTAATAAATAATATGAGCACTGGCCCCATGAAACCGGGAGCCTGGAGAACAAATCTTCAGAGTTTTTCCATAGAAAGCATCAAAGTATGTGGGGAGGGATTCAACCGTCGACCTCGGGTGAACACATCTTGAGATTTGAATCAACAGGGTAATTCATCTCAAGGGTTTTAATTGAAAGTAATGTAATTTGACATGTTTGCTTTAATATTCTGTTCATTTCAAGAAAGATTCTGGACTCAGAGCTGATTTCCAGTGGAAATGGTTTATGAAGTTTTCACCAGAGCTTGCTACTGCAGTACCAAAATCCATGCAATAATCAATTCGGTCATCAAGCTAAAAACCCTCATAATTACACTTTGTGTCAATACCCTTTTCTCAAGCAGTGTAATTTCAAAGCTTATACAAATCAATGACATAATGAGATCATCTTGCTTGATTATATAACTGAAACAATAGCACATTCTCTACATTGAATGACCATCCCTTTGGATCCCCTCATGATGATCATAAAGATTCATAAATTGAGCTTAGACACACTTGTATCATTATAAATGAGGACTAAGTATGATACAATCGTGCACGATATAGATAATTAGAGAATTTGACTTGGAATAGTCCTGCAATCTGTATAGCTGTGCCCCTTTAAAAGAATGAATGTCAGTAGATGTGTGTACGCTCATTACTCATACTTAATAAGGTTACATTACTTGTATAATATATTCCTTCTCTTCAGTCTGAACTTGACCTTTCACACAGTAAATCACATAGCCTTCAGAGCAGTTGTGAGACCATATTCCTGAAGCAACACAAATGTGGGCGCTTATTGCTTCTGAACTCCGAGTGCACTTAATCATATTTCCACCCACAGCCAATAATCGCACGCAGGTTCCGCACAAAAGCCCCACTCATACACCGCGTCTGGTGTATCATCTGAAAGAGTCTCAATTCCTGTTGCTTTTTTTTGCTCTCAGAAACCAACGTGTGGCTTAAATGGCTCTCTCTTCCTCACAGGAGGTCTGAGGCTATTTATTTTTTGCCAAACATTCGCTGCCTTTCCTTATCCGTTGTGGATGTGGTAGATATCAGAATAGCGTTTTGAGAGAAAAGTGAATGCAAAAGCAGAATTACAGCTCACAGATTATGGTTGTGTAAGACTGTATTTGTATTAAAGGGACAGTTCAAACATAAATGAAATCATTTATTCACTCTCATGACGTCCCCAGTCTGTATGATCTTCTTTCTTCAGTGGAACATAAAAGATTTATAGCAGAATGCTGATGCTGCTTTTTTAAATTATATATTGCTTTTTATTATGTCCTCTGATTCAATACAATTCACATTACATCCTATGTATTCCATTCCTGTTCACAGGAACATTTTCTGTCCCCTTTTTATACTTACTTCTACACTTCTTAATATACATTCATTAAAAATGTGTACATATACATGCAATTATCATCATATCTTATGTAATTCCTAGTAGAAAAAAAGCGTAGGCGATAGATAGAATATGCATAAATTTTTAAATCTCATAATTTTTAAAAAATATTTTAGAGCTACGGTGCAGGGGTTAAAACAAACCTATTTAATTATGTCAAAATACGTAGTTTAGGTTGTATGAACTACTTTAATGTTACTGTCATTGAGCTTTTCATCTTTTTTTAATCATTTTGCGTAATCTGTCCTTTTGCCTACTTTAGTTACTAGCTCAAACTTGCAAAATGATACTTTGAAATCATTGCAGGCTTGCCCTGAAGGGAGATACTGCTTTTTGAGCGTTTGTTCAACTTATTTTAATCCTGCCTGAATAGAACTTTTCTAAGGCTTTGCTTCTCCACCATCAGACTTATCTGCTTCTTTATGATTAGTTGCAGACAAAAGTGATTGTATTGGAGAGAATGGGATGGGATAGATAGGCCTTGTTTTTGATTACGTATTCTATTACTGTTCTTTCTGCTCTGGCTGTAGGGTCCTTCTCAGTCTCTGTCATTCCTGTCTAGACCTTTAATTTTAGTCTGTAGGGAAGATGCTGATGGCTGATGGGGTAGGAACAGGCTGGGGGTGAAGGTCATTCGCAGTATTACATCACTGGAGCTACTGTACTGGTCTGTTGCGAACATCATTTCATCTTACTGCCCATCATAAAAATAATTATCTGTTCAGGTGAAAGCTGTGGAATTCATGTGGATTTAAGCCTGGTTTGCAGCCATTTCTAATTTGGTTTCCCTCATGTTTTCCAGTCTTTTCTCCACTGTGCTGGGAATAGAAACAAACACAAGGCCAAAAAGGTTAAAGGTGCAATTGAATTAAGTTAGCGGCTGCAAAGTTTCAAAATGAGGCGAAACAAAGCCATGTGTATTTTCTTTCTTCTACACAACACACACAAAAAATAAAAAAGATTTTCAAACTCCATTGATTTAAACACCATGTAAAATACCACTGTGTTTTTAAAATAATTTTAAAATCTTTTAAAATATATTTGCTGCACAGAAGAAACAACATCATACAGGTTTGGAAAGACATGAAGGTGAGTAATAAAAAACTTTAAAAAAATATATTAAAAAACTTAAACCAAACACAAATTAGAAAGTTTGCAGTGGCTGAAATTAAAATTTCTAACTATAAATAAATAAAAATAAAAGTGAAATAAAAGAATTTGTAATATTTGGAAATAAATAAACAAAAATGACAAAAGCACATAACAATTCGTCAACTCATTCTTAAAAATTCAATTAAAATGAAAACGAAAACTGTAAATATAAAAATAAAAATCCAATTATTATGAAAGGCACAAACAGGATTTTCCAGCAGGGTAAACTAGCAAATATACAATTTACCCAGTTATATGTAAAACAAATACTAATAATGAAAATAATAATAAAATAATACAAATATTTCATTTTTACACATTAATAAAAAATCTGAAAATAAAAATAAAAAGTCGACATTAATAAAGAATTAATTAAAGGGATAGTTCACCCAAATTATGAAAAAAAAAAGAAAAAAAAAGAAATTAAAAATTTCCTTCTAAAGATACTTTTGTAATAGGCTATTTCATGCTTTTCTCATGTAACACAATAATGGCTTTAAATTAGTTTTTGGTGGGTAATTTCTCAGCCAAATGTGATGTCCGATTAATATGCGAATAATTAGATTGATCAGTCGCCACATTTAATGAAACTTTAATGAATGACAGGAGGACTATAGGTATGGTCCCCTCCTTTGTTAAAAAAAATAATATTAAATTGTCGAGCATGCAGTAGGATTAAATTTTGGAACGGGCCAACTGCAGGGAGAGATTTGAAATCTCTGATAATTATAAGTAATCGAGGAGCACTGAGAGGAGCACTATGGGAAGCCTCCTGCTGAGGAAAACTGCGGTGGCTATATTTCAAATGAAAACCTGCAAAAGGCCACCAGCACAGCCCCACAGCAGTAATCCAAATATGGAAATGTGAAGCAAATTACCTGTGAAAAAAGGACAGGCGCGTTGACCGCCGCGAGCGGACCCCTCTCAGTTCCGTCAGACACGGAGAGTCAGTGGTGTGGATGCACACACAGCATTACCGCTCAAGCGGAGCCGCCACAGCTCTTTTAGGTCAGATATTAGAGGGGTTTATGCAAATTGGCAAATTGTTGAAGGCGGGTTTGACGAGCAAAGGGCTGACTTTTTGTCATTCATACATGTTTTTACTCTTTTTACATAATTTATCCCTTGGTACGGCTACCTCTCTCTCCCGTGAACTCACTCACTCATGCGTGGTAACCAGCAAGTGACACAAACGTACACACACGGACACTTGCAAACACACACCAGCCCTTAGAGACAACAGAAAGACGTCATTAGCGCATAGCCGTCTGGTCCATTTTGTCAGCCCTGCAAATGACTTAATGGGGTGAGGTCTGGTTTCATTTTCCAGCTCCCCATATAAGTACCCCTAACTATGACCCCCTCGGAGGGGTGCAACCAGCTTAATAGCCCCAGTGACAGGTGACTGTGCAGGTTAGGCACGTGTATTTTGCCTTTTTCACCTCCCGCGGCAGTGCAGTTTGGACATATTGCACCCCCTGTAGGATGGCAGCTGCACTGCGAGTCTCTTTGTTTGACTCCTGCAGGGTAATTTACAGTGATGCTGATGCTCATTTTGACTGACTTGATCTTATTGTGCAGCTCGTGCTGTACGTGCCGATCTGCAGCAGCCTGAGAGAATAAATCAAATCTGCTTTTGTGTGTGTTTTCTCACAGTATTACACAATAACGTATGTGCCACTCTAGTTTTCAGCAGCTTGATGTGGATTAATGTTGAGACAGCAAGAGGCTTTGTGAATTTAGTCACTTAATTGCATGTTATCTCCCAAATATGAACATTTCTGAGTTTGTGGACCTCCAAATGTGCTTTCTGCTTCCATATCAGAGCTAGTCTGGGATTGTTAGCTGACAAGTATATGTTCTCAGCAATTTCAAGCAACAAGTCCACAAGCAAATAAGCAGAGGGACGACATTATATACTGCCACAGTCGCCACTGCAAAGGCAATTTTGTTAAGCTGTTACAGTCTGGAAACTGTGAGTGTGTTTGTGTGTGTGTGTTGGGGGGGTTGGGGGTGTTGCTGAAGCATCCGCGCTTGGTCTACCTGTTTACATTTCAACTTGCTACAAGTGATTTTCTGTCAAAGTGCTCCTCTACTTTCGGTTTTACATTTCAATATGATGTGAGGTAAAAATATGTACATATATATTTACATCAGCAAAACTTCTCAGGCTTTCTGTGTGTGACAGATACAGAAAAGTTCACTTTAAGGATATACTCACAATAACTGGTAAACTCATTTCTAAACTTATGTAACAATTTATCTAAATACTAAATAACAATAAACGGTAACAATTTATTTTACGGTGCCCTTGTTACACGTTACATGTACTACTTACTGTTATAATAACAATAAATTACGCATAATTATATGCAAGTAACCCTAAGCCAAACCCTAATCCAAACTGTATGTGACCCTGGACCATAAAACCATTCATAAGGTTAATGTTTAAAAATAAATTGAGATGTATACATCACATGAAAGCTGAATAAATACGCTTTCCATTGATGTATTGTTTGTTAGGATCTGACAATATTTGACCGAGATACAACTATTTGAAAATCTGGAGTCTGAGGGTGCAAAAAAATCTAAATATTGAGAAAATCGCCTTTAAAGTTGTCCAAATGAAGTTCTTAGCAATGCATATTACTAATCAAAAATTAAGTTTTGATATATTTACGGTAGGAAATTTACAAAATAATATATTTAATATCCTAATGATTTTTGGCATAAAAGAAAAATTGATCATTTTTACCCATACAATGTGTTTTTGGCTATTGCTACAAATATGCCAAGGAGACTTAAGATCACATATAGTGAGTGTGTATGTAATTAATATTACTCGGGACTTATATAATTACACTGTAACAAGGACACCTTAAAATAAAGTGTAACTCAATAAATAATAATAAATAATTGAATAATAATAATATTTATTACTTATATTTATTAATTGTAAATTATTATATTATTATTTATATGATTTTTTACGAAGTCACGGAAAAATTCTGATAAAAAAGAAAATATTAGTCTTCAAACTTTTGCTTTGTCTAATTTAGCAAAGTTGGTGAGTGTGTTTGACATTTGCACTTTCAAGTTTCTATGTGAAGAGAAAAAAAGAACCGTCAACCGTCAACTGTCATACATCTATTGTAAGCTTGTCTAAGATGCGTGATGGCTTTGAATCAATGAACCCTGCTTTATGGTGTTATAGACAAGGATTTCTCTGAATTTCTCCTTTGTTTTTCAGTGTGTGTTATTCACATGTTGCCTGAAACTAAAACTGGTTTGGAGTCAAGCTGTGAGAGCTTTGACTTACTTTCTTAGATGATTGTGTTTAGCTTCAAAAGAACAAGAACAATTTGTTTTAATCTCAGGAGGTTAATGAGCAACTGCCAAACTATTATGGCATGATTACATTAAAGCACGATATGTAGTTATATGATATATACTGTATATTTATATGATAATTTGTTTTTTATATATGTGACCCTGGACCACAAAACCAGTCTTAAGTCGCTGGGGTATATTTGTAGCAATAGCCAAAAATACATTGTATGGGTCAAAATTATAGATTTTTCTTTTATGCCAAAAATCATTAGGATATTAAGCAAAGATCATATTCCATGAAGATATTTTGTAAATTTACTACTGTAAATATATCAAAACGTCGTTTTTGATTAGTAATATGCATTGCTAAGAATTAATTTGGACAAATTTAAAGGCGATTTTCTCAATATTTAGATTTTTTTGCACCCTCAGATTCCAGATTTTCAAATAGTTGTATTTCGGCCAAATTTTGTCTGATCCCAACAACGCATACACAATGGAAAGCTTATTTATTCAGCTTTCAGATGATGTATAAATCTCAATTTCGAAAAATTGACACTTAAGACTGGTTTTGTGGTCCAGGGTCACATATACATATATATATATATATATATATATATATATATATATATATATATATATATATATATATATATATATATATATTGAAACACAAAGACAGATGTGAGTAGTATTTATTCATTTATTTAAATACTGGAGCTTTCATGTTCTGTGATTCACCATAATGCGATTCACCAAAATTAATTCGAATAAATGTAAGGTTTACCAGAAAACTCGCCTTCTCAGTTGTTCTTGGTTGTTTTTATTTTGAAATAAGTGCTTTCTGCCATTGGTGGTAATGCATGTAAATCATCAGCATGTTCTATTCACATTATTAAGATTTAGCCTTTAATTATTTTCCAGCGAAAGGAAACTGTGGTCTGAATGTTCAGAGCTGCGAACAATCACCTCAGCAGGGCCTTGCTTAATCCTGTTTCAAAATGTGAGCCACTAGTCAAGGTCAGTCGGAAATGCGTTATTAATTTGCCCCATGACAATAACTTCCTGCGGTACTCCATAATATCTCTCATCAAAAGAGAACAATGATTTGTCCCAAACTACTCACCAAAAATAGACTGCAACAGCCTCCTGCTGACAGCCAATTGAATTCCTCTCCCCCCTGCATCCAGCCTAAATAAGCGTGCATGATCTGCACCCGACTTCTGATTGGATCAGGAAGTGTTGGCCTTGGACACTGTAACTACGGGAACTGAAACAGCAGCATAATTTGATTGCATCACATTGTTCATTTGCTTGCTGTCGGATCTATTATGAAATTCAATTTAAATCATAGCGATAAGGAAATTAACGTTAATTTGGTGCTAATGAGAATCTAAATGATGAATGCACACACATAAGCAGATGGAGACTGGGAGGAAATGCTTCTTTCTTATGATGTTAGTGCTTTATATTGTTGTAGTTCATCAAGGCAGCATTTTTCATCAGCCTCGCAGTGCTGGCAGCAGATGGCCAGGACTACTAGATTCTGGGCAAGGGGGGGAGCTTGGGAGATTCGGACCGCACTGGTACCGCTGGGTTTCAGCTGTAAGCGTGGCCAAGCTCTGCAGCCACAGGAACAATGCGGTCGACCTGTCAGAATCTATTTAAACCTATTCACATGGCATGGACACCGTATGCAACTGCAGCCTGACATGCTGGAGTCCAGCAGAAAGACTTGGATGCAGGCCAGAGAACAGATATTTAAAGAGATACTTCACCCAAAAATGAAAATTCTGTCATTATTTACTCATCCAGTGTCTCTTTCTTTCTGTAAATCAGACATTCTGAAGAAAAGGGACACACACAAACACAAACTTAAAACATTAAACATCTGAATTTAGAAAAAAATCAAATTCCAAATTTTCTTATAAAAATTTATTTTGCAATTTAAACGGTAATTTTTTAAAACTCCAGGTGTGCTGTGCTTGTTTGAAGGGCTGCACAATTTGGACAAAAATTGTGTTTAGGCTATATATCATTATGACTATAGCCTACTACTACTAATAATAATAATTGTCATTATTATTACTACTACTACTACTGCTACAAAATGGAAATATTACTATTAAAATATTTCACTGTAAAATACATTTACTAAGAAAAATGATATAATTTTATTTCATAGAACAGCTGTAAAATTATAACACTAATATTTATGGCTCAATTTTTTAATTTTCAAATGTTAAACCATCAAAAAAAAAATGCAGCGGGTCCATAAAGCTTCTCTTTTTTTGATAACAATAAATATTTTTGAAAAGATTGTTGGTGCAATCTGAAACATGTAACACATATATTAATATAAATCACAGTCTTTAATCAAATGTAAAAATTAAATTTAAAATTAAATCAAAAGCATAATGTGATTTTGGTTTTATTTTAAAAAAAGTCTATCAGCTTTTTTGCGCATATATTCTAAAGTCATACAATAGCTCTGTGTGAGCAGCAGGCTGAAATTTAAGTAATATTTTTCACAAAAAAACTGCTCTAATTCTGAAGTTTTCAAATGATTCATTCAAGCATCTGACTTGATCACTCACTGACTCACTGGGTTTTCAGTAAATAATGACTTTTTCCCCACACAAACCTATTGTATGACTTCAGAATGATTTGTATGAACCATTTTTGTAACATTTTTATTGTGTTTTTTTCTTCCCCTTTTTGAAGCTTTAAAGCTTTAATCCCCCTTCGCTGCATGAAAAAAAAATCTTTTACTTTTTTTCTTTTCTTTTTTTTTTTTTTTGTCCCAAAGAACAATTTAAATCAAACAGGTTTGGAACAACATAAGGGTGAATAAACGATGATAGAATTTTCAATGTCTTTTCAAAAAAGTAAGCATAAAAGAAAAAAATAGGCTGCAGGAGAAGAAAAGCACAAGAAGGGGAAGGTGAAACAGACATCGCACAAAGAAAATGAGAGGAAGAAAAGTGGGTGAAACAAAGGGGCGTGAGAGAACGAGCGACTGAAAGACGGGGTGAGTGCATGAGAATCCGTCTGTTCGGAAGTGCTTTAAATTCCCCGCAGTCTAAATTCAGCAGAATGAGGGAAGACTTGAGTGGACGGGACTTGAAGGACATCGACGGCCCCTCTCAACTCAATCTACATTCTCCATCTGTCTATTCAACACCATCATCAAGCACAGGGAATCAATGACACCTATGATAGCACAGTCCAGCATCACCCTGCCAAAGGACAGCGGGGAGATTGCTTCTCTCCCTCTCAGCGGTACAAAAGCAGCTTCAGGTGAAGTATTCTTCAGCAGACCGCAGAACCCTGCTGAGAGAGCCTCTCTGAAATGATATCTATATCGCAGGCCGGAGTTGAACATGGATTTTTTTAATACATTTATGAAGCTGCTCCCCAAGAGGTCAGTGGGTAGAGGATAGTCTCATCTCAAGCAAAAAGTTCAGCTTTTCACATGGGCGAGATGGTGGAGAGCCAAAAAATGCAATGCAATATAAACTAATTAACAGGATGCATCTGGTTGCGGAATTCAAAAATGGTAGGAGTAGGAAGAGACGGAAAGGAAAACTCTAAATTTAGTGCTTTACTGCAATAAGACAAGATTAAATGCATAACTCCTCTGAAAATGGTGTAACGGATGCCAGCCACCGGTGATGCTAGTCATAATTCTGGCCCTGTTAAAGAGATGAGAATTATTTTAGTACTGCCTCATCCCTGCCCAATTGGCACCTGTGCCCGCACATTTTTACGGTCCTCTGCTTGCCGCCTGGCCAAGTTTCTCTGTGAGCTTATGAAAATAGCAGGTACTTTGAATATATTATCAAACTAATGCACTCTGATGTATTACCAAAGAGTTTCTGATATCTTGAAGGGGCAGGATATATGATAGTTGATCTCTTGGGTCAGCTATACTGTTGCTAATGAGTTTCTTTATTTGATTTTATTTTGTGAAACTTTCTTTGTAATTGTCAGTATCATTATTTCAGTGCCAGCTAGTATGAATATTATTCTCAACTGGTCTTATTTTTTATTTTATTTTTTTGTTTTTGTTTGTTTTTTTAATCATAATGCCTTGTTCAATAGGCTATTCTGGTTTATTTGCTTTATTTGCATATGCTCTGTTTTAGGATATTATGGATAGGAATCTAACTGATTATTTTACAAACATTGTTTTTTTTTCAACTCTGTATGGCATTATATTCTATTTTAAGCCTGGAATATTTTTTTCTTGCATAAAATAGAGTTTTAAATGGCAACACTGTATCATAATTAATACTTGTATAATCTTTATCATGGGTTATTCAATATTGTTCATAAAAGCTATACATCTTGCCCATTCCATTCATTTTTATCTGAAAAGAAGAAAAACAAATTATAATAGTGTTATTTATGGATAAATGCTGTTTTATCGTGGTAAACAAACAATACATTTAAATCAATAAATGGTATAACTGATGACACTATGAATAAAGAGAGAGAGAGAGAGGAAGAAGAAAACATGGATTATTGGAATTTCCATATAAGCCATTTTTGCCGTTATACGGAGCCCTGCACATGACATGCAAGAAAAAATAAATAAATTGTGTGCACGATTTACCAAAACGTGCACACGATTACTATTTCGTTCCCTCGATTTGCTAAATCTTGCACTCGATTTGCTAATTCATTCCCTCGATTTGCTAAATCGTGTGCATGATTTACTAATTCGTTCCCTCGATTTATAAAACGCGTGCACGATTTAGCAAATCGAGGGAACAAATTAGTAAATCGTGTGCACAATTTATAAATCGAGGGAACGAAATAGTAATTCGTGCACACGATTTAGCCTACTATTTTTTTCCTGCATGTCATGTGCGGGGCTCCGTGTACCATTGTAATATGGCAACATTCATATTTTTTCAATTTTATGTACAACAATTAGATAAAGTGGATCAATTAACAGTAACATCAAGTTAAAGATGCAGCAAAAGAATGATGTTGTAAAAACAGCTAAATGTGTTTAATAGAGCGATTTTTGGAGCAGGTGTCTTTCTTGTAAGAGTGACATCAGGAAAAGAAGTCTTGAAGGGAAAATCAAAGGTCATGTGGCTTAAAAACAGCAAATTATTGGTTACTAAGACTCTCTTTTATTTCCACCAATGCATTATGTTGTCAGACTACACTGTATCATACAGAGTTAAAGACTGTTTTATTAGGATGTCCATTTCATACTTTTTTTTGGCACAAGCCAACCTATATGTGACCTTTTAAGGTGGTGTAAAAGTAGTTTTCATGGTGTTACTCCCAAGGTGGGAGGTTCATGTCATAAAACCACTTCTTGCCACTCACGTTCATGACACATAAAGGCCCTGGAGTTTTATGACAGTAAATAATGGCTGGCGAAGAACTGAATGAACTCCGCAGTCCTACAGTACCTGTTGCAAACGTCTCAACTGCACTTCACTAATCAAGACAGTCAATTATATGACAGCATACTGAGGCATCTCCTCCATCCGCTTATATTCAAACAGAAAAGCATCTGGTCTTCCTCTTAGGATCCTGCCGCCTTGCAGTGAGAAAGCGACCCAAACTCATTAAATTTCAATGAGAGCTAGCAACTTTCAGTGACATGAGCGACAGTGACCGTTGGCAACAGGATGAGGGCGTGTCCAGCAACACATCAAAGTTGAAAAGTTTGACAGTATGCTAATGAGGAGCGAAGTAGCAACTACCAATGGGAATCTACCAAAGCAGATCTCCAACTATTCAAAATGGTAACTGTGACAAGTACTATATTTAACTGGGGCATGTTTTTCTTTCACACCATTTTGTTGTTTTGGTAACACTTTAGAATAGGGAACACTTATTCACTATTAACTACGACTTTTCCCTCAATAAATTCCTAATTTGCTGCTTATTAATAGTTAGTAAGGTAGTTGTTAAGTTTAGGTATTGGGTTGTATTAGGGATGTAGGTAGAATAAGGCATTAATATGTGCTTAATTACAACTAATAAATGGCTAATATTCTATTAATATGCATGCTAATAAGCAGCTAGTTAAGAGACGTTAAAATAAAGTGTTACCGTTGTTTCTACGTGAACAACTGTTCTGGGTTTGCACTATTAAAGGATCTTCTTAAGGGTTTTCTTACTGAAAAAGTAAAATCGATTATTATTTGGACCCTCTAGCCATGTCTATTACACCCCTTGAATAACTCTCTCACTATTGACATCTCCAAAAATATAAGGAAATAACTTAGAATCAAAGTCAAGGCTGGGAGAAAGAAAAGGACAGTGTGAACCTCAGCCTGACTAGTCCATCCAAAATCAGACTTCAAAAGGTTCATGTGTGCTGCTAGACATATGTTATCAGGATAAAAAGCTGCGGGGAGCATTAATTTTGTTGTCTTCATTTAGTCCATGTTCCTTTAGGCATCCCCATGCAGTCTTATTTGCTTTAGCAGATTTGCTTATTCTAATCTGAGGCAATTTTCTTGATTGCTCCCTGTGGAATATCATATAGAGTGCAACAGTTTGGTTCATGAAGCAAAAATCCCATTCATTTTCTCCCTGGGAAAACTTAGACACCTTAAAAGACAGACCTATACTGTGAGCTATAAAGTTGTTAATCGATGATATATGCTTTTGTTGAAGCCATCAGCATACATTATTTCAAACTATTTTTTAAATAATCATTTATGCTATCATGCTTTTTGATTAAAGGACTGTTTATCTGTAATTTTAAAGAAAAAAATAATAATTGAGGCGAATAGCCTTAACAAATAGCCTGCAAGTTTACCAAACTGTCTGCCCTTTTCTGAAGACCATTTCTCTGCTTCAAGGCTAAAAGCAAACGTCTGGAGTAACTGTGATGAGCGACTGTGAGAAAAGAAACTCTTAATTGATGGTTGTAATCAGCAGCCTGGTTCTTCACTTCCCACGTTGCATTGCAGTATCACTGTCTGTGCCTAATGCTCAAGTACGAATGGCATCAGTGCCTAATTGTCAACCTACCAATAACTGCACACTCGATGGGTATAATTGGCCAACAGGTTTCTCCCTGCAGATGGTGAGATGGTGTGTTTGTGTTAAACAGCTGTCCAATCCGACAGAAATTTTCCCTCCGCAGCTGGTGAGGAGTGATGAGTATGCAGGGTGGTGCAATACAGTGATTTTACAACACTTAAAATAGACTTTTTTCACACCGTTATTGCAGAGCATCAAGCATGGAAACGATTAGGTGTTACAAATAAACAGCACAAGTCAGCGGGTATATGTTTTTGTAGATGCTGTATTTTTATTTACTTGAGTGTTATAACGGAGATGAAAGTGTGAAAATCGAAATAACATTTGTCACGGCTATCAAACTTGTCGTAGCACTTATTTTTAATTTTTATGGCCAGAATATACTTCATAACAATATGCAAATGAAAATGTAAGCACTTGGTAAAAGGCCCGGGATGCATTTCCCATACAACGAAGTAAAATGCTGTTTAACAGTTGACGGTACAGTATTTTTTCCATACTAAGTATGTTAATGTCTAACGTCAACTGTTTGGTTACCAACATTATTCAAAATATATTATTTTGTGTTCAACAGAAGAAAGAAGTGGAGTTGACTTTGCTGTGGAGTAATAACTTCTTCTTATTAATCAGTTGGAGATTGAATTAATATCAGATTATTGCTGTAAATAATGAACATGATATCTGAGGACTAGTTGACAGATTCTCTCTTATGTCATACACCAGGGGCACTAGAGCATATTCACATTCTTCACATACGCACTTTCATTCTTTTGATAAACTAAAAGACATACAATAGAATGAAATTTGTGTACAGTTTATAAGGTATGAAACATAGATTGTAATGCATATTAACGTTTAGCTTATTTTGCTAGAGCATTGTCTATTTAACACCATGACGTACTAACAAGAAAAGATCCTTTTAGCCACTGGTTGAGAGCTGTAGTTTCAACCACACAATTTTGCGATGCTGTTTGCAAATGTTCATTAGAACTATGGTTTCGGGAAACACAAAATGGTTGAACTAAGCTGGTAATGATGGAACTTGCGACACTCTTTGGGTAAAGGCTGGAAAACATTTTTGCCCAGATTTTCCACCGATTTACTGTCTGGAGAAGTTGACGCTAGTTGTCGAAAGTCAGAGCCGGTCTGCAGATTTGAGTTCATAGAAAATCACGTAGGGTATAAGGGACCCAGACTCTGATTTTTTTAGCTTCAGACTATGATTCCATCCAGTCAATGGATATCAAAAATGTTATAACACATTGTTTTTATTTGGCAAGCGTCTCCTACAAAGCCCACGTTTCTCCACGAGTTTGTTGTGATTGGAACAACTTTAAAGTCTGATATGATCCTTAGTCATTTAGTGTATGATGGTCAGTTTTTCCTCTATGACTATTACAAAGTCGGTAAGTATATGATGCCCAGTGTTTTAAAATCTGTTCAGATTTTAAAAGTCATGTAGTGTATTCCAGCCTTAAAAACATTTTTGGAAAAAGCATCACAGTCTGGATGAACATTGTGTTTGTGTTTGTGTCAAAATGCATTTACAAAATTATTGAATACTGAATTTTATTTTCATGCTCACTTTAATGGCTGTGAGTTTCAAGCCTCATGGCAGGAGAAAACAAATATTAGATTATCATAACAACTTGAATTTGGTCTGTTCCTCACATAAAGTTATTGTATGTCATCAAAAGACTTAAAATATAGTTAAAGAGCCACTTTCACGATACCTTCATAATGCTTTTGTAATTTTCAGATCTACAAGTAAAGAAACAATGGGTAAATGAAGACTGAAGTTTTAGTTTAACCCTAAATGCTTAGCATTAGGTATTCAAATCCTTTCAAATGAGTTGAATAAAAGTTACAAGAATGGATAAAAACTGCTAGAGTGATGTTACCTAATTTCAGTTATTTGGCTGCATTGTAGTAGCCACTCCATGAAAACAATAAAACAACAATTTCAGCAGTCATTTCCCAGCAAGCTTTACTCACAGACACAAACTGTCTCCCTCCCAAAATATTCATTATGTTTTTAGATTGTGTTTATCCATGTTTAATTATTTACTCACACTGAGTCCTGAGCCACTGTGAGGAAGTTAACTCCCCTCCGCTCGAACAGCTGCTCAGGACCGGGAGCCGTCCAACAGAGCGCCAATCAGCTTTACTAACTGTTTTGTGACCAGTCCTGAGCTTTCATCCGTAATGATTCAGCTTGATTTAGACACAGGAAACAAATCCTAAATCAGCTCCAAGTGCCTGCCAATGCCTTTTATCTACTAAGCCGTGGCGGTATTGTCATGGACTGAGTTTTACAGCCCAGTCTACGGCATGGCCCTTTCGTTTTTATAGAGCACATTAAAACTCCATCCATATATCAGGTCTGGCCTCTACTGAAACTGGTCCCTGGAGAGCCGTTGAGAGGGGCTGTTAATGAGATAATTCTCTACTAATGACCTCTACTTTATTTGAAGGTGAAAACTTGAATGACATTCTGAGAAAAGCCACTGTGCCTCTTTCTCGTTCTAGCAGTCTCAGTCTTTAGCAATGCTGGCTGCTGGGGCAAAGGCTGCCCTTCACTCTGAGGCGTCTCTTCTTCTGACTTCTCTCACGGAAACTGCCGGCGCCGCACTGAATTAATCAGGCTGTTCCAGAGGAGCAGATCTTCAATGCCTGAGTTTAAGACAGAGCCATGGGTCCAGGTGTGACTCTCGCTGTTGGAACATGAATGAAGTGACTATTCTAGGCACAGTGTAAATTGAAGCACTCAAGCTTAATAAAGAATTTATGCAAACGCCTAAGTGCCATTAATCTAGGATCTGTTTCCCTGATGCCTGTTGCATATGGAATGAGGAGGTATTCTCGAGTGGCCTTTTACAGGCCCGTATGATGCATTAAAGTTATAGAAATGGAAGCTGTTTAAGGTCTATTAACAATGCTTGCATGCATTTGCATGTTTTATTTCTGGTGTTTTGGTATATGTGTGTTAAACAATGACATCACAAAATAGTAGCTCTGCATACACTAGGGCTTTCAATTGATTAAAAATATTAATATAGGCCTATTCACCTTATTCTTTAACGTGGAAGTTTCCCTATTGGTGGGACTTATAGGGAAATAGCGAGAAGAATTCCAGCGTGCAGTAAACGGTAAAACTATTTGCACTATAACCAGTGTGTTCATAATAGATAATGCATTAAAATAATACAGTAAAACACAACAATTTGCAATATCAAGCAGCAAAACGAGCGGTTTTGTACAGCTAAAAATATCTGGAAGCGAATGAGACCGGAAGCAAGACCCAAAAAATTTACAAATGGCTGAGCCCATTTTCAAGGGAAGAATAGGTTTTTAATGTTTTTGAGTCTATTATTAAAAAGTCTATTATGTTCACTAAGGCTGCATTTATTTGATTAAAAATATAGTCAAATATACAATTTAAAAGAACTATTTTGTATTTGAATATATTTTAAATGTAATTTATTCCTGTGATGCAAAACTGAATTTTGGGCAGCCATTACTCCAGTCTTTAGTGTCACATGATCCATCAAAAATCATTCTAATATGATTTTTGTGTTTCTTGAACAGTTATTCTGCTTAATATTTTTGGGGTACATTTCTTTTCAGGATTCTTTGGCAGATAGAAAGTTTAAACAAACAGCATTTATTTGAAATAGTAAAATTATAAATGTTTTTACTGTCACTTTTGACCAAATGAATCCATCCTTACTGAATAAAATATTTATTTCTTTAAATAAAATTTTGAACAGACCCCAAAGTGTATTTATACTTTAATAATATATGTATATATATATATACACCGGTATAATGTGATTTTTTTCTATTTGTTTCCACAGACTGCCTAGCATCCCCTTCTCCGGATACCAGTTGGAAAACCACTGTATTAATAGTGTATTATTAAAGGGTTCCTATTATGCTTTTTCACTTTTTGAATTTTAGTCAGTGTGTATGTTTGGGCATAAAAATATCTACAAAGTTACAAATCTCAAAGTCCACTCCAAAGGGAGATATTTTGTTTTTTAAAAAATCCCTTTTTCAAGAACTACAACGAACAGCTCGTTTGGACTACAGCGTTGTTTTCCGGTGTTTGTGATATCACAAAGCGTCCCATTAGAATATCATTAAAATAAATCCCACCTATGGAAATTCGAATGGTTGGCGGGTGAGGAGAACACTTGGTTGAGCACTGCACGTTTCAAAATCAAAACCCGGTGCGGGTGTTTTTATATCACTGTATTTCTGAAGGAAACCGACTGTCGTCAGAAAATTGTGGATGTCATTTTCATTTCATCTTGCATGTAATGTCTGATAAAGCAGCCAGTGTTGCCAACTAATTTTCAATTTGTTGCTAACGTTGTGATGTCATTGTGCGATGATGTCATTGCGTGATGACGTCATTGCGTAATCACGGCCCAAAATTGTCACAACATCAAATCTAAGCAAAAATATATATTTTATATATGTTAATTTAAATTTGTTTGTAAAATATTATGCATAATACAATATTAAAATATAAATGACTATTTTAAATACATTGAATTATTGAACACTTAAACATTTTTGAATGATTACAATTTAAGTTTTTTTTTAATCGCTAGTAAACTAGTAATACTACGCATTCTCAACAATTATACTTTACACAGTGTATTAGTAGTTAGTTAGTATACACTCCAAGAAAAGTCTGTAAAAATAGGGCACAATCTTCTATATTAATATGAAAGAATTTCTGTATTGGTTTTTTACCTGCATTTTAAATTACGCATTGTGTTTGGATAATGGTTATAACGTCCTGGAAAATTACTAGTATCTTTTCCATTTTTCTTACAGCGTGCTAACTGATCAACAATTGCAAGTACAAGCTAACATAGTGTATCATAAATGGACCATTATTATTATTATTATTGAATTGAACAATTGCAAATAGCAGCTAACTTAATTCACGTGATGTGTGTACTGCTAGGCATCTTTGGTTTTCTTCTTTTTGTGTAATTTGGATGAAAAAGGTGTGCCTTTTTATTGTCTGTCACTTATCAAAAGTTGCTAAAAGTTGCCAAATAATTTTTCAAAATTGCTAAATTTGTTGCTAGGTGCTTTTGGAAGAAAACGTTGCTAGGGTAGTCTGAAAAGTTGCTAAATTTAATGAACTTGCTGCTTTGGCAAGGGGCAGGGCAGTACTGAAACACCATCTAAGCTGTTCGCCAATCACAACGCACTGGGACAGCTAACCAATCACAACACATTTCATTTTTCGGAAGGCGGGCCTTCATCAAACCCGGAACTAATTGAGCCGTTTGTGCCAGGCTGGGGAGAAAGGTGTTGTAATAATGTAAATTATGTGAAAAATAATGCGATTTTCACCAAGCATGAGAGCATGTTCTAGCACACCCCCGAAACAAAATCAAGACTTTGTAAAAGACCATAATAGGACCCCTTTAAACACACTGCATCCTGAATTAAAATGCTAAATGAAACTTTCATTCAGTTGCTTATGATCGTCAAACATTGTTTTCTGCTATAGGAGTACAAGTGTCAAATTTCCAAATGGCTCACTTGGAGGGTCTTGCTCAATAACACAACTGACTCCCACATTGAGTAAGCAGGAGGTAGAGCCACAGTAGCCAAAGCGGTTCACACAGTTCCAGAGGGTTTTTATAACCAACAACAGTCATTTTTAGCCCTGCATGAACTGACTTCTGCATTCCTCGCAGAGTAACAGCACTTATATTATAGACAGAAAGGCAGGAAGAGGGCAGAGAAGGAAGCCAACTTCTCAGTTTCTACTATTTCAGAGGCTGTCACTAAACTAGCCGATGTCGTGCTTATCCCTTGTTCCTGTCCTCTTGTTCCTCAATTCCCTCATTCCCGCCCTCACACAAGCCACTGCTGAAAAACATTCCATTCGCAACTCATTATTTTTTCAGCCCGACAACGATTGTCACTTTGGCTCCCTTGAGTCAAAAATAAAATACCAGCTTTTTTCTTCTTCCTTTTATCCCCACTTCATATTCTCCAGCTTTGTCCTGAGACATCTTCATTACTCACAGGTGAGTCTGGGGAAGTGCAAGTGTGAGGTAACTACTACTGACAGTCCACGAAGACTATTAACGTTCAAGAAACATCGACACAAAAAGTTTCTTACCTCAAAATAATAAGTATACAACTGTTCTCTTCCAAAACCTAGTAAAAGACTTAAAGATAGTTCACTTAAAATTAAAATTGCATCATATCATTCCAAACCAATGACTTTTTTTCTTCTGCGGAATACAAATGAAGGTTTTTAAAAAAAGATTTTAAACTGTTTTAACTCTGTATAGCTCTGCGAAGAGAGTCAAACCTTTATATGGAAATAGATTGTACATTAAATCTATATATATAAATTTGTAATATACTGAAATTTCAGCAACCAAATATATTCAGCTGAAAATTAATTTGTGGAGTGCCAAAATTATTTACCAAAATAGTTTAATTTGTGCTTCTCTGATGGCGTAGTTTTACTCTGTCAGTGTCTATTTCATGCTACAACACGTAAACATTTCAGTCCTGTGGATTCTAGGGCTGGTTGATAATATTAATTTATCATTTTTAATTGATGTTTCAACTAGATTCTTGTAGCTGCCTCAATTTAAAAAACTGCATTTAATTAAATAAATTAAATATTAAATTGATTATTATTAATGTATGTATGTGTGTGTGTGTATATATATATATATATATATATATATATATATATATATATATATATATATATATATATATAAATTGGATCATTAAATAAAAAAAATATTTAATAAATAAATAAAATGATGATTCAATAAAATGTATTTTCCATTTCGGTTTTTGGCTAAATTAACATTTTAATTTGAGCTTCAGTTAAAAAATCATTTCATTGCATCAATAAAATAAATTTGCACAAATATTAGATTTAGTGTAGGGTCTGTGCTAACTTAAGATCTGAAAAAATATTTTCTAGCACCTGGTATGGTTCAAATCCAACCTTTTTTTTTCCTTGGTATCCATGTGTTTTTGCATTACTTTGCCCTGCTGAAGGTCAATAATATGCCGGATGAGCAGAAAAAGTCACATGACTGCGGTAGTGCGTTCCAAACAGGTCATTTATGAAGTTGCATGATGGTTAAGATGCATCTTCAGCGAGGCAGCTCATTAGATTGTGAAGCTGGAAGCAGAGCTAACGCTAGCTAAGATACACAGCTGCTTGACAGCAAGGCAACACATTTATCAAATGTTGCAATGCATGTCAATTCATTTAATTTAGTGATGTTATTCATCTTTGGAGCATGACAAACAGCTTAATCTATCACATAGCGTGTATTTATAGATGCCTTGGATGGTCGCACCCAGATGATATAATGATTCTCCAGGTCATAATGTTCTCTTAATACCCATCTTAAAGTGACAGATAAACTTTCCATGACATCTAGTGGAAAGTAATTGCTTAGAATAATGCTAAAACAACTGAGTCTGCCGTTTTTTTTTTTTAATCTGGCAGAATTGATGCGTTCACAGGTATGCTGCACGGTATTGTGGGATATGCACATTGCATGGGAAAGTGGCGGTTCCCAAGACAGAGCTGAAATTTTAATTAGCATTGGTTTCAGTTTGGGTCGCTAACACAGACATCTATATGTGTGTGCTCAATATTTAATTAAATGGCTCTTGCTTTACAGCATCCTGCAACCCAACACCCAATTCCCACACAACACCTTTACAGCCAAAAGGCTTCTTCATTAATCAACCCAAATTAACGAGAGAGCTACAATCAAACTCACTCTAAACAATGCTCTAAAAGAGATTTTATTAACCGCAAAGATTATTCAAGTGGCATTTGCATTTCTGAGTAGACCATTTGTATCACTGCAAATTACTACTTGTACTTCACAATGCACTCTCTGTTTTATGCGGTCTTTACTTACATATATAGATCATTCAATAATGTTACATTTGCAAATTAGTGTATTTTAGTATTGTTTATGCTACTATTATTCATAATTTGAATATTATAATTAAATTCATTGAATATTATAAATAATTAAATTATAAGTAAATAGTCATTATTTGAATTTGAATTGATTTCTACATTTTCAGTCGCCATTGTAATTTAGGAATTTTTTTTATATGTGACTGTCCTTTTTAATAGTTTTTTTATTAGAATTTTTATTTCACTTTTAGTTTTAGTAATTTTTATACTTAATCAAAAATTAGAAATTACTACCTTTGCAACTGAGTTTAGGTTCAAGTTTAAGTTTTTTAAGTTAACTTTTTTCCATCTAATATTTATATTTTCATTTTATTTCAGTTGTATTTCAATTAATGAAAACAGGTTGTATAGTTTTAGTTTATTAAAACAATAACAATGTTACAAATCTTTTTTTTTTTTTGCTTTTTTACATTTATTTATTTTTGTTTGTTTGTTTGTTTTAATCATTTTATTACTTACATTTTATTTTAGTTAGTTGTCAAGACAATACTTTATAAGTCTTGTTTAAGCTTTTAAGATTTACCACCTAATATTTATACTTCAATTTAATTATAATTTAATTTTTTTGTCTAGTATAATAACAACACTGTTACAAATGACTTAACAGATTAAGAAACATTAGGGAAATAAGGTAAAATATAATGCAGTTTTAAAGAGATAATAATACAGGAAATACATTTTAGGATCCGTTTAATCTTTTTCTTTCACAAATATATATATTTATGGATCTAGCTATAGATATTTAATAATTACCATACATATTTAATATTTTCTTGTGTTTTATCCAAAAGATGCCCTTACTCGGTAAGAAAGAGCGTGAACATGTCTTGCAGTCAAGATTAGTGGATTAAAAATCCCACCAAGATTCCTGCAGCCGCTTGATAAGGACCGCACACATAAACAGAGTATGGATGATGACTTCTGCTCAGGTTTGACAAGGACGTCCAAGGAGAGCCATAAGTGTACATGTCACACTTCTGTATGTTCTTCAAAGCCTGTGTAGGAGAGCATGACCTGGATCCGGATCTTCTTTTGTGTTCCACTGCAAAGAATTACAGCGTGCAAGTATAAAAATGACAGAATTGTTATTTTTGAATGACTACAGTATTCCTTTAACAGATCACAATCCCATTACCTATCAGTTCAAACCACAGATAACACCCACTATTTCTCTAAATTGACTACTTTCAGTTTTTAATGTCACAGGAAGGTGGGCTGCTTTTATTGCAGTGGATTTGGAAACACAACCGCTCTCTCTCCTCTGGAGCCTACCGTGTTTCCGGTAAATTAACCCATCAGAAGTAGAAGCGCTTGAATTTCAACACTTTCAACTGCATCACCACGCTTTCTGTCTGACAGGCCTGAAACGCGAAGGTGACCGCAGGCCGAACCAGGAAGAAGCAAGGAGGAGAGGAGAGAGTTGGGGGAAGGGATGCTCGTGTAATAATGTTAACTTTGTACACTCAGTTGGCCTTGACATGGGGTGCAGAGGATATGGATCTCCCAAACCATTAATATTAATTCCCACAATGACTGTGGATTATTACATTTAAAGGAGGAAGGTGTGAATTTGTGTCATTATCACTTAGAGATCAAGCTGTAATGTCAGATGTCTATATTGTAATAAAATGTAAAATACTGTACAGTCATCCAGACAAGAAAAGGACAGTAAACCAGTCACAATCGGGTGAGTTGTAAAAATGCAAAATAAAATTACCAATAGTATATATATTAATGTAGGCTATATATTTTGCATATATTAATCTTGTAAGCTTTTTTCAGTTCACTTCCATAGTCCTGCTTTAGTAAAATAATAATAATAATAATTTAATAAAATAAAAATGTAATATTTATTTTATTATTAATATTGTATTATTTTTGTTAGTTTATTATTATTTTTATTTAACAAATAACAATGGTTAACTTAATATGAAAAAATTATTTTAATACTTCAACATTGCATGCAGAGTCTCAAGTCATAAAAACTGCATGATAAATACACAGGAATCTGATTTTGTAAAAAATAAATAACTAAATAACAACTAAAATAAAGTCACATAGCAGGATAATACCAAAAACAAAACAAAAAATACATTTGCATATGCATGTTTACAGTCAGTAAGATGTTGTTGTTGAAAGAAATTAATTCATTTTTCAGTATTAAATCGATACATCAAATTTATTAAAAGTGACATCAGCATATTAGAATGATTTCTGAAGGATCATGTGACACTGAAGACTGGAGTAATGATGCTGAAAATTCAGCTTTGCATCACAGGAATAAATGACATTTTAAAATATATTAGAACAGAAAACAATTTTAAACTGAAATAATATTACTGATTTTACTGTATTTTTGATCAAATAAATGCAGCTTTTGTGAACACAAGACTGTATAAAATATTTTTAAAAATCTTACAACCCAAACTTTAGTGTCTATCTATCTATCTGGTCTGCAAACAGAGACTCGGCTGTCTTGCACCTCTCTTAGCTTTGCAGGCTTAAATAATATTGCTAGGCTTGAATAGGCTTGGTTCAGTGTACGACGGGGACCGAGCTGTGAGGGGCTGTCGTCCCATCCTCAATTACGAAGAATTCATCTCAGCAAGATGGAGGAAGCGCACCCGAGCTCACTATGTCTCCCACCAGTCGGCCGCTATTCAAAGACACAACATCTGCTCTCGCTAACAGAACCGTTCTCCCTGCTTGTGTACTTTCATTTCAGGAAAATAAGACACTTTGCTGTCTTCCTGCTCTGTCAAAACACTACATAATTACTCTGAATAAGGCTCTGCAAAGCGGAAAAAGGAGAAGATGTTTGTTGCTATCTTTAAAGCCACAGCTGCACTTGTTCATGTTTTGTAAGTGTTTGAATTTGGATAGTTGCGCTAACGAAGATGCTTGCGGAACGGGTGGAAGCGAGAAAGCGTAATCTTAGTCTTGATTGGTTTTAACAGCTCTCTCTTCATCACTGAAGTGTGTGGAAAGTGGAGGTGTCTATTTTCGACTCTTGTGTAATGGAGGACTTCGATGCACATACTTTTAATCAGCTTCCTCTGTGCAAATGATGCCAGGGAGGGAGTCTATTTTCCCTGGCTTTGAGGAACATAAAGACCTCAGGGAATAGTTTGGTTTAAGATACACAAGTGAAAACAGGAAATTACACCAAAAACAAACAGTTTATGCTTTTGCTATGCTGTTTATCTGTTTGAACGTTAGCATGAAAGCTAAATTGTAATTGTAGATTAAATGGCTTTTAGTTTGTTATGTGTATACAAGAAACGCAGCGGCAAGTTTTTTTATATGTTAAATATAGGCTATATATTTTTTAAGCAAAGATGCATTAAACTAATCAAAAGTGAAAATAAAGGCATGTGTAATGTACAAAAGATTTCTATTTTTTTCTATTCATCAAAGAATCCTGAAAAAAATGAGAATGTGAAAAATTCTGGAGGATCATGTGACACTGAAGACTGGACTAATGGCTACTGAAAATTCAACTTTGCCATCACATGAATAAATTAATAATGATTGTGATAATATTTTGCAATATTAATGTTTTTACTGGTTTTTGATCAAATAAATGTATCCTTTGTGAGCAAAAAAGACTTTCAAAAACAATTGAACTAGAAAAAAGAAATTGTATGGAACTGTAGTGTATCATTTAATAGAGAACACAAATATATTCAATAGAAAATAATGTTTAATAAAATACTTGATTGTTTCTCTTGCTTGAAGAGAGAAATAGAGTTAGCTGTTGAATCACTGAAAAAAGTTTTTGGAGTCTATAAATGGGTTTCCTTTAATCGACCTCAGTGGATATGATTTCCTTTTCATCAGAGGAAAAATGGCTACAGGTTTCCATGAGAAATTCTCTGATTTAGTCCCAACATCTTTTCAATTAGAAAGTGCAAGGGACCCTGCGCTCCTTTTGTATCACATTTCACACAGAGGAAGCAGCTAGGCTCTGTTTCCTGTCCTCTAATCTCAAGTATCTCTTTACTGCCAGCCGCATGATAGATGTTGGCTGGATCGGTGGAGTCTGTGGCTTTGAGAATTACCCAGGCCTGGCCCATGGTTCCCACCCCCAACCCACAAAAAAGTCGAGCAATCATGTCGCAAGAGCCCTTGCCATTTTTCACGGAGATAGTGTTTTGATTGCCTGGGAAGAAAATAATACCATTTACTTCTCTAAATTGCCAGGCTGGATTCCCATTGGCTGAGAAGGAAGCCCCAGTGTAAACACGACTCTCTCCTTGGCCTTTCACTTCCTCTCCTCCTCATCCAGGTGAAGCTCTATTTAGCCAAAGAGCGCTTGAAAGCTGAGATCTCCGGGCCTGAAAAACAGTCTTTAGGGCTAAAGGACTCCCGGATAGATGGGCACAGTGGAGTGCTCGCAAACAGTAGGTGTTTACAGATGTGCGTTGAGAAATGAGGCTCTCTCTCTCTCTCCGGGATGAACTGAACAATGTCTGAGGAGGTTTAAAGGTTAAACTTAAACGTGACTTAAAATTTACTGAGCTTTCGGAATGCACCTTCACATGTCATGGCATGTGTACAGTAGCACACCTTTTAAATTCCATCATTCTTTTGCATTGACACTGGATTACAACAGGTTTATTTTAAGTAGTCAATAATTAAAGGCTTTACCTCACACAAGTACACAGAAGTTGCTTAGAAATAAGTTTAAACTCAACAGATGGACACAGAAAACATACTAAACAAAGTGCCTTTAAAAAGTTAGATTTAAAGAGACAGAAAATTCTGTCATTATATTATTTTGTATTCTGAAAGTCACACAGTTTTGAAGTGGCACAAGGATGAGTAAACTCATCCCTAAACTATTTAAAAAATATATATATATATCTTTTCATTTCCTATGTTGCCAGGTTTATTCACTCATATTAAACAATATTTTTGACTTCAGATTTAATGCATTTTTAGGTTTCCTTACCATTTTTACACTGTTTTCGCTATGAACTTAGTCACCGAGATTTCCTCTAGCAGCTCTGTGTATTGTCAGTTCTGGTTCAGGGTCAAAGGTTAGGTGGTCTTGTCAGAATAAGTGACACTGAGAAACTTTGGGGTCAAATAGCTATAAACAAACATCTCTCATCTATGTCCTTTCTGTGATAAAATGTGAAACATTCCAAGTTCATTTTTGAGTTATTTAACAAAATATATCAGAGCCATTTATCCAGTGTCCTACTGCAACTAAATGCAAACCTTGCAACGGTGCACTCAGAATTTGTTCTTCATTACAAGGTCTTACACATACAAAATGAATATCGCTTTATAAATGTTCAAAATTATTTTCACCCAGTTGAGATGAATTCTCCAGTCATATCAGTAGGTGATTTATTTTACATGCTGTTCTGTGTCAGCCGCACCACCCAGATACGCTGTTTTCGTTCAAATCAAAGTGTAAATAAACGTTGAAAGCGTATCCGTGTGGCGCAGCTGACACAGAACAGCATATGCTATTTGCGTCCAGTGGATACTCTCCAAAATGGCGCTACGGTGACGCGGAGGCGACGAATTGTTGAATAAAGTCGTGATTTTTTGTTTTCTTTGCGTACAAAAAGTATTCTCGTAGCTTGTATTCTCATGACGTAATTTTGACGTAACATCATTTTTTGATGATGTCTTTCATAATTTTCAGTGCATTTATTTGCCAGTCAATGGGACAGTCACAAGCCTCCTGGTTTTCACCCAAAATATCTTAAATTGTGTTTAGAAGACCAACGAAGCTTTTACGGGTTTGGAACGACATGAGGGTAAGTGATTAATGACAAAATTTTCATTTTGGGGTGGAGTAACCCTTTAAGCTCAACGATAAAGGAACAGTCGACTCCAGAATGAAAATTCTCCCTTTGACTTCATTTCGTCTGCAGAATCCAAAAGAAGATGTTTTGAACTATTTTTATATTCCAAGAGGTCCAAAACAGCACTGTTCCGAAATGATTTCATTGTATGGACAGAAAAACACTAAGATATTTGAAAATGCATGCCATGAAGCCACATAATTGAAAATGATTTGATTCAATTCATATTTTATATCAGGGAAAACATATTTTACATTCGGCTCTGCTTGCTTTTCTATGCTTTTATCTGCATTCTGGCACCTGCCTTTCCTAAATTATTGCTCCTATCATTTTACAATGCCTGCAAACCAAATGAAAACAATATGATTCAATCACAGTTGTTCTTTTCCACAACATATTACGATATTGGTAATGAAATCGGTGCCGTTCTGGTCTGTCACAGTCATAAGCCCATGAGCGTGATCATATTTCATCCTGTAATTAGAATGTGCTGTGTCAAAAGGTTCCAGCAATTACCATCCAATCACCCACTTTAATAATCAATATCAATAAAGTTTGGAACAACCTTCCCGCTCCCACCCCTCTGGTGAAGCCCCTCTTCCACTTAACATTCCACCCATGGAAATCAACTGGCAATTAATTCCTAATAAGTGTTAGAAAATGCCTAATTGCTTCTCGTGCCCATTCTAGTCAGCTGTAGCGAGGAAATGAGCTTGGTGCTAATGATGCATTGCCTCTCAACTACACGGCACAGTCGCTGGCTTTAGCCACTGTCTTTTAATTAAATAGCGTGTGTAGTGCAACATCTTCTGCCACCACTGGCTCCTCTGCTCCCCACAGGTTTGGGGCCCCTGACAGCATGTGCTATCCCCCTCTGAGCCAAATTAATTAAAATATGTGGCCTGCTTCGAACCGGAGAATGTTACCGCTTGAGAGAGAGAGAGAGAGAGAGAGAGAGAGAGAGAGAGAGAGAGAAACCGCAACAAGGCATTTCTTCCATCTGGCTTAATTCCATTATTCAAAGCTCACAAATTTGTAAATGGTTTTGTATCAGCTAAAAGAAGCAGATGAGATAAGAGACGTCTGTGGTAAAAGCCTTTCAGGTTATCTCCCACGCTGCTCTAGACAGTACGACCGCGTTTAAGCGTCACATTTTGTTCAACGTGTCAGGAATCACGTCCTCTTTTGTCTCCTTCAGCGAATCAACATGGAGCAGAATATTGATGACAGGTTGAGCAGTAATCCAACAGACTTGATCATTTTATTCATGACGGTTTATGATCCTTTATGATACTTTTGTGAGAAATGATTTGGCCCTTCAGTGTATAACAAAAACCGTCTGAAATAAAAGAGAAAAACTGAAAATGAATCGCAGCCGCTGAAGGCAAAGTTTGCATTGCGTAATTTAAACACAATTGGCAATAAAGCGTAGGTTTGAGGGTTAAAAACACTGAGAAAATAGTACAAAAGTTTCTGTATGTGTGTTTTGCTGTTAGAAAAGATGAACTTACAATCCTTAGATGCTGGAGGTCTTCGATTGTAGAGCGTTTCAAAACACATCCACTTCAGTTATTGTCTTTTATGTCTGTTGACCAGTCTTTGCCTTGGATGTGTCGGCTCTTTAACTCCATTTATCTCTTTGACTCTGTTCTTCTCTCATCCAGCCATTCACCCGGCTCCAATATAATGAGAAGCGCTGTGAAATGTGAAGCGCAACAAACAAAAGTGGCTGCATTGTTGGGGTTTCTTTTCTTATTATTTCCAGCTAATGGACAGGACAAAGGCAGGGTTATGTTTTAAAATTTAGATTTAACCACAGTATTTTTTCATATTTTTGATATAATCCCCCCGAGATTTCTCTCTCTCATTGTTTGGCATCATCAAATTTTCTGTGAAGCATAAAAACTTTCACTCGCTGTGCTCAAACTTTAGTGTCTATATGGGTAACGTCAGCATACTTTACTTTAAAGTAACTTATTATGCAGAGGTAAAATTTCCCAAATTGAGGAAGGAATGTAAATGTCAGCTTTTAAAACAAGCAATTTATATGTCTCATTTCCAGTGCTGTACCATATAGAGGGAAATTAATAAGTGTTTTGAAACCCAGAAAAGAGGCAATATCTGTTTGTGGACCTCATCTCAACAGTCTAGCAGCTAAAGGTGCAAACCACTGCACATTCATACTTGACTTTAATGTATAGTTTTATCAAGGGATAGCAGTACCAACCCCATAAGCTATTATCACCAGTATCAACCCCACAGGCCATTATCACCTATCACTCTGCTCTTTCTGAGGGAATGCATGTTTTTAACATTTATATATAACAAAAATGTGGTTGGAATGTGTGAAACATTTATCTTGGCTGTAAGCCAAAATACATTATTGGACCATTCAACATTTAAAAATATTTAACAAGGGTCAATAACATTATTTTTTCCCAGACATATTAATTTTGCAAAAATTTTGCATGGACTTGCCTCTTGATGAGTATGTTAATTTCTGAGTTAAAATTAGGGTTATTATCGTTAGCTAAAACTAAAACTACATTACTATTACATAGATATTTTTGTTAATTGAAATAAAGCGGAAATAAAATAGAACATAAATATTAGGTGAAATGTTGCCTTGTCAAATAACTGTAACTGTAATATTTAAAAAATAATAAAATAAATAAAAATGACAAAAACACGTTACTAAAAACTAAACTACAATGGAAATGTACAATGTGATGTAAATGTGAAAACTGAAAATATAAAAATAAAAGTTCATTAAAAATGTTAATAAAAACTATAACGGTATATAAAAAATACTAAAAATACACTAATTAAAAATCATTTTTATTTTATAATTCGTTTAATTTTTTCTTTGCATAAAATCTTAGTTACGTTAACTTAGTTAACTTAGTTAACTTAGTTAAAAATTATTTTACTTGACGGTTACACCACATGACATTATTCATAGTTTGATTTAGAATTTCTTTGGAAATGTAATGGAAAACGGAAAATTAGATGAAAATGTGAAAAATGAAAATGTAAAAATAAAAGTTAATTAAAAATGATAATAGTATATAAACAATACTAAAATACACAAATTCATTTTATTTTATTTTTATGTGCATAACATTTATTAATTGATAAAATATTTATGAATTAATAATTCGTGTGTAAAAATACCACAGAACAAAACTAAATTTTTCATTAAAAAAAAAAAAATACTTGATGGTAATACCAAATGACATTATTTGTCATTTTATTTAAAATTTCCTTGAAAAGGTATTAAAAATGAAAGCCTGCATATGAAGCCAAGATAAACACACAAAAATATGGTGGACACTCTTATTTGTTATTGACCCATATACAGAAAAATACAATTTTACCTCCAAAATACTTTAAGAGCATTGCTAATCATTGGATACACACATATTACAACACATTAAATGAAGATTCTGCTTGTTTTGTTTCCATTACATCCTTTGCATTACATAAAAACTTTCTGCATGTTTTGGGGAAAGTCCAATAAGTGGAAAGGCTTTTTTTTCTAATTTCACAGGCTTCATCAACTTTACTGCGCAGCACTATAATCCCTCCTTCATATTTGGCTTCTAGCAGGTGAGGAGGCTTTTTCATGGGCAGACAGTCAGGCAGCAGCAGCAGACGTGAGAGGGGGCGGTGGGAAGGAAGGAAAGCGCAGGGAGCTGCTCGGAAAAAGTTACCTGCAAGGACACGACTCATTTTCAGTGAGTGGGCGCAATCCCTTAAAACTGCAGCGAATAAGAGATAGAGTTGTGAAGAGTGTGGCGGTTGCCTATACCACCGATATAATGATCTGCCACTGCTTTCATAAAGACTTTTATACCAAATCACATGGCTAACAGGCTTCTGTAATATTCTTTATATACAGATGGTCGGGTTTATAACGGGACAGAACGGCCAAATAACACATCAGTTACTGTATACACTCCAAATATCTTATTTTGTATTCCACAAAAGAAAGAAAGTCATACAGATTTCGGAACTTCATGGGTGGAGAAATTTAGCATTACATCATTTGCTCACCAATGGATCCTCTGCAGTGAATGGGTGCCATCAGAAGGAGAGCCCAAACAGTTACAGTATAAAACTACACAATAATCCACAAATAATCCACTTGACTCTAGTCCATCAACTGACATCTTGTGAAGTGAAAAGCTGTGTTTGCAAGTAGCAAATCCATCATCAATGCATTTTAACGTTAAACCATCACCTCTGGCCAAAATACCAGTCCATAATCCATAATAACAGTGAAAATGTTCATCCCCTGTTGTGCTCTCACATCAAAACCCAGTTATGTATTTATTTAGAACTTGTAATCAGTGCTTGATCTGTGCATATTTCTTTCCTGATTCAGACTAAATGACTTTTTAACTGAAGAAAGCAATATTATTGATAGGGGACTCATATTAAAAAAGGTCTTAATGATGAACTTGTTTATTACAAATGGAGCTTGTGGATTACTTATATTACTTGTGAATTATTGTGATGTTTTTATCAGCTATTTGGACTCTCATTCTGACGGCACCCATTCACTTCAAAGGATCCATTGCTGTGCAAGTGATGTAATGCTACATTTTTTCAAATATTTTCTACATCTACATCTTGGATAACCTGAGGGTGAGACCATTTTCATTTTTGGGGTGAACTATTCCTTTAATTTCTCCACAACTACAAAATAAAAGTATTTTTTCTCTCTCATGGGGGTCCCATATACCCCGCTCATTTTGAGCACTGCTAACTAAAATGCAGGGAGATTCCTCTATTCGGGAGAGGTGTGATTGACTGCTGCTGCATTGCCCTGATTGTGATGTTCCACACATGTCTGGATACAGAATTTAGAGTGACTGACAAGCTTCCTGGATAGGTCCCCACAGCAGAATATATTAAGACACTGTCCAAGAATGCAGGGAATGAAATCATCAGCAAAGATGGCAGTCAGTCGATCTGCTTGTCATCGTCACTGATGAAGAGGAAGAGAAGTTATTTTTCTCAGTTGCCTCACAAAAAAACTACATGATATCACCAGTGTCAAAGTACCACCTGTCAATCACAGATGGTAACCTTAAATAATTAAATAATTGTTATGGATATTGGTTCCATTACTTGGATTCAATCCTTAAAAAATCCTAATTTTGAAAATTAATTTGAAAAAAAAATCATATTAAAATATAAAATAAGATCTTACTGCATTAACTAAGATATCTTTTATTTTTCAGTTGTTTTACAAAAATTCAGTTTATCCAGTAGGATTCTTTTTTTATTCTTTTTTTTTTTTTTTTACTTGATACCATTAAGATTTCTTTAGAATTGGTTTCAAATATTTTAGAAATTCCATTCATTTATTATTTATATGTTAAACTTATCAATTGTTCTTATTTAAAACAAATGCATTACATTTTTCACGCAGCCACAACATTAAAATGCATCTACAATAAATGCAAATAATGAATATTTACTTATTTGTTTGTTTGTTTATATTTATTTATGAATATTTATTAATTAGTTTATTATGTAGATGCCAAACTTATTTTCTTTCTTAAATAAAGGAAATATATTACATTTTTACACAGCCACACCACTAAACAAACAATCAATTAAATAAAAAAAATTCTAGTTTTTTTTATTTTTATGAATTTTATTTTTTTAACTGTTATGTAGATGTCAAACTTAACAACTGTTCAAAAATATAAAATAAATATGTTTAACACTGCCACATCACTGAAACGCATTTGCAATAAATATTAATAAGTAATAAATAAATAAAATGAAAGATGGACTAAGTCACATTCATGTGCATGGAAGCAGGGCACTGAAAGTGTGCTAAGTACAAAGAATTAACGGCATCAAACGCAGCAAACATGGGCGGACTCTGAAATAAAATCAATTGACTTTTGTCTCTCTAGGTTGTACTTCAAGCAGATGACAAAAATTGGCTGAAATTAGAGCGACGTTCCGAAGTGTGTGGCCTGAAGACGCATTCGGGATAGAACACTTCACAGATCCATCTGTGCTAATTGACATTTATTTTCCGTTAGCAGCAGGGTGAGATCTAATGCTGATGAAGCGGCCATATTGCCGCAATATCGCCTGTCTGTCAGGTTTATGTGTCAACGCCAGCACATATGGGACCCTGGGGAGGTTCATGCCGCAAACTCCTCTTGTTCTAAATGAGATTCATTGGCCTAATCTAATACAAAAACAGCTTTTTGACCAAATTACTCTGTCCTTAGTCTCCAGACAATCTTGGGGATCTTCTGGAGAATCAGCAGTGAGCTAGCTGCACTCTCGAAATCAATTAGTTGCCTACCAGGTTCACTGATGTGATTGAACCTGTGTGTAATGGAAAATTCAAGCTAATTAAATTGGCAAAGAAGAAATGAGGGTAAAGAGAAGAAAGGGCGAGAGAGATTTAGAGACTTTAGCATTTTAGTGAGATTGTGCCTCGCGGCGGCTTGTGCTGCGTATTGGCATTTTAAAACTGAGAATTATGCCAGCCATTTGAAACAAGTAAATTAGAGAAACCCCATCGCAAGACACCACCATCCAGCACCGAGGCCTTCACCGCACGTTGTGAAACAATAAAACTGAGGATCTATAAAGCGTGTGACTTCCAAACAGGGTGGATCTCTGCTAAATACCTGTCATGCATTTTTCAAAAGCAAATATAGAGCACAGTAGCTCAATCGATTTTTTCTTTGCTCAGTTATCACAGTCATGTTTCTCCATGTTTGAAAGGAAGACGTAATATATTGACTTTGTTACAGACTCCGTGTGCTGCCAATCTGACAGCTTCTTCTCAAGCGGCTGATTTATGGCTTGTGCAAATCAGGGGGAAATTCACATTACACCGGCCGCACTGGGAATGATGCATCTGGGTGAAGAACAAAAATAAGCAGTTCTGAATTACGCTCGGGCCGCCCGAACATCGGCTTTCCCTTTCTTTGACCTCTGTTTGGCAGTTTTGCTGATGTGTAAGCTGGCGCTGGCAGGTATAAATGAATCTCAATTTCCTTTATTAATTTTCCATGTCACTACAAACTTGTTTCTGAAGAGACCTCTCCAGGCGTTTATGCTCAGTGGAGTCGAAAGTCTATTACAAGGTTCTAGATGAGTAATTTTTGAACATTCATGTGCGTAGCAAGTATTGACTGTACTTCAACTTTTAACAGCAGCCTTTTTTCTCTTAGTGAATGCATTCACTCTAACAAAGCTCTTCTGTAAAGCTTGTATCATCAGTCTGGTAAATTTGTTTTTGTTTTTTTTTGTCATAAACAAAATATGATGCTAACCTCTGCATCAGCATTTTTTTATTTTTATTTTTGACATCTTTTTAATAGGACTGCAAATATCAGTGGCAGACATGTTTATGCTTAAAGAGTTAGGTCACCCAAAAAAGAAAATTCTTTCATTAATTACTCACCCTCTTAAGATAAGACCTTCGTTCATCTCTGCAACACAAATTAAGATATTTTTTTCTGACCTTCCATAGACAGCAATGCAACTGATACGTTCAAGGCCCAGAAAGGTAGTCAGGACATCGTTAAAATAGTCCATGTGGCATCAGCAGTTCAACCTTAATTTTATGAAGCTATGAGAATATGTAATAATAATAATGACTTTATTCAACAAATTCTTCTCTTCCGAGTCAGTCTTCGACGTGGGTTCACAACGGTTGCGGTCTATGGAGGGTCAGAAAGTTCTTCTAAGCTAAGCTAATCAAAAATCTTCAGAAGATGAATAGAAGACAAAGGTCTTACGGGTTTGGAATGACATTAGGGTGAGTAATTAATGACAGAATTTTCATTTTTGGGCGAACTATACCTTTAAACATTGGTTTTCTGAACTCCCAACCTTTTTCTGTTCCAAAATCAGCAGCACATCAGCACATTAAAATAATTTCTGAAGGATCACGTGACACTGAAGAATGGAGTAATGACTGCTGAAAATTCAGAATTTTAAATATATTAAAATTGATACAGTTATTTTAAATTGTAATACTATTTCCCAATATTACTGTTGTTGTTTTGTTTTGTTTTTTGTTTCTAAGACATTAAAAAAAATCTTGCTGACCCTTAACAGCAGTGTACACGCCGGTACCGTGCAATTATGGTTAAACTACAGTACCTCAAATTTTTTACGGCAATTATAGTTACTCTAATTATGAGCGTAATTACATTAACATAATTACAGTATTCTGCTTACAACTTAATCATAGTACTTCCTAAATCGCATTATAAGAGCCCATGTAAACGTATTCCACTTTCAGGTGTGCTTTCTTCATCAGATGATGAGTTTATGTATATTCCACAGATGTTTTGCGTGTCCGCACATATGGCCGTGTGCTGTGCACCTGCATCTAGAAGCATCCGGTGTCACGCCTGCCTCCTTCGAGGGTTTTGTTAGCATCTGGTGTCAAACATGCTAACTGACTTTCATACTCAAACCGGGCATGCATTTTAATCTAGGTGAAATGCAAACACACCTGTTTACAAACAAACAAATAAACGAGCCTAAGATAAGCATCCCTAGCGTTAGCCTCTGGCATCTGACGAGAAAATGCAGCATGTGAGTGAGTGAGTGAGCGAAAGACAGAGAGAAAGAGACAGGAGGAGAATAACTTTATTTGAGATATGATGGCATGTGTCTCTCAAGCAAGCAGGCTGCTCATTACAGGCACTTTCTTTGACTGGCTGCTCAGATGTCAGCTGTCACAGTTCATCATGGTGTGCTGAGGTGAAGAAAAAACAAACAGCTGCCATCTCTCCCTTGGCAGGAACCATGCAGGTAAACACTGAATAATAGTCAATTCCTCTTCACCGGTGTGAGACTCCACAGATCCAAATACCTCCACACTGCATTGACTCCATTATTTTAAGAAATGAAATGCTTTTCAGAGAGGGAAAAAAATCAAGCGGTAAGCGGTCCCTCGGCACAACGGTGCAGTTCTGAACGGAAACTGAGCTTTTCCTCAAAATGGTGGACGACAAATGTAAGGAAATGAGAAATCACTATCTGCACTTAAAACACTGTCTTAGAGAAGAAGTCTTTGGTTATCCTGCAGGGGATAACCAAACCGTTTTTGTGTGTGTGTGGGGGGGGGGGGGGGGAGGATGAAAAACAATATTAAGTTTAACTTTAACCACTGCTAACAATAAAAAGTGCAGCTATGCTTCATTGCCCCTTTCATATTAAAATGCATTCAATGTACTGTACAAGTATACCTCCAGTGTACACTCAAAAATTATTATTTTTAATGTAAGCATCATGTAGTGCATATATTTAAAGGCCAGGCTTAAACTGCAACACTACTCTTTTATGTCATGCAAGATCCTATCCCAGTTTCTCAATGCCTAACCAAAGGCTAACTGAAAACAGAAAATTTTGGAAACAGGAAATATTTATTTTGACGTTTGTAAGCCGCAGCATGTGAATATGTAATAAAAAGAATACCATTCAAAAGTTTAGTGTTTGGTTTTTTAAATGTTTTTGAAAGAAATCTCTTATGCTCACTAAGTTTGCATTTATTTGATCTAATATACAGTAATATTCTATAACTCTTTTCTATTTGAAAAATGTAATTTATTCATGTGATGCAAAGCCGATTTTTCAGCAGTCATTACTCCAGTCTTTAGTGTCTCATGGTCCTTCAGAAATCGTTCTTATATGTTGATCTGCTGCTTAAGAAACATTTCTTGATGAAAACATTTGGAAAACATGATATATTTCTTGATGAATAGAAAGTTCAAAAGAACACCATTTATTTGAAACAGAAATCTTTTGAACATTATGAAGCTCTTAACTGCTAAATTTTATCAATTTAATGTGTCCTTGCTGAATAAAAGTATTAAATTCTTTTAATAACAGTAGCGTGCATTTTCATGAATAAGCGATTTTCAGACATCAAATAAAATACCAATAAAAACTTGTGAGGAGGATAGGATCTTGTGTGATACCAGCTCTCCTCCAAGGTCTCCTTGGCCTAAAAAAGGCTGAAAACACCTTCACTTTAGCATTTATGTGCTCAACCAAAAAAAAAAAAAAGAGGCTAGAAGTAGAATAAATCAGAGCCTTTATATCACGTCCCAGCTGACAATCTTAGAAACAACCTTCAAACTTGGTCCTGACTGACGGAAAACAGCCTGATTCGCATTGGTCACACCCAAACACCAAAGGCCAAGCTTTACCTCCAATACGTTAAACTCAGTGGTCAGCTGTATGGACTGAGAGCTAACGGGGTGGTCCTAATCCCACCAAATCCCCAGTTTCCTCCACACCTGACCCAGTGGCACTGAAGAGAAATGAGCTGTCCTACTCTGCGCTGATGTCTTCAGCCATATCCTGTCCCACAGAAAGCTCCTCTTAAAACCTCCTTTGAGTCGCCTGCCTTTTTTATCACTCCAATCCTCTACAGAAAGCAGGAGAGGAGATAGCAGGAGGAATAATCACAAATAACAAGAATGTCCTTGATCCCTGTCTGTCTGGTGCAGCAGACAGCCTATGGAGTATGAGAGAGCTCTTCCCCTCATAGCAGGGGGTTCTGCAGCAGATGCAGACATTAACTGACAGACTCTCCTTTATCCAGAGAAGCCAGACACGACTCTCCTCTCCTTCTCTCCACAATTTTTATTGCAGTTTTCTCCGGTGAGTGCTCTTACCCTCATTACGAATGCTCCTCTCTTCTCATCACAGAAATGGACCTATGCCTGAATAAAGTGCCAGTGACCACAAAATCTGAGGCCTTGGCAGAAGGACGCATTTCGGGCCACTCTGACTCCAATGTGCCCGGGTTTGACGGACAGCATAATGAGGGAGAAAGAATGTCACGGAGAAAGGCAGAAAGTGGCACATTAGTGCTTGGATTTTTGTCTTCCATTTCTTCACACTGATAAATTTCACACAGGCACATTTTGAAGATGTTTTGGATAGGTTCCATTAGTGTATGGTCAGTATTTAAAGGGATAGTTCTCCCAGGAATTAAAGTTGTGTCATTATTTACACACCCTCATTTTGTTCTGACACTAAAGAACATCTGAAGAACATGGGGGTTTTTTTCCAGAAAATGAAAGTTAATAGTGTCCAACAGTTTCCAAACGTAAACGTTAAAGACAAAACTCCAGTGGTTTAATCCAAGTCTTCTGAAGTGATTTGATAAACAGTGAAAGTTAAGTAGTTATTTATTCTCAAATCAATATACTCCTGATTAACAATCTAGTAACCCTGTCTTTAAAGGTTTATAAGTTATCTTTAAACATCAGTTCCCCTATAGAGAAAATGAATGGGGTTTTCACTTCCAGAAACTGAATGTTGCACTGAGTTGGTTCTTTTGTGTCAAATTCATGAGGGCATCACCAGTGAGGCTTCAGAAGACTTTGATTAAACCATCAAAGTTGGATTGGTTACTTTTACGTCCTTGAAATTCTGGACCCTGTTAACTTACATTGTATGGACAAAAACAGCTGAAATGTATGTTCTCCAGAAGAAAGAAACCCAGTTCAGAAGTGAGTAAAAAAAGGCAGAATTTTCATTTTGGCTGAAATATTCCTTTAATTAGTAGAAATGCTAGAAATCACAGCAAAATCTGAGCCACACAGAGTCTGAGAGGTTAGGTAAGTGCCTCGGCCACAAATCGTTTTATTCGAAGCTACTGCAGCCCTTATACTAAAATCACAATGAGTCATTTATTCAGAGACGGTGTGACCCTGAAAAACGAAAATGGCTGACCTCGGGGTCCCAAAAAAGCGAGTGTTTACTGGGCTGAATCCCTTGGAGACTGCTTTAAAGAGCTAATCTACTGCTCTGGATACCGTCCACATGGCATAAATCACTTTTTAAAATGATTGATTCTCTTTGAAATAAGATGTAGGCACTGCATAACAAATGGAGTGAAGCTAAGACAGAAAATAAGCAAAAGTGTGTCATAAAGAACAGAAAACCGTGACTCGCAGATATTCAGCAGGCCTCTTTCTGTAGCACTGCTGATAATGGTAAAGCTCTGGCCCCTAGAGCTCATTACCAGACAAATACCGTTCCTTTGGTGCACAACGTTCGTCTATATTCAGGCTCTCATGAGATCATTGTTATTATTATTTTTATTTTTTTGCACTTTTCCATTGCATCATTATGAGGTAGAGTTGCAGGACTTATACCTTAGTTTCTCAAATGCAAATGTTTAGCCTTTGGCTATAAATTCCAATGAAAAATCTCCATTAAAGGGTAGATTTAGTCTGCAAGGTTGTTGTTTTTGAAGATAAATGTAATTACACTTTAGCCAATTTTACATCACTTATTTCCTGAGAGAAAACATTTTGCGCTTAATAATGTTTCGTTTTTACCACAGACTGCTGTGAAATTCACATGACAACGTTGCGTCAGATAAGAACTGTTACTCGCTCCATTTTTTCAGATAAAAAGGTTTGCGATAGTCATAAACCAGGGCACTTGAGGATAATGCTCTCATCTACTTATATGAATCTTTTAAAGATTAATAACATCTGACGCCTTTGATAGAAAGCCCTGATTCTAAAGTGGCGATGCAGCAGCCGCAGCAGACAGAAAAGGTCATTCACTGCGCTTGTTTCCATCCTCTTTAAACTTTGACTGACAAATTATAACAGGAGTGAGACAATAGAGGTCTTATCGCTGGGATCTGCTTGGTCTGAGCGAGGCACTGGCGCGCTGCGGTACAGTCTCGGCCCCTGACGACCCCCCTTCTCGCTTGGCACTACTTATCAAGCGCAATGTCCCCCAGCTCGGGTGGAACAATTCGGAAAGGTCAGTCTCAGCTGGTCCCCATGCTCAGCAGTTGGTCTCTTTGGCTGTGCAGCCAGGCTCCAGCTGAGAGCAGCTGCAGTAACTCTGTCACCCAACACCCTGCAGGGACGGCCGAGCTCAAATTATTCTTTACGAAGAGAGAACAGGCCATTTATACAAATGCTATTATGAGCCATTCAAATAACTAAGTTCGGTGTTAAACAGCAATATCATGTATTATGTGATATATCATAGTTTAGCTCACACTGTAAAAAAATGTTCTTTCATAAAATAAATGTTTTGGTATCATTTTCTGCAGGCAACATCACTACAACAGTACAGTACGTGTCAGTAATCGACTGTCTTGAGAAGTAAGTCATTTGAATCATTCGTTCAATTGATTCTTTCAAAACATGACTCATTCAGGAATTAAACAAGTGACTTTTTATGTGTGAATCACTGAATCACTCATTCAAGCAATTTGTTCAGAAGCACTGATTCATTCTGTAACAAACAAACAAAAAATGACTGACTCAGGAATTTAAAAAAAAAAAAAAAAAAACTATTCTCATAAATCACTGAATCATTCATTAAAACTATTCAATCAGGAACTGACTCAATCAGGAACCAAAAATGACTGCCTTTATGAATGAGAAAAATAGTATACCGGTAAATATCAACACCCCTGCCATCCTATGATTGGCTGGTCTGATATTGCATACGGAGTAGGTACTTGAGTAAGTAATTACTCTTCGACTGTTCTTTGTATTATGAAAAAAATCCGGACAGATTACATTCATAATGTTATCATGTGGCCGTTCACAAATCCTATCCCGTGTCCTCAAGTGTCCACTGGATGTGCCCTTCAAAATCTCATCTGAAGTAGTAAAACATCCAGGTACTTAATACAAACAGTACCTCTCTTCACATACTGTAGAGTACGTTAGTATGCTATTTCAGATGCAGCCACTTTATGAGTGACTCAATGAATCATTCACTCAGCCGATTCGCTCAAGAACAAAACCCCTCTACAGTATGCTGCTTGGAGAAGGCACAATGACTGATTTTTCTGTGGCTTCATTTACAACTATTTTCACAGGCGAAACACCCTCGCAAGTGATATATAATATTCTAATTAAAAATGGAATAACAACATTGACCAAAATACATTATTTGTCAAAGAAAATAATATTTGAATATGCAACATTTTTGATAACAGGTCAAGTGCACATCAAACCACATTACAGACACAACGCGTTTATTTTGCTCCAGGCGTATGCTGTATAAAACGTATAAAATGCAGGAACAGCACTCAGTGAGCATAGCAATTTCTCACAGGGCTGTTTTATGTGGGTGCTCACTGTTACAACAGCAGCAGTAGACTAGTACTAATCAGCTTGTTGGGTTTATTCTTCAGCTGATTTATTTTAAGTGTCAAATAAATCCAGAGCAAATGAATGGAGCATTTAGATAGAGTTAAAATTCTTTAACAAAATGACTGCACACAGTCCCCTGATGCTCTCTCTCTGTTTTGCTTGTCTGGCTGCAGCAGAGGGAATTGTTCTACTTACACAAAATGATCTGCATGAATATTTACAAAGAACAGCCTTTTCTTGCACCCCCTACCCCACACGCATACACACTCTTCCTACTCCAATTAAACATTGTTTGTCTTATTTGGGACATGGATATTCATAATGCCAAGCTTAAGAGCTTACAGCATCTAAAAAGCCATAAACGAAAGACAAATGTTTGTCAGCTGCAGAAACATTATGCAATCAATCAACTTATTAGAGGCAAAAGATTATTTCCACTTCAACAGAGTGCTGATTCCGGCATAAGGAAATTAATAAATTTATTCTAATTGTATCACAGCAATGCATATGTACCTACGATGTGTTCTGTGGCTGCTTCAACACTTTATCATAGTGAAGGTAATGGAGCGCGTCCTCCTGGTGAAGCAAACGTGATAGAACACCAGTGCCACCATGTGGTGGTACAACAAAGTCAAGGAGACGGCTTTTCACTTCTTTCTGTTATTAGTCCTTCAAAGAAACCAACTATAGAGCTAGAAATAAAGCTCAAATTCGTGGCTGTGTTGATGGCAAAGTGCGCTGATGAACTCTCACAAAGGTTCTTGTTAGACGGAATGATGCCTGTTCCCACGCCTTACAAAATAACAAGCAGACGAGGGCAATGTTGTGTGTCTAAGGGCATTCTGGATGAAGACAACCTAGCAACACAAGGTAAGCAAATATCATCTGTTCAGAGCGCAGATCCCACACCATATGCCTAGCCTTGTACTTGTCTCAGACGAACGTGGATGAGCATTCTAATGAGCCATTTGGCTTTATCATTAAGCCTAATTATTACATGGGGATATAAATGGTACCTGTGTGGCCACAATTCAATATATCCGCTCAGCTGAATTACTATCACTGCATCATCATAATGGCATTATGTTTAAGAGAATTGATTGCATTCATTAGAATGTGCTGAAAAGTCTATGTTGGATATTTATGAGGAGTATTTATTGATTTTTAGATCTATTTTTTTAGTTCTGTATTCTTCTAAAAATGTCCATAAGAAAGTTTTTTAAATAACAGTTTTGCTGTTTATTCAATTGCGTTGTGCTTTTGTGTCATAATTGTATATGAAGAGCTCATTTGCAAAAGCAGATAACTCCGTTTTTACCAATTTTCAAAAATCATGTTTTTTTCATTGTGCGTTCCAATTAATCTCAATCAATCTGCAGTTGGGTTATTTTGATTAGGTTAAAAAAAATAACTAAAAATGCAGCCAACTAACACAATAAAAACATGATAAGATAATAAAAAAACGTGATTTTTGAAAATTTAAATAAAAAAAATGGAGTTATCTGTTTTTGCAAATAAACTCTTCATATATATTTCATAATTGTTTAAATTTTGCTGAAATGAATTACAAAGAGGTGTATCTTTTTTGGGAAGGGATAATAGGAGATAATATTAATTTATTTACTATCCAATAATAAATTTACTAATCAATAATAAATATATCCTGAGAAATATTCATCAGGGTAAAAAGTTTGACTACTAGCCCCGGTCTCCCCCACTTCCTGCCAGCAGTACTATCCAGATGAAATGAAAGAGACAGACCTGCACCATTACTCGTTCCATGGAACCCACAGTGGAAATGATGTCACCAGTTCCCCAGAGAGGACAGCGCACCGCTGGAAAGGTTACTTCATCTCAGTAACCTTGTTTGCATATGAACGAATGTTGTTTATAGTTTTCCAGCAGCGTTTTTTTTCCATTGATGAATAGGGATCATTTTCAGCTGTCATGAAATGATGGTTGAAATTCTGGGTTTATATTTAGCTCACCGAGGGCATGTGACCAGGTTGCTCAGCAAATTTGATTTGTTGATCAGTTTGATGTCATTCCAGTTAATGACACAACACTGTACAAATAGACTTAGAAAGGTATGGATCACAAATGCTTTTTAGACAGGTGTTAGTGCAAGTGACAACATGACTAAAAGCATTTGAATGTACTGAATTCTTTCAAAACTCATTTTAGCGCAGCAATATGAAATTCTGGCTTTGGACAATTTAAGGTAAATGTTCAGCAGTGTTTGAGAATTATAGTCACTTACCTATACTATTATTTTCAAACAAGCCAGTAATTGAAGTCCAGTGGTGAAGTCTGATCAAACCATTTTCCTTATAGGAACCTAGTCATAGACAAGAACCTCATTACTGACATTACTGGTAATGTAAAGTAACATTAAGTCAAATTAAGCCTCACGATAGTTTACAACACCTTTTAATCATTTCTAGTTCTTGTTTTTCCAGTGGTTGAACAAGGAGCAGACAAGGGCTGTTTGCCAACCACTGACTCACAATGAGAGATCTTCATTATTATGTTCTGAAAAAAAATGTTTTAAACATCACTGCTATATCGCGACAGAAGGAAAAGAAGTGTATTTTATAAATATAGCCTACCTCTTTTGTTAGGTTTCACCACCGTGCCATACATTTTGTTTACACTGTTAGTTGTATATGGGATGGGAAAAATAATAAGCTTTTGCTTCATCCCGCTCCTTTTCAGATATTTTGCAATTTATAACATTTTATGGACATGGTTTTTCTTTGGTGTTGAAACACATTTGTTGTGTTTGTATATTTTGTTTTATATTGTGCTTTGTTCGAAATCAAAAATAAAAGAGAAAAAATATATATTTATGAAATCTGGAAATAGTTAGCTTTTTCCATATTTCACCTGCTATGATTTCCAATGTCACATATGCTTTGATAAATTTTATATTTCTACTATAATTTCAAGTAATTGTGCTTATGTTTTCTGTCACAACCCTGGCATTTCCTCTGTGTAACATTATTTTTTGATAATTCCCATTGTTTTAAGATATTATCTAATGTGCTGTGGTGACAACAGAGTTGAAAATCAGTTTGGAAATGTATTCCTTCATGTAAGTAAATTCTACAAAGGTGAATATTGCACAGATTAATAAATAAATACATATATATATTCCCTGTTTTGTCTGAATACTCAATAAGTTCTATGTAAGATATGTATTGCTTAAATAAGAAATTTTTTGCAGGCCTCTGTGCATTGTGTTACCTGGTGCAGTAAAGATGCTACTCAGTAATGTAATTGATCCATTTTTTTCTTCTCATTAGAAACACACCTCCAAATAAATATTATAACATGACGAATCCCCTGTTATAACGACTGGAAATGATTTTGGCAGGCCTTGCTTGACTCCAGTCTTGGAGACGTTTCAGTTGGCATGGACTAGAGGGGGCACAATACAAGAGAGCGCACACTTCCTGGAGCCTAAACAACCCCCGCAGAAAACAAGAAAAACAAACGAGCCCATGGAGGCGAGAGCTGTAAAGTTCTAGTCCCGCGTCCGATGGCTCGGATGGTTTGTCCTGGTTAACGGGACACGTAAAAGCAGATTTTATCGAGCGGGATCATCGGGTACATAGAAAGGCCGATGTGCGGAGAGGCAGCGGCGGTGTGGAGTGAGCGCTGCGCGGAGGAGAGATCCATCGACCGCACCAGCTCGAGCCAACAAGCGGCCTAGCGCTAACACGCAACAGCCGGCGCTTTTATATCGATGGGATACCCTTAAGTGTACTTCACAGAGACCCTAGGGTGTATTCCCCCCCTTCTGAATGACAACAATTTTCCGTCGTTTGGCATGTCTGACATACTTTAATCTGGTTCGGAGCCTCTTAGCCGCCTGGCTAACGGATTAGATTGACAGGTTAGCTCGTTAGCCGCTAAACAAGTTTTTAAAGTGACTTATCATACACGTATATCTGTGTAATGCAGACCGTGTCGAGGGAAGAGGCTCTCCAGCTTCCGTTTTTATTCTGAAACCGTTCGGTTGTGAAGTCTGAAGAGTTTTAGGACTATAAAGTCTGTTGTTTGTGTATTAATGATTAGCTGGCTAACGAGCTAGCGATGTCTATGTTCTCCGCCGAAATGCTGGAAACACCACCCGTGTACCCGTTTGAGGAGATAGACTATGCTGATATTGAGGTGGAAGAGGTGAGTGGCGTGATAAGCGGGTGATAAAGTTAATAAACACACTGACAGGAGCGTGGACATGTCCTGCAAACGTTCCCTCGATAGCTAACGTTAATACTGTCAGTGGGACATTTGACATTGTATATCAGTATACATAACCTAATTTTTAACTTCATTTGTTATGCTTTTCATAGTTTTGGTTAAGGCACACTGTGTTTGAAGTACTAATACTTGTGTTCTGTTGAATTATGTCTTTGCAGTTTGTTTTATGAAACACATTTACACTGTTCTAGGTGTTATGTTTTCCTATGGACTCTTTTTTTTGTGCTAGGTTTGTTTAGAAATGTTTTGCATTGCTGTGAGTTTGTGAATGTGTACTTTCATTCAGTGTAATGTTCTCTTACATGTGTGTGTTGTGTAGGTGGTGGGCAGAGGGGCATTTGGTGTTGTGTGCAAGGCCAAGTGGAAAGGTAGAGATGTGGCCATCAAGACTATAGAGAGTGAATCGGAGAGAAATGCCTTCATTGTTGAGGTACTATCGTATTCTGTTTCACTTGTTCACATTAGTGACTGTAGTCAGAAACAATAAATTGTGCATAAACAGACATTTGGTCTATTTTATTTAAAAAAAAAAAAAAAAGCAATTGATTGAGTCTTCTGTATTTTCTCTTCTCCAGCTTCGCCAGTTGTCCCGTGTAAATCATCCCAACATTGTGAAGCTGTACGGTTCCTGCAGTAACCCCGTAAGTCTCTACAACATGTTGTGATTTAGTAGATTTTGATTGTGAGATCATGAAGCTTGATGTTGAAGTGTTTGCTATAGTCAAACAATTTATATATATATATATATATTTGTTCTTGTGAAAAGAGACTTGAAATGAAGTTGCTGATCTTTTACTGCAGGTATGTCTGGTGATGGAATACGCAGAGGGGGGTTCATTGTATAATGGTAAGTTTTTAGTAAATTATTTGCAACATTTTATTCACGCAGTAGCTTTACATGATCTTTTGAAAACGTGCACAGAATTATTTATATCAAAATCATCTAGAGTGGTAGTAAATGTCTAAAATCCTTTGTGAACCAACAGGGGAAAAAAAGAAACAATGTTTGTCAATATAAGTACTCTACCATTTAAAAGTTTGGAGTTAATAAGATTTTTTTTAAATGTTTATTGATTAAATTGATTAAAAGTGATAGTAAAGACATAAAAAATAAATAAATAGTAAAAATTAATTATAAATAAATGCTGTTACTTTGAAATTTATATTCATCAAAGAATATGTAAAACATTCTCTGCAAACATATTAAGCAACACAACTGTTTTCAACATTGATAATAATAAGAAATGTATAATAATAAGCTCCAAATCAGCATATTACTGCTGAAAATGCAGCCTTGTCATGGCAGAAATAAAATACATTTTAAAATAGAATAGAATAGAAAAGTTTTTAAATTGTAATAACATTTGACAATATTTCAGTTTTTACTGTATTTTTAATAAATGCAGCTTTGGTGAGCATGAGAGATTTCTTTCAAAAGAAAGAACCAAACCCAAACTTATGAATGGTAGAGTATGGTTTTAAATCAGGGTCCCACTAGGGGGTCTTGGCAAACACTTTTTGGCTTATTAAAAAGCATGCTTATTTTTTTGGCTGCCATATTAGGTTTGCCTTTATAAAGGTACATAAAGGGAGTAAATCAATTAAAATTGTCACTTTAAAACTTTGCATCCTATTTTGTACTTTGATGTGCAAAATACTCTTTGGCGTTTATATACAAATTTGCATACATGCTCAAAGAATCACAAGAGATTCTGTTATGCAGTATTTTTCATGGGACAGTTTTAAATGTCCTTTACCTAAATATTTCAAAAATAGTTGGTTCGAAATTGCTCCCTAACTTCAGGCCTATAGTAATGTCAACTGCTAAAGTTCTTCTCAGTGTCCAAGCTCATGAGGCTGTTCCACAACTGAGGGAGTGAATGTTTTAGCGTGTATGTGTGCTTGTGTTTATGGCTATTCTGTGTTGACAGTGCTGCACGGTGCAGAGCCCCTTCCTCACTACACTGCATCTCATGCCATGAGCTGGTGCCTGCAGTGTTCTCAGGGGGTCTCGTATCTCCACGGCATGAAACCAAAGGCTCTCATTCACAGGGATCTCAAACCTCCCAAGTATGCACCTCCTTCATTTCTCTCTCATTACACTGTCTTGCGTCATGTCACTGGAAAACATTGAAAATTCCTTTTTCTCCTCACCTGTTGTTACAGTTAGTTCTTGTTGTGTAAGATTTCCAGGTCCATAAAGATTTGTTTTTGCTATTATTCAAGGGTCTTAAACACACCCGATTACATTTAGTCTTGCCTGACCACTTGTGATCAAACCCCCTGAGATTAATACCAGGTGTAAACAGACCGTTTGTTTTCACTCTACATGTGTTGATGTGTTTTTTGACTGTGATGGAAACATTACTGGATCATTCAGGGCTGCCATTAATCATAAATGCTGTCCGGTCCAGGTGTCAGAGGGTGTATGTTCTGGAGTCTTGCGCTGCATCACTTACATCATGGCAGCGAATGGTGTTGTCCAGGCCAGGGCTGGTTATTTATGAGGCTCTGTTTGTAAAAAGCCCTGGCAGCACACCATGGAAATGGTCAGCTGGCTTCTCTCCCAGACACTGAGAATGAAGTTCTTGGGAAGAACTGGGTTATTACTAACATTTGATATATTACAGCTCACTAAAGCTGGCATCAAACCCCCATGAACCGTTCAGAAGTGCTTAAACTGCGTTTAATAGGACTAAAGCGCAGTTGGTGACTTGTTAACTGCCATCTGTATACCTCCATTTCTACTCAAAATATTGTAGCAGTTTCTAATTGAAGTATATTTTTAAAAAGATGTGGATAATCTTTGTTCTCATGCTGGAAAGCTTGGGGTGAGAACTTTTTTTTTTATTTTTTTATTTTTTTTATAATTTTCTGGTCAACTGAGATAAGAAGTGTTTCTTAAATCAGCATAATAGAAGGTTTCTGAAGGATCATGTGATGCTGATGATTGGAGTAATAACTGCTGAAAATCACAGAAATGAATTACAAATATATACATTATGTATTCAAACATAAAATAGTTATTTTAAGTTGTATTAATAATTCACAGAATTACTGTTTTTTTACTGCGTTTTTGATCAAATAAATTCAGCTGTGGTGAGCATCTTTTAAAAGAGGTATCTTTCATAATCAACCGAGAGAAAAAAAAACAAAAAAACTAGAGGGTAGGAATTCTGTTAATGATGATGATTTTTCCAAAGCAACTTACAAATTAGGGGAATTGCAAGAAATGTATAATATAAAAGCAAAACAAAATTAACAATGCCAGAAAATAAAGATGTTAGTATGAATGGGAATGCACACAACTGAATAGACTAAGCAAAAAAAAAAAAAGTTGCAGAATTTGGTGAATTAATCTGAGACCACTTTTGCCATAGTATTCCCATGATGCCTAAAAATGCTGTCTGTGAGTTCGCTACATGTTTTTCTTCTTCTTTTGGAGATATTTGTTTACATCTTTTGTATATTTTTTGCTCCTAGTCTGCTCCTGGTTGCTGGAGGTACTGTGCTGAAGATCTGTGACTTCGGGACAGCATGTGACATCCAGACACACATGACTAATAACAAGGGAAGCGCAGCCTGGATGGCCCCTGAGGTGTTTGAAGGCAAGATTCAGGAACTATCCAAAAACTTTTGTTCAGTTTTGCACAGCCATTGGCTTATAAATGGGCTGTTTTTTTTTTGTTTAGTTTTGGGGTTTTTTCTCAGATGATTTTAATGGCAAAACTTATTTGTTCTTCTTCTCACTTTTTTCCTGTTTCTCATTAATTGACTTCTCATAGGCCATTTCAGTCTTCACTATCACTCATACAAATATTTCCCCAAAACCAGAGTTGGTGGACGTTCCTGGTCTAGATGATGGATGAAACCATTATAATTTAATGCATGCTTTCGCAATCAACCGGTAATGGGTTTCAATTTTACCAAACACGTTCAGGGGCACTCGACTGTCAGGGGGGTCGGAGGAAACATCAATTAGGAGCAGGTTGTTATCTTGTTTGTTTGGGGAGGAGCAGAAATCCCATGTTATTACTCCACTAGCAATGCCGGCAGAGGAGACGCAGCACTGCTCATTTGCCGCACTGACAACAGTATTATCAGAAGACCAGAGCAAGGCAGCTAAAGACATACTAGCGCGAGGCGCTGTAATTTAAGAATAATAAGAGCAGCAATTAAGGCTCTCCAGGGCAGCATGAGAGGAAATTAGCTCATCTGTTCAAAAAGGGCCGACAAGATAAAGGCTCCCCCACCCAGGATGGCAGAAAATGAGCTTATGGGAAATAGCTTTCATTCTTTGTTCTATGGTACCATTTGAATCAATATTATTTTGGGCAGCTTGATGCAAATGTCAACCAGACCATAGAATAATGAATTACTTGCCAAAGGAGCCAGACCCCTTGAAAGTAGTTTATTTAGTTCTATAATTTACTGTTCAACATCTATAATTGTTCAAATTAAATGTAAGGAAATTTCATTGTTCATCTCAAGACTACATTTTATTTGATCGAACAGCATTTGATCCATGTAATGCATCCTTACTGAATTTAAGTGTTAATTTCTTTCCAAAAAAACAAATCTTACTGACCTTAAACCTTTGTACAGTAGTGACAAATAACTTGCTTTACTCATCCATGTCAATCTAATCCTTTATTTATGCATTATAAAAAAAAATGGTACAATAATAATTCTCTTTAACATGAAACGTGTAATCACAGGAATATTTTTTTCAGAATAAAGGCTTAACTAAAATGTGGACCTAAATCAGGAAATTATGAACATGTGAAGGTAATTACTATCTGTATGATTGTGCTGCAGGCAGTAACTACAGTGAGAAGTGTGACGTGTTCAGTTGGGGTATTATTCTCTGGGAGGTGATCACACGCCGGAAGCCCTTTGATGAAATCGGTGGCCCTGCTTTCCGCATCATGTGGGCTGTGCACCGTGGTAAGTTTTATATTTGCTCCATCTGAGACTCTTTGTCTTTTGGTTCAAGATTAGAAGCTTCAATCATCTTTCTTTCTGTAGGCACGCGTCCACCTCTCATTAAGAACCTACCGAAGCCTATAGAGAGTCTGATGACTCGTTGCTGGTCCAAAGACCCATCGCAGCGGCCTTCCATGGAGGAGATAGTGAAGATTATGAGCCACCTTATGAGGGTAACGCTGCACCGCCAGCATGCCTGGCAAATCATCCCAGTGTTCCTGACTGTCTATTCTGCATCTTATTCAGCCTCTTCAGTCTGATCCCTCTCTCCCCCCCCCTTCTAGTATTTCCCAGGATCAGAAGAGCCTCTTCAGTACCCTTATCAGTATTCAGATGAAGGCCAGAGTAACTCTGCAGCCAGCACAGGTACAGAATAACATAATAAGTTTGAATAATAAATACTTGTTTATGGCTATTTCATTTTATTTTGTTCAAATCATTTTCCGATGGTGTGGGTGAGAAAACAAATGTTTAGATGCTTTGACTAAATTCTTCCAGACTGTTACACTACCATTCAAAAGTTTGAGGTCAGTAAGTTTGAAAAAATGTATTCAGCCAGAATGCAATAAACTGATCAAAAGGAACAGTAAAAGGTTTTACATTGTTATAAATGATTTTTATTTCAAATAAATGCTATTATTTTGTGTTACATTCAGAGAACCCTGAAAAACATAGAGTTTTCACAAAAATATTAAGGAGCACAACTGTTGTCTATTAAGTAGCACAACTCAAATGTGTTAGGAAATTTTTTCTAGAGCACCAAATTAGCATATTAGAATTATTTCTGAAGGTCAATGTGACAATAAAGACTAGAGTAATGGCTGCTGAAAAAAAGTCTAAAATATGTTAAAATAGAAAAGTTATTTTAAATTGTAATAGTATGTGTGACCCTGGACCACAAAACCAGTCATAAGGGTAAATTTTTTTTAAAATCAAGATTTAAATCATCCACCGAATAAATAAGCTTTACAGTGATGTATGGTTTGGTAGGATAGGACAGTATTTGGGCGAGATTAAATAATTTGAAAGTCTGCCTTTAAAGTTGTCCAAATGAAGTTCTTAGCAATGCATATTCCTAATCAAAAATTAAGTTTTGATATATTTATGGTAGGAAATTTACCAAATATCTTTATGGGACATGATCTTTACTTAATATCCTTATGAGTTTTGGCATAAAAGAAAAATAAATAATTTTGACCCATACAGTGTATTGTTGGCTATTGCTACAAATATACTCATGCTGCTTATGACTGGTTTTGTGGTCCAGGGTCACATTTCACAATATTTTTTACTGTATTTTTGATCAAATAAAGCCTTTCAACAAAATTTAAAAATCTTACCGCCCCAAAACTTTTTAATTGCAGTGTACTGTATATAGGTTTGTTGTTGTTTTGGATCATTTTTTTTTTTATTTAGATTGTAAATTTAAATGACACATCTCTCTAATCCAGGCTCATATATAGACTACACGTGTACCAGCAACAAGAACGATATGAACATGGAGCACACCAACTCCCCTGGCAGCAACGACACCATCAAGTTCCCATATAAACCAAAGGTAGCGCATCGGTAGTCTACATAACCACACAAAGACAGTGTCCGCTAAGAAAGCTCAGAAGTTGAATCGGTATTTGTGTATGTTTCAGGGCGACCCGTTAAGGCCTGGTCACCCTCTCTCCAGAGGGGGCAGTGTAGAGAGTCTTTCTGGCAGACCACATTGTCTGGCTTCTTCCGACAGCAAACGAATGAGCACCGATCTCTCCGAACTGGAGCACAGATTGCCCTTTGCTCCCACAGGTAACATTTTCCTCCTCAGTGCTAAAGCTTCATTCCTTGCCAGAAATTCATTAAGACACCAATGACATTTCTACAGTCATACATACAAGTCAGTTTTATTTACCACTGATTTATTAATGTGGAGTTTTTTTTTCTCTTTTGCAGTAGACACAAATATTTATATATTGACAAACTCCACACCTTTCTATTCCTGTTATCAATTTTGTCCTCAGGTTGACATGTTAACAAAGAACACACACCACTAACAGTGTCCCTTTTATAGACATTGACCTCACTTTTCTGTATTTGTACTGGCTGAATAGTGCATACACTAGTACCCAGTGTATCGCTGATCTCAGCCAGTGTGCCCAAACACACATCAGACACAAAGAGCTGCATGGCATCTCCATTCCTCTTTTGATCTTTCCTTCTGCAGTCACTCATTCCAGCAGGCTTTCCGCCTCTGCGCGGATATATGCTTTGTCTACGTGTTTGTATGTGTGTTGCATGTATGTGTTCTAATGCAGCTGAAGAATGGAGCGACATCCCTTACCCAGTCTGTCTGCACCACCCTTTCTCTGTCTCAGTACACAACATTGTCTGCATGCCTGTGTTTGTCGCTACATGCGCGTGTCTGTATGTGTGTTTTTGCAGCACGTCCACAATTTAAGCGAGGTCACCGTAAAACGGCATCACATGGCACCATTCTGGACATTCCCAAGATCATCGTCACAGGTACCGGGAGTCCAGGCGCTCCCAGCAAACAGCTTCTGATCAGAGAAGGGCGTCACTGTGACGCACAAGCACGCATTGGTTGTTACTCCAGAATGTCTCATATCCCCGTCACTCTGACTTAATGGAAAAAAAGTAGAAAAAGAACATTAACGTATGATCATTATCCAAACACTTGCATACACATGCATTTGTGCTATGGAGATGCATGTCACAGTGATGTGTAATTACTACTGTGGTAGAAACTCTTGATCGGGGTCATAAGTTTAAACCGTATTGAAGCCATATACACCAGTTGATCTACTGAAAAAAAGTTTGCTATCCAGTGGATTGTGCAGTACCATTTGCTACTTAATTATTTCAAACCATTTAAGGTTACACTTTAAATTTTAAATTTCATTAGTCAGAAAGTGTGGCGTAAACAATACAGTACTAATTGGCTCGATTTGTGCATGCTGGGAAATAATCCAGTGACGATCAATTAAAAATGAGTCAAAACGGTTTCATCACCCCTGCTTTAAATGATTATTAGATTAGTGTTTGATTCTTTGTGCCTTTGTATTTAAGTCCAAAAGCAATCGCTTACATTTTTGTATATTGAGCTTATATCCAGCAAATATTTTCAGCTAATCTTTCCAACAAGTGTTTTTTGTGTCAGATTTGATGGCGTATAGTGTCACCTGGAGTAACAACCATTCCAATCTCTTCTTTCTCTCTCTCTCTCTTTGCTCTTTTTGATTGTAGTGAACTGCGGGCAATGATTTTCACACCCCATCCTCATGCTTCTGCCTCTTTTCTTACCACAAGAGGCACCTTGTTAATTCAATTCTTTTTTTAAAAATCAAGAAAATCCTATAAGCAGTGATTTAAAGTGATTCACTTGATCAGCATGTGTGGTGAATGAGATGGGGATGTGGATTGATTGGCTGCCTCAGTCTTCCTGTTTGGCTTTGTAGCAGGTGAAAGGATCAGCCAGCGTGTGTGTTTGTGTGTCTCTCTCTCTCTCAGTGGTCATACACTAGCTCGCCCTTGTCTCGCCTGCAGAAAGGATATCGCCAAATGTTCTGCTTTTTGTTCTTCCCTTCTCCATACACACACGTTCATTAACTCGTTCATTAATTCGGTGGATGTGGTTGTGATAAATCTCCTTCACATTGAGGGTCATCGCTATTATTATCTTAATCATCCCTAATAAAGCTGAAGGAAATGGGGACATTGAAGGATTGCAGAGTAGGGGAAAAGGAGTCGCATGATGAAGAGGTTATTAATTTGGTGTAACAATGAGAAAATCTGATTTGCATCAGAATTGTATCCATCCTGCATGCAAGACCTGTCAATCATTTTTTGTTGTTTTCATAATCATTTTGACATGGAATTGACCTCATCAGTGACAATCATCATTAATAATAAAAGAGTGTTAAGGGCATATTCATTAGAGTTTTTTTTTTTCTGCCATTTTTGTTGTAATTATTTTATTTTAAATTTTTTAATTGAGTTCTTCAATGGGCTGATATCATTGCTTAAGAGAGATTACATCTATATTAAAGCAATATTACTGGTTAAATGCAAATTAGGGTCTATCAGCAGTATCTGACATACAGCTGATGAATACAGACAATCATTTTGACTCGTCTTTCATGTTTTAAAATGCATTTAAATTGATAATCTTACAAGCCATGCCATGCAAAACCTGGCAGCCTTTTTAGTATTTTTTTTAAGTTATTGTTTTAATTGGCTTAATTTTATATTTTTATTTTTTATATATATATATATATATATATATATATATATATATATATATATACATGCATAAACTTTTTTTAAAAAAGTGTGCATCGGATAGAAGTTGGCATTTGTATCACGGTGCATCGTTTCTAACATATTTGCATTAGTAACAATGGTTTATTTATATATAATTATTAGTGGATGTGCTATACTGTTATTTAAAAAGTGACCAATAATTTGTCTCATTGGTAGCTGCTTCATTTGTATCTTTAATGTGTCGTTGGTTATGTGTCGCAATATATATATATATATATATATATAGTAGTTAAGAAATGATCTGTATAGTTGTCTGCATTATCCTATTGAGGTAGGGCTAGTTTTCTAGATGGTTACCAACACATTTGCTTTGGGTGGAATTTTGCTTTACAAATAGTTAAATCACATTTCTTCATTGTATCATTGGGAGGATATAAACTGAAAATAACAGGGTTTACTTTTTAAAGGTTGGCATGACTTTAGTTAAAAGGTTGGATGCAACTTTGCATAGATCAGGTTAGTAAACGACTGTCACACCTGTCTAATGCCAACTTGTAATACTATAGTTAAACTTTTAAAACTGTGAATGGTTTCTATTTTAAATTTTATTTACTTCATCGTTTCCTTACACTGCAGGATGAATTAATTTATTTTTAATTAGTCAACCTGCCACAGATGTTTGTAGAGCTTCAGTTGTATTTAACCTGGAATATTCCTCCTAAACATTTGCATCATGTATTTTTCTTTAAATCATATTTAGTAAGTCACAGTCCATCGTTAATATTTGTATTTAATTTCTGCTGGTACTATTCTAGATGCTCTACCTGAATTATAGTTTGCCTACAACGAGATTTGTTTGTGTTTGTTTATAGGCTTTAGTAAACTTGTGTAATCTTCTAATAGTCATGATTGAGAGTACAGCTCCTATCATCATTGCTGCTTCATGTTCTATAAATACAAACTCATTAACTTCCAAACCAAAAAAAAAAAAAAAATCGCTCTATGATAGGAGCTGTCCAATCAGTGCAGGCCAAGCTGCCAGTGTGATTCTGTAGGTGTGGTCTACTGATTTTGGGGTAAGGTGTGTGTGTGTGTTTGTGTGTTTTGCTGGGATGGCCTTGTGAGGGGTTGGTCACGTGAAGACCATGTTAGAGGAGATGCTGTCGTGGTAGTGAGTTGGGGATTTAATCAGTGCAGCTGTCTGAGTATCACATCCCTCTTGCTCCAGCCCCGGGGCGAGGGCTCATGCACTACAAATAAAACTTATCACATTCCTCTTTTCTTTCCTTTCTCTTTCTTTCGTCTCTTTTTCCAGCAACCTGTGAGCCTCATAGACGCAGTTCAGTGCAGGACCTTCCTGCCATTGGTACGGACTCCAGTCAGGTAGGATGCTTCAGTTTTTTCACTTTCAGTGGTGCAATGTTTAAGGAACTGGGAAGAGTTTAGATGCGACAAACAATCTTTACAATAGCGTTTTTGCAGCCAGGTAACTAAACGCTGTTCCATGTCTTCTGTGAAATAAACACACACACACCAGATTATGCACTGGGAGGACACAATAGTTTATCAAATAAAAAAGAAAGAACGTAAGATCTGCTTTGTAAGAGAAGACGATGGAGTTGTGGATCTAGATTTTCCCCAGGGGGCTTTTGAACGGTCAAATGATAACATCATCTAGCTCTCTTCCTTCACACTTGTCCTCAGTGCTCTTGGGAAAACAGTAGAGTTCATCCAAACTTTAGGCAGTTGGTTGTTGAGTTTCTTTCATCTCTTGATTTTAATTTATTTATTTTTTAATTTAAGTACTGCATTTTCATGTGCTTTTTTTTTTTTTTGGATGGGTAAATTCCATTCATTTGTAAACAGCTTTGTACTAGTAATAATACACTTTTAAAAATGTTTTTATCTCAGCAAGGCTGTATTTATTTTTAAAAAAAAGTTATTTTGTAATATATTACAGTAAAAACAGTAATATTGTAAAATAATTTTACAATTTAAAAAGTTTAATGTATTTTAAAATGCCATTTATTCCTGTGATGGCGAAGCTGAATACTAAGAAATATTAATGTAAGATATAATTTCCTCTCTGAGTGTGTGAGAGCAATTCAAATCCCAGGTAAGGCCCCCTGTAGTAGACCTTTAGGTTTTTAAAATGAATTGTAAGGATGTTGCTGACATGATCGCATCATTGTAAATAGTAATATTGCTTCCTTAAGGTGACCGTCATATGCACGCTTTGCTAAGAACCTTTTATGAAAGGATCCGTAGCATCTTCTTCCTGCAGTGTTTTTCAAAAGCCTTTGGAATCTACAATATTTTATTGTCAATATTAAAATTTTACCTTTTTTTATATATAGCTGACACATTGTTTGACCAATTACAGGATAGTAGGAACAACAGCAGATCATCCAGTCCCAGTGTGAGGATGATAACGCCAGACAGGACAGGTAGAGTCTACAGTTTTCCTCTTAAGCATCAGACACACACACATTTACATTTAAAAATGGATTGTTTAAATGCTTAATAACTGGTTACCAGCTGGGGTTATAGTTGGTGCATTATTATATGGCAGCTTTCTGCACGTTTGAAATTACATCATTGCAGATTGTGACATTTTGTAAAGATATTTCTGAACACGCTGCTTATGTTCCCTCAGTGTGACCTCAAAGTTCAGGTCCTCTGTGTGTTTGTGTGTGTAAATCAGTATCAGTATCAGTGACAGTGAACGGCTCTGGCAGAGCGGCAGATATTACGTAAGCGTCATCAATGATTTAAGATGCTTTTCTGCCTGACAGTCACAGTCCTGGACTGAGATGAGTCTTGGCTATTTATTGCTGAACTCTCACTCTCTTTCTGCGGATTACCAGAGTTTACTATCAGCATTACACAACAAACTAAAAAATACTTATGTTGCGTAGGGGGCTGCTTCAGATCCGCTTCAGGTCCAAATATTATAAATAACCAGATGGAATAAATCAGATCTTCTGTCCTCGATTCATGATTTTCTGATGTTTCCTCATTCTTGTAGACACCAATGGCTCAGATAACTCCATCCCCATGGCCTACCTGACCCTGGACCATCAGTTACAGGTACACACTTCTAGGTTGAGGTATCGGAGAGAAAATTGTAGATGTGAACAATATAATTTTCAGAATCTGGTATGATTTTGGCCACCGAAAAATAGACTTAAAATGTAAAATTCTGAGAATACTACACATTTAAATGTAGCATTTTCTGTTTCAGTTTTCAGCCCAGTCTGTCCAGAATTCACATTTTGATTTTCACACAGGAATTTTCATTTTGGTGCATCACTAATTGTGAAGTATGACTGCACATGCATGGAAACTGTTTAGTCTGGATGGTTTTGTTTCCAGGGTGCTGTGGTATCCCTCCTCTCAGAAACAAATTCCCAAGATGTAAAAACAGCCCTCTAATTGAATCAAGTCTGGGTTACAGTTTTAATGCTATTTATATGGTGTAATTCAGTTATAAATACATGGCAGCTAATTGAGAGTGAGGCATTTTGATATTTTTAGAGTTCAGGCCATGCCTGGTATAAATGTGTCACTTTTGCATTTCAGATTAATTAGGCAAAAGCGGTGACATTTGATGAATGAATCTGTGTTTGTTTGCAGCCTCTAGCCCCGTGTCCAAACTCCAAAGAATCAATGGCAGTGTTTGAGCAGCACTGTAAGATGGCACAGGAGTACCTGAAGGTGCAGACAGAGATCGCTCTTCTCATACAGAGGAAGTAAGTGAGGAATCTGAATCAAGTCATTAGTTTGTACAATATGAACCTGTTATTATTGTTCACCAAAACTATTAAACACGTCTTAATAATTAAAATATAAATATTAGATTGTTTGAGTTGAGCACTGAAATTATTAATGGGAAATAAATAACTAAACAACTAAACTAAAAATAAACCTAAATGGTAACAAAAATCTGTACAAATGTACAAAACAAAATTACTAAAAATAAATTCAAAGTAAAGTGAAAATTGAAAATGTAACAGCTTTTTTTAAATATAAACTTTAATTGTTTATAAATAATTATTCCATATATAAGTGAGATTTCACAATTTTTGATACTAATTCTAATATCGCAGCAAGAATTACTATGAAAAAGGTTACACTGTTATTTTAAAAAGTTAAATATGTAATCTATTAAATATTCAAATAATTCATATAATTATTTAAATATTTATACTATTAATAATAATAATTCTTTATTCAATTTTTAAAATAAATATTTTTTAGAATATTACTTTTGTTTCAGATATGATGCAATGCATTTTTTACTTATGTTCTTAGTTGTATAATGTTGTTTATTTTGCTCCTCCTGAAAATAAATCGTTCAAAACCTGTATAAATTTCTTTCTTCTGCAGAACACAAAATAATATATTTTGAAGAATGTTGGTAACCAAACAGTTTTTGTTCCCATTGATTTCCATATTTGTATTTTTGACAATACAGTGGAGTTCAGTGGGAACCGAAACGGTTTAAATAAAGGGATAGTCCAACCAAACAAATTAAAAAAAACTTAAAAAACATGATACAAATAGCCTAAAACAATTGAATAAAGATACTTATGTTTGGCCTAGAAGCATTGCATAGCTAACAGGTGTATAGATTGATCAAGTAGACCTTCAAAAATACATACAGCGCTATCATGTAAAATTAAACTGTTGTTTTATATTACACTAGAGTTATGGTCATTGCAAAAGCTGTTGTTCAAACTCTGTTAGGTGCTGTTAAATGGTGTGTATGGTAAAGCAGAATTTAGCCTGTACTACAGATACTAAAACAGCAATACCAGATACCAGAGTCTTCTCTAATGTACGTCTCTGCAGGAAAGAGCTGATAGACGAGCTGGACCAGGACGAGAAGGATCAGCAGAACGCATGTCGCCTCGCTCAGGAGCACAAGAAGCTCCTAGAGGAGAACAAGAGCCTGTCTACCTACTACCAGCAGTGCAAAAAGCAACTGGAGCTGATCCGAGCGCAGCAGCAAAAGAGACAGGGCACCTCATGAACCCCTTTCATTATGAAACAGAGCTAGACTGACTCTATAACCACAGTCCCCGTTATCTTATCCTCCCCAATCCAAACATTGGGGTGGTTTATATCTATAGTTTGGCCCAGAAACCCCTGAAATCTGCCTGTTAAAGCACCCCACACCGGCCGCCCATGCTCCTATGCACCCATGAAACCTGTGAAGATGGTAACCGAATGAAATGTGCTCCACAGTTCAAGCGACCGTGGGTCATTTCCCTGCGCTCAGCTGCACAAGCATGCTGCATTGCATGTGCCCGTGAATCCAACAGGATATGCAATAGCAGGGCCACATTTAAAGCCAGGTGGGTGTAAAACACAGACTGTTGGCCGCTGATAAACACACGCAGTCCTTCAGAGATCTACAAGTCTAAACGAGCCAGCAAATGCATTTTATTTTCAAAATAAGGCTTTTAAGTATAGAGATGTTTTAAAAGGAGGATGTAAAATGAGGTTTTTTGGAATGTGACGTTTTTCCCCTTCCTCGAACATCCCAGAGTTCCCTGTGGGGGTTGCCTCGTTCCTCTCGATTAGGTCTTGGTCCTCGAGAATGTGAAAGCAAAGTTACATACGAAAGCTTATTATATCATTTTAAATTTAGATTTTTATTTCGTTGCATTCACTTTGCGTGTACTTTCATTTTAACCCCTTTTTATGCAAAAAAGTGCTGTAGATGTTTCCTTTTTTTGATTTGTCTGCCCTAAAAAGTGTTATAATGTATCGATTGAAATCGGGGGATGTATCTTACATATGCCTTGCATGTCGACCTTGTGTTTATGGACAAACAAGGGACGATCTGTGTATGTGCGGCCAATCCGCTTCCTTTAACATCCCGTTTGAAAACCATCGCTCTAAGAGAACGAAACAAATGGACTTGAGTGTATGTGATTGTGAGTACAAACATTTTAATCATGACTTCAGTATTCTTGTGTTTCTTTGCTTTATCTAACTGTGTATGGTAATTTATCCAGGGTTTTCAGAGATCCGCTTCATAGTTTTTGTTGCAAGTGTGGGAAAGACGCTCTTTCTCTGAGCTTGATTTATGTATTTTTAGTTCACATGATGCCTTAGAGTTGAATCGCTTGCATTTTACTTGACTTGTTTTGTTGCTTCACGGCAACGAGACAGCTCACACGTGGCACGCTTAATGCAATTAGGAGTTTAGAAACGTGAGTGAGAGTTTGCAACATGAATGAAATCAAGAGCGGCCAGATTGTGGTCTGGTCTGAATGATCTTGTCAATATGCTGCAGAAATCATGAAATTATGATAAGGGCAGTCGACCCACTCTGGTTCCTTTTAGTTCAGTTCCTCATTCTTACCACTAGTTTTACATCCCTGTACTTCATTTAAGAGAAATCAGAGCCGTATTGTTACATTTAGGTTTGAGTTTCTTTTAGATGTTATACTTTGTTTACTTTGTTGCCCCCAGCACAACTCAACCCACATTTTTGCACAATCCCACCATTACTGGTTCTTGAAGAATGCTCACTGTACCGTGAAAATCTTGAGCAGGGTAAAGACACATTTGGATGTTCAAGATCTTCAAGTGACTTCTCTGCAAATCTTTTTGTTTAAGAAGTGAAGTGGTGTATTTTTTTTTTCTTTAATTTTTTTTTTTTTCTTAGAGTTCAATGTTCATAATAAGTTTCTGTACTATGTGCTGTAAATAAGATGTCTGATTTCTTAAGCTGTTGGGAACGGGAATACACAGGTGAAGGTCGCATCTTGAAATAAATCAAACAGGTAAACATGCCTCGGGACTGTCTGTGCTGTTTCTGGTCTTCTCTTATAAACAGGATGTTGTTCACAAACATTCTCTCTCTCTCTTCTGCATATATATATATAATATATTAAGTAAATTCAATAATACATTGATTTGTGTTTAGAATAAAATTGTAAATGCATATTATAATGTAACCATAAATCATTCAAAGTTAGCGGATGTATACAATGTATAAAATATATTTTGATATTATAAAGGAATAAGTCTGGTGTTCTGCAGTTACTGATTGTGCTATTTGATGGTTAAATTATGTGTAACATAAAAAGGTAATAACACTTGCTCTAAAACTAGTATTTAGTATTGTAAGCCAACATATTTTGAAGCAAGAAGATGATCTAGGATTATAGTGTTTATGTAAATTAAAAGGCTACTGTGTACATTATATGTACACTATTATCACACATCTTTCATTAGAGTAGTCATATTAAGAGGATGCTCCTTAAAAGAAATTCCATTTAATAGTTGTAAATGTACAAAATCTACATTAAAGATAATTTGATAGTTTGAAATGTTTTAACAATAATATTAAAATTATATAAGTTCAGTAAATTAAGTGCATTAAAGGGATAGTTCACCCAAAAATGAAAATTTTGTCTTCATTTACTCACCCTCGTGTCGTTCCATACCTCTGATAGTCCAGGTGATATGTTCACTTTTTCATAAAAGCATGAAACTTGGTACAGTTGTATAGTTTGCATCCCTAAATATATTCAGAAATGGAGCCATGGCAAAAACACCTCGTGGTTGCCATGGTGACCATTTTACTTTCCGCCAGAACCAAATTATGTATTTTATGTCATATCTCCTGAACCTAACATAAGAACACAGAAAAAGTAATGTCTGCAGATTCTGCACCTATGTTTTCATGGTCAAGGCCAGTGCATACTACCCCTTCTAACCTAAAAAGTTGCCCCATGTATCATCATCATCTTCACTCTATTTTGCTGAGCAGTCTTTTGGGTGGCTCACCAATGTACTAGATTTCTCTAATACAAACAATTAATTAGGCCTGAATAAATTTTTGTGGGGAGAAGAATTTGTTGAAGATGGTAGTGTAGCACTTCTTCAACGGTGACGTTAGCATGTCTTCCTTCAAACAATCTTAACCCTTGAATCCTAGCTTCTCCCAAAGTTCTGTCTGTGGGATAGAATTTTATACCTGAAGACAAAAGGGCTAGAACCAATACTGTTAGGACCTTCCCGCTGGATATCCTGCAATCTATTAGACGTTCCTGAGGAATGCTGTTCCTTTGTTATTCTAATGGTATGGACCATTTGATTCACACCTTTATAGACACAGTTACATTATTTCTTTCACAGAATGACCAACTTAAATTTAACCAATCAGGTTTCAGCAGCTGCCATTCAACTGAGACTGCTTTGCTGTCAGTCACTGTAGCCCTGCAGATAGCGAAAGCTGATTCCAAAACATCAGTTCTTATTCTGCTGGATCTATCTGCCACATTTGACCCTGTGAATCTTATCCTGTCTACCATCATCAGACCTGCACTCCACTGGTTTGAATCTTTTCTCACAGGTAGGTCTTTCAGGGTTTCCTGGGGAGGAGAGGTAGCCTATCCAAAGAACACCAGCTGTTCACAGGGTTTCCTCAGGGATCAGTTCTTGGACCCATCCTCTTCACTTTATACACTCCATCACTGGGACCCATTATACAAGCACATGGTTTCTCCTACCATTGCTATGCTGATGACACACAGCTCTATCATTCATTTCAACCAGACAATCCAATAGTAGCTGCATGGATCTCAGGCTGGCTGGCGAACATCTCGGCATGGATGAAGGAACATCATCTGCAGCTCAACCTGGCAAAGACTGAGCTTCTCGTTTTCCCTGCCAATCCGACTCTACAGTATGATTTCACCATCCTGCTAGGTTCAACAAAAATTATTCTTTGGTGACCAGCTGACCTTCAAGGACCATATTGTAAAGAGAGCTCAATCTTGCAGGTTTGCACTGCACAACATCAGAAAGTTCAGGCCCTTCCAAACAAGAGCATGCTGCACAAATTCCTGTCCAGGCCCCAATCAAACCTCAACAAATGTTTCAGAATGCAGCGGCATGAGTGGTCTTCAACGAGGCCAAAATCCTTCTCATAAAGTCACTGATTTAACCATTAACTGTTCACCTTATTGCCGTCTGTGTGTGATGTTAGAGCATTGTTGAGAGAGAACAAGAATGTATTGGAAACACACTACCGCCTACCTGACTCTGCCTGAGAGGTAAGGAAAAATACACTTACCTGAGATGATTTTTTTATATATATATCTGAAATATATGATAGTATTCTTGAAAATAATCTTTCCATGTATTGTTGAATAAAATATTAGTTAATTATCAAAGAAAGAAAAAATTAATAGCCATAAAATTGACTTTTGTAAATGCTGTGATATGTGATGCTCAGATATGTTATTTCCTTCTCACATTACTGATTTCACCATTAACTCTTCACCTGAACAGCTTATGTTGCTGTATATGGTATCATTGTAATCCTTGGCCATCAAAACATAGGTGTAGACATCACCTTTTCTGTGTTCTCATGTGTGATTCAGGAGATATGACACAAAATACTTAATTTGGTTATGGAGGAATGTAAAATGGTTGCCATGGCAACCACGAGGTGTTTTTGCGATGACCTGGACTATGAGTTTCTTTCTTAGGTTGAACATAGAAGATATTTTGAAGAATGCTGGTAATCAAACAGTTGCTGGTCCCCATTGACTTCCATAGTATTCCTTTCCCTACTATGGAAGTCAATGGGGACCAGCAACTGTTCTTCAAAATTCTTCAAAATATCTTCTTTTGTGTTCAACATAAGAAAGATATATATATTGGAGGATTTAAATGCATAAATGTAAAGGTTTTATAAAGCAATAAAATTCTTCTTTTAAAACTTTAAAGCTGTTTAAATATTTTAGGGTCATTTTAGGATTAATAGTAACGTTGTCATGGCAATTAAAGGGATGGTTCAGCCAAAAAATTTAAATTGTGTCATCAAACCTGAAGTTGTTCCAAACCTGTATGAGTTTCTTTTTTCTGTAGAACACAAAAGATGTTTTGAAGAATGTCGGAAACAAAACAGTTGATAGCCATTCCATAGCATTAAGTTGATGACAGATTTTTTTCCACAGCGACAGCTGATGACAGAATTTTCTTTTTTGGTAAACTGTCCCTTTAAGTAAAATTTGAATTTCACACAGATAGTGTTAGTAAAAGATTTGTTCGCATTAAAATCGTGTTAAAATGAATATTGTTTATGTATGGGCTTTACTTTCGAACATGTGTGAGTTGTATTTTATCAGTGTGTTGTATTTTCTCAGTGCCTTACGGTAGCGGAGAGTTTGACATTATTCAAAGGAAAAGGAAGGACAAGTGGAAATGATTTCTTTTGTATTCCTTGCAATCACCACTTTTCCGTCGATTGAGTTTACGTTGGAACATTCCTTTCATGTTTTGACGATGTAATGATTATTTCAACCAGAAGAGGCCGATAGAGCTTAAGCCATTCATTTCTCTTCATCCGCAAACTCTTCCTGTCTCAAACAAAGGAATGTGGTGTGATGCTGAGACCGGTGCTGATTAAAACACACACACACAAATGACAATGACAAACACAAAAACGTACATCAAGTATTTCTTCAAAAATATCTGAACCATAATTTCTTAAGTTAAAGAAATAGTAAATTAAAATAATATAATTAGCAAAAGAACTAGCCAATATCTTCATATAAAGAAACTCGAGGGAGGTGGTGTGTATTACAGCCTAGAACAACAAGTATTGTGCAAATTAGGTTTAAATGTTACCTGCGCAGTACAGTTGTTGTCACACCATGTGCTTGAGGTTGGAATGACTTGAACCAAACTCATTCAATCCACATGATGTCATTTCTCTTTCCTTTGGTGAAGTATTGTGTGTTGTATCTTCTCAGGCCAGTGTTAAGTGTTCAGGAGGTTGAGAAAGGGACTGAGGGTATTGTTTAGGGGATGTCGGATGAGATGCTGTCATCCTGGCCTTTTGTTTTTTGTTGTTCAGAGCAATGGCGAGAAATGACAAACAGACTATGGAGGGTTTAGGGTGACCGGAGGAACCCTGGGCTTCGATGAGGTCATTAGGAACAGTTACACATTACAGAAACTGCAGGGCTGTCATGACATTTCTGTATCATTGTGTTACAGTTTGTGAATCAACTGTGAGTTAGAAACTGATGCAATAAAATCACAGCGTTGTTAATAGCTATTCCCCAGACAGCAAACTTTTTTTTTTTTTTTGTCTTGCACGCTTTATTAGCGGCGTTCCTTGGAAATGCTTGTCATTTTTAACGCATCATCATTCTCTTTTTTTGTTGGTGACAAAGTTTCTCTGAAATTTGTATTAGATCTCTCTCTTTCTCATCTTCTCCCCCTCTCTTTCTCTTCCTGTAACCATGGTAACTGCCTGGAAATAGGCTAGGAATGGTAGAGGTGGTTGCAGTTTTTAGTAATGGCCAGAATTTGGGTCATAATATCTGTATATCAGTCTATAAATTCCACAGTGTTCCAGATAACTTATTTCATTAATCAGAATGATTCCCTGGCCAGCCCTTTTCAAATGTGGCTATGGGCGATTCTTCGCATGCTTGCGAGCACAGCTCCTCCGAGACCCTTCAGAGGAGACAAAGAGATCTCACTGCTGCTGGTGCACCAGTCTGAGGTCTTTGATTTGCTTTTTTCCTCCAGCACCTAAAGGATGTAGAACATTAAAATGATCTTCTGGTACATAATGTGAATAGTTTGTCTCTGAAGTAAATTGGTAAATGGTTTATGTATGCTGATACAATGCTTTAGATCTATTTAAAGAGATACACGTTCCCTCTCACTCAAATCAGCACGTTTAAGATGTGAGATGACGGCCCAATTTTAACAGTGTCATTTTCACACATTGCAATTGTTGAAACTTGTGAGTCCCTGTTGTTGATTTGAGGGAGCCTGTGGCTTACAAACCATACTGAGCAGGTTTCACTTCATAATTTACATATTCCCAGTTTCTTCAAGTACAAGACAACAAATACAGGTACATGAACATTATGAATCAGTTTTGTTGGAGCTTTTTGACTCTCTGTTTCCTCAGTGTAATACACGTGACCTTGTGCTTGTAAAAGGCACTTTGAAAGACTGACAGTGAAGAACAATGCTGAGCTACAAGTAAGAGTGCTGTAAAATTGTCTTTATTAAAACAAGAAATTAATATTGAGCAATGTCCATTTTAGGACTTTTTAGGACCAGCTTTTTCTTTAATGAATATAGTTCTAAAAGAAGTCAAACTGAATTAACTGAATGAATCAGTGTTGCTAAATGAATTGTCTGGCTGATTCAAATGACTCATTCATAAAGGTAGTCATGAAGGTAGTTTTGTTACTTAGTGAATTTGCAATTGAACAAATCAGTTAACTTATTCAATGACTCACCCATAAAGGTGGTAATTTGTTGGACACTTTACTATTTTTTATTTTTATTTTTATTTTTTTTAAATCAACTTACTCAGACAATATGTCATTTAGGACGTACCGGCAATAATTTGTTTTTGTTTTCTGAATGAATCAGTGTTGCTGAATGAATCAATTGGCGGTGATTCAAATGACTCATTCATAAAGGAAGTTTTTTTTTGTTTTTGTTTTTGCTAAATGAATTAGTGTTATTGAACAAATCAGTTGAGTAATTGATTCAATGACTCACTCATAAAGGTGGTCATTTTTTGCACACTTAACTATCCCTTGAGGCCACGAGAGAGGATTAATTAATGGCAGTGAATCAACGCGACTGGTTACGTGATAGTAACAACATGGAGGATGTAATACATCTGAATTTCATTCATATACTACTCATATTCACACTATATAGAACATATAGTGGACACACCGGCAATCATTTGTTTTTCTTTCCTGAATGAATCAGTATTGCTGAATGAATTGATTGGCTGTTATTTAAATGACTTATTCATAAAGGTAGTCATTTGTTTTGTTGCTCAATGAATTAGTGCTATTGAGCAAATCAGTTGAGTAAGTGATTCAAGTGATTTGTTGGATACTTTATTGTCCCATGAGGCTGTGGGGGAGGATTAATGAATGGCAATGAAGCAGGTTACATGATAGTAACAACATGGCAGATGCAATACGTCCAAATTACTACTTTTTAAGTTCAAATTCGAATGTAGTACCAACTTGGACAACGCGTGATTTAGGACACATCGGCGGTCATTTGTTTTTCATTCCTGAATGAATCAGTACTTGAATTGGTTGACTGAATGATTCAATGACTCACTCATAGTTCAAATGTTACTGAATGAATGCTTTGGGTAATAATACAGTGAGTCACTCATAAAGCCAGTCATTTGTTTAATTCCAGAATAAATCTGTGTTTGAAAGAATCGGTTGAGTTAATGATTCAGTGAAACTCTCTCTCTCAAAAAACAAAACAAAAAAACAGTCACTTGTTTCATCCCCGAAAGAATCAGTATTATAAAACAAATTGGTTGACTGAATGATTAAAATATGACTCACTCATAAAGGCAACCACTTGCATAAAAACCTGCAGAAAGCCTTTGAAAAGTCCCCACCACTAATAAAATGCTTGTTTGAAATGCTCAATCACAGACAGCCGCATTGATGCAAACAGTGAAAAGTCCCATTCTGCTAGACTCAGATTAGAGAAGCAGATGACTACACAACTATGCTAAACAGTAAACACAAAAGAAATTAAGATCATCAAGGCTGTTTTATTCTTCAAAACCTTAAATTCAGTGGATGCAAATGTAAGTGAGAAAGAATCTAAATGATCGCATGATAATATGACCGTGAGAGAGAGATGGAGAGACAAACCGCAACCAGCTATTGTTGTGATTGCCTGTGTGTGAGTGGGTGACACGGCGTGGGTGGAAAGGTAATGGCTTTGAGTGTGTGGAGTGATGAACATCTCCCTGCACAACACAGGAGCTTCAGACTCTCAGCTTTAAAACTGATGAGTCATCTCGCACACCCTGTTTGTTTCACTTCACTCAGACATGGCCCAGAGAGCGAACTGTAGCTGCTCACCTACAGAAATCTAATTAGAGAGTCTGGATGTACCGGATTTCATCCGTTTAAACCAGCTAACAGGGGCTGAATGCACACAGACACTACTACACAGTGGAAAACAAACCACATGGGGAAAAATGATAGCCTGAGTGCATTACTGTGTCCCGTAGTCTTACCATCTTCAGGCATTATGAGCAAACAGGATGTTAATTTATGCACTTATACAATCTCAAGGGCCTCTAACTTTTTAAATGAACATGTTTGCTGTGGTAGAAGCTTTGATATTTTTAATTTGAGATTGAGTGTACGATTCATAATTGCCACAGCTCGTAGGGTGTCAGCGGTATCACAACAACACCTTTGAACAGCAACACTCTCACATGCCTCTGTGGTGAGGTGTTTTCAAGCTTTGTTTTTAACATCAGTGCTAATTCCTGCAGTTCTTCGTGTGCTAACTCATCAATTATAGACATTTAGTGTATATAGACATAGATATGCTTGCTCTTTCAGAGCAAAAGTGGTTTCGTTTACAGATTCTTATTTTATAAACCTCACAACGGATTTGCTTCAATGGCCAGCCTTTACAACTCTGTCTCTGCACTTCATAAGGGTGTACAAAGTTGTTTTCTGTGTACAATTGGATTAGATCTATTGTTATGCTGATCTTAGTACACTTGTGTTCTGTAATTATTTATAGAATGCCGATCTGTTTTCTAATATGTCTATATTAAACAAGTGCACACATTTTGAAAGTGTTCTCCTTAAGATTATTTTGACATCAAGATTCAAAGGGATTTTTCTTATGATTCATCACTGATAAATGTGCTACAACTGTCGTTTCCTTTTTTGTACACTCTCACTTTTCATCACTACGGTAAATAGGGCAGTAAACACAGTGCTGTTATTGTTTGACTGGTTTGCTCTCAGTACAAGATGTGGCTGATCAAGAAATGCAGTGTTTCTACTGCCAAGAACAGAACTATTGGTTTGGCTCGGGTTTGAACTCTAAAACAACCTGTAACCACCCACACATACACACATATGCATGCATAAACTCCCACACTTGTCCTCAGCTGACAAATGTACAATAGCAACCTGTCAAATGTGGAAGTTCTGTCTTTCATCTCAATGTCTGAAGATGGTCTGCTGAGTAACAACTTTCTGTCCAAAATTTTAAGGAGAGGTCTGCCAAAAATGGAGCTTAAAGGATTAGTTCAACCAAATATGAAGGTTCTGTCATCATTCACTCACCCTCATGTCGATCCAAACCTCTATGACTTGCTTTCTTCTGAATTTTTTCAATAACATGCTGGTCGTCCTTTTCCATGCAGTCACAAAGAATGGGGACTAAGGTTTTAAAGCTTCAAAATAAATACAAAAGCATCATAAAGGTGTCTTAAAAGTTATGATCGTTATTCTAATAATTTTCCCTTCTAGTAAGCTGTTAACAACTGAAACCCGGTCAAGTTGGTGAGTCAGTGTTGTTTCTGTTAACTAAAAAAACTATTAAAAATTGTAATTGTAAACTGTAATTGAAATAAAGATTATATAAAGTGAAAAACTGAAATATGTTTAAATTGGAGTACTAAAACGACAAAGTAAAATATTCAAACTCAAATATAAATATTAAAATAAACTAATATATAACAAAAGCACATACTAAAATGACTAAAACTCATTTTAAAATATAAAAATAAAAGCTAATTTAATAAATACTATAATAGTGTATAAATAATACTACAATTCTGCAAGGAGTTAAACTCAAGGACTGAACTGAACAAATCAGTCAAACCAGTTATTCAAAGCATCTGACTCAAAACACTTAAAAAATAAAAAATAAAATTAAAATTAGACATCATTACTTCTTTTATGAACATGCCAATAAGAACTGAGGCAGAGATCAAGATATCCAGTTAATAGTGCATTACATATCTCACAAAACCATTGTATGACTTGTAAAAATTCCAAAAATAGTGCATATGAATCCATTTTATTTTTCTTTTGTGGCTATTTTGCAGGTACAGACTCAGTCTTCATTGAAAAGTGTGGCCAAGATATTCTTCAAAAAATCTCTCTGTGTGCTACACAGAAGTCAGTTATATGGGTTGTAAATGTAAAAAATATGAAGTTGAATAAATTTGGGGTGAATTATCCTTTTAACAAGCATTTATCTCAATAATGCAATGTTATGTCTTACCATTTTCAGTTATGAAGCAAGTACAATCTCTTTTATTCATCTTTTTTGTAATGTGTGCAGTACTCTTTAAGCCTGCATGTGTATGTATGAGTGAGAGTGTGGGTGAAAGTGTACCGTCCTGTGTGCACAGAGGTGTGCATCGTTCTCAGGGGGGAAGTGTTACCTGTCCTGTAGGTAACCTGAGCTGTTGTTAGTATCTGTGTGGTGTCTGTGTTGTGAATGGCGGTTAGCCTGCTCCCCGAGGCTCTGCTGGGGAAGCAGCAATTGACGTAATCAAAGCATTTGGCTTGAAATGCAATGTTGGCTGGCCTCTGAGTATACGGCTGAGTTTACGTCTTTGTGCCTCTGTCGGGGCTTGCCTCGCACCTTAGCGAGCCAGTATATGGATGTCATTTGGCACCGTGTTGCACTGCAGCGACCGCAAAGTCAATTAATCTCCTCCGAAATGAGTCATCAAGTGTGGCCGACTGTTGTGCATTCGACTGGTTCAGGGGGCCTGTTTTGATTTTACACCAGTCCTTACTGTTATGACTCATACCTTTCGGCAGCTTGCGGGATTTGACATGTCGTCTGATATTGCGCTGCGCTTCGATGAACTTCAACCAAGAACAATAAAATTATTTATTTGGCAATTTTTGTGGAGCTGTTTAGCAATTTTCATATTTTTTCTTTTCCAGTATACAGTTCAGAACTCTGATGATCTTTTGAAAGACATAATAAATAACTTTAAGCTGTTGTACAAGGAGTGATTAGTCAAAGTTTAGCTTCAACGCTAATTAAACCAACCTGAAACACCTAAATAAATTCTTTAGGATTACTAAAAAAAACTTCCAAGCAGTTGTGTTGGTCCTCCAGGAGCAGGACTGTGTTTTATGGATGGTACATAACCATAAAAATAAGGCAAACAGCAATGTGAAAAGTTTATAAATGTTTATATATATAATGATTCTTCCGTGTTTAACAAATATGCATGCATTCCATCAGATTAGCAATTTGATTTTTTTATACTGAGAATCAATTGAGGTTTTTTTTTGCTTTTTAATCAGAAATACATTATATAATGAAGATTTGAACTATGAATGAAATATAAAAAGTCTGGGGTCAGTAAGATAAAATATGTTAATACTTCATTAAATTGATCAAAAGTGACAGTAAAGGTATTTATAATGTCACAAAAGATTTCTTTCAGAAATAAACTTTCATTTCTTTAAAGAATCCTAAAGAAGTGCGTTAGTGTTTTCATTAAATATATGTATATGCATATATAATATATATATATATATATATATATGGAGTAATGATATGATCTGAAAATTCAGCTTTGCATCACAGGAATAAATTACATTTTAAAATCTATTCAAACAGAAAACCACTCTTTTAAATAGTATATGTATGCATATATGAAGATATGCTTTCTAACATATATATATATGCATACATATACGTGTCAGTACTTGTCCACTGTCTTGCTGAACGAGGTTCAGAGAAATTCATTCCTCAAGTGCTCTGTTTGAACCTTAGATATGACAATGTGTTGAAGTGGTAATTGCAGAGGGAAGTTTTGGGGCTTTTTGTTTGTTTAAGTTGCAGTGGGGCCACTTTCTCTCATTTGTAGGTTAGTAAAATAAAAGTTCCTGTCCAAAGTCTCTTTTATATCTCGCTTGTTCTCCCTATCTATCTACCTGTCTGTTTGTCCACTAGAACGGTGGTGGGAATCAGAAGTCCCATGACTTTGATGATGCCTTAAATCACTCAGTCACTCAATCCGACGGCGCGGTGGGGCCCCTGAGAGAAGACCACAGGGAAAGGTCAGCAAGTGCAGGAATGCCTCTTGAACTCCTTGGCTTTTCACATGTGGACATTGAGTCCTTGTGAATGTTTCTTGTGCAACAGTCAACACCATAAATGACTGTTCTGATCCTTCAGTAAAAGCCAAATGAGAGATTTATATGCATATAAACTGGAACAGTGTGAGAGATTATGTTTAAATTATTTTGCGTGTGAATCACTATAATAACCATAATATTCTTCAGAACACTAGATATTGTTCTTAAGGTGCAAATAAAAGTTCACATGTTTCATAGTCAGAAGTAGCTAAATTCGTTTGTTTGTTTGTTTGTTTAATACATTTCTATATTTTCGAAATGCAGATTTACTATGACTGTTTCTTGTATACACTTAATCCCACATTGAAACAGGGAGCCCTGAATTATAAAATTTAAAAAAACAAAAAACAAATTAACTGTCTGTGGCTGCTAGATAATTCATAATTACATGCATGTTCCCGAGGGGAAGGAGTCTACACTAGAAATGAGAATATTTTCAGCTGAAGCTCTCCTGTGCAAACAGTAAGTAGGATGGTTTGGCACAAAGCATGCTGGAATTAGGAGCAGTGTTCCCCAGGTAGGCTGCTTACACAACGTCATCGCAGTACTCTAGCTGCCTGCAAGTATAGTTGTTTAAAACAATCAGTATAGCTTATTGTTGTTGTTATTATTCATAATAAAAAGTGACTATTAATGCAATATTATTATAAAAAAAAAGAATGCACAGCCCCCCTCGATAACATAAGATATTATTATTTTGATGTTTTGTACAGTATTTGGTTTTGAACACCTACTGTAGTTCAAAACCTGCAGTTCCCCAGACTAAAACGTTAGCATTTTCATATTTTTGCTATACTAATGTGTACATGCAATAAAACCACACAAACCATACATTAATTCAAAAGTCAAATGTATAATGAAGGTTGATAACTGAAAGGTTGAACACAAGTGCATTTTTCATAAATGACAGGACAAGTCACATTTGTTTTATCTTACAAATGTATTGATTATATTTGTTGGCCAAAATATGTATTTAATGTTTTCACATTTTTGAAGTACATTCTTTGCATGAAGTTCATTTTTCCTTCTTTTTTAAAATCAAAAGTGGTCTAAGTGTGTTTACTGGCACTTTTGCCAACACTTTAAGGTATGTGTCAATATATTAATTAACTTTCCAAAAGAATAAACCTACACTGAGAAATATTAATTTCATGCAACTTTTAAAAAATAAAAACAAATAATAATACAAAATAACATTTCCTGACTAAGCTAATTTTATTACAAAAATAAAATAACAAATCACAACATAGTGAAAAGGTATGTGCCTATACAGAAACTGAAAAAATATTCATTTGTAAATGTGTAAAAAATTAATAGAAACAAATATAAAATAGAAATTTTTTAACAGTGACATCACAATCACAGCATAGTAGTTCCATATACATAGAATTTGACTTAAATAAAATAAACATACACTGAGGCATATGGAAATAATAATATAAGAAACAAATACAAATCTAAAATATTTTTGAATAAACTAATTTGATATTACTAAAAGTGAAATTACAGCATTGTAGAAAACGATGTAATGTTCATAATAAACAAAACGCATTTTCTGAACGCATTTCAAACGGCCATTCAATTTCAGTTTGTATGTTGTCTATTGTACTTAAAAGTTTTGTCAAGACGTGGGTCTGAGTCGTCTATCCTAGCCTGTGCTCGTGAAGCTGGCTTCGGAACACACATCGGCTGTCCCCGCTACTCTAATTCGCGAACCGCGGCTGCGCACATATTTGGAGTAAGGTGCCTTGCCACTGGAGGCAGTAACGCAATGCGCAGCGCGCGCTATGTTGTGAATGAGTGATGGGATGACGTCAGCGCGCGAATGTCAACAATGTAGCGATTGAGAGTAGGCGTTTCATTCGAGTGTAACAAACAGAGGAGACGGAGCCGCACGCTGCAGAGATCCCCACACACACATTTCCACACATACTCACATTTTTAGAAACACTTTTACAACCATAAACGTGCTTTTTTTTCCTAAAGAAAAAAGAAATATTGAAAGAGTGCACCGCAAAACGTGATCTCCCTGCAGCCCGGGGGCTTTAGGAGTCTGCAAGGAAGTCATCATGTGAAAAAAAAAATTATTTGCTAAACGGACAAAAGGGCTGGATCACAAGGAAGAAAAAAAACTAGGCTGAAGGTGAGTTGCATGATTATTTTTGCTCGATGCGTCCTGTGCCTTACATGTGATTCGTCTGTCGTAAATGGAAACGGAGCGCCAAACTTGTGTTTTTGAGTGGGTTATTTCACAGCTACCAGGTACTGGAGGCTTTGTGTCACAAAATATTGGCAAATATCACCGAAAGGGAAAAAAACTCGACCGCATGCCTGCTTGGGTTTACTTCAGTTGAAAACACACTCCCTTTTAAACGCACGGTTACCACATCCTGTTGTGCAGCAGTGACAATAGTTAGAGTGTGTTTGCTAGTAGTGGGATGCACTGCGATCCCGGGGGGAGGAGGGGTCAGGCATGGCTTGTTTTCGCTTAAAGAAAAGAAGTTGTCACTCGGCCTTGACCGATCATAACAACGACGGAGACCCCCGGTGTAGATTCCCGCCTCCTTTTCTTCCTATTGAATGGATAAGTTGAGAAATAGAGCGGGTTGCAATTAGTTTAATAATTATCGCAGCGGTTAATATTATTAACATCATGTGATTTTTGCCGCAAACGAATACTCTCAATTAATATGGTTTATATAAATAAGCATGAGGGTTTAATCTAGAGAGCAGGGGCTGCATATCAGCTCATCGCTGTTTCAAAGAGCAATCGGATAAAAATACACGGCCGGTCGGAAAATGTGCTTACTGCAGTGGGTTGTAAAAATGGGAAGCAAGCTGTCTTTGTTCTGCGCAGCACATCTCTGATGTAAACCACAGCCATTGCATTACACACTCTGATTAATCCCCATAAAATCAGCAGAATATTTGCTGTGTAAGGGACGGCGAGCCTTATTTGGTTCAGCAGCCAATGCAAACGTCTCGACTACCATTTAAAGGAACGAGGGACCGTTTTCAGCGCGCGCGCGCTGGAATGCTGGATCTCCGGTCTTCATATAACTCCGATGAACTTCCCTCAATGATGCAGGTGTTTCGCATTAACTTCCGCGTTGAATAATATGACTAATTTAACGGACAGCATTAGAGATGGATGTAAAAGCGCAGGGGCGAGCGGTCGGGAATGTGATGTGATGTGACCGTATTTTAGAGCGACATCCGTTAATAAACGTCGGAGATTTGTAAACGTAATTTGCTATAGCATATTTTTGGTAGCTATAGAAGTTTATGTGGCTAGGTTAGAAGTTGTTATGAAAGACTTGGCTGTTTTATATCGCAGAATTTTTCACTTATTCCCGTTTATTCATTTATACGAAAAGCCAATAATAATGCTAGAATTCCTATATATATAGCCTATATATCGTTTTGGGTGATTTGTGCTGGGAATCTCAGACAATAATAATATATTATGTACGTATAGCTTACATATATTCTTCCTTTCAGACTGGATTCCCAACAGTCATGTCATTTAATTAATGTATTAATGAATGAATTCCGGTAATTCAGCGCGTGAGTTGACAGGCGTCTGAATGAATCAATGTTATGAGGGCATTTGAAATGAGGTGATGCAGCAGTTTGAGCTGCGCTTGCATTCCTTTGTCTGCGGCGCTACTGAACCATCCAGGATATTTTTCCTTTGCCCCAGATACATGACAGACTGAAGGGTTCAGCCATCACCATATCGGCGCTGCGTATTTTTTGCATTCATTTCGAATTAGCAATTAATTTCCTGTTGCCCTAATTTGCCTATTCATAGTATCGCTTTTTAAACACTTGTCCTTTTATGAAACTGTTTACACTTGCCCCCTCCCCCTTCTAAGCGTTTAAGGTAGACTGTAACGAACCATAGCTAGCCAAACCCACGTTATTGTCTTATTTGAAAAGATTGTGATTTTAGGTTTGTAAATCGATTTGTGTATGATCTCGTGTTGCAGATATGACGCCATTGTAATTTTTATTTATTTATTTATTTTTACAGTCTCATGCGTTCAAGCTCAAGACTGTCCCTCCCCTGATGGAGATCACAGATATACATTTTGCATCAGCAGATGCCTTAAAATGACAGTTCTTTAAAATAATGAACGTTCTGTCATCATTTACTCATATTATTCACTTTCTTTCTTTCGTGGAACACAAAAGGAGGTGTTAGGCAGAATGACAGCCTCAGTCACCATTCACTATTGTTGCATCTTTTTGCATCATACAATGAAAGTGCATGGTGACCGAGGCTGTCATCGTGCCTAACATCTTCTTTTGTGTCTCAAAGAAGGACGTCCTATTGGTTTTGATTGTATGTAAATGATGCAAGTTGAACCTTAACAAACCTAACTTTAGTAAATGTAACAAATATTTGTGTTGCCCTATAAGTCTGTGGTTCAAGGTAATTTCCCTAAAGTGTATATGCCAATCAGCCTATTAGAATGTATTTGCATGAATAGAAATAGGTGTGCTTTTTATTGTCTCTTTTAAAGCAGGGATTTTCAATCTTATATGATTATCCTTTTTGCATCCTTTTGCAAAATGTAATTATGTTTTGAGGAATAAAGCCCCAATTTATACTGTGAAAAATCAATATTATAAATATGTGGGAAAATTGCATAAAGTACATTATTACATTGCATTATTATGTTATTTCTACTCGTCGCAATATTGTACTGTTAGATGTATTATTTATTCAAATGTTTATTTTATTATAATTTTTATATTGTTAGTTAAAACTTATTATTTATTTATTTTAACATTTTTACAGTATTTTTTTCTTATCCTTTTCATGGACCCCCGAACGCTATATAGCCAGACCCCAGACCCTATTCTGAAAACCTCTGTTACCATACATAAATCTCCTCCTATCACATGTAATGTAAGCTGTCTTGTTGAATTTGAACAGATGTGCATTTTCTTATATAAAAAGAAAAGGAGTGAAAAAAGCCCCTGTCAGCACTCATAATAAATTCATAATTTCAGGGAGGATGAGTCTGTCTGACCTGAGTCTCCAGCGCAATTAACAGCTTCATTAAGATCTCCCTTCATTACTAATATTCCACCCTCAGCTTGTTCTCTCGGCAAGTCAGTCTCTCATGATTTGCTTTCTTGCTCACAACTGATCAGTCAAATTTATTACAGAATTAGAATTAATTATTCATCACATGCAAATTCCGTAAAGTAACGAATTGTGTTATTTTTTTCTTTATTATTTTTATTATCTTTTAAGAAAATGACCGAATATACTCCATTCAAGATCACTTAACAGTTTAACAGCAGTTTTTTTTTTTCGTATATGAGTTCTCATGCTGATGATTCATAAACTGACAGGTATTAAGAATAATTTTTCTAAAGAGCCAATCCCATTGTCATTGATTGTTTTGGATGGCATTGAGTAACTAGAGTAGGAAGATATACAGATATTTCACATCAACCTCATTAATGCCTAATGATTGATATTGGATTAAGTAGATTTCGAACTCTCATGCATCATAGTACTGGAACAGCACTGTTCTGGTACATTTAAGATTTTACAAGTTTTAGCATTTCTTCTCTCCCGCTTGTTTGAATAAGCCCACCAGTAAAGCTCTTTGCACAGAATAAGAGCCTTGGGTATGAAAACATGTTCCCATAGCCGTCCCACGTCAGCACTAAGGCATGTTTGACCGAGTTCCAGCCTCTGAGAGGGAGAAAAAGGAAAAGAGCGAGGGATTGAGAGAGCAAGCTGAGCCATTTAAGTTCAGACAGCGCTTTTTTCTATTCTCACATGGCATTTGGGTGGCAGTGAGTGATTGGCATCATCAGTCATTGCGCAGTGAGCGTGTCTGTAATGGCACACAAACCCGCAGACAGTAGAGGGAATCTCTCTGTGTATTCGCCCTCGTCTGTGTTTGTGCCAAGGCAAATCTCATTGGCCATTGCCACATAGGCCAAATCCTGATTGGACTGTTTTGTTGTTGGATTTTTGGGATTGCCTGCTTGTGTTACCTTAGTCAGACTATAAATCACTACATCCCAATGAAATTGTCTCATTTGAAAGCTTTGACTCGCCACTGTCATCCAGTGCTCTTAAAACGCAAATAAACAAATAAATAAAAATGACTGACAGGCCGGTTCACATCTGGCCTGAATTGAGCTCCAGTTAAAAACAACAAGCGCAAACGAGCAGGAAGTTTATGGGTGGAACAGTGGAAGCGTTCGACTCAATGGAAGCCCATAAAACCACACCAGGAATTCCGTAACAGTCAACAGTCTCTCCGGCCCACAGCAGCGTGCAGAAAGAGAATTCCACTCGGAGCGCTGAATTAACGCAATTACCGTCACGTTCGGATCATTGCTTTTTAAACTCCTTCTTCATGGGAGTTCTGTTTTAAGCTGAATCGAGGGATTTATGTGTGTAGTTATTAATGGATGACGTGTGTCTGTCGGATTTTTGGTGCTTCCTCCTGGCGGCATCGGCTCTGAGCGAGCAGTAAACACGCGGCACAGCTGCTGTTTTGATACTGTCAGTCTCTCTCGCACATAGTAAACCTCTCACATTCTGCTCTTTTTCTCATTGATCATTTTCTCAATGTACAGTTCAAAAGTATAGAGTCAGTAGGATTTTTTTTAATTAATGAATTCATACTATAACTTAGCAAAGGTTGCATTAAATTGATCAAAAGTTACATTTAGTAAGATTTCTATTTCAAATAAATGCTGTTCTTTTGAACTTTTTATCCATCAAAGAATCCTGAAAAATGTATCACCACAAAAATAATAAGCAGTTCTTTCATTTTGATAATAATAAAAAGGTTTCTTGAGCACCAGATCAGCATATTAGAATGATTTCTGAAGGATCATGTGACTCTGAAGACTGGAGTAAATGCTGCTGAAAATTCAGCTTTGTTATGTAATAATTTGTAATAGTATTTCACAATATTATCTGTAGTTTGTATCAAATAAATGCAGCCTCTGTGAGCATAAGAGACTTATATGAACTTGGTGTATATAAGTTGTTCTGGGACTCAAATAAAGGTGATTTAGGACCACTAGTGACATTTGCCATAATCAGTGTTTTTATATTTAAGCCATTATGAACCATTTCTTAATTTAATATTGTGGCAATGTAGGAGTGTAGAAGCGGTTTTAGTGTTATTCTAACTATGTCAAGAGAAAAATGGAAACTAGCCGTACCTGTTTAAATTACAATGAGGGGTGAAATACAGTTTCATTTATTTTCTTTCTTAGATCAAGCTGATAAGTGTCATAGTTTACTCAGCTGTCGCTCTTTGTATTTACAGAGCACATCATCTGCAGTCATTTGTTATTTTTTTCCTGTTTCTGTGGCAGGTAATTACCACAAAGTTGTTTGCCATTGTGAAACTATGCTGTTTCAATTTACGGCAAGTTTGGTTTCACCGTTTGAGCGTGTTGCCCTGCAGGTTTTAGATTCTGTGTGTGTGTGTATATATGCACACACTTACAGTGTATGTACATGTATGATACCGTTTCAGATTTTTTTTCCACTTGCCAGAATTTCCATATAAAAATGATTTGTATCTTTCGAAATTAAGTAGCAATTATTTTAGCTAAAAGAAGTTCTAGTATAAAATGCTGTGGCAGAAATCATGCAATCACTTGTCCAATTGAGTCACACCTTCGGCAGACTATTTGCTTTAAAAGAATGCCTGTCATCATCTACCCATCCTTATGTCTCTCCAAACCGGTATGACTTTGTCCTGTGGAACAAAATTTCAAAGCTGCTTTTTCCATACAGCAAACATGCATGGTGATCATTATATATTGTTACAGTTTGAAACAAATGTTTTCCATTTTAATGTATTATAAAACGTAATTTATTCTTGTGATTGCAAAGCTGAATTTTCAGCAGCCATTACTCCAGTGTCACATGATCTCTCAGAAATCATTCTAATTATGCTGATTTAGTGCTCAGGAAATATTTCTTATAGTTTTGCTGCTTAATATTGTTAAAGAAACCATGATACATTTTCTCATGGTTGTTTGATGAACACAGAGTTAAAAAGAACAGCGTTTATTGGAAATATTTCGTAACATCATAAATGTCTCAGCTGTCACTTTTGCTCAATTTAATGCATCCTTGCTCAATAAAAGTATTACTTTATTTCCGCCCCTATAAGTCTAAAGCTAAATGCATCTCCTCTTGGAGATTTCTGTGGATGACTCGTCCTGTGTGCGTTGGGTGTGTGTGTGTGTGTATGTTTGTTCTGCGGTTAAATTTGGATCTGTCATCCCTGTCAGAATATTCATGCCTGCAGCTGCTGAGTCACATGTGCACTGCAACTGGAGAACCCTGGAGAACGGCAGACCACTATCGCGCTGTTTTTCCGTCTTTCAGACTTGTTTGGTTACTTTCACTGCACTTCGCACACTCATTCATGTAACTGCGCTTAACTCTGCAGTCTGCAACTCATTCATTCTCACGTTCTCCATGTGCCAGACATCTCTCTCCTCTACTCATCTCTTCTGCGTTCCCTGTAGAGTGGGAGTTAAAACCAATAGAAAGTTTAGATTGAAGGGAGACTGACTCAGTCTGTCCTGTTTGATAGAGCAGTTCGGCGCTACATAACTTCTACTGTGCTGACTCACCCGCGACAGAGCGAATAGGTCCAACAGGTGGCTGACTGCCATTAGAGCTGTTAGGTTCAACTTGTAGCCCTCAACGATTCCACATCATAGGAAGTGTATATGTTCAGTCCGAAAGACACTGCAGCCAACACTGGAAACAAGTCTACATCTATCGCAAGGGGGGAAATTTACCCACCAAACTTTGCAGACAACCTACACAAAGTGCTACACAATGTTTGGCTGAAGTAAATCTGGTGAAAAGGAGCTGAGGGTCTAGGGGATTTTTTTAATTTTTTATCTCTATGCGTTGTAGGGATATGAAGCTGTTACAATGCTACATACATGTTATTAATTAAACAAATGGTTTTACATGACAGTCATTTGTCATTTTAGGGATTTTGACTATGGCATTTTATATTAATTATATTATTATTATATTATATATTATATAATGTATATTTAATTACATTTAAATGTAAACGTTACATTTTCATTTATATTTAAATGTATATTTTATATCTATGTGTTATATTAATATATCTACTACCATTCAAAAGATTGGAGTTTGCAAGATTTTTTAAATGTTTTTTAAAAGAACAAAGAAGTCTCTTATGCTCACCAAGGCTGAATTTATTTGATAAAAAAAAACAATAATATTATGAAAAATTATTACAATTTAAAATGTTTTCTATTTTAATATATTATAAAATGTATTAAAATATTTTTTTAAAAATTCCTGTTTTGCAAAGCTGAATTTTCAGCAGCTGTTACTCAGTCTTCAGTGTTACACGATCCTTCATAAATCATTTTAATATGCTGATTTTATGCTGAATAAACATTTCTTCTTATTATTTCCTAAAACATTTTTGATAAATGAATTTTGTTAATTTTTCATAAAATGTTTTTGAGTAAACAGTAATAATTCTATGATGAATAAAATGTTTTTTGTAAAAGTAAAAAAAAAAAAAAATTGAACAGTGTAAGAGTTTTACTTTACTTTTTATCAATGAAATACTTACTGATTAATAGTCTTAAGGAATTTTTCAAAAAATCTTACTGACCCCCAAACTTTTGAATACAAATATTTTTATATTATATAATGAAAAGTATCTCTTTTTTTATCTTTTTGCAGGCTATTCCAAATGAATGCATTTTATCTAGTAAAGGTAACTTCTACAGATATTCCCTGGAAAGTATGCAGGGTGCAGTGTACACTAGCAGGCATCATGGGAAATTGGAAACCGCTTGTGCAGTGTCACTGGATCTCTGTTTGCAACTCTCCCTCTCTTTCTCACACTCTTAACTGCTCCAGCATTATTTATGCACTGATGTGCTGCTGTCTGCAGAAATCTCCAGGCCACCTTATCAATGCTTGGCTGCTCCGAAGCCTTAAGCTCAGAGTACTCGAGTGCTAGTCTCTCCAGACACGACAAACAGGCAATCAGTGACCTGAGTGAAGCAGGCAGGACTGTCTTTACTGCCTGCAAAACAGCCACTCCAAGTGCTGCAGTGAATGTGGGCCAGGCACAGCCTCAGGCAATTACACAGACACACACTCATATATACATTATATACATGGACACACTGTCACACACAAATGAAAACGGTTTCACACCACAAAAGGACTAAGGAAACATGCGCGGGAGGGCAGGGGTGTCACTGGCCTGTGTCGGTACAGATGAGTCATATGCAGTGTGCTGTGTCAATATTGATGCTCAGTCTAAATATAACCTACACACCGTACCGCAAAACTTACTAAAGCACATACACATACACACACACACACTAGTGCCGCCCAGCCTGGAAAATGTATTTTGTTGTGTCTTTAGTTTTTTTTTTCCTTTCCCCCCCATCTGTCAGGATGACGCTGTTGAATGCTTTCCTGCATATTTTAGCATATATGAAAAATCAAGCTTTCCAGGGAAGCTGTTGCTATGAATGTTTCATGCCATATTTACCCTTAAACATTTATGTGAATGATTCAGAATTGGGTATGTGTGCCAGCAGAAGTCTGATTTATACAAGTGTCGATGTTTTTTCTCCACTCTGTAAGTGCGTCATTGGATGCTCTGTTGAGGCTTATCCCAGGTGAACATACCACAGCTATGCTGTCAAAACCTCCGCTTCACACTCTTCGTCAGAGAGTGTGAGCTGGATTGAAAAAAAAAACAAAAAAGACTGTTCCTGTAGCTTGGCAACTTCATTTTCGGATTCCTTAGATTTGCAGCCAACCATAACTTGCAGAAAAATGTGGATGTTTTTGACCTCTCTCTCTCTCTTTCTTTTTTTTTTTTGACATTACTCCATATTGAATTGCTGCATGGGACAGCGGTAATTTAAAACAATGTCGGCTGAGAGCCTGAATGAACTCTGTCTCAGGCATGCTAGATACTAAACTTCCTGCCGAGGTCAATTTCTTCCCCTTCTGGCATTTTTTTCCTATTTTCTGGATGGGAAAAAGTGACTTGAGTCCACAAGAGTGGAAGGTATTTAAAACAATCAGCGGATTCCTGGTAAGTGGTGGTGAGATCATTGTTTTAGAGTGAGACAGCTAGTAAAAAGAGCGAGGGATGGAGGGTAGCGGGGGTGACCCCTGTGTGGCGAGTTGTTTTCCGTTTGCCAGAGCGACTCGGCAGGCAGAGTGCAGTCGGAGGGAACGCTGGCTTTGGCAAAGGTCAGAATTCCTCTCAGACGGATTTATTTGTATTGCTTTGCACTTCAGAACGAAGAAAAAAACATTCCCATTGTGTGCGTGGAGGTTGTTTTACACCGCAGTCTATTGGAAACATCTGTGGATGATGAACGCTTGTATGAATAATCATGAATAAATAATAATCTTTCAGCAGAGGTCAGTGCAAACAAGTCAGCGGTGTTTAACACTCTAGAGGAGTGATGGATAGATTAACCTCTGCTTGTACAGCTTTCATCACTGTTCTTGGTTTTAATACAATGTTAATTTCATATTTTGTTTGTGTATGAAATTGAAAACATTTAAATATCAACATAATTTTTGGGGATTTACTACTTAACAGTAAAAGAGGCAAACAGCTTCAATACTGTAAAAACAGGGACAACCTGTTTTTTTTTTTGGTTTTTTTAAAGTAGTAAATTTCACATTTCAATGCGATGTGTTACTTGCCATTTCTTTGCTATTTTTTTGTGATTTCTGAGTGAAAATTGTTTTCACACCAGTCTGTTTTCAGTTTAACACCCCAGATCTGGGGGAAAACCAGTTTTACGTATCACATATTGCTATTTTGTTTTTACTGTATTTTTATTTATTTAAAAAATGTAAGTTAGTTAACACAATTATTTCAATGTCTTTTATTTATTAATCTGTTTGTTTATTCTGTTGAAAATTTTGGCTGGTGTTTTTTTTTTTTTTTTTTTTTTTTGCCAATTAAGATAAAATTAGTTTAATAAAATTAGTTCTTTTTCTAAATATTATTACATTTTTAAAATGTAATATTGTTATTCATATTATTTTGTATAGTGTTATTAGTAACTATCTTTTTACTCATCATTTTTCTAAATCAATAATAAAATAGATTTAAAAATTCATCACATACAATTGTTTTCACTTTTTAACTTCTTAATAATAATAAATAATATTAAGGGGTTTGTGTTATGTGATTTATGTATATGTTGTTGGTATATGTATGTTTAGTGAAGACTGTTATGTGAAACAGACAATAAGTAATAAAGTATTAATATTTATTTAAGTCTATTTCTTTGTAAGACATCTTGCAGTCCACACTTCCTTTCATTCGTTTCAGAATTTCATTGTTTTTGTTATGATTTCAATGCGCATCGGCGACTGTTAACATTCAAAAAAAGGGTTTATTGTCTGAGAGGCATTTTACGGTCTCTGGAGTAAATTAATGATTTGTGGGGCACTGAGGTGTGAATGAATAAAAACAAGTATGATATGTGGTTTTAGTCTTTGTGCAGCTGGAGGTGTGTAAGTGTGTGTGCATCCTGTGAGACTCGCACAGGTGGTGAGGGGGAGGGGTAAGAGGTGGGCGTGGAGCAGCAGGGGCGGCGTGACCACTTCCTGTCTCTAATGTACAGTAAATCGGTCGTGTCTTTACCAAATCAACACCGTGCACCGGTGGTGCCTTTATGCTGCCTGGCAGAAACCTCTTATTGGTTGCGCTCTTGCAGTGTGGCTTGCAGAACGAGACTGCTTTGCTTTGTTCTATCTTTATTTGGGTAGAGATGTTTTCGCAGTGTCTTAAAGGAGAACGACAACAACACTGCATCATTTAAGACAGAAAAAAATATTACAGCGAAGGTTAGAAACCCTACACAAGCACACAAAAAAACACATTTGACATCTTTTCGCCGAATGTTGTAGCGGTAAACAAAAGCCTAAGGTCAAAGGAATTGATGTTTCTGCAGAATGGAAAAGATTAAACATGGTATTTGAGAGTTCGCTGTCATGTCTTGGAGTTTTACGTATGGAATGCTGCTCGCTGACTCGCCTGAGGTGGGAAGTATAACGTGGGTGTGCACAGGACAGAATTACAGTTTCTTAACCTGAGAGCGCAATGGTCATGACCACAGACCTCAAAAGCTTCGAATGTTCTATACACCATATAATACTGCTGTTAAGAATGCATTGATCCATAAATGGATCTCTCTCTGCACGCCACTCAGAGTCAAGCTCGATTTATCAGGTAGCTGATAGAAGCCGGTCCGCCCACCATTAGGTACGGACAGATTTATGGCCCTGCAGTCAATAGCTGTGACCTTACAGTCAACAGGTTTAAGTGCCAAGGGTCAATGAGTCCAAGACCTGGTCATTCCAATCATGAGTGTCTTGAAAGAAAGCATGCTGCAGCCTTCAATTGTCTAGCTAAGACTCTACAAAGAATCTTGAGATTGCTGTAAGTGTTACAGGGGCTATCTTTGACTTTGTGCATATTATTTATATGCCTAAAATGTTTATGTGGACATTTAAAAAATTATCTGGATCTGCGTGATGTATTGTGATATGTTTGATATGATGATATGATTCTTTTTTTAATTGTTAACTAGTAAGTAATAATTTATTATAATAAAAATAATACTTTTAAGAAGTATTAACAATGCATTTTTTTTTTTCAAAATACTAAATCAGTCAAATTGTTATTTGAAAAAAATGTTTTTGGTTAGTTAGATGATTTGTTTTAAAGAACAAAGAAAGAAGAAACATTCAGATTTACAAATTAAAAAAAATTCTGAAACAGTTTCAAAAATGCTTATTTGCAACGGTTTCTTGATATTCTGGATTATTTGTGTTATGAATGTGGCTCTAATTTTATATTTAAAAAACCTTTAAAACCATTTTAATCTTATTTTAGGTTATAGCCTTTTTATTGTAACCTTTTTTTTTAAATTCTCTAAGTAATTTGTGGTTCTTGTTCTGTTTGAGATGTAGGTGTTTGTATTATATGTTAATGTGTTTTATATATGTTTGAAGAAATATTTGTAATACACATATCTGTACAGTTTAATGCAGGCAACGGAACAGTTATTTGCAGATGCACGGAAGCCTGAGATAACTATGGGTTGTTTGTCTTCTCAAATAGACATAGACAGGGAAGGTCTTGAAGAACACGGCTCCACCTTTGTCTATAGGCAAATGCTTACAGCAATTACTAAATTTTAAAAAACAAATGGAAAATGAAGCCAAAAATGTGGGGTAATGTAACATTTCAACTGTCTGACACATACCTACGTGGTTTTTAACATTTAAAAATGTTTCCATGAAGCGTGTTCCAAGCAATAGAAACAAGCATGTATTATCACATGACCCTAGCAAGCTTTGTTTTTTTAGTGATAAATTTACTAATTTTAAATAATATTTTAGATGTATGTAATAATGGAACATTACATGATTTTATTTTACGTTTAGATTATTGTCTTTATATATTGTTCTTATCTTTAACCATGACATTTTTTACAATACAACCAATGCAAGTTTATTTTACTGTTGTGTACATTTATCACAAACTGTGAAAATATAGAATATATAGAAAAGCTTTAGAATATACAAAAAAACCTTTTGCAAAAATAGTTTTACAGTATTATTAGACTTTACTAAAACCTTTATTGAAACCTCAATTAAAGCTGACCAAAAATGATTACATTTTCTTTTTAAAGAAAAAAAGTCATATGTATAATTAGTGCAGAAATCAAGAAGATGGTGATGAATGTATGCACAGGTGAAATAAACCACTTGTAATATTTATTAAAGATTAAAAAGATGTTATCTTGACATTCATTAACATACATTGAAAGTTAACAAGTTTCCAACATCAGATCAAATGACTGTCAAATTAGGTTTTGAATGTTTCTGAGACTACAAATGATGTAGCTCACTGTACAAACACGACACCGCTTTTTAAACTGTAATTCACAAGTGATTCTGCTGTCGTTCTGGCAGAAGATCATTACATCATTCATTTAGAATAAGCGCAATCTAAAACAGGTGCCTAAACCTGTCGATTTTGCAACAAAAGATGTAGACCGACATTTGTTGTTGTGATTATCTGAGAAAGATGTGATGTATGATAATAAGAAATTCACTGTTCATTACAGGAAAGGAAGTATGGCTGAGGGTTACAGTCAATGAAGTCCGAGGGGCGTGTGTTAGCGTGACAGAGGTGGAGCTTACTCCACACAGAGAGACGTTCCTCTATTAGGAGGCCTGTGCTGTCGACCCCGAAAACCCAGCCCGAAAACTGTTGCTGGCGCTGCACCACAACATGCGTCTCAATCCCACAGTCACACAGGAGCATCTCAGCGCATGCTAACACTCGGAGCTGTCATTGTCACCTCCTGTCAGAGCAGACAAACAATGGAACAGACCACTGTGAGTGATCAAATTTGAGTTGAATTTCATGGCTTTTGCTTTTACACCTGAATGCATATGCAGAAAAGATGGGCGCCTTGGCTTGTTCCGTCAGGCTGTATCACCGGGTTTGGGAATTGCTATCTTGTTTTGTTGGATGTGTTTGCAAATCAGACTCGATTTAAGACATTGTCAGATTTTATATAGACCCAAAAGATCATAGTGGATCAGTTGTGGGAGCGGGTAAATGTTTGACGGGTGTCCTCAAACATCCTTGCAAACGTCCGGTGGTCCCCTTTGAGAACTTGAATGAAACCACCTGCAATCTTGCAAAAAATCTCCATTAAACATTGCATATCTAGTGTTTAGTTTCAGTTAGGAAGTCTGCCATTTTGAAGAGAAGGCACTTCGGGTGCAAAATCGCACCAATAAAAAAAAAACAGATTTCTTAAAAGTTTTGTTTTTCTACTCTAGTTTACATACTTACATTTCTGAAGTGTCTTGCAAAGGAAATAAAGCTTCCTTTTCACAGTTTCCTCTCCAGGTGCTGCAAATATCAACTGTATAAATAAATATCGAGCCGCAAAGTGACTGCAATATTAACTCCATATAGAAAAACAACTTTCATTGTAGCTGAATTCCTGCCAGAAGGTTCAATCTAATTACAACAGCATCACAGTACCTTGTCGGATCCATTTTCTCTTTCTTTCCCTGAACGTTCAGTCATACATTCCAGTTTAACTTTTATTATGTTGAAGCGGCTTTGGATTTGATCATTCTGAAATGTGACTCTGAAATCCTCGAGTGAATGGCCTCACATGCATCTTATGTGTATGTAAAGTCAAGCCTCATTTCCCGTCTTCATTGGAGGACTATTAAAAAGGACAAAAGAAAGCTCTGTCTCAGTCATCATTAGACTCACTCACAGGCTTACACTGGTAAAGCTCCCATGATTTTAGTTCGAGGACAACAACTTATGCAGATCTCCCGATGTTGTCAATATCAGCCATGCCACACCTATTTTAACTAAAAGTGTAATCCAAATGTTTGAGACTGCTAGTGAAAATGCTTCTGTTTTGCATTTTTCAAATTAAATACAAAATGTATCATTCATATATTATCAGTATAACAATTTGAGTGAAAAGTTGTATTTAAAAAATTAAGACGAAAGATGTTGTAGCTTTTGGTTCCACCCTCTTTTGCTTTCATGACGGCAGCACTCGAGCTGCGTGAACACAAGTTTGTCTATCCTAATGATGATCATGTTCTTCAGCATGATTTGTGATGGTCCGAAGAACATCTTGTTCTGCAGTAGAAGAACATCTGACCATCTGTACTAAGATTCACATGATCCATGTCTTTGATTAGTGACCTAGAAATACTACACAATCACCGCCCACTTTTTATGGCATTTTATGTCTTTGTTTAAAGTCACGATGAAACTGAAGTAGCGGCAGAGCTTTTCTTCTGTATTGCGACATACATCCAAGTGAAATAGATTTTCGAAAAAAAGAAAAAAAAATGTAAGATGGGGACTTGGTTTTAGCATCAGTTCTTGATTGGATTATAAGATGTGGACATTGCTTGCAAGCTTACAGGGGAAGGGTTTAAGTGGACTAAATGATTTGAGAAGTATGGCATTCGTCATCAGAGAGAAGTCTGTCGTTTTTGCAGGAAAACCCAGTTATGACATTTTGATTAAAAATTACGAGGGCAAATTAGTTTAAAAATATGAAAGAAGAAAAGATTCTATATAGAACCTTAAAAAGGTTCTATCAGGTGCTACATATTTGGAACCCCTAAAAGGTTCCATATAGAACCCTTTTTAAGGGTTCCTTGTAGCTGGGAAAAAAGGTACTATATAGAACCCTTTAGGGATTCCCATTATGGGATCATTTTTTGGATTTAATTTTTGTTTTATTTTAGTTAAATTTTAAGACTTAAACAGTTCATATAGCTACTTTATCACTAGAAAAACTGAAATAACTATAAGCATAACACATCAAGGAGTTGTGTGATCATTTAAGACACTTTTATTAGCATTTACAATGACAAGCAATATATAACACAGCAATTCATAGTGCAACAGTTACAGGGATTAACATAAATCCATGTTTCTTTATTTATTTGTACTTTATTATTTTTACCTGTCTAAAATAGCATTCTCCATTTTAGAAATATTGTTTTTTTCAACCCCCTCCACCTTACTCACCCATCCAACATGTCAGTCACAAATATATATTGATTGCTAGAAACCACAAAAAAAAACAAAAAAAAACAATTGAATGTTAACTTGCAAAAATAATTTTAAAAAAATTAAATACATAAGTAAAATTAGAATGTGAAATTTTTTTCATCAAATAGTATATTAATGACACTCTTATTTTGCATCTCACCACCAGGTCATTACCCTTTACCTTAAATAAATGTCAAGTATTTACTCCACATTCCCCTATAAACCAAGTAGTCTGACTTTTTTTTTTTTTTTGTATGCTGCAACTTTCCCCAGTTCTGTAACCCATGAAAGATGGTGAACCAGATGTTTCTGAAAAGGGAACTATAGTATTGTTGTTGTTTTTTTAAATGTATAAGCATTAAATATAAATTTTACATTCAGATAAGCATTTAAAGAATAAAAACAAAGAACCCATGACAGTTTCAGCACTGGGAAGGGATAAATAGTGCTGATTGAAATTAACTGAGTGATGGCTTTTGGATGCTCCATACTGAACAAAAAGTAGACTGTAAACGGATACTTCTGGCATCTCTGTGTTATTGGTCAGTGACACATCCATTTTGATGCTAAGTCTCTTTGCGATGAGTAGGCTTGACATCCAAAGATGGGGATACAAGTCAGAGAAACATTTATTAGACCTATGGAGAGTACAGTACAACAGGAAAAAGAAAAGAATCTCTCACAATTAAATCAAATCTTAAAACTTCGTCTCTCAGCACAAAGCACTGTATATAGATCCTTGCACATCAGAGTTCACAGAAATTGGTGGTCTACTTTTTAATATGTGGCTCTAGTATCGCTAGCAAAGCATCAAACTGAGCCACTGAAATCCTGAAGTAAACTTTGAATCGCCCGTGATAATCCCGCTGCTCCTTAGTAAGGAGGGGGAACTCTCCGTCCTCTCTATATCTCAGGATTGGATAGACCCAATATTTCCTTTCTTTTTCTCTTTTTTTTTTTTTTTAAGAAGCGAGAGGACAACAAAATCATCCTCAGTGCTTGAAGACTCCATTTATTTGGCTACTGTTTTGCGAATTTCTAGGATTACGAATACAAAAAAAAAAAAAAACGCATATGGAAATTTCGGACTCAGTGTGCATTGACCTTAAAATCTATAATCTCAATTTAGAAAATAGATAGGATGAAAATCATGTCGACTAACATTTTCAAAATTCAAAATCCTTTCCCAACCCAACCCCACCCCCTACCTTTTTCCCACTTCGATTCCTGTCAGTTCTGATCTGTTCTGTCATAATAAAGGCAAAAAATAAATCTTTAAAGGGATCATATGACGCGATTTCAATTTTTCCTTCGTTTTTGGAGTGTTACAAGCTGTTCGTGCATAGAAGATCTGTGAAGTCGCGAAGATAAAGTCTCAAACCCAAAGACATATTCTTGCTAAAAGTTATGACTCATTAACGCCTTCCTAAAACATCTCATTCAAACACACCCCCACAAATCTACTTCACAGTGTGGGAAGATTTGCATAACACCACCCAATAGAGTGGGGGAACTATGATGTCACTTTGTAGGCAAAACCCGGAAGCGAGTTTGCATTTTAGCACTTCCGGTTCCATCGTCCCAGAGTCAATGCATTTTTTGAATGGGATTTTGGTTAAATCCCTAAAATAAGGTCCTTGGTCCACACAAGCTCAAGATACTTTCACGTTTTATTCTACGACATAAAACACACCAGTCACACCACACTCATGATTTTTTTTTTAAGCTGTTACGTTTCTTGAAAAAGACGGTTGCTAACAAGCTGCTAAATGGGACTACAGGCGCTGTCGGAGACATTAAACGTCATAACGCCGAACAGTATATCAATTTAAAAATACGTGCTTTAAATGTCCTTTAGTTATGATTATTTCATTTATTCACTATACTATTTAATACTAATGTCTCATTTCAGTTTTATTTTGGCTCTTGTTTTGTATTTATTCCAGTTTATATGAAAAGGTTCATGTAGTGTGGATTAAAATTCATATAGAGTAACTAAACATGTTAAAAATAAGTTTGAAACAGTTGTCGGGAGCGCGGTGGTTGTGACGTTGAAGGCGAGCGTCCGTGGTGCTGTAGTTCGTTTATAGCCTAAGTTTAGCTTTTTAGTTCTGGTGCTTTTATTTAGGCTTCATTCATCAACGTTATATTATTTTGTGAAGATTATCTTGATGGACAAAACATGTAAGTTTCATGAACTATGATTGAACACAGAGCTTATTTGTTGCGATTATCCAAAAGCCTATGGAAAAATCCTATTGACGTCTTGTGGAGGGAACCAGTTTCATGCTAACAGCCGTTCCGCATACAAAGTGACGTCATAGTTCCCCCACTCTGTTGCTTACGCAAAGAAAGAAGGCATAACTTTTATTATTTCGCCACCGTCTTGGAAGCTGATATTCCAAATATGGTAAGGGGCGTAACTTTTGTGTCACATGCTTGAGGTATTCGGCCAATCAGAGCACACCGTGCTTTTTCAGAATTGGCAAGGCAGAGAGGAGCAACAGTAATGTACGGTATGTGGAAAATAATGTTTTTTTTTTGTTTTTTTTTATCTTAAACTGCGTGAACACATTGCATTATAACAAATATACAAAATAATGTTCTTTTTTTTTTAGCAATGTCCTATGAACCCTTTAAAAAAAACTTAAAAAAAACTACAATTTTCCCGTTTTAAATTAGATTTCCAGTCTCAGTATGCAAGCTCAGATTTTACAATGTCATGTAAAACACATGTTGGCTTTAAAGCACATACATTGATTTTGTACATCTAAAGTTATCTCATGCAAACTTTTTTTTCGACATATTCATAAACTGATCATTTACAATGTCTTAATAAAAAAAGCCAGTATTCAGTGACATGGCAAGTTTACTGTATATCCTCCATATATGGCTATCGTCTGTATCTCTTCTCAGTTCGTCCTCAGAGTGTGTGCATACTGTGAGGCAGCGATCTGTCCCTTTCCCAGCGTGCTTTTCTGCATGTGCAGCATGGGGTGAAACCAGTGAAAGAGGACATTGTTCGTGTCGTAGTGAGGCATGTTGCATGCACTTATAACTCTGAGTGGGTGAAGTTTCCCCCATCATGCACCAGGAATGCCTTTGAATGACTGGATTGTGTGGAAGGGAAAAGCAGCAGGCTTTCAACGCTTTTGTTTTGATTTTTCGCTCTCCCATCTCTTTCGTAAACTCAGCGACACTGTTGCTTAGCCTTATAAAAGAAATCATTCACACAAAAAAGAAAATTCTCAGAGTCATTTACTCACCTTGATGTCGTTACAAACTTTTCTTCTGTGGAACACTGGACACCATTGAGTTTCATTATATGGTCAAAACATTTGATAGTGAGTAGATGCTGAGACGATTTTCATTTTTGGGGGGAACTATCCCTTTAAGTAATGTAACTGGGGAACATAACTCACTTTAATACTTTATGTGTTTTGCATTAAGCCAGCCAAGAAAGTGGACGGAGGAAAAAGAACATAAAGGAAAGAGTGATTTGAGTATGTTGTAATGTCATGGATTAAGATGCCTGGCGCAGCTGCATCAAGGCCGGACTGTACAGTGGTGTGTTTCTCATTCTCTCCCATGTCCGAGAGCAATGACTCGTTAAAACGTGTGACTCAGAACGGCTTGTTTGTGAGCAGACCACCTCCAGAGTTTGATTCACAGGCTTCAGCTATTGATTCAAGTCTTCCGCTTGTGCCTAACAAAGAAAACAAATGGCTTTCACGTCTCTCCCTCCCTCTCATGCATTCTTTTCTTTCAAAGGGCATTGATTGATGAAACCACACAAGTGAAGGGTCCCGATGCCACAGGGGGCTCCCGGCTCTCAGTGATGTAATGTTTCTGGGGTCTGGTGAACAAGTGGCTTGACGCAAATATGAAAACAAAGATTTTGAGATGTCTCTAAACATGTTCTCGTTTGTTTTCGTTGAGTCTCAGAGGAGCGTTCGCTCTCCGTTAGTTTTGGCACTTACGTCATGGAATTTGGCGACGTTTATGTCCATTTAGCGAGGAAAACTTTTTGTGGGAAATCAGTCGGTAAGAATTTCCAAAGATTAAATGACACAAAATTGCCTATTGATTTCAAAAAAGGAGCACGAGTGAACATTTCGTCATATCCTAATGAATGAATCACAATCCCACCCTTCAGTGACACCCTGAGGGGTTAGTAGATATTTCATGTGCTTTTTAATATGACAGGTAAACCTGTGGAAATGACTGACGGCATTCAGTTTGTAAATGACCATTTTGTGCCGGCTTGCGTAGCTTCTTTTCAGCCGTTCCCTTTGGTTCTTTTTTTAAATCACAAATATGACACCGGCCGCTGAGTTCATTTTACTGCCCCGTGAGAAACTTCGGGCTATGACACCATCTCCTGTTCTGGGTGTGTTTTGGTTCAAGGAGTCTCCTCTGTGTCAAGGAGCTGCATGTTGAGGCTTCCTCCGACGCGCCGAGCAGTAAGGAGAGCACGAAGTGAAAGGTCATGGAGAACAAGAGAGAGAGAGAGAGGCTATTTTTAACCCTGCTGTATCATGTATCACCTCCTACCATGAGATTAGGTGAGGGAAGATATTTCAGGAAGCTCTTGGGTAACCATTTAGGCCAGGTGAAACCAGGTGCTGTTTTCGTCTAATTAGCTTTCTGAAGAGGAAGTATCTATATCAATGGTCATCAAGAGGGTACAGGGTGGACAGTAGCACTTATCTGGTCAATGTTTCACATGTAAACTTTGTGAGTAGCAGTGGATGGAGTGTTTATCCCAGCTGCAGTCACAGATGGTACGGTACAGTAGCCTTGCAGAGATCTGAAGCTGGCGAAACATATGGGAAATAGTTGAGGAATGCTTTGCTCATGCCTGCGAGGGTATATGTGCACATGCATTTCGGGATGACATTGGAGGACATGCGCTCAAGACTTAACTAGAGAGAGATCTCTGAGCTGACAAAGGTGACACTGAATCCTTCTCACTTCCTCTCTTTTATTTGATTTCCTTTGCTGGTGTCTCTTTCTTTCCTTTCGGTCTCTGGGAATGGCCTAATTTTCATTTTTCCCATGATGCAGCCTTTCTCACCCTGTTCATGTGGGGTGTCAAATAGAGGTGACCAGTAGAGGCTAGTTTTTTGTACCAAGTTATTAAATATTTACATTATTACCGCACTTGGAAAAGAAACACATTTAGCCGCAATGGAGGAATTTGTCACACTTATGCAATGCACAATTATTAAAACAATAAAAGTGGATTTAAAATCTCAAAAAAAAAAAAATTCCTGTCCAACTTGTTTTGACTAACAAATATTGTAATTTAATTCATAACGGTAAGATTTAATTTTTTTTTTTTTTTTTTTAAATAAGTCTGTTATGCTTACCAGTGCTGCATTTATTTGATCAATACAGTAATATTGTGAACTATTATTACACTTTAAAATTACTGTTTTTTTATTCTAGTGTATTTTAAAATGTAATTTATTCCTGTGATGTCAAAGCTGAATTTTCAGTAGCCATTACTCAGCCTTCAGTAACACATGATCCTTCAGAAATAATTCTAATATGCTGATTTGATGCTTAATTAATTTCTTATTAGTATTAATGTTGAAACAATTATGCTGCTTAATGTTTTTCTGGAAGCCATGATACGATTTTTTAATCTAATTCTTTTTTTCTAACATTATTAATTCCTTTACTGTCACTTTTGATCAACTTAATGTGTCATTGTTCAATAAAAGTATAGTTAGTGAGTCTAACCCCGCTCTCCTACTGTATATTATGCTGAAAACTGTCCAGCATGAACCTTATGTTTGTATTTGTAGCCCAAAGGGGGTTGCATTAATGAAAGCAGAGGAATCCCCAGTCTTCCTGGGATGTTTTGTATCTCTTTTGTCTCTCTCTCTCTCCCTGGTGCTTTCTCACTGTCTGGACTTTGGGAAAAAGGGGGACGTTTGTTTCTGGAATGCACTTCTCTTAGCCACGCTCAGCATCAGAACATCTTTGTTCGAAAGCGAGGGAGGAAGGTCCCGGAGTTGCCGTCGAGGGTTATCGGGGAGTGTTTTTTTTGGATGGGGTAGGGGGTAAAGCTGCAGCAAAGTTCATTCATTCATCCGCCCGTCATGGGCCTCCACTTTCTTTTATTTTTAGCCAAATCCATCAGGCTTGACAAGCGGGAAATTTGAGCCAGCGCGGGGCAATGCTCCAGAACCCCCCACTCCACACCGTCATTCTTCTCCCGCTCCCTCCCTCTCCATCCCCACACTCACTTTCCCTCTCCCCCTGGGAAAAACTGAGCAGAGTTGAGGCTGGAGATGTTGAGTCATGTGAATCAGTGTACACAGAGACGCCGCTACTTTAGTGCTGATAGAGGAAGGAAGAGAGTGATACACTGCAAAATGTCATTTTCAGTGTTTTTGATGAAAAAATGTTTTAAATTATACATTTATAAAAACCTATTTTAGAGAACATATAATAATATATTCTATATCATTTTAGATATAATTTATTTATATTAATTTAATTTATTAAAATGTATATCTGTCTGTTTTTGTTTTTTAATTGTTCTTAAAAATAATTTGGGGAAATGAAAAAAAAATAAAATAAAAACTTTCAGAATAAATCTAACAATTGTTCCTAAAAAAATGAAATATACATTAATACAATAAAATAACCTAGTTTAAATCATACATCTAACAGGTATCCTACAAATAACAAAACTATTGGGAAAAGAAAAAAGAAAAGAAAAGTTTTCAGCATAAATTGTTCCTAAAAAAAAAAAAAAAAAAAACAATTGCAGAAATTAAAATAAATAAAATAGTTTTAAGCATAAATCTAACAATTGTTCCTAAATAATAGGGGAATAAAATAAAATTATATATATAAATAAATAGTAAGTAAATAAATAAATAAAATATATATAAATAATAAATAAATAAAATAAATTGGTTTAAAGCTTAAATCAGTAGCAATAACATAAATTAATAACATAAATTAATAGCCCTATATTTATGAAAAATTACAAAAATAAAATGTTAAAGTAAAACAAAATAATACAGTAAAAAATACTGCCATTTCAGTAAATGGCATTACCTGTTTTAAGGATTGTTTTAAATATCTTTACTGGGAAAAATCACCAAAGAAATTGATTTAAAAGGGGATTTTTTGCAGTGCAGATGGAGTCAAGGGGTGGGCTATGATTAGGTTTGAGAGAGAGAGTTCCTCTGGTTCTTTTATAAGGTAATGTCTAGTGACTCTGGAAGGGGAGACATGTGCACGGATATATTTTAACACACAGCAGGCAGACGGAGAGCAGGGGAGGGGGTCGAGGTGCCTGCCAGCTTCCTCTCTACCCATCTCCCTTTCTCTTGTCCTGCCTGCCTGCCCGCCTGCCCAGTCCAGCATTTGCAGCAGACAGGAACATAGCAGTAAAGTAAAGCCAGAACAAGCCGAAAAGCACACACACACTAAAAGGCAAGTGCCAGCCTTGAGTTTGACCTATTAACCTGCATGTTAATGTCTGACCATTTCTCCTCGGCTGTGATGTGTTTGCGTGCAATCCAGAGACTCCAGTTCTGCTCTAAAGCAGCATGTTTTGAGTTGGTGCCCACTACACTTAGTTATGTTTTGTATTATGCAAGGGTCATGCTGTATTATGTTTCTCTGAAGATATATGGCGGAAAGGAGGTGAGTGTGTGTTTGCGCACGTGTCTCTGTGCGTGTGCATGAGAGAGAGAGACGGGTTTCACCACTCAGTCCTGTTTGAATACACTTGAACTGGAAAGCAGACTGATGGGAATTAGAACATGTGGAATGTTTACAGTAACAGATAGGATAGAGAAAGAAACTGTAACGGAAAGGATTGATATTCACTGCTTAAAAATCTAGTGTAGATTCATTTTCTTGGTTATTGTTGGTTTGGTGCTGTTGAGGCAGATAAACCTGGTTTGTTTTTTGCTTGTTTGTTGTTCTTTTTATTTAGCCTAATTAAGTTTCTATTTACCTATTTTTCTATTTATTTAGTTATCTGTTTGGTTATTTGTTAATAATGTTTTCTGTTTATTTATTGTTCTTTTTATTTATTTCATTTCTTTTTATTATTTCTATATTTAGTTTAGTTTATTTAGTTGTTTGTTTATGTGTGTTTGTTTATTTTTCTGTTTATTTATTTATTGCTTTAAATTTATTTTTTACATTTTACATAATTATTTAGATATGATATAACATCATTTATTCACATATATTATAAATATGTAAATACACACACACACACACACACACACACACACATATATATATGCAAAGAACAACAAACTAACAAATATACATACATACATACATATATATATATATATATATATATATATATATATATGTATGTATATTTGTTAGTTTGTTGTCCTTTGCATTTAGTTGTTTTTTTTTAGTTGACCTATTCTTCTATTTAGTTAGCCTATCTGTTTAGTTATTTATTTGTTTATCTGTTTATTTATTATTGTATTTTTTTTCTATTTTGTTTATTTAGTTATTTGTTTGTTTATTTTCTGTTTATTTATTTATTTATTTATTTATTGGTTTAAATAGAGCCTACGGCAGGTTTGAATTTCTAGTGGGGGGGCACTAATCACGTTGTGGGGGGTTCGGGTGGGAAGCGTGCAATCTGTGATCGCGTACAGTTGTTGACACTCGCTAAAAGCATGCAATCGCTTTCTTATGTGCACTGTTTGATTGGTTTCACTTTCGCTTTCGAAATCGATCACGTTCATCAAGGACGGGAGAGGACGGAATTTGTTATTTCTTTAAGTAGTTCTGTTTATTTCAGTTTATTCATTTATTATTTCTAGTTTCCATTTATATATTTTTAACCAAGTAAGTACGAACATTTTACAAGTATTCATTTAGCAGTCGCTTTATCTAAAGCAAGTTTCAAATGAAGAAATGCAGCGTCACTGGCTAATTAACTATTGATGAGTTGGTGAACAATTGACTACTGATGAGCTGGCATGATTCAGCAAAACTACCAATGTAACGTCTGAAACGCAGTGAAGTCTTGAAAAGCTTGTGGAAGACAAAAAGCGCATTTTGGTTCTCTGAACTGGTTTGCATGACTTTTGTATTTGTATTAAAGTATGTGTATGAATTGCCTTTCAGCTTATGTATATCTCAGAACAGTATATCTCTAGTATGTGGGACATGTGCATGTGTCACATCTGTGTCCCGCTCCATCCCTCTAGTGTTGTCAGTGCTATTCTCATTCACAGCACCTCTCAAATCTAATTTGACTATTACGGTGTCAGGATCAGCCCAGGGCAGGGTTCAGACCGTGGTTAAGTACAAGCTCCAGCAGGCGCTGACACGGCCCTGCTGTACCCTCAGTTATCTGTCTGGTTCTACATCCTCTCATCCCGTGTGACATCACTGCACATCAGAATGTGTGTGAACATGCTGTCTGATTCCAGCAAACTTTTTTGATTTCACATGCATCCGACCATGAACAGTGTATTTTTAAGATTGTCAAGTGAACTTTTAAATATAATTTATATAAATGTGTCTTGAGGTGCCAGTGTTCTTATCCATTGCTCTGCACGCTGTCTAGCTGTTTTTAAACTCAAGAACATGTATGCAAACGCAAAAACCAGCTAATTATAAAGGACTATACCATTTAGCCAACAAGTTGTTTAGGGAACCTACAACTAGCTGGTTTTCAAAATATGTATATTTTATGCATAAATATAGTTTTGTACATCCTTCCTTCCTTCCTTCCTTTCTTTCTTTCTTTCTTTCTTTCTTTCTTTCTTATTTGTTTAAGACTCACAAACCAACAGATGTTTTCAAATAAGTACATTTCATTTTATTATTGTATTTTTTATTTTATTTTATTTTTTTAAGCCATAATGTATGTAATTATGTAATAATGTGGTGTATTATTTTATTATATAAAACTATTTTTCCAAAGTATTACCAAATATCCAGTACCTCCAACCTTAATGGTTATTTTATTTTATTTTATTTTATTTTATTTTATTTTATTTTATTTTATTTTATTTTATTTTATTTTATTTTATTTTATTTTATTTTATTTTATTTTATTTTATTTTATTTTATTTTATTTTATTTTATTTTATTTTATTTGTCTAAGACATAACCATTGTAATTCTAAATCTAATGGATTATTTTATTATAAAAAAATTTTTTTTAATTAACAACTATTTTTTACAACTGTTTTCTTATTACCAAATAATATCCAGTACCTCTAACCTTAATTCTCATCTTTTATTTTATTTTATTTTATTGCTCATTGGCATTCTGCCTCTGTTTCACACCTATTGATCAGATCTCTTGCTGTTATTGGGATTCAGTTAGATAGTGTTTGATTGAGTGGGTCTTGTGAAGCATGTTGTTAGCGGCCAGCTCTCCACTCATTTAAGTCCAAAAGAAACAGAAAGGCTAGTGGCTAATAATGTATAATATATTAATGTATAAAAATTAGTCAGCTCTAACCTGCTTTCAAATGTGGGTTGCTGAATGACAAATATTCACATTAAAATGACCTCCTGTGCTATATTTCAAAGGGAAAACCCCTGTGGGTCTCAAAAAGGTCCAGACATTGTGATTCCTCTCTACAGCTTGATGGCAGCCATTTTACATCAATATACTCACCACTGGGAGTTTAAGACATTTAATATGCACTTGTTGCATAATGTCTGAGCTGAAGTGACCGTGCTAAAGATCTCCTGAGGCATATTAAATCCCACCGTGTGCTGGAAACTGAAAGTTGACTGAATTCCCATGGGAAACTATAAACGCCTCTGGGGCTTGACCGACGTGTGAGGGACAGAAAGCTCAGCAGCACATGAAATGTGAAGGAACGACTACATAACATCATTCATGTGACTGGAAAAATGTTGAATTCCTTCTATATTATTTAAGAATATGTTTTCCAGCTTCATGAAGCATACAGCTTGTTGTCATGAATGTTGAAAGTTTGAATGGCTTCCTTTTCACGCTCTGAAGTCACGATCGCCATGGTTACCGCTATTATGGGTAACTGGAAGCTGAGCGTTTTTGGCAGATTGCAAAGCCTGGCTTTTGTCACTACATGCAGTTTGCTTAGCTTCCTACATGACTAACATGGAGTTATTCACGGTTCCTTTTTGATGTTGATCTTTAAGTGTGTATTTTTATCAGTCATCATGCAAATGAATCACCGCAGGTTGATAGTAGCATTCACATTTTTTATAGCTCTCACTGAGAAATGTCCACCATTGGAATAAAATACCCATTAAACGAAAGCGCCGATGACTCAAGTCAGACATATTGACTGAGAGCTGTGATGAATACTAAGGCTTTCAGTCAAGGACTGGTTGCCCTTCACAGAGCCGTCTGAGGAATGTGGATTTGTCAATAATCTAAGATGGCCGACTCCGCTATTGTGGACCTAACCTAAGCTAAATCTGCTCTAATCAATGACTCTTGAAAATGTATTAAGATTAAATCCTGTAATCGTGTGACAGGACGTGTCAGGAAAATTAGAGATTATGTTGAGTTAAGTAGTGTGGTATAACGATATACAAAGCACCGTTAATAAGGTTTAAGTGAGGTGAATAAGTTATCCCAGCACTTTTGACAATAGCTGCAACAGCCAGAGGAGCATTGTTGCAGAAACGATCTCAAAAACTAAAAAAAAAGCTCCATATTCTCTTCCATCTGGCAGAGGTGATTAGCTGAAGTTGGGCAGATGGTGCCATGGCTAGGTTCCTCGTAGCTTTGGGGGTAATCTACACATACTTCCTTACAAGGCCAGTTGGATCAGTGTGTTCTGTTAGCAGAGCTCATCGCCACTCAATCTGCACTCACAGCATTTCACAACGCTCTGTAGATTTGTCCAGTATTCCGATTAAACTACCTTTAAACAATAGACTGTTATTTGAAAAGCAGGAATGTATATGTAAAATTTATATTTTTTTTACATAATTATGCTCACCAAGGCTGTATTTATTAGATCAAAAATACTGTAAAAACAGTAATAATGTGAAATATTCCTGCAATTTAAAATGGCTGTTGAATATCTGCTTGAAGACCTTTCTCGATCCACTTCACTTCCTGTCAACTCTAAACTGTCTTAACTTCACAAAGTCAAAATCGCAAAAAAATTGTAAAAAAAATCTTTACTTCTAATGTATAGTATTTATACTATATATTTTAACCCAGGTTTGCTAATTAAGAAAATAAACAAATTAAGATATTTTCTCTGACAAGATGTTTAAATATCATACATAGACACTTCTCAAGTACATTTATTTTTGTTTTAAGCATAATTAGATCATTTTATTGGAAATGACAAGATAATTTAGTGTTTCTGCAGAACTGCTGCATGTCAGCTTACAAAAATTCTTATTACACGTTTTTTGGCTGATATTTGGTTATGCCTTCATGGTCGTATTTGAGCAGAATTCCACAGATGTTTCCCTCACAATCAGTGCAGAAATTATGCTAAATATGCACAGATTCTTTGTGGGCCTACTTTTTTTTAGTTTTTTAATTAGCAAGCTGTATTCCTCAATTAGCATATGCTAACGTCAATACTGTATCGCTCACAAAGCCCCCGAGTCATTGTTTCCAGAAGAACATCCTTTTTTCTAGCTAATAACACATTGTCTGGGTCTGAGCCTGGCCTCGGCTCAATCCCTGTTTCCTGTAGTGGAGTCCTGAGCAGGCCTGGCCCTCAGGATGTTTTTGTTTGGGACGAAGCGAGAGGGGCGGGGGGCTGCGTTTCTGTTCTTGTGTGGCAAACGTGCCCAATTAAAAATGCCGTGGTCAGTGAGCAGCAGACCTGGCAGAGAGCGAGTCTGGAAGTGTTGACATACCAAAAATGAGGAAAAGAAAGAGAGAGAGAAAAAAACGCAGGGATCACCCTGGAAAAAAAGGCACGAGGGGTTGGGCGGGGGCGGCTGTTCGGGGGGAAGGGAGCGGGGTGAATCAAGGCTGTGGAATGCACTCCGTTTAGTCACATATTCACTCGCTAAACACCAGGAACTCCTGAGTCAGCGGCTTCCTCATCAGCCTGCCGCAGTCAGGGACTCGTCCTATTTCCACCCAGTCTCTCTTTCCTTTGTCCCTCTCTCCGTAGTCCCGTCTTCTTCTGGTTCCCTACCCCCCTCATCGATCGCGACTCAAGCTGTTGCTGTGTGATTGGCAGAATTCAGTGTCAAAACAACTCCTCCCCCTCCTGACTCCACCTCCTCTCGCCCTCCTGTCTGGGCTGAGGTCAGGATGAACATGCTGCAAATGGGTGAAGAAACATCTACGGCAATGGGACTCTTGGTTGTGGTGAATGTGGAACTCATAATAGATATAAGAGCGATTAATAACACTAGAAAAAACACTCTTGAGCTAGACTTTGGAGTCGTTTTTGTTACCCTGATTATCGCTATCTGCAGACTTTAGCCCTCATCCCCCTTCTTGTAGACTGGATAATCTGTCTATTGACCTTCTAAGACATGCATCTCTCTCACCCGGATGGTCTGAAGTGCTTCACTGATCTTTGTTTATCTCTAATGAAGAGCTGTGTGTTGGTAATCATTGCACATTCTGTCCTAAGCTGTCATGTACATCAGTGCTGCTATGAATACAGCACGTACGCAGGGATTCAAGGGGCCAAAAATAAGAATTAATATCATTAAAATGAAATTAATATTAATCAAATATGTAAAAGTTAGCTTTAACTTAATGTTACGTTTCCTGGAATAATTATGAATACTTTCTTCGGTTTTTAATTTGTAATTAAAATATTAAACCTTTATTTTTGCTCTACCGTTCAAATGTTGAGGTTTGAAAGAAGTGACTTGTGCTCACCAAGGCTGCATTTATTGGATCAAAAATACGGTAAAAACAGTAATATTGAGAAATATTATTACAATTTAATAATGGCTGTTGAATATCTGAATATCTTTCAAATGTAATTTATTCCTGTGATGCAAAGCTGAATTTTCAGCAGCCGTTACTCCAGTCTTCAGTGGCACACATCCTTCAAAAATCAATCTAATATGCTGATTTACTGCTCAAGAAACATTTCTTATTATTATCAATGTTGAACAGTTGTTCTGTTTTATATTTTTGTGGAAACTATGATCCTTTTTTTCAGAATTGATTGATGAATAGAAAAGAACAACATTTATTGAAAATAGAATTATTTTGTAACATTATAAATGTCTTTACTGTCACTTTTGATCAATTTAATTTTCAGCATCCTTGCTGAAAAAAAAAAAAAAATTTCTTTAATATCTTATAATTAAATGAATATCTTAATGACAGCCCTGGAATTTAACTTCATGTTCCTCTTTAATTACATTTACATTTAGTCAATTTGCAGACACTTATCCAAAGCGACTTACAATTGGGGAATACATAAAGCGAGGCAAACAGACACAGGAGTGCTTGTAATACCAAGTTTCAGGTTTTGTTCCAAACAAGTACAAGCTAGAAAGGGAAGGAATAAATAAAGAGAAAGACAAAGTTTTTATTTTTTTAATAGTAATTCCTCTTTAATTTCATGTTCCTCTTCATGGACATTTATTATAGTCCAAAACCATCGTAAAGTAGTGTATTATTGATTCAATTATTATTGCGTTAAACAATACAGTTTCCAATGGCAATTTTTTCACTGTTACAAGACTAAAAAGAGAGATGAATGAACCTGTTTCTGTGAGCGTTGGTAATCCGTGACTGTGTAGAAATGGAGCACACCTGTCCTTTGCGCTGTCAACCTGTCAATCACTTTTACTCTGAAACATACAGTGACATGTGATCACACAGATGGTTCACCACACACATATGTGTCTCAAAGTATTACAACATCGCTAGTAAAGTGAGTACAAAATAATTTCTTTTAATATATAATATACCATATATGAGGCACGACAGAATACTCATTCAGACTGAGCCATGATGTTCCTGAGTCACGTTAAAAATACCGTAGGTCTGATTTTTGAATGAAGTTGTTTGAAAATAATAAGCTAAATTAAATTGAACTTGGACTGTATTTCTGAAAAGTCACCTCTTGGCACCCAGTGAGATAGCCTAGTAGCAGAAAGGCTTTTCTTTTGTCAGCTCAACATGATTTTACAGCACTTCTATCCAGGAGCTCATCATATTTTACCATCCAGTGATGTGTGAGTGTGTGTTTGATTCAAAAGTTCTTTAGCTCACTGTGTGTACCTTCGAGCGTGTGGGTGTGATATAGTAGTTGTAATGTCATTCTGCAAACCTGTGCTGTGCACTGCTAACTGTGGTGGGAGAATCTATCTTTAGCTCTGAGGGGGATTGTGAACAGTTGGTCTCCAAGGCTGGCGCTAACTCCGTTCGCTCAATTAGCACTACAGAGCTGCTAAAGCATGCAGAGAGACGTGCCTCTATGTGCTGGTGTGGTTTTCACAAACTTACAATAAAATTAGTCTTTTTCCCTAGATAATAACGTGATCGCTTTTATAAGATGGAAAGGCTGTATACCTGTTCACGTGATTCAGATCCAGAATGGATGTGACTTTCAGGAAGGCAAAGTGTTATAGCGCCGTACTTATTTTTGCTACTTATTTTGTGTTTTATCTTAATTGACAGTAACTTAATAATATTACAGCATAACTGTAAAAAGAGATTCCTATGCATGTTAAACAATTAATTAATTAATCAATTAATTAATTAATTATATAATTTTTATTCAGATTGTGTACATATATTTAGAATGACATTATCTCACTTATGAAAATGAAATTTTAGAATTTAAGTAATGTCTTGAATGGTTTATATATTTTTAGATATTCTAACTTTTGTGAATAAACACACATATATATTTTTTTTCTAATTGATTTTGTTGAGCATAAACCACCTTTAAGTCTAATAAAATAAAATTTTGCATTACATTTGTACTTAAGAAAATCATTTTAGATTGAGTTTGCAGTTGCATTTTTCAAGTCATTTTTTGACTTTTATATGTATGTGTGTGTGGATACTATAGATAGATAGATAGATAGATAGACAGACAATAGCAATAAAACATTCAACAAATGGAAAAAATGAAGCAATTTTTTAGCAGTAAATGCTGAACTTCGGTTTGTGTACGAGATTTGTATTTTTCCGTGACTTTTACTGCTACATAATGGTGTTAGTGCGGTATTATGCGAAGGTTTTCGGTATCCAATATCATATACAAAATGCGTTATTTACAGTCAGGCATGATACAATTATTTATTGATGTTTGCTTTTTATTCAAGTGCTACACTGTAAAAAAAGAAATTCCGTAAAATTTACAGTAAAAAACCGGCAGCTGTGGTTGCTGGAATTCTACCGTAAAAAAAACCGGTAGCAACAATTTTAGGTTTTACAGTTTTAACTTAAATTTACAGTTAAATACCGTAATTTCATTACCTGATATAATGTTAATTTACCAACCTATTGAAGTAGTGAAATCTGTTTTGTAGCTTTGAAATACACTGATAACCACCAAATGCAGATGGTGACGAGAAAGTCACGATGAACCAAAGCCCATCACGAGCAGCTTTTAAATAATAACATATATTGAAGGTGCACAGTGTCATTCACACAAACATTAAACACCATCATGGTGAGACTCATTAAACTGAAATATGCAATAAACATTAATTTAAAACCATTAGATGTAACATACAATCCTAATAAACATAACTGATAAGAAAAAACTAAGAAGAAACATAGTTATTTCAAAGAAAAAACATCAAATTCAAACAAAATTTGAAATGCAACACAGGGAATTCTGGGAAAGTCAATTTACGGTTTTCCCTGTAAATTTTACATTCTTTTTCCACTTTCAAAAACGGTATTTCACCGTAAAATTGTCTGAAATGTCTATTACAGTGTTTCACCGTATATATCAGGGTAACTTACCGTTAACCCTTTAACAGGTTTTTACTGTAACATTTTCACAGTTTTTTTACCGTTAAAATGACGGCCATTTTTTACAGTGTAGTCAGCTGGTTATGTGAATGCAACATGGCGGTTTCCACTCCACGTGAAATAACTACTTTGTAATTACTATTCATTTCTATTTGTGCATAAAATTTGGAAGTGGGTCAGTGAAATATCGCCGAAAAAGACAAAGTATGAGACAGCACTTTTACACAAAAGCATGCATACACATACACACAAACGGAGAGAGGCCTCCTGTTTCAGGAAGTCCGCAGAACAGGAGACGTTAAACACTCAGTTCCTTTTTGACATGTGTTTCCATCACCCTCCATAAGACAAGAGCAGCAGGCAATGGGGCCACACACACTCATACTCACACACACACATCCTCACCCTGTATTTCATGAGGGCAAAAAGAGGCCACCGCCGCATTTCAGTTTAACTGTTCTTTTAGCCTGTCCCCTGGAAACCTCTCATATACTAGTGACTCGTCTATCGTAGGAAAACAAGCAAGGCAGATAAGATCAAACCTAACAAGATCCTACACAGTTTGGTTGCTCCACCGAGAACCCACAGACCTGACAGCCGTTTGCCAGGTGGATTTGTGGGAAAAAGTAATAGCCTACTTCTCTCTCACCAGAGCACAACAGTGTATTTTATATGATTGATTTCAGCATGGACATTAGGCTAAACCCAAATGCGCTTGTTGTGTGAAACTACATATTTCTAAACAACTTTAAATCTATTATAACCTTAAAGGGATAGTTCACCCCAAAATTTTTCATGCTGTACATTTGAATAATGTGGTTAGTTTTGAAAGCATATTCTATCATTTTAATTTAAGGGTTATCAGTTTTGATATCTTGCATCCCTAAAGTGAATAAAAGAGCAGTTCTACAGGAATAGTTTGCATTTCTTTCTTAGACCGTTTATCGTAAGCCATAAACAGCACTGTAATTTCATTCCATTTTCATCCATTAGCCCCTTGTAGAAAGATGAGGTCAGTCCGTTGAGAGACAGTGTTATGATGGGTAACTAAAGTCCGTGAGAAGGTAACCTGATGTGTTGGCCTTTTGAGTGAGGCGTGCAAAAGCATAAATCCATTCCTCTTCCAAACCTCCTCGAGTTTCTGGTGACGTCAGAGGTGCATGTTGGAGCATTCTCATCCCTCTCAGGTCGCCGCGGATACGCTTCTTATCTGTCTTTTTCCGTTATCAATACTTGACGAAATCCTTCCCTTCTACTGTTTTCGGGGCTCCCGTGCACACAAGATATTTTTAGAGACGCAGATAGTGTGTCCTACCAGACAGCCAAAGACCAATTAAGCATGTCGTACACCTTCCATTACACGAAAGAGGAGCTGGAGATGAATGAAGGAGTAGGAAGAGGAAGGATAGACGGAGAAAGGTGGAGATGATGTCATAGCAGAATGAAACTGTTTCCTCTTTTGTGATCATCCTTTATTTTGCTGCATATTATGTTAATGGCTGTGTGCCATATTCAGTTTGTGGAAAATGATCCTGTAGCGGGAAAGCCACTCACAGAGAACTTCCAGTCATGTCTGTGTTTATTGGCTCTCTAATGGACAAGAGAGGCAGCAAAAAAAACACACCGCTCAGTCATCTACACACTCTTTAAACCACAAAAAGGAGCGAAATTACTCTCTTGTTTAATCAGATTTTTTCCCGACATGTGCTGCAGATAAAAGATCACCGGGTGTCATGAAAATGATGGTGATACAGAAAGGACAACATTTCTTGCTTCTCTTCATGGAAATACTGAGGGAGAGACCCAGCCTACGTTTCTTTGATTCCTTTCCTTTTTTAATTTCATTAAATGTTACAGTGGGTGGCTCAAAGTTTCCATCATCGAGGCCTACAGTGCATTTTGATATCTTAGATTCTGAGTCATTTTTTTTTCAATGCACAGGAGAAGATAAACATTTTCTACTGTATTCATATTAGGACAGGGTGATTCTTTGAATTGGAGTATTAGTGATGATTTTGCTGTTGATGTCAAATTAAGCAACACTGTGAGTATCTAGATCACTTTTATGTTGCTATTACGTTTCTTAAAGTTGTGAGATTCCTTCCTTGCCTTACAGTTCAAAAGTATATCAATGTACAGACAAAGATCTTTTAATAGCATCTTGGATTTTAAATTTAGTTATGTTGTTTGAATTTATTTCCATGATTCTGTTCTTTTTTTTCGTAAATTAAAATGTTTAAGTAAAATAAAAAAAATAAAAAATAAAAATATATATATATATATATATATATATATATATGTAGGTACATGTTACAATATTAGTAGATTGAGTTATACTGGCTCATATGTGAAATATATTATTTCCTTTTGTTTAATTGGTAAAAAATAAAAAATAAATGTTTTGGGTCAGTATGATTGATTTGATTGATTGATTGATTTTGAAGACACTTTAATTTGGCAAGGATGCATTTAATTTATCAAAAATGACATTAAATTCATTTATAATCTGCAAAAATATTCCGTTTCAGATAAATGATATAGAGGTGTCTCCACAAAAATGTTTTCAATATCCTTGAGCAGAAACATTTCTACATTTTAAAATATATAAATATTTTGGATTTTGTTTAAATAAATGTAGCCTTAGTGAGCATAAGACAAGAACTTTTTAAAAGAAAATAAAAAAATCTATCTATCTACACTGTAAAAAAAAAAGTTGAGCCAACTTAAAACGAGAAGTTGAGAAAACTAAAAAATCTGCTGAAGCTGGTTGCCTTAAAATTTTAAGTTTATATAACAAAAATTTGAGAATCTCCCACAAAAATAATTTTTTTTTAAGTAAAAAAAATGTTTTTAAAGTTCGCTCAACTTTTTTTTTATCTATCTATCTATCTATCTATCTATCTATCTATCTATCTATCTATCTATCTATCTATCTATCTGTATGCTGTATATATATATATATATATATATATATATATATATATATATATATATATATATATATATATATATATATATATATATATATATATAATATAATATAATGCTTTTAGAACACATTTTGTGATATTTACTTGCAATGGTGTTTTGTACCTGCTTTGCACAATTTTAGATTTTCATATGCTGTGACCTTACAGTTTTCCCCACGCTGCTTGAATTATATTTGCATGAGTGGTTGAATCTATGCTGTTATTAATGGAATGCGTAATGTCAGGGTCACTAAGGCGAGTTCTGGTGATGTAAGGCGAAAGAGAGATAGAGAGAGACCACACCATTACTACACTTCCCCCCTCCGGCTGAGATCAGACTCATCAATAGCACGGATAATGTGGAGATGTGCGCTATGACATCAATATCAGGCGCTGAGGTCTTGGTGCTCTATTGTGTTTCCAGCACCTTCCTCCCCCCCTCCATCCCCTCCATGTTCAGACACTGAGAGACCCATGGGACACTGACAGCCATTGATGGGACTTGCCGCCTCTCAATGACTCTCTGCATTGTCTAAGAGACTGCACGCTTGCTAAATGTGCACTTGTTCACCTTATTTTCTACAGCCTCACCTAGGGATGTCAAAAGTACTTTGGTACGAAGTCAAAAAAAAATTCTAAAAAAACTACATGTAGCTCAACTGACTTGGTGTCTATTATGTTAATAATCAGTGTAAAATAGGAAAAGAATAATTGTTGATTTATTTACCTGGATATTGTAGCATTTAAAATTATTCATTTAAGTTTAAGTGTTTTATTTTTTTAATTGTATAGAATTGTATAATGAGCCAATGGTTATTAGTTTTTATGCTATGAGTCCCTAAAATGAACAACAGAGAGATTCGATAATCAGTGAAGCAGACTACACTGCACAATGAATCTCTTATTTACATCGCTTATTTAAAACTGGTACTTTGATACGTATTTGAACTAATTTCTTCAGCACTAGTGCACTGAAAAAAATTATACAAATTTTTTTTTTAAGGTAAGTGGTTGCAAACAATTTATTTTAGACATTTTAAATAAATAAAAAAAAGTTGAGTCAACTAAATTTGTTTATTTAAATGTAGCTAAAATAAAGTAATTGCAACCACCGGCACTTACTTTAAAAAATGTAGTACATTCAATTAATATATTTTTTTCAGTGTGGCTGATTTAATTAAACACCCCAGATTGGCCATTACAAATATGTACTCACCTGTGATTGGCTACAATGCTCATCGCTGCAAAAACATTTTGTTAATAGAAACCTCTGATGCTGCTAAAGTAGATAAACGCACCGTTGTGCTTTTTTTCAGTAATATTTTATTCCATCAGTTATAATCACAATGATTTTTTAATTAATTGTAAATCCCTAAATAAAAGTAAAAACATTGTTAGTGTATTTATTTATTTATACTGATTTTTTGCTGACTTGAAATAAGAATAACTTGGTAAAGACTTGCTATAATTCAATATATTTATATTTATAAAGTACAACTATAAAGCACGCTCAATAGCATATTCGTTTTAGCAGTGGTATTGAAATTGGTATGAAAAATCGTGAAGTTTTACTGATATTGATATCGACAACTAATTTTGCTATCATAACTGCGCTAGATCCATCTCTGGTTGAAGTTGAAGACGTCGCATAAAGGATGGTTCAGCATTTTGATCACAGTTAAAATGATGATCTCAGAGCTTTTGGACGTTGATTGATTGTTGCGAGGCTTTTGTGCGGCAATTTATTGAATCATAAAATAAACATTTTGACTTCTGCCTCCCCTAGTCGTTGTATATGAGGTGAATTTATTGTTGCTCTCCGTGGGTTTATTGACAGCCTCCTTCCTTTGGACATCAGAAGAAGATGCACACCACCTCTTAGTGACAGTGCAGCATAAAGTCTCATAAGTGTTGTGACTGTAAATCAATATTTACCACTGCAAGAATAGAGCTTGCTGGAAGCCGCTGATGGCATCTTGCGCTGCAGGCTAACCCAATAAAGCAAGCAATAAATCAGACTGAGTCTGAATAATCCCTCTCCATCAGTAGAGATTACCACTTCTTAATGCTCAAAACAGCACCTGTACCTTCACCGTATAAGATCCTCAAGATTTGCCAGTGGAAGGCAAGAGAAATATCTTTTTCCCCATGTTTAGTTTGGACTATTTCAGGAATGCGTTCTCCATCATAAAGTGTCCGTCTGCCTGAAGAGCTTTGAAACAGACGTACACTGGCCGCACACACGGTTAACGTCTCTTCTGTACAAAAGACCCCTTTCACGTTCTCTATATTACTCTTTTTTGAGGTTCTGTGGCCCTGCGACAACTGAATAGCCTGGCAAAGTTGACCGCACTTCAAACGTCGGCGCATGGGTAGAGGCTCTGGAGGTTTGATGAATGGCTCTAATTCCTTTGAGGCTCACATGGTAACAATAAATGTGAAGGAAGAGGCACTCTCTCGTTTCACGAGCCGGGAACCCACGCTTTGTGTCGCGGGGCTTCAAATGCTAATCCTTTCTTTTGCCTTCTCCGGGAGTCGAGTGGCTCAACCTCTGCTGAGAAACTGTAGTAGTACCCATAGGCAAATCCTCCTGACGCAGGGGTGTCTTTGTCGGGGACAAAAGTGGTAGATCTTGATTTACTTTTGCCACATTATCAGCATGTGAGCGGCGTGTTGGTGCTTTCTTGAATCACTCCTGGCAAGCAAAATGATATATTATGATATTTACAGTACTGTTCAAAAGTTTGCGGTTAGTAAGATTTTTTTTAAAGAAATTCATACTTTTTTTTTTCAGCAAGGGCGCATTAGATTGATCAAAGGTGACAGTAAAACATTTATAGTGCTACAAAAAAAATTATATTTCAAATAAATGCTGCTCTTTTAAATGTTGAAAAAAAATCATCACCGTTTCCACAAAAATATTAAGCCGCATATTAGAATGATTTCTGAGGGATCATGTGACACTGAATAGTGGAGTAAAGGCTGCTGAAAAGCCAGCTTTGTCATCACATAAATCAATCACATTTTAAAATACATTAAAATAGAAAACAGTTCTTTAAAATCTAAAATGAAACATTTACAATATTACCGTTTTAGTGTATTTTTGATCAAATAAATGCAGCCTTGGTGAGCATAAGAGACCACGTTTAAAAACATTACAAAACTTTACTGACCCCAAACTTTTAAATATTAGTGTAACTTTTTTACCTTGAGAAATACATAATATACATGGGGGAAAAAAAACGATTAAGATGAGTACATATAATTAAAATGTGTTGCACCACATAACATTAAACTTTTCTTGATAAATAAATAAATTCAAAACCATATTAAATCAGTATATTTTAAACATTTAAAAAATGTAGACACTTGTCATTGTCTCATTTAAGCGTCTTAGAAGAATGTACAGTACAGACCAGGGTTCCATAAACATACACACAGTCGTGAGTGAGAGCCAGACATCAGCCATGTGATCACAGTCTGTTCACAGGAGGCTTTCCTCTACGCCCCGCTTCAACCGAGCCAAATGAGATCATGTTATATATTATCACATGCGTGTGTAAGTGTGAGGATGGCTGCAGACCGGCCATATTTATGCACAGCTGTCTGGATAATCCATACAATGATTTGAGTGCTCCCTCCTCGCCGTTTTCGGAAAGCGCTTTCATGACTGGAGCTGTCTAGGGAGAATTATTGAATTCATAATGAGCGGGACCCCTCTCTGCCACACCCTGCTCATCACTTACTCCCACATTTCAGTAACGCAAGGGAGGCCCGCTCTAATTGAACTTCCTTTGATGTGATGCATGTTTTCTAAGCCTCCTTATTCAAGACTCATTTAACAATACATTTCTTTTGTAAAGCCTATGAATTTCTCAAACGGAATTGAATTTCAAAGACAGCAGATGGAGGGAAATAAAGCACTAATGTCAAATTCACATTAAGTGATTAATGCAGTGTACCATAGTTTTACCATAGCTGTGTCATTGTTTTATGACCTGATATACAAGAAAACGCCTACAGCATAGGAACAGGATCATATGAAGTTGAATCACTGATGAATATGTGATAATTTAATTTCAAATAAAGATATGAACATAAATGGGAAAAAATGACTAATGCATTCCAAAGTCTTATTTACACTTTTATAAGTTAGTCAGAACAAAAACTTAATATTTAAAACATATAATTCTGTAATTGTATTTCAATTTACCCAATAGCCTCTCACATATTTTACCACACAACATCATTTGCTTAATTTAATAATTATTTGCTAATCTTTATTCAAAACATTTACATTGGCATGATGGTAATGCATGATCATTTTTTATTTTATTTATTTATTTTTTGTAAAGTGAATGCTTTTTTAAAGTAATCTGAGTCATTTGCTTTTACACAAAATTAAATTTGCATGTAGAAAATGTAGATTATTTTTACAGCTATACACTATCGCTCAATAAGGTCAATAAGGTTTTTTTAACTGTTTTGAAAATATTCTTATGTTCACTGAGGCTACATATTTGACCAAAAAAAAAAAAAAAAAATTAATTATTTTTAAATCGTTTAGTTTAAATCAACTATTTTCTATTATATATTTTAAATTATATATATTTCAGGATTGTTTGATGAATAAAGCCTTTAATGTGACTTTTTAAAAAAATCTATTTAATGTAATCTCGCTCAATAAAAGTGTTAATTTCTTTTAAAAAAAAAAAATCTTACTGAGCCCAAACTTTGAACAGTTTGATCTGTTTTTATAAATAATATGCTATATGAAGTCACGGCAAACATTACGCAGCGTTCACTGGCATATCTTACCCCACTCACCTCTACTCTTGACGCAGTTTTGACACGTGTGTAGAACAATAACTGCTGCATTGGCATTGAAATGAAGGTTACTTGAGGTGACGTTACACCTGAGGAGACGCTTATAATATGTCATTATAGACTGTTTATTCATTCAGTAAATAATAGCAGAGCAAATGTGGTTTGTTTACCTAAATGTGCACAGAATATGAATAGCGTGTTTGGAAGTCATTCAGGCGTTTTTTGCGAGTCTGTACTATTGGGCTTGTGGAACATTCTATGACTCATCTCTGGCACCCACTGAAAAATTGTGACTCAGAGGAAGTAACACACACAACTCAGAACATTCTTTGTGTTCTGTATTTATGTGAGTGTATGTTCAGGGTGAGAGACGTTTCGTTCTTGTGAATTATGTGCGTTGTTAAGAATATATGAATCAGATGTGGCAACTGAATTGTGAAACACTTTGTTTTGTCTATTAAAAAATGCTTTTTTTTGGCTTATGTTTTGCACCCTCGTCTCAACCATGTCTGCTCAGTTAGTGTGTGTCGCATGTATGCATGTGTATTCCACACGTGGGTGTGCGTGTATGTTCATATGTGGCATTATTTCTATGTGCAACCTCGGCAGCATTTTTCCATGCGAGCATGAGCATGTTTACGAGCAACTGTGTCGGTGGGTGTGCGTGGAGTTTATGAGGCCCTTTGAACGAGAGCTGTGGTCCCAATTATCTGTTAGACCCCTCACCCTCGCTCACACAATCTCCTTCCTCATCTCGTCTCTCACCCCCTGCCCCCTACCCTCCTCAACCTGTCATTTTCCCCTCTTAAAGGGGACAGCACCGCCTCGAGAGGTAAGGAAGAGGGGATTTCTTCACATAAAGTTAAAAAGAGGATTATCCTCCTGTAGTAGACTTCTTCCCTCAGGTGTGACGTCTTTGGTTTTGGTGCAAAGTTCAGAAAACTCACACATTTTGTACTTGCAGCACCCTTGAAAGTTGCACCCTTTCATCTCAAGTATGCATGTGGGTTTGTATAGTGTGCCAGGATCACACGCTAGTTACTTTATCGTGGATTCAATACCTATGAAATACTTAAAGTATATGAAATTTGTTGCATTGACATCAAAATATCACACTATTTTTTTTAAGCAATTTCATTTTTACGCAACTGATCCAAAGGTAATCCCCCCCACCCCCCACCCCAAGTTTAAGTTTTTAACAATTTTTATTTTAGACTATTTTTAACAATATTATTTCCTATATTTTTTAATTCCATTCAAAATATAATAAACAGCGATATATGAATTTTTCATTTTTATATATTCATAATAAATGTACACCGTATACACACACATATACTATATAAACAAAAACTTTTATTTTGGATGCGATTAATCGCGATTAATCATTGCCTAAGCACTAAAATTTAGTTTATACCATTTTAAGGTAATATTCCAAACCTATTTAAAAACATTGTTAGTGAAGGGAGAAAATGATTGAGATATTACTAAAGTTTCGAAATGGTCATTAATCAATTACAAATTTACCGTCTTATTAATACATTTACATTCTCTGTAGTTTGAGTCAATTTATAAATTAATAAATGATATAGAATAAATTTTTGAACACATTCTCCACTGACTTACTCACAAAGACAGTTGATTTGTTACTGAATGAATCTGTGTTTTATGAATCATTTGAATGAATGACTCGTAAAGTCACTTGTCGGCACCTGCTGGTGCAACTATGTATGTAACCTGCAAAAACACCTTATTGACACATCTCCACCATTAATATACAGAAACAATTTAGGAACTAGAACGCTAAGTGTTAATAATGATTGTTTTGTCATAGATGATTAGTGATTATTATTACAAAGACTTATCTCTGTGTGTGAGAGGCCTGAGCTGGCCACTGGAGAATTCCTTGGCTAATCAGGTTTAACATCGGTACATGCTTAATTTTGGGGTCCACTGTATGGCAAATATACCATTTTTATCCATATTTTTCATTAAGAGATATGCAAGCCAGCCACCTCCATCCAAGGTTGCTGCTAAATAGTTGCTCTCAATTTTTGTGTAGCATAGCCTATGTAAACAGGAAACTCATTTTGTTGTTGTAAACTTTGCTAGGTTACTTTAGGTCAGTGGTTGGGGCTGTTAGAAGGGGTATGCGTTACACACAGGTGTTTTCAGGCGGTGCGGTGCGGTGCGGTGCGTCAGTGCTCCCCTTAAATGACCTGCAAGTTTGCTGTAACTGAGTCACTCTGCAGTGAGGTGATGGATGCCTGGTGAGTCATCACTCGAGATCGCTGGCAGGTGGAGGGCTGTGAAAAGGCTTTTATCAGCCTCAGTGATTACAGTATGAGAGGCGCTGCTTGATGCGTGGTGATTCATTCAGAGCTGAGTATGTCTGTACTGAGCATTCTTATTCAAACTGAGCAGAATCTGTACATAGACGCACATTGTCACCATTTTCAGTGATTCTAACACAAAGAGGTTACCATTCATTTCAGTTACTCAACTAGCGCTTGTAAGCCTATATATTTGTTAGTTCCTTATCTAGTTTTTTTTTTACCTGAGCTGTGCATGTCACCTGACTAATTATACATCTCATTAGTGTTCATTTCCCACTGACGCTCATGTGAGGCGTCAATCACATAGAATATAACTGCACACATGTAACGAAAGGAATCAATGGTCTGTTGAAGCAAACACATTGAGCAGATAGAGTGACACGGCTGTGCATGACCACACTAACATGCTGAGAGAGAGATGGGTGTTGTGAAATGATTTTATTAGTTGTGTTGAAAGGCTGTGGAATATAGCTAGATATTGCTTTCAAATCAGTTCTTCAAATTTCAGCAAGTCAGAGACAATAGTTGACTAAATTAGATATTAGATAAATTCAATATAAAATAAGTAAAAATGCTAAAATCAGTTGCGTACCATACCATTCAAAAGGTTGAGGTCTGTAAATATTGTAAATATTTTTTATGTTTTTGAAAAAAAAAGTATCTTATGCTCACTAGGGCTGCATTTATGTGATAAAAATACATTAAATTTACTAATACGGAAAGCTGTTCGAAAAACATTTCTTATTATTATCAATGTTGAAAGCAGTAGTGCTGCTTAATCTTTGTGAAAACCATGATACTGAATTGAAAATGATGAATTGAAAGTTCAAAAGAGGAGCATTTATTTGAAATGGAAATGCTTTGTAATATCAGTCTTTACTAAACTTTTAATCAATTTAATGTGCCCTGGTTAAAAAAAAAAGCTTTTCTGACTCATAACTTATGAACAGAAATGTATGTTTGATGTGTTTTAAAACAGGAATTTAACTGATTTTAGGCTGAGCAGTGAGAGCATGAGCATGAACCGTCTCGCTGTCTGACCAAGATCCTGTTACTGCTCCCTTAGCTGGCTAAACTCCAGAGAGAGCTGAGAGTTTGTTTTGCACTGAAAGATGACACTTACCTGCATTTCCTCACTGTCTTGATGCAGTGTTTATAGAAATAGTGCCTTGTTTCTAATCTTCACAATGGAAAAAGCTGCAGTTTTTTACTGGCCAATGCATCGTCATTCAAAATCAAACATTCAGTTATAGAAATGCCCTAGATTCTAATGTATTTGTGAGTTAGGGAAAGGCAGGTCTACCAAGATAAAGCATGTAGTTTTCAGGTCATCATGTGATCCCCATGATGAGACCCGTACTGTGTAAATTTGAAAACTTTTATTAAGCTAATGAAATGACTGAAGTCTTATTCTTGCATGAGTTTACAGTGTAAAAAGTTGCTGAGTGCCCCCATCAGAAGTTATTTGCCTTGCAAACAGCAATTTATAATGAGCGAGTGCATTTTTTCACGTAGAATGTTCTGTAGTCTCGTCAGAGAGTTGAGAGGTATTCATATTTCATTCCTGAACATGATCCACGTTTAGTGTGGGAATTCATATCCCTGTTTAATAAAGAGAGCAGATTAGCCAGCTTTCACAGCCTTTGTGCGTCTGCAGAGTAAAAGTCACAAAGGGACAGATGGGATGCCACACAGACGGAGAAGATGCTGATTTATTTTCTTCTCTTTATGGCGGACAAAATCCTGTCCAGTCTGTACCATGTCCTCTCCATGTAGTAATCATCCCTGGAATAGTTATATGTTGGATAGTATGGCTATAAATCTAAATATGGCACAGTTATTAACCTAAATGTGACACTGGAAAATACTGGAAATGCAGGTTCCAGGTGGAAATTTTTTGCCCAGAACATAATGAAAGATCACACAAAAACCGCTAACATACGTAGACATCATCTTTTTTATCCTTCTCATTCTTTTTGCATATTATTCGTGTTTTTTTGTTTTTTTTTTCATCTCTGCAGTCTGAGCCATTACAAATCCATTGAAGGATTAAAGGCGCTAAAAATAGGCACTTACGCAGAGCGGGACTTAGTCCGCTGCCTCCTTATAAACAAACAAGCGTGGATCTGCGCCGCTGGCCTAGGCGGGCCTGTCTGCCCAGTGCTACAGGGAGTCATTTGCGGCCTGTGGGAGGCTGACCTCGGTCAGGCGCTGTCGGATGCATGAGTCCCGCTCGCTTGCTGCCTCAGAGACACACACAGACACACACAGACATGGAGGCTGGTGTCCAACGTGTGGGAGTAGTAACACCACAGGCGGGCTAAAACGCTTAATGATGCTAAACCGCATCCGTGGCTAGCGGCACGCTTTCTGAGAACTCAGTCCAGACTAGACCAGCCAAACTGGACTGGACCGACAGTCTCAGACGTGTCATTTCAAACTGCTACATCGCCCGTCTGCAAATAGAAACAGCTTCTGTGAGCGTTTTCACTACGAGGCGAAACTAGCGAGGGCTGTTACCGACTTCAGAAGGGACATTTTCCTTTCTCTCTTTCTGTTCTCTCTTGCTAATTGTCTGTCATCCTCCTCTTTCTTTCATTCTCTAGGACAAAGATTATGCTATGAAATCTTACTGGTTCTATTTATTACTCAGCACTTGAAACATGGTATCATAAAAAGGGAGGTAAATCACTGGAAACTAAAAAATGGTTGATTTGTGATGTAAAATAATTAACATGTACAGTTGTACAGCAATGGCACACAGTTAAAGGGATAGTTCACCAAAAATGTATTCACCGGTATGACTTTATTTCTTCTGTGAAATGCAAAAGAAGATATTTTAAAGAATTTTGACTTTTGTTGTATATACAGAAAACAACAGTGAGACATTTCTCAAATATCTTCTGTTGTGTTCTGCAGTGGAATGAAAGTCCTACAGGTTTGGACTGACGTGACGGTGAGGAAATGTTGACAGAACTTTCATTTCATTTCACAGAACGCAATCCCTTTAAGCTCTTTCAAGAAGCGGTTTCATTTAGTCAAATGACAGCTGGTAGTTTTTCGAAAGCTTCTCACCAACTTTGGAAAATGTGGTTTCCAAAGAGGGGCTCATTTTACCTTTTACCTTACTGTAGTACTGAGTCATTCAGATTGACTCAAGACTGTGACAGACTCTGTCTGAGTTTAATTCCCTCAGTTTTAATCTGCTACTGAATGACTAATCCAGGCCCAAGCTGAATCATTCTAGTATAATTTTTCTTCTATTGTTTGGAAATGTTCAATTACATGTAATATCATGATCACTTTATGAATAAGATACTGTATCATTTCTTCTCTTTCTTATAAATCCATCTCTTTCTTATAAATTGTCTTTGTACGTTTTTATTCAGCTGGTAATACACACATGTGAGGCGACTTGTGAAGACTTTATTTTTCTAGTTAAATACAATATTTGTGTAAATTATGTTGTCAGCATAACAATTGAGTAAAAAGTTGAATTTAAAATTTTCACGATTTTTTGTTTTAAGCTTTTCACAGTCTGGAAATGTTGTGCATTTTTACATTATGGGGTTTAACACCCTGATCATTGGTGATTTTATTCATCACATCTTATTGAGTTCAAACCTACAGTCTTTCAGTTACAAACCAAGATATTTAACCTCTAAGCCAAAGGTTTGCTTAAACGCTGGCTGCTATATTGCTATAGCACTTGACACAACTCTCTAGGTACTTACAGTAAATTAAATGCTCATAAAAGTCCATGTGGAGCAACACTGGGTTAAGACAACAGCTCTGCAGTTCAGCTGGTCAGTACACCCCCAGAGGGGCCCTTGGGCCCTTCATGCAGATGTATGTGTGAATGCACCCTGCATCCCTCGATTGTATAAGTACTGATGGAATTCAGAAAGATCTGCATTGCTGTTCTCCCAGGCTACACACCGTGTTAAGATTCAGTGTTTTCATCAAGATGAAATCAATATTCTGCAAGATTCGTATTGATCTCTCAGTGCTGCCAGTGACCCTATATTGGCTAGAAAAATTCTGTGGCATAATCAGTATGAAAACAGATGCTACATCTTTATTGACACAAAACAGACCCGAAGTGTATGTGTGTGTGGGTGGATATCAGTGTGCAAGAAAAAGAGGCAGATCGCTGGCATTTCTAGAGCCTCTCAGTGACTGAAATCTTGAGTTTTGTGAAAACCTTGTAAAAAACAGTTAACGGTTAATATTTGAATAGGTCAGCAGCAAGAATCCCACATCCCAAATGTCAGATGGCTGATAAAGGAAACCCTGTCACCAGCACAAAGCAAGCAGTGGGCAGAAGCCTCCCACAGTCTGACATCAGTTACACACCCCATAGGTTTAAGCTGATCTGAATATTTCCACCGTATGTTTATGTGTGTGTTCGAGAGAAAGAGAGAGAGAGAGAGAGAGAGAGAGAGAGAAATATTTGTCCTCTCGTTCTGAGTCAGCCTCATATGTGTTTAACCCCAAACCCACAGCAAGTCTCAGTTGTGCATACTTGGGATCATAACCTTTAAAACTATGATTTATCTGAAGGAGCATATACGCACTCACACGCACACAGACAAATACACAGCCGTTTAGAGGGGAAAAACATAGGTTATGACTTCAAAGGGGAAGATGAAAATAATGGCAATAATATTGTCTTAAAATATTGGTGATTTCTCACATTGTCTTGACCTTTACCAAAATGTCTTTTTAATGTGCTGAATTTTAGTTGAAAATTCAGAAGCAATTAGAACTTGAATGTAAAGACGTTTATAAACTAGTATTTTTAATTATAAAAGAAGTAAATACTTAATATTTATGAAAAGACCGATAAATAGACAGACAGATAGACAGACAGATAGATAGAGAGAGAGAGAGAGACAGAGACAGCGATAAATAGACAGACAGATAGATAGATAGAGAGAGAGAGAGAGAGATTGGTAGATAGACAGAGATAAATACACAGACAGGCAGATGATAGATAGACAGACAGACAGACAGACAGACAGACTAATTAAAATTTATGAAAATTTAATTAATCAATGTTTATGAAAAGAGCGATAAATAGACAAGACAGACTGAGATAAATACACAGACAGCCAGACAGATGACAGACAGACAGACAGACAGACAGACAGACAGACAGACAGACAGACAGACAGACAGATAGATAGATAGATAGATAGATAGATAGATAGATAGATAGATAGATAGATAGATAGATAGATAGATAGATAGACAGACAGAGATAAATACACAGACAGCCAGACAGATGATAGACAGACAGACAGATAGATAGACAGACAGACAGACAGACAGAGATAAATACACACACAGACAGACAGACAGACAGACAGACAGACAGACAGACAGACAGACAGACAGACAGACAGACAGACAGACAGACAGACAGACAGACAGACAGATAGATAGATAGATAGATAGATAGATAGATAGATAGATAGATAGATAGACAGACAGACAGACAGATAGATAGACAGATAGATAGACAGAGATAAATACACAGACAGACAGATAGACAGATAGATAGATAGATAGATAGATAGATAGATAGATAGATAGATAGATAGATAGATAGATAGATACACAGATGACAGAAAGGTAGACACAGAAAGAAAAAGGAAAGGCTGTTTTGACAGGCTAACATTAGACCATTATAAATAGTAGCGAGGGGCCCTTGTGTTCAGTTTGCTGTATGTGCAGAGAGGACCTGTGTGGCTTTTGTGGCCCTTCATAGTCCGAGGCTCACTCAGGCCCCGTCCATAATTCTGTCTTCTCTGTTATTTTCAAAAGAATCATGTTTTCACACCTTTATTTTCTCATTTGCTATATTTGTCTCTCAGCAGCTGAGACCCATGAACAGCAAACTGCCGTTGTTTTGGAAACCTACGTGTTTTACGTGTGTATCTGACACACTCGCTAACAAATGTACACCTCTATGTGCTTATATTAGCTCTTAGCATTTTGTCACCAGGGCTGCCAGCCTGTTATCTGATCCCGAGGGAGTCCGTTCTCTATTTCTACCGTGTAACTTCTCTAAACACATTCAGAGACTGCATTTTACTCAAAGGTAAACAGCATGTTGTATTTGGAGTACTAGTTTGACAACCTCAGCATAAAGCCATAGTTCCCTTTTGAATAAATAGTTCTTTGAATGAATTCTGGACAGGTTTCCAGAAGAGGAACAAGCAACTTTATCAATGAAACGGCTATTGTAGTGGCTCAAAGGTTATCTGTGGACACTGGCCAACACTGATGTCACCGTTTCCATCAAAAATGAAGGAGAAATTTATATTTCTCACATGGGAGATGCATTTTTAAATGGACCCAAGCAGTTTTACTTTCTGTGTGTCAGATAAGAGCAAGCATGTGCAAAAAGAGTCGTGCAACATATGCAAATGTTCATATTCCATTTCAACCCAAACACATACATGACACAGTTTGTAACACACTTACCCCGAGAGTGCAGATGTGGGTGGCGCTAAGTGTCACTTCTTTCCTATGGGGAGATTTTCCATCAGTCTACATTTCCTCCATTGGTTTGAGGTTTGTTTTGTGCAAAATAAATTCCTGGCAAATCTAATATGAATTTGCTATGTGCAATTAAATTCCAGTGATGCAGTTGTGCATCCCATCTTCTAAAATGGTCTTCGGATGGGTCTAACCACTAGTTAACTCGATTTGTTGCTTCAACAGTGGTCAGGCTTGTGTTGATGGTGTGTGATACTATATCTGTGTGTGAATGGATTTATGAGTATGTTAAGTGCATGCATTTTGTAATTGTATAAGTCATATCTGTGATGTCTTGGGTGAAAACCTGTACAGGGCAGCTGCAATAATGCATTCAATGATTGATTGACACCGGCTGAATTATGTGTCTGTGTGTTTTTGTCTGGAAACGCAAAGAATTTGCTTGAGGTGCTTGAGGATTATCATTGCAGAATGTTATGATTCTCTTTATGTTTAAGACCGGAATACCTGTTTTTTTTTTTCTCTCTCCGAGAATGTGATCACAGCCTGTCAATCTGCTCAAACGTGACTATATATGCGGTGTTGGGGAAAGTTACTTTTAAAAGTAATGCATTACAATGTTGCGTTACTCCCTAAAAAAAAGTTGTGGAAAGTAATGTGTTACGTTACTTTTGAGTTACTTTTTAAATCTGGGCAGGGTTTGCTTGTTTTTAATATAAAAAAGTTCTTCTTTTACAAATGTAAAAGCCCTTTCACACTAAAATGAATACACCTCAGACTGAAGGAAATGTAAATTCACATCTGTACAGTAGAGGGTGCAGCTCAAACAAATCACATGAAGATTATGACTCAGGAGAAGAAAGTTCTACACTATTCAGCAATAACAAAAACATAAACACAAATGTGTCATTTTTGCTTAGTATGGTTGAATTGGAATCATCGAAGGTCAGTAGCAAAGACATTTAATAAAATGGGATTAAATACTAATGATATTTTTCTTATTTTACATATTTAATTATTGCAGGTTTGTATAATATTCTGAGTTTGCATTTGACTGTTTTTATTCATTTTGAGGAATACTGAATGTGTTTGTGTGCAGGTGAGAAGAGTGAATACATGTTCATATTTAGTTTTGATTTACAGTAAGATCATGTTCACACACAACGCCTCTGCACTTACACCCAATTTCTCTCAACATGGCAACACAAGAGCTGTCAGTCAGTACATGGGAATCAAAGTAACTGGAGTTACTTATTTGAAAAAGTAACTCCGATATTTCCTTCTAAATTTAAAAGTAATGTGTTACTTTACTAGTTACTTGGAAAAAGTAATCTGATTACATAACTCGCGTTACTTGTAATGCTTTGTTTATGTATGCACGAAACAGATACATCCATTCTATGGATAGATAGATAGATAGATAGATAGATAGATAGATAGATAGATAGCAGTCCTGCTAAATACAATTCTGTTCACACCCAGTTTGTTTATAAACTGGAGTGACAACTCTTTTCTGTAATCGAACTGACTCCTTTAAATTTTTAGCAATCTCATCCACTTTTTTTAAGTGAGTTGCACCAAGAATATAAAAGGTGTTTGACGACTTCTGCAAGCTGAAGTGTGAACAGGACCATTTGAGAGTCACACCTGTTTGTAAATATGGTTATAACTGGCTGTTTTCAAAAGAAAACTGACATTGCATTTTACCTTGATTCTTGAGACAGTTGAGTTAGATTAGTTATGGATTAGTTCTCTGTATCAGGATGTTACGGTTGCAGATCAGCAGCGGAAATCTGCACCTGTTCAGGCGTAACACAGTGAGAGTGTGTGTGCCCTGTCTGTTACCATATAAGACTTGCTCATGACTCATGCAGCTTTGTGACCTGCAATGTGGGAAGTCATGATTCATACAAGCTACATTTAATCAACCTCAGCTCAAAATACTCCGGCATGCGTGACCCTCCTCCCCTCTACTCAAACACACACAGGAACGTTTAGCTCCCCAGATGCCGCTACACTTGTGTCATTGTGCTTGCAGTGGCCCGAGTTCAAAGTTAGGTTATGTGGATTTGAAACAACATGAACGTTATTCATTTCAGTGGAATGGTTTTGTTTATCATTGGATCAGTTTCCAGACTGTCCCATCATCCCTTGCACTGACATGGTTCTTCTGTGACATCATTCAGAGGTAACGCTGCTTCCATCAGTTCACGTGCTTTCTGTTGTGAAGGCATTTATGACAGGAGTAACTGATTTAATTAATGTGTATGTTCTGTTTTACATTTAATCAACTGGAATTTAAAAAAGTCGAAAGTAAAAATGTATAATGTTTGAAATGTGCTTTTTGCTGATGGATTCCGTTTTTAAAAATACATATACTTTAAGTATTTTGAAAAATAATATAAAATAATACATTCTTTAATGTTCATTATATATATTATATTATATTATGTATTTATGTAGACATTCTGACATGCTTGTCTGGGTTTTTTTTTTTTGAAAATGTTACAGCATATACAAGTATTAGGTTTCAAATTCACACTAAATCTTAAGCAACCTGCATAAAGCAAAGTGATGACCCATTAAAAGAGTAGAAAAGATGTGCTTAATGAGTGAATCAATCCTCTGCAATCAGCACATCCCAGAATGTGACCTCTGAGTGCCCTGCCGTACAACATGAATGCTTCATATTATAGCCCAGATAAACACTGTCATCTTGAGCAGAAGCCAGGCAGACATTATGTTTTTTTTTACTGATTGTTTTTCCTAAATGGCTGATCTCATGTGTGTTTAGTATTGATTTATTCAAAGAGGGTTTTAGTCTGCATCTACCTCAGAAAACGAGTCCAATGGTAAGCGAAGAGTAGTTACAGTGACTCAAAGCAATTGATTTCTCTAGCTGCTCTACCAAAAATGCTCTGAAAACATCTGAGGGTCAGTAATATTGTCCATGTGTAGTGTTGTGTTGTCGCTTTTGTTATTTTTACTGTGCGATATGTCTGCAAAACGCAGATCCTCAGGCAGTAGGGGTCGTCAGAGATTGATGATGATGGGATCTGGGCTTCTGTCTACCCCAGCTGTACAATAACTCAAGCAAAGCCGTGCCCCCTCTACATTTTCCATTATGAATAAGTCGCACTCACACACAGCTGGCAGTCCCAGTCATGAATAATTAACAATGTCTCAGCGTACTCCAGGAAAGAGAGAGAGAAAGGGATGATGCATTGCTTTTTCTTTCCCTAGGGGTGCAGCACAAGCAGACAATACTATTGATTTGCCTGCACAAGAGGTACTTGAATCCATTTAGAGATTGAGCTGGGCTTAATGAACACAGACATGGCTTCTTACCTCTACCTTGAACTTTCCACACACAACCAGATCATCATCCTCACATTTGTAAAGAGGTTTATGTTGAATACAGTATAAAATATCTGGCCCCTTTATCTAAAGTTACCTAAAATATCACTTTTCATTAGCCTGCTGAACACTTAAAATTAAAAATATATATTACCATATGAAAAAAATGGTATATGAAATTATTTATTATTATTATTATCTTTAACTAAAACTAAAACCGTAAACATAATTTTTATTACTTGAAAAAAATTATACATTAACTGAATTAAAATTAAAACCTAAAACATTATACAATTTAATCTAAATAATATTATATTTTAAAAAGCAATATATAATCTTTAGTGCTGTCAAACGATTAACCGCATCCAAAATAAATGTCTTTGTTTACATAATACTGTGTATATTTATTATGTATATATAAATTAGTGTTGGGCGATATGCTCAATTTTCATATCGTCCTGTCATCAGCCTGTGAGATCGCCGATACACGATATTATCGTGCTAATTTATTTAATTATTTATTTACTTAGTTTCATTGCCGGAAAGTGAACCAACTCCAGCGTAAGGCTAAAAGCAGCCTAATGTTTATAATGTGACTGAATTTGTATTTAACATGATAACAAATTAATAGAAACATCGTAAGTTACTAATTATAATGCTTACATTTCCTCAGTTATTCAAAAAGCCGCTACAGAAAACAAGCAAAGAACATTACATTACCAAAGAACATCATCACAAGCTCGGCCTAGCGTGAGTTTATGCACGTTAAAAACACTCCCATTATAATCAGTGAATCTACACTGTATGATGAAGAAAATCTCTTACATCATATATACATCTTCACTTTGTTGTTTATGCTGAGAGAACTCGCGAGTCAGAATTCAGTCGGCGCGCGCTGAACAACAGAACTCCGCTGTACCAGCGATGACTCGTCAGAATGCATCTGATTGGCGCCATTGCATTCATAAACTCAGCAAAATCGTGTGATTGGTTATAATAATGCGCAACACTGTAAAACCGCGGAAAAAGAAATATAATGCAACAAATAAGCCCTAATATTAATAATTAGATAGTATTACAAGCCTAATAATAATAATAATAATAATAATAATAATCGTCTTGCTATCGTCAAAGGCATCATCCACAGGCGATATCTCTGACTATCGTCAATACACCATATATCGTCTATCGGCACAACCCTAATATAAATACACACACGTGCATGCATATATTTCAGAAAAATGTTAGTTTTAAATATTGAATATATTTATTTATAATATAAATTATATAAATATAGACATGTAAATATTTTCAAAATATATACGTGTGTGTGTGTGTGTGTGTGTGTATACATAATAAATATACACAGAACACACGCACATGTATTATGCAAACAAAAACATTATTTTGAATGCGATAAATCGCAATTAATCGTTTGACAGCACTAATAATTAATAATGTCTAGTGTGATCCAGGGTTATTAACTAAAACTAAAACTCTAAAAATAAATAAATATTGGAGTATGTGTATGTTTGACACATTTCAGGGTTTTGTTCTACAATATCCTTTCATGTCAAACTTTAAACTAAACTAAACTAAACTAAATAAATAAATAAAATAAAAAAAGAAATATTAAAAACTACTAAAATGAAATATTTTTAAAAAACCCTAAAATTTATCCATTTTTATTTAGTCTAATTTGAAGTAAAGTAAAAAAAAAATTTTTTAAAACTGCAACTTTATATATATATATATATAGAGAGAGAGAGAGAGAGAGAGAGAGAGAGTGTGTGTGTGATTTATTTATTTTTTTTAATTATTATTATTTTTTTAATAATTATTATTTTATAGCTTCAAAAATAAGAAGGAAAATTATTTGACCTTAATCTGCAATGAGGTCATATAATGGTTATCTATATATCGTATGCGTAGAATATTCTTATGACGTCTGCTGTGGCTGCCGCTTGTGAAACTGTGTGGTTGGGTTGACTTTAATCTGATAAGCGTGTCTGAAGTATGACTGAAGTGAGCTCAAATAATACTTTCAGTCAGGATGCCGGTCAAGGCTTCCAGGGGCATTATGGTATGTCTGCATCAAACAGGCAGATTCCCAATCGATACAAAGATCTAATTAACTTCATCACTCCGTGCAGGATTCCATGTTATCTTCACAACCTTGAATCAGTCAGATCCTATCTTAAAACTGAACAGCCAAATATGTGAATGCCAGGTATTCCAAACCAGAAGTAAAAACATTGCTTTGTTTTGGGAAAAACTATATGTAGCTTTGTGCGTGCAGACGCAGAGGTCACCAGTCGTTTATCTGCATGTGGCTGAACTGGAAAGCCCCAATGAAAGAATAAAGAAAATCCCTTCTTCCTGTCCTCTCATTTCTAAGTCTGTTTCTGTCGTTTCTCACTCTAGTCACCTGCTTTTTGCAGTTTTCTGTCTGCTTGCCTCTCTGTCTGTCAGTACCTGTCATGTTCATGTAAATCACTGACAAACCGATTAGTAATACTGAAAGAAGTGTGTTGAATGGAGCGGAAGACGAGGACGAGCGATTTGGTTTCCTACACTTTCACGAAACCTAGTTCCTCTTGTCAGATGTTTGGGTGGTATGCTTTTGACCTAAATCTACTCTGTGTCAATGCCACTGTGTCCTTAGTACACCTCTGCCATAATGCAAAACAGCAGAACTCATTGACCTCTGCCGACAGCAGGTGCCCTTTGCCATACTTATATGTGTGATCATTTGTGAATAGTTGTGTCAGACCCAGCCAAAGTTAAAGAGGCTTTAATTAGTTCTCAGGTAGATTTATTGGGGATGAAACTCTCCTGTGGTCCCAGACAAGGGCAGGATAAGAGTTAAGTGTTCTGTGAATGAGCCATTATTAGCTGTATAATGATGATAAGGGTGACGTGAGCTGCCCGGTGAAAGAAATTGAGGAGGAATGAGGGTGAAAAATTAATGGCTAAGGTTGAAACTCCAGGTCAGGCTGATAAAACTATCAAAACAGAATGTGTTCTTGCATTTATAAAAGCTAGAACGCAGGCATTGAGTTGAAACAGAGCTTTTTACAAGTTTTACTACCTTGATGAAGTATGTTACTTATATTTAGCAGCGTACTAAAAACAACATCGACAGATGATATTAATATATACACTACCATTCAAAAGTTTTTTTTGCGCTCCAAAGGCTGCATTTGTTTGATTAAACATGCGTCAAAAGCAGTAATATTGTGTATTATTATTGCAGTATAAAATAACTGTACAGTACAGTACTCTACAGTATCAAATTTATTTTTGTGATGGCAAAGTTGAATTTTCAGTCTTCATTGTCACATGATCCTTCAGAAATCATGCTGATTTGGTAATCATTAAACATTTCTTATTATTATCAATGCTAAAAACAGCTGCTTTTTTGTGGAAACATTCATTTTTTTTTTCAAGATTCTTTGATAAAGTTTGAAAGAACAGCATTTATTTGAAATATAAATCTTTTGTAACATGAATGCATTTACTGTCACTTTTGAGTAGTTGAATGCATCCTTGCTAAATAAAAGTACTCATTTCTTTCTTTCTTTCAAAAAAAAAACTTTACTGCCCCAATCTATTTTTCTTTTGAACTTTTTGAACTCACTTTTATTATACTGTATTGTATTCTATTCATTATAATTGAATGCACAGGCAGTACAGAGCAATATCTCGAATGTGCGCTCAGATCATCACATATCAAACGCTCGGCACCCACACACGAAAACTAGACTTCAGCTTCTGCATAAATGATGAAATTGAAACGAATTTAGAGGGAAAGTGGAAATTTTCTGTTCTTGTCAGTAATAAGAAGTGAGCTGGTAAAGTCTCTTGACCTTTAAGAAAGAAAAGGTGCATTCCTCTTAAGTGCGTAGGAGAGCCGCACAGAGAAATGATAGACTGATTATGTTTGGCACTAATGAAGCATGATTGTGTATCCTGGATATGCAGTTAGCATTGAGAATAGTAATTGCATTCCATTAGGAACATCACTCTAAAAGTATATGTATAAAGTGGTTTTATTCTTATCAAAAGCTTATTACATGTGATTGTCCAAGGTTAGGGTTTTCTACATGGAGCTTGGAATAGCTAAGAGCTTTTTCTCCCCTTTGTATTATTTAATCCATAATAAAATATGGATAATGTACTCTGTTAGCCAGTAATTATTGCAAAATAAAAACAAATAAATGAATAAATAAAGTGGTTTTGTATTATTCTGAAGGCCATTTTGCTATAACGACTATCTGAATGTATAGTTTCCTACTAATTACAAGGCTTCTTGCCAAATGAATAAATAAAAGGATATGAATTATGTATTTGAAAAATGATTTTAATGTGAGAAGAAAGAGACTGTCGGGCAATCTACGAAATCAGCTGCCTAGGATGGTTATGCAGTTACACACAAATATTTGACCACAGAATGCTGTGATTAAACAGACTAGGTGGATGGTGTGGATACACAGAACATTACAAAAATATTTACAAAAAGTACATATTGCAACACGTAATGCTTGCTTTTTAAATCTTGTGTTGTTTTGTGATATTTCCCAGAGGCTACAGTTAATCATGTAATTATTTCCACCACATCTAGCACCAGTTTTCCCTTAGTCAGTAGAAGTATGATTAAAAAACATGACAAAATCCACATTCATTCAAAGCTTAATTAAAAACATCTGGCTGAGACTGCAAACAGGTCTCCTGATGATGCATTTGCGAATGTGTTTGTTTATATGGTTTTCATTCACTGAATATCTGGCAACCCTGCAGTCCCATGCGATTATAGCAGAAAAAAAAAATAATAAAACACCTGTAGAAGAAATGTTTTATTCTTTAAATCCAATAAATAAATTGTATCATACATGTGGCACAGTATAAACAAAAAACGCTTAGTAAGCCATACTCTGCCAGAGGCTTGTTTACTCCAACCGCACCCAATAATAATTTCTTTTCTCAGTTTAATGCGCTTTGCCTAACACTAAATAAGCGTATTAGTTCTTCATTTGATCCTAATCAAAGAGACCTACAGGATCAATACTAATGAGCGGAATGAATGTGCGATGCACTCTTAGATTATCATTTTGGAAACACCCACAAGCCTTTGATGTTGTTTTATGCACCAGTTTTGCTTGCACAACTGGAAAAGAGCGATTGCCGCTGAGGAGGCAAGTGGATGATCTCCTTCAGACAAAAGCACACTCGGTGCCCGGAGAGAACTAGAATGACTTTCCTTTGAGGGACTGAAGTACCATTTTCCTTTATTACTGTAGTCAAGAGTGTGTTTGATGGAAAAAAATCCATCTTCTGTCAACTAAGTAATAATTGAGAACAACAACCCGTGGCTTGTGAGAAGGTCCAGAGAGGACTGTTCCCGCACTGCTGTGTGTGAATCTAAATGAGAATATGTAGCCGGTGGCTAATTGTTTCAACAAAGCAGAGGAATTATACTCATTCCAGGCGCTTGTCTTTACACATTACCCTCTATAACAAGAGCTATTTACTAGGATTCCTACCCAATTAGGATAAATAATTCTAGCAGAGCTGTTAAGAGTCCAGTGCGGTAACAGTCGAGACCGTCCTCTGCCGTGGAAGAACACTCTATCAAACGCTGCTCTAAATGTCCATTATTGTCATTCAGGCCCACTGAGACAGAACCATTAAAAGGGCTCCATTAGTGAGTGTGCACTTTTGCCAGCGTATGCGCATGTGGAATAGTAGGATTAGTCATAGAGGCTGATGATTAATACCCAGCAGAGCTGGAATGTAATGAGCCATTAAGTCTGTTTCAGTGTCAGAGGGTTGAAGGAAATGTACTACTGCATGGAAGTCTCAGATCACAAGCCTGTACGAGATTGCGTGTGTGTGCACGTTTGTCTTTTTGTGTGTTTGTCCATGTTTGTACTCTGATTGCACAAGGTAAATGGGCTTTTAACAGTTAATAGCCGATAATTAGCTAGCAAACCTGTCAAACTGCAGGTTTGGTTGATTCGTCGGATCATTTGCTGAAATGAGAGAGTTGAATGTAAATCTATATCATGCTAGGATTTAATCAATTGCTTTTAACACTTTATCTGCAGTAATGGTAAAATGAGTGTTGGTTATAATGATGCAATCTGCTATGCTAGTAACTGCCGCTAATGTTGACTACATTAGTGGAATGAATCTGGTGAGTGACCAGCAGTTTGAGAAAGGTGTCATGGCACGTGCATTAGGAAAAAAAAAATGTGTATGCTAACACTGTTTCACTGTAAAACCATCACAAAGCAATGTAAAATATAATTGCTAAAGTAAAATAAATAGGCCTAATTGTTTATTCTTGTGATGTTTAAGTCTTCAGTGTCACATGATCCTTCAGAAATCATTCTAATATGCTGATTCAGTGTTTTAATTTGCCTTGCTGAATAAAAGTAATAATTTCTTTCAAAAAAACCTTTCTAAACTTTTACATTTTAAACAAGTTGAGATTTCATGCAAAACAAGCTGTTTCTGAATTGGTTTACTGCTGTTTAATACATCACATTGATCCTATTAGCAGATGTGATTCAAATGTCAAATAAATTATGCACAAAGTAAACAATGTGACAAGAATGCTCTCTTTAATAATCACTGAATACCACTCAGTCTGTCAGTGTAGCTGTTTATACTGCACGAGACATATCTTATTTACACCGTGTTTGCATCTTGTTGATTCATAGTGGAAACATTCTTTGCACGTTTTTGATAGAACGACAGTAGATCTAAAGCAATGCTGTAACGGATACTTTCCATGATTAATTCATGACTAATTGTAATCTTGATCATTTTTCTAATTAACTGTGTTACCCTTGTAGTAACAGTCTGTGGTATCAAGTGTATTTAGAGCTCTATCTGTGTAGAAACTATCATTTTTGTAAGGGGTGTGTATGGAGATGGTCACAGGTGAGTTGAGTATTTTCTGTTGACGTAGGAGCGCAGGCGGCTTTATTCTGTCAGAAGCGTTCTGTGGAGATGGGGAAGAGGACACACATCACAGAGCACATTGTATGCTGTGCCCCCCCCCCCCAAACCGCCATGCCAGGCTTTCCCACAGACTGCAGGAGCACAGCTGCAATGCCATTCCACACATAGTATGCACCTCTGTCAGGACTGAATCTGAGCTGTTGTTTACTGATGTTAGCTGAGATATTTCAACTAGCTTAACAGCAGGGGTGACCCCGAATAATCGACGATTCGATGCTTCGATAGGAGGAGCCTGTTCGACTTTAAGCGGCTATGAGCAGAATGGTCAGTGTATGACATCAAAATACCGCGAGAGCGATTGCATCGGTCTGCTCTCTTATCGCTCTCGCGGTACTTTGATGTCACACACTGACCATTCTGCGCAGCGCCGCTTAAAGTCAAACACACTTAACAGTCGAATATTCGCGGGTTGTTATGATCGTGCCATTTTGGCTATATGGGGGTGCTCAATGTCTGATTTCACACACACAGAACTACCGGTTTTCTCCCAATAAGTTAATACAGCCTATTAAGATAATGCTGTAAATAAGAATCTGAAAAGATATTATAATGAGAACACTATTATAATAAAACGCTGTGAATTTTTAGAGTTCAGTTGCCCTGTTTCTGCACATTGTTGCGTGAAGAAAAGGAGTTAATTCAGAGCCGACACGTTCATGCATTTTGTGCAGATAGCCTAAGTCGTGATATTAATGTTATGAGAGTACTATTGTAAAAAATGTTTTTTTCGCTGACGTTTAATGTTAACTACTTTTTATTCAAAACATATAACATTATTTACCCCGTTTGTATCTGCGAGGTGTCTGTTAGGCTATATTTTCCATGTGTGTTAACGTCAGTAATTATGACTGTCAAATGTCTGATTTGACTCTTGGTATTGTATTTTGCCCCACCCCCAAATATGATTCAACTATCAGTTGACTATCGGCAAGAAACGAAAATTCCGATTCGACTATGAAAATCCTTAGTCGCGGACACCCCTACTTAAAAGTTGACAGGTATTGAAACACCCAGCTCTGCTTTGTTGGCACAGTGAAGCTGTAAAGAAGGCCTCTCATGGTTTTGTTTATTTTTAGGGTCTCCAATGAGTTTGAAATCTGAAGCCAAGTGAAGAATGTTTGGGTGCTAATTATAAGGACATTAGGTCAATGTCCTTTATATCAGGAAAATTACTGCTTTTTTCAGAGTGGTCAAAAGCCAGAAAGAGAATGAAAGACACAAATAGACTAAGAAGAAAAGGGCTTCAGTTAAAGATAAAATTTAATCATGTAGATAAGAGATGCATTCTTCAGCACATTAAAACTGAAGTATATAGTGATGTCTGACTTGCGAATTGAATTGTTCTTCTGCAACACAGCCTCATTGAGGAGAAAAAAAAAAAAACCTATTATGGTCTATACCCACATTTATCTAAATTTCAAAAATGTACCAACACATACATCCAATTCACTGTAGTGTAGGAAAAAACAACTAATTTTATTCCTTTTAACACAAAATATGACTGCAGATTTTAGCATGGTTCTTTGCACAATGCTGTATTGTGACCTGAAAACACTTTTACCATAGTATGCGATTTGTAAACTAATACATATTGACGTTTACATCATCACACAACCATTTCCATATCTATGGTATTTCTGAATTAGTAAACTTGCTCGGCAACTCACCTGGTACAGTTGTGCACTTGCAATGTAGAGCACACGAGTCCTGTGAAATATGAGTGACAATACTTGATAAATAAGCTCAAAGACTTGCAGAAGCAAGCTAAAATGGCATTGTTTTGCATTTTTATCTCAAGTTTGCTTTAGTTAAGTTTAGGGTTAGGGTAGAGTATAATATATAGGTGGTATATTATTTTCAAATGCATTCAAACTGACTTTAACACCAATCCATGCAAGACCATTAAACCCATTGTCTGGTGAGCGCCACTCATCAGATATTTATTTTCCGGAGTGCCAAGATATGTACAACCAATGTAATAAAACACTGCCAGATTTCATATTCTGTGCCAGATCAAACTGAACACACGTTGAGCATGACTGACTAGACGTTTCATTTTGAAAGTGTTGCAAAACATGATTGACAATGATTTCCATATGTACGATTCTCCAACAAGCTTGACCTGTTCTTTTGAGTGAATCAGCTGAAACTATTCACCACAGTTCATTCACAAATCAGGTTCACAAGTCCGCACAGATCTCAAGTTAAACACATAGTCCTGCTTTCCATCAGAACACTTTGAGGAGACAATTCAGTTTGAACATGTTGTTTATGCCAGTAATGAACTGAGTCTGCATTGCTTATTAGAAAGTTGGATGCACAATCATTTGTCTTTGTCTTGGGGGTATTCGTCTCTGAAAGTGAGGTTTCGTACTCAGTCTAATCAACTGGTTTTAGATTAGTCTCAGTGCTCTGGTAGTCTTCCAGCCCCTGAAGCAGGCAAAAGTAGAACGCCAGCGACAGCTGTCGGAAACCCATCACGGAGCTCTGCTTTTGATGTGTGTGGGAGTGTTCCTCACAAAACCAGTTAGCTGCCACGGTTAACAAGATTGAGAAAGGCCTGCAGAATAAAAAGAAGAAAGGGAACGGAGAGAAAGAATGAGACGGAACGCAAACCCCTTGCATCCCTCAGCAGTTCTAATCGGTAACACGGCCGAGAGTAGTCATTTGTGGTGAGTTTGTGCGCATATGCATCATCCTTTTGTGCACAAAACGCACACATCTGAAAATCCCAGCATGGAAAGAAAGCACATTCCAATTTTGAAATAGTGTGTTTGGCATCTTATGAACCTTGCAACCACATCTGGAAACATTATTCTTGGAAGACAGGTCATTATCCACCAAAGGCAGCATAGAAAACATATTTAGAGCGAGGAAAGGAAACAAAATGAAAAACAATAATTGGAGTGACCAGTTGGACTTTTGCTGTAAATGTCTGGGAATGTAGGACATAAACTTGCTTATACTTAGGTACAGTTCAGTCAAATCTCACAGTTGGAATCAGTGTTTCCTGCACTACTTTTCAGCAGTGGTAATCCCCCGCTGCTGAGACATGACAAAAGAACTCAGAATTTACCTGAGATGTGAATTTGCATTTTGCAATCTGTATTGAATGTGATGCAATGAAAAGACCACATGCTGTGTAATATTGCAAAGAATAAGTGTATTTTAATGGAGCCGTCCTCAACAGCATGCAACACAACCAGCTCATTCTGATTCAACAACAGCAACTCTTATGAACCGGTTATTTAATCGTGAATCAAAAACAAACTAAACTTCTTGCACTAAATGTTTCTGATTAGCTAAAAAGAACCAGTTCATAAGAATCATCATTTCATCAGGATCAGACTAAACAGCTTGTGCTGTATGTTTCCTTACGTCATGATTCTTATGAACTGCATGGTTCTTTTTAGCACAGTCAGTAGCTATGTTTCCATCACCCTGTTTTTATGGGCATTTTGAAGTGTCGCATCAGAAACAAGTGAGGGAAATGCCAAATTTCGAATAAAAATCCCTTAAGTCGCAAAGACGTTTTTACCCTCGCTTGAGGGTTAATGGGAATAATGGGAAATGGAAACACATTTGCCGAATAAATTCCTCCATGAGCATCAAAAATATCATGTAACTTTGCGCTTTGGGACGGCAAAACCTGACTAACCAGCGGACCGATATTGTTCCACAGCATCTGAAATGTTGTTATGGTCATTATGAAATGCCCAAGGCCTGAGCAAAGTCTGTCATCAAAGTATTTCTGTGTAATTGTCTCCCAGAACTGTTACATGACTGCGTTCCCAAACAGCAGACATCACAGAAAGCAATAGCCGCATTTATTTTGTTTCATCTGCTCAGGTGCAAGTAATTTAATATATATATAAAAATGATTCTCCTACTTTCTTAGTGATTATATAGTGTCGATTTATAGTGTCCAGTTTTGTGAAGTTAAATTTGAAGCTGTGGATTGAAACCTGGCTAATGTAACCTGATTCCCAAATTAATGGCTCTTGTGTAGGGGCTCTTTGTGGCAGATAAACGTAATAAAATTATCTAAAACAAAAATGATTCTTTGCTACATAAGGATGTGATTGGTGCTTTGCACAGATGCATTACAGCCACATATCTTTGTCTTTTGTTTTCTTCCTTTTCATGTTAACCACAGTGTCCCTCCCACACACATGCACATATACGCACGCACACTCACACACTGCAGTATAGGATCTCTGAACCCACATGCTGTGTGGTTTTATTTTCTAAGTAAGTGAGAGAGATAAGAAAAAGAGAAGAAAGAAAGACAGGGAGGCGTCGGGCCCACTGATTCCATTCTCTTGGTTAAGGAGTTTCCATTTGCACACACAGCCATTTCCAGTGACCAAGGACGACTTTCTGTTTTTACGTTTTAATTTGGGCAACAGTAAACCGTCAGCGTTCGTCAAGGCTCACAGCTTCTACAGGCTAGCTCTGATTGAAGGAGCTTTTCGACGGTAACCGCCGCATGCAACCTACTTCGAATGGAGTCCAGCTTTGAGGGCTTGCGCCTGTCTGCATCGTCTGTATGGAGTATACAAACTGCCTTTTTTGCCCAGTCAGGAGTTAAATCAAGATGACAAGGGTAAGAAATTTCAGGGGTCAGAGTTTGCCTAAGGTGCAGTCAGTGGTGGTTATGGGAGCAGGGAGGAGCCCTGGCTGCACAACCCTCACCGCAGTGGGGCAGACAGGGGCAGCCCTGGCTTCGGGAGGGATGGAAAGAGCAGTGTTGGCTGCCACTGGAGCTCTGTAGGAATTGTTTAGTCATGCACCGATCATTCCGCGAGCAGAAGTTGGCCCCAGACAACTTAAATAGCTCAGTGTGTTGTGGAAAAGGCTGCTGGCAGAGACTGAAAGTAGAGATTGTGTAGTTTCAAAAGCAGTTTAAATCTGCCTGATTCAGAGCTTAAGCATCCTCTCTTTCTGTGTGTCTTTTCACGCTGTGCTTAACCGTGGTTTATCAGCTTTTTAAACCCCAGGCTAAAGGCACTTTAACCCTGGGCAATGCAACATTCACACCTGTAATTTCTTTCGAAAGCTTCTGACGATGTGTTGCAAATCTGTGCCACAAAGTACCATGGCTTTTTGGAAAAGGTAGCATGAATCTACCATGTTTTTTAACATGTACAATGGTACTTGGTTTTCTTTCTTTTTTTGTGGTATTCTTGGAAGTACCTTGGAGTACCATGGTATACATCAAAGTGTCTATTATATTATATTATATTATATTATATTATATTATATTATATTATATTATATTATATTATATTAATTATATTATATTATATTATATTATTTAATATTATAGCATAAAACGTGTCCAAAAAACGGTCACCGTAATTTTGGTGCCAAATATAAACCATTTGCTATTATTTACATTTATTAATTATTTGAATTAGCTTTTATTTTTATATTGTCAGTGTATTTTCATGTGCTTTTGTTCTTTTTAAAAAATAACAACACTGATGTAAACCATGTAAAGTTATATTTTCAGCGAGATGTTGTAGCATCAGACAGTCAATCATTACCTTATTAATTATGCACGCGCTTTTCATCAAACCGTTTACATACTATTTAGTTTCAACACCTGAGAGAAAAATGAAAATGTTAAATGGTGTGACAACACAAACTGTAGTAAAAAAAATAAAAAATAAAAAAAATTGTATTAATATAATTTATTTTTTTGTTATTATATATTGTATTTTTGTTTAGTAATATAGGTCATGTGCCGATGGCAAGCTGGATTCATCTTAAGCTATTGACCTTATACTAGAGTTTAGCATGTCCCTGGTTAACAATTTAAAGTGTGGAAAGCCCATCTCTCTTTCCGTTCTTTTTAAATGAACAGATTTGCCTGGCCTGTTAAACGTTCAGAGAACATATGCACACCTTGCCAATATTACAAATAAAATTCCTTAAGAGGATCATAAGGTTATGCTTTATGCTGAGGTCTGCTCTGACTCGTCATATTCAATCTGCACTTATTCAAATCAGCAGCAGGGCTGAATGCTAATTTGAGGTTACTGATATTCACTTGGCAGCCAGAAGGCAGCCCATCCAGCAAGAATCCCTGATGAGATTAAATGTGTCAGAGTCATTGAGAGGAGCGATTGTCAAAGGGTTCTGATACAGGACGTGGGGTACGGGGGCAGGACACGTTTGTGTACACAGAGTTGATCCAGAATCCAGAGACACTTAAGTCCCTAATCACACATGCACCGGTTGAGCCGCTTTGATGGGTGAAATAAGGGGAAAGGAAAAGGAATAAGAGCTCAAGGTAATCTTTGTGACTGGATGTCTGAAGATCACATACACCAATATCTCTCTGTGCACCTCCTACGTAAGAAACGATAGCAGAGACCCCACTGTTTTGACAACTAAATCACCTTCCCCAGCTAATCTACCACTGTGTGTGCGCACATAGGATCATTGTTTAAAGTGTGAATGCGTACCTGCTTCCATGGGGGTGTATGTTAAATGAGTGAGTGTGAGTACTGCGACAGCAGCTGATCCCCGCTCTGGGTGCGTGGGAGGGTTTGGGGCTTTGTTTGTGCTGTTTCTGTTTTGCTTTGTGTGTGGTTGTGTGTTTACTTGCTGTAGGTGGAATCTTTGAGGAGGTGGTCACGGTGAGATTGTTCAACCTTGTAGCCAGATGCAAAACAAAGTTGGAAGTTTTTGTTGAAGTTTCTGTTGATTAGCATTTTTTAATTCATAGGTATCATGAACTAGCAATACATTACCATTTTATAGCATTTACTAACCTAGGTTAATGTTAAGTTATATTCATTAAATATATATAATTTATCATTTTAAATGTCAATGTTAATTCATAATACATTAATCATGTAACATTTCATGTTAGCTATTGTATTAGTTATTGTTATAATGTAAAAAAAAAAATAATTCTAGAAAAATATTTTTATATAGTTTTTAATAACGTAAATAAATGTTTCTATAAATTAAAAAATATTCCACTTATATAATTTGCATAATTGTAATAAAAAACGATGTTAAAAGATATTTTGTGTGTGTGTGCTATGCATATATATATATATATATATATATATATATATATATATATATATATATATATATATACACACACAATTAAATGATTTGCATGTTCGTGCAAAAAAACAGCAGGTCATTATATTATTATATATATTTACAGCATACCATATTTTAGTCACATTTTATTTCATAAATCACACGTGTGGCCACTTCACTCCTTGTCCTATCTAGATTGTCGATATCATTTAGGATCATGATGCAGTCTAATCTTAATTAATAAGATTTAAAACAGGAAGTTTCTGTAATAAGGCCTCATTAGGGTAAAAAAAAAAAGAATCTGAGATTATTAGAAGATGCACAAATGTGACTTACAAGCAGGAAGAAGCACTGCTTCCAGAAGATCAGAGAAGTGTTTGCAATGGAAACACATGCACTTCCATTGTTATTAGAGTATTACTTCAGGAGCACACCTATGTTTGATTTCATTGGCTTAAATGACTTATATCAGATAAAACGATTGTTCTTGCTATTTAAACTATTTTGCAGTTGTTCTGTAACCCCTTTCCTCTCTAGCTCATTTTATTTTCTTTCCAAACTCAAGTTGTACTTATATTTGGAGTTCAGAGAGTGTTCATTTTGGACCAGGTTTGTGTTGCACTTCTGCTATCACCTGGATGACATAAGTCTGTCTGTCTGTTTCTGCACAGGGTGTGAGCGGTATGTCCGTGGATGAGAAGTCTGAAGCTCCCATGTACGTGTATGAGTCGACGGTGCACTGTACCAACATCCTGCTGGGTCTGAATGAGCAGCGGAAGCAGGGCCTGCTCTGTGATGTGACCGTGCTGGTGGAGGGGAAGGAGTTCCGCGCGCACAGGGCTGTCCTAGCGGCCTGCAGCGAGTACTTCCTACAAGGATTCGTCACCCAAAGTGACAATGAACTGGTTCTCAGCATGCCAGAGGAGGTATGGCTAAACACATTATTATCATGCACATTAATGGTCCAACAAATTACTGAGAGGTTGCCAGGTCACTGGTGAATACAATACCATTCAAAAGTTTTGGGTCAGTAATATTTTTTTAAGTAATATTTTTATTTAGCAAGGATGCTTTAAATTGTTTAAAAGTGACAGAAAAAATGTATAATGTTACAAAGAATTAACTTTCTATTCATCAAAGAATCCTAAAAAATTTATCAAGGTTTCCTTAAAAATATTAAGCAGCACAGCTGTTTTCAACATGGATAATACGGTAATTAGATTTATTTAAAAAAAAAAAATTAAAATAGAAAAAAGTTATTTTACGGTATTAGTTTTACTGTAATTTTACTGTATTTTTAATAAAGTAAATTAGACTTCTTTCAAAATGCATTAAAAAATCTTACAGACCCCAAACTTTTAAATGATATTGTATGTTTTAGGTGGGCCTCACAAACATAGCTTTTGAAAAATAGTATAAAATTCCTGACATGGTTTTTCATGCATCACTTTTCCAGTATACTAACGTCATGCTGTACAGTAAAGCATGACTATAATCACCACTCATCACCTGTCTACCTACCATATGGCAGTGGCCATTATTTTACTCATCTTTATGAGCAATAGCCGTGTCTCTCTAACACACACTCATACACCTACATGAGTAGTAGTTTGTTTTCTCTCACAGCCCAAAATGCACATTTAATGAACTAGCATCTGTTGCATTAACCCTCCATCTCCGCTCTCCGGTTCATGGATCTAAAATTAAGATGCAAAGTTTCTCGAAAGCAAGGAATTAGCATAACAAATGGATGCATTTATTATGGTTTCTATTGCGTAGCTGAGTAAGAACATAGTGTGATTTTAATGAGATGTACTTGATTCATTTCCTCCTTTTAGACTGTCAAGTAGCAATTTAGTGTTTTAATGACATGTTTAAAGTTCATATCAACTGAACAAAAACAAGGCAGAGATTTCAATGAAGGTAAAGTTGGCAAGCTAGTAAGCATCAAGCAAGCAATACATGTAGCTATTAGTAAACAAAGCAAAACTATGAAGATTTTTTTTCTAATACTTAAACAAGACTTGGTTATGACAATTTTAGATTTGAAAATTGTCTGAAGTGATAAGCATTATTACTTTTTATTAGTGCTGTCAAACGATTAATCGTGATTAATCGCATACAAAATAAAAGTTTTTGTTTGCATAATATATGTGTGTTCTATTTATTATGTACATATAAATCCACACCCATACAGTATATATTTTGAAAATATTTACATGTATTTACATGTCTATATTTATATTCATATCGTTTATATTCTAAATAAATATATTCACAATAAGCTTAACATTTTTCTGAAATATACACATTCACACATTTTTTTGGATGTGATTAATCGTTTGACAGCACTACTTTTTATTTTAGCACATTAATGGATGATTGAATTAAATATTATAGAGGGCAACAGTTGGGTTCTAGAAGTTAAAAAAAAAAAAAAAAAAACACAAATTTTTAGCATAGGGAAATTTTTAACAATTAATTAACAGACTTACTCTGGCACATGAGGTTGTTGAAGCCGCCCGTCCACATTTTTTCAATGTATTTTTTTTTTTATCATCTTCAGAATAGGAAATTGCTGGTGAAAAACTACATTTCCCATGGCTCTGCACTGAAATCTCCACCAATAAGAATTAAAGCAGTCAAATCATGCCAGAAGAACACTTTAGCATCTGCCCATTCCCATAAAACACTGTGAATTTCCCTATGGTCTTTGTATTGCAATAGACGTAAATTGCATGGTTTAATTTTATGTAATTGCTACCTTCAAATCAATATGTTTTTAATTCGTTCAGAACTTAATTATTTTTAATTCGGTTATCATTTTATTATAGTGGGATTATAGTTTTTAACCACATTAAAACCATCTTTTTGTCTGATTTTTGAATACATTTGTGCTTTAAATCAAAGTTTGTAATGTTGTGATTGACCTTATTGCTGATTGGTTTGGTCATAATTTCACAGAGACTTTTTCAAACAACCCTATGGGATAAATGAATGAGAAAAATACTTCCGAAACAAAGGCTTTTGCACTCTTCCTCTAGGTGTGTTAAAGTATGATTATGATGTGAGTTTCAATGGCACTGAACAATTAAAATTATAGTCTAAGGGCATGCTAAAATTTTGTGGTTGCCATACACATTAGCACAGAAATGCACATACACACACCCCTGCTTTCCGGACTCTGGAGTGATTGAGTTTTCCACAGAGGTGTTATTGTGGCATAAGAACACCTCCAGTCATGTATTCACACCTCCACTCATACAGTCACTATCATGTGAGCACGCACATGCACATCTTCAGAAGTGGGACACTTGTCACGCATGGGACATGTGGTTTGAAGTGGGATGTGACCAGTGATGTTATTGTTAACAATTAAAATGTTTAATTGAAATACAACTGAAATGAAACATGAATATGAAATTAAAAAGTAAACTTAAAACTGAAATTGGAATTAGAAACTTAGAAATTAGAAATAAAAGTACTAAAATTACTAAAACAGAAATTAAAATATATAGTATAGTAGTGCAGTCAAACGATTAATAATCATCCAAAATAAAAGTTTTTGTTTACATAATATATGTGTGTGTACTGTGTATATTTATTATGTATATATAAATACACGCACATGCACGTATATATTTTCAAAATATTTACAGGTATTTATATAAACATATATATATATATATATGTATGTGTGTGTGTATAAACATAATATATTTTTCTTAAATATATACGTGCATGTACGTGTATTTATTTATACATAATAAATATACACAGTACACACACATATATTATGTAAACAAAAACTTTTATTTTGGATGCGATTAATCGCTATCATTTGACAACACTAATTTAAAGCTATATAAAAATAGTTTTTGAAAATAATAAAAATGACAACTGCACATAACAAAATTACTAAAACTTTTACATTGAAATGAAGACTGAAAATATAAAAGATGCTAATTTAAAATATTAATAAGTACTGTAATAGAATATACACTGGCTACAACCACATTTTTGTTGAGAAGTATGTATTTATTACCCATAATATGCCAGTGGAAGAGTGTTGACATTGCCATTCTGTCGGAAATGTTAAAAATAAGGAAGCGATATGTTGACAGGGTTGTCTGTGCAGAATTGTGATTTAATGTGATTTAAAGGAGTTGTAGAGACTTCCAACAAAATGTAACGCTTCCTTCATTCACATCTTGCCTCCTTCATCAATTATTCATCAGTCTTTCACTCTGATAGCCAGGTGTGAGTGTGAACGAGGAGGGAATTACATCTTTCAAAGATTAAAAAAAAAAAAAAAATGAGTCTGAGGATTTGATAAAGCGCCTGTCTTCACCTCAGATGTGACAAAAAATGTGTTACTGTCTCTTACTATTAATATAGCGGTAAATGTTATGCATATTCCAGATACGTTTCATTTAATGCTTTTTTTCAGTAGCACAGAAAATTGAGGAGCATTTCATATTTTAGTTCCAGAGCCTTTCGTGTTGTTTTGTAATATGATGAATGGTTTGTTTTGTCATGTTGATTCAAAGTCTGCAGATCTTGAAAGACTCAGGCCGTGTATCTGCTGTGCCGTAAGTGTGTGTAGACTTTGTGCTCTGTGTGTCGCACACATACGCGGCAGCATCCAGTGATTTCAGCTCAGCATTCAGGGTTTGCTGAACATCGCCCCCTATATGTCTCAAGAGGCAAGTGACGGTGGAGAAAGAACGGGAGGGGGGTTTGAGCTGAGGTGGGGGTGTGCTGGTGGGGTGGTTGATGAAAAAAATTCACTGCAGATGAAATGTGAAACAAAGAGCACAGCCACCTCCTTCTCTTCCCCTCCGCAACACCCCCCACATCCACCCCACCCCTCCCAGATGACCTTGTTATTGTTGAGTCGTGGGGAACGCAACGGGCTAGTGACATCATCTGTGTTAGCCAGGGAATGTTGAGCAGAGAGAGAGAGAGAGGTCCTTAATCGGCTCTTTGTTGGGAATCAGATCATGAAGAGAGAGCCTCCCCCTCAACCCCCTACGGAGATGGAAGAAACCCTGTATTAGACTACCAGGATTCCGATAGGCCTACCAAGAGTCTGAATGTTTTTATACAAAGAGATTTTCTTTAAAGCTTTTAAGTGCCTAAAAAAATAGAACTTAATGATACTTAGGGACGGGGTGTTTTTATTTTATGTCTTGAGTGTGATTATCAGGTTAATTTGGTTATTATGCCGGTAGTGGTTATTATTTGACTTTCATATTAGAGGTTTTGCTTTGATGGTGATCTTGGATTCCCTCCAGCCACAGTCATTAAGAGAGAAAACCGCATGTTAGATCATTGCGTCCCAACTGCTTTTGCTCCTTTATAGATTTTATATTGGATAACTAATGGAAACCAACAGAGTACTACAATTGTTATTGTACAAAATTGACTCTGAATATTTTAAATTTATGAAAAATACCGAAGAAGGCTCAAAAAATATGTAAAATTGTTAACATGATACAAGATATAGACGGAGTAATTTACAACTCATTTGCCAGCCTAACACATGGAATAAACACTGGGCCAAATATTTTCTTAGTAAAGTGACAGATTAATTTGCACCAAAATACTATAGCGTTTGACTGCATAGCTTTTGACTTGTACAGTAAATGATATTGGAAGCTTTTTCTCCATTTTTATGTTAATAAGCCTATTTATTTTGCTATGCGAGCTTGCATGAATTGCATACATGATTAGCTGCATTTTATTATTTTAATTATATAATTATCATATTATTATTTTTAGACCTGTGAAACCCATTTTGAGGTCACAAACAGACACAGAAAGAGAAGAAGGTGATCCACTCATATGAAATGAATGGGAAAATCTTTTCAGTACAAAAAAAGTAATTTTTTATATATATATATATATATATAAGTTAATTTCAGTTAAGTTTAGTTTTTCCTAGAACACGTATACCTTTGCCTGGATTTTTGTAACTATTCTCTGATTTTATTACTGATTTTAAATGTAATCTTGAACACTTTCAGAAATTTTGGTTTGCACTTGTATTGTATGTTGTAGGTAAACTGCTAATTAACTGCATAAAAAAATAACTGCCAAGGGCTGTTACCAAGATGGCTGCCAGGACTTTGGCTGCGATTCACCAGATGAGGTCCGCTGCGCTAGATACACAGACGGGTGTGAATTGGCCTTATTAACTGGCGCTTTAGGAGTCGAGTGCTGTCAGCATCCAGTATGAATGGCCATCCGTCACATGATGAAACCGTGTGTAAGTGTTCGGTTTGTCAGCTAATATCTGTCCCAGATATTTGCTTTCAGTTCGCTCTTCGTCTGTAGACACAGTTCAGCATAATCAGTATTAAGTGTGACTAATTTTCAAAGGAAGTCGATTCACCACTCTCTTCCTGTGTTGTATTCCTTAATCATATAATTTGCCATACCATTGTAACCTCTGCTGATTCAAGTGATTCTCTCTTCTGTGTTATTCTGTGACACCACCCAACGGCTCAAGATTTCATCCCAGATTATTCTCTGTCTGTTATCTTTTTTTCCTTCACAGCTATTGCTTTGACTCGTGCATTACTTTTAAGAGTGATCTTAAGGCTGCCATGTAATAAAACCATCATTCAGCGCTCTATACCATGTTAATTCGTGATTCTGATTAGTCAATTTCGCCATCCAGCTGTCTGGTATTTTTTAATAGAGTGCAATAGGTAAATATCTCGTTCATTTTCTCTGCAGGGAAACTGATTTTGAATGTTAACTTTTACACCTTCAAAAACACACTTACTGTGAGCTACAAGATGTATGGTTTTGATGAAACCATCAGCACAGATTATTTCAACTTTTTTTTTTTTTTTGAATGATCAGGTTAAACAGCCAATTTCCTGTTAAAAAAACTACATTACCCATGATTCTGCAGAAAAAGTCTACATTTGAAGTGCTTCATGGGATTGTAGTTCTTTACCTCATTAATACATTAAGTACACAAACTTGTACCTTTGTGTTTTTGTCTTATTTTCAAATACTATTTTGCCTCAAACCAAAGTTTGTAATGTTGTGATTCATCTCGTATCTGATTGGTTTAATTGATCTCTATGGAAAAAAGATGGAAAAAAATACTTCCATAACTGAGGCTGCTGAAAAATTTGGCCTGCCTATTTCACTCTATTTCAACTCTATATATCATTCCGCTTATCCGGGTAAATGAAACCTGTCTTTCGTGTCGCACAAAATGATACTTGCGCCATCTTGTGTCTCAGTTATTGTTTTGAAAATTACTTCAGAAGACTTCTGTATTTATTCTTACTGTAATATTGCTGCAGTGTTGGTCTAAAGCTCAAAGTACTCCACTCATCTGAGTTTCGATACTTCGTTGTACATTGTAATGGACTACGTTGTTCTTAGCAGGAGCTTTTAGATAACGTTCACTAAAACAAATGTTGAAGTGTACTAATACGTGTATTTGGTGAATAGCCATATAGCACGAGTCATTAGCCCATCATTACTGCAAAAATCTTCTGCAGAGAACTGTACAACGTACCTGATTTTGCGCAGAGTACAATTTATTTTAATGCAGTAGCCTACTTCAGAGCTTGATTGAACTTGACTATTGATGTATACCAAGGAGTGTGTGTGTGGTGTGTGTACGCATACTCGAGTCCCGCAGCTGTGCTCTGCAGCTGTGTCACTGTGATTCAGCATTGCTTTAGACAGCCAGCGTCAGTCTGTGTCTGTATGTTTATGTATGTCTGTCTGTCTCGGCGACTCTGATTCAGCACTAGTCTGTACAGTGACCTCAAACCACCTCCTGTAATAAAGTTTACAGTCCTCCACACAGAGCCACTTGTGAATAGCAACCACGTGCGATTCAGCACCATTGCAACACTCTAAACCCCAACACACACACACACTGCAAAACACATATCTAAACACACCCCATACTACAGTGAATTGCAAAATATCCTCATTCCTCAAAACACTAGCTCTGTGAAACTGTATTTCTGAAGGGCCTATTGGGAGGGTCGCTTTGGATTGCTGAATTTAAAGGGATTTCCTTCCCTTGAGCTCTAAATAAGTTTAGCATGTTTGATGTTCCTTCATTGTTTTTCCCAGTACAATGATATATTATGACACGTTAATTGTTCCTAATAAGCAGTAGAATAATAATAATCATTGAAGGTTACGTAATTTAGGTAACACTTTCCAATAATTTACAATTCATTAATATTTTGAATGCATTAGGTATCATGAGGAATTAACAAAGTACAATACACTATTGTTCAAAAGTTTGCGCTCAGTACGTTTTTTTTTTTTTTATAATTTCATATTTTTATTCAGCAAGGATGCATTAAATTGATCAAAATTAACAGTAAATACATAATGTTAAAAAAGATTTCAAAAAAGAAATCTTGATATAAAAAATGAAACATTTCGAGGAAAAAAAACATTTCTAAAAAATATTAAGCAGAACAACTTTCATAACTGATATTAATAAGAAATGTTTCTTGAGCATCAAATCAGAATATTAGAATGATTTCTGGAAGATCATGTGACAATGAAGACTGGAGTAATGATACATTTGAACATTAAAATAGAAAAGTGTTTTTTAATTGTAATATTTTACAATATTGCTGTTTTTACCGATACTTCTTTCAAAACATTAAAAATAGCACCAAACTCAAACTTTTGAACAGTAGTGTAGTTTGACAGCATTTATTAATCTTGGTTAATGTTGATTTATACATAAACAAAATTTTCATTTCATTTAGAGTAAATTAACATAAGCTGAATATATTATGAACAAACATGAAATAACCATGAACAGTAGTATATTTATAAAAAAAAAAAAAAAAGAATTTACCTAGATTAATAAATGATTAAATAAAGGTATTTTTCATTGTTATTTCATTTATGATGCCTAATGTGTTAATGAATTTAACCTTTTATAAAGTGTTACCATAATTTATTTGTTTTTTGCTTTTTTTATTATTTAATTGAATTTAAACTAGTAATTTATTTAATATATAAAATTTTATTTTATATTATCCTCTCTCTGACCATTTGAACTTAACAGGCGTTTTTCGGGTTTCTGAAATATCACATCATAACCACATATACAGAAAATGTCTCATTTGATGGAAAGGCTAAATGTTTAGCAGGTGTTACGGTTAATTGCTGATATACCCAAACATGGTGAGAGGCTTTCAAGCAGGTCAGGACCTGGCTGGGGCAGTCGAGGGGTAATCCTGAGGGATAGAGCAGGTCAGAGAAGGAAATAACAGCAGACTACATAAATGCTAGCACGAGACTATCACACATTTGCAGCCCATCATGCAGATGGAGGGAGATCTGTCTTCTACCACAGCCGGGGGGGTTGGGCAGAGAGGGAATGCCAGCGAGAGAAGAAGTCCGTCTGTTAAATGGAAATCTGTGTAAGAAGAGAAATTACTCGAGAAGGGAAACAAGAGTGAAAAGGTCTTAAATGCCAAACAACACCGCGATGTCCAGCTCTTAAGGACTGCGAGGTCATGTCCTTTTCTCTGTCTGGTTGTGTACCGTAAACCTCACTTTGAGAGGATTAGCCAGTAGAGTATCTGATTTAATCCATCGCACTAGGGAGGGATAACTCTAAATCTGTCAAGCGTTTACCCATCTGAGTGTCTGCTTGGGACTTTGTGTGTGTGTGTACGTGTCTGACACATTATACAGTAGACACAAAATGAATTTGGGCACTTTAGATAGACCTGTAAATATCTGAATGGCAATGGCATTAAATACTCAAATCTGCATCTGAAAAACAAATGTTTCCAAATAAACCTTACCTTTTTAGCCATTTTTCCAGTTAATTTTTCCAAATGGGTCCATGTGTTTGTGTGAGAGAGAGAAAAAGAGATAGTGGTCAGAGGAGTGTCCACAATAAAGAAAATTGTAAAAGGAAGTAAAATTAAAAGGAATAAAAAGCACTGAATTAAATAATTAATTGATGTAAGGATTTTTTTTTAATTTAAAAGAAGTTCTTAGAAATGTATTGTTTTTATTTCGGATTGTATCATTTCCTGATTTGTTTTGTTTTTTTTCTTTTTTTCTGCATGTTATTCATATCACATGACTGTGATTTTTGTGGACAGAAGTTTTTCAAATATTAGTAAGCAGTGAAGCAGTTTTGGTGAAATATCTTTTTTTCTGAAAAGTAATAAAAAAACATGGCAGATTAGGATTTTTTTTCTTCATTATGACTTTATGCATCAAAAAAGAAAAAATAGAAAAGATATGCTTATTATAACATTTTGACGTATTCATGCCAATGCATGTGTAAATTGAATTTGAATGTATTTTTAATGATGAATAAAAACTAAAAATATCATCACATCATTATATAAACCTTAAATTACCTTAAATAAATAAAAACAAATACATCAATTTATAACAACAAAAATAGTGGTAATACTTTAAATGTCCAAGATCTCCCTAATTGAATATATATACGATTTTTCCACATGGATAAAAATATGACAGGTTTAGCGTGATTGGTCTGTGCAGATGACAGTTCTAGATAACCCTTTTCACATTTTATTAATGCAGTGCCAAAAAGCTAAAAATGATTAATTGCCGCCTTAAAACATGGTATTTGTGGTCATTTTGAAGATCTGCCTTCTCCAACTTTGTTGTACAAACCTTCGAATTGCGTATGATGTCCAAAAATGCTGTCTCAGTAGGTTTTGAAGCACAGCCAATAAATGCCCTTACTGTGGCCCCGCATATTTGCGTTCAGCGTGAGCCGTGACTTTGTGCTGCAGCGTGGCTCATTTGTCTGTGTCTGCATTTGGAGTTTAATGTCAGGTTAGTCAGCAGATTTCATATCGCAGGCGTCCCGTCTTCAGTAGAGGTTTTGTGTTTTTCAGACACCCTATAAAGCGCTCGCTCCATTGTCATGCGGATCTTTGCCTCATTAACATTCATGACATGCAGGAATTTGCTGGAGCGAATTTACATAAATTAGCCGTCTCTGCTACTGAGAGGGGAAAGGCAGAAGATCAAAGAGAAGGGGGAATGAATGAACGAGAGGGCAGGTGTGAGGGGTTTATAGCATTCTGTGACCTTTTTATGGAAGGAATCGCTTGGCACAGTTCCCGAATAGTCAGGAGTTGTCAGGATGTATGATGTACAATTCATGTAATTTCCTGCTTTGTAACAATATGACCCTTTTGAGGCGCAGTGAGGGAGAATAGTCTGTAGTCGGAATTAGCATAAATGGCCCAGATCTGTCGTAGAGATAAATTTGCTCCTTTGTCTGTTTCCCACATAATAAATGTTGTTAACAGGTCCAGTGGCTCATATGTCAAAGTCTGTCCCTTAATGAGCTGCAATAGTGCTTTATTTTTCCTCTTCTGTGAGCACCTTTTGTCTTCTCTTTTGTTGTTCGTCTTTGTAGCGCTCACCCAAAAACGTTAGAATCTTTCTTTTGAGTTGGATCTTTTCATTTAATTGGTTGAAACTTTCAGAATTATTTGTTCGTAATTGATCGCTTCATGAATCGGACTGAACCAGTTCTGATCCAGTCACAACAGTTAAAGGCATACTTCATCCAAAAATGAAAATTCCATGTCATTTACTCACACGCGCATGTTGTTCCAAACCTGTATGTTTCAGGCCCATTGACTTCCATTGTATTTTTGATTCATTCAGTGGAAGTCAATGGGAACTGAAGCTTTTTGGTTACCAACATTTTTCAAAAAATCCTCTGATTTCTTCTAGATAGTCAGTGAATAAATGTCTAAATTCATTCGAGATTTCAATCTGTTCATCACACAGAGAGTAATATTTGGATTGTTATACTTTTATGCTGACATGAATTGATATTTTTAGGGTGTTATCCCTTTAAGCCTTTGTCTCGGATCGTATGACCCACCCCATTTTAATTCGAACCCCTCCATCTTTTAATTCTTTCTCTTTGTTTTCACATTTCCATCGCTCCATGCTCTTCATTCCCTCACTTACTTTCCATCCCTCTGCCTTCCTTTTCTTTTGTCTCCATCAGGCTGATGGGTGCGTGTCACAGAGACACTTGTAATAGCAGTCACAGATGGCGCAGCCGATGCTGCCGCTGCAGCCTGTGTCTGCTGATGTCAGCTGAAAAACACATTTCAGCACTTTTTTCCCCAGCAGGGAGAGCTGTTTGTCAGGCACAGCCTCTCCATACCTTTACACCTCCCGATATCACTGTCTCTTTCCACCTTCTCTCACAAAACGTTGGGAAAATATAAAAGATTTTCAGGTTTTTGATGATATTCAATTTATGTTCTAGATATCTATTGAAAGGGTTGATTTCCAACCCCCTCCTCATAGTTTTCTTCACTAGTGTATCAATTCTGGTATTTATGTTACAAGCAATGTCTGCATTTGTTCTTTTTTTTTTTTTATTAGAGCCAAGTACATTTAAAATGTTAAATTTGAAAAATTCAAGGGTCTTTATTAATACTTGTGTGATAAGGTTACACTGACTGATCTTGCTATAAAAAATCCATCATTTGTTTGAATGAAATCTCTCCCTCGTTCGGTTTTCTGTTCCTTTCTCTCCTAAGTGGACACACTTCCTATCTAAGAGCCATGATCATCCCCTTCAGACACACTTGCACACTCTACATACAATCCTCCCCCACACCCCGTACACTGTACACACACATACAATACACACACTAGCACATACCATCCCCCACAAAGATTACGAGTCAGCAGCTTCCTCTCAACAGTGACTGATTGGCGCTGTTGTGTTGCCAGCGGGCAGATGAGCCTCTCTCTCTCTCTCTCTCTGTACTATAATGCGTCTACTGGACACAGACAGCCCCGAATGACTCAGAGTCGGTAGTCATCAGTTTTGTTTGTGTGCATATTTGTGGATGCTATAGAATCCTTTATTTGTGTATGATGGATGAGTATGACATCTCTGAAGAAGATGGAAAATAAATGTCATCTATTATTCATTCAAATCTGTCTTAGATTTGATATGTTCTTCATTCTGCACTTTGCAAGAATGGAAGTCTGTAGATTTGCACATTATCATACATCATTACTCATATCTCTGGAATACTTGATTCTGATTGGTCAATCACAGCATTTCACAGTCGAATATTCTTGTATAATGAACACTAAACAGTTTACTGTTGTCCCTGGCAACAAGTCTCCTACACTGTGCTGGGTTTCATGTTTTTGCATCATTCTGCAGTGTCTTTCATTTCACATACAAAAATAATGTTACTGAAAGTATTTCATGTCCCTTATTTTGGGAAATTAGCCATAAAATTAGGGGGATAATGAACAGTCAGTTGATTATTATCACAAAATAAACGATTCTGATCACCCTATCTGGGTTTATTTTTAGATAATATCCATCTGACTGTACATTACAGTATATGTTATATTTTAAATTTATATATTTTTCTTATGTAGTGTCTACTTATCATTTGCATTTAAGTTTCAAAATATAACCAAAGTCCAAAGTCTGTGCATGTTCTGCTTTTCAGACACTGGTATTTCCTTTTGAATATATTCAAATATAGTTGATAATTAATACAGGTAACATTCAAATGACTTAACCATATCCTCAAAAGTTTGTACAGGAAAAAAAATTCTTGGAATGTGTGCTTTTGTGATTTTACTGTAATCAAAGAGACAACAGTTAGCTTAATCCATAGTCTTTCACTCAGTGTAAGAGTGTGTTTCTGTATAATTTGTTTTACGTTCCCCACACTACAGTAATCAGCTGTGCTTTGACTCATTTTAATAGGCTCATTTAACCATAAGCTTGGGTTTTCCCTCCATGCCTTTGCCCTGACTGTAAATACAATCCCCATGCTTTTTTTTCCCAAATGGAAATATCTACAAAACAAATTCTTTGGTTCTGGTGTTATAGTAGGAAAGAGGTTCTCTGAACTCCCTTCTAACCACAAGAAAAGTATGATGATAACATCTAGGAAGACATACTGTAGCTGTTTGTCCCTATCAACAAAACAAACAAACTCATGATAAACAGTGTCTTGTCTCCCATTGATTGAACATAAAGTGTTGATCTCATTCCCTCCCATCTATGAGCACAAGTTCACTTGTGGTGTTAAGCACTTTACATCATTGAGGGAGAAGAGAGAGCGCTTTGTGGACTGAACAATGCTGGCCCAGATCAAAGTCCAGCCATTGTAATGTGTCTGAGAACGAAGAGCACCTACATCGATGTCTGTCCATGACGTTTTGACTCTGGCATAGCACAGGCAGAGTCTGACTCACTGGCAGAGAAGGAACAAAATCCAAGGGTATTGAGACATTTTAGTACTTGTTTTGACTTGAAAAGCTATTTTACTGATGTAACGGTAATGTAATAATTTGCTTAATATGATTTATCAATCAGCATTCAATTACAATTTCTCTAGTTTACAAGTGAGCCTATACAGAGAGTTATATAGAGCCTGGGTTTATAGATCTCACAAGGTGGGTGGGGGTCTCAAAACATGAAAAGCTGTGAGCCTGGGTTATTATTTTCTCCCCACCTAAATGCACTTACTCACATGCGCTAACAGCGCAAAGGCCACAGTGGGCCTGCCAAGCTTTTGCAGGCTCAGGCATTTGCCTAATTATCTAGCATTAGGTCAAATGGAAGGCTTCCATATCTGTCTACGTCTGTCTCTCTCTCTCTCTCTCTCTCTCTCTCTCTCTCTCTCTCTCTCTCTCTCTCTCTCTCTCTCTCTCTCTCTCTCTCTCTCTCTCTCTCTCTCACAGCAGGCTCAGGATGGCTGTAGTAGGGATAAGCCGTAAGTCCTAGAGCCCATTAGGCTTTAAGGTGGCTCACCCAAGGGATAGATGTGACATTATGTTTACAAACCCACAAGCTTCTACCTGTTGCTACAATACCATTTGCAACAAACTGGGGGCGCTAGGCAAGCTTAACCTAGAGAGGGGAATGCCAGATGTTTTTGTTACATAAATGAGGTTGGTCTCTTGACCTTACCGACAGCCTTCACCTTTTCGCTTTTTATTTCCTGCTGTATAGAACGTTCGGTGCTGACCTGATAAAAGATTAACTGGCACTTTACAGTGTTTGTTTACGGTCATTTGAGCTGTCGAGTTCTCTCAGCACACTCCAAGTGCCCTGAACAATGGCAGTGCTGATGGTAACATTGGCAATTTCCCCTGTTCTTTCTGTGTGTGTGTCCGCAGGTCAGTGCCCAGGGATTCGCTCCATTGTTACAGTTTGCCTATACGGCTAAGCTGCTGCTCAGCAGAGAAAACATCCAGGAGGTCATCCGCTGTGCTGAATTCCTGCGCATGCACAACCTGGAGGACTCCTGCTTTCGCTTCCTGGAGGCCCAACTGCGCAGTGAGGAGGACGGCCTGGTCCTCTGTCGCAAGATGGCGTCTGAGAGCAATCACTCAGAGGACGAGAGCATGCAACCTGAGTTGCTGACGACAACACCAACTGCAGTGACCCTGTCTGGCTCTCCACGCTCTCGCCGTGAAAACGCCCTGAACTCCTTGCGGCGGCCAGACCATGAGCGGCTGGCGGCGACAGAGGAGTTTGCTGATGGACAGATGGACTTCGAGCGACACGGCACCTCAGACCTGCCGCGATGCCCTAAATACAGGAAGTACCAGTGGGCATGCAACAAGCACAATAACGAGACCTCCTCACACACCAGTACCTCAGGTTTTCCAAGCACATTCAAGGAGATGAACAGGCCAGCTGTGATGCAAATCAAGCAGGAGCCACGCAGCGAGGAAGAGTCCATCTCGCTTTGCTTGTCAGGGGACGAGCAGGACGGTGGTGAAAAGGACGGTGTGGCCGAGATGGAGCTGGATGGTTCCATCACACTGGACCAACCGAGAAGCAGCAGCAAGTCACCCACCTGCCTACGAACTCTCTTTAAGAAAGACCTGCCTAGCACACCCCAGCAGCTCTTCGCTAACAGACTCGTCAATGCCCAGGATAAAGTAACCACTCAGGGAGACCACAAAAAAGACTACAGGCCTTCGCTTGGCAATGAGCTTGGCGTGCCTGTGGCGTTCCCCAAAGACGCAGATGGTTTCCCGCCAGGGCTTTCGTTGAAGTCAGCTCCCTGCGATGGTGTGTGCAAGCTAGAGGTGGAACCGGACCGCCGCAGTGTCATCTTCTCCTCAGGGCCCTGTGACCGACTGGGTACGCCCACCCACTCCCATCCCAGCGGGAACTCACTGGAGAAGGAGCTCTCAGAACACATGCCAAAGGGATTGTGGGCCGGCGCCAGCCAGTCCCTCCCCAGCTCCCAGACCTACTCCCCCAGCACCACAGCCAGCGACCCACCCCTGCTTTGCCGCCAAAGGCCCAATACCAGCTGCCCAGTGCCAATCAAGGTATGCCCGCGATCGCCCCCCTCAGAAACCCGAACTCGGACCTCCAGTTCCTGTTCATCGTATTCTTATGCTGAGGATGGGAGCGGCGGGTCCCCCTGCAGCCTGCCGCAGTTCGAGTTTTCCTCCTCGCCTTGCCCCAATGTGACACGGTGTCTCACGACTGACCCGCAGGAGGCAGGCGGTGGGACGGATGCGCTATTTGCACGGGTGCGGCCCAAGATAAAGTGCGAGCAGTCGTATGGAACCAATTCCAGTGATGAGTCAGGGTCCTTTTCGGAGGGGGACAGTGAATCATGTCATGCTCGAGAGCAAGGCCCTGAGGTGAGTCTTTCAGATTTCTCTCTCATGTTTACCAGTTGTCCAAAGCACACTATGCATTTCATACCCTGAAGTCCATTCATGCAGAAACCAATTAGATTGCGCACACTCTGCCCTCATGCTGTTAGAGACCTCCCCTTTGATCCCTGTTCATTTGAATAGAGCTGCAGACTCCTAATGGGCCTATAAACACTGTAATAATTTTCATGTCTGGACCGACATGAACGTGAATAACTTCTCTGATATCTCAATGATATTACTCTGACCTTTTGTGTGTTGCCTGGAAAAGGCTAATAGTGTAGATAAAGCAGAGAGGAGCAAACATGATTTGACAATCAAATTTTGTATAACAAATGAATGGGTCACTTAACAAATGATCTGTTCTTTGACAGAAGAGTTTGGCTTAGATTTGGAGAAACTGATAAAGGGATAGTTCACCTAAAAAGGACAGTTTAGTCATCATTTAATCACTCTCATGCTATCCCACACCTGTACGACTTTCTTTGTTCTGCGGAAGACAGATGTTATTTCTAAAAATGTCTCAGTGTTTTTGGTCCATATAATGAAAGTCAGTGGGTTCCTGTGTTATCTTTGGACCCCAGTGAGTTTTATTATATGGACAAAGCAGATGAAACATTCTTCAAAATATCTTTCATGTTCACAGAGCAAAGAAAGTCATACAGGTTTTGAATAACATGAATACAGGATGACAGAGTTATTTGGGAGAACTATCCCTTTTAAAATTGTTCAAATCAAAATTCAATCAAAAACTTTGAAACCATTTTCTTGGTCTCAGTGTTAACATGGCAATGTACAGTACAATGAAATGATGAAGTGAAGATTAAAGTAAAACAGGGCAAAATAGGGTAGCTAAGAATAGGTCAAAAAAAAAAAAAAAAAAAAAAAAAAATATATATATATATATATATATATATATAGCCCTACATACTGTAGGCAAAACAGTAATATGTAATGTAACAATAAGCTACAATTCACAGCCTCATCCTCAGAAAGTTTTAAAGCGAGATCAGAGCATATGTTCACCAGTGTTGGGCACGTTACTTTAAAAAAGTAATTAGTTATAGTTACTAGTTACTTCTCACAAATAGTAACTGAGTTAGTAATTGAGTTACATCATTATAAAAGTAACTAATTACCAGGGAAAGTAACTATTGTGTTACTTTTTTTAAAAATGTTCAAATGTCAAATAACTTTGGATGCCCCCAATATTAAATATGTTAAATTAATGAAATGGACACTAAAAAGAATAAATTATTATTATAAAACATTGTATATTAATCTACACTATTTATCTACTGACACTTAGTATCAGTCAGTCAAGCATTATAATATATTATGATAATTTAATATTATATGATGACAGAACTTTAGTAATTATAGAGTAACCAAGTATGAATGCATATTTATCATCAATATAAAACGCACTAAGGATTAATGAGCTGCTGGGTTCATGAATATTAATCACGTTGTCTGCGTTCGCTCGAGTTGATTTGCTAAAATCAAAACAGGGATGATAATAGGTGAGCGCCAGCCAATGAGATTGTCGTTTGCGCATTAGCCCCGCCCACTACCAGAGAACCCGGCAGTTCTTAAAATCTGAAGAATTCAAAAGGAACTCCGTTATTTTGACAGGAAAATACAACAAAGAATATCGTTTACATGTAGCGCGTCAATTCTGCATGTTATGAAAGACTCTCTCGCTCTGTATCTTTCTTTGTGTGCATGTATGTGAGAGAAAGCGACGGCGAGTCGTGCGCCTTCACACTAGAGTTTATGGTACGTCAAATACAGCTACACTGCGCATCCATTAGATGAACTGAAAAATTAAATTCTAATAATATAATTAGTAACGCCACATTTTATTGTCAGTAACGGTAACGGCGTTGTAACGGGGGAAACAGTAATTCATTTGATTACTCGTTACTGAAAAATATAACGCCGTTAGTAACGCCGTTTATTTATAACGCCGTTATTCCCATCACTGATGTTCACACACCAAGCCCCAGTGCTTCTCAAGCTCAAGGTGTATATCAAGGTAGTTTTCATCACCTTCCTAAAGAAACTGCGCTTTGATGGTGAAGGCGAGACATTGATAAAAGACTGTTTATGAGATTTGGTATGAAGAGAAAGAATGGATAAACACTTATGTGAAGTTGCTTAGAGCATGTTGTCTGATCTGAGTGCGAGTTGAGCGAGATTTCACTAGGGATGATGCTGTATATTTTGAAAGAGTAAAGCACTATAAAGAAGAATGAGATATCTTCATCTTTATAGACTTGAGATGAGACCTTTAGGAATGCATGTAGGGGCCGTGATGGAGAAACTGGTCCGTTGCCATGGCAACACTGAGCACTCAGGAATGAATTGGCTAGTTTTCAGCAGTTTATGCATTGTTTCTATGTTGTGCTTATTAAAAAGACGTGAGACACTGTGCGCAGCATCCAAACAGCTAGACAAGCCAGATGTTAATGTCAGGACATCTGACTCTTCATTTGGCTTTTCAACGGAGCTTTGGTTTACTCTTTCTTTCCAGTTTTCTTTCAGCAACAGACCAAAAATCACATAAAGATTACTAGTTTCACTAAATGGCTTCATTTAGTTTCAGGTACAATGGAGTTGGAATTGTATCTCCAGATGTTCAAGATGCTGAAAGCTCTCATGACACTCTAGTATCTGAAATACCATTTCATTCCAAAGTTCACTCTTCTTCTCAGTTTCGTTCTCACTGTTGTTCTACAACCTGACCGTTTCTTTGAAGCTAGGCTGATAAAAGTCTTAAAAGGACTGAAAGTCTCGCTTCTTTCATTCAGAAACTTCATCGAGAGCAAGCGCTACCTGTCATATTCTTTTCATACCTCACATGCTGTAAATTGGCTTTTTTTCACTCAGTGCTCAAGAAACATTTCTTATGATTATCAGTGTTGAAAACAGTTATACTTATATATATCTTATACATACAGTTATACTATACAGTTATATCTTACTTGCCAAAAATTTGTTTAAAAATTGTTAGTTTTTATAAAAACCCATGCTTATAGAATAGATAAACAAACTCCCATCTTTATGTCTCTCTCTTTCTTTTTTTACTTGCTCTGTCCCCTAGTGATATGACAGTATAAACACAATATAAACACAGACGTTTGAGGGAAAAGACTCTGTCCTTTCTGTGGTTTTACAGCCAATGGCAGGTGAGAGAAAGAGCATGACAGAGAGAGGAGGATCTGCACACAAAGAGAGAAACACAGTCTCAAAAATAGCTTCAGCCTGCTGCTCGAAACAATGAATTCAAGGGAGGAAGGAAGTTGTTAAACTGTAGGCTAATCATAGTGCTAGTCTAGGCCGGTCTAGATACTGGAGTTAAACCAGGTCTTTGAACTTCTCTCTCCTTCATGAGTCATAGACAGTATCACTTACCCTCTGCGATCAGCACCTATTCAAACAGGAAGAGCTGAGGTCCAAGAGCAACTGTATTCCCTTATCATTTGATCTGGCCTAACTTGAACCTTTCACACACAATAATATATACTTTTTGAGGTTCAGTTGACACCAAGAAGATACTGAAGGAGTGAAATCTTAACCACTTTTAAGGGCAACTCACTCTGACAGTTACCTGAAGATTTAACTGTAGATTGACAGCAGAAATTTCAGGAGAGGGGGCAAAGAAAGGTCCTGAGGTAAAAAAAAAAAAAAACTTCCCTACTGAGGGCCGTAATCATATCTTGAGGTCTTTGAGATGATTTCTCTACCATTTTCTTTATGCTTTAGTCATTCGGTTACACTGGGTGAAGTATTGATCTCAAAGTGAGTGGGTGTGATCAGAAAAGCCCACAGACGAAAATCTCACTCTCACTTCTTCATTCTCATTCTTCAAATCATGGTGCTAGAATCATTAACCCTTTAGCTACGTGCACCGCAGGAAGTGAGGAGTGAAGTCAGAACCATTTCTGTTCCTCTCATTCCGTCTTTAAAGCCAAGCCGCTCTCTCAATATGAGCCGATTGTGGTCTGCGAATTATTCGTCAGACGTTGGTGAACTGTAAAACCGCACGATTGAAATATGCTAAAGGTGAAAAACTGAAATATTACGAAAGCTCACTGTTTGTTTGTTCAAGTAGAATCGGATATTACACGTTTCTGTTTAATGAATGGATGTCTAGTCAATCTAAAACTTGGTTAAATGTGAAACTTAGCTTAGATATTACAAAAAGACATAAATGGAGTGTAAATTGCTGCGGTTTGTTATGTTGAAATAATGATTTATAGTAAACTTTTTTAGTAAACATTATCAAAGGTGTAGATTTAAAACATTTTTTATTTAGTACTAGATTGATATATCAGTCAAATAACTGTCTGCTATTTAGCCCTTTTGAACTTTTTGTAAAAAAAAAAAGAAGAATGAAAAGATATTCAAACAAATGCTGTTCTTTGGAACTTTCTATTCAGCAAAAAAAATCAGTTTCTACAAAAGTATTAGAAATCAGTATTTCTGAAAAATTGTGTGACACTGAAGACTGGAGTATGGGCTGCTAAATACTCAGCTTTGCCAACACAAGAATAAATTACATTTTAAATTATATTTAAATATATAAAAGTTATTTTAAATGGTAATAATTTCCAATAATTCTGTATTAGCAAAAAGTTTATGTAAAAAAAGATAGTTTTTGATTTATAGTAAAAGTATATAAGAGCTATATGTTTTTACACAAGCTATACAGCTCAGATAATTTGGTCTTGGGATAATTTTTTTAATGAGAAACTTGTGGTCACATTGAAATTTCTGGCATTTAATTGGTATTTTTGCAAATCCAATTACAGTTTAAGACGCTGTTGAGCTCTCCTCTGAAACCGACTGAGATTAAATAGAGTCTGTTTCTCAGGAGAAAAATTTGAGAAGCTGGAGATTTAAGTCTCTATTAGCTCTGCATTTAAACTGATTGCCGTCTAAGAGAAAAGAATTTTATTCCTACAGGATGGTGCTTTTTACTCCAGATGTGTTACATTAGGAATTTACCACTGACCTAGACAGGCATTCATACAGGCCATTTATCTTAGGCATACACATACACGCTTTGGTCCTGATGGGGAGGAAGCCCCATGGTGACCACAGACAGGTCCATCACTCCATTAGACAGAGTGAGTGTGTGCATGTGTGTCTGTCCTGTGTCTTTGAGAAGGGGGATGCATGCACATGTGTGTGTGTGTGTGTGTGTGTGTGTGTTCATGGATAGCTTTCCCCCATTACTCAGCCCCTGTGGAGAGTTCCAGTAATAGCAACAGGGCTGAGAGAAGAAAAACAAGAGAAGAAAGGAGGAAAGGAAAAAAAAGAGGAATATCTTAGGGGTTGTTTCAGACTGTTTTCTTATCTGTGTCACATGGCGTCTCATTACCGAGACATGTGAAACGAAGAGATGCATAGCAGCATAGTAACGATTCTGGGAATGTCTGAAGGACAGTAATGATATTTAGCAAATAGATGATCTAATTACCTCTAAAGGCATGTTAACTGACCAGACGGCTAACTTCACTTGTTATTTGCACATTAAAATGCATTTCCACAGTTTTTACTCACATTAGACAGGAAATTAAGAGCTCATCATAGAGACAGTGTGCCGATAATATTGCTAAAATATCTGCGTGTGTGACCTCAGGCATTTGGCCTCTCTCATTCCAGTCACCTCTTTTGTTCATCACCTTCCCACAATTCCCTGCTGCAGATGTCCATGCTAAGAGAAAGGAAGCTAGGGACAAAAAGAGTGGGGCCACTTTGCTCCCAGTAACAGATGAGTCCTACTTTTCACTTCAGACCCATTTCAAGAATAATGACCTATAGAAAGAGTAAAGGGACAAGGCGAGAGAGAGAGAGAGAGAGAGAGAATCGGGATCACGTTAGAATTTTTGAAGTGCTGCTGGTGGGTGTTCTGTCATCTCTGCCGGCTTTCTAAACTGGTTCTGGTGGTAAGACACTAAATATAGACATCACTCTTATGCTACTGTCACACACACACACACACCTCAAACCGATATACCAGAGAGGGGAAGGACACATGAGAAGGTCATAGAAAGAAAGCGTCTCCTTGGACCGTGTAAAAAAAACATTTCTCTCCGTCTAAAAAATCAGATCATTAAGACAACACAAAAATCACACTGAGCATGCATGCAGAGCAATTCTCGATGTCGGCTAAGCTGTGAGAGTAGAAAAAGGTCTGTCCATCATTTATTAATGATGCCGTAGAGACAGAACGGGCCGACCTGCCAGTGCTCCGGGCCCCCTGCTGCTCTGCGCCAGACTGAGCCAGATCTACACTTTCATCTTCTCTCAGTCTCTACCAGAGTCACCGTGGGCATCCCAGCAGAGCGGTCCACTTCACATGGAAGAGTAGCTGCACCGCTGTGGTTCAGGTTTATGGGGTCATAATCACACAAAGCCCATGTGAGTTTTTAAGTAGGGCAGTACTATAGTCAGTATACTGGTTACACTATGGTTGCCTCATTCATTAACAACTCTGGTTTATGTGAGACTATTTTCATGTTATGGCCAATAACCAAAAAATAGCCGATATTAAAATTTTGTAATATATATATATTTTTTTCTAAATAAATTCAAATTAAAATCAGTCATTTTAAATGCATCAAGTGAATTTACGCATTGGATGTGCAGTATGAAAGTAGATATACATTTTGAGATATCTATTAAAAGTGTTTTAAACATGAATTATTAGTGTTTTAAATATTAAGTGTGCATTAGATGATGGCAAAGATCATTTTAAAGGCAAATATAAGGGAAATGAGCTCATCTGAAAATGTAATATTGACTAATACCAAAAATCTTTAATGTCAACTGATTATTGATAAGGTACCCATATATTGAATAATTTTCAAATGTGGGTTTTTTTTAATAAATAAATAATAAAAAGAATACATTTATTCAGCAAGAATGCATTAAACTGATCAAAAGTGACAGTAAAAGATTTCCATTTCAAATAAATGCTGTTCTTTTAAACTTTCTATTGATCACAGAATTCTGAAAAAGCCACAAAAAGCACAAAACTGTTTTCATAATTGATAAATAATAAGAAATTATTCTTGAGCACCAAATCAGCTTATTAGAATGATTTCTGAAGGATCATGTGACACTAAAGACTGGAGTAATGATGCTAAAAATTCAGCTTTGCCATCACAAGAATAAATCACATTTAAAATATATAAAAATAGAAAACAGTTATTTTAAATTGTAATAATATTTCACAATATGTCTGTTTTACTTTATTTTTGATCAGATAAATGTAGACTTAGTGTCTTTTTTAAATATTTTTTTAAACTTTTAAAATCACACAGACAAAAGTCACCAGAAACGCAGTGTTAAGCAGGTACAAAGACCTAGGCAGTCTCTCTCTCTCAAACCCTATCTGTACAAAGATTTTTTATATCACCAGATTTACTTACTGGTTCTCTCTCGCTCCCTCTCACATTGTTAACCTGAATTTTCTTCTCCTCATGACACTCATTCCTTCATTTATCCTTTGTGACAGCTCACTCTGACAACAGCAGGGTGTCGAAGTATGACATGCCCTCAGAAAACCCTCCAGACCATGATAGAGAGAAGTCAAATGATGCTTTATACTGTCAAACGCTCATCGTACATGAAGGAGACATGATTTCCTACTCGGCTGAGTGTGTGTATGTAAGCGGCGATATGTTCAGAATCCACTGACAGCTTAGCTCGTTAACACATGTTATTTGCATACTCATGCCCTCTGGTAATCACCTGACAGGAATGTGAAACAGTGGAAGAAACGACTAAAGCAGCTGAGCGTTTTTATCATTTCTCTGACAGAAAGATGCTTTCTTGTTCCTGTCTTTCTCACTCTTCATTCTCAGTCTTTGTTCCTGTCTGTCTTTCTTGCTCTTTTGACCTCTTTGTTAATAAGTGATGCTGGTAGATGTTGTAAGCTTGTGATGTTAAAACTCATGAGAAATGCTCTTTGTACATGTGAAGAACTGTGTTCTGCCTCCATCTAGTGGTGATGAAATGCATTGCAAGTTTGGTTACATTTTTATTTCATCAGAATTCACAGATCATTTTCCAAGAAGTATGTTTTTTTTTTTTTTTTTTTTTTTTTTTTCAAACAAATGGCATAGTAAAACACATTGTGTGATGCTAATTGTGTCTAGTTCCCTTGTTCTGCCATCAGCTGTCAATCAGTTGAGCTCTGACGTAGAAATGCTTTCAGGAAGAAGAGCAAAAAGGTCACAGAATAACGCTTTGCTCATGTATGTCTTTACAGGTCAAGCTTCCATTCCCAGTCGATCAAATCACAAATCTTCCACGCAACGACTTCCAAATGATGGTGAAAATGCACAAGCTGACCTCAGAGCAGCTGGAATTTATCCACGACGTGCGCAGACGCAGTAAGAACCGTATCGCGGCCCAGCGCTGCCGCAAGAGGAAACTTGACTGCATCCTGAACCTTGAGTGTGAAATACGCAAACTGGTAAGCACACAAGCACATCGCTGTCTCTGTCCTGCTGTATGTGTCACAACATCTTTATTTTACACATCGGCCTTCAGGTTGTTATCAATCACTACAAGCGGCAGGGGACCTTATCTCATAGGCTGTGACGTTGCCATGGCAGCACCGCTACCTGTCAATCACAGAGCCGGTCCCATGCTGTTTCCATGATGGAGGCGGAGCCGACCATCTTTGATGTGTGATGCGGTGTATGTGCATGAAGCCTGACAGCCTGCGCTTTGATGCCACATGCGCATCCTCTATATAATCTCGCAGAAAGCAGCAGGAGAGATGCCTCTGCTCCTCTTCTTTTCCTCCTCCTGCTCTTCCATCCTCTTATCGTCAGAGTTTGACAGCTATATTAAAGCTCAACTGAAATGAAGTTGTAGCATGAATGAATTCATGAAGACTGGAGAAGATGTGTGAAGTGTGTAGATTTCCATGGAGATTGAGAGTGGGAAGACCGTGTTAGTGCTGCAGGGTGACCTATATAACTCAGCTGGTCCCTAGATCACTGTACATTCATAACAAAGTGTGTATGCAGGTTTTGACTATGTTGTGGGGACCAAAAATGTTCCTGCAAGAATAGTAAACCATGAAATCACCTCATTGTGGGCATCAGGCTTAAAAGACAGTAAATAATGTTAAATGAAAACCTACGTAAAATGATTATCCTCAATAAGTGTTTATTTTACTATGCAGGGTCCCTACAATTTAAAAAAACCTGTGAATATGTAAATATCAGGGAATTTTAAAAGGTGATTTTTCAGGCTTGGAAAAGTCATTTAAGTGAAATCTTTTATGAGTGAATTTATTTATGTGCAGTACAAATATAATGAAATATTTCAGTGCGTTTTAAATAAAAAATTACAACATTATTAATGTACCGTTCAAAAGCTTTTCATGTCTATTATGCTCATCAAAGGATGCATTGTTTGATTGAAAATACAGTAAAACAGCAATTTTCTTTTTTCTACATTGTTAAAACTGTTTTACACACACACACACACACACACACACACATATATATATAAGCAAGTGTTTGTATTTACATATACGTAATAAATATATACAGTGTACACACATTATGTAAACAAAAATTATTTTGGATGTGATTAATCGCGATTATATATATATATATAATTTTTTTATTTTTTTATTTTTTCAAAGCTGAATTTTCAGCAACAAATTCTTCATTCTTCAGTGTCACATGATCATTCAGAAATTATTCTAATATGCTGCTTTGTTGCTCAAGAAACATTTCTTATATTGATTTTTTTCTGGATTCTTTAATGAATAGAGAGTTTATTTGAAACATTTATTTGAAATGTAAATATTTTGGAACATTATAAATCATATAAAGAAAACTTTTTACCTATTTCATGCATCCTTGCTGAATAAAACTATTACATATTGTATGTATATACATATAGGATTATATTCAATATGAAAAATGTTTATATTAAGTATAGTTATTTTTTACGTTGCACTGAAATGTTGATATATTAAGAGCGGAAAAATGTTACACATCAGATAATCAGTTGAGGGTGAAAACACTTAGTAGATAAAGTAAATCTAATCATTCAAAAAACTGATACTTGACATACAAATTTGCAAGTGCCCAGCAGTCTCTGCAAAAGGATGTCTAAAAATACTTATTCGTAATCATTAACAACTCAGAAGGTCATGCAAGATCATGTTTATTTATCAGTCAAAAAGTGTGTGAACTGTGTGTGTGTGTCCACCCCACAGGTGTGTGAGAAGGAGAAGCTCCTAACCGAGCGCAACCAGTTGAAGGCGTGCATGGGAGAGTTATGGGAGAATTTCTCCTGTCTATCTGAGGAGGTGTGTCGAGACGTGCAGCTGAGCCCAGAACAGGTCCATCACTACTGCCCCATTCTGCGCCCCGGCAACCAGGCCCTGCCCACCGGCAGCATCGACCTCACCACTTGCTCCACCCCCGAACAGAGCTTCCACAAATCGGCCGCCGCAAAAGACGGTCAACCGCGACCAGCCCAGTGGAAGACCGGAAACGGTTCCGAAGACAACGACAGGGAGGAGCAAGAACCCGGCTCCGCCTACCTGGAGGCGGGGCTGTCCCTGGAACAGTCCAATCAGACGGTGACAGTAGACTTCTGTCAGGAGATGACAGATAAATGTACAACCGACGAACAGCCCAACAGAAAGGACTGTACCTAATGACAGTGGTTTCTCTGTGTTGATTTGTTTTACGATGTTTTTTTTATTATTTAATTTAGTTACGTCTGACAAACCCTCAAAAATCGAGGGCTGTTGAGATGGCCAGCCTCTGCCAGTGTTTTTGATTTTTTTTTTTTTTTTTTTTTTTTATATATAAATATTTATGTCTTTTTATTGTCTTTTTTTAAACAAAGGTTGACACTACAGTTGTCTTAACAGCAGCAATACTGTTCTCCAGGTTCTCTCTTATTCAGCCATGGCAGAGTGGCTGAGACCTTCTCACAGAACTTCATGATGGTGCTACACCTTTCCATGACAGTGACAACACTGTCTGTTTCCAATTACAGTCCATTCAGATGGGATGGGCTCTGACCACATCTCAAATTCAGACCTCTACGGACCTAGCAGCAGCTTTTTTGCTCTCTCTATCTGTCTCTCTCTCCCCACCCCACCTCCGTTCACTATTCCTGCCCTCTACCTCTAAATCTCTACCATCCTTCTCTTTTCTCTTTCTCTTTGTGGCCCTTGTCACAGTAAATTCAAACTCAGGAAATATTCTGAATGTTCAGTATAACTCATGAAAAAAAAAAAATACAGATTTTTTTTTTTTCTACAGCAGCTAGACTGTAAATGTCCATATGCAAAAATGTCTTCTGCATCATACGTTTGTAGTGTCTGTGTTCCACAACACTTAATTTGTACAGATGGTGGTATCTAAAACATTCCTCCTTTGCCTTCCACAGCACTGATACGAAAGAAAGTACGACGGAAAGACGAACGATTCGCATCGTAGTTTCGCCCACCTTTTGCGTCAGCAATACTGTACCATTGGATGTTTTCGAGAAGTGCTTGCTTGGCAGAAAGCGTATTGTAAATAGCGCGGCGCATGGAGACGGTTTCAGTAATATTGTACAGGTAGAACTTTTAGATGGCTTTTTCATTTTTCTTTGCTTTCTTTTCTCTGGGGTTTTATCAAGCACCTTTTTGTCACGAAGGGAAAATTGTTGCTGTTTCCTGTCTCAAATGAATTCCCCATGACGATGGGTGTGCTTAAACTCAGGAAACTAGCATTCTTACACTCACGCATGCACACACACGATCGCATACGACGACCCCCCCTCCCACCCCCCCTGCCGGTGCAGCGCATAGAGCCCCTTGCATGTAATTTGGATGTAAATGGTGTGCGTAGTGGTGAGCTGTTCTCCTTTAAATGTGAAAAAGTGCTCTATGAGAGAACCTTATTTCTTATCAGTATTTACAGTGTGTTCACGGACACCTCTGAACAGTGTTATCTAAAACAAACGTTGTCACGATCCCACACCCTTTCAGTTTCGGCCCGTTTTACCGCTCTGACAGGAACAGGAAATGATGTTGAAGTCAATTAAAGGGCCTTGTCCTTTTTTTTCTTCCCTCAGCACTCTTTGACCGTTTAGCACTTCAGAAAGGGTAGATTTCTTTTTCAGAACCCTAAAAAGTCTGAAATTGAAGCACTTAATGCGGACACTTAAAAGTGTCTTTTCAGGCAGATGATCTTTAACGACTTGGTATCTTATAAAGAACGTTTTTAGGTTCATTTAAACGAAGAAAAAAATAAATAAGGGAGTGTTCAAACTGCATATTTATGGAAGACACTAAACAAACTTAAAATCTGATCTGAGTTGGATGGAATAAGCCCATTCTTTAAAGTCGTCCTATATTTCCCTTTATTGTACATTTGTTAGACGCGTATATCCATACTAATGAGATTGCATGCTGCCTGTATGTTTTATATAGTTTTTTAAAGGGTTTCTTTGCCTCAAAATGTAGGCCTCAGAAAAACAGTTTGATGGTTGTTTACTCTGGTTTAGTTGGGTATAACCTGAGAACGTTTTTCTTAAAAAAAAAAAATTGGATCCCCCAACAGTTGGGAATGTCTCTCATTTGACATAGTTCTATATTATTTGAATGACCTTTGACCCCCTAGAGCTCTATGTATGCGTGCTTGTGTATTTGCCAGTCTGATTGTTTCAAGTTATAATACATCCCCTCTCCCTCTCGTATGCAAGCGCACACACACATACATACACACACACACACATACACACGTCACACTGGTTGGAGTGTCTCTCCTGGGATGTAGAATCTAGAGGTGTTGTGATGGATAGTTGTGCTGTTGTTTTCATTGTGGATCTTTTTCTCTTTCTCTCTTTCTCTTTTTTCTAAAGAAATTGAAACAGTATTTGCCATTTCTAAATTGTAATCAGGTACAAGACTAGAACTAAAGATTTATGGGTCCAAGTGGACATTTGTGCACACATATGCAAATCATCCCTATAATGATGCGTTTTTCTTATTTCCTGTTGTATAAATAATGAATAATGAAGTGTGGAAAGCATGAACTTCCACTTGACAAGCACACTGTCGTACACTTGAGAATCTATATCCACAATTTTGACATTTCTGCAGAAAATTCAACAAAAGGTCACACCTGCATCAAGGCGATCCAAAAACATTTTCCCAAATTTGCTTTTATTTATGTTCCTTGCATAGCAATGTGTTTGTTGTGTTCTTGTTTATTTCTGTGCCGTCTGTGATACGGCTGACTCCTCACGCTTGCACACTTGGCCTTAAGAGCCTGGGGATGCTTCGGTTCAGGCTGACGATGCAGATGTGGAAGAAGTCTGGGTGACACGGATTGGAATTCTGACCTCTGTTAGCCTCTGTTACTAAAAGCTGCATCATGTTTGCCTCCACAGTGACTTCAAGGGTTCGTCCTGGTCACAGAAAGCCTCACAGGTTAAATAAGCTTATTAGCTCTCCTCTCAACAACACTTCTGCTAGTTTTTGTTGTTTTACAGAGGTTTTATTTTCGTATTGGACTCGTGGTTGCTCTTGTATCTTGTCTCAGGGTGCGTGCCAACGTCTTTTTTTTTCTTTTTTTTTTTGTCGTTTCTTTTTTTTCAGACGTTTTTGATGGTAGCTGGTGAGCTCAGCTTTCGTTCTTCGCGTATTTTTGTGTCTTGCATTTTTGTGTCTTTTTATAAAGCTAATGGGTGGGTAGCATGATTTTTTTTATTTTATTTTATTTTTTAGAGTTTCTAAGCTAAGAATAATTGATTCGTAGAGAAAACCAACTAGATTTGCACAATTATTTTGGATGAAAACCCAACAAGGGCTATGAAATGTCTCAAAATAAAATCCAGCAATTCGTTTTTGGTTGTCAATTGGCTGCTACAGCTAACGTTAATCGTTTAAGCTTTCGATTTGCAATTGCGTTCAAAAGATGTGTATTTTAAGCTTCATAAATGTATTGAGAACCAATACTGTACAAGAAAACACCCTACATGTCTTCATCTATGTAAGCTCCCATTTAATGTCATCAGTTCGAATAATTTGGTCGGTTTGTTTCGTTCGTGCTGCTCCTCTGAAATATGAACACTGGCGTTCCAAAGCGTTGCTCAAAAACATGCCTTTTTCACAATTTGCTTAACTTTATAAAACATTTAGTATTCGGACTGATAACGGCGTAAGAAAAAGGCAAAATGTTTACAAAAAGGTGTCGTGTTTTACGAGAATTTTGCCATGTACATAGAAATCGTGAGGCTCGTTTGAATGGATAGGTTTAGCATTCTGTCTCTTTGTTTTGTACGTTTTTACAAGCAAACAGAGAAATGGCCGTTTGATAACTATGCTCCTTTTCCTCAAGTTGTCTTTTTGCCCGACGGGGATGCTCCAGTGTACCATGAATACAAAGTGCACCTCCAACTTTGCCTTAGAACTTCCAGAGGCCATAGTTCACATTTCAAGTGAAGAGTGTATGCAGGGGCTGTGAGCCCCCATGTTTCGGCTAGCAGAGCGGACTCTCTCTCTCTCACACTTATCTACCTGTGAAATCCTTCATACCTCTCATTACTGGTCAATGACTGTATCAGCAAACTGCATCAGGTGTTTTTTCTACATGCTTTTTACACAGATTATATGGATTATTGTATTGGTAGATTTTGGTGCATCATTTTTAATGGAATAGCTCTTTGGCTTGTAGTCACACGAGTTGTTTTTCTCTCTCTATCTCTCTTTCTGACTCTTTATCGCATTTTTTCTAGAAGACTGTTTTGTGTTAATATTGTCGATTTGAGGTAGCTGTTTCTTTGCTTATTCTGTACTAAGAGTTTTTACTTTTTTTCATTTTGAAATGACCCTAATGAATTTAATGACTTAAAAACCATTGTACATACGGTATTGTGCAGGACTCATTTTCATGCATTTCAATTGCTAGTGTTATATAAATGACAGATTTTGTCTAGACACCATTTCTGTTTATGAAATAAAGAAACATATCATGTAAGTTGTGTTGTAGTTGCTTGATTCTCCATTCATTGTTCAATAAGTGCATTTAGAACCATTTTTCTATTTATAAGTTCTTCTTTTGTGTGTGTGTGTGTGAGTGTACAGTTGTGCTCATAAGATAACATACCCCTTGCAGAATATGTAAATATGTTAATAATTTTAACTAAATACGAGGGATAATGAACATTGCATGTTATTGTTTATTTAATACTGTCCTGAAAAAGCTATTTCACATAACAGATTTTTATATACAGTATTCTCCACAAGACAAAATAATAACTGAATTTATAAAAAGGACCCCGTTCAAAAGTTTACATACCCTTGAAAGTTAATACTGTGTGTTGTTTCCTGGATGATCCACGACTGTCTTTCTGTTTTGTGATAGTTGTTCACAGGTCCTAAGCAGTTCAACTGCCTGCTGTTCTTCAGAAAAATCATCCAGCTCCTGCACATTCTTTGGTTTTCCAGCATCTTCTGCATATATGACCCTGGACCACAAAACCAGTCTTAAGTCACTGGGATATATTTGTAGCAATAGCCAAAAATACACTGTATGGGTCAAAATTATAGATTTTTCTTTTATGTCAAAAATCTTTAATATATTAAGTAAAGATCATATTCCATGAAGAAATTTTGTAAATTTACTACTGTAAATATATCAAAACGTCATTTTTGATTAGTAATATGCATTGTTAAGAATTCATTTGGACAACTTTAAAGGTGATTTTCTCAAGGTTTAGATTTTTTTGCACCCTCAGGTTCCAGATTTTCAAATAGTTGTCTTGGCCAAATATTGTCTGATCCTAACAAACCATACATCAATCGAAAGCTTATCTATTCAGCTTTCAGATGATGTATACATCTCAATTTGAAAAACTGGCAATTAATATTTGAACCCTTTCCAACAGTGACTATATGATTTTGAGATCCATCTTTTATATCCGTCTTCATGTGTGTGTATATACACACACACACACACACACACACACACACACACACACACACACACACACACACACACACACACACACACACACACACACACACACTCACTCACTCACTCTGTATATACCATATAGACCAATAATTAATTAATTCATTAGACTGGGCTTATAAACTTGTGTAATAGATTTCACAGTTGTATTCAGCACCATCAGATATTTATGAAAATAAATCGGGCAAAATCAAAGTCAGCCTTCATTCTGAAGGCCCTCTTTCGAAACTTGACCTGCTTTTTCAACAAGCCTGCACACAATCTGGTGAGTTTTATAGTCAACTCGGTCACACAATAAAACTGTTGAGGAGGTTTAAGTTTTTCTGATTTTACATAGGTCATATGTGTAATATGCAAAATATGTATTTTCTTGCCACCATAAAATCTTTTGTGGTGAGGGAAAAAAACCATCATGTATGTCAATTCATTTTCTGAAGTTAATTATATATTTGTGAGTATACTTCCAATTAATATTTAAGAATGTATTATAGCCTAATTGTAGCTATAATTGTGAGAGACAAGAAAAAACTCACGTTTTGTCCAAGTACTCAAGAATTAAAACACACTGATCTTTAAATTAAGTTTACCTCAGCTGTGTGAGGAGATTTACTGGATCTAGGCTGAGACTAAATTTATTGATATGTTAATGAGGCCTGGGGTGAGCCAGTTTCCTGAAATCTGTCAGTAGATCTATGTTGCTCCCACTAGTAGAAACTTAACTTTTATCAGTGCATTAAAAAAGACATGTATTAGGTCAACATACTATAATCACATGAGGTTTAAACAGTGTTAAAGGTCAAACATTTTTATAATATGAAGTTCACCGCCAGATGGCAGTAGAGCTTCAGAGCAGCCTATAAGACAGTTTGAGATGGTATAAGGACGGATTTGAGATATTTTGTTTATTAAGTATTAAATATTGGAGAAAGACAACCAAAGTTCTAATAATAATATCGCAGTGAATACAAAAGCACTTTATTTCACAGTAGGGATTGGTAACGGGTGCTATTTGCTAAAAATCTCTTGTTTCTGCAAGACTTTAAAGAAAAGTATAAAAAAAATGAAAGGCCTTAAATCCTGACTTATTCAGACATATCCGATGATATCCACTACCTAGGCTATAAATTGTACAAAAGAGTATGCCTAATTATTGTCAATGAAATGCCATAAGTCAATTCGTATTTTTAAAGAATTCTTTCTTTTATAGATATCCATTGATTGCTCTTTGAGCTTAGTCATAGATTTCATATATGCAAAATGCCACAGCACAATTCATGTTCTTATTAAACACTGTTAATGTCATGTGAAGTGCTACAAGCACTGAAAAGAGGTGTGTTAAAAATGCTTTCTTCTTATTTTAAGCGTTTATTGAGAGCAGCACTACAGTATGTTGAATCACTTTAATGTGTAATCATAATGTTTGCAGTAATGGAGTCAATGAAAATTAAGCCAGAGGAATACACAGTGATATCCATCCCATTGCTGTCTGCTCAGAGGACAGCTGATACTTCAAACTCCAAAATGTCACTTTTTCATGATTGAAGACAGTTCCAGAATCATGCTCTGAAAAAAAAAGAGAGAGATATTGTTCATATGTTATGCTAATATGCTAATGAATCATTAGCCTAAATATCTATATATAAAATTTATACTCAGTCCTATGTGCACTTTGCCTACACAAAATTAAAACAAAACGTTTCACACTTTGGTTGGAGTTTTATTGATTGATTGATTGTCAGTTTTACATCATCTATTCATTATAATATATTTTTCTTTTTTAATGAAAATAGCATTTTAGTCCCTTACAAAAGTGCAAAGATAAAACAAATATTCCGGCATTTGATATAACATTATGTAACTTGAATACTGCCTTTGTTGTCTAATTACTGTTATGATGAGCATTTTTCTTTTCTTTTTTTTTTTTCTAAATACCAAACATTTTCATGATTTTGTTGACAAAGTGACGACACTGTTCGTAACTAGTATCTGGCTATTAAGTCTGACATCACTTGTCACAGTTTCTGAGTCCAAACACTATCAGATCCCAAAAACATACAACAAATGGTGCTAATAACACTCTTCTGTAGCACTACCAAAAAATATATATTTTTAGGCAGCGGTGGTGTCCAAGACACCGTCAGTCCGGAGACTGTACAGTATGAGTTTTTAAAAGCATAAAGTGCTCATAGTGCTCAACAGCTGTAGAGGTAGTGTTCTCACTGGAAACCCGCTTGAGTGGAAGAAACAGTATTTGTTTCATCACAACTCAACAAGTTGGATAATCAGTAGTGTGTTTTTCTACTCACCATTGACATTCTGCGTCCAGTGGCAGGAGGCGGTGTCATAGCTGGACTCTCCCCTTGAGCTATACGGTTGGCCTCTGTGTCCGATCCACTTTTGGAGGTTGCACTTTCGGACGAGCTTTCTGAAAGCCCTCGCGACATGAAACTGGCTTTCCTGGCAGTGGGGTAGTTCCCGCTCTCCTGGGAATCGCTCTCCTCACTGAAGTCTTTACATTGACTGACTCGGCTTTGTTTCCGTAATGCTGCTGGTATCTCTATGTTACTGGCTCTGAGTGAAGCTCTGGGCTGCTGACCGATGTTTTTGGGTGGTCCAGAGCCCTTGGGCCCAGACTCCTCGCTGCTACAGGAGTGCAGACGGTTGTCTAAAGTGGATTGTCGTTCTGTTGCTCCTAACTGTTGGAGAGCCTGAAATTCAGGCTGGCTAGGAAGACGGTTCTGCCTGAGGGGCTGCTCAGATCCATTAGGGTCACTTTTTGGCACCTCTTGGCTAAATGGAGGAGCAGCCATTGGCATATAGAGAGGCATGGGTGCTGTCTGTCCATCGGGTACAACTGCGAGGGAAGTGTGCGTCAAATGCATAAGTTTTTGTGGTGAGGAATTGGTAAGGATGCATACCTGTTGGACCATGGAGTTTTTCTTTGACCTGCAAATACTTTCGTCATCTCCAGTGTACTTGGATCCATAAATGGCCTGCTTGATCTGTTTCACACCAAGGTGAAATATCTCCAGGAGGTTGAGGAACAGGGACACACCTGCAATGACTAGCATGAAAATCATGAAGATGTTCTTCTCCGTTGGCCGTGAAACAAAGCAGTCCACGCTGTTTGGACAGGGGTCCCGCTCACATTTGTATAACGGCGACAGTCCAATACCGTAGAGCACGTATTGCCCCACTATGAATCCCACTTCCACTACTGACCTTGTTATGATATGCAACACATATGTGCGCAGCAAGGAACCCCTCAGAGGAGCCTTCCTCACTTTCTTCTGCTCTTCCAGCTTCCTAAGCTCCTTCTCAATCCTTTTGTGCTCCTCCAAAGCCTCCATCTCCTCCAGCTCCACCTTCAGCTGAGCTTTTTTCTTGTGGCGCTCCTTCTCCAGCGCCCGGAGCCGATACAGTGCGTGTCCCATGTACACCAAAGAAGGTGAGGAGACAAAGATGATCTGTAAGACCCAGTATCGGATGAGGGATATTGGGAACGCCTGGTCATAGCAGACGTTCTTGCATCCAGGCTGCTCTGTGTTGCACACGAACTCACTTTGCTCATCGTCCCACACATCTTCGGCGGCAACCCCAAGCACGAGCATACGGAAAATGAAAAGAATGGTGAGCCAGATTTTGCCCACAATGGTGGAGTGAATGTGAACCTCCTCCAAGATACTCCCTAGCAAGTTCCAATCTCCCATTTTCGCATGGCCTAAAACTGGAAGAGAGAAGGTTATAAATCTAAATTAGGTTATAAATATAAATTAGATTAACTACATCCAATTATAAAGGGAAACTTACATTTTTGTGGTATTCACAGAACACTTGCTGCATCAGTCTATCACACAAAAACAATATCATACATCTCCGACATCCTTTCCCCCTCGTGGGAGTATTTAGTACTCTTCTGTGAACATTGCTTTGTTGAATGAAGTCCCGTTTCTCTGTGCACTGAGCTCATACAATGCTGCTATTGATCTGTAGGCTGGACGGTGCCCTGAGGGGCTAACTTGCATCACAACTGTTGAGGGCGGGTCAGGGGGAACATATTAGAAACAATCCCAAAATACCCCATGACTTGTGTGGAAATATGCCAAAGTATCGATAGTTTAGGTAATTAATAATGAATACTTGTCAAATCTGAACGCATCTCAGCGCTGGCTATACTGACTACCAAATGACTACCTAAATTTAAGACATTTTTACACTGCTTCTTGAAACAATTATTGTTGCATGATATACTTATTCACTAATTCTGAAAATAATATACCGTGTACAGTGTCTATTGTGCAGTATTTAGTAAGCAATAAATCAGTATTCCATTAATACAACCTTTTTTTTTTTTTGGCGAGACATGATGATCAATGAGACACGTCCGATTTCATAGTCAAATGCTTGAAGGGCTATTTTTAGATTTCTGTAGTCTGAGAGTGATGTAACGAGAGGGTAGCTGATAACTACCTTCAGGAATGTGAGCCAGCTGTTAATCGCTTAGAAATAAGATATATGTAATTAACTGCAGAGTTCAACAAGTGGATACTGTTCAGCTTCACGTAACAAATTACACTTCACTAGGCACAATGTTGAGATTTAATTACAGCCTGCCGCTGAAGCTCATTAACTTACAGTAGGCCTATATGTGTATGTTTTACCTTTTATAAAGCTTATATATGTATTATGGTGTTCATGTATATGAATTTTAAGAATTTTAGCTGTATGAATTCAGCTGTAATTTGAGTCGAGAAATTATCACATATAATTTTAGAAATGCCTAAAAACTAAATGAACTTTTATAAATATATTTTGTACTAGCACGCTCAAGTCTCACAGGTTACATGAGTGTGGACAGAAGTTAAATCTGGATTTCAGAGGTTAAATAAGGTAAACAACTGCCAGTCTGTGACCTAAATGTCCCACTTGTGCCTGAACCATAGTATTGTCAATGAACTGTGAATTGTTCAGTGATTGCATTTATACCCCGTGCTACAAACTGTAATAGTAAGCCTAAACATTATGGTGATATGTTATTTAGGGATTTAAAGCATCTGCTAAAACCATCAACCGTTTGGTTCTACAAAGTAGGCTCATTTAATCCCATGAGATAGATATATATATATATAAATTAATTTTGAATTCCATTGAGGAAGATTATGCCTGTAAGAATGCAGTTTAGAAACTGAAATATACTTCTCAAAATAATCATGACATTTAAATAAATAAGCTTTATTTCAAAAGTTTGAGAGGTCTGCCAGAAGTTACAAATATTTACAAAATGTATTTCCAAACAACATACAATGTATTTTTCCCACATCTAGTTTTCTCTCTTTGAGAAAAATAAAATGGTTTAAAAATCTTTCAGTTCAATTAAACTTTACAAATATATACACAAGGGAACAATCCCCTTACTCGTTACCTATAAAACAGCAAAAACATGTTACTCAATATGAAAATATCAAGTTGCATCTATCAGGATGACTAATGAAAAAGATTTAGAATTAAACTCAAATTCTGACAATTGAGTGAAACAAGCAAATATTCTTTCCATCTCCACATTTAGAGCCATATTATTCCAACACCAACCTCATACACAAAACAAAAGGAGGGAAAAATTAAGTGATCAAAACATGAGGCCTTCCGGTAGATAAACATTTAGGTATAGATTTTTAAAGCATAAGATTTACAAGCATTTGTAGTCTTCAGAGGTAGGTTTCAAAGGCATTGCAAATGCTGCAAAAGTCAACTTGTAATACAAGTTAGTGATGTCCTTCGAATACATTTCCATTTCATTGCATAAAAATTTGTCAGCATCAACAAAACAGTAACTGTACTACTTTTTGCAATCACCAACTTGCCAAAACAAGTGAAATGCATGGCATCGCACAGGGCTTTATGCACTGAAAATACTATGAACCGTCATTTATCTACTTTGTTGTGTCCGTGTTTGTCCTTGACAGGGATTACGGTCAATTTCAGAGCAGACCACATTGCAAATATCCCTCTAGGTAATAAAAATGTAGCCTAATTGGTGTCTGCTCTGATTATGAATTTTGGTAATCTGATAATACTGAATATGTTAACTAAAAAAAAAAGCCTCTAAAACAGATCGCACTATTTACTGCAGATCTTTTGGTAAGTTACAACTGTAAGTGCTTTTTTCCAACAGATGAACATCAACAGAAATTATACACTGATTTTCAGAATCAACGTATTATATTTCTGCCTATGAAGTCTATGGAGATTTTGATATGTGCATCAGCATCCATTATAAAGTCAGTTCAATCTTTTTGTTGTTAAATCAATTCTCCATTTTCTCTTTCTTCTTGAACAGCTTCATCAGTTGAGAGAATCGCTCCTCAATCTGTCCGAAAACATCAATCATTCATTTATAACAAAGCCGTTAACTTACATATTTATAAGAACACAATAGTGAAGCATACCTGCTCTGTTGACTTCTTTAGCCTTTTTGAAAGAGCAGCAAATGTCTTGGGTGAAGTGCCCTTCATTTTAAGCTCAATGAGTATGTCCCGATCTTCATCCCTTCAAAAGACATTAGCTTTTTAATTGGTTGCCTTGACTTAATGTGTATTTTTGTACTTAGTTACGCACATTGAATTTCCACTCCTGTTTTGGTATAAATTCTATCAACTCACCTGGTCCAAGTCACCACTACCTCCCCTTTCTTCCTGATTACATTCTTAGCAGACAGGCTGCTAGGGGACACCTGGGGAACTGCAATTTTGGAGTCTTTTTCTTTGGAGGATTTTGACCTTTTCTTATGCCTGGACTTAGAATGTTTATCTTGAGATTTCTCTACTTTTTGCCGCTTTGCCTTTGTCGCTGACCTGTGCTCCTTGCGTTTCCTTGACACCTTCTTGGATTCAGACTCCGGTGTGCTTGAGCTCTGCATGGCGTTCTTTATTTCTCCTGAAACCACCTCTGATGTTTCAGTCTCTGTTGTACTACATTCCTCAATAACACATGCTTTGGAATCAGGCTCAGCATTGTTGCGGGATGAGCTGTCATCACAAACACCTTCAGATGAGGATTTTTGGCTTGATGGTTGAGCTTCTATTGCTTTATCTGAAATGTGACATGACTCTTTTACCTCAGTCGGGATTTTGCTCGACGTCTCTCCAGGTGTGGAAACCAAGTCTTGATGGGTCAGAGTGAGATTATGCTTAAGAGTCGGCTCTGGGCATTCGGCTAATTCTGGTGCCACTTTCTCTTCATTTTGTTTGCTTTCAATTGGGCCAGATGATGTTCGTCTTATTCGTACAATGAAATGATCATTTGACCTCTCCATTACCACAGCCTGCATTTGTAAATTGGGTTGGAATTGGAAACAGGGTGGATCAGAACCCTCCCATGTCCTGCTGGGACTCGACCCACAACTGGAGTTGTCGGTGTCCAGAGAAAGGTGTATGTCCTGCTCAGTGGCATCTTCTCCGTCAAGAAGAGCATCTTCACTATAATGGGCACTCAGGACACTGTTTGGGGCAGACAGTGGCTGTCCAGTTCCAGGGTGCAAGAAACTCAAGTGACTATCTGACTTTAGTGGTGAGGGAATTGTAAGGGACACAGCTAGATCTTCTGCCAAGATAGAGTATGATTTCTGCGGGATTACAGTTGAATGAAGAGGAAGCTGGCATGGTTCAGAATTACAGGGAACTTCCAACAAGCAGCTCTCATCGAGAATTGCTGGGTCTACCAGCATTTTGCTATTTGAAGCAAACTTGTAGGGGGAAATGGAAGGCCAGGATGTGAGGAACTTAGATGGGGTTGTCTTATTAGGGGTCATAATCCCAATCAAATTCTCCCCTGGAAGTCCATCCTTACGAGGTGTGCTGAGTGGCCAACTTGTATTGTCGCCTATGGGAACACTGGATTCAAGCAAATCAGACCCTTGCAAAAGACACTTGAATATCTCTCCCATTTGTGAGTCAGAGACCAGGTTGAATGTTAAGCTTGTTGTTTGCTGCTCAGTGAGAATTTCAAAGTCTGACTTATCCTGAATCGATCCATTATGGGAGAGACGTCGGACATAGGAAGAGATTCTAGTCTCAGATCCAGAGGTACCTTCGTGGACAGACCTTTCAGAGGATGAAGGAGGAAGCTGATGTGATGTTGCACTTGCCACGTTTGCCGGCTGATCATCTTCATTCATGACAGCTTTTATGTTTTTACCCCTGCTCCCAAGGCCCCTGCGAGGGAGATTATTTGGAGGGGCCTCTCTGACAAAACTTCCCGTGTCAACTTTTGACATCTTGGTTCTGTGAAGAGGCCCAGATGTGTTAAAAGGTTCTTTTTCCACCACCTCACTTCCAATCTCTTTCCTTTTAAGAGTTCCATTTTTATTATCCAATGACGCATTCTTAGATGGCTCAGATCCACTTTTGAGTGCGGTCTTCAGTTCCTTGAACAAGAAGTCAAACTGCCCATCCACAAATGTCCACAACTTCTGCTTGAGGTCTCCAGCTCTCTGCTCAAATATACGATTGACAATGCCATTCTTGGTGACCTTGCTCATGATCGATGAAATAATTTTATTAAGTCTAACTTTGATGTCATTACCTTGGCAGCACAATTTATCCAAGTCAACAGAATTAATGAATTCTATAAAAGAAGCCTGAGACATATCCACTATACAGCAGAAGGCAGTTTTAGTGACATTTTTCTGAAGCTTCATGTACTTTTTCCTCAACTCAGCTCGAATTGATCCTAACATGTCCATAAATCCGTCTATGGTATAGACTGCTGCTTTGAATGGTGGGCTGACAGTTTTAAAGCGTCTTTTACTTGAGGTGGGACTGTCATTTGAAGATGACTTTGAACTCTTGCTTCGCTCTGAATATTTAGCAGGGATGCAAGATTTCTTTTGGGACACTCTTTTCCCAACTGCAGATGGCTTTGGACTTGAATCGGTCCCTGAGGCTGATTTGTCCTTTTCTCTTGGAGGAGTCTGGATAAACAGAGGTCCCTCTTCCTCACTCTCACTCACTATCTCACCATCCTCTAGTTCGTCTTCCTCAGTTCCACTAGGCGAGAGGGCGTCTTTTGTCCCTTTGTAGGAGGAAGCTGTGACAGAAGAGTCAGGTGACTTATTTTCCTTGTTCATGTCCATATTCACTTTGTCCTTATTACATCCAGTTGTTACAGTTGAGAGATCTTGGGGGAAAAAAACAAACAAACAAAAGATATTAACATTAGCAAGTTGTACACATATAAAACCGTTGGGCCAAGTCATGCAAACATGCATTTAAATTTAGAAATTGTTTTCAGCTTTGTTCATTAGAAAAACAATGCTATTCTGAACATTATGGGGGGCTTACAATATTAAAGCCATACTTTCAACAACAACAAAAAAAACACTTACCTTTGTTAAGACTTTTGACATGTGGTTGCTTCTCAGCACGCTGAGGCTGTACGTTCTTCACCTGACGGACTGGGCTTGTAAGAGGGCTGAGAGGCTCTGGGATAACTCTGATGTTCCTAAGAGTAAGCATCATGGAGTCTTCATCAGGGCAAAACACAACAGGGTTTGATGACTTTTTGTTCTGTTCCTCTTTCTCTGTGGAATCTGGCTCTGAGAAACCAGGCTGCGAAGATGACATGGTCTCCTCACTCAGAGTGGTGCTATCATTTGGAGACATATTGTTCTCACCCCATGATGGACTTCGATTTGATTTTTCAGACATTTTCAGATTTTCAGATGCGTGCGGTGTTTCAATCATTTTTGAGTTTTCAATTGCTTCCCCTGCTCCCTTATGGTCCTGTTTTGAAGTATCCACTTGTTCAGAATCACATATAACTTTGCTTGGCTCATCAAGATCTGCACTAACTGTGCTAGAGGACACTTCCATGTTGACAGAACTATCAGAAATCCTAGAAGAATTAATCTCAGGAATACTTTGTGCCTTGTCTGAGGACGACACATCATCTTGACATATCCCGTTTGATGCTGGTGGTAAATCCTGAGACTTGGTCTGAGGACTCCTTTGGATTTTCATCGGAGAAGTGTCCTCAGATACAGCATTAATAGGATCTTGTTGCTGATAACCTTCAACAATTGAATCAGGAATATTATCTGAAACTGTCACTTCCGAAGTTTTAGTAGACAAAGTATTAGAGACAACAGAATTACCTATGATTCCCGGAGAGTCTTTGGTGCTGTTATGACAGACACGATTTGGAGATTCTCTTGTAAGGGTTAATTTTGATAATGAATCTTTGTCTAACACATTGGAATCTGAAATCTTGTTATTCTTCTCCTCTGAGCATTTACCACTGGCTGGCACTTTGTCCACAGGCTTGTGACTTTCCGTGGCATTCTCTTCCTGTTCATCCATGTCTGTTTGTTCACCTGAGGGCTTCTCAGAAACTATAGCTATGGAAAGATCAACAACTTGTCCAGACTCTTTGCAAGAACTGGTCAGGTCTTCTTTTTTACCTGCAGTTGTGGGCACAGGGACCTCATCCACTTCCTCAGAGCTGTTCTGGCTGTTCTTTAATTCATCAATGACAAAGAATTCCTCCCCAACATCAGATAATCTGCTGTTATGAGGCGAAGCATCTTCAGATGTTTCTCCACTGGCTTCTTTAGGATCAGAAGACTGCTTTTGCTTTTTAAGAGGCGACAGGGTAAGATTCAGTGTTTCCATGAAACTCAGTTTTCTGTCTGGACTATTATCCTCAGTTGTTTTGCAGGGATTGCTGCTGACAGCTACCACTGATGAATACTCAGATTCAAGGTGTTTTTCCTGCTCATTCTTACTATCTTGACCTTTTCCGACAACATTGTGCTTTTTAGGAGATTTCTTTCTGTCATCTTTGGTTAGAGCATTTTTTGATTCTCTGTGCTTATGTACCCTATGATTCAAGTGTCCACCTCTTTTTCTTTCTCTGTCCTTGTCTATACCCTTGTCTCCAAAACAAGAATTTCCATTTTTGACCGAGCATTTCAGATCCTCCATCTTTCTAGCTTTATCATGGCTGTAAGACCTTTTGCTTTTTGATGATGGTTCATTGATTCTGCTTGATGATTTCTGCTTATAAGCATCCTTTCGTTGAGAATCCCATTTGGTAGAAGTAAAATCTCGCCCACAAGCATCAACTTGTTTCTTAGATCTTTTATCTTCAGATTTATTATCAATTTCCCGTATATTCCTTCGCTCATACTCTTTGCTACTGTCTGATCTGTTGCTTCTTCTTTCTTTACTACTGCTGCTGTTACCCTCATCTCTTTTACTCCTGTCATTCTCCTTCGTCCTCTTTTGCTCATGGTCTCTGCTTTTTTCAGTTCTGCTGCTCCTCCTTTCTGCACTGGAACTTTTCTCCTCTTTCCTTTCATGGCCACTTGCATCTCTTTTCTTCCCTTTGTGGTTTTGGGAATGACTTGCTTCATCCAACACAGGACAAGTTGTGCTGTTCAAGCCAGAGTGTTTTGTTTCTCTGCTAGTTCTATCTGGATTTTGATTATGCATGTGCCCTTGACTCTGTGTCTCTACATCTGCTGCTGTGTTAACTGAACTTTTGGATGACTGGGAAGAGACAGATGGTGAGGATTTGTGTGACTGTGAAGAAGGGCTTTTCGATTGTTCTGAACTTTTAAGAACGACTGGAAGCTCAGGCTGCTGATTCCTGTTTTCACTGGACACAGAATTGTCTTTTATGAGCTCTTTTTCAGTTTTTCCTAACTTGCTGTCCACTCTTCTCTGAGTCTTTTGTGACACACTCTTATCCTTCAAGTTACACTCTTTGTCGCGGCTTGTGCATTTTTGTGTTTTTTCTAGCTTGTCTGCCTGTTTTGATGAACTGTTCTTATTGTCTTTCAATGTACTGAATTGAGAATTAGTTTTTGTATCAGGAACTCTCAGTGTAGATTCGCTCGTTTTGGGAGTATTTGAGACATCTGCCACCGTGGACGTGGTGGATTTTCTGTTAGGATGAACAGGTCTGGACTCCTGCTGTGGTTGAACAGCGAGGGTCTTACTGTCCGATTTAGCAGCAGATTTATTCTGACACTGCAGAGGACTATCAAGATCAGTTCTAGGACATCTCTGGAGCACCTCAAATGGTTGTGTTGCTGTAGTTGACGTTGTTGGTGGATTTGCACAGGGATCCGACACAGAGTTTCTACCTTTGTGCTGATTTACTTCACTCATAACATTATCTTGTCTAGCACCTTGTGACTCCAAAACAGAACTTGCAGAATTGTTTAAACTGTGCCTTGTGTTTGCTGGACCACTTTCCATTTCAGATCGACGAAAATAACCTCCTCGACCAGACCTGAGATGACGACAACACAAAAACAGAAAAGTGAGTTTTATATATAACTATCCAATCCTGAAACAAGCCAGGCTTAGTATCAAACATCTGTTTGCTGATCCTAGTACTAGAGCTTGAGTTTTTACCTATTGCTGAGTCTGCTAATTTCCTCATCCTTACGCACAATCTCCATTCTAGCCGTCTTGATGAGTGAACAAATGTTCTTCTTCAGGAGCATGTTTTCACTGCTCAAACTCGAGTTCTTTAAATATAAAAAGTTAAAAAACAAGCAAACTAATTATTCCAAGTTTTAACTAATTTGTGGGGGGTATTTATTCAGCATCAATATATAACAGAACAACCATTAAAAGGAAACACACCTTTGTCTGCAGTAGCTGTAACTGTGAGATCAGTTCCTTAACTTGCTTTTGTGCTTCATCAAATTTTTGCTTTAACTGTAATAAAAGACAAGTACAATGAGACGACATATCTTTCCTGTCCATTTCTTTTAAATGCAAAACCAAAACAATAGCATGCCATGCAACCATATTCAAAACTCAAGTCACATACCTCATTATAAGTTGCCTCCTTTTCTTCTTGTTCTTCCCTGATAATGTCCTCATATATATCCATTGATTCCATTGTGCGTGGGGAAAGAAGAGTGTTGACTTTACCTAATTTAAAATAAGGGCACTTCATTAATTATTGAAATCTAAAAAGTTTTCTCCTGCTATTTCTGTGATACTCATATATCAACAAATTACTTTCAATAAAAACTATGAACGTGATTTACTCAATTCAAAACTCATTAATGAAACCCACCTCTGTGCCCATGAACCTTAGGGGTGTTTTCCAGGCCACAGTAAATATCCACAGAGTCCTCATTGTGATGCAGAGTACCTGTAACAAACAGTGATAATGTCATAACGCAACAGCAACTCCAGCATATACACTTGACCAATACACGCAAGTTATGTTTTCATAGCTCTGAAAGCCTTGAACCTGTTAAGACGAGAAATTGGGAAATAGATCAAGAGGTAAATAAAACAACATTATCTGGATTAAAATTACATATGGATCAGATATCAGACAGCACACTCCAGTGAGCTAAATGTAACCAGGTATCTGGTTTATCTACATTTGGTTGATTTTGCATGACTTGCCTTTGATCTCATGAAACTGTTGAGGAATTATTGAAGAAAGCTGAATAACTGCTTTAATGATGTGTTATTTTTAAAAGCATTTCTTGTGGACTACTTAGAAAATGTTAAAAAAAAAAATAATTAGATAATAGGTACAAGACAGTAGCACTCCACATGAAAACTGCATGTAAACTAGGTGAAAATAAAGAAATGGCTGTTGCACGGGAGAGAAAGACTCTCTTACCAAAAGGCTTGTCATCAAGATCTCCATAAAGTTCATCTATTAAATCCATTTTAGTCAGCTATTGAAAGACAAAAACATAGCACATTATGTTCCTGAAAACAGTGACAATACCAGCAACAGTGGGCATGTGTCAGTTCAACTACACCACTTCCTGTCATGTAGTGAAGAAACACTGTACTGAAATAGTAACTTAAATGTGATACTAAAAGAATAAAAGAAACAACTTAATATTAAAGTAATAACCCACCCAACAATTCCACTATAATTCTTAAACAAACTACACTTGTACGACCATGGATTTACACAAACTCCGACAAATTAAAGCGATCAAAATACAGTATTACTACAGTATGTTCACAAAGTGAAATCAAACTAAAGTAACTTATATGAACAATACCTGTATCTCTGGTGGTGAGCTAACGACAACAGGCGGATATAAATCTGTAAGATGAGCCAAACACTATAGAGCTGACATCAGGATCTGACACCCATGTTAATGCGCGCGTATAATGACATTTGCAGTTAATTAGAAATTTCCAATTTTCTTGTAGACACCGATTTAACCATTTCTTGTAGCATACTTCCACCAGCTCCGCGCCAACCTTTCACCATACACATTCGCCAAACAGGAAGTGACATCATTTTCCCGCGGTCTCTCCTTTTCTAAAAAGAATGTCATTAACGTTAACATTTAGAACTGAATATTAAAAACAATATAAATAATGATATAATATATATATAATATTTGTTTTCTTAGCTAAATGTCACGTTCCTAATTTAAATACAAATAGTCTATATTTGGTACTTGTATGGATATGTTATAATGGAATTTTCAGGACTGGTATGCTGTGTTTATTGTATTTTATATGTATGTGTATCTCGTTTCTTCTTTCTACTTTTCAGTCTAATTGACTGATTTCTTTGAGTCTAGTAATGTATATTATTCATAAAAATGATGTAGCAGAAAATAATTGGACAAAATAATGTAAAGCATGCCTCATATGTTTTCATGGTTTATTGCTGGCCAAATAAATCTAACTACTGTTGACAAAACATCCTCCAGAGCTTGTCATTGCCAACACTTAACTCACTGACAAAAACTTATTTGGGCCTCATAAATGTAAATAATATAAGGCTACACAGCTCTGTGAGTTGACCAAATACGATGAAAGGTACTCGTTTTGAGGAACAATGGAAATTAAGCTGTGACACTCACACTGAATAGTGCAGTCCAAAATAACAAAACCATATTCGTTACATAATTAAGTGTTTCGTACTAAACCTTTACCAAAAACATCACAACGGTATGCTTGCAGTATAGTGAGCGTGAGCTCCGCGACACAGTCGAATGACCCGGAAGTGCTCTTCATTTACTCACATGTGGACTGGGATTTTAATACTGAGGGGAACGTGCTCGCTGTGTTGTGATACAACCTAGACAGCCAAGCGAGTGATGAGTCTTATGGTTCCCATCACGAAGAATACTTGAAATATTAAAGCCTTTACCAGCCGCAGAAGCATCGTCGGAAATCCCTATATTCACGACAAATGATAGAATGGAAAACCTGGAGTTGAGCCTGACATCTCTAGGTGCAATCTCAAGACATATCGATAAAAGTCACAACGAACTCAGCAAGTATCTCGCAAAACAGGTAAGACAGCATGATCTGAGCACTTTATAAGACCGTTATAAGAGGCTTTCATCTGTTTAGCACATGCTGAGTACAACGTGTGTGTCACACCATACTGCCCCACGTTTCTGTAGTACACATGCTGTTCATTGGTTGTTTATACAGAAGTAATGATTTCAATTCATTCGTTTCCATAATAACCGTAATTTAAGTGCTCTGCATATTTGTCTATTTGGGAATCCAGTCTTGTTTTGAGCATGATGAATTATTTTGGTCATGTTGCAGTATAGTTTCAGTAGTTTGGGCTGTTGAAACATGCTACCACACTACCACAGTTTATTATTTTGACAGATACACAATGTACAGTATAAAAGAAACACTGATTACTTTTGCGGTCATTATCAACATTCACTGGTGTGAATGTAAACCAGCACATAAAAACATTTTGGAATATCTATCATACTTTGGAACCAATCCAAAAGTATTCATATGAGAATTGTCTAATAGGATTCCCACTTAAAACACAACAAAATGGGATTTTGTAGCACATGGTTCCAATAGAATTATAATGATTTCTAAAAGTATAAATTATTCCTGTAAGATTAAAAAAATAATAATTTAGTGGTAGTATTTCAGGATTTTAAAACGCTTACACCTCGTCCTGTGATCATCATCATTATTAATAATATTATTAGTAGACATTATTTCAATAAGAAAAATTGAGATCTAATATCCAAATACGAATCTTGTAGGAATTTATTATTATTTACTTTATTATTATTATTCTATAATGTGTTATAATTATTATATTTTATTATTTATTGTTTTGACTGGCATTAATTTTTTCCTTGTAGATATGGAGTCAGCAGGACAGGCAGTGTATACTGGAATGTCTTACACAGCTCCTGTTGGAGAAGGAATACACACTCTTCATTGCTCGTCACTTGCGACCACTGATCCTGGACCTGTTGGAGAGGAATGCTGAGAGGATCAAAGTAGACGTCAGGCTGAATCATGACCTCCATGAGCGCTTGTGTGTGGCTCTAAGCAAACTTCTCAACATCAGTCCAGATGCTCAAGCGTAAGTAATCATGCAGGATCGCATGTATAATAGATTCAAAGGAGGGTTCTGGAAGTCTTGGAAAATCTGGAAATATCAGTTAATTGTAAAACATGGCAAATGGATATTATACAGTTGGAAAAGTTCTGGAAGCCTCTGTAGTGATTTAATTGATATATTTCATTGGCTGGATATTGCACTTGTTTGAATTTATCTGTTTGTGAGCATGTATCTTTTTTTGAGCCAGTTTTTTTCAATAAATCTGTCAATAAATCAATTTAGTCATTAGTCTAAATGATTCGTTGGCAAATTGGTCTGAATTTGAATGAACAAATGTCCAGTATATCATGAACAGATTTGAATTGTTTTCTCACAGGTTTGCAGCGAGGTATTTTAGCAGCTCTCCCCCAGTATTTCAGAGGCTCTTCTTCACTAGCGAAGAGGCTGCTTCCATCCAGTATGGGCCCAGACGGATGAAATTACGGGACCTGATGGGGGCCACCCTCCGCTTCCTCCAAAGCGATTGTGAGAAGTTTCGTGTCCTGTGGGACTGGAGTGCCTGTGTTTCACAGCTTCTCACCAGTGACGTCATGGTTAGAAGGTATTGCCGATTTGTAGATCAGATAAAGCCTCTCAGAACGTCCAGAAGTTTTTCAGAATGTCTTCAATCTGTACCTTTACTCAATTTCTTTTTGTGTTTTTTAAGCTACACTGCCCAGTGCCTTGCCCTGGTGTCCCACATGACAGATAACCAGAAAACAATATTTTTGAGGAAGGTGCTTTCGAGTGAAGAGATTCTGCATCTGAAAATGAAGTAAGTTTGAATACCTTTAATTTTAAGGTGAGTTTTATCACCTTATATCTAACTGTAAAAAATTGTATTACCTTATCACCAATATCATATCTGTGTAGGTCACTTGAGGAGACACAGCTGCTGGAGGTAGAAAAAGCTCTGGTTTTGGCCAATCAGGGATCAGCAGTATGGCGGAAAGAAAGGGTAAATAAGGTCACCCGCGGTCAAGTGGTGACAGAAGACCTGACACGGAGTGTTACTGTGGTGTGTGGGGTGATTCTACCTAGACGGACCCCTCGTCAGGATGAACAGGCAAGATGGACATCCAAAAGCAGAATATTAAGCTTATAAACATAAAGCCAGTTGTATTTTTTTCAATACCTCTATTAGTGTAGTGGGAGAATGTGCATGTATTGTAATAATCACAAAATCTGTAATTCTCAGACAAGTTTAAGCAGTTTAGTGCTGGTGGATTCAACCTGTCAAAATCTTCGGCGACTTGCCATGGCTGTGGCGTCCCAGAAGCCCATTCTTTTGGAAGGGCCAATTGGATGTGGAAAAACTGCTCTTGTTGAATATCTTGCTGCTGCCACTGGGCACGTTAAAGCCCCTGACATCCTTAAAGTTCAGCTTGGAGATCAGACCGACAGTAAGGTGAGATTTGCTTGAATTTTGAAATATTCTAGTTTTCTTTCCATTGTTTTCATTTTGCTGCTTATTTTTATTTTTTTTTACAATATTTTTAGTTTATCTGCTGTTAAGCAAACATTTTTCATGCCTTTGTTTTCTGTAGATGTTGCTGGGTATGTACCGCTGCACAGATATTCCTGGAAAGTTTGTGTGGCAGCCGGGGTCCCTGACCCAGGCAGTCTCTAAAGGTTACTGGATTCTGCTGGAGGACATTGATCATGCTCCTTTGGATGTGGTGGGTGGTGAATGCACAAAAACATGGAAAACATAGTATTTTTTAGAAATGTTTCTATACAGCGTGTGTAAAGACTTTTTTTTTGTTACTGAGTTCTTGCTGATTTGCATTAATTAGAGCTGTTTGCATTTACAGTACATTTGATGCTGTCTAAGAAATATAGCTAATATTTGTCGTTTCGCTCCTGCATGTGACAAAAAATATTCTATATATATATATATATATATATATATATATATGATCAAATTCTGACTTTGTAAATAGACGTAAATAATCAAAATAATAATATATAAATAAAACAATTTATTCTTTTGATGAATGGTTTGGTCTGCTGTTAAATTATAATGGTTTAGAAGATAAAGGTATATTTAATCATGCTCTTGTTATGTTCTTCTATAGATATCGGTTCTGCTCCCTCTCATGGAGAACAAGAAATTGACAATTCCAGGACGTGAGGACTGCATTCAGATGTCCCCATCATTCCAGTTTTTTGCAACACGAAGGTAAGATCTTTAATTCACTATTATATTTATATATTTCTATATATTATATACAGTAGTGGTCAGAATTATTGGCACCCTTGGTAAATATGATCAAAGAAGGCTGTGAAAATTAATCTGCATTGTTAATCCTTTTGATCTTTTATTTAAAAAATTCACAAAAATCTAACCTTTCATTGGATAATAAGAATTTAAAATGGGCGGGAAATATCATTATGAAATAAATGTTTTTCTCAAATACACATTGGACACAATTAACAGCACCCTTTTATTCAGTGCTTTTTGAAACCTCCATTTGCCAGTTTAACAGCTCTAAATTTTATCGTATAATGCCTGATGAGGTCAGAGAACACCTGACAAGAGATCAGAGAGCATTCCTTCATCCAGAATCACTCCAGACCCTTTAGATTCCCAGCTCCATGTTGATGCTTCTTCTCTTCAGTTCACCACTCATTTTCTACAGGGTTCAGGTCAGAGGACTGGAATGGCCAGCAGAAGCTTGGTTTTGTGCTCAGTGACTCATTTTTGTGTTGTTTTTGAGGTTTGTGTTTGGATTATTGTACGGTTGGAAGATCCAAACATGGCCCATTATAAGATTTCTAACAGAGTCAGTCACTTGTTGATTTTTTATCTGTTGGTATTTGATAGAATCCATAACGCCATGTGTCTAAACAAGATGTCCAGGACCTCCAGCAGAAATATAGGCCCACAACATCAAAAATACAGCAGTATATTTCATTGTACACATGGGGTACTTTTTATCCCTGTGTACACCAAACCCATCTTGAGTGTTTGCTGCTAAAAAGCTCATTTTTTAGTTTCATCTGAGCATAGAAACCAGTCCCATTTAAAGTTCCAGTCGTGTCTGATAACTGAATATGCTGGAGTTTGTTTTTGGATGAGCGAAGATAATTTTAGATAACTCTCCCAAACAACATGTGGTGATGTAGGTGCTGCTTGACTATTTTTTTTTTTTTAAGGTGCCATAGAATGCATTGATACAGTATTTTAAATTGTTCTCTGACATCTACATAGAAGGTATATGGCTTAGGTAAGGGCAAAAAATCTCCAGAAACGGTTTTACATGTGCATTTACAACCCTAGGATTTCTCCCTAGAATTAAATGGTTTGTTATTGGCTTATTTGGAAGGGTCATGAATAATAATGAGCTCTGCTCTGATTGGCTGTTTCTCAGTGCGGCTCATTTTAGTTGCTCACAGCAGGAAGGAAACACAGGGAGGAAAATATATATTTCAATACTTTCTCTCGCAGTTATATCGTCAGGTAATTATACTGTATATAAAATGCGGGCATCAGGCAGCTGCTATTAATATGCAGGGAATTGAAACTGCTTTTGAACGATCGGTCGATCGCGTTATAGTTTCACTTTTGCTTTCGAGATTCGCGATCGCACGTACTCTGTTTATACTATGGAGCGGCAGTACTTACCACACATTTTACAAGATCAGATGCTTGTCAGTGGTGCTCAAGATCTGTAAATCTTTCGCCATCATCCTCAGTCATCTCTCCTTACTCTGTTTATGTGGTAAGTGAAATCTTATGTACTGTAATGTAACAGACTACTGCTAACAAGCTAACCATGTCCCTTTAGTGGCTCGCGTTATTTTATTAGAACGCCTTATTTGCTTTCCGTGCCTTTCTGAATACAGACACCAACCCATCCCTGCACTTCACATCCCCTGCACAGCCTGGAACATAACATGTATTTCCATGATCTGCCATTTTCGCTGTTGTCCTCGCTTGTTTCTTTACAATACCTGCAGAACCTCTGATGATTTGGCTGTGTGGGTTCGGCTGGCCTAGAACATGGGCGGGTAGACGTTATGCAAATGTTGGGGGTGTAGTGATCCCGACTCTTACGTCACAGTCGGTGTTATGTTCTGATCTGCTTTTTTTTTTCAGTGGTCTTTTTTTATTCACGAGATTTACATAAGGAGGAGGAAACTATGGTGTATGAGGCTCACTGTATGTCATTTCTATGTACAGAACTGTTATTATTTAACTATGCCAAGGTAAATACAGTTTTCCATTCTATGGCACCCTTAAGGTTTTCTGACCCCGAGACTCAACTATTTTCTGCAATTCTCCAGCTGTGGTCCTTAGAGTCTTTAGCCACTCAAACTCTCCTTCTCACCGTGCATTAGGAAGATAGACACACGTCCTCTTCCAGGCAGTTTCGTAACATTTTATGTTGATTGGAAATTCTTAATTATTGCCCTGATGGTGGAAATGGGAAATGTCACTGCTCTTTTCTTAAAGCCACTTCACTAAGTTGTGAAGCTCAATTATCTTTTGCTGCACATCAGAAATATATTCTTTGGTTTTTCTCATTGTGATGGATGATTAAGGGAATTTGGGCTTTGTTTTCCCTCCTCTCTCTATATATATATATATATATATATATATATATATATATTGTGACGGGAGGAGCCAACGACAGACACAGTGGGTGTGGCGTCAGGCCTCGGAGAGGTTTTTATTGAACAAAAATAATAAAATAAAAGTGTCCAGGGGAAAGAAGTGTCCAAAGAAGGGGGGGGATCTGGTGTCCTCGATGTGCTGCGGGGCTCGTGAAGGAGGGCAGTGTTCCAAAAGGGAAGGGTCCAGGCAAGGGGCGGAGTCTTGTGGCCGCACACGCTCCCGCGGTCCGGGGCACGAGGGGCGGCGGCTTCTCTGGAGCGGCGGCTCTTCCTGTGCCACTTACTGGCCCATTGGCGGGATGGACGGCCCGGCATCCTGGCCCGACGGCCGTTATACGGGTGCGGCTTGCACGATGACCCTGGAGGTTCCGCGGCTCACATCCTCGGCGGCGCGATGTCCCTCGACGCACCCTTCCTGGACCCACGAGGACACCAGCGTGCATGCACGGGGGAAGAGACCGGTCTCCCGAGGAGAGGCGCGCTCGGCATTTAACGGCGGCGGTGATGAGGCTTAATTCAGTTCAGCTGTGCCTCATCACACGCCGCCAGCCCACGTTGGTCCCACGCCCCTCCTCTCATCCACCCACTCCAGTCGGGAGCCTGGTGAAGGGCGGCGAATAAGGGACGGGGTGGTGATGATGATGAGGGGGAGGGCCACCGATCCGTCACAATATATATATATATATTAAGCCATGGCTGGATAATTTCATGTTCATAATACCCCTGGAGTGCTTAAAATTGTGAATATGAATGGGAATATACTTCAGAGATATTTTACTCATAAGAATTTCTAGGGGTACCAATAATTGTGTCCAACGTGTATTTGAGTAAAACATTTATTTCATAATGATATTTCCCCCCATTTTGAATTCTTATTATCCAATGAAAGGTTAGATTTTTGTGACTTTTTTAAATAAAAGATCAAAAGGATTAACAATGCAGATTAATTTTCACTGCCGCCTTTGATCATATTTACCAAGGGTGCCAATAATTCTGACCACTAGTAATATATATATATATATATATATATATATAATGAATAGCATACAATGTGTGTGTGTGTAATTACAAGGCTGCAATTATTTGATTGAAAAATACAGTAAAACACTAATTTTGTGAAATATTATTACCATTTTAAGATTACTGTTTTCTATTTTAATATATTTTTATATAAATATAATTTATTCCTGTGACGCCAAAGCTGAATTTTCAGCAGCCATTACTCCAGTCTTCAATATGCTAATAAGAAATATTCTAAGCTAAATTTTTAACATGAGTTTAATAATGATTAAAATCATTATTTTTAGGACGTTTTACAGCGGAGGAGCCTGGCATAGACTGCAGAGTTCACATGCTGCACTTCTGGACAAATACTGGAGTAAACTGCAGATTGGCAACATGAGCCGAGAGGAACTTAAACAGGTAAGCTGTTCCCTAACACTGAAATAGATTTTGTGTAGGTCCTGATAACATCTTTCATCTCTCATTTTGTTTCTCTGTTCAGGTCCTAATGAAGAGGTACCCTAACCTGGCAGTGGTGGTGGAGCGTCTTTTGGACATCTACTGCCAGCTAACAGGAGACAGACATCAAATCAGCTCCAGTCCGCAGGGTCCTAGTGCAGCCCAAAACATATCAGATGAACATATCACATCACTGGAAGGCAGAGGCCTCTCACTGAGGTAACATTTTTCATTAGAATTAGAAGTATTCAAAATCTTCATTGCATAATTATAAAAGCATACTGACATAATATACTGATACAAATAATATGTACTATATGTAATATGTATCTATATATGTAATGTGTTCCAAACTATTTCTTGCTCATTTGTACCTTCTTTAAATAGTTAAACATCAAGTCAGATTTGTATTTGTGCAGTTTCTTTTAAACGCTTATGGGCATTTACAAATATCTCTGCATCGAGAAATGACACCATAGACTTATCAATAAATGATGAGTGTAATTTAGGACCTCACAATGTAACAAACAGTTCAACTAAAGCAGTGACTCTACAATGAAACCCTTACTCCAGTGCTGCATTAGAGCAGAGTTGTGATGTATCAGTCTGTGTCCATCCATTGTGTGTTTGGGCCTCAGGCTGTTCATCAGCTTTCCACTGGACGCTGCTGCAGTCAATGACACATCGATCTCTCTGTTCCCACTGTGGAACCCTAGCCAGAAACACAGTGTGAGATTTGGGCCAGGGCAAATCATTTATATAACTAGCTTTGTACAATAGATACCACACACTGATACAGAGTTTCATATCTGTCTTGTAGAGGCTTATTATTATTATTTTCTATCTGTAGGCCTACACATTCAAAGCAACAGTATTTTTTTGGAATATGTTTTGTTTTCTATTTTTTTGATACTCAATACATAGGGTAGCAATGAATATGCCTCCATTTTGAAGCTCTGAAAGTGTGTCAGATATGAGCGTCCTGTCAGGAGAAGTTCAGTGGTGTGGAGACCCTGCTGTTACTAATCAATACACTTCCACTTCCTCGCTCAATCCCCTAATTTGTAGAGACGCTGGGTGAAAAACAATTTGAGCTGCAAGTCTGCCTACGGTCATGCCTCCTTACAATGCTTTGGTGACTGTGATTTCAAGTGGAAGTAAAAAAAAACAAAAAAACAATAGCTTACCATGGCTACATTTATTTTAAGTAAAACAATAATATTGTAGAATATTATTACTGCACACCATGGTACATTTTGGAGGCATCCAAGTTATTTGACATATTTGACAAAACTGTAAAGTAAAAACTTACTTTCCATGGTAATTGGTTACTTTTATAATGATGTAACTCAGTTAATATTTGTGAGAAGTAACTAGTAACTATAACTAATTACTTTTTAAAAGTAACTTGCCCAACACTGCTATTGCACTATAATGCTGCTTCTGCCAGCTTATGACAATAGATTTACACTTCGGATTGGGTAGTCTGTCATCAATGACAGTAGCTCATTGGAAAAGGATGGAAAATGCCCTTCATTGTGTTACACTAATAAATGCTGCTGCCTGCCAGCTGCAATCACCAATAAAACGTTGTTCCATATTTTTTTGTATATCGTCATAAATATCATTATCGCAAATATTCTTGAGGCTATATCGCCCACCCCTACTGACTAAATATGAGTATAGTAAATATACTTTCTTGCGTTCTTTGCATCCATGTTGTCATGGTGAATTCTTGGTTGCAAAAGATCTTTTCTTTTTTTTTAACAGGGATTTGCTGAAATGGTGTGAGAGAATCTGCTTAAATTTTGACAGCTCTTGTGCTTCCACAGCACAGAATGTGTTTCTAGAGGTGAGTGGCTACCAGCATTAATCTGTCATTTTAATTTTTTGTTTTTTGCTTGTTGGATCACATTATAGGGTTTACTATTAATAAAATATGTCTTTTTTACCGGTGTTGTTATAAGATAAATGTTTTTTTACCTTCAGGCTCTGGACTGCTTCACTGCCATGCTCTCCAAATCCGAGAGCAGACTCAAGATGGCGGAGATCATTGGCAGCAAACTCAATATATCCAGAGAGAAGGTAGGATCCTGCACCAACGTGTTATCTCTTCACTGACACAAACTATTACATGGCCATGGAAAACCTGGAGATAACTTGCCTTTAAAAATGACTTGGAAAAGTCATGGAAATTCATTGGTCAAAAAGTGTGCAATATTACAGTAATGGCTGAAAAGCACCCTGTTACATTTCTCCATAATATATAGAGACAAATTCTGCTCTAATACTGTCAATGTGACATTTCAGGCCCAGCACTTTTGTCAGATGTACCTGCCTGCAATCAGTGTGACAGAGCTTGAGGTGACGGTGGGCCGTGCCATGTTACTCCGCAAGCAGAGCGACGCAGTGTGGCTGAGCATGTGAGATTGCATTTTCAGAGTGTAACCTTATCGCTCTCGCTCTCTCTCTCTTACTGGCTTTTCCCCTTTCAATCTACTATGTTACAAATTGTGTGGAAAACTGTGTGAAAGGCACCCTGCTGAGAAATTGAGTCAGTATGGGATTGATTGGTAACTGCTGTTTAAGACAGGGAATACAACAGCCTTGAGCATTACAGAGGAAAATATAGCAGGATTCCTTTAATAGTCGTGATGCATAAAGTGAGCACTGGAAGAGAGCTTACATGTATATTTCTGCATTTAGCAGATGCTTTTATCCAAAGTGACAAAATAGGAGAAAAGGTGTTTCGTCAGAGAGGCAACATTATTTAGAATATACAGTGGCAGGTTTATTAGACAACTAGATTAGGAAGCAAGAGGAGAAACGCAGAGAACAAAAAAAGAAGCCGTTTGGGTGAAGGTTGGCAGCACTTTCAGCAAGAGAGGAGCTGAGAGGGTGAAGGTTTTGGAAAGTGATTCTGTGCCTCGTTGTGGAGGAACAACAAGGCGTTGTTTGTTCAGTGACCTTAGCTGGCAAGAGGGAGTGAACACTTATCGTTCCAGAGGAATCTCAGTGTTGTAGAATTGGTATTACAATTTATTTTAAAATGCGATAAGACATAGGTATTGTTAGCTAAAACTAAAACTATTACAAATGTTTGGTAACACTTTTAAATAGGGACCAATTCTATTAACTAGTTGCTGTTTACTAATTGGCTGTTTATTAGTACTTATAAAGCACATTTTGCATGACCACATTCTACATCCCTAATCCTACCCAATACCTAAACTTAACAACTACCTTACTAATTATTAATAAGCAGCAAATTAGGAGTTTATTGAGGCAAAGTCATAGTTAATCAGATGGTTTGTTAATAGAATTAGACCTTAAAATAATTTTGAACAAATGGTTTTGTTAATTGAATTAAAGCTGAAATATGTTAATAAAATAAAAATGCAAACTTAAAAACTTGAATGAAAAATAACTAAAATAAGTTGAACTAAAAAATAAGTTTCAGTTGAAGCACTAAAAGTTCAAAAATTAATAAAAAGTCACTTAACAAAACTACTAAAACTTTATCTAAAATGAATTATAAAACTTATATTAGAAAATGATTTCAAAATATTTATATATAGTATATAAATAATATTAAAGCCTCCATATTTGATGTGTATTTGCCCCACAGAGGCAGACAAACATTTGCCACCACACGGCCATCCTCTGTACTTTTGGAGCAACTCTCAGTGTGTGTCACTAAAGGGGAACCTGTCCTGTTGGTCGGGGAGACAGGCACAGGAAAGACCTCTACAGTGCAGTACCTGGCGGAAATGACAGGTAACACACCTGAAGTTCACTGAGCGAGTAGGTGTAACACTGTGCATCATTGTTAACTTCCTGCTCTGTTCTACTGCACACAGGACACAAACTCAGAGTGGTCAACATGAACCAACAGAGTGACACAGCTGACCTACTAGGAGGGTGAGTAGACAAGTGACAAGAAGTATGGACAGTACAAATGTGGTGGAGCTCTATGCAAAATTGCTGACCTTGATCTGTGTTGATGGAAGGTATAAACCAGTGGACCATAAGCTTCTCCTGTTGCCCCTGCGGGAAGCATTTGAGGACCTCTTTTCCCAGACATACTCACGAAAACAGAACCTGACCTTCCTGGGTCACGTCCAAACCTGCTTCAGAGGCAAACGCTGGCAGGACCTTCTGAAGCTCATGGACCATGTCTGCAAATCGGCACTAACCAAGGAACTACATGATAAACCCAATGGTAATTATAAAGGTTTAAATCAATTACATCAGTCATAATTTCTGATTTTTCTAAATTCTTTGTGTTTTTGAGGTTTTGAGATGGTTCTACATGTTTTTTTAGTGATCTTTTTCTTTGTGTTTTTCTCATAGCTGCTTTGCTGCAGGAGCAGTGGGAGGCTTTGGCTCTCAAACTCAGTCAGACACAGGAACAGATTCGGGCCTGTGAATCCGCTTTGGTCTTTGCGTTTGTGGAGGTAATTGTCACTCCTCTCACCTCCTGTCTAAACCTCTTCTTTCTCTTGGTATCTGCTGAATGTTGTGACTGTCTGTGTATCTGCTCAGGGGACTTTGGCCCAGGCTGTGAAGAAGGGCGAATGGATCCTGCTGGATGAGATTAATCTGGCTGCTGCAGAGACGCTGGAGTGTCTGAGCGGTTTGCTGGAGGGCAGCGCCGGGTCGCTGGTGCTGCTGGATCGAGGCGATACTGGTGAGTGCCAAACAAAGTGACTTTTTGAAAGTGGTATAGTTAGTAAATATGTGCTCTAGTAGTACTTTGCCTTTCCCCAGGCTGCTGCTTTAGGCTGAATGTAGTAATGGTGTTCCTGAAACACTTTGGATAAAATGCATTAGAGAATTAAAAAAATTAAAATAAAATAAAAAAAAATTAACTTTTTGTAGAAACCATGATCATTTTTTTTTTCAGGATTCATTGAGTTTAAAAGAACAGCATTTATAATTATTGTAACATTGTTGAAGGGTAGTGTACATTAGAAATTTTCAAGTGTGCTTGATGCTAAATTACTGTCCTTTACCAAAAGTATTGTAGTTGATTTATAAATGTTTAATTTAATTCAGAGGTAATTTACTGTTTTCATGATGTCATTCTGTGTAGAGCCTCTGGTTCGTCATCCAGACTTCCGCCTGTTTGCCTGCATGAACCCAGCCACTGATGTAGGCAAGAGGAACCTGCCACTGGGCATCAGAAACAGGTGAGATATCTTGCCAAACACTGATGTCAAACACTGAAATGTAAATCATTTTTGGGAACACTGTATGTGTTAATATGAACTTAATGTAATTGTGTTGATGTATCAGATTTACAGAGTTGTATGTGGAGGAGCTGGAGAGTGAGAGTGATTTACGAATCCTGGTCTCTGACTACCTCAAAGGCCTTAACCTGACCAGAGGCATCATCCATGGAATCATCAGGTTTGTGCACAGTTGTTTAGTAGGTCTCCATTGCCATCCATATAACAGCAAACTAACTTTCCTCACTAAAACGCAGCTTTTTGCATTTTGATCCATAGTATATAGAAGATCACTGGTAGCCAATAGCACAACCATTATAAAACAAATCAGCATTTCTTGATAATATTAAGGAAGTTTCAAATGTTAGGTGTTTTTACTTAACAAATATGGTTTTTATCCCAAGCAATGTAAAATACACAACATACAGAATTCATCCCTCGTGTTCATCCCTTTGGTTAGGTGCTATACTAAAAGACCATTGTGATGTTCCTATATATATTTTCTTATAACAGAATCTTCCCTGCTTTTCCCCTCAGTTTTTATTTGGCTGTTCGTAAGGAGGCTAACACTCGGCTAGTGGACGGTACGGGTCACAAGCCTCACTACAGCTTGCGTACCCTGTGCAGAGCTCTGAAATATGTGGTCTCTGACCCCTGTTACAACATCCAACGTTCCCTCTATGAGGTAATGTATTTCTGCCTCAAGTGTTAATATCCTGAGAGTCTGACACATAGTGAGTTGTGTCTGTTACATGTTGCCATGTTGAAATAGCATGTTTCTGTTCATGTAAAGACACATGAACTTGACTTTCCCAGGGTATGGATGTTTCACCCTGTGCCTGTAGCAGAAGGGAGCAGCTTAATAAAACAAACCAGCTGTGTCTTTACCGCCGAGTGTGATGTTTCTACACTTGTAATCTAGACAGCTTGATTGATTATAATGAAAGCAATTTAGTTTTGTTACGTCACAACACGCCGCTCTCATACAGTGTAGATTGGATTTCAAAGTCCCACCGGCACTGCATTTCCCACAGAGTAGTTTGCTTTATACAATGCCGACTACTCCACCAGTCAATCTGGACACAGTACACTGTATTTTGGAGATTGTTTATTTACCAATATCAGTATCTGTCCACTCCAAATTTATGACCTGCTTTTGCAGGTCATAAATTTGCTATCGTAGTGGGAGCATAAATCAACACAATAAAATAATTGAAAACAGGTTAGTAGTTATTACATTAGATGGTGCGTTTCTTCAACCTTTAAATTCACATTTTTTGAAAGCAAGGTGCTTTTTCTAACGTTAATTTTGGACAACAAGGTTGTTTAAAGCTTAAAGGCTTCGTTAAGGCAGTTTATTTCGTCATCATTAGTTCCCGTTCATCATGACCAGCTTCATTTATTATGGTTAATGCAACAAGTTTTAAACCAATCATATGATAAAGTGTTCTATGTTTGTTTTTGTTGTTTTGGCATAAACTGAAGTCATTTAAATAGGGAGGTGTGTTGTGTGTGCATTGTGTAAAGAAATGAAAAAAAGTATATTTACGGAGAGGTTTAATATCTTCTGCAGGGTTTCTGTCTGAGTTTTCTCACTCAGCTGGATCGCAGCTCTCATCCTGTTGTGCAGAAACTGGTGTGTCAGTACATACTAGGAGGAAATGTGAAGTGTCTAAAACAGGTAATCTTTTCAGAGCTACAGATAGACACTTTTATCCACGCCAAAGTTTTTTTAAAGGGATAGACTATAGATATGCTTTGTGTGAAAATGATCCTGTGTTCTCTCTTCAGCCAATCCCACAGCCAAAGGACCGCGTATGTGTGCAGATGGAGGAGTACTGGCTGAGTCGGGGGGACATGGAGCCTACTGTAGATCTCAATTACATCCTCACACCCTCCGTCAAGCTCAACCTGAAAGACCTGGCACGGGTAGTGTCTGCCGGGTAGGAAAACCCACCACAGATATGTCCCCTGTGACGTTCCGTAGATCAATCCCACTGTCGATACATATTACATATGCAGCATCTCTCTGTTGATCTGTGGGAGGGTTCGTAACTGTTAAGAGATTTGATTAACTTTTAGTTCTTTCGGTAGTAATCATAGTAACGACTGATTTGTTTTTCTGTTTTGGTGCCATTTGTCTGGGACAGTTCAGGACCTAGTGATCAATTGATTTCTGTATCTATGTAGAGCTGACTTCAGGACTTTTTGGGCATTACCCTTTTCACATCAGATTTCATGATCTCCAATAGACTTTTTCTGTACCATTCTGGGCCAAATCAGAGAAACCCTACATTTCTATATTGCTTGTTATTCTTTATCCATGTACAAGTAGTCAACAAGTGGTCCGCAATCTGTGTACACAGTACACAGTATTTACTCACTCTGCAATCTGTGATATATACATACACACTGTATATTCATTACATACAAGGAATCATTTTCCACCATTTTTACGGTTTCTTCTATACGTTTTCTTCCCTCTGTTCTTGTGTGGTGTTTTGGTGATTAGCATCCATCCAGTGCTTATTCAGGGGGAAACGTCTGTAGGAAAGACGAGTCTCATAAAATGGCTTTCAGCTGCCACAGGAAACCAGTGTGTGCGGATCAATAACCATGAGCACACAGATATCCAGGAGTACATCGGCTGCTACTCCTCCGATGATCATGGCAAACTTGTCTTCAAAGAAGGTACATAAACTTTGGAGCACACATTATGAAATGTGCAAGTATATGAATCTGTTACGCTTGCATTGCAAATCCATTGAAATCAGATCAGTTGAAAAATTATATAAATGCATGCAAAGGGTACTAACTGCACGTTATTATAGGCCAGGCTTAAAATGCAACACTCAGGGGGTCCTTGCTCCAGTCATCTACCCACACAGTTGGCTGAAACAATTAAAGACCCTTGACTTGTGCTAATGATATTAATAAATTCTAAGTATTCACTGCCATGTCAGATGGTAAATGAGATCGTTGTCTCTCAATGTATAGTTCAGTGTTCGATTAACCTTATGTTTGTCATGTTTTCATGTAAACATGTTTTTTTTTTTTTTTTTCCCCCCTGAAGGCGTTCTGATCGATGCCATGCGGAAAGGTTATTGGATCATTCTAGATGAATTGAACCTTGCCCCCACTGATGTCCTCGAGGCCCTAAATAGATTGCTGGATGACAACCGGGAGCTCTTCATCGCCGAGACACAGGAAGTGGTCAAAGCCCACCCCAGATTCATGCTCTTTGCCACCCAGAATCCTCCTGGGCTTTACGGTGGCAGAAAGGTCTCTTCAATACATTTTTAAAAAAGACCAGTTTGTCAAGCAGCCTTGCCTTCTTGACCTTTTGTAAACTGTAAGCTGCAACAATAATGCGGGAACTAATTGGGAGGTGCTGATATAATGGTTCTGATGTTACTGCTCAGGAAGAGCTCAAGAATTTTAATGCACTAAATTATTCGATCTAAATGTCCTTTTGGGGTCTGACCCATGTGTCTTTCATTTTTGTGTAGGTTCTGTCCCGAGCGTTTAGGAACCGTTTTGTAGAGCTGCATTTTGATGAGCTGCCCAGTGTAGAGCTTGAGAACATTCTCCATCAGCGCTGCTGTTTGCCCCCATCCTACTGCTCCAAACTCATCAAAGTCATGCAGAACTTGCAGGTGCGCACCTTATTTTGTTGCATCAGTTTATAAGAATCTAGTTTGAGAAGTTCGCAATCATATTTTTTGATATGGTGATATTTTTTTTATCAGTCCTTACGTAGAGGATCCAGTGTGTTTGCTGGGAAACATGGGTACATTACCCTAAGAGACCTATTCCGCTGGGCTGAACGCTATAGGCTGGAAGAGCAGAATGACACCTCACGTGATTGGCTACAACATTTGGCCGATGACGGTAAAATCAATGACAAACATTTGACCCCTTTGGAGTAAAAAAAAAAAAAAAATCAAATATGTCCACTACAGTTAAAAGGTTTGGTGTCTGTAAGATATTTTAAATGTTTATCTTTTGTCTATTATGTGCACCAATGCTGCATTTATTTAGTAGTAAAACAGTAATGTTGTGAAATAATAATATTATTACTTTTTAAAATGTAATTTATTGCATTTTCAGCAGCCATTGCTCCAGTCTTCTGTGTCACATGATCCTTCAGAAATCAATTTAATATGCTCATTTAGTATTTAAGAAACAGTTCTTCTTGTTATCAATTGTGGTGCTTGTTTTCTGGAAACCGTGGTACTTTTTTTTTGTAGGATTCAGTTCAAAACACCAGCATTTATTTGACATAGAAATCTTTGGTAACAGTTTTAAAGACTGTACTGTTACTTTCGATCAATTAGTGCCGCCTCGATGAATGAAAGGAATTGAAAATTTGAAAATTTCCAACTCATCGTGTTCTCTCTTTCAGGCTACATGCTGTTGGCCGGCCGTGTCCGGAAACCAGAGGAAGTGCTAACCATCCAGAACATTTTGGAGAAGCACTTTAAAAGGACTGTGAACCCAGATGCTCTTTTCTCTGAATCTCAGGTCACCTCTCAGTTCAGTGAGTTTTTAAGCACAAACACAGTTTGACCACAGAGGCACACTGAATTCTGACATCAGGTCGATGACTTTCAATTACTAATGTTGTTCCATTGCATGATCACATAAACAAATACCAGTAGTACTGCAGAGTTTAATGACAGTCCCTTAATAAGGCATCTTAGCAACCCTCACTACCAGCATGCTCTTATATAATGCAGTTATTGAGTGTGAGTTTATTGATTGTATCATGTGATGTTTATTTCCATCTATGCAGATGATTTAAGGTTGCAAAATATTTTCCATGAAATGTTAAATTCTTGATTCTGATGCTTACTGAAAGATCAGCTTGATTAGCTCACTTTATAACTAATGGCCAGATTGATTGTTTTGGCTGGCTCAGTTTGGTATATTGATGGTTGTTGATGGCTTGGCACTTGGCAGGCCCTTTTGTGGACAGCATTGCGGGTGTCCCTGAAGAGTTCGGTCATGTGGTGTGGACCCAGGGCATGAGGAGGCTGGCTGTGCTAGTGGGACGAGCCCTTCATTTTGGAGAGTCTGTTCTACTTGTCGGGGACACTGGGTAAGCTGCGATACAGTCCCTAGTTGAACCTCAGTGAGAGGGTTCACAGATCTGACCAGTTCCCTTTGACACATCTTAAAGTTAACAAAATGTAACTTATCAGATTACTAGTGATTTATTTTTTTGTTTTTCAAATATTGTTGTAAACGTGGTGGACAAATACTGACAAGTATTGACATTGTGGGGGTCTTAGAGTAAAAAGGTACTGCTGTGGTATTACTGCTCTAATACCACCTGCCATCTAGCAATAACAAATAGAAACACCTGTTTCAATCGAAAATATGTCAGCACAGGAAACTAAATTTGCCTTTAAAACCTTTAGTAGCTCAACTTATTCATCAAATTCCTCCCCTTTACTGCAGCTGTGGTAAAACCACCATCTGCCAGCTGTTTTCTGCATTAGCTGGTCAGAAGTTCTTCTCTGTGAACTGCCACTTGCATATGGAAACGTCTGACTTTCTGGGTGGCCTCCGACCTGTCCGTCACACAGGAACCCAACAGGTAATATTTATATTTCTTAAGAGTTTACAAAACTCTCAGTTCCAGTCCAAAATCCAACTGCCACCAGCTTATAGCTTATTCATCAGTGCTGTTTTTTTTTTGAATGTATTATGTTTCAGGCTGATGCGGAGGATGGCCGTCTGTTTGAATGGCATGATGGACCACTGGTGCTGGCGATGAAACAGGACGGTGTGTTTCTAATGGATGAGATCTCGCTGGCAGATGACTCTGTGCTGGAGAGACTCAACAGGTGTGAATTTACACTCAGTGTCCTCACATTGACAGCTTATTAACAGAGGGTTTAAATTTTACTTAAAGTTTTCAATTCAGTTTTGCTTGGAAAATTCAAAAACAGACCTGAAACTACTTGTTTGCTTTGTCTCTAGGTAAAGTTAATTGAAATTGTGCCTCAAATGTGCAACTTCTACATCACATCAGGACAATGCAAATCACTTATTCTTTGTACATCATTGATATTGGCACATCTGATGTCTAAAGTGATTATGTGACTGTGTGTTTTGTGCAGCGTGTTGGAGACTGAAAAATCTTTGCTGCTGGCAGAGAAAGGCAGCGGAGATGATGAAGATGTTGAGCTGATCATTGGCGGGAAGAAGTTCCGGCTTGTCGCTACCATGAACCCTGGAGGTGATTTTGGAAAGAAAGAGGTCAGTACATGGAAAATTAGCATGGCTGAGGAACATTATGTTGAGGTTATTAAATATTCTGTAAATAAGTGGATTGTGTTTGCATGGATGAAACAAGCGACCAGTGGCACTGATGTGATTGCATATGTACAGCTGTCTCCAGCACTCAGGAACAGGTTCACAGAGATTTGGTGTCCCCAGAGCAACAGTCGTAATGATCTAATGCAGATCATCCAACACAATCTGAGGCCTGGACTCTCTCTGGACCAGCATGACCACCAAGGTGAGTCACTCTGCACAGAGCAATCAGTTATAAAAAGCCTTATTTCACACCCTTAGAAGTACTTAAATCTGTTTGGCCGATCAGCTGGATTCTACAGTCAATAGCTTTGTATAATTAACACTAAACTACTTAAATGTTTTTTGTCCCTGGCAATCAGTCTCCTACACTGTTCTAGACTCATCATTGCTCTTCCTCTTTTCTAATCTCAGGTAAAGACATAGCAGAGCTCATGCTGGACTTCATCGACTGGCTGACCAATCAGGAGTTCGGCCGACGGTGTATTCTAAGCGTGCGAGACATTCTGTCATGGGTAAACTTCATGAACACGGTATGTGAGCGGGACGAGGACGGCTTCATGACCATGGGGGAGCTGGAGGAGGAGGAGCCAGAGTGGGACCTGAGATTGGACACCGTAACAGCCTTTATTCACGCTGCATGCCTTGTGTATGTGGACGGAATCGGCTCAGGTGGGAGAAAAGCGAGTGCAAACTGCATTTTTCATGTTTTGGTACCCATTTACCCCGAAATGAGTAAGATACATTAACATCTCTAGGGGTCAGTAAGATTTTTATAAATTAAGTCTCCTAAGCTCAAAAGGTTTAGGATATGACTGTTTTTACTGTATTTTGATCAAATAAATGCTATTTGATCAAAATACAGTAAAAACAGTCATATTGTGAAATATTATTACAATTTAAGCTTGTATGTTAAATGCAATTTATTCCTGTGATTGCAAAGCTGAATTTCAACAGCTGTAAATAGTCTTAACATGATCAATTTAATGCATGTTTGTTGAATAGCAGTATTAATTTCTTTTAAAAAGTAAATCCTACTTACCCCCAAACCTTTGAACAGTAGTTTATGTATTTAATTTTACAGATCTAATATCCTTTAAGAAAATATAAATCCTTCTTAATGGCCTCATTATTTTTGTTATGGTACCAGGAACCACAGTGTCAGCAGCAGAGAATGCCCTGGTGGCACGGAAATTGAGTATGGAATACCTGGAGAAGAGACTGAGCAGAATTACAGAGCTAGATGAGGAGATGCAAGATGCGCTCAGAGTCTACGACACTAGTGTCCCCCGAGAGCCCCAGTGGGGTGAAGACTTCTTTGGCATTGACCCCTTCTACATCGCTGCAGGTGAGGAATCTACCAACATGTAAAAGTGCATATATTAAAGCTGGGTGTTGTTAGCAATTATTGTTATCAAATCATTTCTCAGATAGGACTTTTGGGTTCTGTTTGCTACATATAGTCTGATCCACCCACAGGTCCTGAGAGTGAGGGTAGGAGTCTTTCGGACTACGCTTTGAGTGCGGGCACCACTGCAGTGAATGCTCAGAGGATATTACGGGCACTGAAGCTTCAGAGACCCATACTTCTCGAGGGCTCACCTGGAGTGGGCAAAACCAGCCTGGTTGCTGCCCTTGCCAAGGCCTCTGGGAACCATCTTGTCAGGATCAACCTGTCTGAACAAACTGTATGTCAGTTTTGCTTTAGAACACAATTTAAATGATAATGGATAGCTCTACCAATGCAACAACAACCTTTTTTGACAGGTGGAAAAAAGGCATCAATGTTATATAAGTCTCCAGGGGATAGTATATTATTTCAAAGAGATTCATTCATTGTGCTGTTTTGTTCTCTCTGCACAGGATGTTACGGATCTGTTTGGGACAGACCTGCCAGTGGAAGGTGGGAAAGGAGGAGAGTTTGCGTGGCGTGACGGTCCTCTCCTCGCTGGGCTGAAGGCTGGGCATTGGATCGTCCTAGATGAGGTACAGATGAATGGAAATGTGTTTCAGTCTTTCATTTTATACAGAATTGATAACTCTAAAATCTCTCTTTATATTAGTTGAGCAGCTTTAATGATTGTTGTTTTTTCTTCCTCTTATCTCTGCAGCTGAATCTGGCCTCTCAGTCTGTGCTGGAAGGCCTGAACGCTTGCTTTGACCATCGTGCTGAGATCTACATCCCTGAGCTGGGCATGCGCTTCCACGTTCAGCATGAGAAGACCAAGATTTTTGGCTGCCAAAACCCTTTCACACAGGGAGGAGGACGCAAAGGCCTTCCCAGGTCCTTCCTTAACAGATTCACTCAGGTAAGATTCAATGATTTTCAGTATGTTTTGTTAAAATGCACATTTGATTGAGGATATGGATCTGAATTCTGTATTTTCCTCATTCAGGTTTATGTGGATGCGCTAACCAGTGAAGACATGCAGTTCATTGGTGACTCCATCTTTCCCAACATTGACAATGAGATCATTTCAAAAATGGTGCAGTTTAGTAACCGGGTAAGTAGACGATGCTTAACTTCTCTGGTGTTTTTTCTGTCGTTCTTTTAATTGACATTTGAAGATCTTGACTCCATTTATCTTGATTTTTTTTTCCTAAGCTCGTCCAAGAAGTGACAGTTGAGAGGAAATGGGGTCAGAGAGGAGGACCATGGGAGTTTAATCTCCGTGACCTGTTCCGCTGGTGCCAGCTGATGCAGACAGACCAATCACCAGGCTTCTTCAACCCTGGCCAGCATGTTGGACTTGTGTATGCAGACCGCATGAGGACTGAGGGAGACAAGGCTCAGGTAGCAACGCTAAATACCATTTACCACTCATAACCTGGAGATATGAAGATACAGGTGTTGATCAGTAATAAATGTTCTATCCTCAGGTGTTAGCAGTGTTTAGGAAGGTGTTTGGAGAAGACTTTGAACCTTACATGGGCTCTAGACAGTTCCATATCACCCCTTTGAACCTGCAGGTTGGTCAGAATAATATAATATAATATAATATAATATAATATAATATAATATAATATAATAAATATTTTTTTAATTGGTTTTTAATCTTTTTTTTAATCATTATTTTATTTATTTATTTTTTAATTGTTTTTTATTGTAGTTTTTCCAAAGACAAAACATTGGTCGCAAGCCAGAACAATAAGAAACATTGAGTGTGACAATATCTCTTGGTCACACAGATAATATAATATAATAAATGATATTATAACATATTTTAAAGGTTTTAATCCTTTTTATTTTAATCCTTAATCTGTAATCTATAATGAAATTGCTCTATAATAAAAGTCTTTAAAAACATTGATTTTGATTATTTCTGTCTCTGTTTCACACACATACAGTTGGGTTACTCAGTCCTGCAGCGTAGTGGAGGTGCACCTATTGCTCTGGATCCTCCTTTGTCGATTACCCATCATTCTTTGCGCCCTCTGGAAGCCCTGATGAAGTGTGTGGAGATGGGGTGGATGGTCATACTGGTGGGTCCCACTGCGAGTGGAAAGAGCAGTCTAGTGCATCTGCTTGCACTGTTAACAGGACACAGACTGAGAGTCATGGCCATGAACAGCGCCATGGACACAACGGAGCTGTTGGGTGGCTTTGAGCAGGTCAGTTGGAAATTACAGGCAAGTTGAATATTTCACTAACTTGGTGTGGTTATTAACCTTGTGATTGTTTTTAGGTGGACATCATACGGCCGTGGCAGCAGGTCTTGGAGAGCATGGACTACGTGGTTGCCATGGTGACCAGACGAGGCCTGATGTCATTGGACGGGGCGGTGCAGGACACTGAGTTTCTGTTGAGCACTTGGAGCACTTTCCGCCGCTGGCTGAGAGAGGAGGGTCTGGATACCACAGAGGGCATGGTCACGTTTGAGGCTTTAAACAAACTGGAGGTCATTATTGTTCTGCTGCACAAACTCAACACTAAACTCAAGGTCTTAACAGGTAAGACACTACACTACATCAGGCAGTATATGTCTTCAATATGCCTTTCAACTTAAACATTTGGTTTTCTGAGACATTTGGATTTGCATTTGAGTAAGAATGAGTTGGGGAAATGAGAATGGGTTGAAATTTGCTTTTAATATATTTATTTTTAGTATTATTACTGGAAATGTAATGTAAAATTATGTTATGAAAATATAAAATAAATGCAAATTAATTTAAAAAATAAATCCTTACTTTGAGCCTTGTAATCCATTTAAAAGAGTGTCGTGAAATCTCTAATTGTCTGCTGCAGACATGTCAAAGCTGCAGATGGACTTCACTCTACTGAAGGAGCGATTGGCTCAGATGCAGGACGGCTGGACTCATGGTGGCTTTGAGTGGCTGGATGGGACATTAGTTCAGGCGCTGCAGGCTGGAGACTGGTTGCTCATGGACAACGTCAACTTCTGCAGGTCAGATGTTTGTAAACATGTTTTTTTTAAATGCTTAAGATGCTTTTTGGAGTCTTTTAGTAGACTTGTAGAGATGCACATTTGACTTGTAGTAAATGATTCAACGACTCATTTATAACAGTGAAATAACAATCTTATCAACACTCATTACTGAAAAATAAAACATGGGTGATTTAAAAAAAAAATGGGCATGCAATTTTTTTTTTTGCGTTTATTTAATTATTTAAGAATTTTGATTAGAGTGATACAACTAGCAGAGTGTAAATAATGTACTCCAGGTAGACATGTAATAAAATAACTCTACTATGAACTATTCGTGTTACAGCCCTTCAGTGTTGGATCGACTGAACGCCCTTCTGGAGCCTGGTGGGTCATTAACTATTAATGAACGAGGGATCATTGATGGAACCACACCGACCATCACACCCCACCCTAACTTCAGGTACAATCACATCCTGATCAAACATCACATCCTGCTGAACAGTTTCAAACCTAATGTGAAGTACAGTTCTGTGAAACTCACTGCCTTTGTTGAATCATATTTCTCTTTGTGTTTTTCAGGTTGTTCCTCACTATGGATCCTACACATGGGGAAATCTCTCGAGCCATGAGAAACCGTGGTGTTGAGATCTACATCCCTGGTGAGCATGAGGGAGTGTGCTGGGACACCCTGGATCTAAAGATGGTGTTACACACCCTGGGTGTGACGGGAGACTGCGTGTGTGACCTGCTGATCTCCATTCATTCAGAAATCAAGAACTCAATATGGGGTGAGTCTGTGATTGGATCAAAAACTTGATGTGTTAATTTATTATCATTGAGATACTATTATAGTTTTTGTTTTAATGTTTTGAATTAGTTTCTATTTTTATACATTTAAAAAAAATTATTAGTTATTTTGTGTTTTTAAGTTTTAGTTGTAGTTATTTTAGCATATTAAGCAAAATGAAAATGATAAAAGTTTTTTTAAAAGTTTATTTCAGTTAACACAATTTATTTCAAATACGGAAACGTTTTTATAGTTTATTTTTTAGTTTTCTATAGATTTTTAGGTATGTTTTAATGGATATGCTCTCTTCAATGTCCTCTAGACTCACCTGCATCATCCATGTCGTCTCTGCTCCATGCTGCGTCTCTGTTGTCTGGTCAGCTCCAGAGAGGAGTTGATCTGCCCAGTGCCCTTTTACAGGCCTGTGGAGAGGCTTATGCTTTCTGTCAACGCACCACTGCTAACCAGCAGGTACATGGATGTTTGTCCATACACCACAACAAGGTAAAATATATAATGCCATAAAACTGATGCATCAAACCTCACCTCTCACTTCCTGTCTCAGCTGGCTCAGGAAGTCATTGAGAGGCAGTTGGCAGTGCTGGACTCTGAGGACTGGGGCAGTGGGCTGCTGTGTGAGGGTGTGTGGCCGGACTGCATCCCCTCAGCCCTGCTGTGCACTGAGGACTCGTGTTTCTCCAGTGTCCAGAGAGACGGACAGGTCCTCCTGTACTGCCTCAACACGCTCAGTCTTTACGGAAAAAGGTCAGAACTACACTATACATACAAATCATTTTGTATTTCATTATCGGCCAAGTCATTGGTTGTTAATGATATTCTAATATTGTTTGTGCTCATGGAAGTTATTCACATTTAAACGTATTAAATTTTGTCGGCTGCCGACATATACAGCGCAACTGCGTTCATGGCGACCTGAGTTGGATTCCCGTCTCGAGGTTCTATGCTGATCCCGCTCCCCTCTGTCCTCAATACGTTCCTGTCATCTCTCCACTGTCCTGTCTAAAATGATAAAGGAATAAAAAGCCCCCCCCCCCCCCCCCCCAAAATTACTTTAATTATCATCATTCAATATATTTTCTTAATTTTTAAATAATTTCATAATTAAAGTTTATTTATATATTTATTCATTTATTTATTTTTATTTTTTGCTTTAGTTCAGTTTTAGCTTTTAGGTCATTTTTTTTTCTAGCTTTATTTTTTTCTGTTTGTTTGTTTATTTATTTTAGTTATAAATCAGTATTTTTGTTTGTTTGATTATATATTTGATAAATAGATAATACACAAGTGAAACTGCAGTTATAACTTAATCATAACAATAAATTAATTAATTTGAACCATGAAAATTTCAGTTATTAGTAATTTAGTTAAATTTTTCTATTTTATTATTTCAGTTAGCAAAAAAAAACTTTTTTCTTTTTTTTTACATTTTTGTAAAAAACAAAAACAGTAGTTCTAATAATGTATTATTAATAATTATAGTAATAACATTTTACTGATTCAGGAGTCGTCCACTGAGCCTGGTTGACCTGCAGAGGGCAATGCAGAGCGGTGCTGTGCTGGACGGGCTGCAGTTTTCTGGAGGTGGAGGACTGGACGCTGGAGCTGAGAATGCACTTCACCTCCTCCCAACAGCAGTTAAAATACTGACAGAAAGAGCTTCTCACAGTGACTGGGTCCTCAGAACCAGCTGGCTCTCCCACCTTACCAAAACGTACAAACATGCACCAGGTATGCTGTATAGAAAAAAAAACATCCTTTTTTTCTCCTGTTGATTAAAGCTTGTATTGTCCTGAGATCATATTTTTGAGACCTGAGATCATACTTGTGCTTGCAGATGCAGCTCTGATGCAGTTGGAGGCAGGATGCACAGCACTGAAGGCTGTATTCAGCAGCAAGCTCATCGGGAAAGGCAAATGTCTGGCAGAGCTCTTGCAACCACACAGCACAGGTACATATGCACACTCATACATATATACACTTAAAGACCACTTGAAATAATAATAAGCCTTGTGTTCTTTCGTAGAAAGTGTCTCTTCCTCTTAAACAACTTTTCTGCTGATGTAAATAAGGCTGTGTGCGTAAGGGAAAACCATGTGATATATCAATCCAACTGACCAAACAATTCAATATACGTTCTGACAGATAAAATCAAATATTATTTTCTGCTAAATACTGTTTCATTCTGAAGTCAGTCACATTATTGAAGCTAAATGCATTGGGAAGTCATTCTTCATGACTTTTAATATTTATTCATATGGAATACTCAGAATCATAGTTCCAAAAAACCCTGTTATATACAGTTGCTGACTTGTGGAGTTACTAAATTTTGTTTCTTCACCAGATGACTACAGGATTCTGGTAGACATGCGCTGGAACAAGCAGTACTTGGACATTTTGGCCAACACCTGCAACTTTGAGGATGAGGAGAGATACATGGAATTCATGGAAGCACTGAATGCTGTTGCCAACAGGTAAGTCCTTATAAATTTTACTACAAAAATATTCCAGTAAATTGGTAAATGGCTAGAAACGAATGTCTTATGTTTTGAAAGAATCACATTGCTGATGGACCGAGAGGAGAGAGCAGCTATTAACAGCAGTGCTGGAAACAGCTCGCCTCATAACAGCGCACTGAGGCTGGCCACTGCCTTCTCAAAAGGTACACACTCCCACAGCCTTGTTAAAAATACACTTTTCAATGAAAAAGCCTGGGTTGTATGTCACTATTCACATTATAAAATTGGGTTAATAGGGACGGTTGACATAGGCCAGCTGCCTCATCCAGTGTTGGTCCACCTGCGCTCATTCTTCGACCTGTGGGATTCGTTCGTACTGCAAGCTGTGCAGTCGGGCCAGCCCTACATCTCCGACCACCTCATGTTTGAGGTCAGAGCTTTATTCCACGGAACATATTCATTATAGCCGTGCTGCTCTGTTCTGCAGTTGGTGTTTAAGGTGATGTGTTTGTGTGTCCAGATCCTGCAGCTGCTGCAGTGGAGGGATCGTTTATGGCATGTGTGTAACTCTCTGTCCGCGGATACACAGAGTGTGTGTGTGATGTCCCTGCACTGGCAGTGGGTACACAAAAACCTCATTTTGCGGCTGCCTCAGCTTTTGATGGGGGATAGTGACTATGAGTGAGTAAAGGCTTTATTATGTGACAAAAATGCATCATGTAATGTTCTCTGTAGCGTTTGTTTATATGCGTGTTGTGGATGTTCATTTCAGAGGCCAACAGGAACTACACACAATCTCCACGGCCATCCAGAACACACTTTCCAGCTCTGTGGCTGTTGCTTCTGCTCTGAAGGGCATTCAGAAGACATTAGGAAAGCCACTGCCATTTAAGGTTAGGCAATTGTAACATTTTGAAATTCCATGGCACGGCAGTGTTTATCTGTGTTGCTCATTGGGTTACACAGGTTCAACTCCAGATAAAACTATCGTTCAGAAATTTGAGGGATTTTTTTTTAAAATGTGAAATTCAGCTAGTTGCATGTTACTGATTGGGAAACAGTCTAGTTTATTTACTAAAAAGCCCGTTGTACACTACCATTCAGACGTTTGTCATTGGTATGTTTTTTTCTTTTTAAAGGAGTCTATTATGCTTACCTTATTATCAGTGTTAAAAACAGTTGTGCAGCTTAATATTTTTTGTAGAAACCATGATACATGTTCTCAAAAGATTTTTTTATAGGAATTTTTTTTTTTTTAAAATATAAATCTTTTATATCATTGTAAATGCATTTATTGTCACTTTTACCATCAATTTAATTAGTTCTTGCTGAATCAAAGGTATGTTTTATAAAAAATAAAAATAAACTAAGACATTCTAGCAAAAGTTTCAGCTGTACTTCTTTCTGTGCAGCTGGAGGCAGTGGCTGAATGTGCAGCCCGTCTGCGAGTGCTGTGCAGGGCTTTGGATGTTAGGGACCTGCGACTCGACAACAGCCTCGCATCGCTGTGGAAACAAGAGGTGTCCCGTCTCCGTGGTGTGGCCATGGGAATCGACTCCAAAGAAGCTCTACTGGAAGCTTGGGGTTTGGTGCTTCAGGCCAACCTCCTGCTGGAGCCTCAGAACTCAGGTAAACTAGCCACTTACATTTTGGACAGTAATTGGTAAGAATTGTGGGCACGAAGTGGTGTAGTGCTAGACCATACAACCAGCCAAATCCTGACCGCTTAGTTTAATGATACAGAATATTCTTATCGTTCTATCCAGGGGTTCTGGAGAGGCTTGTGAGCTGTGTGGATCAGCAGCAGGGTCATATGGCTTCCTGTGGCCTGCTGGACTCTTTTTCAGAAGATAATGAGGAAGAAGTTGGAGACAGTGCCGCACCGGGGCGGGAGGTGTTACTGCAGCTTGCACGCAGGGCTCAACTGTGGCCTGCGCTGGAGGAGTTGGCAGTTCTTAACCAAATGAAAGTCACCACAGACCTGCTGTACCTGTCAGTCACACCAAGGTATGATTGCGTTTCTCTAATCTTATAATAATGATTAATTATTATAAAACAATTCATCAGGCAGGTTAATTACATTGTCAGTATTATTGTTGTTTATATACTATTACCGTGTTTTTAATAATATTATGAATTCGATTTTATTTTTAGTAATTTAATTGTTTTTTTATTTTTATTAGGTTTTTTGTATTTCTATTTAGTTTAAATATATTTCAGTTTTACTAATAATAGTACTTGAACTTTTCGACATTTGTTTTAAACAAGTTTTAATTTTAGTAAACAATGCTGGAAATTGGCACTTGATTTTTTTAAAGTAGGATCTTGTAGCACAAGGCTGTTACTAAGACTTTATTCTTTGTTCTGTATAATGTTTTATTCATATTGTTTTGCATATTTTGGTCTACAGGAGCAGTAAGAAGGCAGAAGATGGTCTGCGCAGGTCCTTCTCTAACCATCTGCGTTTCTGTATGCAGTCGACCCCCATGAATATCCGACAGCTGCAGCCTCTCTGGTTCCTGCTTGGCACTGAGCGGGTCTGTCATAACTGTTCTGAATTGAAGTTACCATACGAACAATATAATGATTAAGCTTGATCTTTACAATTATTATGCACGCAATACAAATGACCTTTGTTAAACATTCCATTTATAAATGTCATTTATAAAGCATTCAATCCTCCATTTACTGAAAAACACATGCACTAGGGACTAATATTTTAATTTCAGTTCATCTCAGTTTTCAACTCTGATCAGTCTTGTATTTCCCTCCCCAGCCTGTGGAGGAGCTGCCGCTGGTGTGGTGTGAGCTGCTGTCTGAGACACTCGCAGCGTTATGGAGCGGCAGCGTGACCTCCGACCCTGACCGCTGGCTGAAGTGGAATCCGCTGAACCCTGAGGAGCACATGAACTCCAGATCACTGTTGGGACCATCTGATACGGTGTGTGTGTGTGTGTGTGTGTTTGTAGAGGAAGAACTCAAAACAAAGTTGTTGTTTTTATTTGTATTAACATGTTATTTTATTTTATGTGATGTCTGATGATGTGAAGGGTCCTGGCATGCTGAGTCGTGCAGTGTGGTCCCGCTGCATGCTGGGAGTTCTGAGCAGCACTGATGCTGGCGGCCGATGGGATCCATCGGGGTCACACTTCCTGTCATCATCACGTTTGACCCTGGGCGAGTGGAGAGAGAGAACCGGGCAGCTACAAGATCTGAGTGCTGTGATCTGGGATAATATGGCTTTGCCTGAGCTTGCTGACTTCAGGTAGAGACACATCACACCTAGTTAAGGAACAAGTCATGTTAGACTTTCAATATTTACATTTTTTTTTTAAATATTTATTTAAATTTCAAAAATTGTATAAATGCTTTTATTTTTTAGTAAATGTTTAATATTTTTATAATTGTTTAAATAAACTGTTTTTGACATTTCTGTTGTGGAGTGATTCATTTTTAATTTTCTGTCTCTCATTCCCTCTCTCATTCTCTGTAGATTAACTGACTGTAGGTTGCAAGGACTTGTCTTGCGTAGACAACTGCAGTCTCTCTCTGAGCTGTTGTCTCCAGGTTTACAGGAAAGCTATGCAGAATCCTGTGACAGTCTAACTGAAGGCCAGGACCCCATTTCTGCAGCCCAGGAGATTCAGATCGCCCTCAGAGAAGGCCTGCCGGAAAACCTGCTCCCAGAAGGCTTTCTAGATACCCTAGTGACATGCTTGACACAGTTTGCGCACAACCGGGCACAAGATTCGGTCCAACTTGCCCGGTCTGGAGTTTTTTGGGTGAATATGGGTCTGCTGCAAATCCAAATTTGGGCTCCACAAACTATTTTTGACCCTGCAGTAAAAAGGGCGTATAAACTCCGCTATGCACAAGAGGAGGTGAGACAAGCTTGCAAGTGGTTGCTTTTGTGAGATTTCTAGAGATCTGTTGCAGCCTTTCAACTACATGCCAACTCACCTCAAGATGGCTTTCTTTGTGTCTCTCAGCTTGCTTTGCTACAGGAAGAGTGGAGAGGGCGGAGTCTGTCCTCACAGCTGCTCACAGGGGCGGAGCTTGAGGAGAGCAGCACAACTGACAACTTCCAGCATCCTCGCATCAGGTAATGAATATATGACAGATATGAGAGATTTTCAGCTAATATCAACCATATTGATTAGTGCTGGGCAACGATTAATTGCGGTTACTCGCATCCTAAAGAAAAGTTTTTGTTTATAATATGTGTGTGTATACTTTGTATATTTGCTATGTATATTTTACTCCATGGTCTGTCTGAATACTGGATTCTGATTGGCTGGCAGGTATGCAGTATAACTGTTTATGCCATGGTCTGTCTGAATTCTCGATTCTGATTGGCTGGCAGGTGTTGATTAAATTCGTTTAACTGCACAGGTAGTTAATGTAATAATATTACGCTGCGCGTCGGGTGGTTCTTCAGCTCCACGTCGTGCATTCAAATCGTTTAATGCACAGCTAGCCGTTGATTATCCCTTACATATTTAAAATATAAACATAACATATTTTTCTTTGTTTATTTATTTATATATATATATATACACACACACACAGGACACACGCATATATTATGTAACATAAAAACGTTTATTTGGATGCGATTAATTGCAATTAATCGTTGCCCAGCACTAATATTGATATTAAATTGTTTATGATCAAATCCCCTAAATATTCTTTTTTTTATACTGTACATCAGTTCCAACTTCCAACTGGATGTTGAATTCTCTTTTGTTGTTTGTGTGTGTTTGTAGGTACTTGTGGATCCGTATGCAGCAGGTGAAGGAGCAGATTTGTGAACTGAGTCGTAAACAAGCCTGCCGCCCCCCTGACCCCCAATATGGTCACCTGTATCAGGAACTTCAGCACTACCTGTGCAGCATCGGCCAACCAGCTGCAGTGGGTGACCTGCTCTCCCACCTCTTGAAGGCCTTACAGGCCCCAAAATCAAGATCGGGAATTCAGGGTTTGTTGAAGGAGGAGGCTGTCTGGCAGGCTTCACAGCACCGCTTTGCCCAACGGCTGGTCGAGGAGTACCCTCTCTATCCTGATGTGGTTGTGCCCCTACGGGCAGCAATTTTGCAAGTGCAGCATGGCATGCGACTCCTGGCGTCTCAGGTGTCCTCGTCGGTGACTGCCCAACCGGGTCTGTCACGTCTCGTGTCCACTATGCTAGCTTTTCCAAGTCCAGCGGCGTCCTCTGATCTGGCCTGTGCAGACTACCTGTGTTCAAGGGAATGCTTGCACATGCTAAAGAGCCTGGGAAAGCAGCTGCCAGCAACAGAGGTCAGCCGTGTGATCCCAGATCATGCAGTTTTGTTGTTGAATGCGCTGCTGTACATACAGAGTCACACACTGAGTGCTGGACATCTCAGTTCAGAGACGCAAAAACTCTTCAGACATGTTTGCCAGGTGAGATACAAAGTACAAATATCCCAAATGATATTTTGAATTTAATTTCAATGAGATTTTGAATCTCAGATTTGTAATGTGGTCTCCTGCTAACTTTTTACAACAAATGCATAAATAATTATATAAATAATAATAATAAGGCTCATTTTGTATTATTTATGTACTTTTTTAGTATTTATTAATATTTTGTATTGCCTTTCATTTTTGTGTTTTGAGTTCCATTTCATCTTCATATTAGTGACTTAATTTGTATTATTTTTTATTTTTATTATTTTTTATTTGTTTATTACTTCAACTATTCAGTTATTTGCCAAAAAATCATTTCTTTTTTTTAAAGTTTCTTTTTTTTAAAGTCTTGTTTTTTTTTTAAGCTAAGTTTAAAGTTCATCCAGTAATTTTAATCTATTTTAGCTTTATTTATTTATTTTTGATCTATATAAAAGTCATGGAAACGATTTTGAATAGTTTATTTTTAGTTAATTTAGTTAGTATATAATATACTGGTTATATTTGAATAATAATATAATAATTTTGGTTTTGTAACAGACTGTGATGGGTTTTTTTTTTTCAGGCTATAGTGAATGAATGGGACGAGCAGGAGAAGAGAGCGAGAGAAAAAGAGCAGATGGAAGCCAGTCTGTACCGCAGTCGCTCTCGTCTACATGGGACAGGCCTTACAGAGGACCAGCAGGAAGAGAGAGAGTTCAGACGCTCTTTCCCCTCTTACCACAAGGTAAACATGGACTAAAAGGGTCACATGCGAGTTTTTACATGGGATTTAATTTATTTACACACATTTCCATGTTTTGTTGCTCTTTCCATTGTTGTCAGATCGGTAAGAGTTTGTCTTTGGATCAATAATGTGTTTTTTTCACAGGATTTTGCTGATATCACTTCAGAACCTAGTCTTGATCAGCCAATAATCATAGAGGATGACGACGATGCAGATATGGAGGAGTCGTCTAGTGAGACGAGCAGCTTCCTGTTGGTCAGCAGCATGAGCACAGTGGTTCAGGTCCATCAGAGACTCTGTTTGTCTTATGCTCAGTCACTGTGGTACCAACCCAACCTGTCAACCAATCACAGCAAAGACCACATCAGTGCCCTGGTTTCGTCATATCAAATCACAGCTCCACTGATAGCCCGCTTCTACCATCTAATGGGTATGAAGGCATGATTTTATACAAATCAGAAAACCTCGGCCCTCACATATCTCATCATCTGATCTTTCCCTGCTTATCCCTTTCTCTCTCAGACTGTGATGTGGACCCTAAGTTGATGGGCTCTCAGCTTCTCTTCAGCACTCTGCTCCAGAACACTGTGAGTGGTTCTGGAGGTCAAGCTGGACTGATTCTGCAGAGTGATGGGCCGTATGACTTCTACAGAGACCCTAATATGAGTCAGGCCCGGATCTGCCTGCCAGCGCTAGAACAGCTGAGTAAGGCTGTGAGACAGCGCCTGAGCGACTGGCCCGAACACCCTGCACTGGTTCAGGTGAGAGAGGCTGTTACTGTCACTGTCATTCCAATGATATGTTTTTTGAAATTGGGTTGAAGGGACCCCCAAGGAACTTAAGGAAAAAAATGAAACGATTTTACAAAATATACACTATTGTTTAAAGTTTGGAGTTAATGTTGTTGAAAGTCTGTTACGCTCATCAAAGCCGCATTTATTTGACCAAAAATACAGTGAAATACAGCAATATTATGAAATATGATTACAACTTAAAATAACTGTTTTCTATTTGAATATATTTTAAAGTGTAATTTATTCCTGTGGTGCCAATTTTCAGGAGCCATTACTGTAGTTTCACATGATTGTAATAATGAAATCATTGGGTAAAAAGTAGGGTAAAAACCCCTGAGTTTAATTAACATTTGAGACATTAATTCTTTGAAACTCAATTTGCTATGAAGTGTGTTAAAACGTTTGGCCATTTCTCAAATGCCCTCTTTTGTATTGTGTGTCGCAGATCACCATGGTAATAGAGAGGATATTGGCATTTAGTCTTTCCAGCCCTCTAGCAAAGTTCCTAAACGGTCTGGAAATCCTGCTCAGCAAAGCACAGGTAGGGGAATCAGCTCATACACTAGTCAGTAATATACTGACCATTTGTGCACAGCTGAGGTCATCAGTTTGAGATGGCAGTTTGCGAGCAGTTCTTCTCATTTTTCCACACAGGACTGGGAAAACAATGCTAGCCGGGCAGTGTCTCTTAGGAATGAGCTGGAAGCTATCACACAACTCATCATTCAGTGGAGAAAACTTGAGCTCAAGTAAGTAATGAAACAGTCTTAAACTGAAGGTGACGGTTAAAGCTTGTTAAGTTGCTTTAATCTGCTATATGGTGGTCTAATTGGTTTCAACTATTGTATCTTTGCAGCTGCTGGTCGAGCAGCCTCGATAACGCACAGAAGCGCCATGCTGAGAATTCAACCAAGCACTGGTTGTCCATTTACCAACTCATCGAGAGATACCTACAGGAGCAGAGGACCGACTCCAGACACGGTGACCGAAATGCACAATAAATGATTAATCACATTTTATCTGTTTGCATTGAATGACACTTTTCTTGTCCTATAGATGATGGTGTGGAGAATCTTTCCCTCTCTTCAGTCTCATCCACCCTGCAGGCCTTCATTGAAGGCTCCACCTTAGGAGAGTTTTCTGTTCGCTTGTCCATGCTGCTTGGTTTTCACTGCCACGTCCTGCTGGCTCCCAAACAGGAAGGACACTGTAAGAGAAATCTGGATTACAGCATATCCATAGGGACAGAACAATACATATACACTGTTGATACAGTACAGTTCATTTTATTTTGACTTCTATGGTACTCTTAGAGCTGCTGTGTGACAAAATGATGACTATGCAGGGCTGTGATTCCTAAAAGCATCGTAAGCTTAAGTTGATCGAAGCTCCATTGGTTTCAATGGGTCTACAATGTACTTAAGCTTACGGTGCTTTTGGGAAACGCAGGCCAGGCCAAATTAAATGAATGACTTCTTCCTTTTATCTTCACAGACTCGCTCTGCAGTTTGCTGTGGAATCTCAATAAATATTACACACAGTTCTCAGAAAGCGTCCAGGCCAAGATTACCCAGCTGAGGTCTCCTATAGAGAAAGAGCTCAAAGTAGGTGGAACCAAAGCAAGCAAGACTATTGTCAGATGTAATTTTGTCTCCTTTTATTGAGTTAATGTAATGTTTATCTTGACACTTACAGGACTTTGTCAAAATCTCCAAGTGGAATGATGTCAGTTTTTGGTCCATCAAGCAGTCAGTGGAGAAGACACACAGGTGAGGGTGATTGACTAAAAGTCACACTACCAGTCAAAAGTTTGGGGTCATACATTTAAATTTTTATTAAAAAAGAAAAGAGTTATTTTAAACTGTAATAATACTTTCTTTACGTTTGATCATATAAATGTAGTCTCTGTGAGCATAAAAGTCTTATTTCAGAATCATTAAAAAAATCTTACCAAACCCAACCTTTTGAACGGTAGTGTGTTTTCAAAACACATCAACGTGATTTTGTCATTATTCATCAGCATGTTTGTTACATTTCGGCACTAGACTAGTTGTGTCTTGTGTGTTTCACATATTGCTAAAACAGTGGGCATCAAACTGGCTGTGATGGTTTAAAAACATTGTGTCTGTGATCAGGACCCTGTTTAAGTTTGTGAAGAAGTTTGAGGCGGCACTGAAGGAGCCCTGTGCACCGTGTCTGGTGGAGCAGGGCAGTAGCAGCGGCATGGATGATGTGGATTCACAGCCAGAGGAGACTCCTCTGCACAGGGTTCATCGGGCACTGAGAGCTGCCCTGCCTGGAAAGGGCAGAGATCTGCAGGTAACATAACCTCAAGCTGAAATTTCAGCCCTTTCAAAACAACACGATATCTTGATTCTAGAGGATTTTCTTATCATGATCCTTATGGTGTTTCTTTTTGTAACAAACACTTTTCATGCATCAGGCTGATGGTCCAGAGGAACTCTCATCTGATAAAGAGCCCTCGTCTCTCCAAGCCCGTCTGCCTGTCCTCACGAGGAAGATGAAGAAGTTGTGTGTTCAACTGGTAAAGAAGACCACTCTGCCTGAGCTCTCAGAAGACCTGGATCAGTTCACAGGTATCACTGTTTGCCCTCATTTATAGGCTGAGAAGTTTATTTTGCATTTTTATTATTAAACTAGATTATTTTATGCTGTCATATTTGCTGTCCTCAGGCTAGCTTACTCAGCATGTTGTTTTATATGTTTGTGGCTTATTGAAGGCATACGTGAGGGTGTATGAATTTTGAAAATCTCTCATGAATGAAAAAAACTTAACTTTTTCTCCAATTTGTTATTGTTCCAGCTGAGTTAATTACCAATGTGCAGGCCCTGCAGAGCCTGACAGTGGACCGCAGCATGGAGCAGGAGAAGCAAAAGGCGGAGGTGAAACACATCCTTCTGCAGAAACAGAGAGCACTAGCTGATCTCTTCAAGATGCTTGCACAGATCGGTCAGTCGGAGTCATTTCACGTGGTGTTAGAAAATTGGTTTATAAAACAAGATTCCTATGATCCTGAAAGAAACATGGAAATAATATTATTAAATTATAGTAGTTTTTAATTATAAAATGAATAAATATTTAATACTTAAGATAAAAATTCATTTTATTTTATATGTTTAAAAATCTATTCCTTTTTCTACAATCTTAAAGTATAGGCAGACATCAGACTGATTGAGTTTTGTTTCTTTCCAGGTCTGTCCTACCGTAAGGGTATGACTTGGGGTCATACAGCAGACCCAGATGAGATACTGTGTCTGCAGCCCATGCAGATGAAGATAGCCCTGTCTGCAGTCAAAACACAGGACAACAAGGAACACACGTATGTTACCAGCATCTACAGACTAGTGCCTGTCATAGAGTTGAGAGTCAGAGCCTGATTTTGATAGTAATAATGTTCACAGGTTATTTGCGGAGATGATGGATGCGTGGGAAGGCTGTGAGAACTACTTCTATCGATCCTGGGCCAGACGCAACGCCATGCTGACGGCATTACAAAGCGCTGTTAAGGTGAGGGCCTCAAACCGATATAATGAGCAAAATGAAATGTCTTTAGATTAAGTTTTATTGTGGTCCTCTGAGTGATCCAATAAGGTAATTCTTGCTCTGTCTTTCTAGGAGCTTGGGCTGGGAAATATCCAACGATGCAGAGGTTTCTCTTCTCACCTTTTTAAACTTTTGCTGAAGCAAAGAGGAAGACTTGCCGGACTCACAGAGCACTGGGTCCAACTCAGGTACTGTCCTTTCAAGATTCATTAGATAGACTACCATTCCACTGTTTTCATCATTGATAATAATAAATGTTCCTTAAGCACCAAAGCTGCATATTAGAATGATTTCTGAAAGGTTATGTGACACTGAATTTTTGGTGAGAATAACACACCTTTATAAAAAAAAATTTTAAAAAGTACCGACTCCAAACTTTTGAATGGTCCACTTAAATACTGTATTTTCTGTTTTCATGTTTTCTGATTCTTTTCCGTTTAAAACAACAGGAAGTTGATTGACAGTATCCAGAGCATCAAGTCCGACACGCATTGCTCTGAAGATGATGTCAGCGGTCTCCCTCCTCAGAAGCCTCTCCAGCACTGGATCACCAGGGCTCAGTCTTCAGTGCTGCACTGCTCTGTTGTTCTCCAGCAGCTCTCTTGGATCCTCCAGTGCTGTCCTGAAGGTTCTTCTGCAGCCCCTGCTGAGGCCAGGGAGGGGGAGGTCATGCAGGGTCAAGCCACACTGAGCCACCCGTCTCCCCTGCCCCCACACATCCAGCCACAGGCGTGTTTGCTGCGGAGAGGGGAGCAGGCTTGGAACGAGGTGCAGCACAAGGTGGAGAACCTAATGAAGGAAGTGAAAGACCTGAAGGAGAAGCTGGATGGATTGGCCCAGGAATCCACAGAAAGGCTTGTCCATAGCTGGTAAGTATGAGAAACACATCACATTTGAATTGAACTGTTCAGGAAGTGTGGAAATGTTGTGAAAATGTATTTATTTATTTGTTTTAGTTTGATTAGTTTTGTTTTATTTTATACACCTGGGGAAGGTCGTCATAAAAAAAATTGGGAACATTTCTAAAGTGAATTTATTAATTAATTTCTTTATTTTTTGTTTGTTTTTTAGGCCTAGAAAATCCTCACCAAAAATGTTGGAAACATTTCTGTTGTGAATTTTTTGTTTAATTTTATATTTTACTTTATTTAATTTTTTTAGGCCCAGAAAAGTAAAAAAAAAAAAGTTACAAAAAATTCTATAGTGATTTTTTTTTTTTTTTTTTTAATAATCAATTTTTTAATATGTTTGAAAAATTACTGTATTTTATTTTATTTTTATTTTATTTTGTCTAGAAAAGTCATCATTAAAAATGTTGGCGAAATTTGAAGTGAATTTTTTTTTTTTTTTCCTTCGGCCTAGAAAAATCATTTGAAAAATTTGGGAAATTTTCTGTAGTGAATTTTATTTTATTTCACTAGAAGTCCTCATTAAAAATGTAATGGAAATTGTTATATTCAGTCTCAACTCTGTTCTTAATCCATTGCCCTTTAGATTTAAATTATGCATCAACATTTATCTCCTGTCTCCTCCTTATAGGGGTCACTTCACACTTTGCTGTTCCTCTCTGGACCGGCTAGGCATCGTGGTGGGTCAGATGCCGGCTCTAGAACAGCTCTTTATTCCTGATGGTGTTCCGGTCCTCCATACCCAGCCTGCCCTCATCTGCGGCCTCCAGGCTGTAAGGACGGAGGTGGAGACCTGTCTCACAGAGTTCACCACCTGGAAGACTCACCTGCTTTCTATCAGACAGTCACAGAAACGTAAGAGCACAGAGTGCTGTTCAGACCTTTGACATGTCCTGTTCTAACTTCCTCTTTCAGTAGGAAATACAGTAATACCAGTGTTGTTGTTGACTAAAGCTGTTAAAAATATTTTTGAATAAAGCTGAAATTAAATAAAATATACATATTAGATGGAAAAACTAAAAATGTAAAATGAACACTAAATTTAATTATACTAAAATTGAAATAAATGAAAGCTAACTACAAATATAAAAATGGCAAAATAAAATTACTAAAATCACATCTTGCTTTCAATTCTAATTTATAAGTGTAGTCTATATTGATCTAAATTGACCTCTTTTATTTTTCTTGGCTGCCTGCAGGACGTTCCCATCCATTTTCTGCTGAGTTCTCCAGGCAGCTAGAGAAAGCAATAAACATGGTTCTGTGTGCGGTTCAGATGCTTGTTAAGAGGAAGGAGAAGGAAAAACCGGAGGATCAGCACTCAGAGAGCAAGAGAGGTGGGAATTCACCCAGGATTTTACACAGAGCATGTTCGAGAGGATCTGTGTGTGTGCTCATTTTATGTGTGCTTCTCTAGAGAGTGACTCAGAGGTGGCAGAGGAGCTCTTGAAACCGGGACACTTGGGCAGATTACTGGAAGAAGACTTGAGTGCGGATGTGTCCAGTCTCTCATTACCGGAGGTCAATGGAGTCTTAACAGAGCTGCTGGAGAGACTTCGATCACACAGGGACGACTGTCAGCCCCACCAACTACAGGTCAGTCGCACACATACATAAACAGTATTATCTGCAAACAGATTAAGTCTGAAAATAACACTGGATATGTGTGTATTGAATATTTTATATGAAGGAACTGAAAGAGGCGTGTAGGGGTGTGGTGCGTTTGGAGCCCATGCTGTGTCTGTACTCTGAATTGGTGAGGTATTATCTGGCTGTAATGATGGGAGCTCACCGTACCACAGGAAAGCTGCTGTCTGTCCTTGCTAACATCTTCACTGAACTCGCACAGAAGGTATATTGTCTTGCGCTTTCCCTCATTGGTCACTGGAGCCTTTCTGAGACAGAATTGGTCAATCTGTAAAGCTACTGTTTGCAACATTATTATTTAGTTTGACTTTAAAACCACTTTCCCCCCAAAACATTTAATTGTCCTTTTTGTTTTTTTACATTTTTGTTACTCTGCCCTTTTGTCTATCTCTTTCTCTCCCTCTCTCTGCTTTCACTCTACAGGGTTTCTGTCTGCCCCAGGAGCTGTTGGGAGGAGGAGACGGTGAGGGAGCGACAGAGTTCCATGATTATGAGGGTGGAGGAATAGGAGAAGGTGAAGGAGTAAAAGACGTCAGTGACAAAATCGAGAATGAGGATCAGGTACATTAGTATGAGTAAACCACTGTTAAGAAAGCATTTAAACATTTAAACCATCTGAAATCTGGAATTAATCTTAATTAATTAAGCTTAAATTTTATGTTATACTGAATTCTCACTGGAGTAAAACTTCAAATGTGACCCTGGACCACAAAACCACTCATAAGGGTCCATTTTTGGAAATTGAGATTTATACATCATCTGAAAGCCGAATAAATAAAGCTTTCTATTGACATATGGTTTGTTAGGATAGGACAATATTTGGCCGAGATACAAATATTTGAAAATCTGGAATCTGAGGGTGCAAAAAAATCTAAATGTTGAGAAGATCGCCTTTAAAGTTGTTCAAATTAAGTTCTTAGCAATGCATATTACTAATCAAAAATTTAATTTTAACCCATACAATATATTGTTGGCTATTGCTACAAATATACCTGTGCTACTTATGACTGGTTTTGTCTAAATTAAATTCTGAACTGGATTCAATTTGAAATTCTGAACTTGATTGAAATTTAAAAACTGGATTGGTGTCAAAATGAATTTCTGAACTGGAATCTAAATGAATTTCTGAACCTTTGCCTTTGTACAGGTTGAAGACACCTTCCAGGAGGGTCAGGACAAGAAAGAGGAGGAGCAAAACAAACAGGACATTAAAGAGGAGGACAATGCCATTGAGATGTCTGATGACTTTGATGGAAAGATGCATGACGGCACAGACCTTGAGCCAGGTGACTGCACTTACTGTTACTCAGTTAGATGCCAGATTGAACTGAAAATGGTCAAATATATAACTTGAATTTCACAATCAATCAAAGATTAGAAAAAACATAATGACACGAATCTCTCGTCTCATGTTTAGGGGAGGATGAAGAAGACTCTGATAAGGAAGAAGATGAGGAGCTGGATAAGAAGATGGGGGATCTGGGTGATGGTCAGACAGATACTCTGGACGAGAGAATGTGGGGAGATGATGAGGATGATGAGGATGATGGTGACAGTGATAAAGAGGAAGAGTCTGGTCCAGGAATGGATCAGGGAGAGTCAGAGCTGGTGGCAAAAGACGACAACATGGATGCTGGAGAGTCAAACAAAGATAAGAACCAAGACAAAGATCACCCAAAAGATGAGGAAGAAAAGGAGAAAATACATGAACAGCTGGATGAGGTCAGTCCTTCACCATTTCTATTGTTTTTTACACAGGACAGTGTAAAACGGACAGGAAGCAATATGGGGGAGAGAGAGAGGGGGGCGGGATGGAGAAAGATTCACAAGCTGGGATTCAAACTCGTGACGCTCGAAGCGCAACGGCGCTATATGTCAATCTTCACCATATCTTTCCCTCAGTATCAAAACTGTGGAACCTAATGAAAGAGATTATGATAATAGGTATGTATTTAACAACATGTTCATGTGTGTGTGTTTGTAGCGTGAGTTTGATGAAAATGAAGTCGACCCGTACCACGGTAAGCAGGAGAAGGCGGCAGAAACGGATGCCATGGACCTGCCAGAAGATCTCAACCTGGATGAAGATGGCAAGGATGAAGAGGGAGAAGGAGAAGGAGACGGTATGTTCAGTATTCAGGCATCTCCTCTAACAGAAGATATATTACCATTCAAAACTTTAGGGTTGGTAATATTTTGTAATGCTTTTGAAAGAAGTCTCTTATGCTCACCAAGGCTGCATCAGAAATGCAGTAAAACAGTAACACTGAAAAATATTATTACAATTTAAAATACATATTTTTTTCTATTTTAATACATTTTTAAAAATGTAATTTATTCCTGCGATTGCAAAACTTAATTTTTAGCATCACGACTCCAGTCTTCAGTGTCACATGATCCATCAGAAATCATTTTAATATCATGATCATTTGCTGCTCAAGAAATGGAAATGTGCTGCTTAATATTTTTGTGGGAATCATGATGACGTTTTTTTTTTTTTTTTTTTTTTTCAGGATTCTTTGAAAGTTCAAAAGAGCAGCATTCATTTGAAATAACAGAAATCTTTTGTAGCATTATAAATGCCTTTATTATCACCTTTGCTATCAATTTAATGCATCCTAACCGAAAATAATATTTCTTTTAAAAAAAAAATCTTATTAATTCCAAATTTTTGAACGCTAGTGTACATATACTAAAAAAATTGATTTAACTGTAATTATTCTTAATTTGTGCTTTGTTTTCACACACTTTTTCCTTTTGTTTCAGAGGAGAATCCATTTGATATAGATGACAAACTCATGGAGGTGGATGAGAACAAGGAAGAAGAGAAAGATGGATCGGAGGAAGGTGGAGATGAGATGACAGATGAGCAACAAGAAGGACAGATCGAGGAACAGGGAGAAGACGACAAATCAGAAGAGAAGGAAGGAGAAGAAAAATCAGAAAATCAAGAGTCTGAAACAGATGAAAGAGGAGAGAATGAAGAAGAGCAGAAAGAGGAGGAGGAGGAGAAAAATAAAGGACAGGAAGAAGGGCGAGAGGAGAACAAGTCCATACCAGCTGATCAAGGGCAAAAACCAAAGGTGTGTTGTTCAAAAGTCATTTGTTATGGAAATGTGTAGTTATACAAACATGCAGAGGAAAAAGACTTGCCTATTAATAGAAATCGGACATTTCACAGGAGGAAGAGAATGAGGGTGAGGATGATGAAGCACAGATGGAATCTGCAGAGAGGAAGGAGCATGCGTCAGATGGACAGACAGGAGAGGAGAACGTTCAGAGTGACACCGCAGTAGAGCTGGCCGGAGCTGCCTCAGAGAGAGACCAGGCAAAGGAGGTGCGCAAGTGTCAGCCTTACCAAAAAAAGAAAAGAGAATTTTTTTTTTTTTTTTTTTTTTTTCATGTGCCCTTGTGATCTTTAATCAAAAACATTATGCCCATTAATGGCGGGAGAGTAATTGCTCCTTTCCAGTCGCCTGGAAAAGTCATTAATATTTAATCAAATCTTTAAATATAATTTCTGTAGTCAGTATAAAATTGTCAATTTTGGAGCTCAGTTAAGTAAATCAGTTATGTAAATGATCCATGTCCACAGGAGGATGGCAGCGGGGCCGCAGATGCCAGTCAGTCTGAGGGGCACGACTCCAAGCTGATGGCCAGGATGAGTTCACACAAACAGAGGCAGAGAAGCACGCAGGTCAGTGTGTGCAATAACAAGTTTCACTTGACAATTATTTGCTTGCTTATTTAATTGTGCTATTTTGTCCTGTTGCTGAGAACAGTGCAGTTTTTAAATCACATATAAAGACATGAAGTGTAAAATATAGAAAAGCTAATGTCCTCTTTTTTTATTTACCAGAGCTTCAAACGCAAACCTGGACAGGCAGATAATGAACGCTCATTGGGTGATTATAATGAGCGTGTGAAAAAACGTTTGCGTACGGTTGACAAAAGAGAGGAGAAAACACAAGATCAGTCTCAGCCCAACACACAACAGGAGTCTGACCTGTACGAGCACGTAAAGCACGGAGAGGAGAGATACGATGCTCAGACGTATGGTGAGGATTTGTTTACTATTATGTACTGTATATTCTGACTTATATTTAATTTTGTAATTCAGAAATGTTGAGCTGTTTGAATCTGCCCAGCAATGTATTCCAATCCATGTAAACATTCTCTGACTATCTTCTTCATAGACACTGCCAGTGCAGAACAGCAGAAGCCGACTGGTGTGAAACAGGAAGAGGAGGATGAAGAAGATGACATTGCAATGGATGTGGAGGAAGAAAAGGACCTGCAAGCGGTTGAAGCCCAGGAGCTTAAACCTGAGAAGCTAAACGACAATAAAGCTTCTCAGAAAGGTGAAATATTAACATCCACCAACTGTTCGCACATACATGTAACCTGTGTGTCCATGTTTAATGTCCATCTGTTCTCTATCAGGTTTGGAGTGTGGGGACATGGAGGCGCAGACACAGGCCGACGAAGAAGAAAAGGAGAAGCTAGAGACACAAAGGAGCAGTAATGAAGAAGAGATGAAAGAGAGGAGTGACGAGTCCACCATCCACACTGTGCCTGAATTACTGATGGACATGCAAAAGGTATGTTGATTTTTCTGAATGAAATTAATACTTTAATTCAGCAAGGATGCGTAAAACTAAGCAAAAGTGACAGTAAAGACATCAGTTATTCGAAATTTTAATCATATTCACAATATTACTGTTTTCACTGTATTTCTGATCAAATGAATGCTGCCTTGGTGGGCATTTAAAAAATATGTAATGATCCCAAACCGCTAGTGTCTAATCTATATTACATTCAGCATATATAGACTGTACAGCAATATGTGTTCTATCAGGTACCACTGAAGAACCCAGAAGAGCTGAGAAGAGAGATGGAGCTGCAGTTGGAGGCCTGGCAGAGACAGACTTTAGGATCCCAGGAAGAGGTGACACCTTTCATAACAACAATCACATGACAACTGAGCTTCTTTTCTTTTCCTCACATATTGAAACGGTAATAAATATATATATTTTTAATTCATTAATCCATTTCTTCTTTGTTTTTGTTTTTTCCTTCTTACTCCATGTCCCTCAGGAGAGTGCGGCAGCAGTGCTGTGGCATCAGTACCAGGCCCTGACGTCTCCTCTGTCTCAGCAGCTCTGTGAGCAGCTCAGGCTTGTCTTGGAGCCCACACAGGCTGCCAAACTTAGGTCGGTCCTTTACCTTCCCATCCAACCTCAAAAGAAGCATTTCTATTTAATGAATGATCATTTAAAGGAGCATCTTCTCTGATGTCGTTCTTTCATTGGTCATATTTATCAACATTTGGGTTTTCTTTCATTTCTCCTCAACAGTTTTCCATTAATTATTGCATTAACACTATTTAATGATCCTAAACAGGGGAGACTTCCGCACAGGCAAACGGCTGAACATGCGCAAGGTCATTCCTTACATCGCCAGTCAGTTCCGCAAGGATAAGATCTGGCTGAGGAGAACAAAACCCAGTAAGAGAAACTACCAGATCTGCCTGGCTGTGGATGACTCCTCCAGTATGGTGGACAACCACTCCAAACAGGTACAGTCTCCCAAAATCGCATTAGATATTAAATATCACCTACTGAATTCAACTTAACTAGGCTGTCACAATATTACATGTGTAGTATTAACGTAATGGCAGTAAATAGTTTTTTTTCTACAGTTATTACTCAGTTATTCTCAAAAGTGGTATATTGTGACACCCCTAATTTGAACCTGTTAAAATGGAAAGATTTTAATAAATATTGTATTTGATGTTGTGTGTGTTGTCTCTGTAGCTGGCATTTGAGTCGGTTTCTGTCATAGTGAACGCTCTCACACTTTTGGAAGTGGGTCAGGTGTCTGTGTGCAGGTGAGTTCAGCAGAGGGTCTTTTTTTTTTTTTACTCTTATGGCTAATAAGTAATATTGGTGCAAAGATTCTCAGCTTTAAATGAATTAATGCATGCATTCACACTCTCATTTATCCATCTTTTATCTCCTTTGCTGTAGTTTTGGAGAGAGTGTCCAGCTGCTCCATCCCTTCCACCATCAGTTCAATGACCAAACAGGAGCAAAAATACTGCGGCTCTGTCAGTTCCAGCAGAAAAAGACCAGAATAGCTCAAGTAAATATCTCTCTGGACTTTTTGATTTGAAGTCATTTTTATGTTTTATGTTACATTTATTTGTATTATCTTGTTATATCTTAACAAGTCAGATGCTATCCCACTGCAAATACAAAAAGCATTCGGAATATTTTTATCTTTCAGTTTTTAGAGACTTCAACAAATATGTTCATGGCAGCCAAACAGCAGACCCCTGGCTCAACAAACAGTGGTAAAATAATTGATCACATTGATGTAAACAAAGCAGCCCTTAGTTATGAGTCTTGTTGACATTCTGATCTAATGCGTTTCTTTGATTTGATTTGTTTTTGGTTTTATTTTTCCTCTTAACAGAAACATCTCAGTTACTGCTAATAGTATCTGATGGTCGTGGTTTGTTCTTGGAGGGGAAAGAGAGAGTCGCAGCGGCTGTTCAGGCTGCTCGCAGTGCAAACATCTTTGTCATATTTGTAGTGCTGGATAACCCAAACTCCAGGGTGAGGAATCTGATTGGATTTTGTGTTCACAATGCAGGTTTAGCTAAACTAAAAAATATATTGATTTTGTATTTGCTTTGACATTATCTAAATTAGTCAAATGAAATGCACTTTGAAGATACTGAGTGATCCCCAACTTATTTAATAATTATTTTGCATTTTAATTATCTTGAAATGATTTGAATTATATTTATTATAATATCATTATTTAAATACTTTCATAATTACTTTTATAATTAAACTAATAAGATAAATATACATTTTAAATTGCAGTGTGTATTAATATATGAATCTCTCCATGTTAGGATTCCATATTGGATATCAAAGTACCCATATTTAAAGGGCCGGGTGAGCTGCCGGAGATTCGGTCCTACATGGAGGAATTCCCCTTCCCCTTCTACATTATCTTGCGAAATGTGAACGCCCTCCCTGAGACACTCAGTGATGCTTTGAGACAGTGGTTCGAACTTGTCACAGCTACAGACCAGTAATGGACCACATGGAATCAAATTAAGAGGGGCCAGAAGACACAACTGTAAAACTGATGTTCCACTGCTGCTAGTCGTCCCAAACATCAGTACACACACACACACACACACACACACACACACACAAACACAAACACAAACAAAGACATTAGAAAGGCTGCTGTACATGTGCCTTTTTTATTTTTTTGAATTTGTAGTTTGATTGAAGTGGTTTCTCCTTTTCATCACCACAGTCACCAGGAATTGTTTTCCCATTGTTACCATCAATCAACTTTGCACATCTTTTATTTTTTTCTTTAACTGCAAGAAAATGTGATGCCTGTGTGTGGAAAAACTTCCGTTGAACTAACTGAATGTTGACTGAAGAGACCTCCAACCCAGGAGTATTTCCCAGCCCCTTTCTTGTCCTGTATGCATCCAGTTTGTAAATGTGAATGTGACATTTAGTGTGAATGGCACTGCCAATGTTTGATAATATCATATGCAAAAAAAAGTCCAACTGCATGTCAGTAATCACCTTCAGACCCGTTTATGGTATCCAAAACAAACTATGTGCCTTTACAAAAACCCATGTTCCCATCTAGATGGTTCTCAATGAAAACCTTGGTACTGACTCATCACCCACACTGTATGTTTGAAAGGATTCTAACTACTGAATCACTGGCTATTTCTTCTTTACAACTTGAAGCACAATTTCTGCAAGTGAAGGACACTTTTTGAAAGCTCTTCTTAATTGTCTTTGATTTCAGTCACTGTTCTATATCCTACAGATCTTAGATATTTAACCTCATAGCCAATAGCTGCACCTCTTACTAGACATATCTAGTTTTAAACATTTCATTTTGAAGTATTTTGATTCAGTTACATTTTTTCCACTTGGTCTGTGCATTCTGTGTCAAAGAAAGCAGCATCAAGAAACAAACTCTTTCATCATGTACACATTGTCCAAATGCAACAGTGACCTGGTATACATCTATGGTCTCCTGTCTCCTTCCTCATCTTCGTTCATGAAATGATACTTGCCGATAACCGTGGAAATAACAATAAAACATTTTTGACATGTTTTGATTATGACCTGATTTGATAGTTGACTTTGATTGTAATGAAAAGCTGCAGATGAAGACAAGAGCTGTTAAACTTGACCAATTTGTTGACTTTGATGTCACACAAATTTACCAATGGATATAATTTTTGGAAGAGTAAAAGTGAATCACCTCAAACATTAATTTTGAATTGAAGCTAGGGTTGGGTTCTACATTAGGAATACAAATTTTCCATTTATTAGTGTATTCTAAGTATACAATGCAGTTGTGTAGCCTGTCTCTTTAAAGCAGAAATTATCCCGATTGGCTGTCAATGTTTTTAACATTCATTATTTTTTGTGCTGTTATGGTTATAGTTGTGGTGTGCTATCTGCTATTCACTTAGATTTAGGATGTACTCAACACTAGGGGGTCTGATCCATGCTTGAGCGTGATTGACCCCCAAAGTCCAGTTCATTTCACAAGTGTGACTGCCCTGTGTCCAGTGCGGTTTGTGTAACCATGCCCTGGCCCGCTTGAAGAGGTGGCTCAGGTGCGGTACACACTTTTCAATTAATTTAATTAGAGTACATTTAGATTTATAATGGATCTGGTTCTTATTATTGATGAACAGGTAATGTAGTTTGTGAGTAAAGCTGCAAATTCCACCATTAACCTCAGTTGCCTCTGTAGTAATAATCCTCTGATATCTGTCTGTTAACAAAAGGACAATCGCGCTTTAGTGCAAGGCAACTGCGCCTAGTGTGAGTAGTATACCCTTAGAACAATTTTTGGTAGCACTTTATTTGATGGTCCCTTTTGAACATTTTGTCTACAATAAGTAGCTTTGCACCTACACGTCAACAAACTCTCATAAGAATATTAGTGGACTGTCTGATTAATATCTGCTAACTCTTTGTGATGGCATCACAACAGACATTCAACTTTGCAAGTACATGTCAACTTATTCTAACCCTAATCCTACCAGTCTCTACTAACACTCTAATGAGAGTCAGTATATATGTAGGTGCATTACTTAGAGTCAACAGAATGTGTTATAGGGACCATCAAAATAAAGTGAAACCCAATTTATTTATTTTATTTATATATTTATTATTAGCATTATAGTTATCTTTGTCTTGAAGTACACACACACACACACACAGAGAGAGAGAGAGAGAGAAAGCTGCTTATTACATGTATCCATGTTTCTATCGCTCTGACGTGTAGCTCCTGCAGATATATTTGCATACCACAAAAATATATTAATGATATAGAAAACATTCAATCGATTTACACTTTATATAATCGCTGACATATATACGGTCATGTTGCCATAGCAAGCAGTAATGATTAAATGATTAATGATTTGGCTTTAAGATTTTCCCAGGAAACCTGGCGTCCTCCACGATTCCTATTCTTTCCAACAGAAAAGCACTTACCACAAGCACTTGCTTGTAATCAGGACTTCTGAAATTGGAAGTAGGAAATTTTGATTCCACAATTAAGGCAGTATTATTCCTTAAATAGGAATAATACTGCCTTGTGAAATCAAAATTTCCTACAGGAATCCGGAAAATTTCATTACCCAATTTTAGATGGAGTCTAGCTCACATGCATGAAAGTGGCATGTGTGAGGTTTGAACTAGTTGATACAGAAAATCAGCAGTCTGATAAAGAGGTTGATTGGCAAAAAGTATTTTATGTATTTTGAAAATACAAAAATACTAAGGTTAAATGTATTTAAATACAAAATACATTTGATTTTTTTTTCAAAGGTATTTAAATACAAAATAGTATTTATTTACGTTAATAGTATTAAATACGTATTTTAAATACATGTATTTTGATCGTTTACTCCTAAATCAAAAACTGCTATTCTAAAAACTGATTCCTGATAGAACCCATATTTACGGTACTAATTCTATTCAGTGTTTTATGACTACAAAATGAACAGCTCTATTAAAAAAGTTACCTGTGCTGTAGAGCGTATAGGCTTATGCCCAGAAAACAACGTTGTCTCAATGTAAGCAACCTTTTAACAACAATGTATTTATTTATTTATTTATTTTTTATTGGTGCCTTGTTTCATTTTTACGTTTCAGCGTTGTTTTGTTAAATTATTTTCCTTTAATACATTATTTTTCTTTAATTAGATATTTAAGTTTATATGTATTGTTTATGTATTTAGTTAATTCAGTTTATAACTGAATTTTGTATCCCCATACTCCACTTTTATTTTGAAAAACATTCTCGCGCTTTTGACCTTTATGTTGACAAGCAGCGACGCGAAGGAGTTTTTACTTTTGCTTCACACTTCACAGTTAAGTGCCCTTCCCAAACAAGTGAATTTATGAGTTTGCGTGGATCCTAAATTGTTTCAAATATAATCTTCGTCCAAAGCAACACACACATGAATTTTGATCCGTAATAACGGTTGAATGCTGAGCCTTTCCTTTACGACCATCTTTCGGGAAAGTTTTCCACACTTCAGAGACTGATCACTTCACAGGTTTGTACAGTTCAACTCCATAACTACACACACTGTTATAATACACAGTGGAGATGTTTGTTTTGACGTAAGGTCATAATGTTTAATGCTTGTCATGTTTTCCTGGTAATCCCCGAATCAGTTTATGGATACTGTCTGGAAGTTGTTGCATGGTTTTTAGCCCCACCACGTTTATGTAGTTTATATGAGTGCGTTCACAAATGTTGTTTGTATTCTTTAAACATAAAACATCTTTCCATAAGTCTTTGGCTGTCTCATATTTGTACTCTTTCAGAATGAGTTTGGCGGAGATCAATGAGAATGTGAAGCTGGCCAGAGAATACGCCCTGCTGGGGAACTACAGCTCTGCAGTGGTCTGTTATCAGGGGGTCCTGGAGCAGATCAGAAAATACCTCTACTCAGTCAAAGACTCCTCTCTACAGCAGAAATGGCAGCAGGTTAGAGTTCCTCCCTGGGTATTGTTCAGACTGTCTGAAAGTATGATTCAGGCTATTTAGTGTATTTAATGCCTTTGTGTGTTCCAGGTTTGGGAGGAGATAAATGAGGAAACTAAGCAGGTTCGGGAGATCATGGCAACACTTGAGAGCTTCCAGCTGGAGTCGACCCCATCCAAACCCAGCAGCTTTGGCCAGGAGAATGACATTATGCCTGTTCATGTGGAGCACAGGTACATGTCCATGTCTGGTTTTATTATAAACTCTCCCGACAGTCATCACAGAGTCACACAAACTCTTTTACTCATGCAATAGGATATGTGTATAATACATTTGAAGTAAGAATCTGCCTGTTTTATAGACTACGACATGATGTTTTGTATTGCAAGTCATCAGACTTTCCAGAATTTCGACCAGATCTGCATCAGGCACCTGTTGGATTGTGTCTAATGAAGACACAACTGGTTGAAACATTGTACTTGGTTGTGATATAATTTTCTGCAGCTTTAATATCAGTGTGCGGACATCAACATTTTTGTTTTTTTTTATATTGCATGTTTTATATATTGTTTTTTTTTACCAATTTGGGTTTGGGATATATTCACCTATTTGACAAATATAAGGCTGTGGAAATCTTCAGAAACCTGAGAGTTTTTACAGTTTTATTTCCAGGCCTGAAAAATGGATTGGGCATTTAATAATGACATAAAAAAAAAAAAAGAATTAAGCACATTTTAAAAAAAAAAAGTAAAATTATTATAATACATTTTTAAAATATCATGAAAAAATCCGCACTAAATAGTGAAAATTTTAATTGAAATAAGTAGATTTAATTTTTACAATTTATTAAAATTTTCACTTGCATGAAAATACGCCTTTTTAAAACAAGATTTAAGAATCCTTATCCAGTACTTCAAACAGCTGGAAATTCATTGGCCACACTGTGTGGGAATCCTGTCTTTAGTAGTTGTTGTTGAGTTTTAAAGCCCCCATCCGCACTCCTGTCATGTGAATTAGATTAAGATCTGAATGGCGTCTCTCAGTCCCTCATTCTCTTTCATGCCTCCTTGAGGCTAATAAAGGGTTTTTGAGCCTGTTATATAAACCATAATCTGATTATGAAGTACCATTTGAATGAGCGATTACAGCCATGTTAATTAAGGACAGTTCATTCCATTCAGCAACATTAAAATAAAATAGTTAAAGGGCCCCTTCAGAGTCAGCGCAGTCACACTGTATGTCCTGACACTACATGCATGTGTCTGTGTGTTGATGAACAGGCCATCTCCGTGTGTAGTGCGGAAATCCTCCGGTCCTCATAAAGAAAGCAAAGGCCACGGGAACCGACTGAGCGCTGGCCCCCGCAACCAACCACGACCCTCGCCGCGTGTTGCCAACGGTGACAAGGGAAGACCTCAGAAAGGCAAAGAAAGGAGAGAAAACCCATCCAAACCAAAGGATGATAGAGTAAGAACATGTGGATCCATTTCCTATTTCTGTCTACTGTTTGAACGAGTCCTATTGTGTCATAGAGTGCTTGCAGTCACAATATTTACTCAAAGGATCAGATGCCTTTCGCTGTATTAATGTTATGAACCTGTGATACCAGTTTCTGACATCAAAGCAAACAGTTCAGAAAGAGTTGAAGAAAAACATGCAAGTGTTTCCTTTGTGCTCTTCACTATAAACACTTTGGTTTTTGCCCAAAGATTGAAATAACAGAACTTGCAGGTCATTTGGTGGAAGTCGTAATCTGATGTTTCCATTTTTGCAAAGCCATTTTCAAAAAAAAAAAAAAGATTTGCTGAAACTCTCTGCCCTCTGTAGAACAAAGCGGAGGGTGTGGAGACAGAGGTGAAGAGGTTTGACAGAGGAGGAGAGGACAAAGATCTGATTGAAGCTCTGGAGAGAGACATCATCTCCCAAAACCCCAATGTCACATGGTAGGTTCATCTACTTCATCTCACTCTTCTCCAGAAGTGCCTCCTTTTCTCATTTTGTTTTCAAAAATGATCAGTCATAGATAATGGGTTTTAATTTTTTAATGTAGGGATGACATTGCTGACCTGGAGGAGGCCAAGAAGCTTTTGAAGGAAGCCGTGGTTCTGCCCATGTGGATGCCTGAATTCTTTAAAGGAATAAGACGCCCGTGGAAGGTATGAATACAAGAAAATCACATATGCTCGTATGGATTTCAAAAAGCCCCTTCCCTAATCTTTCAGATATCAATGGTGAACCGTTCACAGTGCCATGCTCACCAAACTTCTTTTATTTACTCATAAACACAGTAAAAACAGCAATATTGTGTTGTAATATTACAATTTAAAGTAATGGTATTCTATTTTAATATATTTTAAAATATAATTTATTTCTGTAATGTAAAAGCTACATTTTCAGCAGCCACGGTTTCAGTCTTAAGTGTCACATGATCCTTCAGAAATCCTTTTGATATGCTGATTTGGAGCTCATGAAGCACTTCTTATGAATATTGAAAACAGTTGTGCTGCTTGATGTTTTTGTGGAAACTGATACGTTTTCTCAGGATTCTTTGAGTTCAAAAGTACAGCATTTGTTTGAAGTGGAAATTTTTTAGTAATTTTATAAATCCCTTAACTGTCACTTTGAAGTAATATAATATGTCCTTGCTGAATAAAATTATTAATTGTTAAAAAATGTAGTTATTGTAAATGTAGTGTAACTTACTTTCATATGTATTACCATCCACATTTTGGGTAATCTTTACTGCATTTTATCTTGCATATATCCTGCATTATGTGTGTATATATTCATTATATACTATATTTCTGATACACATATATGATTTTAGGGAGTGATGATGGTGGGTCCGCCAGGCACAGGAAAGACATTGCTGGCCAAAGCTGTTGCCACTGAGTGCCGAACCACCTTCTTTAATGTATCCTCCTCCACCCTCACCTCCAAATACAGAGGGGAGTCTGAAAAACTTGTGAGGCTGCTGTTTGAGATGGTAAAATCACTTTCTGCGCAACTCCTCGTTAATAAATGTAAAATGGTAGCCAAACTACCTTTATGTTTATCACCATACGTATATTTGTGTTTGCATGTTCATACAGGCACGCTTTTATGCCCCCACCACCATCTTCATTGATGAGATAGACGCTATATGTAGCCGTAGAGGAAACTCAGAGGAACATGAAGCCAGCAGACGCGTCAAATCTGAACTCCTCGTCCAGATGGATGGTACTGCTTCATACAAACTGCAGCTATTGCCTTCTGTAGAGCTGCTTATTTGAATTTGTAATTGAGCTGTATAATGACACATCTTCTGTAGAGTTGCTTTACTGCTGAAATGAAATTCATTTCATAATTGATGAATTTTACAACATTCTTAAGCTGCTCTGAAAAAAAAATCAATAAAAACACCTTGTGTTTCCAGGTGTTGGTGGGTCGTCTGAAAATGACCCTTCGAAAATGGTCATGGTTCTGGCAGCCACCAACTTCCCATGGGACATCGATGAAGCTCTGAGACGCAGGCTAGAGAAGAGAATTTACATCCCTCTGCCCTCAGGTATTCAGAATTACCCATCATTCCATATTAAGCACCATCAGCTTAAAACATCTCAGCTCTAGATACATAAACGTACAGGGGTGCTGCAGCACCCCCTGTTTTTCCTGTGGGCAACTGTTTAATTGTTGGGAATATTAAAAAAAAAATCGGAGTGTCTATTTAAGTGCAAATAGCCATGTTGTTGGAGAGGCTATTTACACTAACTCCACCCACAAACATATGATTGGGATAGTCAAATTTGCAAAAGACGGTCATCAATAGTCAGAATCAGTGGCGCAGATGGTAAAGCGTATGCTACCGTTCTTTTGACACGATCGACCGGGGTTCGAATCTGCCTTTTGGCAAAAAAAATTTCTCCCTTTTTAAATTACAAATCACATCAGAAAAGCATTTATTTTTTTAATAGAAATGAAGGAAATAATCAAAAAGTTGAACAAAGTATCGGGTAGGGTTAGGGTAGGTGTAGGGAGAGCTTTTGTCCCAATAAGGTGGCATCCATTTAATAATTTGAAATAAAATTTAAAAATTACACTCAATAAGTTATTGCATACTATTTTATAATGTATTACAATACAGAGGTGCAGATAATTGCCACTATTTGCAATAAGTAATGTGTTTCCTCTAATGTTTTTCGCCACAATTAATCATACCCTTTTATTCAATATTTACAATAAGTAATTAGCAGAATCCTGCTATTTTAACATAGAATAAATAGAATCTAAAGCTATTCGCAACAACCCCCGCCCCACCCCCGCGTGCACAGCACCCCCAACCTAAAACATCTTCCCGCGCCCCTGTAAACGTAATGAAAGTATTTAAACTGATCATTTGTATTACTGTAGCTAAAGGAAGAGTGGAGTTACTCAAGATCAGCCTGAAGGAGCTGGAGCTGGCCAATGATGTCAACATGGACAAGATCGCTGAGCAGATGGAGGGATACTCTGGTGCTGACATCACCAATGTTTGCAGGTGCAGCCTTTTGTGTGCAACCCGAAATTATTTTCAATGTTTAAAGCGTCACAATTCTAGAAGTGATTCATTGTTTTTGAATAATTGCAGAGATGCATCCCTGATGGCAATGAGAAGGCGGATTGAGGGCTTGACCCCTGAGGAGATACGAAACTTGTCGAAAGATGAGATGCACATGCCTACTACAATGGAGGACTTTGAGAAGTCACTCAAGAAAGTGTCCAAGTCTGTATCTGCTGCTGACCTAGAAAAATATGAAAAGTGGATAGCGGAGTTTGGCTCCTGCTGATGATGCCAAAGAACCTTAATTGATTCCCCTTAGCACTTTGAAAGACTGAGGGTCAGTTTCACTAAATCTCAGAGCACTTCCACCCTGTACCAGACTGAAATCAAAGGTTGGTAAGTCTTGCCTCGCATGAGGTTTGTATCTTTAGTGTACAGATTCATAGTAATAGTTTAATATTTAATAGAATTGGTTTTACATCTACAGGACTTTTCAGAGCTGATTAGCTTGATACAAGTTAAGCTTTCTCTTAAACTGAAGTTCACTTGCATCAATTTGTAAGGATTGAAGGCTGAACTAATTATCCAGTAAATCCAGAGTGCTGGAGTCGGGAGAACAACCTGTTTTGGTGCCCTTCTAACCAACAGCCTTATAATGTGTTGCCTTACTGTAGTGTGTACAGATAATAATGCTAATGTGGACACAGGATTGTCTTTACTTTTAAAATCACTGCCAATGACCAAAGACCAGCAAACCCTATTCTCTGTTGTCTCCAAATGCTACTTGAGGTGAAAAGCTATGCAAGCTAAAAGGTTTGCTGCTCCTGTGGTTGACTTAAAAGCCAAAGTTTCCAGCGTTGGACAATTGTCTTAATAATGATGAGACCAGCATGTCTTAAAGCGGTGTACAGCACTTGACTTTTATAAACACTATAGAACCAGTTTCTGGTTTCTTTTCATTACTGACATTCCATTGCCATGATCAAGTTGTAAAATGATGTATTTTGTTGAATAAATATTTTTTAAAAGACTCGCTGAGAAAAACTCATTTGTGCAGAATTTACTCTTGTAACAAACTGAAGAAAAACATCATAACATGCATCAGAACAACACAGAAAATGACTGATTTCATTAACAGCCAATGACAGGGCTACAATGAAATATATGCATCCTGTTGAAATGTTTAAAATATTAAAGTACAACCCTTGAAAAGACTGAAATGTTGTGATGGGGAATACTTTGATAGACCGCTCAAGTGTACAAGTCTTCATTTCATTCATCTAATGCAGGTCAGAGTTGAAATGTATTGCTGGCGTGCATGCTTAACATAACAGGCAATATCTGAAGCAACATGAATATTAACATTAAGCAACACAGTTTTATACAGGCCATTTAAAAATATAGAAATAATCCACTTAAATAATATGGACAGTTGAAAATCAGCTGTTAAAAGTTATTTTGATGGTTCTTTACATTAACTTTAATGCATTATTTGTCAACTCTTTTTAATGCTATACCCTTTAATCGTCAGTGATGATGCAATGTCACATCCATACAACAGGCAATAGCAATTCCTAGTATTACCATAAAACCACTTTAATGGAAAAAAGGCAAGGATATTTTAGGGACTGTGCTTATTTAAATGTATGCACCTGTTCCACCTCACAATGTAATGAAACATACAAAAAGTAATTTGCTGATTATGCTGTTAAACAGACACAGATGTGAAAATAGAAATCTGTTTCATTAGGAAATGTCGGGGAATATTTTTTTTCTTTTAAAGTGCTACATTGAAATCATTGGTATTGTCAACCAAATAAAGCCACATAACCAAACTAATGACAACACATCCATCACTTTTCTATCAAAATGCTTTTTTCTGTTGTTTCTCCCTCCATGTTATCTATTAGCCTCTGTTTTTCATCATCTGGCATCAGAGTCTCTGGATTCAAATGAAAGAATCCCCTAAGACAGACAGAAGAGAAGCGTATTATTTTTATGTGATATTCAGCAAACTAACCCATATACCACTTCTAATCCGGCTGTGTTTAGGTCTACAGTACTAAATGAAATGGCCATGCATTTGATGCAGGGTCAGTGTAGGTTGTACCTGTGTTCACAGGTGGGGAACAGAAGATCCAGGATCTTAATGATGACAGCTGAACCTGCAACACCAACCACCACCACCCACATGATCAAGAAGAAGAGTGGGATAGAATCAGACCAGAAGCGCCTCAGTTTATCTCTCAGTCTCTCGACCCACTGACACGCCACCTGCCCACACACAATAACAATACATGAGGAAAACAACACTATTGAGAAACAGAACTTTTTTTTTTTTTAAATGAGGAAATTAAGGTCATCCAGAGTTACTACTTTTAAAAATGTATTAGTTAGATTTTTATTCTTAATTATATTTACATAAAGGTTTGGGAACCTCTCACGATCACCAAAGAAAAACAGTAATATTGTGAAATATTATTACAATTTAAAAATAATTGTTTTCTATTTGAATTTATTTTAAAATGTATTCCTCTAATGGCAATGCTGAATTTTCAGCAGCCATTATTACAGTTTTCATTGTCACATGATCCTTCAGAAATCATTCTAATATGCTGATACCCTGCACAAAAAACATTTCTTCTTATTATTAACATTAAAAACAGTTGTGCTGCTTAATATTTTTGTGGAAACTGACTTTTTTATGATTCTTTCATAAATAGAAAGTTCAAAAGAACAGTATATATTTGAAATAGAAATATTCTGTAACACATGTCTTATATATATATATATATATATATATATATATATATATAAAATACATTCAATATGATCCAAGAGTTAACAGTACACAGTCACTTACACTATAGGAGGACATGGACCCACTCAGAGGAGACCCAAGCAGCAATGAATCTGAAGTCCTTTCCTCTTCCTCTCTGGACTCATACAGAATTTCAGGGTCCATCCGCAAGGGTGTTTCAGGAAGTTTCCCCGGAGCCGCGATCTCCTCCTGAGTGGTCTCTGCATGTTTGAGTAGATAGTGGCTGGTGGTGTTAAGCACTTGGTCTTCAACTTTGAAGACAGAAAACCATTCATAAAAAAAACTTCCAGTTAAAGCATCACAGTCATTTTTGGAGATTATAAACAACAGGCATTTTACTCCACAAATCTACCTGCATTACGTATAGACGCATTAGTCACCAAGACGTCACTCTCTCGTGGGATGGCAGAGAGCTTGCTTCTTGATGAAGGGTAAATATTGGTCACCTGTGTGATCTCCTCAGAGCTCTGGTTCCACATGATCTCCACCTCACACGCGTCTGGCTGCTGGACCTACAAAATGTATGGCATCAAGCATTCATGTGCACAGCCTCATTCTAGAGTTTGGATCTGTTCCAAAGCATTAAAGCTGGCATTCCATGTATAAGCAGAATTACTCTATAAAGGACATAACAGATATGGAAAAGATTTCAGTTGTCAGTCATCATTTAGAAGGTAACGATTAAAACCTTTTCATCTGCCAGCTGGATTATCTCCTGAGTCAGGACGAGTAACAGAAGCTGTTCTCCAGCATCACTCTGAACATATGACTGATTCAGCATCAGCCTCAGCTCACTGCTGACTAACCCATCCGCCAGATTACTAGAGCTCACATTAGAACCATCCACTGCAAACACAAAGAAAAATTAAGTTTCCGTTATTGCAGGGATAGTTCACGAAAAATATAAAAAATGACTCACTGTTGGAGCTCGTAAAAAAGCCATCACTGTTGGAGCTCGTTTCTTCATCAGAACAGCAGAAATTTAACATTACATCATTTGCTGACCAATGGATCCTCTGCAGTGAAGGGGCGCCATCAGAGTTCAAATAGATGATAAAAAAATAAATAAATAAAAAAATCACAATAATCCATTCCACACAACTCCAGTCCATCAAGAAAAAAGAAAAAAAAGCAATATTATGGATACAGGACTCATAGCCTATTTTAGCTGGAAGCAATTGTTTGAAGTTAAAAATTATGTCTTTTTTAAGACATAAACAAGATTTTTAACAAACTGGAAGGACTGGAGTCATGTGGATTCTTGTGATGTTTTAATCAGTTATTTTGACGGCACCCATTCACTGCAGTGGATCCACTGTTGAACAAGGGATGTAATGCTACATTTCTCTAAATCTGTCTACATCTTAGATGGCCTGAGGGTAAGTGAATTTTCAGCAATTTTTCCATTTTTGTGTGAACTATTCCTTTAATGTTAGTTAACGCATTAACTAACATTTACTAACAATACATTACAGTACTTACTAACCTTTGTTAACATTAATTCATAAAAAATACAACTGTTAGCTATTAGTTTATGTTAGGTTGGGTTTATTTTCTTTGCATTTTTCATTGTTAGTTAGAAGAAGTGTAATTAATTAAATGCAAAAAGAAGGCAGACAAAGATACATACACAACAGAGCGGGACATATCATCCTTGTGACTCCTGAAGGCTTGAGAGAAGCTCCATTAATGAACGTTTCATTGTCCAAAAGACCAATATTTAAATTTATCTGAAAGAAGGGATGAGAAATCATTTCAAACGATCACGCCTTCACAAAACATAATACGGATGTGATGCACCATTCTCGTGAAAGTTAACTTAATTATTCCACGAGTTATTATCTTACCTGTACAGTGTACTTAGTCTGGTTAGTTTCACTAACCGCTGTCACATTTAACACAACCGTTTCCTGCGAAACAAACCACATACAAAATGACAAACCCGTTTGTTTACAGGATTCCGACATGGCAGTAATGTGCTGAAGTTTTTCAATGCTGACAGACACGGTTTTGGGTAAACTAACCATGAATATTAAACCAACGATTTCTTTATACGTGTCAGACAAACTATGGTGTAGCTAAGCATCTTTAAAAATCAAATGAATGTCTACTAACTTGACAGATATCGAGGCTATCTGATAAGCCTTTGTAATGCTACACGTGCATTTATCAGAGAGACAGTAAACTACCTAAAATATATGAAATGTCACCCACCGTGGTTATTTGTTTCGCTTCTGCATTGGCCAGGACAAACAAGACGCTTAAATAAACAACCGTTAAATGTATTTTCCATGTAGACGCCATTTTTTTCACGCCAGATATCAACAATACGTGAATTAAAATGCGCGCATGACGCTCTGCGCGTGATGTCGTAATTTCAGTCATTCCCATTTGGCTTGACGAGAACTCTTATGCCCCCTACTGAATATTAGGAGTACTACAGGAAGCTTCAATTAGGCCTACACACTTTGTAATGACAAATCTTGGATTCATCTTTTTTGTCAGATGAATCCCTCTGAACAGTTACTTACTTGGAGTAACCAATGAGATTTTACATCTTGCACTTTTACTTGTGAAACGTTTTTTGTAATATTTTTTTTACTACATTTTAATTCATTTTTGTTAGGCTACTACATTTTAATTCATTTTTATTAAAAATAAATAAATAATAATAATAAAATTATACTACAATTTCACAAACTTCTTTTGGTAAGGAAATTCCTAGATGGGAAACTAATTCATACCTTACACTGTAAATAGTGTTTTGTTCTGAAAGATTTTCCTTGTTCCTTGTTTCTGAGAAAATGTCTGTCCAACAGTAGCTTATATAATTAAGTAGCAAACATTTCACTTTATTAGGGCTGTCTTGTTTTATTGCTCAGCTGAGATTCTCCTGAATTCTTCCATAGGTCAACAGAAGGGGGGGGGGGGGGGGCAGTTTAGAGGGGGAAAAAACAAGCTATAAAATTTCAAAATGTTTTATTTTACAAACACAAACATATTTTCTTTTTCAAAATATAATAATTCCTGTCATACTACTACTTTTTTTTTAAAATATGTGATAACATTGTATATGTTAATGTTTATATACTCTAATGCTGCTTTTAGATAAGGGGATCACAATACTTGTTTATGGATCACACAGTTTCACTGAGGAGAACACATTAGTGTTTGACCCAGAGTCGTCTAGATTGAGCAGATCTCCAGAACCTGATGCACTGAACCAAAACCCAGGATAAAGGGGTTGAGTGAATGTGGTTTGGACACGGTGTAAGAGGGTCACTGTATCAGAGACGCTGTAGAAAGACAGAGTTCCTTCTTTGTAGTCCACAAACACACCCACCCTGGAGGATAGAGGCCTTGAGATCTCAGTTTTAATGCTCTTATGCCAGAAAACAGGCTTGGGAAAACACTGCAGACTCCAAGATGTGTTGTTGTTTCCAAACATACCGATTAATCCCTTTCCTCTGCCACTAATTTCTTTATATGAGACTGATATATGCACACATCTCCCGTTCCACTCCACCTCCCAGTAGCAGCGTCCAAACACACTCTCCTTACAAAACACCTTGCAGGGGAACTTATAAATCCCTAAATGCCCAGTGTATGTCATCTGTCTGTTGTTCTCAGAGAGGACGAGGTGTTCAATCGCTGTGCTGGGATCAAGAGTAAAGCTGCAAAAATCTAAGGAAAACGATTTATAAATGATGTGATTGTTATTGTCATTTATGGCCAACACTTGAAAACAAATCAGTTGTTTTTGTAAATTTTGTAAATTCAAATACTATATACTGTATGACAATGTGACAAGTTTCACATATACAGTAGCTATAGTCACATAAAGGTGCAGGTTTTTGTTTTTTTACTTACAATGTTTAAAATGATTCCTGGTTAATGGTAAAATCTGAATTCTTGCAACTATAAAAGAAGAGAGATCAAGTGCCATTACAAGAAAACTTTAATACTGTAAATTGCATGCTATATATGTTGTGCAAAATAAAATAAAATAAAATATTTGTTTATTTAAAGATTAACAAAGAAAAAAACTTTTGAGAGTGAAAATGATTTAAATGATTAAAGGCTGGATGGAGTCTCTTACCAACAGAGAAGATATTACTGATCTCCTCCTGATAAAGATCTTCAAAATGTTGTTTTAGATCAGAGAGAGATTTCCTCAGTCCATCAAATAGAATATGATCAACAGTCATACTGTATGACTCATCAGATTCAGAAGAAACAGGGAGATTCTGAAAAGTTTATATTAAGAAAAATATTTAAAAAATGTTTTGCTCTGAACTAAAGAAAATGCCACAGGCAACCTGTGGCTTTACCTTGAAAGGAAAATGTTGCTCTGTGTGTGAATGTTGATCCAGCTCTGTGTCTCTCCTCTGGAGATCAGAGATCTCCTGTTCCAGCTGCTCCAGGAGTCCTTCAGCTCGACTCACTTCAGTCCTCTCCTGATCTCTAATCAGCTGTGTCACCTCATGCTGTCTTTTCTTAATAGAGAGGATGAGCTCAGTGAAGATCCTCTCATTGTGCTCCACTGCTGTCTGAGCAGAGTGCTGGGAGGACACACAGACAAACCGATAGTCCAGGTGAAACTGGATCAGCCAAACTTTTGGAACTGCTTTTATGATATTTTTATGAGGATCTTGTGTCATCATTCATGGTTATTGCATATAAAAAGGGCAACCACCACATTATTATACAAAATATCTTTCTTTATGTTGCACAGAAGAAAGTCATACAGGTTTAGAATGACATGAGGTGAATTTTCATTTCTGATGCTTTTAATTCTCCAACAAACACTGTGACTATACAAAATACACTACTTTGGAGTCAGTAGCTCTGTTTACCAAGGTTGCGTTTATTTGATTAAAAATACAGTAAAAAACAGTAATATTGTGAAAAAATATATAATTTAAAATGACTATTTCCTATTTCAATATGTTTAAAAATGTAATCCAATACTATGTTGGTGTTACGTGTATCTGTGACACTTATATTTTAAGCCCATAGGTGGCGAGAACAGTTGTAGTTAGGTGTAGTTTTCTTAGCTTTCCTAAGCTGATTATTCTTTCTTTGTTTTTATCTATTAGATTATGTTCATAAATATTCTTTGTGAATTGTTGCTCATTATTTTCTGAATGTTTGAGTTGAACTCTGTAAATGAATTAAATAGAGGCGTCCTGAAATTCAGATCAGGTGATTCTTTTAATATGTTCGGCCTGTGTCCTTTATTTAATTGTTTGAATTAACGAGCCTTAAAATGGTTATGGGCCGTAACAGTTGACAAAGCTGAATTTTCAGCAGCTATTACTGTCACATCAGTGTTCATCAGTGTTACATGATCCTTCAGAAATCATTCTTGGTGATCAAGAAACAGTTCTTATATTATTAAAGTTAACATGTTGAAAACAGTTGTGCTTAATATGTTTGTCAAAACCATGATGCAGTTTTCAGGATTTTTTTTTTATTTAAATAGAAAGTGAATAGAATGCATAGAAAGTGAATAGAATGCATAGAAAGGGAAAAGAATGCAATATATATTTATATATATATTTGTAACAATGTCTTTATTGCCACTGGTTTAAATGAATAAAATTCTTTAAAAAATCTTACTGGCCAGAAATTTTAGAACTAGTGCACTTAAATAAGTGCAAAAGAAAATGATCATCTCTCACCTTCAGTGTGTTCACAACCTGTTTCAGCTCCTCTATTGTCTTCTGTCTCTCCTGGATTTTCTGCTTGGTTGTTCTCTGCATCTTCTCAACCTGGTTCTGTGGATTTAAAAAAGAAAAAAAATACACGTTTATGATTCCAGGGACAGAGTGAACATTATAGAAAATAGTACTGCGTTCTGTGTGTGATGGTCAAATGAAAAGCGAAACACTAGTCATGTGGTTGGATAGCAGGCTTGAGGTTTCCTAGTTACGTTAACCAATTCATTGCTGTGCCTCGCGATACTGTATATGTTAATATGTGTGATTATTCATATAAAGATTACCATTTTGCGATCATTTTACACTGGGAGATTTTCAAAAACTTATAAGTCTTCAATATATAAGTAGGCTACCCATTCCCCAGTCCACACGGAGTTTCTGAGGTGCACGCCTCATATCTGCACAAGGGAAACAAGGACGCAGCAAGTTTGTTGTTTGTAGGCTACTGAAGTGGTACAGGAGGTTTCAAATGAGTTTCACAAAAGTTAAACACGTTATACTAGATTTAATGAGTATTGTATGTTAATACGATGAAATCTCACATAGGCCTAGATCTGTTTTGTTCTGGAGTGTATCTCAGTGGTTTTCAAACGTTGCGATGGGTCGCCAGGGTGATTTAAGGAGAACGTATGTAACCAAGTTCAAGACTCAGAAAAGAAGCAACTAAATAACATAAACATCAGAACGAAAGTAACCGGCAGCCGCCTCAGGTCAGAATCAAATGTGTTAAGTATTTGTGTTTGCGCTCTGTTTTTGCAGCGTTGTACATTGTAGCAAATCAAAGTTGTATCTGTTGATATCTATAACGCGATGGCCAATCAGAGGAGCTTGAGTGAGTCAGAATCCACGCACCGCTCAGAACGCGAGTGTTCTTGTTCAGTCCAGAGTTCTGGAAGCTCGCGACGCGAATCCCCTGATTATAATGAACAAAGTGCAGGTGATGTAAATAAGAGATTAATTGTGCTGTGTTGACAGATTCATTGATTATATAAATTGAAATGAGTACAGCGTTTTAATGAAGCGCACTTTGCACGATTTCTTTGCTGTATATAGCCTATTCTCCATTCAGAATTTGAATAAAAGTTTTGTTTTTCATGCTGCTAAGAAGACCAATGTGGCGTACTTGCAACAAACTTTCGGAAGTTTTTCAGCATATTCTCACGAAATCGCAATGACATTGTGATAATCATAACTATGGACTGGACAAAATATGATATGTCAGAATAGATGTGCATGAAGGCAAGCTTCCTCACTAATTTCAGAAGCACCGACAGTGATTTGATTTTGGAACAGAGCATCCTTCCGGAGCTCTACGGTGGGACTCGAAATCGGTCTATACACACAGTATCTCACAAAAGTGAGTACACCCCTCACATTTCGGCAATCCTTTTAGTATATCTTTTCAAGGGACAATACTATAGAAATGAAACTTGGATATATTTTAGAGTAGTCAATGTGCAACTTGTATAGCAGTACAGATTTACTGTCCTCTGAGAATGAGTCAACATACAGCCATTATTGTCAAAAAAGCTGGCAACAAAAGTGAGTACACCCTACGTGAAAACAGCTATACGTCGTTTAACCATGCAAAGCCACATGTCCTATTCATCATGTTCATGTTTTTGTCTGCTTGACAGGACTATACAAAATTGTGTATCTTGTTTTAGACCAGTTAAAATTTGTTGCTTTGAGTACAATTCTCTCATACTGGCCACTGGATGTTCAACATGACACCTCATGGCAAAAAACTCTGAGGATTTGAGAATTAGAATTGTTGCTCTCCACAAAGATGGCCGAGGCTATAAGAAGATCAGTAACAACCTAAAACTGAGTTACAGTACAGTGGCCAGTGGCATACAGAGGTTTTCCAAGACGGGTTTCACTCAGAATAGGCCTTGCAAGGGTCGATCAAAGAAGCTGAGTCCTTGTGCTGTGCTTGAGGTGCAGAAGCTGGCTTCAAAAAACAGTTGCATGAGTGCTGCCAGCATTGCTTTAGAGGTTGCAGAAGTGGAAGGTCAGCTTGTCAGTGCTCAGACCATACGCCGCACACTGCAACAAGTCAGTTTGCATGGCCGTCGTCCCAGAAGGAAGCCTCTTCTGAAGCTGGCTCACAAAAAAGCCTGCAAACAGTTTGCTGAAGACAACCTGGCCAAGAGCATAAATTTACTGGAACCATGTCCTGTGGTCTGATGAGTCTAAGGTAAACTTGTTTGGCTCAGATGGTACTGTCCAGCATGTGTGGTGACGCCCTGGTGAGGAGTCCCAAGAAAATTGCGTCTTGCAATACAGTCAAGCATGGTGGTGGTAGCATCATGGGCTGGGGCTGCATGAGTGCTGCTGGTACTGGGGAGCTGAGGTTCATTGAGGGAAACATGGAGTCCAACATGTACTGTTACATTCTGAAGCAGAAGATATTGCCCTTCCTTCAGAAACTGTGCCGAACACAAAACATACCACCAAGATGACGACTGCCTTGCTGATGAAGCTGAAGGTGAATGTGATGGAGTGGCCAAGTATATCTACAGACCTGAACCCTATTGAACACCTGTGGGGCATCCTCAAGCGGAAGGTGGAGAAGTGCCATGTGTCTGACATCCAGCAGCTCTGTGATGTCATTGTGGAGGAGTGGAAGAGGATCCCAGCAACAACCTGCACAGCTCTGGTGAACTCAAGCCCAGGAGGATTAAAGCAGTGCTAGATAACAATAGTGCCCCTACAAAATATTGACACTTGGGGCACAGTTTTGGCATGTTCACTCAGGGTGTATTCATTTTTGTTGCCAGTTATTTGGACAATAATGGCTATATGTTGAGTTGTATTTAGAGGACAGTAAATTTGTACTCCTATACAAGCTGCACATTGACTATATATCCAAGTTTAATTTGTGTAGTATTGTCCCTTGAGAAGATATACTAAAATTTTTGCTGAAATGTGAGGGGTGTACTCACTTTTGTGAGATACTGTATATACATATACATATATGGGAAACAAGTATACTAACATGCCCTTAGTCAATGTGTGTTCATTGTATTGTAATTATGTATAAATGAAGTGAGTGGTAGAATGAAAAAAAGTAAACACTGAATATGATATCCAATGTGATTTTTATTTTGTATTGAATATAACTAAACGTACAGTATTCATTGATTAATATATGACTGTTTTTTGTTTGTTTGTTTTTGCTGACTGCCATCAATGTATGAAGAAATGTCTCCATCTACTGGGTCAGCAGGATACAATAATGAACAATACAGGATTACAATATTACAATAAGAACAATAATTGATTACACAAGATTTTACCCCCCCCCCCCCCCCACACACACACGAAACGCATATAAAATCCAGTATTTTGCTGTATTTGGGTCATAAATCCAGTCAGAACTATAAGACTCCAAAACCTCCTGATTCTTCATCACCTGATTCATTCCACTGATCTATACATGTTCTCTATATAGATCAGAGATTCATTCCCCTGTACTTGCATTTACACACAGTGCAGTGTTATATGCATTCTTCAAAAGTGTTATAGTCATATGCATTCTTTAAATATGAAAGCTAAAATATATAAATGCATATTCATAAATGTATTCATAACTTTAATCTTTAGAATTAAAAACTTACTTTTTTGTTATTTATCCACTTAAATATAATATATTGTGTTGCTATTACATAATATATAGGAAAATAATGTTTGTTGAAAAAAAAAGGGAAAAAAAATGATAAATGATACCAGGCAAAGTGTATATTTCATGCCTTCAAACATTTCACTTTTTTAGCTTCTCTCAGTATAGAATGTTTATGTGCAACAAAAATCCTTAATTACTATGTGGTGCTTTGTTTTACTTTCTTAATAACAGTAACATTACACAGATATTTCATAAACAGCAAAAGCATCACATACTTCTGCTATGCTTATTCACAGGTCACACAGCGTTATTGAGGAAGACATACTGAACCAAAACCCAGGATGAAGAGGCTGAGTGAATGTGGTCTGGACTCTGTGTAAGAGGGTCATCTTGTCAGAAATGTCATAAAAGGAAAGAGTTCCTGCTTTGTAGTCGACATACACCCCTATTTTAGAGGATAAAGGGCCTGAGATCTCAGTTTTATTGTTGTCATGCCAGATACGAGGTGTTGGAGAACATTCCAGACTCCAGGACTGACTGTTGTGTCCAAACCAGTGCACACGATCCTGTCCTTTTCTTCCCACTTCTTTATATGAAAGAGCAATATAGACCCCCCATATTCCTTTTTCCCATTCAACTTCCCAGTAACAGCGTCCAGTTATACTTTCTTTGCATAGCACCTGGGGCCAAAAATCAAATCTGTTCGGATGCTGAATATACGTTCGGATTGACTCACGGCATATTGCTTCTCTGTTGTTTTCAGAAACTCGGAGTTCATTGTATGCAGTGGTGATGTCCAGCGTAAACTTCTGATAATCTGGAGATAAAAGCGAACACAAAACCACAAATGTGTAAATTAACAGGTAACAGATGAGTGACATTTTAAAATAAATTAACCACAGTTTTGCAACATTGTATGTGAGTATATGTACAGTAAACTATGTGTCACTTACATCGTAGAAAATCCTCACTGTTTATTGGCTCAAAAGGAAATCTCAACTGCAGATTTGTAACTGTGATAAAATAGTGCATACAGATAAAAATAGTGCATTATTATTGTGAAAGTCTCTGTCACGAATCCAGTCTGCACTTCCATTCACCCTCCACCAGAGGTCACTCGCTCACCACATGGACTTCACACCACACATCTCAATGGACTGCATTTCCCATCAGCCATCTCACCAATCACACGCACACAGCTGTCACCAATCACTCATTGCACCAATCACACGCACACCTGATCCCACGCATTACTGATCACACACGCTTTATAAGCCTTGGACTTTCTCTGCCTCTCTGCCGAGTATTGTTTGCATTTACTGCTCTCCTAGCTGTAGCAACTCTCAGAGCCCAGTTAGTTTTCCTAAGTGTTCCCCTGCCTGTCTTGGATTGTTTTCCCGTGTCTGATTCTAGCCCGTGTTCCCTGGATTATCTCTCTCTGCCTTGCCCTCTAGATTCTGTTCGCCGATCGTCGACCTCCGCTTGCTAAGTTTACTCTTTGTCTTGTCCCTGCCATACCTGTTTGGCATTGTTTCGACCCTGCCTGTATCTTTAACTATGCCTATGTATAAAAGCCAGCACATGGATCCGCACGCCTCTCGTCTCGTCAGCCCCGTTACAGTCTCACTTATGTACATATATAAATATTTTTTTCTCTCACCATTTGAAATAATTTTGTAATCCTCCTCGCCAAATTTCTGCAATTCCAATTTAAGATCAGAAAGCGATTTCCTCACAAGATCAGGTTTAATATGCTGACTGACAGTTAAGCTGGGTGAGTTCACAGATGCAGATAGTGAACAAAGAGACTGGAAATGCTGTAGAGAGAAATACCAAACAGACTGATTTTCATACTAATAAATTGCATTCTTTACATGTAAAAAATGCTCAATTTAAAGGTGCAAAGTCATTAAAGAGTAACATACAGTATATAGAAAATAATAACAATTACCCCTAGGAATAAAATATTATTATCCGTGTTTAAGAGCTTCTGAAGCTCAGTGTCTCTCCTGTGGAGCTCAGCGATCTCCTGCTCCAGCTGCTCACGAAGCTGTGAAACTCGACTATATTCCATCTTTTCTTGAGCTCTGATCAGCTCTGCTACTTCGGAGCATGTTTTCTCAGTAGTGTGGATCAGTTGAGTGAAGATCTTCTCATTTTTCTCTAATGCAGCCTGTGCAGAGCACTGTTAGAAAGCAGAGTGAGCTGCAAACCAGGTTTTCACAAAAGCATAGAAGAACCATTTCTCCAACCTTTCAGTGAACAGTTCTATTTTTTTTAACAGAACTATTATTTTGTTAGTGTAAAGAACATTTTAATTATCTAAAGAACCTTTTGTGTTATGGAAAGGTTACATTAATGTCAAAGGCTCTTCATCATGCCATAAAAAAGCTTAATTTTTAAGAGTGTGACATACAATTCTAATTTCAGGTACAGTGTCAGTTCTACCAAGAACAAGTTGCTTTTAGAGATACCATGTTGCATGTAACTCTTTATTTTGCTCATTGCTAATTCATTAGCAAGATTTCTTGATGCTATTTTAATCAACAGGTCACATAAACTGAGTCAGAACGGTTCATATAACTGTATAGATTAATTTCTAATGTGTGTTTATCTGTCTTATTTATTCATCCACTCATGATTGCTCCTGCAGCGTTGTTCTTACCTTTAGTGTATCCAAAGACTGTTTCAGCTCATCTAACTCTTTCTGTTTTTCCTTGATTCTTTGATGTACTTCCCTTTGCTTTTCTGCAATCTCAATCTTTAGGGTAGAAAAAATATGTAGCTCATCAAGGAAGCATATTAAGTTCCCTGACTGGTCTAACTAGTTATGATCATGTGCTATCATATGCAACTTTTTTTTACAGCATTTTGCTTTAATACATAATTTTAATTTAACTGATGTAAACATCAAAAATAATTTGAACTCATCAAGTCATACAACATGAACAAGTTCTCACCTGTTTTCCTGTCCTTTCTGTTTCAGCTTCAACCGTATCATGTTCTTTATGTTCATTCAATGCACATGAAGCACAAATACATTTTTGGTCTGTACGGCAATAGAATTCATTGAGTGTGTCATGTTTGGAGCAGATGTTTTCCTGCAGGTCTGGGGAGGCTTCGATCAGCTTGTGTCTCTTCAGATAGGGCACTGTGGTGTGAGGTAGTAGGTGACTTTCACAGAAGGAAGCCCGACACATTAAACAAGACTTGATGGCTTTCTGTTTTCTTCCAGTGCATTCATCGCACCATACGTCTCCAGGTCCAACATAGCTTGTATCCGAAGGATGGTTCGAAGAAGATAGCTTCACTTTTTTCATTCTCTCCAACAGATCATCAGTTTTGATGGGTGTGCGTGGAACAGGCTTCGGAGTGAACATCTCTTTACACTGAGGACAGCTGTGGGATCCCTTCGGACTGTCCTGCTTCAGACTGAGAACACACGCCGAACAGAAACTCTGTCCACAGTTACAAGTCACTGGATTTTTCAGTGGATCTTGACAGACTGGATAGCTGGCTTGGTCCTTTCCTGATGTCCTAATACTGGCATCTGGCTCCTTTCTGAGAGTGTGTGTTGCTTTTTTTTGCTTTTTTTTTTTTTTTTGTTCCCAGTAATGAAGTTTTCTTCATTCCATCTGCATACTTTCACTTCTGCCACTTCAAATATGCCACTTCAAGACAATCATCTCTTCCTTGTAGCAGTGTGAAAGTTTTAGCTTCAACTGCAGTCCACTGATATTCACATAGATATTTCCAACACAGTGTGATATAAAAATATTGTGAGACTGTTGGTTAGCCTGTAAACATACCTTAAATCTCAAATGTCTAAATGTCATTCATAGTGCAAGTGTCACTAAAAAGTCAGTCATGAGGGATCATTTATATCTTTTCCTCTTTATGCTTCATTTCAGTGCAGGTGAGTTTAGATGTTGTGTTATTCAATGGGACTCTGTGTGAGATCAGTAAGCAATGAATATAGATCTGGTTTAAAACAGTAAAAACAAATAATAATAATAAAATATGAGTAATAATTCATTGACGTGGGTGGCTCTGTGTTTGAAATAGGGAAGTAGTGCAAACAAATTAAAAAAAGTATTTGTGCATAATAATATTAACAACAATAATAAACAGAATCTGATTAGATTTGAGTAACATTGTCCTGTTCATTGAACACACTATTCATGTTTAAATGATGCTTGGACCCCTAAATACTTCTGATCACAATATATCTACAATTGAAGAAAAAAAAAGATTTTATTCTTCGTGGTTATTATATATTCCAGTAAAGCTAATTTGAATGCATAAACTCTTTTGTTTGCAGGCTGTATTGTTTCAAATGTGGAGCATATGATACAAATAACAGGATACACAGGTGGTTCAGTTGTGCTGCCCTGCTCCTGTGCTGACCCTCAGTCTACAGCCACAACATTCACCTGGGAGTTTAAGAAGGAAAAACAATTGGTTCAAGTATTTGAAGATGAGAAATACAGCGGCAGACGTGTGCTGTTTAATGAACGTTCTCCAACAAATCTGTCTCTTCTCATTTCTGACCTCAGAATGGACGACCAGGGCTACTATAGCTGTAAGACTGAAACAAATAGTATTACATATGTTAACTTAAATGTTAAAGGTAAGTGGAAATTTAGAGCAGGTGACAGACGTAATATATTTAAATTTCACATCCACTGACCTTTGATTTTCTCTTGTACTTACAACAATGCAGGCCATTCCCTTTTTTTGATTGTAACTGTACTTATTAAATATTATCCTGACATTATTTTAGGAACAGCATTTTTACTGCAGTTTAATCTGAAAAATTCAAAAATAATTTGTATAATGTTTTCAGGGTGTGATCTGGTTGAGAACAGAAGGACAGTTGTAGTGACTGGATATTCAGGAGAGTCTGTGGTTCTGCCCTGTTCCTGCACTGAACTACTGGCTAAACCTCAACAGATACAATGGATGTATTCGATAGAGAATACATATAAAGAAATTTACCCAAATGAACAGATGGAGAATTACAAGAACAGAGTCAAACTGTTAAATCCAAACACTCCAGGAAATCTTTCTCTACACATATCAGCACTGACCACAGAGGACCAAGGGCAATATCAGTGTTTTGTCTCGTCTCAGCAAGTAGTTGCCTTCAGACTTATTGTACTTCATGCTGAAGGTAGTTTTCTTGTATTTCTGTTGTTGTCATTACTGTTAACTTTGTTTCTGATCCTTTTGATGATACAGTATGTTATATTATCACTGACAATTATTCTCTTCTGAGCAGAGAAACCACATGTCCATATAATCAGTTTATCAACACATCAACCGTCACATCAAACACAAGAACTTCCACCATCTCAACAATCACATCACACACCTCAGTGTACGTCAGAGGCTTGGTTTACTTTATACAATGAGCTTTACTATAATGTTTGTTCCTTTTGAACATGAACAGCATGAACATGTGTTTCTTCACAGACGTTTTCATTTTAGTGGCTGTGTTTTCTGTACTACTGTTACTGGCATTTCTGGCATTATCTTCTAGATATGGAGAGGTAACCTCATTTTCTTATATTGCAAATGACCACCTAACTGGCCCTTCCTAGCAACATTTAGATTTTAGTATTAAACATATTCTTTATAACCCCTTGTTAGTTACTTGTTTCTAATTTAGTTCAAAAAAGTTTCAATAATTCTAATATAACATATTGATAGATGTAAAATAAGTTGTTATAGAGCTCTGGATAAGCTGGCTTTATTTTAACTCCGTAATTAATTTTTGAAAAAGCATCTCTGTCGTTTTGAGTGCCAGTATTTGCTGCTGTTAAGACAGTTTTCTGATGTCTGAATGTTTCATAACGTGCTGGATGAGATGTCATTATATATATATGGTTATATGCAATGCTGTGTGCATTAGGTGTAAACATAATGTTTTTGCTCTTTCTCCAGGATGAAGTGGCATGTTCTGATGTAGTCTATGTTGAAACCACATCTACACCTGCTCATGCATCCCAATAGAGCTCCCCAATACCAAAACTAAACAAACTTGAAAATATGATTTGTTCATTTTAAACATTACAATTCATATTCACAGTGTTTAGACAAGCAATGGAGCTTATGACCTTTGAATTTTGAGATTATACATGTACAAAAAGTCACTTGATTCAAAGTGGCAACCACTGAAGCATGAAAAATAATTCTTGCCTATAGAGTAACTGTATTTAAAAAATATTGAATCTGTTATTGAGCATTTTTGAGTGCAACATGTTTCCCAGACAGCAAGCAGTGTCGGCCCAGATCCGGCCCACATCTGGCCCGCATGGATTTCACGCGGGCCAGATGTGGGCCGGATCTGGGCCAACACTATATTGATCTCTGGGTTGGTAACTGTTTGAAGCAAATACTAAAAGTCTTATAATGTCCTGCTTTCTGGTAAACAAAAAAGACAAACAAATAAACAAAAGTCATAATTAAACATTGTCATGTAAATTTAAAAAGAAAACCTGCTGTTAAATGGACTAATGAAATGAGTTTCAACAAGAACAGAGGAACAAGGAAGATGTGTTTCTGACTCTGTCACTATTGTATGTTTTCATCAAATTAAGTTGGTTTTGTTGTAAATACAGTACTTCAGCTAAATAAAAATCTAATTGTTTTGACTAGTGGATACAAATAGAAATTTTAAACCATGGTTATGGTTACATTATCAAGTCTTTTTGTTCATAAAAATGTTCAAAAAGTGCATGGATTCTATATTTACTCAAATCTTAAATATTAAAGTATAATCAATGTAGCAAGCTTTTCCAATGTGTAATATAAAAGGAATACAGTGAGTGTGCAAGAATTACTTATGATTAGTTTGTTTAATGGGAATGAGTAACAGACAGACAGAATTAATTAGCTATAATATAAGGAGTTGTATAGGAGTGGTATAACTTTATTGTGTGAGCATGTGCGTGACTGATATAAATAAATTTATGAGTGCTATGTGTGTGTATTTCTGTGTGTGAGGGTGGCTGTGGTTTTATGTGGAAATAACACTGCGCAAATAAATAAAATGTAACAATGATAGATAGTGGATTCACAAGAGCTACTGAACATGCTCTTCTGTTTTCTTGTATATAGCTTCTTTCATGCTTTTGTACACATTAAATATAACTAAAGTTTAACTAGCTATAATTTGCATGTTGCATTCATATCTTTAACAGTGCCTTGCATTTGCACAATCATTGGATCAAATACGGATCTTTCTTATCTTTTTTTTTTTTACAAATGCTTAAACACAGCATGACAGAAATGAAGACCTAATGTTCCAAATTTAAATATAGTGTAAAGCCTCTTACTTCTGCAAAAACAGCAGCTCAAAAGAACTGATAAGAATTATTTTAATTACTGACAATTGAGAAATAGCTGATTCCAATCTTACAGTTGTTTTTAACTGCTTACACACATTTGCAAAACTCTGTTTTTCAAAACTTTACATACAAAGCCAAGAATTACAAAATGCAAAATGCCTCATATCTCTTGCAACATGAAGCACTGCATTCAAAATATCACAAACACATCTCAAAAGCAAACATTTGCAAACACTTTTGCCATAATATTAATTCCTGATAGATTTTTGTGTGTTACATAGAGAATTGTGTGTTGTTTTGCAAAAAGTGTTTTATGAAATTGAGAACTGAGTCAAAGGCCGAGAATTAGTGTATGGTTTTGCGGATTTGGTGTGTGGTTCTGATGTTTGAGTGTCAGCTTTCAGAAATTGTGTGACAAGTAAAGATTATGTGTGTAAGCAAAAAAACCTGAACAATTACAGTAAAAAATTCATAACAATACATTGTCCATCATAACTGACACATTTATAGATAGAAAACCAAAAATTGTTATTTTGTGAACTGCACACTTGTAAATAACATAACTGTACAAACCTACCCCTTACAATAATGAAAAAATAGTAATTATTGTTGTACAGTGTGACAAAAATTATGCTGTATTGATGTGCGCATGCCCAGTAACGCCATCTAGCCTTAACCACAGAAGCCGGTGAGAGAAAAGGTAGAAATGTCAAAAGATGGAAAGCATTTGAACTGGAGTAATGAGGAGAAGGTATTATTCTTACATAGTCTCTCCACACTTAATAGAAATTCAAAGAAATAATCACATACTTTGCTTTCTTTCTTTTGTACTTTTGTTTTCTTGCCTTTGTGCACCGCATGATATTGATATTCTAGGTATTATCAAACGGCCAAAATTTTGAGAACGCAGCGGACGTGGAGGACTATAATGTGATAAGAGCTCGCTCAAGTACTGAGGAGCTAAGCCATTCAGGGCTTTATAGGTAATTAACAAGATTTTAAAATCTATCAGATGTTTGATAGGGAGCCAGTGCAGTGTTGAAAGAACCGGGCTAATATGGTCAGACTTCCTGGTTCTAGTAAGGACTATAGCTGATGCATTTTGGACCAACTTTTCAACTGTCAAGCGTGCAGAACAACCATCCAATAAAGCATTACAATAGTCTACCCTTGAGGTCTGCATTTGACGTTGAGAGCATAGGTCGCAATTTAGATATGTATAAAATGCAGATGGAAAAACGCAGTTTTACAGATGCTAGAAACATGGCTTTCAAATGAAAGATTGCTATCAAACAGCACACCTAGGTTCCTAACTGATGAAGAAGAATTGACAGAGCAGTCACAAGTGTTAGATAGAGTTCTAGGTTATTACATGTGGGGGTTTTAGGTCCGATAATTAACATTACTCATCATCCAGTTTTTTATATCGGCATAACAGTGAAAGCTAACACCATGTCTCCTGATAATATCTCCCAAGGGTAACATGTAAAGCGTGAAAAGTAACGGCCCTAGTACTGACCCTTGAGGTACTCCATACTGCACTTGTGATCGATATGATACCTCTTCATTCACTGGTACGAACTCATGGCGGTCAAATAAATACGATTTGAACCATGCTAAGGCACTTCCACTAATGCCAACAAAGTTTTCTAGTCTATTCAAAAGAATGTTATAGTATCGATAGTGTAACGGCAGGAAGAATCACGCGACACGGATATTCAATAAATGCCCCAAAGGGTGCTTTTATTGTGAGTGCTCGTGCGTGCCGTCGTGCTCGTGGGGAAGATAGTCGTGCTCCAGGATCCGCTGTGCTCTCGTGCTCGGCGTGAGTGAGGCTCTCGTGTCCGTGTCTTCCATGTGGTCCGTGTGCGGTGGGCTGGCCGGTCAGGAGTCGCTCTCTGTGGCAGAGGGAGAGGAAAGTCAGCGAAGCTAGCACTGGAGTCATATCTCACCCTCCTCTGGCTCTGGCGTCCTTTTATCCTCCTGTTGATTGGTGTCAGGTGTGGCCGGCCGGCCAGCCCGTGCTAATGACGTGCAGGTGATTCTCCTCCGTTTCCAGGGCGACGCTGATGAGGTCCCGGGACACGTGTCACACTCCCCCCCCCCTAAGCGTCGTCCTGTCCCTGCAGGCGAGAGGGGAAATAAGGGGACGGCTGCCCCTTCCTGGTCAGGTCTGTCAGGGGTGCTGCTAAGGAGGAGAAGTTAGGGATAAAACACCGATAGTATCCCGCCAATCCCAAAAAGGCAAGCACCTGGGTCTTGGAGGTGGGCCGTGGGGCCGAGAGAATCGCTGCCACCTTCTTCTCTTGGGGTTTGATTAGCCCCCGTCCCACCTGGTAGCCCAGGTACTTGGCTTCATCGAGGGTGAGGTGGCATTTCCGGGGATTGGCGGTTAGTCCGGCCCTGCGCAGCTCCCCGAGCACCCTCCGCAGCCGCTCCAGATGGTCCTCCCAGGTCTCCGAATGGACCACGACGTTATCCAAGTAGGCCGCGGCGTAGGGTTGATGGGGCCTCAGCAGGATGTCCATTAACCTCTGGAAGGTGGCTGGGGCCCCATGCAGGCCGAAGGGGAGGACCCGATACTGCCAGTGCCCACTGGGGGTGGAAAAGGCGGTCTTTGGTCTTGCTTCGTCCGATAGGGGTACCTGCCAGTATCCTTTGGTGAGGTCCAAGGTGGAGATATATCGGGCCCTCCCCAGCCAATCTAACAGCTCATCCACCCGCGGCATGGGATATCCATCGAAATCGGAGACCTCGTTTAGGCGGCGGAAGTCGTTACAGAAGCGGAGGGTGCCGTCCGGTTTTGGGACCATAACGATGGGGCTGGACCAGGGGCTGCGTGAGGGCTCGATTACCCCTAACTTCAGCATCTCCTGCACTTCCTCTTCAATGGCGTGTCGCCGAGCCTCTGGCACTCGGTAGGGCCGCTGCCGGACGATGGTGCCAGGTGGAGTACAGATGTCATGCTGAAGGACGTTGGTCCGCCCGGGGAGTAGAGAGAACACGTCGGAGAATTGACCGACCAGGTGTTGCAGCTCCATCTTCTGGGCAGCCGATAGGTGGGGGTTGACGTCTACAACCACGGGAGTACAGGTGGCTAGGGCGGCCAGTTGGGTTCTCGTCCCGGCCCACCGCTTCAGGAGGTTTATGTGATATAGTTGTTCTTCCTTCCGCTTCCCGGGTTGACGTATGCAAAAGGTGACGGGCCCCACCTTTTCCGTCACCGTGAATGGTCCCTGCCATTTTGCAAGGAATTTACAGGCTGCCGTCGGTACCAGGACCAGGACGAGGTCTCCAGGCTGGAACTCCCGTGGTTGGGCTGCCCGGTCGTAGTGCCGCTGTTGGGCTTGCTGCGCCTTAGTGAGGTGCTCCCGAACCAGTGGCATGACCCTGTCGATCCGTTCCCTCATCTCACGGATGTGCTCAATCGTGGACCGATGGGCTGCCGGCTGTTGCTCCCAGGCTTCCTTGGCGATGTCGAGTAGTCCGCGGGGCTGACGTCCGAATAGGAGCTCGAACGGGGTGAAGCCGGTCGATGCTTGGGGCACCTCTCGAATCCCAAAGAGGACGTATGGAAGCATCCGGTCCCAGTCTCGCCTGTCCTCCGTGGCTACCCGACGGAGCATCCGCTTCAAGGTTTGATTGAATCTCTCGACGAGCCCATCGGTCTGTGGGTGGTAGACTGAGGTGCGGAGCTGTTTCACCTGCAGGAGCCGACAGAGATCCGCCATGGTCCGGGACATAAACGGGGTGCCTTGGTCGGTCAATATCTCCGCGGGGATGCCAACTCGACTACACAGCAGGAAGAGTTCCTGAGCGATCGCCTTTGATGTTGCTTTCCGGAGAGGGATGGCTTCGGGGTAGCGAGTGGCATAGTCCACGATGACCAGTATGTGTTCATGACCCCGGGTGGACTTCGGCAGCGGCCCTACGAGATCCATGCCTATCCGCTCGAAGGGTACCTCGATGATGGGCAGCGGAATCAGCGGGCTGGGGGGAGGAGTGCTGGGTGAGGTTCGCTGGCATGTGGCGCAGGCGCGACAGAAGCACTTCACATCCGCGTCGAGTCCGGGCCAGTGGAATCGATCCCTATCTCACCTTCCTCTGGCTCTGGCGTCCTTTTATCCTCCTGTTGATTGGTGTCAGGTGTGGCCGGCCAGCCCGTGCTAATGACGTGCAGGTGATTCTCCTCCGTTTCCAGGGCGACGCTGATGAGGTCCCGGGACACGAGTCACAATAGTATAGAACACAGCGCTAAGATCCAGTAGAACTAATAAAGAGATACAACCATGATCAGATGATAGAAGCAGGTCATTTGTAACTCTAATGAGAGCAGTCTCAGTACTATGATACAGTCTAAATCCCGACTGGAATTCCTCCCAGATACCATTTTTCTCTAAGAAAGAATATAATTGTGAGGATACTACACAGCAAATTTATGGAGTTGAAAAATCAGGAGTTAGGCAAAAAAGTGTGAAAGAGTTATACTCCCTGGCTGTGTTTTATTTTGGAGTTCATTAATTGGTGTTCAGGAGCGTGTTTTAACACCCCATCTGGAGTTAAATGTTGAGAAGTGCGCCACCACAGATAGGTAAAAGCGTATAATTATATACATATTTATATATATAAAAATAAAAAATTTCAAAATGTTCACTATTTTCTGACAGAAACATGTTTTGTCGTAGCTGTTACATTATATACTGTGTACTAACGTCAATGATCGCGGCGAACTTGGTCTTGAATGTAACTCGTTTTTCCGAGCATGTGTTTTGTGCGGGCTTTTTTTTTTTTGCCGATGTGAACAAGCTAACATTAGTTAACCGTCTTTTCATTCGCCGTGTTTCTGAAAATGAGTGTTTTGCTTGAATTGAAGTGGTGGCTCAGCTCAAGAAACATCCTGTTCAGCTTCCATAAACTAATGCCGACGAGGTAACGTTAATTTCCTCTTCAGGAACTCAAGCTGCGGTTTAAGACTCCATCTCCACATCGGAGCCTGCCTTTTTTCCCCGACCTTCACACTCAGGTGTGTTTCTCGGCCCACCTCTTCGGATTACTACGGTAATGTGATGGGGACGAGTGAGTGCGGTTACAGAGCGATGCCGCGTGTGGAACAGACGCTTGTGAGCTATCTGTCCTCTAGCGCAGCATCGTCTCTGAAGGCTCCAACCCTGCCCACCAAGCCATTGCGCACTTCATCGACGCTGGTGGGCAAAGGGTACGCGGCAGCAGGTCAGGCTGGTTCATGCTCTTTGAGCAGGTCAGGCTGGTATGCCTGCACACTATGGCGGTGTTGCAGGCATACCAGGCTGACCTGCTCAAAGAGCTGGATGAGGGCGAGGGATTTAGTGCGGAGGATATCACCGAACTCCGCAAAACCGCTGATTTGTCTCTCCGTGCCACCAAGGAGCAGCTTTGGTGGCGGCGGAGAGGCATGCTGGTGTGTGGTGGGCATTCTGGCGCACTATGGCTGCCGTCGCATCATCCAGGTGGATGCTGCACACTGGTGGTGGATGAGGAGACCCCCCCCCCCCCCCTAATGTAAAGCGCTTTGAGTGCCCAGAAAAGCGCTATATAAATGTAAGGAATTATTATTATTATTATCTCTGGTTGACCCTGTCGGATATTAAAGATCGCGACAGAGTCTTCCTCCTGGACGCCCTGCTGGCGCCATCTGGCCTTTTTGGTGACGCTGTTGACGCAGTCGTCGACAGGCACCGAGAGGCCAATAGGCAGGCGGTGGCGTTCCAGCGGTTTCTCCCTCGCCGCTCTCTAGCTCACACTTTTACCAAGTGTGTGGATGTCGCATTGGCTCCGTTGCGGCTATGAGGCATCCGCATACTCAATTATAGCAATGATTGGTTGATTCTCGCTCAGTCAGAGCGAAGGGCGGCTCGACATCGAGATGTTGTTCTCGCCCATATGAAAGTGTTAAGAGAGGGTTAAGACTGAACGCCAAGAAGAGTGTGCTTTCTCCATTACAGAGAACCACTTATCTTGGTGTGGTATGGGATTCGACCACGATGCAGGCACATATGTCCCCTGCTCGGATTGAGTCGATCCTCACGGAAGTCAGGGGAGTGAAAGAAGGCCAGTCACTCACTGTCAAGCAGTTTCAGAGACTGCTGGGTCTGATGGCAGCTGTGTCCAACGTGATACCTCTTGGCCTGCTGTACATGAGACTCCTACAGTGGTGGCTCAAGACCAAGGGGTTTTCCCCGAGGGGAAACCGCTTCGCATGATCAAGGTCACGCAGCAGTGCCTACGTGCCTTAGTCATGTGGAGACAACCTTGGTTCTTATCTCAGGGCCCGGTGCTGGGAGCTCCATGTCGCCGCGTAACGCTAGCAATGGATGCTTCCCTCACTGGTTGGGGAGCGGTCATGAATAGCCACCCTGCCTGCGGTCTGTGGAGCAGGCATCTTCTCGCCTGGCACATCAACCGGCTGGAGATGCTGGCTGTGTTTCAGGCTCTGAAACACTTTCTCCTAAACCTAAGAGGTCACCATGTGTTGGTGCGCACCGAGAACACAGCAGTGGTCTCTTATATCAACCACCAAGGAGGTCTGCGGTCGCGCCCCCTGTACAGGCTGGCGCACCAGATCCTTGTGTGGTCCCAGGGCAAACTCCTCTCACTGAGGGCAGTTTACATCCCTGGGCATTTCAATGTGGGAGCAGACATCCTGTCGAGACAGGGGCTGTGACCCGAGGTGGTGAAGCAGATCTGGAGAGTGTTTGGCCAGGCTCAGGTGGACCTCTTCGCTACTCAGGAGACAGCGCAATGTCCCCTTTGGTACTCTCTAGTTCACCCAGCTCCACTGGGGCTGGATGCCATGGTACAGACGTGGCCGAGGCTTCGTCTGTACACTTTTCGCCCGATTGCTCTACTCCCCAGAGTTCTGGAGAGAGTGCACCGGGACAGGGTTTGGCTCTTACTAGTAGCCCCGTTCTGGCCGGGCCAAGTATGGTTCTCGGACTTGATTTCTCTCCTCGACGGCTCTCCATGGGAGATTCCCTTCAGGAGGGATCTTCTCTCACAGGCAGGAGGCACTCTGGTGCACCCCCGCCTGGAGTTATGGAAATTGTGGGTGTGGCCCCTGAGGGGGCACAGCTCATTGATTCCGGTCTCTCAACCGAGGTTGTGGAGACCATCCTTCAGTCCAGAGCTCCCTCTACGAGGAAACTGTACGCCCTGAAGTGGAGACTCTTCACTTCATGGTGCAGAGATCACCAGCTCGACCCAGTTAACTGCCCGGTTGGTACAGTGCTGGAGTTCTTGCAGGCTCGATTCTCTGCGGGGTTAACCCACTCCACCTTGAAGGTTTATGTGGCGGCGATTTCGGCCTACCATGCCTCTCTTGGTGGACAGTCAGTGGGTAGACACCCCCTAGTTACACGTTTCCTCCACGGTGCGCTGAGGCTAAAGCCCCCAGTACGGTCCTGAATTCCTCCCTGGGACCTGGCTGTGGTGTTAGTTCCTCTCTGCAGGCCTCCTTTTGAGCCTATAGAGTTGATATCTGATCGCCATCTCACCCTGAAGACTGCTTTTCTTCTGGCAATTTCTTCTCTGAAGAGAGTTGGGGATTTGCAGGCCCTCTCTGTGGCCCCTACTCACTTGGACTTTGCGCCTGGCATGGCCAAAGCCTTTTTGTACCCTTGTGTAGGGTACGTCCCCAAAGTTCCCTCTGTCACACCACAGCCGGTTGTACTGCAGGCCTTTAGTCCTCCTCCCTTTCGGGAGCCAGACCAGCAAAAGCTTAATTGTATGTGTCCAGTGCGAGCACTGGACGCATACGTCCACAGAGCTGCCCTGTGGAGAAGGGCGGACCAGTTGCTTGTTTGCTATGGTCCCCCTAAAAGAGGTCTCCCTGCTTCCAAGCAGACCCTCAGTCGGTGGATAGTGGATGCCATTAAAATTGCCTATGAGTCCTCTGACCTCCCCTCGCCGATGGGAGTCAGGGCTCATTCCACTAGGAGTGTGGCGGCCTCCAAGGCCTTCCCGGCAGGTGTCCCAATTCAGGACATCTGTAACGCTGCCGGTCTACGCCCCTGACCTTTGTCAGGTTTTATGGCCTGGACATGCGGGCCACTCCAGGCTCCTCCGTCTTCTCGCCCTAGTTGTGCTCCGCAGGGATACACACTGGGCAGGGATTGGGAAGTCTGGCAGCGTGGATATCTCTTTCCCCTAGCGTCTTCGGATGCAGCTCGAGTTCCTGAAGAGGAACGTCTTAGGTTACGTATGTAACCCCAGTTCCTCGTGGGAACGAGACGCTGCGTGCCGATGCCACACTTCCGGCATCCCTGCCAGTTCTTGCTTTGTTCCAGAGGCTGATGCCGGTTTGCACCGCACGTGCTTTTATACCAGCTGGTCATTATGTCACCTCGCCCGTGATGTCTCGCCCATCCAATGGACATATTTCATTTGTATTCAGAGCCGGTTACGCTGAAGGCGTTCCCCTAGCGTCTTCGGACACAGCGTCTCGTTCCCTCGAGGAACTGGGGTTACATACGTAACCTAAGATGATCTTTTATCCAGTAATGCAGCCTTATGTCTGTAAGATAGCCTTATGTTTTACATATGTGGTTACTAAATTGCAGTGTCTAAGTTGCCCTGGCTACAGTTGAGCCGTGAAAGTGTAGGCCTGCAATGTTTTGAATTGTAACAGCTATGATAAATAAGTTTTTAGTTGTGGCCCATGAGAGTGCATGGTTTTCAGCTTAAACATTTTTTTGTTGCATTCTCAATCACACTAACATTAGCTGTTATCTTAAATTACATGTTTTCTCTTTAATATCAGGTCACGATTTTGATAAAAGTACAACATGGAGGGAAGAAGTATGTAAAACTGGAAGAAGTTTGTCTCTCAGATTTTCTCAGTACAGGTGAGTTATACAGTATGTTTAGTATTCAGTTAATAAAGAGTAAGTAACAGTATTTTTTGTAACTTCTTTTGTAAATAACATATGTTGATGTTATGGTGTAGTCCAGCAGACGTTTCTGATAGCAAAGAATACATTGAAAGTCGCAGATGACCATTGCATGGAGATGGATGAGGATGTCTTTCCAGAACTTGCAACAACCCAAAGAAATGTGTTTTATCATCCACACTGATGATCGTAGGACATTTAAGAACATTTGTGTGATATTTTGAGAGTTTGTATCTTGACTCTGAGACAAAATGTGTGTATTTAAGAACTTCTATTTGCTGAAACATCCAAGAACTTTGCTTACTTCTTTGACCTGACCAAGTTTGGTGCCTCCTCAAATCAGACAGAAGATGTTACTCTCACTACTTATGGTAAGCAGAGTTATATGTAATGTGATTATTTTGTCTGACCCTGGCAATATCCACATTGGAACACATGATAGTTTTGCTGACACAGCTCTTTGATTATATTTACATTTCTATGACATTCAGAGCAACAAAGGCTTTCTTGAGTGGTGTATAAAGACTGCGTAACGTAAATTCCACTACAGGTTCTCCCGCAGTGATCAGCTGATGTACTACAAATGTTTCCTCATTTCTCGGATGTCAAAGGACTGGTAATTATTAAATGTGAATGTGAAGTTTTATGTAAAAAAAAATATATATTATGTTAAATTAGATGTCTGTATGGTTGTCTTTCCTTTTTAATTAGATTTTGCAAGAGTTCTCACTGATGTTTGGAACAGAGGTTGCTTCAAGATTCCTGGAAAAATGGAACACCAGTTTTAAAGAAAAAGTCATCCAGGAGGCCTGGAACCTTAAAGAGACTGCTCTCCTAAAACAGCATCTGAAAGCTGTACTGAATGATGATCCAGGTACAGTCATTATCAAAATAGTAATGTAGTTACTTGAGTCAGTCAATCTTTGTAAAAAAAATTTATAGATTTTTTCCCAAAAGCATTTTTCAAACACTTAATACACTTAATAAAAAAACACTTAATACACAGTTATTTCTTAAAATTGTGTCTATTTATAAAGCTCATTATTAAATTCATGCTTTGGAAATGCTGTTCATAACTATTTACATAAAAAAAACAAAACATGATGAGTGTACATGAAGAGTAAAAGTCCCCTTGACTTTGGGCATGTACAGTCAGTATGAAATGTAAAAATGTTGTTTGCTCTCCAGCACAACCATAATAACTACCCCATTAATAGTTCGTAATTTTAAGATATTATGATGCACAATACAAAGGGGTAACTTAGAGATGCCATAAACAGACTAGTTTGAAATAACTACTGTTATCTTCTGTCTCCAGAATGGGACAGTGACACGGCTTCTCTACTTGTCCTGCTGGATCTTCTTACTCCACAATCAGCTGGAAGAAAGTGGCCCAAGAAGATCAGTGTTGGAGAGGCAACACATCATCTGGTGAAATTTCATAAGGTTTGTTAAGACAACACTATCCTATTACAAATACTTAATGCCTATTTTTAAACAAATTGTTTATAAAGGGACATTTATGTTGTGTTTCAGTCATGCCAAAGTCTTGATGATCATCTCCTGACCACTAAAGGAAACCCTCAACCATATATATTCTTGCCTCAGGAACTTCAAAAGCACAGGTCTCCACCTTTTACTTTGTCTTGGACAGAAAAGTTTTGCCTTGTTAGACATGTACATCCTTGGGTACGTGACGAGCTGTAAATTTTGTTTTCGGTGTGAAGTATCATGATGCTCTGTCCAGCCTGTACACATTTTTGCAGACAACTATGTACAAAATTGATAAAGGTGCAACTGAAGAAACTCCAAAAGTCAAAAAACTGTTGAGCAAGGCTGTTGAACAGGCAGTAATTGTCTTATTCAACTAAAATGTTAAGTTGTTTCCTCTGCACTTTATCCTTTGGTTCAGCTTTGCATTTGTTCAGGCACCTCAAAGCAATTCATGGAATGTGTCCTGGTATCTCAAGTTGTTCCTTGTTTCCTCATCTGATGTATAAGTGTCTTCCCCAGGTTACACAATCCTATGCTGCACTACTTTTTTTCTTTTTTTATATATAAACCTGCAGGCTTGATTTTATATAATGCAGTGTGTTGCTGGTAATGTTTTATACGATACTATTAAACATTTCTAGTTGGTACTCTGTTAGCTGCTTACATGTATTAAATGTAAATGTTTTGCTGTTCGAATTTACAGTATTTTATGAACGCAATTATTTTCAAAGTGTATCCATGCATGGAATTTCTAAACCTAATCTATGGATTTGCTCAAATAAAAGCAGTAAGTCAAGAGTATGGCATTCAGTGTAGTCATTTTCACATAAAACATTATATTGTGTTAAATAAATGTTAACTCTAAGAAGTGTTAAATTAAATATTTTTTTAAATGTTGAATTTTAACACTGGTAAGGAGTTCATATTATAATTAACTCAATTTTAGAGTTATAATTACTCTCCGTAGGATTAGTATTTTAACTCCAAAAAGAGTTAAATTTTAACTCTGAAATAGTCTTAAAAATTCAACTCCAAGAGCAGAGTTATTTTAACTATGTGCTAGAGTCTATTTGATGGTCACGCATGTACACTCAGATTGAGTTGATTTTAACTACCAGGGAGTTTATTCCAAAGACCAGAATTTGCTGTGTACCTTTTCTAGTATCTCTGACAGAAAAGGGAGATTTGAGATCGGTCTGTAATTAACTAGATCTTTGGGGTCAAGTTGTGTTTTTTTAATGAGAGGCTTAATAACAGCCAATTTGAAGGTTCTGGGGACATATCCTAATAACAATGATGAATTAATAATAGCCAAAAGAGGATCTATGACTTCTGGAAGCAGCTCTTTTAGTAGTTTAGATGGAATAGGGTCTAACATACATGTTGTTGGTTTAGATGATTTAACAAGTTTATACAATTCTTCCACTCCTACAGTAGAGAATGAGTGGAATTGTTCCTCAGAGGATCTATAGTGCAATATCTGATGCGATACTGTAGCTGACGGCTGCATGGTTACAATTTTATCTCTGATAGTATCGATCTTGGAAGTAAAGTAGTTCATAAAGTCATTACTGCTGTGCTGTTGGGAAATGCCAACACCTGTTGATGCAGAGGCGTCATGCCCATTCCGATTTTTGAAACAAGTGGATTTTGAATGCAGCTTCCAAAAGACAAAAAATAGCCGATTAATATTTTCTATATTTGATACAATCACACTGGTGATTAGAACGTTCAGTGCGTCATATCATCAGCTGCTAAATTCAAATTTGTGGTCTCTGGCTGGCGCTGAGCCAGAGACAGATGCATTTTTACCAGTGATGTTAAACAAGTAGTGACGCTACTAGTTTAACTACATTTCTCAGTAGCGTGGCGGTAGCGTCACTGCTTTATGAATCAAATAGCTTTTCGGTAGTTGCTCTTTTTTTTTTTATCAAGTAGCGCGGTAGCGTCAACAAAAGCTAACGTTACACTTTCTAAAGAAAGCATTTTGAAACTCAAGCTCAAATCAGAAATATAACAGCTACGGATCACTGATCCTGGATCAGGTAAGTGACGACACAGACACTAAAGCTCGTAACGCCATTGGCTCCTCAAACTGTCAGTCAAACCTCATTATTTCTCCCGCCTCTTTCGTCAATGAAGTGCGGCGCACATTTTGGAGCATCTCAGCTTGTTTGCAGTCTGAAGGTAAATAAAGAACTGTTGATTGGATAAGTACAGCGGTTTCTTTACTCAAAAAACACTATTTATAAAGGCTAATGCTTTTTTTTGTTTGTTTTTTTGTTTTTTGTTTTTGAGGAGCGGAGAAGAGTTTCTCTAATATTTGTTGTCAAACAGCCAAATAGCTCGTGCGAAGCTCTGAATCTTTCATAATGTGATACTTGGCCAAATAGAAAAAAACTGAACGCCCACATAGCGACAGAAAACTGGGGAAAACGGGACACGATCAGGAAAAAAATAATAATAATAACATTTGCTGGTCAAAAGCTTCGTAGCCTTTTTGAACTTGATTTTGGTGAAATGTTTATATTAATATCTAATGACACATGCAACGATGCAAATAAACATAGCCTATCTGTAGGCCTAAACATCTATATGGTAACACTATACAATACGACTTCATTAAAATACATTTGTTACAGTATTTATCTTTGTTAATGTTAGTTAATGAAAATACAGTCGTTTATTGGTAGTTCATGTTAGTTCACAGTGCATTAACAAATGTTAACAAACAACTTTTGATTTTAATAATGCCTTAGTAAATGTTGAAACTAACATTAAGATAAATGCTGCAGAAGTATTGTTCATTCTTAGTTCATGTTAACTACACTAGTTAACTAATGTTAACTACTGAACCTTATTGTGAAGTGTTACCATTTATATAAATGTATCTGTATACAATAAAGCCACAATACCAACTACAAATAGGAGGTTTCCGGCCAACAGCAATTTGAGATCAATCCGGCCCTGTATTTGATACTGATTATGTTGCCAAATTGGTTTGGAACAGCTGTTGAATAAACAATTAAACTGAACATGCCTGTCTATCTGACAGTTTTATTGATCACTGAGAGAGCATTTTTTAAATTTTTTTAAAATAGCTTGGATGTAGTAAACTACTTTTGCCGTAGCTTAGCTTGCTACATTTCCCAGGGCTGTAGCTTTAGTGTAGTTAAGTTTCATTTAAAGAAGAGTAACTGTTAGCTTAGCTCACTACATTTTCCAAGTAGCTTGCCCAACACTGGTGGGATGTACACTGCACATATGATGACACAACCAAACTCTCTTGGTAAATAATGAGGTCTGAGTGAAACACAGAGCAGTTCATATTGTTTGCACCATCTATCACATATGTACATACAAACTCCTCCTCCACTCTTTTTACCAGAGTCAATGGAGCGGTCTGCACGCACCAACATGTATCTGTCAAGTTCGAGTAACGAATCCGGAATCCCCTCATGAAGCCAGCTTTCTGTAAGCACCATAAGATTAGACTCCCGATATTCAAAACTGGTCCTTGTAATGGCACGGAGTTCATCCATCTTAGGCGCCAGTGACCTCACATTGCTCAGGATCACTGAAGGCAGCTGTGGTTTACTAGCTTGCCAGCGGAGACGCTCCTGAACGCCCCCCTGTCTCCCTCGCTTACGCCGCAGCCGGGTCCGGTATGTGGCACACGTGTAGCAGCTGGCAGGTAATCCGGTGCTACATAAGGATGATTTCTGAGAGACAACAATGCACTCCTGGAATATACCAGTCTTTGATTTTGTTCCCGCTGTAGGCCTAACGTTAAGTCCAATGCAAAACATGGAATAAACGTTTCCCCGATGATCAGAACAAGAAGCAGGAAAAGTAGGCACGAAGCCATTGTTCGAGTCTCCAAACACAGTCTGCCAACAAACAGCAGGTTTGTGTTAGTCGCAAACACCTTGCATCGCACTTAACCGTGTTAACTTTAAAGTCCAGACTCAAATTCTAAAGTTTTATACTTAAAAAACAACAAGAAAAATGCTTAAACAAACAAACAACAGTAGCACGAGCCCGTGTTGCTGCAGAGGTCGGGTCGCCCGTCTCAGGGCCTCTTGCTCTTCCACTTGCCGCCAGGTTTGGCGGGGGCCTAGGTGGGAGGGGCGGCTGCCCTGTGACTGGCTCTACGGCACTGCTTTGCTGGAGGCTGCTGCGTTTGCTGCGCAGGAGTGGCGGCGGCGGTGGCAGGGGGCAGGGGGCAGTCCTCAGCGACGAGTAGACTGAGGCGCTGCCACCGGCTGCCAGGTGGAGACGAGTACCTACAGGCCCGAGAGGGGAGCGACAGATTTCCACACCAGGTGGCAGTGGTATTTGGACACAATTGCATCGTAACCGACCGCTCCACCGACGGGATCTCCGTATCGGTCAGGGAGGATGAGCCACTGGGGCAGTTTCGGGCAGTGAAAGGTGCCGTCCATGACCCAGTGAGCTCATCATGCACCTCCGGGAAGAAAGGTACCGGGGTGGGGCCCTGAGAACCAGCACGAGCCACCCTGAGAAACCAATCGTCCAATCTCGAAGGTTTGGGACACGGTGGAGGTTTCCACTCGAGCCCAACCCTCTCGGCGGCCCGGGCAAGCATAGCCACCATTTCCGGATCCGAATCCGGCATGGTGCCGAATCGTCTACTGCCAGAAGTAGCGCCCCCTCGGCTGCCAACAGGGGGAGCCCTAGATCTAGGCAGAGGCACGGGCACCCCGCCCCTTTGTAGGAAACGGAGTCTGGTCCGCAACTCCGTGACGGTCATTTTCACGCAGTGGGAGCATGACTCGTCCATGAAAGCCACCTCAACGTGTTTAACACCCAGACACGAGAGGCAGCGATCGTGACCATCACCCGGCGCCAGGTAACGACCACAACTAGAAATGCACGGGTGGAAAGGCATCTTTAAAAAGACACAATTTTAAAAAGACGTTCCATCTGTGAAAGCTCTTTTAAAATTCGCCCTTTTAGAGTTTGCTCTTTTAGTGTGCTGAAGCGCACAGAGGAGATGGCCACCTGCAACACAAACAGGGGGTAGTGGAGCCTGATGTGTGCAATCCACTCGACACGGTAGAACCACCGCCGCTGAAGCGCCATACCACCAGCACGAGATAAGAAAAAAAGATACAAAAAAACTACAGTAGATCTACAGTAAAATGTCAACTGGAGTGTTCCTCACTGCACTTCTATGTTTTTATTAACCCTGTCTTGTGGATTTGGCGACAGGTTCCCATCCACATCATAATGGATGTTTTCATTAGCTAAAATCTTGGAAAAAATCTTCTGGCATGACAAATACAGGCCTGACATTGGTCTCCTCCTGTGATGTCACTGCAGGCATCATCTATAGCCTGGAGAAGAGAGACTGGTTTGTGAGACCTATTGAAAACCTTCCACCTCCATGTGGAGAAAAATACTTCAGTTGGGTTACAGTAAGGAAGGGGGGGTATGGGGGTAAATACAAGGTGATAAACTGTTGTAGAACCTGGTCGAAAAGAACGCACACACATGTTTAACTTAAGAAACTAATCTAACTTCATCAGCTCGTAAAATGAGCAAATGACCAACTAGCGTCCGGCCATACTCGCCTTACCACCCGAGAGACTCATAAAACATGATAAGGTGAGGATGAACGGCCCGCGCTACATCTGTTCGGAGTTTAACAACGGATAATTACTCCTCTGGAGACGATCCAGAACCAGAGCGTTCGCGATACTGCGAGCCCACTTGCCATAAACTACCTTCCGATAAACAAAATTTGACTGACTTACAACTTCGTCTCAGCAAAGACGATCACCAGAGACACACAACGTGATACTCCTCATGACCTCACAACCTCAGCTCTGGTCTCCTGCATTCCGGGAGAAAGCCGCCTCTTACAACAAAAGGAATTCTAGTTATACAAAGTTTCTTCCAAACTTTCATGGACTTTGCCAAAAAGACAATCCAGAAAAGACTGCTGCTATGAAAGCGACTCAAGAGACAAATTATATATGAATGTGGTATTCTATGTTTCATTTAATCTTACTGTAGTTATCAGAACTTAGAATATTTTTAATCTATGACTTATGAATAATAGGTATTCAATATAAGTAACTCATGTTTGATATTGATTTAAACCTTATTTTGATTCCAATAAGATGAAAAGGATGAATGTTGATTTTTAGCATCATAAGGTATGATTATAACCCTTTGTAGAAATCTGCTAGGATATTTGGGCTCATGTGACATATTTACGAGCAGATAATGTATGCACGAAAAAGAAGTCGTGTTGGGCGGGGCTCCGCCCTACAGAGACAATGTGATTGGGTCAGACAGTGAATAGGATGGACTTAATTCTATCCGATAAAACAGACACCCCAACTTTGAATTAGTCAGAAGAAGAAAAGAAATGTAACACAAAGCTCAGCTCGAAAGAAAAGAAAACCTGCAAGGAAGCCTGGCTGAAAGTCTGGGCGTTGCCCCTCCTGATCTCGCTGCGAAACATCTGGCTGATCATCTCAAAAGACTTCAACACTCTGTCAACTTCAAACCAAACTTGCAAAGAACTTCAAAGCCTTGCCATTCGCGCGCTGCCAGGAAGCCACGAATCGTAGAGAGGATTCCCGAGTGACGTCACGCGACAACGACACAGCGCGAGAGTCGGGATTTCCTCAAGAAGTAGCCTTCAACTCAACTTCAACTCACAGCAAGTAAAACAAACAAATCTCTTATTCGCTGAAGCTGAATTGAATTGAATGAATCGTTAAAAGATAACAATTAATATTATTATGAAGGCCATTGTAGATCTGCAATCCACTCCTTCACTATAATAATACATTTTGTTAAATAAAAGTTTTAAATGTTAAGTCAGACTGAGTGTTATTACACTCTTAAAAGTGCTGGGTTATTTCTGTAAACACATTGTTGGGTTAATTGTGCTGGGTGAAAATTCTGGGTTGTTTGAGGTACTGTAAACACATATTTGGGTTGTTCATGCTGGGTCAAATGGACTGTAAGGGGTTCTTTCTCCACTGAACACCTGGGTTGGGTTATTTTGACCCAACCGGTTTGTTTATTTTACCTCTTCATCGAATTTTCTGGATTCTTCACTCGTCTCATCGTCAGACGTTCAAGCAACTCGCAGCAAGCAGGATTATAAGGTAAATTAATATGATGATATGATTATTTACCTCTATTTTTAATAAGATGTGGTAAGAACACACTGATTTCATGGTTAATGTGATATTTGATCTGTCGCTGTGCGGGTTAAAGTTAGTGTTATTCTGTGAATGAAGTAGCCGCCTAAATTTTTTTGTTGACAAAAAAGGCCTCAACAATCTCTTTATAGTTATGTATAAATATATACAAAAGTCTTCACCAAGTTGGACCTCCGCAGCGTGTACAACCTCATCTGGATACATGAGGGGGATGAGTGGAACACTGCCTTTGTGACACCTACTGGCCACTATGAGTACTGCGTGATGCCGTATGGATTGGTCAGCGCCCCCTCCGTATTCCAAGATTTTATGGCCACAGCCATATCACCCTGCAGCCCAAGACCGGTTGCCCACGAAGCTAAGCAGGGCTGAGCCTGGTCAGTACCTGGATGGGAGACCTCCTGGGAAAACTAGGTTGCTGTTGGAAGAGGTGTTAGTGAGGTCAGCAGGGGGTGCTCACCCTGTGGTCTGTGTGGGTGCTAACGCCCCAGTATAGTGACGGGGACACTATACTGGCAAAAAGCACCGTCTTTCGGATGAGACGTTAAACCGAGGTCCTGACTTTCTGTGGTCACTAAAAATCCCCGGACACTCATCGTAAAAGAGTAGGGGTGTAACCCCGGTGTCCTGGCCCAATTACCTCCACTGGCCTCTGTCTATCATGGCCTCCTAATAATCCCCATCCACTTGATTGGCTCTATCTCTCTCTCCTCTCCACCTGTAGCTGGTGTGTGGTGAGCGCACTGGCGCCGTTGTCCTGTGGCTGCCGTCGCATCCAAGTGGATGCTGCACACTGGTGGTGGTTGAGACCCCCCTGACATGATTGTAAAGTGCTTTGGGTGTATATCAATACACAATAAAGTGCTATATAAATGCTTCATTCATTCATTATGCATGAGGTTCTCTGGGAGTTTCTCCACAAGTTTGTACTGGTCTACATTGATGACATCCTAGTGTACTCCTGGAGCATGGCCAAACATCGCCACCATGTTCCGGAGGTCCTAAAACGCCTGAGGGAATACCACCTCTTCCTTAAAGCTGAGAAATGCTCGTTCCATCAGACCTCAGTGCAGTTCCTTGGTTATAACATCAACAAGAATGGCATCCAAATGGACGAGGGGAAGGTCACCGCCATAAAGGAATGCCCCATCCCTACCACTATTAAGGAACTCCAATGCTTCTGAGGTTTTTCCAACTTCTACAGAAGATTCATCCGTGTTTATAGTACCATAACCAGTCCCTTCACAAACCTTTTGAAGAACAAGCCCAAATCACTGTCCTGGTCACCATCTGCCACAGAGGCGTTCCAGAACTCAAGAACGCCTTCATCAGTGCTCCAATCCTCGTCCATCCCGACCCTAACAAACCTTTCATCGTCGAAGTTGACGCCTCCACCACCAGCGTAGGAGCCATCTTAGCAGCAGGGGACACCAGCCCGACTCCATCCATGTGCCTTCTTCTCCCGTAAACTCAGCCCGGGCAGAACAGAATTATGACATAGGCAACAGAGAACTTCTATCCATAAAACTAGCTCTGGAGGAGTGGAGACACTGGTGCCCATCACCCCTTTACAGTTCTTACCGACCATAAGAACCTGGAATACCTTCGAGAGGCCAAAAGGCTTAACCCATGCCAAGTCAGGTGGGCTCTGTTTTTCACCCGCTTCCACTTCTCCATCACATATTGACCAGGATCAAAGAATGTCAAAGCGGATGCCCTATCTCGTCTCCATGCTCCTGAGGAAAACAATGATCAACCAGAACCCATCCTACCTCGAACAATGATAGTAAGCCCTATTCAACGGGCAGACGGAAAGAAAGATCCAGGAGATTGGTCGCTTTTTACGAACCTTCTGTCACGGCCACCAGAAATCCTGTAACCATTTCCTGGGCTGGGCCGAGTACGCTCAGAATCCCCTTCGTCAACCATCTACTGGACTCACCCCTTTTCAATGCGTACTCGGTTACCAGCCCCCTCTCTTCCCATGGTCTGGTGAACCATCCGACATACCATCAGTCGATCACTGGTTCCGGGAGAGCGAGAGGGTCTGGGACACAGCTCACCATCAACTACAGAGAGCGTTACGGCAACGCAAGTTGACAGCCGACCGTAGAAGATCCACAGCTCCTCCCTATCAACCGGGTCAAAAGGTTTGGTTGTCAACAAAGGATATCCGGATGCATACGCCCTGTAGAAAGCTTAGTCCCAGATACATTGGTCCCTTTGCCATCACGAAGCAGATCAATCCGGTCACTTACCAACTAGAATTACCACCTCACTACAGAATTCACCAAACCTTTCATGTGTCACTCCTCAAACCTTACTATCCTTCCATTCCTGTCTCCACCAAACCAGCTACTTAAGCACTCCCAGCACCTCACTTCAGTGTCCAGTCTTGTTGATGCATATTGGACTCCTACCTGTTTCTAGTTCCAAAGGATTTTCAGAAAAGTATCGACTCCTATACTTACCTCCTGTGTTTCTCCTCAGAAGTGTTCTCCTCGTCTGCGTCCATCCACGTCTCCTTGTCCTCCACATCATGGATCCTTGGCGCTGGTACACCTCCATCTCCTGCAAAGCAAACCCCAAGTATCACACTCCTTACAAGTACCTCCAAGGATTCATTGTTCCAGTGTATAAATAAATTACCCTCAACCATCTTCTTGTGTCCGGATATACAGGTGCTGGTCATATAATTAGAATATCATCAAAAAGTTGATTTATTTCACTAATTCCATTCAAAAAGTGAAACTTATATATTATATTCATTCATTACACACAGACTGATATATTTCAAATGTTTATTTCTTTTAATTTTGATGATTATAACTGACAACTAAGGAAAATCCCAAATTCAGTATCTCAGAAAATTAGAATATTACTTATGACCAATACAAAGAAAGGATTTTTAGAAATCTTGGCCAACTGAAAAGTATGAACATGAAAAGTATGAGCATGTACAGCACTCAATACTTAGTTGGGGCTTCTTTTTCCTGAATTACTGCAGCAATGCGGCGTGGCATGGAGTCGATCAGTCTGTGGCACTGCCCAGGTGTTACGAGAGCCCAGGTTGCTCTGATAGTGGCCTTCAGCTCTTCTGCATTGTTGGGTCTGGCATTTCGCAACTTCCTCTTCACAATACCACATAGATTTTCTATGGGGTTAAGGTCAGGCGAGTTTGCTGGCCAATTAAGAACAGGGATACCATGGTCCTTAAACCAGATACTGGTTGCTTTGGCACTGTGTGCAGTTGCCAAGTCCTGTTGGAAAATGAAATCTGCATCTCCATAAAGTTGGTCAGCAGCAGGAAGCATGAAGTGCTCTAAAACTTCCTGGTATACGGCTGTGTTGACCTTGGACCTCAGAAAACACAGTGGACCAACACCAGCAGATGACATGGCAGCCCAAATCATCACAGACTGTGGAAACCACACTGGACTTCAAGCAACATGGATTCTGTGCCTCTCCACTCTTCCACCAGACTCTGGGACCTTGATTTCCAAATGAAATACAAAATTTACTTTCATCTGAAAAGAGGACTTTGGACCACTGAGCAACAGTCCAGTTCTTTTCTCCACAGCCCAGGTAAGACGCTTCTGACGTTGTCTCTGGTTCAGAAGTGGCTTGGTAGCCCTTTTCCTGAAGACGTCTGAGCGTGGTGACTCTTGATGCACTGACTCCAGCTTCAGTCCACTCCTTGTGAAGCCCTGACAAGTGTTTGAATCAGCTTTGCTTGACAGTATTCTCAAGCTTGCAGTCATCCCTGTTGCTTGTGCACCTTTTCCTACCCAAATTCTTCCTTCCAGTCAACTTTGCATTTAATATGCTTTGATACAGCACTCTGTAAACAGCCACACCTTTCAGTAATGACCCTCTGTGACTTACCCTCTTTGTGGAGGGCGTCAATGTTCATCTTCTGGATCATTGTCAAGTCAGCAGTCTTCTCCATTATTATGGTTTCAAAGAACAAGGGATACCCGGAATTTGTACTGTAGAGATGGTCATTTATTGAAACTCAAATGTAAATATTCTAATATTTTGAAATACTGATTTTTGACTTTCATGAGCTGTAAGTTCTAATCATCAAAATTAAAAGAAATAAACATTTGAAATATATCAGTCTGTGTGTAATGAATGAATATAATATACAAGTTTCACTTTTTGAATGGAATTAGTGAAATAAATCAACTTTTTGATGATATTCTAATTATATGACCAGCACCTGTACTTCCGTAACAGATATATATGCTGCTGTACTTTTTTTATGTACTTTATGAATATTTGTAATGTATTGTACACAACAATATATAATACATTAAAGTTTTCTAGATATCAAAGTGTGTACGTGTGTATATACTGAAAAAAGCAGCTTTATAATGTACTAGTAGTATAATGCTAATGCATTTCTAATGAAATGAAATACAATTGAAATGTACTTGAAGTACATTAAAATGATGCTTCAAATATACTCTAACTGTAGTTCATGAAGTATTAAAAGTACATTTTAAATGTATTTTAAGAAATACTAAATATACTTAAAGTGGTTCCATTTTAACACAATTTCAATATTAAATATATTGCAAATAGATTAAAATCGAACTTAAACATATCTTGAAATACACTTAATATACTTAAAGTTGTTTCAAAATAATACATTTAATGTGCAAATAATATAGTATAGTTTAAATATATAAAGTTTGTCTGAAAAAGCGCAATTTACTCTTCCTCTGTTTTAGTGAATGCTTATGTTGCTTTAATTAGGACACAAGAGGTTTATCCAGGTTAACAGTAAGTTAGAGAGGCCATGTAAAGTGTTCTTTATACTGTATGTTACTGTTAGAAATACTAGAAATTTGTATTTGAGATTGATGAATAATAGGCAGATCACTGGATTTCCAGGCTGGCATAATGTATGGTTTTGCTAGCTTTTAACCCAGTTTATCATCCTTATTTTACAGAATCTGTTTTGCCTCCCAAAAAAATTTGAGAAATGGTGGATTTCACACATTTGCAGCAATGTGTCTACAAGCATCCCAGAAATCTTGAAGGAGTTCCCCAGGCTTCTAGGAAAACTTTGCATGGTAAGAAACCATTTTGATTTTATGGTTTCGTTTACAGAAATTTGAAATGGTTAAATTGTTAGTGGGGTTGTGCAGACAGACGATAGTATAGTGTATTGATGATAGTCGGAGATATCGCTGAGAGCTGATGTCTTTGTCTATAGTCAAGGCGATATTACAGGAGCTGCCCCACATCTTTAAAATTTGAGAACATTGTTTTCTGTGAGTGTACACAGCAGCAGCACCTCTGCCAGAATATCACTAACGTCTACATATTCCTAATAAATTACATTGTTTGTCTCAGGAAGTCATTAATGTAGGCTGACAAATCACATTTAAGCCTTGTAATTTTTTCCAATCCAAGCTATTTAAAGGAATGAAGACATTTTCACAGGAAAAGTGTTTCAATGTGTCGTTTTGATTGTGAGATCAGTTTCACAGTTTGCACTGTATTATTCTTATGGTTTAGACACTAAAAGGGAGAGTGCTTTCACTCTGTCCTGCCCGCTCTGCTTCCCCAATCAATATACAAGAACGGAGGAAAGATCTTCAGACCCACAACCAGAATTCTGGAAGTCATTAATTTGACGTACAATCTGTAAGGTATTTTATTTATTTATTTATTTTACTTTTTCTGCTCTATAGACAGTACTGCGCAAAAGTTTTAGGCCACTAGTATTTTCACCAGTAAAAAAAATGGTTTCTATCTTTTTCTGTAGTGTGTCAGTAGGAAATATCAGTTTACATTTCCAAAAATTCATTTTGCCATTAATTGTAATAATCAAGTGAATGTCTGACAACAGCCAGTGCTCCAAACAGATCTGATCTGATCATCATCCAGTCTAATCTGATCGTTCAAGAAACCTACCTGCAAAGCTACAGTACTGTTAAAAGTTTTAGACACTTGTGAAAAAATGCTGTAAAATGAGAATGCTGTCAAAAATAATGTCATAAATAGATTTCCTTTATCAATTAACTTCTATTAACTAAATTAAATCAACATTCGGTGTGAGCGTCCTTTGCATCTAAAGCAGCTTTTGCCCTCGGTGTACTTGTACATAGTTTTTCAGTAAGCTTTACAGGGAGGTTTCTTGAAGCATTTTGGAGACGTTGCCACAGTTCTTCTGGATTTAGTCTGTCTCAGTTTGTTCTGTTTCTTCATGTGACTCCAGACAGACTGGAGGATGATCAGATCAGATCTGTGTGGAGCACTGGCTGTTGTCAGACATTCACTGGATTATTACAATTAATGGCAAAATGAATGTTTGGAAATGTAAACTGATATTTCCTACAGACACATTACAGCAAAAGATCAAAATAACTGACTTAAAACCTTTTTTTATTTTAGCTGGCTAAAATACTAGTGGCCTAAACCTTTTGCACCGTACTATATATATATATATATTGGGGGCTTTAAATACCCCATAATTTATGCCATGTTGGTTGGATGAAATTTAGTTAGACAACCAAGAAGTGCCAGTAAGCAAAACGAAACCTAAATCAGTAACACAATAAATATTTAGTTTGAGCAACCTTTACCAGACCCAATGCACAGGAAAACCCTGATGGTTTGGCTGATTTTCATAAAATACACTTAAACATTATTTATTTAAGTCAACTTAAATGTTACAACTTGTAAAAATGCAAGTTATGTTGCAAGACTAAGTGTCGTGTAATTAACAGGTGGGGACCAACATGATGATGTATTCCTGCACATTTTGTGCCTTGGTGACGAGACAATGACATCCCACACCTTCGCCATTGTTTCGGCCATGCCATTGAAACGGACTTCTTGCTTAGCTACACTAACATCTTCCTTCCAGGGAATTTCTCCAGCATGCAGTATATCATATTGATGGACATGAGTCTTCATGTGTGAAGTATTTGAGGGCAACAGTTTTTTCTGGCCACTTGTAACGTTTAAATTTCTTGTCACATGTATTGTCTGTTGTAGGTCTCTTTGTTTGACTTAGTTTTAATGGCACAATGTTTGGACTGATTCTCATCTTATCATCTTAATATGTCAGCGGTCTAAATCTTTAAAATTAGATATTGTTGATTCATGACTCATTTATTGCTTTATTTAAAGAATATCTGACCTCATCTCACCAAGATAGTCCTGCAGCTGAATATATTAAACAGGCTGTAAACAAGAAATACAATGGAAGAGCATATGTGAGCGAACTGTAAAAATATTGCTTAAACAGAAACATAAAGAGATGCATCATGCAAAAAAAATGAAACGGGAAGTTCTGGGAAAAGTAAGAGCTGTAAGAACCAAAGTATTAAGACTGTGGACTGTCTACTAGCCTGACTACGTCAGACTTCGTACTTCCGCTCAATTTCAGTTCGCTTCTGTACTCAGTCTGATATAGCAAACCATCTCCCAGTTTATCTCCGGCTCCGCAGCAGCCGGGCCAACCAATGAACAGAGGGAGGGCTGAGAGCCGTGACATAGACGCTAAGCGCCGAATTTAAGATTGTAGTTTAGGTTTGGGTGAAGGAAATCTAAAACGACAGACTCTGTCCACGAAGCAAAGCGAAGTAGCAGAGTTTGGTATTACCAGGCTATGTGTCTACTGCCACATGAAATAGAATTGGGTCATTAATGTATGAAAACCAATCATGAGGGACCACTTATATCTTTTTATCTTTATGTTTCATTTCAGTACAGGTGAGTAAAAAATTATTATTATTATTATTTTTTCAGATTGAGATAGGAAGAATGTGTCTGCAGTTCTTTAAAACAATCATTTAAAAATAAAAACATCTAAAATTAAAACTATTTAAGAAAAATGATGCATTGAACCTTAATGGTGATACAACAAAATTACAAATTGTAGTTTGTATTTTTTCTATAACAGAACTGTCTATTCACGCCTGCAGAGCTTTGATTTAATTTTTCAATTCCAAAACATTTAATCCAAAACGCTTTTTGAAATAAATGCTTACTAAACCAAAACGCTTCTAAGATAAATAACAAACAATGAAATGGAAATATTGCTTGTTTTAGAATAAATCAGGAAGGCAGTTTTCTCTTTTGTAAAGTATTGCATACAGATAATAAAAATATTTATTTGTGCATTCTATTATATATAGTTTTTGTAAAGCCTATTATGCTCTGAATAAACTCACTTGTTTGCTGAATAAACTCTTTTGTTTGCAGGCTGTATTGTTTCAGATATGGATCAGACAATAAAAATAACAGGATACACAGGTGGTTCAGTTGTGCTGCCCTGCTCCTGTGCTGACCCTCAGTCTACAGCCACAACATTCACCTGGGAGTTTAAGCAGCAAAATCAGTGGTTTCAAGTATTTGAAGATGTGAAATACAGCGGCAAACGTGTGCTGTTTAATGAAAGTTCTCCAACAAATCTGTCTCTTCTTATTTCTGACCTCAGAATGGACGACCAGGGCTACTATAGCTGTAAGACTGAAACAAATAGTATTACATATGTTAACTTAAATGTTAAAGGTAAGTGGAAATTTGGAGCAGGTGACAGACGTAATATTTTTAAATTTCACATCCACTGGCTTTCTCCTGTAGTTACAACAATCCAGGCCTTTTTTTTTGGTTGCAACTATATTTATTAAATGTTACGCTGAAATCATTTTAGGAAATCATCTTCTTTTTTCTTTTTTTTACTTACATTTAAACTGAAATATAATTTGCATAATAATAATAATAATAATAATAATAATGTATAATAATACTATAGGTGTATGACTGAACCAAATATTATTACATATGTTGACTTAAAAGGTAAAGTTAAGTGGAAATTTGGAGCAGGTGGCGTATTTAAATTTCACACCCATTGACGACTGAGTTTCTCTTTTGCTTACAATAATCCAGGACTTTTTTGGTTGCAACTATATTAAATGCTACACTTTTTTTTTTCTTTTTTTTTATTTTAACTTGCATTTAAACTAAAATGTAAATTTAAAATAGTTTTTAATGATTTTTTTTTTCAGGGTGTGATCTGGTTGAGAACAGAAGGACAGTTGTAGTGACTGGATATTCAGGAGAGTCTGTGGTTCTGCCCTGTTCCTGCACTGAACTACTGGCTAAACCTCAACAGATACAATGGATGTATTCGATAGAGAATACATATAAAGAAATTTACCCAAATGAACAGATGGAGAATTACAAGAACAGAGTCAAACTGTTAAATCCAAACACTCCAGGAAATCTTTCTCTACACATATCAGCACTGACCACAGAGGACCAAGGGCAATATCAGTGTATTGTCTCGTCTCAGCAAGTAGTTGCCTTCAGACTTATTGTACTTCACGCTGAAGGTACACTGTAAAGAGATTGCTGTAAATTTTACAGTAACTTACTGGCAGCTGGATGCCAGTAAGTTACTGTAAAATTGGTTACAGTATGATTACTGTATTTTCATGTACAGTACTATAATGCCCTTGCTGTATTTATTTACAGTATTAGTACTGTAGAGTTTATTTTCATTTATTTTAAACATTTTTACATGTAACAACAATCCAATTGCCTTACAGCACTGTAAACCATGATTTTTACCACCCCAACCTCATGAAAATCACAGTAACTCGTGAGAATTAGTTCTGATAATCTTCTTTAATTGTTGAATATTTTGTCTTTAAAAGTACAAATTACAAATCTTGACCTCTAGGATGTACTAGCTGAGAAAATGGCATCACCACAGTCCCCTGGGCAAGACATACTGTACACATTCTGAAAAGCAAAACAGGCCTTACAAAAAATAAAGTAAATAAAATAAAATAATTTGCATAATAATAATGTATAATAATACTATAGGTGTATGACTGAATCAAATATTATTACATATGTTGACTGAAAAGTTAAAGTTAAGTGGAAATTTGGAGTAGGTGATGTATTTAAATTTCACACCCATTGACGACTGAGTTTCTCTTTTGCTTACAATAATCCAGGACTTTTTTGGTTGCAACTATATTAAATGCTACACTTTTTCTTTTTTTTTCTTTTTTTAACTTACATTTAAACTAAAATGTAAATTTAAAATAGTTTTTATAAATATTTTTTTCAGGGTGTGATCTGGTTGAGAACAGAAGGACAGTTCCAGTGACTGGATATTCAGGAGAGTCTGCGGTTCTGCCCTGTTCCTGCACTGAACTACTGGCTAAACCTCAACAGATACAATGGATGTATTTGATAGAGAATACATATAAAGAAATTTACCCAAATGAACAGATGGAGAATTACAAGAACAGAGTCAAACTGTTAAATCCAAACACTCCAGGAAATCTTTCTCTACACATATCAGCACTGACCACAGAGGACCAAGGGCAATATCAGTGTTTTGTCTCGTCTCAGCAAGTAGTTGCCTTCAGACTTATTGTACTTCATGCTGAAGGTACACTGTAAAGAGGTTGCTGTAAATTTTACAGTAACTTACTGGCAGCTGGATGCCAGTAAGTTACTGTAAAATTGGTTACAGTATGATTACTGTATTTTCATGTACAGTACTATATTGCCTTTACTGTATTTTCATTTATAGTATTATTACCATTTTTTCATTTACAGTATGAGTAGTGTAGAGTTTATTTTAATTTATTTTTAAAAAATTACATGGAAAAACAATCCAATTGCCTTACAGCACTGTAAACCATGATTTTTACCACCCCAACCTCATGAAAATCACAGTAACTCATGAGAATTAGTTCTGATAATATTCTTTAATTGTTGAACATTTACTTTTTAAAAGTACAAATTACAAATCTTGACCTCTAGGATGCACTAGCTGAGAAAATGGCATCACCACAGTCCCCTGGGCAAGACATACTGTACACATACTGAAAAGCAAAACAGGCCTTACAAAAAATAAAAATAAATAAAATAAAATAATAATACTATAGGTGTATGACTGAACCAAATATTATTATATATGTTGACTGAAAAGTTAAAGTTAAGTGGAAATTTGGAGCAGGTGACATATTTAAATTTCACACCCATTGATGACTGAGTGTCTCTTTTGCTTACAATAATCCAGGACTTTTTTGGTTGTAACTATATTAAATGCTAAACTTTTCTTTTTTTTTTTTTTTTTTTTACTTACATTTAAACTAAAATGTAAATTTAAAATATTTTTTATAAATATGTTTTTCAGGGTGTGATCTGGTTGAGAACAGAAGGACAGTTGTAGTGACTGGATATTCAGGAGAGTCTGTGGTTCTGCCCTGTTCCTGCACTGAACTACTGGCTAAACCTCAACAGATACAATGGATGTATTCGATAGAGAATACATATAAAGAAATTTACCCAAATGAACAGGTGGAGAATTACAAGAACAGAGTCAAACTGTTAAATCCAAACACTCCAGGAAATCTTTCTCTACACATATCAGCACTGACCACAGAGGACCAAGGGCAATATCAGTGTTTTGTCTCGTCTCAGCAAGTAGCCGGCTTGAGACTTATTGTACTTCACGCTGAAGGTAGTTTTCTTCTATTTCTGTTGTTATCATTACTGTTAACTTTGTTTCTGATCCGTTTGATGATACAGTATGTTATATTATCACTGACAATTATTCTCTTCTGAGCAGAGAAACCACATGTCCATATAATCAGTTTATCAACACATCAACCGTCACATCAAACACAAGAACTTCCACCATCTCAACAATCACATCACACACCTCAGTGTACGTCAGAGGCTTGGTTTACTTTATACAATGAGCTTTACTATAATGTTTGTTCCTTTTGAACATATGTCAACTACTCTGTGTTTCTTCACAGACGTTTTCATTTTAGTGGCTGTGTTTTCTGTACTACTGTTACTGGCATTTCTGGCATTATCTTCTAGATATGGAGAGGTAACCTCACTTTCTTATATTGCAAATGACCACCTAACTGGCCCTTCCTAGCAACATTTAGATTTTAGTATTAAACACATTCTTTATAACCCCTTGTTAGTTACTTGTTTCTAATTTAGCTCAAAAAAGTTTCAATAATTGTAATATAACATATTGATAGATGTAAAATAAGTTGTTATAGAGCTCTGGATAAGCTGGCTTTATTTTAGCTCAGTATTTAATTTTTGAAAAGCATCTCTGTCATTTTGAGTGCCAGTATTTGCTGCTGTTAAGACAGTTTTCTGATGTCTGAATGTTTCATAACTTGCTGGATGAGACGTTATTATATATATGCAATGTTGTTTTAATTTAGGGGTAAACAATGTTTTTGCTCTTTCTCCAGGATGAAGTGGCATGTTCTGATGTAGTCTATGTTGAAACCACATCTACACCCGCTCATGCACAGAATGACCCAGTAGAGCTCCCCAATACCAAAACTAAACAAACTTGAAAACATGATTTGTTCATTTTAAACCTTACAATTCATATTCACAGTGTTTAGACAAGCAATGACCTTATGACCTTTGAATTTTGAGATTATACATGTACAAAAAGCCACTTGATTCAAAGTGGCAACCACTGAAGCATGAAAAATAATTCTTGCCTATAGAGTAACTGTATGTACAATATATTGAATCTGTTATTGAGCATTTTTGAGTGACATTGAAACAGCTATCTATGTTTTGTGCAATGTTTGGTAATTGTTTGAAGCAAAAGCACTATGCTAAAAGTCTTAAAATGTCCTGCTTTCTGGCAAACAAAAATAAGTCATAATTAATCATTTTCATGTACATATTTTTTTTTTAAACCCCGCTGTTAAATGGACTAATGAAATGAGTTTCAACAAGAACAGAGGAACAAGGAAGATGTGTTTCTGTCTCTGTCACTATTGTGTGTGTTTTCATCAAATTAAGTTGGTTTTGTTGTAAATACAGTAGTTCAGCTAAACAAATATCAAATTGTTTTGACTAGTGGATACAAATGGAAACTTTAAACAATGATTATGGTTACATTATCAAAAAAATTTAGTTCATAAAAATGTTCAAAAAGCACATGGATTCTATTCTTAGAACTTAAATGTTAAAATATAATCAATATAGCAAGCTTTTCCAATGTGTAATATAAAATGAATACAACGAGTGTGCAAGAATTACTTCTGATTAGTTTGTTTAATGGGAATGAGTAACAGACAGAATTAATTAGCTATAATATAAGGAGTTGTATAGGAGTGGTACAACTTTATTGTGTGAGCATGTGCGTGACTGATATAAATAGATTTATGAGTGCTATGTGTGTGTATTTCTGTGTGTGAGGGTGGCTGTGGTTTTACGTGGAAATAACACTGCGCAAATAAATAAAATGATAATGATAGATAGTGGATTCACAAGAGCTACTGAATGTGCTCTTCTGTTTTCTTGTATATAGCTTCTTTCATGCTTTTTTAAACATTAAATATGACTGAATATAACTAAGGTTTAATGGCTATGTTAATCTCTGTCGTATCTCCAGCTGTTTTCTACCTTCAAAATGTAAAAAATAATATTTGTGACTATGATTTGGCATCAGAAAGGGTTTTGTGGCCGCTGACTATCAATCACAGACAGCACACAGATGCAGCACTGATCTATTATGACACAATATCTTGAGGCTGGCAATAGCATGTTTACCACTTTGGTTAGTTTAAAGTGAGGTGATGATGATTAGTGTTAAAACAGAAAAAGGAAGGACAGGAAAAAATGAGGCATAGTGTGCAATCCTACACATGGTTTATTTTTGTTCAGTGTTTGCTGAGTTGATTTTTTTTTTTTTGTTATAAAAAAACACTGAACTACATCATAGTCCATTTAGTTCCAATATTGTGTCATTCTGACTTAAGCAACTGAAACGATGAAGACATGGGAGAGCATAGAGCATAGTCAGTGAGTGAACTGTACAAATGTTGCTCAAACAGAAAAACATACAGAGACGCATCATGCAAAGAAATGAAAGGGAAGTTAGACTTTCTGAAAAGTAAGAGCTAACAGGAAACAAACTATTAAAACTGTGTCTACTGCCACAAAAAGAGTCGGGTCATTAGTGAATGAGAACCAATCATGAGGGACCACTTATATCTTTTTATCATTATGTTTCATTTCAGTACAGGTGAGTAAAAAAATGTTTTTCTTTTCAGATTGAGATAGGAAGAATGTGTCTGCAGTTCTATAAAACAATAATTTAAAAATAAAAACATCTAAAATTAAAACTATTTAAAAAAAAAAAAAGCATTGATCCTTAATGGTGATCCAAAAAAATGACAAATTGTAGTTTGTATTTTTTCTAAGACAGAACTGTCTATTCACACCTGCAGAGCTTTGATTTAATTTTTCAGTTTCAAAATGCTTTTTGAAATCCTAAGAGAAATTACAAACAATGAAATGAAAATGTTGCTAGTTTTAGAATAAATCAGGAAGGCAGCTTTATATATGTATATATATATATATGTGTGTGTGTGTGTGTGTGTGTGTGTGTGTGTGTGTGTGTATTATACGTTTCTGTAAAGCCTATTATGCTCTGAATAAACTCTTTTGTTTGCAGGCTGTATTGTTTCAGATATGGATCAGACAATAAAAATAGCAGGATACACAGGTGGTTCAGTTGTGCTGCCCTGCTCCTGTGCTGACCCTCAGTCTACAGCCACAACATTCACCTGGGAGTTTAAGCAGCAAAATCAGTGGTTTCAAGTATTTGAAGATGTGAAATACAGCGGCAGACGTGTGCTGTTTAATGAACGTTCTCCAACAAATCTGTCTCTTCTTATTTCTGACCTCAGAATGGACGACCAGGGCTACTATAGCTGTAAGACTGATACAAATAGTATTAAATTTGTTGACTTAAAAGTTAAAGGTAAGTGGAAATTTGGAGCAGGTGACAGACGTAATATTTTTAAATTTCACATCCACTGGCTTTCTCCTGTAGTTACAACAATCCAGGCCTTTTTTTTTGGTTGCAACTATATTTATTAAATGTTACGCTGGAATCATTTTTTACTTACATTTAAACTGAAATATAATTTGCATAATAATAATAATAATGTATAATAATACTATAGGTGTATGACTGAACCAAATATTATTACATATGTTGACTTAAAAGGTAAAGTTAAGTGGAAATTTGGAGCAGGTGGCGTATTTAAATTTCACACCCATTGACGACTGAGTTTCTCTTTTGCTTACAATAATCCAGGACTTTTTTGGTTGCAACTATATTAAATGCTACACTTTTTTTTTTTCTTTTTTTTTATTTTAACTTGCATTTAAACTAAAATGTAAATTTAAAATAGTTTTTAATGATTTTTTTTTTCAGGGTGTGATCTGGTTGAGAACAGAAGGACAGTTGTAGTGACTGGATATTCAGGAGAGTCTGTGGTTCTGCCCTGTTCCTGCACTGAACTACTGGCTAAACCTCAACAGATACAATGGATGTATTCGATAGAGAATACATATAAAGAAATTTACCCAAATGAACAGATGGAGAATTACAAGAACAGAGTCAAACTGTTAAATCCAAACACTCCAGGAAATCTTTCTCTACACATATCAGCACTGACCACAGAGGACCAAGGGCACTATCAGTGTATTGTCTCGTCTCAGCAAGTAGTTGCCTTCAGACTTATTGTACTTCATGCTGAAGGTAGTTTTCTTCTATTTCTGTTGTTATCATTACTGTTAACTTTGTTTCTGATCCGTTTGATGATACAGTATGTTATATTATCACTGACAATTATTCTCTTCTGAGCAGAGAAACCACATGTCCATATAATCAGTTTATCAACACATCAACCATCACATCGAACACAAGAACTTCCACCATCTCAACAATCACATCACACACCTCAGTGTACGTCAGAGGCTTGGTTTACTTTATACAATGAGCTTTACTATAATGTTTGTTCCTTTTGAACATATGTCAACTACTCTGTGTTTCTTCACAGACGTTTTCATTTTAGTGGCTGTGTTTTCTGTACTACTGTTACTGGCATTTCTGGCATTATCTTCTAGATATGGAGAGGTAACCTCACTTTCTTATATTGCAAATGACCACCTAACTGGCCCATCCTAGCAACATTTAGATTTTAGTATTAAACACATTCTTTATAACCCCTTGTTAGTTACTTGTTTCTAATTTAGCTCAAAAAAGTTTCAATAATTGTAATATAACATATTGATAGATGTAAAATAAGTTGTTATAGAGCTCTGGATAAGCTGGCTTTATTTTAGCTCAGTATTTAATTTTTGAAAAGCATCTCTGTCATTTTGAGTGCCAGTATTTGCTGCTGTTAAGACAGTTTTCTGATGTCTGAATGTTTCATAACTTGCTGGATGAGACGTTATTATATATATGCAATGTTGTTTTAATTTAGGGGTAAACAATGTTTTTGCTCTTTCTCCAGGATGAAGTGGCATGTTCTGATGTAGTCTATGTTGAAACCACATCTACACCCGCTCATGCACAGAATGACCCAGTAGAGCTCCCCAATACCAAAACTAAACAAACTTGAAAACATGATTTGTTCATTTTAAACCTTACAATTCATATTCACAGTGTTTAGACAAGCAATGACCTTATGACCTTTGAATTTTGAGATTATACATGTACAAAAAGCCACTTGATTCAAAGTGGCAACCACTGAAGCATGAAAAATAATTCTTGCCTATAGAGTAACTGTATGTACAATATATTGAATCTGTTATTGAGCATTTTTGAGTGACATTGAAACAGCTATCTATGTTTTGTGCAATGTTTGGTAATTGTTTGAAGCAAAAGCACTATGCTAAAAGTCTTAAAATGTCCTGCTTTCTGGCAAACAAAAATAAGTCATAATTAATCATTTTCATGTACATATTTTTTTTTTAAACCCCGCTGTTAAATGGACTAATGAAATGAGTTTCAACAAGAACAGAGGAACAAGGAAGATGTGTTTCTGACTCTGTCACTATTGTGTGTGTTTTCATCAAATTAAGTTGGTTTTGTTGTAAATACAGTAGTTCAGCTAAACAAATATCAAATTGTTTTGACTTGTGGATACAAATGGAAACTTTAAACAATGATTATGGTTACATTATCAAAAAAAATTAGTTCATAAAAATGTTCAAAAAGCACATGGATTCTATTCTTAGAACTTAAATGTTAAAATATAATCAATATAGCAAGCTTTTCCAATGTGTAATATAAAATGAATACAACGAGTGTGCAAGAATTACTTCTGATTAGTTTGTTTAATGGGAATGAGTAACAGACAGAATTAATTAGCTATAATATAAGGAGTTGTATAGGAGTGGTACAACTTTATTGTGTGAGCATGTGCGTGACTGATATAAATAGATTTATGAGTGCTATGTGTGTGTATTTCTGTGTGTGAGGGTGGCTGTGGTTTTACGTGGAAATAACACTGCGCAAATAAATAAAATGTAACAATGATAGATAGTGGATTCACAAGAGCTACTGAACATGCTCTTCTGTTTTCTTGTATATAGCTTCTTTCATGCTTTTTTACACATTAAATATGACTGAATATAACTAAAGTTTAATGGTTATGTTAATCTCTGTCGTATCTCCAGCTGTTTTCTACCTTCAAAATGTAAAAAATAATATTTGTGACTATGATTTGGCATCAGAAAGGGTTTTGTGGCCGCTGACTATCAATCACAGACAGCACACAGATGCAGCACTGATCTATTATGACACAATATCTTGAGGCTGGCAATAGCGTTTACCACTTTGGTTAGTTTAAAGTGAGGTGATGATGATTAGTGTTAAAACAGAAAAAGGAAGGACAGGAAAAAATGAGGCATAGTGTGCAATCCTACACATGGTTTATTTTTGTTCAGTGTTTGCTGAGTTGATTTTTTTGTTTTTTTGTTATAAAAAACACTGAACTACATCATAGTCCATTTAGTTCCAATATTGTGTCATTCTGACTTAAGCAACTGAAACGATGAAGACATGGGAGAGCATAGAGCATAGTCAGTGAGTGAACTGTACAAATGTTGCTCAAACAGAAAAACATACAGAGACGCATCATGCAAAGAAATGAAAGGGAAGTTAGACTTTCTGAAGAGTAAGAGCTAACAGGAACCAAACTATTAAGACTGTGTCTACTGCCACAAAAAGAGTCGGGTCATTAGTGAATGAGAACCAATCATGAGGGACCACTTATATCTTTTTATCATTATGTTTCATTTCAGTACAGGTGAGTAAAAAAATGTTTTTCTTTTCAGATTGAGATAGGAAGAATGTGTCTGCAGTTCTTTAAAACAATAATTTAAAAATAAAAACATCTAAAATTAAAATTATTTAAAAAAAAAAAAAAAGCATTGATCCTTAATGGTGATCCAAAAAAATTACAAATTGTAGTTTGTATTTTTTCTGAGACAGAACTGTCTATTCACGCCTGCAGAGCTTTGATTTAATTTTTCAGTTTCAAAATGCTTTTTGAAATCCTAAGAGAAATTACAAACAATGAAATGAAAATGTTGCTTGTTTTAGAATAAATCAGGAAGGCAGCTTTATATGTTTATATATATATATGTGTGTGTGTGTGTGTGTGTGTGTGTGTGTGTGTGTATTATATCTGTAAAGCCTATTATGCTCTGAATAAACTCTTTTGTTTGCAGGCTGTATTGTTTCATATATGGGTCAGACAATAGTAATAACAGGATACACAGGTGGTTCAGTTGTGCTGCCCTGCTCCTGTGCTGACCCTCAGTCTACAGCCACAACATTCACCTGGGAGTTTCAGCAGAAAAATCTGTGGTTTCAAGTATTTAAAGATGTGAAATACAGCGGCAGACGTGTGCTGTTTAATGAACGTTCTCCAACAAATCTGTCTCTTCTTATTTCTGACCTCAGAATGGACGACCAGGGCTACTATAGCTGTAAGACTGAAACAAATAGTATTAAATTTGTTGACTTAAAAGTTAAAGGTAAGTGGAAATTTGGAGCAGGTGACAAACGTAATATTTTAAAATTTCACATCCACTGGCTTTCTCCTGTAGTTACAACAATCCAGGCCTTTTTTTTGGTTGCAACTATATTTATTAAATGTTACGCTGAAATCATTTTAGGAAATCTTCTTCTTCTTCTTCTTCTTCTTCTTTTTTACTTACATTTAAACTGAAATATAATTTGCATAATAATAATGTATAATAATACTATAGGTGTATGACTGAACCAAATATTATTACATATGTTGACTTAAAAGCTAAAGTTAAGTGGAAATTTGGAGCAGGTGACGTTTCTCTTTTGCTTACAATAATCCAGGACTTTTTTGGTTGCAACTATATTAAATGTTACACTGAAATTTAGGAATTTTTTTTTTTTACTTACATGTACACTAAAATGTAAATTTAAAATATTTTTTATAAATATTTTTTTCAGGGTGTGATCTGGTTGAGAACAGAAGGACAGTTCCAGTGACTGGATATTCAGGAGAGTCTGTGGTTCTGCCCTGTTCCTGCACTGAACTACTGGCTAAACCTCAACAGATACAATGGATGTATTCGATAGAGAATACATATAAAGAAATTTACCCAAATGAACAGATGGAGAATTACAAGAACAGAGTCAAACTGTTAAATCCAAACACTCCAGGAAATCTTTCTCTACACATATCAGCACTGACCACAGAGGACCAAGGGCACTATCAGTGTATTGTCTCGTCTCAGCAAGTAGTTGCCTTCAGACTTATTGTACTTCATGCTGAAGGTACACTGTAAAGAGGTTGCTGTAAATTTTACAGTAACTTACTGGCAGCTGGATGCCAGTAAGTTACTGTAAAATTGGTTACAGTATGATTACTGTATTTTCATGTACAGTACTATATTGCCTTTACTGTATTTTCATTTACAGTATTATTACCATTTTTTCATTCACAGTATGAGTAGTGTAGAGTTTATTTTAATTTATTTTTAAAAAATTACATGTAAAAACAATCCAATTGCCTTACAGCACTGTAAACCATGATTTTTACCACCCCAACCTCATGAAAATCACAGTAACTCATGAGAATTAGTTCTGATAATATTCTTTAATTGTTGAACATTTTCTTTTTAAAAGTACAAATTACAAATCTTGACCTCTAGGATGTACTAGCTGAGAAAATGGCATCACCACAGTCCCCTGGGCAAGACATACTGTACACATACTGAAAAGCAAAACAGGCCTTACAAAAAATAAAAATAAATAAAATAAAATAATAATACTATAGGTGTATGACTGAACCAAATATTATTATATATGTTGACTGAAAAGTTAAAGTTAAGTGGAAATTTGGAGCAGGTGCCATATTTAAATTTCACACCCATTGATGACTGAGTGTCTCTTTTGCTTACAATAATCCAGGACTTTTTTGGTTGTAACTATATTAAATGCTAAATTTTTTTTTTTTTTTTTTACTTACATTTAAACTAAAATGTAAATTTAAAATATTTTTTATAAATATTTTTTTCAGGGTGTGATCTGGTTGAGAACAGAAGGACAGTTGCAGTGACTGGATATTCAGGAGAGTCTGTGGTTCTGCCCTGTTCCTGCACTGAACTACTGGCTAAACCTCAACAGATACAATGGATGTATTCGATAGAGAATACATATAAAGAAATTTACCCAAATGAACAGGTGGAGAATTACAAGAACAGAGTCAAACTGTTAAATCCAAACACTCCAGGAAATCTTTCTCTACACATATCAGCACTGACCACAGAGGACCAAGGGCACTATCAGTGTTTTGTCTCGTCTCAGCAAGTAGTTGCCTTCAGACTTATTGTACTTCACGCTGAAGGTAGTTTTCTTCTGTTTCTGTTGTCAGATCACCATTGCTATTTATTTTGTTGGTCCTACTTTATATTAGGTGGCCTTAACTACCATGTACTTACATTTGAATGAATCATTTGGTACAATGCACTTATTGTGTACATACAAGTTTTTACATTGTAGTTATATTTTTAAAAATACCTATGTGTAATTACATCTGTAATTAATTTCTGTAATTAAATTGATAATTACACTGTTGACCTATCCTTTACACCTTAACCCACCCTTAAACCTACCCAGACCACCAAACCTGTCCCTAACCTTACCCGTATCCCTCCTCAATAGCAGCAATAGTGTTTTGCAATACAATATGAACACAGTAAGTACATTGTACTTATTTTTTGATGTAAGTACATAGTAGTTAAGGCCACCTAATATAAAGTGTGACCATTTTGTTTTATAAAGAATCTAAATATTCACAAGAATAATGTCAACTTGCAGATTTATAGATTTTGTTGTGTTTTGTATTATCACATACTGGCTTCTGAACAGAAAAACCTCATGTCAACACAACCACTTTAACGACACATCAACCTTCACACCAAACACAAGACTACACAACTTCACAACTTAAACTGACTCCACAACAAGATGCATCTCAAAGTAAGTCACAGGCTTTGCTTTTTATTATACAACAATGGTTATAATGTCTTCTCATTGTCAAGTGTTTGTATTTAATTTTTAAAAATGGATGCATGGAGCTTTTATGAGCTCATATTGAGAGATTTATGCATATTTGCACTACATTTGAGAAAAAAAGCAGCATTTATCAAGCCATTTATATTTCTCCACAGATGTTTTCATTCCACTGGGAGTGTCTTTCTCAGTGCTTTTACTGGCATTACTGGCATTTATATTATGGAGATGCAGAGGTAAATGAACACACACAATCACACTTCTGATAACTAACAACTACTCGTAAATTACTTGTAAATGACCAGCTAATGTGGCTGTACTCTCGAAACACAGCATAAAATAATAGGTACAAAACCAAATAAATGTTTAAAACATATTTAGTGATTGAACTGGTGTTTCTAATGTTCAAAATGATCATCAAAACTTGCTGGCTAAGATGTTTCATGTTGCAGGAGGCAGAAAGGATAAAAAGGTGGCTACTGATGGTGAAGAGCTAAAGAGAGAACAAGACAATCAGGTGAAAACAAACTTACTTTTACTGTTGATTACATAACTTGTTGATTTGATTGTGTGTGTGCAATCATCCCATCTTTTCCTCTCTCTTTCCAGGATGACGTGATGTATTCTGCTGTAATCCATGTTAAAAAAGCATCCACACCAGCTCATACGCACAATGACCCAGTAGAGCTCACAGAGTACGCTCCTATCAACATTAAGCGCTAAAACAGGGAGCGCTGTAGAGAGTGTACACTTTTGTTATGAGAGTTTTCTGTAACCTCAATGTGAAAAGAAACCTTTTCATTGTTAGGAAGACATTTCAGTGACTTTAAAGCAGGACTAAACAACTGAGGAAGCTGTGTTGGCCGTCTCTATTTTTAGACGTGAGCACTGACACTATGTGCACACACTTTCAAGTTCTCACACAAAGTGACAAACCAGTGTGTTGGGCTTTGTGGTTCACATATGTGCTTTAAAATCATCTTGAAATGATTATTGATTTTATAGTGAACAATTCATCTATATATGCTACATTTTTTTGCACTCATAATACTTAATAAATAACCTCTTCAATAATTTTATCCACATAAACTCCTTTCTTACAATTGTCTGCAAACTCACACTTAGATCAGTCAAAAACTGATGGATGGAACCAAGTCTCGACCAATTTTTTTTACTTTTTTGGCAATCCAACTCACTCAGATGTGTCACAATATGAAAAGTAAAAAAACTATTTTGCAACGTCTGTTACTTTATGAAGTTGAGTAATCTGCATTGACAAATAGGGGAGCACAGTTCTTAAAACAGGAAATAAAAAGTCATCTTGCAAACTTTACTGCGTTCTGTCTATCAATAAATAGTACAAATGTGACCCTGGACCACAAAACCAGTCTTAAGTCGCTGGGGTATATTTGTAGCAATAGCCAAAAATACATTGTATGGGTCAAAATTATAGATTTTTCTTTTATGCCAAAAATCATTAGTATATTAAGTAAAGACCATATTTCAAGAAGATATTTTTTAAATTTACTACTGTAAATATATCAAAACTTCGTTTTTTATTAGTAATATGCATTGCTAAGAATTCATTTGGACAACTTTAAAGGCGATTTTCTCAATATTTTGATTTTTTTGCACCCTCAGATTCCCAAATAGTTGTATCTCAGCCAAATATTGTCTGATCCTAACAAACCATACATCAATAGAAAGCTTATTCATTCAGCTTTCAGATGATGTATAAATCTCAATTTTGAAAAATTGACACTTTGTGGTCCAGGGTCACAAATGAATGTTCAGTAATTCTTTAAGGACAGTTTCAGATGCTAAATATGAAAGAGTGACACACTAACCAAATAATAAAGAGGAATTAGACAGATGGAGTAACTTTATTACGTGAGGAAGTGTGTGACCGATGGAAATAGTTTAATGTGTTGTAATAAAGCATGTGAGTGCAGCTGTGGTTTCATGTGGAAAATTATAGTTTTCAAATGTGAGAATCTGTAAAGATAAGCAATAACGATAGTGGAGAGCTTCTCAAGTCTGAAGGGCTTATACTACTGTTTCTTTTTTCGTATGCAGCTTCTAACCATCATGACATACCAATATACAACTCACAACAGTTTTATAAAAGTCATTACTTTATTTTATACCCCTCACATCTAACACACACTTCAATGAGTTTAAATGAAATGTTAAGTGATCAACTTTTGTTCTGCTGAGACTAATTCAACATTGACTGAAATCTTGCACGAGTAAAATCTTGACTGAGGTGAGTGACTGAAATCAACTCTGAACATGCTTGATTCAAGCAGTGAAATGATCCTTGTGTAGGTGGTTTAATCTAGTGTCCATTCAGTAATGTAGCGACGAGACATCAGGTGGTTCATAACTGGAGATGGATCAAAAACAAAAAAAGTGATTCGAATAAAACTTTAACAGGTGGTTTGGTAAATTTCACTAATACAACAAACAAAGGCCATCTTGTTAGTTGTAAAGGCATCAAGACAACAAAGGAGGAAAAAATTCTCCAAAATCAACCAACGTTTTTACAGGGCATAAATCAAATTTAAAAAAAAAAAAAAAATCTATCAAAGACCACTTTGTGCTTTCAAAATAATAATAATAATAATAATAATAATAATGACATTTCATCTACTGTATGAAGCATAGAATACACAAACACCATTTTCAAGTATACAAAACATGAAATATCACATAAAATACTAAAGTACAGCAGACAACATCATAAACCCGACTTAAAGAGAAGCAAAAACCAATGGTTTGTGAATTTGTGGTTAGACACTTTTTCAAGCAGTTTGTAAAGTCTGTCCATAACGGTAATAATCAGTAAAGATGATGGCCATTGAGTCAGCTGTGTGTCCATGTATGGGCCTGAAGGGAACTAAACCAGAGAGGGAACAAACACACAAACACATGTGCACAAAAGAATAATAGCACTATCACTGGAAGATATCGGGGTGTCTGTGCTTTTACTAAGAGTGATTGTTTCTGTTCTGCTCAATGGCTTTTCTACTACCGAAAACAATGTTATTGCAAAGGAATATTAGTAATATTTGATTAAAATGTCTGAGTGTAATCTTGTTCTTTTAAAAATAACAATATGCTATCCTTCATTCCATCACTCAGTGTAGCTACAGCAAACCTTTACACGCACCACAACCAATCAGAACGAGAGACTACAGGCCTGCAGTGTCCTCACTCCACATCCTGTGACTCAAAGAGCCAATTACATGCAAGCTAAAGTAGACACGGATGGTCAAACCAACCTTTCTGAGTTCATTCGGCTCTTCATCCGGTATTGATTTTTTTTTTAATTATTATTATTTCAAGCAAATGACCATCAGTGACATTATTCAGGCTCTACAGGCATTGACCAATCGGCTCACATAACAAACCGTCCCTAAAAAACTCCATTCCTACGAAACAAAAATAAGTTAAATGTTGAAGAAAATTCATATTGTTCTTGTCATGACTCAGATCAGCTTTGCTTGGCTTATATACAGTAAAGTGAGACAGTACAAGGCACACATTAATCGTCTTTGAAATGTTACAGATGCATAAATTAACGAATCCTATCACGACTTCATCTACTGTGCTAGAAATAGGGTGCCTAGTCAGAAAGGCTAAAACTTTGTTGCTTGCTTCCATGTGCTTCAGGAAAAGTATTTGATCCACTGCTGAACGACTAGGATCGTCATAAGCAGCCCAGTTCTACCGATCACTGCTGCTCATCACTCTGAACTATTAAGGCTGAAGTTCAGTGCTGTATCTTCAGTGATGGAGAATTTGATATCTAAATATTATGTTCTTAAACACCATGTGCGTTAGATACTGTCAACAAAGCTGCCAGGAAACAGCCCGGTTCGGCCGTTTCTCTGAAGTGTTCCTTTAAACCAGCCGTCCTCTCGTTTTCTGTGCACAAATACAATGTCTCCCTCCTTGAGTTCCAGCTCCGCTTCGCTTTGGGGAGGGTAGGACACCACCACACGGTACCTGGAGGAATGGGAAAATGGGATGTTTACAAGTCAAGTAATGTACTTTGAGTGAATGTTGATTTCTGGCTGTTTCACACAAAGGACAATAACCACAACAATAAGGCTGTAGCTTTAAAAATAATCCAAAATTTGACAGAATAGCAGATTCCACCCTACAACTATAATGATAATGGCACAGAGGAAACGATATCATTGGAATCACGTGTTTGTTTGTTTTTTTACCTGCTGATGAACGATAAAAACATGACAGACAATAAGAATCCATCCTGCTTTAAAGAGCTCAAACATTTAAAGTGCTAGAAGGCAAAGCTGCAGTGCATGCTTATAATAAATAAAACGTTATTGTAGACACTAACATTTAGGGTTATCATTTAGCGTTGAGCAATATGATTAAAAATTTGATTTAATAAGATGCTGCAAAAAAGAACTGTATAAAATCTGTAAGAGATTTCTTTGAGAAGTACATTTTAATATAAAAAGTAATATATTTCTGCTACATTTTTTTCAAGTTAAACCAACTTTGTCGTAAAGTTCTTTGAGTTTCATTGTGTATTTGACGGCAGTTTCTCTCAAATGAAACTGTGCAATGCTGGAGAAGTGACTCTCAGAGCAGCTCTGGAGATGAAGATACTGTGGCCTGTCCTCATATATTATTGAGACGGCAGATGCTGAAAACATGGTGACTGTCGTGTGTGTTTGAGTTTGTGTAGTATATATACTATGTGTGATCAGCTGTTAGATTAATCCATATCAAGTAAAACTGTCCATAACTTATCAACATTATCGTCATAAATTTTATTGCAATCTCGATAAGATATTGTTTATCACCCAGCCCTAGTGTCATTATAGTTGTCATTCTTGGTGTTATTATTGAGCTTTTATTCTACCTTTCACACACGATTGGTCGGCCGTCATGCTGCATGGAGAGGAGGGAGGAGCATGGCTGTCGTGGAGGCGGGGCGATTGGGGCAGTGTTGTCCTGGGAGCTGCTTCTGTGTGACGCTGCGTCTGTGTTTGGTGAAGAGGAGGATGCAGAGAGCTCAGAATCCATCGGATAGAGCCCAGCACGGCCGTTGTGTCCTACTGCCACCGCTGCTGAGCTGGGTGGAGCCATTTCATGTCCGACTGCCCCCTGGGGCATTTCCATGGCAATAGACTGCTCCGCCTCCAGTGTAGGCGAGGAAGGGGGAGATGGGCGGAGCTTCTTTTTATTAGACAGCAGTTTCAGCAGGCCTTTCTTTTCTCTCTGAAACGACACATTTGATTCTGTTTAAATGAAGAGGTTGAGTGCACGGCTTTTACACAAAACATGCAATTATCAGCACAGGATCTGTGAAGATTATCAGCTGTCAATGAAATTGTCATGACAGATTTGAAATGTTTCCATCTAAAGGTTGCAACACACTACATGACTTTGAACATGAACAGGTTTTAAAACACCATTCGACTGAGGATTGTTCTGAACACACAAACTCACACAGAAACGTGTGACGTGTGACAAATGAAAACAACATATATTCTAAAATCAGCTCAAAATATCAAACATGTTTGACATACTCTGATTGGATAGAATCATAGTCTAGTCATAGTAGTCAAACTTTAAATCTCATGTTAAAGAGAACAAAACCATCGCTTCTGGAGAACTAAATGAAATGCAAAACAAATGAAAATGGAAACTAACATGATCATTATATTGAAAAGCAAAAAACATTTAGTTGCACATATGTGAGAATCTGAATATCAGATAACATCTATCTATCAATCAATCAATCAATCAGTTTATGAAATAAAATCGATCCATCATTCATACAGTGTTATTCTGGCTGCAGAGTGTCATGTGACAGCAGCCAATCATCTGAGTGAAATCACATGACTTAAACTGTTCCATGTTCCATGAAACACAAAGTAATAACACAATAACTAATAAATAAAAATAAAACTGTGGATGGAAACCCAATCTACTGCCATGACACAATCATATTATTTTATTTAACTGATTATGACTTGCTTTAATCACTCTACTCCACATTTTTATAGCATTTACATTCACTAATTCCTCTAGTATTATCCCAGCTATCCAAAACACATCAGAATGAGTATCTCCAGAGATATGGTAAAAAAAAAAAGAGGTTTATAAAAGTTAACTCTGAAGATCTGTGAGTCAGCTACCCTATACATTGTAAGCAATAGTCAGCTACACTATACGTGTACCAAGAAATCTCCCAGAACATCGAGCTGAAGTGAACAACACTCAGGGTTGTGTCCTCTGGGTTTGCAGAACAGTCTGAATCATAAAAACTGATGATTTCAGCTTTATATCAGCAGGCTTAACCATCCAGCTCAGCAAATGAGGTGAAACTCTGAGAATTTCTAATTGCCAAATGCCTTACTGCAGCACATTAAAATAACACTGATGGGAGGGAAACGCCTCAAAGAAACCATTAAAAAAGCTGTAGATGTTGTATAATGATTTAGTTCAACAAGTCTCACCTTGCAGTCTTTGTCCAGTCTACAAGCAACACCATGATTCAAGGCTGAACCGAGAGATTTTGTGCTGCCAGGGTTCACAGGAAGTGCTACAACAGAGACAGTTCTCATGGCATCACTGTCCAAAGAAGCAGCACTAACATTAGGAGGGGTCAAGGAGGCGGCAGCACAGCTCATAGCCACACCGACTCTGGCTGAGGAGGATCCCGGGCTGGAGCCGAGGACAGGTGACGCCTGAAGAACCACAGCTGTGCTTGGAAAGTAGGACCCAGCATTGTGGGATTGGATGGGTGTCACTGCTGCTGTAGGCCGGTCCTGACTATGACTCACAGCTGGAGGGGAAAAAAGGTGGAAGAAAAGAAAAGATTTATTTGATGACAAATTTGAGTGCCAATAATGAGGATGTTTTTTAAACATAGTTTTTAGTAATACACTATTTGTATTCGTGTTGGTTTTATATGATTTTGAAAGCAATCCATGAAAAGTATCAATTTAGTGCATGTTTATTGTGCATTGCTCATTAAGAAATGATAATAAAAAAAGATAACTAAATAATAAAAATATGGCAAACTACTTGTAGTTTATTATTTTTTAATGCTTTGCAGGAAAGTTGTAATTTTTTCTTTTGACTTTTGAAATGTTTTGCGTTATTCCTCAAACAAATTTTAATTCAGAAGTTAAAAATAAAATTACATCATAAGCACACAGGCCTGTTTTTGAAATAAAATTCTGAGTGGTGTTTGTTATTAAGTGAGTGTGTGCATGTAATTCTACCTGTCCTGACCGCACTGCGTGCCTGGTTAACGGTCATCTGTGACGTCACATGCATGAGCACTTTGGGGTGCTGTCCAGTGGGTATATGTGCAGCCGATACTACAGCAGCAGGCAGTGAGCAAGACGGGGTAGAATTTGGGCAGACTGGAAGGGGTTTGCTGGGGTCGACACTCCCCAGGGCAGCTCCAAGAGGAGCGGAGGAGGGGCTGACAATAGTGACGCCACGTCCCGCCTGGGAGCACAGGGTCAGGGGAACTTTTGGCTGACTGCTGCCAGAAACAGTCCTGCAGTAAAAGGAAGAAGTGTGAGGTTCAAGAGGTTCTGCTCATCCTGAATCTTTTGACATTGCATATTTTACAGCAAATCAACAGAAACATCTGTACATTTAACAGGCTCTGTGTAGTTGTATTCCTTTTAAATCACAGGTCTGATGAGACAAAAAATGAATAGGAATTGTGAGAGGAGCCGTAAGAAAGACATTTTGAAGACATCTGTACAATGGTTTGAATGACTGTAAATGGCTCATCGTGCTGATTGCTTTTAGGTGATGTGTTTTCATGCAATCAGTGAAGGATATTATGCATGCAATTCTCATTCCTGCCACAAGAGAGTGCTGAGTTTAAAGGAATGCACAAGAAGCTTTATTGACAGCATTTGTGGCAAAATGCCCTTTAGCAAAAAAAATAAAAAAATAAAAAAATAAAAGCACAAACAAACAAATTGACTAATCTAACATTTAACTTTTTTTTTTTTAAATGGGTAACCCACATTATGCTTGATGAGTTCTGTCAACAAAGTGTAACTTTTATTGAACCTGGAACACTTTAACAATTCCATGTGTGAACGTGAGAGATTTATCTGCAAGTGGAGACTTTATGTGTGGTGTGGGTGTGCCTGAGCCAGAGGACAATCTAATCTTTCTCTAGATTACAGGGTGTATGAGTGATAACATATACAAGTGTGTAAGCATGTGTGTGTATCATACCTGTTGACAGGACTCATGTAGTTACCAGGAAACACTCCGATCTTGCCTGTGTGCATGGATGTTCCTTTAAACCAGCCATCCTGACAGCGCTCTAGAACCAGAAACATCTCCCCCTTCCTCAATTCCAACTCATCTTCTTTACGAGGCGTGTAGGGAAACATCGCTACGTACCTAAGAGTGAATCAAGTTTCCAACATTTAAAAAAATATAAACAAACAAAGACGACATTTCATTCTGAAGTTTAATTAATTTTTTTAATTATTGATTACTTCTTATTTATTTTTAAAATGTAGGTTTAATACATTTTTAATTGATTCAAATTTTGCATTTTTTAATTGTTTATTAATTTATCAGTATTTAGAGTTTTAATTTGACAAAGATGCAGTACTGCTAATCAAACAGGGGTTGGGGTTGTTCCCACACGGCTATTATTCATCATAACAAATCTACTCTCAGCTGTAAAATAATTTCCAAGGACACAAAAACCATAAAATGGGAATGTAATGAATAACAGTCATAAAAATACTCCACCCAGAGCATTATGGGCAACTCCAACAGAAATCAGGTGTGTTTAGGGCTGTGTTTAGTTGATATGCAGACAAAAGGTGAAAGGTGAGAGGTCAGGGCTCAGGTTAAGTCCCTAGAGACAACCCTTAGACATGACCTCTGACCCCTCACCTGTGTGTTCAGTCACGCTCAGCTGGCATTGGGTAACGGCAGAGAGGTGAGTTAGAGTTGCAAGGACCCTCTCTTACTCTAACAGTATGTATCTCTAAAGTTGCATATTTAATGTGTGTGCATTTTATGTTCTACTCACACTGTGGGTCTCTGACGGCCACTCTGGTCACCTGCAGCGGGCGACGGCCTCTGACCAGCATTCAAGGCGGCAGCGCCCACAGCTGAGGACTGTGACTGAGGTGGAGGAGGAGGTGGAGGAGGAAGAGCATCCTGAAATATTTAAACATAAATTTTGTTAATATTATGTCTCCTACAAAATGATTTATGTATAAGAAACAATACAATTAAAGTACATGAAATCTTGAGATACTGCAGTTCTCATACCCGTCCATATTCACTGTTATTTTGACATCCTTTCACATATATGTAACTCATGTGTAGGAGGAAATGATGTCAGAGACATCCCTACAAAGTTTGGCCAATGTCATAAAACCATAATCCCACTGACTGTGACTTTCCAGCTTGTGTGCTGGTTGCTAACAAGCGGGTACTTTGGCTGTGGCAGGTGTTGTGATTGGTGGATATCCAGCCTGGGCTACATGTCTGGCTGAAGACGGATAAATCGGTTCCATATGGACCAACGCACACATCTGCAAACAGACTTTATGAGCCCAGTGGCACCACTACGAAAACAACTCTCACACTGTAAAGCTTGTTTTGTTGCTTTAAGTCACCTTTTTGTCTGTTCAAGTTCTCCTACAATGTTTTCTGTACTAATGCTCTTGTCTTATTTGTTTTATTAATTCATGTGTCTTGTGTTTACTGCATAATGTGGATTTACTGCAATTAGGAAAAACTAAAAAAACAACCATCTTTCTCTCTGGTGCTTTTAAATCCCGTATACAAGATAAGAGAGTCAACTTATGCACACTAAGACCACCATTACAAAACAATGCTTTGAAAACAAAAGGAAACGGAACCCGCACGGCACTGCACACACATCAATCTCAGAGAGCCATTAGTGTCCAGCCTGAGGCCCACACAACTCCCTGAAATGGTGTGTGTGTGTTTGCGTTGAGGGAGATGAAGAGCTATCAGATGGCAAACTGTTCTTGTTTAGCATCAGCATTTGACTGTGTGTGAATGCGAATGTATATGAGAATGTTAGAGGGAGAGCTGCTTTGGTTGTGTGAGCATTTGTGTTTTGATACATTACAGTTAAAAGGTTTGGGGTCAGTAAGATTTTTTTTTTATTATTAATATTTTCATTCGGCAAGGGCATGTTAAATTGATCAAAAATGACAGTAAAGACTTTTACATCATTACAAATGTTTTTTTTTTCCCCCTCCGTGTGACACGGGAAATGTCACACTAGAAATGGGCACTTTCATGGTTGAAAATGCTGAAAACAAATCACATTTTAAGGATAAGAGACTTCTTTCAAAAACATTACAAAATTGTACTAAACTTTTGAACAGTGTACACTGATGCTTAAACTGAGGTAATATGCTTACCCAAGGAGAAGTTCATGTTGCATTCACAATTAAGCATTCAGCTTTAATAATGTTTTGCAGTGCTTTAGAGGGGATGAATTTTTAAAAAACAACATCTTAAGAGAGTTTTTAGCTGACAGCGTGCTGGGACTTCCTGCGCTAAAATTCACTGTCATTGTCAGCTCAAAAAAAAAAAAAAAAAAAGATTTAAGAAGTTGCTCCTCTGTATTCAAATCATTGCAGCTACAGCCATCATTTAGTTAAAAAAAAAATCCACTGCCTCCAACAATAAACTAGGATAATTACTGTCAGACTCCAAATATGCACCAAAACATTGCGTTTTTAAGACAACGCATTAAGTTAACTTAAAAAAACATTAGATAAAAATGTCAAGACTAGGGCTGCCACAATATAAGATTTTCGCTACATGATTATTGTGGCAAAATGAATTATTGCAATATCTACAAAGATGTTTTGTGTTTTCTCCTTTTTTGGCCAATAAATTAAAATAAATAAAAAATAAATAAATAAATTTAAAAAAAACTTATCCTCTGAATATGTCTGGTATACACGAACCACTATAATTACATAGGGCTCCTGTAGAGTGACAAATCAATTTAAAAAAATCTAATCTAAACAGGACTAGAGAGCATTGACCGTTTAAATACTGTTAAATATTACTTTGAAACAGAAATCTTCCCACAAGTAATCATAATTTGAATTTTTTAAAACTTGATTCATCCTGACACAAGAAGCTTAATGATTCTGTTCCTTCATTGGTTATGAGCCAAATCAGAAATTCCCAAAATGGCAAATATCAGCCAGTTACTCGGAGCCTGGCTGACACATAGTGCTGAGTAATAACGTTGAGTACTGTTGTACAGACAGGGTCATTTTATATATACAGGTTAGAATAATGTCATATGAATAAACTGATAGGACGATGAAGAATTTTGACATACTAAGTCGATTTAAGGACCTTGTCAGACTCACCACTGGAATAGAGGCATAGCTGGTTTCCGGAGGAAATGTGAAAACTGTCGCTGTGGTGACAGGACTGCTTGGTGGAGGAGTAACAATGAGTCCTGCTGTGCAAATGTGAACCTGAAAGAAGACAAATAAGAAGCAATGACAAGTTAATTAACCTTTCCTGAGCCACTTCCACTCCTGTATCATCTGGCAAGTGGAAGCACGTTATGAGACAGAGAAATTCTGCTTAAGGGATGACACAGAAAGCCATACAACCGAGAGATATTTGGGCAGATAGCCACACACGTATGACTTCTGTTTAGACAAACAAACTTTAATGCAACAAGACATCTTTAGAGCTACATGTCAGCCTACATTTGTTGTTCACGCCTGAAATCAATCCAGCTAAAGAACAACATTGATGGCCTTAAAACGTCATGACCAAAGAGAACTTGCCTTTGGTAAACTTAGTCAAGAGTCAAAATGACTTTCATTCTGGTCAGTTGGAGTACACGAGTGCGCAAACTGATTAATAGTTGGTTGTTATTGCTATTTAGTTAAAAGGTAAACACAGCCATTAAAACGGTTAGGGTCAGCCTTGCTAAGCATAAGCATAAGAAGCAAAAGAGAAAAAAACCTAACCAACCCCAAACGTTTGAAGGGTAGTATAATTGCCTAAAAGCTGCTCTGATAATATCAACTGAAATAGACTGTAAATTGCATTCTTGTGTTAAATTATTATAACTCAGGAACACTGAGGCCATAAAATCCCATCCTGTCTTTTTGAATGGTTCAATAATAGGACCGATTCATAACAGTCAACTGTCAGCAAAACAAGTCATGTGCTTAATCATCTTGTATAGCAGACTCCTAAAAGTGTGACATGTACTTGTATTTCTCTCTGTCTGGAGTGATCAACCACATGGCATGCTTCCATAACCAGGTTGCATCCTTCCTCTATCCTTTCAGAGTCTCTAGCTATGTTAGTTTTCCTTTATGACTAACAAGAGGTCATAAACCAGGACTAAAAACTGGAGCTTTACTTTGTCAGAAAACATTAATAGCACATGGACAGACTACCTAGGGCAATCCCAAGTGTGGGTGGTGTACCTTGTGTACATTATATTAAATCCTCAGATGTTGGGATCACAGGGCTTCATACAAAATCTACAGAAATAAACACACCGAACCTCTGAGAGACACTACAAACAAGCTAGAATCAAACTGATTTGTAGGTTCAAAGGGACGCGCTGTAGAAATTTTCTGTGTTGTGACATTCAATATCTGGATCAGGTCCTGAGCGAGTGATGTGCTCTTTTTGAGTGAAAACATCTCACCTGTGCTTCAGCGAATCAGACACAAGAGCATTCAGACAGACATTCCATTAAAAAGAATTCAAAAATCCACACCTCACTTCTAAAAGTATCTAGAGGGGAGCTCAAAATAGTCCTCATCAGAAAATAGACATGAACATAATTATACAGAAATGATAGCATCTGTAATTTACTTTTAAGTTCGATTCAATTTCCTGTTCTCTCCTTCTCTCTGTGCCCGAAGGAAATGCAACTCTTCTGCATATTGTATGACTGTCCTGGAGTGGCATTTGTCATTAATGACATGACTTTTTTTTAAACGCTCTTCACCTCAGGTCCGGATTTAGATCTGTACTTCTCACTTCATGACCTGAATGTCCCGATAAAGTCAATAAACCCAAACAACAGGCTTCTCCAGCTCAGACTCTGCTAAATTCATTACAGGTAATGAAACGGGCATGAGAAAAGGAAAAACCATTTACAATCTGTAAGAACTGACAGCTCTCCACACTAAATAAAGAAAGAGGGACTGTTGTGTGTGTACATATGCAGAGTTTTAAGACACTTAAAGTTGGAATGATACTAAAGTAGCGACAGATCTTTTTTTCCATACTTTCACATTTAACCAAGTGAAACAGATTAATCGCAAAAGAAAAAAAGAAAAGTAGATTCTATCCATACAGGAGGGACTTGAGACTTGGTTTCATCTAACATTTCTATGCAAACGATTGAAGAACTTCAGCATACGCCACCGGAGAGACATGTCATTTTACTGGAAGATTGAGTTATGATTCAAAATTACAAGGTTAAAAAAATATTGTAATATATTTAGAAAATAGGACAAATTTTCACTTCATGCCAGCTTTAAGAAACTAACATTTCTCATGAACTAACTTTAGCAGACAGTGTGGCAAAATTTGAAACAGTATTTTTTCTGCACAAGCGTGTTAACCTGGGAGCTAAAACTGAATGTTTTCTCCACAGAGATCTCACAAAGAGTAAGTGCTGGAGGAGTGTGTGGAAGTACACGTGAATCTGTGTGTGTGTGTCTGTGCAAACAGCATATCTCCCTGCCACAGGCCCGCTCAGCTTCAGGGTACATCACCTCTCAAGTCGCACCCTACAGGTTTGATTGTACAAGGTACCGAGTGAGTCAATGTGTGGGATATGAACATACTGGAGGGCACACAAACTCTCACAAATGCTGTGTTATTCTTGTTGACACACCACTTCCTGCAGGTGAGAATGACATCAGCGTTTGCCGATTGGATAAAATAAGCCAACAGCTGGATGATAATCACAGCTGCGTGCAGGCCTTTCCAGGCAGCGTTTCCACAATGCTGAAATCATGCACATCTCCTTTGCCAAAGACTTTTTTTCTTACAAGAACAGTATTGTAATTCAACCCACAAATTCACACGAGATTAGTTCACACTAACAAAAACTCACAAAAATGAACACTTTACTTACTCTAATGTGACTTTCTTTCTTCTGTGGAAAATAAAAGAAGATATTGTGAAGAATGTTGGGAATCAATGTTCACAGAAGAAAGCAAGCCATACAACATGAGTGTTGATCATTTTTTTTGTATTATTTATTTTAGGGTGAACTATCTCTTATTTGTACTGTGCTTAATTCACAAATGAAAATGTACAATAAATTAATTAATATATATATAAAAAAAATCCATAGCACCACAATCCAAGGCTTTCATTCTTGCTGACCTTTTCAAGTGTGCTCAAATGAACCCGTGACATATTTTATTTGATAACTTCATTCCTACATCTGCCACTGTCAGTCCTGGGAATTTGTATTTATTTGTCAAGGTGACTTTCAAACTTTTACTATTTTAACTTATGAAATACAAGTTGCAGCTTTAAAATCTACATCAAAAACAGGAAGATATTTGAATTTTGTTCTGTGATTTTTTTTAAGATAGAAACTTGGAGGGTATGTCTGAAAGCTAAAGAGAACATTGCTGCTGTCGTTTTCTACCACTAGTGACAACCACAATGACCACTCGGCAAAACATTAAAACACACACTAACGAAAAGAAAACTCCTGTTCGTAATTAGAGACGCATCCCTGCTGTGTTTCATAAAGCAGTTGGAACAAAATTAGCCGTGGCAAAAAGCGCCTATGCTTCTTGCTCTCTTTTTCATCACTTTAAACATCCTCATCTTTCCAAATGGCCACTTTCTCTCAGTTTTTCCCTTTCTTTCTTTCCCTCAAACCAGAAATACATGAGAAAGCAATAAGTCTGTGGTTCACATATTCCAAATGTGTCACAAAAATCATGTAAATCGATACATCACTCTCATAAGAGGGCATAACTGCCACCACACAGGAGGGGGATCACTTTACAGGCTCAAACAGGCTTTTATGAGATCTGGAGTGTCTGGATAATTATTAGCGCTAAAACGCCTAGATAGGAATGTTAAAAAGAGTGTGAGAGAGAAAACGTGGGCATGCAAGAGAGGGACAAAAAGGGAACGAGAACGAGAGAGGATAGTGTCTATATTCATAGTACTAGATGACAAAAACAACAGATCAATTGTCATTGTGTTTTGCTGTTGTTCGGTTGCCTGACAACATTACTGGTGAAAAAATAAGACGACTGCAAGTATGACAGGGGGAAAAAAATAAATGAAACAATATGCTGCAGTATGAAAAAAAAGTGAAGAAAAAACTGGGACAAAAAAAGAGCCCAATTATAGACTCATAAACAGACTGCAGATGATAAATATTCTGGTTACGCATGCAGGAAATGGACTGGAGTCTTGTGTAAATACTTGCAAGGTGTGAGTACAAAACACTGTGCTGGTTTCATATTAACACACGATGACGAATTCTGTTGCTTGAGAAACTGTCTCACATTCTTAAAGCGTTAACACATGTTCGCTAAAGCCACCACACATACTTCCTCATTCCATCTGCACCAAGTATTCACTCTCATAAAACACTGTATCGGGGTCAGCTTTCACAACAGCCCGTTTCTACCGCTCCTTTATGAACACGAAAATGGATCCAAGAGCACACAGACAGGCCGAAACTAAGACGACAGAGGTATAATGTGTCTTCTGTTGTGTTTTGTCCCACAGAAGAGGACTCTTGGGGAGATGACGACATTAAAGGAACAAACGTCATGGAGAAAAAGTTTTCCAGTTAGCTGTGTGCAAATTCACATGCAAAGGAAGTCTAATACTGACATGAGAAGTGTTGAGATATCAGTTCAGGTTGCTTCTTTGACAGTTTCAGGTCACAGCAACTAGGGGTGCAAGGCCTCTTTAAAATAATTCTTGTGTTTGTATGCTGCCACAAACATTATCATTTATGTGCCAAAATAAAGTGCACAAAATAAAACATTAACTAAGTCATTATACTCACCAGGACTGCATTTATTTGATTAAAAAACAATTCTTTTATATTTGAATACAATTTAAATTTAAGATGAAATTTTATACATTTATAATAAAATTTATTCCTGTGACGTCAAAGCTGAATTTTCAGCATCATTACTCTAGTCTCCAGTGTCACATGATTCTTCAGAAATTATTCTAATATGCTGATTTGGTGCTCAAGAAACATTTCTTATTATCATGTTGAAAACAGTTTCAGTTTTCAGGATTCTTTGATGAATAAAAATCTTAAAAGATTAGAATTTACATAAATCCTTGATTACAGAGAAAAAAGAAAAGAAAATCTTACGACAAACTTTTCAGTTGAAGTATAAGTTCTTGCAGTGACAAGGTTTAATTGGGTGATTTTTTTCTTTTCCTTTTCAACGAAACAGCATTTTTTTGTGAATACAATAGAAATATTTTATGTAAGGGCCTAAAGTGAAATGACTAGAGTAACTAAACAAGCTAATCATTTAATTGACAGCGTTACCACGTGAAGTAATTTATGAACGTTTCCCGAGTTTTTTGATGTTCGTATACAATTCAATGTATCATTTTAAATATCTAGACTTTGCTATTTTACACAATTTAACACAAAGGCATCCAAGCCAAACATGGAGCATGCTAGGCCATAGATCTGACTAGCTTTCACATTTTAAGTGAAAAGTAGTGATTTTAGTAGTTTAGTAGTTAGTTTTATTCTTTCTTTTTCATTTCATCCTTAGCAGAACAACCTGACACTCAGTGAGTCCTAAAATCTTTAAAACAAAAATCAAAGTGAGTATACAGCAGAGGGGGAAAAGTCACATCCCTGGAAGTTCCTTAGAGCCCCCTCCACACCAGAATATCCGCATGAAATGACATGTCTGTCTAGCATCTCCTTAGAGACCGCACTGCTCTGCAACCAGTCGAACAGCTGTGAGTGACTGTCATTCCAGGGTTGCTGCAGTAACCTCTGTGAGCGAGTGGAGGGGGGAGTGTTTGATGTGGTGGAGCACTGTCACGCACCAGTGGTCTCAAACGCTCGGACAGCATGTTGGACTGTGTGGAATGAGAGAGAGTAACTGCTGACAGAACAGGAGAGAACAGTAAGCTGGTGTGGACAAGCATCAGAGCTCTGGAGTGTGGGCAGGATGTCTGACACGATGCTCACTTTCTTTCTCTTCAAGCTATCATTTGCAGTTGTTTGACGAATTTCACCATTAGGCTTTTAACTACTGTTGCGCATTCCCTCTATTTCACGGTCCTCTAACCATTATTGACAGCTGAAGTGATCTTACTAAAGCAACACACAAAAAATGTGGACATACCTCCTTCTTTGAACAGTACAACAAATTTCTCTGAGACTCAACATGTTTTGAAATCACACAATCTGTCACTCTGTATACAGTCTCTGTCACTACACTACCTTGATTTGAATAGGTCAAGATCAAGTAACTGACATTGACATATTCATGTTATACTTGTGATTATTACGGTGGTGATATAAATTAAAGCAACATTATAAATACATTTTTACTTTATATTACACCATTAAGCTTCCTACACACACTTTTTAGCTACATAGCCCAGCCTTGCAATAAATGATTTTGTCTGAAATAAATCATACTAACTATACCATAACCATACATACTAATCAACCAAATAAACAATAGCTAAATGTGTACATTTGAAAACAGCATTCACATAAGCCTATCAAGACAAACTTCTCCAAATATATGACAAAGCCTTGTTTTAGGTGATCATGTCACACATGCTTTAACACTGGACTTCAAGAAATCTCTAAGGCAAATTAAGGCATTAGTGGGAGTCCGATTTGAGTCTGACTTTCTTCTTTCCTCAGTCTATCTTTAAATACATCTGTGCAAATCCTGCTGTACGGAGTGTGTGTGCGTGTGCAAGTGCATGTGAACTTATCAGGCTGTGTAACCATGGCCACAACTGAGAAGCTCATCCTCAGTGAGAAATGTCCTTACCACCACTCAGTATGAGAAATAATCTATATATAACTTGGAGAGAGAAAAAGTGGATGAGGAACAGAACATTTAGAGGTCAGCCACCATCATGCTGAAATAATCATCATCTTCCTCTCCTTATGGATGATCTTTTTCCCCATCACCAAATCTCTCTAACATCACAAGGCTGCATAGTGTGCTCTGATATGCTGCATGAGCGTCAATCCATTAATCATCTCTCACCTGTGAAGGTGCGCTGGAGGACAGGCCTCCGCTGAGCTCTCCGATCCGGGCCGCTGCTGTGGGATTGGAGGAGCTGATCAGAACCGGGCCGCTGATCTCCATAGAGTGTCTCTGAGGTGGAGGGGCCAGGCAGGGCTTATGGGACATAGTCAGAGAGGTGAAGGAGTGCCGCTTCTTACTGTTCTTCTTCTCTCCAGTGGCTTTCTGGGAGCCGTTAGCCTGGGGACCCGAGGAAGAGGAGGACGGCCCTTCACTGGAGTCTCCTCCACCTTCAGATGGCTTGTCCAGTTCTATAAGCTGTCGTGCTGCACTGTTAAACTGAAATTGGAAGAGAGTGTGAACGAAAATAATACTTTACACCACATACTATTACTACTGCATCTAATTTTAGACTTCTGGAAATGTTGCGAGCCAGATTCGAACCCACACTGCCCATTTAAGAACTTAATATACCATGCGAATGAACTGCTAGGCCACATTTTGCACTTTCTTTAAATGTAATCTAATAAGGCGTGATGTACTACGTGAAGCAGGAGTACACAGAGAAAGTGCAAATGAATTTTTAATCAACAAACTGAAAAAGATCTACATAACCATTTAGCTGACTTAATCAGAGAGTATTGGATCTGCATAATCTAAATGTGGCTACATGCACCATCCACCAAAAAAAAAAAAAAAAAAAAAATGGTTGAACAAGAAGAGATGAGTAAAAAGTGACGGTAGAGTTCAAAGACAGTACAGTATGTGGGGCGGTGGGTGTGATGGGACTGCAGGCCATGTCTGATTTCATGTAAAACTGAAATCAAAGGCAGACGAGCAGTGAGTCTCCAGCTAATGACAGAGTAACACCCATCACCCCGAGCAACCACCTCACTTTCTACACAAATGAGAGCAGCCGATCAAATGAAGAACCCTACACAGATTACACCTAAACACGCACAGATCTAAGTCACGATGAGGGCTGATGACTGAATTCTGCGATAGATACTGAATACAGGTGCGGAGTGCTTAGGTGCAGTCTTACAATGCATGCATTTATTCATATTTCATATGATTTGTTCAAGTATTAATAAATTAAACAATATGAGATACAATTGAACACTGGCAAAGTACACTGACAAGAAATTATACATGTTAAAAAAAGATGATGTTGGATTAGCACCAGTAAAATCCTCAAACTTTTGACTAGTAGAGCAAACAATACTAGTTCTAAAGCAAATCCCAGAATTAAAACGAGCTGTAACTTCATATGATTCACCTAAGATGAATGGTAATAAAATGTAATATTACTTCAAGATCAGCTCATCATAATCCCAGTGTTGCCCTTGCAAACTCAGGCAGACAGTAAATAGTGCATAGGTGACACAGCTACTAAGAAAGACACGTGCCTGATTCCATTTCCAAGACACTCTATGAAAACATCTACATTTATGGTGGCAGAAAGTGACATGGGAACAGAAAAACCTTTCCCCCCCCGATACTCTCTTTCAAGTACCTGAGTGAATGTCACTTTTGATGTCACCGGTATCAGAGATTACTTTCTCAAAAGCATTCATTTGGAAAAAGTCTGGTTTAATGAAAATTGCCAGGGCTTTTGTGTGAGCTCAAAGCCTCCGCCCCTCTTCTCCCTCGTTCTCTCGCTCTGCGTGAGAGAGATGCTATTCAAGCAGCACCATTCTGACAGAAGCTATTTTTGAATGTCTTTTGATGGTTATTTTTTCCCACAGGTTAGACACGTGGCTGGTGGAGAGCTCACGCTGGCTCTGCCAGGGTTCATAAGGGTTTTTGCCTATGTTTATGGGAGGAGGGACATGAGGTGTTGTGAGATGTGAGCTGCTGCAACACGTGAAGTTGGCTATGATAATTGTACCTAAGCTTGCTTGAGGTTGAGTGATTCAAGAGAGCAGTGTTTAAAAACAAGGCTGTTCATGTTTTGAGATGAAAAAATGAAATGGCTGATGAGGTTTTAATAGGCCTACATCTCAAATAATTAGCAACAAATTGAGGGATCTCTGAGATTTAAAGAGATGTGTGTTTCAACAAGAACAGAAACAAAGACATGGTGGGGGTGAAAGACTGGCCAAATGAACAGGATGTGACAACAGAAAAGGCAACAAAGGACAGTTCTGAGAGTAAACTCTTAAAAGCCTGGAGAATATTTAGAAGGTTTCCAGTAAAAATCTAAATATAAAACATTAAACTTGAAAACATCAGGGAACAATGACAGTTTTAAATGCACTTATATGACTCACCTCTACATACGATATTGGGAAGATGCCAATCTTATCTCCCAGCATGCCTTCCGCCCAGTTCTCATCCACACGACGAATCACAGTAAGAATATCATCCTGAGGGCAGACAGAAAAAAACAGGTTCCTTGTTATTCAGCCAAAAGACCTCACGGCAAGTTGTTAAAAAGTTTATAAATACCGTGCAACTCGAAGGCATCAATGAAAGCCAGGCATTTGTTTTTTTAATAAAAATCTATCCAAAACACAAATGGCTCGAGGGGGATCAACACTTAAGTTGCAAGCAGAAGAAAATGTTTTTCCATTTTCCAATTTCTCCAACATTAAAACAGTGCTGTTAGCTCACCCCAAAAGTATTCACCCCCATGTCTTTCCAAACCTGTATTATTTAAACCTGTTAAGTGAAATATACAAAAAAGAAATTATGCCTCTTTTTCCACGCAAATTAAGTGATCATGGGGTGGATCTAAAATAAAGGCTGCAAAAAATGTTCATTGTTAGTTTATGACACCCAATGCATTAAGTGTATTACAATTTGTTTTTCAGCTTGTAATTGGAAGAAGGTGTGTTTGAATGAGTAAAGAGTAAAGATGAGGTTCGAAGTCTGTATTGTGAGTAGATTTCCAGCACCTTTGAAAACGGCAAGCAGTCCTTGTCAGCCTCCTTGTCTTTCAGCTCAAAGTCATACAGGGCCTTGCACTGAGGGGGCGGCTGTGGGAGAGGTTTGATGACTTGGACAAAGTTGGTGGGGAAGAATCCATGGACTCCGCCCATCTCTCCATGGTACCAGTTTTCATCCACCTGCCGGCGCAAGATGATGATGTCACCCTTACTGAACTTGAGATCTCCGGGTTCTTTGCCATCATAGTTGTATAAAGCCTTGGCACAAGGTAGCTGAGGAACTCCCTGCAGGAAAGAGAAAGAAGTGGAGGATTACTAAAAGTGGGAGCCCAGGGTTTCCAAAGCAACTTGGATTCATGGATAATGCAAGATCAGCACTCAAAAGCACATTCATTTTTCAAACTCATAGGACAAGCGAAGGGTGACCGTGATAACCACAGCCAGCTTTCATAGAGCGTGACCATGTGTGGAGTGGAGGAGGGTGTTAAGTGTAAAGTGAAGGCAGAGATTCTATAATAAACCCTTTGCTGCAAGGTTTTTTAAAACCTATACACTGCTATCTTTGGAGCCTACCACATACTATCCATAACATGGACATCTTCAGAATGAAAAGAAGCAAACAACCACATACATACAGGCTTCGCTCAGCTATACAGTACAGAACACCATCACATAAGCTCACTGCTAGCTTTTGTGCTGCATATGAGCCATCAGTCTGTCTGGCTTGTCTTTCAGCCTGACCTTGTTGGCTTGTCTCTGTGTTTGACTGTGCCGAGCTGCTTTTTCTGTCTGTCTTGCACCATCTGTGCTGCCTAACTTACTGACTGTCTCCTTGTCTGACAAACCCAAAATGCTCTGGGATATGCCAATGGATTCACAATGTTGTGGGGCAAGCCTATTTATCAATGTGCGTGGAGTTTTATGGTGCAGAACCAGTCGTCTGGAACTGGTCAAAGCTCCTTTCAGGCCTGACAATGATCCACAGCCAGAGAGAGGGAGGAGGCAGCAGACGCAGTTCTGCTGAACTGAATGAGCCCTTTTCAGGCAAACTGCTCAAGAGAGGGGCCCTCTGTCCAAGAGAACCCCCCACCACCCAGCATAAAGCCCCATGGGCTTCCTCCACTGTAGCATGCATCTCCTGCGCATAGTGAGGAGAATGATAATCACAACAAATGACAAAGAGAATCAGAATAACATTATAAAAGACTAGAAGGTATTGAAAAGGAAGGAAGGAAAGAAGATAGATGGGCGGTGGTGTGGACAGAAAGGCAGGCAGGTAGGAATAAATTAAGGGAGGAAGAATAGAAGGAAGGTAGTTAGGAAGTAAGGTGGGTGGCTAGGTAGGTAGACAGGAAGGAAGCAAAGAAGGTGAGTAGGCAAACAGGTAGAGCAGAGGATTAAGTAGGTAGGTAGTAAGGAAATAAAGAAAGAAGGTGGGTAGGCAGATGGGATAGGGTGGGTAGGTAGGTAGGTAAGAATGAAGTAAAGGAGAGGAATGAAGGTGGAAAGGAAGGTATATGGTTAGGTAGGAAGACAGGTTGGAAATGAAGTTGGTTAGGTAGGGCGACCGACCGAGATGAGGGAAGGTAGGTAATGAGACAGAAAAGGAGGAAGTTGGTACACTGTTAAAAAAAAAAAAAAAGAGCCAACTTAAAATTAAGGCAACCAGCTTCAGCAGATTTTTTAGTTTTCTCAACTTGATGTTTTAAGTTTATACAACAAAAAGTTGAGAATTTCTGGGTGGGCAGGAATGAGGGAACAAAGGCAGAAATGTAAGTGGGTGGGTAAAAAGTACTTAGGAAGGAAGTAAAAGAGGCAGGAAAGGAGGCAAAAAGAAAGGAAGGCAGGCAGGAAGAAAGGATGAATGAAAGAAAGAAAACATGGGAAACTGAAGTGAGAGAGACTGATGTGGTACTGTTCAGTCCAGAGGAGGATCAGACAGTGACTAAGCAGCACTCACCGCAGAGAGGACAGACGGCCAGCCAGACACTGAGACAACTAACTAGAGGGCAAACTGACCTTTCACAAACCACATCCCTTTCACAAAATTAAAAACAAACCAAACAGGAAATAAAGATGAACTTAAGAAATGTTATTTGCTCACAATTCTATGTAATTTGGGCCGACAGCTTTATTTGAAGTAATGTAATGCTGTGCTCAAGTCCACGAACTCGAACAACTGAAAAATCAAAGCTCCATTCGTCTGTGCACCTCTGTGCTGTTTTCATCCCCCTTCTCTGGGCCTCTCTCAAAGGCAGCTGTCAGCAGATCTGCAGATTTACCCACTTTGCTCAGCTTAGAGCATGAAACAGACAGAAAGAGTGAGAGAAGAGGAAATACACGAAAGAACAAGGGATAAGATGGGAGGATAAGAAACAAAAAAAGAATAGGAGGGCAAGAAAGAAAAGGAGAAAGAAAAAACGAAAAAGAGTTTGAACAAATTTAGGATGGCTGGTGTGTGTGTGTGTGTGTGTGTGTGTGTGTGTGTGTGTGTGTGTGTGTGTGTGTGTGTGTGTGTGTGTGTGTGTGTGTGTGTGTGTGTGTTTTTCCGGTCTAAGCCTTGCATGTGAAAACGAAGGGCGCTAAAGATCGCTTGAACTGGACCGACATGAAAGAACCGCATTCAGGCTTTTATCCAGGCCAAACAGAGCACTGAAGGTGTGCGTGTGTATGCTTGCCCGTTTGTTAAGGTTACATGAACCTCACTGGTTCTATTAAAAAAAAAGTGAGGCCACTCGTTGCCTTTGAGGCTTTCCAATCTCAAGACTCATCCTGCTCCAAGAACTCTTTCTTGGGACAGAAGGGATAAACACCAGTCTGTCTCCCTGAAGATCTGAAGAATAAGATTGGATGAACCTGGATCAGAACTACACGATATTAGACACTAATGCAAGACAGCTCTGAGTTTCCAACAGGCCTGAAATTATTCCCTGCTGTGCAACTGCTCAAAGCTTCTCTTACTGGAGGGAAAAACAACAACACCTTTATGTTGTTAAAACGCTCCCCTGTGCTGAAGCAAATGAAATTATAATGTAAACAAGATACCTAAAAATACCTAGTAACAAAATAAAAACCTCTGGTGGCTTTCAGAGTGTCTACACTGCAGGCATGCTGATCCATCCTCTCTAATTACCAATTACAACTAATTTGTCATTTCGTAGATTCTTTCCAGTGCCTTACAGTACAATTGTCACCAAGATTGGGGGGGGGGGGGGGGGGGGGGCTCATGAATGCAACTGTTTCTCAAATCAGTTGTAATTTTGCATTATAGTAAAGACCTGTTCACATTTTGGATAGTTCACCAAAAAATTAAAACTCTGTAATTACTCACCCTCATGTTGTTCCAAAATTACACGAGTTTCTTTCATCTGCTGAACACAAAAGAACATATTTAGAGGAATACTGGAAACCAAACACTTGCTGGTAGCCACTGATTTCCAGTGTACGGAAACAAATATTATGGAAGTCAATGGCTACTAGCAACCTGTTTGGTTACCAACATTCTTCTTTTGTGTTCAGCAGTAAATGACAGAGAAAAAAAAAAAAAAAAAACCTTTTTTGGTGAACTATCCCTTTAGGTTTAGTGACTGAAAATAAAGTTTCAGTTAATAAATTTGAGTACCAGTAATCGAACTCTGTATTCTAGAGTTTTGCGTTCACAGGTGATGAAACAGTCGTAGTACAGTACTTGAATCAAAACTCCTTAAAATCATGAAGTGCAAAAAATAATTCTCACCTCTTCTTGGTTAAATGTCTTGCTCAAGGGCACACTGGTAAATTGTAAAACTATTCGTAGTGATACATTTAATAAAAACTGAGAACATTAAAAAAAACAAAAAAAAACAAAAAAAAATAAGGGATTGGCTCTTAAGATTCCATCACACAATTGGGCTGACAGGGATGTTTGACGTTTCTTAGCGGAGTGGAACCTTCCTATAATCTGTCAAAGCGTGACAGCTAGAAGTGCCTAATACAGCACTAATGAGAAATGTGTAATACAATACTAATGAGCTCTCCCAGTCACAAGCCAATCAATCACTATCAAGGCTCTAATATCCACAAACATCCCTAACCATCTCTAAATCACTGAGGCAAACTAATGTCATATCATACAGGCTTTTAGCTCACTCAAAGAGGACTCTTTCCAGTCGCCTCACACGTTTCTCGTTTTTTCAATTCACACCCATCTCATCTGTGACCCATCAATGTCTAGATCATGTTTTGGACAGGTTGACAGGGCTCCAGACTAAAGGAACGACAGGGGAGCCACTAAAAATTAAACAGTCAGGGGTCAAATAAAATTTGTTACTTCATAAATATATGAAAAAGTCTCATGACAAAGAAACATTTTAGTATTCTGACAACAATTTAAAGGGATAGTTTCCCCAAAAATTAAAATTCTGTTATTAATTACTCAACCTCATGTCGTTCCAAACCCATAAGACCGTTCATCTTCAGAACACAAATGAAGATATTTTTGATATAATCAGAGTTTTCTGACCCTGCGTAGATAGCAACACAACTGACACGTTCAAGGCCCAGAAAGGTAGTAAGGACAATGACAAAATCCATGTGACAGCGGTTCAACCTTAATTTTATGAAGCTACAAGAATACTTTCTGTGTGCAAAGAAAACAAAAATAACGTATCAGATTATATGAACAACAAATCAGTAAACAGACTGGTTTAAATCTTACAAACCTTAAGTATCAGAGTAGGGGTTTCCTAGTTCATTTCGAATCAAACATTACTGAAAAATGACTTTCATTTAACAATCAATATTAAACTTAGTAACTGCTTTGAACAATTCACTGATCTGGTAATTAACGAGTGAGTTTGATAATCTTTTGTGAATCTTTATGATTGACTCATTAACAAGAACAGGTTAATAAGAGTCATTCACTAGCGAATCGACATCATGGTTCGTGCTGTTCATTGTTGTAATTTCTTTCTTTTTTTTTGGTCACAGTCTGCAGCCCTTGATAATTTATTAAAGTAGTGCTAAGAGTCAACGCTAAAGGCAAATTACGATGAGAAAGTCATTAAAAAAAGGTTACGCCAGCTGGGGTGCAATAGGAAACAGACACTCCACACATTAACTGAATGAATCAGTGCGTGTTTGGAGTACGCAAAGGGTGCATTAAAATGCTCTCAGTGCACAGAAGGGCAGTGCAATGCTTCCCTGATGGTTTTTACAAGAGCTGTTATAGGAGTCAGGGTGGGTGGGTTAGGCAGGAGACAGTCTGACCCCCATCTAGAATAATTTAGCTTAAGAAATCCCCCAACACACAGAGAGATGACAGGAAAAAGAGGACAACTCCCAAGAGGCACAAGCAATCAAGCCCATCAGAGAGTAGTGCTTACCTCGTAACCCTAACGCACTCAGATTCATCAAATGGAGATGACGTAGGTTTATTGACAGGAGTTTGTGTGCGTGTGGCAGCCATGTTGTTTTCATTACATCTATATTAACTGAAATGGGCTGCTAATGGCTCCGTTTATGACCACTGGGAAATGACCTGACCTGTCCCTCATCTGTGTCCTCTGCTAAAAATGGACTCCCACCTACAGCTGTTGCTGAAGCCTCATACTTCTTACCTCGAGTGTAACGGGCCTCCCTGCTGAAGCTTTAGTGGATAATTACTTTGTAAAGGATGATAGATCAGGTGTGGATGATGCTGAGTGGGCATTTATGACCGAGGAAAGGAGGGAATTGATGCAGTCGACGCAGGGCTGAGGTCTGAATAACAAAACATCAGGTTTGGCCAGGCAGTGAGAACAGATATTTGTCTACCGCTATCATTTGAACCCAATAAGAAGCAAAGGCTTATCAGACTGCAGCAAGATCTTAATGAGGAACAGAAAGAACAGTGTTTATGCTAGACGAGAGAGAGAGAGAGAGAGAGAGAGAGAGAGAGAGAGAGAGAGAGAGAGAGAGAGAGAGAGAGAGAGAGAGAGAGAGAGAAGGAGGGACGGAGGAAGAACAGTTAGAGCAAATCAGGTTATAGACATGTACTTGCTGTCCTGTCTTTCTACATTCAACCCTTGACCTTTATATCCAGCAAATGAGCAGTATGCTCCCATGGTCAAAAGTGAAACGGGGTAGTTAAGGGTTTCCATGGCAACATCTGCAGAAGATCCACAGTTCTTTCTGTCACCCTCACAGCAGAACACAGAAATGAGAGGCGGGGAGGTGGCGAGATGCAGAAGTTTCATGGCAGGATGCTAGAGAACAACACTTGATTTGACACACACTGAGAGGGAAAATGAGAAAACACTTAAATAATGGTATCTAAAAGCTTAATCCCCATTACAAAACAGATAAAACTAGATTTTGACCTTTAATCCATCTCAAGTGGTACAGTGAAGTTTGCTTGGCCATTTTTAACTTTCCTTTTTTGAGTGATTTATTATTTACAGGTGTGAAAATTTCAGGTTCCTAACTGGTCCCAACTAGATACTCAACCCGAAAGTGAAGGTATTTATAAAAAACAACAACAACAACAATTGCACAGACATACCTTTTCAGCTTCAGAAAAAATTAGGGTAAGTCATTCTACATGTGCACTATACCTACCTAAGTACTCCTAAAACATTTAGGACTGAGAGACAAATACTTCTCATTGTAAACTGACCCTAAAAAAATGGAACCCTGACCAAGGAACAATAATGTGTAAAATATTTCTATATGGTCAAGTAAATGTGCTCTTGAGATCGGGTTTGTTCCAGGGAGCTCAAACTATCCTGAGTTGAGATACTAAAGCCCGGTACACACCAAGCCGACGCCGACAAACTAGTGGCGACGAAAGCAGACTGCAGGGTCGGCTCACGTCGGCAGCGTCTGGGTCCAAAGTTGCCCTGACACACCAAGCCGACGCTTGACACCCAACGGCCAAGTAGCACGTCCGTTCTGCGCCTTTCTCGCGCACTGGTTCGCCAGCTGAAATGGCCCGACTGACCGACGAGCTCCGACGCCGATTCAACATGTCGAATCGGCCGAAAAAAAGCCAACGAGGACCAACTTCAGCCGACGGCGCAGAACACACTGAAAAAACTTTAAGTCGGCCGACGAACAAAAACTGCCCGACGGCCAACCGTCGGCTTGGTGTGTACCAGGCTTAAGGTGTCCATAAATGTCTGTAAAATAATCAAAATTTGTTGTGGGCCATGAGACAGATAAGCAATAATAATTTTAAAAAACTGGTGGTTTTGGGTAATTATTAAAAAAAAAAAATAAATAAATAAATAAATAAATAAATAAAAAGGAAAACAGGAAAACAGAGAGAAAATTTTAAAATAGTCAAGAAACCAACTTTTTTCATTTTTGGACTATCTATGTAATAGACCAGAGGTCACCAAATCTTTTCCTGGAGGGCCTGTGTCCTGCAGAGTTTAACTCCAACCCTAATCAAACACACCTGAAGCAGCTAATCAAGGTCTTGCTTGGTATACTTCAAACTTCAAGGCAGGTGTGTTGAGCTAAAGTCTGTAGGACACCGGCCCTCCAGGACCGAGTGTGGTGACACCTGTAATAGACTAATGAAATGGTCAATTCTCAACTTATTAAAAAATAAAAAACAGACCTTAAAAAGTTTTTTTTTTTTTTGTTAACATTTTATTACATTTTCTTCTGGGAATAGTAGTAAAAAACAAAAAGTAACTGTGCAAATTTAGAACCCACCCCAACCCATCCCCACCCCCTGGTAGACTTATAAATAAAAATTAAAAATAATTTTTACAAAGATTTTAGAAAAGATGACACAACATTAAAAGCTGAATGCCATAAATTTACAGTTTTCACATTAGATCCATGTATACGAGAAGTTGAGCTCCATCGAGATACACCGTCCAGGTTCGTCTGTCCATTGTGTGAGGAGGATTCCTTAAAAACTGTTTATTAAATTAATGTTAAAAGATGTAGTTTGATGCAACGGTAAAATAACAATAGAATAAATCAGTGCTTATTCATCTTAAAATTCACTGAAAGTTCATTGTTTGCACGAAAGTGCATTTAAAAATGAGTTAACGTATGATTTTATTGTTAGAATTAACATTTTAAACATTTATTTATTTTACGCCTACATTTTAATTTTTCAGTTAATAAAAAGATAATTGATTCCTTTTTATATCTAAGTGCTACTCCTTAGTTTTACACTGCCTTTCAACCCTTTAGACAGAAACACAAAACACACAAATGCAATCTTGTCAACAACCTTGTTATTTTTATTTTATAGGATGCTGGAAAGAGTTGATTGCTTGAATTTACAGACATCACATTTTATCGTGACGCAGCATGAATGCCTGTGAGATATTATCCCAACACCAATAAACCACAGAACAGAGGAAGAGAGAATCACAAAAACAGGAGGCAAAGTAAAGCTCTGAAAACACTAGGCTAGCTGTCTGGACCCCAGATGTGCATCTGGACCACGATCACAGATGAACCCGAGCAGAATGGCTTTCTCCTGATCCCTCTTTCCCAGCCCTCTCCATTTACCTTCCACCTTCGTTAGGGTCATCCACTTGTGACTATTTAAAGCCATGTGACCATCCCACCTCATTACAACCCGCACCTGTTCCACAATCAGCGACCTCCATAAAACCTCTGCATTTCACCTTGCCATGGGGAACCAAACTACACTTTAGGGGCTCATGGGAACCACTGCCATTACAGCTCGATTGAATCAATCTGCCACAGACCGGTGTGCAAAGTCTCACGGGAGTTGGAGTCCTTTCATGAGATCAAAGCTGCCCGGCCTAAATGTGTGGACAAATGAACCATGAAGCAGGCATGTGTAAACCTCAATGCCAAAACTAGAAGCAGAGGCCTATTTAAGAAGAGAAGAAAAGTCTTTCATTGAGTAAAACACTAAACATATGGGAGTACAGCAGAGATGTTGCTGAGGCAAGACTTTTCTGTAAGCTACAGATTAGTCATCAAAAAGAAACTGTTTAAACATGGAGGGGGTCTGGGCTTTATAGTGGAATTATGGGAAAGGAGCATGTGGTTTTCATGAAGGATGTGCGTATGTGTAACTCACTGGGAAAATAAAGCAAATTTGTGCTGTTATTTTGTATGTGGCCACTTTTTCTCTCACTGTGTGTGTGTACACTTGCTTGACCTCACTTACTACGGTAAAGACAGGTGGTTTGGGCTGTGCTGAGGATCACATATTGTATATCTTAACACTGCATGGGTGGAATAACACAACTCTCAATCTCCAGTACTGGGGGAAAAAGGCCACACAGACAGAAAAGAACTTATTTAACATTCAGTTTTTAAACTCACCACATCTCCTTTTTTTATTCATCTACCTGATTACATAAGCAGGTGCTTACGAACGAGAAGGCGCTATGTCAGAGAGCACTCAGAGGAAAAACACAAGGGTTTGCTAAAGTAGGGCTTCATCATGCAGAAAAGTTGAGACAATTTTAACTTTTGCTGCAGTGCACTCAAAGGAATTCGTTGACCAATGGCAATTTCAGACAGGCAGGTTCAGTGCTTTCAGAAATCCAAATTACCATATTCCCCCACTTGATTTCAAACTAACCCAACTTTTACAACCTTAAAAGGATCATGTGTGTCCCTGTCTATCAAACGCACCATCAGACCCCTTTCTAGAGCGTACTTTTCCTTTTGAAGCAATTTATTTATTTATTTTAATGAAATTAACACTTTTATTCAGCAAGGATGCATTAAATTGATCAAAGTGACACTGAAGACATTAATATTACAAAAGGTTCCTATTTCAAATAAATGCTTTTTAAACTATTCTATTTATCAAAAAATCCTAAAAAACATGCATCACATTTACCACAACAAATAACTGAGATAATGATAATGTTTGTGAGTACCAAATCAGCATATTACAATGATTTCTAAGGGGCCTGCGACACTGAAGACTGGAGTAATAGCTGCAAAAAAAAAATTATAATAATATTTCTTTTTTTTGGATAACATCTAGTATAAAGTGTAAATGCATATTGCTGAGACAATCTGCTGCATGTTTTGAATAGGGATGGGTATCGTTTACATTTTATTAATACCACTTATCGATACCGTACTTTTTTTTTAATATAAATTTTTATTGTTGTTTTGACATCTTTTAACATACAGAAAAACTAATATTTGAGACATAGTATGCTTCAGAATATACGCAAGAGTATACATGTACTACAGATTATGTTAAAGAAAGATAGATCCATACAAAAACCTTAACATTCAAACCAGTACAACAGTGCTGAAAGAAGTCAATAGCAGTTATAAAAAAAGAGGCAATTATAACCAAAACGAGGAACTGTAAATACAACTGTACATGTATAAAAATAATGAAATAAGAACCAAAGAGAACAAAAAAAAAAAAAAAAAAAAAAAAGCCATAAGACCAGAGTGTGGGGGAGATGGGGGAATCTCCTTAATTCAAATCAGTAGACCTTTGAGCTTCTCCAAAGTTTGAACCCAGTGTCTAATGGTGTCCTCTCTTGCACTGTGAATGCGTGCAGTGGACAACTCGAGATATACCGCATGTATAAATGTGAGAACCCAATATTGCTTATTAAGAGAATGTGGTGGTTTCTTGGCAGCTGTCAAGCCAGCTAGAAACACTCGTTTCTGAGTTTTGTTAAGTTGGACACCAGAGAGATCATTTAAAATAAAAACAGATGGGAACCAAAACATTTAGTATAGTGGACAAATTTTCTTTAACCATATTCCAAAAGTTAGCAACCCCAGGGCATTCCCAAATCATGTGATAAAATCCGGAATATCTATTGTCAGAGGAGGATACATTTTATCCAGAAAAAAAACATACAATTTAGAAACTAATCCTCTTGTTATTGATACCGGTACTTATCGATACTATATGGTGCAAAAAAGATATGATGTGAAAAGTTTCAAGTTATTTTATTACTGCTGAAATTTAACAACTGTATTAAAGTTCTTCAATCAGGAGCAGGGAGTTATTTTTCTCTTTGTGTTTTATTTTATTAGCATTAAAGGAATAGTTCAACCATAAATGAAAACTGTGTCATCCTTTACTCACTCTGAAGTTGTTTTAAACCTGAATGAGTTTCTTTCTTCTGTTAAACAAGTTATTTTGAAGAATGTGGGGAAACCAAGCAGTTGCTAATCCCCAGTAACTTCCTTTTTTTTTTTTTTTTCTTTCATATTATCAAAGCCAGTGGGGACCAGCAACTGTTTGGTTACCCACATTCTTCAAAATATCTTCTTTTGTGTTCAGCACAAGAATAAAAATTAATACAGGTTTGGTACAACAAGACCGTAAATAATGACAGAATTTACATTTTTGGGTGAACTATCCCTTTAATGACAATCGGCAGCATGTTTAGTTCTGTCCCTTTAAAAGCTGCATGCATCCGTTTCTCTCTCTCAACTGTTTACTTTCACTTTAGACATAACTAACTGTGTTTATATGTAAACCTTGTGTGTTTTTGACAATATTAGCACAATCAGACTATGACTAAGATAACTAAGTAACCATGCGCCGTTTGACCGGCCTTTTAGTGTATGCAAGCTTCAGGTCTAACACGCACTCAGAATAAGCGCACGTCAGAACAGCACGCAAATGAAATGTTTTACCGGCAAGACTTTAAAGCACAAGCAAATAATGCACTTTTGTGATTGCGAATAAGTGCAGTGTCTCGTGAGTGTAACTCTACCGCTGAATCAACATTTGAAGTGAATGTGGATCACGAGTTGCAGTTGGAGCTGGAGCCGGGAGATATAGCAAATACAGCGCATTGCTTGAGGTAGATGTTGTGTTTTGTTAGTAAATGTTCATTATATTACTGGTGTTGCCTCCTTTGTTCACCATTACACTACTGCATTTATTGCATCTGACGCTGGTGTCACTTAGTTTTGTAACGTGAGCCCACACTTTCAAACGTTTCACTCTTGCTGCGATGACTGATTGCACACAAACACACACCGCACATGCGCATGGATATCACACACACCGAGCAAACGGCGACCAAATAATTCAGTGAAGGAAAATGACAAGCAGCAGCTTCTAATTCATCATTAACATTGAAGTATATGGAGATAAAACAACGCAAGTACCGATAGCATTATCATTTGTCCTGAAGCTTATCGGTAGTCCGGTACTGACCCAATTACGTACCAGTCCAAAAAAAAGATACCGGTTCTTGGTACCCATACCTAGTTTTGGACCTACAACCTTTCGCTCATGTACCCAAACATTAGCCACTAAGCCTCGCCACCCGAATTCCATTGGTCATTGCAGTATTCTGCATCTCTCAACCACTCTTTTCTCTCGCTCTTTGTTTCTGTCCATCTCCACACACTTGTGTTCTCTTCTCCTCCTTCTGTATCTCTCTCCTTACTGACAACACTTCTGGTCTTTATGCACACACTCTCTCTTCACCGCAGCATGAAGCTGTTACGAATGCTGAAATAATGACGGAGGAAGCAGAGTGCTTGAAAGCCTGTGAAAGACATAATGCAAAGATGCGTATGTGTTTGTGTGTGTGTGCAAATCTGTGGCAAGACAGACTGAGTGAAAAGAAGGAAATAGATAGAGATATGATTAGCATCGGAGAGTGCCCTATTTTCTCTCTTTTTCCCTCTCACCAAAACGAAAGCTTTTGGTGCGGACCAGAGTTTCTTTGAGTTGGTGTGAAAATGGCCTGAAAAGATGTCTAGGGTACATTTCTCTGGTACGTTTTACAGTTGGAATGAATGCAATCGGTTGTAAAAAGCTACTGATGACATATAATTTGCATCTTTCATGCTCCTGGTCATACTCATACTATAAACACATTTCTCAAAGCGTTTTATCTCAGAATAAATTGTCTTCCGAGAGCAGCTCTCATTTTTCACATCTCTTGCATCGGCGGCAGGCAAATGAAAGCACTGTTCTGTGCATGCAAGTTTTGCTGGAAAATCCAATGTGACAAAACATGAATAAAACAACTTCTCGGTTCTCAGATATTTGGACGAAGCGACCAAACGAAACGTGAAAAAAGCCTCACTCTGGGATGTTTTTCTGCCTGTGCTCCCTTTTTCCATCTATTCCTGCCAGTTCTCCCAATCCATGCAATTCATCTCTCCTTTTCATACAGCTTTCCCTCAGAGACACAAACCCCCTCTCTATCTCTCACATGTCAAATCTCTCACCTAACTGTCAAGGCTTCGTTTCATTGGCCGGTATATGGAAGCACATTGGACCCAGAATGCAAAGCTCTGCAAGCTAGGTGACGATACAGCTAGAGCTCAGCTCAGTGTTAACACGAAACAAGCTGACCACCTGCTCTCATCTCTTCAAACAAACCCGAATAAGTCTGGATAACAGAAAATCCTGTTAAAAGTGTGCAAAAGAGATTAGTAACTTGGCCTATAATATCTCCTAAATCTCTTTCATAACCTGGTATAAAGTTTAAGTAGAGCAAAGTTACTTGGTTACATGGTCACATATCATATCGCACTTCCATATTCACAACAAACATTCAGCTATATCAGAAGAAGAAAAAAACAAGAACAACAAGGAAAAACAGTGGGCTGGCTTCCATGGTGACAGGAAAAGGTCTAATGTAATTTGGCGTAGTTAGAGGGGGAGGAGCCTGATAGAATGAGACTAATGAGGTTAGCGTAGCAAGCTTTATTAAAGTGCTAAACACACGCTTGCGCTTTAGTGCCAACAGTCAACGCTGAAGCTGTTCCAGGCCGAGTTCCATGGGCCCGATTAGCACGACATTCAGAACCGATTCCTGCAGCTTCACGCCCACCCACTGAGCTGCCTCTCTAATCCACTTCAGTGTTACAGTCACACAAACACCACTTAATCACACTATCAGCTGAAAGAGATAGAGATGAGAAAAGAAGAGTCAGACAAAGAGTTAAAGAGTATAAGAAAGAGTGAAAACCGGTAAACTGAAGTGAAAAAGCAAAATAAATGCAAAAAAGAAAGCAAGAACGAAATAGTGAAAGTAAAAGCAAGCATAAAAAAATGAAAATCTAAACCACAAATAAATAAAAGGATAGAGTGAAAAGGAAAAAAGCCTAAGAAACACGATAAGAGCAAAAAAAGAAAGAAAAATGAGCAAAAGAAAAAAAAAGACCACAAGAAAAAAAATGAACAAAAATAGAACAAAAGGGTAAAATAAAAAGCTAAAATTAGTAAGAATGAAACAGTACAGTAAGTGCAAGAAAGATGGCAAAAGTAAGAGAAAAGAAAATTGATTGAAAGAAGGAAAGAATGAATGGGAAAGAGCGAAAGAAAAATGGTCAATATAGAGATCAAAAAAGAAAAATAAAGAGCAAAAGAAAGGCAAGAGCACAAGGGAAAACACCACAAAGTATGAACAGATGAAAAAAACTGAGAAAAGAAAAGAAAAAGAAAAGAAATGAAAAGGAGAAGGAAAAACCAAAGAACAGAAAGAAAAAAAACAAATGAAGCAAGAACAAGCAAAAAAGTGTTGAAAAGGGTAAAGCGGGACATGAGTGAAGGAAGGAAGAAAACTAAGCAGGACAAATGAAGCAGAAGGGAGGTTAAAGAAACGTCACTCAAGGGACAAATGCAGATGAACTGAGATGCAGAGCCCCTGAGGACCCCAACAAAACTTTCACAGTCACAGAGGAGCGTGTGACAAAACAGAGGGACAGAAAAAATCCATAAGACACAAAACACGATCTCAAAGGAGCTGCCTCAGTTTGACCTGAGAATCCCACCACATCACAACCATTGCTCAATATTACAGAACCAGAGAGACGTGATGCAACACAAATCTCAGATCTGAGCACTCGTTTAATAAAATTTCTCATTTGAAATAACCACCATAATCATGCAGCTCAATGTAATTAGGCTTATTTTTATTTATAAAACAAAAAAGCATATTCAGAATTGGTATAGATATGAAATATATTTGGAATGTAGTTGATATAGTTCAATTGGGGATTCCCTTTTTTATTTTATTTGTCAGATGAACCCCTAAAATATTTACTGGAAGCAACCCTTGAGATTGTAAGTCAATATTTTCATAAACACATTTGCAGTTTCCCGGTTCTCTGATGTTGGTCAATTTATTATTTATTTAGAAACATTTATTTATTTCAGCCTTTTTTTTTTTTTTTGTGGCCTTTTTTGCCCTCTGTACAGTATAGAGAGCAATCAGAAACCAAAGTCAGAGACAGAGCCAGGACTCAAAACTCAACTATATTTGAAATAAAGTATATGTCAGAGCACTGCCCAAAATGCTATCATATCCAACTACATTCTTATGATTTAAATAATTAGTTGTTTACTTCTTTCCTGCAGTTCCTTTACAATCTCTGCCCTACAGCAAACTCACGTCCATCCTGAAAGGATACAGATATAGGAAGGAGGAAGTGAATGTTTGAACACACACAGGACGTCCCGGGTCTATTGTGTTTTCCAGTCAGCTTACCAAAATGTATCACCGACTTTCCTCAGAAATGTGTCATTGGCATTTTTATTTAATCTTACCAATAATGCCCGATAAAGCAGCGGTTATGAGCGCGGACAGTACTGCTTTGTGTACAGCCGCTAACAGGGAATGTCCCGGGGGGAAACCGCTAATGTGCCACCTCGTGGCAGAGAATGAATTTGCATTTCCAATAAGCCTTTCTTGCCGTTTATGGTCAGATCAATGCAAATATCGACCTATTTCTTTTCATAAAAATGGTCTAAAGGCTGAAATTTTTGTTTTTGTGAAAACCTGTATCTGAACTGTAAATCATGTCATTTTATGGCTTAATACTGTATGTTACCATAGACATTGTCCAACCCCGCTCATACTGTGTTAATTTTATTTGTGCAGCTCTTAAAATGGGTCATAAATTGCCTTCAATTTATTTTTTTCAATTCTGTAAATACCCTGTAAATAGTGAAATAAAATTCCTTCCTTCATATTTGTTGATATTTGTGTATTGAAAATATTTTTGATTGACATTTAGACTCCTATCTGATTTTCTATATTTAAAAAAAGGTCAAAGGTCAAACCAAAAAAAGAGCCCAATCAATCAACACGAGGCAGAAGAACTATCAATCAATCACACTTAGCCATCAGCATCAAGACTTGAGGGAGCATCTCAAAAACTAAACACGCCTCCAAGAATCAAACTCCTCAAATAGTGCTCTTATTTATAGACCATTTAAACTACAGATCAAAATCAAAACAGACACACAAATGGTGTGATAAAGCGAATCAGATTCGTGAGACCACACACGGTGATGTGTAAATTTGAGTGTGTTGTTCAGTCCAGGTGGGCCATTGCAGGTGAGACAGATTTGCTATAAAACAGCAGCATCAAAAGAAAACATTACAAACACACAAGCACAGCTGTCAGGAGAGCTCAGGTGTCTTACACATATGCCACACATCTCACTCACACACACACACACACACACACACACACACACACACACACACACACAGAGTGGCGTGATGATGTATGGATTGGTTAGCGCTTATTGATTGGTGAATAATGACCAGATGTGACTCAGCTGGGAAAGATGCAGATGGCAGCAATGAACGCAAGAAAGCATGTGTGTGCGTGGAGCAGATGTTAATATCAACAAATGAAATATTTAAGTCTAGTCTCAGCCTCATATAACAAACTTACAGACAACTTTGAGTAAGGGCATTAATAAGACCTCCCGAAAACATCTTTATATGATACTAATAGTAATACTTAAATATATAAATATTAGTAGAGATCAAAATTAGAGATCAATTTGAGATTTCTAGAATATTGCATCTTTACAATGTCACTAACTTATTCAAGTCCCCTAAAAAAGGCTGGTCGTCCACGAAAGACAAATGCACGAGGGGACAGGTTAATGCGGAGAATCTCAATGGACAAGGGCAAGGATCTCTCTCGGCAAACAGTATCTCGACATTTAAGAGAAGTCGGACTGAAAGCCCACACTGCAGTGTCCAAACCTCTCATCAGCAGAAAGAATCAAAAAGCTAGACTAACCTATGCTGAGGAGCATGTTGTGTGGACAGAGGAGAACTGATCCAAAGATCACTTTAGTGATGAGAGCAAGTTTAATTTATTTGGGTTCGATGGGGAAACATTATGTTCATCGTCAAACTGGGGAAAGACTGAACCCAAAGTGAGTAAAGAAGTCAGTGAAAGGTGGAGAAGGAAGTGTCATGGTTTGGTGGATGTTTTCTGCAGCAGGAGTTGGGCCTCTTAAGGCACTTTCTCACGCTGTAGTTCTAGGAACTTAGTTTGTGGGTTTCGTGATAACGGAGATGGAATGTAAGCGCACAATTTACGTGACTGAGCATGAAAATCTGACAAAATCTCCCATGACAATCTGTAGCGTTATCATAGAGATTGAGAAAAGAACAAAACGCTACAGACAACAGGTAAATGGCGTTATCACTGTTTTCCATGTTTGTGAAGTAAATATTTTTATACAGCTTTTTAAAAATGGCAGTAGCCGGTGTTTTGTAAGCGTTTGGCCAATCAGTGTACATGTACATCACTGTTTTAGAATCTACTCTGAAGTAAGAGTTAATATGTTCCTAGTTCCTGCGGTGCGAACACGCTAAAAACCAGGAACCTCCGCCAATACTTCTATGAACTAAGAAAATGGTCCTCTGGTACAAATGCACATTTGTACAGCTACATGGCAAAGTGAATGCAAATGTTTATTAGGGTTGGGAGAAAAAAGATTTCCCTATCGCGATTCTTTTTATAACGATTTAAAAATCGATTGGTTTACCTCAGAATCGATTTAAATTTAATTATTTTACTTTTCCTAAGAGGTGATGGGCAGAAGTTAGTGCTTTAATTCCAACAGAGGGCGAAATGTACAGGTGTGTTTGACTTGGAGCAGCACCGCGCAGACGATCAGCGTATGACATTAAAGCACCGCGAGAGCGATTCGAAAGCATGAGGAGCCGTCTGCTCTCTGTAGCTCTCACGGTGCTTTGATGTCATACAACGATCATTGCGCAATGCCGCTGCATTAGATGACGTCATCATATACGTTTAAAGCCGGCGCGAGAAAGCAAAACCATGACGGAGGCAGAGGATCAAACCTCTTCCAGAATTCTTTCTGCATCTTCACATTTTGAATCCCAACTGCCGGGAAAACATGACTAAACATGACTGAAATGGTATGCAAAGTAACATAACACTTTATTTTATTTCAGAAAGTATTTTTTCTGCTCATTTTGTTGAACATTTGACTATTATATTTATGTGCAAGTTCAGGGTTTTGGAACTTGAAAGTTTCATGGTTCAAGGTACTTTAAATACACACTGTGTATGTGTATGCTCCTGAAATAAAAGTTCAGAAAGAGGTGATGCATTATTTTTGTTAATATGATTCTTCATATACAGTCTGTTTTAAGGGTATAATCAAGTATTTCAACTTTTTCCCATGGTCTAGAGTTAAAAACAAAAATCGGAACACATAGCAATATCGAATCGCAATACTTGTAGAATCGAAATCCTTAAAATAAAAATAAATAAAAATCACAATACATATTGTATCGGCACCCAAGTATCGTGATAGTATCGAATTGGGAGATATGTGTATCGTCCCATCCCTAATGTTTATCTGTACCTCCTGTGGCAGTATGTGGTTCTCCCCGCGTTCATCGCCCAATCAGCGAGTAATTTTCAAGCAAGTCAATGTCCCCGTCACACAGCAAAAAAGGTAAAGCAGTTACTTGAAGCTGGAAACACTGAGATAATGATGTGGCAAGCCCAGACTTCTGATCTAAACGGGATTGAACATCTCTGGAAAATCTTTGGTAACAGAGTTATGGCTAAGAAAACCACTGCTGTCACCAAACTATGGAAGAGACTAGAAGTAGAGTAGACCAAAATCACACCAGAGCAGTGTGAGAGACTAGTGATGTCTGGTCAAGTCAAGTCAAGTCACCTTTATTTATATAGCGCTTTTAACAATACAGATCGTGTCAAAGCACTTAACAAATTGGAGGATAGAGTGTCAGTAATGTATAATGATAAGATTAAACACTCAATTTTCAGTTAAAGGCATTTCATTATTGAATTCAGAGATGTCATTGTCTAGCTCAGTTTAGTTTAAATAGTATCTGTGCAATCAAATCGGCGATAATCGCTAGAAAATTATGGCTGCGTCTGAAATCGCATACTACTTGTGTAGGTACTACATTTGAATTCGAACGTACTACTCGACCGTTAAAAAAGTACGTTCTATATAGTATGAATGAGGGTAGTATGAATGGAATTCGGACGTACTACATCCGCCATGTTGATGTTGTCACGTGTCATGCATCTTCACAACAGCGCGAAAATTTAAAGAGCCCACTTCACTGCGCGAACATTGTTAATGATTTAAATTCTTAACGCTTAATGAACCGTCTATTTAAAGAAAGCAGCGTTAACAAGCTGATGTACTACATTGAGGTTGACGTAGTTTCATCTGTTTGTTAAACCCTCAACAAGTCAGTCGTTTACTTGGATGATGTTAAACAAGTGAGTTACAAGTTAACCACAATGAACATCAAAAATGCTTTTCCCTAAGGTACTTTACACTTGAAGACAGCTGCGTTGCGATTTCGGACGCACCCTAAGTGTCCCCAACTGAAGTCCGGTGGCTGCAGATGTGCTGAAACTATTCAAAGCAAGGACCTCTACACTTCCTACTAACGTTTGACTGCTGTAACCTTCAGAAATTTTAGTTGTAATCTTTCATCATGCAACAATCATTGCCGTTCTCTAATTTTTGTGTTTTCCACAAAATTAAGGATTTTTTAAGTGTTTTTTTTTTTATATAAAACACTTAGAAAAAGCTATGTTCTACTAACATGATATAGCCACAACTAAAATTCCTTCAAATTTTGAACAATGAAGATTTTTGAAAAAAGAAAAAAAAAAAATCAAGTGTTCATAAACTGTTCTCTAATTTTGATCTCCACACTCCATTCTGTAAGAATAGGAAGGAACATGAAGTAAAAACAAAAATACTGGCTAAATGCTTTACATCAGATGTTGTTTTTCTGTCCAAGAGGGTGATTCTTGGCCAGAATAAGTTAAAAGTGGACCAGACAGTGAGCAAAAGGTTATCGTGAGAATAATATCAGTCATATGAACTTTAATACACTACAGAAGTAATAAGACTCAGAAAACAAACACCATTTAAGCAAACCAGACAAATGTTGGAACTGAAACTTTAATTAATCCAGTTTCAGATGAAATGACACAGTAATACCTGACACAGAGGATACTTAAACACAGAGACAGAGAAACTCACACACCCTTCCCCACGGGCCCACCAGCGTTTTCCACTAAACAGCAAGACAGTCTCCATGGTTACGCTTTTAACACCTGATTAGGTCTTTTGATCCCTACCCTGAAATTATGTAACCTCAGGGCAGAGAAATGGACAGTCACACCCAACAGAGCCACAGCATACACAAACACATCCAAAACACAACAAATCCAAAACACCTGCCTGCGCCGGCACGCTAAGAGACGTCTGAGGGCACAAATACACCCAAACACACTCAAAACAACAGAAACGTGCACAAATAGTTGACCAAACTGTGAAATACAACTCACATCAGCCTCGTTTATTGTTAATACACACATACACATGCAAATATAAACCATCTGGAGGCCTGTGGGAAACATTACGCTGTTGAAAACGACTTCCTGCTATCGGCTAGGAGAGAAATGAGGGAGGGAATTAAAAAAAAAAAAATTCGAAAAAGATTAAAAGGCAGAGAACAAGAAAATGGAAGCGGGGGAGTAATGGGTAATAAAAGGAAGGGAGAGAGGGGGAAATGAGCTGATGTGCTTGCAGAGATCACAGCGGGACGGAAAAGAGGAGACAAGACTGAGAAAAAGAGAGAGAGGGGGATCTGTGTGCACTGAGATCTGTAACTACAGGCTTGACTACAGGGCTTTAATGAAGGGGTTACATGACACAGGCACAGGTCAGCCAGAGGTTGCCGCAGCAACCATGATATCATCAAAAAAGGCCAGTGTGAGTCAACGCGGGCCACTCGGCCACAGGGTAGCCAAGGGGCGGGTCAACGGAATGTCACTTTTATACGTGCCAGGACGCAATAAACAGCATTCCTCGTTCTTTGCGTAAAAACACCAAGTACCGCCAAAGAGACACAGAGAGGCAAACACAAGCAAACAGACTGCTGAGAGGAGGCAGGGAGAGAGGAAAAGCTTCACACATCAAAAGGGTGGCCTACAGAGTTTAGATTTTAGGGCTTTTGGGGTTTGGGGAGGTTTCAGTCAAGGAGGTCGATCTCACAAAACTCTGTCACTGATGGACAAACACTCGGGTTTGAAGTTAAATGTTCCCAAGCGATATCTGTGGGTGTGCAACCCGGGTGAAACGTTAAGGATTTCTCTTGTAATCTTTACAGGAAATGGGGAAAGGAGAGAGAAAGTGAACTTTGTTCATAGAAAATGTGGTCCTGCACTCAGACAAACGTTTTGTGCTGTTGTGATACCATAACTGTTTTTTTCCCCTCAAGATTTCGCACCTGATCAACTACTTTTTCACATTCTATTTAAAGGGTTAGTTTACCCAAAAATTCAAATTCTTCCAAATGAATTACTCACCCTCATGTCGTTCCAAACCCATAAACCCACAAACATTCATCTTTGGAACACAAATTGAGATTTTTGATGAAATCTGAGAACTTTCTAACCCTACATAGACAGCAACACAACAGACATGTTCAACGCCCAGAAAGATAGTAAGGACACTGATAAAATAGTCCATGTGACATCAGTGGTTCAACCTTAAAGGGTTACTCCACCCCAAAATGAAAATTTTGTCATTAATCACTTACCCCCATGTCGTTCCAAACCCGTAAAAGCTTCGTTCGTCTTCTGGCGATGTTTTTTCATACATTTCTGTGCCTTGACAGTGTTAATTGTTTGGCAGTCAATGAGACAGTCACAAGCCTCCAGGTTTTCATCCAAAATATCTTAAATTGTGTTCTGAAGTCGAACAAAGCTTTTATGGGTTTGGAACGACATGGGGGTAAGTGATTCATGACAAAATTTTCATTATGGGGTGGAGTAACCCTTTAATTTTATGAAGATACGAGAATAATAATAATAAAAATAACAACTTTACTCAACAATTTCTTCTCTTCTATGTCAGTCTCCACCACGTGTTCACCAGAGTACCACGGCGTTCTGACGTAGAGCGTCCATCTGTCTTAGTTCATCGTCTGTATAGGATGTTGCAGCTACGGTTTGAAACACTGATGTCACATGGACTATCTTAACAATGCCCTTACTATCTTTCTGGGCCTTAAACGTGGTAGTTACATTGCTGTGTATATGGAAGGTCAGAAATCTCTCGGATTTAATCAAAAATATCTTAATTTGTATTCCGAAGATGAACAAAGGGGTTTGGAACGACATGAGGGTAAGTAATGACAAAATTTTCATTTTTGGGTGAACTATCCCTTTAAAGACATACAAAACTCTGAAAACAAAGCAAGAAAAATAATCAAAGAACTCTTTCATATATTCAGTGCTATGAATATCACAAATGCTGGCAAATCAAGCATCTATTATTGTTACTCTTCTGAAGTGGTCATTGCAGCAGTCTGGGAACACAATTTCTGTTGTAATAAAACAGAGCTTCTCAACTTCCATAGATCCACGAGTGTTAGGCCAGTCAATCAGATCTGAGCTTGCTATTTTGACTATGCAATTTTTATGTACAAAGTGAATCAGATGCACCATGAATAGTCTGTAGACTGCACAATTGCACAATATTACAATTGAAAAAGCATACTTCACCAAAGAGAAGTCTAATGTTTTACTGGAAGATCAAAAACGTATTGCTTAAAATGTATGAGGTCAAAAAAAACAGAATGGATCAATCGTTAACAATTAGATCAATAATACACATTTAGAAAACAGAGTTATCTCATGTCAACTAAGGTTTCTGTAAATAACTAATCATGAAAAATTGAAAGGGGTCATCGGATGCAAAATTCACTTTTACATGTTGTTTGAACTGAAATGTGTGTTGGCAGTGTGTGTACACAACCACCCTATAATGATAAAAATCCATCCAGTGTTTTTTTTTTTTTTTTATAAATCCTCATAAATAATAACCCCTTTCTCAGATCAAGCCATTCACAGATTCTTGGCAGTGTGACATCACACAGGCAGGCCCCTCCCATGACTATTGACTGACACTGCCGTTTCATCACAGACCTGCCCTGAGTAAGCTGTCAACAGTCCGCCATTGTTTCGATGCCGGAGCAGATATAGACAAGAATGCCCTCTAAGCAATCGAAGTGTTTTGTTATTGGATGTAATAATGTAATAATGAACATAGTGAATGAACACATCATCTACTACCGACATCTGAGCTGCTGAAGAGGCAGTGGATTACTTGTGTTTTTAAAGGCAATGCGCCCCCGATCTACCTAAATGCGTCTATGTTCGCACAAATCATTCGTGATCCAGCTTCCCCTCCAGAAGAAAAAGTGAGTATACTTTGTTTTTTAATGACTCTTTGCAAACCGCCTCTCCTAATAATGTGCTAGTTAGCAAGTTAGGTGATAAATGCGGCTAAAGTTAACAGTCTCACTCTCCCCACGGAAGATAGGGGCGGTGTGAGCAGAGCTCATTAGCATTTAAAGGGACATGCACCAAAATGGGTAGATGTGAACAGACCTGTTTTTGACAAGGTAAAAAGGGCGTTTTACACTACCATTGAGAAAACCAAAATATGTTATAGACTTTTCATTAAGACCGTAAAGAATTATATCAACCTGTGGAAAATGGGCATCCGATGATGATCTACTTTCACTGCATCAAAATGCGCTAACAATGTGTTTTCTGCAGCATTTAAGAAATTAGTCTTTGGGTTTGGTAACAATAACACTATTTGTATTCAATGATTTAAGCAATCTTTATAAACAGTTAAGTGTTCTGTGTTTAACTACTTTTTTGGTGACACAATAGATATAGAAGTAAATCACCTGTGGATTCACCAGCTGATGTGCCACTTGTCTGCAACAAAAATAAAAACAACCATTACACTCAAGGCATAGATAAAGTGTAAATCATTTTTATGTAATAATATTAAACCTGATCACAATTTTGAGGGAAACAGTTGATAATTGTGTTCCATGTATACATGCCATCTTATAGAAGAGAGTCTCAACCCACAAGGCCATTAAACCAAGCACCCTCTCATCAATTAACCGTAAGGCCTTATCCATTCTGCCTCTCATAACGAGATATTAGATTTAAAATGTGCGCTCTGGGCTAACAACACAGCTGCTAACGCCGTCTCAATGCCAGATATGGAGATTCATTACATCATTCCCAGATTCAAAGATGTTTTAGTATCTGATTAAATATTAATACCTTTCTGAATGTATGTGTGTGTGAGGAAGATCAAAGAGTAGCTCTGAATTATATTACCGCTCTCTGCCTCCTGCTCTGATGCTGACCCCAGTCACATGACCTCTCACATCTAACCTACGACCCATGAGCTGTTTCTCTTTGTTTCATCTCTGACAAGCCAGCTGACCTGCTGGCCACAGAAAGCCAAGTCACGTCGTCTCAGAACGGGAGGAGAAAGTGATGAGGTTAAACCATCATTATGTTGTTGCTCAGTTCCCTAAGTCTTATAGAGAGGATCAAGACACCAGTGTTTCCTACTAAGATGCGTTTTCGCTAAATGTACACTACCGTTCAAAAATTAGAGGTCAGTAAGAAAATAATTATATATAAATAATTAATAATGAAAATAATTAATTCTTTGATACAGCAAGGACACCTTAAATTAATCAAGTGACAGTAAAGACATGTACAATGTTACAAAAATTTTTTTTTATATAAATTCTGTTCTTTTAAATTTTCTATTCAATCAAATAAACCTGAACAAAAAAAAAAAAAAACATATCATGGTTTCCACAAAAATATTAGGCATCACAACTGTTTTCAAAAACACCAAATCAGCATTAGAATGATTTATGAAGAATCATGTGACACTGAAAACTGGAGTAATGGCTGCAGAAAATTCACAGGAATAAATTACATTTTAAAATATATTATAATTAATATTAATATTAATTATATTTCACAATACTACTGCTTTTACTTTTTTATCAAAATAATGCAGCATTGGTGAGCATTTGAGATTTATCAAAAACATAAAAACTTAATGACCCCACATTTTTGTATAACATATATATTTACACATTTTCAGTAAAAATAATTTTGTTTAGAAATGTTAATTATCATTTATTACTAGAGATGCGCCGATTGACTGGCCAGTGATTGGAATCGGCCAATTTTTCGCATAACCGGCCCGTATCGGTGATCGGCCGTCCGGTCAGTCTCATGTCTTGCCGATTCCGAGCCGATCCTTTTATTAACAGAGGCACAGGCAATGACGTCACAGCCACGCAACTCAGTCGCGTGTAAACACATCGTTTGGCGTGAGAATGATTCTAATTTTAATTGCATTCAGTGTAAACGGCGACTGAAATGTATTTATGTCATTCCAGATGAGGCTTGTGCAGCCTGAGTGAGTGCGAGAGAGACGGCACACACAAAGTAACTCACAGAAATTTATAGATGCATACTGCGGTGGGAAAAAAAAAGATTCAAAATATGATTTAGATAAGCAATATTATACGGCCATGATGTTTCCCCGAATATCAATATCAACGCGATTGCACTGTGACACTGATTTTATACAATAGCATTTCAATAAACAAGAAGTTAAAATTAAGTGACTTTAGATTTTAGACAAAATATTGACTCTTTTTGCTCAATTTCGCTGATGAAAATAGTTCCGATCAAAGCCACAGCAGAACTGTTGTGTGTCTACGAGCAACACAGCGGTGTTTCGTTACTGAATGAATCCACGTTTTTGAACGAATTGAGTGAGTCAATGATTCAGTGGCCCATTCATAAGGACAGTCACTTGCCTCGCTACTGAATGAATCGGCCGTTTGAATGAATCAGTTTAATGAATGAATAAATGACTCACTCATTAAAACAGACACTTGCCGCCACCTACTGGTGGTTTAGTCATACTTAAAAGTATCATTGCATTTTTTTCAACATTTATTTGTATGTTTAAAAATATGTAAAATCTTATAAAATTATTCATGCAGTTGAAATTTTGCAGTGTAGATGCATTTATGGCACATCAGCTTCATCAAACTGTCTGTGTAAATGCACCTAATGCCACTTCAGATGCAGCTTCTGTTTCCTCTGCAGTGGAAAGGTAGAGTTTGTTAATACTAATTTCATTTGAATGGTAACAACTCAGCAGTTTCTTATTATGCTAACTGAATTAATTGAAACAAAGTAAGAATTTGATGTGAAAGATGACACATTTAATAAGGATAGGGGGAAATAATCACCATTTATAAACATAGTGGGAAATGAAATCTGTTTCGTTACATACAGCAACTCATTTTAAGTTAACTATTTCTTCCTCTTTCCAGTCACAGAGCACTTTATTTTGAGAGTTGTTTAAGTGAGAGAAAATCTGTAACTTAGTCCAGATTGGGGGAATTGTAATGTTTAATAATTTCTTTTATTATATAAATAATTTTTTGCATTGAAATTTGCATATATTTTTGGTTGTATATGCTGTCAATTATAGTTCTTAGAAAGAAAATCGGAATCGGCCAAGAAAATTGCAATTCAGTGCATCTCTATTTATTACAAAGAAATATCTTTACAACTAGTCAGTTTTTACAACCCATAACTATACAAAGCAGGCTTTGTTTCATTTGAGTCAGATATGACTGAAAAACTTTAATAACAGAATCAGACATTAACTGAGTAACCATTCTGACTGATTCAGTGAATGATTCATCTGACTGATGAGCAATTCATTAAAAGAATCAGTTCATAAGGCATTTGTCTGTACTAGTTGCGCTGTGAGTTTCTGATACATTATTTTAAATTGAATTAAGACTGCAAATTCACAATTTACAAGACATACAATTTCTTTTGCTTTAGATTCAGCAGCAGCAGAGTGATTCAGGAAACACTTCGAGACACAGATCACATTCATTCAATCTAATAACCAGTTCAATGAACATTCTGCCTCCTACACAAACTGAACACAAGCCTCGTCTCAAAGTCTGTTCACAAAAAGGTGAACCCCGGGCGGCATTCAGGCAAGTCATTCACAAACACACAAATACATATGCATCACACGCACAATAAAACTGCTTGTGATTAGTCAGCAGCCGTCCTGCTGAGTTGTTTCAGCAAAGTGGCTTTTGAGCTCTGCGGTAGGGAGATTCGGCATAAACAGCTGATATTCAGCCCGCCACCGTACGTGTCCACTGGTGCAGAGTGAACAGAGATGAGCAGGTCTCTTCGGTTTATTATATCTATGGGAGCTGAGAGACAGACACGCACAGGGGATTGTGGGATTGACAACAGATCGGAGCTAGCGGAAAGAGTGTCAAGAAGTTGAGAAATGTTCGGCTTTATGCAAATGTGAAGCAAGAAAAGCAGACAGCTTATCGCTGTGAGGTGAAGGCACTGACATCTATAATAATCTGCCAGCAGTGGTATGGTTTCAATATTTTCATATTCAGATTTCAAAAAATGTTTATATACACCATCATTCAAAGGTTTGGGGTCAATAAGTTTTGTTTTTTTTAAAAGACATTAATACTAATGCAAGGATGCATTGAATTGATAAAGTGACAGTAAAAACACTTACGTTACAAAAGATTTCTATTCCAAATCTTTTAGCTTTCTATTCATCAAAGAATCTTGAAAAAATAGGCCTACATTCATCACCGTTTCAACAAAAATATTAAACAGCACATCTGTTTTCAACATCATAATAAGAAATGTTTCTTGAGCGCCAAATCTAGCAATTTCTTAAGGATCATATGACACATGAGTAATGATGCTGAAAATTCAGCTTTGGCGTCACAGGAATAAATTACACTTTAAAATACATTAAAATAGTAAAAAAAAAAAGTTATTTAAATAGTAATCATGCTTAACAAAATTACACTTCTAGCCTTGGTGAATATAAGAGACTTAATCTTAAGTCCTATTCTAGTGTACTTCCTTCTCTTTCTCACCTATTCAGTCTCTTTATTTCAATCTAAAAGACAGCTGTAGGGGTTTGTGCTCCCCACGCAGACACACAAGTGTATGGTGTTTGCCCCTTCACTGCCCTGAGTCTGTCAGATCAGAGGTGGCCGCTAACAATAAGCTGTTATGCATCTGTCTGCTCGACCGCACCTCCTGCTATTCTTCAGCACCGATAGAAATCGGAGGGAGAAAGACAGAGTCAAAAAGAGAGAGAGGTGAGAGGGAGCGGCACCCTTTGCCCACTGGGACTCATGGGTATCAGTGTGTTCTTTGATCATTGGCTTTTCAGGAGCTCATGGAGTCCACCTGCATGTTCCTGTGCCCCACCTCTTTCCTCTTAGAAACACTTGAACCCCCTGGATGAGGTCCAGAGATGGCATGGTTTCAGCTTCGGGCGGCACGCCCCCAGACCATCCCATGAATTCCACACAAAAGCATTCAGTGTTGTGTTTGAGACACTTTGGGGTATATGGTCACTGACTGATATATATATATATATATATATATATATATATATATATATATATACACACACATACACACACACACACACACACAAAGATTATACAAAGAAGTCTTTTGGACTAGTTCAATCCAATTTTTAAACCAACCAATTCATAAGAATCATTCGTTCAGAAATCGGACTACACTGGTCACATTTTATGTTTTTAATTCACCACAAAAAACAGCTCAAAAGTAGTTTGTTTGTGAATCAAAATAAAGTGGACAGGTTGTATGTTTTTAATTCACAACAAAGAAACAGGCTCAAAAGAGTCATTTTTTCGTGAATCAGAAAAAAATACTCAGGTTGTATGTTTCTGATTGCCTAAAAAGAACCAGCTCAATAGGAGTCATTTGTTTATGAATCAGACTAGACTGGTCAGATTGTATGTTTCTGATACACTAAAAGAACCGGCCCATTAGACTCATTTATTTGTGAATGGACAACATTGGTTGCACAGAATGTTTATGATTCACTAAAAAGTACCGGATGGTAAGAGTCATTTGTTTGTAAACCAGACTAAACTGGTCACTTTCTGATTCACTAAAAAGAACTGGATCGTAAGAGTGTTTGTGAACCAGACTATACTGGTTGCTGTACATTTCTGATTCCCTAAAAAAAAAGAAAAAAAAAGGCTCATTAAATTCTTCAAGAACTAGACTACAGTTGTCACACTTTCTGATTCTGATTCACTAAAAAGAAACGTGTGATACAAGTAATTTGTTTGTGAATTGAACTACATTTGTCACCCAGTACAGGCTCATAACAGTTATTTGTTCTCAAGTGGTCAACACTGGTAGCGCTGCAAACTTACATTTACATCTCAGGTAAAATATGATTCCTTTTGCCGTATACTTCCTGTACTCACTAGTACGTAGATGTTGAAATAGCTACAAAACGCAACATCTGACAACCCAGATCTCAGGGGTGTGGATGTCTGGATGTGTGTATCCCTAAACTAGGTAGGAATTCTTGTTCTTAGCACTAGTTTTCTTCCATGCGTGAGTGCGTGTTTTGTGCGTCTCCAAAGCACAGCATATCATGTGTCAGACTTAACAAAACCCCTCTGAAGACCTAAATAACAGACCTGCCACTCACACAACGCTCTGTTATCATGAAGTCTCAGATGCATTCCTGGTCCTTACACCACCTCTGAATCAGAGGCTCTGTTTGAAGCTACAACCGCTGCAAAAAGCTCTTTCCACTGGCAGCAAGGCTGTTTACACCACCTCAGATAGATACACCCTTAAATAGGCTGGCGTGTGAAAACACAGCGGGCACAAAGAGAGAGAAGATAAGAAGCAATCACTGCCAAGTTTGCTCATGCGAGAGTTGACTTTTTTCAATAGCAGAGTTTTAGAGCTCACAGTGCAGATCAACCTTATATTACCTCATTTTACTGGATTCAGCCGGCTCTGGCAAACAGCCTAATGCTAATGACTGTGTTCTTAAAGCATGATATGTACACTGACAAGCTAATTAGAAAAGACTGTGTGGGGAGAGTTCATCAGATTTGATTATTTTCAGAGATGTAGTCTTGCTCTAAGGGCACTTTGGAATAGGGAGGTATTATTGTGGTGATGCCAACTAAAGGAAGAACAAGTGTAATCACTTAGAGCAGTGGTTTTCAAACTTTTTTTTCAGAGCGACCCTATTTTTTCTTTTTAAATTGACCCATATATATATATATAAAGAAAGAAAGGAAGGAAGGAAGGACAACTGCGCTACAGACTGATTTAGAGTCCCACCGTAGAGCTCCAGAAGGATGCTGTGTTCCAAAATCAAATCACTGTCGGTGCTTCTGAAATTAGTGAGGAAGCTTGCCTTCATGCACATCTATTCTGACATATCATATTTTGTCCAGTCCATAGTTATGATTATCACAATGTCATTACGATTTCGAGAGAATATGCTGATGTCACTTCCGAAAGTTTGTTGCAAGTACGCCACATTGGTCCTCTTAGCAGCATGAAAAACAAAACTTTTATTTAAATTCTGAATGGAGAATAGGCTATATACAGCAAAGAAATCGTGCAAAGTGCGCTTCCTTAAAACACTGTCACTCATTTCAGTTTATATAATCAATGAATCTGTCAACACAGCACAATTAATCTCTTATTTACATCACCTGCACTTTGTTCATTATAATCAGAGGATTCGCGTCGCGAGCTTCCAGAACTCTGGACTGAACAAGAACACTCGCGTTCTGAGCGGTGCGTGGATTCTGACTCACTCAAGCTCCTCTGATTGGCCATCGCGTTATAGAAATCAACAGATACAACTCTGATTTGCTACAATGTACAACGCTGCAAAAACAGAGCGCAAACACAAATACTTACACATTTAATTCTGACCTGAGGCGGCTGCCGGTTACTTTCGTTTTGATGTTTATGTTATTTAGTTGCTCCTTTCCTGAGTCTTGAACTTGGTTACATACCTTTTCCTTAAATCACCCTGGCCACCCATTTTTTAAGTCTCACGACCAACATGAAGGTCGCGACCCAGGGTTTGAAAACCACTGACTCAGAAGATTTAGTCATTCCAAACAAAGGCAAATTTAAAAATGGTGGGTTTTGATTTCTGGTCCAGAGAGTTTAAAGCAAACTGAAATATGAGCAGTGATGTTATCATCCAATAACTGAATGTACACCATATATAGAGGTCGCGTTAACCGAAAATTCTCCGTCATTGACGGATTTTTTTTAGCAGTGACGGAAAAATCTGAAGGCCGTCCGTCACTTTGGCAGATTACGCACACTGAAGGTGATCTATTGTAATTTATAACTGTAATTCCCACCCCTGTCCAGTTGGTGGCGAGTGCACTCCAGTGAGGCAGCAGAGCGCGCGATCGTCTCCAGAACAAAAAATAAAGGTCTTTTGCTGTCTTTGATTACTCACAGGCGAGTATAGTAAAGCGAATCGCTTGATCTGAGGTGTCTACAGCGATCTATCACGCCACATTAAAGAGCGCCAAAAGGTTATTTATTGCTTGAATTTCCTAATAAAATGGACAGAATTTGAAACCTGAGACTACATTTCATATCAAAAGTAACAACGCACAAAGTTTAGCCGATTGTCTAACGTTACTGTGCATTCATCAAATGAAAACAGCATCGATTGGGAGTTAATAAATGATATTGGTTCATAAAAATAAGAATCTATTAAAACAGAGAAATCGGTTTTATTTTATTTTTATTTTTTTATCCAGCACTAGCATGTTTTGTTGTTTTAAGTGTCCTCCTCTGTCACTGACGCAGTCTCTGTTCATCTGTTCTCTTCATAAATAAATAAATGCATAAGCCAATATGCTCGTCCTTTAGGTATTAGGTTCATTATTAAAAATGAAAACGTGAACAAAAATAAAAGCAATTACATAGGTTATTATAATTAAAATACGAAAATTAAAATGACGGGTAATAAATAGATTATGACGGAATTTTTACGACCCTGTCCGTCAAAATGACGGATAATATTAAAGTCTAACGCAACCTCATATATATATATTTTTTTTTTTTTTTTTTAATTGAAATTTTACATTTAAAGTTTTTAGGGGTTTTTTTCCTTTTAAATGTACAACAGTATGGAATTTTAATAGTGGCCATTTATTTTGACCAACAAACATGAAACTAATTATTGGTTTAGGTATCGGTCAGAACTTGAATATCTGTCCATCCCTAAAGCTACATTTCAGCAACAGTAAAATACATCAAAATGCAGTACACTACCATTCAAAAGTTTGGGATTGGTAAGATTTTATAATGTTTATGAAATGTGTCTCGTGCTCACCAAGGCTGTATTTATTTGATCAAAAATACAGTAAAAACAGAATATCTTTTCAAATATTACAATAAAAAATATTTCTATTGTAATATATTTTAAAATGTAATTTATTCCTGCAACTTCAGTAGTCCAGTCATCACATGATCCTACAGAAATAATTTTTATATATGCTGATTTGGTGCTGGAGAAACATTTCTTATTTACATTTACAGGATTCATTGATTAATAGACCGTTCAGAATAATTTATTTAAAATAGAATGTTTTGTAACAAATGTCTTTACGAAAACTTTTCAATTTTATGTATTATTTAAATACATAATGAATAAAATTCACATGAAAAACAGCATTACAATAGATTTTGCAGGAGACAAAAACAGTCAAACTTAGTGAGTCATCTTAGTGTAAAACCCCCTAATGAGCTTCTTTTGAAGACAGGTGAATAAGATTATCTTTTAAACTTAAACTCAATTGAATAGAAGAGAGACGGCTAGCTTATTAGGCCAATCCAGGTGTCATTTCACAGCACTGATGTTTATGCACAACAAAAGAAGGATATTAAAAGATTATAGGCCGGAGATATCTGACTTGGAGCGTTGCCTCCCATCATGCTTTGGGTGGAGGCCTCTTTCTGTCCCACAAGTCTGTGTGGGAGAGATGACAGAGGGCTTGATTGTAGGGACACCTGTGTTTTGTTACCGTGCAAAACAGAAAGGTGGAACACAACAAAACAAACAATCACAAAACTGCTGCTATGACAACTATCCCAATCCGCCGGGACACTTTGTTTGAAAGTTATACTGGCAGAAACGTGTGCGCTCTCACTGAGACACAAAAAGCCACAAACACAATGGTGTCCACTTGCAACGTTTTTGCTTTTTTTCTCCCCTCTCACACAGAAAAAGAAATAAAAGACATCCAAATACACAACCACACCAAACAACAAAAAAAGTGCTGGATAAGAGGCAGTTAATGCAGCTTTTTCTCAGCAGGGAAGGAGGCTTACCTCAGCTTCTTGAGTTGCTATAGGAGAAGCACAATGGTCTGAGCTAATAAGATTCTCTCTAGTACCGTCTGCTAGGGCTATGATTAACTGAAATAAACTGGAATAGCAATATGGCTTAATGTGATTATACAACTGCAAAATCTGTAATTTAATTAAAGGGGTCATCGGATGCCCATTTTACACAAGTTGATATGATTCTTTAGGGTCTTAATGAAAAGTCTATAACATACTTTGGTTAAAATTTCTCAATGGTAGTGTAAAAAACACCTCCTTTACCCTGTCAAAATCAGCTCTCTTTTCATGAAGCCATTATAGTCCATGTTGCTTTAAATGCTAATGAGCTCTGCTGACCCCGCCCCTCTCTTCCGTGGAGTGACGAGCAGACTGTAAACTTCAGCCATGAAACTGGCTAACTAGCACATTATTAGGAAAGGCGATTTGCAAAGATTTATAAAAACCCTTATAGTTTTCAAAGATTCATAAAAACCCTTATATTTTATACTCACTTCTTCTGTAGATGAAGCTGGATCTAGGGATGTAACGGTATGAAAATTTCTTATCACGATTATAGTGACCAAAATTATCACGGTTATCAGTATTATCGTGGTTTTCTTAAAACGTACTGATGTTTAAAAAGTACCGACACATAAATCACTTCAAGTTTTATATTTAAAAATCAACAAACAACAAATAAAATGAATTTTTGTTTGCATAATCACTAAAACAGTAACATTACCAATGATGTTCGGATTTTAAATGACAACTTGACTGACAACAGTTTAATGTTCAAATATCTAATGTAAATGTTCAAATAAAGCTTTGAAAAAGTTTCATAAAAAGGTAAACCTCACATTTCAGCTTTTTTTTTATACAAGAGAGTTAAGTCAAAATGATAATTAATAAATCATTATATGTATTTGATCTGCTCCATAAATATTTCTACATAACTTATCTGAATTGTTTAAATGCGTAGAATTCACATAAGCTTGTTTTTCATCAACCGGTCAAAATTTACAGCAGGGCATGCAAATTCGGTCCGTTTTCAGCCAGACAGAAACTGCACACGGTCTGAATATAAATATAAGCCTCAGTAAGTTCACTCTCTGACAACAGGTGGCACTTATGGAAAAGTTGAATTATAGCTGTTTCCCATAAACTCCGTGCACAAAGCAGTATTGGGATTAACAACACTTCCTTTAGGTATTACATGGAGTGAAGATGAAAACAAAATGCCATCGAATCGTTTCAGAAGACAGTCAGAACCTTCAGAGTTACATTCATATAATTAATTCATTCTTATATTAATTTGTGTAATTCCCTTAGCACTCTTTTAAAACCTCCCATCTTTTCTGCCCTGTTTTCGCTCAAAACGAAACTTCTCTGTGCGCTTTACACACGTGAGACTGTTACTTAAAACTGGACAGTATTTATTTATCGTGAGTTGTTCAAATCGTGGTAATCGAATACGGTTTTAATGATAATTAAAATATGAAACGGTAATAATAACCGTGGGGAATTTTATCATTATTTATCGTCAAACCAGTAATCGTTACATCCTTAGCTGGATCACAAATGATTTGCGCGAACATGGACGCATTTAGCCAGATCGGGAATCATAGCATTCCCTTCAAAAAATAAAGTAAAGTTAATCCTCAGCATCTTCAGCGGCTCAGATGTCGGGAGTAAATGACGATTGCTATATTCATTATTACATCCAACAACTAAACACTTCAATCGCTTAATCTGAGACATTCTTGTCTTCCCCTGCACCGGAGTCGACACAATGGCGGACAGCTCTCAGCTCACTTAGGGCGGGTCTAAGGTGAGACGGTGTTGTCAATCAACTATCGTGGGAGTGGTCTGTGCAGAACTACGTCATTCTGACAGGAATCTGAGAACAGCCTGATTTGAGAAAGGGGATTTTAAAAAAAAAACACTGGGTGGATTTTTATCATTATGGGATGGATGTGCACACACACTTTCAACACGCATTTATGTTCAAACAACTTGTAAAGTGAATTTTGCATCTGATGACCCCTTTAAATAACTATATGCGCCCTGTGTTTCAGAGTGAAGCAAGGCACTGTGTTCAATTACACAAGAGCAACTCATGACCCGTCGAGTTTGTCTCGCTTTTAACATGGATTTGGAATGCAACATATAACCACCAAAAATACCAAAAAGAGAGTCTTATAAACTGACTGTTTTCTGGCAAAATAAGAGCTTGATAGCTTTGAAAATGAAAAAAAATATCAGTAACATAATTTTACAGTTGTACAACAAAACAATTTTTTTCCTTTAAATAGTCTTTTATTTTACAGTGAAATAATAAACAGTAATAAATAAAGTAAAAAATAATATTTTATTTAGTAATAATAATAGTAGTTGTTATTATTTCTTTATTATTATTTTATTTATTTTTAACAAATGCAATGCAATTATATTTTTTCCCTAAAACATGTAGATATACAAACTGCAAACAACATTTTTCTCCCACATTAAGTATATTTACATGTGCAGTTAAAATTGAGCTACAGCAGCTTTTTGCATGGTCACGCTATAGTGGCATGAGCAAAATGTGAGACGATATTCCAAATAAACACATATACATGTTAGACAATTCCAGTTGGACTAAAGTGTTTACATGACATATAAAAAATGTAAATGATTACTTTAGTCTGACTGAAATTGCATTTTAAAGCACATATAAATTAAATATGTTCCAACATCATAGAAAGAGTTTTTTTTTTGGTGTTGTTGTTAACTCCAAAAAAACATTCCTTCCTGTTTTCATTTTCCTAATTAGACTCCTAAACAAACTCTTTATTTAGAGTTCATTAACCAAAATAATGATACAGATGACAGAGCAAACAAGAAAAAACATCTAAAATTCCCTAAACACCTAATTAATTCAGTAATTATTCTTCCTTTCATATCATGCCATGGCTTTGGAGCAAGTCTCCAAGGCCTTACCATGACCATGCGAGATGTGGCCAGACAAGTTCTCCACCAATATAACCATCAGGCTAACAGAAACCCATCACTAAGTTTTTTCTGCATGTAAAAACTCCATATCTGTCTGATGTATGGACTCACCCTAACTGGAGTGCTCTTGGCCTGGGCCCTCTGAGACTGTCCCCCTGTGGGACCTGGATCCCTCTGGCCTCCTCCAGCACCCTGTGCTCGGACCCCTGCCGCTGCAGATCCATTAGTACACGTGCCGTGCATGCTTCCCGTCCTCCTTGGCCTCTGCTTGATACCGTCCAGTAGCCGTACCAGGAGGATGTTGCTAGGCAACTCATCCACGCCACTCTCCACTAGCGTGCGGCATTCCGGGCAGCGCAGTTCTCCACGCGACCCCACAATTCCAAGCAGGCAGCGCCGGCAAAACGTGTGCTGGCACGGCAACACCTTCGCCGTGGCGTCCAGCCGCTCCAAGCACACCGGACACTCCAACAGGTCCAGGAGCGCAGATTCGTCCATTTTCACACTCGCACAATCTTTCTCAGCGTAGTCGTTCATTCAGTCAGTTTTGCCTCTCCGAAGAGAGAAGCACATGGTGTGGGTGTGCGGATATAAGGTTGTTTGGAGGGAAAGTCCAATGCTGATGTCACGTCACTCCCATGCCGCAGTCATGATCATGTCTCTGGCATTCACTGCAGAGAATCAAAGAAAAAGAGATCATATGACACTTCTGTCTTATAGAGCATTACACATGTGACATTTTCGGTGGTTTCAATAGCAGGCACATGAGCACACAATGGAATGAGTATGTTCAAGGAGAGTTTCCCAAGAAAACTTACTCTTAAAATCCAGAATGTTCAAAAACAACTAAATTGGTTTTCAAATGCACAGTAAACTTGACACAAATAGCAAAAACTCTATGAACTGGAGCAGACAATAAGGTCCAAACATTGGGGATGGGAATCATAAGGAATTTAATGATTCTGGTTCCTCTTTATGATTTTTGTTCCTTAACAGTTCTTTTTAATACTTTTGAGGAAGAAATATTTGAATTTAATTCTTATTGCATTTACTTTTTGCCAATACAATTACTATCGCTATTAAACGGGTTAACAAATGTAATTAATTAATTCATTTTATTTTCATAAAATACTGCTAACTGGTGCAAAATTCATGAAATATGTATTTTCAGCCACATGTTGTCATACACAATGAGATTAAATCACTAACTGTAGGTGTTTTTTTTTTTTTAATTATTATTCACTAAATTGGACCTCACTTGCAGCGTTGTGTGTTTTTGATTCACTAAAAAGAACTGATTCATAAGAGTCATTTATCCGGGAATCAGACAACACCGATCACGCTGTATGCTTAATGCTTTCCAATTCGCGTAGAATACACTTTGTATGTATGTATTAGTATGCCATTTTGTAATATAGTGCGTGTAGTGTGTTCACGCGGAAAATGCCAAGAAGAAATGTGCACTTCAAATACCCAGATGATGCGCTTAATTAACCCCAAAAAATAAATTGTTTAATATTGGACACTTCATGAACTCACGTGTCGCAGTTTACCATATGCTTTATAACCTTACAAAGTGCATAGACTCGATGGGAGAGTACATAGTGCATAGTATACAGTAGGTCATTTAGTACACAACTTGATTATTTTAGTACGGTGTCGGTATTCCGTCCGCCTTTGCAGAAAAATGTACGAAAAAAACTGCATGAAAACCACTGGACTCCGGTATTTCTTAAACGGTCCTGTTCTCTAGCTTCAGCCATAATACAGTCATCAGCGGACTTGGCAACAGGAATGACTCTGAAACAACTACAGAGAGTTTACCGTCACGTTTGGTCAGTTGGCGAGAGGAGACTTCGTGTCTAAACTGCAAATATGCGGGCAAACGAGGCTGTAGCGCTCGCGCCTGTGTCCCTCCTCGATCCTCAACCACTGTTCTGCCGGTTATCCCGATTCAGTCAAAAGACCAGAGTATATAAAGGCAAGCAGAACACTGAATAGAGACTAAATTAAAAACTAACTGCAAGATCAGACATCTTTATGCAACTAGCTCACTGATTTGAACCAAATTGTTGAGTACAAAAACGTTATAAAAATGTTATAAATCGAGGAAATGCAGTTAGCAAATACAATTAAAGGGTAGCTCCCCCCAAAAACACAAAAGATGATATTAGGGGAACTGACAACCTCAGTCACTATCCACTTATATTGTAAAGGGGGGAAATGCAGTGATTGTGAATGGTGACTGAGGCTGTCAGTCCCTAACAAATCCTTTTGTGAAAGTCATATAGGTTTATAACAACATAAGGGTGAGCAAATGGTGAAAAATGTACAGTTTTGGCTGAACCATCGCTTTGTACCTTCAGTGCAAACCCTCAACCTCGCCCTCTCTGTCAATAAAGTCCTGAATACAACCAACAACATTGTATTTAATAACTACAAAGCCAACATTAGCCACATTGTTTCCGAATAGCGGTACAAATATATCGACCTTGCACTGCTGTATGTGAGTCTGTTTAAATAACTCCTTAAACTAACTAACCCATTACCAGTCGTGTTTTGAAAACTAACCAGGACACACTGAAAAAAAAGCGTATAAAGTGTTGTGTGTGATGTGTCACAGTAAACAGTGAACTACAGCCGCTTTTATCTACACGTTTGCCTGTTACTCGTGTTCACGTTGGTCTTAAGTAACCATGTAGCTTCACAAACTTTGATTCGATGTTTAAATTTAATTTAATATGTTATTACGGGGATATTTGTGAGAGCACAAAAACGCTACCTTAAATAAGGGCCCCTTCTCACTCCTCCTCTTCTTCCAGAACAGTTTCTTTCCCGAGTTCCTCAAACTAGGGAATTCGCCCTGGAAAAGGGATACTGAAATCTTAGTCGCCCAGTTGGACACAAGTTTATCTCTTCAGATCCGTATATCTCAGCAAGGAACTGGTCATCGCTCTCGAGTCGCTAAGTTGAAACAGCAAAAAATCCGAGTCTGAGAGATTCAGGTATATTATATTTAGAAGAAAGCGAAGAAAAACAGGAGAAGCGAGTTCCTGCGTCCGAGCGCCATGACGAGCCTCGTGGATACTGTGGGACACTGCAGCGGATGTGTAGTCGGGAGGGAGGATTTTCAAAACGCACAGCTGGGAGAATGCATCAACCGTTTTGAGCACTGGCTTCGTCCTTACGAAATGTTAGATACACAACAACTGAAAAGCTGCGGTTTTGATCGTCACAAATAAGCAAAATGTATTTCTAAAGATGATTTAGTCTATACGAAGAGGGCAACGTCGTTCATTGACGAATAGTTTGTTTATAATCTCCGCCTGCGTCATATAGTGTCACAAATCACAGGAGTCACTGCAGGGGGATTTTTACATTTAGTAGCAGGTTTAAATGGAAAGAAAGATAAAATTTCACTTGATGAACGAGTAGGCCTATGTTTTCCATAACTCACTTTATACCACACTAACTATTTCTGCAGTATATAGTGTGCGTGTTGTGTACAGAATGCTAATTATTTGCCTGATCTATTTGCCAAAATGTGTAGTAAGAGAGAACAATGCAAGGAACACTATATCCAACAGTTCAGCCTGCTCAGCTTCATCTTCCATATCCATAACCGCAAGAAATATTAAACACAATTTCAAAATCGGGAAAAAAAAGATAAAGTCATAATAGCACACTTCTATACTACACTTACTATTTCTGCAGTATATAGTAGCCTAAGCATGTTGTGTATGCTAATACAAAACTGCCAACATGTGCAGTAACAGAGAACAATGCAAGCCTACTCAACTTCACCTTCCATTTCCAGAACCGCAAGAGATATCAAACACAAATTATTTCAGAGATGATAACTTGGTTTATTAAATATGCACATATTTACATCATGTGATAACAATATAGCATACCATTCTTTGAAACATTTAACCTTGCATGATGCATACTGGTTAACATATTTGTAAAAATATAGTAGGTAATATTCATATTCATAAATATTATTGCTCTCAAACACATAATGTTCTCTCACATCCCCTTGAAACCTTTAGGTTTGGCAGTTTTGTTTACCAAAGCTTTGCATCTCTCCTCCAGCTTGTGGCTCAAAGGTCAATTTTCTGCTACCTTCCACATGCACACTGGCACATACAAAGGTTAACACGGAGGTGAGGTTGTCGGAAGATCGACCCGTTACATCACCGGGGTGTGTTGTGCGTGCAAGAGACCTTTTGACATGACATGTCACTCTCACACAGCCCCTCTTGTTTATCAGACGCAAGCCCCCAAGGCTGGGTTTGTGGGTCAAATCAGATCCTTGTTGCATGATTATAGTCAAATACCTCATGGTTTATAAATCAGGAAATGTTTTCCACTTTAAAAACACCCATTTTTGAATAACCTTCTGCTTCACTGCACTAAAGTGGGTTTCATTCTACAAAGAGAAGCATTTGCTTTGCAAGGTTTAAGGATCTAAAGAACATTTCAGTGATTCATGATGGTTTGGTGAAGTTTTGTGAAAAATTTTCCACATAAATTTCACTCATGTTCAACTCATGTTACATTTTTATTAGGTGACTTCTGTATTAAAGAGATAATTCACCCCAAAATGAAAATTTTGGCATCATTTAGTCACCCTCATGTTGTTCCAGACCTATATGAAACCTGTTCTTCTCTGGAGCACAAAGGAAAAGTATTAAATGTTTCTGAACTTGTTTCAAATCCACATGAAACTCACTTCAATTTTCATTAAATGAAAAAAAAAAACATTCTTTAAAAAAAATCTTTTGTCTTTCAAGAAATGTTTAGAAAGAAATGGTGGAATTTTTATTTTTGTCATACTGTAATTTTATATATATATATATATATATATATATATATATATATATATATATATATATATATATATATATATATATTGAATTAGATTAATCTTTATATTTTCTGTTTTCATTTTAAAGTTTTAGTATTTTTTTGTTTTTTGAAATGTCTATATTTAGCATTATACATTTTTCAAATATTTTGTTTTCATTAATGTTTATTTTCAAGTAATGATTTTTTTTTTTGTTTCAGTTAACAATAACTGAACTCTTTAAGATATGCTTTCGTCATCCCATAGTCATTTCACCTGAAGGCAAAGTTCTCAAGCCCTAAAGTCAACAGGAATTACATCATCAGGTCTCTACTTCACTGGCTCTTATCATGATGAAGTAATATATCTTGCAAGAATTTACTGCATACGGCATAAACAGAGTAAGCCAAAGGCAGTAAATGTAGCCTACTTGTTAAAAAGCTTAAGAGTGCCTTTTCAGTTAGGTTTATTTACAGTAGCACATATATTTCTACATGCCATAAGCAAGAAGCTAACAATTTATGTATAGACTCATTTATTTTACAGAGCCCACAGAGAACGATAGTGCCAACAGAGAAACGCAAATGTGATGAATGTGCTACACTATGCTAGGCTTGATGTTGAAATTGCCTTTTATTAGTGTTTGGCTCATCCTTTGTCTGCTGCAGGAAAAATTACAACACATCGTTGTGAGCAATTTACACTCTTAACTAAATCGTGCCACGATAATGGCAACATTTGGTAAGCAAGTGTGTGTAATTGAGCAGAAAGAGTTCATGAAGGGCTCATTTGAGTGCATATGCATGCGAGTGCAGTGTGTATTGTCATGCCTTGGTTAATGAGAACAATAAATCAGACAGAGAAAATAAATACGGCAAATATGTATGGAACAGAAAAAAAGAGGTAAGAGAGGAACAGTATTGCGGACAGAGAGTGAGAGAGAATAATAAAGAAGTTAGATTTATGGTGGCACAGCTCTTGGATGTCAGAAGTGATCCCACCGGAGCTGGCAGCAGCCCTCCGGTCATATTTCACTGTTGCCGGGGGTCATTTAGCCCACCCCCTGAAGGGAGGGGCAGAGGCTGTAAAGCCTGGTGCAAATTTCTTGGATAACCCCGGAGGGAAGGCCTGCTTTGATTTATCCCTGACCCAGTCATGGCCCAGTCTTGAGGTGGGATTGTTCTGAGCTTGGAATAACAGTGCAGGTGATTCACAATAATTACAAGCATATACATGATTTCATAGAATTATACATCTTCATTCTTCATGCTAAAGAAGAAAGTATAGCATTACACTCAAAGTGCCAGAAAAAAGTTATATTAGCTTTTATTTTTTTTCTTTAAATTATTAGCAATTTGCAGCCAAATGCATTAAAGACCACACAATTCTGCCACATTTGAAGCACCAGCTGTATATTATATATCAGAAATGCATATTAGAAAATATAATATTTAAAAAAAGTTGTATTTTCAGTATCACTATCTCCAGTCTTCAATGTCACATGATCCTTCAGAAATCATTCTATGCTGATTTGATGCACAAAAACATATTTCTTAGTATTATCAGTGTCGTGCTGCTTAATATTTTTGTGAAAACGGTGATACCTTTTTTCAGGGTTCTTAAAAAGCTCAGACGAATACAAAGTTCAAAAGAACAGCATTTATTTAAACTATAAATCTTTTGTAACAAAAGTCTTTTTCTGTCACTTTTTATCGATTGAAAGTGTCCTTGATGCATAATTTATACATATATGCTGCTTTCATAGCCTTATGCACAATCATTCTTTACGCAAAAGGAGAAAATAATGATATTATACTCAAGTGCCAGAGCTGGAATGTTATTTTGGCTTTTATTTTTTCCCTTGAGTGAGTTTGTGATCAGCAATTTGCCTTCACGCACACATTAAAGTGCACACGATTCTGCCACGTCTGAGGCGACAGCTGTGTCACGGGCAATAAAAAAGCGAGGAGGGGTTGAGCGAGAGAAACAGATAGGAGAAAGAGAGAGAGAGAGAGAGAGAGAGAGGAGACATGACAAATGCTTTTTCCTCAAAACATGAGAGCCAGTCCTGACAGACAGAATAATGGATTCAGGGATCTTTTGCAGCTTGAACACATCTGTTTTCCAAGGACGTGACAATCTACCACGACCATCTAAATCTTCAAAACTGTGAATTCATGGTCTAATGTTGGACACAGAATGAGGGCTAGTGTGAGCGAGGGCTGTAGATTCTCCAGTTTCATTTTAGGTACAGTACAATCATTGATTCTTGGCTTGTTAGTAGCCACACAGTTGTTGCTCTCAATTAATAAGTAACAAAGCTTTTATAGAACCTCCATGTTCTCGGTCAACCATCTTCAACTTGACATGATATTATTGCCACTGTTACTGAATGTCCTTTGGTCAGTCCAGAGTTTAGTGCATTTGGAAAAGGGATGATTCTTATACCCCACTGTTTTAATGTTATGAGGGGCGTTGAAGGGGGATGGAGAGGACGCCTCCTTTCAATCCCATCAGTTCAGTGCTAAGATCAATGTCAAATACAAAATTAATAATCAAGATGATATAGTTTTATCATTTAAAAATATAATCAATGAGACAAATCGGAAAACATCAGAACTATATTACTGATCAATTTTAAAGAAGCATTCAGTCAAGAAATAATAGTTTATTAGTGTTGGTCAACATTATATATATATACACTACTGTTCAAAAGTTAGGAGTTGGTGGAGTTTTTAAAATGTTTTTGAAAGTCATCAAGGCTGCATTTATTTGCAAAAATAAAAAATTAAATAAAAATAAATAAAAAAAATAATTCCTTATTCCTGTGGTGGAAAAGCTGCTTTTTTTTTCTTCAGTGATGCATGATCTTTCTAATATGCGGATTTGCTACTCAGAAACATTTCTTAATATCACTGTTGTGTTGCTTAATATTTTTATGAAAACCATGATGACATTTTTCTCAGGTTTCTTAGAAAGTTCAGACATTCAAAAGAACATAAAAAATCTTTTGTAACATTATTAATATCTTTACTGTCACTTTCGACGAATTCAATGCATCCTTGCTGAATAAAAGTATGAATTACTTTGAAAAAAAAAATCTGAATGGTAATGTATTTATATAGTTTATCTAACACTTACTTAAAAAAATCTTTAAAAAAAAAACCTTTAAAAACACTATTAGAATAATGTGATGCCTAAATTCATGTGTGCCACAAATTTTAGTTTCATTCTTAATTAATTCAGACAAAATAGTACAGAATTTAGTTTTTAAAAATGACAGTCAAATTATGAATGACTTTGCAGGTTCTGAGAGGATTACATTATAACGTAACCTGTTTAAATTGTCCATGTTCACTATTAGAGTTACACCCTATCCTGGTGGTGTTGTAGGTTATAACAACAGCACCCTTTGTACTTGACATTAATGTACACAATTTAGGGATAAATTGTAGATTCCATTAATTTATAGGAGATAAATATGGGAACATTATATAAAGGGCTGACACTTAGCACAAACACTGAGTTTCAGACTTTGAAGCAAAATGTGTGACAACACTCTCCGGTTTCCCCACATAAACACACTTTGCACCAAATGTTCTCTGCAGTTCATCATCTAACACATCCTGCTTTCTCTTTCCCTCTCTAACCCACTCCAATACATCTATCAATACACGCTTTACAGCCCACGCCATTGATAATCCCACGCTCCTGTCTCAGCAGGACTCCATTGGGATATTGAATGTCGGTTTCCACACCAGAGATGGTTAATAGTGCAGAGGTTAATGAAAGAGCAGTATTAATCTGCCTTCAGGTTTTTAACACAATCTAACCTAGTTTAAGAAGCCCATAGAGAGACTGTACAAATAAACTAGATCTGCGTTTCAACTCCCATTGAGGGAAAAACTCTACAAAATTATACCTTTAGGCAAAACACTTGCATTAGGCACAAAGCCATCGATGAAACTTCTGAGGTCAGATACGAGGCAAAAACGATTCATACATGTGTGTGCATGGCAAATGGAGCGTGAATATGTATGTATTGCATATATACATAGGAGATCTTCCTCATTGACTCACATATCGCCTTTTGGGAACCGAAACCAGGAAGTCAATTAACTCAACCCTAGGGATTTGATAAATGGGTAAAGGATTTTAGGAACGGAGGGTGAGACGAGGATAACAGCTTTTTCTTGCTCAATCCATTCTGCTGTCGTATTGCCCTCACCCCATCCGTCATGAACATATTAAACATTCCCAGAGTCCACAGACCTTGATTAAGAATCCTCCCGAACTCCATGACTCCTGACCATGAATATTGAACATTATATCAATGCAATGAATCACTGAAATGTTTATATCATGAGCCCAAGTTTCTCTTGAAATGGTGAATTAGTATCCTCATATCTGTAAGTAATCGTTCAGATGATAAATAGTTAATCACATTGTTTTTGTTTAATTGTATGCATTTCAGAAGCATTAACCGTACCGATATGATTCATGACTCTCTTGCGTTTCTACAATTGTGGTACAATATATACGTCTTGCTTGAAATTAAAAGGCACTTAAATGAGAGTAAAACGCTGCCATGATAAAGAGAATAAAAATAAATTCTTTCATCAATCAGTGCTTCCTTGTGTGGCGGATTTTATTCTCCCACAGGATCAGGTAGATGTATTTTGCATAGCACAGAGCTGAAGCACAAATAGGCATAATTAACTGTGACAGTGGCTATAATACAACACACAACTGAGTTTATGCCCAACAAAGCACAAAATAGAGTGAGAAATCAAAGGCTAATGGTGGTAGTTGGGGGCAAAATGTTTTTACTGCTACTAAAGACTGTTTTTTACTGAATAAAGGAGAAATTAAATAGTATAATGATTGATGATGCTGTTCAGGTGCAAAGAGAAATTGTGAAATGTTACAATTTAAAATACGTTTTCTATTTGTACATATTTTGAAATGTATTTTATTCCTGTAATGGCAAAGCTGAATTTTCAGCATCATTACTCCAGTCTTCAGTGTCACATGATCCTTCAGAAATCATTCTAATATACAGATTTGCAACTCAAGAAACATTTCTTATCATCAATGTTGAAAATAGTTTTGCTGCTTCATATTTTTGTGGAAATTGTGATAGGAAGTTATCAAGCTTCTATGAGGAATAGAAAGTTGAAAAGAACAGCATTTATTGAAATCAAAATCTTTGATTATATCTTTGAATCTTTACTGTCATATTTAATCAATTTTAAGTGTCCTTGCTGAATAAGTAGTATTTTATTCAGTTACAATCTTTTGTGGATGTTCAATTATCGTGGTGGAAATACACATGAATGAATTTGTAGAGGCTTGCAACTACGTGACTCAGGATATCTGGCAAAGACACAACTTGCACACCCACCCACCATAGTTTGTGGTTGTCTGAGAATGTACGGGTGTTCTGTGATAAGGGGAAACCCCTATATGCTTCCAGCCAATTCTTGTGACAGCTGCAAGGTTGTTGCTAACTGACAGCTCACTAGACCAGTCACGTTATACACCCCCAATAAAGAAATACACCCCCCCCCCCATACAGGTAGCTGAAAATAGATATTGGCAACTGATTTTAGCTCAGCTGCTTCACATCCAAAGAGGAGCGTTTCATTGCAAAATAACCACACACAGACACATTCTTTGAAAAAATGACGTTTATTTCTCAGTACAAAGATATACATATTCTAACATGCAAACAAACAGTAATGCTTGCAAATTATTTAATTTTCTGTACACTTTCAAAATACCACATTTTGCCAGCAACTAAAACAAAGAGGTCATTTAATACAACCCACTGGAGGTGCAGCTGCAAACAACATGCATAAAGCATATGCACAGCATTTATAAATGCTCTTATAACGACAGTTCACCAAGAATAAAAATTCTATCATCATTTACTCACCCTCATGTAATTCTAAACCTGTATGACACTTTCTTCACAATGAAAGTCAATGAGGTCCAATGTTGTTGTGGCCCCCATTAATTTCATGTGATCAACAAAAAAACATGAGAGGGGGTAAATGAAGACAAAATATTAATTTTGGGTGAACTATCATGTTAAAAACCCAGATTCATCTGCATAGTAACTTCCTAAATAACAGTTTCGCCAAATCCTGAAATAATGCTTTAAGATTTACCAGTAAGAAATCTTGAAAGAGGCAAAATAATTTGAGCGTGTTATGTAAACGATGTGTAAAAAGTAGAAAAAGAGGTTCAGAAAATTTGAGAAGACTGGTATTTTTAGACAAGACGTTTAGACTGATCTGTTGTCTGAGGTAGACAGCTGGTTAGAACCCGCTGCCTGTTGTGTGCGAGCACCTGATATTGGGCAGATAATTGACCTCTGACCCCTGAACTAGACCTCCCTGGCCAGTCTAGAGCCTTTAAAAGCAGTTTCCATGGCTTCAGCTGTTGTGAATACAGCAAGAGCAGCATTTTCACATACAGTCTGTCATCAGCTAGGAGGACACACATGTACATCTCTGTCGGAGACTTCTTATTTCTCGCCTGCTAACACTCGGCTACGCTTTGGTTAAATATTATTATCCACAGCACATTTATATGCACAAAATTTACAAAGTAGTGCTTCAGTGACTTGGGATGTGGAAGTAGAACTACAGTCAACCGTGGACTTTAAACTGCCCATGCTTGAGTGGCCCATTTCCCTTTTTACCCCCTCTCTCTCAAACCCCCCCCCCCCCTCCCCCTTCCCCCACATGCACCTCCTCAGCCTGTCAGAGTGCATCATGGGAACACTTCAGCCTGCCAGCAGATTGTCCAAGGCTGCCAAGGGCATGGATGAATAACTTCTATTCATCATTATCTGAGAGAGAGAGAGAGAGAGAGAGAGAGAGAGAGAGAGAGAGAGAGAGAGAGAGAGAGAGAGAGAGAGAGAGAGAGAGAGAGAGAGAGAGAGAGAGAGAGAGAGAGAGAGAGAGAGAGAGAGAGAGAGAGAGAGAGAGAGAGAGAGAGAGAGAGAGAGAGAGAGGCAGAAGAGAAAGAAAGAGAGGAACTGTTATAGAATAATCAACTCACTTACAAGACCGAGATCTGACAAAAACTTCCAGGCTATATTCCTGATGTCAGAGGTCACATTAAAATCCATAATCAGGAGTTAGCCTTGAACACAGTGTAAATGCCAGAAATACCCTCTCATCAATCAGAGGTTGCTACATACACAAGCAGACACATGTATGCGTCTTATCCCAAATGATGTGACCTGACCCAAATGCCCTGGAACTGCTCAGAGACTTACGCAGTGCAATCTGGACGATTGGGGTGGGGCGACACGTGTCGCTCCGCCCACCCCCAATTCCATTGGTTTATAACACGGCAAATATTATTGGTGTAGACCAGAGCATGCGCATTCCTTTGTGTACGATTTTGTATTTAATTTGGCCATATTACAGAAATATCATGTGCTAACTCTAGAATCATAGGCCTATCGTAATTATTATCTGTTTAGTAACCATGGTAATTTTAGTCAGATGAAGTCATTGTTTACAAATAAACTCTTGATGACAGCACCTCCGGGTTCTTCAGGCTGAATAGCGCTTCATTCATATTTCCTTGAGGATCGGCAGGCCGCGGATCAGCACTAAGTTGGGATTTTATATGCAAATGATGATAATTTACTGTAAGCTATTTTAGAGATGGACAAACACGAACATAAGCGGCTGATTTTACATTTTAATGCGCAACCGTTTTTTTGTTGTTTAAAGAGATGAGTTATAGCCAAAGCTGCTCAGTGCGTCACAAACTTGTAACGTTAGGTTATAAAGTGCTAATAAAATGTTTTCATGGCAAGCTCAATGTTTCCTTATTTATATCTTAATAAAATATTTGAGCCTATATTGATTCTCTAACAGTTTTAAAAGGTTCCTATCTTATAGTAAATAAGTGTCTGTGACATCAGATATTAAAAATCCAATTATTTATGTACCCACACCGTCATTGTGTGCGTGTGTGTATTCTAATCTGTGTACGGGATGAATTTAGATTCAGTTATTAACACTCGATCATTGTACCCATATAGACCTGCATAACTATCGAATATTAAAATCACTCAGAGCTGTAAATCTGTGAAATAGGTAGGCTACATAAAAGAGACCTTCTCTGTGATTAATATTTGTTTTATTTATTAAAGACTATAATAACTACTAAAAATCTAAAATCAGTAGGCCTAATATAGTACAGTGATTTCTGGTTCTTTTTAGATTGAGCCATAAAACCAGTCATTTAATTTGTGCATATAGCCTATATATAAAAGTATAAATAAAAATGTTGCAGAGAAAATTAACATTTATTGCTTAAATACGCACTAAAGCACATTAATAATAATATTTGCTGTAGGTCAGATTTAATAACAGCTGTTTTAGTAAACAAAAACATTTAAAATAGGCCTCATGCGCAAAAATAATTTAAAAAAATGTAAAAAAAATATATATATTGTTTCAGCAAGGTTTTCATTCCCATTATCCACACATAAAACCCCAGTTCACGCTGATGAACTATTTGTTATTATTGTCTTATTTGTCACCGCAGTTGTTCTTTAAAATAAAACCATTTGCAGGTTTTGTCCTGTGTCCTAGTTACTGAACTGCAGTGAATTATCATCATATACTAAGTTTTTATCCACCGATCCTAAAATAAAGAATATAGGCTACATATAATATATATTATACAAAACAGCTAAATCTCAAACAGTGCATCATTATCAACATCGCCCTGCTAAAACTGCTCAATGTTTAAGTACAATGCTTCATTTAACGTGCAACCCGCCTGTTGAGATTGAGGACCACTATTTACATTCATCACACAGAAACATAATTAATAGTTCTCATAGGTGAGGCTATTTATTGCATACTATATCATGGTCATGAATTAAGAATTTGTTCCCCAGACTGAATTCGTGAGCCGCTCATATTACCCAGCTCTGTTTTGCCCGAAGTACTCGGAGATCCCGCCACCAAGCGTTTGATAGGAACTTTAACTAATTTGTAATTGGTTTTTAAAAAAAACACATTTGTTAATTGATTCTAACTAAAATCGCTGTTTTTAGCACTTAATATGTCTCTAGTACAGCCAAACAGCGTAGATCATTCATAAAAATGTATATAAAAGAATGCTCATGCGCAAACGTCTACACCAATAAGCTCTGCTGTATTATAAACCAATGAAATTGAAGGTGGGTGGAGCGACAAGTGTTGCCCCACCTTAATGTGTCGCCCCGCCCCATCGTCCAGGGTGCACTCTGGGGCTACTCCATTAAAGTGAAAGTTCACCTAAAAATGAAAATTCTGTCACTAAGGTCCATTGTGCCATTGCTGTCTATGCAGGGTCAGAAATCTCTCGGATTTCATCAAAAATATCTTAATTTGTGAAGATAAACGAAGGTCTTACGGCTTTGGAATGACATGAGGGTACTTATTTATGACAATTTTTTTACTTTTGGGTGAACTATCCCTTTAAGAGCTGAACAGTACATTGTTGTATTACTATTATTATTAGCAATAATAATAATAATAATAATAATAATAATAATAATAATAATACAATTATATATATAAATACATTTATACATTTATTTTCTATTATGGAAGTAATGTATAAATATCATAAATCATTTTATTATAATTTTGGCAATTTTTTGTTATTGGCTTGCATCGGTAAGTCTAGGGACTAAAAACTGGAAAAAAAGCTGGGGAAGGTAGACATATGAGTATATGGTGTACAATAATAAAAGTGATAAGACATTATACATAATAAAGTTTACTTTATTATTTATTGTTTGCAATGTACCCAAGTATATTATTATTAGTTATAAAAACAATATTTTGCTGTAAAAAACAGTTATTATTATTAACAAAAATAAATTATACATATTTACACACACACACATTTATACAAACACATTGGCCAAAAATATCAGCACCATTGGTAAATATGATCGAAGGCTGTGAGCATTAATCTGCATTGTTAATTTTTTTTTTTAAATTTTATTTAAAAATTGGATAATAAGAATTTAAAATGGGGGGAAATATCATAATGAAATAAATGTTGTATGTGTGTATATATATATATATATATATATATATATATATATATATATATATATATATATACACACACATACACGCGTACACGCACACATACATACACCATTACACACTCACACATCACACATCTACACACACAGGCTGAGTCTGAATAAAAACTCAGTCTCTTTATGAATGTGTGTGTATGTGTGCTTTCAGGACATTCTTTAAAGTGCTTGATTCACACTGCACTGAATGACATAATTGCTCTCTTTTATACCCATTCATGTTATATTGCTCCATTTCTGCAAATATCTGACTGAATGAACTAATGAAACTGTATGAAGAACATCAGATGAAATGGAGCACGAATGGATCAGAGAGTGAGAATGTGTGTAAACGCTTTACCTTCCTGGTAAGCTCCATCTGCCATCACCAAATGGAGGATTTTAGGATACAAGTGTTGGTGCTCAGTTCCCAAAATGCTTTGCACCATGCTGGAGCCCATTGCAATGTTCTCATCTTCATCCTCATGAATAGCCTAAATAAACAAACAAAACTCATACAAATAACAATCTGGATATGCCGGATAAAGTCAAGGCAAACCAATTAAAAGTCCAGTGCCAGGTGCAACCACCTTCTAAAAGGGATAATTTACCCAAAGATTCTTTCATCATTTACTCATCTCATGGTGTTACAAACCTACATGACAATTTGGCAAAAAAGAAAGATACTAGACAAAAAAAGAAAAAAATATCATGAAAGTCAAACTGTACATTTTGAAACTTTGTGGTCACTCACCAATATTACCAAAAATAACTTGTGTGTTCCACAGTAGAAAGTCAGGTTTGGAATGACATGATGGGTGAGTAAATAAAATAATTTTTATTTTCGGGTGAACTATGCCTTTAAGTTAGCAATTGTGAAGTCATTATCACTACAGGGTTTCTTAACTGAAGGGTTTTTTTTTGTAACCGGCAGCAAAAATTACAGCAAATCACAGCAGTTTACTGCACTTCCAGTGTGACAAACTATATAAAAAGCATCATAAGGCAGCACATTTAACTATCTTAAAGGTTAAGGATAACATCTGTATCTAATTCCCAGAATGAAGCCGACGGCTAAAAACAAAACTTGGTGTTTAAAAATTTATGAGTGTCCTCATCTAAGAAGTACATAGCTGCATTGTTATTGGTGGTGTTTGACCACTAAAGACCTCTTAGTTATGCAGTATTTCCGCAATGCATCCACCCGGGCACAAAACCACTGAATCTCACTGGAGACATGGTGAGAGTTGACATTTAATGCAAAACCGAGGAACTCAGACCTTGATCTTGTTGTAGGCTTGAATGAAGTTCTCAAAGCCCATGGCCTGCTCTAGATGGAACCGCAGCTCCTCCAGACGACTGAAGATACTGTCCTGTTGCTCTAGGTCTTCGTTGTCCTCTTCCTCGCTGTCATCTGCATTCATACACAAGCACAGAGATAAAGACATACTACAATCTATGAAAGTTCACACAGTGAGAGTGTATTGTTGTGGAATACTGCTAATACTACGCTGACCTATGTCAGTATTGAAAGTGTTATTTACCAATGTCATTCCACACCGTAGTCATACAAAACCAATCAATCATCAAATTTAATTAGCCAGAACAATATCTTTAGCTCAATAAACACAGTAATTGTTTTCATTTTTAGAGAGCTTAGCAAAAGTTAAACATGATGTTTGTTTGTTGCATTTAGGTTATGGTTCCATTGAGTTGTGCTTGATGATGTAGTCAGTAATTGTTTACTTGTGTTTGTGGATGGTGTCAACATGTGTGTTCACAGTTGAGGTCAGCTGTTGTTTTTATGAACATGAGCAGCTATTGTGCTGCATTTAAAGTGTTTGTTAGCTGTTGACCTGTGCTTGCAGATGCAGATAGAAATGGTTAGCTGTGTTGTAGTTTGCTGTTGCGCTACATTAGTTAGCACATGGGGTTAACTGTTGAACTATGTTAACGATTACGGTAAGCTGGTGTGGTGTATTTGCAGGTGAAGTTAGCTGTTGTGGTCTGTTGGCAGATGTGGCTAGATTCTGAGCTGTGCTAACGAATGTGATTAGCTGCTGAGCTATGCTAACAAATATAGTTAGCTTTTCGGTTGTGCTAGTGGATTTGGTTAGCTTTTAAAGGAACACTCCACTTTTTTTGGAAATAGGCTCATTCTCCAACTCCCCCAGAGTTAATAAGTTGGGTTTTACCGTTTTTGAATCCATTCAGCCGATCTCCGGGTCTGGCGATAGCACTTTTAGCATAGCTTAGCATAGATCATTGAATCCGATTAGACCAGTAGCATCGCATTCAAAAATGACCAAAGAGTTTCGATATTTGTCCTATTTAAAACTCGACTCTTTTGTAGTTATATCGTGTACTAAGACCGGCGGTAAATGAAAAGTTGCGATTTTCTAGGCTGATATGATTAGGAACTACTCTCATTCCGGCGTAATAATCAAGGAACTTTGCTGCCGTAACATGGCCGCGGCAGGCGCAGTGATATTACGCAGCGCCTGAAAGTAGTCCCCAGCTAGGTAACTAGTTATAATATAGCTGGGGACTACTTTCAGGCGCTGCGTAATATCACTGTGCCTGCCGCGGCCATGTTACGGCAGCAAAGTTCCTTGATTATTACGCCGGAATGAGAGTATAGTTCCTAGCCAAATCGGACTAGAAAATCGCAACTTTTCATTTTCCGCCGGTCTTAGTACACGATATAACTACAGAAGAGTCGAGTTTTAAATAGGACGAATATCGAAACTCTTTGGTCATTTTTGAACGCGATGCTACTGGTCTAATCGGATTCAATGATCTATGCTAAGCTATGCTAAAAGTGCTATCGCCAGACCCGGAGATCGGCTGAATGGATTCAAAAACGGTAAAACTCTACTTATTAACTCTGAGGGAGTTGGAGAATGAGCCTATTTCCAAAAAAAGTGGAGTGTTCCTTTAAGCTGTGCTAACAGATGTGGTTAGATGCTGTGCTGTGCTAGCAGTTGTTATGGTAGATGTGTTTAGCTTTGTGCTGTGTTAGCAGATGTGGATAGCTGTTGTGCTGTGCCAACAGAATAGGTTAGTTGTTTCACTGTGGTTACAGTTAGCTATTGGCCTGTTGCATTATGTTAGCGGTTATGGTTACCTGTTGTGCTGTGTTGAAAGATACAGTAAGATGTTGCGTTGTGTTTACGGATGTATTTGTGGATTTTAAGGTTAGCTGTTGTGTTATACTGTATGCACGGACGTTTGTGGATCTTGTAAGCCATAATGCTGCATTTGTGGATGCAGATAGCAGTTGTTCTGTCCTGTTTTTGGGCATGCGTTCAGCCTTTGTGCTCTGCTTGTGGATATGTTTAGTATTTGCAGCTGTTTATGGATGCAGTCGTGATTGCATTACCAGACTGCCACTCCTCATTGAGCTGGCCTTCACTACTGTTCTGCTCTTCATCCTCCTCAACCTCCATTCCGTTAGTAACTGGCCCTCCTGGCTCTTCTTCACCATGGCTAACATCATCTTCCTCAGCCACTCCATTAAAACACTCCTCCTCTGGACTGCATTTGTCAACACCAGCACTAGCCAACCCATTAAGACCAGTTGCCTCTTCATCAGCCGGACTACTGTTGGATCCACAGCCATCGTCCTCCTCTTCGTCATCATCTTCATCATCACTGCGCTGCTCCTGGAGAAGCCTCTCCATAGATGCTCTGAGCTCCCTCAAATCATCATCCTCATACACACTGAGAGAGATACAGTCATAAGTGAATGTGTGTGTGTGTGTGTGAGAGAGAGAGAGCAGGTACACATGCATGCAAGTTTTGTGTGTCTTACTCCTCAGGTTCAGACTGCTCATCCGCTTTATCCTCCAGATCCTCAATCTCCAGGTTGCTGTCAGGAGCGACTGCAACTTCAGGTTCTGCAGCATCACTGAACACTTTACTGAGGTCTGGCAAGGAGCATGTCCTCAGCATCTGATAGATCACACACAAGTGATAATCAAACATCACAGATCAGAAATATTCATGAAGCAAATTCTATACTCGAATACTCAAGTGCAAAACTCCCTCCTCAGTTTTCTCAGACTATTTATGAAAGTAAGCTGCAAAAACGGCTCAACGTGTAAGCATGGTTGTGTTGTCACAGCCATGAGCATGCAAATAACAGGACGCATTAAAAAAAATAATCCATTCGTTATCTAGAGGTGCAGGAAGTTCAGCAAACATTGTGCTGTGGGGTAGCACCTGTGTCTCTGCATAGACAGAAGGATCCAAATGTTAGAAACAAGCATTTGAAGTTTATTTTTAACAACATCCCTGATTATTTCAGTTTGACCTTCACCGTTTGTGCAGCACATTTCAGTGTGGATTGTTTTGTGAACCTGTCACAATGTAATGCAGGCTGTGCAAAGGGGTTGTCATTGAAGGATGAGGCAGAGCCAACTATATTACACCCGATAGCAAACTTAAATAAGCACTGTTTTTCAGTTCATCTCACAAGTGAAGAGGGTGTTGACATGGAGGTCTTAGAGGCACAGAAGCAAAAAGCATCTCAATTAAAGCTTAAGTGCAAAATGAAGTGCATAGTTTTAAAAAGATTTCGGTTACACTTTATTTCGATAGTCCAGTTTAGACATTCGGTCACACTTTATATTAGGTGGCCTTAACTACTATGTACTTACATCAAAAAATAAGTACAATGTGCTTATTGCGTTCATATTGTATTGCAAAACACATTTGCTGCTATTGAGGTGGGATACGGGTAAGGTTAGGTGGTATGGGTAAGTTTAAGGGTGGGTTAAGGTGTAAGGGATGGGTCAACGGTGTAATTCTAAAATGTAATTACAGAAATTAATTACAGATGTAATTACATATAGGTATTTTTAAAAATATAAGTACAATGTAAACACATGTATGTTCACAATAAGTGCATTGTACCAAATGATTAGTTTAAATGTAAGTACATAGTAGTTAAGGCCACCTAATATAAAGTGGAACCAGACATTCTACTAACTACAATGGTGTGAAAAAGCGTTGGCCCCCTTTCTGATTTATTTTATTTTTTGCATGTTTGTCACACTTTAATGTTTCAGATCAAACAAATTTAAATATTAACCAAAGATAACACAAGTAAACACAACAGGCAGTTTTTAAATTAAGTTTTTTTTTATTATGAAGGGAAAAAAAATCCAAACCCACATGGCCCTGTATGAAAAAGTGCTTGCCCCCTAAACCTAATAACTGGTTGTGCCACCCTTTGCAGCAACAACTGCAATCAAGTGTTTGCGATAACTGGTAATGAGTCTTTCACATCGCTGTGGAGGGATTTTGGCCCACTCTTCTTTGCAGAATTGTTTTAATTCAGCCACATTGCAGGGTTTGAGCATGAATGGACTGTTTAAGGTCATACCACAGCATTTCAATTGGATTTAAGTCCAGACTTTGATTTGGCCACTCCAAAACCATAATTTTGTTTTTATTGAGACATTCAGAGGTGGACTTGCTGCTGTGTTTGGAAACATTGTCCTGCTGCAGAACCCAAGTGCACTTGAGCGTGAGGTCACAAACTGATGGCCGGACATTCTCCTTCAGGATTTTCTGATAGAGTGCAGAATTCATGGTTCCATCAATTATGGCAAGTCATCCAGGTTCTGAAGCCTCAGACCATCACACTACCACCACCATGTTTGACTGTTGGTATGATGTTCTTTTTATGAAATGCTGTGTTGGTTTTATGCCAGATGTAACGGGACACACACCTTCCAAAAAGTTAAACTTTTGTTGCATCAGTCCACAGAATATTTGCCCAAAAGTATTGGGGATAATCAAGATATTTTTTGGCAAATGTGAGACGAGCCTTTGTGTTCTTTTTGGTCAGCAATGGCTTTTGCCTTGGAAATCTCCCATGCATGCTGTTTTTGTCCAGTCTCTTTCTTATTGTTGAATCATGAACACTGACCTTAATTGAGGCAAATGAGGCCTGCAGTTCTTTAGATGTTGTTCTGGGTTCTTTTATGAACTCCTGGATGAGTCTTCTTTGTGCCCTTGGAGCAATTTTGGTAGGCCGGCCACTCCTGGGAAGGTTCACCACTGTTCCAAGTTTTCTCCATTTGTGGATAATGGCTCTGACCATGGTTTGCTATAACCCTTTCCAGACTGATGCATGTAAACTATTTTGTTTCTCATCGGTTTATGAATTTCTTAAGATCGCGGAATGATGTGTTGCTCTTTAAGCATGCTTTACTTTGTCAGACAGGTTTTATTTAAGGGACTTCTTGATTCAACAGGTCTGGCAGTAATCAGGCCTGGGTTTGGCTAATGAAATTTAACTCAGCTTTCTAAAATAATGTGGTTAAATCACAGTTCTTTCATGATTTAATAGGAGGGGGCAAGCACTTTTTCACACAGGGCCATATGGGTTTGGATTTTGTTTTCCCTTCATAATAAAAAACTTCATTTAAAAACTGCATGTCGTGTTTACTTGTGTTATCTTTGATTAATATTTAAATTTGTTTGATGATCCGAAACATTAAAGTGTGACAAACATGCAAAAAAATTGAAAATCAGGAAGGAGGCCAACACTTTTTCACACCACTGTATAAGTAACTTTGTAACTAAGTGTCAACTACATGTCAACTAATTCTCATTAAGTAGGAACTGTATGTCTACTAACTCTCAGTAGGGTAGGTTTAGGGTTAGTAGAATAAGTTGACATATACTTGCAAAGTTTCTAATAGTCAGTATGTTGTATGTTGTGGACACATCAAAATACAGTATTAGAAGATATTAAGCAAAGTCATGATGTAACCGAATTAACATCAGATTCTTTCAAGTGAAACTTAGTGAGATGTGGTTCAATTCACGGTTGATTGAATGGAGGCAGATCTAAATGCACGCTTGCACTCAATTGTAAGAAATAGAAGAGGTTTAAGCTGATTAAATGATTGGAGAAGTCCAACATATGTCACCAGAGAGAAGTCTGTTATTTCACCGGAAGATTGACATTATAGAAAATAGACAGGGTGAATTTCCATTTCACGCCGACTTTAACACTAGTAAATCAATTTACATATTGTTGATTTTGCATATTAAGCTAGGACAGGAGAAAATATTGTAACATCAGAAAAAAGTAACACTTATTATACATCTTTAGTTCTAAGGGTCAGGGAGAGGTGAGAACTGTCATAAAATTAGCTTACGATTATTTTTGGTGAAAGAAACCTTGACATTTTAATTGGACTATAAAAGTATAGAAAATGGCTCTTTAAATCAATATGAATTGGAACAAGAAATGCACAAGCACAATCTCTAAGCTGCAGTTCGAACTTATTCAATCTGAATCGTGTGCAGGAATAAAACTACTTAGCTATTTAACACCCAGCATGGACTTAAAATTGTCTCCACAGAGCAGAGGAGGGCTTTAATATCGGCGCAGTCATCCATCTCCACCACAGCCATCGGTACAGAGACGCACTGTGTTCTCACACTTGCACAGTGGAGAGGAGTGCTAAACTACTGATTAAACAGACTGACAGCCTGCGCTTGAGGAAGACGGCATTTAGTGTGTGTGTGTGATCTGACTGTCCAGTTGTCCAGAGGGTTGGGTGCAAGCAAGCCAAAAGGCCAAATGTGTGGGCGTGTTTGCAAAAGTGTGGGCGTGGGTGTGAATGTTAATGTGCTTTTGTGAGGGCAAAGAAAAGTATTTGTGTATGTGCGCCTGTGGGGTGGGTGAAAAAGTACACAGGCCAGCGCAAAGTCCTTTGGTTTACTGGCACATCAAGGATGTGGAAGAATCGCATTAATAACGCTCCACTCAGGAGCTCAAACACACACACACACACACATATTCAGCAGTCCTTCCAGCACAGCAATGGCCTGAGGCACATCCACACTCGTGCATATGCCTATCCTCGTATGCACATACCATTATGTGCACACAAACACAAATTTCAGTCTGTGGAAAACAAATCACCCCAAACAAAAAATTCTATGAGAAGTACAAATCTGAGCCCCTCTATCATTCTATGCTAAGTGCTTCGCATTACCAAAGGCTGCCATCTGTTTCTCCTGCTATAGTGCCATTTCTTTCTTCCTTCCTCGTAGTCTTTCTCTTGTTCTTTTTAGTACTCTCTTCCTCTCTTGCCTTGTAGTGTAATCAGTGTGATTAATGGCAGCAGTGGGGTCCTCCATTACTATGCTTTGTAATAGTCTTATATCTTTCGATTAAGACAAACACACACACCTGGATTTCTTCACAGTGTTGTTTTTGTAAACTAAAATTATAAATATTAAACTAAAAACACTAAATTAACTAAAAAAAAAAATTAAAAAAAAAATATAATATAAAAATATGAGCATCAGATGAAAAACTTGACCGACAGATATTAGAAAAAAAAACATAGAAGAAATACCGCTTTGTTAATTCACTGAAATAAGTTTGAGTTAAAGCACTAAAACTGAAAGAAAAAAAAAAAATAACTGGGAGAAAAAATAAATAAATCCAAAAGCACATTAAATTACCAAAAACTAAACTAAAATTAAACTTATGTCTCAAAACATAAAAATAGAGGCAAATATAATAAATAATATATTAGTATTTAAATAATACTTCAATAACACTAGTTCTTCTTAAGTTAGAAATATGTATTTTTAAAGATAATTACAGGCCTTTGTAGTTTATCTTCTGGTATTTCTGATGTTACACCAAGCTGTGCGATTTATATGGCTAATTACTTAATCACATTTTTTTCTTAGGTAAAGTCAGTCAGTTCTTTACACCACACATTCATGAAAAACAACCACCACCCACCCACAATGCTCCACTCTCCAGGCTAAGGTCTCCTAACTTTCTTGAACCATCCTACAACCTGCCCCCATGACCCTATTCCCACTAGCATAACACTTAAAAAAAAAAAAGGCTGAGGTAACCCTCAGGGTCCTCTTCTCCTCTTCAGGTTCCTTCTTTCCTCTCACAGAACAACTTGCTAGACAGTAATCAGTCAGGTTTTAAGAGCTGATATTCACAGACTTGCTATCTGTCACTGAAATCCTGTGGCTGGTGGGAGATCGTCCATCTTCATTTGGCAGGACTTATCTGCAGGATTCAACACTGATAACCACAAAACCTTACTGTCTCTCAACCCAGGGAATCACAGGAACTGTACTTTGCTAGTTTCAGTCCTACTTCACAAGGAGGGGAGAAGGGTCATGTCAGCTAACTATCGGGGTACCTCAGGGTTCAGTTCTCTACCCCCTCCTCTTTATGAGACAACATCAGCACAGATTTCGGCTTGTCCAACAGACATTTCAGCCCGGATGAAAGAACACCAACTTTAACTTAAATTCTTGTCTTCCTAGCCAGGAACCTGGGAATACTATTTGCAATAGTGTTAGTGAAGTTCATTTGGTCAAAGCCCACTTTGATCAAGCAAATCAGACCCTTAATATTTGAGCATGCTACACCACTCCTTGTTCTGGCAGATCAGTTCTAGACTGGATTGTAATGCTTTTAGCTAGCCTTCCTGCATGTGCATTCAAAACTCTCCAAATGATACAAAATGCAGCGGCACGTCTGGTCTTCAATGAACCCAAGAGAGCGGACATTACGCCCTTTTTTGTCTCACTCCACTGGCTGCCAGTTGCTGCCCTCATCAAGTTCAAGGCACAGAAGCTTGTGCACAGAAGAGTCACTGGATCTGCACCCTTGTAACTACACTCCCTTTTGTAAATGTACATTACCTCCAGAAATCTGTGCTTCTTTTAACTCTTTCACACAGTGTCTCATATACATTTCTGTAGTAATTAAGGCTGGAATACACTACGCAATAAGATTTTTTCAGATTTAAATGTGATGTTTGCCCCAGTTTGACCGTAGTTGTAAATTTTGGACCGTTTAAGTTGACAGATTTCACAGAATAAAAATAAAAATAAAAATAAAAAGACACTGTGTTTGATGGGCACAAACTTTTATTTTTTTTTGTTGTTGTTGCTATCATTCTATCTGGTTTCATAAGATATCAAACAAGTTATTTGAGCTGATATTACAACACATATTAGCCCCGTGTTTCCACCGAAGGAACTTTCCCCAGGAACTAGGGATTTAGGGCCGGTACTCCACAGGAACCAGGATCTAAATAAAGTTCTGGGTAAAAATTTGCCCCTCAGAAAGTCCCTGCTCGCGAGGTAGTACTTTTTCTGGAACTTTCGGGGGTGGGACTTGGGCGCTGAACATGCTGACTGGTTGAGTTCATGCAGCATTGTATTTCAACCACCATATATTCGCAGAATTTTTTAAAATATTACTGTTATTGTGTCATGAAATGTAGTTTTAAAAGTATTTCAGGCGAGAATGTAGTTGTTTAAATCTCAAATCTGTGGTTTATTTATAAAGACAGCGCCTATTTGAAAATGTGCTTTGCCGATTTCGGAGATGTGAGGCCCACGCGATCAGCAGGCGCTCAGTGCTCACGTTTCCCGATGAGAGCAACCTCAACTTGGCCAGTCCTTCTGACATTTACCGCTGGCTCCGATGTCTCTGTAGTGTAAATCTAATAGGTAATCTTTGGTCTTTATTCTATTAATATGTTAAAATTAAAATAAAAAGAGGCAATACTGTTTGATATAATATTTAGTTTCATTGTTAAGTATTTACGTTCCCTGAACTACATTTCCGTGGCTATTAATATGTTTAAATGAAAACGAAAAGAGGCAGTTGTGTTTGATATCATATTTCATCGTATTGTAAATACAGTTACGAAAATTGCAGTAGCTAAGATGAGCTGACTGACATTATCAAGTACGCTGCTGTTTGCAGAATTACAGGACTTGCGTCGTCCCGTCTGCGGGAGATCACACTCCCGAGTCGAACTTGCGAAGTTCAAACTACAGAGGATGCAAGTCAGAAATTTGCATACTTGGTATTGAGAAATGCGCGCAGACCTATGTCACCAGACTATTAGCCTAATCTTCTCTGTACTTTAGACCGCGATGGAAACGCAGACAGCAACAGGTCTGGGGTAAAAAAGTTCCTGGGACAAATTGTTCCAGGTAATTTCGGTGGAAAAGCAGCTACTTTTTACATTTGTCAAGTCTTACCTAGCAACAAAGTCCATGTTTCTGTGTGACAACAATTACAAAGTTGGCAAGTGTGTGTATGATGCCTAGATCTTTTCAGTTGTTCAGATTCTAAAAGTCATGTAGTCTATTACTGCGTTTAGCATTTGAAGATCTGGCCAGAGTTTAGTGTCATTGATTTACAGTCTGAACTAACATGCAAAAGAAAGAAAACAAATATTGACTCACACTTGTTACAGTAAGGTTCTAGTGCTCACCCTTGGGTTGTTTGTGTCAAAGAGGCCAGTGGAGAGGCCAATGAGAAGTGCATCGCCATGCCTTTGGGAACGCAGTGGAGAGACAGAGCGGGAACGTGAGGTGATGGAGGAAGAGTCTTCCAATGAGGACTGAGCAGACAGGATGGCCAACGCTACTGTTCGCCTGTGAGCTGGACTACTGCTTAGCTTCACAAACAAAGACTCATCTACTGAAAAAAGAAGAGGCCAACAAAACCTTCATTTGTTTTTGACAGTGGAGATTTATTCAAACTGGCATTCTTAAGTTTCTGAGGATTAACATCGTTAGAAAGTAAATGAATTTCAAAGGGGATACTGGAGCGCTTTGAAATGGTGCATAATGAGACATGCTTGTGTGAGAGGGAGATAAGGTGTCTTAGTATTGCATTTGAGACTACCTGCAGGTTCAGGGTGTTTCTCTTCTCTTTGGATTATCTCTGTGCACTCTGCTTGTATTACTCTGCCCTCTGCTGGCCTAAAATAAAAATAAAAACACAATGATTAAAGGCATAATTCACTAAAAATTCACTGTCATTATGTCCACTACTGTAAGATTTCAGTTTTGTTGTTGTTGAAGATATCAATATTTCAGTATTAATTAAATTGATCAAAAAATACAGTAAAGACATTTATGTTACAAAAGATATCAAATAAATACTGTTCTTTTGAACTCTATATTTATTAAAGAATCCTGAAAAAAATGTATCACTGATTTTGTAAAAATATTACACAGACAACTGTTTTCAACACTGATAATAGTAAGAAATGTTTCTTGAGCACCAAATCAGCATATTAGAATAATTTCTGAAAGACCATGTGACACCGAAGACTAAAGTAATGGCTGCTAAATATTTCATTTGAAAAATAATATAGGAATAAATTTCACATTATTACAATTACACTCTATTTATTAAATAAGAAAAAACACTTTGTGACCATAAAAGAAAAAGTAAAGAAAAAAAATCCTACCAACCCCAAACTTTTGAATGGTAGTGAACGTTCTAAACCTGTGTGTTGTTACGCTTTCTTTAGAAGACAAAATGATGTAAGCCAACTGTTGCATAATTCTTGTCATTCAACAACTGTTCTGTGACAGTGACTAGGTCTGAGCGATTAATCAAAATCGGACTTCAATCGCAAAGCCTGTGATGTGGACGCTATATGACTCTGTTCCAGAGCAAATGCATGACTGCCAGCCTTGAGTGACAGTCTTACTAACCAATCGCACCTCCCTTCTCCCCAATCAGCACTGCTCTAGCCAACTGTGTAAACGCCCACCATCAAAAAACACACAAACAGAAAGCGGGAAAGAGAGTGGGATTATAGTGTCTACAGGGTCAGATCAATAGTTAGGCAAATTAATATTAAATAAAAACGTATGTAAAGTGAGATTACCAAACAGAAAAGGTAATTTGCAAGAGCTGAGTCACAACACATATCAAAAGCTCCCTTATCGGTTCTGCTTTCAGTATTGGAGAATAAAAAAAAATACATTCTTAGATGTTTTTATTAGTACATGATACTTCAAATATTTCTACTTTTGTAAGGCTGTTTAGGTGAACTTTCTGTTTAAATGATACATAAATAAATAAATATTTCAAATGTAGTACTTTAAATGGTAATTTGATTTTGAAAAAAATTATAAATAAAATTCAACATTATATAGATCAGATATAAAACCTTTCACAGGTTTGATCTGTATTAATTTTAACAGTGATGCAGATATTAGTGCCAAAATGATGCTACCAGTTGCCAAATTTTGTGAAAAAAATGAATAAAATGCTTACGGAGACACTGGAGTGTCATTTGTCCATGCTTGCATTACTTCTGCTGGGGGCGGCTTTGAGGTTTGCTGAGAGGCTTCATCTAGAACTACTGACTCCATATCATCCACCACTGGATGGACAGAAAATGTTTGATACAAACAGTAACAAATGCAAAAGGTCTCACTACCGATCAACTGTATTTTTGAATAATAAAAAAAAAAATCAACTTGAATAATAAGGTATCCCGCTAAGAGTAATGCATTCATTTTCAGTGTAACACTATTCTCACCCTCTATTTCACTTTCTCCAGACGGAGTCTTTTGTATTTCTTCTGGTGTTTGTGGGATTAGTTCCTGACTTTTAACCTCTGCTGTGATTGGCTCTGTCTCCTGACATGTCACTTCTTGTTTGGCAAGGCCAATGGCAGGCTGGCATAGCTGAGGAAGAGGCACTTGTTCGGTTTCATGTGCGACATCTAAAGACTCTTCAATAAGATTAAGGCTTTCTGGGGGAGAGAAAAAAAAAACCACAAATAGAAACTCAGGATTAACAGGAAGCTATTGTCAGTAAGACTGAACACATCACACAGATGAAAAACACTCTGATCAAAGACTCACCAGTCAGTGTGTGGTCACAGGTGCTGGCGGGATCTAGTTTCTGAGTAAAGGGCTGGAGCTCTGCCTCTTCCAACACCTTCAGAACCTCTGAGTCTGGACTCCGCCCCCAAGCCTTCCTTAGCTCCTCCCCCTGCCAATCACCCATGCAAATGACTTCACCTGCTGTTTCACCAAGTTTAAAAAAAAGATGTTACTGCACGTAAATAAGCCACCCGTTTTAATATATACAATGGAAACAACATGATTGTGCTCTCCAGGTACAGAATACTAGAGATCTAGCAAATAACCTAATGTCATGTTTGTTATTAATCCAGTTGCTATAGAGCGGCTGGAGTCCCAGTGCATGTAACAACACACTATCCATGGTTACAAAACAAAACAAAACACTCTCTAATACATAATCTTTCCACTCTGGAAGTAATAAGGATGTGTATGATTAATTGACTACTTTTATTCTGCATCTAGGCAATTAGCAAAAACAAAGGTCAAATTATGGCCAAATGTGCACCTCAGCCTGCTGTAGCCATCAATTCCTCACCTAAATGTTGCTTTCATAGCTGAACGCACTATGAATATGTGATGCTGATGTAATGAGAGCTGATGGTGTGTGCTTTTCACAGCTGCGATATTTTGATTCTTGTTGGCACAATCACTTCTCATTAGAGTCTTGCAAATGTGCTACAAGAAACTTGGTCACTTGTCAGGCTGGTATCTGTGAGTCTATGCAACCAGTGCCGCAGAGCACATTTTCTTACTTGGCTAAGAAGACAACCTCCACCATTTGTTTTTCCACAAGTGTTTTGTGTTTTATCAAACACAAACTATCAATTTGATAAAATAAAAAGTGTTGAATCAGTTGCAGTAACTCAGGATGAGGACATTTACCTGTTAGCTGACCTGCTGTTGTAAGGCTAGTTTCTTCCAGAGTCTGCTGAGCCACAGACAGAAGAGGGGCACCATCAGTCTGCCACTTCTTCCTGTCTCCATCAGAGGGAGCATTCATCTCAGGAGATGCCACCTGAAACACTGAGATAGGACAAGAGAGGGGAAACAAAGAGATAAAATGACATGAATATCTAAAAGATATGAATTGTATCTTTTATTACTGACCTACAAAACACACACAAAAAAGCTAATAAAACTAAGTCTGTTCTGATCTGACTGGTCTTTAGTAATTTAAACTTCATAAATATTATCAAATTAAAAGATCATAAAATGTCTTAAATGGTATTACAAAGCCTTAATTAACAATGCAAGAGGTCTTACATTTGAGGATGGAAAAACAGGAATTGTAATACGGCCTAATGTGCTTATTAAAATTCTAAATATTTAAATGTGATCACTGCACATTTCAAAGTAAAAAATACTAGTCAGCCTAAAATTCATGCGTGTTGATATATTTGTACATAAAACAAATTCAAAACATTTGTATAATGAATAAAACATATTGAGCATTTTACACTTGCAGTTATCCTATTTTGTTGATAAGCAAATCAGCAGCCTGTTTAATTATGTAAAGGAATCAGAGACACATGATTTACTTTCAGATTGTATGGAATTTTTCTGTATGTACATAAGGTGCATTTGTGCAGGTCTTAAAAAGTCTCAGGTTTGACTTTAGATATCCTATAAAGAAATGCATGTAGTCACACGTGGTTTTACAGCAATAATAATAACAACATACTGATGAGATTGTTGTGTTTATACCTGCCAGAGTTGCACAGGTCTCCTCCAGAGTTTGTTCGGCTACAGGCAATATGGGTGGAGCTACAGCTTCCCATTTCTTCCTATCACCAGCTGTAGGAGGTCTTTCTTCTGTGATGGAAGGCTGGATCTGTTGAGGAATTGGGCATGGTGCAATGCTGCAAGGTGTGGCATCTTTCACAGCATCTTCCTCAGTGGTCTGGACCTTCTGATTAAGTCTGCGAAGAATCTCCTTCTTGTCACTCTAAAAAATAAAAATAAAAAAAACATCTCATTATAGTGACAAATTATTCAATAAACTGCTCTCTTATATTAATGGTATTTCACACATCCAAATATGCATTTCCCACCTGTACACCTGATGTTTCTGCTTTAAGGGAGTCCTCTTTCATAGGAGAACTCGGTCCTGATGAAATCTACCAAAAAAGAAAATACATAAGCATTGCATGGCCATTTAAGCAAATACAGCAAAGGTGATTTAATCAGTGTGATGGGTGACTAACCGCGCCCACATCCTTCAGAGCAGCAGTCATAGAGATGGCTGGAGTGGTGGGTCTAGAGGAGGGTGTGGCTTTGGAAGCATCTTCCTGAGGGGTGGAGTCAGATGGCTGAGCGGCAGGGGCTGCAGGAGGTGGAGCTCCGCCCACAGCTCCAACAGCAACCTTCACTCCTCGTGCAACAAGCTGCTTTATCACAAAAGATAAGACAAAACAAAAGGTACAATAAAATATATGAGAAACGAGGAAAGATGAGAAGTTTGGGAAAGAAAGATAACATACATGATCCTCCCATGCTTTCTTCTCTCTCTCATATGCTTCTCTTCTCTTCTTTTCCAGCTGTTCTTTAATTACAGCAGCACGAGCCTTTGACTGGGCCTAACATAAAAGCACACATTCTTGATGATTGTTTTACTCAAATAACAGTCTGGTTGCTTTTGCATTCTGAAACTAAGACATTTATACATTTTAGACTATTTAAGAATCATCTAAGAATCCTGAAAAAAAAAAAAAATCATGGTTTCCACAAAAATATTAAGCAACACAACTGATTTCAACATTGATTATAATAAGAAATGTTTCTTGAGCACCAAATTAGCATATCAGCATATCCTGATGCATCATGAGACACTGAAGACTAAAGTAATGGCTGCTGAAAATTCAGCTTTGCCATTACAGGAATTTTAAAATATATTGAAATAGAAAACAGTTATTTAAAATTGTAGAAATATTTTACGATATTAAGGTTTTTAACTGTATTTCTGATCAAATTTATGCAGCCTTCGGGAGCATAAGAGACTTCTGTTAAAAAAAAAAAAAAAACCTAACAACCCCAAACATTTGAATGGTAGTGCATATAATTACATTTTCAATTCAAATTATTATGCTGATAATTTCTTAAAAAAAAAAATATATATATATATATATTAAAATGCAAAACCTTTAAAGCCTCAATCTTCTTCCTCCTGAGTACTGCCTCTTCACATGACTCCAGACTGTCTGAGCCATCACTGTCATACTGAGATAGATGGTGCAAATATAACAAATGAATACATTTAAAAATCTATTTAATGATGTGTAAAAGCACTGCAACTGATGTGAATAAATAATAGTAAACATTAAAATATGTATAATGATATAGCTGACAACAATATCAACAATAAATCTACAGCTGAAAAAAAAAGAGTCAAAGTCAAATGGGCCTATACGTGGGTGCATATACCTTCTCTCCTCTGAGGCGTGCTTTAATCTGCTGGCGTTCATTAAAGTTCTGTAGTCGGATCTGTCGTAATCTCGCCAAGTACTCCTGAATAAAACACAGTTCACATATTATCTCTTTGTTCTCTTTCTATTGTCTCCTTCCGACAAACATAAGAACAGGGGCAAGACACTTATTGTATATTGAACATGAAATATAATTAGTGAAATGCATTGGAAAAGAAAAACAGCATTAAACATTTACACTGTATTGTGGGAACAGCAAACTTAAAGTTACAGCAGAATCAAAGCCATTTATTGATGAGGACCATAAAAAGCAGCAGTTAGTCTTCAGCTGGGATCCTGCAGATACACTGAATACTCTTCAAAAATAGAAAAAAATTATGAGGGACCCAAAACAATGGGTGTTGAAGCAGAATAACATCCACACACACAAAAAAAGATAAAAACAGCATTGGGGAATTTTGCCAGAATGTGGTATTGGATGAAATGGAATAATGAACAAGAACATTTTCAGTGTATTTCACAGCGACATTCAACAAACATGCACTGTGCAGGTACTGGACATCAGATGGCACTGGTGAGCAGATGCAGCAACATCAGGTGGGCATTTACAACTTAAAATAAGGAACCGAACAATGAAGGGTTTAAGTGACTTGATGGATTGAGGAGTGTTTGGTCCCAGACAGGACTCCTACCTCCTCCTCTTTGTTGACTTGTGGTCTCCTGCATCGGGAGGAGTTTGTCCAGCTTGCAAAGATGGCGGCCAGGTTTTGCCGGGCCCCCTATTCACCCATTGGTTAATCCGATATTACAAAAGCCACATAATTAAATGTATTATCAATTCCATCACTGACTTCAACACATCAACCGTTAACTGAATGAAGACAGATCCGAATGTGAGCTTGGGTTTGATTGTAAGAAAGGGGCAGGGTTTAAGCGGAGTAAATAATTGGAGATGTCCAGCATACGTCACCAGAGAGAAGTCTATCATTTTACCAGAAAATCAAGTTATGACATATTAATTAACATTTGCATGGATTAATAGTTCACAATAAGACAGATAGGGTGTTTTTTTTCATATCACGTTGACCTTAAAACCTATAGTGAAAATAATTTTCTGTGGAAATTTACTTCATGCCAGAAACATTGTAGATAAAATGTGTACTGAAACCAGAACATTCATTTAACCAGAAGAGGCCAAGGTAAGAAAAAACTCGTACCAGCTGTCCTTCTGCACGGACTTTATTCAGCATGGCTTCTCTTTTCCGCTGTAGAAACTCTTCCACCTGCTTAGCCCTCTCTGCTGCCAGCTGACCTCGAAACCTAGAGACAGAGAGATAAAAGAGGTGATCTTAGCTCTGCTTGACAGACCGACAGACTGAATATCTGATAAACATTACTGATGAAAACACATAGCCACCTGACCTATTGGCATAGTCGTTCTTTGAAATCTGCTCGTTTTGGAGACTTGCTTTACGTGGTTCTTTCTTGACAACATCCTTAACAGGCATGCAGGCATGACCATTCAGCGACCCTGAGTCTGTAGCAGTGCTTTAATGATAATAACGTATGCACATTAAATAAAAAAATTATTTAAAAAAAATAATAATAATAATAATAAAAAAAAAATACAGGAATACAAAAACACTTGGCACAGTTTCTTTCTCCTCCATCTTATTCACCTGCCATTGTCTCCTGAAGACTTGGCTCCTTCCCCAGCACCATCTTTAGGTGTAGGTTTGGATGGTTTTTCAGCTGCTGGGTGGACATGGTCAAATGGAGCTCTGCTTGGAGCTAAAGAAGGAACAGGAGCAGGTGTAGGGGTGGGGCCAGGCACAGGGGATGGGCCTATTCCAGGGGAATGTGGTGCTCCAATGCCGCCACCACCACCTCCATAAAACTATGCAAAAATATGCACTGAATGAGAAACCTTAACAATATTAGCAGCCTTTATCGACTAATCTGCAGCAGACAAGGAAGACTATTGTACCTTTCGCTCAGGACTGCTGCCTCCACTGGAACTGAGCACATGTCTCCAGCCCTGCTCCCGAGCCCGGTTTATCCGGTTCAGCTAAAATAAAAAGGTCCAAGTTAAAGTTTTAATATAAACAAATGAAACCAACATCAATTTATTGTAAATAACCATTTGCAGAAGGGCACCGATCAGGTCACCTTTTCCCTCTCAAATCTCTTCATCTGAGCTGCCTTCAGTAACAACATCTACAGAGAGGGAGAGAAACAATTACTACGGGGTCACTAACTCCATCAAGAGGCTTTTAAATGTTTTTCTACCCAAGAGACACATTACAAATAGCATCCATCCATCTAATGAAACTAGAACAGCCAACATCTGCTGAACTTGAGGTGAACTCATTCAATCACCACACTAGAGCCACAAAACAAAATACACATAACTTACAATTTAGTATGTATGCAAGTATAAGAATAGTAGTGATTTGAAAATTGAAATAATAATCTGTTATGATGTCATGCCACGATGTCATCAATAGCTCACCTGTTCTCTTTGCTTCCTTTCCCTCTCCATCATCTCCATCCGTTTCTTCCTCACTCCTTCCTGAAACAGAACATGGCCATGATGCACACAGTATTTCTCATTACTTGTTTGCAATAGTGATGGCACAGAAAAATGTGTTTGTACAACTCTATGTGGCAAAGTGAGGCAAGAGCAGTCCATATATAATATTCGTTCCCAAAATGGATCGGTCATTGAACAATAACGGTTTAGCATCTTGTGACTCAGAAGGTAGAGTAGGTCTAGACACATTTATAGAACGAACACTGGACTGGTGAAAGGGTTAATAAAGAAAGGGGTGGAAAAGGAAACAAAAATGTAGATGGCCACCATATGAATGACAGCAGTTGGAGAGAAGCAGAAGGACACCAACAAAAAAGAGGGGAAAGAAAAAAAGTTTCATTGAAGAAAAAAAATAAAAGATGTGCGTGTTTAGAATATTAGACTGTGATACTACAGCAGCAGGTGATAACTTAACCTAAATCTAATCTTTATCATTTTATTTAAATAATTCGAAACAGTCACTTTGCTTACAATTTTATCCAGAGTAACTATAAGTACACCTATCACAGTGATAGTGCTGCTGGACCGACCTGTGGATAAGTGACCTGCTCAAAGGCACAATACGGATAAATGACTTATTCTTTGCAAAAAGATTACAATATTTCTGATAGCAGCTCAGATCTTTAACCAATAGAGCAGACCAATAAATGGGACACATTAGTGATATAAAGGGTAAACCTATTTGAGGTTTACAGGGCAAAAGATATCGGTGGAGGACAAAGTGTATTTGCACAGGGGTAAGTGGATTAAGGAGGATCAGGGTTGGGTGTTAGTAGAAGGGTCTGTAGATAGTGGGCACTCTCTTATGTACCTCATGCTTCCTCCTCTCCTCCTCCACTCGACTCAATCTCCTCTGAGCTGCTGCAGGAGGGAGAGCCTGGACAACACATGACAGCGAGGGGCGAGGATCAGAGGTCTCTCGCTCTCATTTATAGCACACAGCGGGACAACATCAATAAATGTCTGAATGTTACACAAGTGTCCCTCAGTGCCCCTCCTAACATACTGAGTGATAATGTATGGGCAAAACATAGGAGTGGATTAGACAATGACATACATAGGGTCTTTATTTCCCATGGATCTTACCTGCTTGAGTTTGACTGGTTTCTTTGCTGCATCCGGGACCTTTCTGATGGCGTCAGATGGTCTTCGGACTGTTAAAGGCACTCCATATTTGGCTGCTGGCTTTGTGATTTTCTGAGCTGGGGAGATGGGGATGGGGCCTGGGGCAGGGCGTTTGGCTGGGGAGTGAAGAGGAACAGAACAACTGGATTTCTGGTATGTGGAGATCAAGAGAACAATTTAACAATATACTCCAAGCACATCTCAATAAGTGACTACTGCTCATCCGTCAGTGGATACCATGATTCGTAAGTAATTTTTCCCCCCTAAATTTAGGATAATAGAATACAGATATACAACAACATCAGAGGGTAACAAATGTATTAGTTATTAATGAATGCGTTTACCTGGTGCTCCCTGGGCCACACTTATTTTAGGCTGATTAAGGTGAAGTGAGTGGCTGAATTCCTGAGCAATAATCTGCAACATACAAGGAAACATACTAACCAAAAAAAATTCTCTAACATGTGGGATTGGGTCTAGAATTAGACCTGAGAGTTATATAACATCTGAGTTATATCTGAGTCACAACGCACAGACTGATTCATCATCACACTGCCATAAATGTCTGTTTGCATGTGTCACCTGAGGGCTGAGAAACTTGTGAATCCTACGAGCAAGAAATGGTTTGTCCAAAATGGCTGAGACGGAGGGTCTCTCCCGTGGGTTGCGCTTGAACAGCTGGGCCAGGAGAGAGCGCAAGTCTTGGGAGTAATGCACGGAAACAGGCGGGTATGAACCACGGATGATTTTTAACACCAGGTTCTTCATGTTTCCAGCCTCAAACTGAGAGAAAGACATCATATAATTGGTTCTACTTGAAACTAAAATGATAATACCACCTTCGCTCAAGTCATAAATCACGTAAACCTAGAATAATAAAGAATACAGAAAAAAAGACTATTATATAAAAGAATCAACAGTGAATTTTCTCTTCAGCAGGAAAGCATCTCTCCACGCAGCTAATATCTAAATTTTTAAAGCTGCTGCAGTTTCACTTGCCTCTCCACTGTAAAATATTAGTCTCCTCAGAACATTCATGGTGTAAATAATGAAAGAAGGGAAGTGAGAGAGGAAGAGGGAGAGAAAATGAGACCTACATACAGAGACAGGTTAAAAAGATATGAAAGATGGTTCTGTTTTATCGTTCGCATCAAAAGGATAAGCACAAAAACTCCCTTGCACGCAAAAGCTACTATTGAGAACATGAGATACTTACTGCATGCTTAAGCGTGCACATTTCATACAGGACACATCCCAGGGCCCAGATATCACTAAGGTCAGACCCGACAGAACAACGTAGAAAGAAAGAGAGAGAAGACAAAAAACAAAGCAAACAGACAAGGAGAAAGTGGGACAAATGGGTAAATTTTGGGGTGGCACATGTGGATTACTCACACATGTGCACATGCAAACATATACACGCAAACAAACAGCATATAAAATCTAAAGTGATTTGAATATCAACATGGCTTTGCACAATATCTGAATTTTCTTTTTGCAAAGGACTACACAAATTCTAATGTTTACAATCCAAACCAATGCACATAGATATGTGGCTTAAAATCCAATTAATGCATCACAGTCTGAATATTCATATTATATTTCATCATTCAGGATGTGATGGAACTGAAAAGATCAGGATTGAAAACCAAATAAGATGTGTGTGCAGTGCATGGTGAACAAAGTCATTTAATGTCTATATCTCAGTACACACTCTAATACTAAGAAATTTTAAAATTCATACTCTACCAACAATCACACATTTGGGATCAGTAAGATTTTATTTTTAAGAAATCAATACTTGTATTCAGTAAGCATGCATTAAACTGATCAAAACTTACAGTAAATATTTATAATATTACAAAAAAGTTCCATTATTCATCATTTTTTAACTTTATTTTTGTCGAAGAATCCTGGGAACAGATATAAACATGGTTTTACAAAAAATATTAAGCAGTATAACTGTGTTCAATACTGATGTTTCTTAAGCACAAAATCAGAATGATTTCTGGAGGATCATGTGACACTGAACTGGAGTAATGGTGGCTAAAAATTTGGCTTTGCCAACACAGGTATAAATTATGTACAAATAGAAAGCAGTTTTTAACTTGTAATAAATATTTCACAATATTATTATTTTTACAATATTTTTGATCAGATAAATGCAGATTTGGTGAGCTCAAAGGAATATATATATATATATTCTCAAAGGAACACTGACTTAAAAAAAAATCTTACAAACCCCAATCCTTTAAACAGTAATGTAATACAGCTGGTGTTCATCAATACTGGCTAAAAATATTCAGACTGATCAAGTTACAAACAGTCCAGGAACAAATGACTTGGGATCAATATGTAGCTGCTGGGATCACATAAACTCATATAAACTTACATCACCACTAATGATTCAGCAAACTGTACAAGAGTCACTGAGTGCTCTGTAGCTAGTGTACTGCTCATATACACCCCCTCTGGCTCAGAACAGGAAGTACTTTACCTCTTGTTGTTGTATGGTTTATTTTCACATATCTCTGGTGACAGGTAGTAAGGTGTGCCGATACATGTCCTCGCCAACTCCACAGTGCTGCACACACAACCACATTACCTATGAAGGTCATTCTCACCACATTCCTTACGCTGTTTTGAAATCAAATTGAAATTGCTTGCCTATTCAAAACTCTAGCGATTCCAAAGTCACCCAGCTGAATGGTACCATCTTTGGTCAGAAAAATATTCTTGATAGAAAACAAAAGTAGAAATCATATAAGAGGCATATGTAAATCAAGTCGAAGTATATTGTACATTATGCTGTAGTTCTACAGTGTGTGAGAGAGAGAGACAGCCATACCTGTGATTTGATGTCCCTGTGTAGGATTTTGCGGTCATGTACGTGTTTCAGAGCCAGGCAGATCTGCACAAACCAGTCAAGAATCTTCCAGGAAACAACAGACAGTATTCAGTATTTCAGACGATAACATTGCAAGATTATTCTTACAAAAATATTGGTCTTTTGCTAACATTCAACAACTAAGAATATTTTATTTTGTTATGGTAAAAGAAATTCAAAGTTAACAATTTTTTAATTGAATGGTATATCTAAGTAGTATTTGACTGGTCCAACAATGCCACCCCTGTGGGGCGACCCAATCTATATACAGTAGAATAAAATAGATTAGCAGCTGATGTGACTGAATTCTTCATTCCATATGAGTGCATATGACTTCATATAGATACTATTTACTTTTGTAGGAGTGAGGAAAAAAAACAAACAAACAAAAAAAAAAACTTTAAAGCTTTGATAATTTGCAGCCTTTTGTTAGGTGCAGATCTTAAATGAATGTCTTTGTATTGTTTCTCTTACCTGTTCCTCAGGGAATATAGTCCCTCTCTGATTATTGATCTTCTTAAACAGGTCTCCTCCCTCACAGTAGTCCATTACTATGTACAAACAACCACTCTCTGAAGAAAAAGAGAGAAAAATGATTGTACTTCAATGAAAAGTAACAGCAATGTTTCAGTTCACAACCTGGATGGCTTCTTGACAGTAAGATTTTTTTAAATAAAATAAAAATCATGCATTAAATTGTTCAAAAGTGACAGTAAACACATTTAGAACGTTACAGGAGATTTAAAAAAAAACAAAAACAACAACTCATTTAGGACTTTTTTTTTTTTTTTTTAAACAATAAATCAGCATATTAGAATGATTTCTTGAGGGTCGTGACAAAGACTGGAGTGACTTAAAATATATTACAATTAATTTAAAAATGTTCAATATATTAAAACAAAAATCAGTTATTTGTAATTATAACAATATTACTGTTTTTACAATGTTTTGATAAAATAAACGTAGAGCATAAGAGACTTCATTCAAATACAATAAAGTTACAAACCTTTGGATATTAGTGTATCTGCACATGTGATATAATCAGATTTAAACTCTTAGGTTTCACTGTATATTTAAAATGGAATTAAGCCGACATAATCCCCTCCATTGCTAATATCATTAACATTCATATACCACCCCAGTTTCATGTCATTAATTACCCTGCCATCCGGATGTCAGAGACACTGCTGCTGCATGACTTCATGTAGAGAAACTATCATTAGCTCAACGACATCCTCTCTATAATTTAATTCAAGAGCTTGAAGCTCCTCCAGATCATGCAGACTGCCCGATCTATCAACCAGATACAAGCCTTTAGAACAGAAATGTAGTGGGTCTGGTCTGTGCCGGAACTAATGTTCTCAGATTAATCAAGATCAGTCAACTAAAGACCTAAGACCTCGTAGACATTCGTTTGTCATGCCTGTCGACATAATGGTAGGGCTGGGCAATGAAGCATCATATTCCAATATCACTTAATACACATTTCAGAATATGGATGTCTTAACGTATGAGTGGGCTTTACCTTCAAAGGATTCCTTGTACTGGACGATGTTTGGATGGCTCATGTTAGCCAGAACTGCTACCTCTTTACGCGATTCTTGCCTTTCTTTGTTCGACATCTGATGAGATAAAGAATACTGCATGTGCATATGAAGGCAGATACAGAACGAGTATCATCTTATTAAAATAATTAGGTTTTTAATAACTGAAATACTTATTAAATTCATCAAAAGATGTCTAATAGAAAGAAATGAACTCACCCTGGAGATGCCAATCTCCTTGATAACATATTGTCGGCCGTCTGCCCTTGACTTGACCAGGATGGCTTTCCCAAAGGATCCCTCCCCAATTTTCTTCAATCTCTCATATTTATCCATGTCTGTGCAAATGACTTCTCATGCTGAGGCAAAGTGAGTAAAATACATAAAATTAAGATCACCAGTACTAGGATTTTTGTAAAGTTATAGCATAAAATAATATGATCTCTCTCTCTCTCTCTCTCTCTCTAGATATAGGAATATTATAGATACTAAAATAGACACATTTTTTAAATATATTGTCCGATGGCACTGGAGCAACCAGATGGCATAAATCCTTTATAGGTGTGGCATTTTAAAAGCCACATTCAGCTGTCATCTATTCACAATGCCAGCAGGAATTATTAAACCGACTTGAGCGGAGGACCTCCTGACCAGTGAAAGGTTAATTTTTTTTTTTTTTTTTCCATACAGAATCCAGCTGCATGCTGGGAATCACTATAACTGCCACCTGGCCTAGATGAGGCAAACATAGACATGCATTTTCTAGACAAACTAGTAGGACACTAAAATAAAAATAAATAAAGCCTAAAAGCAATAGAGCCTTGGACGAATGCAAAAACTGAGCCAAACTAAAAGCAAAAGCCAGACAGTGTACAAGAGCTTATGAATTAAATATGATCTGTCAGGAGGAATTACCCACCACTCTTTAAAAGAGGTAAGAGGGGTACAAAAGGAGAGAGGTTAAAAAAGAATCAGAGATGGAGAGAGGAACCTTAAGACAGCAATAAATTAACGTTAGACTAACAATCTGATGAAAGCTCTGTTGTCCAATAATATTGAATCACAAAGCTGACAATGCATAGAAACTTACAAGCTCTACATTTTAATAACAGACCATGGATTTACATAGGTCTAATATCTACAATATTAGTTCTTTACAAACAAGATTTGTTATGCTTCTTTATGTTATACGGGTAAAAAAGCATCATCACATGAACATTGCGTTGCAAAGTTTCAAAAGCATCAGCTGATGTCTAATTTAGCGGGGCCTTGGGGTCTGCCCAAACTAATGATAATATGCTACTAAATGCACGCTAATGAAAAACGCGAAAAGAAATTACCAGTCTTGTTGGCATCCTGCGAAATGTCACTGACATGCTCTTTAAAGCAGAGTTCTGCGATATATTGCATCATTTTGCAAATAAAATCAGTTCTTACCTTCTATATTCAGAATAATCAGCGAACATTGGCAACATCAGGGAAGCTCACATGAAAATTTTCTGATGTGGGCGGTCTCATGTGGGAAGACTGCACACGCTGACTGAGAGGAGCGATTTGATTGGTCCGCGCTCATGTCGAGTCTCAGGGGATAGGGTGAAAAACACGTCAATCAAAACCCATAGCCGTTAGGTTTGTCTGTCAATGTTTGGTGCAAAATTCCCCCCTAGCAACCGTCACCGGTTGGTACACGGTCATGGAGCCACTAGTCTTTGGCCAGTATCCGCTTTCATGAAGAGCTTTTGAAAATGAAAAGACGAAAGGATTAACGGATTCTGGCACTGCATTTGTACAAAGCATGTTGTATTTTTTTTTTTTAGGAAAAGTACAAAAAACATTTAAATTAAAAAATATAAATTTATTAACGATATTAATGTTTTTATATATTTATATGTATTTAGATTAGTATTTATAATAATAATTATTATTATTTATATTATTTTATATTTTAGATACTTATTATTCCATATATTTTCAAATTATTTAATTATTAGTTAATTGTTTTATTAATTTTAATATTTTACTAATTTGTCTTATTCGTCAATGTTTTGAGATTCTGTAAACTTACTATTTTATCATTGAAGCCACTTTTATTCAGAAGCAAATCAATCTCGACCCCCCCCCCCCCCCCTACTCCTTACCTTACAAGTAATTTGCTGCTTTCTGATTCCAAAGGGATAAAGTGGTGTGCATGTGTAGCTGTTAGAGTCAAGCTAACAAAACATTAAAATGCGTTAGTAGTTGGACAATACATTTAGTAAATAAATACATTAAAATGCGTTAGTTCGCTGCTATTATTTCTCTCAATAAGGTCTTTGAGTTCATTTTAATTTACCGATGCGTTTGGCTCCACCTATCGGGCACCACGCGCAGTTCACTCAACATGGCGGCACCCGTTCCATCCATACCACAAGTTCACATTTAGCGACAACAACAAACGGTAGATGATATTACCGATATTTACCGTGAGTTCGATATCTTGTCGTCTACATCCGGTACTGTTAGACCAACTATAATTGTGCAATGTCAAAGGATCTCTAAGGGATGTTGCTCATTTTCAGTGGCAATTGTAACTTTTGAGTGAACATTAAATAATTTCTGCTCTACAGTTTGCTGTATTAATAACTTTAATGTCAGATATTACCAACAGTAATGTGGCACATCTAAGAATTACCTTTCAGAGTACCTCGGTAGTTACAAACAACACGTCCAAAATACTATTACATTATGACCTTTTAGAAATGACAGTTCTAGATAAATAATACAGTATTATAGTGCACTATGGTTATCATATTAATATACATATTTACAAATATTTACATGGCACTCCAAGGTACTATACATTGTAACATTTCTTGGCACAGTAATAATCAAATGTATGTAAATCAAAAATGGTTTGTTTCTTTATAAACACTACTTTTGTCTAAAGATACAGGTACTGTAATACAGGTACTCGCTTGTAATATCTGACTGCTGGCCTGCAGTGTTCATTCTGTGCTGTTTTTTCTCTTTTAGGGTCGTCATGTCCAGACTGGCTGTAGTGTTTGGGGGTTCGCGTGGCATTGGGCGAGCAGTTTCTCAGCTGTTAGCACAGAGGGGTCATAGGGTTGTGGTATTGTCTAGGAATAAGGAGGCTGCACAGGTTACAGCTGAATCTCTCCCTGGAGGTGAATCAGTGAATCACCATGAATCAGTCTCAATTACTTTGCAGTGGTTCGCTGATGAAGAGTCTAACACTTTGATTTGACAATGCAGACATCATACCCTTTTTTTTTTTTTTTACCTAAATTGGAGTTTTGTATATATTGTATAGATATAGATATACTGTAGTATTTATCTATCCAACAGCACAAAGAAAAACATTTTGTTACCAGGTTGGGTAATGAATGCAAATAAAAATCTTAATTTTAAATCGTGTTAAAATAGATGTGATAATTCTGGAGTATACATTTCATTTCAGAAAAACATTTGGGTCTAAGCTGTGATGTCTCTAAAGAAGAAGACGTTCAGAAAGCATTTGAGACCATCAGTAGGACCTGTGGCACTGTGGGATACCTGGTTAACGCAGCTGGCATCAACAGGTCAGGCAGTGATGCAGAAAATGTGAAACTGAATGAATATATCAGACAGATACCATGGCCAAAAAAATTATTATTATAAAAACAGCAGATTTTGACATTATGAATAAAAAACCTACTGCATTCTAATATATATTGAATGCGTGTTTATCTTAAAGAGATGCATTGTTATTGAGGAGTAAATCTGAAGACATGCTGTCTGTTCTTCACACCAACCTGCTGGGCTCAATGCTGACGTGCAGAGGTGCTCTACGGAGCATGCTCAGTCACGGAGGAGCTATGGTCAATATAGGTGAGTCTTATTTCTGTATGTCCCACTACCTTATGATCATCTTGTATATTATTTCAATTCAGTGTCACTAAGAGTTTCCCTGCATCAGCAGCTGGGCAGTTGGGTTCATTTAATCACCACTAGATGGCGCAGAAGCTTTAGATTTTAAATCGTTTCACTGTCTTTGTAACATAATGTAGTTCTCACGCTTGTAAAATAAAATGAAAAGTTTGCATGTGTGTTGTCGAGTTTGACATATTTGATATGTCAAGCTTTTATTGCTTATATTATGATATGTATATTATACTGGATGTACTTGAGGAGGGAAAACACATTTCAATTTTATTAAGTGGCCCAGACTGAGCAAAATATGCCTTTTGGAGCACTTACTGATAATTACTGTATATGGCAAAAATAAGATATAATTCTGATAGCTTAGAATGTAAATATACAACATATAACGTAATACAGTGATGACTGAGAGATGGACAAATACACATTCCTCAAAAGCCTGATGTATCATATTTGATACTCACAATTTCTTTTTTCTTTTTCAAAAAATAAATTATGGATAATTAAATTTCTTCAGTCTAATATGCGTTTATTTTGGAATATTTCTAACAAATATAGTATAACAAAATGTATTCTTGCTGCTACTTCATAAAAATCATTTACTTTCTAAAAAAGACAGTTTTGATCATGCTTTAATTTAGAGGCCTTAGAAATGTGCGTATCAAATATGATACAGTAGGACTTGTACTGTAGGTTTAATCATGTGTTTCCTCAGGCTCTGTGGTGGGTGTGAAGGGTAACTCTGGTCAGTGTGTGTACAGTGCCAGTAAAGCTGGACTGGAAGGATTCACACGCTCACTGGCGAAGGAAGTTGCTACCCGGAATATACGAGTGAACTTGGTGGCTCCAGGTTTTGTCCTCTCTTTTTCTTCTATTACTTCTTTTGCCTATTAATCTGCATATTAGCAGTCATCTGAGTGACACTGAAAATTCTTTTCACTCTCCCCTCTTAGGATTCATTCAGACGGACATGACGGCAGGGCTGGAGAAGGAAGACGTGGTGAGAAGAATTCCACTGGGCCGTTTTGGGGAACCTGCAGAGGTGGCCCACGCTGTCCTTTTCCTCTTGGAGTCTCCTTATATCACTGGACAGCTTCTGCTCGTGGATGGAGGACTACAGCTGGCATTGTGATGATTTCTGCCCGCAAAGCATACGAGCCAATTGCATATTTTTGTTTTGCTGATAAATGTACAATAACTGCGTCAAATCTTGATATTGTTAATCACCTCCTCATCGCTCTGTTTCATCGGAGTCACACATATCATTGTGTAAGAGTAGTTTTGGCCCATCTGGATTGAATTAAGGTTATTTTTAGTTCACTGGAGTTTTTGGGTTATGGCTCATGTTCCATACTTGGGATGACGGAGGTCACAGGTCAACATGTGGAGGATATGACTCACTTTGTGATGTCATTTCAGCATTTAAATAAGCTGTGTGAAACATTAGACTTACAGAACTGTAACTGTAAAATAATTTATTCAAATTAAAATGTATTAAATCCTGGCCTTTTCACCATCATAAAAATACAGATTACCAAGAAAACTAAGTCAGCTTTGAGAGATGTTTTTGCCAAGAGCAACTGGACTCAACCCAGACTCAATAATTTCAGAGACGTTTATTTATTGTACTATTCATAAACCAAAAGAGAATAAGGAGAACAGTCCGTATACAGGCACAGGTTGGCTTGGAAAACAGAAAATATTGCAAAGAACCTCCTAAAATCTGTCTATTTGTAGGATAAACAGCTGTGCAAGAAAAAAAACATATGCAGATCACAGGCTTATACGTGTATATTGTTATGCTATATTGTTTTGTATATATGTTGCAAATGTGTGCGAGATGATGGCTAAATTATTTGAACTGAGTAGTTGATACTCCACCGATCAAAGCTAATATCATTAATGCGTTACGAAGTTGCTTAAAAAGCCAATGAAATAGAATTGATAAAAACGGTATCACATTTTTGCATGTTTCTGTAATTCCAAACCTGAAAACTGAAGCCTACCTGTCAAAGCATTACCATCTCATCATTCCATGCACCATCATCATTAAAATCAATAGTACTCGTATAAATCTCGCCTTCTTCCCCATCAGCCCATCCTCCACAAACGTGCATGTGTCAATTCTGTTTCCTGTACTTCCATCATAGTCATTCCTCATTACTCTCGCTTCCATGGAAACACAACAAACTGTCCAAACCTGTCAGTCAGCCAAAACTTACAAAAATCTCATCACTCATGTTAATGACATATCAGTCTCCGCTTTAATCTCTCCTAAAAAAAAAAAAAAGACAGGGTGGGAAAAGATCATTAAGGCCCGGCCTTGTGCGACATCTCTGGACTGGAGCCGAGATCCAGACGCAGCGTCTATCTATGGCAGTGTGCATCCGATCAATATGCTGGATCTCAAGGACCCTGAACCTCCATGGACGATGAGGTCCATGGAGTTTTAGGGGTGTCCATCTTTCCACAGCCCTGTTCCCTACATCCAGAGAACCAGCGCCCACTGCCCCCCCCCCCCCAACCAACCACCCACCAAACAAAGTCCTATTTCCTGTGCTGGAGAGGAAGACATTTCCTCCAGCGTTTCATAAATATATCTACTCTAAGGCATTATAACTAAATACATAACAAGTGTTACATGTTGGCACCGTAGTAACATGCACAGCTAGATGCTAGTTATTTGAATAGATTTTTATTTTTTTTTTGTATTTTAAAATTAAATATTTCTTAGGCACTTGTGAAATCTAGAGATGAAAAACAAGGTGATCATCGGTATACTACCTCCTTCCTCAAAGCACGTGCTGGTGTGTGTGTGTGTGCGTGTATGTATGTGTGTGTGTGTGTGTTAAGTGCGCCAGCGAACCATCAAGTCTGTTTACAAGCAGGATATGACCTCACTTAAGCACCCACATCACTTCCCTCAGAAAACAACTGAAATAAAAGTAAAGCAAATGGTCCTCCTCAGGTGGAGAAGAAGTGATAATACCAAGAATCAAAATCTCTGAGGAAATGCTTAGCAGCTTCCTCCATCGCTATTCAGTCAATCAATCACTTTTTCATCCCACCCCAGCAAGAGGGTCTCGTTGGGAAATGGGTGGGGATTATGGAGTACACTGGATCAAGGGATTGGGGTTTGAAGGTCAGATCCTCCATGCTAGTCTCTACAGGTCATCACTCTCCACTAGGGTGCCGGGAGGAAGAGGATTGGAGTCTGGGAAGAAGGCTGCCTTCACGTCCAGACCCCGTTCTGTCAGAGCGGCGTAGCGGCTCGCTGATGGACGCACCTTCTTGGGCTTCGGGGTGTGGGTCTGCTGCCACTGGGCTGAGGGAAGGAAAGGGCGAGGATGAACACGGTTTCTCACTTTGAAGAATTCACAGGATGTAATATTGATGTCTAGATAATGACTGTAGTTCCTCAATTATGAAAACATATAGAGACTTTCCTGTATAGCTTGGAATGTTTCATTTAGGGTTACACAATATACCAGAAAAAGTGTCAAATAAATATCACAAATATATTACGATAATATATTATTAATATTATAATAATAAGTATAAAAGGGTGGGTAAATGAAAAAGGTGAGTTCAGATAATTCCATTATAATAACAGTAAATTATGCATAATTACATGCAAGTAACCCTAAGCCAAACCCTACTCCTAAAAATTTATTAAGTACATGTAGTTAGTTAATTAATAATACTTAGTACTTAAATATATATAATTAAATTACATTGTAACAAGGACACCTTAAAATAAAGTGTTACCTTACATTTGTATTTTTACATTTAGTTTACCTTTGGCATCTGTATTTGCCATCAGCTCATTTACATGTAATATTTAAAACACTATTCATTTAATAACTCTGTTACATGTAATCTTTAACAAATTTTTCATACTAAACATCATAATACTATGATGCCTAAATTCACTTGTAGCATTAAAACTGAATAATTTTAGCTTTTAGTGTTTTACTTTTTATATATTTTAAGACAATAGTATGGATCTTTTAAAACATATATATAGCTTTTATTAAATAATCATCGACTTGGTATCAGCCAGTTTTAATATTGGTAAATCAATTTAATATCAATTTTGGGGTATCAAAGCTGATATTGTACCAAAGCCAAAAATGTTAGCGTTGAGAAAACTCTAGTTCTGATTCATTCCAGACTGGATGTGTTGAGTTTGAATCATTTTATGATAGAGATTAAAACTACTTTCATAAGACTCCAGTACACAGGCTGCCAGTCCATTGTTGCTTTAACCTTAGGTAATGCATCTGTATTGTTAACCCTGTTGTTGATGGCAAACACACAGCACTGGCTGATGGGATTGCTATGGGAACAACATTGGGTGGAGGAAGGGAGTGTGCTTTTATTGGACAGATTAAATACGGTTTTGTTCTTAGTCTGAGGCAACTTATGAAAGCACATCGATCAGATAAACCACTTAAACTGCTTAGTCTGTATTTAGTGTACTTTGGTCTTCTACCAATCATAACTCAGCATTGTTGCATGCATTCTTAAGATCCGTTTCCGCTGTGTGTTTGACTAACCGTGTACATCGAGACGTGCCGTACTGGAGATGATGCCAGCTTCGTTCTTAGCTGAAACCGTGTACCAGCCTGCGTCTTCCTTCAGAGCCGGCTGGATGATCATACAGAGGTAACCAAAGTTGTCCTGGTGCATGCTGGGAAATAGAATCGAACATCAGAATGAGTAAGTAGCAACACTGTTTGCCTTGAAACAAAGGATTTGAAAGAGATGCCAGGATTGTTTATTCAGGCTGCACAGCCATATTACTTTGATTTGAATCCTTATGAGCAAACCATGTCCACAAACAATGACTGGAGACTTTACAGCTTGCGAGTAACTGCTCTTGTCTCTCTGAGGTGGCGTAGACGGTAGCGCCTGTGGTGAGGTTACTGTGCGTGTATGTTTCTTTTACAAGGGTCTTTTCATCAGTATACACACACAGACACATGCAGGCACTTTAAATACCAGCCTTCCAACAGCTGCCATATACAGACTAGTAGTGCACAGTGAGTTTTTAAATGCATCTATGGGGTAAATAGTATTTAACATTATAAAATATAATATATCATAACATAATAGTACTCATTTAGCTAAACTGTAGTTTGGAATGGCTGTAGGAGGGCGCTGATTTTCCCAAGGTCTCCTACCTTATCCTGTCTGTGTTATGAGTGAAAGACTCATTCTCTTTCTTCCAGAAGATCAGTGGGAACGGGACTCCAGACACACGGCACTCTAGACGCACTGGGTGACCCTCAGCGACACTTGTGTTCTGGAGTTTCTCAATGAAACATGGTGCTTTATGCATCTCTTTGGCTAAAGAAAAAGAAAAAAAAAAAAATTAACAAGATAAAAAAAAAAAGAATAAATAAAAAAAATCTAAGCTACTCCGTATTGATGTACACAAATACATATAACATTTTACTTGTGAAAAAATATTAGTTTAAAAATATTTCCTATACAAATTATACATTTTTACCTGCATTTTATATAGATATTTTATAGTTTTGTTAGTTATTTTTATACTTGTATTCAATAAGGACACATTTGAAACTTTTTTTTTTGCAAAATAAATAAATAAATACATAAAGCAGCACAACACTGATGATTAAAGAAGTGTTTCTTGAGCAGCAAATCAGCATATTAGAGTGATTTCTGAAGGATCATGTGACACTGAAGACTGGAGAAATGGCTGCTGAAAATTTCAGCTTTGCCATCACCGGAATAAATTAAATTTAAAAAAAAAATAATAATAATAATAAAATAGAAAAGTTATTTTAAATTTAAATGTATTTTTGACCAAATAAATGCAGCCTAGGTAAACAAAAATAATAATAATAATAATAATAATAATAATAATAATGTGTTCCCTAATGTACATTTTATTTTTTTCATCAGAATGACATGCATCTTATTCTTCCTCTCTCATTATTTGTATTTACATTTTATTATAATTTACAATACATTTTAGTACAGTGTCTTCCAAGTTGAACTCTATGTTGTGCAGATGATAATGATTGTGTACCTGCAACAATGAGCTCTAGGTTGAATGAGTTCTGTCCAGCCCTGTTGCTGGCGATGCATGTGTAAACTCCTGCATCTCTGCTAGTGACAGGCTCGATGACCAATGAGTGAACCCCGTTCTCCCTCACCAGCATCTTGTGGGAGGAGTCTGGACGGATGGTCTGGCCATTCAGCTGCCAGATGAGGTCAGGAGTTGGCAGGCCACTTACCTATGTTTGAAAGACAAGTCAGTCAATTGTTTTCAGCAAAATTTGTTTTTTTTCCCACTCTTCTATAAAATGTAAATTATGGTGCAATTGCCTCTTTTAAAGCATTTTCAATTCTAATGCTAGTGTTTATGTCTGGTGTGGGGTATCTGGTGGCTGTAGGTGTGCGGTTCTCATGGGAAGTCAGTCTGTGCACAATGCCTGGGCTCTATTTTCAACAACTCTCACATTCCTGAGAAACACAACACCTGCTCCACCCGAAGGTGTGTCAGCAACAGACCACCAGTCAATGTGTCTGTGTGTTTATATTTGTTTATGAATGTGTGCATGTGTTTGTGTGCTTATGCATGGGGCCGAGAGGGACTGAGATGCTCGTTTATCCATCTGCATTTGTTGTGATGTTCCTGAGAACGTTCATGGAGTTTGTGAACACTACTCAAGTGCCTTTTCCCTGGGTGTGCATATTCCCTGCGTGATGCTTACAATGTCCATCACACATATCTCACTACAGCCAACTTGAGAGCGTTCATGACTCGAATTGAAAGAACAGGCTGTTTAAGTGAAAAAGCAGAGAACTTGAACTGAAAAAAGGCACTTTGATTTTAGACCTCCTGAACTGCATCTAGGGACATTTGTGGCCTGGAAAGTTTGGAAAGCCTCAAAGCCAGAGGAAATAAATCGGTTCTATAAATACCATTGACATTAAGGGCGCTGTGCATGAGTGCATTACTAATCAGGGTCTTTTTATAACGTGTGAATCCCTCTATGGCACAGCGAGCCTTTATTCTGACATACACAGATCACAGCCAGACATGGGCAGCGGGACAGAACCAGAATGTAAAATTACAGTTAGACAACAACCTGAGAGAGAAAAAGGACAGATAAAAAGGGAACAGGTAGAATAAATCTGAACTGAGGGGGAAAATTAAAAATGTTGAGGTAACAGGAAAAGTGAGAGACAGAGAAACCAAAAGACATTTTCCACAAACAAGGCTTGATATATAGACAGACAGAGAGATAGATAGATGACAAATTTAAGGAAAGTTCTAAAACAGAAAAATATGAAAGGGTGGTGTGGGTGTCATAAGAAATGCGGCAAATGAAGGGAAACAAAGAAATAAGGGACAGACAAAACGGCAGCAGAGACAGAGGGAGGAACAGAGGATAGAGATGACAGTCTTCAGAGACAGTGGTAAGCCAATGGAAACACATCTGACAGAAAGAAGAAAACTCAATAATATGAGAAAGAGAGAGAAAACCAAGGATAATTCCAGCTTTTCACTCAAGTCCATTCACCATTTTAGAAGTAATGAAAAACTTGAAGAATTTTTTTCCCTTTTCTTCACAATGCAGAGGGAGAAAACTTTTCCCATGTATCACACAAAGGATGTTTCCTCTAGTCTCTGAAAAGCCTGTGTGTTTATTTACTTGTTAAAGGGACATTTCACCTAAAAAAAGAAACTGTCATTATCTACTCACCCTCAAGTTTTTTGTATGAAATTCTTTTTTCAAGAATATTGGTAACCAAAGAGATATTGATCCCCAATGTTTTCCACACTACAGATAATTAAATACTATGGAAGTAAATTGGGACCAGCAACTGTTTGCTTACCCACATTCTTCAAAGTATTTTCTTTTGGGTTCAGCAGAAGAAAGTCAGTCACACAGGTTTGGAACATCTTGAGGGTGATTAAAGGATTATATGGTTTTAAGTTTTGGGTGAACTTTGCCTTTAAGTAACCATGAAATAAGCGATGTGTACAGTGAGATGTACAGTCAGCATGGTCTCATATTTACGGTGTTAAAGTAAGGCAGGCAGTGCTTGTGTGGTCACCTTGCAGTCCATGCGGCAGAGTTTACCCTCCTGCACAATAAGGTCACCGGGGGCCTGCAGAAAATGAGGGCGGAAGTGACGTTCCTGAATATTCTCATTCTCATCACCGCTGTCTCTGGACCTTGAGCGTGGTCTGGGAAAAAAACAAAAACAAAAAGTCAATTCTGTTCACGTTTTCATTGTGAACAATCAAATGCAAGTATCAAAAAAACAAAAAAAACAAAAAAACAAAAACAATATCAGATTTGGTAACAGGGTTGGAATATTAAGGTTTTTGGTAATTAAAGGATTTTTCTGATTACAGATTGTCAAAACATTTTTTACCATTTTTAAATAATCAGGAGGGTAAAGATAGGATAGGATAAAAATCACTATTTTTAGGTAAAAGGTATTATCTAAAAATACAGTAGGTGACATTTAAAAAAAAAAAAAAAGTGCCTGTAATGTATAAAAAGAGAATGAGAACAAGAAAAGCAATGAGACACCAAAAAGAACCACATTTGTGGAGAAAAAAAAGGTTTTATTTTATTTTATTAATTAAATATATAGTTTTTTTTTAATGAAGAGCTTACTTTGTGTAGGAAATCATATCTAGGTTTTACAACTAATGATAGATTAGCACACAGCTTTGCCTTCGGAGACTATTGAAACTGTCAATCAAACATATAAAAACCTCAAAGACCTGAATGGCCAGATATATTATATCTAATCCAGAGGAAACCCCACCCATTCAAAAAGATTCACATATTCTATTCTGCACAAAAGACATCTTAACATGGTCCTTGCATCATTGTCCAAAATATACAGGTGTTCCTTACATGGGACACACCCTCTATTAGTGCTAGTCCCACAGAGCAAACCTGATCCTGGACCTACTGTTTAGAAACAGCAGTGCTTATATACCTGCGGATGTGTCCAGGTGTGGAGCGCTGACTTCTCCCCCTTTGGTTCACAGCCTGGACCATCATCCTTCCAGTACAGCTCACTCTCCCCTAAGACAGAAGACACAGAGAGAAACATTTGAGTAAAGAAACTGACAGTATATGCTTTTCTTAGAAATAATAAGATGAAAGAAAAGTGACAAGCATGACACATAACCAAGTATACAGTTGTCTGGGTTGGACTGTAGTCAGTTTAAGCTGGAATGTGTCTGAATGTGTGTGAACTCCTGACCCTTCCAAAGGTTGAAGATTTTTTCTTGCTTCTGGTCAGTCACTTCCCCCTGACTACCAATGTTTATCCGTCTCCACCAAAACACTGGTCATGCTGACTAGCCACTTGAGAAAGTGTGTATGTGTGTATGTGTACGTGAATGTGAGAACAAATAAAACAATCAAATGACATCAAACTCCGATAAAAGGTATTATATCATTTTCTTTCATAGCTAACATGTTAACAAAATAACTATTGCGAAATTATCACCTTCTGCAATTTGGGTGTATGACTCTTCTCCAATTTTTTGAGACATGCATGTTGTACTGTACTAGGGAATTTTGTGTTGCATGTGTAAAAATACAGAATTGATCAGTTTGAATCCACTATATAATAAAATAAAACAATACATTTTTTTTTTTTTTTTTTTAAATCTCATCTCACCGCTGGGTTGCCTGCCATAATGGTGTAGTTCCCATCATCATCTAGCGAGGCAGCAGCTGTGTGCAGGGAACATGTGCCGTCTGGATCACGACTGATACGGTAGTGCTCACTGCGCTTCGAGATCTGCTTTCCGTCCTTAAACCAGTACACCTTCAAACACGCACAGATATATACATGGTTATGCAACACTCCAAAGCTTGTACCGTTGTTTCTTTTTTTTTTTCTCTTCTTCATCACTTTTGTTATTAAGTCTGCTGTCATCACAGAGTCATTACTGTGGTCTCATGGTAGTCAGAGAGAGAGACAATGAAAGCGAGACAGCCATATATGGCTGGGATTTTAGAAGTGAAGCAGAGCAGAGCTTCTGATGAAACCAGCCTAGACACAGATGATAAACCACCAATCCCATCATTCCAGTCACCTCTCTAACAATCCCTTAGAACAACAACAAAATAACATGCTGTGAACCACTAATGTATCTCCAGAACAATAGGCAGTATAAAACTATAGACTGTAACAAAAATGATTTATTATAAAAATGAATAAATAAATAACAGGTGTTTAACAGCTGATAAAAGCATCACAATAATTCACAAGTGATACACACGTTAAGTCCATTAATTAATGTCTCGTGAAGTGAAAAGCTACATGTTTGTAAAAAACAAATCTATCAAGGTGTTTTAACTTTAAACCATCTCTTCTGGCAAAAATTCCAGTCCATAATGCATAATAACACTTCCTCCAGTGAAAAAGCTCATCCTCTGTTGCCCTCTCCAGATCCACCAACATTCTTATTTAGACCCATTTTGGACTGTTTTCACTTGTAAATGGTGCATGATCTGAGCATATTTCTCTCTTGATAGAGGACTTGGGTTTTAGCTAGCTTCAATGGTTTACACTTTAAAAAAAAAAAAAAAAAAAAAAAAACCTTGATGAATTTATTACACAAACGCAGCTTTTGACTTCACGATTGATTAGAGTTGTGTGGATAACTTGTGGATTATTGTAATGTTTTTATCAGCTGTTTGGACTCTCATTCTGACGGCACCCATTCACTGCACAGGATACATTAGTGACCAAGTAATCTAAAATGTAAATTTCTCCATATCTGTTCTAATGAAGAAACAAATGCATCTACATTTTGGATAGCCTGAGGGTAACTAGATTTTCATTTCTGGGTGAACTATTGTTTTAATAATTAACCACCTGATTGAGATTACAGCCATTAAGACAAAATTTGCCCTTTCGTGGAAGTCACTGACAAGTATCTGATTACAAGCAACATGAACATAAATATGCTATAAGAGCTAAACTGCATGGATGATGATGACCTCTCACCTTAGGCTTTGGGTCTCCGATGACCTTGCAGCTGAAGGTCACAGGCATTCCCTCGAAGACCTTGTAATGCTTGAGCTTCTGATCGAAGAACGGTGCGACCTCTCCGGGAGTGTCTTCATCATGCTGAACATCATCATCAGATTCCTCCACAGGGGAGCGCTCCAGACGGAACTCGATCTCGCTGATCAATCGCTGCTCGAAGCTGGACACTTTATACTCCTGTCACACAAACAAACACAAAGACTTATGACCTTCTCCTCAACTCATTCAATCACTCATTTTATTCATTCAAGCACACATCCTCTCATCACTGTGTCCTATAATCTATTCAGTCCCGTATCCAACTCTTATTGCCCTTTCATCTGGTCTGTTTCTAGTCTTCTGTTTCTTTTTATTTCACTCTGCAGGCAGAAGGAACATCTGGAGAAAAGTGTGTGCTGATGACACATCACAACAGTAATTGCAGGTTTAAGACACAGCTGCAGCAAGAAAAACACACACACACACACACACACACACACACCCCATCATAACTACATATGTAGACAACGAACGCACCCTCTCCATCTTGTTCTCTTGCACGTCCAGCCACATCCTCCCAAAAACACACACACGCACATTTCCTATGCAAACACACAGACAACCGCTATTTGCCCAAGGATGTGTGTGGAGCACTAAGCACACTTTAAATTTATGGCACAACATTAACAGCATATCCACTTCCCACAGTTCAGAAGAAGAAAAGCATGTGCATTTTAGTGTCTCCACTCGAGGGCAGGAAATGTGTGAAGCAGACGCATGCTGTCTCTGATCAGTTAGCAATAACAAGACACATGATGTTAGACACCCAGCACAGTTTTTTCACATTTTTTATTTTCATATGTTGTTTGGACATTTCAGCGGCCAAATGTTTTTGTATAACGATTACTAAACTGCATAATTGACTGCTGTCCAAAGGAAATTATTTTCCTTTGAAATGTAGAAATTGTTTTATTTTGTTTCTTCTTACATAAAATAATTTTAACTCCCATTCTATTGTGTCCCCAATTAACTTTTTGGCAAGTATTTGTGTAATAAATGGGGTGATGTGCAGTCAGTCATCATCACAAAATAAGCCCCTTCATCGTCATCAGCAATTTGTTACAACAGCTAAAATACAATGAAGCATGATGTGAATAACATATTTCATTACATAACAAACAGCTGAGATTATATATCTAACATGTGTTTGAAGTCAGTAAGATTTTCTCTTTTTTTTTCTTTTTTGAAAAAAGCCTCTTTTTTGCAGTTATTTTTACCTGTATTCACAGGCTGAATTTATTTGATCAAAAATACAGTAAAACAGCAATATTGTGAAATATTATTAGAATTTTAAAACAAAATATTCTATTTGAATATATTTTAAAATGTAATTTATTCCTGTGATGGCAAAGCGTCACATGATCCTTCAGAATTTGACACTAAAGAAACATTTAGCATGATTGTTAATATTGAAAACAGTTTAACACTGCTTAATATTTTTGTGGAAGCGGATACATTATTTAAAAAAAAAAAAGAAATTCTTTGATGAATTGAAAGTTCAAAAGAACAGCATTTCTCTTTTATATCAGCGTAAAAGTCTGTACTGTTCACAGAAATGTATTTCTTCGTCAAAAAAAAAAAGAAAATCTTACTGAGCCCAAACTTTTAAGCAGTACTGTACTTTCCTCCAAATATTGGACCCCCTCAGGAGTTTTGGTTCAATACAAACACTGAACACACTGCTTATTTGATCAGTAAGATTGCAGTGTAAATCTCTGTATTTGATGATTTTCCCAGAGAGTACAATAGTAAATCACTGTCATATCGCTGTCAAGGATTTAATCAAATCGCAAATATTCCATAAACAGAGACACAGAAGAAAACACAGTGGATAGAGTAAACACACAAATCACATACAGTAGTGACTGGCCAAAACATGAGGGTGACCACACACAGAGGGGGTGAGAGAATTAAACAACTCGGGGTGGTCTCATGAGGTGAAGCAAAGGGAAATACAGCGGTGAGGCAGACTGAGAGAAGAGCGAAATATAAGGAGGACAGACAGGCCGCTGCTTGATGTTTGTAATAGACGGGTAGAGTATGAATAACCTTTTGAGGGACAGACTCTGAGTCAGCTGAGCTGCCTTCCTGTAGAGAGATCAGAAAACAGGCAGGGGGGTTGAGGATGATGTCACATCCTGCGTAGATTACACACCTATTGCACAAAAGTGCAGAATCACGCACATTACTGTTAACGTGGGTTTGTGTTGGGCTGCCAATCCTGCTTTCATGAACTTACCTTCTCACACACCTCCAAAACGCCTCGCTGACACACTCTCCTTGCCAAAATGACATCACTTTACAATGTACCCAATGCATATGTGCAAGCACATGCGGGAGCTCGCTGCTATTAGCCGAATTAAGATGCATTTACAAGCACGCAGGCAAACCACAAACTACATCCAACAGCCTTGCCCTACACTGGTAGTCATTGGAAAAAGTGTGTGGACCGATTTGTAATGGATGCATTTTGTTTATAACCCATGTTTAAAAAAAACAGCCAATTACATACAACTGCTTTGTTTACTGTGACACAATGGGGACGTTGTGTAGGTGGGTTTGTGTGCTGTGTTTATACCTGTGTGACTGGCTCCTCCTCCACCTGCTGTGTGTTAAACACTGTGGCAGCATTGTCAGCACCCAGCAGTCTGCGAGCCATCTTCTCCTCATAGGTTAACCTCTGAAAGCAAGCAGGATTAATCTGTCAGAGCCTGGGTTAGTGTGTGAGAAAACACACACTCACACACGCGAAAGCATTGCGATTATTTGGTGGCATGTACTAGTGAATTCAAAGCTATTAGTCGTGCTGAACATGTGGTGGGTTTTGCTATGCACTGTGGGTTGATTTTAGGGCTCTTATAGTGATTGACCATTTCAGTTGGAGGAGCTGGTGGTGGAAGGTAATTTTCTCCATTTATTAGCTGTATTTTATAAGAATGAAAAGTTATGGTGAATACCGAAAAATAATTTCAACAGTTCACCCAATTTACACTTGCACATATTTGAACTTAGCATGAAATTTAACACTGGATTCAACATCAAGTGTCACTGGTTCTTGTACGTCTATTCCCTCATCTTATGGCTCGAGTTGGATAAACTAATTTAATGTTTATTTAGTACTGTCAAAACGATTAATCGTAGGCGGCTCAGTGGGTAGCACTGTTGCCTCACAGCAAGAAGGTCCCTGGTTCGAGTCATGGCTGAGCCAGGATGCCTTTCTGTGTGGAGTTTGCATGTTCTCCCCGTGTTTGCGTGGGTTTCCCCCACAATCCAAAAGACATGCAGTATAGGTGAATTGGACAAAGTAAATTGGCCGTAGTGAGCGAGTGAGTGAGTGAGTGTGTGTGTGTGTGAATGAGTGAGTGGGTGAGTGTGTCCCAGCACTGGGGTTGCACAAGTTAGTGCACTCTCAGGGCTGGGTTGTGGCAGGAAGGGCATCCGGCGTAAAACATGCCAAATCGGTTCTGTGGATCACTCCGCTGTGGTGACCCCTGATAAAAAGGGAGTAAGCCGAAGGAAGAGAGAAATCGATTAATTGCAATTAAATGCATCCAAAATAAAAGTTTGTGTTTACATATGTGCGTGTACTGTGTATATTTATATATATCTACACACATACGTGTATATATTTAAGAAACAGAAATATATATTATGTAAACAAACTTTTTTTGGATGCGATTAATCGATTTGACATCACTACTCCCCCCCCCCAGTTTATAACATCCATTCCCATCAATTTTGTTACTGTTAACAAAGTATTAAAAATCATTTTGAAAAAAAAGAAATTAAAATATTAAAACTAAAAATTAACTTAAAATATAAAATTACAGCTAATTCAAAATATTACTACATAATGTAACAGTATGTACGGAGTTCTAAAATTACATTGGCTCCCATTTACTTCCATTGTATGGCACAGAACGGTTTTCTTTTTCTTTTGTTTTACTCCACAGAAATCTGTCATGTGCATTTTAGAACAACAGGAGGGTGAGTGTTTTATATAATATAATATAATATAATATAATATAATATAATATAATATAATATAATATAATATAATATAATATAATATAATATAATATAATATAATATAATATAATATAATATAATATAATATAATATAATATAATATAATATAATATAACTATGCCTTCAGTGACCAAATATACTCAAAAATGATTGCATGTGTTATTGGTTAGACTACATTATATTCAAGATGGTAACGCTAGTATGGTAGTACTATTAATGATGTACTGTAATTCTTTAGTAATGCAAACATAAGACCTCTCACACACATACCTGCTGTCCATTGCTGAGTCTCTCCTCTTTGAAGCGTAGTTTTCTCTCCAGGTCTTGTATGACGGCATCTTTGGAGCCCTGGATGTCGGAATCAGAGATGACGCGTTGTGTGCGGGGTGTAGTCTTACGTGGTAAAGCCCTGTTAAAACAATCAGAAAATAATGAAAAAAGACTTTAAAAGCATCTGATAGCAGAGTAAGCATTTTACCAAGTACATAATCTGTAGCTGTGGACTTCCTAAACACAGAAAACAAGTGGGGTACTGTTGCTACAGAATGATATTTCCCTGTTCATAAACCCTTTCCAGATAGAGGCTAGAATTAACACAAATACACAAATGAACAGAACCGCAGCTTTTAAAATACACTGCAATACGAAATCTGGCATTGACGAGAAGATTATGGGACATATTTTTTGCATCTACACTGGGAAGCAAGAATAAATTTCGTTATCTGTTTGTGTGCGTTTTAAAATTCCACAGCGGTCTCTTATCTTTCCCCCTCTGGCTCTGGAATGCCAGGAAGAAAGAGAGGAATGAACTAGTGGAAGATAATGGAGAAAACGGAGATGAAGAGGTGGATGACAGGAGCAGCAGCTTTGAACACAAAAATTCTGGATGAGTGTTTTAAACTCAAGTTCTACCAGAAAGACCATATTCACTGAAGATCCTAATCATAAATCATGAGCAATATCAAATCAGTTTCTGGAAAAACTCTTGTTCAGCTTGTATTTGCATCACTTGCAGTTTTAGAATATGGTTAAGTATGTTTATATAAAGGAGAGAGGGCCATTATTGTGAGATGTAACAGATTAAATACCTTTCAAATAAACAGCTTAAATAAACATTGTCATTGTTTACCCACCACATCTTTTTACCCACAACCAGAGGTTGTCTGTCCCCGTGTTATTTTAATATTATTCATTATACTATTGTAGTATTTATTAATATTTTGGATTTTATTATGGAAGTCATTTTAGTAATTGTGTCGTGTTATGTGCTTTTGATTTTATTTCAGTTTTAGTGCTTAAACTACATTTTTTTTTTAATTACAAAAGATAACTTTTTTAGCTCAGCATTATTTCAATTAGGGAAATTATTTTTAAAATATTTTTAGTTACAATAACAATTCTGCTCTGGCAAGCTCCAAAATGACAATAAATAAATAAGAGTAGAAACCATTTGATAACTCTGAGGGGAACATACAAGTCCTTAAAATCTCAAAATTGTCTCTTTGTATTTGTACAAAATTGCATTGCGATGCATACAAAACACACAAGAATCAATGTTTTTGGATCTTTTTGGAGCTTAATGGTCACTGGTCGTCTCCTAGCATTTGGGATATTCTGTAAAAATTCTCCTTTTGTGTTCAACAGAATAAAGAAGGTCATACAGGTTTTAAATATGAGAGAGAGCAGATTATTTTTTTTTCGGTTATCCCTTTAAAAACACTCATTCGCAACTAAACCCGTGCTTTACATTTCTGCAGGCTTGAGAATGAGAGAGGAAATCTCTATAATACACAGTCTTTACCCTCAAGGTTCCTCAGCTCCCACTGATCCTAGTGTCTCCATAAACATGCCATGTAAGAATGCATACAGTACATGTCTTCCATGCAGCTGGAAAGCAGGAGCTGCACTCCAAATTACTCATCAGCCTATGTGTTCACTCTATATGCCCATGAGAGTTTTCTACTGTAGCACTCTGTCTTTATATATTATAGAAAAGTCGTGGTGCAAGGAATACAATTTCTGGGTCCAAGGCGCTACTCAATTGTGCTTTCAATTAGCTACTAGGCTCATGGCATCCCAGATTCAAATATTTTAATGACTCATAAAAGATGAATCTCTGAGATTTTTAGGTAGCACCATTTGTTTGTGTGTGTTGTTTGCTTTTGGCATCTGATACAGCATTTGGACTCTGTAATATGTGACATATCTGACTTAACAAGCAGTTGACTGCACACCTTCAAGAGGCATTTGGGATGTGTTTCAAACAGATGATTGTGGATACTCACAATGTGCCATTACCCTTGGGCAGCCCCAATGCATTCACTGGTGGTGGAGGTGGTGTGGCTGGAAGCACCGACACCAGAAACCCAGCTGGTGACTGGGGAGTGGACGTGAAGGGTGAGGAGGTGTCTGAGCGAGTGGGGCTCGACGTGACAGGTGGAGGAGGCGGTGGAGGTGGAGGAGGGAAGTCTTGTGACAAGCCAGCAGGAGAGGAGAGAGTGCTGGAGCTGAGAAAGGGCGGAGGGGGCGGCGGGAAAGAAGGTGAGCTGGGAGACTCCACGCTGCTTCCTTTGGACAGTGACGCCTGCTGCTGGAAGAGCGGAAGGGTGACGCGGCTGAAGGGTTTGTGGGACGTTGTAGGGGACAGCGGACTAGAGCTCGAGGAGGTCGAGGACTGCGTGCTGTATCCGATTGGTCCCCCGCTTGTTGTGGGACTCTGAGCAGCGATGAACTGCTTGGGCCGGGCATAGTTGAAGGTGCTTGTCTGCATGGTGCTACTCTCCAGCTCCTGGAAGGAGGGAGGAGGTGGGAGAGGTGGAGAAGGAGGCGGGACTTCCTGAGGAGGGGGAAGCTGTTGTTGCTGCTCGAGAAGGATCTGATCTTGAAGTTGCTTCAGTTGTGCCGCGTTTCTGCAAGAAAGAAGATTAAACAAATGGAGTGTTTAGCATCACTAACTATACACATTTTACTGGAAAGGCAGATAATGCATCTGTCTAACTATAATTGCACAACCTGACAAACATTAACTGAACTAATGTCAACATCTTCAGATAATGTTTGCTGTGACTAAACCTGGCTAAATATAACTGTGTACACAATTATAAAACTGATAGTTCTGGTCCTGATTACTCAATACAGCATTCCTGCCAAAACCCATGACAAAAAAAAAAAAAAAAAAAAAACCTCATCAAATCTGAATCTGCTCATTAAAATGTGGATTTTATGGACATTTGTGTCCTTTATATTTTTTATTTTGTAGAAACCTTTTTTTTATGAAAGCATAGCTTTTCAAACATGACAGCTGGTTTTTAGTAGCTGGTTTGGCCAAAAAACAGCTTCACTATCTTAAGATGGTTTGATAGCTGGTTTGTTTCTGGTCTAACATGGTCTAAAAGGTTGCATGAGCTAAATGACCAACCTGGAGCAGATCCCCCTCATTTCCATTTTTATTGATTTATTAGAGACAGAAAGCCACACACAGAGTTCAGCGAGTCCCTCTCAGGGTCAGTGCATCATTCTCACAGATGGCCCATCACACAGGAGGAAATGAACTCAAGAGCCTGCAATGGTGTAGTGTGTGTAACTATAAAGGACATGTATGAATGCACATACAAGTGTGTCTGTACAGCTGCATATGGGCAGAAGATTTCATGCCTAGTTATTTGTGTGGTTATGCATGTCTGTGTGTATTTGTGCTGGGAGTTTCTGGGAAGGAAACGACAGCCCACTGAAAAGCGAGTGATATGCTATCTTGGGTAAAGTTTAAACTACACTGTCAGCAGCATGTAAACAGCATGAAAAAGGATGAGAAGGAGATCTCAGCGATGTGTCGTGTGAATATGGGTGTGGGCTGATGATTGAGTGTTATCTGTCCAATGTTTGGCCTCATGGTTCACCCTTATACACAACAACACTGACGTCCACATTGTCCTTTTCTCTTCCAAACATGAGATATTTGCTGCCTACAGTCATAGTTTTCCATCATCTGAATTCTTGTGTCCCTGGAAGACATGTTTTGTTCGAAACACAATTTGTCTCTCTTCTTCTGCAGACTCAGCCCCACTCTCCCGCTGGCTTTTTTTTTGGCAACTTTTCTGTTAGCCTCAACAAACGGATAACCTTAAACGAACCGTTAACCAAGTCCAGATGCTTTTCATTGAAATTTTATCATTGGTCTCCTATAGGCGCATTCAACATTTTTCTGCTAGTCGCTCTGTAAAGAAACCCAAAAGTTGAATTAAATGCGTAATTTCGATGTGTGTGTTTCACAAGGGGATCGGAGTGGTAGGCCAGCCATACTCCAAACTCCTTTTAATCTAATTATTTCCAGATGTTGACTAATGAGTCACTGTGTTTTCCCTCCTTCTCTCCATTTTTTTGTAATGGAGGTGGAAGCCCTCCCTCCAGCCAACTGATAAATCCTCAGAGTTGGGGTCAAGAAAAAGAGAAAGGGAGTATTCAGTTTGTGTTGGTAATACTTCGCCAAGCCTTAACCTAAAACCTAGAGTGCAAGTTTATCAAATAAAAGGATTCATTGAAGAAAAGAAGAGATTAAATGATGTAACTTTGTCTTGGCGGCACAAATGGTGATTTGGACCACATTAAACGCATAAATGACCACCTAAAACCTTGCCTTTTGCCTTTTTCTCTTTTTTCCCTGTCCGTATGTTCAAGTATCCATCAAAAGAGCACTTTTACAGGAATACTTTGGCAGCTGGTGAAAGGCTCTTGGACTCAACCGCCTGTGCTGCTTTGCTTTCATTCCTTTTTTGGCTCTGTTATGAGTCCGAAGCACCAGCGGCTAGACTCTTACTTCTCTACCTTCTTGTCTTTGGGTCTTGCTTTCTCTCTTTAGCCTTTCTTTAAATCCCTTTTTAAAAAAATTCCACAATAATGTCTCCCTCTTTATTCCCTCACTTTTTAACATCAGAAAGAACAAGAATTGCAAGTCTAATCTGTCTTTTTCTCCATCTTTTTGCTTTTCTGTTCTCTTCCTCCCCCCTGAGTGAAAGCTGCTGGTTAACCGCCGGCGGAGGTCTGGCGTTATGAGCCCCTCCAGAAATACCACTCTGATTCTTAATATCCCACTTAATAGTTTCCAGCATTCAAGGAATATCATCATGTTCAATCACAGGCAGCCATTTTCTAAAAATAGTTCTTGCAGGTTTCTCCACTTATTTTTTCCTTTTGCATTTCTGGAATTCCTGACCAGTAAACCTGGGTTGATGAAGGAAGGTCAGCCGGTGCTGACATAATCAGATTGCCTTAAAAGGCACTGAGTCTGCAAATAGAAAATGCCTTACCTTTCTGCTTAAAATCATGTTCATTCATTAGAGAAATCTCAGACACCAGTATACGGATACAGATTCAACAATCTGCAGTGCATTTCTTGAATATTTACTGAAGTGATGAGTTCAAATAAGCAGGAAGCAAAGCTTAACATCAGTTCAGCTTTTTCCAGAAACATGACACTTGAACAAAATGGTGAAAAACACTACATCAAAATCTTCATTTCCATCAATCAGTCAACCATGTTTTCCTGTTTCATATAAATGAACAGATTCAAAAACGATTCGGTTATTCCGTAGAATTTTTTTGTATTGAATTAATTAATTAGCAGGTTTTTTTTATGCATTCGATTTTTTTTTTGTTTTTTGTAGCAGTATGCATCTTACTCTGTTCAAGTATAATGGTAAACCTCAAATCATTATAATTTTATATTGTACAGTGTAGCTAACTACTTTTTCAAAAGGTTAATTTGACTTGGAAAGCTACTGTAAAGTTTCAAAGTAGGTTTTTCCAACAATATAAAAAAATTATGGCAAGACATTTAGGCTTTTTTTTGGAATAGAAGGGAAGGGATGGGATCAATTGCGACTCAAACTCACATCGCCCACATGACCACGGCTCCAGCCACATTCCCAGTTGTGTTTTTCAAGTCTACAGCCCTTCCTCAGCTGAGTCTGCTGTACTCAGGGTCAGTTCTGTCACAGTTTGAGTGATTTAGAGATACTAATGGGAGAGAGGTGCATATGGCTCTGCGTCCATATGCTGATAGTACACAGCACTGCTTAAATAATCACAGCCTTCTGTCAAAGGTTGCATGAAGTAACCCATTCAATTTTCTGCCAAATTACAAGGTTTGTTACTAGTGGAGATGAAGCAGACCCCTCAGCAGACACAAAACACACTCGCATATTCCTGCACTTACACACATTCCTGTCTAATTTAGCTACATGTCTATAAAATGCACTTACACAAATCTAGCTCCTACTGTTTTATGGGAACCCCAGAGAAGTACTTGACCTTGCATAAAACACAGACGCACACAATTGTCAAAGTCGTCTGTTTTGAATCAGAGAACTGTAAAATTACAGATAATACCAGAATGCATGAAAAAAAACCATGCAATATTTAAATTAAGCATATAAAAAAACAAGCTGTATGCTGGCTTTTGGTAGAGTGATTTTATAAGCTCATCTTTTACTAAATGATGTTTGTTTATTATTAAAGTCTATATTGCCTATTCTATTATAATGCCTTTGTTCTTTTCTTCAAAATCCACTTCATACAAGTCATAAAAAGCATCTGCATAACAGTGCACATATTTTTCTGTTCTTATCTTCCCCTGAAGCCTGTTGCATTGTATTTGAATCATATGCAGACATGACAGGAAGCTGTTGAGCTAGTCTTTCTTTCTCTCCTCCACACCATAATTTAAAACCCAGAGCTGATGATGTTCACACTGCATTAAACACAATTTGTTGCACCATTAAAACACAAGACATGAGGTCAGACATGCGCTCATTAGCTTTGAAGTGGTGACATTTCTCAGTGGCATTTGTGCCCCTATAAAACAGTGAAAAAAAACTCATAAAGTTGTGTTTACCACTGTGCCCTTTACAAAATAACGGTAAGATACGGGTCAGTGCAGATTATGGTTTAATTAGACCACCAATCAGCTTCTATCCAGACTTTTAAAATCACTGCATAAGACATGGGCTGGTGTTAGTTAGTCTCACTAAACAAAGTCAGCGTGTATTCTTCGCTTTTTTTTTTTTTTTTACCTCTCCTCGCACTGTCCTACTGGAATATCTTCTGAGTATTTCATATGTACTTAAACATTGTTTAAAATCATTGCTGAAGATTGATACAAGAAAAAAAAAACATCCTGTAAATAGATTTTCAGGTGTTTACATTCACTGAAAGTATGTTAAATATGCGTTGAAGAATAATACTAGAGTGATTTTATGGTAATAATGCGTGTCTTGGAGTCAGGTTGACCATCTTTGTTCTGGCTGTGCGCGTGAGTGGAGTTAACCAGGAAAAACAGGAAAAAGCTTCAAGACGATAGGAAGTTGTTAAATTTAAATAGTTGGCGATTAGAAGACTCCCTGTGTTTACAGAGCATGTCCTGCTTTGTGTGTGTGCTAGACAAGCAAACAGAAAATATGGAATAGTAATGAGCAAAACAAGTTTATAAACTTCATTCTGTATTAAATTGTATTAGACTATAAGTGGACGGTCCTGTCAAATAAAAGAAGATTTATCCTAAAACAGCTACAAGAGAGAACAACAAGGCCAGCACAAACAAATGTTTTCTGCTACTATAGTAACAAAACCTTCTTCGCTGAAGTAGTGACAGTGTTCTAGAACCGAAATGTGTTTATCCAATAGTGTACACAAACTGAGATCAAGAAACATCTGGGAAGAGACCAAGACAGTACAGAAAAACATGCAGACACACAAACTACACAATGCAGAGCAGCACACCTGGATCCAACTGTAACCACACCCGTCATGTCATCATCACTGCATCATCATGCCCCTGGATGATTAGTTCTAGTTAACCAACTGATTTAATGCTGAAATACGATTGATTCAGGTGATTGATTCCATGTCAGTGTCTGAAGAAATAAGTGATTCATAGACTGTCTGACTACATGGTAATTTAGCAAACTGGCAGTCAATGAGACAGCTGCAGGACGGATGGATGAACGTCTGAGACGCTCAGACTGAAACATCCTCCCACTGTCATTTTCCAATAAGAAATTGTGTGTAGTCTGGAACAACAACTACACTGAAAAAAAGTTGAGCCAACTTAAAATTCTCTCAACTTGACGTTTAAAGTTTATGCAACAAAAATTTGAGAATCTCCCAGAAAAATAAGTTGAGCAAACTCAAAAATCTGCTGAAGCTGGTAAAAAGAATTTTAAGTTCGCTCAACTTTTTTTTCTTTTTTACAGTGTAGGCCTATCTGTATTTTAACAAAAGTAGTAATAAATAGAATGGTGTTTGGGGTCAGTAAGTTTTTTTTTTTTAAAGAAATAAATACTTTTATTTAGCAAGGATATTGGAAAAAGCGACAAAAAAAAAATTACAATATTACAAAAAGATTCATTTCAAATAAATGCTTTTCTTCTGAACTTTCTATTCATCAAAATAATCCTGAATATTAGGCATCACATCTTTCAACATTGATAAGAATGTTTCTTGATCACCAAATAGTTTACAGTTTTTACTGTATTTTTGATAAAATAAATGCAGCATAAGAGACCTTTCTTTCCAAAAAACCTGAATGCTTTAAAGAAATTGCATGTGCCTGTGTTTGCATAGTATGTTCCTCACTCAACAGTTAAACCTCTCCAAAAAGTTGCATCTCTTAATTGATCTCATTTAGATCCTTCCTGCTGCAGCCATCAAAACAGCACTTTTGAAACAAATTCATAACTTTTCAAGTTTATATTTAAGCTATTACTGTCAGACTTTAATATGTTGCCTACTTATTTGTCAGTCTATGATAGCCAAATGAGACTCAACATTTCAAACTTTCACTCTTTAAATGCAATCACATTAATTATAACCACACCCAAACCCTGTCGGCTAAGTGACTTCAGTTTCTTTTATAGTTCCACTTCACCGTGATCCAAATACACCCTATATACCATCACGCTAACCATTCAAACAGCAACAGATCTTGTCCTTTTTAACTGCAATTTACAGTCCAGCCCTACAATACCCCAGAGTTCTTAGATTGCAACAAGACTCATGTGTCAGCGAGAAAAAGTATCTCTGCCAGTTGCGGTATCGGACTAGTTTCTCTTTTGTTCCCTGCACACACACACTAAACATCCTTCGAAACGCAGTCTATTCATCAAACAGCATACAGACTGAGAGCAGGAGACTGCATCTGATCCTTCCATTATATCTGAACGTAATAGCAGTGCTGTCACTCACACAACCAAACCGGACACACATTCTCTCGCCACTAATGTGCATAAAATCATCTGGATTCTTGCCATGTTACAGTGAACAAAACTTCCAGAAATCTCCTACAGTAATTTTGGTCCTTAGCTTTCTAGAGGTCAACAGAGTACATAAAGCGGACCGCATATGCATATACACATGCACACGCACACAAGGTCTGGAAATGCACGTTTTCAAGCCCTTTCTCATATTACATTGGTATTGGTTGAGCGTGTCACTGCTTTAGGAGCAGTTTGACCCAGATCTGATCTCACAATGCGGCTCCCACCCAAGCCAAGCGGCTCTACACTCCCTACCAGACTCCTAGAGGAAATGTCCAACTTTCCATAAAGACATCAGGCCAAAATAAAAAAGGCTCTTTCTCTTCTCCAGCTCCCACACTCTCACTTTCATGCTTTCTCTTTCCTCCTCTCCTCTTTCTATTCTATAATTTCACCTTCTTGCATTCTCCAAATCTCAGACTTTGTCTATCAGCTCTCCATCCATTCAACTCTGTCTCCATTCCTCCTGTCCACCCACAGTCTGTTCTTTGACCTTGAAACTGGAAAGCACTTTCTCAAACTGCAAAGCTCAAATCTGATTGGCTAACATAATCCACACAGGGTATTTTGTCAGTTTGCCGTGTTTACAAGATACTGAGTTGATACAATAAATGCTTTTGAGGAAATAATCACTGGATTTGCCAAAGTTTGCAAGATTATTGCCTTAATGACTAAAAACATTTCATTTTAAATGATACAAGGAAATTTAGGCATCACACGGTTTACTTTTAACATGGTCATTCAACTGTTAGTATTTTTAAAAATTAACTAAGTGATTATAAGATGACGGCAGGGTAATATATACACTACCGGTCAAAGGTTTGGGGTCAGTAAGATGATTTTGAAAGACGTTTGTAATGCTAACTAATTCTGCATTTATCTGTTCAAACATACAGTAAATTGTGAAATATTATTACAATTTAAAACAGCTGTTGTCTATTTTGATATCTTAAAATATAAGTTATTTCTGTGATGGCAAAGCTGAATTTTCAGCAGCCATTACTCTAGTCATCAGTGTCACATGAGCCTTATTATATCAATACAGAAAACCGTTTTACTTCTTAATATTTTCACGAAAATGTGATACTTTTTTCAGGATTCTTTGACGAATAGAAAAAAGAACAGCATTTTTTATAAAAAATAGGGTTTTGTAACATGTATAAATGTCTATAATTTTCATTTTGATCAATTCAATGCATCCTCGCTCAAAAGTATAAATAAAATTAATATCTTTTAAAAATATATATCTTGCCCATCCCCAACTTTTGATCATATTATATATATATATAAAAAAAAGAAACAACAACAAACAAACAATAAGCAATATATTATGCATTACTGAAACTTTTAAACAAACAGAAATTTGTTTCCTGCCCATTTAATCAGAGGTGTGTTTGAAAAACTATTTTAAAAAGCATGAATGAAACCTTCAGTCATGGCAGTTACGGTAAAAGTTAAAGCGCTTCATTTTCAGCCCCATTCACTGTTGTTTCGTTCTCTTCCACTCCATTTATCTTTAGTCACAAAGTCTTGACCTGCACAGTCCATTATTCTCTTTTGCTTTCACCATCTCTCTCTCAGACCCTCCCCCATCTGTTTCTCTCTAATTGCATGCACAGCACATAAAACAGAACCAGACTTTTCACATAGAATGTCTCATTGCATCCCTCTTGCTCTTGCTCACTCTCTCTCTCACACACACAAAGTGTGTATATGTCTGGATTGTAGGAATGTGAACTGAAGAAATTCCTCTCCGGATTGGCCGAAAAGACATCACCCATCACCATCAAATGGGATTACCAGCAGGGAAAGAGAGGGAGAGAGAGAGAGAGAGAGAGAGAGAGAGAGAGAGAGAGAGAGAGAGAGAGAGAGAGAGAGAGAGAGAGAGAGAGAGAGAGAGAGAGAGAGAGAGAGACGGGAGGGGAACGAGCAGAAGAGAAATAAGCCCTAAACAAGGCACACTGAGCAATGAAGAGAAGTAGTGTTCAAACCAGTCTCTGCTGGCAATAAAACAGTTAGCACAATGGACTTTATGAACCAAAACTCCACTAAGCAAACCATCAATTAATGGTGTTACTGCTGACTTGAGTGAAGTGCCACCCCATACACACATTAAAGTGCTAAACATTCAACCGTTTAAACTTGGAACGCAAGTGCAAAAGACAAAGCCACTAACATAACATCTTTTCCAGATTTTGGAGGCTTTGAGTTTGAATAACCTACTTTTCTTGCCAAAGCCCTGTGCAAAACTGTGCTGACTAACAGTATTTTCACTGAGCAGAGCATTTCTGATTTGTTTTCTGTACCTCTTTTAATGTTTTCTATTCTTTTAACTCTAATTCTTTTTTTTGTCTTCATCACTATCCTATCAGATATACATCCTCAATTTTTTATTCTCATATACTGAGTATATACATATCACATCAGTAGATTAGATTGTTCTCGCTCTTTTTATTCTTTTCTGTTGTTGTCAACTTTGATTTATAATTTAAATTCTGTTGCAAATAAAACATTCTGCCCTAAATATTGAGGACAAAAAGTCTGCACAATAAAAAGGTAATGCACAGGAAGAAAAAAAAATAATAATAGAAACTAAATAAACGGGGAAAAAAACTCCATAACTAACAATTAAGTTTTAAATGGTTACATGTTCTCCCACATATATCAGATTTGCATCAATGAACAGAAATAAGTTACTTATTCATTAAATGACCTACATTCAGCCATGAAAGTTACTCTAAATGTAGAAGAAAAGTTTGTACCTTGTTAAAGTTATTTCCGTCGCTAGTAGGTAATTCCTTACAGGTGTGTGTGAGAGTGTGTATGAGGACTGCGGCGCGCACTCAGCGGCTCTCGTCTTTATATTGAACGCGCAGACACGCGCTGAGTGACGCGGTGTCTCGCTGCAGCGCTCTGCTCTGACTCACCGACGGCAGTCTGCGTGCTCGACTGACACAATAAAAGTCCGGCAACTCAAGAACTTACGCAATAAAAGTCCCCTTGCTCAACTTTATTTAAGCTCAGCTATAAAATAAAAATAAATAAATAAATAAATAAATAAATAAATAAATAAATAAATAAATGTAATAATGTGTATAATATTCTTTTTATTTTTTTTAAATATATTATTTGAGCTAGGACATGTTTTGCAGTTATTTAACCTTTGATAACACACGCAAATGATGGGGAGTTACAGTGTTGAGATAGGTTAATATCAAAATAACAATAACAAATACTACATATTTTTGGAAAACAAGAACAAATAAAAATTGAAAACAAATGTAAACTAAAATAAAATTTTGTGGATGTTATATATGAAATAAAAGAGAAACCAAATCATAAACTAGAAAAAAATTATTTTTATGTCCTGTAATCTTTGATATTTTTATACACAGAGGTTCTACAGTCACTTTTAATTTTAATTGGTAGGCTTACAGACAGACATTTGTACAAAACCAGCTATAAAAAAACTAAACAAACTATTCATGCCACAATGTAGCACATTATAATAAAATAAATCCAGATTGTTTAATATAAAACATCCAGAAAGAGCGAAATTTAAGCCACTTACATCACTCCAAATCCATGAGCTTCCCTTGTGTTATTCCTCTGCTGTTTACACCTTCAAATCTAAACCAAAGATAACATCTCGCTCTTGGAAATGATATGAGTTTGTTTTAAAAACTTCCTCTAAAGCATGTAAACTGAACACGCACACAATTGGAAGACTAAAAGTAAATATTTCATAATTTCATGTTATTTTTGTTATACGCTTCAAATGAAACAAAGTTAGAGTAAAGAACAAAAGCACTGTCTAAACCTTGTAATTATTGTTGTTGTTTTTTAATCTTTGATCATCATCAAGGCTTACTTTCTCCCATCAGTCATCCATTTTGTTTGAATTTCAAAAGATTGTTTTAATCTAAGACATAAATCTGTATATCTTGCACTGTAGACACAGATTACTGACAATTCTTGGATAATTTCTACATCTGCAGTAGATAAAATGTTCTAGAACTCTTTATCCCCACAGTTCATTTTCTGTTCTTGACAATTGTGTATGTGTGAACGCATTCTAACTTATTTTAGACTAATGGGAGTATGGGTGCAGTTATCATTTCTCTCTGGATGTGTAATGTCTATTTTAAGTAGTACTCTGTATTCTTCTATGTTCCTCTCCTGGCCCGCGTGTGTGCTTGTGTCGGGGTGCAGATGAGTCGCCCCCATGACTCGCTCCTACAGCTGGCAGAGTGGATCGGTCTGTTTAGCGCTCATGCAAATTCTCAGGAATGACTCATAACAGCCATTAAATAGCAAGTCGATATCTGCTGGTGTCAATCACTACAATAGCTTTTACACTAAAAGCCTAATTCTGTACATATTCATATCCGACTCATTTCAAAACACACTGATAAATGTTCACACAAAAATTTTAAATATTCTGTTTACTCACCCTCATGTTGTTCCAATAATCTATGACTTTCGTCTTCTGCTGAGCACAAAAGATTTTGAAGAATGTTGGTAACCAAACCATTTTGATGCTGATTAATTTCCATTGTATGGATAAAAAACACTGAGACATTTCTTAAAATATCTTTTATGCTCCACAGAAGAAAGAAAGTCAGACAGGTTTAGAATGACTTGAAGGTGAGCACATGAATTTTATTCTAATGAATTTTAGAATTTAGTGAACTATCCCTTTAAGTAATTTTCATCTGACGAAAATTACACACTTCAACTTTAACTGTCAAGCTGCCCACAATAATCCTAAATAAACCAATCTGCTAACAATGCGATTCCCAGAGTACCAGAGACTGTGAGAATGTGTCATAGATAGTGTGTGTCTCTCTCTCCCAAACACTGTCTATATGTCTAATATGACAAACATCTCTGTCTGTTGTCCAAGACCTTTAAGCTCTTGACCAGACCATCGCTTAAGGCTCTAACTTTCCATCCTGTCAACACACAAGTGCCATGCTCTCTCATTACAACATCACCCCCATTCTCATAAAAGGAATAGTTCAACCAAAAATGAAAATCATATCTTTTTGAGTTCCGCAAAAAGTCAGTAATACAGTTTTGGAATGACATGAGGGTGAGTGAATGGATTTTCTTTTTTGGGTGAACTATTCCTAACTAAATCTATTCTGTTTTACATCAAACATATGGTCTTTTTATCTATGAATGTGAACTCCCACTCTGTATTTCCAAACCAGCATCTGAAAAACTTCCTAATTTCTAAATGACTCATTTTTCTACCCTTAAACCACATTTGCTTCTCTCTTTCACTTTTTCTCTCTTTCTCCAGTCTTCCAGTAAAAGATTTTTTTATTGAGATGGCCTGTTCTGGACTCTCTCTTCCATATTTGGAAAGCTGCTCTATTCCCAGTGGGTCACTTTAACACTATCCAATACAGTGCCGAGCCTCCGATCCCCCAGCCAATCCCCCCCCCTACACACACACACACACACACACACACACACACACACACACGTACACACACACCCCGTCTCCTTATAAGGACTGCACATAGTCAATAGTGTTTGTCTTCACTCTGGACTTCTTGGCCACACTGTGCTGCTCAATCATTCTAAAGTAAACTGACTGAACTGGTCAAAAACAAAGCTAATGTTTTTACTCTGCAAGTTCACTGTGATTCATTTCTTAGCCTTTTTCATGCTGAGGTTATTAAAATGTGTATTTTATATTATAACCACAAATAAGGCCAGAAATGAACACTTTTGTTTTGAAAGGACGTATTAAATTGATCAAAAGTGACACTAAAGAAGTTTATAATATTACAAAAGATTTACATTTCCAATAAATGCTGCTCTTTTGAACTTTTTATTAATCAAAAATCAGTAATATGTTTTTCACAAAAATATTAAGTAGTGCAACTGTTTTCAACATCAATACTAATAGAGAAATGTTTCTTGAGCACCAAATCAGTATATTAGAATGATTTCTGAAGAATCATGTGACAATGAAGACTGAAGATCATTACAAGGATTAATGATGCTGAAAATTCAGCTTCGCTGAATCATCACAAGAATAAATGATACTTTAATTATACAGTACTAAATAAAATGAATTAATACGTTAATAATATTACAGTTTTTACTGTATTTTTGATCAAATAAATGCAGCCTTAATGAGCATATAAGAGACTTCTTTCTAAAACATTAAAAAAATCGTACAACCTCAAACTTTTAGCAGTATTGTACCTACTTTCAGGCTACTTACCAATTACTTACCTTGCCAATTAGCAATTATCGACAGTATTTTTATGAACCTCAGTTGCATCATATATAAATAAACACAAAATAAAAGTCACAGTCCATAGTGGAAACTCTGGGTTAATTTCTAAAAATGAGGCTCGCAAGTCCAAGAAAAACCTATTTGTGCATTTTATCTGCAGAGGTGCAAGAATGATAGGAAAATATTCGGGGAGCTGTGTCGCTCAACAAAATTGTCCGCAATAAACCATTTTTTCTAGCATTTAAATTGAATTTTCCTGTAGAAAGCGTCTCTATATGCTTGTTTTCTTTTGGATGTGCTTCTAAACCACACGCAACGCCTGTGCAAGAAAATGATTGTTAATACACCATTTGGGTCTTTACGAGCAACACCTCATAAACAAACCAGCTTTGAGAAACAGCGCTGAGTCACATGCCAGAAATGCAACAGGCTGACCAGCGTGCAGCAGATTTAACTGTAATGCTGGGCATAACAGTATGGTTTTAGCAGTACACCGTGACCTCAGCTTTATCTGCGTTCACTACCATGATGATTTGAACTGAAAAACTGACTGGAGAACCTGACTGAAATGGTGAAATACAGAGCAACTGCCATTGAGATGACTGGGAAATTGAGATAGGTTTTTCAAGCTGTTAGACCTCCTTCACTGGAACTAAACTGATCAGAATAAAACAGACACACTACCGCAATAACCACATCAGCACTGTAAAATCAAGCACAACATCTGAAACTAAAAAACCCATTCGTTTGAGAGAAAGCTGGTGTGGTTGCGGTCAAGAATAAGAGAGCTCACTGAAATGTGACCAGATTGTTTGAGAACAGCCCTCAGTTTGCTGCAGTTGTCTCTAGTGTCCATGACAACAACCCCACTGCGGCTCATGGAGGTTTGTGGCAGGCGGTGCGGTATGGCAGCAATGCAGTCGGCATGAAGACAGCAATACAAGCACTTCAGCCAGGATTAAAGACTTCCTTTCTCATCTGTTATTCTCTCTGTCTCGCTCTTTATCTCTGTCTCTCTTACTCTCATCTACTTTTGCCACCATGGCGATCCACTAATCCAGAATAAACTAAAATCCTCACAGTTTCGGTGAGTAATCGTTTAAATATAAACACATAATGAATAAGGAGGTAAATTATTGCATCATTTACTTCAAAGAGACTTCCTAGGAGACATTCTGCGTCTGTCTGGCTCACAGACATCTGATGAAGTAGGGTGTGGAATTCTGGCTCATCAGGTCATGACCTCTGAGCCAATGTGGTGCATTTATACATCACAGGCCGGTTCTTTTGTCATGGGAAGGGAAGGATTATTGTCTGTCTTGGCTGACTTTGGTGTGGCTCTGACAGAAGTAGACACCATTTACTTCCTGGAAGAATGTAAAAGGGTCTGCTGTACCCCTCACCTCACCCTTCATTCGTCTCTAACACCGATTCAGAAAATAATGTTAGCAAAAAATGATTCACCCTCACGGATGTTTGATCTCAAATCTCATGAGAGTAACATAACGACGTAATATATTTTACATTTTTCAAATCTCAAAACCACCCCATAACTGGAGCAAAAGAGTTATTATTCATAGTGATTGTGTACAGCAAAAGCATCGTGCTGATTTAAACTACAAATATGTGCCTCTGAAATGTAGAATGCATTTTCCACAGAAGTATTGTATATAAAGTAGTATATAATTTTTTCAGGATTCCTTGATGAATAGATAAATAAATAATAAAAAAAATTTAAGCAATGTAAAAGTATAATTTTTTTTAATCAATTTCATGTGTCATTGCTGAATGAAAGCATTAATTGCTTTGAATTAAAAAAATAAATAAATAAAAGAAAACTTTTGAACAGTAGAGTATATATAATATATAAAGTTGTGATTTAAACCAGAGTCCCCTTGCACATTAACCAACTTTTTTCTTCAGTCATGTCTTATCTCGCCTAGTGGTATATAGTCTTTGCCAGCTGGTATCAGAACACTTTGCTTACTTACTTCTCAAGAATCTTCAGATATTGTGAGTGGTGGTATCGCATAACCACTACTATGCTGATGCCAAGAAAAGAATCCAAAACCAAACAGACAGTACATTTACAAAAACATATCCTGTGTTCTCAAGAAGGAAGAATTAACGTTAATTTGATCCACTGAAAAAAAGAATATTTTCCGAAGGCTCTTGCACTCACAAATATATTATAATCCAGCTTTAATTCAAAGGGGCTTTGTGAAATGTCTCACTATGATAGCACACACATTCATCAACCTGTACAGCTGATATCAGACACCACCTGCTGAGTATCTTTAATTTATCATACACACAAAAATACATACTGAAAATGTACGTACGTGACAGCACGTATACCCTAGAGCATAACGCAGACAGTCTTCTCACTTTCTCTCTCTGTGTCTCTTTACAAGCTCCAGGTGTTATCATTTCAGTGTGGTATGGACTTTACACACTGTGAAGCATGTTCTCGTAAAACCCCTGTGATTTCAGCCCACCAAGCTCGTAAATCAGAGGTGCACATAACCATCTCTCGCTTACACAGATGCTCCTCTGAAAATAAAACCTCAGCTGTAACAGGGATTTAGTTGTTCAGATAAAATGTCACAAATTGAGTAATGTGCCTTCATTATAGGCTTAATTTTTATATGCCATATTCTCCACAGAATTGACCCACAAAGCCTTTCCTCTGGGTTGACTGCAGGCTGACGCCCACCAAACACCCTGTTCGTTCACACCTTCCTCTGTTTCTGTCTATCTCTCTCTGTCCTTTCCTGTGCTGAAGGACACTGGGCCCTGTCTATATCACAAGGGCCCTCCTGCTGCCACCAAAGTCTGCCAAAACACACTGCGCAGTTTCCTGTATGGCGTGTATCGCCGCAGGGCGTAGCGTCAGAGGCATGAAGGGTGAACAAGGGATCAAGTGTGAAAAGATCTGAACATGTTAATCAAACTGCACAGTGCAAAGGTGTTAAACGATGAAGGATGTTCACTCAACACTTGGTTAGAACAATGAACAAGCACCCACCAAATGCCCCACCAACATAAATAGGTTCAAATAAGTTTAATGAATGTCAGCTGAGTTGGCTTCTTTCTGTGAGTCTTGAATTTAGTTCGGCACTGAATGTCTTAAAACGGTTAAATTTGGGTGAAAGATCACTTTTTAGTAGGAGACCTCTTCAAATGTTCAAATTATGAAAATTAAAGGATGGTTCACCCAAAATGAAAATTCTATCATATACTCACCTCATGTTGTTCTAAACCTGTTTGACTTTGTTTCTTCTGTGGAACACAAAATATATATATATGTATATATTTGTCTATATGCAATTCCAACAAATGTGGACTGGAGCTTTCCAGTTTCAAGAACATTCAAAGTTGTGTGCTATATGATAAATCTTCAAAAATCACACAATAACTTAATATGGCGAATGGACTGAATTTAAAACATTATTCACTGATTCACAGTGAACTGACCTTGAAATCTGTATCCATCCGATTTGTTACGAAATTATTAACTCTTTGTGAATAAAACATTGTAACAAATGTTACAGTAAGTAACATTTTTTGGTCTGTTAATGACTTAAAATTGTAATATGACTTCATAAGACTCATAATATAGTGGATAAGTCATATTTTATTATACTTTCAAGATGCCCTTTTGTCAGTTTGGAGCTTGACCCCAGTCCTCATTCATTTTCATTATATGGAAAAGAGTGAACAGAATATGTTTCAGAAATGTACCTTTTGTGTTGGACGGAAGAAATTAAGTCAGTTTGGAACGACATGAGGGTGAGGAAACTATGACAGACCTTTCATTTTTGGGTAAAATGTTCAAGACAAGATATATAAAGGGAGGAAAGGCTGAGAACATATTTGCAAGCAAGCAATTTTTCCAAAATAAAGACTTTTAGTAGGCAGCAACAGATTGATTTTATTTTATATGACATGCATCGTATCAAAACAATGCTGTAGTGCCAGCAAAAGCCCAAGGCCCGTCGCTGAAACGTGAGACCAGGTGAAGTTTATCACCCTTTTACTAGTTTACCAAAAGAACATGACCGGAGCGGTAAACTCATACTTTCCACTCATTCTCTAATTGCTTTTTAGCAAACAACATAATCACAGATGTAATTGATAAATCACCGTAACGCTGAAATAAAGTTGAACTAAAGGAGAATTCAGATCACAGGGGACCTGTAAAAGATAAACGTCAGCAGCTACAACATGACCTTAAATTCCCACTTCATCATTTTATTAAAAGCATTGATGTGAACAGCGAGTTATGGGAATATCCAAAGGAAATCAGCTGGAATGTGTAAACGGATTGGAGGGTCAGAAGGCAGGGTTCAGGTCTGGTTGTACCTGGAGGATGCAGAGGGACGATAACCTGCCACACAGCATGCAGAAATGACCCCTGGGTAATTGTACAATTATGAAATTCCTGTTTTTACAACCAAATGACAAGGTGAAGTGACTAGTTCTGGGTAGAAAGCAGTGGGACGGTGTGTTTTTCGATGGTGGAGGAGGGTCTTACTACCTGCTCCCTGCTGTGTTGTTTCTAGCGGTTGATTTGTGACGTTACAGTGGAAAATCTTTTGGGGAAGCAGCTTTTTATGGCAATAATTTGCAAAAGCTCAAGCAAAGACAGTGTTTTGCCAAACGGCATGCCATTTAAACCTCAACTTGGACCTCATCCATGACAAGAAACAATTTTCCTTTCATAGCTATCACATGCCCGTCAAACCCACGCACATATGCGTTATTCACACTCAGGTTGCATTAACCTATTCTTAGTTTTACCTTTCATTTGAGAGGTCGTCTGCTTGCTCATTTGATCTGGAATCACAGAACGAATGGGGAAATGTATAGAGAAAAGTCACGGATAAAACCACAAGTACTAAATGTTGCCCTGTATTCCCGGTACAGCATGTATACAATGCAAAGCTTTCCATTTACATGATTTATTATACACTAACTAGAATGCACACAATTGACTTTTTTCTCTTTCTTCCCAACATCCACCCACTAAACACACACACATGCTACGTTTCCAGGGTTGTAAAGAAGGCAACGCATCTGAATCAAACAGAAATCAGTCAATAACCACAGACAAAAAGCTTGAATAGTTTTTTCAAACAAATAAGTAGGTGTGTGACCACAAGAGCCTAATGTCACATTCACACACACAAACTTCAATGCCACGCATAATCCAGACAAGATTACAGAGCTAAACTACATTTATATATATATATATATATATATATATATATATATATATATATATATATATATATGAGACTTACTCTGCCTATAGAGTCAACATAGAGTCTCCCTCTTAGACACTTTTGCTTTCATGTTGCTGCAATTCACATCTTTATAAATCTGCAATTTCATCCTTTGATCGCAGCCAGAATAAAAGCTCATATAACAATTCTTGTTTACTTTGCTGTAGACAAAACTATTGATTAAAATGTTAAATGTTATGTTGTATTAAGGTTCCCTTTTATAAAGGGTTTATAAAGGTGTTTTTAAATGACTAATAACTCATTTACAAATGCATTATAAATCATTGATAAGCAATTATAACTGCATGAATAAAAAGGGTGATTTCAATGCAATACCTGTGAGCCATTTTTAACTCGCATGTTATAAATGCTTAATAAATACATTTGTTCATAATGATTTCACTCAAATCCACATTTCATCAGAGTGACTATTTCAGCCAGATTAATTTGTATCAGAAATTACTAAAAAATGAGATCACTGTTCTTCTCACTACACGATTGTCTGAGGTACCATAGTTGCTCTTGTGTGCATACTACAGATCTTTTTTTTTTTTTCTTTTTTCAAAGTTAACTGTTGGTGAGTGAAAACTGGGGCTAAAGTCAAGCAGTCTACCCGGGCAGAGGCTGTTTTGTGAAACTTTTGCACTGATTCATTAAAAAGAATCTGTTCATAAGAGTCATTTTTTCGCAAACCATACATGAAGATTCACACTGCATTCAGGAAACATCGGCGCACACTTTAACGAGATGAAATCTTACAAACTTGCATATGGATCTTTTCCTGTTGTTTGTAGTCGCAGTCTGGAGCTCTTAGAACTAGTACATCTTGGAGGGTCACTGTGACTAATCACAGGCATGTAGGTACTGGCTTTCCCTTCATGTTAATGTTGTACCAAGGTTAAGTGTACTTAGCCTTATCGTGACCCTAAACTTAGGGATGCTGTCTTTAAAAACTGTAACAGTTCTAGTTAGAGTCAAATTTCACCTAGTGAGTAATCTACAGCCAACTACCTTCAGGCATTGAACAGTACACCTAAATCCACAGTCAGATCAGTGCTGACACAAAACATATCACTACAACTGATGATAAATGATAGTGTAGTATCGGATACATCCAATACTAAAGCAAATGATCCCTCTGAAATCCGACTGAGTCATAGCACAACTGCTAACACATATGCAAACACACATACCACACACATCACCCAGTGATTTATGGCACGCAGCAATGCCCGGCCTCTGACATGGTGATAAAGGGACGGAATGCATTTGTTCCTAAGTGGGGCTTTCCCGTTAAACCACCTACTGACATACGCAGGCAGCTGGGGGCTGTACTGTACATCACCACAGAAACACTGGTAAACTTTACCCCTTTAGATTATACCCTACACTCTCAGAAATAACTGGGGCAGTACCTTTTCAAAAGGTACATGTTTGTACCTAAAGGGTCCATTTTGGTACCTTAAAGGTACATATTAGTACTTAAAGTGTACAAATTTGAACCTAATAGGTACAAAAGCGTACTTTTTGAAAAGGTACCGCCACAGTGACAGCTTTTGTACCTTTATTTCTGAGAGTGTAGTTCGATACTGGTAGGGTATAATAAAAATATGGCTACTTTTATATTATATAATATGCCGAAAGCTGCACGTCAAATAGATAATATGTCTGAATATGCAGTGTTCATGAAGAAATACCCAGATGACGTACTCTACATCTGATGGACATTATACTATCCCATGAGGCCACAGAACAGTGGTCATCACATTAGGTAAATGGCAGAAAACAGCAACACATCCTAACGTCATAGGTCACATAACAATGTCATTATGGTAGATTGTATTCATAATAAACTCCTGCATACTTACATACTATACAGTACACCACCGTTTAAAAAATTTGGGTTCAGATTTTTAATGTTTTTGAAAGAAATCTCGTCTGCTCACCAAAGCTGCACTGTAAAAAGTGATAAGTTGACTTAACTTAAAAAAATTGAGGAAACCCGTTGCCTTAAAATTATTAAGTACATAATAATTTAAAAAAAAAGGTTAAGAGAACATTATAAATGTCTTTAATGTCACTTTTGATCAATTAATTGCGTCCTCATTGAATAACCATTAATTTCTTTAAAAAATCTATCTTGACCCCAACATTTTGAAAGGTAGTGTACTTTTATTTCATTGAATGCAGTACAAACTGAAAGTCAGTTCATAGAGGAAGCTTTTTTCACACATTAGGCAGTAGCACTGTTAGTGGGAGGGACATTCTCATTCTAGAAAGCATTTGATTGGATGAAAATCTGTCTAGTACAGGATGAGTCACCAGCATTTTGGTTCATTTTCCCTGAAAAACACTGTAAATTTATAATGCATTTATCTGCAAAATGTGAACTCTTGCATTAGCATATGGATGGATTCAAAGCTAAAAGACTTTATGAATACACGGTTGTGATGATGTACAGGATTCAGCTGCAGTACTCACAGTTTAGGTTTGGGTTTGGTGGGGAGAGGTGGAGCCTTAAACGCTGAAGGCGATGGAGGCAGAGCCGCTGTTTCCTTCACACTTGAAGGTGACTGTAGACTCTCATCTGGTGGCTTGTTTAAGGCCTGACCATTTTGTAGAGGTTTGTCAGGAACACTTTCCTGAGGCTCTTTATCTGCGGAGACCTGAACAGGCAGCACGGCGACGCTGGGCCAGATGTCCAGCTCATTGATCTGGAAGGCCTCAGCACTCGGCGGGGTTTTGGGTGGGACTTCCAACAAACTAATCTCAGTTGGTGGAGGAGGTGGAGGCGGAAATGATTGGTTGTCCTCAAACACACTGTCATCCCCAGATACGCCATTGCTGGGCAACTCTTCAGCAACTAGAAATCCAAGATAACAGAAGACATAGTACAGTTCATTATAGGGTGAGAACAGATTTCTTTCCCTATTAAGTGGGTGATGAAATCCAGTTGGTCCACGTCACAGTGCACTTCAGTGGAATACAGAAGGAAATATTGGGTCTATGAGTAACCGGGGAAATCAGTTCATAATTTCATCATTGTTGAACAATCAGTTTTCACAACACTTTAACAATCATTGCAAAATGCTGAAACACACCTGCAACGGAAGTAAACTTAACATAATAACTACTCATAATCCTGGATAAACTGTTAATCCACAGTCAAAACCTAATCCAAACCTATATCAGACATGAAATCTGACTGAGATTGTCTCAGATTTACTGAAATGGCTCTATAGTAAACTTAAGGCTTAAGGACTCCTGGAAATATAAGTACACCCACTCCATCATGCAGTATAAACATTCATGCCTCTCCTGTCTTTGCCATGTGACACACACAGCTATCAGCACATACTGTATCCTCTCTCCTCACCCACACTCCGATCCTGGAGTGCTGTGGATAGGATATGGCTGGTCGGCCTCATGCAATTGACATGTTTTCAAGATGAACCACAGTGGGCCCCATAAAATGTCATCGAACGATCACAGATGGAGTTGCTATGTCTTTTGTGGAAAGGGCATTTTAGTTTTTTGTTACTGCTTTGTAAATAAAGTCATTACGATACCTGTGTAATGTTGAAACCATCAGCTGACTGTTTACTGTGCTTAATTTGGTTGTTTTCAGAGGTTTATCCTTTGGCCTTCTTTCAACTCATGTCATATTACATATTACATAAACAGGAGCCATTCATTTTTGTGTAAAACACTTTTGTAAACATCAAGTCTTTATTTTAAAAAAAATATTCTTTCTTCATTATGAAAATTCTGTAAAAATATATACTACTGTTCAGAAGATTGGGGTTAGTAAGATTATTTATACATTTATTCACTGATAACTGATTTTTTATTATTGTTTTCCTTTCTTTTTAATCAAAGAATCCTGAAAAACAAGTATCAAATTTTCCACAAAATTGTTAAGCTGTACAATATTTTTTAAAAATTACTATTAATAAGAAATGTTTCTTAATATCCACATTAGGATATTAGAATGATTTCTGAAGATTTATGAGACACTGAAGTTTAGCTTTGACATAACAGTAAAATTATTTATTGATTGATTCCTTGAGATAGACTTCTTTGGAAAACATAAATTAAAAAAAAAAAAAAACTCACTTACCCCAAACATTTGATTGGTTGTGTATAAACTAGTGCTGTCAAACGATCAATCGCATCCAAAATAAAAGTTTTTGTTTACATAATATATATGTGTGTACTGTGTATATTTATTAAATGTATATACACTGTATATATTTAAGAAAAAATATGTTATGTTTATATATTAAATAAATTCATACATTATATAATTTATATGAATATAAATATATACATGTAAATATTTTAAAAATATATGCTGTATGTGTGTGTTTTTATATATACATAATAAATATATACAGTACACACACATATATTATGTAAACAAAAACTTTTATTTTGGATGCGATTGATCGTTTGACAGCACTAGTACATACTTATATAAGACAGACCTTTGCTATATATTACACTGTTTGATAATTGATTTTTTTTCTTTTTACATGAACATGGTTCTTTAAATTTGAACCTCTTTATGCACCAATATATCACCAGGCAACTTACATATTTACATTACCATGAACTTTGATCTCAGATATAGTTATTGTAGATACAGTGTAAACAAACCTGGGGTGACAGTGAGTTGTGCCATGCTATTATCCGAGCCGTATTGGTTGGTTGCAGTGCAGCAAAACAGACCTCCGTCTTCAGGGAATGCCTCTGCAATCACCAACGTACAAATTTCCTCTGCAAGACCAATCACAGGAGCCGTCAATTACAGAGTCATCAATATCACAAGCAAAACCAGACTAGAAATTAATTTAATCAATTACACAGTGACACACACATAAACTTAAACCATTCAAATGAATTTGCTATACAAGCTACTATAATTTTTATATTTACAACATAATCTATTGCTGCAATGGGGCATCCAACAATGCTTTTCCCAGAGATATGAGAATTGCATAAATATTTCCTGTAATGAGGGAGGGATGTAGACAGATGATAGACAATTAAATAGACAGGTGTGGTGAATCTAGACAGGTAATTGGTGGTTACAGAGGTGATTCAATAGAAGAGAGAAGTCTACTGCGGCAGACAGAGGCTGTGTCTCATTCCTTTTCCATGTTTCCTACGAGGTGATTCAGTAAATTGTGAACACCAATTCAGTCACTAGCAAGGCCCTTGATCACTAAACATTGAGACAGTGATGACTCAATTACCCGCGACACTATTACAAATGACGAGGCTCATATTAAAATGTTGGTGGTATTTGTCAACAAATATTGTTTTATTACTTTCATTAGTTTATCATGCATATTCGCTGTCACTGTTAAAATGAACAAAACCATTATATGAACTACTGAACTAGTGAACAGACTGAGACATATCCAAAGATAGATGCGAGAGATAAAAGGTGAGCCATAAACATGTACTGATAAGTGAAAGCATGTGACTCATAAGCGGTGTTGACATGCATGTATCCTGCTCATTTGTTTTGTTAATCAGAGATTTTCGAGTCATATCTCGTCCAAAAGGCATATTGCATTGTGTTGATGTCACAAACGTTGGGCTTACAGAGAATTATTATCTTGATAAATCCATGTGTATACATGTATCTGGAGGAAAGTGTTTTATGAATAAGAGGAGTGGAAAGAGGGGAAAGTAGAAGCAGGAGTTAAAAAAACTCACCGGGTTCTGCTGCTGATCTTGGCTCTGATGAAAAAGCGATATGGGAATTAAGAGAGAAACACAAACACTATAACAAATCACTAGTTATCAGTCTACCAATAAACCAAACATAGTTTCTCAAATAGTTTAAATAGCTACCCTAAAAGGAGAATTCAAAATGTATTCATTTTGTTTCAAACCCAGATGACTTACTTTTTTGTAAATGTAAATTTATCATAAAAGTATAAAAAAAAACATTGTTTTTCCTCATACAAGTCATACAAGGGTGAGTAAATTATAAAAGAATTTTCATTTTATGGGTGACCTCTTCAATTTAAAGGTGCATTCAGTAGTTTGGTGCTATTTTAAACACAATAAGACATGAATTGTGTTTTTATGAGTCATCTGAATGGTGTACACTCACATGAGATGATGACTGAACTCATAATAGCCAACTAGTTATTATTCCGTCCACATATTTTTAGACATAATTTTGGGTTATCGCATACAAAAGATAAAAATAAAAATGCTGACTGAAAACATCAAGACACACATAATCTTAAAATGTGAAAAAAAAAAAACTTTTAACAAATAAATTCCCTGATTCAAGGAAAAAAACTTGATTTTGCTCTGAAATATCTGAGCAAAACCCTGTCATTAAACTGATTTGGTATAATTACCTCCCAGAACTGTCTCTCACGATTACATTCCCACACATCAGGTACTGCCAAATGCAAGATAACGTGTTTCTCACTATGTTTTTATTATGTCAGTTTCCCAGGAAATTACGTTGTTCGCGTCAGGCTAAATTTGTGCTTTATTCGCAAATATTCCACATTTTCACATAAGTTAAAATCACAAATTTGGATGAAAAAAGCAGCGTGTTATCCCTGTCGGCATCTGTTGGCTTTGTTCAGCGCATGTTTTTGCCAACTAAATATGATGCATTTACTGGATCTTGGAATGTCTGAAAAGTGACGTAATGGAATCTGGTGATTGTCATGGTTTGTCTATGTCTGTTGGTGTAGTGTGTGAATTGGCCTTAAAAAGCACTAGTATACATGTAATTTACGTAAAACTCAGTGTCGATATATGACATCCCAGCATTCAACAACATTGTTGCAATTAAAATACATGAAGAACAGCAATTCTAACACTTTCTGAAGAACTACTAAATGCCTCCTTAAATTGCTCTCGGAGTTTCTCTTACTCTTCTGCAGGATGCGGAAGTCAGGGGAGTCCTGGATCTCCTTGCCCTCTCGAAACCACTGAACCTGCAGAGGAAGACTACCTCTCACACGGCACTCCAGAACCACCACCTGACCTTCAGATGCCTGCGCATCCTGCAACATCTACAGAGCAAGAGAACCACAGGTTAACACTGCAAAAACAGACAAAACAAAGTAAACAAAAGGAAAGAGAACAGACAGATGAATGTAAAAACTGAAGAGACAGATGAAAAGGTGTACAACCACTAATTCTGCTCTTTCTTCATCACCTCTTTCATTCTCAAGTACATACTCTTTCAGACTGACGACATAACAGACAACAGGCAAGAAGCTGTCAGCAACCCATAAAAGTAAAAAGGCGAAGAGTAGTTTGTTTATACATGTGCGTGTGAGTTGCTTTCTGTTGTGCGTTCGTTCTCTTTGAAGCTTTGTGTAAGTGTGTGTAGCATGCTTGTGGTTACACGTGACACGTTATAGGTTTATTTAAAGTTCAAGTCAAGAAGAATGTCTATACAAACTAGCCATTTTATTTGTGTGCCTGTTTGTTTAGAACTATGATGATGACACAAACCATCTATTATAAAAAGGCATCTTCTCATTAGGAAGATTAAAGTCTCTCAGATGAAAGACAGAATGGGATAATGGAGCGCGGGGGGGGGGGGGGGGGGGGGGGTTAAAAACATTTTTCTTTAAGGAGGTGGAAAATGATTTAGCACACTAAACAAACATAGCAGAATGATTTGGAAAAGCTCATACAAAGACTAATCCATCCATTTCTCAAAATATGTGTGTGTTTTTGAATGCTGCTAGAGATGTTTGTATCTGTGTGTGTGTGTGGCCGTGTCATTACCTTAGTAAAGGTAGGGGGCGCTTTAACAGGAGCATCACCAGCATAGAGTGAAGAAACTGGACTCTGGACCTGACAGAGAGAGAAAGAAAGAGAGACAATGTGTGGTTATTATGGATCTTTCCAGAGAGCGCGAGTTTTTATAAGTCCATCTGCTGTTGACATTCCTGATGAGTCTTACAGACATATTTGTGCATGTGTCTATTTCTCTGTCATTGTAGTAGATAACTTATACTAGCTTACTAACTCTACAAACTTATTTCTCGGTTTGTAAAGGATTTATTCTTGCAGCACCCTATAGTATGCCGTTTCAGTGCCAAAAAAGAGGTATAGCGTGTGAGTGTATTTCTTACTCTCTGTGGTGTGGTAGAAAGCGGCTGGACCAGTGTGGAGCGATGAGGTTGGGCCTCTGGGCTCTTTGGTGACAATGTGTGTATCGTCAAAGAAACTGAGCTGGTTTTTCTCTGAGCCCTGCATGAGAGAAAATATTAGCAACACTAAAACAAACCTCATCCAGATCTGAGATAACAAATCATCAACACTACAAAGTCATCCTTTAAGACAACATTTAGATATAAAGTAAACAATATTTCTCTCATCTTGTAATATTCATGTACATTTGAACCAAAAAAGCTTGTGATTGAAAGAAACGGGTATTTTGAGTTATCCTGGCTGAAAGTTGAAAACATTTTGTCAAGCAATGACAAGTGAATCGATCTTTTTGCTCTGTCACAATCCATTAAAATTTCTTCAAGTGAAGTTACATTTTTATTATATGTGACCCAGTTTAGGGTCACATATAACAAACCAAGCAAAAATATAGAAACAGCTGGGTTATATTTTGCCTCAGAATAAATCAGTGGTCAGAATTTGTTTCAGTGCTGGTCAGGGTTATTATATTTCACTAAAACTAAAACCCATTAATCTATCCATCCATGCATTTCCAAACTGCTTTATCCTCTGCAGGGTCACGGGAGGCTGGAACCTATTTCAGCATTTTGGGCCACAGGCATCTCAGGTCATCCTGAATGAATGGTCAGTCCATCTCAGAGCCCACACACATTCACACACTCACCAACAGGCAATTTAGAGTGTTCAATTCACCTATGCTGCATGTGTTTGGATTGTAGGGGAAAACCGAGAAAAAGCTAAAACCATAAAAGCATTTTTGTTACTTATAAATAAATAAATTATATAATTATAATTATAAATAAATAAAATGAATGTTAAAGGAACTAAAATAAAATAAACAAACAACTTAAATATTTAATTTCAACTAGTTCTATTTTTTCAGTTTTTTTTTTTTGTTTAAATGTATCAGATTTAGTTTAGCTTGATGTACTAAAATATCTAAAACAAAAACTACAATTTAAAAAAAGAAAAAACTTAGACTTAAAAATAACAACAAATACAACAAAGTTACAAAAACTTTAACTAAAATTCAAATTAAAATGGAAAATATAAAAATAAAAACATTCAAAATTTGAATTAAATCTATAATAATATCTCAATAATTCTAAAAAGACTAGTGTTAGTAAAAAAGATGTCTACTGTAATGTTTCTGATGCCTATGGGCAGATCTTTTTATATTCTGGTGATTTTAATAAAAAAAATAATTTTTGGAATCTTTGCCAGACTGAAAATGAGAGTGATATCCTATTTGAGCACATTAAAAAAGCTATATTCACCTCTATTGGGCAGATACAGGTTCATTTAAAGTCTTAACAGTGTTTGTCTGATTTTTAAAACATTAGGTAATTTCATTTAAAGTGAAAGTTTCCAACAGCAAATATATAGAAATATAAGTTAAGACAAGTTAATAAATGCTATAATGTTGCAAATTGTTTACATTCTCTCTGTGTGGGGTAATTCCTTTCTAACACGCACCAACTTACACACACACACACACACACACACACATAGTGAAGTAATATCCACTCCACTGTGTGAATTTTCACTATGCAGTTTGCACCTTATAAATGACTTTGGAGCCAGTGAAAGTGTAATCCCAAATGGGTGCAATGATGTCACAGGTAACCAGAGCCAAGCTTTTAATAATTGTGTAAACAGAAAGGAAAGACTGATAGGCCAGTAGAGACAAGAGATGACAGGAAGAGAAATAAGCGGATGAGTTCAAAGGTGACTGAAAAGAGTTCAAGCAAAGATTAGGCAACATGATTCCTAAATTCCTGATTGATTATTGGCCTTCTAAGACAGCTTTGGCTGTTCTTTAAGGTCACTTCATTCCCAAACAACCTGCCATGTTCTTCAGGAGGAGCAATACACACTTTCATGGCAGAGGATAAATTAGGGGCTATTAGATAATACATAGTCAGGGCCAGTTAAGATGAGGCCTGAGGTCAAAGGGTTAAAGGTCATGCAAGGAAGAACATGCTTGAAAACACACATACTGTGGCATGGCTCCGGACCTAGACTTCGACACGGATCCTTCACCTTCTGAGTCTGAAGAAGAAGCACCTTTACAAATGAGAAAATGGAAGAGAAAAACATTCATTCCTGTTTAAAACGTTGCATGCTGCCTTCCTTTTACTGCAAAATAGCATGAACGAAATCCAGCCATTTTTAATAGGAATTCACATGAACAGGAGTTTTGTATAAAGGTGAAAGTGCTCACTGAGAAGATTTCGCTCATGTTCACGTTAGTCACATGAACTGACCCGGCTGACCAACAGAAATCTGCTTGATTTAAAAGTGACTTCTGTGTGAGCTGTAAATTCTTGATGGATTTTTGGCCTTCAAAGACAGCCTAATGGCCTTGGCTATTAAGGTCAGTTCACACCCAAACAACCTGCCACGTGCTTCAGGTTAGATAATAGGAACTTTTATGGCACTTGGTGAATTAGGGGCTATTAGATAATACATAGTTAGGGCCAGTTAAACTGTCAGCTGAGGTCTAAGGTCAAAGAGTCAAAGGCCATATGAAGAAGAACCTGCAAGGATTTTGACGATAAAGCATCTTTACAGATTTTGTTATTGCACCTTAATACTATTAAACATTATCTAATTTGAAAAATGGCTAACACTTTATAATAACTGCACGCTATGAATCATTAGGTAAGCATTAGTAAATAGTCAGCTCATCCTTTATAAAGCATTGTTCCAACATTAATAGGCATTAGTAAGCAGTTTATAAATACAGCCTTGTTCTTGATTTATAAGCATATCTATTACAAATTTCTTAACTTCTTATTAACTATTAACTTTTCTGTTTGGAAGATAAATGAGCCTTTAAATCTGCTTTGTAAATGCTTTATATGGTATAAATAGTCCTCACTTTAGATGAGCTCACAAAAATAGATGGCTGGCAACTACTAAATATTTTATAACTACCTGACTTAATCATGAATTACAGCAGGAATATATGTTAATAAAGCAACTATTATCATGTGTCTACATAATAAGATTTATAAATGTACATTTAAATAGTTTATTAATCATTTACATACACTTTGTAAATGATCTTATGAACCACTGACAACTCCTAAATAACTGGTTTGTAAATAACGTAATAATTTAGAAATGATAAACTGATCAATAATAAAGAACAAGAACAAAACATTTATAGCTGTATTTATAAACTGCTTACTAATGCCTATTAATGTTGGAACAATGCTTTATAAAGGATGAATTGGCTATTTACTAATGCTTAACTAATGATTCATAGTGTGCAATTATTATAAAGTGTTACTCTGAAAAATGTAATTATTTTGTGGTACAGCAAGTAATTTTTTATGTTTAATTTTAATTGCATGTAAAGTGTTGCTATATATTAATTTTTCATATTTATACACATTATAATACACATTATTTTTCAACATTTATCCATTTGCTACTCTGCCAAAACCTTTTTTTAACCAGTATTGTTCCCAAGGTAATTTGACTACAAAATTGTGTAAGATAATTCTTAGCAGAAAAAATATCTTGACTGAAGGTTATATTTAATACCCTGTTGACAAACAGTTTTTGTTTTCTTAACTATAAACCTCATTGCATTTATTAGACTTATGCTTAAAACATAAAGAGAAAAAAAATACTTTCAAGTAAATTTATCTTGTTTAAAGGATGATTAGATGTTTCATTACTTGGAAAAAAAAAGACAAAAATACTGATAAAAATTGATTTAACTGTGACCTCACCTTCAATATAGACCTCTGCAGAGGTGTTGTCTGCTCCCAGTGCGTTGGAAGCTACACAGGTGTACCTGCCGGTGTCGTCTTCAAATGCTTCAGTTATCACCAGAGTGTGCAGGTCACCATCACGACAGATCTGGATATCAGGGCAGTGGTGCAGCTCCCGCCCCTCACAAAACCATCTGTCCAGTGGAAGAGAGAGGACGGCATGGCAATCACTGGGAGTACCCAATTATAGAGCTAATTGTTAACAAATGCAATGCAGTACAAATATGCACTGATTTATCTCTCAAAATATGAATATTGCAATTAGGAGGAAACTACTAACCTACTAATCTCAAAAACTATCAAAAGTGCAGCTGTGGTGTAAGTGTGAGAAAGAGGCAAAATAAATGTAAATGAAAGACTGAGGTCATGTTTACTGTAAATCTACTGGCCACTTAGATGTCTGCAATCAATTTTCTCTTCCAGTCTCTTTGTGTGTTTCAATCTGTTATTACTAATCCCCACCAAATCTCTCATCTGAGGGTGAGTCAGCTCTAAAGAAACTGAGTGCAGATTTCCCTCATTAGAGTGATATTTCCCAGCTCATCAACACTGCAGTGCTGTTTAAACCATATGATTCACTCTTTCATCAAAAAGAGTTTTATCAAAGGTTAAATACTGTGCTGGCAGTCAAACATTTCAATGTTAAAAGTTAAGTATGGCTGTATCTGAAATTGCCCCCTACAGTATACTCCATTATTCCTGAAAAATGCGTAGTATACACAAACAATAGGCAGTATAGTATTTTATTTAGATTGTCAACTATTGCAAACTATTTTACCCATTTAGCATTTTCAAGTGGTAAATGAATTGCAAGCAGTCTCTATTTTCAGAATTCAGACACCAATACAAATGGCTGTCCTTGCACTATACGTATATATATGTAAGGTTATAGGAGGTGATTTTTGAAAAAGCCTATAATTGCTGAATTTGCATACTTCGCTACTATATAGGTGAAACCCATATGGCAAAAAAGTATATTTTTTGTGGCCAAATGTATTTTAAATATATGCTAAATATATGTTGCAAAAAGGGAAGCTCAGTGAAATATATTTTTGAAATAGGAAAAATATTACCAATAAATACCAAAATCTATTTCTAAATATATTTCTGGGGCATAAAATGCATTTTCTTTGACTGAAATATATAGAGGTCAAAATATACTTTTTAAAAAATATATTTCTATATTTAAAATATATTTTCAAAAATATGCACAAAATGGCCCAAAATATTATTGGCATAAAATATATTGACATAAATTCTGTGGCAGAAAAAAAAAAAAAAAAAAATTGTGAGATGTAAACTGAATTCTGAGAAAAGAAGTCAGAATTACAAGATATAAACTCAGATTTGTGAAATTTAAACTCGGGGGGGAAAAAAATCAATATTAGAAAAAAATGTATATCTCACAAATCTGACTTTTTTCTCAGAATTGAGAGAAACAAAGACAGATTTGTGAAATATAAACTCAGAATTGCAAGGAACAAAATCAGAATTATGTAATAAAAACTCTCAATTACCTTTTTCATTTTTTTTATTCTGTGGCAGAAATAGTTTTCTATAAATATGGTAGGGTATTGTAATGTTAAAAGTAAACAAATATAAAATAAAAACATTAAAAATATTTCCATTTTATCTGTGCTTTTCAAATAGTTCTGACAAAGCAAAGTCCTGACAATTAATGTAAAATACTGAGCAGAATCTCTAAAATAGCTGAGCACAGAAATGTAAATCAGTGTGTCTCTGACAAGTTTTGTCAAACTGTTTTGGTCACCTGTATTGTCAATGGAGGGACAGAAACCTCTCAGGTTGTGTTTTGTGTTTCAGAGACAAGTTCTGTTGCTTAGTCATGACATTAAGCGATTCTTAGACAGGGAGGAATGTTTAGATTGATGTGTGTGCACAGCTGGAACATGACACATCAAACACTCACACACCTAAAGCAGGGACACCGCACTTCAATGTGACGCACGGGTCTGGGAATCATAAAGTCTGCAGGGAAAGTCCTTTACTCACCACACACACACACACACACACACACACACACACACACACACACACACACACACACACACACACACACACACACACACCAAATGCAATTTCTGTTTCTATAAATCTGCTACTTGAGATGTCAATGTGTGTTTTAACCCCCCGAGGCATAAATAAGAAAACTAGTATACCGGTCTCGAGCACCTGTGAGTGTATGTTACGGGAAGCAATGACACACACACACATAAACACACAGTCTGGGTCACAGCAACTCTAAACCAAGCCTCCCCAATAATACATCATATTGTGCAATTCATTCAAGTTTTCTTTGTACTCCAAGTGTCCCAATCCACTTTCATCCATTCATCCACCCTCACACACACACACACACACACACACACACACTTTAAAATGTGTCTGAAGTCGTCTGGAATGAATTCTGGTTTGGGCGCACAGCTGTTCATTCAGCTCGTCTCCGGATCTTAAAATACTCTGGGACATCATTAAGACTTCTATAAAGAATCCCAGCATTCCGGAGCCTGCTGAGTCCGTTTCCTTCCATCCTGGCAGTCGAAGGCTTTACCCATTTTCTGCTTCATTCTCGTTACCAAATCAAGTTCCTTTGTCCATTAAAGGGATAGTTCACCCAAATATGAAAATTCAACTTCATCCTCATCTCATGTTGCTCCAAAGGCTTTGGTTAATCTTTGAAACACAAATAAAGCTATTTTAATGCAACCTGAAAGGGTTTATAAAGCCACCTTAAAATTTATTCATATATTAATGCAGTTTAATCTTGTGAAGAGATACAGTCACTTCATATAATGAACAGGTTTAATTTAGGCTTTTTTTGTTTTGTTTTTTAATGTGTGATCGACACATACATACAGTATAGTGCATATACAGTAAACACAGAAGCACGTGTGTGCATGACACACTAGAACAAACCTCACTGGTTCTAATGCATCATCAAATAAATCATATCTCTACAGAAAACTTTACAGCCAGTTTGGATCAGTTCAAACTGTTTTGGTCACCTGTACTGTCAATGGAGGGACAGAAACCTCTCAGGTTGTGTTTTGTGTTTCAGAGTTTAACCAAAGTCTTATGCATACGACATGAGGGTGAGGAAATTGTAGAATATTCATTTTGTGGTTGAATATTCCTTTAAATTTCTATCTGGTTTAGGTCTGCTTCTTTTGTCTCTGCATTTGAAATCAGATCCCAAATATTGTTTCTTTCTCCAAGGCAATAAAAGTGAAGGATGTCTGTTACATTACAACTGAAATGTCTGTTCTGTGTGCTTTTGTAAATGTTTAAAACCGTTAGAGTCACTTTAGAACACCTTTGTGAATTCTGGAAATATTCCAAGACATTCCAAGGTTTGGCGGCTCCGTTTCTCACCCCTCTGCTGTTCACGGCTCGGACAACAGCACCTAAAGTATCACTCATCCTCTTTGACTCGTCAGTACACACAGAAAGAACAGACACGCTGCTCAAGCAAGTATGTCAACACATTATATCATATTTATGGATTCAAATGTTATTAACCATGTTCAGAACTGAGGGTTAACAGTTGATTTAATGGCATCAGATGAAACACGTTAAGCATGCAGTGTTCAGTTCTCTATATTCATTTTTTCTTCTGCCTCTCCACCTCACAGGCTCATGCAAGCCTAAAACACTCATTATCTAGAGAGCGAGAGTTATGGCTGATTTTACGGTTCCAGGACAGGTGTGTGTGTCTGATTCACCACAGCATCAAACTAGCTTTTTGGTTCTGTGAGGGGGATTTTTCCCCTTAAGGATTATTGGTGGTTTAGATTCAATTCCAAAAACACATAACACTTAATAAAACTAATTAAAGTTTTAGAAAATTGATGGCACAAAAACATGTCTAAGGCTGGTTATTACATGTTGTAGAAAGTATATCTAACGGCTATAGTTTTCGGCAAACTGTATAATAATTATAATCAAGGTACAAGGATAGTAAAGGTGAATTTCTATTTTACTGGCAACTGGAATGTGATTTTTAATTTTATTTTCATCTATATTATTTTAAGCTAAATTGCTTGGGAAACACTTTAGTATAGGGACCAATTCTCAATATTAACTAGTTGCTTACTAGCATGCCTATTATTAACATACTGGCTGTTTATTAGTGCTTATAAAGCACATATTCTGCAAGACCATATTCTACATCCCTAATCATACCCAATACCTAAACTTAACAACTACCTTACTAACTATTAATAAGCAGCAAATTATGAGTTTATTGAGGCAAAAGTCATAGTTAATGGATTGTTAATAGCGAGAATTGGACCTTAAAATAAAGTGTGACCATTGCTTGAGATTTTTCCTATCTTAAATTACAGTTTATATACTAAATGTATAAATGTTAATAGAAAAGAGTGTGTCCCATGTGTTAAGGGGGAAGCTCATGACAGGACACGAGAGTGAACAGAGGCTCAGGTCATCTATGTCTGACAGCTGGAATTTGTCACATAAATCACAGTGACAGGCAGACATGTTGTGTTTGTTATATGGTGAAATCAGTCTACTTTCATTCTAAGACATTCTGCTTGTAAGACATCAATGTCATTGAGGTCAGGAAGCAGATTGAAACGTGCATTAGCTTGAGTCTGCGTGATCGCATTCAGATGGAGAAGCTTCTAATTGCTCGACTAAAGCATCAAGTCCATGTGTTTCAGATCCTGCGTGAAGGCAAACGTTTTTGTGTGCTTTACCGCAACTACAGCAAAATTAAGCCCAGATCTGGCATCAAGGGCATCTGTAGTCTTCACCACTTCCTCACTCAATCTACAGCTATTCCCCCTCATTTGTCTTCATTATTAATTCTCTCTTCTCTTTTCTCGAGTTACCACTTTGTAAGCATATTTCAAGAACCGAGACTGGCTTTGAAACACTTTTGATGAACTGCCTGACAACTCAAACCCACAGCACATATTGCCATCTGGACCAAACACTTCACTATACATACAATATACTATACATGTGTGTTCACTAAACTGCAAACTAGCCACTTACAACTTTCAGGAATACAGCTAATTTATCTCTATGCAGCTTTTCAGTTGAAATTAGTCAACCAACATGCACTGGCCTGCACTCAAACAAAGATTTTCGGGTTCAGTCTCATTCGCCTTCTTCACAGAATGCACTGGAACAGAATAATTATTAATGGTTGCATTGCTTAATCAATTACCAACATTGGATTTAGTTGTAATGAAGTACTTAATATTGAATAATTCTCAATCATATACAATTTTGATGCTTTAAAAGTGAAATTATGACTATAAAAATTGATTAAAAATGTGTAAACGTTTAAATAATAAGAATTCAAAAATATACTTCTACTGAAATACATATGAAGTATAAAATACATACAGCTTAAGAAACACATGCAGTTTGTTACAAACCAGGCAAAGCAACTTAATTGGTAAAATAAATGCTTTTTTTTACTATGTAATGAAACAAATCTAGAATTTAAGATAAAGCCTGACTTTAGTGCCTTGTGCATGGATGCTAAACCTGCCTCAAAACACCCAATTCCATCTCTTATGGACTCTTGTCACCCAAATATGTTGTGAAATAAAGACCTCACTGCATTGCTTTATGACTACTTCATTGTGTTTGTCTACATCTCCGACCACAACTCACTAACAGACTGGAGAACCAGCTCATGAGCAGTCAGCCTCAGCGCCCTACAGGGAATTCTCCCCATCATCACATGGAATGACAAATGTGGCATATTTATTCAGCCTTTTATGATTGAAAACATTTGACTGTCTTTTCAGCATCTCATGCCATGAGTGCCATGTTCAGGATGGCCTTGTTTTTGAACTCAAAAAAGTAAAAAGGTAAAATGACCCACTGAAGCAGTTAGACCAGCTTAGTTCTGATGTCATCATCTGTTATGAAACCGGCTAGGCTATCACAATAAACCATTAAATAACCAAAGAACAGTTTCAGAAAAACTATCCATGGGCTGAAACGAAGCTTGTCATGGTAATGGAACTAAACAAACAATGTGTTTGCCATAAACACCTGAACGTGTTACACAAGACGTCCCTGTTTAGGGATCCTAGTTTAGTTTTCCACTGGAGTTCTGCTGCATGCTTCACACTAATTAGATGTGGGTGGATTGGGTTTAAAGGCTTACAGACAGTGGTGGAGCTTGCCATTTTGGTATGTTACTGCAAGTGAGAAAGCCTGTTAGTTTCAATCAATAGAACTTGGAAAATGCCTATATCAACCAGCAGCAAAGAGGAAATGGCCTGAAACAAACAGTTAATAGTATATTAATCTAATAAGTAGCTATTAATAATACATTTAATAAAGTATATCATCTATCTATATCTATCTATTTTTTATAATTATTGAGTTCAGTATAAGTTTGTTGTAGTTTGTTGTACTTTGCTTATTTATTGATATACACTACATTTTTGTCATCAAGCATTCAAAATTATATCCATGTTTAATTTACAAAGCATACGGGAGGCGGAAGCATTATGGAGTAGAATGTATGGCAAGTTTTGCTAGTGTTGCCACAGTAACATGTCGGTCATATCCACAAAGTGGAACTAATGAACAATCATTATGTGTAATTACTAAACCATATAAACCAATTCATCAACATCCATCACAGCCAAACACTGTGTGTGTCTGTGAGAGAGAAAGAAAGGGACTGGTACAAACTCCTTCTCTGCTTCTTGCGGTTTGGCCATTATGTGGCCAGTGTAACACAGCTTCCCTATTTAAACTTTCCATCTACAACTGCAAATAACAACAAGTTACAGAGTATGTCTGTGTGGATACTGCCTTCATTCACTCTCTCACATGAAATTCACTCTCTCTTCATTCACTCATTCGTATGAAAAAGACACACTTCTCAGTCAAATTTACTGTCCTGCCAAGTAAGAGGAAATTGCATCTCTCTTGCACGGTCAAGGTTGTCTCTATTCTCACACTTTCGTAATCATGCAACAACAGTCAGATACATGTAAATTGAAATTATCTTTGTGTGCACTATTGGAAGTGATCACAGGCATAGAGAAACACATGGGACTGGACAGAAATAAGAAAACGCCACTCGCTGCTTCCATGGATAATTATAAGCCACCTTCAAAACCAGGGCATATTGATCTTCTGGCAAGAGTCAAACAAGTAAAAACCCCAAAAGTACAGACCAAGGGAGTTTGATGGTCAGCGTTAAACACTACTGAGGCTTTCAAGGAAACCAGTGCTGGTCTTATTCTGAAAAGTAAGAGCTTTCTGACAAGAAACATTTGGTTTCCACTACAAAAATACATATATAGCAGCATAGACAGTGCAGAAGTAGCGATTTATACAGAAATGACAATTACAGAAATCATGTCATAAACTTTGTGATGTTTTATGAAATTATGACTGGAAAAACATGAAATGATGGAAGAAAATATGAGATATAAATAAAATACATATTTATCCTGAAAAAAGAAGCTGTTTTGAACAAGAAACACTGGATTGCTCTATAAAAATACATTTATAGCTTCATTCACAGAGCAGAAGTGATTTACAGAGGCGGCAAATTACAGTTAATGATTATTAATACAGGGCTCCAGATTAACTACTTTGTGAGCACTGTAGCCCCTGACTGAACATTTTTAGGAGCACAAGCAGAAAATTTTGAGGCACACCTTAAATTAGCCTGCAATGCAATTGTTCACATATTTTCCCCATTTTAACTGTATTACTGACAAATGCTTTGATAATAGACTCGTAGAGATAACAATATGCAGTATTCTTTTAATTTCAGAGAGATATGACAAAAATTACTATTGTTTTGCATTAATAAGTGCAGTTAATATTACATTCATTTCTTGTTTATTTCATGTTTTACACATTTGACAGTAAAGCACACAGCTTACAAAATGTATTTTATTAACAACAGGAACAAGAGCAAAATCAAATTTTTATGTAGAAGAGATATACAGTGGGGCAAAAAAGTATTTAGTCAGCTACCAATTGTGCAAGTTCTCCCACTTAAAAAGATGAGAGAGGCCTGTCATTTTCATCATAGGTATACCTCAACTATGAGAGACAAAATGAGAAAAAAAAATCAAGAAAATCACATTGTAGGATTTTTAAAGAATTAATTGGTAAATTCCTCTGTAAAATACATATTTGGTCACCTACAAACAAGCAAGATTTCTGGCTCTCAAAGACCTGTTAACTTCTTCTTTAAGAGGCTCCTCTGTCCTCCACTCGTTACCTATATTAATGGCATCTGTTTGAACTTGTTATCAGTATAAAAGACACCTGTCCACAACCTCAAACAGTTGAACTCCAAACTCCACCATGGCCAAGACCAAAGAGCTGTCAAAGGACACCAGAAACAAAATTGTACACCTGCACCAGGCTGGGAAGACTGAATCTGCAATAGGTAATCAGCTTGGTGTGAAGAAATCAACTGTGGGAGTAATTATTAGAAAATGGAAGACATACAAGACCACTGATAATCTTCCTCGATCTGGGGCTCCACACAAGATCTCACCCCGTGGGGTCAAAATGATCACAAGAACTGTGAGCAAAAATCCCAGAACCGCACGGGGGGGACCTAGTGAATGACCTGCAGAGAGCTGGGATCAAAGTAACAAAGGCTACCATAAGTAACACACTGTGCCACCAGGGACTCAAATCCTGCAGTGCCAGACATGTCCCCCTGCTTAAGCCAGTAAATGTCCGGGCCCGTCTGAAGTTTGCTAGAGAGCATTTGGATGATCCAGAAGAGGATTGGGAGAATGTCATATGGTCAGGTGAAACCAAAATAGAACTTTTTGGTAAAAACTCAGCTTGTCGTGTTTGGAGGAGAAAGAATGCTGAGTTACATCCAAAGAACACCATATCTACTGTGAAGCATGGGGGTGGAAACATCATGCTTTGGGGCTGTTTTTCTGCAAAGGGGCCAGGACGACTGATCCGTGTAAACGAAAGAATGAATGGGGCCATGTATCATGAGATTTTGAGTGAAAACCTCCTTCCATCAGCAAGGGCATTGAAGATGAAACGTGGCTGGGTCTTTCAGCATGACAATGATCCCAAACACACCGCCCGGGCAACGAAGGAGTGGCTTCGTAAGAAGCATTTCAAGGTCCTGGAGTGGCCTAGCCAGTCTCCAGATCTCAACCCCATCAAAAATCTTTGGAGGGAGTTGAAAGTCTCAGCGACAGTCCCAAAACATTACTGCTCTAGAGGAGATCTGCATGGAGAAATGGGCCAAAATACCAGCAACAGTGTGTGAAAACCTTGTGATGACTTACAGAAAACGTTTGACCTCTGTCATTGCCAACAAAGGGTATATAACAAAGTATTGAGATGAAATTTTGTTATTGACCAAATACTTATTTTCCACCATAATTTGCAAATAAATTCTTTAAAAATCCTACAATGTGATTTTTTTTTTCTCCTTTTGTCTCTCATAGTTGAGGTATACCTATGATGAAAATTAAAGGCCTCTCTCATCTTTTTAAGTGGGAGAACTTGCACAATTGGTGGCTGACTAAATACTTTTTTGCCCCACTGTATATTGTACTCTTATTAAAGGTACCATTATTCTTCTATAGTCTTATATGAAACTGACTAACAACCTGACCAACAAGCGATTATGTGTGATTCAGTTGCAAATAGAACTTCATTCACAAAAAAAGTGATTTCTTAAAGGGGTCATATAATGCTACATGCACTTTTACAAGTTGTTTGAACTGAAATGTGTGTTGCAACCACCCTATAATGATAAAAATCAACCCAGTGTTTTTTTTTAATCTACTAAAATCCTTACCCCTTTCTCAAATCGAGCCGTCTGTCTGTGTGGCGTCGCTCCCATGATAGTTTGATTGACAGCAGCATTTTAGCACTGGTGTCTTACCTCAGACCCGCCCTGAGTGAGCTGTCATCAGTTGTTTCACCGCCGGAGCAGATGTAGACAAGAATGACTCTTAACCGATTGAGGTGTTTTGTTGTTGGATGTAATGACAGTAATGACAAAGTCTCTTTAAGACAAGTCATGTCACTTGGCGGCCATCTTTGAAACACCTCTTGGGCATCCAAGTGCAGCTCCTATATCTGAATGAATTTGGATTGAACATCAAATTCTCCAAAACTGTTCACTAAGCTTTCACTAAGCTTAATTAAATTTCATATTTGAAATCACCAAAGAAATCTGACAACAACCGTATCATAAATTTTGTTTCTTTTGCTCAAATAGCATTATAAAAAGCTTATTTTTCAGGCTAGATCAGCCAGTGCGCATGCACAGTCCTAAACGCACGTCTTAGAGCGCTGACTGTTTCTATAGCAACCGGGACTTCTAACTGCAGCTGCAGCGACGCGCTGACTTTACTGATTAGTGATTGGCTCTTTCATTCAGAAGGCGGGGCTTCCTGTGATTGAGCGGCCATATTGAGCGTTGCATTTTTTCCCATTCAAAACTATACGAGTGACACGTCTTGGGTATTCTATAGTCTTTGGTAATAATGAACATAGCAGTCGTCATTTACTCCCATCATCTGAGCCGCTGAAGAGGATTAGGTTTTGTTCTGAAGGAAATGCACCCTTGATCTACCTAAATGCCTCTATGTTCGCGCGAATCATTCGTGATCCAGCTTCACCTCCAGAAAAAGTGAGTACAAGGTTTTTTAAATGAATCTTTGCAAATCGCCTTTCCTAATAATGTGTTAATTAGCAAGTTTTCACAATGAATGCAGCTAAAGTAAACAGTCCCTCAGATAGTGGCTCGGAAGAGAGGGCCGGGGTCAGAAGAGCTCAGCAACATTTAAAGGAGAATGACACAATACGGCTTGCTCTGACAAGAGCTGTTTTTGACAGGGTAAAAAAGGTGTGTTTTATACTACCAATGAGAAATTTTAACCAAACTATGTTACAAGACTTTTCATTAAGACCCTAAAGAATAATATCAACGTGTGGAAAATTTGCATTATATGACCCCTTTAATGATTTGATATTTTATAATAGTTATTTTATAATTTCAAAATATAAAGGAAAATGTATAAATGGATGACTAATAAGCCAATAAGCGCTCCTCTATTGCCATCTACATGTTATAATGGTGATTTGATGTATTTTTAATTTTACTTAAGTGTTTGTTCACCACTGTATATTTTGGTCATCCCATTGAAAATAACATTCAAATTGGATCATTTAGGAGCTTTAAAGTGCTGGAATCAGTTGTGTGAAATGCTTGTAAGTCATTGAAAATTGCTTGAATTTCTCTTTCAAAAAGCTGTACAAACCCTGAAATGAATAATGTAATAATATTCGACTATTTCTCCCACCACACCATTGTTACAGTTAGCGTTACTGGTTTTCTATGTCAGTGCCGTTTGATCTGTTTATAACAGAGATTTCTGTGCAGATCTTGCAGCAACCTTTATTCATTCTGTGGTGATTATATGACAAGGAACATTTGATTAACCCTAAAAATTAATTATAGTAGTAAAAACAGTGCAGATCTCATAAAATAAATAATGCATAATATGCCCCATATGCACTTCATCTTTTGAAAGGTGCTGGATAAATCCACTTTTCTTTTTCTTTCTCCTGTGTTTCTTTTTCACTTGCTCTCTTTTCATGCATGAAGGCCTGAAATAATCCGATTTGGCTCTCCCTGAACTTGGCATATCAAGAGACCTGAGATTCAACCGGATCCGTTGAATCTGTTGGAGGTGTTTCGAAAGAATATGCTTCATGTCAATGACATCAGTCCAGACAACACCTCAGAAACACAGGAAACAAAGTCTGGAGCCAGAATTAAACACTGACCAGCTCTGGGAGACAGTCCGAGAAAATGGTGGTGGGTTGGGGGTCACATGCATGTCTGACACTAAAAAACGAAGCTTACAATGAAAGTTTAAAAAGGAAATACAACTATGGAAACTTTCAGAACAATCTTATCGAGATAAATTAGAGTATATGCATGTGTGCAAGCCGACCCCAGAAGTTCATGGCAAATGCTGAAGTCTCTGAGCGTAATCACTGGAGTCATTTTGCGCCTGGCTACAATTGACATCACAGGTCAGATGCTAAAGGTCAGAGGCCAGGAAGGGAACACAGGGAAGAAGACAGGAATGGAGAGAAGACCGCAAGAGATGCCCCAAATAGAAATACTGATAGATGCATCTGCAGCAGCTGAATTATGAAGTGCTTGTAAACACACACACACACACACACACACACACAGATACCATGCCAGCAACCCACCGTATTCATAACATTTACCAGCATGTGTCTGACAAAAACTCCACACAGTCACACTGTATTATAAACAGTATGAATATTTGCCATCTCAAATGTGGCACAGAAGCTGCAAAAATATGTTTAAATTGTTTAAATATTCATTTTTATAATAATTTATATATATATATATATATATATATATATATATATATATATATATATATATATATATATATATATATATATATATATATATATATAAAATTGTGAATAAAATTATGGAATACTGAATTAATAAATATTTACTCTGTCATGACAACGAACTGCTGATGCTGCATCAAGATCTATAAGACCATATACTACAAAATAATTTATTGCATTGCTCAGCACATCATTTATTAACATATTAACATATCTTCACTGATAAATATGATGTAGTCAATTAATAGTCTCATAATACAGAAAACATAATACAGAGGATAAGATTTTAGAGTGTCAGATAAACAGTGTTATAACACTTGTTTACATAAATTATTTAAACATTCAACAATTATTTGTCAAAATATAAATGCTTTGTAATAATTCAAGGTATAAAATAAATCAAATCAAATCAAATCTTTTGACAGAATTGATTGTAAAATGTAGTAGTTTTTTAAGCTGATGGAAGCAGAGGGAGGTAAAGGATAACTAAAGCAACTTTTCAGAGTTCAAAGTTCAGTTGAACCTACCTGAGCTCTGTGCTTCACTTGCTTCTTAAAGTATATCCAAAAATGCCATTAAACATGCAGATTTTGTCTGTCTGAAATGCTCACACACTCCCTTTGAATGCCTACACAAGTCTGAGAGCTCCTTCAATCACTCACACATGTACACACTCTCTGCCACTGTGGGTAGAGCTGTGACTGAAGCACACATACAGCTGAAGAGAGAGAGGGAGGGAGCAGGAGGCTGTAATGCAAGATTATGAGGAGAGAGAGAGAAAGACACGCTGTAACTGGGAATAAAGACTCAATGGCACTCTAACCCTTTGGCATATGCCCAGCCCACTCATTATTTTTCTCTTATTCATTCTCTCTTTTGCAAATCGCTTCAATCTCTAATGTCGACTTCGCCCTGCATCTCTTCAAATTAACATTCCCATGTCACAGGAACTATTGAATTCAAGATTTCTTAGAAATTGAGAAACAACTCAAATTTGAGTATACGGCTTTCAGGGGTGAATGGAGGACATCTCTTAAAGGGACAGTACGATCGGTCTCATTGACCACACTTACAAATTACATACATCTATTGGATATTCCTGTGTACATGAAAACAACATTTTTCAAATAGACTAAGACAAATATATTTTCTTTCCTGCTATTGCTCTTGCCATTTATTGCAATGCATTTTAATAATTTTGGACCATGATTTAATTCTCATTCACATCCTTAACAATAAAACACAAAAGCATGATAAATTGTAAAATAAAGGTCTTGATGGTTTAATTGTTTGTAAAAAGCCTCTTATGTTTAAACAACTGCCTGTACCTTGTAGCTACTGTACACTACTAATCAAAGTTTAGTTGTTACTATTATTATTATTTTTAAAGTAATTAACACTTTTATTCAGCAAGAATGCTTTAAATTAATCATCTGTCACGGTTTACACAAAGATTTTTAAGCAGCATAACTGTTCGATCGTGTTCGACATCAATAATAAGAAATGTTTCTTGAGCAGAAAATGAGAATATTAAAATGATCGCTGAAGAATCATGTGACTCTGAAGACTGCAGCTTTGCCATCACAGGAATAAATGACATTTTTAAATGTATTTAAATAGAAAACAGCTCATTTAAATCATAAAATATTTTTCAATGTTACTATTATTCTGTATTTTTGATAAATGCGGTGAGAATAATAGACTTTTTTTAAAAAACAAAAAAATATCTTACTGACCCTAAACTTTTGAATCATACTCTGAACAAACTGTTTACATGACCCAAAACTCATATTAAATCAGGCATATGCCATCTTATTTGCTCAAATTTTTTGGTATGCTAGGCTCGGTGTATTCTGGGTATTATTCTAGAACTCTATTGAGCTCACACAATAGCCAAACACAGAAAAACAATTTCTTGCTGCTTCAGCTCTGCTATTGCCCATGCCAGCATGTCCAGGTCACAGTCCAACGGGCACCTTACCAACACTCTCTCAACGTCACATTAACACAATGAAACAGGTTGCAAACATTGTTATGGTCTGCAAACAATGCTTATGCTCAGTTTGAAATGTTGTATTGCAATCATTTTTGTCATGTGTCTTTTTTAAATTATTAATATTATTATTAATCAAATGCTGATCAATTCATTTAGGTATCAGATTGAAAGAATATACAAAACAAAACAAACCATAAAAATGTATAGTATTGTGTCAGTTGCATGGGACACATTCAGCGTTTCAATAATCTTTAGGCCTAGACAGAAATAGCACGTTTTAGTATTGGATAGAAGAGCCCACTTAGCATTGAGCTAAAAACAGAGCTAACGGCACCTGGTCTCAGCTAAACAGATGGCTCTCACCTGTTTCATCTATGCGTTCTGGGACAGTAAGAGACCAGATAAATAAGCAGGCAGGCCATCTTATCACTGATAACTTTTTTTGGAACCGGCAGAGGCATGTTATATTTGCACAATAACACAATTGTGTTGTATACAGTACAGTTAATCCTTTATTTGGGGTGAGGTTTAAACGTGTTGTGGCATATTGAGATGGTAACATTTCGCAGACCTTCATGGAGAGTTAGTAACTCTCAGTCATTCAGTCCATAAACAGGTGGAACATTTGGGTGGGGTATTTATGGAGCTTGTTGCACAGAGCTCAGAAAGTACACATACCCCCAGAAACACACACACACACACACACACACATACAAAGAGATGCACACTCATATCTGTGTATCAAAGCATTTGTAAACCAGCACACAGAACGGAATGATGCACAGACACACACACACACACTTTTATTAGAAAGAAGTCTAGCATTAAAGTGTGGTTGCATGATTACTTTCTCCTTTACAAACACATTCGCATGTACACACTCTGCGTCCCACACCTCAACAGTCCCCGCTCTGTGTTTATTTATCTGACCAAGGAGGTTCTCATGTTTCACAGCCATTCCTTTAGAAACAGGACAAAGTGATACAAATAGAGGAAACACAAACATTTTTTGCTTTATTTATGAATAATTATTACCTTTGATGACACGAAAGTATGTAAGCCAATTCAGCCTCAGAGTAAAAAACAAATAATAATATAAAAAGTCAATTGTGAGATGTTTAAAATAAGAACTAAAGCTCACTGTCAGATATAGAAAGCTGAAAAATGCTGCCTCTGCAGGCAGCATATGGAAGTAGGATTCAAAGTCAACTTTATAGTCATTTTTAGCACGTGACATGGCAAATGGATAAAAACAAAACACAGTTCACTTTTGGACACACTAGATCCTGCTTCTGTGCCGTGAAGTTGACTTTCCTATGATCGCTTCACATCTCGCCTGTTGATGTAGACTGAAGGATTTCTGAAGGCAGCATAGATGTATACTTCGCAGCCTATGATATATCTCACTATCCTGTGTGTTCATTTCCATGACAGCTGAGCAAAAAAATGAATAAATAAATTGCAGTCGGTGGTTGTTTATGTGTAAATGTATGTTTTTGTCAACTTTTTTTAATGTAATGTAGTAACTTCCCTTTAGTTATCACCAAGAATTCCTCTTTTTTGTTGCAGATCATTAAACCATTATGCTGCCTCAGAAGTTTGTCCAAAATCAGTATTGGGAGGTACCTTTCTGCACAAATGCTAAGCTTTCAGACAGCCATAAATAAGTAATGAAAAATAAAGTCAGATTTGCAAAAAAATCTAACTTGCAAGATATAGTCATACTGCAAGTTATGTTGTGCAATTACTTTTACTTTTGCTCTGAGGCAGAAACAGGCTTTCATACCTAAGGGATGTTTTGACAGATTTAACTAACTTCTGGGAACGATTTTGTCCCCAAAGTAAATACAATAAAGCTCTGTGTGAACCAAGCCACCAAAAGAACAAAGAGAACCAAACCTCTGTTGACTTTCAATAAGCTCTGGATCTTCTGTGCATCCACTCACAAAACGTATGACATAATGATCGTCTTTACAATGCAAAGACGGCAGAGAAGCAGCATCTAGTGAACTTTGTTTCGTTTTTATCCATTTTCTGTACTAAAATGTAATGTAAATGACAATAAAGTTGACTTTAATAGTGTAAAGATGCCTTATGAGCACATAAAAATCTATAAAATCTATAAAATATAATTTTTTTCAGACATATCATAGCACCTTAAAAAAGCAATATTGCAAGTTATGTTTTTCTATCCATCTGACTCTCATCCTTCTGTTCCAGAGGTTTTCCAAAGTTCATCTGAGCATCATCTCAGGATGCTTTTTCCAATCACCATGGCAAACTTTACATTTCCCCAAGAAAAGAACACCAATTAAAACAAACTTTAGTCCTTTCCGGAAGCACTAAGATGCTTAAGCAAACACTCTAACGTTGTACCCTAAATAAACAAACCATTAATCTGACAAATGAATCCAAACACAAGGATTAATGAGGACTAACATCTACTGAGTGAAGTCAGTGATGGTGAAATACATACACAACATTGAGAAAAACAAAGACTGTGTTCAAAGACCAGCACTGAAGTTCATATTAAATGTACAAAAGGTTTCTTTGGATTTTCTAGCAGGTAAAAAGGTTCCTTTGTGTCTCCCTTTGAGTTTATATAGCAGATACATTGTGTATTTTATACTGTAGTTTCCCTCCTCTTGTCCTGTATTAATGTGTTGCACACACAAAACATCACCCTTCATCCTGTACTGTGTGTGTTGAGGTTGAAATATGTATTCATAATATTTCATTTGTTTGTAAATCAAAAGCTGAAGAAAACAATAAAACTAGATCGACTGCAGAGACAAGGTCACAAACCCTCACTGACATCTGCCTCAAACTCACATTCATTTCATCTGGCTTTTGAAATAGCTAATGCTTCCAAAAAACACAAATCAACATATGCCCAAAGGCACAAATGAGCTACAAAGTTGACATGCTCTCCATTTTACAGTACACAGTCAATGTACAAATTATACAGATCCAAATCTGATGGAGGTCTTCTAACTGCTGTTAAACAGACCCGTTCAAGGACAGAGACACAACTGATGTCATTTCTCATGCAGGAAGCCCTTTCTGGCTTTGTTTTGCCTCATTTTGCTTCTGGACATCTGTTGAACTGTATCTGCTAAACGGTTCAGAGCTTTCCAGAACATTCTCTGACAATAGCCTAATGTGTGCCTTTACATCGTGTTCACAAATATGAAACATAAGTTTGAGTCTTTCTCAAGCTCCAGAAGGAGTTCACTATGAATGAATCGCACATGATAGCGTTGTTTATTTGCATATGTGAGATCTAAAGTCACACTGCAAGACACAAAGTCAGACTGAGAGATATAATGTCAAACTGAGATATATAACATCAAACTAAGATATATAACATCAAACTGAGATATATAACATCAAACTGTGAGATATAAATTCATACTGCAGAATAAAGTCACACTGTGCGATATAAAGTCAGAAAGAAAAGTAGAAGATCACACTGCAAGATATAAAGTCACACTGGAGACAAAGTCATACTTCGAGATACAAAGCCACATTGCAAGATATAAAGTCACACTGTGAGATATAAAGTCACACTGAGAGATATAAAGTCACACTGAGAGATATAAAGTCACACTGAGAGATATAATATCAAACTGAGATATATAACGTCAAACTGTGAGATATAAAATCATACTGCAAAATAAAGTCACACTGCGCAATATAAAGTCAGAAAGAGAAGTAGAAGGTCACACTGCAAGATATAAGGTCACACTGGAGACAAAGTCTTACAACCTGAATTCCGGAAATGTTGGGACATTTTTTAAATTTGAATAAAATGAAAACTAAAAGACTTTCAAATCACATGAGCCCATATTTTATTCACAATACAGAACATAGCAAATGTATAAACTGAGAAATTTTACACTTTTATCCACTAAATGAGCTCATTTCAAATTTGATGCCTGCTATAGGTCTCCAAAAAAGTTGGTATGGGGACAACAAAGGGCTGAAAAAGCAAGCAATTTTTAAAAGATTCAGCTGGGAGAACATCTAGCAACTAATTACGTTAATTGACATCAGGTCTGTAACATGATTAGCTATAAAAGGAATGTCTTCGAGAGGCAGAGATGATGCTGTCATTGACATTACTAAATGGGCCCAGGAATACTTCCAGAAACCACTGTCGGTAAACACAATCCGCCGTGCCATCTGCAGATGCCAACTAAAGCTCTATCATGCAAAAAGGAAGCCATATGTGAACATGGTCCAGAAGTGCCTTCGTGTCCTGTGGGCCAAGGCTCATTTAAAATGGACTGTTTCTAAGTGGAAAAGTGTTCTATGGTCAGACGAGTCCAAATTTGACATTCTTGTAGGAAATCACGGACGCCGTGTCCTCCGGGCTAAAGAGGAGGGAGACCTTCCAGCATGTTATCAGCGTTCAGTTCAAAATCCAGCATCTCTGATGGTATGGGGGTGCATAAGTGCATACGGTATGGGCAGTATGCATGTTTTGGAAGACACTATGAATGCTGAAAGGTATATAAAGGCTTTAGACAACATATGCTCCCCTCCAGACAACGTCTATTTCAGGGAAGGCCTTGTGTATTTCAGCAGGACAATGCAAAACCACATACTACAGCTATTAAAACAGCATGGCTTCGCAGTAGAAGAGTCCGGGTGCTGAATTGGCCTGCCTGCAGTCCAGATCTTTCAACTCTAGAAAACATTTGGGGCATCATTAAACGAAAAATACGTCAAAGACCACCGCGAACTCTTCAGCAGTTGGAAACCTATATCAGGCAAGAATGGGACCAAATTCCAACATCAAAACTCCAGAAACTCATAACCTCGATGCCCAGACGTCTTCAAACTGTTTTGAAAAGATGCGGAAATGCTACACCATGGTAAACATGCCACCGTCCCAACTATTTTGAGACCTGTAGCAGGCATCAAATTTGAAATGAGCTCATTTTGAGCATAAAATTTTAAAATTTCCCTGTTTAAACATTTGTTATGCTATCTGTGTTCTATTGTGAATAAAATATTGGCCCATGTGATTTGAAATTCGTTTAGTTTTCATTTTATTCAAATTTAAAAAACGTCCCATTTCCAGAACTCGGGTTGTAGTTCGAGATACAAAGCCACATTACAAGGTATAAAGTCACACTGTGAGATAAAAAAAAAAAAGTCACACTGCAAGATATAAAGATGCACTGCAAGATCATTGTGATTATTGCGGTCACACTGTGTGATACAACTTACTCCTTAAAACATAAAAAAAAAAAAAAAATGCGATTTTTCACAATTTTTCCTATCTTCTTTTTTTTCTGTCTTCATTTAGTCTGAAGTCCTGTATGGCTTTCTTTCTGAACACAAAAGAAGATATTCTGAACTGTTTTTGTCCATACAATGAAAGTCAATGGAGTCCAAAACAACAATGGACCCAACTGACTTTCATTGTGTGAACACTGTGGCATCTTTTGTGGTCCACATTCCTCATTATTGTATGAACTATCCCTTTAAATTCTCAGACAAATTGGGTTTAAAGCTTAGTTTCTGGTTTATGTTGGACTTGTCTCGTAAACTGCTAAAACCATCAGTGATATTCACCAGCATACGCGGCACTCCACATCTAAATCAACTTTATATTTAATGGCTTTCCTTCAAAAGACACACTCAGGTTTATAGATCACATATCGTGCTTTAAGAACAGCTCAGTTTCATGAATGAGCAAAAGTACAATCATCTACAGTTACACTATTAAACATGACACCATTCAATGTGAAATGGAAAAATCTTCACATTGACAAATGCCAAAATACATTAATCTTCACGTACATGCTCGATGACTTCAGCTGTCATAATCGGACTACTGCCAATACAGACTCTTTCTGTCTTTGCACGTGCAACTGTGGCCTACTTTTGACTCCAGTAAGTTCCTGCACAGTGAGCGAAGGCATTATATAAGTGAATGATTCAGTTGACCCTGACCCTTGCCTCCCTCGATGCAGACGTTTATAGAGTCGGTAATATCACAAGGGTCAGTTTAACAAGCGAAACCAAATGCTCGGAGACACAACTCCCTGAGACTGTGACATCATCAGAAGAACTCCGGCGCCTCACGGTCGAACTCCACAGAACCGAAGAGATGGACGGAGATGAGAAAGAAGATTAGAAGAGGAAAGAGACAGTGGGGAGGAATTATGAGCAGCGTGGAAAGAATTTTCTTAAGGGACAGTTAAAACAAGAAAGAGATGGATGGGGACGTGATAAGAGTGTGTGATAAAGAGAAAAATGAGGAAAGAAAGACGAATGAGTGCTGTGATATGCTACACAGATTTATATAAAGAGATTAAAGAGAGAATGAGAGAGAGAAATGACCAGATGTGGAGTTGGACAGATGAAGAGGTCTGTGTCTTTTGACAGTTTAATAGGCAGACTGTAATCCTGTCACAATCTGCAGGGTAACATATTCTGTTAAAATATTTCTGCATGACCTGGAGACATATAAACACACTTTCATGAACTAATTTCCATATACACAATCTTTAACACAGGGGTTTTCAAACGTTTTGATTCCTTAGATCCCCAAATATGACGATTTACTTGTATAACTATATATAAACATATATAATGAATATGTATATTATAGAAACAATATAAGGATATACTATAAATATGTATATTATATTATTCTGGCAAATAAATATTCATATACATATTAAAAAAGTGAGAAGTGAAAGTGAAGTGACATACGGCCAAGTATGGTGACCCATACTCGGAATTTGTGCTCTGCATTTAACCCATCCAACGTGCACACACACAGCAGTGAACACACACACACACACACCGTGAACACACACCCGGAGCAGTGGGCAGCCATTTTTATGCTGCGGCGCCCGGGGAGCAGTTGGGGGTTCGGTGCCTTGCTCAAGGGCACCTCAGTCGTGGTATTGAGGTGGAGAGAGCGCTGGACAGTCACTCCCCCCACCTACAATCCCTGCCGGCCCGAGACTCAAACTTTGCAACCTTTGGATTACGAGTCTGACTCTCTAACCATTAGGCCACGACTTCCCCTTATTCCCTTATTCCCCTTATTCCCCTTATTATTACAGAAATAATGTAAAAAATATATGTTTAATAAATATAACAAAAATAAACATAAATATTAAAAATCACAGCCATTAATCAGTATATTGTCTTCTATATTATCATTATCATTATGTCGATATTAACTGCAATCCATGTATCTGTAGCTAAAGTGTATGCACTTGCTGTCCTCTCTAATGAGCTATCATACACAGAGTTTAAATATTATATGTAAAACATTTAATTTTGTAAAGTTAACACTGTAATATAGAAATTTAAATCTAACTGTCAGTCCAATCAAATATTTGATTAATCACATAATTTCCAACCAGTGTTTAGAAAGCAAATATAACTGTAAAATAGACTGTAAAAATTGTTTTACATTTATTTTATTTTATTTGAGACCTGACAGTGAAATGCGTCGCAAATGCATCAGTGACCCCTGATTTCAGATTTTGTCGAGGGAGGATCTCTAATGCCATGACTAACTCAGTCACACAAGTGTTCTTGCATGTTAATAAAATAAAACAAAACATTTTGAACCGCATAACACCTGTATTTATGGCTTACCACTTGTGATCGGATCACCGAGACAGATGTTAATACCAGGTGTAAGCAGGGTCATTCATTCACAGACATGCACACACCCACGTACACTTGCGTGCATCCACATGCACACACAAACACGTACACACATACAATAAACCAGCCATAAACACAATCACCTGCTTTTCACACCAACAAATCTGAATGCAAAAGTCATAATACAATTACACCACAAACACAAACACGAACTATTTCAGATACGAGAGATACTGTATAAGCTATGTAATTGATAGCAGGTTACGGTTCAAAGGCTGTAGACTCTTGGCCCAAACTCAAGAATTCAGGTACATTCAGGCCTAACAGCCATATCAAGCTCTGCCTCACGGTACACCCCATGAATCCACCAGACATGCTGCTACCAAAGTGTGTGTGAACATCTTTATTCCATACATGGTAGGTTCAACATGCCCTGACCATCAGCCAAGATAACGCTGAATATTTTCGGACGTCAGTGTGCGTATGTGTGTGCTAGCAAACAGAGTTTAGCATGCCAAAGTGACAGGGTCCTTGTTAACACCACCCTGTTCTTTACGTCGTCCATGTGAGTGTGCGCATGAGTAAGAAGTAAGCAAGTGTGTGAAGTTAGCTGACAAGTGTATGCTGTTTTGCGCAGCTCTGTGAGTACGGATCCTTTGGTGGCTTTTCGGTCTTGTTATCGTGACCTATGACTTCTCCCCACGTCTTTGCCTCGTTCACACCAGCAGCTTTACGCTCCTCTGCAGCTGTCTTTGGATATCGCTGTTTTATCAGGACTGTCCTCATGACATCATTGCTGTCATCATTGCTATGCAGTATTCTGGCTGCAGTATTTACTCTTATCAGTTCTGCACACAAGATGCTGATTTTGCCTGTCAGCTTATAGGGCTTTAATTGCGCTTCCTATCAGCAGGAAATTGTTCTCACAGGGGAAGGAAAGGGAGAGTAAAATGTACATTTGATGATTAGTTATTGACTTTTTTTATTATTATTTGCAGGTTTTGACAGCAGGGTTTACACACAACAAAAACATAAATACAAATGATAAGTTGCATACATTCAGATGTTCAACAGGATTAATAAATAAATAATATGCCCTTGAAATATAAAAAAAAACAATATATAATACAATATATATATATATATATATATATATATATATATATATATATATATATACATACAGTATACATACACACACACACATTCATTACATACTGTATGTATGTACTGTATGTGTGTGTGTGTGTGTGTGTGTGTGTGTGCATATATATATTTCTACATATAAATTCATATTTGTTAAAAAATAAAAAATTATGAGAATGAAACTGCCATATAAACATGTCCTAAAACATTTCTTTGAAATGTTTAGTAAATTTAAATATTAAAATAAAGAAAGAATAAGACAAATAGTAAAGCATATAAAATAAAATATAAAAAAACATTTATTAGTCAAACTATATAAATATGTATTTTATAGAAATGATATAAAGATAGAAAACAAATATACACACTAGTCAAAATATGATAGAAATACATATATTTTATATATTAATATAATTATTAGCGAGAATATAATATACCGTACATATACATTTTTGCATATTATAGAAATAATATAAAAATGGAATATAGTTACAGTATATATATAATTCTGACTAGTAAATAATCATATTATTCAAATAAAATATATATGTTTATTAGTCAGAATATAAGTATATAATAGAAGTAATATAACGATAGAATATAAATGTAATTATTAGTCATATTTAATATAAATATACAAAAATAATAACATAAAGAAGGAATATAATGTTTATATTACACTGTGATTAATAAATATTTATATGCATTCTATTCAAAATATAATATTAATATGTATATTACAGAAATATTAAAATAAATATACATATTTGTTAGTCAGAATATAATTTGTTATTTATTTTTTATTATTTGTTATTAATTCAAACAAAGAGCCACATCTCAAGTCATAGTATCCCATGGGCATTATTTAGTATATTGTCTTTTCATGTAACTATTGCTAATGTGTACATGCTTGCTGTCCTCTCCAATGAGCTCTCTTACAATGATTGTTTGTGTTTGCATTTCTCTGTAATCAAGTGTTTCTCTTTTTTTTTTCATTGTTTTCCAGTCCCAGGTGGCTGCTGTACACTGCACTGTCATCTTGGCATAAACAAAACACAACAGCACTTCATGGGAACACCGTTGCTAAGGGTTACGTCATACAGTAATGCTAATCTCTCACTGTCTAAGTGCCCTGTGCCGAACACAGATACTGTTCTGAACTTCAGTCTATACCCGTTGCAGCAGGCTAAAGATCATCATACACGAAAGACAGCTTAAGCTTTGTTTAAAATATATGATTGGCTGGGGCTGCACCAGATGGAAACCTCGTAAACACATATATAAAGCATATGATCAAAGCAAGTTCATGTAAAAATAAACATGCAGGGAAAAAACATAAAACAAGAAATTATATAAGAGAGAAGAAAGATGCTAAATATGGTCAATAAGATATTTAAAATAAAATCTAATTTACCTGAAATTATTGTTTTTTGAGTGTATTGTTTACTGAGTTTTTCAAACCCATGAAACAAACAATGTAAAAAATTTTGTCATTAACCTTATAATTAAACCATTAAGGCGAAAAATCTCATGTAATGTGGCAAATGACACCTAGTACAGGTAAAACAGAAACATCGTAAGCACATGACATGGTTCAAACACATCACAGGGTTATCACAAAATCAATGTTAAGTCATATAATCATTTGGGATTTAGGCCAAAATTCAAGTCAGCATTTCCATTATGGAGACGTGTTGAGACTCCTCGTTTAAAGCCTGGAGGTCATGACAGCGATTAACTCACATAACATAGATACAGGGTCAGAGGTCAGTACTAAAGGGGTATGAGAGAAGATGTTTCCTCACTGACTCATCTCTGATCCATATGTTTCAGATGCATCACACAAACACACTTGAGTCACCCACTGCAGTTTAGACTCATGTTTATGAGATCGCATCACAATTACAAGCTACCGCGAACCAAACAAGAGCAGGTATGAAACCTGACTGAGAACCTTTCCCATAGATCAAATAGCGATATTGTGATACTTTTAAAGCAGAATAATCACTTCTTTATATTCATATATACATACTACTGTTCAAAAGTGTGGGGTTCTTTTTAATGTTTTTGGAAGAAGTCCCTTATATGCTCATCACGGCTGTATTTATTTGATCAAAAATATAGTAAAAACAGTAATGTATTCCTAATGGATTTCAGTAGTCGTTACTCCAGTCTTCAATGTCACATGATCCTTCTGAAATCATTCTAATATTCTGATTCGCTGCGCAAATTATCAGTGTTGAAAATAGCTGTGCTGTTTCATATTTTTTGTGGAAACAGAGATTCATTTTTTCAGGATTCTTTGATGAATGAAAAACAGCTATAATTTGAAATATATATATATATTTTGTGTTGCAGTATAACTAATAATCACTCTTCACTGGTGTCTTTATGACCTCACAACATTTAACAGCTACGAGTGTGTCTTTTAGTATTTTAGCATCAAGTGCTGGTTGGTCTATTATCGCCAAAGCAAAGCCTGCATGTTTGTTCAGTGTAGCACAATGACACACTTGTGGTTCTTCTAGCTGCCAACCAAAATGTTTCCGAGCAAGAATTCCTCACTCTCAACCTTCTTTCCCAAGCAATATTCTTCCTTACATATCCACGCTTCTCCGTCTTTCTCCTCCCTTCGCTCTTTTTCAGCCCCTCTTAAATTCCAGCTTTAGTCGGAAAATGCTCTATTTGCATGACAAGTCCTCTTGTGGTTCATTCCAAGAATGTTGGCACAAGGAAAAACATCCTTATTCACTCTTATGTTGGTCTCTTTCCTTCCCTCTCTCCCTCTAGCTTCTGCTTATGTCTCTCGCTCTGTGTAACAAAACATGCATCAATGATTCTTCACCTCAGGTATGTTCTGATGCACTTCCTATTGAGGAATTTTCCAACTGTGGACATTTCGTACAAATAAACACACCAATAATGCATTACTATGCTGTTCTTTCCCATTAGCATTTGAAGAAACATTGTAAACAAGGAGAGTACCAGGTGTTCAAGGTTTAACAACACAATCAAAAGGCTCTTCAAACACAACACACTATACCATTCAAAAGTCTGGGGTCAGTAAGACTTTATATTTAAAAAAATAATACTTTTATTCAGCAAAGATGCACTAAATTGATCAAAAGTGACAGTAAAGACATTTATAATAGATTTCTATTTCAGATAAATGCCGCTCCTTTGAACTTTCTATTCATCAAAGAATCCTTAATAAAAAGGTAACATGTTTCCACAAAAATATTAGGCAGTACAACTGTTTTCAACATTGATAATAATAAGAAATGTTTCTTGAGCACTAAATCTGCATATTTAAATGATTTCTGAAGGATCATGAAGACAGGAGTAATGGCTGCTGAAAGTTCTGCTTTGACACCACATGAATAAATTACATTTTGAAATATATTAAAACAAGAAAAAAATATTTGAAATTGTACTATTATTTCAAAATGTTGGTGTTTTTCACAGTATTTTGATTAGATAAATGCAGCCTTGGTGAGCATAAGTGGCTTATTTAAAAAACGTTTAAAAAATCTTACCGATCCCAAATAACCCTTATAACAAGGATTGATTCACTTATGCTGAAAGCAAATTTAAGCAAAATTTAAGGTGCTGTCCATTTCTTCTAATCATCCTTGAGATGATTCTACACCTTCATTTGAGTCCAGCTGTGTTTGATTATACTGATTGGACTTGATTAGGAAAGCCACACACCTGTCTGTATAAGACCTTACAGCTCACAGTGCATGTCAGAGCAAATGAGAATCATGAGGTCAAAGGAACTGCCTGAAGAGCTCAGAGACAGAATTGTGGCAAGGCACAGATCTGGCCAAGGTTACAAAAAAATTCTGCTGCACTTAAGGTTCCTAAGAGCACAGTGGCCTCCATAATCCTTAAATGGAAGACGTTTGGGATGACCAGAACCCTTCCTAGAGCTGGCCGTCCGGCCAAACTGAGCTATCGGGGGAGAAGAGCCTTGGTGAGAGAGGTAAAGAAGAACCCAAAGATCACTGTGGCTGAGCTCCAGAGATGCAGTCGGGAGATGGGAGAAAGTTGTAGAAAGTCAACTATCACTGCAGCCCTCCACCAGTCGGGGCTTTATGGCAGAGTGGCCTGACGGAAGCCTCTCCTCAGTGCAAGACACATGAAAGCCCGCATGGAGGACTCCAAGATGGTGAGAAATAAGATTCTCTGGTCTGATGAGACCAAGATAGAAGTTTTTGGCCTTAATTCTAAGCGGTATGTGTGGAGAAAACCAGGCACTGCTCATCACCTGTCCAATACAGTCCCAACAGTGAAGTATGGTGGTGGCAGCATCATGCTTTGGGGGGGTGTTTTTCAGCTGCAGGGACAGGACGACTGGTTGTAATTGAGGGAAAGATGAATGCGGCCAAGTACAGGGATATCCTGGACGAAAACCTTCTCCAGAGTGCTCAGGACCTCAGACTGGGCCGAAGGTTTACCTTCCAACAAGACAATGACCCTAAGCACACAGCTAAAATAACGAAGGAGTGGCTTCACAACAACTCCGTGACTGTTCTTGAATGGCCTAGCCAGAGCCCTGACTTAAACCCAATTGAGCATCTCTGGAGAGACCTAAAAATGGCTGTCCACCAACGTTTACCATCCAACCTGACAGAACTGGAGAGGATCTGCAAGGAGGAATGGCAGAGGATCCCCAAATCCAGGTGTGAAAAACTTGTTGCATCTTTCCCAAAAAGACTCATGGCTGTATTAGATCAAAAGGGTGCTCCTACTAAATACTGAGCAAAGGGTCTGAATACTTGGGACCATGTGATATTTCAGTTTTTCTTTTTTAATAAATCTGCAAAAATGTCAACAATTCTGTGTTTTTCTGTCAATATGGGGTGCTGTGTGTACATTAATGAGGGAGGAAAAAAAGCTTAAATGATGTTAGCAAATGACTGCAATCTAACAAAGAGTGAAAAATTTAAGGGGGTCTGAATACTTTCTGTACCCACTGTATATATATATGTATGTGTTTTCATCTTAAATATCTTCTAGTGTTCAAAACATAAAACAGCAAAAAGTGCTACAATGCTTCATATACAGTAAATGTTATAAGAATGAGCTAAAGGAAATAGAATAACATTGAGGTATTAGGAAAGAACAGAACAGTCACCAGAAGAAATATTGTTTCTATTTAAAAGTTTAGATGTTGAGCTTTCATATTCATTTACAGTCTTTCTCTTGAGGATGGGGTGAAGGGGGGAAATGCTGGCACAGAAACCCGAGCTTGTTATTGAGAGCGACTGCAAGGGGCATTTTTAGAAGTTCGAGGGAGGATCTCCTGCTAAGATCTGGCAACCTCATCAAAGAACATGCCCAAGGGAAACAAGTGATAAAATGTGAAAGAGCCATTAACCGGAGAAGTAATGAATACACACACATGCTCACACACTCATTGTGAGGCTGCTCCCATGGGTGAACATAACTTCCATATCACTTTGTTTCCAATTAGTTTTATTATAATGAGAACCTCGTCCTCCTGCTGTGTGTGTATATATGTTTGTGTGCGACTCATGGTGTTTGTTATATCCTGTATTTGTTTACTCTTTCCACAATTTTCTGCAATGTTCTTTAAAAAAAATCAAGGTGTGGAGTGTAAACATGCTCACAAACAAGTGATATTTTATTTGCTATCAGGAGATAAACATGCAGTAATGTTGACAGTTATGCACACCACCTTGGCTGATAACATTAAGTCTCAGTGTTGACATCCATGTGATACATAAAGATATGCCTGGCAACATTTATGATCCATCAAAAAAGATGACAAATGGAACAAGAATGACAAATGAGGCCATGCACACAACTGACAATAACCCAGACTCAGAAACATTATTACCTACACAAAAATTCACATGCTCAAACACCAAATTCTTACATTTAAAAACAGAAATTATTTAAATGAACATGAATAAATTCACCTATACTAAATTATGCATTTGTATGGTTTTTAGTTACCAAGATATTTGATAGGCCTTTTCCCATGAATTGATATTAATGGCGTATGTCTATTGTTCTTCCCTCTTAAATGTGTTTTAGGAAGCTGTTTATTATAAAAGTCACTTATGCACATTTTTGAGGTGATGATTTTTAGAAAATGTTAGATTTTTAATTGCATTTCCGGACTTTCAAGTTTGCCTCCTGTAAATGACCTTAAAATGCATACTAAGAGTCATAAAGCACATCTACATTGACCTAAAAACTATCCATTAAACTAGAAGATTAAAATTGAATGTTCATCTTAAAACAGACCAGGCTACATTATGGTACACTGAATATCATTTGGAATAGTTTATATATATATATATATATATATATATATATATATATATAGTTTACTGAATAGGCTGTGTTGTGTGAATTTAAACTTTTCCACAACTAAGATATCTCAAAAAAAACACCATATTTACACAGCTTATACTGTATGTCCATTATCCACGAGATGAGTAATCTTCCCACGCAGACACTGCGATAATTAAATGGGTAAATGAAAAATTTGATGAAAATGAAGAATGAAGTCTTAATATGATTATAAATACCAAAGTCATTGTGTAACATCTCATATGACTGTACTGCCCTAAAGACAATACTGAGGAACAGATGTGAAATTCTGTGGCGGAAACACACACACACACACACACACATACACACACACAAAACGAAATGAAAGAATCACCTAAATGTCTATGTGCAAAGATAAAGGCTTCATGACACATGTGCTGCTTCTCACCTGCACATACACATAAACAAACGCATATGCTCTACATTGAGAGCTCTCTGGGCTTCATTCCTTAGATGCATAAATCTATAGAGGAACCTCTATAAGCCTGGGTACTATTTACCTCTCTGCCAAAGCCAATGTTTATCTAACACCTTGCCTCTCCACACCTGCAAATGATTGGGGCTAATGGTTTAAATGAAAGAATGTGAACAAGGAAGATACACTCCTCTCTACCAGAGATAATGTCACCCGGTCACTACCCTGGTCAGGAAGGATCACTAAAAGACAAGTCGAGCAAGCAGTCAGCCATACTAACTTCCCATGAAGGTCGATTTCACACAAGCATAAGCCTTAAAGTTGAAAAATCAAGTGTATTCTGAAGGAAATTTTCCTATACAGTAGGTCTATATTGTAGGCTACTGTATATTGTTTATCCTTACTGTAAAAAAAAAAGAAAAAGAAAGCTTTATGTTTGGATCAGTCAGTCATGGATCAATTATGTTTCACAATAAAAGATGAATGCTTAATGCACAACATTAGCTCACTGATGCAAAATGTTGTCAGTCAACTCTGATGGACTCAGACTGGAGCTTGACGATGATGTCATTTACACGTTCAGTAGACGCAAAAGAAACTGGCGCTGTTTCGTCACACACGATTTAATTCCAAAAGGGTGCGTGAGAATGTCTTCACACCCATGACTGTGTGAAAATGATCGGGAGCTACAAAAAATAAATGAATTATACACATAAAATTCACATTTGACGTCTGTATCAGCCAGAAGACACTATATAGTAATTATGAAAGTAATATAATACAGTACTCTGTGTAACAGTATTGTTGTAAGCATATTATCAGGTTACATAGATATCCATTCAGTGTGATTCATTGCCATTTGCCCTTCAAGAAACAAATCAAAAGACAGAGGCAAGAATATGCATGTATCTGAGGCAGTTGTTGCAATAGATACACTGCAATTCAGTGTAGGCCTACATATTAAACAACTGTCTACTGTTGTAAGGTGGAAACTAGTGACACACTCTATTTTCTCTGTCACAATTTCCATTTTTACACAATATGTGTAAAGAAACGGAATTGTGAGATCATAGAGATGGACCCAACAAAAAGACTATCCCAACTGTAATGTCCTCTAAAAAAAATAATAATAATTTTCTTTATCAGTATTCTAATCTTGTTGCCCAGTAAAGAACATCCCTAAAATAAGATAAAATGTGTAAAAAAAAACATACATTTTATTCAGTTTAGCTTCTCGTTTGTTTAAAAGATGTTTACTGAAGAACAAGACAAAAACAATAATTGGTACCCAAGTAAATATATATATAAGTAATATATTTTAAATACATTTATTTTATACTAACATTTACTGATATAAAAATTATATTTGGAGTAGCCCACTACCTGTGCACAATGCACATAGAATGTGTTTTAATGTCACTATTGATGAGAAATATATGATTTTTGAACAATATTATCATAAATTGGGAAATGGCTCACATTTGTTATAATGCAGGTTTAAACAAACATTAACAATAAAGATAACTATATGGATAAAGATATTACTGTCCACACCAACAGACAATAATGTTTTGTTTTCTTTGAAGTCAAGTGGATTCTGATTGGCTGTTAAAATTTTTATCATTCATCAACTGGATATATCATTCCTCTGTGTTGTTATTGTTACAGTTGTGATATGAACTTTATTATTCCCATAGAATTAGAATGATTTATCTTTAATTATCTTTTTTTTTTTAATAGATGATTTCATCTACAGAAGCCTACTGTACATCTCTTTAGCGTGAACAGGCCTTTAGTATTTTCCACAGGGAAATTTAAGTCTCCCTCATGTTTCCAGAAACCTCAAGCTGCTCTCTCTGCCTCCTGTCCATGCAAACTATGAAAAACATGTCTCAATAAATATAACCCTGGGTTATGTAACACCTGTATGTAATCACTATAGTATTTATACCAAGGGTCTCTATAGTGTCTGCTATGAGATTAGTTTATAAACTATGCCTTGTCTTGAGCAATCTGACTCGAACCTGAGATGCAACACTTCCACCTAGAGGCCGAAAACCACAGCGTCAGTCAAACTTAGATAAATGGCAGGTCACATGCTATATCTCCATGTGGAGCTATTCTATGTGCGCTCTCTCTCTCTTTCCAACACTTACATATTCCCTAAGGTGGAGAAAGGTGGAGAAAGTAAAGCCATATGGAAAGTGTCAAGTCATGGCATGGATAGCATTCCAGAGCCCGGCTCCTCTATGCCGGTCGGAGGCCTATTTATATTGACAGGATGAGGCCCGGTTGCAGTGGCAGAGGGAGAAGGATGAGGCTTTGCATTTCCAGTGTGCAACCACCACGTCCGTGGAGTCCAAGTGTGTGTCTGTCCCCTTTCATTATGCAACCCCACGTGGGCAGAAATCCCCGTTTACTGTTGCCCCTCTCCAGCTCTACGTCAAACCTCCTGTTGCTGGGGTGGAAAACAGTGTGTGTTGTACAGATCAGAGCACGCAGCACTCAAACTAATAGAACATTAAACATCTGAAGCCAGGCTATAAACCTCAAAATACTTAACTTGAAAATTTGACCCTGCTTTTACACTCGGTTAAATTATTGCTATACTTTTTCCCTCAGTTCATCATCAATTCTAAAATAACAACTGGTACCAGCAGGCCAAACTGACTTTCCATGCTGATCCAGACTGGTTTATTCTGGTTAGAGCTGGATTAAAGCTAGTGAACTATGCCGTTTACTACAGCAAAACTAAAACCAGTTTCATGCCACGTATCATCAACACATAATCAAATTAACATTTAGTATATCACTTGTTTTACATTTGTTGATTGTCACCAGGTTTGTGTAAGTAATGGGGTCTTCATTTGACATAATAGTGTGTGTGTGTGTGTGTGTGTGTGTGTGTGTGTGTGTGTGTGTGTGTGTGTGTGTGTGTGTGTGTGTGTGTGTGTGTGTGTGTGTGTGTGTGTGTGTGTGTGTGCATGCATGTGTGTGTGCGTGCATGTGCGTGTGCGTGTTTTTGTGACATATGAGGACACAAATTTGTATAATGACATAGGTATTACAAGGAGAAGGAGATTTATGAGGACATTTCCCCATGTTCCCATATTCTAAAAAGGCTTATAAATGAGTACAGAATGAGTTTTTTTGAGAAAGTAAAAATGCACAAAGGTGGGTTTAGGTGTAGGGCGATAGAAAACACAGTTTGTACAGTATAAAAACCATTACGCCTATGGAATGTCCCCACAATTCACAAAAACAAACATGTGTGTGCTATTGTGTTACTAATTGAAAATCTGAAATTTGTTGAAAAAGAAATCTTATTGCCTGATGAATATTGTTTTTGAAGTCTCAACAATTATTTTTTATAATGAGTCTCAGTGACTCACTCAGGTTTGTGTCATTAGTCATGTTTGCAATGTTATATGTAACTTTCTTGTTTCATAGTTATTTTCATTACATAATTTTATTGATACATAATATACATACATTCATAATTTCATTAATATATCATCCAAAATGAAAATTCAGTTTACTCATCATTTAGTGTTCCACAGAAGAAATAAAGTAGGCTAATACAAATTTGGAATGACATGAGGACATATACAATATATATACAAAACTGGAATGAACTCACATTATTTCATTTACATTATACGCTCACAAGCAGCACTTTCTGTTTGAGAAATATTATTGAATTCAGATCATTTAAGCAGTTTATGACTACACTTGGTCATGATTAGTATAGATTAATTACCATTTGGATGTAAATGTATGATTCCTCATGTAAATTAGATTTCATGATAAAGTTAATTAATCAATCATCATAAATTAAAGCATTGAATGTTAACAATTCATTTGATCATTTTGCAAACATTGTAGGGACGTTATTTTTTAATGTTCTCTCAACATTATGAAACAAGTAGTACAGTAAAAAAAAATTTAGATAAATGTCCAAGTAAGATGCTTCTGAAAGTTACACTCGCATTAAAGACAAAAAAAAAAAAAAAAGAAAAAGATCTTGGATTCTATCCTGTCCCATTCTTTTGTTCATTTCAGGTCTCAAATTTTAGTTGTATATCTGAGTTTTTTTTTTTTTAATTTAAAGATTCTATTTTAAAAGCTGGTCAGCCACTGTTTACTCCACAAGGCTTTTGTAAGTATCTGTTTATTTCCACTTCTGAATATCCACGGGGATTTTGAACAGTGGAAACCACAACAACAACAACAGACTTGTATGCGAGTAAGCTATGCCAATAGGCATTACATTAAGGAAACCATCTGACTGATAGCGACTGGTTGTTCTAAGAATATTTCAATGGATTGGAGGGATCAGCTGTAATGAAAATGACCTTTTAAAACCACTAAGGGAAGGTGTTGAGTTGCACTTTTAATTTTAATGAGAGGGATAGGGCTAGCAGATTAACAAAAGAGCCAGAGAGTTCACAGTCCTCATCACTTCTTTGCAAGACACACTGAGCTCCAAGACACTAGCAGTCACTGGAATGAAAACGTCTACTAAATGCAAGTAAACATCCCCACTCAAACAGCAGCTGCACCAACATGATTCTTAAGGTGGGTAATGGGACCACACAGACATTCTGTGATCTGTCTTCCACCACTAATTTCCACATCGGACACTATGCCCACACAGAATGTGGAACATCCCTCTTAAGTAGCGGTTCACCATCAAGAATATCTCTGAAACATCCGTACACACATAACATGCTCTCTGAAATGATCTCCGCTGATCTCTGCTTATTAGTTCAACCATCTCAATAATGTGTGCACTGGAAGCATGAATTAATAAACAATTAATAAACCATGATGAATTTCAATAATGCAATTCCCAAATGGAGAAAATATGGTAGATCTAGTATGATATCTGAGTTGTTTAGAGCATCAACAAATAAATGGCAAGTTGCCTATTGAGCTTAAATTTATAGAAAGTAGAGCCAGTGATGAGTTTATTTTCAGTGCCGGAATTATGGGGGATTTGGAAGGGCTCTCATTCCACTAATTAACACTTGAACCCCCCAAAGGATGTCAAAACAAAAGGTCTTATATGTCTTATTATATGTACTGGACAGTAAATCTACAAAATATAAGTACTGTCATTGTCACTTTAGTTTTATACTGCACAAACGTGCATATAAGTCAACTCTCCTGAAAGTCATTGAATAATTCACACACTCCCTTTGTGTTTGTGTTCCTCTGGAACATTTGCAGGAATTAATCTGAGGTTACACAGCACTGAGGAATCACTTGCAGGAGGGACTGAGTTTGGCGCCACATCAGCAAGACTGCAGTGGTATCACTAAAAATAGCATCTGTTTGTTTGTTAACTTTCCAGTGCTGGCAGGAAAAAAATATCAAATTCCTGAATCACCAAGCAGAAGTGCCCTCATGTCTTGCTCACAGTAAGATCTCATTCACACAGTAAACAACACAGCTTATTATAATAGCAAGCAATCTATGACAGGAACAGCAAGTTTCTCTCTTACACAGGCGAAAAGTTCCTAAAGTTTTTCTCATATGACACAATTTAGTTATATTTTATACCCACCATGTTTCGTCAGTGCAGCAAAGCTGAGAATAGAGAGAATGGCATTTACAAGCCGTATATTTCCCTGAGAATTTTCTTTTTTTAAATTTATTTCATATTAATGTAACTTCAAGAAACTTTCCAATTACAGAAATTACACAAAATTACCACAAACAAGAATTTTGAAACCACTTTGTGCTTTAAAAACTTCCTAACAAGTTGCTGCATAAATTAGCATTCTAGGTCTGCCTACTAATTGACATCATGACGGTTGGGTTCCGGTAGTAAAAATCCTGTTCATATTCTCCAGAGGAATTGATCTTGAACAGTTACTTATAAACTACACCTACCGTAAGCTATGAGGTTGTTAATTGTTGTTAATTCTTCAACAATCAAAGAATCGCAATGAGCAAATTACACCAGTAGAACACTTTAGTGTCCACCAACTCCCATGAAGCACTGCAAATGACATAACCTCATTCACTATTTTCTATTCCAATAATATAGTCCACTGATTGCTGTGAATGCCATCTTCTGGTAGACTCAGGAAAATGTGACTTGACATTTTCAAATACTTTTATGCTTCAAATCAAAATTTGTAATGTTGTGATTCACCTTGTAGCTGGTTCAGGGCTATTAATTCTTTCACAAAGACTCTTTTTTTTTTAAATCCCTATGAAAAAAATGAACGTCAAAAACACTTGTGTAAAAGTGAGCAGGCACTGTTGCACTCTATAGTTATCTAAGCCACACCTAAACTTCAATACTGATATTCCACAATGTCCTCTTTCATAGAACCTATTAGGTACGTTTTAGACAACAACACAACCCAATGTTAAGGGGTACTGGCAATAGTAGCATAAACCAGGTTATCCTACCTGACTAGTGGAAGGGGGTTTCCAGTCACTCTGCATTCAAGGCGGATAGGGCTTCCTTCTGCCACCTCTTGGCTCTTCAGTTTCTGCGTGAACCGTGGAGGACTCATGGGTCCATCTAGACTAACTCCTCTGCCCTGATGCTCATCTGACCCAACATCAGCCCGAACCTGGTGCGTACCTTCCTGCTGGGGCTCAGAGGATGATGAAGAGGATGAAGGTGGCTGAGCCTGCTGCATGGCCAGCCGCTGGCTCCTTGGAGACAAGTAGCCACTGTCAGGTGAAGAGGAGTCTTCATCACCTTGCTGATCCACACGTGTGGAGCCTTTAAAGATGGAAGAGAGCTCCTCAATGAAGGTAGCAGCTCGGCTGCAGAACTCAGTAGCTGAAGCAGCTCGTTCGTTGAGCTCCAGGCCTCCGTGGACCAGCCGGGGACGGTCCTGCTTATATACTGGTGTGATGGATTTTTTGCAGACAAACTTTTCAGGTGATTCAGGAACAGCGCAGGGCTGGTTAGGCCTGCTGAGCGGCCTGCTCTGATTGAATGTGACTTTACCTGATGTGGCGTCAGTTGACTGAGATGCAGAATCTGGGAGAGGGGGGTCTTTGGTTTCTGAGTAAAGAGGCAGGTGCTCTGTGGGAACGGGGGGTTCATCTTGGTCATTTGGGTCACCTGCGTCACTCATGGCTTCTCGAGCCAGGTCCAAACTGAGGCTGATCTCGTCCTGGCTCAGGAAAGCAGAAAGTTCTGGAAAGTCCCCATCCCCACTCTCTAGCTCAGCCATTGAGTCCAAGTAAACCTCGCCATCAAGAGGTGGCAACGAAAGCATGCCCCCATCCCCCTCCAAGGACACGCCCCCTGAAGGACATGCCTCTTTCATCAGCAGAGAGAGGGGGAGTGTGTCATTCCAGCTCCCGTCCTGCATCCTGCAATACGCAAATCACCAAAGAGAAAGGTGAGAAAAAATTGCGGACCCTATTATTATTATTTTTTTTTTATATAAAGATCAGAATCATAGTCCTAAAGACAAGCAATTTCTGCAATATATACCACATTCATGCACTTAAATTAGTGTAAACACACTCACACCGGAGTCTGATCATGGGCAGTTGTCGTATGATGACTCAGGCTGGCATATTTTGGGCACAGCTGTCCAGCATTAACAAAGGCTCGTCATGAGGCCCAACAAGGCATGAGTGCCATTTAACACTCATGCTGACTTTATCTCTTTTATTCCCTTGTCTATTCCCTTCTGTCCACTGTCTCTATATCAATCTATATCTATTTTTCCAGTGCCTTCACCCCGACCTGGAGTAATGGTTGCTGAAAATTCAGCTTTGCCCACCACAGGAATAAATTACATTTTAAAACATATTAAAATAGGAAGCTCTTATTTTTTTATTTTTGCTGTACATTTGATCAAATAAATGCAGCCTCGGTGAGCATGAGAGACTTATTTCAAAAACATCAAAAAGTTTTACGGACCACTTTTGAACGGTTTTGTATATGAATAAAAATAATGACATTACTTATTTATATGTACATAATTTTCATGTAAACATAAATAAAACATTGTGTATAAATATATAACAGTATTTTGTGTATGATGGTAGGTTTAAAGAAGGCTTTTAAGGTTCCATAATGCCATGCTTTATGATTGAAAACAGATTTACTGAATACAGTGTCTGGTCTAACTTGAGTCTAAATTAAAATAAATAAATAAAACATTTCATCCAACCTCCCAAATTCAGACACAGTATTGTTGGATATCATAGACACCAAAGGATGCATCTATGCTGCCCTCCAAACCCAATCAGATGAAAGGATCTTAATAGGCAGGATGTTGCACAACAGGTAAACTTAAAAAGAGGGAACTTATTAAATATATAATATCCTGAACTTGTACAGTACAGTACAGATGTTGATGAATAGATGTTTTAGAACTTATAGAAAGTTGTTGTTTTCATTTATAAATGACTTCACGACCTTATTTTTGGAAAAACACATTTAAATCTGACAGTGAATGATGGTATCCTCAGTAACCTCTGGAGAGGATCCTTCGCCATAATTCAGGGAAAGTGTTTGGTCTGACATACCACACATTGGTGAAACATTAATATGAGACAGTGTCTGCAGCATAGCGAAACCCTTCAACCAACAGATCAGGTCTCTGAGAAAATACAAGTCAGCTCTGAATACGTGCAGAACTGGGTACTGGCTTGTGTGTGTGAACGCTCCATGCACATGTCTGAGACACATTAATGTGTCCCTGCTAACTTTATGACTACATTTCCACTGTAAATTATTGTTTACACATGTATATTTATTATTTATGGCCTATTAATTGATGTCATACAGTGCTGTACAATAACCCTGTCTCCAGGTTTTGTTATAGCGGACTTTGTTTACACAATGTTTATGTAAAGTGACCAGGTGTTGTATGTAAAGGTGTGCGGGCATGTGTGTGTATTCGAAGAGACGTGACAGTGTGACTTTCTCCAGTCATGGCGTCCTGAAGGCCAGCTGTTGTTATTTTTAATCCTCAAGGGCTGCATTTCATAGCAGCAACCACCTCCCCACCAAGAGTCCTTTTTTTTTTTTACATATAAGCGCGCGCACACATGCTGCTTCTACATTATTCATGTGGAAATTATGGCCTCTTTATTCTGTATTGATGAATTATAGATAGCGGAATATGGACGTGACATACCAAACAATTGTGAAAGCCAAGGCTGACAGACTGACATGCTTGTTTTTCCATCTCTAACACAAACAGTAGAATGCTCCTTATCAGAATTATTTGTAAAATGTAGAAAAATTAATCTAATGCTGGATGAAATTGAATGAAATAGTGAAGTGAATTTAACTCTGAAACCAAATATCTCAGAAGACCATTCATTGAGAGTAGTTCTGAATCTAATAATATAATTTACTTGAATTTACAGTTTCAGAATGAATCAACTCACATGGAATCTTCTACTTACAGACAAATGCAAAAAGTCAATGACGTTATGTGTGTGTGTGTATATATATATATATACATATATATATATATATATATATATATATATATATAAATGAAAGAGCCAGTTACCTTAAGTCAGTTTTTGCAAATATCCGTCCCCGTCAGGTTCCAGTTTTTCTGAAGTTCTCTATGCCAGAAAATTACAAAAGATGTGTTTCTTTCTTCAGGGAGTTGTGGGTCTTTTCTCTGTCCTATGTTTCTTTTGTCTTGTTTTGCCGAGTGCTCTGAGGTGAGCCGGTTAGAGTGGCTACAGAGTGGCCTGCTGTCCCATCTGTCTCGGGCCCTGACCGCTTACTGAGCACCGCTAAATTTGGCCCCTAGCTCAGGTTACACAGCAAGAGAGAGAGACACGGTGAGTGAGAGAGAGAGAGCTCTGGGGTGTGTAGCATCCATGTGCCCACTCCACATCAAAGACACACATACATCATTTTCATATCCACAAAGGCATGTAAATGCATTTCACAGACACACACTTGACTGTTTGGTTCAAAACAAGCCACCAAAGCACTGTCTGACAATTATACAAATCTATAGGGCACCTAATAAGCACTTACAGTGAAGGTAAGCAAACTGACTTTTTATTTATTTGCTTCACAATTAATTTAATGTCTTTATTTTTGTCAGTTTATTTAAGAACTTACGAATTACATACCTGTAGTAAAATTTGTCCAAGAAATGTAATATTCTCAATGAATGAATCTCAGTTCAGTCACAGTTTTGACTATATGTTAGAACCCAAAAGTAGATACATATTACTTAGTAAATTCTTTCATAGTGCACAAATTTGGCGTAAAGTACTTTTACATTTTAAGTAATATTCACTATTACAAATCCATTTATGGATGTAGACATGAGACTTTCAAAACCAATGTGTGTCAGTCACCAAGACTCTTAAATTAACCTCATATCAATAGCTCACTCCCTAAATACACTGTTATCCCATTAAGACACCCTATTAACAGAGTACTTTATATATAGGAATGAGGACACAACAAACTGTAACGTCCTGCCACAAAGTTTACAAGCTCAAAAGCTACATTGGTAGACTATTAATGCTGCTTACTGTTTATACTTGATGATATAGCAAGATCATATTCTTTGGATTTGTGACATCCTGTCTGGATGACTGAGTTGTTATTCACCGATAATATTTCTGGAGCTATTAACTGTTATATATTGAGAGTTCTCAAGAACTGCATGATCATGATAGATAGATAGATAGATAGATAGATAGATAGATAGATAGATAGATAGATAGATAGATAGATAGATAGATAGATAGATAGATAGATAGATAGATAGATAGATAGATAGATAGATAGATAGATATGGAATGGCATAACAGTGAGTAAATAATAACATAATTTTAATTTTGGGTGGATCGTTTCTTTATCTTCACTGGTTTAAGAGAGGTGTTTGAGACGGACGGCAGATGTGATCGTGAGTGGTGCAGTAGGTGTCTATTTCAGGACACTTATCACATTCACTTCATAAACACCGACAGCACAGAGCTATTCCTGTTTCTCAACAATCAATGCACTGATTACAGTTAAGCCTCAATGACAGGAACAAGAAGATCTATCACTCAAAGCGCTGTCACAGAACAAACATACACACCACTGACTGATTCAGAGCATTGCTCAACAATCTCATTCAGTCACACAGTGAGTGAAAGATTATACTAGAAAGATTCTCTACCTGTGACGCTTCAGATTGGCAGAATAGCCCATGCATTTTTGAACTGTCAGTTTATTTTCAAATGTGTTACTGAACATCTCATTTAAAATCACTTAGAATCAATTAAAAACAAAAACAAAAATCTTAGCTACAATTCTCACAAATGTACAATTAAGAAAATATTCTGAACCTTTTTAGAAAAACTGTTTTATGTATGTATACAGTACATGTATGTATGTACAGTATGGATGTATGTATGTAGGATATATTAAAAAGCTTGGAAATGTTGTCTAATTAGCAATCTAACCACGTTCGGAGTAAATCGTGTATATCCAGACCTTAGACTGGACAATCAAAGGTCTGGTCCATATTGTTGCTTATTTAGGCCAACAATTTCTCCATAGTCAGATCAATTAAAAAAATAAAAATAAAAAATCAACCATGTTATTCTCGGAAAATGTATAAACTAGGAAAGTGGTCACTCACTGGTTTCTTTGCAATAAACTCATACAGCTATGAAAGAAATATGAAAATCTGATTAAGCCATATACATTTAAAACTACAAAAATTCAACCAACAGGAACTCTTCAAAATGCCAACATAACAGAATATTATGTTCCCTCCATTTTTTTCACCTTGTGCAAAAACCTTCTCAAAATTTACTCCCTCCAAGTCAGTAGCATTCAAAGCATGCTGGGAACTGGAGAACTCCTGCCCAGTTTCAGCAATGCTATGCCAACAAAACACAAATGGATTACGTAAACTTCTATAGTGTTTTCCACCAATAATTTTGCCTTATAAATCTATTATTTATTAAAAATATGTGATATAGGTAGAAAGAAAAAATATTACTAGTGTAAAAATTATCATAATGAGTCATTCTCAGTCTGTAATATTGTCAAATTATACAAAAAGTGTGAAAATATTGTGTATTTAGGATATGTTAGCTTGCCATTTTATTCCATTCACTTGCCTTTTTAATTTGTTCCTGATGTTGATCCTTCCACACCACCTTCCATTGCACGTATTATTTGTATAGTAAATTATTTCCCATTCATAATTTGATATACTGGAAATGAAACTGTAGTGGAAATGTTAATGACAGAAAAAAGCACTGTCCTGTGATGCATTTATATCCAGTGTTAGGGATTAGTAGATCAGCTAAGTGAAACGTTTTTTAAAAAGCTATTAAGACAGTTCATAAAAAAATATGTATTTTTCTTTATGCGAATTTTTTCATATTTATTTTGCTGTTAAACGGAACCGAACTCGTCGTGATTGACAAGTTTCGTGACGTTCACTCTTTCTAATAGAAACTCGTTTCGCGTTTTTTTTAAATGTATTTTGACCCATTTGTTTTTCCGTAGTCAAGATTTCATTGGCGGTCAGAATCACGTTTCATTGGTCGCACTGCTATACTCTATCTTTATGAACATGAATGCGTTTACAGTAAAAATAAGAATATATTAATGTTTTAATTCAATTTCTCTGTACGTACAAAATTTAGAAGACGAGCTTGAGTGTGGAGTTTATCGTTGGTCGTCGTTTATCTAGTAAGTGCGTGAAGTCTAAAATCAGGCTAATGCTGTGCAGCATTGGAGGAGTAGTAGTCACTCTAGTTAGCTATTTTTGTCATAAACGACTGTAGTGCATGGAAAGTTTCAGTCACTCATAGCAGCAGATGACAGCAGTCTGTGATCCTGAACTGATCAATGCTCTGTAAGACTGTGATACAAGTTATCAGTACTGATGGTGTCTGTACTAATGGACTTCTCTCCTTCTGCAGGGTTCAGCAATGCCTGCTTTTCACCAGGTCGGGGAGAAACAGCTCCCCAACCCCATTCTGTACATGGCCTGGTCTCCTAACAGAGATCTGATCGCCCTGGCTAACACTTCAGGAGAGGTTGGGTGTTTTGTAGATATACACATACATGTCTTCTGTTAAACCAGACTCTCAATTGATCCTTACCTGTAGGATTGTAATGGAGGTTTATTAAAGTATTCTGTCATTACAGCTTCTCCTGCATCGGCTTGCCAACTTTCAGCGGGTGTGGAGTTTACTGCCCAACGAGAACACCGGAAAAGAGATCACATCACTGGCCTGGAGACCTGATGGGAAAGGTAAACTCAAATAAAATTTCATTGCCTTATTTGTATTTGTATCAGGGTTATGATAGTTACCTAAACCATTAAAAATGTTACTTGAAATAAAATAAATGTTAACTCAAATGATAGATAAATGGACGGACTGATAGATAGATAGATAGATAGATAGATAGATAGATAGATCCAATTTTATTTCATCCAGGGAACTAAACTATAGTACTAAAATAAGTAAAACTGAAATAAATATTTGGAAAAAATTTGGACATTTAAAAAAAAATAATAATAAAATGACAAAACAGTGAAATTGCTCAGATTAGTTTAAAAATTAAAATGAAATGGAAAATACAAAAATAAAAACAAATATGAATAAAAACTATAATAATATATATTGATACTAAAATAACATTGAGACATATCACTGCAGTCTTACTGAAGTGTAATTTACTGTTTTCTGCAGTCCTGGCATTCAGTGTGGGAGACACAAAGCAGGTGGTGCTGTGTGATGCAGAGAAGGCAGAAATCCTCCACCTGTTCCCTGTTGAATACCCAGCATCCTGCATGCACTGGATGGAGGTGCAAGATGACAGCAGGTGGGAGTTTTTATATAAAGAGATATTTTCTTTCTCTATTGATGACTTGGTTTCATTCATCTGGTTGTTGTTTTTTCTCTCTAGCACATTGTCCTCATTTAGTGAATCCGAAGATGAGTCCAGCCGTTTTCTTCCAAAGTTACCCTCTTTACCTAAGAGGTGAGACTCTGAGCTTTGGTTTGTCTGCTAGATGACTGAATGAGAAGTACTTGGGTCACTCTTTAGTTTTTATATTTGTAATTGTTTTTATTGCTTTTCCATTTTCCTTTGTGCTGTGTTTGTGTTCAGCTACAGCACCACATCAAAGATATTTAGGTAAGAGGACATTTTATGTGCTTAATATGCTGATTATTTGTCTTTTTCTTTGTCATACTCTTTATGATTGGTCATCTGCATGCGGCATGTGTCAGTTTGACTGTATGTCTGCTCTGGTTGATTATTATGTGTTATTTTATTCTCTTGCAGTGAAGAGAAAGCAGATGAAGTCACAAACCTTTTGGGGGAAGTGAGGTCAGTGTTGTATTTGTTGACCAGTTCGGTTAAGCTTGATACTTTTCTAAAGCTGTATTGTGCCTGATAATGTGTGATGTAATGTATCTCTGCAGGCTCAATATCCTGGTGGTGGGAGGACCGTCTGGATTTGTGGAGCTGTATGCATATGGCCTGTATAAGATTGCTACACTGAGTGGAGTAGGATATAAAATTTTCATTCATTAAAATGGAATAAAACAAAAAGAAAGTTAGTAACACACTTTTATGTGTCTCTCAGATCTCAGGGACGTGCCGCAGTCTTGGACTGTCTAGTGACCTCAAGTCCCTCTCTGTTATTACAGAGATTAGATCCACAGAAGACAACCCTGAGATACATTACATACAGGTAAAGTCTGAAAACACTAATACACATCATTTTTAACCCAACATTGCCAGTACTGTGCTGTATGGGACAGTGACAAATAAGAGTGCCCATGATAAAGAAAAAAAAGCTTTAAAAAAAATATGCCAAATTCTTAGAAATGCATTGATGTTGGTGTCATATGGTTTCAAAAAACCTTTATTACATTTTTAAGAACAATTTAAATTTAATGACTCAAAAAAAAATCTTGTGGTTTAACTATGAAGTCAAAGTTTTATATATATATATATATATATATATATATAAAAAAAATTTTCTCCTTACATTACTTTTGACTGTGACTTTATTAGATTTCATTAATTAAAAAATATCATTAAGTTTTTGGAGATTTTTTTTTTTTCCCATTATGATGCCAGGTCAAATTTTGAACTTCAAGCCCCCAAATAACATCAAGATGATGGTTCAGTTACTTTATATTTTGTTAATCTGACAACTGTAACATTTCAGTCTACAAGTGCTGAAACAACACCAACTGAACTCCAGCAAATTATATCAGTACTATAATTTTATGTACCTGTTATTTATTGAAGGTTGATGTCAAAGTAAACAAATTGCAAACAGGTTGAGGCACACATAATCTTATACTGCCAGGTTACATGTGGCGTCTCTGCACTGAATAGAATGTATGAGGTTGATTTCATTAGTTGACTGACTGTGTTGCAGCTGGACACTGGACTGCTGTCTTCATGTTTGCCTGAGTTGACCAAGATGGCACGCAAGTTTACACACATTTCCACCCTGCTGCAGGTACGTGTCTTCACCGGCGTCTTACTGATAGAAGCTGTAACCTCGTCTTTATTCATACATCTTTCATTCTCTTTCTCTGTTGTTTAGTATCTGCGTCTCTCTCTCACCTGTATGTGTGAGGCTTGGGAGGACATTCTTATGCAGATGGACCTCCGTCTCACTAAGTTTGTCCAGGTTAGAGTTCTTCACAAGCAAGGCAATCACAAACAAGCATATAAAAGACATCAAACAGGATGGCATTCATTAGAGCATTGAAACGCCTCACCCTGAAAAGTACATATAAGTGCAGGAGTGGACTGTGATCGATTGAAGCCATGATAAATGGCTCTGTTTGTTGTTTATTAGAGTTCTAAGAGACATTGTTGTTTTACAGGAAAAGAACACAAGCACTCAGGTTCAAGATGAGTTTCTGGAGCTATTGTTATGGGGCCATGCCAGGTACATAATTCATAAATGATAGTCACACTAGGTTTTTGAAGAGTACATATTGTCATTTCACAGTGGTAATTGTGGCAGTAAGCTGTTGAATGGTGTTGTTTGAGGTAAATTTTGTAATGTTTGTTAAATCACACTATTAATATTTTATGCAAAATATATAAAATAATATGAAAATATTTAATATAAATTTCTCTTAAATTTGAGAATATTACTTAATATATAATGATTTCGATTAAATGTAATATGCTTGTGTTTACTCTAAATGGCCAGCAGGGGGCACCATATGTTCTTCAATTTATAGCTGGAGTCAAAATAAGAAAACTGCTTAGCATAACCAAACCAGATGATGACATAATAAGAGGTTACTTTTGTAGAATTGTATGTATATTCTGATTTCTGATTCGAAAACTTCTCTATCAGCCCTGAACTTCAAGCTCTTCTTATGAATCAACTCACAGTCAAGGTAAGTCTACCTGGAATTAGGTTGACTGCATAAGTTAGCCACTGTCAGTATTCATGCAATTATTACAAACTTTATTCATTATTTGGTTGGTTGTTTGCTCAGGGCTTGAAGATGTTGGGTCAGTCCATTGATTCTTCTTATTCCAGCATCCAGAAACTTGTTATCAGTCATTTGCAGAGGTGTGTATTATTCGCTAGCCCTTTAACCAGTACTAGATAGAGTATGTTCGAGAGCGGCATGTGCATTGAGTGTTTGCTGTGCACACAGTGGCTCTGAAGCGCTGCTGTATCATCTGAGCGAGGTCAAAGGAATGGCACTCTGGAAACAGAAGTTTCAACCTCTCGGCCTGGATCCTGCAGCCATCGAGGGTATAAGACGGCCTATTTATAGACCAGTGTTATTTTTTAGTATTATTTATATACTGATATAGGATTCATTAATATTTTCAATCAGCTTTTATTTTTATATTTTCAGTTTTTATTTTTTTTTTAGTTTTAGCAGTTTTTATTTATTTTTGTTTTAGTTTTACTCATTTTAGTGATTTAAATTAAATTAGTTACCAAGGCAACATTTCTGATTTTCAACTTCTTCTTTTTTATATAATTATTATTATTATTATTAAAATTATTATTTTATTTACTAATAGACAACTCCTTAGCTCAGATTAATCTGAGGCATTTAGTTCTGCATTGCCTTGCAGGCATATTATGCAGTTGAGAATCAAAATAATGACATTTTAATATAAAAATACAATTACAGTTATAATTATAAGTGCAAGTCTTTTCTGTAACTAAAAACAAGTGTTTTAGCAAGTAGAATTAAATGTTTTTTGTGTTCACTTTTGTTTATGGTTTAGATGCCATCGTAGCTGTGGGCTCTTTTACACTGAAGGCCAGTGAACTTTTACAGTGAGTTTAATCTTACTTTACCCACTTAATCTAGGATGTCTTTTCTCTATATGTCATTATTAAACTTTCAACTGATTGTCTTGATTCCAGAGTTATTGATAAGAGTATGAAGAACTTCAAAGCCTTTTTCAGATGGCTGTATGTTGGTAAGCTCCAGTTTTTGTGTGAGCTGTAGCTTTAAGATATATTTAGTCAAAAACTATTTCCAAAACCTAGGGTGCTGTCTTGCTGCAACTAACCTTCTATTATACTAAACAGTTTTTTGTTTGTACTTGTTAGTATTAAATGAAGTTTATTTATAATCGACATTCTTGTTTTAGCCATAATGGATTTTTTCCCTCACTCAGCTTGCTGCAGTTTGTTATGGAATGTGGTGGCTGTTCTCAGCTTGTATCAGCTTGCATATCAGGAGTGTGCCTATAATGCCTTAAAGTGCTGCCTCATTAGGTTTTGGAACAGACTAATAGACTTTTCGTGTTGTGTTGTAACAATTTTTGCTTTTCACAGCAATGCTTCGAATGTCAGAAGATCACGTTCCTCCTGAGCTTAACAAGGTTAGATATCAGAATCAGAAATTGACATAAAGAGAGTAAAAGAGTGTGGGTGTAAAAGTGGCAGTGGATGGGAAATATAATTATATTAAAATTATATATAAAATATATATATATATATATATAATTTAAAATTATACATGCAACACTTTTGTTTTTGCCCCCATTTTTCATGAGCTGAACTCAAAGATCTAAGACTTTTTCTATGTACACAAAAGGCCTATTTCTATCAAATATTGTTCACAAATCTGTCTAAATCTGTGTTAGTGAGCACTTCTCCTTTGACGAGATAATCCACTTCACAGGTGTGGCATATCAAGACGCTGATTAGACAGCATGATTATTGAGCAGGTGTGATTTAGGCTGGCCAAAATAAAAGGCCACTCTAAAATGTGCAGTTTTATCACACAGCACAATGCCACAGATGTCGCAAGTTTTGAGGGAGTGTGTAATTAGCATGCTGACTGCAGGAATGTCCACCAGAGCTGTTGCCCGTGAATTGAATGTTCATTTCTCTACCATAAGCCGTCTCAGAGAATTTGGCAGTACATCCAACTGGCCTCACAACCGCAGATCACATATAACCACACCAGCCCAGGACCTCCACATCCAGCATCTTCACCTCCAAGATCGTTTGAGACCAGCCACCCGGACAGCTGCTACAACAATCAGTTTGCATAACCAAAGAATTTCTACACAAACTGTCAGAAACCGTCTCAGGGAAGCTCATCTGCATGCTGTGTCCTCATCGGGGTCTCGACCTGACTGCAGTTCGCTGTCGTAACCGACTTGAGTGGGCAAATGCTCACATTCGATGGTGTCTGGCACATTGGAGAGGTGTTCTCTTCATGGATGAATCCCGGTTTTCACTGTACAGGGCAGATGGCAGACAGCGTGTATGGCGTCGTGTGGGTGAGCGGTTTGCTGATGTCAACGTTGTGGATCGAGTGGCCCATGGTGGAGGTGGGGTTATGGTATGGGCAGGCGTATGTTATGGACAACGAACACAGGTGCATTTTACTGATGGCATTTTGAATGCACAGAGATACCGTGACGAGATCCTGAGGCCCATTGTAGTGCCATTCATCCACGACCATCACCTCATGTTGCAGCATGATAATGCACGGCCCCATGTTGCAAGGATCTGTACACAATTCCTGGAAGCTGAAAACATCCCAGTTCTTGCATGGCCAGCTTACTCACCGAACATGTCACCCATTGAGCATGTTTGGGATGCTATGGATCGGCGCATACGACAGCGTGTTCCAGTTCCTGCCAATATCCAGCAACTTCGCACAGCCATTGAAGAGGAGTGGACCAACATTCCACAGGCCACAATCAATAACCTGATCAACTCTATGCGAAGGAGATATGTTGCACTGTGTGAGGTAAATGGTGGTCACACCAGATACTGACTGGTTTTTGGATATTTGAGAGAAATACGCCTTTTGTGTACATAGAAAAAGTCTTAGATCTTTGAGTTCAGCTCATGAAAAATGGGGGCAAAAACAAAAGTGTTGCGTTTATAATTTTGTTCAGAGTATATATAATATATATATATATTAGGGGTGGAACGATACATGTATTCGTATCAAACCGTCACGGTACGGGCGTCTCGGTTCGGTGCATGAGGCCTTACAACGAATACAAGCAATTCACCCTCAATCCAGAAGGGGGCGCCCGCAGTAATGCAGCGCTGCTTGATAACCGTCAGCAGAAGAACATTAAATGCCATGGGTTGCGCACTTGAAAACAAAGCCCCCAGACAGTGACCATGTGCTGATTCTGAACGCGTCTCTCACATAGACTGACGAGGGAGTATACTTTAAAGGCTTGCGCACTCAACTGTTTGGGAAATGGAGCTCATTTGGTACAAATCCAAATATTCCATAATGTTTCCATATTTGCTATGCAACATATCTGAATGCTAAGCTATTATTTATTATGTAAATTATGGGCTTTGTACTCAGTTGCGTTCCAACGGTGACACAGAGGAGGGCGCGCTGATGTTTGGCTCACTCTATTTTATTTTGATAAAGTACCAACTGTGCTGTCAAGTTATCAATGCTGGAACTGATGTGTTTTGTGTGTGTGTGCGCTCCGGCGCGATCACTTCAACGGTTTCCTCATATCAGCACAAAAATTAACTGAAACTCAGCATATATAGGCTACCTTACGTGTCACACTGTTTTCCCCCTTGTTTATCTGTAAACTAAATCAAATATAGTTCAAGAATTTTTTACTTGTATGTGTATATATGTATGTGTGTGTGTATGTATATATATATATATATATATATAAAATCTGCAGTACGTACATACATACACATATATATATGTATGTATGTACTGCAGATTTTATATATATATATATATATATATATATATATATATATATATATATATATATATATATATATATATATATATATATATATATATATATATTATTTAGTATTTTCACATCTAGGTGGAAAAAAAAAATTGTACTTCTGCCTGTTCAAAATAAATGAAAAGAAACCGAGCATAGTAGATTTTTTTTTTCCCTGTTGTACCGAAATCGTATCGAACCGTGACATCTGTGTACCATTCCACCCCTAATTTATTTATATATATATATATATATATATATATATATATATATATATAAAAAATCTTTTAAGATAAATATATCTGCTATAATAGTAATACATGTGAATGTGTGTTTCAGATGACTCAGAAGGATCTGGCTTTTGTGGCTGACTTCCTGTCTGAGCATTTCAGTGCTGTGAGTGAAAAAGAAATGCATTATTTTAACATTAAACAAATGTTTGGTGTGAAGCCTACATACTAATTTTCTTTCCTCTATTTCAGAACGAGGAGCTGTTTGATCGGAAAGGGAAGTATTTCAATGTTGAGCGCGTTGGACAGGTAAGGACCTTCATACACATTCTGATGGGAGTTCTTTTCCTTATTTCATAACATACTTGGTCTGTGGTTGTTTTTTGCAGTACTTGAAGGATGAAGATGAAGACTTGGTATCTCCACCCAACATGGAGGGCAACCAGTGGGTGACATTTGTAAAACAGAGCACTTACCTGAAAGGTAAAATTACGCTTTCTACCATTATTAAACCACAAGACTGCTAATGTTAACTTATTGTTTTGTGAAAAACATAAAATTGAATATGACAAATTAATTGTTTGTATTTTTGATTTGCTGCAGACAGTCCATTGCTCTTCCCCACTTACCCAAAGAAGTCTCTTCACTTTGTCAAGAGAATGATGGAGGGGTCAATTGATCTGTGCTTACAGAAACCGGCCGTGAGTCTCTAAAACACACACACAAGCACACGCCCAAAAACTTCAGTACTCTCTGGGTTAGACACAACAGTTTTACATGTTCTGCTTTGAAACTTTATAATTTAGGGCTTACTTTTGTTTTACTTTATTATGGGTTGACTTCATTTCAGTTATTTTTGCCAACAAGAACAACTGTGAAAAAACACACGCTGTAATATGAGGTCCTGTTTTATTTCACAAAATTAAGCGTCTTCTTTTGACGTCCAACCCGTTCTCTTTTTTAGAAGATGCTAACTTCCCTTCTCACATACAAACTCCATCCATTAATGGTCTCCAGCATATATACATCAGAAGCATTAACTACATTATCTGGATTGTTTCACCCTTCCTGCTGACCATTCTTTCCCTTAGCACTAATGCGTCTGACTCCTAATCATATGTCTGTGTGTGTTTTTCAGGAGGTGATTGGACATTCAGTAAAACAAGCTGTGTGTTTGCCATTGTACACTGTTCCTGAGAGGTATTCCTTATTCTTGATTCTTTCTGTGATTTACCAAATAGATACAGAACCTAAACATTTAATAGTAAACCTGCTTTTAGATTTTGTGGTCAGGAAATAACTGATGGTTTAATTTGAGTTACAGAAGCAGTTGACAATATGATGATTTCTGTGTTTCTTTTTTTGATAGCTCTGAAAATAGACCAAGATTGTTTGAGCTGCCTTCACTGTAAGTGGACCAGTTGTATACCTATAATAAGGCTAAGAATGCTGTTTTTTAATGCTGAATTCTGAGGTTATACTGCTCGTCAGTGACGTCCATAAGGCAAAAACATTATGTTGATGATAAGAGTGTGTTTTAATGCAGGTGGAATGATAAGAAGACCTGTATGCATTATGTAGTGTTCTGCATGCCTGAGATCTCGCCCTCTAAAATCTATATTCTGAGGAGAGCAACCGACCCCAACAGGTACACATACCTCTTTTATTCTGTTGTATTTGATTACAATGAAAAATATATTTTTTTTAAAAAACTGTATGTAAAAGTTTGGGGTGAAGTAAGATTTAATAATAATAATACTTTTATTCAGCAAGGATTCATTAAATTTCCTATAAGAGAATGCTGCCCTTCTGTGCAACTTTCTGTGCATCGAATAATCTTGAAATAAAATGTGACATGCTTCTTGAAGTCCAAATATTATAATGATATTTCAGTTATTAGAATGATTTCTGAAGGATCATGTGACACTGAAGACTGGAGTAATGGCAAAATGAAAATTCAGCTTTGCCATCACAGGAATAAATTACATTGTAAAACATATTCAAATAGAAAACATTTATTTTAAATTGTAATGATATTTCAGAATATTACTGTTTTACTGTATTCAAATAAATGCAGCCTTGGTGAGAAAAAAATAGACTAATTTCAACATTTAAAAAAAAAAAAAAAAAAATTTTACAGACTCCAAACTTCTGTATAAAGCACTGAATTTGTGTTTGTGTGTTTCAGGTCTGTCCCTAATGGTCTGGTGGCCCTTAACCTCAACACTCCTCTCAATTCAAGTATAGACGATGAAACACCTGCACCAGCAGCTTCTGCGTGAGTTCATCTATGGCATTAAAAAAATAGCATACTATGTAAATATTGCCATTATTTAATCTTTGTCGTTATATGCGTGAATGACAATAAAATTGTTTATTAGTGACAGTTCGTACAGTTGCCTTGATGCCCGTTTTTATGACGACGAGACATTGACAGTGGTATTGCAAAGTCTGGAGGATGATGAGAATAAGATGCGCGTCCTCGCTCAGCTTCATCTAAACTCTGCTATGAGCTGGGAAGAAGAGTTCACCTGGGACTTTACGCTCAGGTACAGCACATTTGTTGATTCATACCAGAAACCTTTCATTTTTTTTATAAATTATTCCTTAAAGAATTGCACTGTAAGTAGCATTATACATTATATTGCTGTAGCAGTTCCAGCATTATAATAGATTGTAATACAGAATTAGCAGTCTTTTGATGTGTTGTCTTTGTTGTGGTGTGTGTCAGGCTGGAGCAGCAGACTGAAGGGATCCCAGTCCAGGGTTTGACCTGGGGAAACCAGAGCAGAGAGATGGACAACATCAAGGCTCAGTTTGTGGCAGTTAATGGAATCCGCAAAGTGGCCTGCGTGGTAAGACTCTACAACTTGAGGAAAATATTAGCCATTATATATTGGCTTGATGAAGGTCAGTGGACCGAAACGTTGCTGGTTTTTGTAATTAATTTCTATATTTAGCATGGACCGACAGTGTGCGGGATTATAATTTTTTTTTTTATTGATTGGATTCCACTTTGTTGTTTGAGTTTTTTTTCCTTACGCACCTATCAATTTCTCAGGTGTGCTGAGTTTGTGTTGATTGAGCCATTATATATTGAAAATATTGATTGATGTATAAATACATAAAATACATAAACATAAAGAATAATTATTGAAAAACTGTAGAATTTTTCAGAAATTAATGTAATATTATTTTCATTAATGTGCATTAATTTTCATTCAGCTCAGTGCCAATCTGAGACACGTACGTGTGTTCGAGATGGATGCAGAGGAGGAAGAGGAGGAGGAAGAGCGTGCTGACGAGTCACAGGAAATGAGCTCGGACCAGGACAGACTTGAGGACACAATGACTAATCAGAGTGATGCTGGGGAAGGTGGAGACGGAGTAAGAGGTGCTGAGGAGGCTCAGGTGGCAGGTCAAGGGTCAGGAGACATTTTGGATGAGACTGCCGGATCAGACACACTTTGAACTCTGACCTGAGATCCAACATGTTCTCCACAACTGAACTATGGACTCCTCTGTAATTCCTGGTCTTGTTTTTTTGTATTAAAAATATTTTGTGATAAAGATGATCTAATGAACATTTCACATTCTCATTTGTAAATAAATGGATTTACTGTGTACTAATCTTGGGTTGTATCAATCAATGCGCTATTCACAGTCAACCATGATTCATTTATCCCATTACTGAAAGTTTCAAATAACAGCTTGAGTGAGTTGTGTTCAGCTAGTCATGTGACCTCATCATTGCTACCTCCATGAAGCACTGTGAATATAAATTGTCAAACTACTTATGGTTTTTGCAGTCAACAGAAAATATATTGTTTTTATTTCGACTGTCTTTCACAGAGCTTCATGGGATTGTAGTTCTTTAACTCATTTAAACCAGTAAGTCTTGTAACTTTGTCTTTTTGTTTGATTTTCAAATATCTTTTCGCTTCTAATCAGAGATTGTAATGTGGTTCACCTCATAGCTGGTAGGTTTGGTTCATGGCTTGTAACTATCCCTATCAGTGTTAATTTCGTCAACGAAGACGACGACGAAAAATATTCGTTAACGAACCTTTTTTCTGTGACTAAGACGAGACGTTGACGAGCTAAAAATAATATCTGATGATAAAAACTATGACGAAATGTATGCCGCGTCTTCGTTAACTAGACGAGACGGGACTAAAATGTTATTTGAGGACTACTGGACATTCAAAATACACCCTATAGGCTAAATTAACTGTCTTGTCTTTCAAAATGTGTGTCCCTGTCATTAGATTACAATCAGATGAGGGGCGTTTATATCTAGTATCAATATGGCAGCCGCGGACGGATTGGCTACCAAAACGCGAACTAGCGATCTGAAACAATGGCCTCAGCACCTGAAGGGTTAGCGATAGGGCGACCAGACCGTCCCGTTTTTCACGGGAGTCACAATTCGTTGTTGATTAACTTAAAGTTAGTGAAGGCGGGATAGGCGGAATCTCGCTGATAGAACCGCGCGCGCTCTCTCTCTCTCGCGCACGCTCCACTTCTTCAGTTCTCATACAGCGCGCGATCAGTTCTCGGTTCTCAAATACACACACAGCAGTTCAAATGTCTATTGTGTACTAGAATATCTCACGTAAATACAGTCGGATATGGCTTAAGTGAACTTAAACAGGTGGGTGAAAACTGAATGTGTGTCAGTATTACATGCATCCATTTTAAATGGACAGCATTCCTATTAAATACCTATATGTGCAATTAATGTTAACCAACAAAAAATATTAAATAAATGTATACTTGTCATGGTGACAATACTACTGTATCTGAAAAAGGAGTTTAATTTGTATATCTACCAAAAAATCTTTTCCAGATTTAATCCTTGATTCAAATTTCTCATAAGCTTAATTGATTTAAAGAGAGATTAATTAATGACTATTTTTGTTTGAAGACTACGTATAAAACGGCTACCAAAATAAATGTTGGTAACTGCAGTTTGACTAAAAGTAATGACTAAAAGTTGACAAAAATGCAATGACTTTTCGTCGACTAAAACTAGACTAAAACTATGAAAGACTCAAATGACTAAAATGTGACCAAGACTATTAAGCATTTTCGTCTCATGATAAAGACTAAGACTAAATCAAAAATGCTTGCCAAAATTAACACTGATCCCTATAAGAAAAATACTTTTGGAACCAAGGTTGCTGAAAAATTGGGTAAGCACTTTTGCACTTTAGACTACTGATATGACTTGAGTGAGTTAATTCTTTTGCTATTATACTGGGGGGTCCTGGATTAGCTGGGAGTTGGTGGCCCTCGGGTCTGGAAAGGTTGAAAACTCTGCCCTAGTACAACAACCTCTTAAGTCTTTCTTTCTTGCTCACTTGGAAATAAAATGGCTGGAACATTTTTGAAGTTCAGTCGCTGGGACTCTCGAGTAGGATGGAGCAAACTAATCCAAATTTATCCCTGTGTGCAAGAAGATAAATCCTAATGTGCCTCCAGCAGTCCCTCTGGCTGATGCCATTCATTCTGCAAACGGCATCTCTGATGGGCTGTGAAGAAATATGTTACATGTCCAAATAGAGCCAAAGATATAAAATAAATAAATAAAATAATACAATCCTAAACTTAGTTTATGACAGTTTCCTTCCTACAAACATGCTGGTTTTGCCATTAAACACCAAGAAATTCAGCGTCTCTTTGAAAAAATGAGAGACCATATCAGAGAGGAACAAAAATCTAAAGATGTTAAAGTACTTCAGCATGCATCCCAGACACAGCCAATGCAAATATTAGATGCAAACTTTGAACATGCAAAAAGATGTAGTTGTTCAGCCTATACCTTATATTGTGTGTTCAGGTACTGTTTTCAACATAATCAAAAGTAAAAAATAATAATAATAATAATTGTGAAAAAAGTAGGCCTTAAGCATATTCCTTAGATTTTTTTAGCTCTTGAATCTGATACTGTACAGATATTTTCTATACAGTAATTTTAATACACAAACTTTGTAATGCAACCCGTCTCATTTCTTTCCTTAATGCTCTGACTAAGGCTCTATAGTGGTTCAATATTCAAATGCCCCCTAGCCCTATTTTGTTATCAAAACTTAATTTAGTCCATGGATACTACTAATTTCTGTAAATAAAGAAGTATAACTTTTTATTTGTAGTTTTAAAATTAGGCTGTCATATTTCAAGGATTTCCAAAGACTGTGAACAGTTCCTGAGGGGTGAATTAAAATAAGAAATATACTGTATGGATTTTTTTTGTTGTTTTACCAATTTTAATGCCTGTTTTTGTCTCATTTTCAAGTCATCTTAAAATGCTGAGGCCCAGAGAATCACTCTGAAATTGTATTTAATTTCACCAGCAGCTAACTGTACTGTAATGTTTGGCATTTAAATAGAGTTACATCGACAAAATATTGCTTTGGGTCAAATATTCTGTTGTGGTAAATGATGACATCTCTTCACAGTCAAATGAATATTTGTGTGCTATTAAAATTTAGCCTGACGCATAGTTGAGGACTGATTTGTTTGCTCCACAAGATGTTTGAATATAATTTTTTAACCAATAATAACCTGCAAAAATACTTTGTAGGATGTCTAAATGAAACCGTAAAAAGTAAAAGCATTATTCTGCCTAAGAAAAGTAATTTAGTGAGAGTACAAGTAGGTATCCAGGTAAAGTACAGAATCCCCGCAATAACACGTAAGAACAGGAATAATAAAACACAAGTACAGAGTCAAAGTGCGCGTTCCTGGTCCAGGGAAGGGTCGCTCCCAAAACGTGCTCGTTCCCGTGAGTCACGTGATGACGTCTCACTTCTAGCTTCTCAAAGATTTCCCAGTGAGCGACTGGCGGACAGTAAAGATGGCGACGAAGCTTACAGTGTGTACGAGTTCCCGGACAAGATGACGACGAGAAGATTAGTAACTTTCGAGCCGCGGCGTTGACAGTGCTCCATTTAAAGACCCTGCGACGGAGGCTCGCGAACTTGCTGACTTTGGCGGTAGTTAAACAAACCTAACGGACACGACACCGGCGCGCGGACATATCGTTGCTTTTGCCATGGAGGATATCAACTCAAACATAAACGCGGACTTGGAGGTGCGGAAGCTTCAAGACTTAGTGAAGAAACTCGAGCAGCAGAACGAGCAGCTCCGGAGCCGATCCAGTCTGCTCTCCTCCTCTTCTTCCGGTGGACTGTCGGGGAACACCAGACCCGTGAGCGCCGGCTATGATTGTCCGGGAGCGGCGGCGGCGGGGCTCGCCGGGTTCACTGGGGTGGGGTTCGGCGGATCGAGGGGTTTTGGTGGGGTTTTGGAGATCTCCCGGCTGAGCCCCAGACGGTCATATCACGGCAGCAGTTACGGAGGGGGGTATGACAGTGACAGTGCTTCTTGTGCCGCCGCGAACACGAGTCTCGCGTCTTATTACGATTCGCTGGATTTTATCGAAGACGGAGAAACTTCAGTGCTGGACGAGGTGGAGATTCTCGATTTGGAGGACATGGATTGCCTGAACGAAGAGGAAGACAGCTGGTGAGTAACCTGCCGGGAGGCGAAGGTGTTAACCCCGATCAGAGGAATAACCTCTCTCTCACACACACACACACAACACACACACACCCTTCATGTGTTTGACAGGTGCGCGCAGACGCCACAGAGAATGACGCGTATTTGGAGGAATGCGCTTGATGCATTGTTGCACCCATGTCTCTTTGGCTAAGGGCTGGGGTTAGTTTATTTGGTGCATTGACTGCAATACGACTGACATCTGTTTGAGATTATTAGCGCCTTACGTCTGAGTATTTAAGAGCAACAGTTTGCTGACTGCGTGTATTCAGTTCGCACCACGGCCTTGCAGTTGCTTCTGATGTGTGGGTCCTTCTCATCTGCCCTTCAGTTTATTTCAGTATGTTTATAAACCTGCTGAATGACAGCCATGGTGTCATGATTCAATGATGTCATTAGAATCACACACAATTGATGTATTTGCATATGTATGTCCTTAAAGCCTCAGATATGATCGAGCAGATTAGTTACAACCAGTGTTGGGGAGTAACTAGTTACATGTAACGGAATTACGTAATTTAATTACAAAATAAAAGTAATTGTAATCAGTTACAGTTACTGAGGGAAAACATGTAATTAAATTACAGTTACTTATGAAAATGTTAAGGATGCCATCTGATTTTTTTTTTCACACAAACTCCCACATACAGATTTAATTGATTTCTTTCATAAATTGCAGTAACTGCTCTAAAATATGAAACACCAATGTTTCAGGAGTTTAGAACATGCTTATTCCTATATGGGTTTATGTATAGCTATGCTTCATTTTTTAAAGATTAACTGTTTTTTTCCAAGGCATTGTTAGATTCCAGTGTTTCCTGTCATGGCTATGCAAAGATTTGATTGAAAAAAACAGTATCATAGATAATAAAATATTTCTAGTTATGATTTTAAATATTTATTTAACCTCAGAATGATCTCAAAGTAATTCTGATTTTGCAGTGGCTGTGCTTCAGAGGGGACATTGATCTTCCAGAAGTTGGTATGATTCTTTAGGGTCTTCATGAAAGGTCTGCAACATACATTGATTAAAATTCCTCATTGTTTGTGTAAAACAACACCCTTTTTACCTTGCTCTGTTCACAGCGACTCATTTTGGGGCAAGTCCCTTTAAATGCTAATGAGCTCTGCTTTCTTCCGTGGAAGAGCAAATTTGCAAATAATCATAAAAAATATAAAGTGTCAGACTTGCGTCTTCTGGAGGTGCAGCTGGATCACAAACAATGGGTCCTGATCTATCCTTCAGTTTGAACTTTTTAACAAAACCTGCCTTGAATTGTCCCTCGTTCAGAAAGCAGTGTGGAGTAAAATTATTTGTGGAGACATAAACCAATTTAGGTGTATTCGGTGGCACATTACCATCAAAATCAAAACTAATGCACTGCGTCTTCAGTGGCTCTGATGTCGGGGAAAAAATTAAGATTCTTATGTTCTTCTACGTCACAAAACTACAAAACACCTGCATTGCTTACAAGACATTGTCGCTACAGCTGTTCGAGCGTGGAGAAAATTATGGACTTCGTACAACTGGCTGAGGGTGAAAATATGCTAATATTGGACAGTACTTCAGCAGTTGTGGGTGGGGCCTGAGCAACATGACATCATACTGCTCAGAAAATCAAAACGGCTTGATAATTGAGACTGTTTAGGATTTTGGGGGATTAAAAAAAGGGAGTGAATGGATTTTTATCATTTTAGAGTGGTTGTGTCCACATACTGCTAAGACACATTTACATGCAAACACCATGTAAAAGTGAATTTTGCATCCAATGTCTACTTTAAAACTGAAATATAATCTTAATTCAAGTGATGAAGATTTCAAAAGTCTGACAGAAATCAGTGTTGAGCACATACTGTAAGGTTAACCCTGCCTGCTTTACATGTTTGAAAATGATTAACAGTTGAAAACATTAGAAATTTAGAAAAGTAATCAAAAAGTAATCAAATGTAATCAGTTACATTACTTTATTAAAGTAATTGAAAAGTAGAGCTACTTCTTACATTTTAAGTAGGGTAACTTGTAATCTGTAACCTATTACATTTCCAAAGTAACTTTCCCAACACTGGTTACAACAGATGTAACCTACATATTTTTCTGCATGATCTGCATTGTGTATGGCTCTTTTGATTCACATAACGTGAACTTTTAATAGTGCATTCAGGTTTTTTAAAAAATAAACAAGAAATGAAATATCATTCCAAAGATGTGCAGTCATATGAGAAGCTGAAAAAAGCAATAATCTATGCATGTCATCAGACTGACAGTTTGTGCTACTAATAATGAAAATAGAAATATGCTGAAAATATTTTGGACATTGCCAAACAATATGAAAACAGCAGTCTAGAATGATGGTGTGGATCAGCATGTGTGTGATCTGCTGGTCCAAACAGAGTGAGTAATAGTGAAAGAATAAAACATTGGAACAAGCAGTTCCTCCTGGAGCGATAAAACAAACAGTCCAGTCAGGCTGGTAGGTGCCTGTTTAAAGTCCAGAACCACTGTTGGAAAGAATAAGAGCCAGCTAAATGTACAGAATGAGCATGTTGTCACCTGTTGTGCCTCCATTCTCGAGTGTAAAAATAATGAGCACTTCCACTTAATGTTTAAATGCAGACCGTTAAAAAAACTCTGATCACTTATCTTTCAAAAGTTTGGAGTCGGTAAGACTTTTAAAATGTTTTTAAAATAAAAACTGTCCTTTATAAAAAAAAAAAAAAATAATAATAATAATAATAATAAAAAAAAAAAAACATGCTCACCAAGTTTCATCAAAAATACTGTAAAAACAGTGATATTGTGAAATAATATTACAATTCAAAATAACTTTTCTTTTTGAAAATACGTAATTTATTCAAGTGATGGCGAAGCTGAATTTTGATCAGCTATTACTCCAGTCTTCAGTGTCACATGATCCTTCAAAAATCAGTCTAATATGTTGATTTGCTGCTTAAGTATTTATCAGTGTTGAAAAAAGTTGTGCTGCTTAATATTTTTGGTAAAAACTGTGATGCATATTTTGATGAATAGAAAGAAAGTTCAAAAGAACAGTAATTATTTGAAATCTTTTGTAACATTAAGGTTTTAGTCTCACTTTTGATCAATTTCAATCAAAAAAGTGCTTGTGAAAATGAACATTATCTTGTTGTCCCATGTCCTCAAGTCCCGGACGGCTTCATCTTATCAGTTTTTAATCTTGTGTGGATTGATGTCAGTGTGTAATCCATTGTTTGTGTTTGCTTTAATCAGTGTCTGTGAGATTCTGTGGTTTAGGTCAATTTACACACTCAGAATCCTGTAATCCAGACACTCGACCCCGTTTGGTTGGATATCTTACAGTGGCAGCAAAATGCTGGGAAATCCCTGCAACAGCTGGAGTCCAGCAGATCAGTGAACCAGATAACACCTGTTTATCACTACAAATAGTTGCTAGGACAAAAACTGTACTTGTCAAACCAAACAGGTCGGAAGTGATTACAGCAAAGATGCGCAAATGATTTAATTTTCTTAGTCATGATGATTTAAGGATAAGATTGTTTTCTGTTTGCTTGTTTTATTGTAGATTTAATGGTGTTTAAGGTCACAAATGAGTTAAAGCCATGCTGTTAGCAAATCTGTTGCCAAGATAAGAAGATAACGAGTTTATAATTATATTGAATCAATGAAGTAGCAGTCAAAGCACAGCTCTCAAAGTCAGATCTGTGCTTTTGAGAGGTGAATAATGCATTTATACCAGGATATCATTGCAGTTTCTGTAATATCTCAGGAGAAAGGTTTACTAGGAGAAATGTTCTCTGTCTCTATGTGAGGGATTATTAGAAGTGCCAGATTCTGCCACCAATACTGCAATCCTGCATTGCCATCAGTCCTGATAAATAAATCTGTCTGGTTCTGTGCCATTTAACCTCCAGTCTGACTGATCAAAATGGTTTGTGTCAGCATTAAATCAGTCATTGACATTGAAATGTGGTCCAGGATGCGTAGTGCCAAAGTTTGACTCAAAGTTTGTCCCAACTATGCAGTGCTACTCTATACCATTCAAAAGTTTAGGGTGTTTTTGAAAACTTTTAGCATTTAAAAAAATAAAAATAATAATACTTTTATTCAGCTGGGATGCATTATATTGATGTATATACAATGAAAGACCTTTGCATTTTTCCAAAAAAAAAAAAAAAAAAACCTATTCAAATGCTTGTTTAATTGTTTACACAAAAATATTAAACAGAATTATGCATAATTATATGATAAGAAATGTGTCTCAAGTGCCAGATCAACATATAAGAATAATTTGCTGATCTAAGTAACGAAAATTTTGTAATTACCTAATTACATTTTTCAAATATTTTAAATTAGAAAAGTTATTTTGCATTGTAAAATTATTTCATAATATTAATACTTTTACTATATTGCATCAAATAAATGCAGCCTTAAGCATACGAAACGTTAAAAATCTTCCCAACCCGCAACCTAGAATGTTATAATTAGATTATGAAATTTATAGCATGCATGTGACACTGCTATTTTTGTCTACTTTAATGGATCGCTTGATGCAGTTGGATCCTGCAGTCAAGTAGGACCACCTACTAAACCAGCAATACAGCAACACAAAGACCTCCAGCAATTTAATTGCTGTCAGTATGAATGGGCCTAACACTTAAAGGACATTATAATACATTCTTCTTCATTCTGTCTGTTAAAAAAACTTTTTGTCACACATGTTACTGTCAGGTGATCCCGAGCAACAGCTGCCTCTGTGAGGCCAGCAGCTAACAAGACTCATGCAGTGCTGTTATATCTGTTCCCTCCTGTTTTATTCCCTCCTCTCTCTATTTCAGTTGCTCTTCTTAACAGTTGTCCATTCAGAACCCATAAAACCAGCACTAAACTGAATCTTTTAAATCACTAACGTTCATTTGTTTTGGAATGCGCAAAACAAATTTTTCATAAAACCGGGGTCAGAATTGATTTCATTAACTTAAGCTAAATGACAGTATCACCCTCTATTAATAAACGTTCTCTACTACAGCTGTCGTATTATGAGATGATCTGTTCTCATATGGCATGTATTTAGCCTGTAGTAAACAAGCTTCTGATCAGCTGACCTGAGCAGTTCTGCACCAGGCTTTCATGTGGCCCTATTAATTCAGGTCTCAGTGACTAAGCAGAGCTGCCTGCACAATATTACAGAGTACAGTACACCTTACCTGAAGGATTACAGAAACCTTTAATGGGTCATTTGCCTGTAGGCCAGTTTTTATTTAAAGGGAAAGCATGCATTTGCTGAATAAGCCTCTGTTAATCACGGCATTTCAAAACTTCACCACTCAGCATGTTTCTTGATTAAACGCTTGTGTGCCATATGTGTGATGAGAGCATGTTTATTTCTTGCGACTGACCGGTTGTGTTTCTGCAGGTTGTACGAAGCAAAATTGAACAGCCCTGTGCAGAAAGCCTTGAGTCCAATTGTGTGGTGCAGACAGGCTTTGGATAACCCCAGTCCTGATATGGAGTCTGCCAAACGCTCTCTCTTACACAGACTCGACCTTACCATGTCAGGTACCACACACACTTCATTTTCACTTAATATCTTCCACTGTTGTATTATAAGTCTTTATTCTGACCTAGAAATTCTGATTTGTACTTGCACTAACATTCTCACAGGCACCATTACAAAAAAAGAGGTATATTTTATTTTTAGCAATGAATTTTTACCATGTTACATGAATGTTATATATGTAAAAATGTAGATTTTTCATTTTTAACATCAAGAATTTATACAGCTTATTATTTTATTTTATTTCTGTCTCAAATGTCAGTCTGAGTCTGGGTTATTTGGCCATCCTATTCTGTGTTTCTGTGTGTTGATTTTATTCAAACCTATCACTTCCTCTTTTTCATTCTCAGTTCTTCCTCTCTTCTGCCCTCTACCCATTCACTGAGCTTCATTTCTGGCTCTGATTCTGTTCCATCCCCACTTCCTTGCTGAGATCAGTCTGTCACCATGTGTGTATGTGTTTTCAACATGTGGCCTGGCAGTTCACTTGGATGAATCCTTGTTTTTGCAGAGTATCTGTACGTTCGGCTGTCTGTGTACCATCCATCTCTCTGCTAATTATAGGTCGCAAAGAGTTACGACAGGTTTACTTAAGTCTTATTTGTAGTCAGGAAGGCTACTGCTGTTTTTAGCCAGGTATGCCCATGTGACATGTCTTAAATTGAAGCAGCTCTCTATAGAAGGGAACTGACTGTCCATGCTTATACTAGACATGTGACTGATACTTTTACAACACCCACTGACATACTGTTATATCACACATTTATGTACTCTTATATTTTCCTTTCATTACATCGCTTCATTGAGGAGGGAGACAAAGACCAAATGATCTTAAAAGTCATTTTAAGTGATACTCTCAAAGATCATTACTGGCTCATCTCATACAGAGCCACCTTAAGTGACATGGGACTCGTTCCAGAGAACTCCCAGTTCATAGATCAGAGTTTTCCATTAAAAGATCCAATCTGCAGTGGCTGCATTTGATTAACGTTTGGAGCAGGGCCAGGTGTGAATCACTCTTGTCATTGTGTGAGACAGATGGGTGTATGATGTCATTGTTTTAAGTGAACTCACCATAGTGTCATCACAGAGCAAACAGCACAACTCCCAAATAAGATGAAGGGGGGAAATCTGATTATATTAAATCAAGGTATTACTCTATGGTTCTTTTTTTATTTTTTATTTTTTTTTTTTTTTAGCAAAGGCCACATTAAATTGATCAAAAGTGACAGTAAAGACATTTATGATGTTAAAAAGATTTCTATTTAAAATAAATGCTGTTCTTTTGAACTTTATATTCATCAAAGAATCCTCAGAAAATCCTGAAAAATGTATTTTGGTTTCTACAAAAATATTAATTAGCTTAAATTAGAAAAATCTTATTTTAAATTGTAATGTTATTTCACAATATTATTGTTTTTACTATATTTTTGATCAAAAAAATGTAGCCTTGCTGAGCATAAGATACTTCTTTCAGAGGCTTTTTGGCAAATATTGATATACATAATTAATTGTTATTAATTCTTTTAATGAATCAGTATATCATGTAGTTATTTAAGAAAAAAATCATCAATTTACAGCCTTAGACTGATTTATTTACTTGCTGTTTAAGTTTAATAACTTGCTGAAGACATGTGAGGTGATTTTTCACTGTCAGCCATTTATCAAAACACTCCCAATAAAAGAAAGCTCATTCACCAACCCACTGTGTAAAGCTCATTGTCAATGGGCATACAGCCCATGCTGAGCGTGCAGGGTGTGTATTGTGGTTTCCAGGTTACCTGAGGCTTTGCTAATTCCCTAGAGCCATTGCCAAGAGAGTGAAGAGAGCCAGTGCAGATGTGTGTTATGCATGTCAAATCTCTATCCTGTTGGACACACCTGTCAGCTTCTTTGTCTCTCTCTTATTGATGGTCCCTTTCTTTTATGCCTCTTGTGCCCTCTTCGGAACCAGTCGCCACGTGAAGTGCATCTGTGTCTATGTGAGAAAGTAAAATAAAGACGGACATGTTTGCACACATTAATAAATTCCACCCAGAAGGTTGAAGAGTCTGACTCAGCAACAGCTATATGCAAGCTTTATGAAAAGGCGGTAGACAGCTAGGCCGCTCACTAAGTTTTTAAACAGAGCATGGGCACTTCTGCTGCAAAATTGTCTGTTGTTTGGTGAGTCTGTTTGTCTAGCCATGGTAACTCATTCCAGGTCTTGCACTTCCCTCAGAAATGCAAACAGTTCCATAAAGTTGTAGTCATAACCAGGGTTACATAACTCACAGGACATGAGGACAAAAGGAGAGGCTGAGATTTAAAAGAAAAACTGTGAGTGAGCTTTGCTTAGCATTTGGACTTAATCACATGCTGACAAAACAAGACCGTGTTTGCTTTTTTTTTATTCTTATTTGATGAAACGCCATTGCCAATATTAAATCTGTTTGATAATTTGGACAATGGAACATATGCTTATGTAAAAAAAAATATTTTCCGCAAGTGATCAGTGAAAGGATATTTTTAACCTTGCAGCTCTATAACAAATCGACATGTCTGCTGGTTTGTATTGCTGATTTGTGTAGTTTGTCACTTAGCACTAAATACTAGAAAATGGAATAAAAAAAAAAAGTGCCAGAATGGGTTGCCAGTTCAGTAGGGTTACCTAATTCGGGACCAAATTGGTAGTTTGAAGTAATTGAGTAACTTTAAAAAAAAAAAAAATGTTTTACATAAACTAAAGAATAAATAATTGTTTGATCATTTTGTATAGTTTGATAACACGGTTCAGCTTAACAAAAATCAGTCAACTCTACCAGTTGTGTAACACTGAGAAAATGAAATGAGATTATTAATATGATTCTAATCATGCATGTAATTCTTATGAAAATTATTATTGTTTTTGTCATAGGAAAAATCATATGGATAATAGTGTTGCGTGCAGAGTTAACAGTTTTGGTAATTAAAATTAGTTAATAATTTATACTATAATAATTAGATCAAAATAACTGAATATCTATTGAACTCTATAACTAAATGAATATCAAATTATCAAAATTATTGTATTATTTTAATTGTTAGAAACTAGCTAATAATAATTTGCCTAGTATATCTTAAGCCTGGTACACACCAAGCCGACGCCGACAAACTAGTGGCGACGAAAGCAGACTGCAGGGTCGGCTCACGTCGGCAGCGTCTGTGTCCAAAGTTATCTTGACACACCAAGTCGACACGCGATGGCCAAGTAGCACGTCCGTTCTGCACCTTTCTCGCGCACTGGTTCGCCAGCTGAACAACCAATCAGAATGATCTTATGGCCCAACTGACCGACGAGCTCCGGCGCCGATTCAGCATTTTGAATCGGCCGAAAAAAAGCCAACAAGGACCAACTTCAGCCGACGGCGCAGAACACACTGAGAAAACTTAGTCGGCCAACGAACAAAAACTGCCCGACGGCCAACTGTCGGCTTGGTGTGTACCGGGCTTAAGAGAACCACAAAACTTCTCATTATTTGTATATCTACATTTGTGCCTTTTTTGTGCTTTAAAAATCGATAAATGTACACTAGAGTGTATTGTATTAATAGAAAGTGCTATTCATACTCTTGAAAGTTCAGCAAGTTCAGTACAGTCTTTACAGCCTCCTTATGGCTTGGTAGAGCTTAAAATGAACTTTCCCCTGAGTGAACAACATTAATTTCTCTCTCTGTGTCTTTTTCTTTAGCCGCGACCTCAACTTGCCCCTGCAATCCAATCCGCTATTGCAATCCTGTTTGGAGTACACTCTGCTTCCCTGTTGATATCTTTCTTTTTGTTCTCTTCTTTTTCTTTTTTTTATGCCTTTTCCCATTTCCTCTACAGATCTGACAGTTCTTACTTATCCATTACACTTTCAACATCATTGCATTTATTCTGCCTTTTTCTCTTCCTCCTTCATCCTTGTCTCTTTCATGTCGTCTTTGGCTCTTTGTGCTGCTGTTGATGTCATGAGCTCTTCCTTCTCACTGCGTCCTTGTTTCTGTTTTTGTCCGCAAACAGCCCATGTTGCTGTGATGATCTTTCATTACTACAGGACTCTCTCAAATCTCACATATTCTCTTTCTCTCCTCCACCCCTGCCCCCTAAAACAACTTTCATACAAGCTCACGGACAACCTCCTTTCCATGAACTGTCCATTGAGCTGAACAAAATGTGCTTGACAGACAGTCGTTAGACATTTAAGCCCTTTTATCTTATCCTGTAATGGGCACTGCTATCTATTTAGTCCAGACAGAGATAAAAAGCACAGTTAGCGAAGCATCTTTTCAGTGTCTGAATTATCTGTGGGGTTTAACTTGTCTTTTTGCAGTATATGGATGTAGTCACCGGAGTTATGACAGATTAGCTGTCCTCATTTCTCCTTCTCGTCTTTCTGGGATTTTCTGTCTTGGAGACTCACAAATCCAGTATTAGTGAACTCAGTGTGGTGTACTTCTGGTGGAAAGAGCGTAGATGAGCCAAGCCATCTGATGGACTGGAATGTAATGGTCATTGGCTCGCTTTGGCCACATATATGGAGTTAATAACATGCTGAAAGATGGAAAAGACTTTGGGTATTTCTGTTCTGGCTTAGATGAAGCTTTTCTAGATGAAAGTATGGTACCATTAGTTTCAGGTTTAAGAAAAACTTTGATCCCTTTACATGACAGTCTCATCCATCCATTATAGTGCCAGTTGCACAGAGCTTTCAACATGGTCATGAAGTAGCCATTGTCATCCTCTTATTCACAAAGTTAAAATGAATGAATAATGAATGTACGAATATATCTACACAAAGCAAATAAGTTTGAAATTGAAAGGAAAGCACAGTAGGCTTCTTTAAACAATTTCTGTATAAAAAAAAAAAAAAAATTATATATATATATATATATATTTATTTATTTATTAATTTTTTTTTAATCAATATTATGGCATTTGTGCTTTTATTTATTTATTTTCAAAAGGCTCCATGAAACAGACATGATCTGGCTAGAACAGCTATTGTTACATACAAAGTACATACAGACTGTTTCCTGCCAAATCAACACTTGTTAAAAAAAAAAAAAAAAAAAAAAAAAAATCTGGTCATTTTATATCAGCAGCAAATATATCATGAAAATATTTCCAATATTCAATGTATCGCCTGGCCAACCCTAGCTTTGAATAAAGTATATCAAATACGGTCGGGTGGTCGCATACAGTCCATCTCCAAAAGTTTACGAAGCCCAATTTGAATCTGATAATTCTGTATACGCATGTAATCGGTAAACCTCGCAGCTCCTGTTCTACTCTCCATAGGAAATGAATAACTTCAAGTCTGTTGTTTGTTGGAGATGTCTCAGCATTCTGGGTAAGGATGAGCTTTTTGTGGACCAGACTTAAAGCCTATAGTCAAAAGTCTGACTTGCGAGATTTGGTTATTTCAGGCTAGGTTTTAAGGACACATCTATTTTTGTCTGTTCGAAGACACTGAAAAACACTCACATGACACACTTTGAATCAGCTTTAGGTAATGGATTTTAGATATTTTTGTGTGCCGATGTTGTAATATATTGTCAATCCTCTACCTCATATATCTGGTTGTATCTGATATGTTTTGTTGACACTTGATGGTAAATGTCCTTGATTATAATGTCCTTACAGTCTGGTGTTATTGGCTTACGGCGGTCTCAGCATCACTGATCCAGGCTCTTTGTGTCAATCCTCATTTCTTTTAGTCCCTGCTGAATGAGGGCAGTCCTCGCTCTTGGCTTCGTTTTTAACACATACACACACAAACACAGAACAGTCAATGGTCAGAGGTCATCCACACCAGCCCATATCCAAGACCAGTCATTCTCAGCATTCATCAGTGCACACTCATTCCTGTGTCTCTGTGGATGTTTTTATGTCCCAGCACTCAAGTGTTGTGCATGTATGCGTGTAAGCGTGGCTGATGGTGTGGTGTTAATGCAGTTCACTGCTTGATCTGTAAGGAAGCGAGTGGGGAGAGCATGTTGTTGTTTTCTCTGAATAAAGCACACGCTGAGTGATGGCAGGAGTAGAGAGAGAGAATGTCATTAGACAGGAGACACAGAGAGGGAGAGAGGATGGATCCATGGAAAGCGGGCAGGAAAGAGTAGGAGGTCTGGGGAAATGTGCTTTAATGACCTCTTGAGTGTCCAGCTGCATGCGCGCACACACACACACACACACACACACACACACATACAAGGCCAAGCAATATTACAATATATTCAAGATGGTTGTGTTGCTGATATAAAACTAAGCAAAATCATGAATATAGCTGGTTTTAATGGGTTTTATTTTCACATTAGGTTTCCTTAAGACTAGTTGTTTTCATAGGGTCTCTGATTTTAAAGATTCAAAAATTCAGCAGTTCAATTTAATCTTCAAACTATCAAACCTTTGGTTAAAAACTCTTGATTTGACACTCAAAAATGTTTATAGAAATCGGTTTGATTTTCTATATATATAGAAAATCAAACAGATTTCTTTCTCTATATATATATATATATATATATATATAGAGAAAAATAAATAAGATATATTATTTTATCGTAATAATTTGTATCACAATATTATTTATTTATTGTTTAAACTTGGAATAAACAAAGTTTAGGGATTTTTATTCTAAAGAAGTATTTAACAGTGATGAAGAAAAATTCGAGGTCACTAATTAAATAAAGTGTAATTTTATTACAATAATAAAATGTATATATTACCGTAACATTTAATTATTTGTTTGTTTGTTTTTCTAGGTCACGCAGCAAATATATAAAGATCTAAAAGTATTTTAATTAATTAGTTTATTGTTATATAATTTAATGTATTTTTATTGTCTTTAATAATTTTCCAGCCCATACATACACACACACACACACACACACACAGGATTGAGTGATGAGTGATCATGTGAGAGTATATCCACAGGGAGAGCAGCTGAAGTGGCTTCTATTTTACGCTCTGCTCTTCAGAGACACAGTACAGTCTCTTTCTTGGCCGATATTCAACTAATGGTCTTCAGATTCTCTAGCCATCGGTGTTGCCAAAAGCTTTTACAGCGATACATTCTCCCTGCTGCAGCCGAACTAAGAGTTTAACCTTGTGACTGAATCTTAGACAACTACATATTCATGGTGCTGCATTGCTCTACAATGCCTACATTGAGTCTGTGTGTGTGAGAGAATTGACTGGATGTTAATGGCGTTGTCATCCACTAAATGACTGAGTAAGGCTCTTGTGGGTGTGCATATGCGTCTTTGTACTCTTAGACTGTGAATAGGCTGCATTGTATGCAATCAACAGCACTCCACCAGGACTTAGAATGTCACTCTTTATTAGACTTGGCCATGCCGTATGCTTGAATTGACTCTCTGAGATGCCTAATAGACTGTAAACCATATTGTGTATGTCTCCATAAACATGCATGCATTTAAATTTGCATCTGTGTAAGTGTACTTGAGGGGGGTTGGGATATGACCTTCTGTTGGATTTGTGTTTTCAAGTATGTCATATAAGAACCCTATTTATTTCTGCTAATGATAACAGCTGGTGCTGTCTGAAATTTGTTCTTCCTAAATAAATGGCATTTGTTTAAACTACCAAAGAGAGAGACCATAATATGCTTTCACTTCACGTTCAACAAGAAGTTCTTTAGTGCCCTCATTATATTTGTTTTCTTTTGCAGCAAACAAGCGCAGGAGTCTATATAACAATTCTTACAGTCCTCAAGTGGGCTACGGAAGCCCATACAGCACAAACACGGCAAACAGTCCTTACAGCAGTGGCTTCAACTCCCCGTCATCCACTCCATCTAGAGTGCCTATTGTCAAGCAGCTCGTTCTGCCTGGCAGCACAGGTAAAGGCCTCTTTACTCCAAATGTGGAGTAAGAAATAGTTGAAGAGTTTATTACATACTACAAAGAAACAATGTCACAGTGTGAGGCTTCTGTTTATTAATTAGCAGTTGGGGAAAGTTATTTTTATAGGTAACTTGTTACGTGGTATGGAAAGTAGCATATTTGTTACTTCTGTGTATAAACTGCAATTTTTTCCCACTGTTGTTTGGATGAAAGCTCTTAAAAAATGGTGAATGATGGATTATTTTCTGTTATATGCTGTCCATTATGCAATAAGTAGTAGGCTACAAAGGCTAGTATTTGATTCCTAACATAGTCAATATGACTTGAACAGAAAACACCCAACACCTTATTTATTTTATAAATCTTCCTATGAATAACTATATAGAAACAGTGTTGTTTTTATTTTGGTGTATATTAATGTAATTTATTTGTCTTGTGTGTGTGTGTGTGTGTGTAGGTCACCAGCGTGGATCGTCTGACAGAAACGCACAGGCAGTGAGCCCACAGTCATCAGTAGACAGTGAGTTAAGCACATCAGAGATGGACGAAGACTCTGTCGGTTCATCGACCACATATAAACTCAATGACGTCACAGATGTGCAGATACTTGCCCGCATGCAGGAGGAGAGTGAGTGATGTCTTTTCTCTAACAAGTGTTGCACCTTGTCTTTTAGTCTGTTCATCTCTCTAAGAAAAGTTATTGTTATAGATTTGGTTATCATGCTGCTGAAATGGATGGTCGATCATCTTAAATGTGAATAAAAATGCCTAAAAGGGTCGCTCAAGAGATTTAAACTCATGTATCTCTGTTTCCCTCTTTTAGGCTTAAGGCAAGAATACGCTGCAACAGCGTCACGTCGTAGCTCTGGTTCATCATGTCAGTCGTTGCGACGAGGAACTCTGAGTGACCAGGAGCTGGATGCACAGAGCCTGGAAGATGATGAGGAGGCAGTCCACCATTCCTACCACACACCTGTCAACCGCTTCAGCCCCTCCCCTCGGCACTCGCCCCGCGTCTCCCCCAGGAACTCGCCCCGATCCCGCTCACCCGCCCGCTCTTTAGAGTACAGCCGCGGATCTCCCCAGCCAATCATAAGCCGCCTTCAGCAGCCCCGTCACTCTCTGCAGGGCCACGATACGCAGACCAATGCCATTAAGAATGAAGGTAGATATACTTCCAGTCACATTTTACTTGGGCTACTTCTCTTAAAAACAATGTCAGTTTAAACGTGGGTTTCTTCGTCTTTTCTGTTTTTGTGTGCAGAAAAGCTGAGACGGAGTCTACCTAACCTCACACGATCCAGCTCTGGACCGACTGCAGAGCCAGTCAAAAACAGCAGGAGCTGTGAGTCAAACCTGCAAGTGCCAAACGGAGGGTCACCCAGACACCAGAGTCAGTCTGCCAGTGAGTGTCCAGACACATCAGTGAGCATGCATGCACACATACATCAAATCAACCGACGAACACGTACAGAGCTGCCAGTAAACAGCACAAACACACATAGAGCAAACAGACAATCTCTGACTCAAACTCACCACACAGAAAGACTTCATTGCATTCCTTGACATGAAATTTATCTTGAATGTTATTCTGTTCGTAAATCTTGATGTATGGTAACATTTGACATTTTATGACTATGCACTTCTTGGTTATGGATTCTGTGCTTCTGACACACGTTCATGCTGTGCTCTTAACTGCACTGCCGGTGTCTTGGCTTGCTGGATGAGGCTCTTTGATCTTCTCACATTTTCTCTTAGATCATTTTATTGGCATCTTGGCATTTCCTCTAAAAGCCTGACTGACTTTCAAACAAAGCCCTTGTAAATTATTATTCAGGGGTGATATTTTTATGTTTTAGGGAACTCTTGAGATGATGGATCTTGGGTGTGTTTAATGTGGCAAGGAACAATGAAGTTTGTTATTTTATTTTTAGGATAAAACATTTCAGATTATAGTAATCATTACACCCATGTGATCAGTCACATTTAATAGCCTTACTGAAAAAAAGAAAAAAAAACAGAGGTGTCATTTATAGCTTTTGGCATGGATGTACATACAGTAGGAAGCATCTCCAATTCTTGGGCAGAAGCTTTGATTTGTCATAATATATAACATTGTAAATTATACTATTATTGTTATATAGTGTAGTGATCCGGTGCTAGAATGTTATTGTTGTTGTTATTATTATTATTATTATTATTATTTATTTATTTATTTATTGAGTGGTCATTACCACTAAGGTTTTTCAGAACCCATTCTGATTTGAACATATGTCAGCATTACCAACAGAATGCATAAGTGTTGCCAACACTGAGGGATAAAATCTGATTCCCAAGCGAATGACTCTTATGAGTCAGTTCTTTTTAGTAAATCAAAACCATAGAGCATGACCAGTGTAGTAGGGTTGTCATGATACCATAAAAATGTCTTATGATACTATACCAGCTGAAGTATCACGATACCAAGTAGTATCACGATACCATGCAGTATTGTGTTAATTTAAAATTCAATTCTACAAAACAAATCAAAATTTAATAAATAAATAGATGTAAGTGAAAACAGACAATATTATTCTCTGAATACTTAATTAATGTGAATGAATGACTGGCTATTGTTATCCATGAAATGATCTAAACAAAACTCACCTTAGCACTGCACAGAAGCTGCATGAAGTGACATTTAGATGTGGCATTCGTACATTCATACATTTAGACTGTATTTATAATTGCATAATGTTATGAGATTAATGTTTTAAATACTAAATTCTGAATATAGAAATATGTTGGAAAATAATGCAATATGCCTACTTTTAGACGGGAAACTTAAAAACGGCCAGCAGGTGGCAGAAGTTCGTGATTGAATCACTGAGTCATTCAAACGATTCTTTCAAAACTTTGAGTCATGCATATAACTACTGTTCCCAGAAGGAGGGAAACGAGGTACAACACATGACTATGGGATATCGTGCTCTTGCGCCATCTGCTGAAGACACCTCTAATCACGCCTGAAAGGCCAATGACGCATGACGACGTGGGTGGGGCTACCTGCCCACAGCAAATAAATGCGGTCACATGCGTCATTCCCTTTGTTCAGTCCAGCTCTTCACCGAGCCTCCGGCTGCACGGGGCCCAGAGGTGTTGTACCTCGTTTCCCTCCTCCTGGGAACAGTAGTTATATGCATAACTCAACGTTCCCATTCAGTCGGTTCACTCGGTACAACACATGAATATGGGACATATATACACGCCCTGCAAAGTCGCCGAACTAAACATAAGGGACCAGCACTGCCACGTACACCTTTAATTTTCAAGGGAGTGATGGCCTGCGGTTTAAAAACCCCTGCGCTAAGCATGGACATAACTACCGCTGCCGCAGTGACGTCTAGTCAAAAAACAAACAGATTAGTGCAGTGATGCTCAACTGGCAGTCGCCCGAACATCTTAAACCATGCCCATGACGTTTCCACGCCCCTCGTAGAGCGCCCAAGCACCCATGCGGGCATTAGTCATAACAGGCATGTCTTATATGCCATAGACATAGCTTTCTACAATCCAATGCAAAAAACGCCATTCAAGTAGCGGCTCCACACGGGCACAAAAAGCAGGTCACAGCCTGTATCTGCTCAATGTACCTGCATACATCTCGTACAAGAGCATGAAATCTCCTGTCTTCCTCTTGAGTCAGAGATTTGACAGGGCAGGCAGCTTGAACGGAAGTGCACTCCTATCCGGTGTATAACCAGATAGCACACGCACGTCTGCAAGTCAAGATGTCTGTTAAGATCGCTTGATCTGGATCTGCTGTGTACAAACATCTGACAGACGCCTTTAAGATGTCATTTTCCCATATGTTCATAAACATCGTAAAGACATCTAATAAATGTCCACTTGACATCCGATAGGAAACATCCTAGGATGAGCAAATGAGCAAATACTGTTAAAAAAAAATAAAAAATAAAAAAAATAACATCTTGCAGATCTAAACGCAGACATCAAATAGACGTCCCGGTGATGAATGGATGAATGAGGCATTCATATAACGCTTTCATTGTATATTGCTTGTACAAGCACTTTACAATCATGAGGGGATTTCTCCTCAAACCCCACCAGTGCGCAGCACCCATTTGGATGATGCGAAGGCACCCACAGTACAACGGCGCCAGTGCGCTCACTACACCCCAGCTACAGTGGAGAGGAGTGATGTACGCATGCCATCAGGGTACTCTGCATTCAGATGCAACACCATTCAGCTAAAAAATTTGATGCACAAGGGATGCACCAACAGCGCATAAATCCCCAGTGCACTTCTCTGATGCCAGTGCCAACCACCGGCCAGCATCCTTAGACCCAAGGATTCTAAAGGCTCAAACAACGGTTCATACATAGCCTGTAGACCTAGGCCTTAAGTACTTCAGCCTCCGCATTCCACGCACCTTCCGTGCGACATAAACCTTGCCAACAGGAGGACATCCACGGACGTCCACGCACACTCTCTGCGCACAGTACAATTTTTGCATCTGCGCTGACAGTGCGTGTACCACAGCACACGTGCAAGTAACTTGAATGCTTGGAAACAAAGTCAACTAGAAAGTGTGTATGCGCTGAAAACATCTTTCTGCACTTATGGCCAAAGAAGTACCTTGAAATGCGTACATTCTAACGTGTGCGAGACGGAGCAGAATGTGGAAGTTCCATGATGGTCCTCGCACTGCCTGTATGATGTGATTGCCATCACCAGGAGGGTCCCAGTGCAGCCCAACTTTTGTGACTGTGTACAACAGCACTTATGCGGGAACTTGAGCACTTAAAACCACTTACACAATACACATGTGCCGAACGCGTATTCCCATGCACCCCGCCAAAGGAGTATTCCTCGAAAAGCTCGTGCTCACGACCTTGCGTGAGACGGAGCAAAGCTTAAAAATGAAGAATACCCGGTCCTTTAAGGAACCACAAGGCGGCACAGCACCCTCAATGCAATGCCCTCGTGACAAGACAAATTGCTGTCCAATAAACTTACATTGTGGAATGGGAATGATCTTTTCCTTTAGAAAATCAGTATCCCCCCCCCAATCGGGGACTGACACGGTAATGACGAGGCTTGCCCGCACCAAGCTTTAAATATGTGCTACTCTAACGCAACAATCTTCCCATTGCAGGCATTCTTTTCAGATCAAACAGATCTATCAGTCCTTAAAAAGCAATGTCATAATGCTCGCGAGCCCTGTATTCGCTGGCCAGAGAAGAGCCACCAATATCGGTGACAGAGCCCGCACCCTGTCCAGGGTGGGCTGTATCAGTTCCCTTAGCGGGAATACGTACAGCAGGGCCCTGGACTATACAAGCGACAAGGCATCCACCCCAAGTGGGGCTTTCCTGTCCATAATCAAGAAAACAGCGGGCAGTGCGTGTTTTCTGCAGAGGCAAAAAGAAAGATCAACACCGGTTCTGTGGAACCCAATCCCAGATCTGCGCCATTATTCAGGGTGCAAACATCACTCCATGGGGGACTGCAGGTCTGCCCCATATCCAGAGCATACGTGCCAATTGTAGGAGGGGCAGAGATCAAATGCTCCCTTGCCAATTCTGCACCACACCAAATATTCTCCATTCTGACTGGGCCGAGTGTTTCAGCACCAGGAGAACTACTCCAAAACGTTTATTTGACGCTCTTACACCGCTGTTGACCACTCTCCTCTTACGGAGTTCCTTGTCCATGTCGTGACGCATTCGTTGCCACTACTACACATGGCATAACCCTGCCCAAGGGATTCCCTCTGTCAACAGACTGGGGTTTCCCTGGGGATCAGTGCCTGAATGCACATCTATCAACACATGTCTGTTTTAAATGTTGCGCGGTATACAGCGCCAAGCGCTGGAACCCCCGCATAAAGAGAAGATCATGCCGTATTAGTGCTATTGAAGCCATGAGCCCCAGCAGTCTCAATTCTCTAAGAAAAAAAATGCACTCGCCTCCTCAGCCGCAACTGAGCCAGACAGCTGCTTTGAGTCTGTCCGCTGACTCAGATATAACATCCACCGACTCTGGGCCAGCGAGCTCCTTTTGAGATTCATCAGGAATCCCAGAGCTCGTAAATGGCAAACAAGTGTACGTGTTTGAAACACTGCTTGTTTCCTGCAGTCTGCAGCCAGGAGTAGGTTGCACAAATTGGCAAACAAAATGTTCAGATGGCAAAGCAGAGCCGCACTGCTTCTGCACATCTTGCAGATATATGTGGCGCCCAGGAAATTGTCGGCACCCTCAACAGAGACCTCAGAAAATTTATGTGCCCGGGTGGCCATGTTCAATTCAATTCAGGTTTATTTGTAAAGCATCTTTCACGATACAAATCGTTGCGAAGCAGCTTTACAGAATTACATGTATCGATGTAGGCCAGTTCTGAGGATGCATTGCAGAGGGCATGCCAGGTGACATAAGCTTTTTGAACTTATAATACATTAAGTGCTTGTTCAGCAGTCAAGAATCTAAGCTAGGGTGGAAAAGAAACCCCCATATCTTCTTTAGGAGGAGGAAGTAACGGCTGCAAAACCCACTTCCTCCATCTTCCCCTGTGGCACCACCTGAATTGCCACCTTGTTGAGGAAAATATGGATTTCCTCCCTTAGCACTGGAGAAGCCCTCTCGGACACTGATGTTGCAATTACTCCGCCAAAACCTGGGAGGGCGCACCAAAGAAAGCGCAGCTTATAGCCCCATTGGAATCGAGCGAAGAAACGACAGTGTTACTGCGCATGCGCGCCACTGCTGCAGGTTGACAAGGAGGATCCCGGTGTGGTGACAAATCACCTGGGGAACTCCCATGCCCCCCCCCCCCCCCTTCCTTTGCAAACAGTACTGGATATTGCATATCACTGCATTTACCTCCTCTGTCAGCACATGGCCTGATCGTGAGGTAAATATTTCCAATGTATTGTGATTGTTCTGAGAAATCAGCACACAAGACCTTGAAAGATGAACACATTCTTCTATTGACATCATCCTCAAAACCGAACCCGCTATCTAGCAGGGTCCTTACACAGTTCAGATATATCATCAGGCAGGTTCTCAAATCATAACCCGCGGGTTCTCAGTATCGGAGGAGGGTCAAGCCACTCCACTGACAAACTTTGCTGCCACTCTCCAATACAGACCCATGCAAGGGCTCTTCATCACTTGCCTTCCATCCACCGTCTCGGTGAGCGGGGAGGAGAGCCGCGATCTGCCCTGCTTGAAAAATATATTCAGAACATTCCTCGTCCGCATTTAGCGATACAGTTCTGCTCAGACTCTGGTTGTGACCAGAGAAACCTTGTCGTGAACACTACACCAACTTCCCCACAATCGCCCTAATACCGGAAGACTGGAGCAGACCATGTTTGGCCACTGAGCCACCAAGCACATGCTACACATCGTGCGGAACGATAGAACTGCTGGCAGTGCAATACACACACACACCGGGGGTTGGAGAGTGCTAGCCTAACGTGGATAACTCTCCGACACTCCGGACAGTGCTTGTGACCATAAACACCCACATGCCATAGGACAGAGGTGAGTAATGCTCCGCTTGTGCTCAGACATTTCTCATGAGAAAGTTTATAAGCCATTTGTTAGCTGTGCTAAACTTGAGCTAAAAACTTTTATGCCTTTTCTTCTTCATCAAGAGTCACCACCATGGGTTTTTTTGTGAATGTGGCGTGACAGTGTTCTTAACAGCGCGATGAAGAGCTGAAGAACAAAGGGAATGAGCTGAAGAACAAAGGGCATGCGATCGCATTTATATGCTGTGGGCAGGTAGCCCCACCCACGTTGTCATGCATCATTGGCCTTTCAGGCATGATTAGAGGTGTCTTCAGCAGATGGCGCAAGACCGCGATATCCCATAGTCATGTGTTGTACCGAGTGAACCGACTGAATGGGAATGGCTGAATCCTTCAGGAGCAAATCAAATCACTGTTTTTATGAATGGCTTAGTGAATCAGTGATTCGCCCAAGCCAACGCGGATTTGGATTCGAACACAGAAATGAAACAAAAACAGCACTCTTGCTCGTGTCGTATTGCCAACCTGTCAGGAGCATATCTTGAAATTTCCAAGTTAGCAGCATGTATATTAAAACAAAACATTTATAAATGAATAAAATATATATATAATGATTGATAAGAACAAGTGCAAAGACGCTATTCTGATGAATGGATTTGCATTCGTGATTGCAAAGATGCTTCCAGAAACGAACTATTACACCTGTTCTAGAAGTGGTCAAATGAATAAAACTATGAGAATACTTTCTTGTAAGATATAATGATGTTGAATAAGTGATGCTTGAGCTGCTGTTTTTTAAAATGACATCAGATGGTCTGAATCAGACCCTTTCTTCTGATAAAGTGCAGCATGAGACGTGCAAGTGCAACTTCTCATTGCAAACTGAACTGAAGCATCAGGAAACACAATACCATATAACGCGTATACACAGAGCACAGCAGAAAGACATTTGGAAATCAACTTGTAATGTTTCTGCTGGCATGCATGTTCAAATGAACTTTTTAAACCGTGTTCTTGCCGTGCATACATTATATCTTACGGTACCGTATGGACAATACTACCGTTTAAAAAAATGGCACTGCGGGTATCTTTAAGCTTTAGTATCGCGATACTACCATAGTACCAGTATATCGTGCAACCCTACAGTGTAGTACAAAAGACTCTTTCAAACCCACACATACTGCATTTTACTGTTAAGGTGCAGTTACATGAAATTTCATCAATTTTGCAGACAGAAGAGTCTGTTTTCTATTGTCTATGATGTATGGAAACCACAGAAGTCACTTTTAAAACAAGCAACTTTCTGTTGGGCACTAAATTCCCATACATGTGAAATGCTATTGAGATAACTCAGTTTTAACCTGAATTCACTGAACAACAATAAATATGACCCTAACTTTATGTTGGACTTCAGGTGCCTGAGACTTGAATCTTTGTAGTTACTGTTTTTTTTTTTTGTTGTTGTTGTTGTTGTATTAATAGATATTGCTGTTTTGGATTGCATTTATGCCGCCTCAAAATTGCATTATTAAAAATAATTATTTGTTAACACAGATTATGTTCATGTTTTGGTGTGTAAACTAATATTCATGAAGTGACCCATTTACCATTTCATGACATCACAACCAACACAAAAATGAATAAAGTCCAGCTGGCCTCACCACTTTTAAGAACAGTGATTCCCATGAAAAAAAGAACATTTCATGACAGCATGCTGAATCATTTTTTTCCATGCGAGGTCAACGAAGGCCAGATGTCTCTCTGTCAATGGACAGTTAATCTGATTAAGACTCTCAAAGGAGTGGAGTCACTCTCTAATCCTTTTATAGAAATATTAAATAAGTTAATTAATAATAGCCAGTTTTTCAGTGACCATCAATAAACAGCACAAAGACATGAGCTTGCTTAAGTGATTTTACATACTTGAATGTAGTGAGTATTTCAGGCTTCTCCCCCTCATTTGGTAATATGGACAGTCTAGTTTTATTTCTGTCTTTCCTGCCCAGCATGTTCTGCCTCTTCCCTTCTCTCCGCCTTTGTTTCTTCCTCACACCCTTTGTTTTTGGCTGAGGTGCTGGTTGTCTGGATGTAGTTGGATTCGCTCTTGGCTTAGTGCTGCCTCCTGCCTGTTCTTCACCCTGGGTTTCATTTTTCTCTTGGCTCTAGCGCCCTCTGGTGTCTGGTTAGAAGTGGTCTTCTGTCTCATCCATGCATGGAATGGCTCTGCCTTGAATTAAACCTGACCCTAGCTGGCTGTCTTTGCCTTGGCATCACCTAAACATTTTGGTTAAAGCTGATTTTGGATCAGTTTTGGTTGGAGGTTAAGTTCCTGCAGGCAGAGGTTGACTGCTGAGCTCAGATTAGCCTGAATCAAAACGTAATGTCTACTTGTCTCTCATCTCAGCGTCACACCAAAGGCTCAACGCACCTGCTCGTTCCTCCCCAAAACCAAAAGAGAGACTCCAGAGCCCTACGTCTCTACGAGGTAATGCACTGAGCAGGTCACCTAGACTCGGTCATGATACCAATCAGATAGTCCTGGAAGTTTTTTTATGGACCCATTGTTAGAGTACTGTTTGGTTGGTGTGGAAGCTGTTTTCTGACCTCAGATGAGAAATCACACCCAGGTCTTCTTGAAAACAGGGGTCTGGGTTATGGTTCAAAATTGAGCTCGAGCAAATGACCAATTTTTTTATTTTATTTTATTTATTTTTGCATACCAACCTGGTAGGTTTGGGAAAGGTTATGTGAATGGGATTTTTAGTTCTGAGAAGCAGTTACGCATAAATTGCAATAATTTTCCCATGAATAATAAAATATAAATTTATTAATAATTTTATTGTTTGTAGTCTAGTGGTCATTTAGCTATTGAGTCAAACTAATTAAAAATAGGTCCGTTGCTTATTGGTCACTAATATTTATTGACATTAAAATGGCAATGTCTGTCGATCCTCAATTGTAAATGTCATCTCGTTGAGTATAAATATTTGTGTATGATTGAATTTTGTGCTGTATATTGATTTGGAGTGGAATTAAAGGATGGTTTGTTGACCTGTGGTTGTAAACACTGCTGTTTCTTTGCAGTGTTATAGGGTGAGTGATGCAGATGCTGTAGGTTGCTGTGGGTCTGCCCCCTTTTGGTACAATTGTGTCATGTCTTCTTGTACTTTTGTTATTAAGTGGAACTGCTTAAACGTCACCTAAACAAATGTTCCAGTAGTCTGTAAAGCCATCTGTCTAATTCTAATTATTTATTTAATGCACTTTGGTTGCATTAAATAAAGTTTGTCAGTCACACTTGCACTTTGAAAAGTAATACATGATGGTGCCAGTCCTGAGCAATTCGACAGCTTTTGGAGCGGATACAAACCCAAACCTCTCTTTTCCATCTTTACCCAGTTCCTCTCTCGTGTTGCTTTGGAGAGGAAACAGACTTCAGTGAGTATATACATTGATGATGATGCAGCTTTTCAGTGCTGTGATATTTTATGTTGTGCAAGTGTGCGTGAATGGTAGATTGTGTTTGTACTGTGATTGTGTTTTGCAACAAGGGGACATTTGTATAACTAGTATTTCTGAAAATGTCTGTGAACACTAGTTGATCAAGGCTGTTTAAATCCATCCATCCATTCTTATTATGCCTTATTTTCTATCAGCTTTGTGTTGAATGTCATTAATTCTAGTGTTGTGCTCTGTGAATGTGGAAAACGGTCATCTGCGTGTTACATGGGAGTGTTTTTATTTAATCGTGGTGGTGTTTAATGTGTAGCTTTTATGAATTATCTAACTGCATTCTTTTGGTTTTTAGGGTTGCATCCATCTTTTTTCATTATTTTTTGTCATTACAATCCCATTCCCATTAACTCATGACTGTGTAGTCCCATGAATGGCTTGTATCGGGTAGTATATAGATAGAAGATAAACTGCTGAATAGAAGCCCTGTCTTTTATTCGGTCTGTAATGTTTTATCTTTTATGAAATATCCAGTATTTCAGTTCCTTTACACTTCATCTGTTGCCTTTATTCTTTTCCCTAATTCTGTCTTCCTCACTTATCGTTCCTCTTTTTTTTGGTTTATTCCAGTGCCCTCTTCCAGTAAGTTGCGGACTCCTGCTGCCCCGTCTCCCTTGGCTCTCCGTCAGCCCATGAAGGTCATGTCTAATCATGGTTCAGGCACAGCCACACCCACGCGCTCTATGGCCCCGGCCCGCAGCGGCCTGCCCCGCCCCGCCGCCAATGCTGGAGGAGGTTTACCAGTGCCTCGCAGCAAACTGGTCCAGCCTGTGCGCAGGTACTCTCAGCTTTTCACAACTCACTATAAAAACACAGCAGAACCTGGTGAAGTACATACTGAGTGTGTCATTTGCTCCACAGGTCTCTGCCAGCTCCAAGGACATACAGTGGTATCAGAGACGAGAGCTGGAGAGAGGGCTGCTACTGAGCGAGCCCAGAACCAGCAGCACAAACAGCTTTCAGTTCAACCTGGCACTTTATAGCGATACGTCTTTAACCCCCACAAATAAAGACACACATTCTTCCAAACAAATGATTCTCTCCTCTTTCAGTTGATGTTGCAGAGCTCTCATCCCAGCAGGATAGATGTGGAAGGCAGACTGGATGCCACAGAATGCCAAAGAACAAAAAAAAAAAAAAAAAACAAGACTGGGATTCGCCCTCACCTACCAAACAGCACCTGTACTACAAATGGCTCCAAATCCACAATCCTGCTTGCAAATCCCCCCAAAACCCACTATAGAAGAATAACTTGTTTCCTCTGTAACAACATTAGTGAGGATCCCTTGTGAGCCGATCATGCAAAACAAATTGACCTTAACTTTTGGCTCAAGTGGGAAAGGTTTGTATGGCAACAAGTCGTCCACATGGCAATTGCATTCTGTCAGAATGTCTTTCATATCTATGTGACCTCTTATTTATTTGAAATCATTATTTAAAATATTTCTTTGAAAGAGTATTCATACAGTATTTGGTCTTTATAAATATATATATGTATGTTTACTAATCTTTATTTTTGGGCTTTTCATTTCTGAATGTCATTGTTAAACCTCAACTGCAAAGCTATGTTTCCAAAGCATTTTAAATGTCTGAATAATGGATGCATTTCAGAGTCTTTGAACAAATGTATTTAGTTTGAGCCCTCAGATACGCAGCAGGATTGATGCTTTTGCTTATTTCGAAAGGAAACACGAATCAATGAGACACGAATCAGTGAAAAGTTCGTCAAATTTCATGAACTGTGTTTGTATGTCCTAACTGGAAATTGGGAAATTCATTGAATATAAATGCCTGAGACTAACTTCATAAGGTGAACTGTTGTATTGTCAAACGTTGTTCATCGATCGATGTCCCAGTGATCATGTCTCGGTGGCAAAGGTCATAAAAAGATGTGGTTGTGTGGGTGAAGTGTAGTGCTTCTGTACTATTAATTTTGGGAAATTCTCGGTCATGTTATTTGTCGTCATTCTCAGAGGGAAATAATTGATAAAAGGCCAAGAATTAAAATGGCGTTTACTAGTAACTGAATTGAAGTGCCCCCTGACATATGGAGATGATATCTTGCTGCATACTATTGAGACTGCGCAAGTTTGTTTAAAAACGAGTGCCTATAATTTATGAATTTCTGTGATTGCAACAGATGTTTTTTTTGTTTTTGTTTGTTTGTGCCAATTGCTTTATTTTGCCAATATTATTTACTTCAGGGTTCTTTGCATTTCTTGCTCAAGTTTTCTTTGATTTTTGTAATTGCTTTGATAACATTTATATTTGCTTTTTTGTAACAAAGATATGTTATAAAAGCCCCTTGATATTTATGACAAAATACTATGCGCTGATAAGAGGCTTATTTATTAAACAGTGCGATGCCTCCGTGTGCTGAGATATAGAGTTAGTGGGATGCTTGAGCCTAGTATGGTCATGAATACATGACATAAACATTTTGTGGATTGTTTTTTTGGTAAAGACTTTTATATCTCCACAAACATGATGCTCGGTTTCCCCTGCGTTGAATCATTTAAAATAAAAGTTGAAAAAAGGTCTGTGGTCTGTTGCTTATTTGTCCATAATTTATTGACATGCTAAAACTAAAGTGTCAGAAGATATTTTATAGCGTTTGACTGTTGATCATACACATATTGTGAAAAATGTTGAGATTTCAATGAACTGATGTTAGGTTGTAGCCGTCTATCAAATATTTATTACCGTAAAATTATCTGTAGTTTATCAGTTTCATTATAATTAAATTTTTAGGTTTCTATTATTTTATTATATATAAGTGATAATGTGTGTGTTGGAAACAGATTTTAAAATGAGGTTTATAAACTCAAAAATGAATTAGTACTGGATGTCAAAGTTATGCAGTTATAATTTTTTATGAATGTATAAAAAGAGAAAATTTAATCAATCTTTATTTGCAATGCAGATTGCAAGCATTCACATAATCCATTTTTTAAGATCCATTATGGTGTTGTGTTAAAAGTCCCCTGTTGCTGCTTTACAAAAAAAAACAAAAAAAACATTTTATTTACTTTCATCTGCTTCTCTTCCAGATCATGTTGTTTCTCTTACTCCGGTAGGCCCATTTCTTTGCGGGTGAGTGTTGCGATGACACGATCTTTCAGATTCTCTGGTGCTGTACATTTGGGCTCTGATTGCAGGGACTCCATGGTCAGTTTTCTCCACAGGTACTCTATTTTAGCATCGCAATACCAAGGGTTAAAGGTCAACTCTACCCAACTGGTATTAATGTCTAATGTGCCAGGGGACAAAAACTGCAGCTTGTTGTCACTGAGGTCGACGTACTCCAAGCGCTTGAGCCCCTGGAATACAGCTGGTGGAACACTCTCTAATCTATTTTTCTGCAGGAAGACGTGAGTCAGATTATCAGAGCGGCTAAAGGCTTTTACATCCAGGGACTGGATTTTGTTCTGGTCTAAATGAAGTCTCTCTAGAGCAGGGTGAGCATCAAAACACCCAACTGGAAGCTCTTCGAGTTTGTTCTGCGAGAGGTGCAGAACTTTTAGTTGACTCAGACTTTGGAGTTGGGGCATTGGGAATTTCATAAGATGGTTTCCGGCCAAGTCCAACCAAGTGATATTGCTGTTGTTGGGCAACCAGTCTGGGTGGATGCTGGAGATGTGGTTGTCCTTCAACACCAGGTTGAGAAGTGGAGCATGATGGAAAACACATGCAGGTAGCTCTCGCAGTTCATTATCTGAGCACAGTTTGGATAAGAGTTAGAAAACAATACAAACATACTTGACCTGTTGCATCATTTTAGTGTAGTTTTTGGTTTTCATAAAAAATTGTTTTTGAGAAAATGGCCTCTAAAGATTTAAAAAACATTTTGACAGAATTCGGATATTTGTTATGTTCAATTAAGACAGTTAAATAAAATGCATTTAGATAATATTTTAACAATATATTTACTATTTCAACGACATGCTTACGTCGAAATTTCGCACTAACGAGCTATGGACATCGAATGACTTCTGAGGTAAATGTAACGTCACGTGACATGTTGTTTATAAGCTGTTTTTGTCGATTTTCGTGGTTTATGTGAGAAAAAATATGCAAGTTGTATTGTTTATCTTAAGTAAAGAAAATAAAATTTTCGATTTTCTTACGATTCGCGCTTCAGTTGGAACTGAAGAGATATTTCACGCCACAAGAAAGAGCGTCAAAGCAATATTAGTGGCTTGAATAATTGTGATAGAAATTACATTACGTGGAAGCTGAGACTTGTATAATAAGATAAACACAAAACAGTCAAATTTCTAAATATTTTTTTCTTACAATAGCGGCTGCAAAATCTTAACATTTTGACAAGTACACACACACACACACCTGTGAGGTCTATAGTGTGCAGGTAATGAAGGCCCTTCAGAAGATCTGCTGGTAAACTGCTCAGTTTGTTGCCGGGCAGGTGTAACTCCTCCAGCAGTGGGATGGCTGTCAAGTGTTGCGAGGTCAGCACGCTCAGGTTGGTGAACTGGATGGTTAGGGAGGTGGTGTTTCCTGGAAGACCGTCTCCAGGGAAATGCGAGAGGCCAGCGTCAGGACACACCACCTCGGTTGTTTTGGCGCTGAAGTGGCACGTGCACCGCTTCGGACACGAGAGGGCGTCACGGCAACAGAAGACGACCATCACCGCGAGCGCGTGCAGGAGCCAGGAATTCATCTTCACCACTTCAAAAGATTTAAACCTTAAAATACTTTCTCACGGAAACTGTTGAAGTATTTCTAGCATAGAGATTCCTTGTTTGTTTGTTTTTGTACTCGTAACAAAAATAATTTCATTAAGCCTATCGTACTTCATACTAAGAATAAAACGAAGAAAAATGAATCATTAACGTAATTCACTTACTGGAGATTATTGTTTAAAATGGTAAAACATCAGTAAAACGACATCTCACCTACTAGTTTGATTGTTTAGAAGTCCAGTCGATCCGAAATTCTGCTCATTCCCTTCAGTTATATCCTGACAGAGATGATCTGTGTGTGACTCACAGGAAAATAGGACAGTCACAGAAAACCCGTCACTTATGTAAATATTGAGAACATCACGTCTCTGGCCATGACTGAGGGTGAAAGTACACACGACTTGTCCAAAAACAATTATTTCAAAAATAGCTTAAGTATAGGGTGTCACACAAGCTGTTGTATTAATAAAAGTGAAAAAATAGGCCTATGTATTGGGGTTTAAAATATAAAATCTGCGTGTAAAATTGGGAAATGTTTATACTGAATGCTTCATTATATTCAGTATTAGATCAATACATGTAAATGATTAATGATTGGCTACAGCATCAGCGTTGCACAATGAACAAGAGGTTGCACAACAAGTGTTCTGCACAAACAGACACAAGTTTTCATGTCAAATCATGTTAAATACAGCTGTCCCAATGATTGGTTTATTGTCCTCTGTATGGCCAGCCACGACACGTCAGAGATAAACTTTCTTTCTTCAAAAGCATTAACGTTTTTGTTCCTCTTGGAAACAGAGATTTCAGAACATAATTCAATGAAATCTTAAATAGCCTAGCATAGGCTATGTGTGTGTGTACCATCTAAAGTGATTATGAGTAGGCTAGATGACATGAAATATTATTAGGCAGTAATGGCACTTGGATTTTCCTTAAAAAAAATGTTTTTTTATAAAATCTAAAATCTATATTTCAAAATTTGATATAATAATGATGGTAAGCATTATTCATGCTAATAACAATTCGTTAAAATACTTTTGGTGAAGTTAGGGTGTTACTGAGAAAACGACTCAGTTATTTCTTTCTTAGTTAACAATTCATTTGTCACCCTGCATGTCCATTTAAGTTTTAAATTGATTTTTACCAGGGGAAAACAGGAGTTACAATACATAAACAAAGGGCTACTTCTTACATTAAAATGCTTGTTTGTTTGTTTTTTTTCTAATAAAATATAATGCTATGCATTTAAAATTAGTTTAATATGTTATATCCATTAAAGTAGAAGCTTAAGAACATTTTGATTTTTTAATTCTTTTAAATAATTTTAATCAAACACTGGTGACACAACCACTTATGTCTATGGCGTTACCAATAATTGAAGTAACATTTTGCCAGAAAAGACAGTATCACCACAGACAAATCAGCCTAAATTCACACTTTTCTAAAATGGAGGCTGCCATCATGATGATTTCAAGATCAGAGTACATTTGGGGACAAAATATTAATAAGCATGTATTTATCAAACTTTTGATTAAAATGTGTCAGATCTGCAAGTTATCAACATAACACCACAGAAACTAATAAAGTGCGACACATGAAATTGTAAAGACTGTACTGCCCATGCACCCCTCAGATCAACCAGCACCTGCAGTGACCTTTACACACAGGAAGTAGTCCAATTAGCATTCCCCCTTTTCTTAAAGAGTCGACATCCATTGTTGTGACACACAGACATGAATTTGGGGGACACAACTTTTTTCTTAAATATAACAAAATGTGTATTTATTAAAAACAATTTAATAAAATTGTAGATGTTAAATAAAATCTATATTCACAATATAACCACTTAATTTTTGTTAAAAATGTTATATTGTTGCAATTACATTCTATGACACCTCTCTGAGGTATGGCGGGAACACGCATATTTTGTTAAAAATGCAATCTCTCAAACTCAATTAAATATGTATTTTAAAATATTAACAGTGCACAAATTGTGTTTACCCTACAGAATACAAACATGCAAACATTTTATGATTTATTGGCATTTAAAGTTTATTTAAACTGTTGTAAATTAGAGGGACACCACTTGCCACCACAAATGAAGAATGCCCCTAATTAAAAAATTCTGTCAGTGGAAAACAATCTAATATTTGGTACAACTGACATGCATCTTTATGTGAGATATTTTCCAAATAGAGTAAGAATTTGAATTGTGTTGTCAGCCGCCAAGAGGACCCTAAAATGCAACTTTTCCATTTATGTTCAGATGTTTTTTCCACCTAAAATGCTGGTGTGGACGCGACACATGTTGTTAATAGTCTACCAAAACACGCGGACAATTCAACTGCCTTTTTTTCCCTTCAGAAATGCGTCTGTGATCAGTTTCAGAGTTAATTGGTTCGGATGGCGCCTGGTGACGCGCGCTCTGCGCCAAACCCCTCCCGGTGGCACCGCGCGCGCAGCGCTGGGCGGCCCAGTGTCCCTCAGTCACTGTTGACAGTCATACAATGATTCTGCGCCGCTAGGGGACAGTTCAGGGAGGGGACACCAGCGGAGACCGAAGGATCCTTTGGAGAGCTCCAGTCCCCTGGAGACGCGATGGAGACCTCCAGCAGCGTGCCGAGCACCGCGCTCACGCAGCTCCTGAACTTGACAGAGGATCCCGTCAGCACCTCGGAGAGTCCTTCCATGGCAGGGTTACGCGCCACAGAAGAGCCGCTTTCACTCGTGCTCAGCAGCCTCAGGACTGATGCGGCTCCAGCGGGGCTCCTGGCGGGTCCGTTCTCGCCCTCTGAAGAGCCCACTCACCTGATTGTGGCTTTCTGGGATTCACCCCTGAGTCACGGGATTAACGTGTTTGTTGGCTTTGTCCTATGCTTCACCATGCTGGGGCTGGGCTGCACGGTGGAGCTCAGCCAGCTGGGCGAGCACATCCGCAAGCCCATAGGGGTCCTGCTGGCGGTGGTGTGCCAGTTTGTCCTCATGCCCCTCATCGCCTTCCTCCTGGCTCTGGCCTTCTCCCTCAACGATGTGGCCGCTATGGCTGTGCTGCTGTGCGGCTGCTGCCCTGGAGGAAACCTCTCCAACATCATGTCACTGCTGGTCAACGGGGAGATGAACCTCAGGTAGCTGTCAGACGATGTCTACATCCGAATAGTTGTTTAAAAAAATAAATTAATGAATAAAATATTGTGATGATGCGTCAATTATGGCAAAATTATATCTATATAGAATTGTCATGATGTGTTCATTATATAGTTCTGTAAATATAAAAAATACTAATTTACTAGTTATAAATATATATATTTTTTAATATTTAGATTTTTAATATAAAAATATAATATATAATAATATGAAAATTTAATTTAATATATAAAAAACAAATATCAATATAATCAATATAATAAACAAATATAAAAATAATATAAATGTATTGAGAGTGTTATTTTGTTACAGAGAAAAGATGATGCTCTAGCTCAGTGCTTGGAAATATTTATGGGTTTTGCACAATTTTTTTTGCATGTATTGTGTTTTCATTTTTTCAGCATTACGTATTATACTAAGTGCAGAAAGTATAGAAATAAAATAAAGGTAAGAACATGTTGCTTTATTTGGCTGTCTTTGGTAATACATTTTTTTGTGGGGTTTGTGTTCCAGTATCATCATGACCATCTCATCCACTGTTCTGGCGCTCGTGCTCATGCCGCTGTGTCTGTGGATGTACAGTCGCGCGTGGATCAACACACCCGTGGTGAACCTTCTGCCCTTCGGCGCGATCATTCTCACCCTCTGCAGCACCCTCATTCCCATCGGGTTCGGGGTCTGGCTAAGATACCGCTATAATCGAGTGGCTGAAATCATCATCAAGGTGACTTAATGCAAAAACCTGACCAGTCGTCTAAAAGTCATTCAAAGCAGTGCCAAAGCTGAGCACATTTACAATTAAGAAAAGGAACCTGAAATATCAGAAAAAAGTTGATTTGATTTGGAGGAGTCACTAAGTGGATCTTCATCACAATATAAAATGATTTAGATTTCTGCTTAAATATCACTGGTTGTGATGGGTTGCCTATGTTGCCTTCATGTCCACCATCTCTGGCCATTAAAAGGAGACTGAAGTGCCTGGGGCGAGGTTGCGTCACAGGCGCATATGGGTTCCTCCTTTCAGTTGAGCTTATCTAAGAACAGCCTGGTAAGGGCACAGCGGCGACTATGAGATAGAGAGATGCGGAATGGGAGGGAAGGGGAGGGCAGGGCTGACAGAGAGTGTGATAAAGGAATAGAGGCAGTTGGGGGTGCAGCACATTAAGTGGAATGGTTAAAAGTGGGCTGATTTGTCATCATGGCTTGCACTTTTCTCCTCTAGTAGTATCATCATGTGTCTCTCTGTGCCATTCACTCCTTTCAGGATTCATTCATAATGTTTAAAATATTTAGAAAATGTCTCCGTTAGAAAGAATGGGGCCATTAGACAGAGAAAATAAAATTATAATATTGTGAGAATATGTTCATTAGACCCAGAGTACAAAATATCAGTATTGTCAGAATATGTCCATTAGATCCAGAAAGAACAATATTGTGAGAACATGTGTTAAATAAAAATAAAAGAGAAATATTGTGAGAATGTCCATTAAAACCAGAATATAAAGTAAAAATATTGTAAGAATATTTTAATTAGAACCATAAAATAAAATAAAATATTGTGAGAATATTTAATTAAATCCAGAATATAACGTAAAAAAAACATTGTGAGAATATCCATTAGATGCTGAAAAATAATATTGTTAGAATATGTTCATTTGACCTATAAAACATAATAATAATGCCCACTGAAGCTAAGCAGGGATGAGCCTGGTCAGTACCTGGATGGGAGACCTCTTGGGAAAAATTAGGTTGCTGTTGGAAGAGGTGCTAGGGAGGCCAGCAGGGGGTGCTCACCCTGTGGTCTGTGTGGGTCCTAATGCCCCAGTATAGTGACGGGGACACTATACTGTAAAAAAGCACCGTCTTTCAGATGAGACGTTAAACCAAGGTCCTGACTCTCTGTGGTCATTAAAAATCCCATGGCACTTCTCGTAAAGAGTAGGGGTGTAACTCCGGTGTCCTGGCCACATTGCCGCCACGGGCCTCTGACCATCATGGCCTCCTAATAATCCCCATCCACTGAATTGGCTCTATCACTCTCTCCTCTCCACCTGTAGCTGGTGTGTGGTGAGCGCACTGGCGCCGTTGTCCTGTGGCTGCCGTCGCATCATCCAGGCGGATGCTGCACACTGGTGGTGGCTGAGGAGAGATCCCCCTGCATGATTGTAAAGTGCTTTGGATGTACAACAATACACAATAAAGCGCTATATAAATGCATCATTCATTCATTCTAGTCTATTCATTCAGTCTATTAAATACATTAAAAAAAAAAATATATATATATATATATATATATATATATATATATGTATAGAAAATACTTTCATAAAACCTGGGATATGAAATAAAAATATTGTAAGAATATATCCATTTAACCAATAAAATACAATAAAATAAAACAAAAAACAGTCCGAAAATATGTTAATTAATAATAATATTGTAAGAATATGTTCATTCGATTCATGAAATATATCTGAAATATTCTGAGAATATGCCCATCAGACACAGAAAATAGCATCAAATATTAGGAGAATTTGTACATTAGACCCATAAAATAAAATAAAAAATAAAATACAAATATTGTGAGAATATGTCGGTTAGACTCATAAAATAAAATTAAAATATTGTAATTATAAGTCTATTAGACCCATAAAGTAATATTGTGAGAATACATTGGAAATATATGAGAACAATGTTGCAGATTCTGAATAGCCTAAATAAAATCTGCTGAGAAACTTCAGATCTGTATGAAAGAGTAATGGCTGTTTAGAAGACTTACCTGTGTTTCTGCTCCAGGTGTCTCTGTGGTCTCTCCTGGTCACTCTGCTGATGCTCTTCATCATGACTGGAATTATGCTGGGTCCGGAGCTACTGGCCACCATCCCTGCCTCCGTCTACCTGGTGGCCGTGCTCATGCCCATGGCCGGCTATGCGGCAGGATATGGCCTGGCGACGCTCTTCGATCTCCCCCCCAACAGTCGGAGGACCGTGTCTTTAGAGACGGGCTGTCAGAACGTGCAGCTCTGCACGGCCATCCTGAAGCTGGCGTTCCCTCCGCAGCTGATGGGAGGCATGTATATGTTTCCTCTGCTGTACGCGCTCTTCCAGGCAGCAGAGGCTGGTGTCTTCATTCTGGTTTACCGCATGTACAGGAAAGAGGTATTACATAAACAGGACCTCATGGAGGATGACGAGGATGATACAAACATATCCTACAAGAGAATGAAGGAAGAAGACGTGGCGTTTGATTCTACGTATGGTGCGGTAACAGTGAGCGACCCCAACGTCATCGTGTTGGAGTCACAGGATGGTGCTGGAAGCCCCACACCTGTATAAGGGAACAAAAACAACTGACTTAAGACTCACTATAGACACTGGACCAGAGTATTTACATTAGGATTTATTCATGCCACCACTCACTGTTGAATTTCTTACTAATCACTCAAAGCATTATAACTAATATGTGCCAAAAATGATTGCAAGACTGTGAAGATGGAAACTAATATCATGACACACTAAACGCACTAGCCAAATATTACTATTCAATGGATGTTTTTCTAAAATTAGTATAAAATATATTTAAAACATTAGTATAAAATATATAAGATAAATAAGATTATATAAATATATATATATAGAGAGAGAGAGAGAGAGAGATAAAGAGAGATTATTTATGTCTGTATATAAAAGATATATTTTATTTTTTTGTCATTACTGAGTTAATTTGATCATACGTTCATTAATTCTTTCTTTCGTTCATTCATTAATTCATTTAAATAATGTAATAGAGAAAGCCACTTTCAGAGTCTTACAGAAGTATGCAAATTATACACCATTAATATAGATTTATGCGGCTGTTTGTAAATGAATCAGTGCTATTACCTCAGTAAATGGATTGCATTGGCTTATTTGATTATGTGGACCAAGAGGATGAGAAGACTGATGATTCACATCCCATCTATGTTGCCTTTATAGTGCATATCACCCACTGTCGGTCTGCTTCTGATTCTAAAGCTGGGAGAAAATATGTTTTCTGAGTTTATTGCTTCAAAAATAGTGGAATTTTACAGGATTACCACAATACCAAAGGCTATAACAACATGTCAGTGTTAGATCATAACAAACGTGAATGTGAAAAACAGGATAAAAGCCTATGGCAATAAAAACAGGCTTTATGTAAAATGAGGTGGACAAGAATTGATGATGCGCTAGTTTCCATCTGATAATATTCAAATATGCAATCCATCTCTGTAACTGAAATGATAACATTGTATACATGTTTATAAGAATATGTGAAAACATCTGCAAGATGAATAAAGGTTTATGACAAGCATGTAATATTATAATTTTTGTTTCTACAATATCTCTGCCAGACTGAGATTTCACTCACAAAAAATAGCCTAATGTAAAATTCATTATTTAGTAGTAATAGTAATAGTAATATAATATTTAATTTTAACACATTTTTCTAGGAAAAAAAAAAAAAAAGGTTCATGACCTTAGATCACTAACAAACCAGATGGTTAAACTGGTTTTTGGATGGTGGCAGGTCAACCATACAAACCAGCTAGGTTTAAACCACATTTTCCAACAAACTTTACATTGCTATGACTTTTCCAAGCCTGGAAACCACCTTTTGAAAATTCCCTAACACTTTTGTGTTTTTACTGACCGTGGGAATCCTGTTAATTGGCGTTAATTAGGCACCTGACCTCAATTCGTGTCCCGTGCGTCTACTTAAACTCCTACAGTGCATTTTCCCAACCGGCTAAGCGAAAAATGGCTACATATGGTAACGAGACAGTCGATAACTATCTTTACTCTTCTTACAACCCTTATTCCTACAAATACCCCAAGTTCAAGGGCTGGAGGCAGAAAGCTTACTTTGCCAACTACGGTGAAGGTGAGACCTACTACGATAATTACCACAGGGCGCAGCTTAAGTCCATCTTGTCTCAGATCAACCCCAACCTCACCCCGCGTCTGAGGAAAGCCAACACCAAAGACGTGGGGATCCAGGTCAACCCGAAGACCGACGCGTCCATCCAGTGCTCCCTGGGCCCGCGGACGCTTCTGGCCCGGAAGCGTGATGACCTTCGCCGGCGGAGACAGGAGGTCCAGACCCCGGGGAGCCCCATCAGCGGCGGCGTCCGCTTCCCGCGCACTCAAGCCGTTTACTCTCCGGTCGAGTCCAGGAGACTAGTGTCCCTCTTCAGAGAGGAGGAGGAGGAGGAAGAGGAGAAGGACACGGAGCCTGAGGCCCCTGAGAAGGTGGAGAGTGCTGAGAAAGACGAGCGCAAAGAGGGCGAGGAGAGCGTGAAGGAACCGCTTAGTCCCGAGAAAAATGAAAACGAACAGACGGAAACAAATGAGGAGAACAGAAACGAGCCGGAGAAAACCGGACAAGAAACCAAATCCAAGGCTCGCGTGAGGTTCCAGGTGAGAGAAACAATTTCTCCTTGAGATTTTAGAATCCATTCTTAACTGTTCAGAAGTTTAGTGTAACTTGTTTTAATGCAGTTTTTGGAGCAGAAGTATGGCTACTATCACTGCAAAGACTGCAACCTACGCTGGGAAAGTGCTTATGTGTGGTGTGTCCAAGGCACAAACAAGGTAATCTGGGTTATTAAGATTAAACCATGTTGTACATGTTAAAATGGACCCCCACCCCCAGTGTAAGCACACTTAACTATTACTAATTCAAACTTAACTGTCTCTTTTTAAAGGTGTATTTCAAGCAGTTTTGCAGAACATGTCAGAAATCATTCAACCCATACCGGGTTGAGGACATAACCTGTCAGGTAAACCTATAGAAGTTCGCAACCAGGTCCTGAGGCTGTCTATGGGACCTCTGCAGACCTGAAAGATGACTTGAGGAAAAAAATATACATCTTAGGATTTTTATTTTAAGACATTTAGACTGCGTTTAATTTTTTAACTTTAATTTGCCAACTGTCCTCTTTATTAAAGAACACTGGTCTCAAAATGTAAACTAAACTAGGAGTATCAGTGAATCACAGTTGGCAGCTGTGTCTTTTTAATAGATCACTGACAGATCCATTTATTTACTATCTTTTTACAATAACTACATAATTTCACTTTCAGACTTGTAAGAAGACTCGCTGTACATGTTCTGTAACATCACGTCATGTGGACCCCAAAAGACCTCACCGACAGGATCTGTGCGGCCGCTGCAAAGGCAAGCGTCTCTCCTGTGACAGCACGTTCAGCTTCAAATACATCATCTAGCACCTCGGTCAGTTGCAGTCAGGCTTGGTTGTTGCCCAGCTGGATTGTCCACCCCAGTCTCTGTACCCTCACTGCTCAAAGACTGTGGTGGGGATCCATCAGTCACTACAGTCTCATTTGTTTTTGTTTTGCTTTAATTTGTACTTGCAGTAACTGTAGGTGCCAATTCTGAAAAATGAAAATAAAAATGGCAATTACTAGCACATCTGGAGTGTTTTCTCTTAACTCTGCAGCAAGGTGATGTGAATGGCTGACTTTGTGCAATTCCAGAAGCAATTATTATTATTATTTTTTTTTTTTTTTTTGTGCCTACAAATCTGCAGACTGGGTTTGATTTGTTTTGACCTGGGGTGTCCAAACTCTGTCCTGCATGGAAGTTTCCAGGATGCCCAGTAAAACCTTGAATACCTGGTTCAGGTGTTTTATATGGGTTGAGGAGCAGGATTGGATGGATCTCAATTTTTAACCTCAAAACTGCTTTGAGTGAATGCATTTCAAATGTTTTAGTTCCAACCTCAATCAAACACACCTGATCCAGCTAATCAAGGTCTTCAGGATAACTAGAAACTTCCAAGCAGGTGTGATTTCACAACTCTTAAGGTTTTTGGAATGAGAATCTATATATTTTTTTGCAGATTTAAGGGTACATGCTTGGAAAATGTAACTAGCTTGTAAAGATCATGCATGTAATCAGTTAAGTTTTTTTTTTTTTTTTTCTGACTTATATTGTCATTGACGGTTTGGTTTATGTACAGTGGTTATATGATGCCTTTAAGGTCTATTTACAATAGTTACAAGCATCACAGTAACTTAATGCAAAATCAGTCAGTTGTGTATTTATGCACTAAAAGGGGTTGTTACTTGGATGAAATGACTTGTGCCAGTTTTACACATGTCTGCACCACAGCCCAAACTACAGCTGTTACGATAAATTATATTGTTAGAATTACTTTCAGAACATTTTTTCCCCCAGCTGATGTATAATATATTGAAAGCCAATCTAAATCCATACAACCTTAAAGAGCTCTAGCATTTAAGCAACAGATGGCATAACTGTAGCACATGCTTATAAACCAGAAGTTGTGATTGACTCAACATATAGTGCTGATAGGGTTAACTGGATATCTACAATAAAACATTGAGATCAGGAAATAAAGAAACAAAAAGCCAGTGTTGCTTATAATCAGGTTTTTATTTAACAGTACAGGGAAAAGCAGATAAATCAGATGACAAAGACAAACCGGAGAGAAATGTGAAATGGGGAAAAAGGAAAAAAAAAAAAAAAAAAAAGGGATAATGCACCTCTAGATAAAAACTATATTTTTCCAGGTAAATAATATATCCATTAAATAATTAAGAACAGCATTCAAAATGTACCAAACAAGCAACAGAAGAGATCTCCCAGAGGAATGAATACAGTGAACGTTTTATTTCTAAATGTGCCACGACAGATTAAAGGTCCCCCCCCCATGTTTGCAGTTAATGCTTTCAGGACACTGCTTTGTCTCTTGGAGTTTGGCAAGCGAAGCGCAGTGCCTTACATCGCAGAGCCCACAAACCCTCAGTGCAGCCCTGAGTCTAGGGTTAAGACAGAGCCAACATGGACAAACACTAGCCCCAGTTTCCCCTCCACAGGGGCTCCAGCGGGGCCTCAGTGGGGGACTTTGAGCCAACATGGAGATCACAGTGGGTATCAAGGAATGCATATGGCAAAACTCGGCTGAGAAGCTGAGCTGGTTCGTCGGGAAATATTGAAGATTAAGGTGGCGTATTATCATAAAGGAGAGGGCAGCCCGTGACGTACACACATCCCAACTGCTATTCAACTCGCTATTTTTTTTGCATTAGTCGTTACCCTCTACTGAGCTCTCTCTGATTGAACAGTGCATTACACAAATGTACAAGGAAAAATACTGCTTTTACACTATACATTTTCTAAAATATATACAGAGTAAAATAAGTTATTGATATTTCCATGAGTTGCAGCCAGTTTGCACTTCACCTGTGCATCTCGGTTTGTTAACGTGCATGTATGAGAGAGAACGAGTGTGCAAATATCAGTCCATGTCAAACGCACTCGCACGCACACGCTCGCCGCACTCGTCCTCACACGCACACACAAGAGTCTATGGTTTCCTACAGGCAGCTACTTATTTGGTTATAGATTAAGGGTTTTGTAAGAGCGGCCCAGTGAAAGCTGAAAGTTCTCCCCGATGCAGGTCAATAAAGTTAAACAGATAAACCTCTCTTTATACAGAGGGTACAGCCCCCCAGCTTACAATTACATGTTAAATATCCTAACATTTACAACCTAAGACTGTTAAAAAATACATTTCTCAAAAAAATATTTGTTGCAGGCTTCTCTTTCAAGCATGCTTTTTGCGATCGACGATGCGACAGTCTCGCTGATCCACCGCGATACTCTCAATAATTCTCCAAATCCCATCTCTGCCCCAGTGCATAGTGGGGCAGACGGATGTGGATCACTCTAAAAGGACACCGCCTAGAGGTCATAGGTCATTCCGCCAAAAAGCTTCAAATTTAGCATCATTATCGCCCAGTGTCCCTCCAAATGGTTCTTGACCAGTCCTGTTCTTCGTACTTTTTCTGACATCTGGAGAAGTTAAACTACTGGAGAAAGTGGGAAGGAAAAACGTACGTGCGTAATAGTTTCGAGTAACTAATATCCACACATTCTTTAGCCCTTTGAGGTGAAGTCTACGTGAAAAAAATCTCTAAACCCGCCGCCCCGGAGGAAGAGAGTCGAGTTCGTGAAGCTCTCACAGTCCAGTGCTGAGGACTGTGTTTTGCGTGTCGATTTGCGTCTGGATGTGGGCCGTGGGGGTTGGGGACAGGATGCGTGTCTGGTGGGTGTGTGGGTGCGTCTGAGCCTGGCAGAGAGCTTCGCGGATCTGGAGGTTGAGCTCCATGAGGCGCGTGCTGGCCTGAGAAAGATCCCTGCTGGGGCCCACCACGGCCAAACAGCCCGTCTGACCCAGAGTCTGGTGCCTGAAGTAAATGTGCAGCAGCGTCTGCACGGCATCATCCCTCTCATTGCCAAATATGTCATTAGGCCACAGGCACCTGAGGGAATAGGAACATATCAGATTTAGGCAAAAGAGATCTACAGGAGGTCAACAAGATGCTTAATTCCATTATGGATCCTAACTAGACTTGATGTGATGCGTTTCCAGTGACAAGCAATTTGTCTGTCAATTCTGAAATCAACCAATCAGAATTTATATAGGGCCAGATTTACTAAAAGCTTGCGCCATCGCAAACCATCCTTGGTGTTAAAATATTACTGTCAGAATTTACTTAAGACGTGCCGTGAAATCAGCGCTGAAAAGGTGTGAACAGAGTCATTTTTGCGACTGACCTTATTTAATATGCATTTGTAGGAGTTTCCCTTTCAGATGCAAAATGTATGGGATGAGAGTATTTACTAACGTTTGTGCTCGTCAAATTACTGCTATTTGCACCATTATTTAATGCCCCTAAAAAGCATGTCTTAAACTATTTTGCGCTTGAAATGGCACTGCAGAGAACAGAGCACACGCGTTAGAAAGAAGAGGATTTTTTTTTTTTTTCCCCATGTTTTGTTATGTTGCTGCCTTATGTTAAACTGCTTTAAATGACTTTTTTCCACATCAATCTACACTCCCTACACCATAATGGTAAAGCAAAAAACAGTTTTTAACATCTTTGCAAACTTATTAAAAATAAAAAACTTAAATGATTCCATTCCATAAGTACTCATACCCTTACCTGGACCAGTTGAAATTTAGCTCAGGAGCACATATTGCTTGTAGATGTTACTACACTTCGAGTGGAGTTAAATTGTGGCAAATACAATTGAATGGGTATGATTTGGAAAGGCACACACATCTTAATAAAAGGTCTAACAGCTGATAATGCATATCAGAGCAAAAACCAAGTCCTGAGGTCAAAAGAACTGCCTGTAGAGCTCATAAACAGGTTTGCATCAAGCCACACATCTGGGGAAGAGTTCAGAAAAAGAAATTCTGCTTCACTGAAGGTTCACATGGATACTTATGCAATGTACTTATTTCAGTTTTTTATTTTCAATAAATTTACGAATTTGTGACAATTCTGTTATTGCTTTGTCAATATGGTGTGTAGATTGATGTGGAGAAAAAAGTAATTTTAAGCAGGTTAACAAAGCAGCAACATAAAAAAAAAAAAAATGAAGGGGTATGAATACTTTCGCAAGGCACAGTATTTGGAATGCCAGAAGAACACATTCGAACATATCCCTACCCTAATTTGTGCTGCGCTTGGTAGATTGCATTGGTCATTATAGAACTGACGTGTTGCAAACTCGGGACACCCATAGAGCAATGGCGTGATATGTCTGCGCACTGCCTACAAGGATATAGGTGCTGACATAGAATGAGATTTTGGAATAATGAGGTTGTAATGTGGCCGAAGCTACTCCACATGGTTAGGATGAAAAACTAGGATTTTAAAAGGGTTTTATTAATATTTAATATTAAAGTTGTCATATGTCATAATTCGATCTTCTAGTTAGGGCTGTCGCAATTCATCGATTTTATTCGACTATTCGATTTTTTAAAATCCTCGACTTCTTTTTGTTCGCGTCGACTAACTGGCAAAATACCGAAAGTGGCACATTTCACGGACAAGAATCCATAAAACATAGTTTTCCAAGGCTGCATGATATATTAAACCCATTTAAAAATCATAATTAAGCATAATTGTGAATTCACAAATGCTACGATTTAATTAAATAATTATATGCGATGCAGTTCTAATACAGTATATGTATGAATATATTATTTACACGCGTGTAGATTATGTACGTGCGTCACACAGCGGCTCCGTTCACAGTAGCTCCACAGAAACGTATCATTTACATGTGTGGAGCATCTCAAACTCCATCTCTGCATGTTGTTGTGAGTTTGGGTTTATTATAACGTTCATCTGGGAACGCAACGTGCGCCATTTCATCAGATTTGTAAGGTAAATCATTTATAAATCTATGCAAACACAGGAGAATACATTGCGGTTTCAAAATAAATGCTCAAACCCTCACTCTGAGTTTACATGTTTTGATGTAAATCATTTAATTACAGTGGCTATAGCATTTCTGTCCTAAAGAAATGGCCAAAAAATTTAAGATTAAGTGGACATTTGAATTAAATGGTGCTTGGTCAATATTAAACAAGGATTAGATCGCACAGTAATGTGTAAAAACAATCGTCAGGCCGTTGGCGCCCCCTGCAGGCCTTTTTTTGTAATGTACATTAGCTCTATTGTTTATAATACATTATGTATTTTAACAGTTTTGTTCAATAAAATATTATTTCTTGCTTTTGATACTTTATTTTAACTAATTATTATTGCCTCATTGCTATCATGTATGTAGTTTAAGTCATTTTAAAGGCTATTGTTGACTTACATCTATTTTTATTACCACAAAAAAAATTATTATAATTACAGGGCCCTATGAAATCCGTTTTATTTCCAAATTAATTTTTTTCCATTTCCATTTTTCTATACTCCATTTTAATGGTTAAATTAAATTTTATTAATCAAAAAGCCTGTCTAATTAATTGAGTTTTACAGATTTATCTTTACCAAATTCTGTTTTCCATTATTTTCTGGATTCCATTTTAATGCAATTTTTTCTTTTTCTTTTTCAGAAATACTGCACATTTTCATTTTGCTCCTAAATAAATTCTGGTAAATAATATTTCTGGTAAATACTCCTTGAAAAAGTGTTTTTTATTATAATTTTATTATTAGTAGACTAGAACACGTGGATATGTTGTCAGTCTTACACTATAATTCTGAACTTGATTTCAGTGATTTGGACTGTGAGATGGACACTTGCTGCTTGCACTCTATGTTGCACTTTACTTTTGCTTTAAAAAAAGGATTTCATAGAAATGTGGATTTCATTTGGTTAAATAAAATATAGTTTAATAAAACATTCTTAAGTAAAACTGTTGATTTTTTTGTGGGAAATTAATTGTTTACATTAATCGATGAATTAGTCGAAATAAAAATAGTCATTAGTGACAGCCCTACTAGTGAAACAACAGACTTTGACAGACTGGTGATGGATGTTGGATTTAATCGCTTGAACACCACCCCCTTTCTTAGAATCACCTGAAAGCTCACGTTCAGATCTGCCTCTATCCAATCAACACCTGATGGATTGAAGCAAGTCCAAGCCTACATTTTTTGCTGTTATGATAGTCCGTTACACTTGGATGTATGACAATATTTCAGCTTCATCGCAATGTTAAAGTCACCATGAAATCAAAATAGACAATTCCTATTTTTTTATTACATTTTGTGTAATATTATTATTTTTTATTAATAGTATTAAGATGGCAGCAACTGGCAAATGACAGCGATCCAAGTCCCACCCTACATTTAGATTGTTTTGGTCCGATAAGCCATTTAATTTGGATACGGTTTTACTGTGACTTCAAAGCTTAGCTATCTTACCTGAAGGCTTTAACTTGAGCAATGGCTGTGCTGAAGTCCCGTGCTCTAAGGCTCTCGATGAGCGAGTGGATGGCTGTCTCTGTGCTTGACTGGTCCACTTCAAACTCGCCCACTCCCTCCTGTCCATCACCTACTGACTCCGCCTCCTTCAGACAGCTCTCTAATATGGCCAGCTCCTCTGACATGTTAGTCACCTGAGAAACACACAAGCACCGTGATATTTTAAATCAACCTTTAGTCAATATTTTCACAACTCTGACTGAACCACTCATGAAAAATGACCAACTTGTCAGTACACAATCAATCAGTAGACAAATCACTAAAGCACACCATAGTCATGTCATATATTAAGCATAAACATATTGAAAATTGAAATGGATATTCCTAAGGCAATGCGTATTAGCTCAAAACCAGGTCGTCCCAAGCTAAATATATGAGAGCTGTTATATGATTTCTACATAACAGAGGTCGCTGAGGTCTGTGTGTGTGTGTGTGTGTGTGCAGTCTATAAAAGTATAAGTGAGTTAGTATCAATGCGTGATAAGCTGAACGGCTTTGCTCTGGTCTGTGTTAAGCATATCAGTCTCTCTCAGTGAGCATAATGAAGTTACTCTGCATAAGATCATTATGTGAAGTCAGACCTTTATGTGTGTCCATACTGGCACACATTAGCACAAACTACCATGAAATCCAGAGAGAAAACTGACCATCTTCTGTCTATATGTGTGTGCTGTCAGGGCATCTTGCTGGCTTCATGACAGTTATTTTGTGTTTCTTCCATTTGCAAATAATCTCACCAACTATTGTCACCACCTCACCAAGCTGCTTGGCGAAGGTCTTGTTGCCCATTCCAGCCTTGTGTAGGTCTACAATCTTGTCCCTGACATCCTTGAACATCTCTTTGGTCTTGGCCATGGTGGAGAGTTTGGAATCTGACTGACTGATTGCTTCTGTGGACAGGGGTCTTTTATACAGGTAACAAACTGAGATTAGGAACACTCCCTTTAAGAGACTGCTCCTAATCTCAGCTCCTTACCTGTATAAAAAACACCTGGGAGCCAGAAATCTTGCTTATTGATAGGGGATCAAATACTTATTTGACTCATTATAATGTAAATCAATTTATAACTATTTTGAAATTAATTTTTCTGGATTTTTTTTTTTGTTATTCTGTCTCACTGTTCAAATAAACCTACCATTAAAATTATAGCCTGATCATTTCTTTGTCAGTGGGCAAACGTACAAAATCAGCAGGGGATCAAATGATTTTTTTTAAAAAATATATTCACTTGTGTTTTGAAGATGAACAGAAGTTTTATGGGTTTGGAACAACTTGAAGGTGAGTAAATGACAATTTTCATTTTTGGGTGAACTAACACTTAAAAATTGGAGCAGATGAACAATGTATCCTGTGTGAACAACAACTAATTAAGGACACAGCAAACAAGCAGAAACAAACCTCTGCCTCTCTCTTGATGGTGTCCACTCTGCTGATGAGTTTGCAGTAGGCCTGAAAGAGCAGCAGGAGCTGGAAATGCAGCTTATACAGCCGTCGACACAACTCCAGCTCCTAAAGAAACAGACAGAAAGAGAAAGAAAGAACATGACACCATCACCTTAACATCTTTAGTTCTAATCATCTGCACAGGCAGCAGCAGCAAAACAGCATAATCAGATGAACGGACGGCAAGATGAATGAACAAATGGAGGGACAGACGGATGGATGAACATCCTGGCTTTGAGACGGAGAGAAGGGTTAGCAAGGTTACACCCTGGTCAATCATTTTGTAAAACGTGGACCATGTATGATTCCCTTATCAGAACGAAACCCTGAAAGAGTGATGTTTCTGGAAAAAGTCAGATCCGAATTGCGTGATCCAAAATATGTCAGGAGTGAGCAGAGGGGGCGGCATGCAAAAATGGCAGGAACAAGGAATCTAAGCTACTTTTCTCTTCCGTCCTCCGCTCAGATGTCCATGGACACACTCCAGTCACACACTGAATGCATGTGTGTCAAATTTCTAGAAGCATTAAAAACACTAATAATCCATTAGCAAATTAGCAAAATAGCAAAGTCAGCACTGTAAGTATGCAGAACTCATTTAAGCCATTAAATAATGAAGTTCATTAATGAAGCATTTAGTGATGATATATGAATGATCATGAATTAGACACGTCTGTAGTGGTGTTAAGAGATCAGATGTAGGGGTTGTTCTGAATTCTGATTGGTTGTGCAGATGTATTAGTGAAGAACAGATGAATGTTCAGTGTGTGCGTGGCTGAATCGAAAAGGATTGTGACAAGCTCTAAAATATGATAAACCACTTACTGCTAGCATTTCCATTTGCTAAGCAAGAAGGACAGCAGGTCACAAAAAAAAAAAAAAGGAGGAAACACAGGAAATGAGAGAAAGACCAAAAATTAGTGTGGTGATAACACCCCAAGACCACCGTAAGAGAGATAGAGAGAGAACTATTGCAGTCTGTTGATAATTAACAAATGACAAAAATATTGCAGTCACATGCAATGCATTCTAGGAGAAGAAATGACTGTTTTTCCCCAGTTTCAAGTACACTCTAACATTTGTAACATTGCTAAATATATGCAAAATAGATAGAAAATGGAAATTAAAGAGAGTGAGAGAGGTTGATATAAATGCAAGTTTCAGCAAGAAAGAAAAATATCAACTGTGGCATCACAAAAACTGCAAAAGCGCTTAATATCACAGAGAAAAACAAAGATGCTGTTTGCTGGGACAGCAGTGACTAAGATGAATAGAGTAAAGACATGGAGAGAATAAAGGTCATTTAGCCTCTACCATAAGAGATAGGAACATTGAAAAAAAGAAACAGTGCTTACTCCAGTCTTCAGTGTCACATAATTTTTCAAAAATTATTCTAATATGTTGGTTTGGTGCTCAAGAAACTTTAATTTGTACTAATGTTGAAAACATTGTTCGTTAATATATTTGTGGAAACTGTAATAAAAAAAAAAAAAAAACTGTAAACCTAATAAACTGTGTAGATAAGAGATGTGCAGAACTTGAAATGCATGGCAGACATTTAAATTCTGCAGAAATCTGCGGTGAGTTCAGGAGCATAGATTCTGTGTGGGCCTGGTTATAAGTAACAGAAAGATCAGCTGTCCTTGAATCACCTCTGCTTACATTCATACAGAGGTTCTTATATTCTTCTTTACATCTCAGAGATGAATTCACATTGTGCTCAAACAGAAACATGCAGTGAGGTGAGTGTTTTTTTTCTACCTGAGCTTGAGTGTTGGGTCGCTGGTTACTGTCTTTATCACCGAAGGTCTTTCTGCAGTTATCCAACCACTGCAAGGGGAAGCAGAAATGAGACATCTTATTAACCAAAACGCAGAGAAGTGCAGGTGGAAATTTCTGATGTCGTGAATGTGAGCAAAGACAGATGATGTTTCTGTGAGTGCGAAACAGAAATACAGGGAGGCGAATAGTGTGTATGGGAGTGTGCATGAGGTAAATTTAATAAGAGTCTGCTACTTAGCAAATTAAAGAGGGTCTGTTTAAGCACAGAGGGGGTCGGCACATAATGCTCTAGAGGCAGTGCCTGTGTCTCATCCAATTACTGTCCTCTAGTCATCCACTATCCCATCTGCCCCCTCTACTCCCCTTCCTGAGCCTGTCCACCCAGCTAAATGATTTAGGGTCTCCGTGAGGCTATTCTTAGTGACCGTGCATGAAGAGAAATTGGCTGCTGTAGATTCTAGATGGGTGCTAACGGAAGATAACGCTGCCTAAATCAACTCACGTCCTTATATGATTTAGTAGCCAACAATAACTGCAAAGAGATGTCAAGGAACATTTTATGATCCTGCACTGTCAGCTTATTCTCCTCTGCTGTCTCCCCTCCATCGCATAACCTCAACATCACCCTTTAAAGATGGGTTTAAAGACAAAACTTTAACTAACAGACTGCACAGGAAATTCACAGATTGTTTGTGTATAGCTGTAAATCAGTGTACCGTTTCTGCCTTAATGGTAAAAAAAAGATGTTCTTTTATTATTGCATTAGATTTAACAAAAGATTTTCCGTGAGTAAATTAAATTTGGGTTTATTCCCTACTCAAAGATATCATATGGTTTTGAAATACTTGAATAAAGCACACAATCTGGAAACACAGCAGAATTATACACAGTATCTCACCTGTTCGGCTGCTTCTCTCTTGCTGTTGTAAGTGTCCAGATGCTCTTGTAACTCCAACACACTGAACTTTAGAGTCTCCAAGAGCCCACAGGAAACCAACTAAAATGCACACAATTTAACTGTTTACTAAATATACACCAACATGCTATATTATTGCATACTATCACACTGATATAATCTTTGTAAACAGGAAAGTGAAACTACACAACTGTAATTTTCAGGTGTGAGATGCAGAGGATGTGTACACTCACAGTTTCAGCATCAAGTAGGACTGTAGGGCACTGGGAGCAGGAGGTCATGACCTCTAGAGAGCTCAGGAACTGGTTTCCCATTCGTTGGAGCCCCTCGCCAAGGAATCTTACTGAGGCATGGGTAATTGAGTCAAATTTCCTCTGAATGTGCTAAAGAGACAGGAGACAATCGACTCAGTACTGAAGAAAAACACCAAGCTATGAATCAGTCAAATAACAAGCTAAGGTAAATATCACTTACACAAATTTATGAAATACAAATTTAATTGTGTATTTAGGATATGCTAGTAATTAAATTAACTGTATGGCAAGACAGTAGAGTTTGACAATTCATTCCAAAAATGCTTAAAATGGTGATTTGTCATTTGATATGCTAAACATAGCAGTACTTTCTTGTGATGGATATCAATACACTGCTGAAAACAGTTAAAAGTGTTAATGAGTCCATACAGCCAAAAGTGACAGTTTAAGAACACATTTTTATAAATGTATGCAAGTAGTAACTCTACGCAAAAGTTTAGTGTTATGCTCACCATGGCTGCATTTATTTGATAAAAGTACAGTAAAAACAGTAATATTGTGAAATATTAACATTTTGAATAACTTTTCTATTTAAATATTTTAAAATGTGATTTATTCTTGTGATGGAAAAGCTACATTTTCAGAAGCCATTACTCCAGTCTTCAGTGTGACATGATCTTTCATAAATCATCCTAATATGCTGATTTGTTGCTCAACAAACATTTCTTAAAGTGCCCCTATTATGGGTTATGAAAGATTAATATTTTGGTTTTGGGAGTCCCCAACAATAGGTTGACATGCATGCAAGGTTAAAAAACACTTTCATTTTCTTATAATATGCATTTATTTTTACCTTATTTGCTCAACGACTCCCAACCGATTCGCTCAACGATTCATTTTTCCAAACCCCTCCTTTGCGTGACGCTAATCTGTCGATTTCATTTAAAGCAGTGCAGTGCTGCTTTGTGTACAGCGTACCAGGGAAAAGGCTATTTTTAACACTCCAAAAGCTGCACCTAGTGGCAACAAGTGGGCGTGCAATATGCTAATGTTTCATGTTGACATAAAAATGAAATGGCTTATGATTCGTCTTAAAAACGTCTCGTTTCAATGATTCAGAGTCGACTCTTTCTTTTGAGAGACAATAACTTTATACATGATGCTCTTTCATATTTAAAACTTTGCAGGATGTTTTCATTCACTCACAAAAATCCATAATAGGGGCACTTTAATATTATCAATGATGAATATTTTTGTGGAAACAGTGATTCAATTATTTAAGGATTCTTTGATAATTAGAGAATTTAAAGGAACAGCATTTATCAGAAATCTTTTGTAACATTATAAATAGTGCTGTCAAATGATTAAAATCGCATCCAAAATAAAAGTTTTATTTATATATGTGTATACACACATACAGTATATATTTTGAAAATATTTCCATGTATATATTTATATTAATATAACTAATACAATATATAAATATTTTAAATGTATAAACATATTTTTCTTAAATATATACACATGCATGTGTGTGTATTTACATATAAATAATAAATATACACAGAACACACACATATATTATGTAAACAAAAACTTTTATTTTGGATGGGATTAATCGCGATTAATCGTTTGACAGCACTAATTATAAATGTCTTTAGTCACTTCCCTGGCTGAACAAAAGCAATAAAATTTTTTTTTTTTCCTAAAATAAGATTTTTGCACTGTAGTCTGCATGAAACTGTATATTAATATTCCCGTAATGTGTAGGTACACACTCACAAACATTCTAATGTTTACCTGGAAGAGTCGTGAGAACACATGGAAGGTGTAAACAGCACAAGACCCATCCGAGTCCGACAACATCTGGTTGACATGGCAACGCCAGGCGTCCTCCTCATCATCATAGGCTACGGGTTGGAATGCTGCCAAAATAGCCGAAAGAAAGGGCGACGGAGGTGGAGAGGCCTGGAGTTCAGGAAAACCGTCTGCATCGCCCTCATCTTGACTGTAAACAGAGATGGAAAGAGCAAGACTCAGACACATATAGAGACACGAGCACCAACACAAAACGTTACATCATTCACGAAGGAAAAACATAAACGGAGACATGCTGTTCTTTCTACCAAGCTCTCCCTCCTCTCTCTCTCCCTCTCACTGCAGCTGTCCTGTGCTGCAGTGATGTTACAGTCCAAATCTACTGCAGAGGCACAGAAAAACAACATACAGACAAAAACACACTTACAGGCCTGTGGGGCCGAAGAGCTTGATGAAGCAGACCGAATAGAAGAATCTGAGACTAGTGCTGCTGAAGGATGTGGAGGACATTGTCTTCATCTTCATCTTCACTAACAGCTTTTATCACTGTCTTCCTGCTCTGATGCTTTTTTCGCCGTTCCCTCTCCGAGCTTTTCACCTCACGTGTTAGCCTAAATTCTCCCGCTGTGTTTGTGACGTTCTCTGTTTTTCCCTCTCACTCCCTCCCCCACTCGCTGCTGCGCCGCACACGAGCGGTTCCCACACACAGCTACGGGCTCTCTTTCTGTTCAATGGATCTCAGCCGTAGAAAGTTGCCAAGAAGAGCACAGAAAGGCCCTCATCGCACAGTGCATGCGCAAAAATCTAATTAGAGCCCTTTGCTGAATCGTTGCCTATAATTTTTATTAATCGATCATGGTAGAGCCGGACACATCAGGGCTTAGGGGATGATATATAGCACTGCAGAGGAAGTGCGTGTATAAGAGTGAATAAAGTGAGTTTGTGGGGGCACTTTCTGATGTGCTCGCATATGTGGCTGACCTTCAAGAGCAATGATGTTGCCAAGTATGAGATCACAATTCACAGCGTTAATAAAACTCATCCTTATTATTCACGGTAGAAGATGAGCAATATGTTGAATGGCATTAATGTTACAGTACCGACTACGAGCAAAAAAAGTCGAAAGATCCAAAGTGAACAGTGATATGCACAGCTGTAAACATTTTGTGATCTGTTCACTCAAATCACATTTGGAGGAAGTCAGAAATTAATATGACCACAATGTATTTGCAGTGTTAATGCTAATCCGTAATGATCAAAGAAAATACAGAACTCCTATATTATATACATATAAAACATAAACAAAAATGACTTCACACAGACTTGCCTCACACCATGTACTGTTATGACATCAAAAGGTAAAATATATCTGCAGCCCATTTGAAAAATTATGTTTATGTGAAAAGTGAAATTAAAATTTGGATGAATATCTGAAAACAACAATTTATACTTTGAGTATTTACACTACCTTTCAAAAGTTTAGGTGTCAAGATGATTTGTTTTAAAGAAATTAATACTTTTATTCAGCAAGGATGCATTACATCGATCAAAAGCGAGAGTAAAGACATTTATAATCTTACAAAAGATTTCTGTTTCAAATAAATGCTGTTCTTTGGAATCCTTCATTCATCAAAGAATCCGGGAAAAAAAGTATCATGGTTTCCTCAAAAAAAAAAAAAAAAAATAGCCAACACGGATATAAATTACATTTTAAAACATATTTAAATAGCAAAAAGATATTTTAAACTGTAATAGTATTTTACAGTATTACTGTTTTGACTATTTTTTAATCAAACAAATGTCAAACAAATCTTACAAACCCCAAACTTTTGAATGGTAGGGTACATAATTTCATTTTTAACAAACCTTTTGCCATTTGTGCTATTTTAATTCTACTACTCTCTAAAAACGTTGTGAGCAGCCTAGAGAGCTTATTAGGTGACCAAAGTTGAAACAGATAATATGGAATAAAAGGCATCTGGGCAGCCTTTAACTGAGTGTATATTTCATAACTGATCATTTCATATGTTGTGCTTTATGTGAGAAGAACTAGCTGTGTAACCTGACATGCACTTTGGTTAGGATGCTGCCTTGAAGGTAGCAGTCTATGTTGGTAGTAGACAACAAGGTAGGGTTTCTGAACAGAGCCATGACTGATGAACTTTCAACCCCGTGAATGATTACTACAGAAATCACAGACCAACCTGGACATGCCGAAAAAATCCGCCTCTTCTTCCTCGCACCTATCATCTAGCTCTTTCAGAGCCAGTGTCACGTCCTCCTCACATACTGAATCGGGGGCAGAGTCCAGAGCAAGGGGCAGAACAGTCTCCTCCTCACACATGGAGTCCAAGGTGGAGTTTATGACGGGGGGTAGCACTGGCTCGTCATCAAAGAGGGATCCAGGCGGGCTGTCCACAGCTGGTGGCGGAGGGGGTGCTGGGTCCAGGTCGTCGGTGGGGTCCTGGGAGTCAGGTAAGTCACAGAGCTCAGGGTGGTCTGAGGGTAAAGGGGGAGCACTGCCAAACCCCGTATCCTCACTGACACTGCTGCTCAATTCATCTGCTGCAGTTACACTGGCATCCTGCAATTGTGAACATGACAGTAAAGGGAAGTCAGGACTGGAGCAAAGAGGCCAACATGTATTTTGGGGGACAATTATACCACTTCTGAGAGCTTTATACTGTAATAACAACACACAAAAGCTGAATCTTTTAATTATCTTGTGTGCACTAAGCAAATAACACTCTAGAACTGTTGCTGTAGAAACTGTATTTATTTTTACTGAAAGAGAAAGGACTATTTATTTGGGTTCACATTCAGGCTACGTGGTGAACATAACACTTAGAGTGAACATCACCAAGGGACTCTTAAGCACCGCCACTCACAAAATGGCCTTGCTATACACGTTCGGTGCTTCTATTATGAGAGGAAAAATCAATAATGGTACGGGGCTAATCTTTCACCATTGACTTACGATGCAAATGTGACCAGCTGAGGCTAAAACCTGTGACATCAGTGGATCTATATTAAATGGACCACTGTATTTCCATTCATAAATCACATAAATGCACAGAGCTAAATAGCAGCTGACTATTAAATCAAATCAAAGTCTTGATCTTCATCCTGAGTCTCACAACATGTCTGACAATCAGTATTGCTTCAGATACATTAGCCAAACTTATGATGATTAACTGTAAATGCCAAATATTGGCAATATATCGGTCAATCACTATTTAGAATTGATTAGCTGAAGGTTCAAACTTCAACCAATCAAACAAATAAACAATGCAATAGTTGATAATGTCACATGAGCTCAATATCTGTAAAAACTGAAGATCTTTGAGATGTACGATGGATGTTAGTAAGCAAGCAAGTAAATTTTATTTATAGAGCACGTTTAAATTCAGCTTACACTGACCAAAGTGCTGAATACAGAAAAGTATAAAATAAAATACAAATTAAAATCCAAGATAACAATAATAATCCATGAATTAAAATTCAGGAAAGGCCAAAGAATAAAAATGTATTTTTAGTCTAGACTTAAAGACAGAAATAGACGGAGCACTCTTAATGTCAGGTGGCAACTGATTCCATAGCCGTGGAGCAGCTACTGCAAAGGCTCTGTCACCTTTAAACTTAAGTCGTGACCATGAGACATATAAAAGAGCTTTATTAGCAGATCTGAGGGACTTATGAGCAGAATTAAACGAGATAAGATCATAAATGTATGATGGGGCTTGTCCATTAAGTGCCTTAAAAACAATCAACAAAATTTTGAATTGAATTCTAAGAGACAGAAAGCCAGTGGAGCGACGCTAAAATTGGAGTGATATGATCACCTTTTTTGCACCAGTTAACAATCTGGCCGCCGCATTCTGGACCATCTGCAAATGAGCCAGTGAAGATTGGGGAAGACCTAGGTATAAGGAATTACAATAGTCTAATCTTGATGTGATAAATGCATGAATAACTTTTTCCAAGTCTTCAAAGGAAAGTGTTGATTTAAGTGTTGAAATGATTCTCAATTGATAATAGCTGTTTTTAACAACTGAGCTAATTTGCTTTTCAAGGCAAAGCTCAGAGTCAAAAATAACACCTAATTTTTTTGCATATGACTTAACATATGGAGTGAGACTGTCTAATGGCGCTTTTCCACTGCGTGGTACGACTCGGCTCGGCACGGTTCAGAACGGCACAGCTCAGTTCAGCTCGGTTTGCGTTTCCACTGCAGTTTAGTACCGCTTTAAAGTGGGCGGGATTTTGGGTTGTTAAAAGAAAGGTGCGCTCATTCAAAACAGTTGTGTTCAATCCTTTGCTGGCTGCTGATTTAAATCTAGCAGATCTGTTGTGTCTCGTGCCGCAAGTTCAATGACGCAGGCAGTGACGATTTTCTCCGGCCAATCAGTGATCAGCAGAGTTTACACGTCACGTTTTGGTAACGGTACGGGTCGCTTGGAACCTCGGCCGAGGTGGTACTAAAAAAAGTACCAGGTACCAGGTACTGTTCCCAGTGGAAAACCCCCCAAAAGTGAGCCGTACTGAACCGTACCGTGCCGTACCATGCAGTGGAAAAGCGCCAATAAGTTACTAACTATAGAGTTTCTGGTTTTAGAGGGACCAAAAATAATCACCTCAGTTTTTTTCATTATTTAGCTGGAGGAAATTATTTGCCATCCAGATTTTTATGTCCTTCAGACAGTCAATAAGAGGCTGCAGAGAATGTCTAGATTTTAATGGAACGTACAACTGAGAATCATCCGCGTAGAAATGAAAAGAGATTTTATATTTCCTAATTATATTGCCAATTGGAAGCATGTACAGATTAAAAAGTAAGTGCCCCAGAATGGACCCTTGAGGAACTCCACAAGGGAGAGAAACTGATGATGAGGAGAACTGGCCGATAGCCACCGAAAGTGTCCTGGATTTAAGATATGACTTATACCACGATAATGCTGTATCCTTAATACCCACCCAATGTTCAAGGCGTGACAAAACGATGTCGTGATCTACTGTGTCAAAAGCGGCACTTAAATCCAATAAAATCAAAACTGCATTTTTCACCAGAGTCAACCGCAAGTAGCAGATCTGGACAACTGCATGCTTTAAAAATGTTATGTTAAGTTAAATTCCAGGACACAACAGGAATGATGGTAAAACATCTCTGGGAACAAACTGTTCCATCTCAGACTCATGTTTTATTCAAACATGCTTTAAGGAGACAACCAAGAAAAAAACAACAACATCTAATTGAACGAACTTGAGTTTCTTTTTTCCTTCTCCTCCTCCTCCTGTCTATTTATGAGTCTAATGCATTAACAGAAGAAGGGAGGGTGGCGTGGAGCCAAAGTAGAGGCGGTATTAGAGAAAGCTTTTAGGCGTTCTTGGCTGTGGTGGCCAAGCAGATGAGTAAGACTATCGATGGTTTTATCTGGACTCATTACGCTAAGAGCTGGAGAATGACAGGCGAGATGCCCTTGAGCTGATATTGAGGTATGACTGGACTGGACTAAACTGGTCTTGGCTGGACTGAGTAGGTATTGATCAAAAGTTGTTCATTCATTAACATCAACAGGAGGAGTATTCTGCTATGAATTGTGACCAGGGGACATACAGTTTCATTTTGACTGAAAATCATCCGAATAGTGATGGTTGTGTGTATGAAGGTTGACCCGGGGGAACATCCTAAAAAGATCATTTTTATAGAATAGAACTGCGTCATTTAAACATCAACCAAATGAATTGGGAAAAAAAAATCAGATATCAGCAGTTAGTTAAGTTACAGTGTTAGTAACATGGCTGGCTAAAGCCTGTTAGCGGTCTCTCAGTCGGGCTGTGCCTTTGTTTTACTTGATGACTACTGCATGCTCTTTAATTTAAAGGGATAGTTCACCAAAAATATGTGTTGCCACTTATTCACCCTTATGCCGTTCCAAAAGGCATGAAACTGAAACACAAAATACACTTTGAAGAATCTTCACACTGTATTTTCCATACAGTGAAAGCATAAAGTGACCAGACGATGTCAGGCCTTAAAAAGAACACAAAAGAGCTCCATAAAAGTGGTCCAAATCACTTATTTGCTATATTCAAAGTCTTCAAGTCAGCTTTCTGCAAGGAACAGTAATGTAGTCATTATTCATCAAAAGCCTTCCCCTCCACTGTTGCTCTCACATATTCTTTATGTCAATAACACAGAATGCCATTGGTTAACATTAAATTTCAGTCTATTTATAATATAAAGCTATCATATTGTTTCAGAAGACTTGAAATATAATGCATGAATAATATGGACTACTTTTGTTGGAATTTTCTGTGTAGTTCTGGAGCTTGACAGCATGTGGTGACTGCTTTCATTCTATGGAAAAAAATCAGCATGAACTTTCTTCAAAATTATTGTGTTCCACTGAAAAAAAACAAAAAACAACCCTCTTGTTTGGGGATTCGGCCTTTCAAATCTTATAGAATGGTGGGTTTTCACTAATACTCACAATGAGGTTGCAGGTCCATGGATAGAAGTGAGTGGTCTTCATCAGAGCCTAAATCGTGTTAACGTCTGTGTTTTTCAACCTTTCTGGGACCAAATTTGAGGTAGTTCTAGCACAGCAGGCCTGAGGTGTATGTTTGTCTTTGATAATCTCTCCCCCAATCAAACGTCAAGCAGGCAAGCAAGCCCCACCCTCATAGCAGTCAATAATTATCTAACGACAAGCATCCCATAAACCAACACCCAGTGCAAGGAAAAGAGAACATGAGCCAGTATTCTGGCAGAGGAAACAGATAGTGCCCAGTGTTCAAAACGCAACATTTTCCGGAAACACTTTAGCAGCAAAGTCGGCATTAAAAGTTTGACATTGACATTTTGGATGATTTAGGGAAATTGATAGGTGAGAAAACAGCACCAGTTGACTCCACAAGAGAGCAAAAAGCAAATGGCTAAATAGCACCCGTGCACCACAATTTATTGAGACTCCTGATTGATCCCACCTCAGGCAACTGGCTGCTATTGCTGTCAGAGTGGGCGGTCTCAGGGGTGGGGCTGTCTGGGCGGGGCAGTGGTGGGGTGGGCGTGGCCTCTTCTGTCAGGACACTACTGGAGGACTCTTGCGACTGCTGGAGGGAGTCCATATGATTGGATATGGCGTCATCGGTCGCTGAATCACTATTAAGCTGTGTAAAAAAGAAAAATGAATCAGTATTTAGCAAAAAACTGAAGAATAATGCATCTGCTGTAGAATTCTCTGCCCTAAAGTAAGTGTTATGCTGCATGCACATATAACGATCAATGGAAAAAAAAGTTCCTGAGTTCTGTACTTCTTAATATTTCATTTGTCTTTTATCATGACAACATGCGACATGCCAGAAAAATAATGTGAGCCTGGCAAGACAAATTACATTTCAACTTTCAGTCTCGTTCAAACAGTGTAGGAAGAAAGAGACAAAAACAGGAAAAGGAAAATGACTTTCACTCAGCAGCGTTTAAACAATCAGTTTTCTTAAGCTCTGCTTAGTAGCTCATGCCCCACAGCAAGCAGAAGGGTGCAAAAACAATGTTTGAAATGTTTAAAAAAAAAAAAAAAGTTTACGTGTAAACATTCATGCAGAAAAACTATTAGAATCCATTTAAGTAATGAGAAGGCCCACAAGGAATATGCTGTTTTATTTCTTTTCATATTTTGTTGATTTTTGAGGGAATAAACATGTTAAAACGTGTTCAATTACTGTCTGGAATAAACTACACGATTTGCAGTCTGGACGAGTCGATGCTAATTGTTGAAATTAATTTTGCGTAAAATTTCACTGAATTTCGCAGAAAATTACATAATGCAACTTGTAAGTCAATGTAATTGACTCATGTTTCTGTGTGAGTTTATTGTATTCAGAAAGAGTTGAAAGTATGTTAGTTTGTAATCTTTAGCCGGCAAGTATACAATGACATTTCTTGTTTTAAGCTTAAAGTATAAATCAAATTATACAAATAATTAATAAACACACAAGACGTGTAAATGTATGAATGATTAATGTTTCAATTTACTGGAACTCTGCAGAGTTGAGTGAGTGCAGATTCTGTGTGGGCCTCTTAAATGAGATCATGCTGTCAAGGGTCTAAACAGCAATGGCAAAGTTAGTATAAGGATGCAAATCCAATACAAATTTATTAAAAAGTTACTCTGGCTAATCAAAAAGACAGAAAAAAATGGGTCCCCATCACCATACTTACCCCAAAAAAATAATGCAACAAAATGGAATTAAGGGTCAAAGAAGGATTTTGGAGTACTAAAAATGAATAGTTGGCTTGGGAGCAGGGAGAAGTGGGGAAGGCACTTGTCTAAATACACTGGAAGTGTGGGTTATGCAGAAAGCAAGCATCTAACCCCGCCTAGGTAGGCCGTGGCAGCGTCTAAGCCCAATTTGGCGCACAGACACACCATGCCGGTGCCCCCTGTGTGGAAGGGGCTCAGAGGAGAGGGGACTTACGAGGTTGGAGCGGGTGAGAATCTGGCTAGCGCTCAGTACCTCCTCCTCAGATGACTCATCGGTGTCCTCCGGCTGGATGAGACTGGGTGTGCTGCCAGAATACTGGCAGTCCTGCAGAGACGGGGTGTCACCTTTGTCAATGCTTTCCAGAGAGCGACGCCTCACACCCCAGTTGAAGTTGTCCATGCTCTCCCCCTGCAGGTGGAACAGCAGAAAGCCAATAAGAGCAAAGCACTTCAACTTTTAACTGCAAGGTGTGTGAATTATAGAGAAAATAAAGGATAATAAATAAAATGAATACACTATACAAATCACAACACAATACGCATAACCACAGAGCACAGTGAGGTCGGTGAACATGGAAAACAACACAAAAATGACCAATTAAAATTCTAAATCTTTTATTCAAAATTTATATACTATTTTGAATTAAAATTGTTCATTTGCAACATCCATGTACTTGTGAAACTCATTAGCTACAAGTATAAAAACAAACCCACTTGATTGGCTAGCGGGAATCACATTTAATTTTGTGAAATTTCTGAATGGGCAAATTTTCAAATGAATGATGAGGCCAATCAATTATAGAACAAAACAAACTTTTCCCTGAACACTGCTTAAACCTTACCTGAAGCTCCTGGACGCAAAAGAGGAAGAAAGATAACAAGAGTGTTAGGGAGAGTTAAGACTCAGAAATAATGTGGAGGCACACAAACGGACACAGGTGATGTAAGAGGAATACAAACACATATAGACTCTCTCTTTGTTAAGAATGAAACATGAATCAGTTCTGAGATGCTTGCAAGAAAAGACTTTGAGGATTGTTTGTTAATTATCAAAATATGTGGCAACATGCCCAGAGCATCAGTGCTCACCTCTCCATCCTCCAACTCAACATCCAGGAAGTCAAAGTCCTTGAAGACACCAAACTGTTGTTCACTTCCTGCATCTTCTGCTTGCACTTCCTCCTCCCGTGTCACTTCCTCTACAGTTGGGATCAGACTGGTCTGTTGGTCACCTGCATCCAAATCCTCATTTGAAGAGAACACCACCTACAGAAAAGAGGTGTAATTAGCAATCACTAAAACTATGCAACCTGATAATGTTATGAATACAAGGAAAACTTACAGAGGGGTTTTTAGGCATTCCAGACTCCGGACCACACAGAGACAGGACATTCATCAGTTTCTCCCGTGTTCTTCTCTGGAAGCAGATAACAACAAATATCACCATTAAAATAAGAGTTGAAATAAAAAAAGTAGACAAAGCTGCAGTTGGTTAATTAAGAATTGACAGATTTTCATAATGGTTGATGATACCTGTGAGAGCTGTGGTCTCTTCCAGCTGACTGGCACCAACCCATTTGAATTAGAGCCAGAGGAAGTAGATGAGGTGCTTCTTGTCACGGCAATTACCTGGGGTTTTCCATTACGCCCCACTGCACTTCGCTGGTCTCCATACTTGTGACCTATAATAGGCGTCTGTGGGTCAAATGTTAAAAACAAGTGTCAAAATGCTACAATGATGAGTATACAAAAAAAGTAGTTTACAAACTACACTAGACATACATAAGCCTTTAAAAATTTGGGGTTGGTAAGATTTTGTTCATGTTTCTGAAAAAAGAGACTCAGTAATGTGAAATATTTTCATAATTTTAAATAACTATTTTCTATTTTAATATATATTAAAATGTTAATTATTCCTGTGATGCAAAGTAACTACTCCAGTCTACTCCAGACACAACAAACAACAGTGTCACATGATCCTTTGAAAATCTAATATGCTGATTTGCTGCTCAAGAAACAATGCTTATTTGTATAAATGTTTTCATATTTTTGTGGAAATTGATGCTTTTGATTGACAGAAACTTCAAAATAACAGCATTTATTTGAAACAGAAAACTTCACTTTTGATAAATGTAATGCCTCCTTGCTAAACAAAAGTATTCATTTCATTTTAAAAAACCCTTACTGATCTCAAACTCTGAGCAGTACAAATAAATAAACAAAATAAGTGACTGAAGACAGAGAAGATGGCAGGCCAAGCACCTCTGAGATGTCAAAGTGGAAGTCCAGCGTTTTTCCAGGCAGTTCTTTAGAGGAGTTGTTGAATATGCGAGTGAAAGCGATCTCTGGGGAGCCGGTCGACTCGGTGCTGTAGGAGCGCTGCACCTCATCAGGAACCACCAGACTCGCAGAGCGGGACACCACTAACTTCAGAATGTTCTGGGCCTCCTTCCAGTACGGGCTCTATAGCAATGCACAGACACAACAAACAACAAAACACATGAGCCATTTTTCACCATACCGCCCCTCTTTTTTCCTGATTTAACCTTGAGGGACTCACAAGACGAAAAGCTTCAATAAAGACCACACAGGAGGAAAGTGATGATGCAGCTTAAAGTTCCTCAAAAGTGCCCGACAAAGCAAACAGCTCCCAGGCCTTTCATACAGACAAATGCATGCTACAGCAAAGTCCACTGTCCATTACTAAAAACACACCCACAGGCAATGGAGAACAGATAAAGGAATTCAAATACACACGGAATGCTGTCTTCACAATCTCTTGAAATGGGACAGGCATACTAAAATAATTAATTGGAGGGACTGATGTTCTGAGTGTTGACAACAGTAAGAGTAAGCTGTACACAGACCTGTACATATTTGCCAATGATCTTCATGATTTCCAAATTGAACTGTTTGACAGGGGCAGCAGACAGGTCAATGTGACTCAGTAGACTGTAGATGATCTGTAGCAAAGACTGCTGCATGCTGTTCAGGCCCTTCTCCAATAGCTGAAACACAAGAAGTCAAAAGGCAAGAGATTATATATATAAAAAATATACACACACACACACACACACACACACTTCAGCACCAAGTTATATGACAGAAAAATGTGGCTTGAGACATCATCATTTCATTGCAGTATTGTTAAGTGTGCAAATATATAAATTTATAATAAATAATAATAGTATAATACATAGTAACACATAAAAAATTTTATTTACAAAAATCACTAGTGTTCAAAAGTCTGGGGTCAGTAAGTTTTTTTGAAGAAACAAATACTTATTCAGCAAGGACATATTAAATTGATCAAAAGGGACAGTAAATACTTTTTTGTTAAAAATGACATAAAATTTTCAAATCAATACTGTTATTTTGAATTTTCTATTTCTCAAAGAATATTGAAAAAAATGTATCATAGTTTGAACAAAAATATGAAGCAGCACAACTGTTTTCAACAAAGACTGGAGTAAAAGATAGTAAAGACTGCTGAAAATTCAGCTTTGCCATCACAGGAATAAATTACATTTTAAAATATATTAAAATAGAAAACTGTAATTTTAATAATAAATCGTATAATAATAATAATAAAAATAATTTTATAATAATTTTTCACAATATTACCCTTTATACTGATTTTTGTTTATCAAATAAATGCAGCCATGGTGAGCATAGTAGACTTCTTTTAAAAACAACAAACTTCTGAACTGTGGGGTAATAAGAAATTGATATTGATAGAATTGATAAAATTACTAATATATAAAATTTTTCATACATTATATTTATACATTGAATATATATTTATATTTATTTAAACTTCTCAGTTTACTCTGAAGAAATTATTCATCAGCTTATTCTGCCAACAGGGTGGCAGATTTATCGCTGTCTGAAAAACTCAAAATAACATTTTTTATTGAATCCAACTGTCCGAGTTAATGCACGTCAATCAAATTCCTCTATTCAAATTTACCTCAGCTAGGTATGTGACCAGGTTAAAGGTAATTTCAGAGAAGGAGTCGTGCAAGTAGCGGCACACCACGTTGATCCAGTTGGTGCTGTCTCTCGAGTAACTATGCGTTGAGTACAAGCTCATCATGTGTGCCAGGTTGGCCAGAGTGGGTGACTTTTCTTCAGCACACACTTTAGCGATCCGATCAGCAGTCTCCTTACAGAACCCTGTGGGGTTGTCAAAGTGCTGGACCAAGTGTGGCAACAGGCACAGGATATTCAGAGGAAAACCTGACAGGAAAAATGTTCAGAAGATAAATATGTGGATACACCCTAAATTACTGAAAGAGATATTGATATTGAACCATGGGCACACCTGCTAGCTGTGAGGGGTCTATGAGTGTGTGTCGGGACACAGTGATGAGTTTACTGAGGAGGTGAATCGTGAGCTCCTGTGTTGCAGCTGAAGTGAAACCCTTCAGGAAGAGTGTCAGCAGGCCGGGGAAGTTGTACCACTTCAGTTTGGCTTGCACTCTCTCCAGCTTCTCTCTGCTGTCCGGCTTCTCCAGGGGCATCTGGGCCAGCAGTCGGTTCAGCAGCCTGAGTGCCAGCAAGTACTCAAACTCATAATCAGACTCCAGCAGCGACGTTGCAATCCAGAAGACCGTCGCCATCAGGTTGGTGGGGTCAGTTGGTGGCACCACCTCACCAGATCCTCCTCCAGTTCCACCCCCACCTCCTCCATCGCCACGAACACCATCTTCTCGTAATGATGATAAGCTTCGTGTGCGGGCTAGATTTCCATGGCTGCCACCCAGACGGTCGGCTACATCGAGGGTATTGCTGCGGCGGCGGTCTCCCAGGCGTTCACCCATCAGACTGGCACGGAGCGAGTTACTGCGAACGTGGCTGTAATGGACATGCAAGAAACTTCCACTGCCAAGGTTCAGCTGACCGGTACTTTTCCTGTTATTGGCAAATTTGGTGCCCTGCAGAGGATCATGGGAGGCCCTACAGAGGTGGAGACAGCGTCTCAGGTTTATTTGGGTAAAAAAAATGTGTTATATATGAGGAGAAATAATGTTTTTATGATTTGTCATAGCAGAGCATGTCTTACTGTGAGAGTGCAGTGAGCAAGTCGTAGCTCTTCATAGTTTCAGCAAGAGTGTCTATACCAGACTCTAGTGTCAACAGTAACTCGATAACAAAACCCTGCAAGAGACAGATGACTGTTTAGAGATCAACACTTAGCAATGCCTGAGAACAGTGCGGAAGAGGTTTTGGTCACATGTCTGATTGGGCCAACATGCACACTGATTTATGTCTGAAATAAAGTAAAATCTAAAGTAGTAGACTTAAGTAGATGATGTTTTGTTGAAATTGCAAGGATGAATCTTGGAAGGACCCAAGGATATTATATTTATATGATTTAATTTATTAATAAATTGTTATTTTCATTAGAAAAATATATTGTTTAAAATACACATTTTTATTAATTTAAATAAAAGTAAATTAGTTATTCAAAATTAAATTTAAAATGAAAAAAATATATACATGGAAAAAGAAATATATTCAAATATACATAAATGCAAACTATACCTCACAATATATATTGTATACTTTATAGCCTAAAATGACTACTTAGGGTCAAGTATGTTGGTAGGGCAAGTCAAAAATCAGAAGTACTGCCCCGATCAGGTCAGAGGAAAAAAATCCTCATTGTTGAGGCCAGCTCTATCTTTCTTATCAGTACTTCTGGAAGACTGGGATATTTCTATATACCTGAGCCTCTTCCCCTGGATCTCCCACAGTCTCTACCAGACGAGAAAGGACATCTGACAGTGTGGAGGCTGTGAGTGGCTGTTTCAGTGCTCTGAAGATCTGGAAAGAGCGACCAGCGTAATGCCGCGATGAGCAGGACAGAGCTGTCTGCAGAGCAACTTCACTCAGTTCCTGCTCCAACTGGTAACCTATTCAAACATGCAACACATCACAACCACAGCCGAAATATTTCAATTCTCTTAAAGAAAAAAAAATTAGCATTCCTTCATATGGAAGTTGGTCCTGTACAGTACAGTGAAATTAGAGTATATTGTCTTACCGGACGGTGTCTGTTTGAAGACGTTGACAACATGGCGGAGGAATACACTAAGCTGATCAGCACTCTTGATGTTGGGGTTTTTGGGAGAGACGTCTTCATGGTTCCACAGTGGACCACGTTTCCTATGGGCCAACCAATCAGAAGAAAAGAATTAGAGGAAGTGACACAACAGGAAATGTCTAACGTAGAACAAAGGCAAAGCAGGCCCACACAACTCTCAGTGAACAACCATTATGTAAAAAACCACTCTGAATCAAACATTCACACAGATGAGACTGAGCACACACACAAACACATGCAAAGCAACAATACCCTCTCCTGTTAGACATGGCTGCAGGCAGAGGAAAAAATACAGTATCTTAACAAAAAATTAATGTACATTCAATATGTATCCAGCGAAACTTGGCAGGAACAACATTGATTATTTAAAAAAAAAAAAAAAAAAAAACACACATTGCTATTTAAATCTAAAGTTCTGCATTTTGATGTTAAAACACTTCCCTTCCATCTTTTTATGCAAAGACAACTATGAGAAAGTCACAAACATCGTGCCTTATCATGAACTCCAGTAGGACATAATATTACTAATACTAAAAACTAAATGTTTTATTTATACATTTGTTATTCACTTCTATCCACAGTGACTTGGGGCCAATTGATCCGAAAAGGTATTGGGTGACACGGCTAAAAATATTACAATATTTTTGATATTTATCATGACGTAAACATAACTTGTTTGTTTACAAGCAAACTCCAAAGGATAGACTACCTTTTAATTTTTCTTTTTTCTGGATTTTGTGTTTTACAGTTTAATACAAATCTATCCCCAAAAATGGTGTGTAATAAAATGAATTCATAAAACTTTAACAATTGAAATGAAAATATAACCCTAACCTTCGATTTTTCATCAAATAAGGAGCACAACAAATCTTGTATACCCTATAAAGGTAAAAAAAAAAAAAATTTTTCCTTAAAATAATAAATCAATGTAATGTTTTAATACATGCATTTACTATTTTTAAATGCATTACTATTATCATTACTATTGATAGGCACATTTCACAATAGACAATAGTAATACATTTCTGTCATAATTGTTTTAAATGTCTTAAAGTTAAAGCAAACATTTATTTTTTTGGATTGTCATGGAGAGCTTTGAGCCATTATTAGGCTCTGTAACCCAATCCTTTCTTTGCCAGAAGCACTCTTGAACATACAAAACTCTCAAGCAGGATTGCATGTTATTGGTTAAAATGTTTGGTGTATTCAGCATTTAGATAATGAAATCACAACCCTAAGAGGGAGAATTTGACAGAATGGCCTGCAGAGACCCCTCACCTTGAGCTGATGAACTCGATGAGGTTTTTGACCTTCTCGTCCTGCTCTGCAGGCAGGTCCACTTCATTAAGGAGAGTAGGGGGGAGGTGAGGTAGCACTGAGCTGCCCAGACTGATACTAGAGGATGTGGAGCTGGAGCTCAGGCCAGAGTCTGTCATTGGAGACGGCTGGTAGTCTGGCATCAGCTCTGTAACACCTGGGAGACAAACCAATGCACAATTATTTATTACTGTAATACATTACTTATTATTATTATTATTAATTACTATTATCAATCAGTTGGATAAGAGCACTGAGGCAGACAGATATTGCAAAACACCTTTGCTTTTAAGTACCTGTGAGGTTGAACTCCTGAAGAGTGGGTCTGACTGTCAGAACTCTGGGCTCGTTCAGCTCACGGTTGCGAAGAAGTACAGATGCTAGTGACTGGACGCTGCTGTTGGTGCCCTGGACGACCAGCAGGTGGAGCAGTAAACGCTTGCAGTGCTCATAGACCTCCGGGTGCTGATGGTCAAAGCCTACAAGCACAAATATGCATTTCAGGACAAACAATGTGGAACATTCCAGTGATGATGGTTATTAAAAAACTGTACAGTTGTGTATGTGTTACCTATAAAGATGGCATGCAGTAGCAGGTGAAGGTATGAGCTCCATTCCACTTTGACCCCGTGGTCAACAATGAGGTCGGTCAGCAAGATCACAGCAATGTTACACCTGTAAAAAATGGCAATGTGTTGTCAGCGGTCAAAGGTCAAGGAGAACAACACGGAGTCTGATTTAGGACACAATGAGTATGTCCAGTCACCTGTGCAGGGAGACTCCAGGTGTGGTGGTCTCAGGCAGGTAATCGACCAGAGGTGACCAGCAGCCACCAGTGGGAGGAAATGGGAGGGGCTCTGGCCGGTTATGGTCCATAACCTTTAGACGCCAGTTAGCATACACAGGCATAGAGTCACCTACAGAGAGAAACAACATGTTCATATAATATTACATTCAAAAGTTTGAGACCTGTAATATTTTTTTTCATGTTTTGATAGAAGTCTCTTATGCTCACCAAGGCTGCAGGAAGAACAGTAATATTGTGAAATATTATCACTTTTAAATTTTAAAGTGTAATTTATTCCTTTGATGGCAAATGGTGCCCATTCAATTTTACATGGATTCTACCTTTATACCTATACCTATACCTATACCTATACCTATACCTATACATATGAGTCTGACTGAGTATTTTTTTGGTCAGAACAGGAGCAACATCAGAAGTTTGAGGACAGTGATGTTAATGTACTCACTCTTCTCCTCCTCATAGGATCCTCCCGAGCTGCTGCTGTAACGGGACTCCAGCCGATGGTGCTGTCTGTTCAGATTACTGTTCAGACCAGTGTAGATGTCCAAATGAGTGTAACTGTGCAGAGATACAGGAGTTACATTCAGGTTCCACTTAACAACTTCATCTAGTACTTTTGAGGAAGCAACAAATAAAGAACAACCAGTCAGCAATAGCTGATAAATGATTCTTGGTTTATTTTTAGTAGGATTAGTAAAAAGTAATGTCTTTTTTGTTTGTTTGTGTGTTTATAAATGGAACACATTTCCTAAATCTAGAATCAGTTTACCTGTCCTCCATGTTGGAATCTTTGATTTTGCTGTCATGGTGTCCATCAGGTCCAGGTACCATGGTGTTACTACTGGACGTTGTTCCTGGAAAGAGCCAAACATTTCATTTCAAAATGAAAATGTGATTGCTTCCTTAGATCACCTGTTTAACAGACACTTTTCTGTAATCTTTGGGTTTCCTAAATTGTTCCTACTTGTCTTATGATTCTTAAACTAATTTGTATACAGGTCACGTTGAGAAAAAAAGTGGTCAGAGTATACATATATACTGCACCTGATGTAACAGAAGGGATCTTGTAAGAAGAAGTAATGCGGTAGTAAGGTGGGTTATCCATATGAGTGACAGCTGAGGATACAGGGTCAGTTAGCTCCAGCTCATACATTAACTCCTCCAGCAGCTGCATCGTCTTATCTCTGCCCAGATACACCACCACACGCTTCACCTGCAAAATATTAGGAAACACCTTCAGAACCACAACAGCATGGAACAAACCAAGTTATTAAGTGCAGCCCATCATTCTTAAGGATTGAGTATCTGGGCAGGACAGGTGTCACTCACATAAGGCAGGAGACTCGGTTCACTGTTGACTCCAGACATGCTGATGAGGAAGTGCAGGATGATCTTTAGATTTTTAGGCCAGCTGTCAGCTAAAGTGGTCCAGACGTTCTCAATCTCCGACCATGCAAATTCATCACCGTACTGTAAAATCAGACCATATGAACAATCATGCAATGATCACCTTAAAAACAGGTATAAATATTAGTAAATGTGTTAAAATAACATATTTCTATAAAATAAAATAAAACTAAAATGATAGGAAAAGTATGTTTTCTATAGAAATGTATATTCATTATAGTTATTCACACCTGTACCACAGTCAGCACATGGTCGACATGTAGCATGTGTGCGCTTACCTTTGCAGTCATGAACATGAGGTTGTTGAGGATCATGGTAGTGGCATGTGGTGAACCCCAGCCCTCTCCTCTCAGCCAGCGACGGCTGTTCACCATCATCATTTCTCTCTCATGGGCGTCCTCCTCTTCCTCTGTTGACGAAGGTTCCTCTTGACGTCGTACTGAAGGCTTGAAGTCCACCAGCTCTATGTTGTTCATCCAGGGTAAGAGGTAATGCAGCATCACCTGCCGGCCACCAGGATGCGCTGTCTGGATTCTCTGACTCACCTCTGATTAAAACAACACAGAATCTTATAACAAACACCGTGTTTATGTGGGGGAAGACTCACAAAGTTATTACCAGTTTTAGATATACTGAGCATTACATTTATACGGTTTTGTGTACATTGCTGTTCAAAAGTTTGGGATCAGTAAGATTTTTGATATTTTATTTAAATATGTTTCTTACGCCCATCAAGGCTGTATCTATTTGATCACAAAATACAGAAAAAAATATAATTTTGTGAAATATTATTGCTATTTTAAATAAAGTTTTCTATTTTAATATACTTGAAAATATAATTTATTCCTGAAGCATAGCTGAATTTTCAGCATCATTACTCCAGTCTTCAGTGTCACATGATCCTTCAGAAATCATTCTAATATACTGATTTGTAATCAATGTTGGAAACAGTTGTGCTGCGTAACATTTTTTTGGGACCTGTGAAACTTTTTTCAGGATTCTTTGATAAATAGAAAGTTAAAAAGAACAGTGTTTAAATTAAAAGAACAGAAATAAATTATATTTTAAAGTACATTTAAATAGGAAACTAATGTTAGAAATTGCAATAATATTTCTAAATATTACTGTTTTTCTGTATTTTTGATCAATTGAATACAGCCTTGATGAGCATAAGAGACTCCATTAAAAAACATTAAAAATCCCAATCTTTTTAACGGCAGTGTATGTACCTGAGAAGATGGGAAGGGTGAGTTCAGGGTAGGTCCGTGCCAGTTCTTCACTGAGCTGGTAGTAGGACACTGAGTACAGGTGAGGGAGAGGGGAGGCTGGAGACAAGACCCCATCGGTACGCTGGATCTCCAGTTTATGGGCGTAACGGAACAGTTTGGGCTCCAGGATCTAATACACAAACATATGATTTTATTTACCCAATTGTACACTCTTGGTGTCCTTTGACAGAAAAAAAACCCCTTAAAAATCTCTACTGACCTGCAGTAGCTGCATGGCGACCTCATAGATGTCTCTGGAAGAGTCAGCAGCTTTAAACAGGATGAGATTCAGCAAAACCACAGTGTCAAACTGATAATCCCTGCAAGAGACAACAAACACACAGCATTCATTTAATCTGAATTACTGACACAAATTCAATCACATTTACCACAAGAACGTTGCAATACGTACCTGTTATGAAAGACATTGGCGATGGCTCTGAAGCAGCCTGAAGCGACTCTGCGTGAGCCAGTGTAGCAGCGATCCACCGCCCAGAACATCAGATTGCTCTGGTCTGGGTTCAGCTCTAATAACAACATCACGGCCTCACAACCCAACTGATGCACCTGAGCACAAACATATATGCAGGCGACAGTTCATGAAAGTTGATTTGTTAGTGATGCTAATGTCAGAGCGTGAGTTAAGGGCATTTACCTTGCGGTCTTGAGAGTCTAGAATGTTGTCCAGCCACTTATACAGATACCCATCAGAGGACAGGCCAACGTTATCAGCCACCGGACCACAACACAGCACCGCAGACATGGCCTGTGCAGACACATCATACACCATATTCAGACTCTATGAGAGTGATATCTGTGGTGACCGCAAATGCAAATGTGTGTATTGTACCTTTAGTGCACAGTACTGGTGTCTGTTGATCTGCATGTTGCGGTCGCTGTATCGGTCCAGTGGTGTGAACATGATGCTGAAGGGTCCAGCCCAATGACTGAAGAGCATGAACAAACTATGTCTCAGTGACTGCTGAGGGAATATACTCCTCCTCTGATGCACTGCAGAAACACAATCATGAGATCAGTTGAAGTTATATCAGTGAACTTGCTTTAAGAGCTATTAACACTAAGAGTTTCTGTGGCTGTGTACCTGGTACATTCTGTATGATGTTGGCCACTAGGGCACTGAAGTGAGAGCGGATGTCTCTCAGTATGTCTGAATCTTTGTCGTTCTCAGCCTCCAGAAGCTGTCGGGTGAGATCCACGTATTCCAGCAGAGTGCTGTTCAGAGAGTGAGACTCCCCGTCCAGACCACCACTTGCACTGCACAGAGAATACACAAACACCTTGCTGTTTAGGATACAAAAAGTGCTAGCGATGAAATTAGCCTTAGCAAAACAAAGGAGTTTAGAAATTTTGTTCCAAATATCATTTCCATCAGAGAATGCTGTTAAACACAATAGATGACTTGAAATGCAATGGAAATGTTTGTGACTTTCACAAAAAAAGGCAACAGCCCCATTATGCGTGTTGGATAATGTTAACATTAAAATAAGTCAAACCCATGAGAAAGCACTACTCTTTCAATGCTACATTTATTCGATCAAAAAAAAAAAAATATATATATATATATATATTAAAAAAAATTAAAATAAATGTTTACTGTTTAATTATATTTATAAACTGCAATTTATTACTTTGATGGCAAAGCTTATATATTAGCATTTAAAGCTGAATTCATCATTCAGTATCATTATCCCAGTCTTCTGTGTCATATGATTCTTCAGAAATTATTCTAATATGCTGATTTAGTGCTCAAGAAACATTTCTTATTATCCATATTGAAAACAGTTTTGCTACTTAATATTTTTGTAAACCTTGATACACCTTTACTGCCCCCAATAGCAGTGTTCATGTTGTTAGACTTACGTCTGACTGATGACTCCAGAATCAGCCAGTAGCTCAAAAATCCGGACCAGCTGGACTCTGAGAATGTCACGACGCCGGCGTCGCTTCATGTTCTGCAGAAATAAACAAACAAAAAAAAACACAAGGATCAATAAATTGTTTAGATTTGCAACTGTATTATGAATAGATGGACAAAAAGCTTGCATTTAAATTGTCTAGTAATTGTCTACATTTATCCTCACAGGCATGGATTCCTTCACAGGGTCAAGTGTCAAACTGTGATGAACTCACCTCTGGCCTTCTCTCAAGCGCTTCTTTAATGATGGGGTTTAACTCCTCCAACAGCTCTCTGTAAGACACACCACTTGGTTAAAACGCAATTACACGCAATATAATTATGTATGCAGTTTTTCTACTTTTTTCTGAACTTTGTCAGGTGATCTTAAGACGTACCTGAAGGCAACAGGGTTGGTCCTGCCAAGCCCCAGGACGAGAGACTCAGTGATGTCCATGCTCTCAGAGCGCATCATGGGAACCACGTGCTTGAACAAGGAGGAAGGGGACGGAATGCTAATGATCTGCAAAGACACACATGTACACAATCTTGTTTCAAATAGTGTCCCAAATCAGGCAATGCTAATTATTGTATCTGACATTACAGCTGGTAGGGTGCCATGACCTCTGACCTTTGAGTCGTAACTGTATCCGCTGTCTGGGGTGGATGCCAGCGTTTCAGGTGGGGAGCAGCGTACAGAGCCAGGGGCTGATGAGGAAGAGGATGAGGAGGATGAAGATGTGGAAGAGGTGGCAGAACTGCAGCAGAGGATTAAGTAGTTCCTCCAAAGGCCCACATATGAGTCACTACTACTGCTCATGCTGTTCACCTTCTTAGCATTGATCGGGCTGCTGCAAGGTCAAAGGTCACACAGGAAAGTCACATAATCTGTCTTACAAAAGTATATCATAAACAAACAGTTTGACAAATAAAGAGAAGAAAGAATGTAGTCACATGCCTGTTTATAACTATGTAATAAGTTGTTTTATATAAAATAAATTTATGAAATATTATTAATTCTCACATTAATATAGTGAAAACAGAGTGAAAAATTTTAATACAATTTAAATTATTATATGTGACACTGGACCACAAAACCAATCATAAGTCGCCCGGGTATTTAATATCAACAACATAACTGACTAAGAATAAATTCTAGTTATTCATATTCATGCTTGTGAGCTTAATGTGTTGAGTGCAGGTCAGGGGTGTGTGTTTGTGAGTGTGTGTGTTATTTGTGCTGATGTCTGTCTGATGGTTGTCATTTCTTCACCTGTCTCTGTCTTCACATTAATCTCTTCCTCCCTGTCTTCCTCTGTGATGTGTGACACTGATGTGAGTCGATGCCCGATTCGCCAATGAATCGTTCTTTTGAGCTGGTTCTTTTTAACGAATCATTTAGATTCGCAATAATGTTCAAGTGACGTGAGGCGAGCTACTTGCTAAAAACTGTTAAAGTATTAATCTAGAAACATACTGTATAAATACAACCACAGAGAGCATTAGTAGCTACCAAATACAGTATTTGACACTAGTTTGCTTCAAACTGCAGTGCTATTAGGACACTACGTGTATCGTGAGTTGACCGTCTCTCTCTCTCTCTCTATATATATATATATACACACATATATACACACACACACACACACACATACATATATATATATATATATATATATGTGTATGTGTATGTATGTGTATGTGTATGTATATGTATATGTATATATATATATATATAATATACATTGCTAAAAGCTCCATTTGGACAACTTTAAATGCGATTTTCTCAATATTTAGATTTTTTTTTTTGGCACCCTCAGATTCCAGATATTTAAATGGTTATCTTAGCCAAATATTGTCCTATCCTAACAAACCATATATCAAATGGAAAGCTTATTTATTCAGCTTTCAGATGTATAAATCTCCCTTTTGATTCTTATGATTGGTTTTGTAGTCCTGGGTCACATTTATTATATTTTATATTTATTTCATGGATGTTTACTGAAATTTTACATCTTAAATTTGTTTTTATCTATCTGACAACAATGGCTAACAAATATAGACTGAAGACATTAAGATACTGTATAATTATTTTTAACCATGTCACCCAGCCCTACTATAGACACATTTGAATGTAAAAACATACTTGATGTCGACTTGTGGCGAGAGCAGCTGAAGGCGTGTGGAGGCGAAGACCCAAGCGTAACTCAGCGCAGTGGGGCAGTGCTTGGGCAGGTGTTCTTGCCGCAGGTAACTAGACAGGCTGATGACCCAGGGGTCCTGACCTTGCGTCACATGGGCAAACACCCAGATGTGGGAGGGGCTTACCACATCAAACTGGTGGCTGATGGGAGACGAGCTCCACTCTGCCAGAGTCTGAAGGTCTATTCCACTGGGACAGTACAGCAGATTTGTCTACAGCGAAAAAAAAGACAACCCTGATATAGTTTCATTTTTACTTTTTTAGATTTCTAAGCATTGCTGTCTGGAGGGGACACCAACATGCAAAAACACAATGTTCTACATTCCCTCACCTGATCGGCCCCAGTAAGGTGAATAAAGCTCTCAAGGACTGAAGCACTCAATCTGTCCATCACGTCTATAGCCAACTCCTCATCTCCCTGAGAGAGAGAGAAACAAGACAAAGAAACGAATATGAAGTGCAAACATAAAGAAAAATGTTGTCTCATGTAGGTGAACAACAGGAAGTCATTTAGAACAGATGGTTACCTTAGCGATGCCAAGGGCCGTGTGCAGTGATCGGACTTCTTTGAGGACATTGACAGCGAGTCTGCGTGTTGCTGGTCGACAGCTGCACAGCACGACCAGAGCCAGACCCTCCACCACATGCAGAACCGTCCAGAGAGGAGATCGCTCCAGAGGGAGAGACGGGCTCTAAAAAATACATGAAAAAATATCATGTTAAACTACAAGCTAAAAATATTTGATAAACTACAATATAAAAATAAAACTATAAAAATCATTCAAAAGTTTGGGGTTGGTAAGACTTTTTTAATATACAGTACGAACAGTAATATTGTGCAATATTATTATAATTCAAAATAACTATTTAATAACTATTCTATATGTGTTAAGATGTAATTTATTCCTATGACGCAAAAACTGAATTTTCAGCATCCATTACTCCAGTCTTCAGTGTCACATGATACTTCAGAAATCATTCTAATATGCTGAATTGGTGCTCAAGAAATGTTTCTTATTAACAATGCTGAAAACAGGTCTGCTGCTTAATTTTTTTGTGTTTAAAAAACAATTTGTTTTTTTGATAATTAAAAAGTAATTTTTTTGTAACAATATAAAAGTTTTACTGACACTTTTGATAAATTTAATGCATCCTTGCTAAATTATTATTATTATTATTTTTTTTTTTTTACAAAAAATATTATATTATATTATATAACTGTTATATGTTTGCACCTGTGAATCGTGGCTGCGGTTGTTGCTCTGTACCGCCTGTCTCCACTGTATGATGAGCTGCAGCAGCATCTTGACAGCATTGTCCAGTAGTGTGGGGTGAACGTCAGTCACCTCCCTCACAATGAAATACACAAAACCAGACAACACGTCCTCTCTCCAGTCTGGGAAGTCCACCATCAGAGCCTGCAGAGTGGTGAACGCCAGACCACGCAGCTCCTCATCCATATGGATAGTCAGTCTGGATGGGTGGGACAATGAAAGTCATTGTTTACAGAATGCAATTACTAAATGCAACATCATCATCATCTTCATAACAGCATCATGCGTCACCAGAACCGCTAAGAGGTCAAGCGGGTAACGGTGACATATGAGTTCTGACTACATTCCATTACGACTTCACAGGAAGTCTGACTCATATTGTGGTTGCTGTACAGGAAGTCATGAATATATGAAAACTAGCATTTCATATTTAGTGATAGTAATGGGTACTTTCTGAACAAGTGTGATTTTTCTGTTTGACTCATACCCCTAAAATAAAAAACAATTCGTATGAGAAGAACTTTAAAGTTTCTCTATGTTGAAAATTCTCATTCGAAATTGTTGTGTTATAGGCAATTAGCTTTACATAAACTGTAAAGACCAAACATTTTGGGAAATATGCAAATACGAACGAAGTGAACCCAGAGCATGTTGAACTCACAATGCACACCATGCACTGTAGCATTCAGTAAATTATGTAATAACTGAAATGTAATAACCAGCATGTTGACATTTAAACTGAAATATTTCCAAAACACTCAATATTGAATCAAATTGACAGCTAGTGAATCAGAATCAAATCATGAAATTCAGTGAATGGCCAGTAGGCATAAATGTAATTGTTCTCGAGCAACAACAGAACTAGTGAATTGGGGAATGGTTGGAGTTTTCTTGTGGTGATGAATGAGGGTTGACATGAGGGTCACAGGTCATTACTTGGCCAGTAGCTCGATGAGATCCTGTCTGCTCATGCCGTCTGGGATTAGTCTAGGAATGGCAGCTACACATGTCCGGAACAGATCAATCTTCGGTTTACGCTCCCCACTACAGCAGAACACAAACATATAATAAACACGATGAAAGCCAAATAAACAACATCATTTGTTTTTATACCATTTTAAAAATTCATATAAAATTCAATATCATATAAACAAATAAAATCTCAAGAAACTAACGTGATCATGTCCTCTGGCTCTTTGTTGGACATCTGAACGTTGGTCATGCTCATGGATCGTCCCACCTCTTTATCCAGGTGCCTGAGGATGTTGTCCAGGGCCTTCCTAACCTGAGGGTAATACAGAGACATACCTACACAGACACAAGCATACACAGAAAGAAAACAGCTTAGTTCAGACGCAAAATCTGGTACAAGAACGGAAAAATGTTACAATAGACTACATACAGAAGCATTTCCTCAAACTCTAAACAATGAGGCCAGATAAATAAAACCACTATCTCCACTAACGGGCATGCAATGAGTTTTACTGGAAAAGCAAAACAAACTATTAAAAGTGTAAAAGTCAAATTTAAGTATTTGAGGAAATTATGACTAATGCCCACATAGATTGAAAAAAAGGAATGGACCACAATTACAATCCCAAAATATTTCAAACCACACAAAAAAAGAACTTTGCAGGAAGTCACAACTGCATTTATGCGGAAAGCTCAATGAGGACAGCTCATGCTCCAGGAATCAAAATTACATTAAAATCAACTATTTGAATATGACCTAAAATGCTTTAGGGTCGGGACAGGCTGTACTCTGAAGTATCTTCATTTTGGAGAGCTGTGTAGGAACTGTAAGGGTCCGTACCGATGACCTTGGCTTCCTCGTCTGTGAGAGTGGTGTTGAGGAAGATCTTTTTGACCCGCAGTGTGTTGCCTGAAGGTAAGATGACGCCTGTAGTAGGCATGGGTGGCTCGCCGTCCTTCTGTTGTAAGCTGTCGGCTATCACCAGGAAGGCCCGAAGACCAATATTCATCCTCTGAGAGAGAGACAGATAAGAGAGAGATAATTAGTTTCAATGTTTATCTTTCCATCCATCCATCACCACAATTTTTTTTGTTCTAAATTTAATTACTGGTACATTATATGAATGTCTTCACACACCTCTGGATTAATGGTGAAAGTCTTGTGGGACTTGCCCACACACAGCAGGTCATAGATGATCTCTTTCATGGCAAAGTCCAGCCGTTCCTTTAGAGAGGGAAAAACAATGTGCCACAAACTAATGAAAACCAACGCAATAAACCAAAATCACCCTCCCAAATGTTAATTGTGATCATTTTAGCTTTATTATAAAACAACAGATTGTTGAGGGTAAAGTGGATGGCTAGCTTTAGGATTGGGACAAAACGAAGGCTGGATATGAACCTGAGCTCTTCTAAAATATGTTTTGAGTGTTGCTGTTTTTTTTGTTTTTTTTTACCTGAGCGATAAACTGAATAATCTTAACAAAGATGTTGAGGGGTGTGTCCCTGGGCACCACGCTGCGAGAGCCCTTTGGGAAAAGTGCTGTTACAATACTGAGGAGACGACTGTGAAGGAAAAGAAATAATGTGAGATGTTATATACATATAAAATAAGAATTGCCTACAAGACTCAGACAGTTTGTATATATTTGTTTATATATGTGAGAGGTTTATCTTCTCAAACAATGGTATGTTTGTGCCTAGTGTTAGTATCGAGTGAATGCATTCTTAATGTGTGTGCAATTGGCATAAATTCAAGATATTTTTGTAAATCTGTATGATTGTGTAGGATTGTGTGTCTTACCTCTGTGTGGTTGTGTTGCTCTCACACTTGATCCTGATGATGTAAACCCAGAGCAGCCGGTACAGAGACTCCAGTGCTACACGAGACATTTTGGGATCTTTGTTCTAAAAAGAAAGATACAAAAATGCTCAGACAACAAGAACTCATGAAATAAGCCATAGAAATAAGGCATTTATTTCCAAAAAAGTAAAAGAGCAAAAAGTAAAAAAAATAATAAATCCTTATTTTGGATTTTTACAAACGCATTGCTTTTAAGACAAAGCAGGGCCTTACAAACCCCCCAGTGAGTCAAAATGACCTCCAAAGACAACAATTTGCAAATTAACTCAGCCATGAAAATATGCTACATTCATTCATAAAGAGCTGCTGCTTCATCTGTATCGTGATGGGTGATCGATAGTTCACTTGCTGCTCGTGATGAGCTAATGAGGAATATGACGCACTGGACTCCATTTACAAGCCAATAAGAGCTATAATTTCTGCTTTAACTGCATTGATGCACAAAGAGATGACTCATAAATCAGCTGTTCAGCAGAAGCAATAGATGATGAAAGAGGGATTCATAAAACTCTGCTAATGAATCTGTGATTAACACATCACGGCTCGTCCAAATCGAGTCACTGACTAAGCAGTTGTCTCTCTCACTCTTTCTGCTACTCAGTCTCTCTCTCTCGCGCGCACACAGCAGCTAATCAGACTGCAGTAAAGAGCATCAAATATGGTGTAATGACCAACACTCGCCATAGGGGGCGATATGATTGCGTGGTTTGCAGTGAACATCAACTACGCAAGTATTAGAGCACTAGTACAGTAAGGATTCCCTAGTGTCTTTTATCAACAGGGATGCCATTTCTTTATAGAATTATCAGCAATACATTTTTCCTCTCTGTTCTAATGAGTCTGCAGGTACATTTCAAATAGTTGTACAATCAAAACAAGCCACTGCCACTTTTTTTTCTTTTCTTTTTTTTCCCCCCAGAAGTGCATTGTGATCGCTGTCAAACTTTGCTGCAAATTTGCTTGCAATATTAAAATTTAGAGTTGAACCTGGTCCCCCTGCAAAATAAAAATAAATCTCTTTCATAACACAAAATTTGATGAAATAATTATAATTCATTCTAAATTGTCACCTACAATTTTTTTTTTTGGAAATGTATAGTAATGCAAAATACTTTTATATTTGCTTAGGCTAAAGTGCGGCAAGAGAGTTTTGGGCTGAATTGATGCCGCCCCAGATAAAACATTTCTGACGCTTTCATCAGTGACTCCTTGAACTGGGTGGTTTTCCTGTGTGAATTCTTGAGGACAGCAGGACAGTAATGAAGCTATTTAGCATTGTTTCCTCTATGTTCTGGCAAAAGAAGTCTCAGGAAGCCCATGTGGAACACAGGTCAATCACATGACTTCTGAGGGGCAGGGTTAGGTCCCTTGTGGGTAACCATGGTAACTCACCTGCAAGGTCTCAATCTGCTTACGGATGCTGTTGTTTGACGGCATCTGGAGCCAATAAACGCAGGGGTAACAAAAAAGATGACAAAGGACAGGGGGTGATGGTGATGGGGAAGACATGCAGGTTAGAAAAAGAACAAGAGACAAACTTAAGAACAAAACAAAGCTTTGTGCTACAACAACATGCAAAACAAAGTGCAGGGTGCATGGGATTTAATACTTCAATGTCAGATTCCTAAAGGCCGGCGAGCAACGGTCGGGCTAGTTTGTTTGGTGTGTTCCACTCATCAGCTCTCGTCGGGCGAGATGGAGAACTCTTATTGGATGTTCAGTTTAGCGAACGAATCAGTGCCCGAGAATTAAAACGAAAGTGATGAAAACAAGCATGTAAATGAAGGCGGTACAGACAGAAGGCTGTTTAAATGTTACGTGATCTTTCCCAATCATTCTAATACGCGAATATCTTGTATATCTTTCTTTCGGTTTCACCTTTTGAACGACGAATATATACTATTGATAGCTGCTGAAATAGACAGTAATTTGAAATAGACAATAATTTCTCTCATGCATTCGCAGAATGCACATGTTAGTGTGCTGTTGGCTGTAGTCTGTGCGGTGTGTTTGAGCGCAGCTTTTTTGTCCGATGCTGCCGACGCAAAGTGACAACACTGTTGGATTTCGTCGCCGCTAGTTCTTTGAAGTCGGTTCGTGAAGTGTGTCCCAGCCTTAACAGAATCAACACGAGTATTCCAACATTTATCTATACTTCCTTAAGGAATGAAAATGGCCCATTAGACAAAAGCTTCTAGGAAGGTTATTTTCAATTTAACTTAAATACAGTTGATGTGCTGATGAAGAGTTTCTGATGGGTGAGAAGACAAACGGCAGGAATGAATTAAAATTAAATTTTAAATATTAAAAATGATAAACAAAAATGGGAGGCAGGATTAGTGCATGCAAATAGATGATTACAAGCAAGAATGATTGTGCTGACTTTAGTCAGAGTAGACGCTATATAAAACTTATGCAAATGAAAAATAAAAAATAACGTCCACTCTGATTAAAGTCTGTTGATCTGGGAAGACAAACTACAGCAGGGTTAGACCAGACAGGGTAGCAGACAGACAAGCAGAACTGCAAAGGGAGTCCATGGATCAATCAGGAGAGGAATTATCCACCACTGAGACTACAAATCCCATAAACCTGGGCTCAGTTGGCTAAAGACATTACACCAGATCACTGAGAAAACTTCACTTCTGATCCTGAATCGTTCACATGACTTTTTGAGAGGTGTAAGAAGCAGCCTAAAGTGGATTTGGAGTAAGATTCACACTACAGTCCAATTCTGATCCAGTCCTGATCTAGATTAACGGAAAGCAAGTAAAGGATTTAATCGATACTGCAGGGAGTTACATAGAGTTTGATTACTCATTCATAAAATCACCACCACCAAATCAAAGCATCACGTATCAATCCTCAAAATTCACATGATAAAGTTGCACAGATTGGAGGGAAACTCAATCATTGTGGAAAGGGAGTAAGGAAACCAAAAAAAATGATCACATCCTGGTAGCTGAACCAGCGACAATGAAAAAGAACGTGGACAAGCACAAACACACACGGTTTGGAGATATGATTGAGAAAGAGTGGATGACATAGGTATAATTAACTGAACGGTAGAAGCAAGAGGCATTTTACAGATGTTGTTTGTAACACCGCCATTTTGTATTTTGTAAGTGAATTTCATATTGAATCACCAAACCTGCCTCCAGGCTTCAGAATCTGTATGCATCAACTCCTCTGTTTTTGCAGTGCCCAAACAACATGATTAAAAGGTAGGATTTATAGCTACTTTTGCTACTTTTAAGCTACATTTTCTATGGTGCAATCTCTTAAACTGTCAGCTCTAGTGTTTTCTTTTTTCACAGGATGTCACAAAGCTAGAGTAAACACTCTGTATTCATTCCACTGTTAGAAAACATTACCTTTAGGTGGGAAAGGCAGTTCTGAAGGAAGATGTGCCAGTTATTGAGGAAGAACTGCTTTTGACTAACACACAGCAGACATGTGACCAAGGGATACAATGCCTGAGGAGAGAGAAAGACACAGACAACTTTAAAAATATATCAAACAAAAAAAAAAAAAAAAAATGAAAATGCTGATTCCCAAATCAGACATTGCAACTTCTCTCATGCACTTGACAAGGTGAGCCAGGACGGATTTACAAAGAATAACAACTATTACTCACTCAATACTACTGATAGAGCAGACACTAAAAATTTGAAATACAAATGCAAAACTCTTATGGTCCACTTTTATGATACTATGTTTATGTTTTATGGTACTCTTTGAAGCTTTGTAATTGCATGGAAAAGGGAGACCGGTGGAATCGGCTAAACTTGTATTTTTGTGCTCCACAAAAGAATGACAGACTTCTGGGTGGCAGAATGATCTAGGCTTCAGAAGATTGTGGGAAAGTATGTATTAAAGCAAAAAAAGGATTGTACCAGTGAGTGCTTCTTTCTTGAGCTGAGGTCAAAGGTCGTCTGATAGAGCATCTCCACAAAGTTCTTCAGGCAGGGCACATTCACTTCATTCTTCACCGCCTTCCAAAAACACACAAGCACAAACATATAAGTCCTCACGTTGAGCTACACCCGCTTGGTGCACAACAGCACACAAATCACTCAGAGCTATTCATCTTGTCAACGCAAAACGAAATACATTTCAATTGTGTTTCTGTAGCAACTCATTCCACAAACTCCACCTCAAACCACTTGACAAGACATGTACCATCATGAAATCTCCAGAACAGACTCTGAGCCACTGTCAAATGATCTGGTTCACGGTTTCAAAGAGCCAATGTGTTTGGATCGATGTGTGATCGGTTTAAAGCAAAAGGAAGCAGAGTTGTGTGATTTTGCCTAAAGACAAGGTGCAGGTTTTTTGAAAGTCACTTTGAAACTCTTGCTCTCATCAGACACACAAGCAGCACAATTTCAGGGTTTAAATACAGTTTACTTAATGTATTGTTTATACTTAAATGACATTAAAAGTCCGCAACTGGGCACAAATCGAAAAACCTGGAATGGGACTGCAACAAAGTGTTTACAGATCGCACATATTCTGACTTGAATTAATGGAAAGTTGTGTAATGTTCTGTATTGCCATATTGTGAAACTACACTAATTTAAATCAGAGTTGATGTAGCAATGTTGCAATTTAGCCAGAATGCATTACATTTCTGCAGTACGCATGTGAAATCTGGCACATTGGAATGATTTTTGCACAGGCAGGAATGATATTATATCATTTAAACAAATGTAGAGCTCTGCGGTACTTACAGCAGCTACAGGGATGAGGATCTCAACAAACAGGCCAGCCAGTGCATGTTTGATATCTTTGTCCTTCACCTCCAGGAAATACTGAGCACATTCCTGATTCACCACCAGAGACACACAAAACAAAACATTTAATTAATAAATGCAAATCTTCACACTGATCATTTGACAGAAACTCATAAAAGTCCAGTTTTAGTAACTGAAAAGGATGCACCACTATTAAATCTTTTGTAAGGCCTGCACATTCACACATGGTGGTTGGAGAAATATGAGGTCTACAGTAAAATACAGCATTGCTTTGCAGCTATTGGCTCAATAAAATCTCTGGATTACGGTGCTTGTTAAGTGCAGCACATACTGAGTGCAGTATTTCACTGCCTGTAACTGGCTAATGTAAAGGAATTGCTCCACACAGTCCTGATGGCAAAGGTAGGGCCAACACATTGAGACTGTTACTCAAGAGATTTTATGAGGCATGACTACAGAGAGCTCGCAAATAAAACAAAACAAGTACTGTCTGAACGACAATAGAGTAGACGAGACTCATTATGTATTGACAGTGATGATGTGGCACATTCCACAAAAACAGAACAAAAAAGGGCCTGAAAGGTTGAAAACAACATTTACAGTATATATTTATTTATCATCTTTTTTTTTCTTTTGTGGGGTTTCAATTGTTTAATTGTTGAGAAGGTCAAGCCCCCTTTTATGCTAGATAACCCTTTATTTAACAAATTTACTTGATTTTAAAAAATAAATTATATTTACTCGATCATATATATTAAATTTAACAATATATACTCTATTTATGAGATAAACATCATTAGTGTCCAAAATGAAAGGATCAGTTCACCCAAAATTTTAATTGTTATTACTCGCCCTCATGTTTTTATGAACCCATACAAACTTTCATTCATCTTCAAAACACAAATGAAAATATTTTTATTAAAATATATGGGTAATTTCAGACTCATTGAAATTTTCCTGTATTTTCAAGCATGTTTATTTGAAAAGCTGTATGTATGTGCATTGATCAGTATTTATTTGCAAACAAAAGCCTGAATTAAATCTGTTCATCATATAAATTTAGCATGTCTTATTAAACCAGCCAATTATTTTACATTGTCTACATGAACTTTTTAAAGTGTCATAATTTCAAATGAAAATACCTTCATTCGTATTGTATGAAGATGAATGAAAGTCAAACAGATTTGGAACAGCATGCAGGTAAGTAAATGAAATCTTTGAAGACAACTTTTCAGTGGATAAATCACATAACAACCCTCAGCAGCTCATTACAAAGCCACAAGGACGTGCACTACATGTCTGTGTTTGCATGTGTCTCGACCTGCATGAACTGGAAAGAAGCCTCAAAGTCCTCAACGGGGTACATCTTGACTCTGAAGAACTTCATGCCCATGATGAGGCTGATGATGCTCTGCACCACATGAGGACTTTGCTCCTTCAGCCTCAGTTCCTTCAGCTCTGTGATGAACTTCTTACGCACTGCCTGGAACCTGCACACAAACATAAATAAATAGAAATGAATTAACATGTTGAAATTAGGTGTCTAGTCTACTCACACAACAGCTGATAAAAATTCAGCATCGAGTTTCTATCAACAAGTGTGTGTAGGAGCCTTCAACCAAAACTAAACATGTCACATAACAGGTTGAATAAAAACTGGCTTGTTACCATCTGTGGGTTATTATAATTGTTCAAGTTCAAGATTTAAAGTTTCCCTTAAGCAAAAACAAAACCCAAAAGCAAAAGGTTGATATATTAATGCAAACCAGCTAGATCCAAACAAACAAGGACCACAGTCAGCGTATCATGCCTTTATCATATTATGTAAAACAGCCTCTTCAAACACTGTCCTCGGGGCAGTGTGGCTCCGCACAGGAAATCATGAACTGGAGGGAAGGTTGAGCACTGTGGTAAATCAATTTCAGACCCAGACTATTACAGCACAGAGATAAATTACATTATAGCTTAAACAGACAGTTTCATGTAGCTGTGAGGAAGTCTTAGTGTGTGGCGAGCAGAGAATTACAGTAACATTAAAAGCGTCTGAAGACTGTACAAATCATCTGTATTTAGCTCGAGGCGAGTAAGTGTGACTGAATGAGAGGGGTTTGAGGGCTTTGTTAACTCTGATGGGAGATCAGAATGATGTGCTAGCATCAACTTCATCCTTCTGCTTTACACTTTACTTAAAATAAAACAACAGTTAGGCCACAGATATGACTGAACTCGTTTCATATTCAACTTTGTCAAGTTTTTTTTTGTCAAAGTGAATATTTAAAATGTGCAACAGACCACAGAAGGTACACTGTAAGCTCATTGTGGTTTTGGGATGGACTCACTTGGATTGGGCGAGGACTCCGATGACCTCAGCGAAGAGGTCAGCGATGATGTGCACATTACCAGTGTTGGGGCCTGAGTACCTGTCATGCAAACCATGACAATAATCAGTAACACAAGCAATTCTACACAAAATGAGGAATATCTTTTCATTTCCATTAATTACAAAATTACATTTAAACCTGTGAAGTTTGGGGTCTGTAAAATGTTACATTTTTTTTAAAGAAATTCATACTTTATTCAGCAAGAATGCATGAAAAACAGTGTCAGTAAAAACAATTATAACGTTACAAAAGATTCCTATTTGCTGTTCCATTGAACTTCCTAGTCAAATGTATCCTAGTCTCCACAACTGTTTTGTGATAATAATTATAAAAGTTTCTTGAGGAGCAAATCATTATATTAGAGTGATTTCTGAAGGATCATGTGACACTAAAAACTGGAGTAATGGCTGCTGAAAATTCAGCATTATCATCATAGGAATACATTCAAAATATTAAAAAAACAAAACCGTTAGTTCACAATTTGTAATATTATTTCAAAATATTCCTGTATTTTACTGTATTTTTGATTCAATGAATGCAGCCTTGGTGATCTACCCCAAACTTCTGAACAACAGTGTATATCCATACAAAATGATGTAATGAATTAATTATAGGCAGTTTCAGAAATCACACACTTGTGTGTCTCACATCAGGTTTGCATTTGTCCAGGGTACATCTGTAGAATTTGCATAGAAAAGCGTGTGTTTGCGTATACAGGCTCACCCCTCTTTGTGTTTAAAGTGCTTGAATGCCAGGTTAAGGACTTCTTGTACTAAGGCGTCTGGCACGGGATGAAGGGGAATCTACGGAAAACATTTCATCAACATTAACTCTGATGTAAGGGTCACTGTATTCCTTCAGGATCCCGATACACTCTTAGCAAGTCTATGCATGTTAATGCCACAACACACCTATCTCTGACTTCAGAGACACCACACCTAAGCAGTGAAACACAAACCTCACCTGTTTCAAAACTTCCACTGAAACTAAACAAAAAATGAAGTCTATGGCCAAGTCCCTTCGCTCCAGTAGGTAGTCTTTATCCCGGTGCTGTTCATCTCTAAAGAAAGATCAAAAGAGCAGGATTTACAAGTTAGAATAAAAGCACATTTTATGAGCTCCAAATGAAAAGTCACATCATATGCATCTGTTGAAGCTCTTGCTAAAGAAAAGAAAAAGATGTGTATTTGTGTAAGATGTATATTTGCGTGTCTGCCCACCCTTTGGACTTGGTGCTGGAGCGAGGTCTGTACTCGTACGACTCGTCTTCTGTCCCGCTCTGTCTTCTGTACCAGTCAAACAACGTCCGCAACAGCGAAGGCAAACAGTGTTCTGCTATGGAGCTCATAGAGCTTATTAACTGTAACACACAAACACAGTAATACAGCTCAATGACACACTCGTCATGTAGGTTAAACACAACATGAAATTAAATATTTACTAAATATTAATAAGTTAATTCGTCTATTAAAGGCATAAATGCATGCTCTTGATTTTTAAACTAATGAATCATTTGTGCATGTTACCTTTCTTATCTTGTCATATTTAATTGAAATGTTATTTAGATCTGAATCCGTTTCACTCGGATGTACGTCACAATACACAATGATAATACATAAATAAAATAAATAAACTTCAATAATAAATAATAGATGGCGGTGAGCTTGTTGTACATGATTCAGTGTATGTTATTTCAAGGAGAAAAAAAAAAACCTTCCATTAAAAATTACAAACTTTCTCCACCTCTGAAATATTGGTTATTTGCAGCACAGACTCTAATTGGGAAAGGCATTTTATTTTGCCTGTAAAACCTAATGGATAAAAAACACTGTCAAGTTGATTGAAGAGAAAGATCTAAACAGGGAGCAATACACAAAACACAAATGGATGGAAATGGAAAGAAAAGGAAAGGGAAGCAAGAGAGATGGGCAGCACATTTGAGTGCAGTCAGGTATTGATCTGTCCTACTGTGATGACAGGATGAGTGTAGGATGATACGTCCAGCGGTTACTCAACCTTTCACTGCAGTAACCCAGCACCAAGCATCTCACACACACACACACACACACACAGATTTGACAGTAGAGTAGAAGTGTGTGTGTATGCTGATGAGTGAGTGAGGGATGGTATAGTTCACTAAGGTGTGATTCAGCAGAGCAGATCTCTCTGCAGTCACAACACGTCACTGACTGAACATGCAGTTCCTGAGAATCGGCACAGGCAAATCCAATAGCCAAATCAGTGTGTGCGTGCTAGAGCTGTGGAAAAAAATAAAAATAAAACTAATGTGCAGAATGAAAAAGTGTGCTTGTTAAAAAAAGAAAAGAGATGTTCTGAGGTGCATTGGGATCCAAAAGTCTGAGATAATTAATGAAAATACTTCTATTTTACATTTTTTTAATTTAATACATTTTCCATTCCATATCATATTATCAAAACAATTTGAGCAAAACTGTTCAACATCTCATAATATTTAGTTTGTCTTACATTTGCTTTATTTATTTTTTTGCACTCAAGCTGCATGAACTCCTCAAATTTTGACAAACATTTACATGTATTCATTTAGCAGCAGTGTTATCTAAAACTATTCAAAATTGTTTACATTAATTGATATAAAGCTAAAACCAAATCTAAATGTTGTCTTGGCAACTAGGGATGCATTGATCCGATACTCAGTATTAGTATCGGCTCCGATACAGTCATTTTCTGCCGGATCGGGTATCGGTCAGACGAGACCAATCCAAATCCGATATTGTGCGTACAGTATTCTGTGTTATTGCTGAACCCCACGAAAGCACAAAAACATTATAAAGCACCATAAAGTTTTCATGCACTATATTTGAAGTGTTCCATAGTTCAATGTGAGGTACAGATGAAGTCGTTAAATTCAAGTTCACATGAACTCTCCTCCCTGCTGCAGCTCTCCTCCATTCAGCATTCAAACTGTGTGCTACGTTCGGTTAGTCAAAACAATGAAACTCTCTTCAAGAGTGCACAGTAACTGAGGTTTAAAACTGTTAAAAGAAAAGGCTCAATAAAGTATCACAGATTTAATACATTACGCATCAATATCTCTTCCCTTTGTACTTTGAACTTTTCTGTTGCGGACTCGGAGGGCTGCGCAGACTCCATGTTGTTTCAAGGGCATGATTCTGCACACGGGATGCGCACAAGCGCCTTGTGCCGCTCTGTATTGCTGCCTTTCGTATTAATACTTTTCTGCGCAATGAAAGATTATTAATAGTCTTTCTTGTTCTGTCCTATCTATCATATGTTGCTGCCTTCATTACTGTGCTATAAATGTCTTTTAATTTTTTAGTATATATTTATATATAAATGTATTTAGGCCTACTTGTTTGTTCATGAATGTATTTTACAACAATGCAAAGAGCAATGTGTAACATTTTACCTACACTTATTCACTTTTATTTGTAAATAAAAATGTTTCACTAGATTGTAGGCTATAAAATTATTGTGCACCTGTGATATTTGTAGCACTGTAAAAAATGAATCATGGGTCTTGTCATTTTCATTTTAAAAAATTAAGGTAATAATTAAAAATAGTGTGTATATTTCATTAAAGAAATTGTGGTTCAGTGTTGTATAGAAAATACTGAGGACTTTTTACTAATAAAACCAATGTGTTTTCCTCATTTTTTAAAAAAGAAACTTAAGCAGTTTTTAAGGAATAAATTGAGGAAAGGCGGCTACCCATTTATTTTAAGAGAATTAGCTCAATTTTGCAATTAATGTTTAATGTTCAGTTATGTTTGACATTTGAAAGAATTTCTGTTACGTTGAAGTTTCCATTGTGCAGTGCTATCGTTACCCTTGTGCAGAAGAGTAGAGCTTATGGTTATGGATACTACTCCTCTAATGCATTAAGCCTTGTTCAGTGAGCAGTAGCTTTGCTAGTGCTAGTGCAGTACTTTCCAGTATTGCTCAAGTATTTTCCTACTTGAGCTGTTTGGCTGTATACAGTCTTTTAAATGTACAAAATAACTCCAAGTCAAATACAAACAGGCCTAGAGGTAAAAGAAATAAGAGGTAAAGAAATTCTACATTGATTTTTTTTTTTAAAACTGCTCTGGTATCGGATTGGATCGGTATCGGCAGATACTCAATTTTCGGTATCGGATCGATTGGCAACTAACTGAATATAAGTTGGACTGCAATTATAAGCTTACATAAAATTACTGAAACTTAAAAGGAAAGCTGAATACCATAATCGGAAATACTATAACACCATACTAGTACATAAATACTACAATAGTACAGAAATACTAAAACAACACAGTTTAGCAAATGAGAAACTAAATATGAGGAATATCACAAACGAATCGTCAAACCTGATCAACATGCTTTCCAGCATGACCTGAGATGATCCCAAAAAGCATCTGAAAGAACATCTGACCCTCTCTACAAAGAGTCACATGCTCACAAATTCACTCATTTCATTAGTGATTTATAATCTAGAATCTGAAATACATCTTATTCAATTTACATAATAATGTTTCTTTGTTTAAAAATGCCTCAAAATCCTGTAACTTTGAAACAAACAAACAAAAAAAGTTCTTTGTTTCAAAACTGTTTATATCCAGGTTCAAATTTGATTTTGATTCCCAGACTTTTGTACCCTGCTGTATATGCGGCCTGCATCAGGTCAGTGTGTGTGTGGGGGACAGGATGATGTATGTGGTTAAGGAGAGTTATGTAACTGCTCTCCCTGCCCTCACGGCACTTGGAAGACACACTTCAACACCCTGAACTGATATATTTTCTCACACACACACACACACACACACACACACACACACACGCGCGCACGCACGCGCACACACGCGCGCACACACACACGCACGCACACACGCACGCACACACACACGCACGCACACACACGCACGCACGCACACACGCACGCACACGCACACACACACACACACGCACGCACACGCACACACACACACACACACACACGCACACACACACACGCACTCCCAGCAGCCTGTGCTGATCTACTGCTGCGGATGACACAGCGATTCTGCTCTTGGCAACGTCCAGTGCGCACACACACACCAAAACTCTAAAGTATAGAGACACACAGACACATATTGCTGTGATTTTCTGCATACAGAGCACATTCTCACTGGCTCATTCTTTCTCACACACAGGCCTAATGGCACTGACTGGATCCATTGCAGGATGATGTCTCATTTGCTTTGCATTTTGCTAAACAAAGCATTTTGCTGCAGCTCTGCTGTTAAAAGTTCTGCGCTAATCAGAAATGAGTGATGGAGAAAGAGAGGACTGAAAAGTAAAGAGGACAGGAAAGAGATATGCTACACACATTTTTAATTATTAAATAATGAAATGAGACACACATATACTAACCTGATCAAATTGTGCATCTTCTCCTCTTTGAAGTGAGCGGGAAAGGGGCTTCTCCTGAAAGAACAAAGATACAAACAGTACAGTGTAAATTAATAAATGATAAGATGGATTATCAAAAACAGTTTAACAGGAAAAAGTAGGAATGTACAGATATTGAAATTATGATACTTATTTTCGGATTTTCAGATTTAAAGATTAACTTAAAGTTAATAGTTTTGTTGAAACTGTTATTCTTTAATGACTCACTACCGGTTAATGGCATTTGAAAGCTCTGTTATCTGGTTTATATTTGAACAAACACTTTACTACGAGGAAGAAGTTCAAAGTCAGAGAGTTGAACGTCTGTGTTTTCTAAAGCAGCTCCTCTCTGCAGCCTCTTGATACAGTCATTACCAGTTTAAACTCTTGCTGAGTAAACTGAGAGAGAGCTCAATCTACCACTGAGTAAACACACAAGGAGAGAGAGGAGGGAACACAGAGAGGAAGCGTTTAAGGACAAGTCTGGAGAGAGAGAGAATGTGTGTGTATTTCAGCACGAGGGGCTCTGAGAAGAATCCAACAGCACAGCATTCCAAGAATCCAAACCCCTGCTTCTGTTTCTGGGAATACATGGGGAAGTGTATGTGTGTGTGTTCTGTTCAGCCACAACCTTTGAAAATGCACACAACTGCCTCTCTTTTTCACGAAATAAACCAACATTGTCTTGAAGCACAACCACTGACCTTTCACCTCAATCCCTGAGGTTACGGGTAACACAAAACTCATCTTCACCAGCAGTCGGCAAACTTTTGGACATGAATTGCCATTTTACTGTCATATCAACTCCCTACACTACCGTTCAAATGTTTGGGGTTGTTAATATTTTTTTAATAAACAAACTCTCTTATGCCCACCCAGTTTGAATTTATTTGATCACAAATACAGTAAAATCTGTAACATTGTGAAATCACAATTTAACATAGCTTTTTATTTTAATAGATTTTAAAATGCAATTTATTGATGTTATGGCAAAGCTAATTTTCAGCATCATTACTCTAGTTTTCAGTGATCCTTCAGAAATCTGCTCAAGAAACATTTCTTATTATTATTCATGTTGAAAACAGTTGTGCTTCTGTGGAAACAAAGATAATTTTTTTTGGGACTTTTTGATGAATAGAAATGAATAGAGCTTTTAATTGATACAGAAATCTTTTGACATTTTAAATGTCTTTACTGTCACTTGTTGTCAATTTAATGCATCCTTACTAAATAATAAAAAAAAAAAAAGTAAAAAATTTTTTTTTTAAATGCAATGCATTCTATTTATATTACCAGAGCTCAAATGTAAAGGTTTTCGTTTCTGCATGAATGTTTTTTTACTTGCCCTGATAACATTTTCATTGGACTCACCACAATTTGTATTTTTATATTTGCTAAAAATCAATATTTTTCACTAAATGTTCAGTTTTCTGTATTAATTTTTTGGGCAGTACTCACCAGTGGTTCAGCCATGACCACCTCGATCTTCTTCTCGGCGAGTACAGCAAACTCTGCGAAGAGGCTCTTGATGACAAACTCCCCGGGCTTGAGCTCGGGGTCGATGGTGATGCTGGACATGGTGGCGGGGTGGATGCTACGCTTCTCCCAGCTGGCCGGGGCTGAGGGGGATGTTCCTCGCCTACTCACACTGCTGTTGCTTACAGGGACCGAGGCTGTCAAGAAAGAGACACACAATAAAATTGAATGCACAATAAAAAGGCTATGAAGTGCTCAAGCAGAAATTAGCAGTGAAAAATCTGAAGACAAAATGTAAATCTATTGGCATTAAAAGAGCCCGATATACTTCAAACAAAATCAAAGAACGAACTGATATGACGTAATTTCGAACAAAATCAGGCCAAAACGAAGTTCTGAGGAAGTTCGTTTTGGCCTCTAAACACCTTTGAGCTACTACTGGTCCGTGGCGATTATGCAATCGGTGGGTGTGTTCTGGAACTCCACCTTCTTTGACGTGCAATTTATTTTCCCGGTTCGTTTCTCATTCAAGAAAGGTCAGGCAGGAGAACAACAACATCTCCAAGTCACTAGCAACATAAATACACTGAGTCGAATAGCTGAGCTGCCACAAATATATCCGCACCTATACAATCGCTCGCGGGGAGACTTTAAAGGTTCAAAGAAAGCATTTAACTCCTAGAAAGAAATTACAATGAAGCTTGGTGTTGATGACCCGGAGTTATGCAAAAAGCGACGTAGAGAAACATCAGATGCAAGTTTTCCAAAGCCATGAAAAAAATTAAAGGAAAGAGTAAAGATATAAAGGTAGCAAGTACCAAATACATGTGTTTCAAATAAATGTTACACCATATTGCTGCTGCTGTTGTTGTTCTTTCAATAAGTGAATTTAAATGGTATACAATAAACAAACTGCCAAAAGAACATAAAATAATAAACTTTTGTTTTTATCAAAATCACACACCACATAAAATATTAAAATGTGTAATAATTTATCCAGTATAATAAAAGACCTAGATACACCATCGTTGCATCGTTGTTGTGTCTAGAGCATACGCGAGCGCTGCGACACGCGTTCACATTAATCTGCTCCCCGCCTCCAGCAACGCAGGGGTGTTGGAATGTTCGAAAACAGTATACCGTCGCTCTACCTTTTCGAACTTCTTTTTGCCCCCAAACGAAGAACGAAAATAAACTTAGTTTGAAGCATATCGGGGCCTTAAGGAGGTATAGGTTCATTAAAGATTGAAAGTTGTGTGCATCACAATATGATGAAGATCAAGTTGCTGATAATTACTTTTTCAAGAGCTCTCTCAAAAGAAAAAGCACACAAACTTAGAAATTTGAATTAATTTGTAACTATAGCAACCCAGAACTGATTTTCCACACTAAACCACATCCCTAGTATAATATACGCCGCCCCAATGCCTGCCTGCCATTGTTTGGGACAAACAAGTTAGCTTCCAGCTAAACATCTTATTACAATTACCGCTGGATATTGCTATGTTGGACCACTCAAAAAATTAAGCTGTGACTCTGCGGCACTATTAAAAAAATAGTTTCAGACTTCAGACTTATCTATGAATGGCTTAATTATAGTCATCTCAGCACATTGAAAAAGTCAACACGCAGTCAAAAAAGGCTACTTATTTTGCGAACACGTCCTTAATTTGACTGATGGCTTCAGTATTTTAACAAGGCCAAAAACCAACACTCATGTTGGGTTTTTGTGTTTTATGAGGACAGTCCATAGGCATTATGATTTTATTACTGAAAAATTTTATATTCTATCCCCCACCCCTAAACCTAACCCATAGAGAAATGCAAAAAATCTTCAATCACTATTATTCTGATCAATATGGAGAACATGGTTATTTAAGACAATTACTCATCAGCTTTGGAAACATTGTGCATTTATTAAACTTAAAAAAAAAATTGTCTTTTAAGCAGTGGATTTAATTAAATTTTAAATACAACTCAATTGAAAAACAAACAAATAAAAAATTATAAATAAAGTTAAATATAAACTAAAATAAATGTACAATACATAAACATTTGACTAAATATTAAAACAAATTAAAAAAAAAATTAAAAATGTAATTTGATTTAATGCTCAGTCCTAAGTAGTCTGATATTCTAAAGCATTCAAATGCACTGATACCCTGCTTTTGTACAGATAAAGACCGCATGTGTGGATTAAGGTACAACTCACATTTTTCAATCTAGACATGAATGCAGAAAGACTGGAAAAAGTGTGAGTGTGTGTGTGTGTGTGTGTGTGTCACATGTCAACTCCGCTCAGGAAATCCCTGCCCTTGTCTCCCACAGGTTGCTGGAGAAACCACGATGAGGCGAGAGAAGTTCAAACAATAATAGGAGGATGAATAAAAAAAATCCCTGTGAAATTTAATGAGTTTTTCAGAGGAGAAAGCAGGGTCACACCTAGCAACTCCCACATCTCCCACAATAATATAACAAAAACATTCACACACTCAGAGGACAAGAGAGAGAGAGAGGGACACACGCAAGACTCTGTCCCCAGAGCTGTTTGCGTGTTTGTTTGTCTATGTACAAACACTCACTCTTTGTTTCCTGTTTAGCAACAACTCCCCATCCCTATGATGTCACGCTGCCAGCTTTCATTGGCCGGTAGTGTAACAGGGTCCCCAGGCCCATGTCTGATTGGCCGACGGGCCTGCTGACGGGCATTCTAACATTGTACTTTTCCACTCAGTGATGCAGAAAGGATGAGCAAAAGAAGCGAGAAGGAAAAACGCAAGTCTCTCTCTCTGTTCATCTTTCTCTTCATTCCTCTGGTGGATGTGCTGGATAATTTGTGACACACTGGGCTGCATCGCTGACCCCATAGCACACATTTGTGCCTCAGAGTGAGGCAGACAGTCACATGGAATGGAGTCACACACAGGGGCCATTAATGCAGAGTCTGTTTGTTGTTTGCTAGGACATTCTGATACTCTGAGCTACACAAGACATGATTCCCTGAATGCATGTGAACTCACACAGCTGAGCACTGTGTGCTTTAGCACTCCCACTTCCTGCAAATACTGTCAGAAATGCCATTCGGACAAGATTAGTGTCCAAAAGACTTTTGACATATCTAGTCATTTGTGATTTAAAATCTTTTTAGCATTTAAAATCAATTCAATCATAAATACCTAGGATGTAAATGTGAATCAGTTCAATTGATTTACTGAAAAGAACTGATTCATATAAGCTACCTTTCAACTATTTATTTATTAAATGCATTTTAGAGTAATTTGTGATTACTAGATTCAGATTTTTTAAAATCAGTTTATTATTTCAGTCCAATTTAATCAATGAACCATTAAGATCGATTTTTGGTTAAACAGATTCTTCAAAAAACAAACAAAAAAAACAAACAAACAAACAAAAAACAACAACAACAACTCAAGTAATTTCAGGTCAATGAATTTAAATTAGATGGCATTTAAAGTCATTTGTGATTATTAGACTGGGATTTTTCCAAATAATTTCATAATTTCTGACCAATTCAATTAATGCATTATTAAGACTGATTTTTGGTTCAACTGATTCTTTGCAAAAATAAATGGCCTTTTAAGAGCAGTTTGCTCTAGATCAATATCTAGCCAACTAAATATTTTTGATCAAAGCAAAATTGGAAAATGTCCATTTACATTACTCAATATTGCTTTTTTTCCACAATTAAAATGATTTCACAATTCGAAACAATTAGTATGTCTCTGGGATTTGTATGTCTGCAGAACTCAAATTTGCCTAAACTCCTCGGGGGAAACTAGTCCCATCCAAACAGGGCTTTAATTGGGTAAGTGAGACGCAAACAGAGTCAAACACACACACACACACACACACACACACTCACTCACAAATGCTATGATTTCCAGGACAGAGTCATGTGGATGCGGTCTATCCAACAGAGAGCAGGCCGATCACACACAGAGATCAAATAACCTCAATGACATCATCACATCACCACATTATACTCAGCCAGCTGAAGCCTGACACAGACAGAGGTGATCGCTGCTCTAAAATCACAGCAGTGTGAGACGACGTGCTTGACGCAGTTTAGGTACCAAAGACCAGGCTCAGGAATGAAAAGTTGATCAAGTGAGGCCAGAACAACCTGCACGGCACATACACACAAGACTGTTATACATCATTTTTTGCTCCAAATTATGAATATACAATTTGTGACTATACAGAATTCTGCACTCCACCAAACCAAATCGATCTAAAATACAAGAAACAAATATGCAAACACAGGAAAATAAATGCCCGTCTGATGCATTGCGCTGTACATATTTAACATGCACTCTTCCGTTAATGTGGCCATAATCATAACCATTCTCTTCACAAAGAAGTGTCTAGAGTCATCTAGTCGTCAACTATATTTTTACCCTGTTGTTTTATGTTCAAGACTTTTTAATGCAGCCTACACTAATCCATAATTGTCAGTAAGCTAAAAAAAGAAAAAAAAGAAAGAAAGAAAAAGCCAGCACTGACAATGAAAATTAGAAGGTAGTAAATATTTGGGTGGTGTAATATTATAATACAACGTCATTAAATCAATATATTAGGATAACCCACGTTATTTAAATTAAAATAGCCAATAGACAATAGCCTAATGAGCAATAATAATTCACCACAGGATGATGCGATGACAAATTCAAGCGCACAGCTTCACCTAGGCCCAATTACCGTATTGTCCCGAATATAAGACGACCCTGATTATAAGACGACCCCCCTTTTTCCAGATGTACCTTTTGGAAAAAGGCTTTTTGAAAACCAAATCTTGTTTTTGTTTGTTTGTTTGTTTTTCTCTCTGTAAAACACATTTTTTTCTTAAATTATTTTCAAATTGCATATTTTTCCTATTTTAATTTTTGTTTTGAAAGTATGGTAAATACTGGTAAAATGTACCAACAATGACATTGAAAAATATACACTTTTTGATATACCACTGAAATAACAGGTAGCCCATCTGAATTATATAACATTTAGGCAATCCATCTCATAGTAGCCTACCAAAATTTTATTATCAGTAGAAGTGAAATCTTATTGTAGTCTTCAAATCTGGATATAGTCTTATGTTTTAAAATCACTTACAGAGGAAGTTTGGTCCCATCAGGCTAACATGACAGTCACGACTTTACAACACACATTACATTACATATTTCATGGCACACTCGTTATATGCGTTTTTGGCGCAACCTATTGTTGTGGGTGTATTATTGACATGCCAAAGTCTAGACCCCGAATATAAGACGACCGCGTTTTTTCAGATGTATTTCCAACAAAAAAATCATCGTCTTATATTCGGGACAATACGGTATTAATTTGTTTAGTTATATCATTTATAATTTGAATAAGAGAACAACACCAATAAACTTCGGGTAATCAAAAAGAAAAAAAAAGTTTTATTCATTACATAGATTTTTTTTTATTTCTTCAAGAAACGGCCAGACTAGAATAAATAGCAACACAGTAGCGAACAATAAACAATATGGCAAGACAAAAATTAAATAATAAAACCAAAGTTTGACCAATTATGAGTAATGTTAGGCTAAAACATCTAAATATGATGTCTGGATCACTGTCGGGTGAGCCGTCAGATGCTTAGCCGACCCAGGACGCATAACTTCCCATCAGACTCTCCATCACTCATGGCATTTAGTGTTTCTAATACTGACCTTCCATAAATCGCCTTATTTTAGTCATTTTGACTATTTATGAAGCTGATAACCGCTAAATCAGTGAGTGAAAGGCATTGCCTAGAAATGTACAATGTTAAAACATAAGTGGTAAGAAAATGACAGCGCTAAAATACATGCATTATAGCGGGTAAATTTGATATAGGTATGAATGCTCCGTTTTTTGATCTGGTTTTACCTAAATAATTTTTCACAACATTGGATTGTAAATTACATAATTTTAGTAAAAGTCAATGACTGGGAGACATGAATGTTTTTTTTGAAAATCTGTTATGTACATTTGAAAAACAGCCACGGGTAAAATTTACCCCGTGGCGGTTCTAGTGTTAAATATCTGCCTTCAAATGCCATTAAACCAGACGTGTTATGACTCAGATATTTATCTAAAAACAGGTAAATAAACTCTACCAAACATGCTTAAGCAGTCGGCAAAACTGCTAAGCCACCTTTTAAAGATCACTGATATTTTAATACAATTGTCGCATTTGTGGTTGGTTGTGAAAGCAGCCATTACAGTCCACTTATTAACCATAGTAAAATTCGCAAATAAAGAATGCATTAATATATCCACACAAAAGTAATATGTCTGAAAGAACAACATAGTACGTTTTGTAGCACTAATTACCGTGAATAATTATGTAATAATTATTCTGGATGTTAATTATTCATAACAGCCCAAAACACTCTCCACTGGCCATTAATGACTTCCACTAAAGTACTGGGCCCCTTGTGGAAATGCTGAAAATACAACATAAGAATATGTTCTGACACTTTTCCTCTTGCAAAAAATGCAGCCATTTCAACCAAAACTTTCTCTGTGGTGGGCTTACACCTGTTTCATGCAAGATGGAGTTTAAAGGGGTTATGTTTGTGTGTTTGAAAGAGGGAGAGATTAATCTGCTATGGTTCTAATAAAGTGTCAACATTATTTCTGCAGTGTCTCAACATGCCCAGATTCCACCGATCTCTCTGATCGAGTCTCTCTGCAGACCTACAGACAGAATTCATCTGCAGCTTTCTCATTTATGCAGCTCTTATTTGGAGCCATAAAGTTATGTCTTTGGCCTGACTTCTAAGCAGAGACGGGCAATGGGAAGAGTGGAAGAGTCCACTGGTTCAGTTGGATGTCACCAGCTCTTGAAACTAGGTCTCGCTCCTCATTGTTTGAACAGAGAGGCCCAACGCACAGGAATTGGCACCAACACACAAGACTGGAGGGAGCGAAAGCGAGAGACGTACTGTTGCATGCCAACTCCAAGTGACATTTCTCCAACAGTGTTGGACGTTAATAGTTGTTGATGTACTTAACCCAAGTCAACAGTGACTATCAGCTGTGACGTGAAAACATCTCACCAAAAATGTTGATACTAATGGAAAGCACAACCGTAGCACTGAGCTTCAGAAAGTGCTAAAAAGTAGTGTTTTTTGGATATGAAATGCAGAACTGTTCTTTAACTGCAGCTGGACCTGCAGCGCATGACTCCTGCTCACTGACACAGAGAAATAATCCACAAAGAACTTCATCTACATCCGGAAATGAATCAGCTGCATTTTAAAAAGCACAAGCTCACAAAGAGGACAGATTGCTCAAGCATCTGTGTGAGATGCAAAGTGGAAAACTGCCTAACTAGGGATAAAATTAATAATCACACTACACCGAGAACTGCATGTTAATAACAGATGCAAAACTGTCTAATTTCAGAGATCCAAAAAAAAAAAAAAATGAAAATCATGTCTTGTTTAGAAGTCTAACCTTAAGAATAAAATTAAAATGGTTAAAAAAAGTCTATAACTAAAGTGAAAGCATGAATCATTACATTTAATTCCAAAAACAGACTCACAATCTCAAGAAGAAGACTCCAGCACAGTCCTAAAATAAATAAAAATTTTTTTTTTAAAAAAGTACAAGAAAAAAGTATATTCCAAAGAAATACATTATGTGCTAGTGCGCATATAGATGTGTGCGTGCGTGTTTATCTACATCACTATGTATGCATGTATGATTACGATCCTATTCCTCTTTTTCTCCATTGGGATTGCTAATGTTTCCTTTCATTGATCGGACTCTTCATTGGCTCTTCCACCATTATCCTACATGCCACTTCCTTTGCTGTCAAACCTTCATCACATGAAACCCAAGACCTTCAAAGAGGACATCAGACGAAGGGAGGACAGAACAAGGTGGAGAACCTGGCGAGGAGCAGAAGACGATGACAGAGCCACACTGCAGAACACAGAGTCAGCAGTCGCGCGCACACACACACACACACACACACACACACACACACACACACACACCTGTACTGTTCAGAAGTGCCTATAGACCCGAGAGAGAGTGTGAATGGTGTTTTGAACATATCAAGTGGTACAGCTGAAGTTGTGAGCTGAAAAATATCAAAACATGTCACTGACACTGTGAAATGTTTGTTGACCCATCCTTTAGGTCAAGTGTGTGCTCTGCTCAGTGCTCACACTACGCAACCCATAACTGAAGTAACATTGACCAACATCGAGTCTACAATCGACCAACACTAATCTGCGTCTATGCGGAAGAGAAGCTGTGTATGTGGGCCTGTCGCAGCGAGCAATTTTTAAGAACCATCACGCACTATCCCAGACTATATATGCAAAAAGCTGGACATTTCATCTTAACAAAGCATATGGTGTATTCATTAGAGTGTGGTACTCACAGTTCCCACTCCAGGACTTGAGCAGAGACTTGATGCTGATCTCAAAGAACACAGAATCTTGCAGACTCAGCATGACGCCACCAGAGGACTGTGGGTAAAAAGAAGGCACTGGTTTCTCCAGCCAGTCCCGCTGGCTTTGCGCTCCAAACGTCCGTCGCACTCACTCGCGCATCCTGTCTCGCCTGCAGGCAGGCAAAGTTTCAGCCTCTGCTCAGGCTTGTGAAGAAGCGCATGCTGCCGAATGCACACTGACACACACGTGTGCTCGTCCACACACACACACACACACACACACACACTCTCAGATCAGCTGCGGGGCTCTGAGAGGCCCATAAGGATCCAACAGAGTGGAAGCACCTCAAGCAAGACGAATTGCGACAAGAGAATCAACAAAAACAAGACTATGTTGTTTCCTCAGACTGCTTGCAGGAGTATCATCCGCTCCATCCAGCCCGGAATGTTGCACGAGGAAACTTTGTTCTGGGAATGTGTGAGCGTCAGAGTGAACGAGGGAATGGTGAGGATAGACTCCCAGCAGAGAGTAGCAACGCTCCCTCGCTCACGTAACTCTTCCTGTCTACGATGGGTCCTAGAGCTCAGTGGATAAACGGCCACTCTCATTCACTCCGTATGGTTTAACAGCGCTGGCTCTCTCTCTCCCATGTCCCCTCCCTCTCTCTTGCTCTCACTCTGTGAAGAGAGCGTTTGTTTCAATGGCAGAATAGAAGGAGGGGAGGCTGATGTCATCAGCACGCTGCTAGCCCGCTCTGGCTTCACTCCAGCGCTTCAAATACATGTCATTTCGACTACCGCCTTGCTCTTTCTCACTCTCTCCTCACTTTCTCCCTCCTTTTCTTTAGAGGCTTGTGAAAACGCACACTTCCTGTACCAACACTGATGTGTCACCAGCAACTGCAGTAAAGTCAGAGAGGGAGGGACAAAGAGAGAGAGAGAGAGAATGGAATCTAGAAGAGGTGTGTGAGACAGTGGTGATGTAAGTATCATTGACTCAAACAGTACAGATGAAAAGCGTATACGGAAGTATACTGAAGGAAACAAGGCATGTCCAATGTCAATTACAGTCCACCAAACCCCAAAATCCATTAAAATATTTGACTATCTACACAACTCACTTTTTATTTGAGATAATTAGACAATGTTGTGGTACCATGGAAGCCAGCCTGCACTTTTAGGACAGGAGTTCCCAAACTTTTTTGCCACTCGTATCTCATAGATCAATAAAATAAAGACATATTCCATATTCACACACAAAATCATTTAGTAAGTATTTTATTTTGTTTTTATTTAAAACACACACATACACACACACATATATATATATATTATATATATATATATATATATATATATATATATATATATATATATATATATATATATACATACATATGTGTATATGTGTGTATGTATGCATATATGCGCATATATATATATATATATATATATTACGGGGTGGCACGGTACACTGATGTCACGGTTCGGTACGATTTCGGTTCAAAGGGGGGGGGATTGGCTGGGGGGGGGGATCTACTATGCTCAGTTTCTTTTAATTTATTTTGAACAGACAGTAGTGCAAATTACAATTTTTTTCCATTTAGATGTGAAAATACTAATATTACATGTTATATATATATATATATATATATATATATATATAAAATCTGTTTTGTTTTCATTGTGAGTGTACACAAATAAAAGCAGACCTTTATACAGTGATTATTAATAAGACAATATGTGTTTAAAGTTGATTCTGCTGGTATAAGGAAACAGTTGAAGTGATCGCGCCGGAGCGCACACGCACACACACACACACACACACACACACACACACACACACAAAACATATCAGTTCCAGCATTGCTAACTTCACAACGCAGTTGGTACTTTATTAAAATAAAATTCATTGAGCCAAACATCAGCGCGCGCGGCTCTGTGTCACCGTTGGAACGCGACTGAAGTACAAATCCTATCATTTACACAATAAATTATAGTTTCGTATTCAGATACGTTACATCGCAAATACGGAAATATTATGCAATATTTGGATTTGTGCCGAATGAGAGAGGTAACGTTAGGATACTCGAGCACAAAGCTCCTTTTCGCAAACAGTTGAGTGCGCAAGCCTTTAAAGTATACTCCCTTGTCAGTCAACATGAGAGACGCGTTCAGAATCAGCACATAGTCACTGTATGTTCGCGCGAAACTGTCTGAGGCAAAACTGTCTGAGCACGGGGCTACATTGCGCATGCGTCGAACCGTGCGACGCACACGAACCGAACGGTTCGGGTGTTTTTTCATGTACCGTGCCACCCCTAATATATATATATATATATATATATATATATATATATATATATAGTGCTGCTGCTGAGACACAAAGGACAAAGACTCTATTGCTAACAAAAACAGTTACGGTCGTTCAAATTTGGGTTCACTATTTACAACCAACTAACGCTTGTAACTAGGGATGCACGATATTGGATTTTTGCCGATATGCCGATATTTTTCCAACTCATTTTGGTCGATACCGATAAATTTCTTTTTGTTTGGAAACAATACCAAGACTGTCCTGTGCAGAAATTATAAGCAAAATATTTGTTAGAATTAAAATAAAAAATAATGAAGGTTGACAGTACATTGAAGCTTTGAAAACTATTATAAATAACCTATATATCAATCGCTCCATTTTCCCCCTCAAAAAGATGCAGTGTTAACCCTAACATTTTATTTTAAGGATTAGCATTTGTAGATGGTCTAAAGCAAAAGTTGTAAAAATTTTGAAAATCTTTTAGAGATTATGATTTGTTTTAAAAATAAAACATATTACACATTAATAAATCAGAATATATAAAATTATTTAATTTACAGGTGTTATGTTTGTGATTTTTTTTTTTCATGTAAGCTATAGCTTCTGACCATTAAATCAAAACATACTCATTTTATGACATCAATTACTGCTTTATTTATCAGAAACAGTCTAAACGTTATTTGTGTAAGCTATTTTACTTTTAATTTAATTAGAAGTAGGCCAACAGTGCCCCCTACAGATTAAAACTCCGAATGGGCGTTAGAACCTGCTGCACATGCTATTACTGTTTACTCTCACCAAACACGTCATTCTGTATGTGCTTTTACAGATTAAATGCAGCGATCCAAAAGAGTGAACCTAATTCAGACAAAACTTTTCTTCAAGAATGCGCCACACTGTTGACGTGATCTGATCACTACCACACCCTGAGCACATGTGAGTTAACATATTCCTCTTATCGGCAAGACATATCGGCATAATTTTTCATATCGGGCCGATGCCGATATTTACATTTAAAGCAGTTATCGGCCGATTCCCAGTCCGATAATATCGTGCATCCCTACTTGTAATGTCAAATCCTCAAGCTTTTATTTTGGTGAAGAATAGGTTAAATGCTGTAAACTTCTGTCCAGCAAAAAGTTGGAAATTACGCAAATGATAATAAAAATAAAGTGCATCTAGCACACATAGCATTCCAAAATGCATGTTAAAGTCACAGAACTTGCCGAGATGGAGTTTGTGAGAAGCAGAATTGAATTTGATAATCGCAAATTAATAAAAAAAAGAATTCTGTTTTATTTTGATTAATTGCATAGTCTCATTTGTTTATATTAATGTCACATTTGTTTTAATCAAAACAAATCCCAAACCCCCATTAGGGAACTCTGCTTTAGGACATTCCTTCATTCACAAAATGACTGGGCAGCTGCTGTAAGTTTTATATCCAGACTACATATCTACATTTGTTCCATTCCAAAGTGGAAACTGTTTGTCTAAAAATACTGAAATTTTCCCTTAGGTTCAAAACGTATACATTACGCAGGCGGGTGGCTATTTGGAAAAGTCGTACCCCTGCAATTTACACTGACGCACTGACATCCACACACACAGCTGGAGTGAGTGATGCTTGACCTATGAGGTAACAGATGCCCTGCTTGCAGAAGAGGGTGCGGCAGTCCGGGTCTATTAATTGAAGAATGAGAGAGCAGTGTTGTGAGATCAGACAGACGGAGCTGACTCACACCCTCATCTGACATAACATGTAAAACAAATAGCTTAAGCTAATCATACTTTTACAATGATATATCTGACTGCTTTGTTTTTTCACTGCTTCCCAAGCTGGGCGATATACTGGATTCTCACAATATACTAAATGATTTTTATTGCCAGTAAAAATTATGCAGCACTATGAATATCACAAAGCTGTAATTACCTTTTTATAGGGCCATTTTAGCCTACTTTAATTTTTATTATATCTCTTGTGTCTGTGTTAAGAATTTAATAGTCTCTCTGATTTTAAAGGGGTGGTTTACTGCGATTTCACTTTTTTCAGTTTAAATAGTGTGTAATGTTGCTGTTGGTGCATGAACAGCATCTGCAAAGTTGCAGCGCTGAAAGTTCAACGTAAGCGGAGATATCGTCTTTTAAAAATCAGGAAGTTTAATGCCTACAAAAACAACTCATATGGGACTACAACGAGATACTTCCCAGGTTGCATACGAAATAAACCCATCAACCCCTCCCTCCGGAACATGCAGAAAAGGGGGCAAGGCCATGTTCGGCAGCTTTGTCGCAGAGCAAGAGTTATTAGTGGAGAGTTGTAGCCATGCCGTCGAAACGGTGTTATTTTCACCCAGCTGTCAGATCTTCTGTGTTTGGGCTTCCTACGGACGCTGTAGTTCGTCAACAATGGTTAAAATTTATGTTTGATTATGTTCCTGACAATTACAATCCTAATTTAGCTCTCTGTGCTGCGCATTTTACGGAAGACAGCTTCCAGAATCTACACGAGTTCAATGCCGGATTCACACAGAAACTATTACTAAAACATGGAGCAGCTTCAACTTTAAAACCAGAGGCAGCAGTTGTTGGGCCACAACCTGTAAGTAAGATTTCATCATTTTAAATGTATTTGCATGTATAATTTCAGACGTAATGTTTTAGTTTTATCAAGGTCGTAAACAAATGCCAACGCTGGCTTTAGCAGCCAGTTAGTTAAATGCTATTTCGTGTGTCTATGACAAACGTGTACAAACATTTTGGACCCGAATTTGTAATTATGTACTAATTTTTGTAAATGTATTTTCAATGTATACTTTATGACGTAATTTTTCGATTTGACGTAAACACAAGCCAGCGCTGTTTGGTTAGTAGCCAGTTAGTTCTATTTTGTGTGTATAAAACAAATGTGTACAAACTTCAAAAAATTATATGTAATCACAACAGCAAACTTCCATTCAGAAACGTTTGTAAGAGCCGTGCTTGCGGAAGTTCTGCTTGACTCTCTTCATTACCGCTTTCTGGGTCAGATTCTGGCTCAAACTGACACGGCAATATTGACACCATTATTTACATTTGACCAGAGCACGTGCAACTGTCGCGCGTGAAGGTAATGGGCGTGACGTTTCCGGACAATGTGCAGTACGCAGTTTAGCCAATCACAACACACCGGCCCAACTAACCAATCTGAGCCCATCGCCTGCTTCTGAGGGAGTGGTTTCATAGAATCAGGAAGTCAACCGATCGTTCAAATGACAGAGGAGAAAGCGGCTTACAATAAAGGTGAAAAATATGAAAAATAAGGCGTTTTTTAACAAACGAAAACACAAAGACATGTTATATTGCACCCCATAAACACAATCAAGCAAAGAAAAAAAGCAGTAAACCACCCCTTTAACTTCAGTACAAAAAAACAAGAGTTCAGTTCAAACGGTTTCAAACCGTTCATTCAAAACTCAACAGATTCAACAATTGTTTTGCATCACCTAAAAATGTCTCCATTTTTCATGTGTCAGACGTCTCATACCTATTTTTCATATTATTATTCAATTGTTTTGGTGCAAAATAAACATAAGTAAATACTGCTGTTTATTGTTATACTGCTGGATATAAAGGAAAATGAGGTCACACTTCATATTCTACAAAAAAACTGCAAAAAAAATCCTTAACATGATCGGAGCCATGAGTTTTTGCTGATTTGTCCACAGTGAAGTTCAGCTGATGTCATTTTAATTTGGACTAGTTTAATTTATTTTGGGCTACCAAAATCTGAAGAATGCCTGCCCTAAGGGCTACCAGGGATTTTGTAATTTTGCAAGCCCTGAATAGCATGGAAACTATGCCAAGATTATCTGTAACTAGATTTTTACTGTGTTTTAGTTTAAACAAGTATTGTTACTGTTAAGTACTAAAGTAGTAATAATATAATAAAATTAAAACAAATAATATTAAATTATATAAAATTAAATATAACATTAAATTTGAAAAGTTTTATTTAAGTGAAAACTGTAAATTACCATTATAGTAATACAAAAATACTAAAATAATAATGCAGTGAAAACCTTTAAATCTATGAATCTCAAAACGTTTAGAAAATATTAAAATCAAATACAAAAATGAAAAACATTGAGATTTTCTATTACTCCACCCTAGCAACAAAACAAAAAAACATTAATTTTTGCATACATATATATATATATATATATATATTTTTTTTTTTTTTTTTTTTTTTTTTTTTTTTTTTTCTCAATCACAATTTAGTCCAATTCAAGAATGGCTCCATGAAGATTTAGGTCATCTATAAGCAGAAACTCTGCAACCAGCATTTCCCAGAGCCACTTCTATGACGTGCCATATGGGACAACGGTGAAAAAAACAGCATGAAGAGAGACTGAAACTGATCCCACAGATATCGAAAAAGACATCTTGCGCTTTCGGCAGAGTTTCAATCATGATCCAATTATGATACAGCTATACTGAACTGTGCAATTGTGTAAAGGTAACGTAAGGTGGTTGGCAATACCCAGTTCAAAAAATAACCATCCTCCATCTCCATAGTCCTGTCACCTCTGATCACAAAGACATTGGACCATGACATCATCTGACCAGAGGCTCGAGACAAGATAAAAGAGTGCACACAAACAGATTCCACTGATACCACTCACAATCTCTCTTTCTCTCCCTCCCCCCACTTCTCTTTCTCTATATCCGTCTCCTTCACCCTCTCTCTCCATCACTTGACTGTCCCTCCCTGCTGGAGTTATGCAAAGCGAGAAGGCAGCATTGTAAACAAACACTGGGTACAAAAGCCCGTATTGTGGAGACTGCAGCACAGAGTTTCTACTCCCAAAGTCACACACAAACATAAACATATGCACATGCACAGACAAACATTATATGCGGTTACGCTCGTGGATACGCTGAACAGAGCCGCTCCAATTGCTGGCTGAGTGAGTAAAAGATGCCATGTAATTAATAAGCAAGCAAAAGACCACAAAGACTTAAAATTCTGGAAAGGTCAGTTCTCAGTTTTCTGTTTCCAGAACAGTGCTGATAGTCAGGAAAAAAAGTGATCGGAATGTTACTTTTAAACATTTACTGTGAAAGTGAGCTCACACTGTTTATCTCATGCACTGATCTGAGAACAGGTGTATGATGACAGAACATGACAATGCAACAAGAATGTTGCTTGACATTTAAGAAAAACTCCTTCCGAATAATACTATCTGTTTTTGTCCCTCTGCATTAAAGCAGTTTATCTCGGCACTTTTGTGTAAGTAAGGTTTGCTAACCCGCATGCACCACACCCAGTAAAATAAGTCAGTCCAGAATCACATGATGGCCATCTCTCTCTCTCAAACACAGTTTAGGGTAAACAGTAGGATCCTGCTCAACACAGCAGGAATGTTGCTCTATTGTCAACAGGGTGCGACTGACACCAACTACTTTAAATGTACAGCAAAAACATGCAGAGTCAAATCCAACTCTAGGCTTACTAGACCAGATTCAATTCAAACTAAACCCCAAGATTACAGTAACTAAACCAGATTCCGATCTGGATCCCATTCTGGTCCTGATCAAATTCCATTCAAGCTTTACAGTAACAATCAGATTCTAATCCAGATCAGAGGCACAAAATTCAAACCATAGATCTACAGAATTTAAAGCAGATTATGATCCAGATAAGCAAACCCAAACTTCAGCCCAGGTTTACAGTAACTAAACCATATTCTGATACAGATTCTGAACTCAAACTCTATCCCAGACTCAAACCCTATCCCAGGTTTACAATCACTAAATCAGATTCTGATCCAGATCAGAATTACGCTCAACTAAATCAGATTCTGATCCAGATAAGAAACACATCAAACTCTATCCCATCCAGTATATAAACCAGATTCTAATCCAGATCAAACCCCATCCCAGGTTTATAGTCACTAAATCAGATTCTGATACAGATATTCTCAAACCCCATCCCGGTTGTACAGTATCTGCAACAAATTCTGATCCAGATCAAAAACATATCAACTCAAACTCTATCCCACCCAGCATATAAACCACATTCTAACCCAGATCAAACCCCATCCAAGGTTTACAGTCACTAAATCAGATTCTGATCCAGATCGGAATTACGCTCAACTAAATCAGGTTCTGATACAGACCAAAAATATTCTCAAACCCCATCCTGGTTTCAGGGAGTAACTACAACATATTCTGATCCAGATCAAAAACACATCAAATCAAACCCAAGCCTAGACAGTATCTAACCCAGATTAAAATCCAGATAAGCACATTCATCCTCATTCAAATCTAATGCAGCAACCAGATGGGAAGATGAAACAGGCACTGTGTTCAGAGATCAGATGCTGATGTTTCAGAAGACAGACTGTAAGTGCTTTTGGACAGTAAGCAAGGCATACACTGACGGACAGACGGTCTGTGAAGGCCTTTCAATCCCATGAGGCCACAGTGAGAGTGCATTTCCTGTACTGTGCATTATAGCACCCAGGAGAGCCAAAAAAAAAAAAAAAGGAATAAGGCGGAAAGAGGGTGAATGATGGAGAAGGAAAGAAAGGAGAGGGACAGGGAGAAAGAGAGACTGATCAATACGAACAGTAATTTTATCTGAGGTTGTACTATTTGCTGAAGTTTTTAGCAGACAGAGCAAAACAAGTTCCATTGTGTGAAACTACATCTCCCATGATGCAAAGGCCAGACAACAGCTGTGCAGAGAAGCTATAGCACAAACTTGAATTTACCGTCCTCGAATAAACATCTGAGACAGTCCTTTTTAAGGATCTTAACAAGTTTATTTTACTAGAGGTAAAACAATTACCTGTAAAAAAAGCAAACAGTACTGGTTCCTGTAAGGAATCATCCAAGGTTTATATGTTTAAATGAAAGTTCATCTTGTGCGTAATGCCGCCTATGAATATAAATTGTGTAATTAAATGTTCATGAATTGTAAGGTGTCCATTTGAGTAATGTACCTAAACAGAAGACACTGAATTTATTTTTACAAAAATGAAAAGGAGGCTGCGTGGTACTGACATACATAGCGCTGCTCGATTATGGCAAAAATCATAATCACGATTATTTTGGTCAATATTGTAATCAATATGTTCATTTTATTGCATGACCGACGAAGGTTTACTTGAATAATCACTAAGTGCCGCATTTGACACATTTTTGTGTGTATTTGACCATTTTCTGCGCACAGCTTGACCTAAAGTTGACTACATGTCCGTGTTCTGTTCCGTCTCTGAGCGCATTACAGAAATCCTCCTGAGGATGAATAAATTGAATACACTTCAATAAACCCATTTTGTAAAAGCCACGTTATATGATTTTACTGATTTGCACGTGAAATTGGTATTTTACGGAGGAATGAAAGCGCACCGCTGGAAAAGGGGCGGAACGGGGCGCAATAATCATTTTAGCTCGATTATTGTATTTTCATAATCGTTGGAGGCCGAAATCAAAATGGAAACGGTTTTTCGATTAATTGCACAGCCCTAATCTCAATAGTCAGTCATATCAATGTGTTGTATTGTTGACGTAAATTCTTCTTTTTTGGTCAAAATGTCCATTCAAACCTGTGATCAAAGTACTGTAAAACAAACTGTGAGAAATGTCAGCAATTTGATTTGCCCACAAGACTACATTTTTTCCAGTAACATTGGAAGCCAAGTGTTGATGAATTAGCATGAACCACTTGGTGTTCAGAAGTCTGTCCCACACTGAAACATTTCAGCTGAATCACAACATCGTATTAGCAGCAGTGCAAGCTAGAGACCGCAGGACACTGCACACCTTGCCAGGAACAAGCGCACCTGTCAGCACCAAAGCAACAAACACACACTCTGCAGAGAGAGACATTATTGCAAAGTGGTGAAATCCAGTGTGTTGGAGAGAGAGAAAGAGGGAGAGAGAGAGGGACATCGGGCATGCTAGCCTAACATTTCCACTGATCGCACCTCTGAGTCAGCAGAGACACTCACACACATCAGCACCAGATCTCTATAACACCCTCCATCCCAAAAACTGACAAAACACAGCTAAAAACAGTACGCTGAGTCATGAGAGTGAAGGAAAGAACAAACAAAGAAAAAACGAAGCAGGAAAAGAGGACAGAAGTAAAAATGCAAGAAAGAATGAGAAACTGAATGAAAGAAAAAAAAAGTATGCAAGAACAAGTGAAAGAATAAAAGAAACATTAGTAAAACAAGAACATGAAAAAAGCAGCAATAAAGCAAGCAAAAGAACAAATGAGAGCAAAAAGGGACAGAAACAAAATGACAACCAAAATAAAGAGGGCCAAAAAGGAATTGAAAGAGAAAGTGAACCAAAATGTGAAAATGAATATAAAATGAATCGTAACAAATCATTAAAGTTAAAGAACAAGAGAAAGAACAAAAAAGCAGCAATGTGTACAAAAAATGAGAGCAAAAGAGTGAATGAATGGGAACTAAAGGGCAAACGAATTAAAGGAATAGGTCACCCAAAAATGAAAATTGTGTCACCATTTACTCACCCTCATGTCATTACAAACCTGTACAAGTTTCTTTATGTTGAACAAATGATCATATTGTGAAGAATGCTGGTAATCAAACAACTGACGGTCCTCATTGACTTCCACAGTATTTCTTTCCCTACTACGAAAGTCAATGGGTACAAAAAACTGTTTGGTTCTTCAAAATTCCTACATAAGAAAGGAACTTAAATAGGTTTGGAACGACATGAGGGTGAGTAAATGTAAACTATTCCCTTAAAGTGGGTGAACAAACAAAAGAGCAATAAAAAAAAAAAAAAAAAAAAAAAAAAAAAAGGAATGAATGAACAAACAATTAAAAAGGAAAGTAAAACATGAAAAAGAATGAGATAATGAAAAGAGAAAGCACCAATGAACTAACAAATAAACACAAAGGAACAAATGAATAAAAGGGAGTGAAAGAACAAACAAGCAAAAGGGAGTGCAAGAGCGAAAGAAATGAAGGAGATAAATACAATGCATTCCTGATGAACTGTTTATTTTGTCAACTACAGTGTTCAAATTTATGAACCGTTTGCAAGTGTGACCTGTTCTTAACTTGCATTTCTGCTCATCCAGTCCTGATTATGAATCACATGCTGCATGACAGAAAACACCACATGCACAAGCACTCATTTTTCCAAGATAAACTTCCATTGCTGTTTAATGAAGTGAAGTCTGATCACATGACTGCTGTAACAGAGAGAGAGAGCGAGAGAGGGTGTGGCTGTAGTGCTACTGTGTCTGTTTGACTGTGATCACTGATTCCAGATCAGCAGCCCTGGAAAGCCCTCGAGGGGACCAATATTAGACACATAACATACAGCAGACTCGCCATATCCTTCCTCATGTGCACGCAGCAACAACCAGAGCAGAAACACAATAAACAGAAGCATCATCAAAACACCCAATAATATCAGCAACAGCAGCAGCAGAGAACATCAGTTATGTAACGCACTGAAGAGGGCAGGTCTATGTGATTGTGTCTGTAAAGCTGCCTTCCAGCTGAAGAAACAGGTTGAGCTGGGGATGGGCGCTACCCTACCAAATAGAAAAATGTTCCTGCCAAACCAAAGAAAAATAAATGGCAACACTGACTCATTCAATATCAATTTAGAAACAAATAAAAGCGATTAATGAGAATATGCCTCTAGAGCTTCAGGTTTCGACTACAGGCTAAAACCAAAGAGGTGGTTGATTATTTGTATATCTATTACTAGTTACTGCAAAGGAAAATTGTCCAATAACTTAAACAATGAGATAGATTTGAGAGACTTTTGAAAGGTTCACCCTGTCTAAATACAATGAGAGCTGCTTGTGAAACAACTAATTCAATAAAATCATTAACGAAAGTTATCAACAACCATTTCATTATCAATTATTGAGACTTTGCTCTGTGCACAGGACTTACAAGCATTATTAATTATCAAAAACAGATCGTCCTGACATTGAGTGATTAAATGCTGTTGTCATCATTAAACTGCAAATAGAAAGAGTGCATCATTATTAAGACAATAAACACTGTTAAACATCAAATTTAAGCTTTAAATAACCAAAATGAAACTTTACATTTTATATGCAACTCAATTATATATTTTTAACTTACTAAAAATTAATAGTTAACTCTTGGTAACTACTTTTATAACTGTTGTTGTGAATATTTATATTATTTCAAATAAATGTTGGTCTTTTTAACTTTCTAATCTTCGGTTTCCACAAAAACATTAAGCACAACTGGCTGATGAGAATTCAGGAATAATTACAAATGAAAATACATTAAAACAGAAACAGTTGTAATATTTGAACATTTTTACTGCATTTTGATCAAATAAATGCAGCCTTGGTGAGCATTAGAGACTTTCCAAAAAAAGCCACAAACTGTTGAATGATAGTATATACACTTGCTCTGCATCTCCCCTTTAAACAATGTGCAAAAATATCAGATTAATTGAAATATGAATTCAACAAATTGAGTGACACCTCGTTGCAGTATAAGAATGACTGGTGTGGAGCATTTAAACACACTTGGGAACATGAGCATGTCCTGGCAGGCACATTTAAAACCCAAATCCTCACCTGAACACTCAAGACTCATCAATTTGGGAAGAGCGAGGTGTGGTTTGGTTGCAATGTAAACACCTACAAACACACACACACACATACTGACTACTACCCATGTTATAACTTTATCAGCACATACTGAGAGAAGCTCAGGCTTCAACCTTCGAAGGATACAGAAAAAAACAAAAAAAACTCTTGGTCCAGTTTTAACTGGTGTTTTCCATCATATTTGAATGCGTGGTGGTCAATTTGCATTTTGAATGCAGAGTCACATGCAGTGATGCAACATCACACTCCCCACACTGTTTTCCTGTAACCAAGGAGCTGACATACCAAGAAGAGTGGTCGTAGTTGGATCACCCGTGAATGACACACAAAGATCCTCATTTATCCCCATATGACCCTGTCAGGGAGATGTGCTGCTAAAGCTTCAATACATTTATGGTCACAAACGCATTCATCTGCTTCCAGCAGCCAAGTTATGAGCGTGTCAACAAACACTGTATTGCAGAACCGCATACAATTTAACAATCAGTCTCTTTTCACAAAACAAAGACTTCCTTAACTTTCACACAGGCACCCGGAGTCAACTTTGTTTTTCTTTTTAGTACATCGGCCTAGAAATGAAACATTTGCAAATTCACTTCATAATCTGACAGATTTCCAAATTAAACTGGACATGCGACAGAAAAGAATTAGGGCGTAACTTTATCCATTGGGAACTGACTAGATGAATGGATCATAAAAAGCAGTCTATATGTGACGCATGATGGTTAGTGGGAAGAGCCTGGTGACAGATGCATTTGATGAAAGATTAGTCTTTATTTCTTTTAAATAATATGCACCAATAAATCATCCAGAAACAAATTGGGCACTTTAAAAGTCAATTTTGATCTGAAGAGCATCGTATTTCTCCAGTTAGCAGTGCCTTGACATTCTCTATGGTCTACATACATTACCGTTCAAAAGTTTAGCATCAGTCCAATTTTTTATGTTTTTGAAAAGAAGTCTCTTATGCTCACCAAAGATGCATTTATTTGACCAAAAATACAGTAAACACAGCAATGTTGTGATATATTATTACGATTTAAAATATTATTGCCTCTATTTTAATATATTGTCAAATGTAATTTATTCCTGTTATGGCTGAATTGTAAGCAGCCATTACTCTAGTCTTCAGTTTCACATGATCCTTCAGAAATCATTCTTATATGCTGATACTTATCAATTGAAAACAGTTGTATTTGATATTGTGACATATTCCGACAAAAATCTTTCATATTATTATGAACTGACACTTTTAATTAATTGAATGTGTTCTTTCCAAAAAAAGTATTATTTTTTGTTAATAACAGTAATATAATAATATCATTAATAATAATAATCATAATGTTTACTAACACCTTTAACTTTGAATGGTAGCGCAAGTGTTAAAACCTCAAATATGGTGTCTTCATGATTAACACATTATTTTGAGTCTTGCTGTCATAGCTCAAGGTTGGAAATAGTGATGCTAATAACTCACTTTGACAAATACATCATTGTAGTCATGTTTCAAAACCGTACCAACCTGGTTCAGTGTCAATAAACTCAGAGTGATGAGATTATTTTACCCATGACAAAACTGCTCCCTTTCTGCATTTGTATTGCATAAAAGTTCCTGGTTTTATAACAACTCTCAATATTTGAATAATTCTCACTTATTACCAACTTAAGACTTCGCAAACAGTTCGGTTACACGAAGTATTTGCTTGTTCCCTCTTGTCTGCAATTTATCTTATATCACAGCTGAACTATAAACAAAAATGGCGCAAACACACACCTTGCACACACACCTCCTAATCAAACAGTCCTCTCTCTGCAACACAGTTAAAATCATGTCTGAATACCCATCCCTTCCTTTTTCCTGACGGTACCTTTGGCACGATGTCGTTGAAGACGGACAGCCGGCCGGCTAGTCGGACCGGATCCATCTTGCTCCTCTTCATTGGCCTGTGAAACCAGCCTCTTCATCCTCAGCAAGCGAGGGCCGGTCTCCCGCGGCCACACTCCCCCCGCGTCCGTCGCCGGCAGCCCGCCATCCCCGGAGATGACCGTGGGAACGAGGCTCTTGAGGAATTCCATGTTTGCTCTGTGACACTTTCACTCCAGGCGCCTGTGCAGGCGCACAGTGACGGCCCTGCCACCCACCATCACCTCTGAGGAATCAGGCCGTCTGTGACCAGACAGACGACCGCAGAACGGCTCCTCCACCCAAGGAAAACCACGGCTTGTCAAACTTGGAGTTCACCACAGGTTCCTCTTTGTCGTGTCAGTTAAAACTAGAAACACCCAGACAAAGTGGAGATGATATCTCGTTGTAATGCAGAAGCTGTCAACGGTAGATCCAAGATGAGGTACAAGCGAGCACCTGTAGATCCAGCCCCTGAGTTCTTCCACCTGCCCGTACTCCACATGCCACAGGCCAGCTGTGAGCACTTCACAAAGCGTAACCTAAAGTTCACTTGAGCTTTCACACAGCTAGAGACTAACCTTACTACCTGTCTGTTCATGCAGGATGGACTGAACACTTTGATGTGATGATTTGACAACAGTAGGCGGAGTCTTTCAGCTCGAGTGTGTTATCTGGGCGGTGCAAAGACGTGTCCAACAGGAGATAATGTACGCCTGGGAGAGCGTCCAATCAAAACACAGCTGCTACCAACCACGCCCAGACGTTTCTCCTTTCTAAAGGGAGGGAGGGAGGGAGGAAGACTCATCTGTCTGTGATGGCAAGGGAGTACATAACAAAAAGTGAGAAGGGGTGGCGTCTTCAGCATGCTGCTGCGCTCTGATAAAGTTTTATCAGGTTTAAAACTAGAGCTGCTTTTCACAGTCCCCTTTTACGCACACATACACAATTCTATCTATAACTTCCCTTACATATTTCCCTTCTACTGGATGAAAAAAATACCCCAGAAGGCATGCTGTCAAACAGAAATGTCTCACGCCCACACACACTGGTGGTTTCACTTCCAGTTTACAGCAGGGCAGTGGGTGAACATGTTTGTCAAACTTTACTCTGGTAAAAACACAAACACACTCACATAAAGGCTACTTGGACAAATAAAAAGCATATTGGCACATTTATACAGTGATACAAGAGTAATATTTGAGTTTTCTAGTTGGCTGGGCAAATGTAAGGTGTTCTGAGGTAAATCAATGGAAATGTTTGAGTTGGGAAGCATTTTGCATATGGCAGGCCTTTCTGCTGACTCACTGTAACATATTCAAATGAGCAGGCTGCTTTCACTGACAATGGACATCGTAATACTGACACTAACTTGCTGTCCAAGCCTCCATTCAATACAATAAACTGACTCTTCGGAAGAGCATGGAGTTATGGATGCACACATTTTCTCATATGTCAACCTTGGTAAATGTTTTTTTAATTATTCAACAATATTGAAATGGTTCATGATTATTGCACTACAATTTTTTATATTTTAAAAATCTGCCCCAGAATATAAAATTGCCGGTACATTTACATCAACAATTGTACCCTTAAAGTAATGATAATACCATTATATTCATACACACACACACACATACATTCATATTTTAGCAACTCCCCACACTTTTGAATGGGAGAGTAGAAGTATTTTACAATTAGTTCATAACTGTAAAAAAGTTTGTTTTAAAAGCTCTTCTGAAGAGTCAGCGAAGGACAAGTCGGTCCTAGTTAAGAGCCTCTCAAAATACAAAACTTCCACAGCGCCACCAGGAGGGCAGACAGGAGCTCTAGGAGGAAATGACCTCAACACCATACAGAAAGTTCTCTGTTCCAAAAGTGGCCTGATATAACCTCATTCGTTCACAAGACTCATATCTCATATAGAGTGACAGAACAGAAAAGTGTGTGCAAATGATTCACAGGAAACGCTCACACCCTTAGCTCCGTGAGAACATGTCAGGCAAGCCATGTAATGTTTCAGTTCCTTAATGTGTGAACAGACAAAACATATGTGCATAGGTTGTTATTAAATAATCTCTTAATGTCTTTATATGTTAGTGTTACCACAGTGTTACCCATTTCTGGCATAAAGACCCTTTGATATCTAGCGCCCAATAAATTAATAGTGTTGCATAAGCTTTAAGTAGCATGAGAACGAGAAGAATAGGTTCAGACTGAGCCAACTCTCTCTCTGTGTCTGTGTGTGTGTGTGTGTGTGTGTGTGTGTGCACGTTTTTGTGAAAAGTCAGGACATAGATTTGTATAATGACAAAGGTATGACATAGGTATTACAAGGTAAAGGTGACTTTTCAGGACATTGATCCATGTCCCCACTTTTCAAAATATATTATAAATCATACAGAGTGAGGTTTTTTTGGGGAAAGTTGAAATGCACAGTCTCCTGTAAGGGGTAGGTTTAGGTGTAGGATTGGTGTAGGGCAATAGCACATACAGTAAGTACAGTATAAAAACCATTACGCCTATGGGATGTCCCCACTTTTCACAAAAACGAACGCGCGTGTGTGTGTGTGTGTGTGTGTGTGTGTGTGTGTCCGTCCATAGTTCAAATCTCTTTACAAGTCTGCCCTCTAGGGGTGGCCAAAGGCAATGCCAGCAAACCTCAGGACAAGTTAAAACAAATGTATGTGCACGTATATCATTTTGTGATAAAAAGAAAAGAAACCGGTACCTTTACTACTGTGAAAGTCTCTCCAAAGTACAAAATAAAAATAAAATCCTGTGAAAAGATTTTCACAATTGAATGTTTCTTTGATTACTGGCACTTTTGTCTTCTGGGGCAGATTTTTAAAATATATAAAAAAAAAAAAAAATAAAAAAAAAAAAGTTATAATCATAAACCATTTCATTATTATTGAAAAATTAAAAAACTTTTACCAAGGTTGAAACACGAGGTGCTTTGAAAGGAGATAACAAACAAAAAAAAATTTTTTTTTTAAATCAAGGAAACTGTGTGCACAGAACATTTTTTTGCACTTCAGAAAAAATGAGAAAATACCTAGTTTGGTCTGCTGTAAGCAGCACAGACTAGACGACAGGACATGAACTGAACAGGTGATAACATATCCGTTCCTAGACAATGACGTGGAAGAATCACAGATTTCTCTGGAAAGTTACTAACTCACTCATTAATTCATAACACACCTCTGCCGCAGACACATAAACACAAAACTTCTTATATCAGATGACAGTAAATTGCTTTCAACCTTGATGATGAAACAATACAAAGCAGAACCTTTGACCATGACATTGAACCACACTCAAGGTCCTGTTTGCAAGAGAAACCATGTCAAAGGTCTGTGTGTGCATTAAAAAGTTAAATAAAACAAGTTCAGACAGAATCACCAATCTGTATTGGTAAAAGCGCTATATAAATAAAGGTGACTTATGACTTATGACAGAGAGGCCTACATTTACAGTGATGATATTGTGATGAAAATCAAGTCCCAAATGGCACAGGAGGAATGTAAGGGCTGATGGGACCATTTGGACAGGGGCAGAGAAGACAACAGGGGACAGAAAGTCAGAGGGAGAGGATAAACTGATGAATGTGGGTCACCTATCAATAGATGATCTTAAGCCACCATGTGCTGGTGGCCCCAATCTGATATCAAGAAAACACAGACTTCAAGTACACTGAAGTGCATTAATAACTGATTACATGTAATCTGGAAACATGTAACATTTTAAAATACTCGTAATCAGACTACAGTTATTTTTTTTATGGATTACACGATTACATATTTACACAATAAATTATTCAGGATTTGTCTTTTTCATCTTTTAAATTTTCCTTTCTAAAATACCTATCGCTAACATACACTTAGAAATTCTTCCAGTTTTGTAGACATTCACACAGAGACCAGTCATTAGTCAGTTGCTACACTGCATTTGACCACTGGATTTACAAAAATCATTTCAGGTTTAAGAAGTGTTTCAATTACCATTGAAATTGAAATTATTTGAATTACCACTCTGCAGGTTATTTAAACGTGTTTCTATATCTTTGAAAGGTCTTGTGTCTTTCAAACACATTAAAATGCACAAATTCACAAACTTTTTTGTAATTTGATCCTCTTTCACCAAATACAATTACTTGAAATACCCATGAGACTTTAAAATAAACATTTTAATAATTAAATGTGCATGTTCTCAGTTCTCTGACGTTGGTTATGGCCACATGACATGCAGGTAAACAAATAAAATATATATATTTTTTGGTAAGCATTTTATTTTGATTGATTTTAAAATGATTTATTTTAATTTAACATTTTTGTGATTTAATTAATTATTAGCTATGAATTTTTGAAAAATTAATGTCTTCACCACTAAAGGTCCATTTCTCACAAAAGTTCACTGAGCAATAGTTTTTCCATCAAAATCTATCACAGGAACAACTTTCCCAGCAACTTTTCTGCTGATGAAACTGTTGGGAAAAAATAACCACTTTCTCACTTTAGTCTAACATACAGTTTTTGAATTTTATGAACATCTAATCCCTAAAGAATAAAATCTTTTTTCAACATTATTTTACCACTGAATATTTTATTTCCACCACAAATGGATCACATTTGAAAGTTAACACTGTCAGGAATGCCGTCATGTTGTCTAAAGGGACCAGTGTTGGGCACGTTACTTTAAAAAAGTAATTAGTTATAGTTACTTCTCACAAATAGTAACTGAGTTAGTAATTGCGTTACATCATTATAAAAGTAACTAATTACCAGGGAAAGTAACTATTGCGTTACAAAATGTTCAAATGTCAAATAACTTTGGATGCCCCCAATATTAAATATGTTAAATTAATGAAATAGACACTAAAAAGAATAAATTATTATTATAAAACATTGTACATTAATCTACACTATTTATCTACTGACACTTAGTATCAGTCAGTCAAGCATTATAATATAATATTATGATAATTTTATATCATATGATGATAGAACTTTAGTAATTAGAATAACCAAGTATGAATGCATATTTGTCATCAATATAAAACGCACTAAGGATTAATGAGCTGCTGGGTTCATGAATATTAATCACGTTGTCTGAGTTCGCTCGAATTGATTTGCTGAAATCAAAATAATAGGTGAGCGCCAGCCAATGAGATTGTCGTTTGCGCATTAGTTCCGCCCACAACCAGAGAAAGCGGCAGTTCTTAAAAGCTGAAGAATTCCACAGGAACTCCGTTATTTTGACAGGAAAATACAACAAAGAATATCGTTTTACATGTAGCGCGTCAATTCTGTATGTTATGAAAGACTCTCTCGCTCTGTATCTTTCTTTGCGTGCGTGTATGTGAGAGAAAGCGACGGCGAGTCGTGCGCCTTCACACTAGAGTTTACGGCACGTCAACACTGCGCATCCATTCAATATTCTACTAATATAATATAGTAACGCCGTTATTCCCATCACTGAAAGGGACACACCACCCCAAAAAACGAAATCTCATCTATCATTTACTCACCCTCGTACTGTCCCAGATGTGTGACTTTCTTCTGTCGAACACAGAGCTTTTTAGAAAAATGATCCATCTATGTGAGATTGGACCATCAAAGTTAACACTTCAAAAACCACGTAAAACAAACATGAGGTAATCCATATGACCCTAATTGATGAATCAAATGTCTTCTGAAGTGAAACATTAGGTGTGTGTAGGGATGGGTATCGTTTACATTTTATCGATACTGATACCGATACTGCTTATTAATCCTTTACACAATCTGAGCGAGCCTTGTTTTTTCCCAAGGTTTTTTTCTCCATTCGGTCACCGATGGAGTTTTGGTTCCTTGCTGCTGTCGCCTCTGGCTTGCTTAGTTTGGGACACTTAATTTCCAGTGATATCGTCGACTTGATTGCACAGATACTAATTAAACTGAACTGGGCTGGACGATGACATCATTGAATTGAAAATTGAGTGTTTAATCTTGTCATTTTACATTATTGACACTATTTTCCTATTTTGATGTTGGAAAGTTGCTTTGACACAATCTGTATTGTTAAAAGCGCTATATAAATAAAGGTGACTTGACTTGACTATTGATACCGGTACTTATCGATACTATTTGGTGCAAAAAAAGAAAAATTTCAAATTATTTTATTACTGCTGAACTTTAGCAACTGTATTAAAGTCCTTCAGTCAGGAGCAGGGAGTTATTTTTTTTCTTTGCGTTTTATTTTATTAACATTAAAGGAATAGTTCACCAATAAATGAAAACTGTGTCATCATTTACTCACTCTCAAGTTGTTTTAAACCTGAATGAGTTTCTTTCTTCTGTTTAAAAAAAGTTATTTTGAAGAATATGGGAAACCAAGAAGTTGCTGATCCCCAGTAACTTCCTTTCTTTTTTTCTTTCTTTCATACTATCAAAGTCAGTGGGGACCAGCTACTGTTTGGTTACCCAAATTCTTCAAAATATCTTCTTTTGTGTTAAGAATAAAAATTAATACAGGTTTGGTACAACATGACAGTAAATAATGACAGAATTAAAATTTTTGGGTGAACTATCCCTTTAATGACAATCGGCAGCATGTTTAGTTCTGTCCCTTTAAGAGCTGCACGCATCCATTTCTCTCTCTCAACTGTTTACTTTCACTTTAGACATAACTAACTGTGTTTATATGTAAACCTTGTGTGTTTTTGACAATATTAATCGCAATCAGACTATGACTAATATAACTAAGTAACCATGCGCTGTTTGACTGGCCTTTTAGTGTATTCACGTCAGAACAGCACGCGAATGAAATGTTTTATTCGACTTTGAAGCACATGCAAATAAAGTACTTTTGTGATTGCGAATAAGTGCAGTGTCTCGTGAGTGTAACTCTACCGCTGAATCAACATTTGAAGTGAATGTGTCTCAGTTGCACTTGGAGCTGGAGCCAGGAGATATAGCAAATAGAGCGCATTGCTTGAGGTAGATGTGTTTTGTTAGTAAATGTTCATTATATTACTGGTGTTGCCTCCTTTGTTCACCATTACACTACTGCATATATTGCATCTGACGCTGGTGTCGCTTAGTTTTGTAACGTGAGCCCACACTTTCGAACGGTTCACTCTTGCTGCGATGACTGATTGCACACAAACACACACCGCACATGCGCATGGATATCACACACACATCGAGCAAACGTCGGCCACATCATTCAGTGAAGGAAAATGACAAGCAGCAGCTTCTAATTCGTCATTAACATTGAAGTATACGGAGATAAAACAACGCAAGTATCGATAACCGTATCATTTGTCCTGAAACTTATCGGTAGTCCGATATTGACCCAATTACGTACCGGTCCAAAAAAAAAAAATACCGGTTCTCGGTAGGGTAAATGAGTTACCTGTTTTTTTTGGACCGGTACGTAATTGGGCCAATAACTCCCTGCTCCTGACTGAAGAACTTTAATACAGTTGCTAAAGTTCAGCAGTAATAAAATAACTTTTCATATCTTTTTGCAACAAATAGCATCGATAACAGTATCGATAAGTACCGGTATCGATAAAATGTAAATGATACCAATCCCTAGGTGTGTGCAAGAAAAACACCAATATTTTAAACTTTTTAAGCCATAAACTATAAAACATGATGCAAGCCTGTTGTGAAACTTGCATGAGAAGTAGGGGTGGGCGATATGGAAAAAATATCATATCACAATTTTTTTTTTTTTTTGAAATATCACGATTCACGATTTTATCACGATTCTTTGTCATGTCGGTTTTACTATTTTGCAAGTTGTCTGAGCATTACAGCCAAACTAATTTACCTATTATAAAGACAAAGCCTTTCAAGGTAACAAAAAAAGAAGAAGAAAAAAGGAATGGTAGATATTTAGGCCAAAGTGGGTGAAGATAAAAAATCTTTGTCATTATTTTATCTTTCTTATTTAAAAAATAAGAACAAAGATACACATTACAAATATACATAAAATACAAATAAAACAAACAGTCCTTTATTTGCAGGTACAATAGGTGTATTTAGCATGAATGAACAAATATAAAATAAAACACTATATAGACTGATTCCTAAAGCAACTGTATTAAAGTTTTTCAGTCAGGAGTAGTGAGTAATTTTTCTCTTTGCGTTTTGTTGTTTTATTAACGTTAAAGGAACAGTTCACCCAAAAATAACAATTCTGTCATCTGTCTGTCAATTCTGTCAAAGTGTTTTATTTTTACACCATCATTTACTCAAAATTAGTTTTAAAGCTGAGTGAGTTTCTTTCTTCTGCTGAACATAAATGCTATTTTGAAGAACGTGGGAAAACCAAACAGTTGCTGGTCCACAGTGACTTACATATGATTTTTTTTCCTACTATCAAAGTCAATAGCCCCTTTCGCACCGCTTTAGTTCCAGAACTAAAAGTACAGTACTAAAGTACTGAGACGATTTTGCGCGAACTATTTCCCAGTACCATTGAAAGGGTCGCATTCGCACCGACAGTGGGTACTAAGAAGTGGCGTAACATTAACAACAGGAGGATGGAGGACGCTGTGATCGGAGCTGTGTTTTTGTTGTGTCTCGCGGGGTTCACAATAATGGACATGGAATGTCGACGTAACTTAGGCTATACGTCAAGCGATTGAAAGATCGGAAAGGAGTCCAAAATGTTCAAAAGTGCCTGCACTTAAGCGTCCGTCCATCTATCGCTGTTCTCCATTCTTGCAAAATATAAGTTGATGCGATGTTTACACAGTATGTGTTTACACGGCGTTTTAAATCATGGCGGGTGAGGGCGTTTTCGTACGCGTTTAGCCAATCAGCGTACACGTACGTCACGATAGTTCCTATGGAACTGTTTTAGACCCTACTCTGAAGTAGGAGCTAATTTAGTTCCTCTAAACAAGTTCCAGGAACTAAAACAGTTCCTAGTTCCCGCGGTGCGAACACGCCAAAAAGCGGGTAGTTCCACAATTAGTTCCAGTACTATGAAAAGGTTCCTGCGGTGCGAAAGGGGTTGGTTACCCACATTCTTCAAAATATCTTCTTTTGTGTTCAGCACAAGAAAGAAATTAATACAGGTTAGGGACAACATGTGAGTGAGTAAATAATGACAGAAATTAAATTTTAGGGTGAACTATCCCTTTAAATGACAGTCGGCTGTCCCTTTAAGACCCTGAACGCATCTATACATGCACGCATCCGTTTCTCTATCATCTGTTTACTTTAATTTTAGACATAACCAACTGTATTTTGACAGTATTAGCGCAAGAGATATCTTAGTTCAGTAATCAGGCGCTAGACAGGCTTTTTAGCGTGCGTGCTTCTGGTGTATGCGCTCTTTAAAAGCGCACGTCTGACCAGCGCGCGAACGAAACATTTAATTGGCAAGGCTTGTATGCAAATAATGTATTTTTGCGATCGCGAGTCCAGTGTCCTGTCAGAGTAACTCTACCGCTGTATGTCGTGTTGTACAGTATATAGAGACGGACGCGCCGAAACTGCAGCTGACAGAATGTGTGCTGTAGCACGATACTACGATATTTCTTCAAAAGCAGATTGTGGAGAGATTTTTATCGTCCACGATCAAAAATCGTCATATCGAACACCCCTAATGAGAAGTGACAGTCCTTTGTGCTTCCGCATGCACAAGTTTCACAAAGTACTTACATCACACTTCACAACATGCTGACATCAAGACACATAGTCTGAAAGTAAAGCCAAAACATTTCGATTGCCCACTGGTGGTATAGGTTACAAACACGTCACTCTCCGTGTAAATGAATGGGATGTGAGCCAAACTCAGGCTCCAAATGACGTCATTGGCGCAAGATGACAATGGCCATTCCTGGGACACTTTGGCTTTACTGTTCTACAGTGGAACCAAGTGGAGATGCATCATCCATTTAACAGTCTATCGCTGATATTCATAATGTGCTGACAGATATTCCGATTTTTCCTCGCACATACACCTACAGTTTAGCTTCAGACATTGATTCATCTGCTAATTCATTACGGTCATGTTCATTTTGCATGGTTTTTAAAGCATCACCCACCATAGTTGGATTATTTTTCTAAAAATAACCATTCGTGTTCCACAGAAGAAAGTTATATAGATCTGGGATGGCATGAGGGTGGGAAAATGATGAAAGAATTTTAATTTTTGAGTGGAGAATCCCTTTAAATAAGACAACGGTTTCCAAAGTGAAGTCCACTGGTGTCTCATGTCAGCGTCTCAGTGCACCCATGTGCATGTACTGGCCCCTAAGGGCGGCTGCAGTCCAGCTGAGCATGATGGAGGGGGGAACAATAGAGAGAGAAGTAGGCCCCCAGATTCAAATCAGCGCAGGAATGTCAGAGGGGAAGCAGCAGGAACAATGCTCAACACGGCTCTGGTACAGAAACACAAAGACCCACATGGGCAAAACAGGAAAACCAGCTTGCACAGTAAACTGAAGACGAAACTGCTCCTGAATCAGCGTTTTAACGCCGCAGAGTGTTGACACTGAGAATCTATCTAGACACCGATTGGTTCAGGATCAGTTTTCAAGCAGCATGACGATGTGAATGATGCAGTGATCTACGATCTACACCAGCGAGGCACCACATCAAGTCCTGCTATTGTATGAACACACATCTCTGCTCGCCATCTCTTTTCTTAGGAAACAAGCTTTTGCACGAAATGGTGTCGTTGCAGATTGTTCCTGATTCATATGTTTCCTGTCTTGCACAGGATGCTGTTTTCAGCAGCCACAAAATGTTATCTAACGAACCTTTCCGTTTGTGTTTTATTTACACCCCCTCCGTGTCTTCTTGTTCACCTGCTGCTGTGTTCATGGTCTGGTATTGGGGTTGATTGACATGGTTTGTTTTACTAAGGGTCCTGAGCCGTCACCAGGCGAGAATGTGAGAAACACATACAAGAGGTCAAGGATCAAACTTGTTAGACCGGTACATCCCCTTAACCTGAAAGTGATTTACGGCAGATTAACTGAACTACTCAAGCTAGGAAATGAATATTACACACATACATCAAAATACAAGACAAACATCTTTGAACCACATGCTGGACAACTGTCAATTATTAGTCTAACATAGCTTTCACAAGTTCAACAGATGACCAACCAACTGACAGGAAGCTGTTACTCACTGTTCTCACACACAGCTTGTTCCTCACAGGGTCTTTATTCAACGCTAAACAAACTCACCTCATTCACCTCACTGGCTGACTCAGGGCTAATCTGTTGGAGAAACATCCCACACAGTTTCGACAGTGATGAGAACTCTCTCTAGTTTCTATAGATCTGTCAGGGGCATCCAGCTACAATTATGCTTGCAACAACCTGATTTTAATTGTACTGATCTGGAGTGCAAAGACTCAATATGCAAAGATAACTGTAAATAAGTCAACTGTAGGTTGATTCCCCCAATGAGAGTAAACATTTAGGGCCAGTTTTACTAAACAGGGCAATTCCAAAACAGCGCCGATGGGAGGGGAAATTTCTACGGGTGATTTACTAACAATGCGCAAATTAACGAACGCAGACGTAACATCTAATTTACATATTGACCAACGCAACATACCAAGCGCAGTGCAAATTAGTGTAGTCGCAAATAAAGTATAAAGCCACAGTATGTTGAGAAGAACCGGAGGCCAAAAATGAAGGTTTGCTAGAATTTTTGGTAGACTTGGTATTCCAAGTAGTCTTTTATTTCCTGAAGCAAATTAAAAATAACATGGCTTGGCAAATTATATGTTCGGATAATGTGTTCTTCTGGCATTCAAAATAAATTAATACACATGTAAAAAATCCATTAACTACAGGCATTTCAAGTGCAAAATAGTTTAAGACATGCTTTTTTTGGGGCGTTAAATAATGGCGCAAATGCCAGTAATTTGATGAGCGCAAACGTCAGTAAAACACATTTCAAAGGTGATTCATTTGAATACTCTCCTCCCATAACTTTTGCGTCTGAAAGGGAAACTCTTAAAAATGCATATTCTATAAGGTAAGGCACAAAAATAACTGTCTCCTTGCCTTTTCAGCGCTAATTTGCCACTGCGAGTCTTTAGTAAAACCTGACAATTTTAACGCCAAAAGACGGTTTGCGCTGGCACAAGCTGTTAGTAAAACTGGCCCTTAGCACATGTGGCATATTCATAACATTCATGCTACTAATTAATATAAATAGGGACATTAGTAAACTATTTTCAATTCAGCTCAAGTATCACAACAAATCAACAATGACTCAAGCAAAGATTTGAGTTTGGGGTAGGACTGTTTGGCCAACCAATGGAACCTGCTGGAAATCAATATATATATATATATATATATATATATATATATATATATATATATATATATAAGTTTTTTTTTTGTTTTTTTTCCCCCCTCACACAGCAATACCATATTTACATTTTAACATAAAATATTTCACACCAATACAGATGTGTGGCACAAGTATTCAGTCCAATTTACTCATGCGATTTGTCTGTTCAGATCGATGTGTAAAAATCGGCAGACAAAAAAAATAAATAAATAAAAAAATACAAAGCAAATTTACCCTCTTACAGAAGGTGGCCCTTAGCAAAAACCCAAAACATTCCATTTACACTGGTACACAAAGTGCTGTGCAACTTTCTGTTTCTGACACCTGCTTGAACATCCAAACAGTATTTACACTTTTTTAAACAGCTGTTTAGATTTTTGCATGATCTATGGTATGTTAGCAAACCATATACAAAAGTACAGAGACAAGTGAGCTGGTTCTGTTATATAACAAAACAGTCTGTTCATGAACTCTAAGTCATAGTTTTATGCAAATATTCAAGTCAGCCTAAGCAACTGCATTAACAGCAGTTCATTCAAATTTTTGATGAACCAAATTTTTGCACCAAATGATCATCTTGATATGAACAGGCCTATAGACTGGTTACTCGACATTTTGTCATTACTACATTCCCCCGACTGCAATAACAGTCCCCTGGCACTAAGGTCTCAATGGTTAATAGTGGAGAGGAATCTCATTAACTCCAGTCCATGGGTCATCGCTACCTGGGGTTAAACCTGCATACCTCTATGTCGAGGAACCTAAATCTCAACCTCCAGGCTATGACCATCAGTGCTTGAGCCTGTGAGGTGGTGACTCACATCTCACTAATGATGACCGCAGACCCACTGCGCTGTGGCTACCGTCCTTTGATTATTCAGACTTCCCCAAGGAATTTTCTTCCTGTTCTTAACACAACAGCGAGACCATCTGCACAGACTCTGACGATTGTGTTTTTGACGAAGCAATCCGTAAAGCAGCATGATGTAACAATCATCTTGCAATTTTGACTTTACTCAACATGATTCTGCTCAAGCCACTGTCCGCAAAAACTCACAGCATGTAACCATCCACATATCCTGTTTCCAACACTGCTGTTGAATCATGTACTTTGGCAAGAGTTGTGAGATATTGATATGGATTCTGGTCTAGTATTATTTATAGTTTTCGAATTAAAGGGATAGATCACCCAAAAATTAAAAAATGTCATCATTTATTTACAATCATGTCGCTCCAAACCCATAAGATTTTGGTTCACATGCTCCACAAAAAGCATATGATGCACACACAAGCTTACATGATTACTATGTGTGTATGTATAGATGTTGATCACTGTTTAGAAGAGATACACCGATTGCAATTTTCTTGACTGATTCCGATTTTTTGGAAGTGTGACCTGCCGATACCGTTTTTTCCGATTCCAATTTTCTTTCTAAGAACTATAATTGACAGCATATACAAACAAAAATCTATGCAAATTTTTATGCAAAAATTATTTACATAATAAAATAAATTACAAAGGACTAAGTTACAGATTTTCTCTCACTTAAAAAAACTCTCAAAATAAAGTGCTCTGAGACTGGAAAGAGGAAGAAATAGTTAACTTAAAATGAGTTGCTGTATGTAACGAAACAGATGTCATTTCCCACTATGTTTATAAATGGTGATTATTTCCCCCTATCCTTATTAAATGTGTCATCTTTCACATCATATTCTTACTTTGTTTCAATTAATTCAGTTAGTATAATAAGAAACTGTAGAGTTGTTACCATTCAAATGAAATTAGTATTAACAAACTCTACCTTTCCACTGCAGAGGAAACAGAAGCTGCATCTGAAGTGGCATTTACACAGACAGTTTGATGAAGCTGAGGTGCCATAAATGCATCTACACTGCAAAATTTCAAATGCATAAATAATTTTATAAGATTTATAAGATATGTTTTACATATTTTTTTAAACATACAAATAAATGTTGAAAAAAGGCAATGATACTTTTAAGTATGACTAAACCACCAGTAGGTGGCGGCAAAGTGTCTGTTTTAATGAGTCATTTATTCATTCACTCAACTGATTCATTCAAACGGCCGATTCATTCAGTAACAAGGCAAGTGACTGTCTTTATGAATGGGCCACTGAATCATTGACTCACTCAATTCGTTCAAAAACGTGGATTCATTCAGTAACGAAACACCACTGTGTTGCTCGTAGACACAAAACACTTCTGCTGTGGCTTTGATCGGAACTATTTTCATCAGCGAAATTGAGCAAAAAGAGTCAATATTTTGTCTAAAATCTGAGTCACTTCATTTTAACTTCTTGTTTATTGAAATGCTATTGTATAAAATCAGTCTTCACAGTGCAATCGTGTTGATATTGATATTCGGGGAAACATCATGGCCGTATAATGTTGCTTATCTAAAATCATATTCCTACCGCAGTATGCAGCTATAAATTTCTGTGAGTTACTTTGTGTGTGTCGTCTCTCTCACACTCAGGCTGTCTCTCAGGCTGTGCAAGCCTCATCTGGAATGACATAAATACATTTCAGTTGCCGTTTACACTGAATGAAATTAAAATTAGAATCATTCTCACGCCAAATGATGTGTTTACACGCGACTGAGTTGCGTGGCTGTGACGTCATTGCCTGCACCGCTGGCAATAAAAGGATCGGCTCGGAATCGGCAAGACATGAGACTGACCGGCCGGTCACCGACACAGGCCGGTCAAGCGAAAACAGGGTTGCAAGAAAACTGAATTTAAAACAGAATATATTGAATGTATTTAAATAAATTAGGTTACATATTTCAAGGGGGTTACCAACATGTATGTTTAGGGTTAGGAGTAGATTAGGACATTTATTAAGTGTATACAATTAAACAACTACATAATTCCTTAAAAATAATAATATACAGAATTGAACAGCAAGTGTTATAAAATAGTATGAGCCGCTAATATCATTTAGCAGGTGCTTTTATCCAAAGCAACTTAAAATTGAGGACAACGGAAGCAATCAAAATCAACAAAAGAGCAACGATATGCAAGTGCTATAACAAGTCTCATTTAGCCTAACGCAGTACACGTAGCAAGGGATTTTTTTAAATTATATAATAAATAAAAAGAAAACAGATAGAATAAAAAAAGATTTAGAAAACAAGCAGTAAATGAATAGAGTGCAAGTCTAAAAGGGACAAGTTTGTTTGTTTGTTTTAAAGAATAGAATTAGAATAGAGAGTGCTAGAGTTAGAGGGTCAAATAAAGATGAAAGTAGTGTTGTCATGGTACCAAAATTTCAGTATTCGGTACCGATACCAGCGAAAATCCACGTTTCTCGATACCAATTCCGATACCACATGCTAATTAAAAAACACACTATTTTTAATAATAAAGTCAAACAAAAATAAAATGTACAAAAATCAATGCCATTCTTTATACTTATTTAAATTGTGTTTCAAGTTTTTCCACAAGTAATAAGAGTATGAAAAACAGTAAACAAGTTTCACCCAAATTTAATTTATCTTTTAATTAATGAAATTTAAATACATTTTATTTTTTTTGGTAAATAAAGGGGATTTACTATTAAAATTAAAATATGGAAGAAATATTGTGTGATTATTTCTTTAAAAATAAATATTTATTAATTTTCAACAGTAGTAATAGTATCACATACATTCTACTAAATAATAGTAATATATTTCTGGCACAATGTCTTTAAGATAAACGTTTATTTTGATGGGTTGCCGTGAATACCTTTAAATTTCTCTGTGTAGCTATATGATACGACGCTGGTTTTACTCAAATGAAACGGTAGAATGCTCGTGAAGTGACTCTCAGAGCAGTTCTGGAGACGTTGTTTATGTATTTATGTCCTCATTGAGATGTCAGGCGTGCTTCGGTGTATGCAGTTAAAAAAATAAATAAATAAATAAAAACACGTCTCTGCCATTCATTCATTCACACAGAGACTCGCAGAACATGCAGGATTCATATCTGAATCGACTTTTGCTTAAAATTTACAGATAGTAGTCCATGTCGCAATTTGATTTAAGTGCAATGACCTACTTTTGATTAATTCATCCAAACTTTGACAAATTCGTGACATTCCGTGCTAAACTGTAAATTCCATTTTTATAACTGGATTCCGAGATTCCGTCCGCGTTTTCTGCATCGCGGAAATCATAGGGCCATACGCATCAAGAACCAGGTTGACTGGGTACTCGATACCACCAGTACTTAAAAAAACCTGGTACCGTGACGTTTTCATTTTTTTAGTACCGACTTGGTAACGAAGTACCGGGTCTTTTGACAACACTAGATGGAAGAGATGTTTTTTTTTTAGCTGTTTCTTGAAGATGGCTAAGGACCCAGCTGCTTGGATTGAGTTGGGCAGGTCATTCCACCAGGAGGGAACAGTTAATGAAAAAGTCTGTGAAAGTGATTTTGTGCCTCTTTGGGATGAACAATAAAGCGACATTCACTAGGCACATAAGTCTCAAGTAATTAATTTAGGTAAAGGGGTGCAGAGCCAGTGATGGTTTTGTAGGCAAACATTAATGCCTTGAATTTTATGCGAGCAGCTATTGATAACCAGTGCAAATTGATAAAGAGGGGTGTGACATTCTTCATTCTTTCTTACAATCTTTTTGGCTCATTAAAAAGTAATCTTGCTGCCGCGTTCTGGATTAATTGTAAAGGTTTGATAGAACTGGCTGGGAGACTTGACATAATACATACATACATACATACAAAAAATAAATAAGTAAAAAAAAATCATTAAAAAACAAACAAACAACAACAAAAAAAAACTATAGGGTCCTAGAAATCTGGTTCTGAAACTACAGCCTCCGGTATTGCAGGAATCCCCTACTCACAACAAAACAACAGTCTTATTGAACATGCACATTCATTCTCTGCCAGCTGGAGGCGCTTTCAAACTGATTCCGCGGTAATGGCAGAACACAAAGTAGCACAGCACTGGACTTTGAAAGGGGCAGCGTTCATATTTATTTATAGCCTTTTCACGTTTAATCATAACATTAAGCGATTCTGGTCTATACCCAAATTTAAGACCTCTTGAAATCATAATTAATACTTTCTTGTACAATTTAAGACTTTTTATGACCTTAAATTTGATCAAGTAAATTTAAGACTTTTTAAGGACCCGCGGGAACCCTGGAAAAATCAGCCGATTCTGATCACTGGCTGGTCAATTGGTGCATCTCAACTGTTTAGATGTAATAAAGACCTAAATTAAATTTGTTCATTATATAATGTGATTGATCTCTTCACAAGGCTTATCTCAATTCATATGGATTTGTTTTACGATACCTTTATAGCCTTTCTGGATCATTTAAGTTTTGGTTACCTGGAACAGAAACCTCTCTGGTTTCATTAAAAATATCTTAATTTGTGTTTTGAAGATTAACCAAAAATCTCATGGGTTTGGAACGACAAAGTAAATTGAACAATTCTTATTTTTGCATGAACTGTCCCTTTCATGTGAAAGACAATGTTAATAGCAGGCCAAGTACACAAAATATACTATCAGTAGACAAAAGCAGAAGAAGAGGTGTGGCAGACATACCCGAGGGCCATAGAGCTTGGGGGGCGGGTGGTTGTGTCAAACTGAGCAACAGGCCAGCGGGGTCGGGTCACGTCAATCTGAGGAAACAAAAAAGTCGCATGGGTTCATTAGGCAACAAATGAGCAGGAAAATCATTCAACCAGCATCAAGGGATCAGAAACAAATGTCAACATGAACATGTACTACATGACAAGTACAGTACAGAAATACTAGACATGTGAAAATCGAAGTTACGCATCCACGCCTTTTCTTCTCAAAAATTTAAAATGTACGCTTGAGGGTGTAAACCAGGTCTGGTGGAATCTGACTGAACCTGAGCCAGGATTGCAGGACTCTTCCTAGGCGGTAAGCTACAGATTACTTCACGCCATCCCTCCCTCCATCCAGTCATTCATCCATTCGTTAAAACGGTGGTTATATAAACTCAGCTGCACACTGTCCCCTACACACAAGCACAGAAAGGTCCACCAGAGCTAAAACAAAAACCACACAGGCTGCCAAAAACTTATTTATAGGAGTGTTAAGTGTTAGGCAGACTACCTGTGTCTCATTAGCTATAATTACTACTCAGGGCTCCTGCGGCGCTCAATGACACTGCGGCTCAATCACAGGGGCGGATAAATGCACGTATTTACACTGCACATCTAAAGAGCCAAACACAGACCACACAGCAAACCCAAGAGGAAAAACTTGTCTGTCTTTTAAAGCCCATTGTGCATTAATGAAACTAGCTCATGGAGAATCTCCACACATATACATCTACGCAGTAATCGAGTGGTGGAGCAGATACGGAGCATATGAGATATGCTTTCCCACTACATCCCTCACAATGGGTGGACTTGTGGCATTGAGATAATGAGGAGTGACAGTGGTATATTCGGTTCTGTCACACTTTAATTTAAGGTCCAATTCTTACCATTAACAAACCATTAACTATGACTTTCACCTCAATAAACTCATAATTTCCTGCTTATTAATAGTTAGTTTGTTAAAGGGATTTTTCACCCAAAAATGAAAATTCTTTCTTTAATTACCCGCCCTCATGTTGTTCCAAAGACAAGACCTTCTTTCATCTTCGGAACACAATTTAAGATATTTTTGATTAAATCTGAGGACTCTCTGACCCTCCCACAGACAGCAAAGGTACTACCACAATCAAGGCACAGAAAGGCACCAAGATGATCATCAAAGTAGTCCAGTGGTTCGACTGTAATGTTACAAAGCTACATGCATACTTTTTTTTGCACAAAGAAAACAAAAATAACAACATTTTCATCTCTACTGCATCACTTGTGGATGCACGTTCACGACTGTACCATGACGCAAGCACGTGGCGGCACCAGCGCTGACCCAGATCCGGCGTGATGACGTTGAACACATGCGCCGTGCTTTGTGCCTTGTATATCTTAAATTGTGTTCCGAAGATGAAAGAAGGTCTTACGGGTTTGGAACGACATGAGGGTGAGTAATTAATAACAAAATGTTCATTTTTGGGTGAACTATCCCTTTAAGTTTAGGTACTGGGTATGATTAGGGATGTAGAATATGGTCATGCAGAATATGTGCTTTATAAGCACTAATAAACAGCCAATATTATAATAACAGGCATGATAATAAGCAACTAGTTAATAGTGAGAATCGGTCCCTTTACTAAAGTGTTACTTTCGGTTTTTACAGAATCAAACAGGTCCAGGATCTCATTTAATGCTGGAAAGAAAGTGCAAAGCACTACAAGAAGCCCTGTATGTAATTTCTCTACATTGCAGTTACAATTTCTTTTTTTTCAATGAAATGTAAAATTAAATAAACCGTGTCAGCCAATACCCATAAACAGAAAGAAAACACTAATACTGGCCCATAAATGATAAAACGGTACTAATAAATTTTGAATCACTACAAAAATGGCATAACTTTTTAGCTACGTTTAATCAGAAATATCGATTACTCTTTTATATTAGATCACTTCCTAAAACAGATGATCAGAGAAGGTCGCCTGCAGTAACAACTGTCAGCTGAATACAATGACAAGACACACACACACACACATTCACAACCAATCTTCCTCTTAGGCCACACGCAAGATACGAATAGTTCATCTAACTTCCTGTTACACCAGAACAGCCACAAAAAAAGAACTAGACACTCACCAAGCTTCACCTTCAAAACAATTTCTCTCACACCCTCCTGTATATAAATAATACACACATGCACATTTACAAAACACTTCACGTCTGAGACCCCAAAATTTTCTCACACATAAGTATTCATGTCTTTCACTTACATTTACACTTTTCTTTTAAGTCGGTGAGACAGTCTTTACAAGTGATAACAAACCCAGCGGAACACACAGACACAAAGAGCTACTTTCCCAGGACAAGGAGGGGCTTGTTTTCTTTGGCAAGGCCAAGGGCCAGAGCCTGAAGCCAAGCAGCAACAGAGGAAAGACAGACTGTCCAGAGTTAAGTTAAATTGAAGAAAAGAACACACACACACACCACAGAACAACAGAGGAGGAACACCTAAAAAAAGAAGGGTACTCATCCACACTTTTTGACTACTCTGGGCACTTAAAATATTGATTTGAATGCTAGACTAGGCTGACATACACACAATCACAATATATAGGCTACATATACATACACACACACATGTTTGGAAGGTGAAGCCTACATTTCCTTGTGCTAAATGCAACGCTAAGCCATTGTGGTTCTCTTCCAAGACCACACTTTGGTGACGCAGTGATGCATAGGCTGTTGGGTAGTAGTCTGCTATAAAGCCACAATGGCTTCAAAGCACCAAACTTAAAACTGAAACCTAAAACTTTGTGGACACACATATGGCAGCCATTGAAAGACTGCGAGTACATAATTTGGGACAGGACACCGATGAAACTAATCAATATATTTTATATTCATATACAAAACGTAAAGAAGCAAAAACAGAGTGGTTAATTGTAAGGGTTTGAGATGAGATAGTGCCATGCAAATTCCAATGGTGACGGCGTGTGGTGCAATAGAGAGTCCCGCTGACTGATTTGGACAGCAGATCTCTGTCGAACTCCCGTCCATACATGCACAAGAATGGGGAAGAGCAGGGTCTGACAAATGAAAACAGGTCTATCCGTTTCCAAAGAGGTGACAGATCAGGAAGTGTTGATTAAGACACAGACTGACATCATGAAATCAGACAGCTAAATTATAGGCATTTCCTTCGGAATGCAGGAAACAGTGGTGGGCACATTTTCATATATTACTTTTATTATTTTTACTACAACTATTTTTATTAAAGGTTTATACTTTACTGTACTTTATACTATACTGTATAAAAAACAGCAGCCAGTTATTCTACTTTGAAAATGTGCATTCCGTGTCAGAATGTCAGTTTTTGTTTTGGGCTGTGTGATTCCACCCACTAATAGTTTACCCACTAATATTTTGCCAGTCTGGGTTGTCAGAAAACACAACGTAAATCAGCCATGGAAGTGAGCAAACAAACTGGGTCGGAGATCAGACATTCTACCTGATCTAAAAAGCCCTGGAATCCAACTAAAAAGCTCTATGACCATAGGCATATTAAAACTTGTGATGGTGAGGAAATTCATTGCATATTGCAATGATATATACATACTGCAGAATGCTAATAGAATGATCGATAGAACAATCCATAGAACGACAGATATACAGAGAGATAGATATGCGCATCCCACGAAATTGTCTCAAATCAATAGTACAATACATTACAATTCAATAAGCACCACCAATAATTTAATAACAACACACAAATACAACAATATAGATATGTAGCTACAGGCCAGATCTGAACCTGCACCACCCATGACTAGCATAACATGAGATGTGTATTAACTGCTGTGTCACAGATCTGTAAGCACAGGCATATTTTGCTCAGACTAAGCCATCAGTTAAATGGTTACCATAACACATCAGGGAAATTCTGGGGGAAAAAATAATCTGCTTTGAGATGCATTTCTCAAATTGCACCTGATTCATCTGTAGGAGACAGAAATAAGCTTAAACATAACAACATCAGGCATTTTTCATACAGCACCTTTAATGACAATGCAAATGAACTCCACAGAACATAAAACACTAAACTTCATGCTTCCCGTAAGACCTGATAAGAAACTTTTATAGACCTACGTTCAGACACACATACGCAAATAAAATGCAATGTCGCTAAGGCCAAGCTGGAAGAAGAAATAAACCAGCCAACTAGGTCATCGCTCTGACCTTCAACCCTGAAACTATACCAAGATTAAACGTTTAGTTTCTCTAAATTAGACTACTGCTATGACTTTGCTTTTATCCAGGGAGTTGTGCAAGACCTTTTATGATTAACAACACAAAAACAAAAATCGTGTAGAGTGACAGACAGATTATAGGTTGGAAGCAGCTGCTGACTGCATTAGGGAGAGAAAGAGTTCTGTCTGCTTTTATCTGTCCTCTGTAAATCTCTCTCTCTCATATGCTGATATTAGTGAGAGTAATCCCTTGTTCTTGTCTTAACTATGGAGAGAGAACCAGACGGCAGAGATCATGCAAGCATGCATGAGATCAGAAGATGAGCCACAGGGATGAATTATAGGGGGAAATGCCACTCTGTTGGGCAGAGAGGAAGATGATTGGCCAGGGTCGGACAGAACCCGCAGCCAGGGCATTAATAATGCACTCTGTTCCCTGTGCGCACTGATAGAGTTTCCCCTACTGCAGTACTTCACACAAGCACCCAATGCAAACTTCAGCATATACACAGCAGGGCTCAACAATAAAGTGGTCCACAGCAACATGATGATATAATCATATATCGACGATAATACCCAATGTCAACAGCAAAGTCAGTTAACAGACGATTATTGATAATATTGGGGGAAAATAACATGAACGCTGATGGCAAACTGTGTCTGTATATGTGACTATGCTGTGGTAAGACATACATTTATTGTCCAACATATCATGCATTCATCATTTTTGTAATTTTGTCAAATTAATTGTAAGTTAACATTGCAAGTTAACAGTTTGGGCTATACGTTTTGTTCTGCAGACAAAAAACAAAACAAAATTGCATTCTGTATAAATTCAAAATAGGCGGTGATTCCTCTCATTTAAAAAAGACTAAGTATTCTTTTATTGCGATCTGTGGTTTAGTTAAAGTTACTTAGTAATGGAAAATAAAAAATTGTTGTTCAATAATAATAAACTTAGAATTAAAACACATAAATAACATTTTAAAATTAATTTTGTTCTCCTCACAAAATGAAATTCATTTCAAACAAATTTGATAAAAATACAACCGTGTGAACCAGTGTGCGTAGATGATATAATGAAACTTGAAAGCATCCGTGCAGATAATCACATAGTAATACATGTGCACAACACAGCTGTCAATCTCACCAGCTTATCCATCTATGAATTCCTGAGAATCGTTCCAAACATTTTTTTCGGAATAACCATCACGTCATTTGTCCGTACTATAACAGAGTCTTTTATCTAGTAGAATGCTGTGTTAATTTTCTTGGCAATCTCAGTGAGACAGCTGACGGCAGATCTGCGGTGTCACAACAGCGAGCTCTAAGCACAGTAGGCGTATGGAAAATACGGTCATGACGGTCATCTGCAACGCTTGTCGGATGGCCGAATACACAACTCTGTGTCAGTTCACTTAGCAAATGCAATTACGCAACACCCCTGAAGGGCACAAGAAGCCTGGGGCAAAACGATGTCTGATTATTTCATTTCAGCTGGGAAAAAGATAGGCCATTAAAATGCCTCTTTCATTTGTGGTAAAAATCCAGCTCTGTAAGGCCCAAGTTCCAAAATGCCTACATGTGCATTAATTTGCCACCTACACCAGACTGTCTGGCCCCACTCTTACAAGACCCTTTATACTGTACTAGACAATGGATGACTCAAATCAAAAGCCCTCACTGTTTCTTGTTTCATTCTTTCATGACAAAAGTATTAAAAATCAAGGTTCTCACGAGAAAAAAGAAGTGAAGAATCTGTTTCACATGCCATGCATACATGTAAAACATGACTAATGTAAACTAGCCCACATCATATTTTCTGATTGCAGCTGTTGTGATTATGCCCTTAATAATGTATTAAACAAGAAGAGGGTGTTCAAGAGGGCGTAAAAACACTGCGACCTTAGGCACATTTAGATTAAAATTTAGGACGGAGGAGTGAACCAATTCATCCCTTTCCCCTCCCTCTTAAATGACAAAACGATCCCACGGGATAACGACTATATTGCACTGATATCTCTTTAATTTATGTGGAACTAATTAACAAGGAGCATTAGTTCCAACAAAGAAGCAATTACTGAGAACACATCTTAAACAAGGTAATTTACGAGGTTATCAATGCAAATTGCACAGTATACTGTCACTAGGATGCTTGTAAAAAAAATGAATAGGAAAGGGTTCTTGAAATATTCAAGCAGTTCACTGTGTGGTAAAAGGGATAATCGTATGATGTCAATATATCAGTCATATCAGGTCTGTCTTGGTCTGGTAGGGTTGCATAATATTGACAAGAAAAATAACCACTCACTGCTCTAAATTTTTGTGTTTATTTAAATTAGTGTTTATTTACAGATTTTATATATAACTTCTAAAGTCTCTCATGGTCACCAAGGCTGCATTTATTCAATCAAAAACATAGTAAAAACAGTAATATTATGATATATTATTACAATTATATATAATCATAAATTACTGTTTTCTATTTTCATATATTTTAAAAATGCTATTTATTTCTGTGATGCAAAACTGACTTTTCAGGAGCAACTACTCCTGTCTTCAGTGTCACATGATCCTCCAAAAATCATTCTAAAATGCTGATTTGCTGCTTGAGATAATAATTTCCTCTTATTATTATTAGCTATATGTTGAAAAGTTGTTTTATATTTTTGTGGAAACAGTGACGCATTTCTTTTCAGGACTCTTAGACTGCTTAAATTTTTGCAACAACATAAAAATATTTATTTTCAACACCATAACGCATCCTTGCTGAATAAGAGTATAAATTTCTTTAAAAAAAATCTTGCTGGCCTCAAACTTTTAAATAGTAATGTATTATGAATTATAATTACAGAATTTGACAGCTACAAACTTTGTTTTAATTTGTTGCTATTTATACTAACACTATAGCATTTATAGCAGTTCTTTAGAATTTTAGTATCTGAGGTCTGCAAACACGAATCATGAAATTTCACTGCTACTGTTATTGACAATGTAATTACATCATATGTATAAGGTTTTTTATTATTATTTAACACATGATTTCACTTGAAACATGCAGCGATTTAAGATTCAAATAGCATACTTCTATATCTATATAAATCTACATTTAGGAGCATTAATTGACAGAAGAAGGCCCTGAGCATTTAGAAAGTGAAAGTGAAGTGACATACGGCCAAGTATGGTGATCTGTATTTAACCCATCCAACGTGCACACACACAGCAGTGAACACACACACACACACTGTGAACACACACCCGGAGCAGTGGGCAGCCATTTATGCTGCGGCGCCCGGGGAGCAGTTGGGGGTTCAGTGCCTTGCTCAAGGGCACCTCAGTCATGGTATTGAGGTGGAGAGCTACAGGGAGCTACAATCCCTGCCGGCCCGAGACTCGAACTCGCAACCTTTGGATTACGACTCTCCGACTCTCTAACCATTAGGCCACGACTTCCCCATTTAACTCCAATGCATCTGTCTCCCACCATACCCCACTACTGTTTACAAGAGACACACTGCTGTCATGACACTCAGAGCGGCATGTTCAGCAGTAAGCAGGAAGAGTTCACACTCCTCTCAGAGCTCAGATCAGGAGTGTGAACTCTTCTCTGCTCACTGCTGAACAAGCTGCTCTCTCACCAAATGCTGAGAGGCTGGATGGGACACGAGCTGTTAACATCATTTATGACTCATGCACATGTTTGCATAGGACAAGCAATAAACATCAATGGGCCTTTCAAGTGACAGATTTTATTAGATGAACAAGATAAAGGAGAAAGATGTGGTCTGGATTGAAACAAAACTATGTTTTTAGATTAAAATATCTAGCATTAACAGCTCCAGTGTTTTACTAAAATTTCGCACTTTTCCACTCAAGGAAATGAAAGAGAAAGCAAATTAAAAGATAGTTTTATGTAACTTGGTGGTTTCAAACAAAATAAGAGTGGTTAATGAACACAACTTTGGGGGCTTTAAACTCAGCCTAACGGCATCCTGTTTCAGCAACGCAGATCTTTATATTATGACTGATATTCCCACCAAACTAGTTTTATAACAGTCTCTACCTTCAGTTCAGCTTTCATACATTTGGCCCAAAAGACAATTTCTCCAGTTTACGTTAGCTCACAAAACTCCATGAAAAGTCATATAGTGACCTGTGCTTTAAGACTTTAGTTTCATATGGCCTGCTCAACTCCTGTAACTTACCAATGATGTCCAAAAACGCTGTCTAGGTAGACAGCTCACTAGATTTTGTGACACAACCACTGACTGCACTCATCTTCGCTTCAAATGCTGGTCAACATAACATAACTTGACTACCAACTGATAATATCCTGCGAAGGAAAGTACATCTGATAGGACAACCAATGAGCGTTAAAAGTGAGAGCTGGCTCTCTCGGTCTTACATTAGTCGTTGAGTATTTGAGGTTAGTCAAACAGAATTCGGCCCTTCTTACCTTTTTTTAGAGCAGCTGCGCTTTTCCTCGTCAGTTAGCCTGCTCGCGCTAGCGCTGAAAACCCGATGGCTCTTCTCTCCAAAAGATTACGAGAACGACTCGAGCTTTACAAAAACAACATTTCACATCCGCTGAACTCTAATGTTCGATCTTATAGCTAATCTTCTCGGTCTTTTTTCGCGAAACACCTAAAAACTCGACGAATGACAACGTGCCCACCTCCCTGTCCATCAGATTGGAGCAGCGCTGGCTAACGGCTTTGACAATCCGCTCTTCTGATAGGGGAGTCTCGGTGTCAAGATTGCGGAGCTAAGCCCCGCCCTGCGCTCGCAGCTATTAATTCACTGTATTCGCACGCTTAACAAACGGACCGTTCTATTGGCTTATTGAGCTATCAATCAACACACACTGCTACTGGATTGGCTGAAAGGACATGAATCCGTGATAATACCTTCGGTTTGTCAAAATACACGCTCGTACACTGCGTAAGTAAAAATCAATACTTTTAGATCAGACCTCTTAATTGTTCGTTGTTTATGAGAATTGGTTTTTCGTTGCGAGGTCGATCGATAGATGAGGCAATTAAATGGAGCTATTGACATAACACTAAAAGTGATTAATACTCATATTGACACAAGTTATGATTTCTCTAAATCGTTTCACAAACATCTGATCAATTCTTGTCTGATCAATTCTTGTTCTTGCTTTCTCGGTTCAGTCTACAATTTTATATTTATTTTCATATTTCATGCTTAATAATAATAATTGCTGTAAATGGGTTAATGCATCAGTACATGTATGTATATGCTTGTCTGAACGCTTTAAATTTGAGACTTTATGAAGTTGAACTGATGTTTTATTACATATTAGATATGTATGCGCTACGAATTAAATGTCATGAAATCGTACGTTTAAAGCTTATGAAAATGTTCACATACAATCAAATTAACTTAAACAGGTAAAGAATGTTTTTTTATATATTTTTTGGTTATAAAATGTTTCATTTATTTAAAAAATGTGTTCGGAAATTACATTTGGTTATATTTTGTTTTGTTTGTTTGTTTTTCGTGTTGAATTTACAAGACATTCTTATAAGATTTCCACATATTTTTGAGTTGTTGTGAGACTTTTCATTGGTGCTTCCGGCTTAACTCCCGCACTTCCGGGTTAGTGTTGTTTGCTAATAAGAGTCGACTGGAGGTCATGTAATAAAGTGTGTCTCTGGGTTTGTTGACTAGTAATCCGCGTAATCCCGTGGCTACTGCAAAAACATTATTGTTTGTATAATCGCGTTGTGCTTCTTGAATCAGTCATGTCGCAAGCTTCGTCTGGTTTCACTCCGGCTGCTCAAGTCCCACATGGGTCTAGTAAGGTAGGCAGTAAATTCACCTGACAATGTTTATAAACCACATATTCTCATGGCATGCAGAAGTACTTCAAAAGCAAAGCGTGTGCGGTTTTCAGTTTACAGGATAAATGGATAATAACTGATAGGGAACTTCCAGAAAGTTTCCTCACGCATAGTTTTGTCTTCTTCTTCTCAGAGTCCTTTTAATGCCTCGTATATTCCCAATGAAGAAGAGAGGCGTGTCTTCAAAGAGTGCAATTCAGAAAGCTTCTGGTACAGATGTGAGTACTGCTCTACTTAAATGATGAAACCTGTCATGATTTATTGGTACTTGGCTGTCATTCTGTCCAACATCTTTTTTGCTTTCCTTTTATTTTTTTCGTTTTATTCCTCCACAAATTTAGTTTGCAAGGTCTAGTCTCAAGATGCTTCTGATGAGAAAGAACTTCTGAAAGAGATTTGTGAACGTTTGCTCTCTTGTCATTTGCAGCCTTGCCATTTTCTGCCATTGCAATTGCAGCCACTTCGGTAATGGTATCAAGAGGTACGTTCACATCATCTATTTCAAGTTTTTACTCATGTTTGCCATTGTCATGGAAAAACTAGATTTATCAGGGAATATTAAAAATTGGAAAAATCATTTAAAAAGACTAAAATCTTGAGTAATGGAACTTTTATAGTAGGCTAATTATCAATTTTTCCCCAATTTACTCTCAGAGCTCTGGAAAGTAAAACATTTTAGAAAGCATTACCTAGTAATTACATATGACTATAAAAGTTTTAGAGAAGTCATGAAGAAGGGATAGTTCAACCCAAAATTAAAATTGTCATTCATTTTTGTTCTAAAACCATATGACTTTCATTCATCTCTGAATCACAAATGAAGATGTTTTTTAATGACGCCTGAGAGATTTACATTTGTCCACTGAAGTCCATTCCACCAAAACTTGAATGCTCCACAATTTTCATAAAGAGATTGTGAAAGAAATCTATATGAATAGAGTGGTTTAATCCAAGTATTCTTAGAAGACACAATAATTTTGTATAATGAACCAATTTAATTTACACTTGTTCACATAGAAACATCTAACTGTGAACATACATAGAGCACATCAAATATGGTTAACCAAAACTCAACTGCACATGCTCTTCATTTGTATTCTGAATATGAATATATATATATATATATATATATATATATATATATATATATATAAGTTTTATGGGTTTGGATTTTGGCAGGAGAATAAATTAATTTTTCAAAAATGTAAAATCTTATATTGTTATTGTCTATCCGTAGGAATCCTTACTCCATCACCCCGATTTGGCTCTCTTCCCAAAGTCGCGTGTAAGTATCAAGAACAACAGACAGCACAAATTTTATAAAACGCAACTAAAACCAAGAATATATGATGGTAGGGATATTCAAAGGTTACATTTCATAAGCACCTTTGAATATTTGTGTTTTTTTTTTTTGTTTTTTTTTATGCAGTTGCTGGCATGTTTGGATACATTACTGGGAAAATGTCTTACATGAGTGTCTGTGAAGAAAAGTTTATGAAACTGGAGAACTCCCCACTGGGAGATGGGCTACGACAGGAACATCTGCATCACATGCCTGCAGAGTAAGAACAAGTGCGCACATAACTTTTTCAAATATATTTAGTTTTTATAGTTAATATAACATTTCTATTTGTGTGTGTGTTGTATTTTATTTGTTTCTTTTCACACACACATATATATATATATATATATATATATATATATATATATATATATATATATATATATATCATTTTGAAGTAATCCACTTTGACAGTTATTTTACACACAGTGATTCATTTTTTTTTAGGCTAAACCAGTCACAATCTCAACGGTCTGTTTCGGAGTCTGCGTTCCAACCTTCGACAGAAGTCAGTTCTGTGCCTGAGAGCCACAGCAGTTACACCAGTGACTATCCCTACAGCAGTCCCTCCCAATCATACGACCCCACTCCTTTCAGTTCTGGATTCAGTGATTCTGGCCCTGTTAACATCAGGGATGATATTTCTCCTCAAGGTACTGCCACCCTTGCATAGACATATATAAATAAATATAAATTTGATTACATCTGGGTGAAGACATTTGTCATTGAATAAGGATTTTTCATCTGACTGGTAGACGTTTAACCAATAATTTGCATTTGTCCCAAAGCTCCGCTCTATCCAGATGAGGATGTGCCCAAAAAGAAGCCAGTGTTGTATGAGGAACTGCGTAGCAAGAATAGAGAGAACTATGAGGTCACTCTCACACAGAAAGCTGAAACACTGATGAAACCAGTACCTAAGAAGGAAGGTAAGCTTCAGCTTCAGCTGATTTCCCTAAAATTCTAACTGGTCTATACAAATAATGATTTGTGAGACTTGCAAAGATTCTAAAAGGCAATCAGTTTGAATATTTAACCTCGAAATCTCAAAGCATCCATGAATTAATTAAAAAACAGTACCGTGTTGGGTTGCCAACTGATGTTCAATGTAACAAAGGTCCTGAAGCAATTCTAGTTTTGAGCCACTGATGTAGATGATGGCAAATACACTAGTTGATACTCCCACTTCAACTGACATGAGTGTTGAAGCTTGACTTTAATATAGCATTTGTATGAATATTGGTCTAGTTAATAAATATTTTATCATTTCAATGTCCTTGTATGTTTTAATCTTTAAACCAGTTTCTTTCTTCCCCCTCTAGTTAAAAAAAACATATATGGAGATGCTTGGGACGAGTAATCAACTGTCTGAGGAGCTCAAGATCTGAACGCAGTGACTTCTGTGGAGTTGTCATGACTCCTTCTGCCATGCTGAATGTACTTTAAGGAGTAAAACTCCATTTTTGAAATGAATGCAAAATTACTCTATTTTCTTTTGATGACACATTTATGGTTTGAAAACAAATGTTTCGCTTTTTGACTTCTTGCTTTTTACGCAAACTTAAGATTAATAATTTTAACAAACTGTCAGTGTTTTTATTGATTAGGAAATTCTGGCCAGATATTTGTTGTTAAATAAATAAAATGATATAATAACAATAGATATGTTATTGTTACATATACACCCAGAAAAGGTGTAATTAAAAAAATCAAGTTCTCCATTAGAAATTTTGGCCGTCATAATGCAAAAAGATATGCACAAATGACAATCACAGCAGTATTATTATTATGACAGTAGATGTGTTTAGACTTGGACCCATGATGAGGATAATAATGGCATCATTCACTGATGTCTTCAGAGCTGGAGATAAAGATATGCTTGCTCTGTAAATTCTTTTAATGAACATTTTAAATGTTTAAACATTTCAAATAAAGCCTGTGACCATAAGTAATTAATTCACTGTACATTAATTATTGTCTGTGAAGGTTATATATATATATTTCAACTCTGATAAAAAGCAGTATATTCTAAACAAATAAAAAGCTGAGCAAATATCAATGGAATATAACATTGTAAGAACTTAAAAATAACATGCTGATGTCTATGAGGTGGATTAATTTATGCCAGATTTGACACTCTATGACAGCATACATTTCTTATTATTACATTGTTCCCTCAAATCCACCTCAAATACTACTCTTAGTGCTGAAATGTTACTCAGTAATTGCGAAAAGGTTGTCTAAATTGTCCAAATAGCTGCAGTGTCTCATACTCGTAGTGTCTTAGCGCCCCCTGCTGGTTAGTTAGCATTAAGATCCATTCAAAATGATTTTAGCTGCTTTGTTTTGCATTATTTCCAAAAAGAACTAAAAAATTCAGTTTTAATTAGTTTATTTTTAATTTAAAAAAAATGACGTGGTAATGAGTGGTGTCCTGTGGATCTCAGAGACTCTGCAACAGAAAAACGAATAAATTTAACTACTGATTGCATTTTATGTTTCTTGAACAACATGAGGTAAGGGGTGTTTGGTGGGCATGTGGTTTAAAATGTTAATGAATAATGACCGCTGGGTGTGGTTTAGTGTGACCTAAGGTGGATCTTTTGTGTTCAGGTATATGGGTGTGTTTGGGTGTGTTGTGTTTCTTCACCTCAGCTCTGAGTGGGTGCATCAGGCGCTGTTCCTGCAGCTTGTGCTTCTTCTTGTTTGCACTTTTCACACACATGGATGCAGTGTCTGTATAAAGGAAACCATAAAGATATACTGCAAAAAGCTCATGACATGACTAATCCTCTTGATACTTACTTATGTCCAGGTTTCCAGCCACCAGGTCCAAATCCAGGTGTACCAAACGCTTTGGCAAAATCTGGTCCCAGTTTATTGTTGAATTTCTCTCTGCAGGTCCCGACATAGGAAGCTTTGCCTACTGCATAACCCACAATACCAGCCACTGCAGAAGAAAGTCGATGGACGGGTTTGTATTCCCACTGTATATTGCCAAGTACAGTAATGATATAAAACATGCAATAATAATATGAGGTGGGAAATTATTAATCAATAGGGACTTACAAAGCAGTTTAGGGAAGTACCCAAATCGCTTAGACTTTTTCCAGACGCCTGTTTAAAAAAAAAAAAAAATGCAAACACGATTATACGTTTTCAATACAGTCAATTAAAAAAAAAAGACCTTTCACGCAGAATGCATTTTTGCATTCCACTGCACTGCTTTTCTGTTTTCTATGTAAACAATTTGCTAAAGTTTTTGGTTTTTATTCATTTTTATTTCAGTTTTAGTCATTATAGTATATTGAGGTAAACTAAATATTGAGAAATGCTGCCTTGGCAACTAATTGAAATTAGTTAGTTTTTTATATATATTATTTCATTTAACATTTAAACAAACTCATGGCTCAAACCTAACCTAACGGCTTTGCGTAACAACTGCTTGTTTAGATTATTTGTAGGATGAGTCTTACCACTGTAAATGAGGCCAGCAGTCACAGCCATGCTGCTGCCAGAGAGTGGAAGAGCTGTGGAGACATTAACAGAGGTTAAAAAGCAACACATTATTACTCCAAATCTAGATCTAAACATTCAACGTCTGAATACCAAATGGTTCCTTTGGTAAATTTAGATTCAGAAGTCACCACTCAATGTAAATATGTAAATTCTCTATCAGAGATGCAAGACAAGAAGCAATCTGAGGACAATTTAGTGATTCAATGGCTTACTGAGGCTCTTAAAATTAGTATTAGTAAATTAGTAGATTCCTGCTATACTCCAGAGAGGCTGGTCAGATCAAATGTTGCTTGCACTGATGATGGATATTTTACATCTTACTTTTACTTCTTAATCTTAAATCTTAATTCTTTAATCTTAATTCTGAATATTTGGTTACAGTGGACAATTGGGTCACAGATCACTGTCAGCCGGAAGACTTAACCTGTTTCCACCAACACAAACAGTGCTAGGGTAAAACCAAATTCCAGCCATGTCAAAACATAAGCACTGGATAATAAAGGCACCACTGCTTTGCTCCATTAGCCCTTTTTTGGACAAACGTTCTTGAAAAAAAAAAAACATGTTTACACCTATCAAGTCCTTTTTACAAAAGCACCTGTGAAGATCATTCAGAAGGGAACCTCTCAACATTTTGTCCAAAATACATATTTTTAAAGTACAGCCCAATCCATCTCCTAACTGAACTGAACATAAACATCATATCTGCTCTATCTCTATTAAAGGGATAGTTCACCCAATAAAATCACAAATATTTATTCAGTGGAACAGAAGAAATCTGAAGTCAACCAAAACAGTTTGCCTACCATAATATCTTCTTTAGTGTTCAGCAGAAGAAAGGTTTGGATTGACATGAGGGTGAGTAAATGATTATGGCATTTTCATTTTTGGGCTCAGCTGTCAGTTTGAGGGATAGTAAATGAGTACAAGCATGTCTATGTTTCTTTACCTCGATACCAGAAACTCTCGTACTGACACTCTTTCCATATCTGCTTTATATCTTCCCTAGGAAAGCGTGGATCAGCTATGGGGCACTGGAATTGCTGTAACAACAAAAGGTCAGAGAAAAGTAAATCCTCTCTTAATGGAGATGCTTATAATGGTTACAGGAAGCCCCGTTCATCAAGCTAATTTCCCTATGTTAAACAATCATCACGTGGTACTTGGAAACCTGGTGGCTGCATGGTTTCAAAGGATCTTCTGTACATTTGATCCACATTTCTAAATGTGTCTAAAATCTACAAAACTTAATTTACAGTTTTCTGGCTCTGTGTGAACATGGTGACCATACAGCAAATGCAGGCCTGGTGTAGCAGGAAGTGAGGTGAACATCAGCAGATGGTTACTATCAGTCTACATGTTATCAACCACATGAACGTTGGTCTAAACAAACAATTGCTAAATGTGAATTTTACAAGCTACTTATTGAACTTCCTTTGACACAAAGAATACTGCTCTCCATGAAGGCCCACGTTAATGTTAAAGATCTTTTTATTCATTATTATAAGCAGCTATATGAATAGCTGCAGTCTTTCTGAAAGATAAACAAACTTTTCAAAACTCTCTTTACCTTCCAACCAGATTGGCCAGGTTTTGTGTTCACCCCTCCTTCTCCACCCGTACTCTGATTTTCTTCTGTACTCATGTCTTTTTCATTGAAGCGCTTCTCTCTTTTCTATTTGTCTGCTATGCGTCTTCTTACAAAGTCACTCTTTTTGCTGTTTTCTTTTGACCCCATAGAGCCCCTCCTCTCCTTTAATAACTGTGTAATGCACCTCCCATTGGGGGAAGTACCTTGATGTCCTGTAGTTTCAACCCAAATCCAATGTCATGGTTGCCTTGCAAATTACACACATGTAATGTGTAAAATGACATGTAACACATATAAAAATGTTGTAGGATTTACTTTGAAACAATTTTTCCACACAGAAATTGATAGTAAATTTCACAAATAATTACTAAGAAACAAGTAACATTGAATTAAACATGACGTTTTTAAGTAGAAATGTTTTCTTGAAAAACATACTCCAAAAATCTTTGACTTCAAAAAAACATTTTTAATACTGCAGCATCTACATCTCCAATGAGGTGATATGATTTAACCTTAAATTGCTTATATTTTACCAATGTCAAAATTCCCTTTCAGTGTCATTTGTTTTGAAGTGTGCCGATTTCCTGTTTTGACATTACTCGTGTCAGTGAGCTCACCTCTGTCCAACATTCACCGCCTGCTCTGATAAATCTTTATCAGACAATATTGCCCTAGACGCACCCTTGGCCAAATTCATACAGCTTTAAAACACTTTGTATCACCCATTTTCATAAACCTGGAAGAATAGGTTCTAGGTTATGAAAACTTCTCCAAGAGAATCTTTTAAACTTCAGCATGAGGGCCTGACCAATCCAAGAAAGACATTTTGAAGACATTTGTTATTTTTAGGTCATAAAGCAGCAGGAAGAAGAAGAATAGAAGACGGAGGAAACATTAATAGACTTTCAGATAAATAAGGGTTCATTAGCTCAGATGTGTATATCACACACATTGTGGATGGTAAAAGTACATATTCTAACTTGTGAAAACCCTCTATATGTCAATTTCAATAGACATGAATATTCAAAGTCACAGTTTTATTATGTTTATACTGACACAGAGTGCTTCTTTTCACATGTGCTGTATTAAATTCCCATGGCAGTGAATCCATATTTGTTCAAAAATAAAATTATGCTGATCATTGGCAAGTAAAGCATAACATGTCTTTTTAAAAACTGAAAAGATGAACATGTTTTGCATTTCTTGTCTGCTTAATTCAAAATGACAGAAAAGTCAAATGGGAAAATGTGTTAGAAACCACTTGTATAGATATACCATTAAGTATCAAGACATTGATTTCATAATCATTTCTATCTTTTAACATTCAGTACAACATCAAAAATTATTGATTTGTTGATTCTCCCCAGAAAAATTTTAGTAAATGGCGAGAGACTTGAGAAGAAACAAAACTGAGATAAATCTGTAAAAAAAAAAAACAACAACAAAAAAAACCCCACAATGTGTTGCAGGCAAAAACTCAAGATAAACGCAGTAACGAAACCAGCGTTACAACCACACTTATTAGTTAATTAAGTCTATTTGTTTATTTATTTATTTATTTTGTTAACAGACATAGCCTCCTGCTTCTGGCAGAACACACACACACACACACACACACACACACACACACACACACGTCTGGTTTGCTATCCTTGTGGGGACTCTCCATAAGCGTAATGCTTGTTCTACTGTACAGACCGTATATTCTATTGCCCTACACCTAAACCTACCCCTTACAGGATACTTTCTGCATTCTTAGATTTTCAGAAAACATCATTCTGTGTGATTTATTAGCTTGTTTACCCGTGGGGACCTCAATTTAGGTCTCCACTGTGACACCAGTCCCCATGAGTCTGTGTGTATTCAGGTTTAAGTCCCCACCTGAATAGAAAAACAGGTACACACACACACACACACACACACACACACACACACACAAACAAACACAAACAATTTCTACTCATTGTTCAAATTACTCAATTTTTTCGTAAAATGCTAAAGAATTAAGCTGCGTCCCAGATGGCACACTATGCACTTATACACTATGTACTTATGCACTATGCACTCAACCATGTAGTTTATGAGTTATATAAGGTTATTTTGTCATTAATGATCGGAGTCTGATAGCCCCACCCCCTTCGCGACGTAATTAATGCTGCGACAGTTCATTTTTTCGGTTATTTAAGTGCACTTTTTCTTTTTGGAATTTTCAGTGTGAACGCACTACTTATACTACAAAACGTCATAAATAGTGCATAAGTACGCGATTTGGGACGCAGCTATACTCTCTGAGGTAAAACGTAACGAACATGTACCGCCCACCGGAAACATGAATCTCAGAGACGGGTAGCTACTACAAAATGACTTCAGCTTCAAATAAACTTCAAGTCAAACACATGGAGCTGCGTGTACAGTAAAAGGAGTACTGTACTTTGAATCTGTATTAATACTGCGAACCAAGTAGGACGTTCAACGTCACGTAACTCATCTACGCTATCATACTGAAACAAATATACATTAGAAAATAGTTGCATTAAACAGCATAAAAATGCACTGAGTACGAAGTAAACATAAAGAGACAGGAATCCCAAAGAAGGAATAAGTGATAACATGAATAAACTAACCGTGTTAATTATGATTTGACATGACAATTAAATATCAATTCAAATGTGCTACTGTAAAACATACTCACTAAGATATATGAATTACAGTTAACTTTTTTTGTATCTGTTCTTTACCATATTATCAGCCCCGCAATAAAGCAGGGCATCAAAAAATTATTTTATACTCATTGTGTTCCTCCCCACGGAAATCTTTAGTAAAAGGCGAAAGATTTATACGATCTGAGGTGAAACATGAGTGTATTGACGAGATATGCCACCGGGTTCAGTATGAGAGGAGACGAGACACAAACATCAATGACGGTAACTACTTAGCGACCTTTAGAAATAATACTAACCAGATATATACAATATAATAAACAAACAAATCTACCGTAATTGGTATTTAAGATGCATATAAGCACATAAACCACTAAATATGATACTAGTAATTTAAAGTTGAGCGTGCAATGCATTCTGGGAGCTGAAACTGCGTTAGCCACGTGACTGTCTTTAAATGCTCCTCCACAGTTTTGTCCCCCCTGTGGTCGCTCCCCGTATGTTTTTACAGTATTCTACACAACTATAAATTATCTTACTCGGCCTCTGCAAATAAACGAAAGAAAATATGCTTAAGCAAAAGTTTTCATTTTCACAGAGCTGTAATAACGACACAAACTAATCAAATAAATAACTTGCGCCCCCTGCTTTATATTCACGAGAGATATCGCATATTCCCCTATTTTCAAATGCGAGATAACTCGGGTTATATACCTTTTATCATAATAATAATAATGTATGTAAGAGCTTTAAGATACATAGTTTTAAATAAATAAATACAAAAATAGCACAAATCAATCTTGCTCCTACACATAAATCCTATCAAAGAATTATCTGGCGACACCTAGTGGTCATATGATGAAGGACTACTGAGCTGCTGCATTGAGTCACGAACAACCAGTGTTGGGCTAGTTACTCAAAGAATGTAATATATTACTCATTACTAGTTACTCCTTTTAAAAGTAATATTGTTACTTTACTTATTACTTTCTGGCAACAGTAATTAGTTACACTACTACATTACTTTTTCTTCACGCCCTACAGAAGTTGTAACTGTGTATCTTCCACATAAAATTATTCTAGAATGTTACTAATAACATATTTCTGCCTCTTCGTTTGACCAAAATCCACATTGGATCGCAGTCAGAAGTTATTACAAACACTCAAAAGTGATCGATAGTGACATTCAAGTAGAAGTGTTATATTCATCTCATTAATTGTCATGTGTAGCTTGAAGCTAATTGTAATTTCTCCATTACCAATATACGATTATATTTCATTATGTATTCAAATCAAATCAAATAAGTTTGTAAGAAACTGTTTAATTTTCCAAAAATATTTTTTATTTATAGTAATATAATGTACCACATGCTGATCAGAGGGATGTGGGTGGGATGTAATGCCAGGAAAGTAATACACAACAGTGTTCAGATCATATTTTCCTGACAAAATCAATATAATGCAGTATTTCTATCTGCTGAATGTAAGCTTTTCCATATTCCAAGCTCGCCTGCTGCACTGGGGACATCACATGCATGTGCGAGTCATGAGAATTATGAAAATAAATCTATGAGTGTTTTGATTGTTGGATTTTAAATCAGCGGGGTTGAGGCATCAAAAGTAACTAAGTAACTAAGCTGTTTTATGGATGGTAACTGTAATATTATTACTGAAATCTTATTAGTAATTAGTTACACTACTAGTTACTGCAAAAATTATTATTAAGTTACTAGTAACTAGTTACTGCCCAACACTGCGAACAACCCAACAAAATGAGAATTCCATGATAAATTACTGCAGTCAGAAAAGGCCCACTATGATGATAGTTAACGACATATAAAGACCTACTAAAAGTTTTCTTTCTTTTATGGTATATTAAAACTATTTATATATCAAACTGCTTACAGACACGCCGTCTTACTTCGCTGTGTTTAACCTAACACAGTGTAGAAAACAAAAAGAAAGAGAAACGTACTAGCAATCAACATGGAGTCCTGGTATGAATCTTATAACCTCACCACATAAATTCAATAAAACTCTAACTAATCAACCTAACTGCACTACATCCTCACGGTGCTCTGGAGCCCATCTCACGGCAAAGACTTCCATCAGCAGGATAGAGTGCGGTTTGAATGATTAACCCCTAATTACGGAGTCCTAATATTTTTTCCTTTCTCCTCACTTGTACAGGGCTTTCAAATGTTCCTGTAACCAGCTAATCAAGGGAAATAGCTTCCACCTGCTTCCCTAGATGCTGGTCAGTTGATCGCCTGAAAATATAACCATAGCAATAGTGGACAGCTCGAGTCCTTTCTGTTTCTTTCAGATCACTGGCAGAGAGAACTTTGACAAAACATAAATACTGACATATAAATGTACCATAAACCATAGTTTGGAATATATAGACCTTAGTCAAGATAGCACAATATATCATTTCTGACAGGAATGAGCACAAGGCTAGAATTACTGCTTGTGGATGTTAGAGGGTTCAATGGATTGCTTAAAAACATACTGATTGCTTAGCTGACGAAACGTCTTTCCGATAGATTTTCAGTAGGCAAAACGGTTTTTAAATGTTGTGAAAATTGCATGTGATCTAAGCCCTTTATACAGCACATTGTAAAGACTCACAGCCTTGTTTTCATCCACGTAAAATTTAATATGGCTTCTACCCTAAGGTCTACGGTTCCATGAAGAGCCTTTTAACATCCATGGAAACCACTGCACACTGCAAAAAAGATTCTTTATAGTGGAAAAGGTTCTTCATATTATTAAATGTTCTTTGCACTAAGAAAAAAAGTTTCTTTTAAGAACTGTTTACAGAAAGGTTCTCTTTGTAAGGGGTGCCAAGAGACAAATGGCTTTGCACAAGATAAACACGTATACCTGTTTGGGGAATTTACACTTTATATATTATAGGAACCCTAAATGTATGTAATAGTATAACTCTATTTACACTTTATATATTATAGGAACCCTAAATGTATGTAATAGTATAACTCTATTAAAGTAGGCTACAATAATGGCATATTTGCTCAGAAGCTTATTTGCCAGTAACTTCAGAACTGCCCTTTTTTTGGTCCTAAATGTTCTGTCTACTGAACCAATATATATATATATATATATATATATATATATATATATCTATATATATATATATATATACATATATATATATATATACATATATACTGAATAGCAATGTTGTTAATGAAGGCACCTAATAATTGGAAATGAAAAATGTTATTTAGAGAAAACAGATGTTTAACATCTTCTGTACGTTCCAAACTGCATAACTGATGCCAGTTGGATAAATAATGGTTTGAAGAAAGAACTGACTTGCTAATCCCACACAAAAGAAATATTATAACAGCAATCTCAGTATAAAGATTTTGTGTAGATTAAAGACCATAACACTAAGCACAGGGTATGTTTTATGAAATACCCTGCATATAGCATACACAATGATTCACCATTTGCCTTTATAGTATATTGCCAGCGAATACATTGAAAGTAAATGGTGACTGGAGCACTCTTTAATGTTCAACAGATAAATACTGGTTCTAAACAACATTAGGGACAGATGGTGATGATCTTTGGGTGTGAACAACCCCTTTAATCACAATGGCTAACATAATTGTGGTTCCTATAGGGTTGCTGCTCATTGTGATGTTTTTCATTTACTTTTGCAACTTTTCATAGAAATGTTCGGATGACTGTAGCGCAGAAACGAGCAAAAGCAACCTCGTTCAGTAATGTTTTTCACTGTATTCTCTCACCATTGTTTTGTTAACCCAAGTGGGCTCTGTGTTGGTGCACAGCTGAGCCAATAGCGTGTCATCGTGGGCTGGCTTTCTGCTATGCACGAGGAAACTATCGTAACTGATGGGTGTAGACATACTTCTCAGCCAATCGTGTGCGTCGAGAGGAGGGGCTATAGGAGCGCTTCAACCAATCACGTTTGTTTAGAGGCGGGAGATGCACAGTGTTATTTGCGCAATGTATTTGACACTCCTCTCGACCAATCATTGATACGAGTGGGCGTGGGGACTTAAAATTTCGTCCATCTAAATCATTTGTGGGCAAGTATAATATTGACATGTCCCGCCCACTGGCCGGTCTGCAGACTCGCACAAATACAGTTGTGTGTTTCATAAAAATGCACTCAGATGCGTCAAGTAAGTACAATAGTACGTTTTCACTGCTATTCGTATTCTGTCGACCTGTGATGGCAATTGCGAACTTGCTGCACCCTGACAAGTCGCCGTGACTTCTTTTAAGATGTATGATTCGCTGTATTGACGCATTTTGTGAGTAAAGTAGCCGTTACCCGAGCATACAAATCATCAGATTGACTCTGAGCTTGCTAGCTGCTCTCTTTGTGTTTTTACTCCGATGTCTTGGGCGCTTGCAAGCGACAACGACCTTGCAAGGAATAACGCTGCATTTTAGCCTTCTTTGCTTGAGTATATACAGCAATCCGAGCAAGGTATCTGATCCTATTTACACAATACACTTGTACACTAATTACCTTTAATACCCAAATAACCTTAAGGGATCCATCTCCTCACACCTCGAGTGAGCAGTGCAAAGCAACCGAAGAGCAAGTGAAATATTGTTTTTTTAGAGCTAAACGGGTCGGGTTTTTTTCGAGAAAACTGCGGAAAAATGACAGGGGGTGAAAATTGTGACGCAGTTGTGTAAAAAATTAGTGCTTGCAAACACGTCGGATGTGATCTGGCGCATTACTGTAGGTCCCTCTGAAAGATCAACTGCATGTCGTTGTGAAAGAAATGTCTTTGATCAAAGATAGAAAATCTTTTTTGCAGCATTTGGGTCGCATTCATCAGTTGGGGAGAGTACCGATTGAAATTATGATTTGAGGAATTCTGGGAAATGTGGTTTATTCAGCCGAACCATTTCATTGGCAAACACAGGCGTTGTTTGTCATTAGACTACATTCCCCAGAAGTCCACAGACTCTCCAGATACTTTGTAAAGTCGTTGCAAGTTGTGCGTGTATACACTCATATGTGAACTATGTGGCAGAAAATCCTATTTTCAACTGCAGTCAGTTGTAGAGATGTGAATGTTTGTAATGTTTTGGTGTGAATTCGAGTAATACTGTTTCTTACATGTTTTGGGTATTTCATATCCACTGGCATTCCTGACAACTGCGTCACACGTTCACAAATAGTCTCATTTTATGTCGAGTTTGCTTTTAATAAGGTCCTGGATTATATACCGGATTATGTTTAAACTGGATATCTTTCATTAACTCTGAATTTAATGTCGTTTCAGGGGCTTGTCTACTCGCACAGCGCTTGTACAGAAAGGCCTGCACCGATACGTAATTTTCTAGATCTGAATAACGAGAACGTGGAAGTTTATAATGTGTGCAAAATGAATCATATGCGTATGTCATTTTCACATTGCAACGTCTGTCTTCAATCCCTCTGTAAATGCATAATACTAACCTAGTTTTCATGCGCCAGCATTGTAATTAATTAGGTTTTTCCACTTCGACTAAATCAAAAACGGTCTAATAAATACCTAATAATTTATTATTCACATTATTTGAAAACAAGCGTCAAAACAAGTAAAGTTAATGAAATAAAAGTCACATCAAATATAAGCAGTAAGCATTTACAGTATAGAAGGGAGTGCTATAGACCACCTTTGCCATGTTATTCATTTCATTATAACAAATGAAAAAAGATCCATGCACTTAAAAATAGAGCTTCTTTATGCTTCAGAATGTGATATTTCTTTCCATTGCACTGCACGAGGACAATTTTTAGACACTGAGGTATAGTGGACCTTTAAAAAATGCCATTAGCTTTTCACAACCCACATCTATTCATATCTGAATATCATTTTTTATATTTAGGCTATATGATCTTGAAGAATACCCTGAATGGAAAAACTCTGGATCTAAAGGTAAATTGATGACCGAAAGAGAATTGGCATTACTGACTTTATTCGAAAACAATTCAGTTGCGTCGCATTGTCACATACAGTGAATTAATGCATCTTCTGAAGTGTTAGGTTACAAGCTTGTGGAATATTGCTGTGCACCTTTTGTCCAACTGGTGTTTAAGTATATCCTGGCAAGCCTGTTTCAATCTGTACTTGGCTCTCTGTGCATATTTATTCTTAAATATATCTGATCCCAAATCTTTTTTCACAGATTCGCTAGGACCTGATATTAACATGCTAGAGAAATATGGCCTCCACTCTGGCATTTACTTTCTTGATGAAACCATACTTATAATATAAAGATTAAGGATGACAGTGTTGGTAGCCGGCTATATTCATAATGAAGACACATCGAGCAGTTTAATGCATACTGTATGCATTAGTCTATTAGAAACACTTCAAAATCTCACATGGTCTCTCATATTTCCTTGTCATTTTACAGGCTGACTGGAGCAGATGCTTCTTTCCCATGTCCTCAATAATTTCAACGTATACACTGTGCGAACATATATACACACCACAAGCAACACACAGAAACCTATGTACAGCCCAGATGCTTGTACATAACTGCCAGGAGTAACAGATGTTTATTTTTATATGTCCCTCACAGATTTCCAGCTGAACTCTCATTTGTCCACACTGGCCAGTATCCACAAGATCTACCACACCCTGCACAGGCTGGTAAATATGGACTCGGTTTGCATGCACTTAAATACTCATCAGCTTTATTGCCAGATTTAACATTCATGCCTTTAAATAGTTTAAACCAAGAGCATTTATACAGGTGTGATTTGTGCATGTTTTCATCACTAGATGATTGACTTTTTTGTTTCAGTGTGATTCTGGCAGGTAGGCCAATAAACCAACCTAAAATCAAATCAGTTTTATTCAAAACATGCTTGCTTTAAGGTCCTTACCGAAGTATAAAAGAACCAGTGCATCAAGACTGATTTCTGTGTTGTTTATTAAGTGAAGCAATTAGAAAACACGTGCATCAAACTCTCTGAGATGCTAAATTTTTTCTTTGCTATAGTTGAATTCAGCAAATAAAGGTTTGTGATTATGATTACGATTTGAAAGCACTTGGACATTTGATAGATAGTTCATGCAGATTTTTAGACATATCTGCACTGTATTTAGTAAATTAGTATAATCATGATGTAAAATATTTCTGACATAAAAAACCCCTAAACAAACAGGCGAGGGATAGCAGATGTGTAAAGCAATATAATAATAAAATTGCATGCAGAATTTAGCAAATGTGATGACAGCTGACATTGTTGTGTGAATATTATTAGATCAGGCCATAAATCTGTTCCTTGGTTATAGGACAGTTGTTGCTCTTATATTGAGATTAATGCAAAAGCTGACAGTGCTGTACTGGCCGGTGTTGCTTGTCTTGGTAGATTAGCTTTGTGGGATAGCAGTGTTTGGCTATATGTGAGGTTGGGACACTCAACAGCTTTATTACATACTACAAATTAACCTTTGATCAAGTCATTTACTTAAATAACTACCCTCATAACCCTGATTCACACAGAATTTTGTTCTACATTAGCTTATTTCCAGAACTCTCATCTCCGAGAAGAGCACAGGCAGCATCTATAAAGGTTACAAGAAAATAAGACGATCAGCCACCTACATCACACACATACACATGCTTACTTTATTCTTTTTATGGTGTGGTGCTAATAGCTGCTACTCTGCTGCAGAATGTTGTTTGAGTAAGAGAGAGAAAGAGTGATTGTGGGTGTTTCTTTTTGACCATAGAACCTGACAGAAGACGTCGGCCCAGAGACTCACGGTACAGGTAGTGACTTCAAATCTGACATGGCATGCTCCTCCATCCCTCCATAACCATATCAACTAATATCAAACATATTTTTTCATATTTTTGAAACTTGCATCATATGTTTCTTTTATTCTTCTTCTTCTTCTACACAACTGTCAAAAAAAATTGGAGTCAGTAAGATTTTAATGCTTTTATTCAGCAGGGATACATTAAATTGATCGTAAATAACAAGAAAGACATTTATAATGTTACAAAAGGTTTCTGTATCAAATTGATTCTGTTCTTTTGAACTTTCTATTCATCAAACAGTCCTGAAAACATGCAAGCCATCTTAAGTAAATTAAATGAGGACATATCACTCGTTTGAGGGAGGGAATGACTGAAAAAGGGACACAAAATCACAGAGAAAAATCATAATCTTTGTGTCGTGTTTGTCTCTCTTTTCCAGCCTGCTGCTCCAGAGCCATGCCCCCCAGGAAAAAGAGGAGACCCACTGCTGGAGATGACCTGTCTGCTAAGAAGAGCCGGCAGGATAAGTATGCTCAAAACATTCACCTTTCCATTCATCCATCCATCTTTCCAGGCCTTCAGCTCTGTCCATTTCATCGGTCCGTTGACCTTCCTTTAATTCACTCAAACATACACACTTATCCATCTGTCTGACTTCTTGATTAACAAATAAACTAGTTGTCTGTCAAAGCATGTCAATTAAGAAATTCTGTATTTATGGACAGAAGGAATTGAATGTTGTTATAATAAAGTAGTGTCAAAAGAAAGTTGCAGTTATCATAACTGTTAATTGTATCATCAGATCTCTTTGTGTGGGTGGATTTCTGCCCTCAGAGCATGTGTCTCTTCTTGTTTGTATCAGATGTAGCACGTTTGTGCTTTAATGATTATACAAGTGTGTGTTAATGTGTGTTTAAATAGCCTTCGCTCAGTCCTTGTCTATTCATTTCAGTGTTTACAGAAAACAGGAGACATTGCAAATCCAGGAAGCTGAAGCTTTTTCTAGCAAGAGATGTCTAGAATGGTTCTACGAATACGCAGGTACGTAGGCATAATTGTCATATTGAGTTTGTCACAATACTATGAACTATTGCAACTGTATATCACTTTGATTTTATTAGTAAGGTCTTAAAAAGAGTATAATCACATCAGAATCTGGTAAGCCTGTATAATTTGACTTGATAATGTGTAGAAGGCAGTGAATAATGTCAAATAAATGTAGGCTTTTTTGGATTCAGAATTCCAAGTTAAGATGTAAATAGAATGACTATAAGTATATACTAACATGTATTTGGAAACTTCTCTGAAAAAATGTCTGAATTTCATTGCATGCAAAATATCAAATATGAAGATAAAAAATATCAAACCAAGTGGCATCTGCAAAAAAATGCTAGTTCTTAGAACTAACTTTATAAACAATTGGTTTTTTATTTATAAACAATTGGTCTCAGAGTCATTCTTTTTGTGAATATATAAAGTCAGTTCCTATTAAGTTCAAAGTGCCCTGCTGGCACATTAACATGTGAACATGTTCCACAGATGTTTGACAACTAGAAAGTGTCCAAGACTTTTTGTTTTTGTTTTAAACAGTATACCTATTGCTTAATATTTTGAAACCTAGGTTAACAAACTTGCATTTTTGTAAAATGTTTTGATTGAATTATGCTTTTTCTGCAGTTCTTTAAAACAGATGCTATGTTTTTAATGTAATGCAAATACATTTTTAATTGTGGCTTGATTGTCTAAACACTTTTTGGGGCCACAGTATATGATAGTAAATTGTGTCTGAATGTGTTGTATAAATAGGGTGCGATGACGTTGTTGGACCGGAGGGGATGGAGAAATTCTGTGAAGACATTGGAGTGGAGCCAGAGAATGTTAGAAAACTAAACTGATCTAATATGATTTCATAGTTTACTCTAAAAATAACTTCTCAGTACTTTTACATTTTAATGTATGTTTGTACGCAGGTAGTGATGCTGGTATTGGCCTGGAAGCTTGATGCCCAGAGTATGGGTTACTTCACTTTACAGGAGTGGCTCAAGGGAATGGGCTCATTGCAGTATGTCTGGCCAAACATGGAACTTAAATGCATCTACTGCCATGCTACTACACTTATTCTCATCCCAACCTTCACATTTCCTCTTCTTCTGTCATACGCAGATGTGACTCTACTGAAAAACTCAGGAACTCTCTAGACTACCTGAGGTCTGTCCTCAATGATGCCACCAGTTTCAAGCTCATTTACCGATATGCCTTCGACTTTGCCAGGGTAAGAGTGACTGTGTATATGCATTAGGACAGATGATTGAGGAACATTAATCACCGTTCACTTTAGAAGCTCTGGTCTTCTTTTAATACATCAACACTATATTTGGTTATGCCAGTGGCTGTGCATCTGGAACCTTTCTGTGTTTTTTTATTTTTTTTTTCTTCCCTGCGTGCATGCTGGGCACATCACAGTCCTTCAGTTACAGAAGACAAGGGCTTGAGACTGCTGAGAGATGGTGCTATTTTGGGGTGTTTCACCTCTTTGTCTGCTCAGCAGAAGTATCTTTTGTCCAGATAGTTGATTTTTTTCCCCCGCTCCCTTGGTATGAATTGTAAAGCGACTGGACCTTTGCTGAGTGAAGCTCTTACTGTAGCCATTCGATAGGGCCAATAAAGTGGAGGAGTACAAATAAATAGTTTGTGGCAACCTTGAATGGATAACATGACATTCATCCTGTCTAGATGAAACAGAATTGTTCATGTCTGGACTCATCTTGAATGGAGCATTTTGTCCTTTCTTGTGCACTAGTATCATATTATGGCAGTTAGAGTGATTTTTAAACACAATATCTATTTTTGCTCATCAAGGTGCAGGGACAATAATCATGTCTGCCCTCAGGTGGTTGTATTATCGTCTCAAGTTCTGACTGCTTAGAGCAGTGGTTTTCAAACGCGAGACTTAAAAAATGGGTCGCCAGGCTAATTTAAGGAAAACGTATGTAACCAAGTTCAAGACTCAGGAAAGAAGCAACTAAATAACATAAACAACAAAACGAAAGTAACCGGCAGCCGCCTCAGGTCAGAATCAAATATGTATTTGTGTTTGCGCTCTGTTTTTGCAGCGTTGTACATTGTAGCAAATCAGAGTTGTATCTGTTGATTTCTATAACGCGATGGCCAATCAGAGGAGCTTTAGTGAGTCAGAATCCACGCACTGCTCAGAACGCGAGTGTTCTTGTTCAGTCCAGAGTTCTGGAAGCTCGCGACGCGAATCCCCTGATTATAATGAACAAAGTGCAGGTGATGTAAATAAGAGATTAATTGTGCTGTGTTGACAGATTCATTGATTATATAAACTGAAATGAGTGACAGTGTTTTTTTTCTTTGCTGTATAAAGCCTATTCTCCATTCAGAATTTAAATAAAAGTTTTGTTTTTCATGCTGCTAAAAAGACCAATGTGGCGTACTTGCAACAAACTTTCGGAAGTGACGTCCGCATGTTCTCTCGAAATCGCAATGACATTGTGATAATCATAACTATGGACTGGACAAAATATGATATGTCAGAATAGATGTGCATGAAGGCAAGCTCCCTCACTAATTTCAGAAGCACCGACAGTGATTTGATTTTGGAACACAGCATCCTTCTGGAGCTCTACGGTGGGACTCGAGATCAGTCTGTAGTGCAGTTGTCTTTCCTTCCTTCTTTCTTTCTGTCTTTTTATATATATATATATATATATTATAATATATGGGTCGCGTCAATTTAAAAAAGTTTGAAAACCACTGGCTTAGAGTATAGAGTACACAGTACACTAAATTCCAAAGCGAAGCCACCTGGTTGGGTCATTTACAGATTGTTACCTCACCACCATAATTGCCAGCTAAGTATTTTTATTGTCATGTGTGAACTTGTATTCAGACTCTTTAAACTTTAATATTCTTCCACCCCTTTGTAGGAGAAGGATCAAAGGAGTTTAGACTTAAATACTGCCAAGTGCATGCTGGGACTTCTGCTTGGGAAGACCTGGCCATTGTTTCCAGTGTTTAACCAGTTTCTAGAAGTAAATATTTGAATCTTTACAGTCTATCAGTGTCACTTCAGTTATTTTACATGACCAGTCAAATGTTTGAACACACCTTCACATCCATTATTACTACTCACTATTAATATTATTATTATTAAAGGGGTAGTTGTTTCAAAAATGAAAATTCTGTCATCATTCACTCACCCTGATGTCTTTCTAAAACAGTATGACCTTTTTCTTCTGTAGAACATAAAATAAGATATTTTGAAGAATGTAGGTAACATACTTCAACGGCAACAACAAAACACTTCTTTCACCAAAAAGCAAGTAAGTCATACAGTTTTAGAACAACACAAGGCTCAGTAAATTTTGACATTTCACTTCATTTATCACTTTAAAGTCATGAAAATGACAGTGGAATAATACAAACTTTTAAATGACAAAGAATATAGAACAAAAAATTTAAAACTAATTAAAAAAACTGTTTCTTATATTTGAGCATATATTTGATGTTCAGCCAACTTCGTGCATCATGGGACGCTTTTTAAATGGACTGCATTTTTGTTCCAACTCATCCTTTTAAGGGATAGTTCACCCAAAAATGAAAATTTACTCAACCTCATGTCGTTCCAAACTTGCATGAGTTTCTTTCTTATGTTGAACATAAAAGAAAATATTTTGAAGAATGCTGGTAATAAAAAAGTTGACTTCCATAGTATATCTTTCCCTAATATGGAAGTTAATGGGGACCAACAGCTGTTTGGTTCTTCAAAATATCGTCTTTTATGTTCAGCAAAAGAAAGAAACTCGTACAGGTTTGGAACGACATGAGGTTGAGTCAATGATGTGAGCATGAAAATGATGCAAATGTATTGAGTACAAATATTTGACTGGTAGTTTATACAGATATATGCACATCAGTACATATTGTCTTATAATTAAGTCTGAAATTTTTAACAATTTTCCCCTTTTTTCCCCACAGCAATCTAAGTATAAGGTTATAAATAAAGATCAATGGTGCAATGTTCTAGAGTTCAGTAGGACTATCAATCTTGATCTCAGTAACTATGATGAGGACGGGGCCTGTGAGTACAAGCACACGCACTTAAACATATTTGTTATAATCGCTTCCCAATTTAAAAATCCATCATTCTTTTGTACAATACAGCTGGAAGTACATCAGATTTGTCTTTGTACTCATTTTTCCTCTTTCCTCAGGGCCAGTACTTTTGGACGAGTTTGTGGAGTGGTATAAAGACCGAGAGATGTCGTAGCGACAGCTTCCCCACGCCTACCACCATCACCAACTAGATAGACCAACTAATCGCCAACAATCACCATGACAATGACGACAGAAACGGCTTTGAAACAAACATCTAGAAAACAAAGTACAAATCAATACTGAAGTGTTTGGGACAGACTGATGGTGGCCCCTGGCGCTGAGGGCTTGAGTGTGTGAGTGTTTGCATAGAATGTAATTATCAATGCACATGTTTGTATGTTGCCCTTTTAGCCGGGGCCATAGGAGGGTCACTGGTGGTTGTGTGTTGGAGAAACAGCACCTCACCGACTCCACCTAATGTCCCCCATAGCCCACAATGCATTGTGGGTAAGCACACGGCCAGTCTTGGTGCCGCCTTCCCACCCCACTGTGATGTTTCATATTGCTGTGAATGTTTCAATAGGCTCTTATAAGGAGGATGAACTTGGATTCTCCACAATGCAGGGTAGGTAAAAACTCCCATACTGTCGGAAGTTTAGGAAATTTAGGCCTGAAAGGAAAGAGAAGAACCGGCTTGGCTTTTTACTGAAGGTCAGTGACTTATTACTAAGGTTCAAAATGGAAATAGCTTACAGTGTCGCTCTGCTGAAGTGGTCCAAACACTGTTTACTACGGTTTTTATGTTGGAGGATGATGACAGTCAGGGCATGTTACCATAGATACACAGCGACCTTTGCCATAAGTTTTATTTTTACCAGTCTCACTGCACTTGGATGCCATTTAATAAAGCGCACCACATGCAAGAGTGTCAAAGACATTCTGCTGTAAGTACTTCCAGTGGTGTTGTTATATCAGTATCCCTTTCACCACTTACATTCTTGATTTTGATTATGAGATCAACAAGAACAGCTTTACTGTTCACAACTTGAAGAACAGTGGGTTATACTTACCGTGAGCGTAGAGCCCAGTATCTTTTTCCTGGCTCGCATGACCATTGTGTATTCGCACTGCAATGGCAAGATATGGCCATCTTGTTGAGGAGTGCGAGCGGGTTAAAGTCACTCTGGAATGCATTCACTATATCATTTGATTCCTTAGCAATGTAACTATACTGTGCATGTCATGGTTAAAATGACAGGATGTGGATCTTAGGGAGAGACGACGAGAGAAAGCTGTTAAAAGTGCACTTTTGATTTCTGTGATGAATTGCCACAAAAATATTAAAAACAGGTATCCTGCCCTAAACACTGGCACTCCTTTGGCCACATCCTCTTCCACAGATCTTGTGGTCAAATGTGATCACCTTAACCCATAGTGACCAATGCCTAGCAACTATTTAACGTTCTAGTTATGTTTGTAAAACTGTTGAGTTTTGTCTATGGCTGTGGCGTGAAGCTAACTTGTCATCTGAACAAGAAAAAAAATGCATGCATGCATTCTGCAATTAGAGCCGTCTTTGTGAATGAATGAGGTTTTTTCTTTTTGTACTTTTTTTTTTTTTTTTTTTTTTTTTGCTCTTGTTTATTTTTTGTACAGGTATTTGTAGAAGTGGACTTTTTTTGTGCTTAATTTGGGTATCCGCGGTCATGCAGTCTTAACGCTTTATGAAAAACATGATTGTGTGATGGTATTTAGAGCTTAAACACACTTGTAACCTCATCTGTTGAGATGTTCTTCTCTGCATTGCCTTCTCCACCATCTCCACCAAGTGCTAAACTACCATGTACATGAGTGACTGCAACATTTCACTATATCTGCAATTTCATGTAAACATACTAATTTTATGTTCATGTCATAAAGAGGCAGACAAAATCATTATTAACTTTATTAAAGCTTATTTAGGGTAACAAAAAAGGGTTACAAGACATTTTTGTTCTGTTTTAGGTTTTTGTTTTTCTTCTACTTTTTCTGAAAAGGTTGCTCACCATAAATTATTTATCAAGTATTCACCCAGCATCTAAGAAGCCAACAGTCTATGTATGCTGTGCATGCTGGCCAGAATCCATTTGAAAAATGTCTACAGACACTTGTTATAATCCCATTCATCTGCACCTGTTTGTGCCTGAGGGAAATAGTGGTTTTAAAATTATTTCAACAGATAGACAAGTTCCCTGTGTTGTTATGACTGTTGCTTTTGTTGGGGGAGTATGTAATGCAGAGGGCTGAGCATTCTCATCTGACTGTATATATGTATGGATGTGTGTGTATATGTGTTTGTTTTCACTGTAACCTCTCTACATTCAGTATATATAAAGGGGTTTATTAACGAAACGTGGAGTCATTTCATCTGTTTTAGATAAAGGGATGGAAAACAACTGTTCTGAAGTCATGCTGAGACTTTACCCCTGTTTGCTGGAAAGCTAGTAATCAACAAAAACAATTAAGATTTAATGAAAGTGACCAAGAAACAGTGATTCAACAGCGTTGGAAGAAAGTTTATAGCCCCATTAATGGATTAAAATGTGTTGTCATTGAGTGCCTCTGTATTTTTTTTTTTTAGTGCTGCACATCATGACATAAAATCAATACAGTGTTTATATTCTTAGACAATACACATTCTTATGTACATTCATACATTGCTTCAATGCAAAAAGAACAGAACTTCTATATATGAAATACTGAAGTTTAGGTTATGTTCATAATTATATTACAGTATTTACAATACTTTGTAAAAAGCAAACCCCCATCCTCAAAAGCTGTGGTTTTGAAAGCATCAGCTCAAAATCATACAACATTGTTTGTCTGGTGAGTCAAAATGAACTCTTGAGCTAAATTAAATATTCCCTATACTTTGGAGCTGACTTGGAACCAAGTGTTGATGTACTCTTAGTTTTAAGGCCCTGTAAAACTGGGACTTCGGCTCCTTCTGCATGACTTGAAGTTAATGTGTGCTTTGTAGAAACACTGCTGTAAGTATGTTCTGTTTGGAATGGTGGCATCTCTCCATAATCTGCTGGTGATCTGTCCTGCTGTTCGCCGCCTTGTTGAATGGAGGATAGGGATGCAATGTTGAACTCATCCATTTCCCTTCTCCTTTGCTGCTGTAATCTTCTGCGTTCTTGCCTTTGACGGATTTCATAATTTTCTCTGAGATACTCTCTGGATTCCTCCTGTTCTAGGGGAGGTGGCGATGTCTGTGGAACTGCTGGTGGCTCATCTTGTGGTGCTGGTACATCCACATCCACAATCTCATGTCCTGCAGAGTGTTCGTCACTGGATGAGGATCTTGACTTCTTTAACTTTGACTTCAGGCCAGTCTGTCCTACTGAACTGCCCATAAGCTGTCCTTTCGTAATATTGTCCTCTGAAGAAAACTCAGAGGTCCTTGATTCTGACTGGGTCTTTATTATTAATGCAGAACCTTTTTTCATTGAGGCAGGAGGTGACACTTCAGATGATAAACTGGACCATGTGGTTTCAAAGTCTGTATTTGTAGTAGGTGTTAAATCTCTTTTCATTAATTTGGTTGAAGATGATGGTTCGCTCTTTGTGAATGCAATGTACCTCTTTACCTTTGGGACGTTATCAAGAGATACACCAGTTTCTTGAAAGAAATTTCTGTCTGTTTTCCCAATGATATTAGCAGATGGTTTAACAGCTGAAGTGCTCGATATCTTTGTTTCTTGAGCTACCCCTGATATTCCAACTCTTTCAGCTAAGACAGCAGTTGATGCCCGAGCAGGATATTGACTTTCAATAGGTGTGAATTGAATGTATCTCTTAACTCTCGGTAGATTTTCAGATGAAGTGATCTGTGTCTGTGATGCTTTTTTATTTCCATTAGTAGATGGTTGTACATAATCTTCAACTGAAGTGCTGGATCCCCTTAATTCTGTTGCTGTCACCTTTATGGATTTAGCAACACTTGAAGATAGAAGTTTTGACTGTGCAGAGGAATAAGGTTCACATTGTGTGAATTCAATGTACCTCTTTACTTTAGGGATTTTGTCAAGAAATTCACCTGTTTCTCCAATGATATTGCCATCATTAGTAGATGGTTTATCATCTTCAGATGAAGAGCTTGGTCTTTTTGTCTCTTCAGCTACCACAGATATGTTGACTCTTTCAGCTGAGAGAGAAGTTGTTGTCTGAGCTGGAGATTGACTTTCAGGATGTTTGAAATGAATGTATCGCTTAACTTTTGGGATTTTGTCAAGAAATTCACCTGTTTCTCCAATGGCATTGCCATCATTAGTAGATGGTTTATCATCCTCAGATGAAGTGCTTGATCTTCGAGTTTCTAAAATGACCTCAGATATTCCAACTCTTTCAGCTGGTAGAGAAGTTGTTGACTGCTCAGGGGACCGATGTGTGAATTGAATGTATCTCTTAACTCTTGATATTCTGTCAAGATGTGCTTCTGTTTGCCCAACAACACTGTCTTCCTTAACATTCTCCTTAGGAGATATTAGAGTACTAGATCCTGTTTCTGTCACATTTACAGACTTTACAGTGCTTGGAAGAGGATATGGTTCAAGAACCTGGGAAGGTTCAGATTGTGTGAACTTAATGTACCTCTTCACTTTTGGGATTTTGTCAAAAGATTCACCTCTTTGTTTAAATGCATCATCATCAGATGAAGTACTTGATTTCCTTGTTTCTTGAACATCCCCAGATATTCCAAGTCTATTAACTGAGAGAGCAGTTGTTGTCTGAACAAGAAGTTCACTTTCAGGCTTTGTGAACTGAATATATCTCTTAACCTTTGGAATTTTGTCGAGAGATGCTCCAGTATGTCCAAAGACATTGTCTTCCTTAGCAGTTAGCGTGACATCTTCCTCCGATGAAGTGCTTGATCTCCCTTCCCCTTGATCTTCCGTCCCCTTCATGGATTTTTCCATGGTTAAAGGATGAAATTGTGACAGATTTGAGGAGGATGGTTCAGATTGTGTGAACTTAATGTACCTCTTTACTTTTGGGATTTTGGCAAGATATTCACTCGTTTCTTCAGTGATATTCTCTTTTTCAGTAGTCGGTTTAACATCTTCCTCAGATGAAGTGCTCCATCTCCTTGTTTCTTTAGCGACAATAGTTACATTGACTCTTTCAGATGAGAGACCAGTTGTTGTCTGAGCTTGAGATTGAATTTCAGGATGTGTGAATTGAATGTATCTTTTAACTCTTGGCACTCGATCAAGAGATGTTCCTGTTTGTCCAGAGACATCGGCTGTTTGTTTGACATCATCCTCAGAAGAAGTGCTCGATCTCTTTGCTTCAGATTTGGTTTTCATCTCAGTTGTGACTTGCAGTGTATCTGAAGTGGTGGGTGACACTATTGGAAGATGAGATACAGGCTGTTTAAATTGAATATATCTCTTTACTTGTGGTACTCTATCAAGAGAAATACCCATTTCTTCAAAGAATTCAGTTTCCACTTTCCCTTGTTTAATTACTCCTGAGGTTGAAGATGAAGATGTTGACTGAATGTGTTGTGGAGGAAGTTCAGTCTCCTTAAACTTAAGATATTGCTTTACTTTCGGCACTCCATCGAAAGATACATCTGTTTTAGCAAAGAAATTATCCCGGTCATTCTGAGATCTAACATCATCTTTAGAGGTGCTGGTGAGCATAGACTTTACCGCCTCAGTTGTGGCAGTAGGACTGGATATTGATAGTGTTGGGGAAGAAGGTTCAAACTGTTTAAATGTGATGAATCTTTTTACTTTTGATACTCCATCAGAAGATACACCTATTTTCCTGAAGAAATTGTCTTCCTCGGTTGTCAGTTGATCATCATCTGATGATGAGCTATATCTCCTAGTTTCCTGTATAGCATCTTTCATAGTTATGGAAGGTGGTGATGGCAGAGTTGGGGAATGAGGTTCAGACTGCTTGAAGTGAATGTATCTTTTCACCTTTTGAATATTTTCAGGAGATACCTGTATTTGCGTTAAATAACCCTGGTCTCCAGAGGATCTGTCAGTTGTAGCTTCAGGTTTCACCGCCATATCAATTGTGACTTTTGTAGAGGATGAAACTGATGGCACAGTTGGAGAATGTTTGGACTGTGTAAATTGAACATATCGCTTAACCTTTGATACTGCATCGAGATTTATTTGCCCCCAAAAATTGTTTTCTGTAGCATCAGATTTTTCATCCAACATGACAGATGTGCTAGAACTTGTCTCCACTACTGCCTCAGGCCTCTTGGTTGAAATTGGTGAAGATGTTGGAGTTGGAGAGTAAGGTTTTGGCTGACTGAATTGAATGTATCTTTTAACATTCGGCATAGTATCGACAGATACACCTATCTTCCTAAAGAAACTGTCTTCATTGGTTGTAAGTTTGATATCATCATCATCATCAGATGACGTACTTGATCTCCTTGATTCGGGTTGTGCCACTAGTTCAGGTGATATACTTTGCTTGTTCAAGGGCAGTGTTGTCGAACAAGGATCAGTGCTTGAGAATTGAATATATCTTTTTACTTTTGGAAGGCCGTCATAAGATGCATCAACTTGTCCAACAAAATTTTTATCTTCAGTGGTTTGTTTCACATCATCCTCAGAGGAGAAACTAGATCTCCTGGACTCAGCTGTCGCTATAAATTCAGGCATGACTACCCCAGCGGTTGGTGGAGGAGATGGTAATTGGACTTGAGGATAGGAATCAGAGTGTGTAAACTGAAGGTATCTCTTCACTTTTGGTAAATGATCAAGGGATAAACCTTTTCCAAAGAGATTGTCTTCATAAGTGGTCACCTTAGTTTTTGACTTAGTTTGAACTTGTGATTGAAGATTTCCCTCATCTGGTTCATGTTCATGTCTCTTGAACAGTCGTGCACTTAATGCTCTTAATCTCATTAGACCTTTAGACTGTTTCTTGTCAAATACATCTGTGCTGCTGGAGGAGTTATCAAAGTCAATGTTGAGGACTTTGTTTGTTTTCTTATCTGGTGTGATGGGTCCTCTGTTCATCCCAGGTGCTTCTGTAATCTGTAATTTTGTTGGGTACTCCAAAAATTGATCATCATCTTCACTGGAAGACGATCTGTCAGTATCATAGCCTCTATTCAGTCTGTTTATACTTGACCTATAGACAGGATGGACATGGTATAGTGGCAAGCTGTCATGACTTCCATAGTATGATTGATCATGTTGTTTTTTAAGTTTAGACTTTTTTCCTGATAAACCTTTCAGGGTAGAAGTAGGTGATGATGGCAGAGATGAGGAATGCTGTTTATTCTGATTAATATACATGTATTTTTTCACATTTTGACTTGTATCTTTAGATGTGGTGCTTGGCTGCAAAGATTTGATTGCTTCCTCAGTTGTGGTCTCAATTTTAGGTCTGGATACTGACAGAGTTGGGGAAGAAGATTCAATCTGTTTAAATAAAATGTATCTTTTTACTTTTGAAACTTCATCAGAAGATGCATCAAAATTGTTGCCTTTAGTTGTCAGTTCAGCATCATCATCTGAGGATGAGCTATAACTTTTTTCTTCCAGCATATCATCTTTTTTGGTGAAGGAAGGTGATGATGACAGAGTTGGGGAATGAGGTTCAGGCTGTTTGAAGTGAATGTATCTCTTCACTTTTTGAATTCTATCAGGAGATACCTCTATTTGTGTTAAGCATTTGTTGTCTCCAGAGAATGCATCAGTGTTAGCTTCAGATTTCATCTCAATATCTGATAAGGTGTTGTTCTTCTTTGTTGAGGTAGGAGAAAATGATGGCAGAGTTGGAGGTCCAAAATGAGGTTTGAACTGTTTAAATTCAACATACCTTTTAACCTTTGGCACTGTATCAAGACCCACATCTACACATATCCCAAATTTGTCATCTTCACTCTTTCTTGGGGAGTCATAAATATGCATACTCTCATCAACACCGTCTCCATGAGTAAGTGTCAAATGTATGTCTGATGGCTCCAGAGTGATATTCTCTTGTCTTATAAGAATGCCAGCACTAGGCATTCTTTCATTTAAGGTGACATCTTCAAATCTATTTAAAGTGACCAAGTTTGCATAGTTCTCTCTGTCTGATTCATCCATTAACTCTGGGTTTACAACATAATTGTTTGGTACACCTACACTTTCACCACTTTCACTTGAATTAGAGGAGCTTTCTATGTCAGAGAGCTCAAACTGCTTTACATCATCAACAGGAAGTTCTTTACCAAAATGTCTGTCGAAATCAAGAACAAGGTTTATTTTGTCTGAAGGTGATCCTACTTTGCTTTGCCTCCATGTGTCATCATCCTTCAGTGGGTGTCCCAAAGCAGAGCTGGAGAGATCCCGGATACTTGACCTTTCAGAGCCGTCAGTGAAAGAAAAGCTTTCTCCACTGTCATTCCACAACTCCGGGTCCAAATGATCAACATTCTGTTCTGTCAGTCTGTTTGACCATTCTGAAAACGGCTCTGTACTAAATCCTGGAATTCTACCTGTTGTGTTTTTGTTTGCCGGTATAGTGCCAGCAGGAGGGTCAACACTTTGTTCAGTTTGTTTTGAAAAGTTACCTTCCTGACTTGACTGAGATGATGTTGAAGAACTGCCCCTTCTCTTTAACTGCTTGATATCATCTGCATCTGGAATTGGCTCAAATTCCGTATCTTCAGTTGAGCAGGGTGGCAGTTTCTTACCATTTATGACTAAAGCATTTACTTCACCTTCCTGTAGTGAGGTGCTACTACTGCTGTCTGCTCTTCCTCTGTGAATCTCCATCTCAAGAGCCTGCTGTTTCCCACCAGTTATTGAGGATTTATCTTTTTCAATGGTCTCATAAAGAGCCTCAACTTCTGTGTTGCTCTCAGAGGAGCCATCTGCTTGATCATTCTCTACTGTAACATAGTAAGGCACTTGATCTTCCACCTCTGTGATTCCACCAAATATAACTCTTGAACCCACTCTTACTTCTCGTTCTTGGTCTTCTACATCAGAGTACCCTTCATTCACATACGGCTGGGGCCCAGTGGAGGAGGTTGTTGTTGGTGGTGGTGGTGGTGTATATTGTCTCTTGGATCGTATTCTCCTCCATAATTTGTCTAAGAGTGGTCTCAAAAGAACACCAAGGATAAAGGCTACAATAAATGTAATGATGACAGAGAGGCAGACGGCAAGGACAAAATCTGTCTGGCTCCTTGTTTGCCGTACAACAGGATCATTCCTTGGTGTGTTTTTATTTTCTTCCTCATCCAAGATGGTTGCTGCTTCCCTACGTGGTCTTGCGCCACTGCCTTTTTTATAGACATGTAGATCAAATACTGATATGTGCTCCCCTCGGAGACCTGAAATGCATACATAAAGTCCTGCTTGCTGCTCTGTTATGTCCTTAATTAGAAGTTTTGGTTGGTTATCTCTGACTTGGCCATGTGGAGTCCACCAATGAACCTGCATGATATCTAGAATACAAATAACAGGAAATTTCATAATTAATTGTGCTTTAGCATTTACATTGTTTACATGTAGATTTTAGGAGTTCCATAGCTTAACAAGTTCTGAATGAAACATTTTGAATAATATGTCTTGTTTCAGTAAATTGGACTGTGGTATACTTTATAACTTCAGTTCAGATAAAGACAAGTAAGCAGAAGTAGCACCTTGACTGTCATTGCTGCAAGAAATTGATATTTGCATCCCCTCGTCCACAATCATGTTATGATAGTGACCAGAGGTGCTGGATTCATGTGTTGGACAGGTAAGCTCCGAATCCTTCAGGTGAAGCAGATCTTTTCCAGCATGATGTGGTGGAGAGGCACATACCACTTGCCAGGAAGCATCACCCATTTCAGTATCAAAGCTAATCCATCTTCTCAAAGTCTGCAAGTTGCAGTCACACGTCCATCTGTTGAAGGAGACACTGACCAAGGCATTCAGGTTTCGCAGGGACTGATAAGTAGGAACAGGAATGGTGACCAGCAGGTTATAGCTCAGATCAAGGACCTGGATGGAATTAGTGAGTCAGTGAAAATGTTTTCCACATTTTAATGCATGCTGAGTTAGATTAGTTAATTTATGCAACAACTACAGAGTCTGTCAAAAGAACATGCCACTAGGGGGAGCACACTCACAAACTTAAAATTGCTCTTAAAATGATTTCCCTTTAGGAAAAGATTACAATATCAAGTGGCAGGTATTAAAATGACACTAAAATAAGTTGAATAGTTATGAGATGTTACCTGCAGCTGTTTTAGGTCTATAAAAGCTTGTGGGTGAATGCTTATGATGCTGTTATGCTGGAGATGAAGCTCTTTCAAATGAATGCAGTTGTCCAGGTCAGTAAGACCTATCTTAGATATCTGGTTATAAGACAGCTGAAGAATCTGCAGAGAATTCATGCAGCCCAGCCCTGAAAGCGAAATGTATATTCAGAATATCAAAAGGTAAACAACGCAATGATTAACAAGCATGTGCTGATAAACTTGTTTCTAGTTAAATATCTGCGTTTTTTTGAGTCACTGACAGGCGTTGCAATTTTTTTTAATCATTAGGTAGCAAAGTCAGACATTTAGCAGTTGTATATATTGTTGTAATAGTTCAAATCCCATGCAATATAATGCATTAAAAAGAGAAAAATAGCGGATGGCTGAAAAGTGACTCTATAGCTTATGGATGTCCTATAAGTTAAGCGTTTGACTGCACCTAGATTTAAATCTGAGCTCTACCTTTTACAGCTTGCCTTGCCCCCATAAAACACAAACATTTGTTTGTGCCAATATCTGTGGCTGTAACAAAACCTAGCATAGTAGTGCACTGGCTTGGAGTGCCACGTGAATCACCACTTGTTCAAATCAGGGAGGTTCTTGCAGCAACACGGCTTGAATAACTTAAGGACTTGACTCTCTAGTTGTTGGTAATGGTATTCACATTATTAGTGGCTAATATTTTTTTGTCTTAATATTTAAATGCAAACTATGGTGCTTAAAAAAATCAAAACATATTCAAACCAGTACATCACAAAGGTTCTTGAACACATAAAGAATTGAGTTGATTCAGAGAGGAAGGCTTGCAAAGGTTCTGTCAGAGAAGAGATGGGGAAGTCTCTTGCCTATTTTAAGAACCATGTTGACTGCTGAGCTGAAACGCGAGGGTCTGCTGGACAGGGGTTTATCGGAGAGAAACATTGAGGCTGTGCTCTGAATCACAAAGAGCTAAAAAACAGCTCCACCATCTAATTCAGTGCTTACAGGCTGGCCGGATTGGGATCTGCTAAGGCTAAGAGCACAATTTAGAAATCTGATTCTTGGCCTTTGTTAACAAGTCCCTTTGGATTTCAAACAAAAAATAACTTTCAAGGCTGACACAGAAACATTAAAAACCTGCCAAAATTGCCTATCAACTATTAATCACATCCTGGAACAGGATTTCAGAAATTAAATGAAAGAATTAGCCATCCCATTAGAACAGCATGGATAGAACATTTTAAATGAACCCTAAGAGACAATATTCAAAATCTAAGGCTGATGATACATGGGGCAACTTTGGTTAATGTTGCTGTCAATGGGCAACCAGGTCCCACAGGGCCCATGACCAATCTTAAGTATCCAGATAGAAATTTGTTACCTATTTTCAGTGAGAAATTACCCAAGCAACACAAACAAGCTCAAAAAAAGTTGCTTGGCACCAGTGCTCAAAAAGTTGCCCTGTGTATCATCAGCCTCAGAGAATGGTAAGTGTTTAAATTGGCTTTCTGTTCCCCGACATTCTACAAGACCTCCAGTTAAATTTCTCTAAACAGTTTAACAAAACACTTTTTGGCGTCTATTTTAATGGTGTTTCTATTATAATCCAACTGGGTATTTAAAGTGCACTTTTCCTTTTTGGAATTTTGAGTGTGAACACACTACGCATAATATTTATACTACAAAATGTCATAGAATAGTGCATAAATACACAAATCGGGACACACCTATAAGCTTACAAAACCTTAAATAGCCATCCTGCACTGTAAGACACCTTTGGACACATTAGGACTCAATGTACACATTTATGTGAAGGATGGTCAAAATACAAGGCCATATTGAAATTAATTATCTGGAATGTGTTTAGACCATTATTACCCTTTTACAGCCTGTTATGAGGCACAGGAATGCCAGCGCCCAACCCTTGTGACTAGATCACAGGTGATTTCTTTTCTCCTCATGCTGAGGGAGGATCCTGTGACTGGTTTAAATGGAATGCAATCGCAACAGATCAAAGTTCCACTGATGAGGCAGTCATTTACTACAGGGTGGAGAGTGTGTGTGGGTTTTATGAATTTGACAGATTTTACATAATAAAATGAGTTTAAATAGGATTCTATTTTCAGAAAATTTAATCGTTTTTAGTAGCTGGACACCTTATCTATCTATCTATTATATGTTTTTCAGGTCAAAGGAAGGACAGAGATACTGTTTTTTTTACAGTAAGAGTGTTGAATAAGTTACTAATGCTGTAACATAAAGTATGTATCACATACTCCTGTGGCACATACCCTTTGGTAGATGTTTTAGATGGTTTCTTTCAGCAGACAGCAATTGAAGGTCAGGTGCCCAGGACATGCATTCCTGTCCTCCGCTTGACAGGGTCCTAGTGCCTGATCGATCCTTCTTCAAAATCAGAGACAGGCTCTCCAGAGCATTACTTCCCACCCAAAGGTGCAGAAGTCCCTTCAATTTTACATGACCAAAGCTGAGAGGAGCCAGAGAACGCAGGGCATTATTGGATATGTTCAAGGAAACCGCAGTTGGTGGTATGCGTGTGGGAATCTCAGTCAGATCCAAAGAAGAGCAGTTCAGCAGAGGACCACGCTGGCACAGGCAGGGAACGGGACAGGCAGAAGTTGGGAAAGAATGTGTCCCCCAGAGGTGGAGGAGCAACACTGCCACACCAAGCACTGAGATGGACGCTGACATTATAGTCAGCCCTGAATGATATAAACAACAAATAACAGATTGGAGAAGTGAAAAGGTTATCCTGACAGAACATGGCATACTCACATTTGTATGGTACTATGGAAAAGACATGCATTTTTTATTTCTTTCTTTTTACTGAACTGTTTGGATGAAAGCAGAGAAATTCCCCCTCATGAAATCCATTGCTGCACCACAAAATCAATGAAATCAATCATATGTACACACACATATATAGAGAGTTGAAGAGAGTCTAAATTATTAAACATCAATCCTTTAATTGCCTAAGCTTAAGGGAAAATTCAAGTAAACTTTTATACAACTCACAGATAGACTATGAAAAAATACATAGTAGATTTGTTTAAAACTAACCTTTTAGGGTAGCAATTCTCCACTCGGCTCTGTCTGTAGCTCTGGATAATTACCAACAAAACACTGAGACCAACTGAGAAATTCTTTGACTTTAACTCCAACTTCCCTAAGATCAAAGTCTGAATAACATTATGGCACCAGACACACACACACACACACTAAGAACAATCTTTCTACAATCACTCACTTGCCTGAGTTAATGACTTACACAGGTTTGCTCCCTCCCAAGCATTTTAAGAATATAAAAAGTAAAATAAATAAATAAAAATTCTATTTAATGTTAAATAAATAAGAATAAACAGTTTTTACATGCGTATGCAGTGATATATTAGTGAATTGCCACTAGATCATTGACCAAAATTAATAATTGACAAGTAAATTAATATCTTAACTCAATTGTCACATGGTATAGTTAGCAGCTCTATTATTTGTTATTGTTGAGATGGATGCATCTAACAGTTCCAAAAATCACAATACACAGTTTTTTCAATCAAAACTGCATTAGCATTTATTAACAAAAACACTGCAATATGAAAGCATTTATTTGTGACTATCCTATCCTATGTTGAAAAGATCTGAAACCGTAGAAGATCAGATGGTTTCAGATTAACAGACTTATCCTTATAGGGTTGAAAAGAAAGTCACATCTGACAGTCTCTTAAGATTTTTAGCTTGGACATCACAATAATACTGTGTTCAGAAACAACAATAAATACCACACATAAAACCAGATGAACCAGGCCAAGAAGGTTATATTGCACAAAATATCACACTCAGGTAACTCAATTAGATATCATAGAAGTTTCCCGTTTTTATCTTATCAAAAAATATCATACTGGTACACACCTCTGAACGTGTCATTAGTCATTTCTCATTAGTACATAGCACTCAAGAGAAGGTGATTGGGCACTATGGTACAAGCCTTGAAAATATGTTCCAGAAGTGATGCATCACTATCCACTGTTTCAGGATCAGACTTACAGTGTTACTAATATAAAATGCAGCTTAAAGCCAGTTGCTGTGCTGATCCTGCTTCAGTGAAGACAGAGGTTATTACAAAAAATGAAAAGCAAAAGGCTAAAATCATGACCAAGTAAACATTTGTGATATAAAAACCAACCCTGAAAAATCTTAATGACATCTGAGCTGTTTAATAATATTGGCCAATTTAAATCGCCTCTTCTAAAGCCACGTAGAACTAGTCTTTCAGACCAAAGAATGGAGAAGGTTTATGACACATAAACTATTTTAACACTTGTATCAGTCAAACAACACCCCTCTTTTTATGTGCCCATTTGATGGTTAATAATGACAGGAGGGGATAGTAAAAGAGTGTAATAATATTGCTCAGAAAATCACTGGACTCAATTACTCTGCTACAATACAATATAAAAAGCACGTGCAGTGAAGGCTGAAAGTAGGAAGCTTAACGGCTGTAAAACACTGAGGTGAGCCAATGACAATGCACAGAGAGCTCTTGGCCATAAAAGAAAACGGTATTGTTTGTGCTGGGTCGGATTTATGGTTATAAGGGAGCCATTATCATCATAGAGGTATGTGTGTGTTTTTTAGAACTCTTAATAAAGCTGAGTGGATGTGTAGAAAAAAATGGTGGGTGGGAGTGCGAGGGCAGATAGTGTGCATTTTTTGTGTATTGCATGTGCATACACTAATATTATAATTATTGTTCAGTTTTTCGGAAAATAAAAAAGCGAAATAATTACCATCTTTGTATCTTTTGGCAGTTCACACTAAATGTTCATATAAAGGCATTAATGAGCATGTGTATGTGTTTTCCAGTGGTATTCCTTTCTCTTTCATTAGTGTACTGCTCCACACGGATTGTCGGATGTTTGGCAGCCCATGTTGGGGTATTTGACCTGCACTCTGAATAGCATCCCGTCTGCACACATGCAAAGTTTATACCTCTCCAGCCCTTCATTGAAGTACAGGTCCCTCCCTAAAGAGGAGTTCGGTATACGTGAAGGACTGAACATCACTGAGCCATTCAGAATAATGCTGTTCTCCTGCACACAAAATAGAAAAAACAACATTCACATTCTTATTTATGTTTAGAGTAATGGATTAATGGATGATTATCTTATTATAGTATTTACGTTTGATATTTTTCAATGTATTTTTTTTTTATATTAAGAAAACTTAGGGCTGTCAAACGATTAATCGCAATTATTCTCATCCAAAATAATAACTTAAAAAAAAATAATAATAAAAATAAAATTAAATAAATATATATATATATATATATATATTTTTTTTTAAATATATACATGTATGTGTGTGTCTTTATATATACATAATACATATACACAGTACACACACACACACACACATATTAAACACAAACTTTTATTTTGGATGTGTTTAATCGCAATTAATCACTTGACAGCCCTGGAAAAAAATCAAATTAAGTTAACTTAAAACTAAAAAATTAACAAAAACCTTTCAATGGTTTTAACTACATACCGCTTTTAGCTCAATGCCCCCACCCATGCTGAACTCCACGGTTTTGCCCATGATGAAAACTCCCTCGTTGCCACGAATAATGGCCTTACCATCTCCTTTGATAGTGAGGTCAGATGATGCATTGCTGGTGATCTGCAAAAGATGGCAGTGAGTCACTGTACAAAACACACCTCTGTTTGACTAATCAAAAGACCTAGATTAACATGATCATAAATCTCATATCAAGTCTTTTCATATGTAAGATTTGTCCTGACATATAAGTGATGTGATAAAAATTGTACTCAATTATTCAGGTTATAAGACTATGAATCAGAACTACGAGTACTGTTGCTTACTCTCTCAGTAGAGGCTTTCTTCACGTTGAGAACCTTGACCTCTTTGGGCAGGTGGAACTCATGGGTGTCAAAGTCAGTGCTAAAGAAAGTCTTCTGAGTGCGGGGGTCAGTGAAGGAGATGCCTAAGTCGCTGACGATAGACGTCTTATCTTCCTCCACGCTCAGCTTGGTGTTGCCCTGCTGGAACACCACCTGTAACTCACACAGAGACCACCTAAATCAATACACTTTCTCATGTCAGAGCTTGTTGAAAGAAAGTCAGATACTATGCTGACTGACTGGGTTATTGTTGCCAGTAATGACAAGGTCCTGGTCCTTCCTGCCGCCCACTGTGCTTTTGTGTAGTGGATGGACAACGCCCATATCGGCCTTCTGTTTGAAGCGTAGCAGTCCACTCTCATGAAACTCCATACTTTCACAACCTCCAGGACCTATCCGTATCACCGTCCATATCACCAGTGTTATCTATAAAACACAGATAACGTACAGATAATGATAAAGTGTCTCTGTATTCAGTGAGCAGTAGAGAAGTAACTCAAAGTAACAAATTATTTGATGCTAATTTTTGAGTATATCCTTTCGTATTAATATCACAGGCACAACAAAGAACCGATAAACTCACAATGAGGTTAATGAGCGCAAGCAGAAAAAGTAGGATGATTATGCCAATGGCAATGATGCCCTTGCGACCCCTCAGTCCTGTTTTGTGGAGTCTCTCCTCTTCAATCGGAACATATCCAGCCTTAAAATTACTGTTGTGCTCTTTATTAACTGATCTGCGCTCGATAGCCTTCTCCCTCATGGACTTCTTCACCGGCGCATTTGGGATTTCCTGTGTATATTAGGAAAAATACGATGGTATATTAGATGCTACAATTATTGTCTATTACTACACATTTACTAGACACTCTGCTATAAGTGGTTTACCAAACAAGAACCCTTTCAAAATATAGCAATACTCAGCTTTACTTAAATGATTTGCAATTAAGATATTTTGTAGGCTTCAGTGATGAATTTGGGTGTAAAATTTCAATTATGCCAGTATGTATTCAATTATTATGATAACCCTTAAGCCACATTTAAAATTTATCATTTTTCTGAGTGTTATTTTCCAAATATAATCAACCAACTGTTTTCAAGGTTAATTTTGACCAGATCCATGAACTCAGTTATCCTCAAGTTCACACAGGTGTAACAGCATAATAACCAGCGGCGTAGTTTATCAAGTTCACTAATGATTGACAACCACACAATGTCAAAATACTTTTTACTTTTAATACTTTAATTTAACCCTAAAAATGGCAAGACCATAAAGAGACATGAGAAAATTAATTTATTGCTATTTTCCATCTTATTGGGACACAAATAATAGAACTTGATCATTTTTTTCAAAACATGACTTTTAATTTTGATTTTAATGTTTGTGTCCCACAGGATACGTTGCCAGTGTGGGGGTATAAATTAACTTTATCAATGCTTGTTCCAACATGGTTGTAATTCCTGAATTCGCTTTGTAATACAGACCTAAGGTTGTTCTATTTTTAAAGAAGACACATAGCAGATTATTGCCGAAGTGAAAGCATTTCAAAAAACAAAAGTATAAAAAAGTTATAGAAGTTTAATTTTACAATAAAGATAATGTAGTATACTATTTGTATTTATTTTATATAAAATCATTATTTTATAAAATATGTTGAACTCTAAAATTTCTATGAAATCAAAGCCATATGTCTAACCAAGTTGTGTTCCAAATTTGAAGTTGATATCACAACAATCGTGGTTCCTGTGAGATTTTGTTTGGGCACTAGACCAAAAATAACCACTGGGTTACACCCAAACTTTTTTTTTTTTGATGCAGTTTTCTGTCACAAATCAATCATTTTCTGTCACAATATCACTTCTATTACAAAACAGTTACCAAATATGGAACCTTGACTGTCTGACCTTTTCAACGATATGTGTCAAGATTACAAAAAGATCTTATTTTCTAAAACAAAAGCCACAAAATCACTATATAGAGTCTATATACAGTATATGTTTTTATATCTTGATTTGTACCCCTGAAAGGGCGACGTATCCCCTGAGATACAAACATTTAGAGACAGATTACAAAAAATGTAATGCATTTAATTCATAAAATTTCAATGTAAACCTAATAAGGTAATGCTGAATAACAGCTTTGTAAACAGGTAAGTCCTCTCCAACGTGTAAATATGTGAACTAGATCAACTTTTATTGGAGGGTGAGTAGATTTCCCGCTACAGGCGGCCATGCAGCTTTAAATGCTTCCTGTGAGCGAAAAAAATAATGTAGAAACAAAAGTCACCTCATCTAAACATTCACAACAAACACCCTTTCAAAGTGAAACCAAGAAATAAGACCTACACTTTCACTGCTTCTCAAATGTTTGTATCCCACAGGATACATTGCCAGTTTTAGGGTTAAACGGCACATATCTTTCATATAATAACATTTTATCAAGTTTGTATTTAATTTCTAGCATATCTATTTTGAATATACTTACAATAAATATCATTTCAGTTTAATATTTTATTATATTTTAATAATTTATATTTAATTATGTAACTCAATGTTAGTTTTGAGCATGTCTTGTATGCTGTAATAATTTTTGGACCAGTAGTACATTGTGTAATAATAATACTTCTTATTCTCAGTACTTAATATTTTGTCTTATCTTTTGGAGTATTTAGTATATATAATTTTGGATAGAGCACTAAATAGAGACACAAATGATTTTCAAACTGAGTTGCGGTACAAGACAGTCTGATTGTCTGGTGTGGGAATATGCAAAACAATAATAGTTTCTCTTTTCCCCCAGCCAAATGCATCTTCTTTTGGAATTAACTAACACTACACATTAATTAACAATAAACACATTCAAGCTATTACAGTGTGACGGCTAAAAAAGAAAGCAGTGTTGCTGTCTTCAGGAATGCAGTAGATGAGTCCGTGTGTCTGTATGCCTAAAAATAAATGACACGCAGCCCTTTCCTCTGTAATAAACAAGAGCGAATGGTTTTATTTTAAAGCTCTAAAGACTCACCATCCAGTATAACCACAGCAAGCTGTAACTCTGCAATAATGAGTCAATTTTTCCATAAACGGACAAGGCATAAATCGCGCAGATGATCGTTATTCATTCACATACATCGCCATAGACGTAGTTACAATTTTAAAGTTATTATACATCGCATGCTTTAACGCTCAAAATCGCTTGAAAAGCAATGCAAATGAGAAAACATTTACAATTCACATTGAAAACAGACCTGCTCCGACGCCATGTTGACCCTCCCTCTCCAGACCACTGTACTGACAGCTTCACACACAGCCTGAGGAGAAACCACTGCGAGAGAACCGTTATCTGAACAGTACTGTCAAACAGCCGAACCTTCACATGGATTATACACCAAACCTGGCTAAATTAAACTTAGAATTAAATTTTCCATACATATAGGCCAGTGTAGAATAAGAAACGAGTTACATTTAAGGGAGCACTGTAACTATGTTAGATGGTTTGTTCCTCCGCTATAAAGAGCCAGACTCGCCGTATAAGGAAAGTACAAAGACTGAGAGCACATTATAAAATGAAAACGACAAGAAACGCCTGTTATGATATTTTTTCTATGGCCTTATTTCCAACTTTTTGATTTCTAGTTAAAATTTCTGTTTTCACTGGAAAAAAATATTGATAATATTAACAGAAAAAATAAAATAAAAATAAACACAACAAAGACAATATATTGTTAAATATGTTTTTTTAAAAAAAAATTAAAAGTATGAATTACCTAATAATTTTCAGACACTGCCTTTACAGTAAAATGTAAGCATAACTGATAGCAAAAGTAACATTTCCCTGCGTAGACAGTCTGTTTATTTATTTATTTAAATATAAATTTATCAGTTGTGTGTCCATTTGTGTTTTGTGTTGCAGTTATGCTATTTATTTAACGTTTATTGAATTATTTTAGTGTTTACCAATGTGTTACCTCTTTGATAATTAAATTAAATCACGCAACACTTACAATGCAATTCTTGAAATTATTTATTTTCATTTAATTTGAGTCAGATCAGGACAGAAGCGTGTAACTTTGGCAGGTGGTATAACGTTAAATGATGGAAAATCAATTAAGGCATTACACCAGCTCTTCGAGAGAATGTAAATAAAGATCTTCCTGCACTTGACATTTGACACCCACTTAACAGTGTGAGATTTCATCACTGAGAACTGAGCTTCACCTTCAGACAGACACGCTGAGTAACATAATAAGAGGCCGTGTTAAAAAAAACAAAAAAAAAAACAGCTCGTATGGTTTAGGCTGTCCACATTGTGCTTATACAGTTATATTTCCTCAAACTGAGAAGTCTAGCAAACCGTTGCTACAACTAAAAGCGCGTCCATGGTTTCGGTGAAAGTCGAGGGTGTGAATGGTGGGCTTTTACTAGCAGTATAAATACAAAGAGAGCAGCCACACTGCTGGATTAAGTGCGCTGGGACGTCCTGAAGCAGGATTACAGCAGCAGATCTGCAGCTATGGCTGACACTTTACGAAGACTGGTAAACTCATCTCCGTACGGTGTTTTGCAGGACAAACTGGAAGCTTGGTACAAAGACTATCATGTAAGTCATCAATAATTCAAGCTGCACATAGTCTGTGATCAACCACAATAGTAGTTTACTATATTCACAGACTTTACATTCTGTTTAGTCAGTTATGTGTATAATATCAACAAGTGCACAAATTCAGGATTCATTGATTTCAGATTGTGATATTGGAGATTCTGTCTGGGGACTGTTTTCACCACATGTATTTAAAGTATTTAGATGCTTTGTGGTTGGACTCGATATGCACAACAACCTGCAGTAGTTAGATGGCCATATTATACTGGGGTAGTTGCCAAGCATCCTGAATTAATATGCGCAGTAGTGTCCTGCATTGTGCTTTTATAACAACAGACCTCAGTTGGAATATTTGCTTTATTACATTGCTTTTACGGCAGAGTTTGGTTTCTATGGACGCTCGTTGTCAGGACAACTGGGACGCCATTCCTGAGCACTTCTGATTGGCTGAGAGCAAACGTGCGCGCTCCCGTCGAGCTTGTGTTTTCTGAATGGAGAGAGTCATACGAGTCTCTCTTCTTGTGTAATGAAATTTTATCTTCAAAATTGACAAATTATTAGTAGCCTAATCATCAATTTTAACCACACATGGGTCAATAAAGCACAGTTTATTTTATTTATCATTAATTTATTCTAAAAAAAAAAAAAAAAAAAAAATACGTTAAGAAATAAATAGTCAAATGTGTTGAGAAGAGATTAGCCTAATTTATTATTTATATGCTAAACATGTTTTTAGTTTTAGCAATTTTACTTTTAAGTTTGTCCACCAAGTCAAAATAAGTGTGACAAGAAGCCCTTTTAATTTGTAAGTTAAAAATTACATTTAAATTAAAAGTTAATGTTTTGGTTTTTGATTGTTTTAAATAAAAATAAAAAATAAAAAAAAATTAAAAAGGCACATTTTGTTCCGGTCAAATGAAGTATGACTTCTGATTCTTGATATTTTTTTTTTTTTTTTTTTTAAAAACATGAATAGCCTACAAAGTTTGCATATAAAAAATGTGGAATATCAGAATGAGTTGTTTTATACCTATTTGTCACTATTAGCACTATTAACACTATTATGTTTTCATACTGCTTCATCAGAAAGTTAGATATCCGATTCAGCCCATTGTTGCAGTTTGGAGGCGTTTCCACAAATGCTACTAGTTTCACACTAACTTGCTATATCTCATCTTATAACATCCTTTGGTCATATATTCTCACAGGTGTTCTCTTGTGACCAGAACCTGAATAGGTGCTGTGAGCTAGTGGAGCTCACCTCTAAAATTCAGGGTCAATTGTTCACCATACTCAATCTTACAGCACAAGAAGGTAACAAACGGATCTTTGTTTTCAGTATTTAAATACAGTATAATCTCATTCACCTTTAGCATGTCACATGGTCATTTCCTCTAGCTGACTGTTTAACAATAACATTCAGATCCTCTGTACTCTTTTTCCTCAGGGGGACATTATTCAGGTGTTGACACACTGAAATCTCGCCTTTTACCATGGCTTGGCTCTTGCTTCACCATTGCAGCTTCATCTGTCTCCACAGATACCAGCCTTAGCCTCATTCAGGTCAGTTGGATATCCAGAATCCTCTGCTGCTGTCTTTAACATTTTCTCCACATGTTAGCAACCACCAGTATGAGTTTTGTGTATAATGGTTGTTCATGAGTGAAATAACTATTCTGAGTAGCCTTACCTGCATGTATGTGTGTGTGTATCTCTGTGTTGGCGCTTGTATACTCTTGTGTGTGCCGATCAGGAGTCTATGGAGAAAGATCGGAAGATTCGTGAACTATCCTCAGTTCATGATAGCGACATCCAGAAAATAGAAGACAAGCTGTGTTCTACACGTATGGAGTTGGACACAGTTAAACAGGAGTCAGTATCAATTCTAGTAATAAGTCTAAATGAGATATTTGTTGTTAGGAGTGTCAGTAGGGATATGTGTTACATTTTATACTCCATACAAATCAATCAAAGTCAATTGTTTATTTGATACCAGGCTTGCTGACACCCAGATTGAACTGGACTCCACAAAGAATAAATCTGCAACCACACTCTTGGCCACAGAGGATGAAATACTACATCTAAAGGCAGAGTGAGTCAGAGATGGTCAACTTTAGTCTAAATGTCTGTTTTTCTCTTTGTGGATTAAGCCATACTAGAACATAAAATCTGTGAGAATTTTAAATGTATTTTTTGTTAAACTACTGAATTATGTATTTGTGTCAGGTTGCGAGTTGCTCAAGATCAGGTTGATCTGTATAAGAGAAAGCTGGATGTACTTGATGACCATGAGAGACAGGTCAGAATCCTACGAGACGAGATCTCGTTTCTCACCGCTGAAAAAACTGTTCTACAGGAGAGGTACGTTTGACATGAAAATACCTCATTGCTTAGTGCAAATGAGACTTAAGCAAGCCCTAACGTTCTCTCTTGACTCTTCCAGATTGGTCAGGAGCCGTTCACCTAGTCCTCTTCCCCGCCGAAGTCGCTCTGTTAGCCCTGTGAGGGGTGAGTCTCCTACACGCGCACAGCTCACCAGTTCCTCTCGGCACGCGCGGCTGGTGTCCCGTTTCTCAGACCTGTACGCCACAGAGAGACTGGAGTCCCAGAGTCTCCTGCGCAGATACATTGACGACCTGGAAACAGTCCAGAGGATTCTTTTTATTGCTGTTGTGGTAAGAATAACACTGGTGATCTATTTAATGTGATAACCAATAGTGTAGGTTAGTAATAATGTTATGGTGCTTTCTAAAACACAGCAGTTACTTAATTTGAACTAATCTGATACAAAATTAAAGATAAATTATACTATATTATATTATAGCAGCAGGGAAGATGCTGTATTATATGCTGTATAATAATCATTTGTATTGTCCAATAGGAATCATTTCAAGCTGCTAAGTTGGCCTATCGGCAGTTTAAAACACGTGTGAGGAAGACACTTTCCTCCACTCACATTGGTCCTGAGAGTCTGGAGGATGCTGTGGTTGATTACATTGTGAGAAATCTGGATCTGTATGATGTGCAGACGAGCGTTAATGTAGGTTTGACCATGGTTGCAAACACAGATACATTTTTGTGATTAATTATGGCAGCTCTGAAATTCTAAATGTTTTTCATGTAATTTATTGTTATTTTATTATAAGCCTATTTATTATATAGAGTTTTTTTATTGTAACAACACTGCTGTGTTCATATAAATGTAGTTCATATAAATCCTTTAGTGTTGTTGACATTTCATTTGTTCATTGTTCATTTCCATCTACAGGATGTGATCAACGCGATGAACGTAAACCCACGCATCTCTTTCCCTCCAGAGGTGGACTTTGTTCTGATCAGCAGCTTCATTAGGGAAGCATGTCGAATAGCATTTGCTATGCAGACTCTGGACCCAGCACTGGACCTGGCCTTCAGCTCAGATGGAGAACTCTACAGTGACGTTAAGTGAGTGGAGCTCATAAATCAGACACACTCACACATACACATCAACACAGCTTGAGATGCATCTTTTATCTCCTCACCCACAGAATTTGCAGAATTTGAAATGCATAACGTTTTTTTAAGGATGCATATTACACTTCAAAAAATACACTTTCTCTTCCTCTCAGGTACAGGCGCAGCTTTGACTCTGAGTTCACCGCTCCGCTTGTGGCGTATCATGTGTGGCCTGCACTGTTGGAAGGAGACACGATCATACTGAAGGGAGAGGCGGTCACTAGGAGAGGAGCTCTGGTATGTGGAGACCATTCAGAGGAAATCAATCTAAATAGCATTCATACTACTCATGACATAATCATACTTCATAGAAAAGAAGAAAAAAAAGAGTTTTGTGGATATTTTTGTTAATGCTTTTTAATAAGTTTTATGTATTATTGTTAAAGAACTATTACATTTGTAATTATAAATGATTAAATATTAAAAATGTTTAGGATTTTAAAACTGAATTTAATTTAAATTTTTAAAGAAACTGAAATGACGTTTGTGTGGATGTTTTCTCTAGTGGAGAAGCAGAAGTCGTAGCCCCAGTCCTGTTCGCTCTCGCGCAGGAAGCCCCAGCCGCTCATTTGTGAGTTTCTACTGACAACTCCAGCAGTTAGTCTTCCAATTCAAGGAATAATTCACCAAGAAATATTAAATTGTGATTATTTACGCACCCTTACATTTTTTAAATCCTGTATGAGTTTCTTGTTTCTGTGGGAATGTCTAAGGTGCTGTTTCTTTATATTGTCTGTCAAACAAGAACACAAAGTGTGCTGGGAAATCACAAGCAAGTTGTCAAGCAAGATTTTCAGTGAATAATGATTAAAGTCAGCCGTGTTCCTCACACAAAGCTATCATATTTTTATAGTTAATTTATGGTGTGTTCTGGAGCTTGACAACCCCTGGTCCCCATCCACTTTCACTGTATGAAAGAGAGCAGTTTAGACTTTCTGCTAAACCTTACAGGTTTAGAATGAGGGTGAATAAATTGTCAGAATTTTCAATTTGTTGCGAACTATTCCTTAAACATTCCCAAAAGTACACCAGAAAAGCAATACAGTCCACAATATAGTATACAGTCCACAATTCATTGTGCCCATTAGTTTAGAAATTAAGTTTTCTTCATTTTCTTGCACATGCTTCCTCACTGAGTCTGAGGGTTAGTACAACTTCTTCGCAAATTACTGTGGAATTCTTACAAAATAATTTCTGCTGTCTTTTAAGTCATCTCACTCTCTGTCTCTCTGTCAGATGCCCAGTCGTAGTCGAAGTCCTTCCCCTGGACGTCTCTCAAGTAATCGACTTTAAAGTTTGATACCTGACCTCACTTCACGCTGGATACAGAACCAAACAGAAGCAGATTTATCAAAACATATTTTTTCTATGTGTGGGATGAATTAGAAACTAAAGTGGAAAACAATTACCTTTATTAGTGACTCAGTACTTATGAAGAATGGAGTCATTTGTCATTTTTAAACAGAAAGCACTATTTACAAGCTCCACACTTACATTTTCTGAGTGGACTGCACTTGACTTGACTGCACTTGATTTGATTGGCCAGTTAAACCTTAATTATATTAAATCAGCACCATGAATATGCATTATACTGATCTGTGACTCAGTGAGTCTAACAGGACCATTGCACATTGCACTACCATTTTGTTAATTAATATTTTTAATAAACGTTTGAATGGTGGTGAATGTGCTCGTTAAGGTGCTCTGTTTGTCTGTGATAACTGGTCATTTAAGGTGCTATTCTTTCTATTTTTTAGTCTGCAGTGTTTTCATATGTGATTTTCATCTATACAGTAGGAAATAGAAAATCTGTTGTCTTCTAAGTCACACCTGCACACCAGCACTTTTGTCATTCAGATTCCCTGGAGAATATTAATTGGCTATTTTGTAATGAGATCTGTATTTTTGTCATCACTCTAAATATAAGTGCTGTATGTGAAGTGTTTCTAGTGAACTGACATTCATTTGTTTCTTCTATGTAGTACATAATCTGTAGACACTAAAAGAATCTTTTACAGAATGCATTGAATGTATTTTCCCTTTAAGTACACTTTTAATGTCAATTTGATATTTTCCTAATATTGGTGCTATTTTTTTTTTTTACTTTTTTTTTTTTAGATTTTAAGCTGTTCAAAACCTCAATCTTACAGAATAAGTTTAAGGTGCTCAGTCTGTTCTCCTAATTTTGTCATGTTTACTCAAATAATTTTATGAATTTGTCTAAACATACAGATACTGTATGTGTGAGTGTGAATCATCAGTAACAGACCTAAAACTTTTGGTTTTAAATTGTTAAACACAGATAAATTATTTTACTGTATGAAAATAACTGAGTGCACGTAATAAAACACAAAAAATGACTCAACAGCGTTCATACCATTAATGTATGTATTAATTTTCCTTGAGTCATAATAGAATATATAAAGGAAGCCAAGGTTACATGAAAGATGGGTTATACTGATGTCATTATAATGTGAGTGCAAAAGGTCACCCAGTCTAAACACATTATTCGGTCTGTACCCACTTCCACTCATCTTCCACTTCCACTAGAGGTCACTCACATCCTACTAAACTGAGGAGAATACAGATTTATTATGTATCCATTATTCCATGATAATATTAATGGTCCACTTGGTAAATAAAAAAGTATTTCTTCAGAAAAGTCATTTTAAAAATAATGTACACTCTGCAACTTCTCTGCAACAAAAGTGTTGTTATTTTAGTATAAAATTTAAATAAAATAAATATTATTATATTACTTATTCATATTTTGAATTTGCTTTTATTTATTTATGTTTATTTTGTTTGTTTTTAGTAATTATGTTTATTTGTAGTAATTGTTTTTGTTCAAAAGCAGAATATTTGTATTTTGCTTTAATTTATTTTTATTTCCGTTTTAGTGATTTTGTACTTCAACTTATTTAATTAAACTTATTTAATTTCAGTTAGTTGCCAAGGCAACATTTTTTGATATATGTTCTACAAGTAATATTTATTTCTCATTTTATTTCAATTAACAAACGTTATTTTTAATAGTTTCAGTTTTGTTTTTTGTTTTTGTTGTTTGCTGTTTGATTATGGGTTACCATTTTTTTCACAGAATTAATGAATCATGGCTGACTGTGCTTTTCTACAATGACACTTGTAGCAGTGTAACTTCAAGACAGACAGCACAAATAAACAAAACATTACTTGTGTTCCTTTAAAGTATGGATTTTCAACTGTAATAAAAAATAGAGAAAGAGAAAAATGGGGGAAAATACAGGGAGTGGAATCATGAAGTAAAATAAATTGCTAGGTAGGCCATGTACGTGATTAGAGGAGAGTGGATTCATTGAGACCATCTTAACCATATAGCATCCACACACACACACACACACACACACACACACACACACACACACACACACACACACACACACACACACACACACACACACACACACACACACACACACACACACACACACACACACACACACACACACACACCAGCTACAGAGACATGCTGCTTTAGACACATCTGTTTGCTGCCGACTACAAATAAAGCATCATTATATAGTTGCTATGACATCGGATAAACTCCTGCTGTTAAAGGATGAGACAGGAAGAGAGGATGGCGAGGAGTGTAATTGAAGAATGACTGCAAGGTCAAGTCATACCAACAAATTATAAAGCAGGGATCAGTAACACAGACTGGTGCAGCATGAACTCATACTCAATGGCTACTTATCATTTTCCTGAAATAAACAGATGCTGTATTTTGCTCCGTGTCCCAGAAATACCCCAACCAGCAGTTATTTTGAGCACAGTTGCTGCCGGACCTGGACTGTCCTCTGTAGCAGACGGAGATCAGAGACCTCCAGCAGACCAAGGTTAGAGAAGTCTAAAGCCTGCATGCATAAAAAGCAGGCTATATGCTAAACAGTTTTCATTATTCAAAGTTTCACTGATTTAGATAAACACTGGAAGATTTTTAATACAAAAATAGCAACTGCAGCTGCAGGAACTGGACATGAATTAGTCATAAAACAGCACTGATATGTGGGACTTCACATACATTTTTCTAAACTGCACTGCGTGTGAATATATATATATATCCTATGGCCAAAAAAATGTGTGAGGAATCATGAGTAACCCAAAATTCTGGTAAATCCACCATATACCTTTTCCAGAAACAGTTTTTCACAGGCAGGGTATGAAGACTATCATAAGTCGTTTCTTATGTTAACTGAAGATCATTGCCTTTTTTTGTTGTATTGAGGAAGCATTGGTTTGAATTGTGCTCTAAAAACTATAAGAGTTACAGTAAATCATGCTGAGCCACTAGTTGGCGACCTTGCGTTAAGATTGAGACACTCGTCAGCTCGTTGCATGAACCACGAGAGTCAAAAGTTTACAGAATGAGACTGAAATAGTCATAGAATTATGATTAAATAATAGGTTGTGTTCTCTTTAAAGAAAGGACGAGGGAGAAAGGGTGGAGAAGGAATGAAAGTTTGAGGCTTTTCCTCGAGTCTCCAAGTTCAAGTTCAGTCAGAGATGAATGCATATGAGAGTGTGTAATTGAATTAGAGTCTCATCCACAAACTGACTGAGAGCAGGAGATTTCAAGAAAGATAAATAGTAACAATCTTCTGAATAACATGTAATAGTCGCACCACAAAATTCCATTAGGTGTATCTTTTTGCACACTTATAGATTGTTGCAGCTGATTACAGTGTTTTAGAATGCTGGACAGTTTTCATTGCTGGCTTGCCTGAGTTCATTAAGCCCTGCTGGTGATGCCAGCAATAGTGTGGAGTCATTGTTTACAACTGCTCATTAACACTAGGAAATTGCTACATGCTAATCAGCAGAGTTGTTCGGTCAAGCTTATTAGCAAAGCTTAGCAGCATCTCTTGGGCTTTTGCCTGGAGAGAGACTTAAAGAAAGAGAATGGCAGGAAGATAGATGCACTAACGCTTCAGGGTGAGTCAGAGGACACAGAACATGTGTTTACTGCAGAAACAAGAGCTCATCCTTGGATAATATGTAGACCATCAGACTGGCAAAGGGTATCTTTTATAATAATAATAATAATAATAAATACCGGTATTGTTAATATAATAATAATTATTAGTAGTTGTATTATATTGTGTTATTAACAACAACAATAATAGTCATAACCATCCTTCATAAAAATCATCATTAATATAATTTATTATTAAAATTAAATGAATTATTAATTACATAAATTTATAATAATAATATGCTTATTATTATTATTATTTGAAAACAACTTTTAATATTTTAAATTAAGAGGAAATTGAACTTCAATAAGTGTAGTTTAGTACGGCAGAGTTCATATCATCCTCTCACATCTGGCTTTTGTTGATGGATTTCAGTAGTTATGTCTGCAGGCATGTGCAGATCCATTAGTCTTACAGATTCATTATATCCAGTGTTTGCCTGTTGCTGTAAAAACAATTTCATGCCTATTAACTAGGATTTTGCATTGTAACACCAGCAGAGATTGATTTTATGCTATGTTGTTTAACTTGGCAGGTTTTCCGTGAGCCGTGTACTGGATCATGCATTTGGCTAAATACTTTAGCCTACAAGACATTTGGAAATATGAATATGTCTGTTGAAACAAGCCAAAGAGATGTGGAGAAGTGTGGTTGTTAGATGCTCCAAACCACAGTATATTTTGGAACGGATTGAAAATGTTGAACATTTCTTAATGTTACATGTTTGGCAAGATAAACAGTCGATTCTTCCTCTGGAGTCTCCTGTCTTAGAGGGCTGTTCAGGTGATCGCATTCACCCATGTGCCAGTCTGAAATTGCCCCTTTTATCATCTCTGTTTGTGTTCCTGCCTTTTCCCTGGAGGTCTGTAGAAATATCCTTCCAGGGCGCACGTTTGGGATCTCAATGATGAAAACAGCAGCCCAGAGTGTTCCTACACCCAAATGTCCAACTGGTCTGCCGAGTTGGACTGGGGCAAAACACTCTGACAGGGGTCGGTTGGAAAAGCTTGGTGTGGTTTGGTGTAGGTCAGAGGCATGTGGGCTGATCAGACCTGGACGATCCGTTACATATCCAGTGGAATGTTTATCCAGTTGTGCTGTGGTTTGAGAGGCAGGAGAAGGTAACCGCAGAGACCTCCTGCTTGTTCACTGGAGGTAAGCTCTGCAGGGGCCTGTAACTCACTGTACTTTCCCGACACTGTGTTGAAGGAGGGGGGTAAAACATATAAGTGTGTTTAGAGATGTCCTCCCACTGCCATGCATATATCAGTTCAACCGGGCATCCATCAACAGATCTTTCATCAAATCTTCCAAAGCCCTTCTTTAAGGATGAAAGCACTGCACCAGCCTTTAAACAAATGTCCAAATACTAGAGGTTGACTGCAATAAATCATTTGAGACAATACTTTTTAAAATCAATACACTGTTGAATATGTTAAAAATTTAATTCAGACCCATAGAGGCCACAGTCCAAAATATCTGAAATTTGTCAGTTATTATATAAACCAAAATGCCAATAATAACCAAATGACATCCAACCTAACTTCTTTGATAAGTTTAGCTGGCCTTATATACAAAAAACAAACAAACAGAGAAATTTTGTTGTCATTTTAAAGTTTATTTTATTTTATTTCAATTTTAGTTTTTATTTAATTCCAGTTAGTAATTTAGTGTTTCAATTGCTAAGGCAACAATTCAATTTTTTTTGTTTATTTTTTTTTTACTAATATTTATATTTTATTTATTTATTTTATTTTAGCGTTATTTCAATTAAAAAATGTTTGAATAGTTTTATAGTTAATGATTATAACCCTAAAAAACTAAATGTTCTATAACACACAGAACTTTATTTATTCATTTTTTTGATTCTGTGAGATGCTCAAAGGCAAGCATGATCTCATGGTTGAAGCTTATGTAACAGGTTACTGGTAGAGCATGGCTGGTCAGTGGTGAACAGCCTTAACAGGGGCCGCAGTTTGAACCTGAGAGGTTGGATGTTTGTGGTTCAGCATGTGATAAACCCGTTTAAACCTGAGGCCAAGTGCAGCATTCAAAGCATCAAAGCCTTTAAAGATCTACAGTCAGCTCTTAAAAACACAAGCTAATGGCCACTAGAGACACATTTCCTGCCTTTAGAATGGCCTCTCTGCCACTAGAACCTTTTACACATTTTTCACACACATTTACTTTTAGATTTGGTGTGACAACATACTTTTTCATGAAGCGGTGGACCTTTCTGGCTTGCATGAGAATAAGGTGCATGAAATCATAGATACTCCTGATGGATTGGCCCTCTTGTCTCCCATAATTAGATATATTCTCTCATTTTAAAGCATTTTTTGGACTCGGTCAATGTTTCATTCACCCGACATATTTCTGCGCACTACCTAACCCCCTCCATTTTCTACTTTATCACACAAACTCTCAATCTCTCTGTGAAGGGGCATTTGATGTGTCCCGGTTGAGTTTTGTGAGATGTGTTGAGTGAGTTGTGTTTTGGCTGGCTATGAGCTTTTTCTCTCCAAATGGGAATCTGAAAACTGGGCTGAACCCTGAAGTCCAGCGTTAACACATTCATATATCACTACACACACACAGACAGGGTTACAGGTGACCGCACCACACAATATAAATCACCAGTGATATAAAAATCATGAAGGGAGGAGAGGAAAGAAGAGCGGATAGTCAGAATGATACAGAGAAAAAAGAGGACAGAGCAGAAAATAAAAAACAGAAGTGATGAGTAAAAGAGTAATGGTGATTTCATGTCGGTAACTGGAAATAAGATAATAAAGTGGAAATAACAACTATATATACAATTATATAAAATATATAACAACAACAATGCCCAGCTGATATCCTAATGATAATTTTGCTGTTTATAAAGTTTTTTGATGTGAGATGAGATAAGTTTGGCATCTCATGTCCAATTCGTACTTATTTTACAAGGTGGCTAATTTGTACAAATTCATACAAATACAATTTTGTACGATTTCTGTGACCGTTAAGTTTAGGGGCAGGGTTAGGTGTGGTCCTTCGTACGAATTCCTACAAATTTGCCACCTTGTAAAATACGTAAGCTTTTTCACAAATTGTATTGCGCCATTCTATGTTCTACTACATTCTATATTCAGCTACTTAAAAACTTTTTTTTAAATATTTTTGTTTAGTATGGAGAGCAGATAGGAGGCCAAGTTAAAGAGAAAGGAGGACAGGATTGGAAAAGACAATTAAGTTGCCTGCAGTGCTGCCCATGTGGCTATTGGCTCTGAACAAAATGCTTTTTAATTTTTATTCTCTATGTAAACCTGCAGTAAATGTGAGTTGTTGTTTTTTTTTTTGCATTGAGTTCCTTTGTTTCACAAGAATGCATTCAGTGTGAATGTCCCCTATACCCACCCACATACAATCACTTTCTCCTCTTTCACACTCACAAACAAGCACATACCCATGTATAACATAATAGGCTCTGACCCATGAAATAGTATAGAGAGAGCTGTTTATGAGAAACTTTTGACTGTTACCTATGTCTTGGCATACTATTCCTGACTGAGGTAATGTGTAGCTGAATCACAAATACATATTCCCACAAACACATCGAACAAAAGTCCCTCAAGCTCCTCAGGCCCGTTAAATCCATCTGCTGCAGTTCTACTGAGTGACCACTGAACTGCAGTTTATGACTAGCAGGAGAATTGACAACCATGAGGTCATGAGGTTATATATCAAACATCAGCCAAGATATCTTAGCTTACATTATCAATGCAAGGCAAGCCCAATTAGCCATGACATTACAACTGTCCGGTCCAGCGATGTCATGGTCCAACCCTTCCACCGAGACATTAGTCCACCGAGTCGTTCAATCTTAGGTCCACTCATTCTTAGGTCATGTTTTGTAGTCATTTCACATCTGCTAGTTTTCACAAGGTTTTAGTATTAATTTAGTCACCTTTTTTTTTTCTTCTGGAAATGTCTGTCCAGTTGCTCATCAGCTGAAAGCTTTGATGCTGCTGGACTTTCTATTAACTTGAAAAGGGGCTGTAACAAAAAAGGGATCTGTCAGTGGGCTGTGACCTTTATAGGAATGTTTCATCTTTCCATTTGTCACACCTCAAAGTGGCCAGTTCTTAAATTAAAAGAAGTGGATATGGTGAGAACCGACAAGCTTGGCTTCAACTGCGGAGACAAATAAAAAAAGGAAAAGGTAAAAAGTTCATGGACAAGAGCTGTGAACGCACTAAAAGAATTAAAATTGTGCTGAATTTTATGCTGCATAGTGAAGCAAGAGAAGGAGGCCATGTTTCTGACAAGACTGTTTTTTACACATCGTTAAAAAGGTCAAAATGGTGAAATAGTAATGTTTCATAACAGACGAACAAAAAAAAAAAAATGTTCAGAGCACTGCATGAGGCCTCAGACAGGGCATGCTTCAATGGGAAAGCTACATGTGTAGTGCTTTAGACCCGAGGTTTTTAGGTCCCCAGGGGACTGCAATAAATTTGTAGGGGGCCCACAGAACCGGAAAAAAATTAAACATTAAACAATTTTTAAACATTAAAATTTTATTTTATTTTTTTTAGTTCACCCCAAAATGGAAATTCTGTCATTATTTACTCTCCATGCACTTATTTCAAACCTGTAGGAGTTTTTTCTTCTGTTGAGCACAAATGTTGGTGCTCACCAAACAGTTGATGGTATACACTGACTTACACAGTACGGTCAACTGTTTGATTACCAACATCCTTCAAAATATCTTCTTTTAACTTTTTTGTTTAAAGATTAATATCCAGGTTTAGATGAAAATGAAAACCAAAATGTTTCAGTGTGGTCTCAGATTTTTGAATCTCCGTATATATGCATTGTCACATGTGCATGTAAATTCAAAAAAAAAACAAAAAACAGAAGGTAAATGTTGGTAGCTCTAAATGATTTCATGTTGACTGCTGTCAGCTTATTGGGATATGAGTAGTGCACGTCGAGGTAGGTAACCCAACTAGAGCCACTGACCAAACACATGATAGCAGTTAGCACTGGCCCCTCACCGCTGCCCTTATAAGAAACATATGGAGAATTATGATGATGGGAAAAACAGTGGTGCTTTAGTGAGCCATGCTGCGGGGAGGGTGAGTGGGATCGTCCAGGTGTGAGTCTATCTACTTTACAGCGCTCAAGAGACTTTTTAGTGAACAGGCTGATTTGATCGTTGCACAGAAAGCAGAGGACAAAGCTCTGTTACTGCACTCCAAATCCCTCTCTAATACCAATTACATTTCTGAAAAATGTGGTTCACACTGTGAGAATGATGATAAAAAGGAAAGAGAAGAAGTTTCTAGGGTTACTGAATATGGGTACAGATTAAGCAGATGTATAGTGGTGAATGTGGTCATCTGAGGAGGGGGGCAGACATCACATCTACATTCATAAAGGCTACAGTCAGACCCACTGATTGAGTTACAGCAACATGACTTTATGAGCCAGCTGCAATAGCACTTATTCAAAATTAAACACTTATACACGTACAATAATAATCATACACTTAAATGTTACATACCGCAAATAAAAAAATCTTTAAATGTGGATAAACTGCTACTTTTCCCATTTTTTTTTCCATTCTAATCTAACTAAGCAATGATTTTCAATAGTCCAGAATAGTGTTTAGTACTTGTAGATGGTAAACGTGCAGTTTTTAGCAGAAATGGTAACAAAAGGTATAGTATCTTTCCACTAATAAAGCAAAAGTGTTTAGCAGCAGAGAGTAAAATAAAGCAAATAACAATTAAAAAAACACAATTACACTAGACTGTATAACTCATTCCCCATTCACCATGCTGCTTCACACAGATTAAATAACACTTGTACATTTCATTGGAAGAAAGCACATATAATTGAGCATAGAACTGTGGAGGGAAAAAGGTTTGCTAAAAATCATACGGAAACCACATGACTAATAATAAGCTATTATAAAACAGCATAAATGAGTGATGGTTAGCAAATGTTTTTAGACTTTCTGTTTATTTTATGTACTTGGTTGTTCTTTGGTCTTCCACATGAAAGAATCAAAGGATCTTAATGGTAATGCTCTTTCTCTAGTCACAGCAAGCCACACACAACATGTTACAGATGACAATTCTAGGCATTTAAAAGCTTTATGGCCTCACAATAAACAGCCCTATTAAATTTAGGGTACTAAGTCTCCATGTTGTGGCTGCTGATGCTAATTTTAGGGGTCGTGGTTTGTTTCGAGTCCATTTTTCCCAGTGAGAACGAGTCAAATTGTTTTGGCTTTGTTTGTTATAGGTTAGAGATTACTAGCTTTCATTTACACTGACCACAGCAAAGAACCAGTAGGAGATGGAGAGAGAGAGAGAGAGAGAGAGAGTGTATGAGTCACACTGAAACAATGGCATGTTTATGTGTACAGCATTTCTAATTAAGACCCATAAGATCCTGTGTCTGACGAAGGTCATGAGACTGAAACATTGTGAATGAATCTATTTCCTACATGTTTGCAAGTATTGATGCAGGATTCATTTGTTTTTTGTTTAGATTTTTGACTTGTTTTCGGTCATTTGTCTTATGCAACTACTGATCACCTGCAGGTGTGTGAGGGTAACTGTTGATAAATTGATAGAAACAAAAAAAAATATTTATTGTTTATGTTTATGTTTATGGCCATGATGTTAAATTGTTTACATAATCCCAGTATGATCATAATCTGAATATGAAGAGTTTATGAACAGACAGAGGTATTTCATAAATAAGAAAAAGTTAAATTAGAATATTGGTCACAATTGTACTCAGTGTTAGTTTACTAAAAAATGAAAGTTCTGTCATTAATTACTCACCCTCATGCTGTTCCAAACCCGTAAATCCTTCGATCATCTTCGGATCACAAATTAAGATATTTTTGATGAAATCCGAGAGCTTTCTGACCCTCCATAGAGAACGATGGAACTGAAATGTTCTCAGGTCCAAAAACGCAGTAAGAATATCGTTAAAATAGTCCATGTGACATCGGCGGTTCAACCGTAATTTTATAAAGCTACGAGAATACTTTTTTGTGCACAAAGAAAACAAAAATAACAACTTTATTCAACAATTCTTCTCCTCCTTGTCCCATTCTCCGCCATTATCTAGAGTACCATGGTGCATGCGTGTGCTGCTGCTGACTTAGAACTCACATGCGCTGCACCTTGTTTACAAGCAGAGGAATGCATGTGCATGCATCGTGGTCCACTGACTTTAATCTACTGTCTAGTTTGTTTGGCAGACAAAAATGGCAGATTCAACGTTATGATTGGTCAGATTGCCTGTCAATCAAACTCCCTGCAAAGGGTCAGTTGAACCCTTGTAATTAGCATTGCTAGCACAGGCACAATCAGTAACTCTTAACGTGATTACACTTTTTCATTGCTCTTTCTTTAAAACTCTTTCAGTTGCACTCACTCAGTCAGACACAAACACATTCAGACAGTCAGTCTTCTGGAGCAGAATCAAACTAAAGGCATTTCCTTACAGCAGGACTGGGAGCCTATCTGTGAGGTTATTTATGTCCCACAGTGGAGTGTGAGCAGGGCGTTCGGGGAGCATTAAAGAGACGGTGGAGAAATGTTTCCACTCAGTGGGTTTGCAGAACCACGTCCACTAGCGTTTACATATTGCACTGCAGCTCAACACATCAACACTTGATGGCAGTGTAACTCCATGACAGAGTCTCGATGAGACAAAAACAATCTCTCTCTCTCTCTCTCTCTCTCTCTCTCTCTCTCTCTCTCTCTCTCTCTCTCTCTCTCTCTCTCTCTCTCTCTCTCTCTCTCTCTCTCTCTCTCTCTCTCTCTCTCTCTCTCTCTCTCTCTCTCACACACACACACACACACACACACACACACACACTGCTTGTGGAAGCCTGCCATATTATATCTCACCAGTAAATGTGATAAAGTCCTCTCCTGTGTAATTTCTCTCTCTGTTGTCACTATATCTCCTGACACTTCTTTTGGAGAACTCAAACATGAGGTATTTTCTGGCTGATGAACATGCTGAACTTTCCAGAGGATCCACATCAGGTTTTTTTAATTCACGGTAATTCGTCTATTTAACTATTGATAAATTGCAAGCCGAGGTATTAAACCACATAGGCGATATTTCCTATGTCATTTCCTGTCAAATACAATCACAGCTTCTGACTAAACAGATCAAACTGAGTCACCAAAGGGGGGGGGGGGGTCTGGGCATCTATTTAATGAGATTACACCAATTTCATTTGACATATTCTGTAAATGTTCCCTGAACATAATTCACTCTTGTTGATCCAACCACTGCTGTTGCTGTTCAGACTGGTGCAGAAAAATCCGGAGTTTTCTGGATTTTTATGAAAATATAAAGGCCTGTTAGAGTTTAAGTTTTTTATGTTTAGTTATTTTGAACATTTAAAAGAGTTTATACAATATACATTTTTTTGGTTTGTTTGTTTGTTTTTTGTTACCATTGTACCATTTGAAGTGTGGATCTTGTGCTTAGCTTCTCAGTAGCTGTGATTGCCATCTAGAGTTTCATGCCACAACTCTGTATATATAAATTTAGTTTTAAAATATGGTTAAACTGTACTACTGAATGCACTGACAAGAATTTATGGTAAAAATAAAATACTTTGACATAATTTTCTACTTAAACTTGTACAGTGTGTCATGTATTTAAATATATTTGCAACTGCACATTTGTAATAAATGTAATAATTTTACATTATTACAAAGTGCACTTTTCAAAAGTGAACTTAAGTGTGTTACTCTCTTTAAGTAAGACTAACTGCAAATGTCTTTTCATTTCATTTATATATGCAAAAGTATACTTTTCTGTGATGTTTTGGACCCCATTGACTTTCCTTGTATAGACAAAAACAATTAAAACATTCTTCAAAATATCTTTTCTTGTTGTTGTTTGTAACAACATGAAGGTAAATAAGTGATGACAGAATTTTAATTTTTTTAGTGAACTCGTTAAAGTTTATAATTTGATCTCTTTAAAACCTTGCAGTGTTCTGTGACAACATTCACTATACAGATACTCAACACAACAGATGTCATATGATTGTTATGGTGTAAGATTACAGAATCGTGATACAATCTGAGGAAAGGATAATATCTTTTCTATCTCACATCTGCAGTTAAACATAAAGAATAGGGTTATAAATCCTTGCTCTCCCCTGTGAAACAAGGACCATTTTCTGTTTGGCTTCTTCAAATCAATCCAGGTTGTAACCCATGTTAAACTAATTCCAGAAGTCCAACTATTGCTTTGACATGAAACCTAAGCAACCTTTAGCAAAACTCACCAACATGTCTGAATTCCATTATATTTTTAGAATGAATTGCTGATCAAAAATCGTTTTTCATACTGGTCACATAAAGGAACCCGATCCTAAATCAGTATTAGTTCATGTGTCTGGCCTCCAACATTAAACGCAGAACCAGATCACAGTCATAAATACAGTCCTCTGCACTATATATCTACTGGAAGACTAAATATATAACTGTAGATGAACACTTTGGAAGCCGTGTGTTTATAATGGAGGGCTGCTGTGACACCTTAATGAATATTTTGAGATGGTAAATACAGTACTGAACATCCTTGCAACCTTAGTGTGGGATTGTTTTTGGCTCACGTCGCTTAAAAAAGCCACCGCTGCTTTAAAGTTAGCCTTCAGACTAACAGCCCACAAGAGCAAAATAGAAGCATTTTAAAGCATTTGGAGGCTGTCAGATGAGGCAAAGATCACTTGTAGGTTTGTAATGGTGTTCAGCACTCCCAGAGGAATAGGAAGACTAATGTTTCTGTTGGCATGGCTTCCGCTAATGGTCCCCAGACAAGGAGATCACGATCAGTGGTCATGGTCAGTGCTCACAGGGTTTGTCTATATCAATGAGGCCTTTGACAGGGAACCCATCGCCATATCGAAGAACTGTTTTTGAGATCAGAATGGTTGTGAGTATGTGAAGGCCGCAATAAAGAGTGTAAAGAATACGATTGTATGTTGTTTTGAAACAGTTTCCATAGAAGCGGTTTCTTCGTGAAACCTGAGGATCACTTTGTTTGAGATCCAAGGAGCCAGGTGGCCATAATACATATTATCATCATGTTATTATGTGTCAAGGTATGTTTATTTGTCTGTGTGTGTTTGGTTAGTTTTCTACTCGCTGATTGGGACTCTTGGGGTGTAGAGCATGATATGGAGTTTCAATCTGTCTTTGGATAGACTTAAAAGCAAAGAACAAAAATCAAAAGAGAAAGTGCTTTAAAGTCTGATCAAATTCATTAAACTCTTCTGGTTAATATACTCTCAGAAAAACAAAACATTGACAGACTGCATATGCAGACATAGACAAAGACATGTTGCTGGTGTTTTCATAGCTGCAGAATCCATGTGTGTGCTTGTGACCAAGATGAATGGCTTATTCAGAGCATTCATGTGTTCAGCTGAGCTCTGTGCTGGCACCTCTGCGTATGTGCTTCCATGTGTGTGTGTGATTATATGTGTCAATGATGGTTTATAAAAGCAGTTTATGGGGAAAAAAGGAACAGCTGATGCTAAAGAAGGTAAATGTTTGAAATAATTTCTGTAGTGTTATTGAAGGTAAGATATTGCAGAATGAGATTTAAAAAACAAAACAAACAAAAAAAACCCATTAAACATATTTTTGATCTATATGCCATGCAAGTTTAAAAGACTTTCTAGTCTCCTACTAATTTTTTATGCTAATCAAGGCACAAGAAACACTAAGTAGCTGCAATGTAATGCAATCCATACCAAGAAACTTTAGAAGCAGTGATGACTTGAGAAACCACATTAAAAATGGTCCTTGAGCCCTTGTCTGCGTAATCTAAATCAGTGTGGATTTTAATTTGATGGTTTGTAATTAATGCTTTCAAAAATGGAATGCACTTACACTGTAAAAAAAAAATGGCATAAAATTTACAGTAAAAAAACGGAAGCTGTGGTTGCCGGAATTCTACCGTAAAATATACGGTAGCAACGTTTTAGGTTTTACGGTTTTAACTTAAATTTACAGTTAAATACCATAATTTCATTAACTTATATACTGTTAATATACCAACCTATTGAAGTACTGAAATCTGTTTTGTAACTTTGAAATACACTGATAACCACCAAATGCAGGTGGTGATGAGAGTCACATGATGAACCAAAGCCCATCACAAACAGCTTTTAAATAATAACATATATAGAAGGTGCACAGTGTCATTCACACAAGCACTAAACACCATCATGGTGAGACTCATTAAACTGAAATATGCAATAAACATTAATTTAACAACATTAGATGTACATACAACCCTAATAAACATAACTGATAAGAACAAACTAAGAAGAAAGCTAGTTATTTAAAAAAACCCCATAAAATTCAAACAGAATTTGAAATGCAACGAAGGGAATTCTGGGAATGTCAATTTACGGTTTTTCTCTGTAAATTTTACATTCTTTTTCACTTCCAAAAGCGGTATTTCACCATAAAATTGTCTGAAATGTCTATTACAGTTTTTCGCCGTATATATTAGGGGAACTTACCGTTAACCATTTAACAGGTTTTTACCGTAGCTTTTTCACAGTTTTTTACCGTTAAAATCACGGTTATTTTTTACATTGTATTAATCACAGAAACACATACTGCACAGGCACTGACGCTCACAGGTTCACGGTCAACTTTAAGGGCCATTTTAAGTTTGAGTTTTATGTAAATCTATTGTATTGCCAAAAAAAAAATTATACACCTTATTCACCTGCGCTGATTTATCATAATTTTCTATGAACTCAACAGAGCATTGGCATTAGTAATGCTTGTATTCTGTGTTCGATATTAATATTCAAGGACTGATTTGAACAAAAACAGCAGGCTATCTTTGTTTCTATATCCTCATAAACTCTTACTTTAAGAGAATAATTTAATCATTTTTATGCAATTAGTTTGTTGTACTGGCTTCTGACCTGCAATCTGAGTCCAAGATTAACACTATGTAAGTGCCAAATACAGATAAAAACTTGGCTTCAGAGAGTGAATAAAAAGTTGGCTGTAAACTTTTTTATACAACATTATACATTTAAACTGAATTTTAAGAATGCTAGTCTGATCCTTGCTAACTATTTGTCATACTCTCTCCTAGGGATGGGCAATATGACCAAAATCTTATATCAAAGTAGCCTAATATATGATATATGACAATATAGTTATTTTTGCTTTAAATAAGGTCTTTTTAATATCAAAATTTGTGATACTATAGAAATTTAATTCTTGTCACCAGTGTCAATATCACAAAAAACCTAATACTAGCCTAAATAAAAAGCAAAAACAAAAAACAACAACTTCAAGCTCACTGAGGACAAGTAAACAGTCAACGAATAAATAAGAATAAGAAACTAATTACAAGCAACAGGACGAAAAAAAACAAATAAATAAGAAATCCTACACACATTGTATAAAGTAATCAAATGCATAGAAAAATAGAAAATTCTTCACTGTGTAAATTAAATATATATTTCTTCTTATTAAAGTTACAAAAGTGATTTAGTCAAGAGGAGTGAGAGATTTTCTCTCTTTCCTTGTTTGATTAACATGAATGACAGACAGCAGGAATATTCAACATTAAGAGCTACCCGGATCTAATATACTGTCACACATGGGTTTTCTTTGTCAGCTCTTTGCTTTCACTTAAGACCTCTAAATTACTGTGTTTATGGGGAAACGTGCATTTTGACACTTACAAGTGTGTATTTAAAATAACTCAAAACTCCTGCACTCTATGAGCACTGTGTGACCACGTAGCAAAGCAATGTCACATGAGTGTGTAACCGCGATAGAGACGATACACTGGAAAAACAGATGTGTCAAAAAACAACATACATAGTTGTGTAGGATTTTAACACACAATGTGTAATTAAAAAAAAAAGCCTTTAGACAGATTGGCACAATAAATGTGTTATCATGGGTGGGCAGTTTGTGTTTATGGAAATAAAAACAATACATATATTTCATATGGTAGCACATAAAAAGCTCTTAAATGAATAAAGAACCCCATCCAGGTATTTTGTTTTTGTTCCCATTCCTTGGCTTTATGTGAATGTTTTAATATTGTACATGCTTCAGTTACCCATCAAGTGCTGAAAAACTTGTCACTACTTTCACATCTTTGCAGCCAAATTTTTTTTACTCTGAAAGAACATTTTGGTTGTTGACTGTTGTCAGTTGGCCTTTAAATTTCTCATGATAAACTAACTTACAGTTTACTACATCATCTGACTCTTTGATAGATATTAGAAATTAATTAAAAGGTATATTGTTGAGATCAATACTTTGTTCTTCAATTATTTGTATCTTTTATTAAATCAGCAGTGGAGATGAACATCAGGCAGGTCGTGGATATCGAAAGGGACTTCCACAATCTTCGAGTAGGTACCCATGCTTCTTGAATATGCCAAGTGTGGTAGGTCTCATTGCAGTCTTTATTTATTTTCTTCCATTACTTAAAGGAATAGTTCAACCAAAAATGAAAATTCTGTCATTTAGTCCCCTTCACGTTGTTCCAAACCTGTACGAGTTTTTCTTCTGTTGAACACAAAAGAAGATATTCTTAAGAATGTTGGTAATCAGACAGTTGATGGTAGCCACTGACTTCCATATAATTTTTTTTCTTTGCAACTATTGAAGTCAAAGCCTACCGTCAACTGTCTGATTACCAGCATTCTTTAAAAATATCTTTCATGCTTAGCAGAAGAAAGAAACTCATACAGGTTTGGAACAACATGAAGGGGAGTAAATGACAGAATTTTCATTTTTCATTTTCAATTTTAATTTCTTTCCTTCAATTTCCTTTTGTCTTGATGCTTTCTAAACTCCTGAGGTGTATTTGTTTTTTCCCCCCTTAATTTTTAAGCCTGGAGCCATATTGCATCCCTCTGCAGCCGTTTTGAGACCGCATCAAAGACTAGACCGCAGCCAATCTACATTGAGACTTTGAAGAGCACAACATGACAACACATCATTGCGAGGATTACACACATAGCAGGGAGAACAGACGTATAACAGCAGACAGGAAACAAGGGGCAGAACACACTATCAATAGACAGAACTAACAAGGGGAAAAAGAGACACACCTGGAATCAAATCAAACACGGCTGGGACTAAATAACTAATAATGAACTAAACGAGGACAGGAACAGGAAGACCAAATAAGGGTGGAAATGAGGGAGGAAAAACAAAGGACACAGGGACACAAGTCTGACACTGACGTGCTGTGGACAAGATATTCTAGGTGTGAAACTTCTGTCCACCACAGATTAGTTCTGTCTTCACTTTCTAAAACTGGGACATCTAATATTGAAACAAAACATTCTCTTCCTTTTAAACCTGACATTCCTACTTACTGTGTTGCCTCTTTTGTGGCCCAAATGTATTCTTCATCAAATACAACTATAGTGGATGTAACAAGAAGTATTACTTCACAAATAGTACACACTTACAATTTTACAATATTTCCAAGAGTGATTGTCATTGAAAACAATTTCAAAATATGTGCCTAAATGTTTGTCTGAACTAAAATGTTTATATTTATATGTATCAAAAAGTATCTGACTTTCTTATGAGATTAAATTGATCTTATTTTATGAGAAATGTTATCCTCTGGTCTTGTTTCTGTTAACCGTAAGTGTAATAGATGTTGGCAACACTTTTTTTAATGAATACTGCAGCTAGTGCATTACAAATGCTTTTGTATTATGAAGAAAAATTACAAACATACTATAGATTTTTCAAATTAACTGTCATTGACCAATTTAAAATGTTTATTTGTTCTCTGATTTGGAAAGTTTTATCTTGTATCTGACATTTTATGTTATAAGTTGATCTTATGTTATGAGAAATGTTATCTGATAGTCTTGACTGTGTTTGATTTTCAATCATCCAAGGTGTAGTTGATGTTGGTAACACCATTTAATGTATACTGTATTGTAGCTAAAAGTTGTAGTGCATTACAAGGCGTTTGTGTCATCTAATCATCTAAATTAAGTTTATGAAATTGAGATTTAGAACATTTAGAACATGCCTCTGTGCATGCATTGTTCTCTACCCCTGACAACATTAGACAAATTAAATTGCTAACAGTTTTACATCTGTCTGTTTTATTTCAGTTTTGTAGAATTACAAATTGATGGTAATGCTTATTATTTTTGTCATTAACACATTAATTAGCAGTTTCTGATCATTTTCAGTTACACATAATGTGTTTAAATGACACATTGTGTGTTAAATTACATTACACAGTAGATGTGTGATCCATCTTAAAGGAACACTCCACTTTTTTTGGAAATAGGCTCATTCTCCAACTCCCCCAGCGTTAATAAGTTGAGTTTTACCGTTTTTGAATCCATTCAGCCGATCTCTGGATCTGGCGATAGCACTTTTAGCATAGCTTAGCATAGATCATTGAATCCGATTAGACCAGTAGCATCGCGTTCAAAAATGACCAAAGAGTTTCGATATTTGTCCTATTTAAAACTTGACTCTTCTGTAGTTATATCGTGTACTAAGACCGGCGGAAAATGAAAAGTTACGATTTTCTAGGCTGATATGATTAGGAACTACTCTCATTTCGGCGTAATAATCAAGGAACTTTGCTGCCGTAACATGGCCGCAGCAGGCGCAGTGATATTACACATTGCCTGAAAGTAGTCCCCAGCTATATTATAACTAGTTACCTTGCTGGGGACTACTTTCAGGCGCTGCGTAATATCACTGCGCCTGCTGCGGCCATGTTACGGCAGCAAAGTTCCTTGATTATTACGCCGGAATGAGAGTATAGTTCTTAATCATATCAGCCTAGAAAATTGCAACTTTTCATTTTCCGCCGGTCTTAGTACACGATATACCTACAGAAGAGTCAAGTTTTAAATAGGACAAATATCGAAACTCTTTGGTCATTTTTGAACGCGATGCTACTGGTCTAATCGGATTCAATGATCTATGCTAAGCTATGCTAAAAGTGCTATCGCCAGATCCAGAGATCGGCTGAATGGATTCAAAAACGGTAAAACTCAACTTATTAACTCTGGGGGAGTTGGAGAATGAGCCTATTTCCAAAAAAAGTGGAGTGTTCCTTTAACACACAAATTGTGTTAAATTTGACACAACATGTGTTGTCCCTGAGCACACTCCATATGAGTTAAAATTCTGCACAACGTGTCATTTTTAACACATCTCTTTTTGCAGTGGTCCAAAATGTCACCGATTGACAAATGTTTACCAGTTAATCATGTCTACCAGTATATCGCCCACCCCTACTTTCTCTCTCTCTCGCTGTACTTTCTCTCTCTCTGTATATATATTACAATAGATATAATTTTTTTTTATATATAAGACTTTTTATGGCCAGTAAAAATATTCTCCATTTACCTGCAATTGTTCAATGTGGCAAAATAATACATTTGGACCCTGCTCCTGCAAATCATGACAAGAACACAATATGTTTCTGAATAGATAGATTATTGCATTCCGGTCACATGAAGTCTTTGTGTAAAGTTTATTGGACTGGATCTGATCCCAGATCGGATTCTGACCCTGTGCTTCAGTGCAGCAGCAGGTCCTGGGCCTGAACACAAACACCCTGATGGGTGGATCCTGTTTTCACTGGCCCGCTATATAGGACAGAACAGAGTTCAGAACTACACAAAACACCTGCAAGGCTGCAAGACTCAGTTGCTATGACAACCCAACAGCCCCAATTCTGGCGATGAAGCCGTTAAAATGTTAAAAGGCAATTTGCTTCTGTTTTTATTAAATATCAAGTATCAGAGATTGTTAATATCCAAGAAAGTGTTCACACTGGAGTCTTTGTCCTTAAATAAAACACACACATTTAGAAATGCATTGCCAGCAATGACTGAATTCCTTCCTTATTAACTTCAGGGAGGTTTTATGGGGTCTCTGTGTATTTCCTCAACTTACTTTGGGGTCACATCCATTTCCCGTTACTTTAACTTGAATTAGCAGATGATTCTGCTTCAGTGCGCTGGAACACTGTATTAGATCTATTTTACACCACTAAAATTCTTTCATCTGGAGTCCGCTCCTCTGAATATTACCATGCTAATGTCACTGTATATTATATTCACTTCAGAGCTGAGAACTCAGAGAGAGGAAAACTATTCTCAAAGCTGCACTTTATGTGGGTTTCTGTTCCAGCTTAAAGGGATAGTTAGATACCAAAAAAAAAAAAAGATTCTCACCATCATGATGTTCCAAACCTATTTGCCATTACTATTATTATTATTATTATTATTATTATTATTTTTTGTGCAGCATGGAAAAAATTGAGAACAAGTAGCTAAATAATGATAATATGCTACATAATGATAATAAAGTTTGGGGAGAACTATAATTTAAGCCTGTTAAATGGATGAATGAATGAATGAATGAATGAATGAATGAATGAATGAAGGAAGGAATGAAGGAATGAATGAACGACCGAACGAACGAACGAATGAATAGCTTTATTGTCATTGCAAGCAGAGCAAACAATGAAATTCTTAAAGCACCTCTGTGGTGTAAAAACACAAAGACATACACATGTAATATAACAATAGTTACAAGACCACAGTTATCTTAAAGTGCAAGAATTGTAGAGCAGCATATGATCAGTGTGCAATGACTGATCAAATAAAGGACGAAAACAAAAGAGATCTTAGTGTGCACACAACAATGGCAAAGATGGCAAAAGCAGCATGTATACATTTAGTGCAGGTAACTGTTCAAGATGTTTATAGCTCTTGGAAAGAAACTGTCTTTGAAACTGCTTGTGTGAATTGTGGCTGATCTATAGCGTCTTCCAGATGGCAGCAATGACTGGATTACCGTCAAACATCCTGTTCTCTGACAGTCACATGAAGTGCATGACATCTATGATAATGGTAATGGAGATGACAATATGACTCAAGTTTCCTGACTAAATGTATTACTCACACTGTTCTCTTTTGACACAAATTATTTTCTTGTCAATCAATATCTCCCTAAAACATTTTAAAAACAGAATAAATAATCTAAATGTAAATATATCAACATCATCCTTCAGTATCAGCTGGAATGATGATCTAAAATCATCAGAGGGCGATAAAACCAGGAAAAAATATATAGCTGCAAGCAGCAGTTACGGTGCCAAGCACTACAGGAGCAAGTATCAGACCAGCTGCAGCAATGAGTAAAGGAAGCCATTTTCAGGTGATTTTAGTCAAAATGGCAGAAAAATAATGTAGAACTCCTAGTAATATGATTATCACTTATCACTTTTGACCAACAGGTTGCGATGTTATCAGATTGATGTGGTGTGAGGTGACAATGACACACATGAAGTTTGGTGTTAACATGTCAAAGTTTTGCAGAGATACAGAGTCATTTTGGCATCAAGCCTCAAATTTGTTGCATTTCTATACAAAAAAACGGTTTTGTCTATTGACACGAAATCCATATCTTCTTGTCAGCACAGTCTGAAGATGATCCAAGTTAAATTTGGTGAAAATCGGACCAACGGTCTAGGAGGAGTTCGAAAAAGTAAGCTTTACACATAAATCAAAATGATAGACAGGAAGTTCAGCTGAATATGGCAAAATTTGTATCAATGTTCTCAGCAAGAACCACAGAATCCATTGACCAGTGTCCAAAGACCAGTGTCATCACAATAGGCCACATTTTTATAAAGCTATTAGCATGTCTCGAAACCTTTTGAGTACCTTCAGAGCATGGTGCCAATGGTACATACCGAGTTTCATAATGGTACACCAATACATTCATAAAGTATAGCATTTTATACCATAGTATTATATGATATATATATATTATATAACTCCACTGGGGCATCTTGCCGATCATGGATCCAAATGGAAAATTGGGTGTGGTTCGACTCGGCATAATGCACTGAATCTAAAGAGACCAGTTTTGTGATTTTTGGCCAAATCATTCACAAGTTATAAGCAAAAATAGCCATTTTCCTGAACACTAGGTGGCACAGCGCTGAAACACTGCAGGTAGCCTCAGGTCATGCTTGTTATAACACACAGCAAGTTCGGTCTCAATTTGCCGAACGGTTGCGGAGATATAGCCTCAGATCCATTTTTGCATGCTTTTCATAGACTTCATTCATCCGTTATTCGAGAACAGTTTGACGAATCGACTTGAATTCAATAACTTTTTGCCAGCATGGTCTGCAGATGATCTGAGCCAATTTTGGTGAAAATCAAACAAACTATCTAGTATGAGTTCGAAAAAAATATGTTTTTCAACCAATTAAAAATAGTGAAAAAACTACGCCTTACAATTTTTACATTTTGGAGTTCATTCGACTCGGCATGAGCCAAGGATTCAGAGGAAAAAAGAATTTTCCTTCTGTGCCTTACGGTTCACAAATTATTAGGTGGCGCTAGAGAGTTTGAGTTAGAGACTCCAAACTTGCCGTGGTTAGTACTGAGACTGTCCTCTACTGTCACACACACACACACACACACACACACACACACACACACACACACACACACACACACACACACACACACACACACACACACACACACACACACACACACACACACACACACACACACACACACACAGGTATTCCTATCATTATGGAGACATTCCATAGGCATAAGTCTACATATATGTATGGATGGATTTATACTGTATATGTGTATGTATTTATATATGTATTTAATGGATGTTATCATTGTTAATGAGCTCACCAAGCAAATTCCAAACAACAAGGGTGTTTGACAATAAATAAAATAAATAAATAAGTAATGGTTTTTATACTGTACTGTATTTTCTATCCCCTTCCCCTAACCCTACTATGCTCTGATTAAGCTCAAACATTTAAACTTGAATAAGTTTGAACTTCAAACTACTTAAAATGTTGATATCCTAAAGGTGTCTGTTATTTAACCCCTTAACTGTCACTCACAGTTTTGAACATAGACATTATAGTGCACTATCCAAACATGAACGAAAACATTTTGTAACATGATTTTGATGTACCATTTCCATGGTAATGCAATGTCTGATTTTAAAATGGGTTTCAAAGGATGAATTTTGAGATTTTAAGTTTTCAACTGATATATTATTTCTTATGATTTCTAAAGCGTGATAGAGGAAAAAGGCAACTAAGAAGACTTTCTGTGACAAAGGTCAGAACTTTCAGGTGCACTCGTCATAAATTAATCTATAAATTTTCCTACATAATTTTTTAACAAAAAAAGTGGTAAAATATCTCTTTAGGAGTCTTAGACCTTTCCAACGATTTATGGTTTGTCATGATTAGATTAGGATTTAATTGTAAAATAGTGAAGTAAACTTAGGCGTCCCACAGAGGGGACGGTGACGGTGACAGTTAAGAGGTTAATCAATCAGAATACATTGCTTATCTTTTAGAGTGAGGCAAACTGTATGACACAAAACAAAACAGAATTCATTCAACACAGAAAATCCATTATGCTAATACTGATGTTTCTGTTGTTGTTTTCCCACCAAAATCATGTCACATCCTGGAGGATGATGTCATTAAGGATATAGCTTTGATTAGTTAAAGGGTTATTACAAATGACTAACAGGGTGGAAAACAAAATTAAGGGCATGGGAAACCGTAATGATTATCAGTTAAAACAATATTTTTGAAGAAATGTTTAAAGCAATGAAGAAAAAAAATAATAATAAATTTTATTACTTCTTCTAAAATGGTTGTTGGAGACACAAAACTGTAAGCCTACTGCATAACAGGATACAGGAATGACCCACATACAGACCTTAACACAGTTAGCCATAAACACATCCTCTCAGTGTCAGAAGTAGCTAGATACAGTGAGAAGGAACAAGAGAGATCAAGCTGAAAGAGAAAGAGAGGCAAATGTAATAATTAAATATTCTTAACTAAAATATGATAATAATCAAATTCTGTACTTTAGTGCAAACAGCAACGGCCTAAATAAACAGAGGTAAGTGCAGTTTGTCCTCTAGAGGGCGCGCGTGAGCCGGAGTCACTGGACAAGAGCTGGTTCAGCTCTTAAGGGCAGTCGGAAATAAGACGAGGAGTAAACATTCCCATTAGTATGCGCTCAGGGGGAGTTCAGGAGAATTTCTAGCCAACTACTATGAGCCATTTATAGCCTTAAAACACTGCAGAGTCCTGGGTTGTGTTTGTGTATGTTTGAGTGGCGCAGAAATAGCCATGAGTCAAGACTAAAGCCTGCCTGATGGAGCTCGACATTCCATAGAAGGTGGAGAGATAAGAGGCATGGAGCCCATATGAGTGGAATGAATTCTGCAGTATATGATTCATTGTGTGACACTGAACACTTATTATCAGAGATTCATTCATAACTTAAATTTAATTAGCGGTTCATAGGAAAACATTAGTGGCAACTTTTTAAGCCACAGTATTTTCTAGAAGGCCTATTTAGTTTCTGGACATGACAATATGTCTGACGCATCCTACAGAAGTAATGCAAAATTAGTCATAGCCAAGTCTTTCAGTATAACTTTAAGATGCTCGTGAATAAATATATACTCTAAGTGAAATCATCAGACATGAAGTAAATAAATGAGCGAAAGCTTTTATCCACTGTGACCCCCAAATGATAGAAAAGTATTTCAAAGGAGAACACTATAGAAGTAGATTTTGTACCAAAGTAGAGCAACTGTAGACCACAAATACTCAAAATAACCACAATAATCAACACAATATGTATAAGCAATATCAAAATAAATATTCATGCCCTGCCCTTTCATATATATATATATATATATATATATATATTCAACTCTCTCTCTCTATTTATCTTTAGATTTCATCTTGTCAGCTTTACTATTTTTAAAATTCAGAAGAACATGCCCTAGTGCTTGCCGTTAATTTTAGCAGTTGGCATTCATTTTTATTAGGTACATGCACCCAGTGGCTCATTAGTGCCACATACCTGGCCTTCCACATGCAGAGATGACTGGATGTGTGAAGCAGCTTCGAGGTGTTTCAGTGAGCAGACACCTTAAGAGCTGCAGATTAAATATAAATACAGAGGAGGCCAGAACATTCCTGTGACAAGATGTCATTACCTTGTGATGAAGGTTTGTAGTTGGGCATGCTGCCCATAACAAGGTCACAGTAACATAAAAAAATAAAGCCACCTTAGACCAGCCACAGTTGAGTCAATTACAGCTGATGTGAACATATGACAAATTCTTCTGAATACAATGACAAATAAAACCATGTTTGAAGAAATTACATGCTCATATAAACAAAAATGATAAAAGGTTATTTACAAAACTCAAGGATTGATTCAATCGATATGTAGAGATGATTGCTTTAGAGAAAAATAATAAAACGGCATAAGAAAACCATCAACATTAAAGTTACGTAATAGCTGTCAAAGTCTGCATCACACACACTGGTTTTCTCCAGATTTCTTCATACAAAAAAACACACACACAATGATAATGCATTTTACTGAGATGTCTTGTACCATTCTTACACAACCATGCATAATTTTATGACCCCAATAAACAGTTTAGCAGTTGTAGAAGCTCTCAGGATGGTTTTTGAACAGGGAAAAAAGCTTGGAAACTGAAGCTTTTTACTGTTCACTTTCCCTCATAGTTAAATGTTACTCTGGACTTCAGAGTCCTCACAAAAAAGCACTTCATAAAGTATAAAAGCAAATTGCTTTTTTGTACACTTCTGGGAACTAGGACAACAAATGCCAAAAAAGTATTACTGGAAAGTTCAGCGCTTCCTACAAGGCACATGGTTCAGGTCAGAACTCTGATTGCTTATCAGTGCGGCGCTACTATATGAAATTACAGTTCAAAGACTACACGCATTAATATTCATAATGAGGCTTTTAATGTCTGATGCAGAATGCACATGTAATAGCCTCTGATCTTTGTTCTGACGCATGCGTGTGATGATTTGACTTGATGCTGCAAATATGGCACTTCCACTTCGAGCGAGAGAATGATAGTATCTGTGATTTTAAAAGCAATGTATGCTGGATAGCATGTAAATGCTTCTTTAAAGTGCATAGTTGCACTGGCGTACACGTTTCCTCTGCCTGCACTCAGGCAACCCCAGACCTTTTCTCTGATCATCACTCCTCTCTCTGTCTTTCATTCATTCCCCTACCACAGCTCTCAGTGTGACGCATCTCTTGCTGCTCGCAGCCTTGAGACTGAATAGAATCATTCTGCCACGCTCTGTTTCTTTCATCCACACCTGAGGAGGAGCATCGCTCTGGAAGATCACATAATGACCATTTCTCCATTCATTCATATGACTTCACTTTATCTTTCATTCTGGTTGTTATGTCAGTACGTAAATAATGTTATTATACCAACATATTTGAGCTATTAAAATGTATCTGTAAAATGTCTGGGTAATAGCACACGTGGAAAACGTGATGACTTAAAGTTGATCAAAATTGATCTCTATAGTGATATACTGTATGTTTAATATTAGGAATTACCCTTTTCCGATAAATGTCAAAAAGCAAACTTTACTGCAAATAAATGCATGCATTCTTAGAGATTCCCAAATACACAAAAGTAAAATGATGTTTAAAAAAAAAAAAAAAATCCAGCTTGCAAGGATTTCTTCTAACAAATAAAAGTAGCTTGATCAAATGTCTTTAGTAGGTGTCAGTTTTTTATTTTGTATGAATGTTCTAAACATATTTTTATTGACCTTATTAGATTCTCGATTGTTGTCCAAATGTTTCAAATTCTAAACCATAATTTTTTTTTACTTAAAATAAATAAAATAAAAAATAAAATAAAAGGTAACTCAAATTCCTCAATACTTGAGAATCTAATAAGGTTAATAAAAACATGTTTAGTATATTCATACAAAATAAAATAAAAAACTGGCTCCTACTAAAAACATTTCAAGCAACTTTCATTTGTTAGAAGAATTTCTTGCAAGCTGGATTTTATTAAGCATAATTTTACTTTTATGCATTTGGGAATCTCTAAGAATGTGTGCATTTCTTTGCAGTACATTAAGTCTTTTCTAAATTTATTCTGCACAGAATTATTTTTAATGTCATTTTTACATTCATTTTAAAATAGTTTTACATCAGATGGACAAGATCATTGAATCTCTGGGTAATCTGTCTGAAATATATCACTGTAGTCTCCCCAAAACACAGACCGGCTGCAGTCTGATGATCACAGACACACCACAAACTACAGACTGCATCTCATGCAGCTAATTATGCATAATCATGGCAATTACAAGTGTTTACTGGACTCATATTGAACTCCAGTGCTGCTTGGACATCTGTCTGAAAAAAAAAAACAGCCTTTGATTCGCAGGAATTTCCTTATTATTAAAACTAATTCCTTATTTCCTTGTAATAATCAGCCAGATTCCTTGCTTAATAACACATGCTTCTATAAATATTCTTTTGGTACTTTGATTGGCCTGAATTTCAAATGAAGATTATTGTAATGATGAGCTTGATTAGTGTGTGATTACTAAGAGGAAAATGTAACTGCATTGAGTCTTGACACTCACTGAATCGGAGAGACATCAGATCAGCATAAACTCACTTGCCAGGCCAATACGACTTCCTGCTAGATAGGAATGATCTTTATTTTCTGAGGAACTGCCTTTAGTTTGCTTTAGTTCTTGAAAATGTTTGTCAGCCTTTTCTCATTTAGCCATTAAAGGTCTGAGGGGTATATCAGCTCAGTGCTGATCACCGATGAGACATTTCCACTGCTAACAGGAAATTTACAACAGGCAACTTAACAAAACCCACAAATGTAAAACCACACGCATAGTTTCTCTAACAAATACACATTGCCACATAAAACCATACAAGGATATAGCTTATCTGCATTTTATGGATTTCTGGAAAGATTCTGAATGAGACATGAATGAATGAAGTGAGATCATCTGAAGATAGAACAAAATCATAAATAAGCACAGAAAAGAAAAGAAGAAAAAAGACATTAAAGAGTCAGATGCAATTAACCTAGACATTTATGAAGGCCGAAGTTACATTCATAACATCCATGCGGCATAATTGCAATGGTGCTATGTGTGGTCACTGTAAAAGAAAACCCTCTATAATTAGAAAAATTCTTTTTTTAGTCCAAACTGACAAAATATCCTCAAACATTTGCCATATCTAGTTAATAAAAGTTATGAAGGATAAGCTTTAACAGCAAGCGAGCAAACAAGACAAAAAAAAAAAAGTGAAAAACAAAAGCTTTTTAATAAACATTAAAAACATGAATAAATTATGGTAATTTTAATAAACATCCCCAAGGAGATCTGCATAAAAACAGAGAAAATAATCATTTATACAATAAACTTATAAATAGCCAACATTAACAGCATTCAGTTCCACTGATTTAGAGTTGTTACATTCATAAAAAAGTGAATTTTGTGACCAAATACAGAATAAAACAGAACAAATGCATACATTACTGTTTTAAATGATGCATAATTTTACTCATTATAAATAAAATGATTACTTTAAGCCAAAAATTACTTTGAAAATGTTTTACTGGTTATTTTATTTGTATTATCTGCATTCCTCATTACAAACCGTCAGTCCATTTTTTTGGGAGGAGGTTGAGGACTGAACTGTGCATGTACAGACCCAGTGTGGTCACCTTTGAGTGCATTGTGCACAATATTTTTTTCTCAAATGCTGCATTTATTGAGTGTTACAATGATCCCTGCTTCCCCTCTAGCTGTGGAAATTGTCAGGTGAATTGACAGCAGACAGCTGGAGAACAAAAGCACATCCCTCCATTACACAGGAATATGAAAGAGCGTCACTTGATTAAACCAGTTTATGTTCAACAAACAAAACACACACACACACAGATCAGCATGTGACGCACATACTATGCATACATGTTCACACATCTGTAGGGGTCTTAAAACACACACTTAAAAACAAAAGACATTATCTAGAAGAACATGACTCCTTACTCTCCCTGACTTGCTCTGTCGCAGGTGTTCTTGTGTAAAGACGTCACACACGGCAATTGCTTTTACTCACTCACTCACTCACTCACACACACACGCATGCACAGGAAGTCACACATCTCCCTCAGCAAATCCCTAAAAATGTTTGTTGCTGTTTATGCATCAGCATTTTAGGCACATAAAGGACTTTCCGTAAAGCAGCTTTTCATTTCTCGTTATTTCAATCGTTTGATGAGTCTATTCTTCTCCCTTTTCACTCCCTCTCCCTCCTGTTCTTTGCCCAAGGCCTTTTGTGTCTTTGTACAAAATTGCCATGTTCCTTCTTATTAGTCACCCCGAAAAGGAAATAAAAAGATGTGTGTCAGCCACAAAGAGCCAGAGAATAATTAAAAGGAACACACAGAGAACAAAAACAAACAAACAAATGAATAAAAAGCACCGCTGAGGCACAGCTGGTAAAGTTGTGTTTCATTTATTGAGGAAAGGAAAAATAAACCAAAAGAATCTCAGTCAGGATTCCAGTTCCTACGAGAAACCTTTTTGGTTCTGCTATGATAAAGTGCACTTACAGTTATCACACTTTCCATTAGAGTTTGAGTCCTGGCATTTCTCTCTCAGACACACAAACACACACATTGTACATCTCTTTTCTGGACCTAAAAAAAAAAATACACACAATAAAAGGGGACAAAACAGACAGGTGTGTTTTTGCATACAAGGTGTGTAACTGACAGTCTAATTGGTTTTTAACATATCCAGATGTTCATGTATGTATGTGTGTGTGTGTGTGTGTGGGGGGGGGGGGGGATTCAATCCACAGTATTAAGCAGTTACAGTACTTTTAGTTTAGGCTACTCTACAGAACAAACTTCAAAATGATCCAGGTCACCACAAGGGACCTGATTGAAATCATACCATCTCTGACAAACACTCATCAGCTTTTCATTTCTTCATTTGCAACTATGTCTTCCCCATGCGAATAACAGGTCAATTTTAATAGAATCATCTAGCGTTTTAAAAATATAATTTATTTCTAACCAATATGTCTACATAATATTTATGTACAGTTTCATGACACAGAAATATCCATTTAATTTTCCAGTTCGAAGGACTGTGAGTTTCCCACCACAATTTTGGCACATTTCTGTTAATTTTGATCACAAATGAAACAAAAGAACAGGCATGGAAGAGAAATGTGGTCTTAGTACCAATAAAACATCTTCACACAACCACATATGCTCCTCTTTTTTGCTGGCATTACTGGGAAACTGCAAATGAAAGAACAACCGTCCAAATAATCAGTCAGCATCTGTCAAGCCTCAGGAAACAACAGGACAAACACAAACACTGCATAGTCAATCTCACATTGTGTTGTTACACAGTGTTCATACATCTATATTGCATGTAGTGTGGCTTTAACATGTAATGACACATTATAATGTTGGTTGAGGAGTGTGAAAATATAGGTACCACAAACCTAGAATGGATGAATCAACACCATAAAACCTACTCTAGTTTTTTCTTTTCTAATCACTTACTATATACTGTTGTGCTGAATGTGCTGTGAACAGACAAAAAAGGCAAATACATAAATCATGTACTTCAGTTGTGGGCTACTTTTACTCAGAGTAACACATTGTTTCTGAGAGAATAAAACGGTAAATGAAACATTTGCCTTAAATAAAAACAAACGAAATCTATGCACTAAATAAACAGGAGTACCAATCAGTTATGTTTCTGAAAAAATAAAAAAATGTTGGTGTAAAATGAGCATGGAATGTTTATCTTGTCCCTGTATTGCACCTTGTTTCCCTTCGGTGACTATTTCAAGTCAGTCTCTCCCATTTATGTACAAAATTAAATGTTAAAAATCAGGATTAACAGTACGTTTCCATAGTGTCTTCTATAAAGTTCCCTATTTATCTGAAGTCAGATTCTCTCCTGACTGTACAACGTACATTAAATAGTAAAAGCCCTCTTGGATAAAAGCCACTCGCATCACAAAATTGAAGTAATTGTGCACATGTTCTTATCGTAACAGTGACAACCTATCAGATACTTCGATAAGCCCTAAACCTAAACTATACTGACCGCACTGCAGTAATCTCAAGTCTCTCCTACCACTGATCTCACGTTCAAGACTTTCATGCATTAAAGGAATAGTTCATCCAAAGATAAACATTTGTTGACAGTTTACTCACCCTCAGAGTTTGTTTCAACATCAGAACAGATTTGGAGAAATCACTTGCTCACCAATGGATCCTCTGCAGTGAATGGGTGCCGTCAGAATGAGAATCCAAAAAAAACGTTCCACAAGAAATCCACACGACTCCAGTCTATCAATTTCAACGTTTTAAACTATATTTCTAGTCTACACTATACTATAAACTATATTCACAACACACTTCCATCGCTTCTTGTCCTGCAACATCAAAATCCACCGACATATTTGCTTACAATTGCTTTGTAAGACTTGTAAATGTTGCTTGATCCGTTCATATTTCTCTCCTGATTCAGACGAGACTATTTTTTTCACTGGAGAGAGCAATATTATGGACATAGCATTCTAGCTGGAAGCAATGTTTTGAAATTACAACATCTTTACACTTCACAAGCTGTTAAGTGAATTTTGATGTTTTTATCAGCTTTTTAAACTCTGATTCTGACGGCACCCATTCACATGGCAGAGAATCTATTGGTGAGCATCTTGGATGGCCTGAGGGCGATTGTGGGTGAACTACTCCTTTAACACCTCAAGGTAATGATAAAAAGAAATGCCACATTTTGCTTTGTAAAAATGACCAGGGACCAAGTTACAACATCTATTTAAGAGAAAAAATGATGTATTCAAGCCAACTGGAGGAACTAAAGCAGGAACTAAAGGTGAGACTGCAGCAGAATGCTTTGTGGGATGAAGTCAGTCAGGATCAGCAGATTTAGGTGAAACTAACAACAAGAGCTGACTGCAAGGTTGTTAACACTTTTAACTAAGTAAGTAAGGCCATTACCTACAATAGAAGTTAGGTAACAACAGTGTTAGATAAGGGAGACAAAAGCAGCATTTCAGCCTTGCAGTTCTGCCCTTTTTCTTTGTTACTCGAAGAGAGCAAAGAATTCAAAAGGACCATTTTTGAAAACTCTCTTGGTAACAAGACCGACTATTTCTGGATGAAAAGCAAAGTCACTTCACAGCAGCTGCCTGCATGACTAAATGCAGACACACACACACTCACAAATACACTCACTCATGTAACAGACCGCTCAGAATCATAATCTCATTCCCACAACATGCCAAAATCCAAAACAAATTGTCACACAGTGCAAACAGGCCCTCTGATGACCAGGACTGAACTAGGATGTGCAGATTCAACCAGCTACTGGGTAAGAGTCGTATGAAGGAGGACCGATGAGTGGGCATCACAGTATGGAACATCTAAAGTGACCCGAAACGGGTCCCTGACCTTGAGCCAGAGATCGAGAGAGAGAAACCCTCCTCCTGGTTTCAGATACCCAGGATGAGAGGCACTTTCCTGGGTACTTGCTAGAGTACCAGGACTCATTGCTGCTTTTGTAGCTTTTTGATTCCTTCAAGTTTTCACAAGTATTGTAGTTGAATATGTTGTGATTTTTTGTTGTGTTACTTATTGTTGTTTATAAAGTGCCTTCCAGATGCAGGTGACTGACTTGAGGGTCAGATTTGAAGATGCGTTTTCCCCCCGCAGAGTGCAGCGAGATTGGCAGAATAGGAAATGTCGTACTGGCAAATGGGATTACAGAGGGCTTTTGGCACTCAGTCTCAGCTGGAGACCCTGAGTATGAGATGAGGAAAAGGAGAGGGATGTGGAAAAGGAATCTAGTGGATGTCATCTTCACAAATACCCTTCCTTTTGATCTCTTCTCACGTTCCTCCTCTGCTCTTCATTTGTTCCCCCTCTGCTCCTTCATTCTCTGGACTGATAGAACAGGATGTATCCCGACTCGGAGTTCTTGGAAATGTCAGAAGTCAAACCGTAGAACTCCTCTATCGCCTGTGCATCAATTTTCTGTGAGAGAAATGGAAAAGAATAGATAGAGAAAAAATGTTAAGAAAAAACAGGAAAGAGAAGTGTTGTATTACTGTGAGATTCTCTGTGACCCCACAAACTAGGAACATTGTGTGAACATTGAGTTGAAAAAGATGAGAGAAGCAGTTGTTCAGAATAGGCTTGTTCTTGACCTTTTGACCTCAGCGCAAGGAGGAGTTTGTAAAATGTTAGGAGTGTCTTGTTGTTTTTATATTCCAGATAATTCAGACAATATCATGAATATCGTAGACCATATTGAAGGAATGCATTCCGGAACCAAAGAGAGATGAGTCTTGGTTTGGTTGGCTAAGTGGTCTATGGGGTGGATGGGGAACTTGGATTCTCCACACCGTTGTACCTATTGTTTTGCAGATTCTACTGTTAATAGCACCATGCCTAATGCAATTTATTAGTAGTTCTATTATGCGTTCTATTACAGCTATTACAAGAAGAAATACGTATCAGGTGATGATGCAAACACTCCCTGCAGTGCAAATAATTGATCCAATTATGCAACCAGATGAACATGTTTCAAACACTGATGTGTACATTGAGGATGATTATGTTCATACCTATGAGCTGGAACCTGAAGAACGTACAGAATCAGGACTATAAGTGTGATTCTTGACTAACTATGTTTTACATGAAAGGGATTGTAATCTGACTAACAAAATGAGTATAACCGGAGTTTTGATTAGTTTGTTTGACCTATATGCAATGAATCCATAACAGAATGTAACTCGTATATTTTTGAAAGACAAAATCATTGCTTTTACTTTGTTATGAAGTTTTCTACAGGGCGCAGGAGTGTTTGGGGGTTAGCTAAGACATTTTGTCTTAAAGTGGCCATTGTGAGATTCTATGTGACCCCACAAACATCCTGTGTGTAGGAACATTGTGTGCTTGTTTTGAATATAGTCTAGACTAAAGATGTTACTTAATGATCATAAGACATGTTAATCTGATTGTTGCTAAATGTGGCTATTATGCTTGCTCAGCTTGTACTTTCCAGACAGACTTTCACTTCTGCAAAACCTATATATATGTATCACCAGGTATAATAAAGTTGAGATGAGAGTGAACTGCACCATTGCGTGTCTGTGTCATTGACTGCGTTTACATGCGCACGAATATTGCGATTATTTCCAATAATCAGAGTAAGGACTTAATCGCATTATGATGTTTACATGTCAAGAGCAAAGCTCTTTCTCCCGTTTACATGCAATTTCCATTATTCGTATTATTCGCTAAGAATTGTGGTTAATTTTTTTACTGCCATTATTCACATACCCCACTGGACAGCACAAATGATGGACTCAGAAAGAGCAGTGTTACTGGTCGCTGTTTTAATTAATTTACGTCTAATGCATAATGATTTTGTATGGCTGTATTCCACGCTTTTTCGGCGGCATAGAAATGTGATGGAATTTGTTTGCCTTTACGCTGCCGTCGCGTTCTGCTCGCCCTTTCTGGATGAGGGTAAGGAACAGAGACTGCTGGCAGCTTGTTGTGTTTTCCTCAGAATGCGATGCTTTCTTCCCCTCCATCGTTTCTAATCTCCGTATTATTACAGGTGCGTGTCACGTTATTCATATATGTCACAAGCGCATGCGCACTTTGGTCAGAGCGGCAATACTGCGATTAAGGTGTTTACATGCCTGTATATTCCGATTAAAATCGGCGTACGCCACCTATGTTAATACGATTATTCCTGCTGCGATTATGAGCTTAATCGCATTATTTAGATCGAAGTATTGCGTTTACATGAGGTAAAGCATAATCGCAATATTGCCAAAATCTCATTATAATCACATTAAGAGGGTCCATGTAAACGCACTTATTGTTGGACTCCTGGGTACCTGTCTCCTCTGCTCGATAGCCCAACCAGAATCAGATTTTGGATATATATTTATTCTAACAATTACGCAAACATTTGGGTTTGTATTTTGACTATATGGTACCATTCAAAAATTTGGGGAAAGTTTTTTTTAAAAATGTTTTTAAAAGTTGTCTCGTGTTCACCCAGGTTCCATTTTTTGGGATTAAAAAAATAAATAAATAAAATAAATTGTACAAATGTTAAATATTATTGCAATTAAAAATAACTGTTTCCTTTTTGAATATATCTTAAAACGTAATTAATTCCTGTGATAGGAAAGCTGAATTTTCAGCAGTCATTACTCCAGTGACATGATCCTTCAAAAATCATTCTAATCTGCTGATTTGCTGCTCAAAAACATTTCTTCTTATTATCAATGATGAAAACAATTGTGCTGCTTAATATTTTTGAGAAAACCATGAAACGGATTCTTTGATGGATAAAAAACTCATAAGAACAGAATTTATTTTAAACAGAAATCTGTTGTAATATTATACATTTCTTTACGGTCACTTTTGATCAACTTAATACATCCTTGCTAAATTCTTGCGAGAAGTATTAATAACAGATATGTATGTATATATATGTATATAAGGTTCATACCTCAACAATGTCATCATCAAACAGCAGCCAGAAGCCATGACTCTTCACGATGGTGATGTAATGCCCTCTGTTTGGGCCACTAATACACACAGTTACAGAGGCAGTGTTTAAACTTTTGAAGGAAATCAACTTACATTTTAGACAATGAATATTTCTTAAATATTTTACCAAAAAATATTCAGAAAGACATAAAAAAATCCCAAATAAAGTCCTAATTTATCTTTAAAAAAACATCTCTTTTCTGATTAATTTATTCTGCTTCATTCTTAAAGAAAAACATTACCATTACAGTGTACTTTCACACTACGGCAAATATATTTGCACCACAATTTGTTGAGACTCCAATGGCTTATATGGTCAGTATTTATAACATATGACTTAATGTACCGACATGGCGGACTGTGTTAAGACAGTTTGTTTTTATATGTTGCAGATGTACATGTTTGACAGTTCTCATACCTGCCACAGTGGACCACCACAGCGACAAGGTCGTACATGCGGTCGAGGTTGACGGCGTCTCCAGAGGTGTTGAAGAGGCGGAGCTCCAGTGGAAAGACCACTCGATAGCTCAGTTTAGTGTACCGATGCAGCTGCTCCATGTACTTAAAGCGCTTCAGATGAAGAGCCAGGATCATGGGCAGCTTCTTCACACGCATACTGCAATATATACACATGCACACAAAACAAATCACTGGCACGTAGAAATTCACATTGCAGTGTATAAAACAGCACCAAAGCATTTTTTTCCCCACAAAAAACCTTAGTAACATGCACTATATGAATACACATCTGAAACACTGACGCTCACCGTTTCTGTGCCTCTTGTTTGCTACAGCACGTCTCACAGTAGTATTTATACTCACTGCACAGGGTCTCTGTATTACTGAAGTCCCTGTAAAAGCCATCAGAAAAAACACATCTATCAAAGAGCATAAACACAGAGGAAAACAACTGGTTGTGTATATAAGCATGCATGATTACTGTTATGTTACAGTGTTTTTATATGTTTACCTGAGACAGTGTGTTATTGAAGTGTTCTGCTCAACATCTACAGACAAATCCAAAAAGTCTTCATCCTTGCTACTGACCTGTAAAAGCAAAAGGGCATGCGAGTTCACAAAGCAGTAGAGAAAGAGGAGATCACATCTCTTCAGAAACTGTGATCTCGCCACCCACAGAGACAATATTAGCTGTCAAGCATCTTCAAGGGGCAGAGAGTTAGCGGGGACTCATTTCTACAAAGATGTTTATCACGCATGTTGTCGACCTCTTTCTATGAACAGTTTCAGCTGGTGAATAGGTTGCACTCTGTTGACCTGATTGACCTGTGTTAGAGCACAGGTGTGTAATGGCGTGTTAGCACTCAACTGTAGTCTAGCGGCAATGTGTTTATGAAAAAAAAAAAAAAAAACATATGTAGGTTAATAAGCAGAAAAAAACTGAAAATTGGGCCATACGATAGAGAGATGGTAGTTTCTTTCCTCAGGCTGCAAAATTCAAAGTATTTACAGAATGTTGTTGTATAAGACCACTCACAATATATATTAAAAAAATAATAATAATTAAAAAAAAAAAAAAAAAAAAAAAAAAAAAAAAAAAAAAAATCAAACAGTCCTTTGTGTCTGTCTACCAGAAGAGTACACCGATATTTAAAATTTTTTTTTTACCTAAAATATTTACCTATCCCTTACAGAATTTAGATGATTAGAATTTTTTTTAAAACTATATGTTATTTTTCATTAATATTAAAAATAGTCATAAAAGTTTTAATTCTACATTTAATTTTTAAATATGACATTTTATTTAGTATTTCCCTGAAGATGCTGCATATATATAATCAGTATATTCTGCGAGACAAAAATAAATAAATAAATAATAATAATTAATTAAAAAAAAAAATTTCCTGAAAAAAATGTATTCGATTCGATATATTGCTTTATGATTCAGGCTTTTAAAAAATATATAAAAAATAAACAGAGTTAAAAGACATGAAATCTGAATTTGGACATTGTTTCTCTGAATTCCAAGTTTACTTCTTGCAATTAAGATTCTTGTTTTGGCCATGGGAAAAAAAAAAAAAAAAAAAAAAAAAAAGGTAATTGCGACTTTTTATCTTAGAATTCAATTTTATATCTTTAGTTTATATCTTGAGTTAATTTCTCATAATTCTGAGTTCATATCTCCTAATTCTGAGTTTACATCCCATAATTTTGTGTTGAAAAGTCCCAATTACCTCTATCAGAAACTGGCTTCCATATCTGTATTAAATAAAAGCAAAAGCAAAAGCAAAAGCAAAAAATAAAACAAAATAAAATAAAATAATGGTAACACTTTAGTATAGGGACCAATTCTCAACTAGTTGTTTATTAGCATGCCTATTTTTAACATATTGGCTGTTCATTAATACTTATTGCACATAGCAACACTCTTACCGTCTCACAGTTGAGACAGCGCGTCTCATTGGTCAGCGTTCCCTGGAAGATATCATGAACCCAGGAGGGCTCAGCCTTGTTCTGTTCTGGCTCGGTGTCCGTGGCGATGGCAGTGCCGTTGTTCTTTAGGCGTCCGTTCTGTTTTTCCTGTTTCTTCTCCTCTTGGAGGATGTCAGCCACCGTGTTCAGCAAGTAGTTCAGGAACTCGTGGGCATCCTGCTGCATGTAGTTATCAAACAGGTCTATAGGAAGAGCCAGAGAGCAAAATGTGTAACATTAGCTAGCAATCCTGCAAATGACTGCGAAGGAACTATCTATAGACTAAAGGTGCTTTCGCACCGCGAAAGGGTAGTTCCTAGAGAACCAATTTCGCACCGGCAGCAGGAACTCTGAAGCCGCCGACAGCGATGTCTTTTTGCGTGCCGTTAACAAACATCAAAAACCGGTGAATGGAGGACGCCATGATCAGAGCTGTTTTTGTTGTGGGTTTCGTGATAATAAAGATGGAATGTAAATGCACAATTTACACGATTGCAAGAGCAAAAAGTTGGGCTAAGAGACTAAATTTTTTATGACAACTTCAGTGTTACAAAAGAACACAACACCACAGACACCAGGTAAATGGCGTTATCGCTGTTTTCCATGTTCGTGAAGTAAATATGTTTACATGGCTTTTTAATAATGCGTTTGGCCAATCAGCATACACTTACGTAACCGATAGTTCCTATAGAACTAAAGAACCCCAAAAAGTGGGTAGTTCCACAATTAGCACAGGTACTATGAAAAGGTTCTCGCGGTGCGAAAGGCCCTTAAAAGGCCATTCACACCAAGAACTATAAAGGTAAGTATAACAATAACTATATTAGCATCCACACCAATGCATGACAATGTATTTATTATAAGCAACAACTGATGATAAAATCACTGTACAATGCATCACAATTGGGAAGAGGCGCATAAGGATAGGTCAAATCTCCTTGAATGTGGAAGACTGAAATCTTCAAAAGTGTTTGACAAGATTACGTTTCAAGAGCATATTTCAAATCAGCAATAACATCTGACATGGTCTCAGAAACTTGGCTTCTTTAGCACAAGTCCTGTATTCTTCAGTCTGTTCCAGTTAATGTTCCGGTTACCTCTACTAAAAAGGTTATTAACTCTTGTCTAGCATTTGCAATCTAACTCTATGTGAGGGAGTATGTGTGTGTAGCTGGTGAAGTGACGTCTCTCTGATAGAGGTCTGTATTGTTCATTCATAGCGAGGGCATTTTCTGGAATGAAACAGAAGAACAAATCCTCTTTTATGCTACATATTTTCCCTCCCCTCTCCCTCAAAACACACACACACCTGATCTGTTACACCTGCTTCTCCTTCAGCATATCACACAGAGGCTTACTGTTAGCATGGACAGGTTTGATTTTTCAGTCTCCTGTCTGAATGCTAGATACTGCTCTAGTAGTTGCGTACAAACTCATGTTGCCATCTTTACCAGCGAACACTTTGCATATATTGGATACACAAGATTTTACATTTCTCATAAACAGGGTTTTCTGCATATATTTGACAAAATGTCAACCAAATGTATCTGAAAACATTTGAGCAGTTTTGTGGGATTCTGGCACGACAAATTGGCAGTAAACAGATGCTTAGTCAGAGTGGAAACCATATTTAACTTTATCTGAAGGTAAAATGAAAAAAAGAAATACAGTCTGTTCACTGTCTTACGCTTGTGAATGTGTCATTCATTCTGTCAGCATTGAAAACATCTTGTTTCCGCTAATTTCTGACCAGTTTGTTACCATTCATGAAGGTTACACAATGAAAGTGCGTCATTTGTAATCTGCCAGTTTGTTAATGGGCACTTGGTTGATGGCACCACAGGAATTAGGGCCCTATGATTTCCAAGATGCGGAACACACTGACAGAACTGAATCATTATAGACATTAATGCAGAATTTGGCTAAATAAATAAATACGTTTTTTGAATTCATTTAATTACCACAGTTCTGATGATAAATTTGTATTGAATCAGAACAATTTGATAGGGCTCTATTAATGTTAAAATTAGAACAAATTATTGTTAAAGGGATAGTTCACACAAAAATGAAAATTTGATGTTTATCTGCTTACTCCCAGAGCATCCAAGATGTAGGTGACTTTGTTTCTTCAGTAGAACACAAACGAAGATTTTTAACTCAAACCGTTGCAGTCTGTCAGTCCTATAATGGCAGTCAATGGGTTCCAAAGCTTTGACAGTAAAAAATAAATAAATAAATAAAACATACACCTAGACAAAACCAAATTAAACCCTGCGGCTGGTTCACAACATTCACAACATCCAGCACGTGACACGTCAACGTGCTCATATATATATATCTATGTGCCAGAGCACGTTGACGTGTCACGTGCTGGATGTTGTGAACGGGACAGTTGGACATTATGGTGTATCAGAGGTAATAAATGATATAAATGCTGTTCAGTTTCTTGCACAGACCGATCGTTTCGTGTCTTAAGACCTCAATGTATCGCCATGAGCCGCAGGGTTTAATTTGGTTTTGTCTGTGTGTTTTCTCTCTCTCTCAAAGCCGTGGGTCCCAAATTTTCATTTTTGGAAACAACATAATAATAAGTATTATTACTAATTGATTTGATTAGACATGCTTTTTGATTATTAAAATTTAATTAAAAATGGAATGCAGAAAAATTAAAATGGAAAAAAAGGAATTAAAATAAAATAAATAAAACCCTTCACTTGTCAAGTGACTATCATAATCTGCGACATCCATTCGATGCTATTAAAAGCCCTTCCAAAATGTATTACCACTCAAGATTTTTACAATTGTTTTGGGTAAAAAGTCTCTTATGCTCACCAATTCTGCATTTATTTGATCAAAAATAATGTAAAATATTCTGAAATTTTATTACAATTTAAATAAACTGTTTTCTATTTGAATTTATTTTAAAATGTAATTTATTCCTATGCAGGCAAAGCTATGTTTTTAGCAGCCATTACTCCAGCCTTCAGTGTCACATGATTTGCATTTACTGTCACTTTTGACAAATTTAACATATTCTTGCTGAATAAAATGTTAATTACTTTAAAAAAAAAAAAAAAAAAGATTTTGTACTAAATATATTTATATATAAATATATAACATTATATGTTGCAAAATTATTTATTTAACCAAAATACACAGCTACTTTTGAATGGACTTCCTAACAGTGTAATTACAGTATCTACACCAGCAGTGGTTAACTAGGTCATGTTAACCAGCCAAACCTCGGTCTCTTAGTTCCCTCACCATTCTCCTTCCGCAGACGTGAGATGAACTTCTTGGGAGGGATCACGCCCACCTTCTTCTTCTGCGTGGCGATGCTGTGGAAGAGGTCGGCCAGACAGGTGAGAAGGTTCTCCTTCTTCTTCTGCTGGACTTTATACGCCAACACATTCTCCCTGAACGGCCGGCAGAAATACAGAGCCTGCAACACTGAGTTACAGTAGCATGTGTTCCCAAACTAGAGAAAAAGACACAGAGAGAGGAATTCAATCAGGCTGAGCTTATCAATCCTTGAGCGGGAAACAAACAAAGGACACTTGGGACGCAATTAAATCTGATTTATGAAACCGAGAGATAAAATCTGGAAGAGTGCCAGGCAAGAAATGTGCCAGACATGGGTCAAACAGAAAACCCCACTAAATGTGGGTCTGCATGAGACATTTACAATCAAGAAAAACTCCCTGCTCACCACTAAAAGCAAATAAAATGGCTGAAAACACTAATGGTGGAATCAAAAGCTCTTTAAAAACATGACCTGCACGGGCTGAAAGAGCAGCACTTGCTGTTACCGTGACAACAGAGCATTATTTCTCTTCCAAAGGCCTTTTCCCGTTCCCTCACACTGACAATGGAGTTGTTTTAGGGGCTTTTTGTCATTTTTATTGACAGCAAAAGCAGAGAGATGAGAGAAAATGACCGGAATAAGAGGGGGAAACAGGAACAGGATAGAGATGTCATGAGTATTCGAAAGTGACAACAATGATTGAACATGAAAACACAATAAAAAACATTGAAACTCAACACTTTGTGGTCTTATTAAAAGCGTTTTCAGGTTAACACATTATTAGTGCATCAATATTTTGCAGTGGTACTTTTTTCTTGGTAACAGTGTGTTTAGAATTAAAACCGTTTAACTGTCATCATGGTGCATGTTTTTTTTGTTGACAAAGTAACATATTTAACCCAGACCCCTAAGCAGATATAAACTTACCTCCAGGAATGCCAGTTTTCTGTGTGGCATTCTAATATATACTCAGACACATCATTTTGGTATCACACTAATCAATTCTCTCATTAAGCTAATTGCTTTGTTTTATCATCATATTATGATGGCATTAAATTCTTGATTAAAATTAAAGCAATTCTAATTAGATCAGGCTGACAGTTCTCCTTTAAATCTAAATAAAGAAAAATAAATAATAATAACTGTGACCTGATTTCTGTGGATCTCCTGACGATTCTCTGAATTACTGAATTAACTGCTTGGCCAAAACAAAGAGGCAGCTTGACCTGAAAGATTCAGCTATAAGACTGAACAGTAACACATTCATTAATCACACCAGCAGGAATAAATTCTGCTTTGTCAAGCTGACATGTTCTGCAGTGATAAAAATCTAATTCTAATATATTTTGAGAAGAGTACAAAATAAACCACTCACTTCTGTAGAAAATAACAAATAAAATGTTAAAGGTTGAGAACTGTGCTTTTTTGCCAGCTCAGAGAAACATTTCAGCTGGCTGCTTTGTTTCGATGCTGTGGTGTTCCCCAAATTTACAATGAATAATGTTTTTAGGTATGATAACATGCACAAAACTGAGAAAACCAAGCTAAACAAATATGGAAACCGTTGTCACTGAACAAATATGCAAACCGTTACCATGTGTATAATAGTTTTTTGCTCCCACTGGCTCACATGTAAAGCCGTTTAAGGGTTAGTCTGGCTCTGTGTGATACTTACGTTAACCAATCCAAAGTAGTGTTCATTGATGGGGAACTGCTCTGGACCAATGTCTTTCTCCAGAGCAGAGGCATTGGTGCCCTGAAACAGAAATTGAGAGCAATTACACTTCAATTTTACATTGAATATTCATTCATTTTTAATACAAAGTGAGAAGACTCACAGCTATAATTAAAGGCATTTATGTCTAAAGTCGTCTTTCTCTAAAACTCCATGACGTGACATTAAGCCACCAAAATGAAAATATGAGGTACAAAATCACAATGTACTGCTGGAGAATGACTCATCTCGTTAATGATGCTGCAAGTGACACAATAACCTACGCTTCTTGTTTGCTTTTTATAGCACTATATCATTAGCAGTCGGTAAGACATAATTATGGCTTTCTTAATTCACATGCCATTGCCAGGTGTGGAATACTATCAATAAATACCCATGCTAACACTGAATACAGAGAGGTGTTCTGGTTGTAATCATTTAGAAACTAAAAAATCATATTTTTTATACAAACAATAACAATGTTCAACTGCTAATAAAACATTCACAATAACTGCACAAATCTATGGGCAGTTAGGTATATGATGTTTGAAATCCAAACCATTCAAAGTGATAATCAAGGATCAAGTGTTGTAATGGCCTAATTTATCAGCAACTGAGTGACATGAATAATGCATAGAACAACTAAGCAGGAAGTGATGCTGGATAAGAATCCATGACAGAATGTAACTGAATCAGCAGGACAAGCTCAGAGTTTCACTTTGGCCTCAGTACAATGGGACTCCAGACATTTTCTCTTCTAGTAACATTGAAACCAGTGACATATCCCAAGAGATAAATTCGCTGTTCATAAGGTACCAGTCACATCTACTGTATGCATTACATGTATTCACTTTTTATTCTTTCAAATTTTACCTAGAAATTGCCAGAAATGTCACTGAATGTGTCAAAATTATAAAGTGTTTTGAAGGCATGTCCTATATATTTATTAGTTAGTAAACATGGTAGGTTTATTTTAGCATGTTTTAGCTCTCAGACATTAGAAACACAAGCCAAATCAGTTTCAGTAAATGCGGAGAATGTTTTCACTTCTGGCATTTAATGTATGTGTCACAGCCTAACAAAAGAAAATCTGATTCCATATGATACAACCTCTTTAAAATTTGAAGGCAAAAAATGTTTTCACGCTATGTGAACTTGAATGCGAAACTCCATGTATATTGGTCTTACAGACATGAAAAATATAGAGTGAAAAAATTCTATTCTATACAAATTCTATAGAGTGCAAATTGTCAACTTACTTAATAAACCAATTCAAATGAAAAACAAATATTCTCAGATTATGTAATCCGTATGAAACATGCAGACAGGCGCATCCACTAATGCAAAGATGACTAGTCAGTGTCGCCGACTTCATCTCTTAAACTGAAAACAAAGAAAGCACTAGTTTATCAATAAATTATTAAAATGTTAATGCAGCCTCCTTACTGTTTTTCACTGACACATTCATAATCAGTACTTCTGCCGGTGTGCTGTGGCAAGCTTATGCGTGCACTTGATAACATAGGCTATGTAGGCAATTAAAGGCTCATTATTATGATTTAAATTGTTTATTAATAAATGTGCGATTAGTCGACTAATGCTTCAAATGAACGACTAGGCCTACTAGTCGACCAGAAAAATCTTTAGTCGTAAAATTTACTGACCCCAAACTTTTGAAGTGCTTATGGCAGCCCTTTTATAACCCAACATATCTTCAGAACCTGAGCATCTCTGGATGACTCTGAATGAGCAGATCAGGTAATGGACTAAACACCACAATCAGATCCAGAGATCAAGTCATACACCAATGAAGTCAAGACCATGACTGACAGTTGAAAGATGGGAAATAGGCGCTCTCGGTATCTCTGCATTGTCTAGTTTAGTGTTATTAACCCGACCGAGACAGCAACCTTTTTATCTGCAGGAAATATGAATCCACAAAGACCTTCAATTCCAGCACTAATAGATCTTCTCATTGCCTATTGAAATATAAATACGGCATTGTGCAAGACAGACTTAAGAGCTTGAATATTTTTAGGCTATAATAATTAACAACAGACAAGTAATGGGCTGCATTGATTCATGACGGCTATCGAATCCTCTGAGCTCACCGGCTTTGAAAAATGAAGTGGCATTATGTTGGCTAAACAATGTAAAGATACTTTTGCCAACATTTGACTTTATAAATGGGGGAATTTTCTTGTTGACTACATACAGCTAGGCCGTCTTTGTTTCAGCTTAGAAACCTTCCACAGCACATAAATGAGCATGTTCACAAACACACAAAAACATATAAGGCAATATATTGCCAGACACAGTTAATGGATGAATGTTATCAAACTAAAGTACAGTTAATATAGCCATGTTTTCAAACTAAAAGACAGGTCTGCGTTTGTGCACACCGAACACACCTTAATTGAGACCCTTTAAGCAGAACTGAACATGGAAGACATAAAGGAGAACATTTCATTAGCTTGTCTTGTATCCGTGGTCAATGAGCCACTAAGATGTGGCCCCAAACACACACCGATGAACAAATGAACCCTGTCCGGCCATTGGTTACATAACTAGCACTAAACAGCAGTCAGACGTCAAGTCTGTGCCCCCTTATGCTGGCAATAATTCACTCTTCTTGTTACTAACCACATCTAGCTCGGACTGACACAATACCTGCAGTTATCTAAGGATGACATCTGACAGTGGATAGAGGCTTCAGGCCAGTTTCAGGAACTAAAATATTCAGGCAATGTCAGATATCCCACAGAAACAACTCTGTGAAACTACAGTATTACATAAAACACTGGGCTCTGCTCCCATCTTAAAACGGTTCAAATGGCAAAAGAAAAGCACTACAGAGAGATTAAGTACAACATTTTCTTGCTTAAAAGTCGTATAATTACAGTGATGGTGATATTACAATTCGACATATGATGATTTTTTGGGGGGATGAAATTTAAGACATTGTTCAATGTTTTGACATTTACTCTATCCTTAGTGCAGTCATGAAATAAAAATGACAAAAGCACTAGACGAATTACTAACGCTGAAAATAAAATGAAAACATGAAAACAGAAGCTAATTCTAAATATGAATAAATACTATAATAGTATATAATTAATACTAAAAATAACACATCTAGTTCCTATCCAGTACTGTTCAGCTCAAAAGAAGCGACCTGTACATTACAACAATTTTCATTTTGTGGGAACTATATTATTTAGAGAAGCTTCATATATTATAATATTTCAACAAATGACATTTTTGAAACATGCTCATACTATCAAATAACAACAGAGCAATACAGAGGCAGCAAATGTTTATGTAAAGCACACAGACACTCAGGAAGTAAAACAACACAGATTAGCCAACTAATTATCACTGTTTTTATCTTTTAAAATGCAAGATTCACAACACAGATACTGAGCTGAGCTATCACAACATAAAGAGGGCATCACTGATTCTGCTTTAATAGTAAAGTCAGTATAAGCAATTTCTTACACTTCTAGGCTCAGTTTATTATTTGAGTAAAATATGTATAGTTATGATAGGAAATTAAGTACAGTGGTGATCCATGCATACAGCAGCTCATAAATGAGGTCATGCACCTGATTGTGAGGAAAGCCATTCAACCATCATCATTACGTAAGAGCTAGCCAGCACGCTATCCACTTATACTTACCATATTACAGATGGAGGCGATGTTTCTGACAGTCATTTAGTTTATAATGTGCCCCTCGTTGCCATCTCTATGAAATAAACATGATTGTAACAGCAGTACACTGACAGGCCAAGCTGCAATCCCAACCGAGGACAGCAATCAGTGACCATTCAATCCCCTCTGCTCATGCAAAGTGCAGACAAAGCGAGAGATAAACGTCTGCGGCTTTCATCTAGTTGTTTTCTTCATGGTCACTGCAACTAAGAATAAAAATGCAGAATACATTTATTGTAAACATCTTTGCCAGTTGCACGGACTAAACGAAACATTCACATCCTGGATTAGCGGTCAAACCCCGCCCACTGGAACGCAATTGGTGCGTTTGGTGTCTACGACATGAAACGCTGCTCGGTTGATTGACAGATTGAGTGTCCAATGAATGTCGAAAACATTGCGTTCGAACTTTCCTTGTGGCCAATAGAATTTGTAGATGCACAATTCACAAATCCACAGTAGATTCAAACGCATAAATGAAGTTTGAGGACACTGCAACGCTAAATGACATATTCTCTTTCAATAATATTTAAGCACTCTTGTGCATTCCATACATTTATGCATATAAATAATATAAGGCCCCAGTTGTTTAAATGCGAAAGTATAAAAAGAGAATTTCTCGAGTAATAGTTTGTGAAAATGGTGCTAGTGAAATCTTTTTTTTTTTTTTTAAACAGCGTCTCATATGCCCTGCTGATATTTTACTGCTAGACTGAGATTTGAGTTGAATCTCTTCCCAAAACTGTTGGAGCGATTTGTTCATCAATCAGACAGAATCGTCCGAGCGTTTGTTGGAGTCGTTTTTATTTTTGAATGAACTGCTTGAAAGAGCCGATTCGCTGAAATGAACGAGAGGCGGTCCTTCTCCTTTAAATATCCCAGAATTCTTTACACCGGTCACATGTGTTCATTGCTTCTTGCACTAACTCACACGATGGTTGGAGACAGCATGAGCGGACGCAGTATGGGCGTTGGTAAGTGTGTTTGTTCATATATTTGTGCATTTGTTTAGTTTCTTATTTGCTTGAAGCTATGCTATGTTTTATACTTGCTCATAAGCAAAACACGTACACGTCGTGTCGCAAATAGTCAAGTTTAGTTTACCAGAACAGTTAGCAGTGGGCTTTACAAGTGTTTAGAAAGGTAGGAAAGTAATTCTTATGAGTAAAACAAAAGATGCTCGATAAGTTTTGTACAGCTTGCTGCCAAGCCATGATCATATTTATAGAAGTAACGTTATTGTATATGAAGTTGTGACGGAATGCCACGTGTGGCTCGAGAACGCACGTGGTGCATGTAGGCCTAACGTTATCTGTCTGCTGATACTGATTGTACTCATTTCTTTTTAATAGATTGTCCATCAGAACCCCCTGACTGAAGAAACTACAATTTCTACGATGTGTTATCTAAAAAGGTAAGGAAGCATTTATTAATTTAAGATCCTTATTCACTAACAAAAGTGGTTAGACTCTCATTCCTCTATATCTTGCTAATAGGAAAGCCTTAAGATGTTTGTATATATTTTGATAACTCATTTATTTTTTTTGTCTAGGCTCATGGGTTGGCCCTGAGGCTACAGTTGTGCTGAAGAATCCTTCTTTAACTGCTACTTTGTAAGTGACTTAACTGTACTATTTTTCTAGTTGCCAGCCCCTTTTATTGGGTGTTCAAGTCCTATTATCTTGAAACATCAAGACAGGGGGGGCAGATGAAATCTCTCAAAAACCTGAAGTATTGGCTTAATTATCCTTACTTCGGATCCTGTCGGGAGAAACAATTCTCTATAATCGTTAGCCTTGCTAATTGTCTTTTTAAGATGCTTTCTAATCATTCTAAATCTTGTATTTTGCAGCTAATGGCGGTGCATGTAAGAACTACAGTCATTAGGTGAGTAACTTGGTCATCAACCGTTTCATGCAACCAGTCAGATCTAGTCCCATGTTCCCTCCTATGCTTTGCCCACTGGAGGCTGTCGGTGTTTCTAGTGGCCATATCAGGGGGGTAAAGTGAGCTACTCTTGCTAAAACCTGGGTCAGAGTTCGCTTCTCTGTGCCTGGATCCTGTCGCAAGACACAAATATTAGAATTTAAATGCAGGCAGTGTTTAAAAAAAAAAGTTACCTGGTTTGTCTGAGTTTAAAGTGAATTAAGGTTTTTCCTCTGTCTTGACAGATTCCATTGAGGGCTTCATTTTGGGGCACATGTATTCGGTGACTGGTTGCTGCTTCCTCAGCAGTGATTGAACTTGAGTGGAGCTAACTTTCTTGCCATGTTTGGAGAACATCTGAAATGAGTGGCGTTTGTAAACCATGTGATTGTATAAATATTTTATGCATTGATTGTTACCAATAAAGAGATGCTTGCTTATTTTCTGTTCTTAACGATCATGATCCTTGGGCGTCTCAGCAATGACTCCTCTGTATTTAGCATGGGTTCAATGCCTTTTGTTTCTTTGGAAGAAACCCCTGGAAGTTAACTATTTAGATCCGTTTGGAGGTTTAGTTACTGATGCTTTTGCTGTCTTTCAAATGGGAGGTTTCTGAATTGAGCCTCTTTTAGAGTTCACTTAAGAATCATGATTTATCTCCATGGAAGTCTAGGACAAAGGCATAAGATTCTAGAGTCAAATTTATATATATAAAAAAAAATCTAGATTTTGTCCTTTTTGCTTAAGTGGATGACCTGTTTTTTTTTTTTTTTATATACAGGTTTACAAGTTAAATAGTTTCAGATTCAATACTAATGAAGCGCATGGGCACAATATGGAGAAATATCAACATGCTTTTTTTTACACTAGCTGTAAAAAAAAAAAAAAAAAGGCTATACCATATTTATCAAGTTCAACTGAACCTGTAATGTAATCCTCAAACGTGAAGGCTGTTCTAATTTTCATGTGTTTTGCTGTTGTATGCACCAAAAAAACATTACTGATTCTTTTTCTTTTTCCTGCTATGGTTGACTATCAGAACTGACCAATTACCCATTTTTGGAACATGAGCCACTGTTGAGATAGTGATGCAAGTTTCAATGCAGATGTTACAATAACAGGACTTCTGAATTATAGCACCTGATGAGGGGATATTAAGAACATTATCTAACAAACACAGCTCCAGAGCTGCATAGCACAACCACTCGTGTTTACCACACATGGAAAGCGCCTGTCGTTCTGTTGTACAAAAGAGCTGTGACACATGGCCATATAGGTCTGTCCTTTCAGTGCAGTACCCTCCTCTTTTGTTTTAAAGCATTCTATTAGCTAGAGCTACAAATCAGTACAAAACAATTACACTAAAAATGCTGGTAAATGTTTCACAATAATTCATAAACCTCATTTCATTGCTGGGTGTTTCTATGGCCATGTGCCAATTTGTAAACTTACAATGTCCAACAATGGACATACATGCATTACAGGAGCTTTCTGTTACATTTGTAAATTCCCTCCCCCATCAAATTCATAAAAATTCCAACCACAGTACAATTTCCTGTTCCAAAGAAACACTCAGCAACATACAGGAAACAAGAGGGTTGTCATGTTAAATAACATTATTCATGCTCAGTAAGTCTGATTACAAAAGCAACATAATGCATTTATATGCATGCTTCATTCTGTCATGACGCAAGTTTTCTGGGAGGTATGAATGACGACACTGCAGAAAATGATATTAAGACAGAATGAACTGAAGCCTGTATAACTGAATAACCGAATGACACACTAGTTTGGTTATCTAACATGCAGAAGTGATTAATGACTCAATTACACAGACTGATTCTTTAGTTCAGACTGGCTCTTTTACCAGTTTTATGCGTTATTTCATTGTGATTGAAGGAACAGACAGGAGGAAGAGGAAATTACATTTCAGAAATTATGCTAATGGAGATGTTACTTCATTTTAAAAAGTGAGTGAACAATGACTTTTTTTTCCTTTGAGGAAATCACAGGTTTTGCCCGAATGCATGAGCACAGCACCCAAACTCTCTAAGATTCAGCATGCCTCTGCACAGGAAGACAACTATTCTACTATTCATTCAAGGAACAATACTTGTGTTTTGATTTTTTTGCTACAGTGCTAATGATGGGCAGATGTAGCTAATGTTGGATGTTGCAGAATGTTCCAATGGTCTATTTAAGTGTTTCATGATTGGAGGGATCTCACTTGCTGTGGCCTACTTGTGCATCACTTACAATAGACATAAACAATCAAGATGTCTGGAAACTGTGCCTCAGTACAAGTTTTTTCAATTGGCTTGATTGAGTAGTGGACCATAATTTTGTTCTTCTAAACATTGTGTTGAATGTAGCTTTGCATTCTGAGAGTAACAAACACCAACTATAAAATTTAAACCCAAACAAGAACATTGTGATCTATATTTGGCTTGTGCCATGGATGGAGGGATTGAAGAGTTGGGCCAGGAATGCGATTGGATCTAAACAGAGTGCCAGTCGGCTGTCTTCCAGGTCCACGTCTGGTTACTTTGATGTGACCCAGATGTGAAATGTGGTTCAGGCCAGGGTTAGACAGTACAGGCCACATTCAGGCAGAGCTACATGTTTTTTGGCAGAGAGAACTGTTCCTGAGGAAAGGGGTTTCGGGGCTGAATGACTTGGACATTTTTCAGAGGGGAACGACAAGATGTGTTTGTATAACACAGCAGTGAAAAACTACTACCCTTCATCAAGGGGTGCCACAGCAAGTATATTTATATACAGGCTTCTTTGTTTTGGATGCCCCAACTTGAGATGTTGGTATGCTTGGTCATCCAGTTTCATCACAAAGATAAATCAGAAAGACTGGACCAGCTAGACTGAACTAGCATAAACCAGCTTGAACCAGGCATCACATAAATAAACTCTCTCACTATCTCTAATAGAGAAACATTCTTCCTCCTTTCCCGCTCGCTGTCCTTCTATGTCCCTTTGTGTTTCTCTCACATGAATGATGACCGCTTTCATCTAGTGCAACCCACAGTTTTACATATTCTGTCAAACGCACACACAAGCCCTTTGAAGTCTGCTGGTAAATGGAGAAAAAGCTTTTTGACCTTCTCCAGGTCACTGATGGAACAAAGAGCTGAATTATGTAGGATCCTTTTACATTTCTCAGGACAAAACAAAAATTCATCTCACTCAGTGGATCGCTGTCAGACATATACACACATTTCACCTCATCTTGCTCTAGTAGAGGTATGGCTGTGGGCAGACAGGATATGTGTGTGGACAGATGCCATACTGTTCTTTAAATTGTCCTGTTTCTCTCTTTCAGACTGGTATGATCCAGGTTTCTTTGTCACATTTTGCATTCTTTGGCAATACTAGTAGTGTAAGCAGTGTGAGCAGTAGGCTATATACACACTTGTAGGCCACAATACTGGCCTGAGAAAATATAATCTTCAGCAAGCATGAAAACAAAGCCAAAACAAATCCTGCCAAGGAAGTGTCTGGGAAAAATGGCACATATGGTCACCCTATCTTATCATATCCTCATAGTGTGTGATTTTTGTTCATTTGCATGTACAAAATGCACAATAATCCCTCATGTGGATCTTGGTCTCAGCTTAAGCTAACATGCTTAAGGTAACAGCGACAACAAATAAGAGGATATGCATTTGATATGTAATTTCCCTTAACTGACGTTCAAACAATGTGTTGGATGATAACCTTCAGAAACACTGCTATATAGTGTAAGTGCAGTGTATGCATATATGATGTACTATAAACAGTATTTCTGGCATATCTTTATATGGCAGTAATAGTATGGGCAGAATGTTATTCTGAATCAAGCCAGTGCATAATGTATGCTTAGGCCTACCAGGGTTCATGTGACCAAGTCACTTAAAACTAAGGTGAACTAAACTTTATAAAACATAAAAAAAAAAAAGATTTCCAGGAATTTTGTGTCATAAAAGAGCCAAATCTGAGATGTTGAGATTTACTTTTCAAGTGTCTGGCCTAGAAAGTGAGAGTTGCTGCCAGAACGAAAGGTCCAAAATGCAGGGCATTAGTAAGCTCTGTCAATCATGAGCAATGTTGACAGACTCTGTGTATGTTGAGCATGTGGTTTTGATTTTATGCTCTGTACCTTCTCACAGACGCTGATTGTTCAAAGGAGCAGAATGCAGGGAAAACCACATTTAGTCATAAGAAATTTGGGTCCGGCGTGGGACATTGAGCACTCCAGCACTGTGGATTACCCACGAATACTCTTAGACTTACTCATCCTTTTAACTGTTTAACTTGCTATTTACATTAAAACCTCAGATTCTGATTTAAATTGTTCATAGTTTCTGCTTTTGCCAAGTGTTGTGGTAGATTCAGGATTCCAGTAAGCATGAGTGGTTGTTCAGTCCATCTCACAGCTTGAACATAAAAATGTCTGGCAGCCTTTCAGGAAATGAAGGAGTTTCTGTATGTCATTATGTGTATTTAATCGGTCAGCATTGGCCTTCCGTATGGCCCTGGGTGAAATATTGCAGGTAACAGACAAAATAACACACGTTTATAAAATGAAATGATCTGAAACTGCATTTGTTTTTGCAGTGAATTAACTGACTGTATAAAGACCAATAAAGTTTGCAAGATGGCCTACAGATGCATGAAGAATCTGACCAACGATGGATATGTTTGTGATGATGCAACAAAATTTACACTCTTCATAGCGATGAAGCAATTTTTTTTCAATGCTAAGGCAGAAATAGACAGACTTTGTGCCTGATTATTTTGTCTATGCCAATGGTTTAAACTCTTTAAGATTCACAAATCCGATCCTTTTTTTATGTACACTGAGTGTATGAGTGTACAATGTTTATGACTGAATAGCCTGAAAAACTGCATACAAGAAGCACATTAATCAGGCTAATTGGCTGTGATTGGGCCTTCTGATGTAATTAAAGTTACACACAGCCCTTGTTTAGGCTGAGCAAACAGAGATGATTCGTTTGCCGAGGTTACTTGAGGTGATTTAAAGTTTTGTTGTGGAAGTCTACATCAATTTAAAAAGGATTGGTATTAAACGTGGACCCCCAAATGTAAACCTCATGGGAAATATGAAATAAAAAGATACTACAATACAGGTTGAGCTGTGCTATGAAAGCTAATTAGTTTTAGATTATCTTGATGTATTCACTAAGGAAATATTCAGTGTGTTTATTGAAATGGAGATATAAAAGGTGAGAGGCAAAGTAGTTCAAGTATGCAATAACAAATCAAAACATTAAAACGTGAGATGTTGCAAAGGGAGGCATGAAAAATGAGGAGGGGTGATGCATGTCAAAGCCAGCGAAGCTGTCAGGTGTGTGTGTGTATTTCAACCAAAAGACAAAGTGTTCCCAAAGATCCATCTGCAATCCTTCTGAACATGCCCTGCTGTGTCTTACTTTATAAACACACAGCGTATTTGCATGACTTCATGACCGCTGTGACACCCCTCGACCATAAAACTAATGGAACTAAAAGAAAGTAAAAGAGATTGTCCTAATTCAGGTGTAATTTTAGAAACATTTAACAGTGGTATTCTAATTTATTCATGCATGTGCCAGTAGGTTAAGTTATTAAGCAACTGTATTATGTATTATGTCAAATCAGACATGCATTTTTGTCACAGAATATCCTGTTATACCTGGAAATGTCACTTTGCAGTGGTGTTGCAAATGTCATTTCATGTTGTTTTTAAGTGCTTGGGTGAATTATGTTCAATAAAAGAAAGAAAATAGGATCAAGGATACAGAGGAGTGTGTGATTCCCATGGAGCACCTGCAATGTGACCTATTAAGATTCAGTCACCCTGAGAGTCAGAGTTGGCTGCCATAGCAACAGTGTAACAAAGAGTTGAGTGTGTGCAGGGGGCACAGGAGTTCACCCTGACCCTTTCACACTGAGAGTGTCACCGTGTGTGTGTGTGTGTGTGTGTGTGTGTGTGTGTGTGTGTGTGTGTGCAGGTGCTGATAGAGGAAGTGGCAAAGGCCGGATCTGAGTTTATGAGTTCAATTAAAGTGTTAAAAATAAAGCTGATGCACTTTCCAGTGCTTTGCCTGAATGGATAAAGACCAATATAATTTTAGTTTTGTAAGCTTGCATTTTTACTTTTTGTTTCAGTGACATAGAAACAAAAAACAGAGAGACAGTTCTCTACTGATTATGGTTAACTTAATATATGCATATGGGATGCATTGCGCATTTTTGCTTGAACCCACGTTGGGGAAAAAACTAATTCTGTATTGCAGGTGACAAGCATATAATGTATCCAGGTCATCCATCCTTTGGTAAGAGTAGCAGTCACAATTAAAAAATGTAGCTGAATTATTTGGGGATATCATATTCATAAATTAGTTTCCACAAAGAACCCAATTGTTCACTTTTAAGACGTTACTGTTGTGATTAGTAATTAATTGGTTATTCTTTATTAATTGGTCATAGTTCACAAGTTCTCAGTGAGGATATTTTTATTTAATAATTATCAAATATCTAATAAGGAACTACCTTTGTCCTAAAATTGTTACTACTTACTGCTTAGTTAATCTTGCCTCTTTATTAGCCAATATTAAGTTAAGTGATAATGTAGTACTACCTATTACTTCCTGCATACTTGTTAACAACGGACCATTATTCTAAAGTGTTACCATGCTGGTGTTTTCGTCTCACAATTTCAATTCAGTGATTCATCACTTATACCTCACAAATGCAGACTCATGTCCTACGTTCACATGTCAAACACTTGAACAATGAAAGAACTGTGTCTGCATTACAGTATTTCCACTGAAATGCATTAATGTCAGATTTATTTATTTTTTGCTTGAAAGCCATCTTTGATTGCGTTTTGGACATGGTAGCTGGTTATAAAAGCTTAAGGTGGTCAAGCTGGTCCTGTGCTCCACTTGACTGCCTTCTCCTCCCTTATATTGGTACTTCACTACTCACTCTTGATTAGCACCTACTACATGTGCTTTTCATAAGACATTTATGACTTTGGCCTCATTTCTCTCTAAATCATCTGCTCTTGTTCTATCTCTCTCCTCATCTCTGGCTGTCCCACTTCCTGCAAGCACACTAGCTAATTGCACTATCATTTGTTGAACTTGAATCATTCAAGTGTTATTGAACGCACAGTTGTAAGGTCAAGTGTTCTATCAATCTATCTGCTTGTCCCACTTTCTGTCGGTCTCTCATTAACTGCAAAGGCTGCTGTACATGTCGGGCTAATATTCTGAACAGCTGTTTCCTTTTCCTCTCAGTGTTCTCTTCCTCTGATGTTTCAGAATGAGTAACCCTGTAACAGGAAAGTACAGCTTCAGTTCCTGGCCCATGCACAGCTGAATTGATAAAAGAGACCAAGTTTGATGGCTCACACAGCTAGTTTAGAAAATGACAAGCAGTGGCTTTAGCAGCAGTGTCTTGAGCATCTCGGTGTTGTACATCGGCTCATTTGCTGTCCTCTCACAGCGCTGATGTGGTTTAAGCAGTACACCATGTTTTAATAGAACCACCTGATTCAGTTACTCAATTAGACAACGCAGTCGCCAAAGCTCTGGTCAGCTTTTGTCTTGCCCCTTTATTTACAGAATGAATTGGAAAGTCCTATTCTACAAGTTAGAGAGCTTAATATAAACTGATTCACTAACGAATCAAAACGTTTGTGTTATAAATAAAATCTCATGTTAATCTTAAGTATAGAGTAGTACTGCATCCTTCATATTTCCGAAGAGTCTTTAGTTTTATCAGAGCTAAAGAGTCACAAGCATGTGCAGCATTTGTGTAGCTATCGTCTGCAAGCTGTGACATCGGCATAAATAAAACAGGGACAATTGACTTTAATTATGGTTTTGCTTTTGGAAAACGCACCCCTGGTTGATGTGTCCATGCGCTCTTCTGGGAGAAGTGTGCATACAAGGAATTTCCTCCTTTATGACATCATACAGGGCCATTCTCAAAAAAAAAAAAAAAAAAAATAAAATAAATAAATAAAACTTTCCAAAACTTATACGAACCCTTGGCATAGAAATACTCCATCATACGTCCTACTCATTTTTTTTTTTTTGAGACTTTGGTCATGTTTAGCATGAGCTAAACTCCTTAGCATTGTAAATAAGTCAGAATGCATGAAATAGCATTAGCATGAGAGAGTTTAACTAGAGTCAGTTCACTAGAGTGAATCGAATGCTCTTACATGAGAGCGTTTAATATAAATCATTTCACTAGAATCAGGCATTCCAGTGCTACATATGAAAGAGTTTAGGATGAACCAATTCACATTTTCCAGCAACTTGTGAGGATGAATGGATTCGAATGAACTGATTCAT